>JAUAMA010000004.1:0-2492077 GCA_030819835.1 Acmispon strigosus
ACCCTAAACCCTAAACCCTAAACCCTAAACCCTAAACCCTAAACCCTAAACCCTAAACCCTAAACCCTAAACCCTAAACCCTAAACCCTAAACCCTAAACCCTAAACCCTAAACCCTAAACCCTAAACCCTAAACCCTAAACCCTAAACCCTAAACCCTAAACCCTAACCCCTAACCCCTAACCCCTAACCCCTAACCCCTAACCCCTAACCCCTAACCCCTAACCCCTAACCCCTAACCCCTAAACCCTAAACCCTAAACCCTAAACCCTAAACCCTAAACCCTAAACCCTAAACCCTAAACCCTAAACCCTAAACCCTAAACCCTAAACCCTAAACCCTAAACCCTAAACCCTAAACCCTAAACCCTAAACCCTAAACCCTGAACCCTGAACCCTGAACCCTGAACCCTGAACCCTGAACCCTGAACCCTGAACCCTGAACCCTGAACCCTGAACCCTGAACCCTGAACCCTGAACCCTGAACCCTGAACCCTGAACCCTGAACCCTGAACCCTGAACCCTGAACCCTGAACCCTGAACCCTGAACCCTGAACCCTGAACCCTGAACCCTGAACCCTGAACCCTGAACCCTGAACCCTGAACCCTGAACCCTGAACCCTGAACCCTGAACCCTGAACCCTGAACCCTGAACCCTGAACCCTGAACCCTGAACCCTGAACCCTGAACCCTGAACCCTGAACCCTGAACCCTGAACCCTGAACCCTGAACCCTGAACCCTGAACCCTGAACCCTGAACCCTGAACCCTGAACCCTGAACCCTGAACCCTGAACCCTGAACCCTGAACCCTGAACCCTGAACCCTGAACCCTGAACCCTGAACCCTGAACCCTGAACCCTGAACCCTGAACCCTGAACCCTGAACCCTGAACCCTGAACCCTGAACCCTGAACCCTGAACCCTGAACCCTGAAACCCTGAAACCCTGAAACCCTGAAACCCTGAAACCCTGAAACCCTGAAACCCTGAAACCCTGAAACCCTGAAACCCTGAAACCATGAAACCATGAAACCATGAAACCATGAAACCATGAAACCATGAAACCATGAAACCATGAAACCATGAAACCATGAAACCCTGAAACCCTGAAACCCTGAAACCCTGAAACCCTGAAACCCTGAAACCCTGAAACCCTGAAACCCTGAAACCTGAACCCTGAACCCTGAACCCTGAACCCTGAACCCTGAACCCTGAACCCTGAACCCTGAACCCTGAACCCTGAACCCTGAACCCTGAACCCTGAACCCTGAACCCTGAACCCTGAACCCTGAACCCTGAACCCTGAACCCTGAACCCTGAACCCTGAACCCTGAACCCTGAACACTAAACACTGAACCCTAAACCCTAAAACTTGAACCATAACCCTAAACCCTGAACCCTAAACCCTGAACCCTAACCCCGAACCCTAAACCCTAAACCCTAAACCCTGAACCCTAAAACCTAAACCCTAAAACCTGAACCCTGAACCCTAACCCTAAACCAAGTCTCAAAAAGTTGTATTTTGCTGTTGTTGCCCATTTTCTGTTGCACGCTTGGTTTCTTCTTTCTTCTGTCTTCTTCTTCCGTTTTGCTGCTGCGTTTTCATCGTGGGAAGGGACGAAACAAGGTTCAAGTTTCTTGCTCGACAGTTCTTAGTCTCGATCGGTAAGGCCTTTTCCCTTAATCAATTATGAGTCCCTTTCGTATTCGAAAACCCAACGCACGTTCTTACGGTTGCTATTTTTTATTACTATCATATTCTCCTTTCCAAGCTTGATCACGTACTTCACTACGGAGTTTTGGACGAAAATTATCGTAAGGGAGATAAACTCAGAGGCGGTACTTCCAGTTCGAAGCCGAGTTCGAGGTAGGTTCGCATCAAAACCATTCGTTACGTAGAACTTTAAGGCTTTGATTAGAAATTCATGAAAATTAGAGAAGTTCATTCTTGGCATGTTAGAACACTAGGATATGAAGGTTAGATGATGTAGGAAGGTATTTGATTAAAATCCTTGGTTAAAATCCTTTTTCGAGACTTAAAATAGTGAAAATTGTGTTTCTGGTCGTATTGGACAGGGAGCCAACGCATGAGCGTTGAGCTCTTGGCGCTCGAGCGTTGGAAATCAGTTTCCAGGCAGGGAGCCAACGCATGAGCGTTGGCATCCCAGCACCCAAGCGTTTGGCTTCTGCCAGACCATAATTGTTTTGTCGCTTTTAGCTTAAATTGGTTTTTAGGGTTTCTCTTTTACTTCCAGTGATTGACTTAGGCCTATGAATTGTTAATTGATAGGTTGGGCTTGAAGTGGATGCAAAGTTATCCAAGGTAAGGATAACTTTGGGTCTAGATAGAGTCAGTGGTGTTTATCAATGATTTTCCGTTGGAAAACTATTCTGTTTGTATATGATGGAATTGTTGGTATTGTGTTTGGATTTGAGAATTGGTGATTATGATATGTTGTTGATAATGATATTGAGGTGCAATTGATTTTGTTATATTGATAATGTTTACGAAAATTGTTGATTCATGGTGGTGTTGAACATGTTGGCATGTGCATTGTTTTAGGTGGACAGCGATGGGGTGGCGGTTAGCCATATGACCGTTAAGGGCCGGTGGGGTGGTGGTTAACCACAGGACCGTACCTGAGGGCAATGGGGTGGTGGTTAACCACATGATTGTCTAGTTCACTTGGATCGATGTATCTCGACCAACGTTGTTGAGCATGTCGTTATGGATTATAAGCATGGACTGTGATAATTGTCCCGAGGGAATGAATCTATTGTTTGGATATGACGTTGCTGCTTGTTGATATTACTGTTTATGCTGAATCTTCTTGGTAATTGTTGTTTGTTAAAGAGTTAACCCTTTCTGTTTGTGTTTGGGCGCTTAACGCTAGAAATAGACAGGGCGATGATCGTTGTCTCTCGAAGAACTATGGAGTCAGAGTGCGCATGGAAGCGTGAAAGATCTAGAAGATGATGATTTATGTTTAGAGACTCCGCTGTTTTTATTTTATTTATTTTTGGGCTCGATTGTTGAGCATTATTTTTAATTAATAATATTCCTTCGTTACTGCTTCCGCATATAATTATTTTAACTATGGGAATATTATTATTGAGTAATATATATTTGAGAGACGAAAACCTTTTCGAAAATTGAGTTGTTTCTGAGAGGTTTTAATTTCCGCGTATTTACCATGTAACCCTCAACCTCAAAATTAGGGCGTTACAGCACTTGTGGAGAGAGGAGAGAGGGTGCTTGGTTTTGAGACCTTGTACATTTGTTTCTTCAACAGAATCAATGTCCCAGTAAGCTTGGGTCCCCTATATACTCTGCAACTTGTTCAAGTTTGACTTTGAGCAGCTCGTGGGTGTCAGCATCCCTAACAATGGCAATTTCTCAGTCCAAATCCTTCTCAACCAAACTCCCAAGGCTCCCTTGTGTTTACCAGACAACACAAGAACTGGTCCCCCATGTCGCGGGATATTTGTCTCTAGAAGATCTTGAGACACCCCTTGAATGATCTCCCTGCTCTCATCCATAGATATATCACAAGTAGCAGGTCCAACAACATCCAAAACCTCTCTTTTCTTCAAATACAATCTCCCCCCTTTAAAATCTTGGCTAACCACCCTAACCCAAATGTGACTTGTAAGCCAAGAAACCCGCTTCTTCCCCTGCTCTTCCCTGCCACGATCCCCTCTAACATCCACTTTCATTTCCTCAACTCTATCCCTTCCTCGTTTACTCTTAGACCCTCTGTCCCCAACACCAGTCCGAATCATCAAGTCCTTCAATTTTCTCAAGCACCTCTCTTCCTCTACAGAACCCAACTCCGCAACATCACCCATCTTCACCTTCACTTGCTCCCCACTCTCTAAAAGCTTCAACACAAGAAGATTATCCTCAATTCTCGACACGACACTGCCCTTCAACCCCACATCTCTTCCCCCAATAATTCTCACAACCTTCTTCTTCTTTTCTTTGTCATTCTCTGTTGTTCCTCCATCCTTCTTTAGGTTACGTGAAGCGGGAGCATCGCCGAAAAATCCCAAGCCTTCCTTTCCATTCCTTCGCTTGTACTCCACCACCTTGACATCCTCCTTGGCCTTCCTCCCGATCCCCATCCCTTCCGACCAGCCGTAGCCCGCAAGCAGGGCAGCACTGAAGCCCTCCACGGGGATATCCTTGAACTCGTCCGGGAAGGGATGGTGGTTACAATTGATCCACGCAATCAAAGTGTTTGTGCTCACTCCTTTCATTAATCCATTTATATATGTATGAGTTGTATACAACTACACCTAAGTTATTCATTCTGCTAAATGGTCAGCTATTTTCAAAGATCAAATTTCCAATTCATAAATGGAATGTATATATACATTGTCCAAAAAATGACATGAAAAGTTGATGCAGGAACATACTTGAAGGAAGGCTGTAAACACCCCAATTTTGCCCTAGTTTTTTAAATTTAGTTGCTTTTTAGCTAAAAATCCCAAAAGAAGTAAAAAATGGTAAAAATACATAAAAATGGTAAAAAGCATAAAAATGGTAAAAATCTAGAAAAAATACAAAGTACAAAAAAAAAACAAAATATAAAAAGACTTAATTCAATGAGTTTAGATTTTAAGTTTAACTTTATTTTAGTTGTGTTAGTTAATTTTGAGAGGGACAAAAAAGGAGGAAAAAAAAGAAGAAAACCCAAATTATTTAAAGAATCAGCTTCCACAATAAAAACTGAGCCAAGGCCCGGTAGAAATGAAAAGGAAATAATAAATAAAAGGAGAAAGTGGGCTGGTCGGCCCAGCAAAGAGAGGAGAGGCAAAAGGCCTCAGAGTGAAAACCCTAGTTAGACCGCAGGCTAAAGTGTAAAAAGAAGAAAAGTATAGGGACTGAAATGAAAATTCGTGAAACCCTTGCTCTATTTAAGGGCCCTCTTCTCAGTTTCCAAGGGAGACAGATTCACTATTCACCTTTCTCTCTCTCATACGCTCCTCTCCTGTATTCTTCACTCCAAAACCCTAAAAAATTCTCCTCCTATCTCTCAGCCTCCACCGCCACCACCTTCTTCCTCCCTCAACTCCTCAACCATGACCACTCATCTTCTCTTCGTCCACCTTCACTGAACATCCACTAGCGCCGCCGCTCCTTTTCCCCCTCTCTCTTCACCACCGGCCTAACCACCCATTGACGTAAGCTGCTGCGCCGCCGCGGTTCGAGCTTCCCTCCTTTACTTCATCATCACTGCAAGCACATTACAGTGGTGGGGTGGAGGGTTTTAGCTTTTTTCTGTTTTTCTTTTTTGTCTCTATTTCTAGTTTTTGTCATTTTCTTTCTTTTCTTTTTTCGTCCCTAGGGCCGGTTAAAAAGCAGTGAACCGACCCGAAACCGCCCGAACCGACGGTTTTTTCACTCTCTGGTCCGTTTCAGGTCTCCAGCGGGTTTAACTAGGTGAGAAAACCGGCTTTTTATGGGTCTGACCGATTGGTTTCGGTTCAGTGACAAAACCGTCCGAACCGAACGAACCAGAGCAATAGATAAAAAAACAATGCATTTAGGCCCAGCCGAGTAGCCCAACTAGCATAATCAGCGACAGGGGTCAGGACCTGGCAGCCACACATGAGCAAAACCCATTTCATTTCATCTCATTTTCTTATCTCATTCTCTCTCATTGTCCTGAAACCGCATGAAACCCATCGCGTAAGCTGCCGCCGTCGTCGGGAAGGTCGCCGTCGTTGTCTCGTTGAGCCGCAGTCGCTGAGAGGAAGGTGAGTCTCTGTTTCTTCTTTGTTATCCTATTTCTATCTTCTAAACAGTTATCCCTTTGTTTAGAAGAAAGAGGAAGGGAAGGTCCTAGTGTTATTGGATTGTCTCACTTTTGTTCCTAATTTTTCTACTATTATAAGCACCAAGATCCTGCTTTCCTTCGAATAACATGTCTGAACTGAACAACCATAAAACATGAATGGACCACCTCTCTTTCTGAACAGCTAGATCATTAAAGAGTCTAACCAAGAAAACAGAATCTAGAAAGTTGTACTTGACAATCTAGGGTTCAAACTTCAAACCTATAAGTCCCTTCTTGTATTCTTTATTTTCTATTAGCATTTTGTTACAAATACCTTGGTCTATTATACTTTTGTGCCTTCCTATTCTGAAGAAATTAAAAAGGCTGCACAAAATGGCTGCATAGATATACACACTCAATCACTCATGAGTACTGACTAGAGGCTGCACAAAATGGCTGCATGGATATACATATTATCATCTCATTTAAGTTTTATCATGATCTTAATTAGATATATGGTCAATTATCTAGAGCAAAGGTTCAAGTCAGGGGGAAAACATGAGTACTGACTAGCCTGGTTATCACTTATTACTCTTGCTGAATTGTCTCAATTATTGGTAGTTTTCTGATGTAGCTATGATATGCTCTTAATCATAAATGAGAATGACCCTTTTGATCTGTTATATTTGTAGTTAGAGTTATATGATTATATGAAATAGTTATTTTATCTGTTGTGCCTAAACTATGGGGTTTCAACTCTGACATTGGACTTATGACTTCCTTTTTATTTTTCATTTGAGTTCTTCTGACGAGTATATATATTACTGCCTTAGACCCAAATACGATTGAACTAGTTGTTCTCTGATTATTGGTGTTCTCTGTATCACATATTCTCAATCAAAAAACAAGACATGTAAATTTTTTTTATATTTAATTTGGTTCAATTGTTGTGGTAATTGAGTGAGAAGGGACCAAAATAATTCAAAACTATTGTGTTCTAATGCATTTTTCTTTCAGTACCAGTAATTTTGGCATTTCTAAGTTGTAATCTGAATTTCAATGAAAGAGTTGCTGTATGACTTTGTGAAAAATCGAACAAGCAGGCCACAAGTAGAGCAGTTGTGTTGTCACTCATTCAAACATATAGTTGCTGTATGCCTTTAGACTGATTTATTGTGTGTGAGTTTATTATCTCACTTTAAACATCAGGATTGATTGTTATCCCACTTTAAAGTATGGATTTAAAGTGTGGCTTTGATTGTATGGATTTAAAGTTTTGAATGTTTATTTTTAAAAATTTGGATGGTTATCTTTTTAAGTTTTGAATGTCATATGAAGCTGTCATATGATTGAATGTGTGGATATGCTAATGAATTTTGTTTTGTGTGGAGGCAGAGTTATTTGTAAGGATATATGAGTACTTGTAAATTCCAAAGAAGACATTTAGGCGTCAAATTGAATGTTATAAATGTTAATTTTGGTCTGTATAAACTGGGCTCAAAACCGAATGAACCCACCCGCCTAAACCGTAACCCGTGCAAACCGAAACTGACACTAACCGACCTTGTTAGCGGTCGGAATCGGGTCAACTTTCACACTGGTCGGTTTTGTTCGGTTTTAAGTATTTGGGACCGAAACTGACCGACGGACAGCCCTACCTGTTTCTGGCTTTTATTATTACAGTTTCTCTCTTTTTTTTTTCTCTATTGCTAGCTTTTGTTATTTCAGTTTCTAGTTTTTTTTTTTTTTTTTTCTGTTTATGGCTTCTTTTGCTTCCTGGTCATATTTTCTTTTGAAAAAAAAGTGGAGGATTTGAAGGAGGGTCTACCCTCATCGTGGTAGGCCTCCCAAATCATCTCCAGACATTCTTTGTCTAAATCTGCTATTCTGTTATTCTGTTATTTTCCTGCCTGATGAGCTCGAAAAGAATCAAAGTGATTCTTTATGATGTTTCTTTTTTTTAAAAAAAAGGACTGCTCATGGTTTATGAACACTGATTCTTCTAATTTGTAAATATGGTCATTTTTTTTCTTGAGTTTGGAGTGCACAATGACTAAGTGACATTTTAGTATTTTACTCTCAATCTTTTTCTTTAACTATTTTACTCTCAATCTTTGCATCAAAATATATATATATATATATATATATATATATATATATTTACTCTCAATCTCAATTTACCTTATTTATGGTTGAGTGTTTTAATTGTTTTTAATTTTTCTTCACAAGCCCCTTGAACAAGAAAACGTAACAAATAGCTGAATAAGCAAAAGCCCTCTCTCTCTTCCCTTTAGAAACCACATTCAGTCACAGTGAGTACACCTTTCTTTTTGGTAAATCTCCCAAATCGAACGTTTCCCATTCGCGTCTCTTTTGCGCCATTATTCTAATCCCTATCGTCTTCTCCAATTTTATGCAGTGATTTCATCTAATCCAATCCAATCGAATCCAACATGTTTCTCACAAGGTTCAAAAACCCCTCTTCCCTCTTTTGTTCGAAGTAGCAGTTTAGGGTTTTTCCATCTTGCTTGATTTAGTAGACAAATGGGTTCTCCCCAAAATCTATTAGGGTTTTTTTGTTCGTTCGTTCAATTGATATTGTTTCTGTGTGTGAAATAGGACTGAGTATGACCGAGGAGTCAACACATTTTCCCCTGAAGGTCGTTTGTTTCAGGTTGAATATGCAATCGAAGCCATCAAGGTATGCCTCTTCCTCATGATCTCTCCCTTTTCTTTTCTTTTTATGAATCCGTAAGAAAACAAAAGGGTTTGCAGCTGCGAGAAGCTTTTTCATTCAAAATTTCCTTTTAATTTTATTTTTTTGCTGATTTTGTATGAACAAAATTGTAACTTTAGTGCCCCCTTTTATTTCTTCGGCATCAAATTTTAGTTTTTGTGTTGGCATTTTTTGTGTTTATGAATGGGTTTCTATTGTACTGCTTGCAGCTGGGATCAACTGCAATTGGGTTGAAGACGAAAGAGGGTGTTGTCCTTGCAGTTGAAAAGCGTATTACTTCGCCGCTGCTGGTATGGTTTTGTTCCATTTACTTAATATTTAACTACATTAGTGGAATTTTATCGACTTATTGTGACACTTCTAAACACAAATGTGCTATTACTATTAACTATCAGTATACAATTCGATGGTGTTTGATGAAGGTGCATATTGAGAATGTCGATAGTAGACACTGATGTGCTTCATATAAATCGTTTGGTCCATCCTGTTCGTTTATAAATGTACTTAAGAATCTTGAACTTTGATGTTCATCTCAGATAGTTAGTGTCTGCTGAGCTTACAGTCACATACTGTGAAAAATGTTTACTTTGATCTTCTTTTCTCCATGTATTCTTCATTTTGTTTTTGGAGAAAAGAGATCTACTTGTCTTCGGTGGTTAAAGGCTTAATCATCCGTTCTTTGGACTTGTACTTGCAATAAACCTCATAATCTCTAACTATATTAATCTAATTATAGTTCATCTGGATTTTATAAATATGAGTGTCTTGTTGTAATTGCTTCTTCTTTACACTGTGATTTATGTGGTTGCTTGAAACTTCTTTTATATTGTTGTTTGAAAATTCTCTTTCAGGAGCCTAGCAGTGTGGAGAAAATTATGGAAATTGATGAGCATATAGGTTGTGCAATGAGTGGATTGATTGCTGATGCTCGAACACTTGTTGAGCATGCACGTGTTGAAACTCAGGTAATGTGAACCTTGTGATATTTTAGGTAGTTGATTAGTTAATGATTGATATATATATATATTGGTTTATTTTTCACAGAACCATAGATTCTCCTATGGTGAACCAATGACTGTAGAGTCCACCACCCAAGCTCTTTGTGATCTAGCATTGCGTTTTGGTGAAGGTGATGAAGAGTCCATGGTAAGAACTTCTTAGCTTTGATATTCATGTCTCTTTTCTTTTGCTTGCTTATAATGTTTTTTTTAACGCCTGACAACTTCTGAACATATTTAGGCATTGCATTTCTCTTAGATATTTGGATTTAAGTGGTCTATCACTTGAACTGATTCATGAGAATCATGACATCACATTATAGCATCACCGATTAATCGTTGTAGTTGACCCTACATAGTGGGAACTGGGAAAAGACTTTGGTTGTTTAAGTATTACATTTGATAAATGTTGATCAGAGATGTAAACAGAGTTCATATTAGTTATTACTTCAAAACTTTGGGAGCACACAGCCACATCTTAAAGAAATTTTGAATTCATAACATTTCGAATTAAAGGTGTAAATCCTGCCGTAAGGTGCTTTTGTTTTGTAGACTGGTTCGATGTAAACCTTTTTCTTCTGTATAAAATACTAAAAGTCAGTGGTCCTGTAGCCATAGACCATTGTGTATGCATTCTAACTTATGTCATTTCTTTCTTTTCGCAGTCTCGACCATTTGGAGTGTCTCTCCTCATTGCAGGTCATGATGAGAATGGACCTAGTCTGTAAGTATCCATTCCTTCTAAGTAATGGCTGCTTGTGGGTGTATGAAGGAGTCATCCTTTTTATTCGTTTTCTGTGTTTAACTAGCGATTGCTTTAAAGGTTTGTTTTTCTGAATCTCTGGTTACTAATGTAGTGACCCGTGCAATGCCTTTAGAGACATTTCATAAAATTGCAACTGCAAGATATAACTGAAATACTTAACTTATATATTTTTATAAAATATACCGTAAAAATTTGTTACTTTAAAATTGATGATAGAAGTGTTATGTATAGATACATATTACATGCCCTGTCACAATTTTTTTGTGCTTCAGCTGTCTACCCTTCAAGTTTGATTCTCAGAGCAAAGTATATAGTTATCTTTTAGTTTCCTCATTAAAACCTGTTCATGGTAGCAACTTAGCAGTTTTTCTACATTAATAGGGAAACAGCTGGGGGTAGTCAGTTCCTCACCTTCATATAAAGGTTTAATGCCTAACTGTAAACATTTTTTGCTATTCATGTATGTTACAGACACATTATGACAGACTATTGTTTGAACAGAAAATAAATACACAGCATGGTTTTTTCTGTTCTCTAGGCCTAGGCTCTATTACTTCAGTCACTAGGTGATACTGTTTTGTCTATTGCTGCTGGCCATGTTCATGTGCGTTTTCATTCTGAACGTATCGGTGCATATTTAGGTTGTAATTTGCATACTATATGGCAAAATTATGTTGACGTATATTTGAACATAATTTTGAGTCTCGTACCATGGTTTGAGTAAAAGCAAATTGAAGTTGCTTTCTTGTTGAATCGAATACTGGTTTGCAAACCACTATCCAAAAATAGCCTTGCTGAACTGTAATGTTCTGATTTGCAGATATTACACTGATCCGTCTGGCACATTTTGGCAATGCAATGCAAAAGCTATTGGTTCAGGGTCGGAAGGTGCAGACAGTTCTCTGCAAGAACAGTACAACAAGGTATATCCATGTTACAGTGGGTTGTTTCTGATCTTCCTATCCGCTTATAACAGTAAAATTATACTTTGCTGGGATTAGAAATTGGTAAAAGAAGTAAAACACGAAGATATGGGTAGACTTCATGTTTGACAGGGTAGTTAGAGAAGGATGAAAACATTTTATACAATTAATTACCTTAATATCACATTATAAGTTACATATCTATGGGTAACAGTAACACTGTTCAAATAATATATTAATTTTTTTTGAATTCTCAAAAAATCAGATTTGTTTTCAAGACTTAATTATTTTCATTAATTCACAAGATGAAACAAACCTTGTCAATGATGATGATGAGCAGATTGATTAAAAAAAATCCTATTATATCTTGTCCTGTCGCACCAAGTCTACTGTAGCTAACTGTTCATTTGACATTGTTCCTTTGTTTCTTATGTTTACATTTTTACAAAGCATACTATAGCTAACCATCTTGTATTTTTAACCTGGAACAGTGTTAACTAGTTGACCATCCTCTCCTTCCTTATGTGTTTACTAGTCAAATGTTTTGATAATGTGAATTGTCAAATAAATGCAACACCATTTCTGCACAAAATATGTTCTCGAGCTGTGTTGGAGTTTCTGTCTTTCCTCTGGCATGTAGCTTTAAGTATTATCTTTCATGCTGGAGGTATTAACATGACATGAAAACAAGATAATTTGGTGTTAATTTATGATATTGTGCAGGAACTAACACTTCAAGAAGCCGAGACTATTGCTTTATCCATTCTGAAGCAGGTTATGGAAGAGAAGGTAAGGTTCAAATTTAATGCGTGTACTTCTAATTATTCTCCCCACTGAAATGGAACGGAAAGAAAATCTAACTTGTTGCTTTTGCATCTTTTCCCCCCACCTTAGGTCACTCCCAGCAATGTTGACATTGCCAAGGTTTCTCCAACATATCATCTCTATACCCCAGCTGAGGTGGAAGCTGTGATAAGTCGCCTATGATTTCCTTTAGTGTGATTTGCTCTCTTTAACATTTGTTTCCTATTTAACTAATTTTGCACTGAACCTTTTATGGTGGATGATGCTACAAGTGTTACTACCCTTGTGGCCAAGTTTTACTCTATAATAGATTCTCGTCTCATATTTGCTACATTTAGTCAAGTTGGAATTGAGGACAAAAGGTTTCAGTGTTTGAGAAAAACGTTACATGAATGCACTCGTCTTTAACTGTGGACCAGTGTAGTCAAAAGCGCGCTAAAGCGCGCCACAAGGAGCCCACGCTTTTAGCGCTGGCTGAAGTGAGAATATGGCAGAAGCACGGCGAAGCGCGGAAGCGCGATTCTGCCGCTTCTGCGCCCTAGGCTGTTTTCGAAATGGGGGTTTTGACCCGTTTTGCCACAGACCCGGTTTTTTAATTTAGGGTTTTAGCCTTTCTAATTCTTGCATCATGTTAGAGAAATCCTTACACAGAGATTCGTTAGTTGAACCAAAAATAATATCATCTACATAAATTTGTACCAATAAAGTGTTACCTTTGGTTTTCTTGATAAACTAGGTTGTGTCAGCCTTACCCTTTTGAAATCATTTTTCACAAAGGAATGTGCTCAATCTGTCATACCATGCACGAGGGGCTTGTTTAAGACCATAGAGTGCTTTCTTTAATCTGAAGACATGTGGAAGATACTTGGGATCTTCAAATCTTGGAGGTTGCTTCACATATACTTCTTCTTGAATGAATCCGTTCAAGAAAGCACTTTTAACGTCCATTTGATATAATGGAAAGTTTAAAGAACAGGCATAAGCCAATAGAAGTCTTATGGCTTCCAACCTTGCAACCGGTGCATAGGTTTCATCAAAATCAATACCTTCTTGATTATATCCTTGTGCAACCAGTCTTGCTTTGTTTCTGACAATTATACCATTTTCATCCAGTTTATTTCTGAATACCTATTTTGTTCCAATGATATGCTTGTCAGTGGGCTTAGGAACCAATTCCCATACTTGATTTCTTTCAAATTGGTTTAGTTCTTCTTGCATTGCCGCAATCCAATACTCATCTTCAAGAGCATCATTCACTTTTGAGGGTTCTATTTGAGATATAAAGGCCATATTCAATACTGAATCATTTAAACGTAGACTTGTAAAAACGCATCTTGAAATATCACCAATGATATTGTCAACTGGATGATCCTTGTGGGTTCTCCATTCTTTTGGCAGTTCATAAGAAGTATCTTCAATATGCTCTTCTTGTACTGAATCTTGATCTTTCTGCTTTTGAGAGTCTTCCTTAATAATATTATCTTCCTCATCATTATCTGGAGGAATAGATGTATCTTCTTTTAAAGAGTTAGACTCATCAAAGGAAACATGTATGGACTCTTCAATAGATAGAGTTTTCTTGTTAAAGACTCTATATGTTTTGCTTGTTAGAGAATATCCAAGGAATATACCTTCATCAGATTTTTCATCAAACTTACCAAGGTTTTCCTTTCCATTGTTCAAGACAAAGCATTTTGATCCAAAAGCATGTAGATGAGCAATATTTGGTTTCTTCCCTTTGTAGAGTTCATCGGGAGTTTTCTTCAGAATAGGTCTAATGATTGCTCTATTGGAAACATAGCAAGCAGTACTTACAGCATCAGCCCAGAAGTATTTTGGAAGGTTAGATTCACTTAGCATGTTCCTTGCTAGTTCTTCAATCTGTTCTTCCTTTCTACAACACCATTTTGTTGTGGTGTTCTTGAAGCAGAGATGTTATGTGATATTCTATTCTCATCACATAATTCCTGAAATTGATGGTTCTGAAATTCTTCACCATGATCACTTCTAATAGAAGAGATCTTTAAAGTCTTTTCATTTTGAACAAGCCTTGCATATCTTTTAAATGCATTGAATGCTTCATTCTTATGAGGCAAGAATAATGTCCAGGTAAATCTAGAAAAACCATCAACAATAACAAGGGCATAATAATTACCTCCAAAGCTCTTAGTCCTTGATGGCCCAAACAAATCCATGTGAAGTAATTGGAGGGGTCTTGTAGTTGAGACTATATTCTTTGGTTTGAAAGATATTCTGGTTTGCTTCCCCTTTTGACATGCATCACAAAGCTTATCTTTCTCAAATCTTATCTTTGAAAGTCTAACAACTAGATCATGTTTGACTAGTTTATTTAAATGATCTATGTGTATATGAGCCAGTCTTCTATGTCATAGCCATGAATCATTGTTGTTCTTGGCTAGCAAGCATCTAACATTTGGTGGAATTTCATCCAAGGATATCATGGAAACCTTATTGACTTTATCCGGAAAACTTGATTTCTTTAATTTTCACATCCTTTACCACACAGATGTCATTAATGAACCCAACTTTCAAACCTTTGTCACAAAGTTGACTGATACTCAGAAGATTATGCATCAAACCATCAACATATAGGACCTTGTCAATGACAGTTTGAGGGGGTGTACCTATTCTTCTAATACCAAGTATCTTTCCTTTTTGATTATTTCCATGTGACAAATCCTTTTTCTCTAGGCATAAGAAATGAGAACTTTGTTTTGTCTCCTGTCATGTGTGATGAGCAACCACTATCAAGATACCATAAGTCATTTGCTGCTTTCATGCACACCTACATGACAAAGTTCAGACATGGGGATTAGGAACCCAATTTGCTTTGGGTCCTTCTAAGTTAGTGTTCTTCTTAACCCATATATATTCCTTGTTTGGTACTCCAACATTCTTGTAATAACATCTACTTGGGGTATGTCCTATTTTGTTACAATAAGTACATGAATATTGGTTGTAACTTGATGTTTGCCTAGGAGAATGATTGATCTTCTTAGGAGGTCTATGATAATCATTCTTCCTATTGTTCATACTCCTAAAAGAACTAGTCTTAGTATTTTCAGAAGATCCTTCCACTTTGTTTTGTTTCACAAAGATAGTTTTCTTAACTTCTTTTGTCTTTGGATGAGATGTATATCCTAGTCCAACCTTATTGTTTGAGTGTCTTTGCATACTTAGAATATCATCTAACTTCTGTTTTCCTTTATTGAAGTTATGAACCCTTTGTTGAAGACTATCTATCTTTTCTTCTAAAGAACTACACTTAGTGCACTCATGTGGAATATCTAACTTAGATTTCACTATGTCTAGTTCTTCCTGTAGATTTCTACACTTATTTTCTAAAGATGAAATTAAAGCATTCTGCTTACTACTAACTTTAGAAAAACTTTGACATAACTTAAACACATTCTCTATAGCATACTCTAGATCATGAAATGAAATGACAATATCACTAACCTGGATATCCTCAGCATCTGAATCATGTGAAGCCATTAATGCAACTTGTGCTTCTTCTTTATCAGAATCGGATGATGAACTTACTTCATTTTCATCCCATGCAATGTATGCTCTTCGTGTGGTTTGATCTTTCTTTTCAAACTTGTCCTTCAGACCATGTTTCTTCTTTTGAAGATTTGGACATTCCAACTTGATGTGTCCAGGTTTTCCACATTCGAAGCATGTGATCTTTTGAGAATAGGAAGATTCATTATTCCTTTGGAAAGTTCTGTTATTGTTAAATTTCATACCTTTTCTTTTGAAAAACTTTCCAAGGTTCTTCACTAGAAGATTCATATTCTCATTCTCTTCTTCTTCATAATTTGCATCATAATCATCCTTGATGCTTTCCTTTGCCTTTAGAGAAATGGATCGATATTTTTTCTCATGTTGTTCATGTTCCTCCAAACGATTCAATTCCAATTCGTGTTCTTGGAGTTTTCCAAAGAGAGTTGCAAGAGTCATATTAGACAAACTTTTCTTTTCTGAAATTGCCGTAACCTTTGGTTGCCATGCTCTTGTGAGTGATCTTAGAACTTTCATGTTCAAGTCACTATTGGAAAACTGTTTGCCAAGTGCAATCAAATGATTAGTCAAATGAGAGAATCGTTTTTGCATATCCAATACCTTTTCTCCTGGAAGCATTCTGAACATTTCATATTCTTGAGATAGAGTATTGATTTTTTATCTCTTGACTTCATTTGTTCCTTCATGAGTTACCATCAAAGCATCCCATATTTTTTTGATGTTGTGCATGTTGAAACTCTGAAAAATTCATCCATGCCAAGAGCAGATGTAAGGATATTCATTCCTTCGAGATCATACTGAACCTTCTTCTTTTCTTCTTCACTCCATGTGTTTTCTAGTTTTGGTTGTCTGTTATCACCCACTTCATTCATAGGTATAAACGGACCTTCTTCAATGGCTTTCCATATTTCCACGTCTAATGACCTTATAAAGATTTCCATCTTGATCTTCCAAAAGTCATAGTGGTCTCCATTGAAGTATGGTGGCCTGTTTATGTTGAATCCCTCACTAGTTCCATGACTAGAAGAGGATGTCATCTTTTCCCGGATCTTAGGAGTAAATTACCTAAACTTACGCTTTGATACCAATTGTTAGCCTAGATAGCAACCTGAGAGGGGGGGTGAATCAGGTTTACCCGATTTTCGCCTTGATGCCTTCTTACTTTCAAGATAAATATAAATACACACGAGTGCAGCGGAAATGAGCGTTGCTTGAAAGTAAAGATGAAGGGTAGAAGAATACACACAGAATTTTATCTTGGTTCACCTTCTATCCACCGAAGGCTACGTCCAGTCAGTGGCGGAAGCAAGGGGGTGCCTATATATGCCATGGCACCCCCCAAATTTTGGAATTATTATAATATAGGACTGATATCAGAAAATGAGACAATGTTTTATTGGATAAAGTCTATGATCAGATAAGTATGTAATAACTTTAGTCATTTATAAAATCTTGTTATCTAACATAGCCTTGAGAGGCCAATTTTAAAATAATTATACGTTTTACTATTTTTATTGTGGCCACCCTCACCCTTAAAGTCTGCCTCCGCCACTGCGTCCAGTCCCTCAAGAAAACCCCTTGAGGATTTTTCCACTATTGATAAAAATCTCTTACAAGTCCTTATACCAAGTACCTTAAGAATTTCTATCAACCACCTGTGAAAGCACACCACTTTCAACAGCCCCTGAAAGCACACCACTTTCAGTCCCTGAAAGCAAACCACTTTCAGACCCTGAAGGCACACCACCTTCAGTCCCTGAAGGCAAAACCACCTTCAGTCCACACCCTGAAAGCACACCACTTTCAGTACAACAACCTTTCACCGAACCCTACGGTGAATACTCAATGTACCAGAATGAGATGAAGAAGAGTTTACAATATGACTGTATCAATCCTTTAACATACAAGAGGATTGATCATGAGAATTATGCTTTAAGGCTCTTAAGCATAAGAAGGCTCTCTTGATTCTGAGTTCTTCAAGATATGAACAACTAAAGTGTTCTCTTAAACAATAAAGATGATGAACTCAGAACTTAGGCTCTTTGAAAGTTTAAGTATCAAAGGCTAATTTAAACATGAATGAACAATTTGACAAAGCTTTGGCCTAATTTGTGTATTCTCATGTGTTGTTTGTTTCTGGACTCAAATAGACTTTATATAGGCATGAGGAAACGTCCCTGAACCAATGCAACCCTTCCCAAAAGGTTTGAGACACAATGGTTCATGAAAAGATGCAACTTTTCGAGCATGTACTCGATTACATTACTTAGGTAATCTATTACACTAAGAAGCCGTTGTTGTTTGAATTTCAAATTCAAACATGTAATCGATTACAAGCAAGATGTAATCGATTACACTCAAGTCCAATTTCCAGAAACTTGAACTTTAAAGATCGGCTTGAGATATACTACTTCTTTTAACTTATGAAAAACAATATCAATTGAACGAACGAACAAAAAAACCCTAAAAGATTTTGGGGAGAACCCATTTGTCTATTAAATCAAGCAAGATGGAAAAACCCTAAACTGCTACTTCGAACAAAAGAGGGAAGAGGGGTTTTGAACCTTGTGAGAAACATGTTGGATTCGATTCGATTGGATTAGATGAAATCACTGCATAAAATTGGAGAAGACAATAGGGATTAGAATAATGGTGCAAAAGAGACACGAATGGGGAACGTTTGATTTGGGAGATTTACTAAAAAGAAAGGTGTACTCGCTGTGACTGAATGTGGTTTCTAAGGGAAGAGAGAGAGGGCTTTTGCTTATTCGGCTATTTGCTACGCTTTCTTGTTCAAGGGGGCTTGTGAAGAAAAACTAAAAACAATTAAAACACTCAACCATAAATAAGTTAAATTGAGATTGAGAGTAAATATATATATTATTTTTTTTATGCAAAGATTGAGAGTAAAATAGTTAAAGAAAAAGATTGAGAGTTAAATACTAAAATGTCACTTAGAGACACTGTGCACTACAAACTCAAGAAAAAAAAATGACCATATTTACAAAACATTGAGAGTAAAATACTAAAAGGCCTCTATATCGTTCTCTTATGAATCCTTCCTTGTGTACATTTCTTATATCCCGCGGAACCATATCACTGAACTATCTATCTAGTACAATCCCCTCTACAATTGGAAACATGAGCAATTTATACTATCTTTAACTTTATCAAAGCCATATCGCTGGTAGCATTCCTGATGAACTTGGAAAACTCTCTCTTGTCACTATCCAATTGTTAGAAAACAACCTTTCCGGGCCAATTCCACCTTCCATAGGTAAATTGGTCAATTTGGATGTAGTTTTTCTTTAAAAAATTAATTCTCTGGATCAATTCCATCTACCATCAGAAATTTGACAAAGGTCAAAGTATTATATTTATTCTCAAATCAGCTGGTCCAATTTCACCTTCCATTTGTAACTTGATCAATTTGGATTATTTTTCCCTTTATGATAATAAACTCTCCGGATCGATTCTTTCCACCTTTAGTAACTGGACAAAGATCAAGGAATTATTATTATACTCAAATGCACTTGGTGGCAACCTCCCAATAGGGGTGAACATGCTTACCAATTTGGATAAGTTGGCGTTAGATGAGAATAATTTGACAACATTTATCCCACAACATTTATTTTTTTGTTTTTTTCCGACAAATATTATTTTTTTCTATTTTTACGTTTTATGTTATCATGTATTAGAAAAATAATTTTTAACTTTGAAAAATTAATTTGTAAGTGATTTTTTAAAGCAACGGCTCATGGGCCAACCCGTCTTAGCCCGCAGCCCTGGAGGAGGCTGGGCTGGTAAATTAGTAGCACGAATCAGTTTTATCTCAGTCCTACCCAACCCAAAAATATATTGGATCATTGCGGGACAAACTATATTAGTGGGGTCAAAATTTATACTTTGTCATCATTTAATTCATCTTAATAGGTTTCATTAAAAGATGTACTTATTTTTATGAGTATAATTTGAATTACAATACCATTATATTTTTCATGGACAGTTAAAATATCAAGTCATCTTCCAATAACTTTTAATCTTAATTATTTCTTATATGAAAATTCTCTTGACCATAATTTATACAGTCCACTATTAAGTAGGGACTTTTCAGCCCTAACACCACACCACCCACCAAATAAATAAGTTAGCCACATACACAACAATGTTTTTTATTAAATGATTTCCAACTAGTAGTTTGTAATAGCAAAGAAAGGAGCAAAAAAGAGGGGGGGAATATTAAAAAGAAATTTCAAATTTATGAACCTGTTTGCTTGTTTTTAAATGATTTCACCTACACCTTGATATCATACAGTAAAGATATGCAACCACGGTTGTTGTCCAGTTAAAGACGAGAGCATTCATGTAACGTTTTTCTCAAACACTGAAACCTTTTGTCCTCAATTTCAACTTGACTGAATGTAGCAAATATGAGACGAGAAACTATTATAGAGTAAAACTTGGCCACAAGGGTAGTAACACTAGTAGCATCGTCCGCCATAAAAGGTTCAGTGCAAAATTAGTTAAATAGGAAACAAATGTTAAAGAGAGCAAATCACGCTAAAGGAAATCATAGGCGACTTATCACAGCTTCCACCTCAGCTGGGGTGTAGAGATGATATGTTGGAGAAACCTTGGCAATGTCAACATTGTTGGGAGTGACCTAAGGTGGGGGGAAAAGATGCAAAAGCAACAAGTTAGATTTTCTTTCCGTTCCATTTCAGAGGGGCGAATAATTAGAATTACACACATTAAATTTGAACCTTACCTTCTCTTCCATAACCTGCTTCAGAATGGATAAAGCAATAGTCTCGGCTTCTTGAAGTGTTAGTTCCTGCACAATATCATAAATTAACACCAAATTATCTTGTTTTCATGTCATGTTAATACCTCCAGCATGAAAGATAATACTTAAAGCTACATGCCAAAGGAAAGACAGAAACTCCAACACAGCTCGAGAACATATTTTGTGCAGAAATGGTGTTGCATTTATTTGACAATTCACATTATCAAAACATTTGACTAGTAAACACATAAAGAAGGACAGGATGGTCAACTAGTTAACACTGTTCCAGATTAAAAATACAAGATGGTTAGCTATAGTATGCTTTGTAAAAATGTAAACATAAGAAACAAAGGAACAATGTCAAATGAACAGTTAGCTACAGTAGACTTGGTGGGACAGGACAAGATAAAATAGGATTTTTTTTAATCAATCTGCTCATCATCATCATTGACAAGGTTTGTTTCATCTTGTGAATTAATGAAAATAGTTAAGTCTTGAAAACAAATCTGATTTTTTGAGAATGCAAAAAAAAATGAATATATTATTTGAACAGTGTTACTGTTACCCATAGATATGTAACTTATAATGTGATATTAAGGTAATTAATTGTATAAAATGTTTTCATCCTTCTCTAACTACCCTGTCAAACATGAAGTCTACCCATATCTTCGTGTTTTACTTCTTTTACCAATTTCTAATCCCAGCAAAGTATAATTTAACTGTTATAAGCGGATAGGAAGATCAGAAACAACCCACTGTAACATGGATATACCTTGTTGTACTGTTCTTGCAAAGAACTGTCTGCACCTTCCGATCCTGAACCAATAGCTTTTGCATTGCATTGCCAAAATGTGCCAGACGGATCAGTGTAATATCTGCAAATCAGAACATTACAGTTCAGCAAGGCTATTTTTGGATAGTGGTTTGCAAACCAGTATTCGATTCAACAGGAAAGCAACTTAAATTTGCTTTTACTCAAACCATGGTACGAGACTCAAAATTATGTTCAAATATACGTCAACATAATTTTTCCATATAGTTGTAAGCAAATTACAACCTAAATATGCACCGATACGTCCAGAATGAAAACGCACATGAACATGGCCAGCAGCAATAGACAAAACAGTATCACCTAGTGACTGAAGTAACAGAGCCTAGGCCTAGAGAACAGAAAAAACCATGCTGTGTATTTATTTTCTGTTCAAACAATAATCTGTCATAATGTGTCTGTAACATACATGAATAGCAAAAAATGTTTACGGTTAGGCATTAAACCTTTATATGAAGGTGAGGAACTGACTACCCCCAGCTGTTTCCCTATTAATGTAGAAAAACTGCTAAGTTGCTACCATGAACAGGTTTTAATGAGGAAACTAAAAGATAAATATATACTTTGCTCTGAGAATCAAACTTGAAGGGTAGACAGCTGAAGCACACAAAAAATGTGACAGGGCATGTAATATGTATCTATAGATAACACTTCTATCATCAATTTTAAAGTAACAAATTTTTACAGTATATTTAAAAAAAATATATAAGTTAAGTATTTCAGTTATATCTTGCAGTTGCAATTTTATGAAATGTCTCTAAAGGCATTGCACGGGTCACTACATTAGTAACCAGAGATTCAGAAAAACAAACCTTTAAAGCAATCACTAGTTAAACACAGAAAACGAATAAAAAGGATGACTCCTTCATATACCCACAAGCAGCCATTACTTAGAAGGAATGGATACTTACAGACTAGGTCCATTCTCATCATGACCTGCAATGAGGAGAGACACTCCAAATGGTCGAGACTGCGAAAAGAAAGAAATGACATAAGTTAGAATGCATACACAATGGTCTATGGCTACAGGACCACTGACTTTTAGTATTTTATACAGAAGAAAAAGGTTTACATCGAACCAGTCTACAAAACAAAAGCACCTTACGGCAGGATTTACACCTTTAATTCGAAATGTTATGAATTCAAAATTTCTTTAAGATGTGGTTGTGTGCTCCCAAAGTTTTGAAGTAATAACTAATATGAACTCTGTTTACATCTCTAATCAACATTTATCAAATGTAATACTTAAACAACCAAAGTCTTTTCCCAGTTCCCACTATGTAGGGTCAACTACAACGATTAATCGGTGATGCTATAATGTGATGTCATGATTCTCATGAATCAGTTCAAGTGATAGACCACTTAAATCCAAATATCTAAGAGAAATGCAATGCCTAAATATGTTCAGAAGTTGTCAGGCGTTAAAAAAAGCATTATAAGCAAGCAAAAGAAAAGAGACATGAATATCAAAGCTAAGAAGTTCTTACCATGGACTCTTCATCACCTTCACCAAAACGCAATGCTAGATCACAAAGAGCTTGGGTGGTGGACTCTACAGTCATTGGTTCACCATAGGAGAATCTATGGTTCTGTGAAAAATAAACCAATATATATATATATCAATCATTAACTAATCAACTACCTAAAATATCACACAAGGTTCACATTACCTGAGTTTCAACTCGTGCATGCTCAACAAGTGTTCGAGCATCAGCAATCAATCCACTCATTGCACAACCTATATGCTCATCAATTTCCATAATTTTCTCCACACTGCTAGGCTCCTGAAAGAGAATTTTCAAACAACAATATAAAAGAAGATTCAAGCAACCACATAAATCACAGTGTAAAGAAGAAGCAATTACAACAAGACACTCATATTTATAAAATCCAGATGAACTATAATTAGATTAATTTAGTTAGAGATTATGAGGTTTATTGCAAGTACAGGTCCAAAGAACGAATGATTAAGCCTTTAACCACTGAAGACAAGTAGATCTCTTTTCACCAAAAACAAAATGAAGAATACATGGAGAAAAGAAGATCAAAGTAAACATTTTTCACAGTATGTGACTGTAAGCTCAGCACACATTAACTATCTGAGATGAACATCAAAGTTCAAGATTCTTAAGTACATTTATAAACGAACAGAATGGGCCAAACGATTTATATGAAGCACATCTGTGTCTACTATCGACATTCTCAATATGCACCTTCATCAAACACCATCAAACTGTATACTGATAGCTAACAGTAATAGCACATTTGTGTTTAGAAGTGTCACAATAAGTCGATAAAATTCCACTAATGTAGTTAAATATTAAGTAAATGGAACAAAACCATACCAGCAGCGGCGAAGTAATACGCTTTTCAACTGCAAGGACAACACCCTCTTTCGTCTTCAACCCAATTGCAGTTGATCCCAGCTGCAAGCAGTACAATAGAAACCCATTCATAAACACAAAAAATGCCAACACAAATACTAAAATTTGATGTCGAGGAAATAAAAGGGGGCACTAAAGTTACAATTTTGTTCATACAAAATCAGCAAAAAAATAAAATTAAAAGGAAATTTTGAATGAAAAAGCTTCTCGCAGCTACAAATCCTTTTGTTTTCTTACGGATTCATAAAAAGAAAAGAAAAGGGAGAGATCATGAGGAAGAGGCATACCTTGATGGCTTCAATTGCATATTCAACCTGAAACAAACGGCCTTCAGGGGAAAAGGTGTTGACTCCTCGGTCATACTCAGTCCTATTTCACACACAGAAACAATATCAATTGAACGAATGAACAAAAAAAAACCTAATGGATTTTGGGGAGAACCCATTTGTCTACTAAATCAAGCAAGATGGAAAAACCCTAAACTGCTACTTCGAACAAAAGAGGGAAGAGGGGTTTTGAACCTTGTGAGAAACATGTTGGATTCGATTCGATTGGATTAGATGAAATCACTGCATAAAATTGGAGAAGACGATAGGGATTAGAATAATGGCGCAAAAGAGACGCGAATGGGAAACGTTCGATTTCGGAGATTTACCAAAAAGAAAGGTGTACTCGCTGTGGCTGAATGTGGTTTTGAAGGGAAGAGAGAGAGGGCTTTTGCTTATTCGGCTATTTGCTATGCTTTCTTGTTCAAGGGGGCTTGTGAAGAAAAACTAAAAACAATTAAAATACTCAACCATAAATAAGGTAAATTGAGATTGAGAGTAAATATATATATTTTTTTGATGCAAAGATTGAGAGTAAAATAGTTAAAGAAAAAGATTGAGAGTAAAATACTAAAATGTCACTTAGAGACATTGTGGCATTGTGCACTCCAAACTCAAGAAAAAAAAAATGACCATATTTACAAAATAGAAGAATCAGTGTTCATAAACCATGAGCAGTCCTTTTTTAAAAAAAAAAGAAACATCATAAAGAATCACTTTGATTCTTTTCGAGCTCATCAGGCAGGAAAATAACAGAATAACAGAATAGCAGATTTAGACAAAGAATGTCTGGAGATGATTTGGGAGGCCTACCACAATGAGGGTAGACCCTCCTTCAAATCCTCCACTTTTTTTTCAAAAGAAAATATGACCAGGAAGCAAAAGAAACCATAAACAGAAACAAAATAAAAAAACTAGAAACTGAAACAACAAAAGCTAGCAATAGAGAAAAAAAATAAGAGAGAAACTGTAATAATAAAAGCCAGAAACAGGTAGGGCTGTCTGTCGGTCAGTTTCGGTCCCAAATACTTAAAACCGAACAAAACCGACCAGTGTGAAAGTTGACCCGATTCCGACTGCTAACAAGGTCGGTTAGTGTCGGTTTCGGTTTGCACGGGTTACGGTTTAGGCGGGTGGGTTCATTCGGTTTTGAGCCCAGTTTATACAGACCAAAATTAACATTTATAACATTCAATTTGATGCCTAAATGTCTTCTTTGGAATTTACAAGTACTCATATATCCTTACAAATAAATCTGCCTCCACACAAAACAAAATTCATTAGCATATCCACACATTCAATCATATGACAGCTTCATATGACATTCAAAAGTTAAAAAGATAACCATCCAAAATTTTAAAAAATAAACATTCAAAACTTTAAATCCATACAATCAAAGCCACACTTTAAATCCATACTTTAAAGTGGGATAACAATTAATCCTGATGTTTAAAGTGAGATAATAAACTCACCACACAATAAATCAGTCTAAAGGCATACAGCAACTATATTTTGAATGAGTGACAACACAACTGCTCTACTTGTGGCCTGCTTGTTCGATTTTTCACAAAGCCATACAGCAACTATTTCATTGAAATTCAGATTACAACTTAGAAATGCCAAAATTACTGGTACAGAAAGAAAAATGCATTAGAACCAATAGCTTTGAATTATTTTGGTCCCTTCTCACTCAATTACCACAACAACTGAACCAAATTAAATATAAAAAAAATTTACATGTCTTGTTTTTTGATTGAGAATATGCGATACAGAGAACACCAATAATCAGAGAACAACTAGTTCAATCGTATTTGGGTCTAAGGCAGTAATATATATACTCGTCAGAAGAACTCAAATGAAAAATAAAAAGGAAGTCATAAGTCCAATGTCAGAGTTGAAACCCCATAGTTTAGGCACAACAGATAAAATAACTATTTCATATAATCATATAACTCTAACTACAAATATAACAGATCAAAAGGGTCATTCTCATTTATGATTAAAAGCATATCATAGCTACATCAGAAAACTACCAATAATTGAGACAATTCAGCAAGAGTAATAAGTGATAACCAGGCTAGTCAGTACTCATGTTTTCCCCCTGACTTGAACCTTTGCTCTAGATAATTGACCATATATCTAATTAAGATCATGATAAAACTTAAATGAGATGATAATATGTATATCCATGCAGCCATTTTGTGCAGCCTCTTGCATTTTGCAGCCTTTTTAATTTCTTCAGAATAGGAAGGCCCAAAAGTACAATAGACCAAGGTATTTGTAACAAAATGCTAATAGAAAATAAAGAATACAAGAAGGGACTTATAGGTTTGAAGTTTGAACCCTAGATTGTCAAGTACAACTTTCTAGATTCTGTGTTCTTGGTTAGACTCTTCAATGATCTAGCTGTTCAGAAAGAGAGGTGGTCCATTCATGTTTTATGGTTGTTCAGTTCAGACATGTTATTCGAAGGAAAGCAGGATCTTGGTGCTTATAATAGTAGAAAAATTAGGAACAAAAGTGAGACAATCCAATAACACTAGGACCTTCCCTTCCTCTTTCTTCTAAACAAATGGGATAACTGTTTAGAAGATAGAAATAGGATAACAAAGAAGAAACAGAGATTCACCTTCCTCTCAGCGACTGCGGCTCAACGAGACAACGACGGCGACCTTCCCGACGACGGCGGCGGCTTACGCGATGACGGCGCTAAGGTTTCATGCGGCTAGGGTTTCATGCGGTTTCAGGACAATGAGAGAGAATGAGATAAGAAAATGAGATGGGTTTTGCTCATGTGTGGCTGCCAGGTCCTGACTCCTGTCGCTGATGCTGCTAGTTGGGCTACTCGGCTGGGCCTAAATGCATTGTTTTTTATCTATTGCTCTGGTTCGTTCGGTTCGGACGGTTTCGTCACAGAACCGAAACCGACCAGCTAGACCCATAAAAAACCGGTTTTCTCACCCAGTTAAACCTGTTGGAGACCTGAACCGGCTGAGAGAGTGAAAAAAGCGCCGGTTCGGCTGGTTTAAGGTCGGTTCACTGCTTTTTAACCAGCCCTAGAAACAAGGACGAAAAAAGAAAATAAAGAAAATGACAAAAACTAGAAATAGAGACAAAAAAAAGAACAGAAAAAAGCTAAAACCCTCCACCCCACCACTGTAATGTGCTTGCAGTGATGATGAAGTAAAGGAGGGAAGCTCGAATCGCGGAGGCGCAGCAGCTTACGTCGATGGGTGGTTAGGCCGGTGGTGAAGAGAGAGGGGGAAAGGGAGCGGCGGCACTAATGGATGTTCAGTGAAGGTGGACGAAGAGAAAAGGAGTGGTCGTCGTTGAGGAGTTGAGGGAGGAAGTGGGTGGTGGCGGTGAAGGCTGAGAGATAGGAGGAGAATTTTTTAGGGTTTTGGAGTAAAGAAGACAGGAGAGGAGCGTATGAAAGAGAGAAAGTGAATAGTGAATCTGTCTCCCTTAGAAACTGAGAAGAGGGCCCTTAAATAGAGCAAGGGTTTCACGAATTATCATTTTAGTCCTTATACTTTTCTTCTTTTTACACTTTAGCCTGCGGTCTAACTAGGGTTTTCACTCTGAGGCCTTTTGCCTCTCCTCTCTTTGCTGGGCCGATCAGCCCACTTTCTCCTTTTTTTTATTATTCCTTTTCTTTTCTACTAGGCCTTGGCTCAGTTTTTATTGTGGAAGCTGATTCTTTAAATAATTTGGGTTTTCTTCTTTTTTTTCATTTTTTGTCCCTCTCAAAATTAACTAACACAACTAAAATAAAGTTAAACTTAAAATCTAAACTCATTGAATTAAGTCTTTTTATATTTTTTTTTTTTGTACTTTGTATTTTTTCTAGATTTTTACCATTTTTATGTATTTTTACCATTTTTTACTTCTTTTGGGATTTTTAGCTAAAAAACAACTAAATTAAAAAAACTAAGGCAAAATTGGGGTGTTTACAGCCTTCCTTCAAGTATGTTCCTGCATCAACTTTTCATGTCATTTTTTGGACAATGTATATATACATTCCATTTATGAATTGGAAATTTGATCTTTGAAAATAGCTGACCATTTAGCAGAATGAATAACTTAGGTGTAGTTGTATACAACTCATACATATATAAATGGATTAATGAAAGGAGTGAGCACAAACACTTTGATTGCGTGGATCAATTGTAACCACCATCCCTTCCAGGACGAGTTCAAGGATGTCACGTGGAGGGCTTCGGTGCTGCCATGCTTGCGGGTTACGGCTGGTCGGAAGGGATGGGGATCGAGAGGAAGGTCAAGGAGGATGTCAAGGTGGTGGAGTACAAGCGAAGGAATGGAAAGGAAGGCTTGGGATTTGTCGGCGATGCTCCCGCTTCGCGTAACCTGAAGAAGGATGGAGGAACAACAGAGAATAACAAAGAAAAGAAGGAGAAGGTTGTGAGAATTATTGGGGGAAGAGATGTGGGGTTGAAGGGCAGTGTCCTGTTGAGAATTGAGGATGATCTTCTTGTGCTGAAGCTTTTAGAGAGTGGGGAGCAAGTGAAGGTGAAGATGGGTGATGTTGTGGAGTTGGGTTTTGTAGAGGAAGAGAGGTGCTTGAGAAAATTGAAGGACTTGAAGATTCGGAGTGGCGCTGGGGACAGAGGGTCTAAGAGTAAACGTGGAAGGGATGGAGTTGAGGAAATGAAGGTGGATGTTAGAGGTAGGGGTGGCAATATGGGCTAGGCCCGCCGGGCTGGCCCGTTTGGCCCGCCATTTTTGGTGGGTTGGGTTGGGAATTTCAATACAAATACCCACTTGTAACCCACTTTAGAAACCCATTTTTATGGCGGGCTTTGGCGGGTTAAGGCGGGCCGGCCCTCCGGGCCACTTATTTTTTTTTTTGCTTTTTTTTTATTTAACTAAAGAGAAAAAAATCAAAATTGAAAAAAATCAGTACACTACTATAGACTTCAGTGTGAGGGACGAGGGTTTCCAAAGTGAGGGTTTGAGTTTCTATAGACTTCAGTTCGCCGCTTCGCGCTCTCGTCTCCTCCACCGCGGCGCTCTCCTATCCTCCGCGGCGCTCTCGTCTCCTCCACACTTTGTTGGTTCGTCATTTGTGCTTGCTTTTGTTGTGTTAAGAGACAATTATGAGTTGTGGCTTGTGACTTGCGTTATTTGTGTATTTTTGCAACTTGTGAGAATGTAGAACTTTGTTGGTTTGTGCTTTCTTCTCATAATTACTTTTTTTTCCCACTACATTAAATTTTGGCGGGCTAGCCCGCCAGCCCGCCAAAATGTGGGTTGGGTTGAGATTTTCAACCCATATACTAAATGTGGGCCAACCCAACCCGCCCCGCATTTTGGCGGGCTTTTGACGGGTCGGGCCTGGCCCGCCCCACCAGCCCATATTACCACCCCTAGTTAGAGGGGATCGTGGCAGGGAAAGCAGGGGAAGAAGCGGGTTTCTTGGCTTACAAGTCACATTCGGGTTAGGGTGGTTAGCCAAGATTTGAAAGGGGGGAGATTGTATTTGAAGAAAGGAGAGGTTTTGGATGTTGTTGGACCTGCTAATTGTGATATATCTATGGATGAGAGCAGGTAGATCATTCAAGGGGTGTCTCAAGATCTTCTAGAGACAGCTCTCCCGCGACGTGGGGGACCAGTTCTTGTGTTGTCTGGTAAACACAAGGGAGCCTTTGGGAGTCTGGTTAAGAAGGATTTGGACCGAGAAATTGCCATTGTTAGGGATGCTGACACCCACAAGCTGCTCAAAGTCAAACTTGAACAAGTTGCAGAGTATATAGGGGACCCAAGCTTACTGGGACATTGATTCTGTTGAAGAAACAAATGTACAAGGTAACAAAACCAAGCAGCCTTTCTCCTCTCCCCACAAGTGCAGCCGCCACCACCAACACGTCCGACTTAGCAGCTGCCATCCTCATCCAAGCACCAAACCTCGACTCCTCATTCTTCCTCTGAAACCACCACCATCTCCAATTCCTCCTCACCTGAAACCGGCCACCGCTATTTATCTAGCAACACCCCAACCTTTCATCGCACCAAGCTTCCACCAGCGATTCCTTGACCTCCGAACCTCCAGACAACCGACGGCCACCACCCAAACCCTTCTCCCCTGAACAACCGCCACCGTCCTTTACAACTTGAAGCAACGGCCACCACTGCTCAAACTCCGATCACCACGATGGAAAAGGAAAACTCAAAGGTGTTAAACCAACAACTATGAACGATAATCAGAAGCGGTGGAGGAAATTAACTCTCCTTGATAACCAATACGCTCATTCTTCCCTTGTAGTCGTTGTAGTGTCTCAATATATTACTAACCCTAATTTCTTTACCCTCTTCCATTGTTGTTGCTTATTGTTCATTCTCTTACCCTGAAGCTCTCCTTTTCGATCCTTTCCTCCAAATCCTCGAAACACAACAACAAACCCTCCTCCCTCTCCAAACCCTCCGATCATGATGGCGACGTCGATGTCGATTCTTCTTCCACCAAACATTTGATCACCGAATTCGACCCTTCCAAACCCCTAACCCTCACCCACCCACCCAAAACCCTAATTCCCCCAATCCAAAACCAATGGTGCCCCCTCAAGAAAACCAAGATGAACAACCTCCTCCCCCTTGCTGAACCTCACCTGCAACAATCCCTGGCCTTCGAGGCGAACACCACCGCAGCTGTCAAACCCGATTCCGATATCTCCTACGGCCTCAACCTCCGCTGCGACGCCAACCAGCCCGGTGGCGATGGCAACACCAATGTCGTGCCGCGGCAGTGTCGTATTCCGCCTGAAGCGCAGATGCTGCAGAAGCTTAAGGACGATCTGGAGAAGCTGCCGGAGGACCAGGGGTTGGACGAGTTCAAGGATGTCCCCATGGAGGGCTTCGGTGCTGCCCTGCTTGCGAGTTACGGCTGGTCGGAAGGGATGGGGATCGGGAGGAAGGCCAAGGAGGATGTCAAGGTGGTGGAGTACAAGCGAAGGACTGGAAAGGAATGCTCCATCTTCGCCTAACCTGAAGAAGGATGGAGGAACAACTGAGAATGACAAAGAAAAGAAGGAGAAGGTTGTGAGAATTATTAGGGGAAGAGATGCGGGGTTGAAGGGCAGTGTCGTGTCGAGAATTGAGGATGATCTTCTTGTGCTGAAGCTTTTAGAGAGTGGGGAGCAAGTGAAGGTAAAGATGGGTGATGTTGTGGAGTTGGGTTTTGTAGAGGAAGAGAGGTGCTTGAGAAAATTGAAGGACTTGAAGATTCGGAGTGGTGTTGGGGACAGAGGGTCTAAGAGTAAACGTGGAAGGGATGGAGTTGATGAAATGAAAGTGGATGTTAGAGGGGATCGTGGCAGGGAAGAGTAGGGGAAGAAGTGGGTTTCTAGGCTTACAAGTCACATTCGGGTTAGGGTGGTTAGCCAAGATTTTAAAGGGGGGAGATTGTATTTGAAGAAAGGAGAGGTTTTGGATGTTGTTGGACCTGCTACTTGTGATATGTCTATGGATGAGAGCAGGTAGATCATTCAAGGGGTGTCTCAAGATCTTCTAGAGACAGCTATCCCGCGACGTGGGGGACCAGTTCTTGTGTTGTCTGGTAAACACAAGGGAGCCTTTGGGAGTCTGGTTGAGAAGGATTTGGACCGAGAAATTGCCATTGTTAGGGATACTGACACCCACGAGCTGCTCAAAGTCAAACTTGAACAAGTTGCAGAGTATATAGGGGACCCAAGCTTACTGGGACATTGATTCTGTTGAAGAAACAAATGTACAAGGTAACAAAATCAAGCAGCCTCTCTCCTCTCCTTACAAGTGCTGTAACGCCCCAATTTTGAGGTTGATGGTTACATGGTAAATATGCGAAAATTAAAACATCTCAGAAACAACTCAATTTTTGAAAGGTTTTCATCTCTCAAATAGATATTACTCAATAATAATATTCCCATAGTTAAAATAATTATACGCGGAAGCAGTAACAAAGGAATATTATTAATTAAAAATAATGCTCAACAATCGAGCCCAAAAATAAATAAAATTAAATAGCGGAGTCTCTAAACATAAATCATCATCTTCTAGATCTTCCACGCTTCCATGCGCACTCAGACTCCATAGTTCTTCGAGAGGCAACGATCATCGTCTTGTCTATTTCTGGCGTTAAGCGGCCCAACACAAACAGAAAGGGTTAACTCTTTAACAAACAACAATTACCAAGAAGAATCAACATAAACAGTAATATCAACAAGCAGCAACGTCATATCCAAACAATAGATTCATTACCTCGGGAAAATTATCACAGTCCATTCTTATAATCCATAATGACATGCTCAACAGCGTTGGTCAAGATACATCGATCCAAGTGAACTAGACAATCACGTGGTTAACCACCACCCCATTGCCCTCAGGTACGGTCCTGTGGTTAACCACCACCCCATCGGCCCTTAACGATCATATGGCTAACCACCACCCCACCGCTGTCCACATAAAACAATGCACATGCCAACATGTTCAACACCACCATGAATCAACAATTTTCGTAAACATTATCAATATAACAAAATCAACTGCACCTCAATAACATTATCAACAACATATCATAATCACCAATTCTCAAATCCATACACAATACCAACAATTCCATCATATACAAACAGAATAGTTTTCCAACGGAAAATCATAGATAAACACCACTGACTCTATCTAGACCCAAAGTTACCATTACCTTTGATAATTTTGCATCCAATTCAATCCCAACCTATCAATTAGCAATTCATAGGCCTAAGTCAATCACTGGAAGTAAAAGAGAACCCTAAAAACCAATTTAAGCTAAAAACGACAAAGCAATTCTGGTCTGGCAGAAGCCCAACGCTTGGGCGCTGGTATGCCAACGCTCATGCGTTGGCTCCCTGCCTGGAAACTGATTTCCAACGCTCGAGCGCCAGGAGCTCAACGCTCATGCGTTGGCTCCCTGTCCAGTACGACCAGAAACACAGTTTTCACTATTTTAAGTCCCGAAAAAGGATTTTAACCAAGTATTTTAATCAGAGACCTACCTACATCATCTAACCTTCACATCTTAGTGTTCTAACATGCCAATACTCAATTTCTCTAATTTTTATGAATTTCTAATCAAAGCCATGATGTTCTACGTGACGAATGGTTTTGATGCGAACCTACCTCGAACTCGGCTTCGAACTGGAATACCGCCTCTGAGCTTATCTCCCTTACGATGATGTTCGTCCACGCCTTCAGAAACTCCGTAGTGAAGTACGTGATCAAACTCCGTAGTAATGAAGGTGCAAGAAACACACAAGAAAGGGGGGGTTTGAATTGTGTGACTTATTTTTAAAGTTTCTTTTATTAATCTTGGATGTTAATCATTTATTTACTTTTAGCAAGAGCTATTCATAAAACGTATGAATATGCATGCAGCGGAAATATGACATAACGTTAAAAATAAAGCACACATAATTTTTATCCTGGTTCACCCCCATAATCGTCAGGGCTACGTCCAGTCCTTGGCTTCACCAAGATTTTCCACTATTTAAACAAATAGTACAAGTATTATCAGGGACTTCTCCCAGCAAGTATTCTAAGGACTTCTCCTATCAAGTATTCGAAGGACTTCTCCTTACAAGTATTATCAGGACTCCTCCTTACAAGTATTATACAGGACTTCTCCTGACACCTTTTACAAGGTTTGGCTTTTCTACATGGTTCTCTTCTTAATAAGAGTGGGTAGAAGAAATTAAGCTCAGTTTATACAGAGAGGATAGGAGTTTGGGTTCTCTGTTTTTTGGAGGGTGTGTGAGTTGGAAAAGATGAGAGTAATACTCTATGAATTTTCTCACACAGAAGCACATAAACTCAGGCAGAAGTAGAGGTAGGCGTGAAGCTTCCTGAGTTGCAACCAAGGTTCCTTGGCTCTTGGGACAAACTTAGTTGGCATATGGAAGTTTAAGTCTAAGTTGCCCAATTGTTTAGGAGGCAGGGTTCTCTATTTATATCTTCAGTTGAAGACCTTCGTTCTTCCTCTTCAAAAGGAGAGAAAACCTGTCCGAAGTGCTTCTTCTCTCTAAGCTGCACATAACGGCTAGTTCTGCATTTTTCAGCAGATCTGAGACACGACCTGAGAATCATTGATTCGCCTGGGTTGACGTCGTCTGGCTCCATGCTGAGCGAGTAGCCTTGAGCTATGTCTTCTGTATTTAATGCTTGGAAATCCAGCTGTGGTATTTGTTTTGACCATTATACCCCAGTGCAAACCAGCTAATGCTTATCACGTGCTTTGTTCAGATGTTTGAATTTCAACCGTTGAACGTGTACGGTGCTCAGAGATTCTTACCGTTGATTCCACGATGTCAGCTTGATTTGAAGAAAAGTACCTTTGGTGCAATCTGATGCTTGAGCGAACGGATTCTTCATTAGAGTCTGGCAGACGCAGTCTCCATACAATGCTTAAGATTCCGCTGCGAAGTGATTTGTATTGGCAGACGGACTTTCTTCATTCAGTTCTTCTTTAAGGATTAGAACCTTCTTGACTTATAGAAGACTGAATCTTCTCTTTTCTTTTGCTTCCACGGAAGTTCTCCATCTGAGAGAGTTGATCCACAACTTCTTTGTATGATGCTAGAGAAGCTTCGAGGCCGAAGGTGTTTCTTCATAAGTTGTCATGCTCTTTCAGCTTTAGATGAAGCAGTCTTTCTTTTGATCACTGTAGATTTAGGTAGCGGACTGTTTCAGCTTCTTGAAGTAGACTTTGACTTGAGCGTGCAGAGTTTGATAAAGTGTCCTTGAGAGAGGAAGTTGGCTATTTGAAGTTACTGCTTTATCTCTCTTGAATCACCGGACTGTCTTATATATGAATGCCTTCCTTTGTATATCTTTGACAGTATTTCCTTCAGGGTGACCGGACGGACATTTCTGGTGGACTAATTCTCTTGATGATGCTTTGAGATTCATTCAATCCCTTTAGTAGATAATCATTCCTGTGCATGAGAATTTTCACTATGTTAGGAATTTTATCTCTGACAATATTAAACCTTAAAGAAATTGTTAATTATCAAAACATAATAATTCATCTAATTATTTGAATCTTACACCTAAACGAGTCATGAAGGGTATAACAAACATACCCTGTCTCCACATTATCTCAATTTCAATTCAAACATGGGTTTGTGTTCGTCCACGGAGGGTGAGTCAGGGCCTAAGATCATGCCGAAAGGCGTAGTCGATGGACAACAGAAATATCATTAAAATTAAAACATACCTCACTAGGATTCGAACACAAGCCATGCCCATCAAATGCCTAATACTCAACCACTGAGCCAAGGCTCATCTTGTTAAAACTCTTACACTAATATTCTTTTAATCCTCTTAGTCGAACCAACATGTTCCTCAATTCAAATATGAATTCAACTACCTCCTTAAAAGCTCTTACATGTTAAACTCCAAATCATTATGATTAGTCCGGGGACTAAAACTCAATTATCCAAACTTAAAGGACTAAAACACAAATATCAAAACCTAAAGGACCAAATCCTAAATATAAAATCTACAAGGACCAAAACCAAAATACTCACAACTTGAGGGTCTTACAAGTGCAGCCACCACCATCAACATGTCTGACTTAGCAGCCGCCTTCCTCATCTAAGCACCAAACCTCGACTCCTCCTTCTTCTTCTGAAACCACCACAATCTCCAATTCCTCCTCACCTGAAACCAGCCACCGCTATTTACCTAGCAACACCCCATTGCACCAAGCTTCCACCACCGATTCCCTGACCACCGAACCTCCAAACAACCGGCGGCCACCACCCAAACCCCGCTCCCCTGAACAACCGCCACAGTCCTTTCCAACTTGAAGTGACGACCACCACTGCTCAACCTCCGACCACCACTATCGAAAAGGAAAACTCATAGGTGATAAACCAACAGCTATGAATGATAAACAGAATCGGTGGAGGAAATTAACTCTCCTTGATAACCAATACGCTCCTTCTTTCCTTGTAGTCGTTGTAGTGTCTCAATATATTACTAACCCTAACTTCTTTACCCTTTTCCGTTGTTGTTGCTTATTGTTCATTCTCTTACCATGAAGCTCTCATTTTTCATCCTTTCCTCCAAATCCTCGAAACACAACAACAAACCCTCATCCTTCTCCAAACCCTCCGATCACGACACCGACGTCGACGTCGGCGTCGATTCTTCTTCCACCAAACATTTGATCACCGAATTCAACCCTTCCAAACCCCCAACCCTCACCCACCCCAAAACCCTAATTCCCCCAATCCAAAACCAATGGCGCTCCCTCAAGAAAGCCAAGATGAACAACCTCCTCCTCCCCCTTGCTGAACCTCACCAGCAACAATCCCTGGCCTTCGAGGCGGACACCGCAGCAACTGTCGAACCCGATTCTGATATCTCATACGGCCTCAACCTCCGCCGCCTTTCCAACCAGCCCGGTGGCGAAGACGACACCAATGCCGTGCTGCGACAGCGTCGTATTCCGCCTGAAGCGTATATGCTACAGAAGCTTAAGGGCGATCTGGAGAAGATGCCGGAGGACCAGGGGTTGGAAGAGTTCAAGGATGTCCCCGTGGAGGGCTTCAGTGCTACCCTGCTTGCGGGTTACGACTGGTCGGAAAGGATGGGGATCAGGAGGAAGGCCAAGGAGGATGTCAAGGTGGTGGAGTACAAGCAAAGGACTGGAAAGGAAGGCTTGGGATTTGTCGGTGCTGCTCCCGCTTTGCGTAACCTGAAGAAGGATGGAGGAACAACAAAGAATGATAATGAAAAGAAGGAGAAGGTTGTGAGAATTATCGGGGGAAGATATTCGGGGTTGAAGGGAAGTGTTGTGTCGAGAATTGAGGATGATCTTCTTGTGCTGAAGCTTATAGAGAGTGGGGAGCAAGTGAAGGTGAAGATGGGTGATGTTGCAGAGTTCGGTTTTGTAGAGGAAGAGAGGTGCTTGAGAAAATTGAAGGACTTGAAGATTTGGAGTGGTGCTGGGGACAAAGGGTCTAAGAGTAAATGTGGAAGGGATGGAGTTTAGGAAATGAAAGTGGATGTTAGAGGGGATCGTGGCAGGGAAGAGCAGGGGAAGAAGCGGGTTTCTTGGCTTACAAGCCATATTCGGGTTAGGGTGGTTAGCCAAGATTTTAAAGGGGGGAGATTGTATTTGAAGAAAGGAGAGGTTTTGGATGTTGTTGGACCTGCTACTTGTGATATGTCTATGGATGAGAGCAGGTAGATCATTCAAGGGGTGTCTCAAGATCTTCTAGAGACAGCTATCCCACGACGTGGGGGACCAGTTCTTATGTTGTCTGGTAAACACAAGGGAGCCTTTGGGAGTCTGGTTGAGAAGGATTTGGACCGAGAAATTGCCATTGTTAGGGATGCTGACACCCACGAGCTTCTCAAAGTCAAACTTGAACAAGTTGCAGAATATATAGGGGACCCAAGCTTACTGAGACATTGATTCTGTTGAAGAAACAAATGTACAAGGTAACAAAACCAAGCAGCCTCTCTCCTCTCCCCACAAGTGCAGCCGCCACCACCAACATGTCTGACTTAGCAGCAACCATCCTCATCCAAGCACCAAACCTCGACTCCTCCTTCTTCCTCTGAAACCACCACCATCTCCAATTCCTCCTCACCTGAAACCGACCACCACTATTTACCTAGCAGCACCCCAACCTTTCATCGCACCAAGCTTCCACCACTGATTCCCTGACCACCGAACCTCCAGACAACTGGCGGCCAGCACCCAAACCCCTCTCCCCTGAACAACCGCCACCGTCCTTTCCAACTTGAAGCGACGACCACCACTGCTCAACCTCCGACCACCACGATAAAAAAGGAAAACTCAAAGGTGATAAACCAACAGCTATGAATGATAAACATAAGCAGTGGAGGAAATTAACTCTCCTTGATAACCAATATGCTCCTTCTTCCCTTGTAGTCGTTGTAGTGTCTCAATATATTACTAACCCTAATTTCTTTATCCTCTTCCGTTGTTGTTGCTTATTGTTCATTCTCTTACCATGAAGCTCTCCTTTTCCATGCTTTCCTCCAAATCCTCGAAACACAACAACTAACCCTCCTCCCTCTCCAAACCCTCCGATCACGACTTCGACGTCGACGTCGATTCTTCTTCCACCAAACATTTGATCACCGAATTCGACCCTTCCAAACCCTAACCCTCACCCACCCCAAAACCCTAATTCCCCCAATCCAAAACTAATGGCTCCCCCTCAAGAAAACCAAGATGAACAACCTCCTCCTCCCCCTTGCTGAACCTCACTAGCAATAATCCCTGGCCTTCGAGGCGGACACTGATGATTGGATTTTATATGATGTTTTTAGGTAGTTTTTAGTCTTTTTATTTTATTATTTTTGAGTCACATATAGGTTTTTTATTGTTTTTATGTAGATTTTATATTTATTTTGCATTTTGCATGTAGATTAGATTTTATTTGATTTTCTAGATTTATTTTATATTTTTAGGAATTTTTCTAGTTATTTTGTATTTTTAGAAAAAGCTGGTTTAGTTATCATTTTTGTCCAGGGACCAATGTGTAAAGTTTCAGGAAGTCAGGGACCAAATTGTAAAAGTTCAAGAGTGGAGGACTTAAAGTGAAGATTGAGAGAATATGAGGGCTTGAATTGAAGTGCTAACCAAGAGAGGACCAAAGTGAAAAGGAAGAATATGAAGAATCACTCTCTAATTTAGCACATGGAAAATAATGTTGAAGGAATTGATGTTAGTGGAGGAGAGGTTTCAGAATTAAACAAGGCTGAGTAGTGGCTTTTTATGGCCATCAAAACCCACTACCATGAATGAAGAAGGAAGAAAAATCTTGAAGATGAAGAAGCAGCGTCCCAGCGCTCCAGCGTTGGGATCCCAGCGCTCCAGCGCTGGGGTTCTGACTGGATGATGAGTCAGATGTTGACCCAACACCCAAGCGTTGGAAAGCCAGCGCTCAAGCGCTGGGCCTCGGACAGAAAGTGGATTTTTAATGCATCCTAGCGCCCATGCGTTGGGAATGCCAGCGCTCAAGCGCTGGAGGCTGGAATTTTACTATAAATAGGACCCTTTTCTTCACTTGTAAGACAGACCTTCTTAGAATACAACAAGTATTCTCTCTTTCTCCCTCTTGAGCATTGTTCCTAGGACTTGTGGGAAGCCATATTTGAGCTCCTATCCAGGGTAATTCAATGTCTCCTTTAGCCATGCTTGGCTAAATTCTTTTTAAGTTTTTGGGTTGTTTTAGTTTATAATTCATGTTCTAGTTTTCTTTTACATTTCTGAATAATATCTTCAATTCATGTTTTATTTCTTTGTTCTTCATTAATCTTTATGCGCAAAAGATTTCTTGCTTTCTACTTATGTCATAAGGCCATTTGGTAAGTAGTAAGGGAAATAGGAAATAAAAAAGGTTATATGTTTGCATTTCTTAAGGCTATAAGGATGTACGTAACTTTGTGTTGGCCCGGATTCTTTCTTCATCTTCTTCTCTAATTAACTAATAACCAAGGCTATGGAGTTAGTAATTAGGTAAGAAAGTTCTACATTTCTTAAGGCTATTAGGATGTAGAAATTTAGGCTATAGCACCATGAATATGAATTTAAAGTTCAGAAATTTAGTAAGAGCTTTCTAGCATGTTTTATAAATTATGTAAATCAACCCAAGAGCTTAAATTCTTCTCATCTTATTTGTTTTATTATTTTATGCTATTGCTCTCTTCTTGTCCTACACCAAACATCAACCATATCATTTTATTTTTGTTGCACAAGTACTAAATTAAATATTAATAAGAACACCTATCCCTTGGGTTCGATCTTTTGTATTACACGATAGTTTAATCGTACACTTACGATTTCATTATCAGACACCGCCGCAGCTGCCGAACCCGATTCCGATATCTCCTACGGCCTCAACCTCCACTGCACGCCAACTAGCATGGTGGCGATGACGACACAAATTCGTGGCGCGGAAGCGTCGTATTCTGCCTAAAGTGCAGATGCTGCAGAAGCTTAAAGACGATCTAGAGAAGCTGCCGGAGGACCAGGGGTTGGACGAGTTCAAGGATGTCCCCGTGGAGGGCTTCGGTGCTACTCTGCTTGCGAGTTACGGCTGGTTGGAAGGGATAGGGATCGGGAGGAAGGCCAAGGAGGATGTCAAGGTGGTGGAGTACAAGCAAAGGACTGGAAAGGAAGGCTTGGGATTTGTCAGCGATCCTCCCGCTTCGCGTAACCTGAAGAAGGATGGAGGAACAATATTTAATGACAAAAAAAAGAAGGAGAAGGTTGTGAGAATTATTGGGGGAAGAGATGTGGGGTTGACGGAGAAGGATAACGTTAGGGCCTATTCATGGATTCAACTCCTCCCTCTCTCTTTCTATTTCTTGTCTATGATTTTTCTTTCCTCTTCTTCCACATCATTTGAGATATTAGATACGGTAAATAAAAACAAATTCCTTTTATTTTTCTTCTTTCCGCTTCACCATAAATTTCTTCCAGATATTCAAAAATACACTTAATTTAAAAGAGTCATGCTAAAAGTAACATGTTTAAATTGATTTCTGTTAAATTTATTAGAATCAATTACTACCCTCATAAACTATTCTTATTAGTTTCTCCTTAAAATTTATTTTAACTTATTAATTATTTAATCATGTATTAAGTGTGTAATGAATATTCATATTCAATTTTCGTGGACAATTTTGATTTTCTTAGGAGTCAAACTCAGATTAGTTTCAGCACAATTAGTCACGCGATCTTTTTCAACATTGAATACATTCTTTGGGTTCCATTTATTGAACACCCAGTTGTTCTCGAAATGAGACAGTAATAAGGTTATAGTATAATGTGATATTATTAAGGAAAAATGTGAACCCCTTTACATGAGCCTTCCTTGGCTATTTATAGGAAATAGGCTAATAAATGACAGTAATTAAGACTAAGCATATGGGTCTCCAATATCAGGCCCAATAGGTTACAAGGATTACTGCAGCTGCAATTACGAGTACCACCCTGGACTGCTTCACGTGGCCGCCCCTCGTTGATCAAGGCCGCCCTTATGGGTGATGGGGCGCTCGCCCAGTCCACAAGCCCACAAGACACCGAGCTTGAAGTCTGAAAGCGAAGTGTCTTCACAAGTTCTCGAGTCCTCATGGCCCACACCGGGATAGGGTGCTCGCCCAGTCCACAAGCCCACAAGACGCCATGCTTGAGGTATGGAAGTGGAGCATCTTGAACGGTCGCCAAAGTTCTTCATAACTGGACACTAGCCCACGTGACCATAAGACCAAATCTGGTACTTGCATATGAAGGGTGCTCGCCTTGGAGCTTCTACCATCGCTTCCTTTGGGCGGTCATCTCTACAAGGTGGGCCTCGTTAAAACCTTCCCAGGAAAAACCCAGTGGGATTAAAACCTGGTGAAGAAAAAAGAGTACACCGCCTTATAGAGAAATGAGTCGCCTAAGGTGAGGGCGTGGCGATTAGATGTACTTCATTGTCTCCATCAAGGTTATTGAGATTTTGTTGGAATTTGTACTCGTTGTGGAGTGCCTTGAATCGCTGAAAATTGCTGTTCATTCGCTCCGCGTAAACTTGAGGGAGTCCTTCCAGAGGTTGGATGCTCGCCCTACTGGAATGAGGTGTCGCCCGCCTTCTTGCTTTTCCTTGTCTTATTCACCTGTGCCTGTATTTTTGAAAGTAACATACTATCAATTTTAAAAGTGACCTAGTGTTTGGGATGTACCTTATACTCAAGACGTGTCTTTATATCCGGCTTGCCATGATGGTTTTCGACCGCTTGCCCAGGCGGCTGCGGTGTAAAGCCATCCCTGACGTTTTGATGTGTCTGCCTTTTCACGCCACCCCTTTGACGTTTGACATGCCTCTCCTAGGGTTTCGTGTACACGCTTCCCCTGTCTTGTTCCTCGTGCCCTTACGCCGCATAGGCCTTTTTAGTGCAATCATTGCCTCGGGACCAACTTCATAGGTTGGCACGTCTAATGATGAGTAGTAAAGGCAATTTTTGATATGCGTAGCATTTATTGCCCATCAGACGCAACCTTTCTTCTTCCTTCTCTCACCCATATAAAACCCCCCTTCTTCTGACCTAACCCCACTTCTTCTCTTCACTGTTTACTCTTCTCCGCTCTGTGCAATTTCCGGTGACCTCGCTGCCGTGCTTCCTCCACGCGTTTGCCCTTGCTCCGCCGTGCTTCAGTCCTTCGTTCAAAGTTTTCACCTTGCTCACGCTGATCAGTACGTTCTCTTTCTTACTCTTCTTCTTTTTTCTTTGCTTTAATGGATTCCGCCACCACCTTCGGTGCTGGAAATACCAACACCTAGGCCCAAGCTCCTCTTTCTCCAATTCCAAACTTGACATCTACAATGATTCCCTTCCTCGGCCCGTCCAGGTAGGCCTGGTCTCCACAAAAGTCAAATCCATCGCCCTCGCCTGGCTCCTTAACAGAACCATTAAAAGGTTTAAAGAGCACGTGGATGGCTTCTGCTCTGATAACTATGACCCCGATCTCATCACCCGCCCTTGCACCTCAACTGAGCGTGTGAGTGATTCCAAAATCAACGCCAACGACCCCCACTTCTTCTATATGTATAGTTATTTATTCGGGGACCTTGGCGTCCGCCTTCCCTTCTCTTTGTTTATTTGTGAAGTCTTAACTCGCCTCAATGTTGCACCAACCCAACTGTCGCCCAACTCCTGGGCCTTCATCAGGGCGTTCGAAATTCTTTGTACCATTCTTGAGATCATCCCTCGATATGAATATTTCTTTCATTTTTATAAGTGTGCTCCCCCCAGCAGAGTAGGTCTGAGCGTGGCGCCCACTAGCTCCTAGGTCGCCATCACCGCCAAACCCTCGAAGGCCAGATTTAAGGCGTGGAAAAGTAACACCCACGATCAGCGGAAATCCTGTTTTCTCAAAGTTATGGATAACCCTAATATTCCTCATCTTATGAGACATGACTTCGGCAGCATGCGCTTCTCGCCATACTGGACGGAGTCGCCCAACTTTACCCTCAACATTGAGGATGAAGCCCTCACCAACCAGGATTGGGTGGTGATAAACTATCTTGGGGTGGCTCCCCTCATAAACATTTCTGAACTCCTTTTCGCCCAAAGACAAGGAACCGCTAACTTGTTCTTATGTGAGTCATGCTTGCTTTTACTTTCTCTTTGTATTCATGGCTTGTTATTTCTAACCATTGTAATCGTGTTTGTAGTGGGTAGATTCAAGCTATCAAAAGAAGAACTCGCCCACGTGGCAGCTGAAGCAACCAACTCTGGAGCGCAGGGCGATGCCCTTACCAGTCGCCCTGCCAAGAAGATAAGTCGACCCGACACACCCACGCAAACTCCCTCTGCTCCTTCCGCCCCAGTTACTGAAATTGGCGGCCAAAATCCCGGGCCACTTGGTGGGGGCCCCATTGAAAACACCATGGTGTGGAAGACTGCCCATGCTGCTGAAAATAATCCAAGTGTTGCTGAGACCTCTAAGCGTCCCCCAAAACGAAAGAAGCATTCGTCCTCCCGCCAAACGGAGAATGCACCTGAAGAGGCGGCCATCCCTAAAGGCGAGAGGGATGTCGCGCCCAACCTTGAGGCTCTTCACTTTGTGGAGGGCGGCCTGACATTGGACGACTACTACGTCGATCCCGCAAGTAAACATTTTCTTACACTTGGGAACGCCGCAGTCAAGGATTCACTGGGTGTCGCCAGCTACGCCATTGTTCTAATCCGGAAGTATGAGAAGCAATCTGCGGCGCTTGCTTAGAAAACAAGGCAGGTAAAGAATCTGGCTGTTGAAAATTCTGGCTCGTTAGGCGTAGGATGGAATTGTGTTTCAGGTACTTTATCGTTGCTACTCTCAACCTGAGGTTTATACCAGTTGGGTGTGGTGGTGAATACATTAAAGAATTTGGATTTTGGGGATAAAATGGAGGTGGTGGATACATCAAATGATGTGGATGAGGAAAATTTTCACCGGTAGGAGGTGGGTGATTTTGGAAAAAGAATGGATATGGTGGATACATTGAAGGATGTAGATGTGGAGAATTTTCATAGGTAGGAGGTAGGTTATTTTGCAAAAGTTGATAGTAACCATGAAAATAATCCATGGACAAAAAAAAATGGAAGTAAGCTGGAAAAATTCTGATAAGAAGATAATTCTGGGAGCTAGAAATGGTGTGTTGAAAAAAATACAAGTTTAAATTATTTATAGTGTGAAATTCATGTGTTTTATGGTGAAAAGGAAAAAAAAAGGCAAATGGGCAAAAAAATGAGGACATTTTCAGAATCCTTCCAAGACGCTGTCAAAACGGACGCTGTCAACACGGACGACGACCACAGGACGGCGATATCGGACGACTACCACACGACGACGATATCGGACGACGACCACAGGACGACGATATCGGACGACTACCACAGTTTCCTCAAAGTGAAGCCATTCCAGCCAAGGCTTAAGCAATGTATAATTCCATACTAAATCACACATTTCTCATATATATAACTCAAAATATTCATTCCCAGACTAATTCAAATCACTAAGAGATTTAAAACAAAGTATAATCATTATACTTCAAAATATTCAAACCCAAACACAAGAGCCACAAGGCTGAACTACTATTACAAAATTGAGGGTCTTACAATACCATCCCCCTTAAAAAGAGTTTCGCCCCCGCAACTCAGCATCAAAAGAAGAGAAAAGTCGAATCAAAGTAAGGTTCCTTGCCTTATCCCTCGATGACCTCGTTCCCGTCCTCAGATTCTTTGCCAATAATTGTATAAACTTTACCCCCAGTAGTAGGACGCTTCCCTTGCCCCATATTCACCACTGCTTCTACTTTTGGAGTCCGACAATTTCTTGCAGTATGACCTGGTTTGTTACAGTTCCAGCATTTACTCTTCTCAGAGCAATCATAAGCATAATGTCCCTTCTGATTACACTTGAAGCATACTACCGCCTCTAGAGGCCTTCCCTAAATTTCCAAATTTCCTCCAGTAGATTGGTCAGGTTTATTAATGTACTCCTTGGTTTGAGGACGCCGATACGGCTCCTTGCCCTTATCACTCTTCCCTAGGTGGGATTTGGCTAGCCCTCCACCTCCTCGTTGTTGTTCCTTAATGAGTTTGTTCTTCGTTTCAATGTCTTTTATGTTTTTCTCGCGCATCAGGTAATGTTCGATTCCTATCTCATGTACTGCCCTCATCAGAGTAACAACATTCTCAGTCGACTGGTTCGCCTCCTCTCCATTACAAGTCGCAGTAGTATTCGCGTAATGCTTCGCCAATTTAACCAACCAAGTTAGTGATAGTGGCAGCCATCTCATTCAACACGTTCTGATATGCCATTTCTGTGTTTTGATTTGTTAACCTCTTTCTTCTGTTAAGAAAGCTTAACGGTTAGTCCAACAACAGAAGATAGCCAGGAAGTAAATCAAACATAGCATAAGATCGTCCACTCATGGGACAAATCTCAAATAGCAATACCAATAAATATTTATTCACAAAATTCTTCTTTCGATTGACACCATCAATCGACTTCAGAATGTAAGGTTCCTAACAAACAAAAACTACCCGAGGCTCTGGTTTTCTCAACCAAAGCTCTGATACCACAAAATGTAACAGTCCGATTTTTAAGTCGAGAGTCACATTAAAAACGCGAAAATAACACGTAAAATAAAACCTTTCAAGGTATCTCAAATTTTCCAAAATCATCGTCCCTCATATATTTAATAAGCGTAGCCCATATCAATAATATTACATCAATACAAAATGAGACGTAAGGAAAATAATATGATGCACACATGTGCTAAGTTTACAAAAAAAGTACGAAAGCAAAACATCCACTTCAAGCTGTTTAAAAGGTCCTTCATCTTGCATCCCTGAGTTTCCCTTCATTGTTGGCTATCTAGCGTTGCACGCCAAAATAAAAGAAGACACAAACATAAACAACAAAGGGTTAACTCAAATATAAGAATATAGAAATACATTAGAAGTACATTATAGAGTAAACAGTATTAACCATTATACTATAACTGAAACAACAATTCACAACATATCTGTCAGTAATTCATAACTTCACAGAATAAGCCTCATTCATCACAACACATATGCTTGTTAGCTTTTCAATGAATAATGCAAATAGCTCATTGGGTTTTTGCCGTATCCGGGCCAGGATGACTTAGAACATGGGAGAGACTTTCCCACACCACCCTTGGCATGATCCCGCGATGCATAATAGTTCGCCACATCAAAACCTAAAATTATGCACTTGTAGTGCATCTGTCATGACAGTAATCGAATCCTCAGAAGCTACTGGTTCCCACAGTTTACAGAATCCTCATGAACAATAACGGTTCACTCGTTTCATAGTTATGTCAATATATACATAACACAGTAAGCTCTTCTTACAAAATATGTTCAAGCAATTCAATCTCATAACCATACAACATATTCGATATATCATACTGTTATCAACAGTATTCAAACAAACTTATAAACAATCACAGTCCGTGTTCTGCAATCAGAATCACAAAAATATCATAATATCATAATACTAAGATTGAGTTACCCTTACCTTCTTCTAGGTTGCATACACTTGTTTCTTCAACCTAAAGCATATAAACTCATTTAATTAACTATTCTAAGGGTAGGATACAATATGGGAAGAAACAGAACTCAAAACAGTTAAAACCAAAATTTTTCGTAAAACAGAGCAGAACAGAGTGCTCCCAATGCTCCAGCGTTGGAGACCCAACGCCCAAGCGTTGGCAGCATCTAGTGAATTACAACTTGACAGAATCCCAACGCTCGTGCGTTGTAATCCCAATGCTCACGCGTTGGCCTCCGTCTGATTACGTTAAAGCTCGTAAAAATCCAACGCCCAAGCGTTGGCTCCCAGCCTGAGATTCCAGAATCAGTGTTCTTCACGTAAAACCATTTTAAAACTCATTTCTCCAAAACCCAAACTTCTTTATAGATAAAATCACCACTAAATCAATTTAAGACAGTTTCCATATGGTTTCCAAAGGATCTTTACGAAACATAAAGGTTATAACAGAGTTATAATCGAAAGAACTAGAAAGGAACCAACATTGAAATGGCTTAAAGGATTTTTAGGATATTTGAAACTTCAACTCTTTCTTTCCACGAACTCAGGTGATTCACATGAACAGCTCCGGTCTTCAACGAACAAGAAAAATATGACCGCAACAGAACAAGTTAAACTCCAAGAAAAGAACTGAATCGAGTATACGAAAGAACCCAGAACTCGTGAGAATTTGAACAACTTACCAACAGTACTTCTGTAAAGATTCAAGGTTTACAGCTCACTTAGAAGAGATTCAAGGAATACGGTTTTACTTTGAAGAGAAGAAAAGTGTGGAAGAAATAGAATTCAACGTACTGACAAGAGTCCTTATTTATAGATTGAGGAAACCGACTTAGAAAGGATTAAAATGATCCAAGTCAACAAAAATGGAAAGTTTATCATTTTCAAGGTATCTGACACTTTATCTCTTAAAAGTCAACAAAAACGGCTAATCAGACTTAGGCAAAACGAAAATAAAATGACTTAACCAAAAATGTACTAGTCTGCCTATATCAGCAAGACGCTATCAACAAATTTACAGGACGCTGTCAACACAGGACGCTCTCAAAACGGACGCTGGCAACACGGACGACGATATCGGACGACTACCACAGGACGATGATACCGGACGACTACCACAGGACGACGATATCAAACGACTACCACAGAACGACGATATCGGACAACTACCACAGTTTCCTCAAAATGAAGCCATTCCATCCAAGGCTTAAGCAATGTATAATTCCATACTGAATCACACATTTCTCATAGATATAACTCAAAATATCCATTCCCAGATTAATTCAAATCACTAAGATTTAAAACAAAGTATAATCATTATACTTCAAAAGATTCAAACCATAAACACAAGAGCCACAAGGCTGAACTACTATTACAAAATTGAGGGTCTTGCACGGACTGCCTTTGAGTGGCAAGAATGTACAATAAGATAGTCCATGTCTGGTAAAGTCATTCACTTAACTTCAGTGGCTAGCTACCTAGGAGAGAGATTAAGTGCGTCATGTATTGCCTTGAACCTTTTTGGGGACGCATACAGTTCCTCATACAATTTAGAAAACTGTAAAAGCTCATTCAACAGTTCCACTCTGATATAATTCTATTGCTCCTCATTCATACCCAGTAACGCAACAACACACTTCTATCCACAATTACCATCTCTCATAACATCTACAACGTTATCGATATAACATCAAAAAATTTCGGGAAAATTATCAATGTGCTTAATACCCCGACGGGTAGGGATTTTCCTGCGACTCTGGGTACAAGTTGGCTTTAAAACTGGACTATTTAGAGTGTTGCTATCGCTCATTGAGTCCATGTATGTGTCAACATGCTCCCAATATGAAGGATCACGCTTCTTGGAACCAATTGCCTGACCTTTGGTACCTGTTGCCTGACCTTTTGGCCCCTCTTATGTCTTAATCTTACTTGGTGGAGGACACATTGAAGTAGTATTAGGCCAATCAATCTCTCTCAGCTTGTATTTAATAGCCCATTTTCCGGGCACATCCAAATGACCTAACCGAATAACAACCCTTCGATCTCGTAATCTAGATTCAATTCCAATGACGAGTCTTCACGGGAGGGAGCATTCCATGACAGCCTCTTCTAGAAAGGATGAACTACCATAAGTGGTACAAAAGTGTACTTGATAGTAATAAAACACACAAGAAAGGGGGAGTTTGAATTGTGAGTGATTTTTAAACTTCTTTTTGCTTATAAAACAGTTATTAGTTTCAAATACTTTTCAAGAGTAAGTGCAGCGAAAATTAACTACAACTGAAAAGTAATGCACACATAATATTTGTCCTGGTTCACCAAGATTTTCCACTATTTTCACAAAATAGTACAAGTATTCTGCACGACTTCTCCTAGTATTCGAAGGACTTCTCCTTACAAGTTTTATACATGACTTCTCCTAACTTAGTATTTAACAGGACTACTCCCAATTCTTTCAACAAAGAAGGTTTGGTTTCTACAAGGTTCTCTTCAATAAGAGTTGGGTAGAAAAGTAAAAAAAAAGTATATAGAGAGGATATGAATATTGGTTCTCTATTTGGGTTGTGTGAGAAAGGATAAGAGTTACACTCTATAAAAGACTTCACACAATGTGGCAGACGACTTAACTTAGTAGAAAATGACTTTGAGTTTCTAAGTTATGGGTATTGAATTGATTACAAGAGATGAACTTACAAAGCTTAGAATATTTGATCGTTGGAAGTCGCCAATTGAATCCAGTAGCTAAGTTCTTTATTGATATCTTCAGTAGGATTTACATTGTAGTTCGTTGGTGAAGATTTGAAATAGTTCCGTTTGAATTTCTGCTTTTGAGTGTGCAACAGATACCTCTTCATCTCTGTATCAACATTAAATGCATTTTGTCATGCATTAATTGCTTTGGTAGACTTCGTCTGGTTCTTCAATGCTTTTGTCTTGAGTGCTCGTTTGGTCATTAAATGTTCGTGCATGCCAGTAAAGTGAAAATCAATCTTCTGAACAAATGATTTGATTCTGACCGATGAGGAGATACTATGTTCAGGAAATCACGTCATTGACTTTGAAAAGTGATGCTTGATTTAAGGAATGTCAGAGCCTTTGCAGATACGAGGAATAAAGTATTTATTGTGTCTCTTTCTTCATTCTGTTTTGAACAATGCTTTCATTAAATGCTTTGACGAGGTAGATAGCCTTTATTGCTTGTAGCATTTGACAAACGAACTCTTTAGCACTTGGCGAACGAACTCTCCACACAATTTTACCCAAGGCTATCTAAATTAAACCTTGGGTAAAATTGTTATTTAACAAAATATATTAATTTATGAAATCATTTGAACCTAACAGTACTTTTCCAGCTCACAAGCACAAGGAAGTCCATAAACAGTTCTAAACTGATAACCACATTGTCGTATCCAAGAAGGCTCTTGAACTTATTGCTAGAGAAAAGACACGAGCAAAAACCGTTGGCACTGATCCAGCCGTCCGATGGTGTTCACCGTCCAATGGTGTTAGCCGTCCAATGGAGTTAGTCGTCCGATGTTGCTAACCGTCTGATGGTGTTCGCCGTACGATGGAGTCTGATTCTGTTTGTCGTCCGATGGTGTTCGCCGTCCAATGGTGTTCGCCGTTTGATGGAGTTCGCCGTCCGGTCATGAAGTTGTGACAGCGTCTGATTCAAGGAGTTCGTACCCGCCCGGTCGCGAAGTTTTGTACCCGTCCGGTCGCGAAGTTTCATACCTGGTGAATGTCCACTTTTGGCATGCAAAGCATCCACTACATTCCTCTTTTATTGCCCAAGCTTGGAGTGTATGACTAACATTCCAGCTTGAAGGGAGGTGTCATCGATACCTTCGGATAAGCTCGACTCTAGTCTTCGAGACTGGGGTTTGGCTTCACTGCTCAGCTTCACCGTGTTGTTTCGAAGCTGGTTGTGTTATTGCATAACACTTTCAGCTTGCAGGGGTGTAACAAAAATGCTAATTCAATTAGTTAGTAGTTAGTTAGTAGGTTATAATTCAACTTTTAGTTTGTTAGGAATTAGTTATAATTCAGATTGAGAGTTACTTTTAATTAGCTCTATTTTCTACCTCTATACAAGGCTTTGTATACCAACATTGTAAGAAGAAGAAGAATTCACAACGTAATCTTTTGTAATCTTTTACTTTCGTGATAAAGGGCATGCCAAAATTCTAAATATATAAACAAGTTTTTTAAAAGTGGGTTCACTCAAAAGTCAAAAGACCAAATTTTGAAAAAAAAAAAAAAAAACCAATTTAAACCCCTTAAAAACTCGTATAAGCCTAATAAAACAGCCTATTTATACAAATTAGTTTTTACATTGAAATTTACTATAATAACTTAATTTATTCATTTGTTTAAATATGTTAGACTATATAATAATTTAACTATATAATCTTCTCTAGAAAATAGCCAATTACCAGCCTATTTATACAAATTAGTTTTTACATTGAAATTGATTATAATATCTTAATTTATTCATTTGTTTAAATATGTTAGACTATATAATAATTTAACTATATAATCTTCTCTAGAAAAGAGCCAATTACCTGTACATCTCGACTTAGATGATATAATAATATTAATGTATTTTAACTTAGCCAATGACCGGTCTATATTTCCACTCCTACCTACAATCAATCCAAACATATCCTTAAAATGGAAAGCAACATCAGTCCAGGCCGATTATTATAACTGTGCTAGACATACAAACCCTTTTGTCGATCCTCTCCCTCACCCAAAAAGAAAAGCAAACCGACCTACATAAAAAAGAAATAAGCAAATATTCCAACATCTCACAAAGGCAAAATAAAGTCGCTCCATTATGGATACTCGATGAGACTAAGAAATGTAAACTACTTCATAACTACTACACAACAACACGCAAATGCCAAACTGATGAGTGCAGCAGAAGAGAGCAAGAGAACTAATACGTGACATTGTTTGGCAGGTTACGGATGACATTACTCTTCATCCCTATCTTGCTGCGCATATTCTCCACACCTGTCTTGTTCATTTGCTTCAGAACTTTCATCCTCACAATTTGCTCCCTTGATTGGACTGTGGCCAAACCCATGCTACGGTACCTGAAAATAAATAGATAGTTCTCAGTTAACATGTAAATTCATGATTTACTTGTGTGATAAACCAAATGTTTTCTTCAGCATCACCAAAAAAAGAGTAAGGTTAGAAAGTCAAACCTCGAAGCCAATGCAGCAGTGATGGCCATATTTGCTTGTGACGGCCGTGGTTTCTGACGATAATAACGCAAAAATTCACGGGAACCTAGTGTTCTGGTTGATGTTCTATCACCAGATTTCTTGCTGATAACGAGCTCAGACCCACCAAAAAGTTCTATGTTGTTAGTTGTATCACCAGATACAACAAGCTGCTTACCTTGCTCATCCACATAACTGAAAATAATATGAGATTGCACGTATCAATAGGCATTATAGTAAGTACATGTTTAGAAATCCTTGTACAATTGAGTCTAAAGCCAAAACCAATAATAGGGAGAAGCATATGAGTGACTTCTTGGTGCCAGAATTGATTCTAAGAAAAGAGAACTTAATCCAAACACGCTATTCTTGGTGTAGTTTATAAATAAGGGGAATTCAAATCAAAGTTGTAGCAACTAAACTAACCTGCTGCTATAATCGTAGAATTCTTCTAACTCCACTTCTTCCTCATCATCACCATCACCATAATGCACTTTACAGTGACTTTTTGCCACCATATGTTTCCTGACTGCTTCCAAGCTGCTGAAAGGATAACATCGATCATTGCAGTACAGACACATGTAGTCCCGTTTGACCTTAGAAAATAAAATGGGGAAATGTTAGTGAAAGTGGGACCAAACAATTTTCTCGTTGGGATGAGGGGTGACAAAGTTATATACCTTAAGGCCAAGATAAATGAAGAGGCCTTTTGGATCCTTCAAATACTCAATATCTGGAATGAAGAATCCATGGGTCTTGTGCATATGAACCATGCAGTTTTCAATTGTGTCGAGCCCTTGATCGCACATAAAGCAACATGATGGATCTAACTCCTTGAAAGTATCGTCATCACCATCTTCATCAATATCATCATTGTTAGCATCCTCATTCACATTCAAATCAGTCAAGGACTTAGCAGCATCGCCAACCAAATCATCTTCGGGGTCAACCTCCTCCCATTCATCTTCACTTTCTCCATCTTCAGAGACCTCTACCTCTCTTCTAGGAGGAGGCCTATTCACAGAACGTTGCGGAAGCGGCTTAACTGTTGCCTTCCCATCCGAATGGCTAGTTCCTTCGGAAACTCGCATCAAGTGACCGCGTGATTTAAGATGCTCAGCATGAGCCTTGAAACTTTTGTAATCCTTCCCACAGAGGCCACAGCTATAGAGCATGGCAGTTTCATTTGCTTTGTCTTCGTCTTGAGCAAGTGCAGCTTGTCTAGCCAGAAACAGAGCTTCAGTGACCCCAGGAACCCCAGCCACCTATTTATATTTAAAAAATAAACAAAATTGTAATTTCAATATTATCTAGAAACAAATCAAGTTCTTCAGACAAGATAATCACCAGAAAATTTGTCAACAGAATGCTTCAAAGCTGATAATTTACAAGTTTAAATCCACACTGTAATTGCAATAATCTCCCTAAACACTATATCATCATGAATTACTTGATCAATTCTAAAGAGTTATGATTCAAAGTTCTTCTATCCTACCAATTAACCCACAACCCTCAAAGGGCAAATATTTGCTATCGCGACACATCCCATGGGAAAAAAATACAAAAAATCACATAACACAAGATAAACCAGACTTCAACAAGTAATGTAACAATCCTAATAAAAAGGCATGGCACTTGGAAAAATGAGAAAACCAAGTTTAATGTGAGAAAAGGTGATGCACAAGATTAATGGAATAACAGGATAAAATAAGCCAAAACGAGCAATGAAAACTATCATTTTTAGGGGGAGAATCCTTAATGAAAAAATAAAAATAACAGAAACCCGTGTTTTGCAACAAAAAAAAAAAGAAGAAATAAAACTAAATGGGCATAGTAAAACTGATATAACATGATTTTCATTGGTTACTCTAACCACATCCCTGTTTTCATTTCTTAATTTTGTAGATTGAAACATCAAAAAAAGCAAAAATGAAAAAATAAAAAATTAGGGTTTAACAAAAAACTGTAATGATTAACATGAGACCCATATTGAGACCTAATCCTAATCTCGTTTAACAGGCAAAACAAATTTCAAGTGTAGTAATGAAACAAATGAACCGATCAACAAAACTGAAAAATTACAAAACAAGAACCTTGCGTTTGAGATTGTAGCGGTGCCACTCGGACTTGTAATGGAGTTTTTGCTCTGAGTCATCGTTGAACTCTGTGTTGCAAGCGTTGCACGTTAATCCTGGCATAGTTCGATAAATTTTGTGGTTTTTGCGTGGATTTGAGGGCGAGTGAGGGTTTGGGATTTGTTGGCGGAAGCAAAATGAAAAGGAACCTCAAGTTAGGAAGTGAATTGGGAAAGAGGATTATATAGCAGGAGGGGATGGTTCGTTGTCGGCGAATCGGTGAAGATAAATTAGGGGCTTCAGCAGCAGAGAGCGAGAAAGAGAGAAGTGAGGGTGAAGTGGTTGAGGCTAGGGTGAAACAGAGAGGAGCTTGAGAGAAAAAGAGAAGAGTTTCAGTGGTGGCTGGTAGAAACAGAGAGTGCGTGAGAGAAAGGGAGAAAAGGTAGGGTTTCTAACGGCTCAAAGAAAAGAAAAATAGTAGAGGCACCTGACAGATCTAGAACCAGAACCTTCCATGCTAATTGCTGTAAAAAACAGCAAAAGAAGATAATCACAAGCAAATTGGATAAATACAAACTGAATGTAAATTGATTTCTAAAAATACAAACTTCAGCATCAGCATAATATTTCACAAGCAAATTTAGCAGTAATCACAACTTTACAACCAAATTTAGATAAATACAAACTGAATATAAATTGATTTCTAAAAATACAAACTTCAGCATCAGCAGTAATATTTCACAAGCAAATTTAGCAGTAATCACAACTTCACAAGCAAATTTAGATAAATACAAACTGAATATACATTGATTTCTTAAAATACAAACTTCAGCATCAGCAGTAATATTTCACAAGCAAATTTAGCAGTAATCACAAGCAAATTTAGATAAATACAAACTGAATATAAATTGATTTCTAAAAATACAAACTTCAGCATCAGCAGTAATATTTCACAAGCAAATTTAGCAGTAATCACAACTTCACAAATGCACTAGAACACAATAGCTTTGAATTATTTTGGTCCCTGCTCACTCAATTACCACAACAATTGAACCAAATTAAATATAAAAAAATTTTACATATCTTGTTTTTTGATTGAGAATATGCGATACAGAGAACACAAATAAACAGAGAACAACTAGTTCAATCGTATTTGGGTCGAAGGCAGTAATATATATACTCGTCAGAAGAACTCAAATGAAAAATAAAAAGGAAGTCATAAGTCCAATGTTAGAGTTGAAACCCCATAATTTAGGCACAACAGATAAAATAACTATTTCATATAATCATATAACTCTAACTACAAATATAACAGATCAATAATGCAGCCTCTTGAACTTTATAATTTATATATATATATATATATATATAGTTTTTCTTCTTTTGGTCGATTACGAATTTTTTGTTGTTGTCAATATTATGAGTGATTGTGCAGCCTCTTGCATTTTGCAGCCTTTTTAATTTCTTCAGAATAGGAAGGCCCAAGAGTATATTAGACCAAGGAATGTAACAAATGCTAATAGAAAATAAATAATACAAGAAGGGACTTATAGGTTTGAAGTTTAAACCCTAGATTTGAAGTTTGAAGTTTAAAGAAATGGGATAACAAAGAAGAAACAGGGACATTGAATAAAGTATCAAGATCAAAACAATAGTCAAGACATTGAATATCCACATGTCAATACGGTCTCTATCCATTTAATCAAAAGTGCATCAAAACCAATTATCTCAAATCCACAAGTGATACTCGAGGCATTAACCACAACAACTAAAGAAATAGAAGTAATAAGCGACAACACAAGGCTCCCAACACCCAATATCATGTCATTTTATTTGTAAAGAGACTTATGAACTGCTTTGAACAATTTGATTCACACCGTGATGCAACCAGTGAGATGTAACATAATGAAGAGTAACGATTCAATCATCACAATGTAATAATACACATACAAAGGGGAACAAACACATGTTCTGCTCAAGACAAATCAAAGCTTATTTAAGAAGATCAAATATCATAAAATAGGTCAAGACATCCCAAAGCAATTATACCAGCATACATAAGTAAATAAAAGGATGAGACTTCATTTATTTGGACTAACAACAGATCATCAGTGGTCGAGGTAGTCAAAACTCAAAAGGTTGCATTTTTAAAACTTCAAAACAAAGCATAAGGTATCAGTAAGAATAACCAGTCAAAATTATATTTTTACACTTCCAAACAAAAGTGAGACAATCCAACAAGTCAACAACACTAGGACCTTCCCTTCCTCTTTCGGGATAACTGTTTAGAAGAAAGAAAAGGGATAACAAAGAAGAAACAGCGACTCACCTTCCTCTCAGCGACTGCGGCTCAACGACGGCAAGCTTCGCGACGACGGCGGCAGCTTAGCGATGACGGCGAGCTTCGCGACGACGACGGCTTGCAAGCGAGGTGACGGCGCTAGGGTTTTTTGGATTCAGAGCAAATGAGAGAGAATGAGATGAAATGAAATGGGTTTTGGCGTTTTGCTATGTCCAGGTCCTGACTCCTGTTGCTGATGCTGCTAGTGGGCTACACTGGGGCTGGGTCAAAATACAAAGGGGGTGTTTGTTTCATGAGAATAGAATCCAGTCTCGGAATAACATTTTAAGAAATGAAATTACTGGTAATTTTATTCCTGGGTAAGTTATTTACATATGTTTGGTAAGTTTTTAGTATTCCAAGGAATATGCTTAAATTAATTTAATTTTAAATTTTAAAAATAGAAAAATATGAGAGATTGTGAAGAAAGTGAAAAGTTATATTTAAAATAACCCATTTGCCATAGGAATCTTGCATTCCCAACCCAATTAATGGGAATGAAATGAAGGGAATGTTAGCGGTTATTCCATTCCTGGGAATGATTGATACCCGGGAATGTGAATTATTAATCTTGTAACAAACGTGGGAATGTCCACTCTCGATCTTAGCATTTCCAGGAATCTGATTCCATGCCGCGTAACAAACGCCCCCAAAGTTTTTTTTATCTATTGCTCTGGTTCGGTTGGTTTTGTCACTAAACCGTAAACGACCGATCAGACCCATAAAAAACCGGTTTTTTCACCCAAACAGACCAGCTGAAGACCTGAACCGGCCCAGAAAGTGAAAAAACTACCGGTTCGGACGGTTTCGGGTCGGTTCACTGATTTTTAACCAACCCTACTATTTGCCCACGTCTGATTCATTTAAACCCAGCGCTCAAGCGTTGGGAAGCTAGCGCTCAAGCGCTGGGATGCAGCCATAATTTTACTATAAATAGGACTGCTCACTCTTTGTAAAAACACACCTATCTACTCTTAGATAACTCTTTCTTCCTTTTGAGCATTGTTCCTGAGAATTGTGGGAAGCCATACTTGAGCTCCTAGTCCAGGTTAATTCAATGTCTCTCTTAGCCATGCTTGGCTAAGTTCTATTTTAAGTTCTTGGGTTATTTTTAGCTTATAGTTATGTTTTAGCTTTCTTCTTCTTTATTTCTGAATAAAATAGCAATTCATGTTTCAATTCCTTGTTCTTCATTAATCTTGTTGTACACAAGTTTTCAAGCTTATTTCTTACTCAAGGGAAATTGTTAAGTAATAAGAGAAATAGGATTTGAAAGAAGCATTTTGATATATCACAAAGGAATTAGGATAGACTTTGCTTATGTTGGCTTGAACTGGCCTGAACTCTATCTTCATCTTCTTATTTGATTAACTAAATACTAAAGAATTAGGTTTAGTAATTAGAAAGAAAGTTTTGCAATGTGTAAGGAATTAACTTGTAAAAACAATAGGCTAGAACATCATGATTCAATTGCTTTAAAATTCAGAAGTAAAGTTGATTTTAGCAAGCATATATTATAAGTTATATATTCAGCCCAAGTACTTAAACTCCATCAATATATTTACATTACAATTTGCACTACCAAGTTCCTATTCTAAACTAATTTCAACAAAATCAATTTTAATTTTTCTGCACTAGTTCTAAACAATCCAAAAATTAGACTTTGAAATCTTATCCATGTGGAGAACGATATCTTTTATATTACTTCGATAATCAACCGTACACTTGTGGATTTGACTACCAAGTTTTTGGCGCCGTTGCCGGGGACAGCCTTACACGCCTTACCCTAACACTGAAACTGAATTCCTAACACAACAATATTCCGCGGCCGCCACTTTGCTTGCTCTCTCTGCCGCTCTGCTTGTTCTCTTCGCCGCTCTGCATCTACTTGCTCTCTCCGCCGCTTTGCATCTGCTTGCTCTCTTACTACCACTTTCGATTCGACCACGGACCACCAGCCTCACTCCCGATTTTGTCGATTTTGGCCTCTGCTCTCCTTCTTCATCTACGGTCTACCAATACCATTGATTTTGGCCTCTGCTCTTCTTCTTCATCTACAGTCTACCATCGATTTTGTGCCGGCGCTGTTTCACCCTTACTTTTCTCTTCGCTGCGCGCGCCACCCTCACGGCCTTGTCTCTTCATCGTACTTCTCCGAACTGCCAACCTCAACAAGGCTTAGCTTCGTCTTGTTCCTTCTACCGCCTTCGCGACCCTTAACTCTCTCTGCCAGCCGTCTTCACTCACAATCACAAGTTAGTCCCTCTCACTCTCACACACTTCATAGAATGTGATTACTGCTGAAGTTTGTATTTGTTTGTATTTACTGCTAAATTTGCTTGTGATTACTGCTAAATTTGCATGCGAAATATTACTGCTGATGCTGAAGTTTGTATTTTTAGAAATCAATTTATATTCAGTTTGTATTTATCTAAATTTTCTTCTGAAGTTGTGATTACTGCTGAATTTGCTTGTGAAATATTACTGCTGATGCTGAAGTTTGTATTTTTAGAAATCAATTTATATTTAGTTTGTATTTATCTAAATTTTCTTTTGAAGTTGTGATTACTGCTAAATTTTCTTGTGAAATATTATGCTGATGCTGAAGTTTGTATTTTTAGAAATCAGTTTATATTCAAGTTTGTATTTATCCAATTTGCTTGTGATTATCTTCTTTTGCTGTTTTTTACAGCAAATAGCATGGAAGGTTCTGGTTCTAGATCTGTCAGTTGCCTCTACTATTTTTTTTCTTTGAATCGTTAGAAACCCTACCTTTTCTCCCTTTCTATCACGCTCTCTCTATTTCTACCAGCCACCACCGAAACTCTTCTCCTTTTCTCTCAAGCTCCTCTCTGTTTCACCCTAGCCTCAACCACTTCACTCTCACTTCTCTCTTTCTCGCTCTTTGCGGCCGAAGCCCCTAATTTATCTTCACCGATTCGCCGACAACGAACCATCCCCTCCTTCTATATAATCCTCTTTCCCAATTCACTTCCTAACTTGAGGTTCCTTTTCATTTTGCTTCCGCTAACAAATCCCAAACCCTCACTCGCCCTCAAATCCACGCAAAAACCACAAAATTTATCGAACTATGCCAGGATTAACGTGCAACGCTTGCAACACAGAGTTCAACGATGACTCAGAGCAAAAACTCCATTACAAGTCCGAGTGGCACCGCTACAATCTCAAACGCAAGGTTCTTGTTTTGTAATTTTTCAGTTTTGTTGATCGGTTCATTTGTTTCATTACTACACTTGAAATTTGTTTTGCCTGTTATGCGAGATTAGGATTAGGTCTCAATATGGGTCTCTCGTGTTAATCATTACAGTTTTTTGTTAAACCCTAATTTTTTATTTTTTCATTTTTGCTTTTTTTGATTCTTCAATCTACAAAATTAAGAAATGAAAACAGGGATGTGGTTAGCGTAACCAATGAAAATCATGTTATATCAGTTTTACTATGCCCATTTAGTTTTATTTCTTCTTCTTTTTTTTTGTTCCAAAACACGGGTTTCTGTTATCTTTATTTTTTCCTTAAGGATTCTGTGAAGAAGGTCTCGTCCTTGGACTCGACTGAGGTTTTGATGAAGACAAACACATCACAAAAAGAAGAAAGACTTCAGAAAAGAAAAGAAAGACTTCAAGAAGACTTCAAGAAAGAAAGGAACAAAAAGAAGAAAGACTTCAAGAACCAGGCTCAGAACATCAAGATCAAACATGAAGGTTCTTGCTTTAAGTAAGTCTTGTCAACTTAGTGTGCTATGCTTTGTTAAGGTTTAATTGCATTTGAAGGCTCATAAAAGATCAACTAATTGAGTACGATATGTTCTCACAAGTTGAACTTGGTAGGAACACTCAATTAGGGCTTGAGATGGTTAAAACTGAGTTTCGGACTATCTGTAATTGATTACAGGTTGTGTGTAATCGATTACAGGAAGGCAGTAATCGATTACCACCTTAGTGTAATCAATTACATAGTTTGAATTTTGAATTCAAACTGCAACGGCTAGTGTAATCGATTACCAGGTCGACAGATGTGTTGTTTCATGAACCTATGTGTCTCATAACGGTTGGGAAGTCTTGTGATGGTTCATGGACGACCTCTAGTGCCTATATAAAGTCCATAGACGCTCAGAAACATCAATGACTTGGTCCATAACTTTCATATTCATTAAAGTCATCATTCTGAGTTTATGTTCTCTCATTTTCATAAGAACACACATGTTGTTCATCTTTTGTGAAACTCAGAATAAGAGAGCCTTCATTGTAATTGCCTGGAGCATACAAACTAAGATCAATCCATCTTGTCTAAATGATTGAATCAGCCATTGTAAAGGCATCTTCTTCTTCATCTCTTGAATCGGTTTGATTCATTCACCATGGTTTTCGGTGGTTGTAAAAAGGTCCATCGTAGTGTTCGGTGATTGTGGAAAAGGTCATTTGAATCGGGTTTGATTCAAAGTCCACCGTAGGGTTCGGTGTTTGTGGAAAATGTCCTTTGAATCGAGTTTGATTCAAAGTCCGCCGTAGGGTTCGGTGATAGTGGAAAAGGTCCTTTGAATCGGGTTTGATTCAAAGTCCGCCGTAGGTTTCGGCGTCATCAGTTGGTGGTTTGCCATCTGAGGTTTGACAAGAGTTCTTAAGGTTCTTGGGGTAAGTACTTGTAAGAAATCTTGATCATAGTGGAAAAATCCTCAAGGGGTTTCTCGAGGGACTGGACGTAGCCTTCGGTGGATAGAAGGTGAACCAGGATAAAATTACTGTGTGATTTCCTCTTCCCTTCATCTTTTAATTTCAAGCAATCCTTAATTCCGCTGCAATCACAACTATCGTTTTGTGATCTTCATTATCTTGGAAGTAATAATTTCGATAAGGCGAAAATCGTGCAACTCTGATTCACCCCCCCTCTCAGGTTGCTATCTAGGCTAACAATTGGTATCAGAGCGTAAGTTTATGTAATTTGCTCCTAAGATCCGGGAGAAGATGGCATCCTCTTCTAGTCATGGAACCAGTGAGGGATTCAACATAAACAGGCCACCATACTTCAATGGAGATCATTATGACTTTTGGAAGATTAAGATGAAAATCTTTATAAGGTCACTGGACGTGGAAATATGGAAAGCCATTGAAGACGGTCCTTTTATACCTATGAATGAAGTGGGTGATAGCAGAAAACCAAAACCAGAAAGCACATGGAGTAAAGAAGAAAAGAAGAAGGTTCAGTATGATCTTAAAGGAATGAATATCCTTACATCTGCTCTTGGCATGGATGAATTCTTCAGAGTATCCACGTGCAAAACGTCAAAGGAAATATGGGATACTCTAATGGTAACTCATGAAGGCACTGAAGAAGTGAAGAGATCAAAGATCAATACTCTTTCACAAGAGTATGAGATGTTCAGAATATTACCAAGGGAAACGGTGCTAGATATGCAGAAAAGGTTCAGTCTCTTGATCAACCATCTAATTGATCTTGGAAGAAATTTCTCCAACAGTGATCTGAACTTAAAAGTCCTAAGATCATTATCAAGAGAATGGCAACCAAAGGTAACAACAATTTCTGAAAAGAAGAGTCTTTCAAAAATGACATTGGCTTCACTTTTTGGCAAGTTGCAAGAACATGAACTTGAACTTGAACTCAAAAAGATGGAACAACAAGAAGCCATTGACAAGTTTATTCGACCTATTGCATTGAGAACTAAAGCTACAAGATATGATAGTGCACAAGAGGAAGATTCTCAATCCGATAGTGATGATGATGATGAGGATATAAGAATCATTGTGAAAAATCTTTACAAAATCCTCAAAAATAGAGATTGTCATAATCTTCAAAGAAAGAAGCATGGCTTGAAGAAGAAATCTGAGAAAAAGATTTCTAAATCATAGAATGCATACATGAAAGACAATGAAGCAAGTTCATCATCTGATTCAGAAAATGAAGAAGGTTATCTCACTTTGATGACAACACATCATTCTGATGATGAAAATGAAGAGGTTAGTAATGCAATTTCATATGATAAATTACAAAGTACCTTTGATAGATTGCATGATAGTTTCTTGAATATTTATGAAGTATATGCATATCGAAGTAGGATCATCTCATCTCTACAAAGTAAAACCAAAAGCATGCAAGATGAGTTAGATCAAGTAAAATCTAGAATAGATATTCAAAGTGATTTTACATCTTAAGATCCATGCATAACCCTTGAGTCAAAGATTGATGAATTAACCCAAGTGATAAACAAAGGTATAGATGATATGGATAAGTCGTCATGTAATCAAAGACATGCCTATCGTAAAAGTGATTTAGGTTTATCTGATCATAGTCATCCTAGTGATGTTAAGAAAATCACTTTTAGACCAAGTAGTTCATACAACTTTGGTCATACAGGGAGAGTACATGATGATGTTCAACTTAGAAAGACATATATCAAATCTTTCTATCATCTTAAAGAGAAAGTGCCTAACATGAAATTTAAGTGTTCCTGTTATTCTCCTAGTTATCAAAGAAATGATGGAGTCCCCAATGAAAGATTCATATGGGATGTGAAAGATACTAACCCAAAAGGACCCAAAGACAATTGGGTACCTAGAAAATACCATTAAGCTTACTGTGCAGGTGTGCTTGAAGACCTTGTGATCGGAATTGTCATATACAAAGGATGGTCTTTCAAGACACAATATTAGAATATGGTATTGGTAAGAGAAATTCTAAAGCTCTATATCTTTCAAAAAGGTATTAAGTAGAATAGTAATGCATTTTTAGGCATATGCATTTACATCATATTTCTATGTTAGATATATCCTTCATGCAGTGCTTATCTAATCTGAAATTTCAGATTTTTAGTCATGTTAATCGATTACATAGGTTTAGTAATCGATTACATGGATTTCTTTAGCCCTGTTTCTTTTCAGAAAGGTGGGTAATCGATTACCCAGATAGTGTAATCGATTACCTCCTCGAAATTTGAATCTGCATTCAAATTTTTCATCATGTAATCGATTACATGGAAGGAGTAATCGATTACATGCCCGATAGTATATAAACCTGGGCTTTTCTGTTCTTAATCGATTACATTTCCTTTCCTCTCTCTTTCTCTTGTGCGACACCAGCAGGCCTAATATCCCCATATCTTCTACAATTCTTGTTTGTTTTCAAGAATTCTTTGTGGGTTTTGCTCCTAATTTCCATCTCTATCCTTTCATCCTACCAATTGTTGTTGAATTGGTCTGAATTAAAAAGCCCCAATTTGGTCCTATCAAACCCTAGAACTCGAAAATCTTCAAATTCACCTTCCTTGGCTTCTTCCTCTCGTAAACCTCATCGTTCTGAGAACCCATCCATGGATGCTTTGGACCTCTCAAGGCTGTTGGCTACCGAAGAACAAAAGCAACACTTCCTTGCTCATTTTCTTGATCGGCCAGTTCTCACACCAAAATATGGTGCTCTGGATTCCTTCATGACAGCAGGGAGGACATTTCCCACTCTGTTTGATCATCAGGGACTTGACTCGTTCATTGAAATAAAAGGTAAATTCTATCCCGAACTTGTCAGAGTTTTCTATTGTAATCTGATTAAACGTGGTGGCAAAATCTGCACATCTGTCAAGGGTATTGACATCTCTATGACCCTTGATGAGTTGGGAGAATGTCTTTCTATTCCCAGCACCGGAGCAAAATTAGGTTCTGAATTTCCTTGACCTTGGGAAGAATATGATAAGAGCTCATTCTACTTATCTCTATGTCGCTTCTCTGAAGAACAAATTCAGTCTAAGAAGCAGCGGGTTGATGCAAACCGTTCTAGAGATACCCTTGCTGTTGGGTTTCTCATTGTTGAAAACAGACTGCTTCACTATTTGCTCAATTATGTGATCTTACCTCAGAGTTCAAATCATGCTCAGATAAGCGATCTAGAGTTACAAATTCTATATGGCATGATTAATCAAAAGTCTATTAATTGAGCTTATTTGGTAATGATACATATGTTGCTGCACAAGGAAAGAACTAGCCCTCTTCCATTTGCTTCTGCAATCTCCATCATTCTGAAGAAGAAAGGTGTTTCTACTCATGGCGAGTACTCCGTTAAAATGGATGGTAAGGCTCAATGCATTGATCTGAACATTCTGAACAAGATGGGATTCATTCAGGATGTTGATGGATCCTCCAGGAACAAATCTGACCTGACCTTTGAGGATCCTCCTGCTCCTACTCCTGCAGCCTTCTTCCCTCCGTCTGAGAAGTTCTCCATCGTCATCTTCTGGTACCGATGCTTCTACACAGCTTATTCTTTCACATATTGATAGCATGAAGCATTTCATCAACCAACGCTTTGATCGCATGGAAGGCCGGGTCGAGTCCATGTACACTACCTTGCGTGCAGATATGGACAGTCTAAGCCTTCATGTAGATCAGACGACTCGTTCTCCTCTCCATTTCTCCAAAGAGTCTGAAGACCTCTAGACTATTCTTATTTTTATTTAGACTATTTATATTTTGGGTTGTAATAGTTTAGACATAACTTTTGGACTGGTTTGATTTCTGCTTGCATGTTTAATTATGTATTCTGAACTTATCTGGTTATGCTTTCATTACGTGTGATGCATGAGTTTCAAAATTTTGTCTTGCTTACCCCCACTCCCTACGTTTTAAATGTTTATGCTACTTGTTAGCATGTATGGAGTATGCTTGGACTCATCTTCTTTTTGATGAAGTCAAAAGGGGGAGAAAGAGTCCTGTGCTTTGTAAAGTTTATTTACAAGGAAAGCTACAAGTGGAACAAAAAGGGGGAGAATAGTTCTGATATATATTATGCTTCTCTTTATTTTGATCATCCTGGAATATTTTGTATGGCTTTTTCTTCTTTTTGATGATGTCAAAAGGGGGAGAAAAGTCTTGTGTATGTTTGATCATTCTTCAGGATACTGTGCTTCATTTGCAAAACAAAGGGGGAGATATAATTGCAAAACCAAGGGGGAGATACAAGACAATAGAGAAAGTCTATTGATCTATCAATGTTCAAGCATGATGTTTGTCATCATAAAAAAGGGGGACATTGTGAAGAAGGTCTCGTCCTTGGACTCGGCTGAGGTTTTGATGAAGAAAAACACATCACAAAAAGAAGAAAGACTTCAGAAAAGAAAAGAAAGACTTCAAGAAGACTTCAAGAAGACTTCAAGAAAGAAAGGAACAAAAAGAAGAAAGACTTCAGGAACTAGGCTCAGAACGTCAAGATTGTGAAGAAGGTCTTGATCCTGACCCTGACTGAGGTTTTGATGACGACAAACTCATTGACAAAAAGAAGAAAAGAAGACTTAGAGGAAACAGTGCATTATGTTTCAACATCTGCCTAAAAGTCTTAGTATAGGTGAGTTATGCTTCTAAAGGCTTCTCGAGTATAAAAGCTCTTTAAAACATAAAAGCTAATTAAGTTTAATGTTTTCATAAGTTAAAAGAAGTAGTATATCTCAAGCCGATCTTTAAAGTTCAAGTTTCTGGAAATTGGACTTGAGTATAATCGATTACACCCTTCTGGTAATCGATTACACATAGGCAAGTAATCAATTACATCTTGCTTGTAGTCGATTACATGTTTGAATTTGAAATTCAAACAGCAACGGCTTCTTAGTGTAATCGATTACCTAAGTAATATAATCGATTACATGCTCAAAAAGTTGCATCTTTTCATGAATCATTGTGTCTCAAACCTTTTGGGAAGGGTTGCATTGGTTCAAGGACGTTTCCTCATGCCTATATAAAGTCCATTTGAGTCCAGAAACACATAACACATGAGAATACACAAATTAGGTCAAAACTTTGTCAAATTGTTCATTCATGTTTAAATTAGCCTTTGATACTTAAACTTTCAAAGAGCCTAAGTTCTGAGTTCATGTTCTTCATTGTTTAAGAGAACACTTTAGTTGTTCATATCTTGAAGAACTCAGAATCAAGAGAACCTTCTTATGCTTAAGAGCCTTAAAGTATAATTCTCATGATCAATCCACTTGTATGATAAAGGATTGATACAGCCAAATTGTAAACTCTTCTTCATCTCTTTCTGGTAGATTAAGTATTCACCGTAGGGTTCGGTGAAGGGTTGTTGTACTGAAAGTGGTGTGCTTTCAGGGTGTGGACTGAAGGTGGTTTGCCTTCAGGGTCTGAAAGTGGTTTGCTTTCAGGGACTGAAAGTGGTGTGCTTTCAGGGGCTGTTGAAAGTGGTGTGCTTTCACAGGTGGTTGATAGAAATTCTTAAGGTACTTGGTGTAAGGACTTGTAAGAGATTTTTATCAATAGTGGAAAAATCCTCAAGGGGTTTTCTTGAGGGACTGGACGTAGCCTTCGGTGGATAGAAGGTGAACCAGGATAAAATTCTGTGTGTGCATTCTTCTACCCTTCATCTTTACTTTCAAGCAACGCTCATTTTCGCTGCATTCGTTTGTATTTATATTTATCTTGAAAGTAAGAAGGCATCAAGACAAAAATCGGGTAAACCTGATTCACCCCCCTCTCAGGTTGCTATCTAGGCTAACAATTGGTATCAGAGCGTAAGTTTCGGTAAGTTGCTCCTAAGATCCGGGAAAAGATGGCATCCTCTTCAAGTCATGGAACTAGTGAGGGATTCAACATAAACAGGCCACCATACTTCAATGGAGACCACTATGACTTCTGGAAGATCAAGATGAAAATCTTTATAAGGTCATTAGACGTGGAAATATGGAAAGCCATTGAAGAAGGTCCGTTTATACCTATGAATGAAGTGGGTAATAGCAGACAACCAAAACCAGAAAACACATGGAGTGAAGAAAAAAAGAAGAAGGTTCAGTATGATCTCAAAGGAATGAATATCCTTACATATGCTCTTGGCATGGATGAATTTTTCAGAGTTTCAACATGCACAACATCAAAAGAAATATGGGATACTTTGATGGTAACTCATGAAGGAACAGATGAAGTCAAGAGATCAAAAATCAATACCCTATCTCAAGAATATGAAATGTTCAGAATGCTTCCAGGAGAAAAGGTATTGGATATGCAAAAACGATTCTCTCATTTGGCTAACCATTTGATTGCACTTGGCAAACAGTTTTCCAATAGTGACTTGAACATGAAAGTTCTAAGATCACTCACAAGAGCATGGCAACCGAAGGTTACAACAATTTCAGAAAAGAAGAGTTTGTCTAATATGACTCTTGCAACTCTCTTTGGAAAACTCCAAGAACATGAATTAGAATTGAATCGTTTGGAGGAACCTGAACAACATGAGAAGAAATATCGATCCATTTCTTTAAAAGCCAAAGAAAGCATCAAAGATGATTATGATGCAGATTCTGAAGAAGAAGAGAATGAGAATATGAATCTTCTAGTGAAGAACCTAGGAAAGTTTCTCAAAAGAAAAGGTATGAAATTTAACAATAACAGAACTTTCCAAAGGAATAATGAGTCCTCCTCTTCTCAAAAGTTCACATGCATCTCTTAGTATAGATAGCAACCTGAGAGGGGGGGTGAATCAGGTTTACCCGATTTTCGCCTTAACAACTTCTTACTTTCAAGATATATGTAAATGCAAACGATTGCAGCGGAATTAAGCGTTGCTTGAAAGTAAAGATGAAGGATAGAAGAATTCACACACACAGAATTTTATCCTGGTTCACCTTCTATCCACCGAAGGCTACGTCCAGTCCCTCAAGAAAATCCCTTGAGGATTTTTCCACTATTGATAAAAATCTCTTACAAGTTCTTACACCAAGGACCCTAAGAATTTCTATCAATTTCCTGTGAAAGTATACCACTTTCAACAGCCCCTGAAAGTATACCATTTTCAGTTCCTGAAGGCAAACCACCTTCAGACCTTGAAGGCTAAACCACCTTCAATAAACACCCTGAAAGTACACCACTTTCAGTACCAACAACCCTTCACCGAGATCCACGGTGAATACTCAATCTATCAGAAAGAGATGAAGAAGAGTTTACAATTGGCTGTATCAATCCTTTAACATACAAGTGGATTGATCATGAGAATTTATGCTTTAAGGCTTTTAAGCATAACAAGATTCTGAGTTCCTCAAGATATGAACAACTAGAGAGTTTTTATAAACATGAAGATCATGAACTCAGAATTTAGGCTCTTGAAGGTTTAAGTTCTAAAAGACTTAATGAATGAACTACTTTTGGCAAAGCTTTGGCCTAATGTTGTATTCTCATGTGTTGTGTGTGTTCTGGACTCAAATGGACTTTATATAGGCAATGGAAACGTCCTTGTACCAATGCAACCTTTCCAAAAAGGTTTGAGACACAATGGTTCATGAAAAGATGCAACTTTTCGTGTGTGTAATCGATTACATCACTTAGTGTAATCGATTACACTAATAGCCGTTTCAGTTTGAATTTCAAATTCAAACATGTAATCGATTACAAGCAAGTGGTAATCGATTACTTGCCTATGTGTAATCGATTACCAGAAAGCTGCAATCGATTACACTGAAGTCCAACTTCCAGAAACTTGATCTTTTAAGATCGGCTTAAGTTTTTCTACTTCTTTTAAGTTATGAAAACATTAAGCTTGATTAGTTTAGGTGTTTTAAAGAGCCTTTATGCTTTAAGAGACCTTTAGAAGCATAACTCACATAAACTAAGACTTCTAGGTAATTGATGAACTTTATAGCGCTGTTTCCTCTGAGTCTTCTTTTCTTCTTTTTGCCGATGAGTTTGTCGTCATCAAAACCTCAGCCAGGGTCAGGAGCAAGACCTTCTTCACAGCTTCGAATGTGGAAAACCTGGACACATCAAGTTGGAATGTCCAAATCTTCAAAATAAGAAACATGGTCTGAAGGACAAGCTTGAAAAGAAAAATCAAACTACACGAAGAGCATACATTGCATGGGATGAAAATGAAGTAAGTTCATCATCCGATTCTGATAAAGAAGAAGCACAAGTTGCATTAATGGATTCACATGATTCAGATGCTGAGGATATCCAGGTGTGCATGAAAGCAGCAAAGGACATATGGTATCTTGATAGTGGCTGCTCATCACACATGACAGGAGACAAAACAAAGTTCTCATTTCTTATGCCTAGAGAAAAAGGATTTGTCACATATGGAAATAATCAAAAAGGAAAGATACTTGGTATTGGAAGAATAGGTACACCCCCTCAAACTGTCATTGACAAGGTCCTATATGTTGATGGTTTGATGCATAATCTTCTAAGTATCAGTCAACTTTGTGACAAAGGTTTGAAAGTTGGATTCATTAATGATATATGTGTGGTAAAGGATGTGAAAACTAAAGAAATCAAGTTTTCCGGATATGAAGTCAATAAGGTCTTCATGATATCCTTGGATGAAATTCCACCAAATGTTAGATGCTTGCTGGCCAAGAACAACAATGATTCATGGCTATGGCATAGAAGACTGGCTCATATACACATAGATCATTTAAATAAACTAGTCAAACATGATCTAGTTGTTGGATTTCCAAAGATAAGATTTGAGAAAGACAAGCTTTGTGATGCATGTCAAAAGGGGAAGCAAACAAGAATATCTTTCAAACCAAAGAATATAGTCTCAACTACAAGACCCCTCCAATTACTTCACATGGATTTGTTTGGGCCATCAAGGACTAAGAGCTTTGGAGGTAACTATTATGCCCTTGTTATTGTTGATGATTTTTCTAGATTTACCTGGACATTATTCTTGCCTCATAAGAATGAAGCCTTCAATGCATTCAAAAGATATGCAAGGCTTGTTCAAAATGAAAAGGCCTTAAAGATCTCTTCTATTAGAAGTGATCATGGTGGAGAATTTCAGAACCATCAATTTCAGGAATTATGTGATGAGAATGGAATATTACATAACTTCTCTACTTTAAGAACACCACAACAAAATGGTGTTGTAGTAAGGAAAAACAGATTACTTGAAGAACTAGCAAGGACCATACTAAGTGAATCTAACCTTCCAAAATACTTCTGGGCTGATGTTGTAAGTACTGCTTGCTATGTTTCCAATAGAGTACTCATTAGACCTATTCTGAAGAAAACTCCCCATGAACTCTACAAAGGGAGGAAACCAAATATTGCTCATCTACATGCTTTTGGATCAAAATGCTTTGTCTTGAACAATGGAAAGGAAAGCCTTGGTAAGTTTGATGAAAAATCTGATGAAGGTATATTCCTTGGATATTCTCTAACAAGCAAAGCATATAGAGTCTTTAACAAGAAAACTCTATCTATTGAAGAATCCATACATGTTTCCTTTGATGAGTCTAACTCTTCAAAAGAAGATACAGTTATTCTTCCAGATAATGATGAGGAAGATAACATTATCAAGGAAGACTCTCAAAAGTAGAAAGATCAAGATTCAGTACAAGAAGAGCATATTGAAGATACCACTTATGAACTACCAAAAGAATGGAGAACCCACAGGGATCATCCAGTTGACAATGTCATTGGTGATATCTCAAGAGGTGTTTCTACAAGGCTACGCTTAAATGATTCAGTATTGAATATGGCCTTTGTATCTCAAATAGAACCCTCAAAAGTGAATGATGCTCTTGAAGATAAGTATTAGATTGTGGCAATGCAAGAAGAACTAAACCAATTTGAAAGAAATCAAGTATGGGAATTGGTTCCTACGCCCTCTGACAAGCATATCATTGGAACAAAATGGGTATTCAGAAATAAACTGGATGAAAATGGTATAATTGTCAGAAACAAAGCAAGACTGGTTGCACAAGGATATAATCAAGAAGAAGGTATTGATTTTGATGAAACCTATGCACCAGTTGCAAGGTTGGAAGCCATAAGACTTCTATTGGCTTATGCCTGTTCTTTAAACTTTCCATTATATCAAATGGACGTTAAAAGTGCTTTCCTGAACGGATTCATTCAAGAAGAAGTATATGTGAAGCAACCTCCAGGATTTGAAGATCCCAAGTATCCTTCACATGTCTTCAGATTAAAGAAGGCACTCTATGGTCTTAAACAAGCCCCTCGTGCATGGTATGACAGATTGAGCACATTCCTTTGTGAAAAAGGATTTCAAAAGGGTAACGCTTTATTGGTACAAATTTATGTAGATGATATTATTTTTGGTTCAACTAACGAATCTCTGTGTAAGGATTTCTCTAACATGATGCAAGAGGAATTTGAGATGTCTATGATGGGACAGTTAAATTTCTTTCTAGAATTGCAAATTAAGCAATCACATGATGGGATATTCATCAACCAATCAAAGTTTTGCAAGGAGCTTTTAAAGAAATATGATTTGGATGATTGCAAGGCCATAGTCACACCAATGGGGTCTAATACATATCTAGATCAAGATGAGTCTGGTGTTCCTGTAGACATTACCAAGTACAGAGGTATGATCAGATCTCTTCTTTATTTAACAGCAAGTAGACCTGATATTATGTTTAGTGTGTGTTTATGTGCTAGATATCAAGCATCTCCTAGGGAATCACATTTGAGTTCAATTAAAAGGATTTTCAAATATCTGAAAGGAACTTCAAATGTTGGTCTGTGGTATCCCAAAGGAAGTGTTTGTGACTTGATTGGATATTCTGATTCAGATTATGCTGGATGTAAAACTGAAAGAAAAAGTACAAGTGGTACTTGTCACTTGTTGGGAAATGCTCTTGTTTCTTGGTCCTGTAAGAAACAAGCATGTGTTGCTCTAAGTACTGCTGAAGCAGAATACATTGCTGCAGGAAGTTGGATATGCAAAAACGTTTGCTATTTTTTACAAATTCTCTTACAAGTTCTTACACCAAGGACCCTAAGAATTTCTATCAATTTCCTGTGAAAGTATACCACTTTCAACAGCCCTTGAAAGTATACCACTTTCAGTTCCTGAAGGCAAACCACCTTCAGACCTTGAAGGCTTGACCACCTTCAATAAACACCCTGAAAGTACACCACTTTCAGTACCAACAACCCTTCACCAAGATCCACGGTGAATACTCAATCTATCAGAAAAGAGATGAAGAAGAGTTTACAATTGGCTGTATCAATCCTTTAACATACAAGTGGATTGATCATGAGAATTTATGCTTTAAGGCTCTTAAGCATAACAAGATTCTGAGTTCCTCAAGATATGAACAACTAGAGTGTTCTTATAAACATGAAGATCATGAACTCAGAATTTAGGCTCTTTGAAAGTTTAAGTTCTAAAAGACTTAATGAATGAACTATTTTGGCAAAGCTTTGGCTTAATGTTGTATTCTCATGTGTTGTTATGTTCTGGACTCAAATGGACTTTATATAGGCAAGGGAAATGTCCTTGAACCAATGCAATCTTTCCCAAAAGGTTTGAGACATAATGGTTCATGAAAAGATGTAACTTTTCGTGTGTGTAATCGATTACATCACTTAGGTAATCGATTACACTAAGAGCCGTTACGGTTTGAATTTCAAATTCAAACATGTAATCGATTACAAGCAAGTGGTAATCGATTACTTGCCTAGGTGTAATCGATTACCAGAAAGCTGAAATCGATTACACTGAAGTCCATCTTCCAGAAACTTGATCTTTTAAGATCGGCTTAAGTTTTTCTACTTCTTTTAAGTTGTGAAAATATTAAGCTTGATTAGTTTAGGTGTTTTAAAGATCCTTTATGCTTTGAGAGACCTTTAGAAGCATAACTCACCTAAACTAAGACTTCTAGGTAAATGATGAACTTTATAGCGCTGTTTCCTCTAAGTCTTCTTTTCTTCTTTTTGCCGATGAGTTTGTCTTCATCAAAACCTCAGCCAGGGTCAGGAGCAAGACCTTCTTCACAAAATATCAATCTTCCCTCTCTGATTTTTCACCACATGGTAGGAACTATTGAGAGTCCGGTGTCGAACCTTCCCTACGGAGGTCTTATTACGAAGATAATGGGGTTGAAAGGGCTAGTGACTGAAGAGAAACTCCAAAATGAATTCATTTTCCACGACTACATCTACCCAACACCCACCAGATTTGGGGATGTCAAAAAGATGAACTTGAAAGTTGATTTCTCTGGTGTCCCAAAGAAGCTGCTCTCTAAGTGAGAAAAGAAGCAGCTGATCGACAATGAAGGAACTGAACCGGGAAAATAAGTACGACCTTATCCTCCAAGGACCAGGGCTTCCAGAGCAAAGAAAGAAACTATCCCAACTGCATCTTCACCTATCAGGAAGCGTAAAGTTTCAAAATCATATAAGGTAACTAAGATCATGCCTCCATCCGAGCCAGAACCGAAACAGAGACGTCTTGTAAAGGCAACAATTGGCACCGCCACTGCCAAACAAAACACAACTTCATCCAGTAATGATGAAGACACCGTGCCAATAGCTTCATTGGTGAGAAGTGTGAAGAAGGAACCTCCGAAAGCTCTTCCAAAAGTTGATCAACCCTCACCCACTATCATAAAGTATCTTCCTCATGTACCTGCTCTATTCCACGAATATGTGGAAGATATCATTGATGTAGAAGACGATGGTAACTGCAGTTACAGAAGCATTTCCCAATGGCTTGGGATCAATGAGAATGAATGGTCTGCTATCAGAATGGAGATGATTGAAGAGCTCAAAGCTCAACACTCTCTGCATGCTAGCATGATGGAATCTGAGCAGCATTTGGAAAGGATAAGAGATGCACTGAATCTACCCACTAGGGAACCTGCTCTATCCCCCAAATGGTTCATTGTTCCTGATATGGGACTGGTGGCTGCAAGTGCCTTCAAGATCATACTAGTAACATTGAGTCTAAGGGAGTCATGCACTTACTTACCCTTAGTTGGTCCAGCTTTCATTCCTCCCATCATAGCTGTCATCTGTAACATCGATGATCATCATTGGGTTAGAGTGAAACTCAGGCATGACTCACCACTTCCTTATAGCACACCTCTGTGGAGACCAAGCTGTGCAAGGAATGCTAGAAGATGGGGGAAACATATCTCCCCAAGGATTATAAAGTATAAGGAGATCGTTGATCCTGAGTATGTGCTGTTAGCCTAGATAGCAACCTGAGAGGGGGGGTGAATCAGAGTTGCACGATTTTCGCCTTGATACCTTCTTACTTTCAAGATAAATATAAATACAAACTATTGCAGCGAAAATGAGAGTTGCTTGAAAGCAAAAGATGAAGGGAAGAGGAAATCACACACGAGATTTTATCCTGGTTCACCTTCTATCCACCGAAGGCTACGTCCAGTCCCTCAAGAAACCCCTTGAGGATTTTTCCACTATGATCAAGATTTCTTTCAAGTACTTACACCAAGAACCTTAAGAATTCTTGTCAAACCTCAGATGGCAAACCACCAACTGATGATGCCGAAACCTACGGCGGACTTTGAATCAAACCTGATTCAAAGGACCTTTTCCACTATCACCGAACCCTACGACGGACTTTGAATCAAACCCGATTCAAAGGACCTTTTCCACAATCACCGAACCCTACAGTGGACTTTGAATCAAACCCGATTCAAAGGACCTTTTCCACAATCACCGAACCCTACGGTGGACTTTGAATCAAACTCGATTCAAAGAACATTTTCTACAACCATCGAACACCACGATGGACCTTTTTACAACCACCGAAAACCACGGTGAATGAATCAAACCGATTCAAGAGATGAAGAAGAAGATGCCTTTACAATGGCTGATTCAATCCTTTAGACAAGATGGATTGATCTTAGTTTGTATGCTCCAGACAATTACAATGAAGGCTCTCTTATTCTGAGTTTCTCAAAAGATGAACAACATGTGTGTTCTTATGAAAATGAGAGAACATAAACTCAAAATGATGACTTTAATGAATATGAAAGTTATGGACCAAGTCATTGATGTCTCTGAGCGTCTATGGACTTTATATAGGCACTAGAGGTCGTCCATGAACCAACACAACCTTTCCCAAACATTTTGAGACACAATGGTTCATGAAACAACACATCTGTCGACCTGGTAATCGATTACAGCATTCTGGTAATCGATTACGCTATAGCCGTTATGATCTGAGTGCCATTTCCTGACAGGTAATCGATTACTGAAATCTGGTAATCGATTACTGACTGCCTGTTAATCGATTACTGAAAACTGGTAATCGATTATGCTATGCCTGACTGACAGGTAATAGATTACTGACTGCTTGGTAATCTATTACTGCAGGTCTGAAACTCAGTTTTAACCATCTCAAGCCCTAATTGAGTGTTCCTACCAAGTTTTACTTGTGAGAACATATTATACTCAATTAGTTGGTCTTTTATGAGCCTTCAAATGCAATTTAACCTTAATAAAGCATAGCACACTAAGTTAACAAAACTTACTAATAGCAAGAACCTTCATGATTGATCTTGACGTTCTGAGCCGGTTCTTGAAGTCTTTCCTTTCTTTCTTGAAGTCTTCTTGAAGTCTTTCTTTCTTTCTTGAATTATTCTTGAAGTCTTTCTTCTTTTTGTGATGTGTTTGTCTTCATCAAAACCTCAGCCGATTCCAAGGACGAGACCTTCTTCACATGTGCAACAAGTTCAAAGCTCCAGAAGACCATCTGATAGTAAATCCACTCAAGCAAGCAATGAACCCTCACAAGTGTAAGCTCCAACCAGTCAAACTTCATCAGCACCTCCACCAAGTCCAACTCAACCATCAAGTCCACCTGAGAATACAAATCGTCCAATGGACGTTAAACAAACAAGGCAAGACAAAGGAACTACTGCCTATCCCATTGATAAAGAGGCAGAAAGCTCAAAAATTCATGAAGAATTTCGTTCGGCTGTAAAAGAGGATGCTCCTTCAAAAGGAACTGCCAAGCAGCGAACGAAGACTCGAACAAGGAAGAAGTCACACCCAAGGAAGAAGCAGAAGACTAAAGGAAAAAACATAAATGATCACGTTGATGATCCAGAGATATCTCTGAATGAGATAATGACTACCCAACAAACAGTCACCAAGGAAGCCTCTGCATCTGAGGATGATCAAGATAATACTGTTCAAGCTTCTGATCCTGCGGAACCTATGCGGAAGATAGCAAGAACCTTTCTAGTTCATGTCCCCAGAAGGTCCCTTCGGACGGTCACACCGATTTCTATGCAGGTTCCTAGAATGCTTACGATGGAGAATGCTTCTTATGTTCCAAATTTGATGGTGGAACTGCTGGGATATAACTTTTGCATTCAGGCTCGACTCTGGTCTCCTCCCGCACTTGACGGTATCCAAATCGCACTTGCTCAAAGGTCAAGGTATGACATCTTTCACCATGAGTGGGAACTGTCTGTCTTCAAACACGTTCATATACGTTAGATTCAAACAAATAAATGAATAATTATGTTTTGATAATTAACAATTTCTTTAAGGTTTAATATTGTTTAAAATAGAATTCCTAACACAGTGAAAACTCTCATGTACAGGAATAACTATCTCTAAAAGGACCGAATGAACTTCAAAGCATCATCAAGAAAATCAGCCCACCAGAAGAGTTCGTCTGGTCACTTTGAAGGAAACGCTGTCAAAGAAACACGAAGGAAAGCACTCTTGTATAAGACAGTCTGGTGGTTCAAGAGAGCTAAAAACAACATTCAACATTCTCTCTCAAGGACACTTCATCGAAGTCTGCTCGCTCAAGTCAAGGTTTATCTCAAGAAGATAAAACAATCTGCCACTCAAACCTACAGTGATCAAAAGATGACTGCTTTATCCAAAGCTGAAAGAGCATGACAACCTATGAAGAAACACCTTCGGCCTCGAAGTTTCTCTAGCATCATAAAAAGAAGTTGTGAATCAACTCTCTCAGATGGAAAACTTCAATGGAACCAAAAGAAAAGATTCAGTCTTCTACAAGCCAAGAAGATTCCAATAGTTAAGAAGAACTGAATGAAGAAAAGTTCATCCGCCAATACAAACTACTCTGCAGCGGAACTTCAAGCGTTGAATGGAGACTACGTCTGCCAAACTACTAAGGAAGAATCCGTCCTCTCAAGCGTCAAGTGCACCAAAGGTACAAAGATCAAGAAATGTGCTTTTCGAGGACATCAGGTTATCAGAAGTATTAAAGAATTTATTCTCCTCATCTTGAGTAATTACTTCTTGGATCAAAAGACTCCTACCTCGTCTGCATATTTATTAATGTACTGGCTGCGGCAGAAAGTAGAAAGGGACACAATTAATACAATATTCCTCGGTCCCACTGATATTCTACTTTCCCTCAAATCAAGCTGACATCGCGGAATCAACGGTAAGAATCTCTGAGCATCGTACACTCTCAACGGTCGAAATTCAAATATCTGACCAAAGCACGTGATGAGTGTTAGCTGGCAAGCACTGGGGTAAAATGGTCAAAACAAACTTCACAGCTGGTTCTCCACGCATTAAATACTGAAGACATAGCTCGAAGCTACTTGCTCAGCATGGAGCCAAACGACATCAACCCAGACGAGTCGATGATTCTCAGATCATGTCTTACACCTGCTGAGAGATGCAGAACTAGCCGTTATGTGCAGCTCAGAGAGGAAGAAGCTCTTCGGACAGGTTTTCTCTCATTCTGAAGAAGAAGAAGCAACTAAAGATATAAATAGAAAATCTGCCTCTGAAATAGTTGGGCAACTTAGACTTAAACTTTCATATGTCAACTAAGTCTGTCCCAAGAGCCAAGGAACCTTGGTTCATACTCAGGATGCTTCAACCCTACCTCTGCCTGAGTATATGAGCTTGTGTGTGAGAGAAATTCATAGAGTATTACTCTTATCCTCCCAACTCACACACCCTCCAAAAACAGAGAACCCAAACTCCTATCTTCTTTGTATAAACCGAGCTTAATTTCCTCTACCCACTCTTATTAAGAAGAGAACCATGTAGAGAAGCCAACCCTTGAAAAAGGTGTCAGGAGAAGTCCTGTAGAATACTTGTAAGGAGGAGTCCTGATAATACTTGTGAGGAGAAGTCCTTCGAATACTTGATAGGAGAAGTCCTTAGAATACTTGTTGGGAGAAGTCCCTGATAATACTTGTACTATTTGCTTAAATAGTGAAAATCTTGGTGAAGCCAAGGACTGGACGTAGCCCTGTCGATTATGGGGGTGAACCAGGATAAAATTCATGTGTGCTTTATATTTTGTAGTTGTGTTATATTTCCGCTGCTTTCATGTGTGGATCAGTATCGCTAAATTAATATAAAAATTGATTGTCAAAAATAAAAGAAAGAAATTAAAAATGAGACACACAATTTAAACCCCCCCTTTCTTGTGTGTTTCTTGCACCTTCAATATAAGCACCATTCCATTCGGACTGATTCATGGCGTTAAAAGCGTTGTGTTTCAACATGGATCATGGTCGCTTATTCTACTTACTGCAAGACCTCAACCTGATCCTCTGCCAACTGCTTCGACACCTCCCAATAGTCATCCATCATGTGCACCAGTTATTCCCCTGCCTCAAGTCATAACTGTATCCCAAGATGTGTTCATCACATCTTCAGACTCTGAGGAAAGTCCAAACAATGTATCTCCATATTCTCCGAGAGAAGCTTCTGCCACTGCCACTTCAGCAAATGCCTTGGATACTGAGATCACAACTGCTCAACCCATGTCATTTGCCCTTCCAAAGAATAACCCTCCTCAAGCTGAGGAAATTCCTGCACAAAAGCACACGAATGCGAATCCGTCGGCTGAGGACTCCTTTGATGCCAAAGTTGCAGTGATACAACTAACAGCAAAAATAGAGGAAGCTTGCTCAACAACTGCTAAAGAGACTCAGGAGCTGCGTGGAGAAGTGTTTAACCGCATTGACGCTGTGTCACACACCCCCACTGAAAAGATGGATACACGCTTTGAAATCTTAGAAGCAATGATGAGGAGCTGCCTTGAACAACAGAAGAAGAACACCTGATCCCTACTCTCTTATCTCTCTATCTTAAACAGCTTTATTTTTATCCGATTCAGCTTTACTTTTACTCTCTGCAGTTATACATATAGTTCTCTGATTCAGCACTAAGTTCCTATTTCCTGCTTTACTTATCGAATGTTTCTTTTTGATAATGCCAAAGGGGGAGAAGAATCAGGTAGAGAAAAAGGAAAAAGAATAAGGTAGAGACAACGTTAAGTAGAGAAATAGCAATAATTAGGAAACAAGTATAGGGAGAAGCCCTTAAAGAAAAGAGGAGGCTTAAAACTAAAAAGATAAAATAAGTCTAAGTCCTATAGTATCAGTTTAGGGGTAGCTCATTAGAAAAACATATGTCAAACCGAACTATTTAAGGAATATCAGATTTAGGGGGAGCAAAGGTAAATAAACTCAAGGAGCTAAAGCTAAATCATGGAATATCAGTCTCCGTCCGCCCAAAAACAAAATTACCCTTGTCTACGTACTATTAAAGATCGATCATGTTTTTCTACATAATAAAATATCCTAAAGAAAAACCTTTTTTATTTGAAAAATGACAAAGTGCTTATCTTAAGAAATATATCCTCACTAAATTTTTCAAAGACATTTCTTCAGAAATATATCAAACCTTTTTCTCCAAAGAAATTGTCATTATCAAAAAGGGGGAGATTGTAAGATTCAAACAATTAAATGAATTATTATGTTTTGATAATTAACAATTTCTTTAAAGTTCAATATCATTAGAGATAGAATTCCTAACACAGTGAAATTTCTCATATCCAGGAATATCTATCTACTGGATGCATTGAATGAATCTCAAAAGCATTATCAAGAGAATCAGTCTGCTTGGAGAAATCGTCCGGTCATCACTACATGCATCTTGAAGGAAATGTTGTCAAAGACATACAAAGAAAAGCATTCATGAGGAGACAGTCTGGTGACTCACGGAAGATAAAGCAGTGACTTCAAATAGCAAACATCCTTTTCAAAGACGCTCTATCAACTATGCACCGTCAAGTCAGTCTACTTCAGGAAGCTGAAACAGTCTGGTGCCTGAACCAACAGTAATCAACAGGAAGGTTGTTTCATCTAAAGCTGAATGAGTATGACAACTCATGAAGAAATACCTCTAGCTTTGAAGCTTCTCTAGCATCATATAATGAAGTTGTAGATCAACTCACTCATATGGAGAACTTCAGTGGAAGCAAAAGAGAAGGAAAGATTCAGTCTTCTACGAGTCAAGAATATTATCATCCTTAAGAATGACTGAATGAAGAAAGACCGTCTGCCGATGCAAGTCATTCAATAACGGAATTCTAAATATTATATGGAGGCTGCGTCTGCCAAATCCTAAGGAAGAATCTGTCTGCTCAAGCATCAGAATGCGCCAAAGGTACAAACATCAAGAAATGTGCTTTACGAAGATATTAACTCAACATAAGCATTAAAGAAATTATTCACCTCATTCATAATAATTTCTTCTTGGATCAAAAGACGTCTACCTCGTTTGCATATTAAATAAAGTACTCGCAATGGCAGAAAGAAGAAAGGGACACAATTAACACAATATTCTTTGGTCCACTGCTTTTCTACTTTTCCTCAAATCAAGCTGACATCGGGAAATCAACGACAAGAATCTCTGAGCATCGTACTCATTCAATGGTTGAAATTCAAATATTTGATCAGAGCAATTGATGGGCACTAGCTGGCACACACTGGGGTATAATGGTCAAACAAATACCACAGCTGGATTTCCTGAGCATTAAATACAGAAGAAATAGCTCAAGGCTACTCGCTCAAATGGAGCCAGACGATGTCAACCCAGGAAAATCAATGCTTCGCAGATCGTGTCTCAGACCTGCTGAAAAATGCAGAACTAGCCGTTACTCACAGCAGAGGAAGTAGGAGCACTACCGGACAGGTTTTCTCTCCTTCTGTAAAAGAAGAACGAAGATCTTCAACTGAAGATATATATAGAGAATCATGCTTCGGTAGCAATTGGGCGACTGGAATTCAATCTCACATATCTAAACCAAGTTTTCCCAAAGAACCAAGACATCATTGGTTCCAAATCAGGGAGCTTCAAGCCATATCATACCTGAGTTGATTTGCTCATGTGAGTGAAGAACTTATAGAGTATCACTCTCATCCTATCCCACACACAAAACCCAAAACAGAGAACCAACCTGTTTTCTGCTCTTCATTTCTTCTACCCACTCTTATTTGAAGAGAATCATTGTAGAAAAGCAAAGCCTTGCAAAAGGTATCAGGAGAAGTCCTGCATAATACTTGTACGGAGAAGTCCTGATAATACTTGTAAGGGGAAGCCCTGATAATACTTGATAGGAGAAGTCCTTCTAATACTTGCTGGGAGAAGTCCCTGATAATACTTGTACTATTGGTTAAAAATAGTGGAAATCTTGGTGAAGCCAAGGAATGGACGTAGCCCTGTCGATTATGGGGGTGAACCAGGATAAAAATCATGTGTGCTTTACTTTTCATGTTATGTTATGATTACCGCAGCATACATGTATATTTGCTTAAATCAATAACTCTCTTTGAAAACCAATAGTTAACGTTTATCATTGAAAGAAGTTTTGATAAAATAGGTAACACAATTCAAACCCCCCCTTTCTTGTGTGTTTCTTGCACCTTCAGATGGCAGGTCTGAATCATTTAGCGAGTATGCTCAAAGGTGGAGGGAGAAAGCCTCTCAAGTCTACCCTCCCCTAGACGAAAATGAGATCGTTAGAATTTTCCTGAAGACCTTTCAGGGGCCATACTTTGAAAGATTAGTTGGTTGCGTCACAAATCATTTTGCTGATGTGGTTACTGCTGGCGAACAGGTTGAAGATGCTATCAGAGATGGGAGGCTGAGTGAGGCAAATGCCACTGCGGACAAACAAAAGAAGCCAACGTTCCACAAAAAGGATGCAGATGTCCATATGGTTGGCACTGGCCATTATCCACAAAATTCTCAACCAACTTACCAACCTGCACCATACCCTACTCATCACCCCTCCTATTCAAATTATCCTTCCCCTTATCCATCCACTACCCTGCAAGTAAACCAGACCTCAAGTGCATCTCCACCTGGAAACCAAGCTTACCAACCAAAGAAAGAAAGGCCAAAGATAGACCCAGTGCCAGGTACTTACTCAGAGATTTATGATACTCTAATCAAGGGAGGCTTGATAGGCCCTGAAGTACCGCCACAAGTCCCCAATCCTCCCCCAAAGTGGTACAACCCAGCTGAAAATTGCAAATATCACATGGGACGCCTGGGCATACAATTGAGAGGTGTTGGTCCTTCAAAAATCGAGTGCAGAGATTGAGAGATGCTGGTTACTTGACCTTCACAGAGGAGGAGGAATAGTCTGCAAGAGCGAATGTTGAGAAAAACCCATTGCTGAAGCATTAAAAGTGGCACTCAGATGTTTTGATCTCAAAATTGTTTCATCATTTATGTTTTCCGCATTTTGTCTTTAGACTTTGTCTTTATGTTGTGTTTTCGTTGGACTTTAACCATGTGTTATGTGGTCTTGTCTTTAAGTTTGTGTCTTTATGTTTCAGTAATGAAATTATCGTACGTTGTTGTCTATGCTATTTTGTTTATAATATCGTTTCCCAAAAAAAAAGGAGCAAATTTGCAAAGTCTAAAACCTTTGTCCTAAAGTTAAATCTTTTGAAAAGGAGCAATCAATTTTTGAAATGAAGTTTGGCCATTTGTCTCTATCCAAAAATAATAATATTATCCCTTGCTACCCACTTTGAGCCTTAAAATATAGTTTTTTCTTCATTTAACCCTGCACAAGGATCACCCCTACACTGGGGGCTAGTGCAATAGTTCTCCATCTGACTCATTTCATTGGAGCTGATATCCCATCTGTTTCACTTGTCACCCCCACATCGAGGGCCAACCCAGTTTGAGTGTTTCTCTAAAAGTGCTCATGAATTTCCTCAATACCTGGGGGCTTTTTATGATGTTTGAAGACAGTTAAATCATTCTTCTGCTATAAAAAAATTCAAAAAAATAAAAAATATAGAAAAAAATGAAGAAAAAAGAAAAAAGAAAGAAAAAAGGAAAATAAAAAAGAAAAATGAAAAAAATGTAGAGAATGAAAAAAGAATATTGTTTGAATAAATGTCTTTCATCCATCACATTGCAGTAGAGATCAATTGTCCTAATTAACCCTTAAACACCTTCTTTGAGCCTTTATACCATTTCTTTCATCACCCATTACCCCCTAGCCACATAACAAGCCAATAAAGTCTATTCTCATCAAATATTGATTGCTCTTATTTTCTTAAAATTTGATTTTTGGATAATGAGTTTACACTAGTGTGTTTTTTCTCCTAAAAAAAGAGAGAGAGAGAGAGAAAAAAAAGGGAAATTTGGAGTGATGAATCCTGTACTCTTCCTTGATTGAAGATGGGCCTGAAGAAAGTTAGACTCCGGGTTCGCCCCTCTTCCATGACAGATCTTCAAATTGATGCTTATCACACTTTGGGCTTGCCGCCTTTTCCTTACATTGATGTCAGGCTTGGGGACTTGTTACAAACCTAATCTCCAGTACCCTCCACAAATCTTATTCCTTTCCTTCCATCCAAAAAACCATCCAGTGTTGTGTTGCAATGGTGAAGACAAAATCTTTTGGAAATTAAAAGCATGTTTATTTGAAAATCTTTCAACTTTCTTTTTCCACATGATCATTCAAAAATACAATATATATATATATATCAATTTTGCTAGGCTTTGGTACCTAGTCACTCTTTCAGGGTAACCAACCCCTGCACTATTTCAAGGTAACCAACCCCTGCACTCTTTCAGGGTAACCAACCCCTGCACTCTTTTAGGGTTCCAACCCCTAGTACACTTTTTTTCAGGCATTAGAATTCCTCATAAGAGTTGTCGAGTGTCTGTCTTGATCTCATTGGCCTAGATGTTAGAATTCCACATTCGTGTTGTCGAGCATCTAGTGTTTTATTCCATTAGCCCAAGCGTTAGGATTCCCTAGATTTGTTGTCCAGGTTGCCGAGCGTTTGTTGTTTTTTATCCTTTGTTCAGGCATTAGAATTCCTCGTAAGAGTTGTTGAATGTCTGTCTATTAGCCTAGATATTAGAATTCCACAACCTTGTTGTCGAGTATCTAGTGCTTTATCACCTTAGCTCAAGCGTTTGTTAGGCATTTCTTGTTTTTACTAAGTACCCCATGTTTTTTATCCACCCGTTGATGGGCTCTGGATCTGGCATGTTTGTTATTCTTCTTCTGTTTGTTTGTTTTGCCAAAATTGGCTACTTTTGAATTTTCTTTAACTTTCTAACTGAAAGTCAAGCAAATGGAGGCTGCTGTCAGCACACAATTTTGTCCGGCCTTTTTATTTTAATCTTATTGTGTTTCGTTAAAAAAAATAACAAAAAATAAAAATGTGGATACCGGATTTAGTTCGGGCTCGATGCATAAGGAATATAAAAATATGGTTGATAATATTGACAACCAAATCTGTTACAAATATTTAACAAATTCTATCAGTTAGATACGATTCTGTTAACCTTATCTGCAATTTGAATCCTTTGTAACAGATTTTTGTTATCAATATCGTCTACTGCATCCATATATATCCCCCTTCTCATTTATTTGGGGGAACAAACCATACCCTCCTTGACCTAGCAGACATACTCTTGTTCATTCCCCTCTCAAAAAAACTTCAGCCTCTTTTCCTCTCTCACCCCACATTTCCAAAAAAAAAAAACCCATCAGCGCCCCCCCCTTCACTATTTCTCCCCAAAAACTAATTCCCCTCACTGTCCCTAAACCCTAGCCGCCACACTCTCACCCATCCTCAAGCCGCCGCCACCTTGCTCTCTCTCTCTCACTGGGCGGCCGCCTTGCTCCTCTCCTCCCTGGCCGCCACGGCCAAACCATCCCCTTCTTCTCTCAGCCGCCTCGCACCAAACCTTCTTCTTCTTCTTTTCCCAGTAAAAATGTCGCTGCTACTTCGCCCTCCCTCATCCAGCACCGTCGCCGCCTTCACCTTCGTCTCCTTCTAAATGGTAGCTGCTGCTCCGCCCTCCTTCATCCAGCACCACGACCAAATTACCGCTCGGCCTCCAGCACCGCCGTCATCCCTTCTCTCCCTCGCCACCACTCTTCACGCCGCTACTCCACTCCTCTTTGTCTCCACACCGCCGCCGCTGTTCTCCTCCGTTAGACACCACCGCCGCTGCTCCTCTCTTTGTTTCTGCGTCGCCGCCTCGCCCCAGGGGCTCCGTCGTCACCATATCCAACGTTGTTCGCACGCTCGCCCCTTGGTATTTCAACGTCCATACTACTTCTTCATTTCACAGCCCCTGGGTACTACTTCTTTGTTTTTTTTTTCTAAGTTTTGCCCTTGTAAATTTTCTTCTTCAAAATTATCTTCCCCTGGATCTGTTTATGAATGTGAATATGATTCTTTGATGTTGCTGTTGTGAATTCTACTATTGTCATTGATATACCATGTGAATGTTTGATTATGTTGCTATTCTTGGGTCTATCCAATTTGTTTTTTGACTTCCATTGAAAATAGGCTTCATGATTGGTTTTTCGGCCTCTATGCATTGATTGAAATATTTTTATCTTAGGCTTTGTCAATTGATCTTGATATCAATCTCGTCTCTGTTTCCTCTTGTGTGCGTTTCTGATTTTGATTCGTTCACTCCCTTATTCCTTTTCGCGCGTAAAATCCAATAATAAATAATCGCGAACACAATGCGAGGTATCGTCTGTTCCCTAGTGGAATGTCGTTCCTCGTGTCGTTTCGCCCTCCTTTCTTTTCTTCGCGCCAATGCGCGTAAAAACCAAGTAATTGCGAACGTGATGCGATGTATCGTCTTTTCCCTTGTGGAATGCCGTTCCTCGTACCATTTTGCTCACTTTTCTATAAAAAAGGAAATAAAATTAAATCTTAAGAACTACGTAGCCTTGATTTCTCTTCGGAGATACGTAGGACCGGGCAACAACCCCGCCAGGCACCCCTTTTTTAAATCAATTTAAATCCTCAGAACTGCGTAGCCTTGATCTTCCATTTGAAGGAAGTACATAGGACTAGGTTCACACATATCAGGCTAAATAATATAAAATAAACATTTTTGTTTTTGTAAATAATATCATTTTCTTTGTAAATAATAGGTTTTTTTAATAATTTTTTTGCACAATCAATCTTTGGTACCGTCTTTGACGAGCGCTGTGGGGTGCTAACACCTTCCCCACGCGTAACCGACTCCCGAACCTAGATTCTAGGTTTCGTAGGCCCTTTATTTTTCTTTTTTAGGTTTTCTAGCGTTTCCCTCTTAAAAAACGTTAGTGGCGACTCTATCTGTTTACTATTTGTTTTAGCGCTGTCCCCGCCACGACCCCGGTTGCGACAGATAGCGACTCTGTTGGGGAGATTTTGAGTGTCTGGCCTGTATGATTGATTGTGCTTTTTTTTGTTTTTCTCTTTGTTTGTTTTATCTTATTATTTATTTCTTGTTTTTTTTTGTATATATTTCTAATCTTGCATATATAATCTCTATTGGTTACTGTATATATTTCACTTATCTCACACACGTTTTAGGCTCTATACCTGGGCCCGCAAACTAGGGAGTGTAGGGGTGTCTTGATAATTGTCGTGAGAGACCTAGTGTCTACGCGTCAACTATTGATTCACCACTCAGATTATTACCGGTCATTTAGCTATTTGTCGTGAGAGGCCTAGTGTCTACGCATCAAATAGTTTGATCATAGGGTCCTTGTCATTATGACGAGGGTAATCTGGGAACCTTTAGCTATGTGAGATTTAGATCCATCCCCATCACTACACTAGTTGTTAACCCTAGTTTGTTGCTTATATTGGATTTCTCCATTTCTAGAATAATCCGACCTTTATGGTTAGGACAATAAGTCTTTAGTCGGGGGCTCCTTCTCCTTCTCTTTCGCAGTTCCCCATTTTTCCCGTCTCTGTAAATAATTTCAATTGTTTCCCTTTCTCTTACTCATTATTCCATTATTCCTCCTTATAAAAAAACATTTTGTACACTTTCCTTCCTTTTATCGTTCCCTTTTGTTCCGTCCCTCTTTTCTCTTTTGAGTTTTATTTTATGTTATCTTCCTTTTTTTTTTCTCTTTTTTTTTAAAAAATTAAATAAATCTATCATAACAATTTTGTTTTACAGATTTTCACCATTGCTTCACACCACAATTTCATTCGTAGCCCAATTCAAACCTGCTCTCGTTCTCGTCAATCAGTGACTTCCCAACAAACCTCAACAGCCGGTATGTCTGACTAAAGTTCAAATCAACCCATGGAACAAAGAATTGAAAGATTGGAAGGAAATGTGGGTCAAATCCTGGATTTTCTTAAGGCCCTTATGCCCACAAAGGACACAGGAAATGAAAACATTGGTGATACTACCACAGAGAATGACGCGGAGGAACCCCATGTTGTTATTCTGACCAAAAAGACCAAGGAAGCAGAAATTTTTACCGAGAAAAGTAATGAGGAAGAAGCCAAGGTGCTGAATAAGATGGAGGCACTAGAAGAGAAAGTGATGGCAATGCAAGGCATGGACAAATATGGGAGCCTGAACATGCAAGATTTCTGTCTATTTCCCGATATGGAAATTCCGGCAAAGTTCAAGGTTCCTGACTTTGAAAAGTTCGAGGGGAGATCAGACCCTATGATTCACCTTACTATGTATACTCGAAGCATGGCTGCTTATCACAAGAATGAGAAACTGATGATCCATTGCTTCCAGCATAGCCTAACTGGTGGTGCATTAACATGGTTCTTGCATCTTGATAAGAAGCAAACCAAAACCTGGCACGGTCACGTTGAGCTGTTTGTGAAGCATTACCAGTTTGTGACTGACATCATTCCTAATAGATTTGAGTTGTAAAGAATGAAGAAGGCAGGGTCTGAATCATTTAGAGAGTATGCTCAAAGGTGGAGGGAGAAAGCCTCTCAAGTCTACCCTCCCCTAGACGAGAAGGAGATCGTTAGAATTTTTCTGAAGACCTTTCAGAGGCCATACTTTGAAAGATTAGTTGGTTGCGTCACAAATCATTTTGCTGATGTGGTTACTGCTGGCGAACAGGTTGAAGATGCTATCAGAGAAGGGAGGCTGAGTGAGGCAAATGCCACTGCGGACAAACAAAAGAAGCCAACGTTCCACAAAAAGGATGCAGATGTCCATATGATTGGCACTGGCCATTATCCACCAAATTCTCAACCAAATTACCAACCTACACCATACCCTACTCATCACCCCTCCTATTCAAATTATCCTGCCCCTTATCCATCCACTACCCTGCAAGTAAACCATACTCAAGTGCATCTCCACCTGGAAACCAAGCTTACCAACCAAAGAAAGAAAGGCCAAAGATAGAACCAGTGCCAGGTACTTACTTAGAGATTTATGATACTCTAATCAAGGGAGGCCTGGTAGGCCCTGAAGTACCGCCACAAGCCCCCAATCCTCCCCGAAAGTGGTACAACCAAGCTGAAAATTGCAAATATCACATGGGAGCGCCTAGGCATACAATTGGGAGGTGTTGGTACTTCAAAATCGAGTGCAGAGATTGAGAGATGCTGGTTACTTGACCTTCACAGAGGAAGGGGAATCGTCTGCAAGAGCGAATGTTGAGAAAAACCCATTGTTGAAGCATTAAAAGTGGAACTCAGATGTTTTGATCTCAAAGTTGTTTCGTCATTTATGTTTTCCGCATTTTGTCTTTAGACTTTGTTGTTAGATTCAAACAATTAAATGAATAATTATGTTTTGATAATCAACAATTTCTCTAAGGTTCAATATCGTTTTAAATGAGATTTCCTAACACAGTGAAAACTCTCATGTACAGGAATAACTATCTCTAAAAGGACTGAGTTAACTTCAAAACATCATCAAGAATATTAGTCCATCAGAGGAGTTCGTCCGGTCACCATGAAGAAGACTATGTCAAAGATATACGGAGGAAAGTACTCTTGCATGAGACAGTCCGGTGAATCAAGAGAGCTAAAGCGGCAACAACATCCAACATTTTGAGAACACTTCATCAGAGTCTGCTCGCTCAAGTCAAAGCCTATCTCGAGAAGATAAAACAGTCTGCCACTTAAGATGATTGTTCCAGTCAGAATTGAAAGGGCAGGTTAATCTATGAAGAAACTCTTTCAGCCTCAAAGGTTCTCTAGCATCACAAAAGGAATTTGTGAATCAACTCTATCAGATGTAAGAACTTCAATAAGATCAAAAGAAGAGATTCAGTCATCTACAAGACAAGAAGATCCTAATAGTTAAGAAAGACTGAATGAAGGAAAGTTCGTCCGCCAATCCAAACTACTTTGCAGTGGAACTTCAAGCATTGAATGGAGACTACGTCTGCCAAGCTACAAGGAAGAGTCCGTCCGCTCAAGTATCAATTGCGCCAAAGGTACAGAGATCAAGAAATGTGGCTTTCGAGGACATCAGGATTATCGAAGTATTAAAGAATTTACTTTCCTCATCTGGAGTAATTACTTCGTGGATCAAAAGACTCCTACCTCGTCTACACACTTATTAACATACTGGCTGCGGCAAAAAGTAGAAAGGGACACAATTAATACAATATTCCTTGGTCCCACTGATATTCTACTTTCCCTCAAATCAAGCTGACATTGCGGAATCAACGGCAAGAATCTCTGAGCATCGTACACTCTCAACGGTCGAAATTCAAATATCTGACCAAAGCACATAATGAGTATTAGCTGGCAAGCACTGGGGCAAAATGGTCAAAGCAAGCTTCACTGCTATTTCTTCACGCATTAAATACTGAAGTCATAGCTCGAAGCTACTTGCTCAACATGGAGCCAGACGACATCAACCCAGATGAACTGATGATTTCCAGATCATATCTTACGCTTGCAGAGAAATCTCAGATATTGACTTACGCCTGCTGAAAGATGCAGAACTAGCCGTTACGCGCAGCTCAGAGAGGAAGAGGCACTTCGGACAGTTTTTCTCTCTTTCTCAAGAAGAAGAAGCAACTGAAGATATAAATAGAGAATCCTGCCTCCGATGTATTTGGGAAACTTAGACTTAAACTTCCATATGCCAACTAAGTCTGTCCCAAGACCCAAGGAACCTTGATTCATACTCAGGATGCCTCAAGCCTATCCCTGCCTGAGTATATGAGCTTGTGTGAGAAAAATTCATAGAGTTTTACTCTTATCTTTCCCAACTCACACACCCTCCAAAACAGAGAACCCAAACTCCTATCCTCTCTGTAAACCGAGCTTAATTTCCTCTGCCCACTCTTATTAAGAAGAGAACCATGTAGAGAAGCCAACCCTTGAAAAAGGTGTCAAGAGAAGTCCTGTAGAATACTTGTAAGGAGAAGTCCTGATAATACTTGTAAGGAGGAGTCCTCATAATACTTGTAAGGAGAAGTGCTTCTAATACTTGATAGGAGAAGTCCTTAGAATACTTGTTGGGAGAAGTCCCTGATAATACTTGTACTATTTGTTGAAATAGTGAAAATCTTGGTGAAGCCAAGGACTAGACGTAGCCCTGTCGATTATGGGGGTGAACCAGGATAAAAACCATGTGTGTTTTATTTCCATGTTATATTGCTTTTCCGCTGCATACTTATTCATGCGTTTGTAACTAACAAACAATCTTGAAAAATAAGTAATCATCCTTCAGAATCTATTAAATGAATTTCATGCATTCTCACATATTTCCAAGAATGACTTATGTTAAATATAAATGAAAGCTGATAGATAATTAACATACAACTCTTGAGAAAAGAAATCGAAAAATGGGTCACACAATTCAAACCCCCCCTTTCTTGTGTGTTTCTTGCACCTTCATTTGTTTTATGTTGTGTCTTCGTTGGACTTTAACCATATGTTATGTGGTCTCGTCTTTAAGTTTGTGTCTTTATGTTTCAGTAATGAAATTATCGTACGTTGTTGTCTATGCTCTTTTGTTTATAAAATCGTTTCCCAAAAAAAAAAGGAGCAAATTTGCAAAGTCTAAAACCTTTGTCCTAAAGTTAAATCTTTTGAAAAGGAGCAATCAATTTTTGAAATGAAGTTTGGCCATTTTTCTCTATCCAAAAAAAATATTATCCCTTGCTTCCCACTTTGAGCCTTAAAATAAAGTTTTTTCTTCATTTAACCCTGGACAAGGATCACCCCTACACTGGGGGGTAGTGCAATAGTTCTCCATCTGACTCATTTCATTGGAGCTGATATCCCATCTGTTTCACTTTTCACCCCGACATCGAGGGCCAGCCCAGTTTGAGTGTTTCTCTAAAAGTGCTTATGAATTTCCTCAACATGTGGGGGGCTTTTTATGATGTTTGAAGACAGTTAAACCATTTTTCTGCTATAAAATAAATAAAAAAATAGAAAAAAAATTCAAAAAGAAAGAAAAATGGAAAATCAAAAAGAAAAATGAAAAAAAAATATTGTTTGAATAAATGTCTTTCATCCATCACATTGCACTAGAGATTATTTGTTCTAATTAACCCTTAAACACCTTCTTTGAGCCTTTTTACCATTTCTTTCATCACCCATTACCCCCTAGCCACATTACAAACCAATAAATCCATTCTGATCAAATATTGATTGCTCTTATTTTCTTAAACTTTGATTTTTGGACAATGAGTTTAACTTGTGTGTTTTTGCTCCTAAAAAAAAACAGAGAGAGAAAACAAAAGGGAAATTTGGAGTGATGAATCCTGTACTCTTCCTTGATTGAAGATGGGCCTGAAGCAAGTTAGACTCCGGGTTCGCCCCTCTTCCATGACAAATCTTCAAATTGATTCTTATCACACTTGGGGCTTGCCGCCTTTTCCTTACATTGATGTCAGACTTGGGGACTTGTTACAAGCCTAATCTCCATTACCCTCCACAAATCTTATTCCTTTCCTTCCATCCAAAAAACCATCCAGTGCTGTGTTGCAATGGTGAAGACAAAACCTTTTGGAAATTAAAAGCCTGTGTATTTGAAAATCTTTCAACTTTCTTTTTCCACAACTTTCTTTTTCCACATGATCATTCAAAAATACAAATATATATATATATATATATATATATATATATATATATATATATAAATTTTGCTAGGCTTTGGTACCTAGTCACTCTTTTAGGGTAACCAACCCCTGCACTCTTTCAGGGTAACCAACCCCTGCACTCTTTCAGGGTTCCAACCCCTATTACACTTTTTTACAGGCATTAGAATTCTTCGTAAGAGTTGTCGAGTGTCTGTCTTGATCTCATTGGCCTAGATGTTAGAATTCCACATTCGTGTTATCGAGCATCTAGTGTTTTATCCCATTAGCCCAAGCGTTAGGATTCCCTAGATTTGTTGTCCAGGTTGCCGAGCGTTTGTTGTTTTTTATCCTTTGTGTCAGGCATTAGAATTCCTCGTAAGAGTTGTCGAGTGTCTGTATATTAGCCTAGATATTAGAATTCCACAACCGTGTTGTCGAGTATCTAGTGCTTTATCACCTTAACTCAAGCATTTGTTAGGCATTTGTTGTTTTTACTAAGTATCCCATGTTTTTTATCCACCCGTTGATGGGCTCTGGATCTGGCATGTTTGTTATTCTTCTTCTGTTTGTTTGTTTGGCCAAAATTGGCTACTTTTGAACTTGCTTTAACTTTCTCACCGAAAGTCAAGCAAATGGGGGCTGCTGTTAGCACCCAATTTTGTCCGGCCCTTTTATTTTAATCTTGTTGTGTTTCGTTAAAAAAAAATAACAAAAAATAAAAATGTGAATACCGGATTTAGTTCGGGCCCGATGCATCAGTAATATAAAAATAATAATAAAAATATGGTTGATAATATTGATAACCAAATCTGTTACAAATATTTAACAAATTCTATCTTATAGTTAGGATTCTGTTATGCAATTTGAATTATTTGTAATAGATTTTTGTTATCTTCTCATTCTTTTTGGGAGAACGCACCATACCCTCTTAACCTAGCAAACTTACTCTTGTTCACTCCCCTTTAACCATATATATCCCCCTTCTCATTTATTTGGGGAACACCCCGTTTCACTTTTTCTCCCCCATAAACTAATTTCCCTCACTGTCCCTTAACCCTAGCCGCCACACTCTCACCCATCCTCAAGCCGCCGCCACCTTGCTCTCTCTCTCACTGGGCCGCCGCCTTGCTCCTCTCCTCCCTGGCCGCCACGGCCAAACCATCCCCTTCTTCTCTCAGCCGCCCCGCACCAAACCTTCTTCTTCTTTTCCCAGTAAAAACGCCGCTGCTGCTTCGCCCTCCCTCATCCAGCACCGTCGCCGCCTTCACCTTCGTCTCCTTCTAAATCGCAGCTGCTGCTCCGCCCTCCTTCATCCAGCACCGCGACCAAATCACCGCTCGGCCTCCAGCGCCGCCGTCGTCCCTTCTCTCCCTCGCCACCGCTCTTCACGCCGCTGCTCCACTCCTCTTTGTCTCCACACCGTTGCCGTTGTTCTCCTCCGTTCGACACCACCGCCGCTGCTCCTCTCTTTGTTTCCGCGTCGCCGCCTCGCCCCGGGGGCGCCGTCGTCACCATATCCAACGCTGTTCGCACGCTCGCCCCTTGGTATTTCAATGTCCATACTACTTCTTCATTTCACAGCCTCTGGGTACTGCTTCTTTGTTTTTTTTGCTAAGTTTTGCCCTTGTAAATTTTCTTCTTCAAAATTATCTTCCCCTGGATCTGTTTATGAATGTGAATATGTTTCTTTGATGTTGCTGTTGTGAATTCTGCTATTGTCATTGATAATAAAGAAAAAGAACCTGAGAATGAGAGCCATGGTGCTTTTGCTTTTGCTGAGAATGATATTCAGAGTGTGCCTGTAATTGCAATCACATTGTGATTGGGATTGGGAAGTAAGTAGTGCTGATGATGAGAGTGCTTTGGAACAACATGATAGAAGTTCTGAAAAATTATTTTCTCTCCTGATATAGTTAATAGTTGCCATATCTGAAAAATTATTTTCTCTCCTGATATAGTTAATAGTTGCCATATGATTCGCCTCTCATAACCTCTTTACCATCGCCAAATTATATCCTTATTTGACACCCTTATACTTCTTAGCAAGCAACTATAACCTGTCTTACTGATTCAGTCTACAAATTCATACTAAAATTGATTTTACAAATTCAAATTGGACTAAACTTTCATATATCAGAACTACCAAAATTTTCTTTTTTTCCATCCTTAACAAATTACTCAATTACTTCATTCTATCGTTGCATAACTTTTTCCCTCACCAAATATGTTTCCCTTATAATTCTGCATCATATGTCTGCAGCATCTAAATCAAATTACTCACAGCAACCAAAATTCTCCTACATGCATCTAAACTGATATGGATTGCTCTTCCACGCCAACTGAGTTTCATAGAGGAAAAAAATCACATGGTCCTTCTCATGACCAACTTCTATACTCACCACCAGGTATATTCACTTCCCTTTATTTCATCCTACATTACTTTCTTTTTATATTCAACACTCTATCATGAATAACTGACAAAGTCATGCTCACTCAGATGAGAACTCGAATCCAAATACAATGTTAATGTATTCCAATAGAACCTATGTTGCGAATAGCCAATTTATTGACTCCCCTTCAGGTATTTTGATGTAAAATTGATTATCAGGTAACACTTTTGCTTTTCCTATCAATTCTTACAAGACTATGTTGATTTAATTCAAGGCTTAATAGCACTTTTGGTCCCTCACTTATCACGATTTGACACTTTTGGTCCCTAACAAAAAAAATTAGCCTAAATGGTCCCTCACTTTATCAAACGGTAGCAGTTTTAGTCCCCCGTCACTATTCCGTTAAAAAACTAACGTTTTCTGTCAAAAATAAAAAAATTAGCTAAAAAAAAATGAAAAATAAATCTGGTAACACCCTCCAGAAGGTAAATCTGAGAAGATAACCCACTTCTCTCTCACTCTCCATCTTCCTCTCTTCCTCTCTTCCCTGCACCCTTCTCTTCATCGCCCAGAAACCTCTCTCACTCTCCATCTTCTTCTCTTCCTCTCTTCCACCTCTTCATCGCCTTGCACCCCTCGTCCCTCTCTAGGACCATCAGCCTTGTCGCCACTCGTTCCGCCATCGCTGCTGCTCATTCCGCCGTCGCTCGTTCCGCTTCTTTGTTCATCAGATCTTGGTTTTGGCTAGGGTATTTGGGTATCTTCGCCTCTGATTTCTTCATTCTTGGAGTTCCGCCACTGTCCCCTAATTTGCAACGGTTCGTTCTTCCCCAAATTGGTGATCTAGGGTTTGCAGTGGTTCCCCAAATTGGGAATTTCGAGTGTGACGGAAGGAGAAGACCACCGCGAAAACCACGGGAATCCTTCCTTTACGGCATGGTCCCATTCTTCCTGGCCAGTGATTTTGCGTTTTGTATTTTCTTTATTTTGGGTTCAACATTTTCTTTCTCTGTATTTTCTTTCTCTGTAATTCCTTAAGAACAAGGAAGATTTTGAGGGGATGAATATGATGCACATGCTTTTCTGGGTTTGATTTTTTCTATTTCTCCTCTGAAACAGAGGAGGAAAAAACAGAGTTGTGCTTAGTTGTGCTTAGTGAGTTTGAACTTTGCAGGAAACAATTTTGATGTCAAAGCATAATAATAATAGATTAAACAAAGACAAAAGACATGAACTCTGCATATTTTCTTTGAAGAAAGCTATTTATTCACAAGAATCTTAAAGAAAAAAGGGGACATTGGTAAATCAAAGGCTGCACCATCCATATCCACTTTCAGCTTTTTACATATGCTTTAACAGTACTGACTAATGAGTGTGTCTGATAAATAACAAAAGGTGCAGGGAAGAGGGTGTAGTCAAAGCTGCACGAGAATTACTCAAATGCTCAGCAGCTCTTAGCTCTTTCTTTCATGGTTATGGGGTATAGAACTCTAAATCTTAAACCCACTGGAACGGGTCGGAGAGGAAGCTGGAGAGTGAGAGAGAAGTAATTAGATTTTTTATCAGATTTTTTTTTTCAATTTTTTTTAATTGAAAACGTTAGTTTTTTAACGGAATAGTGACGAGGGACTAAAACTGCTGCCGTTTGACAAAGTGAGGGACCATTTAGGCTAATTTTATTGTTAAGGACCAAAAGTGTCAAATCGTGATAAGTGAGGGACCAAAAATGCTATTAAGCCTTATTTCAATTATCTAGGCTGCTCTGTGTTGGATATGAGGGATAAAGTAATTACCACATACCAAAACTCCAATGCTTTCATCTTCACACATATCATAAAATCCACACATACAAATTAAACTACACAGAATGCATAAGTCGAACTACGAAGAGCAACGAGGTTAAAGAGAAGAATGATTTTAAAGTCCAAGCGAAGACCACATACCAGAGGTATTGATATCATCCTTTTCTTATAAGAATACCTAACACCATGTAATTGAACCATTAAGATGTTGATCTAGAATTATAAACTAATTTTTTTTAGAAAGCTCAAATATATATTACTAATAAAAAGCTTTGGGAACAAAGCTAAAGAGGAAAAAAAAAAGGGTGATTAACAAGCAACAAGCTAAACACTAACTAAGATTGGAACGCTCCTGTACAACAAGACCAAAAAGCACAGTAACACCACCTAACCAGAATATACACAAGCGGCTGGATCACAAAAAAAAAAATCCAAGATCTAAGAATACGCCGAAGCTCTGAGAACACCAAAGGGCGAAGAACGACCTGCCAAGAAACTAATGACTACTAACCAATGACCAACTTGAGTCTCAACCATATAACCTCAGATTTTTTTTTTCTTATCCTTAACACAGGTTCACAAAGTGTAGTCACTAAGACTTCCATTCCCTGAAACCAATCTGTTGTCAGCACTATGATAAAAAAAAGTCTCTACAAGACGCAAACATTCAAGGTGTACTTTGGAATGGAAGTGACTAGTGATTATACTCGTGCCACGGGATTACAACATTTAGTAAGATTACAACATTTAGTAAGAGTGGAAATAGATTTATCAAGAATTATAGGAGATCAATCTTTTTTTTTCATTATGCTTTTGTATGTAGTGACAAAATATGTAGTAATGTCATCACAATAAATAAGTAATTTGACACCATTACAGACATAAACTACAATACATGAGTATTATTGAATTGTAGTCACTATATATATATATCAATCGATATGGTAATGGTCTAGCATACATATACATTCAATATCACAATGAATGATATGTATTTGTACAAAATAGTTCAATTGCAGACATCCCCATATAGAGGATAGAAGATTAATATCAATATACGCTATTAATCATGATTTGACAAACTAAACAATCAAATTGCATAATAGTGCAAAAGTAAACATAAAAATCTTACCATTGGATCAATCCATCATGTGTTTTCTATAAAATTTGAACGATTAGTAATTTGTGGACAGCATAATCCTATTAGAAAAATATACTATATGTCTTGAAAGATACATCACAAACTTATTAAGTGCTCTATTTTGTTCGTAAGTGCACTGTTCTATGTGTTTTATAATTTATGAAAATGAGATAAGTAATTTAAATGTATAAATATTATCTCTAACACTATATAAGTGTATATCAATCAATTAAATACGTATATATTCTACAAATATTTACACTTTTTATAGTGTCATTATAATAATTTTACTAGGCTTTTTTTTTTTAAATAATGTAATTTTTTTTTAACAAAAATAGTCAAAAAAAATTAATTGTAGAACTATGGCACTTTGTGCCATGTCGGAATCCTATGTGACCTAGGAAAGGGGGAGTCGCACACCCCATGCAACTTATGGCCTTGGAAAGAGCAAGTCGCAGACTTTAATGCGACTTGCATGTGCAGGGAGACAGGTTGACAAGCTTCTGGTGAGAAAACAAGGCCTGTGGGAGTCGCGTTGACCACAACGACTCCCAAGGACTAGGAATCGCTTATACCTACGCGATTCACTTGCTTGATTGACACGTGGATGAGTCGCAGTGATGGGCACGACTCCCAGCACTATAAATAGGCCTTTCGTCATCTACTTTCTCTCACTCTTTGCTCCCACATATTTTGGTCTATTTTCTTTGGGTAACCCTATTCTTGCATCAACCTCCCCCTTTCAATTTTTTTTTGCATCAAACTCCTAAGTTGAAGGAAAATTTATCAAAAATTTCATCAAACTCAGTCAATCCTAATTCAAGTTTGTCTTGAAATTCTCTCTATATCCTAATTCTATATTTAAAGTCAAATTTAACTATAATAGTTAGAAATATTATGTTGATTAATATATAGCATGTAGTAAATAATTTAGATTAATCAATGGTTAGAAATATAAGTTGTAGATTAATTTCAAAAATACTATCGTTTTTATTATTCTTAAATTTTATAATTTATACGTTGTTGTTTTAGAAATACTAAGTGTTGAATATTAGTTTATAAATTAAGTAGCACATAATAGTATTATTTAGGTTAGGTGATGGTTAGAAATATTAAAGTTTAGAGTATTATGCTGACATATTATTGTTTAGAAACAATAAGGTAATTTTATTTTATAGAAATAATATGTTAATTTTATTGTATCCTAGAAATAATAAGTTAATTTTATTGTATAGAAATAATAAGTTAATTTTATTGCATCATAGAAATAATAAGTTAATTTGTTAGTATGCATATAATAATATTATATTTATTTTAAATAATAGTTAGACATAGCAATTTTGTCCGTAAGTTTAAGAAATATTAAATGGTTAATGATATTATTTAGAATTCCAACAAGGTTAGAATATAAATTTTGGAGACCTAGGAGAGTAATATAAATTGTTTAGAAATAATAACTTGTAAAGTATAAAAAATCGTAACGTGGATAATACTTACAAGAATTAATAAGCTTAAACTATTGCAAGCCAATGATACAGGTAGATGGCACATGGCTTTACGGGAAGTACAAGGCAACCCTTTTGATAGCCACATCACAGGACGGAAACAGTCATGTCCTACCTTTGGCTTTTGTCGTTGTCGAGGGGGAATCAACAAGTTCTTAGTCATGGTTTTTGCGGCTGATACGTTCAAAGGTTACCCAGAGACAGGGTATATGCCTAATATATGGCAGGCATGCAGGCATAAAAGCAGTTGTGAGGAATCCTGACAACGACTGGCAACCCCCCCAAGCTCACCATGTCTACTGCATCCGCCACATTGCTAGCAACTTTAACCACAAGTTCAAAAACGTCAAGCTGAAAGGAGAATTGATAAAAATGGGTAAGGTTACATCTTGCTTGTCATGTCTAATTGTGTGTCCCATTTGTATTCCCCGTTCAAGATAACTAATTGTTGGAAAATGTGCAGAGTACGATCCTTGTCCGCACTATTTTGATAGAAGAGTCCAGTGGTTTCGAGAACGAAGCCCTGAGGTCCGGGAGTGGATTGACAGCATACCAAAGGAGAAATGGAGCCTTACCTGTGGAGTTGGGGGTCTTAGGTACGGCCACAAGACTACCAACTTGTCTGAAGCGGTGAACAAGGTTTTAAAGGGGGCAAGGAACATGCCGATTACATCCCTTGTGAAGTGCACGTACAGGAGGCTCGTGGATTACTTTGTCCATAGAGGAACCATTGCACGGGGAGAATTGGTAGGGGTTCTCCATTATTGCACAAAAATCATGGGTAAAATGGAGCTGTGGAGCAGTGATGCAACTCGTCATACCGTACACACGTACAATGTCGAGAAGACAAGGTTTGAGGTGCAGGAAGGTTACAACCCCCGCCGGCCTTGGAGGCACGGTACCAAATGGGTCGTTGATCTGGACAGCAGAACGTGCTCATATGGTATATTCCAAGCATTTAAATACCCTTGTGAACATGCCATAACTTCTTGCTTGAAGTGGTCGTTCAATTATTTCTTGTGCGTAGCCCTGTGTACAAGCTGCAGAACATTGTTGATTCCTACCAATTTCAGTGGTACCCCGTTGAGGAGAGAGCGAACACGGGTCATGTTGATGGGCCTTATATTATTCCAGATCCGACGACAGTTCGTGGCAAGGGTCGCCCGAAATCGACTCGTATCCGTAACGAGATGGATTTGTTAGAGTCGTAGCCAAGTTGGAGAACAAGTTCGCTACAGAGATAAAATCTGAATAATGTCGATCATTTCAGTAATACTTATATAAGTGGAACAATAACAAGACAAATGAATCGAAATTTAAAGTTTAACATCGCATGTCGCATTACATAGCTAAAACAAATAACAATCAGTCTTATACATCTCATTCATAAAACGCCTAGATAACACCCTCAATGGTCGTGACGTTCATCGGTCCCACAAGGCGGCCAACGCCTGTGTCTCGCCTGCCTATCCCTATTTTGCCTCACCTGTGGTGGACGGGTAAACGCCTCATTCAGGTCAAGCTGAAAGCTCTCCTGTGTGGCATGTGCCTGAGCGGGGTCAACATCGTAACTGGGTCCAGCTTGTGACGGCATTGGGGGACTGAAGAGCATGTCAGAAAAGACTCCCCACTGTTGTGTATCCTCTTGGAGTTGGACCGGCGTGTGGTAGGTACTGTCAAATTGAGGTACATAAGAACGTGACCCGGAGGGTTCACAATGATCAGTGCCATAATGAGCTTGCTGAGACTCCGGAACCTGTCCATGTTGTTGCTGACTCTGACCTGGCTCAGACGACCCATACCAATTGTAACAAGTGTATGGATTATTAGGCTCTTGTGTAGGCGCAAAATATACCCCTGGGGCAGGGTTTATCATTCCACCAAGCTGAACTCTTTGCGCGACATTGGCTGTTCTGCGCCGTCCAAGTCCCTTTCCCTCAATCCTACCAAGCACAGGTTCAAGATCTTGTTGTGTCGGTCTTGGGACCTCCATCTGTCTTGGTGGGGCAGGTGTGGATGGCCTTCGTATCCGATCGACTTCTCGAATTAGGGCAAGACAAATGAGGAACCTGGACAAATGAGGAACTGATGATAGAAGTGGAGCGTTGTCTTGCCCTAGTTTGGGAATTCGATCGGATACGAAGGCCATCCACACCTGCCCCACCAAGACAGATGGAGGTCCCAAGACCGACACAATAAGATCTTGAACCTGTGCTTGGTAGGATTTAGGGAAAGGGACTTGGACGGTGGAGAACAGCCAATGCCGCGCAAGGAGTTCCGCTTGGTGGAATGGTAAACCCTGCCCCAGGGGTATATTTTGCGATTACACAAGAGCCTAATAATTCATACAGTTGTTACAATTGGTATGGGTCGTCTGAGCCAGGTCAGAGCTAGCAACAGTATGGACAGGTTCCGGAGTCTCAGCAAGCTCATTATGGCACTGATCATTGTGAACCCTCCGAGTCACGTTCTTATGTACCTCAATTTGACAGTACCTACCACACGCCAGTCCAACTCCAAGAAGATACACAACAGTGGGGAGTCTTTTCTGACATGCTCTTCAGTCCCCCAATGCCGTCACAAGTTGGATCCAGTTACGATTTTGACCCCGCTGAGGCACATGCCACACAGGAGAGCTTTCAGCTTGACCTGAATGAGGCGTTTAACCCTCCACCACAGGTGAGGCAAAATAGGGATAGGCAGGCGAGACACAAGCATTGGCCGCCTTGTGGGACCGATGAACGTCACGACCATTGAGGGTGTTATCTAGGCGTTTTATGAATGAGATGTATAAGACTAATTGTTATTTGTTTTAGCTATGTAATGCGACATGTGATGTTAAATTTTAAATTTGGATTCATTTACCTTGCTATTGTTCCACTTATATAAGTATTACAAATTGATATTATTCAGATTTTATCTCTATAGTGAACTTGTTCTTCGACTCTAACAAATCCATCTCGTTACGGATACGAGTTGATTTCGGGTGACCCTTGCCACGAACTGTCGTCGGATCTGGAATAATCCAAGGCCCATCAACATGACCCATGTTCGCTCTCTCTTCGACGGGGTACCACTGAAATTGGTAGGCATCAACAATGCACTGCAGCTTGTACACAGGTTTACGTACAAGAAATAATTGAACGACCACTTCAAGCAAGAGGCTATGGCATGTTCACAAGGGTATTTAAATGCCTGGAATATACCACATGTGCACGTCCTGCTATCCAGATCGACGACCCATTTGGTACTGTGCCTCCAAGGTCGGCGGGGGTTGTAACCTTCCTGCACCTCAAACCTTGTCTTCTCGACGTTGTACGTGTGTACCGTATGACGAGTTGCATCACTGCTCCATTTTACCCATGATTTTTGTGCAATAATGGAGACCCCGTGCAATGGTTCCTCTATGGACAGTAATCCACGAGCCCCCCGTACGTGCACTTCACAAGGGCTGTAATCGGCATGTTCCTTGCCCCCTTTAAAACCTTGTTCACCGCTTTAGACAAGTTGGTAGTCATGTGGCTATACCTAAGACCCCCAACTCCACAGGCAAGACTCCATTTCTCCTTTGGTATGCTGTCAATCCACTCCCGGACCTCAGGGCTTCATTCTCGAAACCACTGGACTCTTCTATCAAAATAGTGCGGACAAGGATCGTAACCTGCACATTTTCCAACTATTAGTCATCTTGAACGGGGAATACAAATGAGACACACAATTAGACATGACAAGCAAGATGTAACCTTACCCATTTTTATCAATTCTCATTTCAGCTTGACGTTTTTGAACTTGTGGTTAAAGTTGCTGGCAATGTGGCGGATGCAGTAGACATGGTGAGCTTGGAGGGTTGTCAGGATTCCTCATAGCCGCTTTTATGCCCGCATGCCTGTCAGATATCAGGCATATACCTTGTCTCTGGGTAACCTTTGAACGTATCAGCCGCAGAAACCATGACCAAGAACTTGTTGATTCCCCCTCGACAACGGCAAAAGCCAAAGGTAGGACATGACTGTTTCCGTCCTGTGCTGTGGCTATCAATAGGGTTGCCTTGTACTTCCCGTAAAGCCATGTGCCATCTACCTGTATCATTGGCTTGCAATAGTTGAGGCTTATTAATTCTTGTAAGTATTATCTCTGTTACGATTTTTTATACTTTACAAGTTATTATTTCTAAACAATTTATATTGCTCTCCTAGGTCTCCAAAATTTATATTCTAACCTTGTTGGAATTCTAAATAATTTCATTAACCATTTAATATTTCTTAAACTTACGGATAAAATTGCTCTGTCTAACTATTATTTAAAATAAATATAATATTACTATATGCATACTAACAAATTAACTTATTATTTCTATGATACAATAAAATTAACTTATTATTTCTATACAATAAAATTAACTTATTATTTCTAGAATACAATAAAATTAACATATTATTTCTATAAAATAAAATTACCTTATTGTTTCTAAACAGTATATTCACAAGGAGAGAACAGGAACACGAACCGGGAAGGCCACCGCCGCCGCTACAAGCATCCACGAACCCGAGGCTACTCCGCCACCGGACCGCCACGAAAGGGACGAAGGGGACAGAGGGTCCACCGGCGGCCGGCGCGGGAGGGATGACGAGGAGGGAGCGTCAACCCACGACGCCGCCGGACGAAGCTTCGCAGAAGGGAGCAGCGGCGCTGCACATGTTGCACATAAGGGAAGTCATGACCTAGGTATCCAAGGTAATGGGTTTGGGGGTCATGACCCAAGCCCAATGCCTCTTAACCTAGAATATTGTTTTATTGAAACTGGGCCAAAAAAAACATTGGTCCCCCAGGTTTCACGATTTTGCATTCTTGGTCCCCCTTGTATTTTATTAGCACCCAGCATCCCTACAAGTTTAAAGAAGTTGCAAAACAGGTTTCCGTTAGCATTCCGTCAGGAAACTAACATTGGTTGGGTAAAGTGGGACCCAAAGTGTGAGGTGTCCTGGGCCTAAGGTTGCACGTGACATTACACGTGAGATGACCCATCTTTTCCCCCTTTCTGGAACCCTAATTTGGAAATGTGAGGGTCCTGTTTTGCAATCCAACAAACTTGCTGCGGCGGCGAAGTAGGTGAACAATCGTCTGACAGCGGCTGTGAAGGAGGACGAAGGCGGAGGACACCACCGTGCTTGCTGCGGCGGAGTGCGAATCGAAGGAGAAGCACCGTGCTTGCTGACAACTGGTTGATTCAAAAACAATGTTATCAGCCCGAAGGCTTGCTAAGGATACAAAATAAAATTGTTATAGAATAGAACAATATATCACTTAAGAGCACTGCAATAATGGAATAAACAATTCTTTTGTTAACAAAGAATGACCTTTTATATGCGAGGGGATTTTATATGCGAGGGGATCAGGGGAAGCCAATGGAATTATAAAATGGAATGGAGCTCCCCTATCGTCAAAATGTTTGTAATATACCTTGTATAATACTGCCAAAGCATCATATTGTCTCAAGCCTATACATTTAGTCAACATGGAAAAAGATCCACCGGAAGCGGCGGAAAATCTTCAAAGCAGTAATTGTGAACACTGTGAGGTAATTATGGCGAAGATGGGCAGACAGCTTGTATGTCCATGTGCAACGCAAAATCAGATTGCTTCCAATCACCCAAAATTCCAGCAATTAATTAAAAGAACAGAGCATGCCACAAGAAGAAGAAGATGAACAGAACAGCCACAAAAATACCCACAAACGGAGCTCCGCTACTGCGACCCATTTGCTAAAATCCACGCCTCTGTACCTCTTCTCCTTCAAGCTTGACGAAATTCCAGCTACAAGGTCACAAATCGAAGAGGATAGAAAAGCCCTCTTTTGTAGAAGAAATCTCCTTCTAGCAGTTGGAGATGAAGAAGAACGCTGGTTCTTCCAATTCTCTCTCATTCATCCTCTTTCTCTCTCCTATATGCATGACACCTCACATTCTGGGTCCCACTTTACCCAACCAACGTTAGTTTCCTGACGGAATGCTAACGGAAACTTGTTTTGCAACTTCTTTAAACTTTTAGGGATGCTGGGTGCTAATAAAATACAAGGGGGACCAAGAATGCAAAATCGTGAAACCTGAGGGACCAAAGTGGCTATTAAGCCTTAATTCAAAGCCCAAAGCTTATATAGCTCAACCTGCAACCAAGGGTAATTCTGAAAAATCAAATGACGGGATCTTTGATTGTGGAGCTATAGATACTATAATCTACGATCACAAGGATTTTTTAAATCTATCCTCACCACCTAAGACCCATATTGAGACTGATAGTGGGGAACTTGTTACTGTGAAAGGAGGAGGCTCTATTGTATTTTCAGATAAAATGAAATTAAATGACTACCTATATGTCCCGACTCTATCTGCAAAATTGTTGTTGATCAGTCAAGTGACCAAGGAACTTCACTGTGTGGTGCTAATGTATCCAAATTTTTGCCTTTTGCAGGACATTCTTACGAAGGAGATCATTGGGCGTGGTACTGAGCGAGAAGGCCTTTACTACGTTGACAGGTGGTTCACCCGGGACATGCCATGCTTGCTCATGGAACAGTTGACAGACAACTTTGACTGTGGCACCGACGTCTTGGCCACCCCTCCTTTGGGTATCTCAAGGTTTTATTTCCTAGCCGGTTTTCCAATAAATCCACTCATATGAAATGTGAAACTTGCATTCGTGCTAAGAGTCATAGGGTTTCATTTCCTCAAAATAACACTAGAGTCGATTCTGCTTTTTCATTAATTCACTCTGATGTCTGGGGTCCAGCTCCAAATTCTAGTAAAAGTAGGTTTTAGTATTTTGAAACTGAGTATGAATCATTTTGTAAAACATAATGAATTTTTGAATTAAAATCAAAATCCTTCGTTCTGATAATGGTGGAGAATTTGTGAATCAGTCCATGCGAGTCTTTTTTCAGGAAAATTGTCTTATCCATCAAACTTCGTGCCCTAACACACCCCAACAAAATGGTGTAGCCGAACGAAAAAACCGGATTCTACTTGAGATGACTCGTGCCCTATTACTTGAATCCCAAGTCCCTTCCTCTTTTTGGCCCGAAGCTCTAGCTACATCTGCATATCTCATCAATCGTCTTCCTACCCAAATATTTAACCACAAAACTCTTTTACAAGCCCTAGCCACTCAAACCACTATCCCTTCAATCCTAACCTTACCTCTCTGAGTCTTTAGGTGTTCTGTATTCGTCCATGTTCCCAAAATTGACAGAACCAAACTTGATCCGTGTGCCGAAAAATGTGTTTTTGTGGGGTATGCCATCCACCAAAAGGGGTATCGTTGCTATAATCCTACCACTCGTCGCATTCATGTCATTATGGATTGTGACTTCTTAGAATCTGAGTTTTTCTACCACCAACTTAGGGTTCAGGGGGAGAGCGTCAATGAACCACTAAGTTGGCTAAGCAATCTAAGTTGTTCTGAAACGGTTCCAACAGAGCAGGTATATGGAGCCACTGAACCAACCACTATCAATGTAGTGGAGGTTGATAGACCAGTACACACAATCGATGTTCCGACTTCGGAAGATGTCCAACCTGAGGTAAATGAACCTTACTCTGATAATTTATCACTTGATTTGAATGATGCCACTATTCATGATGACAGCATAGTCCCAGAACCAAAAGAGCCAGAGGCATGTGCCTTACCCCCGAGGAAAAATAGAGGGGTGCCTCCTAATCGATGCTCACCTGAGCATGTGCCCCGTACTTCAAGATATCCAGTAAATGTAGCTAGGGGGAGAGTTGCTGAGGCTGCAAAGGCATTCTTTGTCACTCTAATCTCAGATGATATTCCAAAAACAGCTCAGGAGGCAAGTAAGAAAATTGAATGGCAAGAAGCAATGAATACAGAGATGGAAGCTCTCAGAAAGAATGGTACATGGGAAAAATGTGTGCTACCAGCACGAAAGAAACCAGTTGGGTGCAAGTGGGTCTTCACCATCAAGTATAAGGCTGATGGAACCATTGAACGATGCAAAGCAAGATTGGTCGCCAAAGGTTACACACAGACATATGGCATTGACTACTCAGAAAGCTTCTCTCCAGTTGCCAAAATTGACACTATCAGGGTGTTATTCTCTGTAGCAGCAAATAAAGATTGGCCACTCCACCAGTTCGATGTTAAGAATGCTTTCCTACATGGAGATTTGAAAGAAGAAGTATATATGGAGGCTCCACCTGAACTCTCATATGACTCCTGCGGAGATGAAGTTTGCATGTTAAAAAAGGCTCTATATGGGCTTAAACAATCCCCACGCGCATGGTTCGGGAAGTTCACTATGGCTATGAAGCAGTATGGGTACAAACAGAGCAATGCAGACCACACTCTTTTCTTCAAAAGAAGAGGAGAATTGGTTACCTGTTTAATAATATATGTTGATGACATGATCATAACAGGAAGTGATGAAGAAGAAATCTCTCAACTCTGGAGGAATCTTTTTACAGAGTTTGAGATGAAAGACCTTGGGGGACTGAAATATTTCCTAGGGATCGAAGTTCTTCGGTCAAAAGAAGGGATTTATATCTCTCAACAGAAGTATATACTGGATTTGTTAGCTGAAACTGGACTGGTGGATTGTAAACCCAGTGACTCTCCGATAATGGTGAACCACAAACTCAAGATTGTTGAAGGAACTGAGCTACCAGATCAAGAGAAGTACCAAAGGTTGGTGGGAAAGCTAATCTACCTAGCTCATACTAGACCAGACATTGCATACGCCGTTGGGGTGGTAAGCCAGTTTATGCACCATCCACAGGTAGAGCACATGGAAGCAGCTATGAGGATTGTTCGATATCTCAAAGGTACTCTAGGAAGAGGTATCATTTTCAGGAAAAATGGACATCTGGATATTGAGGCCTATACTGATGTTGATTGGGCTGGTAACCCAAATGATAGACGATCGATTGCAGGGTACTTTACTCTAATTGGAGGAAATCTTGTCACTTGGAGAAGCAAAAAACAGAAGGTAGTAGCACTGTTAAGTGCAGAAGCAGAATTCAGGGGCATTGTAAAAGGGATAATTGAAATTCTTTGGCTAAAGAAACTGATGAGTGAGATTGGTTATCCAGTGAAACTTCCAACCCAGCTCAGATGTGACAACAAGGCAACAATTAGTATCTCTGAGAATCCTGTTCAACATGATAGAACAAAACATGTTGAAGTGGATCGGCATTTCATTAAGGAGAAGATCGATGATGGCACTTTTGAGCTTCCTTTCGTGAGATCTGAAGATCAGTTAGCTGATATTCTCACAAAGGCAGTGATAGGAAAAACCTTAGAAATAGTCTTGCACAAGTTGAATATTGGAGATCCCACTATTCAACTTGAGGGAGAATGTCAGAATATTGTGAAATTAAGGAAGAAAATAAAATCAGATATGGTCAAAGGAAATCAGCATTAATTGGAGGGAATCAGCGTTAATTAGGGGAAAAATATTTTGCTATTATTATTGTAATATTTTGTTACCCCAATTAGCAGTTTGAATTGTACTATAAGAATAAGCTCTACCTATACACAATTGAATCAATGAAATACACTAATCTTTTACCTTCTATACTTTATATTTGTTATTTCAATAAAAGTGACAGAAATCCACTTGATATTATAACACTCAAAGTGACAGAAATCCACTTGATATTATAACACTCACTACTTTCCTATAAAGCTCGCTGAATGATACATAGAATGATAGAAATTGAAAAGGAAGGTGTAAGTGGACAAGTTGTTGGAAGCAAAAGGCAAGAAACTTGTAACCAAAAAAAAAGGCAAGAAACTAATCTGCTTTAGGCAATTGATCGAACACGTGTAAGGCACACACACACTCATATTTTAGAATCATACATTGAAACACTAACACGTCTTTCAACCCGCCGAAACATGATGATATTTGTAGGCTAGTTGCAGAGAAATCATGTTAGGAAGTCCAAATAATACAGTTCACAACATGCAGTTACATAGAGTTCAGTTACGAAGAAAAAGGGAGAGAAAAAAATATCCATCTGCAATGTCAACCTTTGGAGTTGTACCAATTATTTCTCTATAGCCCCTCCCTCCCATGCCCCCAAATCCCTAACAGAGATTTTTACGTTTTGAACACTATAATTTTCAAATTCATCAAATTTTGATTTAAGAAGCTCTTTTCTTGAATGTCATGTGATTATATGAATGTAAGAGAAACACTCAGACTTATACATCATCTTACACTACTTTCCTATGAAGCTAGGTTAGTGATACACGATTTAAAAAGGAAGGTGTATGTGCAAGTGTGATATGTGGGCAAGTTGGTAGAAGCTAAAGGAAATGTGTTAGGAAATTGATCGAACACATGCAAGGCACAAGCGCACAAGGAAATGTGGCCCCCAATTGCAGAAACAGGAAACAACCCATTATTAAGCAGTTCAATACTAAATAAAGAAAGAAGAAAAGGCATGAGTTGAAGAGGAAGATGATGATGGATGGAGGGAGGGAGGGAGGAAGAGACAAAACTACAAACCTCCAAGCGCAAGATTAGAGAGCATGAGAAGAAGTCGTGCTCATAGCAACACTCCTTCGTACGTGTTCATAGTGACATCATTCCTCCACGCCGTATTCATAGTGCCACTGTCAGGAACCTTAAATCTAGAACCACGCGTTATGCTTCGGTATGAAGGGCTTTAAGCACTCAACTTTGTTCTTCTTCTCCACTTTCCTAAAATCGCGGCTATTCAGCTCAAATCTGCCGAAATCCTTCGTACACGAGCGAGATCCAGACCCACGATTTGCAGTTCACAAAGCCATGAGAACGGGTTCTGGATGATGAGATGTGATTCGCCTCCAGAAAATCCATCTAGCATCTTCTCTAGCTAACGGCTGTTAAAGGATTTTTACGTCTTTTAATAAAAACTGATACTTGCGCTGCGCTCAAACCTCTTTTAAGATTCAATTGCAGTATAGCACGGGTATAATCGATCCACAGAGAGCAAAGCGAGTGCGAGTGCGAGTGCGAGTGCCGTTCTTTAGTCAACCAGTTAAGCAACAAGACAATTAAAGGTGTTTGTTCAGAAACGTTGTGGTGAAAAGCATAAAATTAAATAGCAATGGTTGAAGTGTTTAACAGATTAAGAAAGCAGTTGGATTATGGTTTCGCACTTCGCTACCTTGGATTATTCTTGTTCTTTGCATACAATCACTTAAAACCTTTGATTCACCCCCACCAGTTCTTAACTAACTCACATATTCCTAATATGAAAAGTTGATTCAGTTACTTTCCTAATTGTCGCTTCCACGGGCAATTAATCAAAGCAAACTGTAAACACGCCGGTGTTAAGGGACTAGGTGATCTAACGATATTCCTAGCAAATTAGCTTCGCCTAGATGAAACGACTTATGTCAGATTAATAGTGTAGCTTCCACATACAAGATTAACCTTAAATCAAGTGATATGCGATCAAACTAACACAGACATTAAGAACAAAACCGTTTAAATGCAATCAAAGATAGCAAATAAACATTAAATCAATCATAATCCCTTCAAGACGAAGTACTACGCCGAAAATCCAACTAAAGAGAGAGCTTAGTTATCCATAGAATGGATACTAGCTAGCTTACAAGGAGAGTCAATGAAAACAGGGATGACGGCGACGTCGCGGGGTGTAACCCACGACTCCGGCGAGGTTCCGAGCTTTCGTTGGTGGTTCTCCTCTTCTTCTTCTCACTCTCGAACTCTCTCTCTCTCTCGTCCATCTTCTGTTACTAGGTGGCTAGGGTTGTGGAGTGTCGAGAACGTGAAGAAACTTGACGCTTTATAGTGTTTGGGCGTTTGAAGGCCGCTTAGCGCCCAGAAAAATCTGTTCTGGCATTCTTCTGGGCACTTAGCGCCCCGAAACGGCGCTTAGCGCCCAGTCCTTCATGTTTTGGCCGCTCAGCGGCTTAAAGAGGCGCTTAGCGCCATTTTGCCCCACGTTCTGGGCGCTTAGGGGCCCGTAGCGGCGCTTAGCGCCCAGAATGCTTCAAGTCTTCTTTTTGATGGCGCTTAGCGCCCAGTAGCGGCGCTTAGCGCCCAGAACCAAGTCTCCTCAGCTTTTCTTCAAATCTATGCATCTTTTAAGTCCTGAAACATGTGAAAACACATCAAAAGCAACAAGAAACATGTTTTAAAGCTTAGGATTGCCTTGTTCTTTCATCAAACCAAAAACCTTATAAACTAGGGTGTTTTATACTGAAAACCCATGCTAAGTGCCACTAAAATCATGCTAAAACTAATAACAAATTGGCACTTATCAAACTCCCCCAACTTAGGACTTTGTTTGTCCTCAAACAAAAGGTATGGTTTCCCACAAAACAACTTGAAAACACAGAAGCTAAGACCAAAATGAATTTAGAATTGTTACACAGTCCTTCACAAAAAGTGTTCATAAGACACAAGGTTTTCAAAGAGGTTAAATGAGATCCCCACAATTGATCATAATTAAGAAACATCAACAAGAATCACACGAGTTCTAGATAACAATCAAGCTTTCCACTTTCAAAATCAAGGATTTGAAAAACTCATTAACAAGAGTTCAGAGGCAAGTGTTTTCACTCAAAATCATCAATTGAATTACAGGAATCAATTTTGCTACCTGTCTCACAAACTAATCAAACTGCATGGTAAATCTAGGATCTCAAAGGTCTTTTTCAAGGTTGAAATGGGGCTAGGCTACAAAGAACTGGGTTTTTCAGGATCAAAGGCTTTCACAACTAAGAGAGCACACAAAATGCAACTTGGTTATTCACTCTCCTCCCCCTTGTTCTTGATTTTCAACATTTTACTTTCTTGCCCCCTTTTCCATTGTTTCCCTTTTTTCCATGTTTTGGTCTTGCTCATCCTTTTCTACTTCTCAATTCCTCAATTTTTGTTCTTTTTCTTTTTCTTCCTTTTTTCGTTTTCTTGTTTAACTCTAGAAACTGAGAAGTTTGTGGACCTGTACAACCAATTTGGTTTTCCCCCCAACTTTTTTTCACTCAGTAATCAATCTTGCATGCTCTCCTAAATTGAGAAAGTAAGGGTAGGAAACTGTTTCCAATTTAAGGTTCAGGGTTGTAACCAAGAAACAATCATTCATTAAGGCTCAAGAGGGTTCGCAAAGGATGTTCCTAATCAAGGTAAGTTCTTTTGGCCAACAAGGGTCAATCTAATGATAAGAATGCCAAAGATCATTTCCTTTCATTAACCATGCAATCCACGGATTAGAGACTCAAGCAAAACCGAATTTGTAAAAACAACGACGATTCACTCATCTCACAAGCAGTGTTTGGCTTACTCCTCACTCGGTTAGGATTCCTTGATTTCAAAAAGTTTTAACAGCAACGTAAGAACCAAGTGAAATTTGTTTTCTGAATCTCAAAAATGGTACAACGCGAGTACCATCACGTTAACCTAAAGATTTCTAAAAACAACAAAAGGACTATGCAATTCATAATTCACCATGATTCTATACTACATCACACAAATAAGGGAACCAACATAACATTAAAAGCAATGACACGAAAAGAGAAATACAATTGTTTAACAATACTAAAGCAAAACAGTTAATACTTAAAAAAGAAAAACAAACGGTGGTAGTGCAGCTTTATCATCAATCCTCCTCATCTCAACCAGCTTGTCTTCCTCCTGATGATCCTGCGCCAGGTGCACCCGCCCCCTCATCAGGAAAGAGCCTGTCCTCAGGCCAACCATGCTGATACCTGAATTGATCAGGAGGAACACCCACAAATCCAGGTTGAAGGCCATGGATGCTGTGCACAGTTCGGTAAAGGTCATTGATAGCGCGGTAGCAAGCCATAGTCAGTCGCCGCTGATTGACTTCATTTACTGTCATCCGGTGCATGAGCTGCTCCAGAAGCTGTCTGTCAGTCAGCTGTGGATCAACGGGAGCATCCTCCTCATTTCCTGAGTCATAATTAGGTTGAGGCGGAGGTGCAACGCCCAACTGACTAAGCACCTTCGGCAGAGGAGTTTCCTTACAGAATAAATTGATGTAACTCTGATCAAATGGCTTAAGGGCGACCTCCTGCTCCTGACTGTGTACCTGGTAAGCCTCACACATTATGCACAAGTTAGTTATGAGAGAGGGTAGTACCATGGATGCGGCCTGCTTATCCATTGAGTCGGCAATGGCATTGGAAAGCAGAGCGGCCACATTGACGGAATCCTTCTTGAGGACAGACCATAGAATTCTGGATCGCAAGGCAGAAACATCTGAAACATGGGTAGTGGGGCAGATATTGGCAATGATGAATGCGAGCCAAATTTTAGGAAGCCGGCTAAGACAGAACCGCTTCACTGGGCCCACTATGGCAGAGACATGCAGACCATAAATGATAATGAACTGCCGGATTTCATTTTCATTATAAGCCTCATCTCTCAACATGCTCTGGTGCTTGCAAAGGCTATCTCCCCCAGTCCAGGGGTTTCCAAGGAAGTCATTTATAGTCTCCTTATCATAATTAATTCGCACACCATTGACAAATGAGTACCTGTCCGTGCGGGCTTCGGGAGAAAGGGCACCATTGGCATAGAACTGCCGGACGATATTCGAGTGGTAGTGGTCCCTCGGTCGGGCCACCGACATCCAGTTGCGACGCTGAAGCTCATCATAAAATCCCACAAAAGCTGGGTCATCCCGAAGCCGGACGACCCTCTCCAGGTGGATGATTTTGTCTTTAATCTTCATGTAGAGGTTCTGGGAAGCAAGGGAAACGAACCTATGAGTGTCAAAATTGGTGGAACCGGAACTTCCCTCGCCATGCTTCCGCTTGGCCGGACGGCCACCACCGGCAACATTGGTTGTTGCCTTAGTCCTTGTCAACCTGAAAATCAAATGTGAGAAACAAGGAACAGAGGTTGTGAGATGTGGTGATGACTGAATTTTATATGATAATTTTAGGGTCTTTTTAGTCTTTTTATTTTGTTATTTTTGAGTCTCATATAGGATTTTTATTCTTTTTATGTAGATTTTATATTTATTTTGCATTTTGCATATAGATTAGCTTTTATTTGTTTTTTAAATTTTATTTTATATTTTTAGGAATTTTTATAGTTATTTTTATATTTTTAGGAAAGCTGGTATAGTTATCATTTTTGTCCAGGGACCAATTTGTAAGTTTCAGGAAAGGAAGGACCAAAGTGTAAAAGTTCAAGAGAGGAGGATGAAAAGTAAAGTTTCAAAGAGTTAAACAGCCAGAATTGAAGTGCTAGCAAAGAAAGGACTTAAAGTGGAAATCAAGAATATGAACCAACACTCTCTAAATTAAGCACATGGAAAATAAGGATTAAAGGATGAGTGGAGAATTGATGGTAACCGTGCACTTGCGGATAAGTTCTTGTTCAAGTTCTTTTTATTAATTTGTTTAGTGCTGTTTTTTTTAATATAAAAAAAATATAAAAAAATATTATCTGTGTAATCAACTGGTGCTGCTAATTTTGTTTGCTGAGTATTTTCAGATTTAGAAATGGCTGAAACATTCGAACAAAGGGAGGCAAAAATCCGGGCAAAACTTGAAGAGGAATATGAGAAGAAGAAGCAGGATGTCTTCACTCTAATTGACGAGTTTTACTCCGAATTAGAATGTAAGTACAATACCGGATTTTTGCCAACTCCTGAGCAAGAATGTAAGGCCAGAGAGATTCTTCAAGGAAGAATACAAAGCATTCTAAAGAGGCAACCCAGGGATGAACAACAACCACCCGTTCATGAAAATGAACCCGTGGTTCAAAGAGAGGAGGTGAAAGAAACCTCCATTGTAGAATTTGTCTTTGAAGACAAATTGGAGATGGAGGAAGAAGAACCTCAAGGGACCTATGTTATATGTTCACAAGATCAAGGCAAAGAACAAGGGGAAAATTTTCTTATCCCCTCCATTTTTAAATTTATTGTTTTTTCCTTGATGGCTGAAAATTCATTGGGCACCATGTTTTTGTGCCAAAATTTGCATGATTTGCGAGGTCTAATGAATTTTGTAATAGACCCCGGTTGAAATTGATTAGTGAAAAGTCTACCAAAGACTATAATATTGGGCTTCTTGGGAGACAACCCAAGTTCATCTTTTGCTTTTGTTTTGTTTTGCTGAATAATAAAATTTCTTGCAGGGGGACCTAATGCCAAGGCGTTGAAGGCTCAACGCTCATACGTTGAGCCCCTACCTAAAGTCCTAGGATTTCTAATTTATTCCAACGCTGAAGCGTTGGAGGGGCCAACGCTCAAGCATTGGACCCCTGGAATCCAATTTTTCATTTTAATTCCAGCGCCCAAGCGTTGGCAAACCCAACGCTCAAGCGCTGGAGCTCAGACAATTTTCTGTTTTTATTTTGTTTTCTGTTTTCTTTGTTTTTAAATAAATTTTTTTTGTCCACCATTTCTTGAAAAGTTTTTACTGAAGTGACCAAACAATCACATGTCAAGCTAGTGACGTTAAAGAAGCGCTTTTTGGGAGGCAACCCAAGGTTGGTTTTGCAAAGAATAAGTTTCTGGGCGCTTAGCTTCCTTCACAGGCGCTTAGCGCCCTTGTTTGCAAAAAAAAAAAAAAAAAATCAGTTCTGGGCACTTAGCGCCTCACTTGGGCGCTTAGCTCCCTTGTTTGCAAAAAAAAAAAAAAAAAAAGTTCTAGTTCTGGGCGCTTAGCGCCCCTGCACGTTTTCAAACTTTTTTTACCCATTTTTTCCAATTTTCCCCATCCCCAACCCCCTTTTACCCTACCCACGACCCACCCTAACCCACCCACTAAACCCCACTCGACCATCAACCCCTTTTCCCCCCTCTTTCAATTTTCTTCTTCCCCCTACATCTTCCATAACCACCCACACCTTCTTCCATTCCCATAACTCCCACAAACCTCCATTAACCCCATTACTCCCATTACACCACCATCAATCCACACTTTCTTTTCTGATTCCAAAACCTCCATCACCACCATTACTCATCATCAAAACCCACTCACCCATTCCATCCCTACATAACCCACAATCACCACTTTCCTATAAATACCCACATTTCCATCCACCCATACCACATGATAGCCAAATCCGCAAGTGCACAGTTGATTATCGCGTAATATAAAAAGATCGAACCCACAGGGATAGGTGTCTTATTATTAATTTATTTAGTACTTAAGCAGAAAAATAAAAAGGTATTTTGTTTGTTTGATTAGGACAAGAATAAGAACAAGATATAGCATAAAATAAAATAGAGAAAAGATGATGATAAGACTTAAGCACTTGGGTTGAATTATATAGCTTATAAAATATGCTAGCAACTCCTACTTAATTTCTGAATTTTAGTATCAAGTCCATGATGCTATAGCCTAATGTTTCTACAAGTTAATTCCTTACACATTGTAGAACTTTCTTCCCAATTACTAAATTCAATGCCTTGCAATCTAGAAAAAACCAAGAAGAAGATGAAGAAAGAATTTTCAGGCCAACATAAAGCTAAGTCTATCCTAATACCTTAGTGATATGTCATATAGCTTCTTTTACTTCCTAAGTCCCTTACTACTTACCAATTTCCATTGTTATAAGCAATAAGCAAAAACTCTTGTGTACATCAAGATAACATTAAGAACAAGGAAATAAAACATGAACTATAGTAATATTATTCAGAAGAGTAGAAGAAAACTAAAGCATAGATTATAAACTAAAACAACCCAAGATACTTAAGGAAGAAGTTATCCAAGCATGGCTAAAAGAGTCATCGAATTACCCTGGATAGGAGCTCAAGTATGGCTTCCCACAATTCCTAGGAACAATGATCTTTAAGGAGGAAAGAAAGAACATTTGTTGTATTCTAAGAGGTGTGTTTTTTACAAAGGATGAGCACTCCTATTTATAGCAAAAATTTGCCTTTCAATGGTGGAGGAGTTGATGGCCATTATGGCCTTCATTGGCCACCAATTAACTTTTGAAAACTCCTTCCCACTACCATCAATTCACCACTCATCCTTTAATCCTTATTTTCCATGTGCTTAATTTAGAGAGTGTTGGTTCATATTCTTGATTTCCACTTTAAGTCCTCTCTTTGCTAGCACTTCAATTCTGGCCCTTTAACTCTTTGAAACTTCACTTTTCATCCTCCTCTCTTGAACTTTTACACTTTGGTCCTTTCTTTCCTGAAACTTACAAATTGGTCCCTGGACAAAAATGATAACTATACTAGCTTTCCTAAAAATATAAAAATAACTATAAAAATTCTTAAAAATATAAAATAAAGTTTAAAAAACAAATAAAAGCTAATCTATATGCAAAATGCAAAATAAATATAAAATCTACATAAAAAGAATAAAAATCATATATGAGACTCAAAAATAACAAAATAAAAAAATTAAAAAGACCCTAAAATTATCATATAAAATCCATTCATCACACCACTATACCCAACGACAACTTGTCCTTAAGCGACAAAACTTAAAGAGAAACTCGCCCCTGAGTTTAGAGAAAGTTTTATCCAAAGAAAATGATAATTTTCAAGAAAGCACGACGGATTTGGAAAGACATGCATGTTCCACAGATATTAATCAAGAAAGTTAGGCTTGGCACTTTTAACAAGTTGAGTTCATCAAATTAAGCTCACAAAAACATATTCTCCATGAAAAACAAGAAAACTCAATAATTCTGCCTATCATTCAAATCAAAACTGAAACAGTGCAACTAAGTAATTTTGAAGAGATATTTTGAAGGTTGAAACTTGGCCAAAGGGTTGAACAATTCAAGGTGTGGATTTCAAGACTTGGCAACTCTATTGGCTTGACTCAGAATCTGTTGTTAAGTGATTTTTGACTAAGAGCTTTATCAAACTTCAACACATAGGTTCTCTCAAAAAATTTCCCTCTTTTTTTTTTTTGAACGAAGTAGTGGAATGTATGGGATGAATGAATTGAATTTTACTCCCCTCATACTCTTTCTTACCCCGCCACCTCATTATTTTTTCTTTCCTTTTTCATAAGGCACATACCTTATTTTCTTTTTCTTTTTTTTTTAGAGAGAAACCCAACATACATAGCTCTAGCAATTTCAGCTTATGACTCACACTAACAACTTAAAATATCACACAAAGTAGACTCCAAAGAATGACTCTTTTAAGGGTAAAAAATGGGCTACTAGTGGATGTCAAATTTCAAGCAAGAATCTGAGTTTTCAAAAATGCCTATAATCTCTTCTTAACTTACAAAGTATACAAAATCCCAATAAACATGCAACACAAGGCAGAAAAATCTTACAATCATACATTCAGAGTCCTCAGCTCTCAGAAAAACATAGGGTAAGTGGTACCCTTTTAGAACTCAGAAAAACTTTGCCAACAGCCAAAACAATCAAGATGTCCAAATCATTTCTAACAGCATGCAATCCTAACCGCATCAAAACATAGAACATTTTCAAAAAGCAGTTCAATCAGATAAAGCATTCACAGAGCAATAGCAATATTCAGACTGGATAAAGACACTCAACCATGCAGTTTAAAAACCTAAAAGCAAAAATAAAACTAGCACTAAAAACTAAAAACTATCAAACAAACAGAAAAACTAAAAGCTGGTATTTTTCTCTTCTCCTTTTTTTTTTTTACAAATTGTCCAGGAAACCTCCTTGCAATTTCAACTTTGAACACTCCAAGTTCAAGAAGGCTCTTTCTCCTTCTGGTGCCTTTCCTGCAAAATTGAACAAACAAAAGTCTCACAAGCAGAAGCTTGCTTGACTTGTTAGTTTCCAAAACAGCATACTTAAGAACAAGGGTTGAAAATTGTGTCCACCTTATGGGTGGCCGTTCGGTTAGTATGGAACAGATTGTGAAATCAATAAACTATGGTCTCCTTCTTAAAACTGCTTTATTGACGAACCACGTATTTTTCATCTTGATTAAAATTGTTCTTATTCTGCACATTCTAATTTAAAGATTTCGCTTAAACATGAGTAAAGATATTCTTCACTTTTATGTATGGTTCTTTAATTTTTTGTCTTAATTTTGGCATTGATCATATTAATAAATGTTCAAGTACAATTGGTTTATAAAAGGTCGATTTCAGTTTTGAAAGCCCGTATTAGAAGAGATGAACATGTGGTGATGAAGGAGCAAATAAGCAACGTGACTGAATACAAATCAAGCAGGAAGGTTATTCAACGAAAATTGCAGGCTCTCACTAGAAAGTTCCTACTTCTGAAACTTATTCTAGATGAGGAAACAATCCAATGTCCAAAACAACCCTGCAATTCCAATTTCTATACCAGTTACATTACAATACCAACAGTGTCAATTCATGACTTATATTTGTTCTTTTATGCAAACTTAGTAGCAATGATAATCTTTATAAGGATTTGTCGTTGGCATATCTATTCCTTCTTACAATCTTACTTTCTTAGTTGAATGTTCGTGCTTCCAATTTAATATTTTGTCATATTGTAGTTAATGTTGGTAAACACGTGTCTACCAAACTTACGGCTTTACCAGATACAAGATCCAAGAAAATAAGGCCAAACTTTGTCTTAACATCTCACAAATTTGTTGTTCAAATTATTTTCTTTCAAATTGTTTATGCCACTGCTCATAAGTTAAAAAAAAAAAATTTAGAAAAAATCTTGCAATATTACTTATTAAAACACATGGAGTAAATTGTCCTTTCGCATCCTGTGACCACGTCCTCTTTCAACCCCTCAAGACATTGTATGTTTGAGCTCTAAAACTTGAGCCTCATTAGTTTTATGTTTCAACAATATAAATTTATTTCTTTCTACGGTATCAAAATTTCTTTACTTATTTATTCTGAAAATGATTCAGGCATACTATTTCAATATTAAACTTTATCTAATAACTTGGTTCTGAATATATGTATACTAACAGCATGTGAGTTTCAAGGGACATTCTTTAAAATATTAAGTATTAAAAACACGTTACTTTTAGTTGAATACTCTCCTAAGCATACATTCACCTAATCAGTGCAGTGCACGGGTATAAAAACTACTTTCAATTAAAAAGAATATTTACAATATGATTAAGGAAGATTTTTCCATTTTTAGGATAAGCCATTTTCTACTCGTATTAGGAACATGAACTTCTTTCACTTGCTCACCATGTCTCCAACCCTATCAATTTCAACTTTTAATTTTCAAAGCCAAACTTAAGCTATTATCTATATTAAGGCCTTCTCTTGTGTTTTGTCATTCATAACAGTTATTTGATCTTAAAGATTTTAAACCTAATAATGTCGTCTTAAATAGCACTAAGCAAGCATGGAGGCAGTGAAGTTCAAAACTAAACATGTGCTCGTCATAAGTTCAAAAAGATAAACACAGTTTCTTTACACAAATTGAGATCCACCAATCTCGTTCTAAATAGTGGCGACAATTGCCAAGCAACTGAAACAAGCCAAGAGAACTAGTATGTGAAGCAATTACACCTAATGGATTGATTCAGAAGGTTATGTAGCAGCTGCAACCAGTGCAGATCTAGCACGAGTAAAAGAAGCAATAACTGATCCAAGCTGAAGCTTGTCGTTGCACCCAAAACTTAATCTGTACCTGGAAGAGATGAATTTTCATTCCCATTATCACAAGTCATGCATAGTTCCAAGAACCAGAAGAAATTAAAGTTTCATATTACTTCACACTTCTATGTTACAAGCTCATGCAATGTAGTAATCTCTAATATACATAATGATTATTCAGACAGAATCAGGGAGCATTTCAGGCTATGTGCAAATGCAACGGAAAATAGAGAAGAGAGCTAAGCCTGTAGGGGCAGGGACGTCAGGCGATGAATCTGTAACCAATAATTTTCATAAGTAGATACATAAATGGTCATTTTGGATTAGTTAGTAATTACCACAATGAAAATGTAAAACCTCAAGTGTAGAACAATGTATATGAAAGTAGCAAGTGGCATAATATCATGCATGAAGTCCTAATATATGTAGCTCATCTCACTTTCTGTAATTTTAAGTTATGTTCTTCAATATACATACAGTTTCAACAGAGCACAGCTACACTTATAGAGACTCAACCGGGTATACCACAAAAAGAATCTTATATCCAATTGCCCAAAATATGAGGGTGAAAAGATAGAGAAAAGTAATATATCTTCTATCAACATAAGCTTTGCCAAATTATTGTTCTCTTCGTCCATTATTGTGCTTGTTCACAACCACATAGAATTACAGCTCGAAATAGGCTAGGCCAATTAGGCTTCGCCTAAACAGGCTCAAGAAATTTTGCAAAATGCAAGCCTTACACTGACGTGTAACTTGTTACCTACTATATAGTGTTTCTTTTAAGCTTAGCTTAGTCTTTTTGAAAAAAGGATAAGAGCTTGACTTTACTTGAAGGCATATTTAAACAACTTTCAAATAGTTAATATATAATCAGGTGAGGCAGAAGGAGAATAACATGTAAAAAAGTAGGGCATCAATACATACTCTATGTCTGCTAAATCATTCATCAGCTGCACTCGAACAGATGGAGGCATCTTAATCTTGAAAACAAACCTGTGAAAACAATGGAGTATAAATAAGATCTGTAAATAAATTATCAGAAAGTTGGACAGTCAGTATAATACAGAAGACTCACATTGTCACTTCTCTCACAATATCTATCACCGCCAATCCTTTCCTTGTCTTGATTTCATATATTCCTATTTGAAATCAATGCCAAATAAATATCATAAATTGCTTATAAATATTAAACACCAATTGAAAGAAATAACTTCATACTTTTAAAGCTATCTGCAAATTGTTCATTTAGAAGCCAGTAAGATATTTGCTCAATGTCTTTAGGCAATGGATTTCCAGTGCACAGGTAAACAGCTTCTTCTGTTATCTGCTGAGAGGCCATATGTGTTGACTGCACAAAAATTAAAGCAACAAAATATGTCATCTAGGGAAAATTCGTACCAAATAAACAAAATAATTCAGGATACAATGAATCATAACACTTTTTTCATGGTTAAGAATTGCAAACTGGTAGTTATCCAGGAAAATTGGATATAAGCCTATAGTGAAAGAAAACCACAAGAGCCAAGAATCAAACTTAAATACTAACAAGCATGCATTGGGATATGATAGAAAACAGAGACTGAAAGAGAAAGGGAATCAACGATTGCACTGAAACTGGATCCTCTCTTGAACAGAGAATGCTAGAGTACAGCAACAGAGGCTCTCCTTGCAACTACCAGAAACTAACTGCCTCAATTCTTCCAACAACTCTAACTGCCAGACTAGACCCTGAGTCTAGTCTCCTTAGTCTTTAACTAGTTCCTTACAAGTATTAGTAATAAAGGACTTGAGCCTTTTTCCTTATTCTTAAACCTTCTCCTAGTGTAAACCTTCCTTATAGGAGGTCGACACTCATCAGGATACAAGAAAAAAAATGAGAATAATCAATGGAAACATTACTTAAGAAAGATGTTTCCTATATATGCATCGCATCCCTCTTATATTCAACTTTACCTTCCTTTTATTCATACATTATAAGTTCAAAATAAGGGAAGACTATATACCTTCCTTTCCTAGAAGAATTCCTAAATATCACACACAACTAAACTGCATTCTTTATCAGCACCATCAGCTATTAATGATGGAAAAAGGTCATGAAACCCAGCATAAGCCATACTTCTCTGTCTACCCAAAAAAAAGCCAAACAAACAAACAGATACATACAAAACCATCAATACGTGTGAATCATATGTAAATTCATCAGTAAATTGCATATAAGTTTTTATCGAAAATTGTCAGCAAAATGGATCAGTATACCATGTATCTGAGAAGAACAATGGGAAAACCACACCACAAAACCTAGCCGCTGTAGCAGGAGAGCCCAAAGCCTTATAAACCCCACATGAGAATTGCATACTATTGATGTGGGACTCAAGTCCTAAACCTAGTAATTGGATCCTAAGAACCACCACGCTCCACAGCCCTGCAACCATGCAGGCTGGCTTTACACTAGCCCTATGACTAGTCTTGGGCAAACATTGCAATACCGATGTCACAACCCGCGCCACTTGTTTACAGTTGAGAGACATGGTGGAAAATTCTGATACCAATTGATAAGAACCTTAGGAGAACCACATCATAAACGCTAGCCATTGTAGTTGGAGACTATGAGACCTTTTAAACCACCACAGTATAATCCCATTCTTCCTATGTGAGAATCAAGTCTTATACCTTGCAATTAGATCCTAACAGTATCTAGGATACATAATTTAATACTAATATATATTACCAATTCTTGAAGTTGAAAGTTTTCAAAAATTTACAATCCAGATGTTATTCAAGAATTATAGTCTCAAATCATGTATTGTCTTCTGAGTGAAAATAATGAAATTGGTACTTCTTGTGTCAAGACTTCATCATGCATGACCCTCCCCACATGTTTTTAATGTCATATGATCCTATGTGAGCATTCATGTATAAAGCTGTATGTTCTAAACATCCCATATTTTTGTCAACATAAAAGGCAGGGGGGCAGTAATAAAACAGTGTAGTACTCCTGCCCAAGATAGAGTTTATTTTTTCTAACAACTGCTACAATTACTTCTTTATTTGAAATAAAAAACATAACATAAAAGCACTAGCTATGCTAGATTTGTATATAAGCCATATTCGATAAGGAACTCAAGGCTATCAACAAACTACCTGAAGAATATTCAAAGCCTTTCTCATATCACCATTGCTAAGCCGTACAAGAGCTTCTAAGCCACTGTCTTGAACATCAAGCCTAATCAAATTACAAAATGTTAATCATCATATTTGCAAGGTATCAAATCCAATATGGAACTGATGTAACAACTTCATCTACAACCAAAAAATGTTCAATCTTCCAGCTTTCAGTAGATAAAGTATTGATGTGTTAAAACTTACACATTTAACGGAATAAACTCAAGATCTTGAACTAAGCAATGAGAGCTCTATCTACCCCATTATCACTTTACTGGCACTCAATATGAACAAATCCCAACTGACAATGGAATACAACAGAAATTCTCACAAACAAGTAATGAGGACATCTTTTTTACTCAAACACCCATGCAAGCTAGATAAGAGACAAATAAACATACCCTTCAGCCTTAATAACATGTTTCAGTCTTTCACTGACATGGACAGCATCAAGAGGGGCAAACCGAAACCGAGTGCATCTTGATTGCAGTGCTGGAATAATCTTGTTTACATGATTACATATAAGTGCAAACCTAGTGCTTTTTGTATATTTCTCAATCACTGCACCAAATGAAGATGAAGGGTATTATAACTCAAGAGCTTGAAGCTATATACAATAGTTATATAGAGCATTGAAATTAGTGCATACCTCTACGTAATGCAAATTGGGCATCCTTTGTCATGGCATCCGCTTCATCTAACAAGACCAGTTTGACAGAGGTCTTAACACTATGAAGAGAAAAAGTGATAGTCAGTTGAGGCAAAACTTGCAGTTCCAGTACACTTCCAGAACAACTAAAAACTTCTAAAAGGAAATGTTCAAATTCCAGTTACTCTTTTTGTCCATATAACTTCCCGATAAGTTGTGCATTCAAGAAAAAAAACGACAAAAACAAATAACCATGGCCTAAAAATCAGAACCATCATGACTGAAAACTGAAACAAACAAAAAGAATTATAAAAAAACATCCTCTCATGGCCTTCAATGTCTAAATCTATGTGTTGCTATCCGCATTAGGGGAAGAAACTGTTTACAGAATAAGTGCCCTACTTTTTCCAGCATTCAGCAAGCAAATAATATATAAAACATGCATCAAATTTTACAATGCTTATTATAAATTATTCCAAGATTTACAGAAGAACACCTTGCCAAACAGAGGCTAAGATAAGTTCACTAGAACAGAGATGAAGGAAGGACCAAAAGATAGAAATAAAAGAAAGGAGATCAATGTAGAACGTCCAAATTGAACAAAGGAGAAAGAACTGCAATAGGAAATAGGAACCCACTAAATAGTGCAGAATGCTGAAAATTCAGCAATACAGGACACGGAACACGACGACAACTATACCTGGTTACTTGACAATTGACATACTACCTCCATATTCATCACAAACAATTCTGACACTTTCAAATTCAGTTGTAGTGGATTATAGTATTCTGAAGTACACAATGGCTAAGGCAGTCACCAAATAATAACAATGCAACTCAAAGAATATCAAATTGACAGCCAAGTTAAAATTCCATGATAAACCAAAGATCCAAACTACAATGCCCTATCTATTGCAGTCATAAAACAGCAAACTTATACAGTAAGAACTGCAGAGTTATAAGGAGAGAAATGATAGGCAGAGAAGACAACCCAAATGATAAGCTCTGAGTGCTAGCAAAATTTTGAATCTGCTCCCGTACAACACCAATTCCTCTATCATCAGAAGCATTGAGCTCCAAAATCATATTGCGGTATTGCGCACCATACAGTTTCCGCGCCACAGCGAGGATAGTTGATGTTTTGCCTGTGCCAGGAGGGCCATACAGTAGAAGATGGGGTAATCTGTTCTCAGTTGTAAGCCTGTCAACTACCCAACAAATGAACAAACAAATAATGAGGTGCGATCCAAAAGAAAAAAAGATACAAGAAACACCAATGGTTATCAAATAGCGGCTATAGCGCCGCGACACCCCTATAGCGCCGCGGATTTTTGCTCTGCCGCGATCATGACGCCACGACGTAAAAAACGTGATGGCGGCCGTGAAGAGGAATAGTGGCGCGATGTAGATTGCGGAAATGGCGGAAATGAGAGGGAACACGTGTTTTTTAGGGTGTTATTTTCTGGTTTTTAATTTAATTAGCAACCGCTTGGAGCCACCGCCTCACATAATTTAATTATCGTGGTTTTTTAATTCTAAAAGTATTCATCTTGGGTTATTATGTTACTTACGTACAAGTGAGAAACCTCTCGTGTTCTGCCTTTTCGATTCCTTCTTCCTTCCTCTCATGTTCGACCTTCTGCCCATCATATCCGGCGACCCTGAGTTGCTTCTCCGACGACTTTCCGGTGAGTTTCAGCCACACTTTCCGGTAACAATTCTGCTCTGTTTATTGTATTTTTTAACTTTCTTCTTCCTCTTCCTTTTCTTCTGTTCGCTATTTTGTTTATCATCTATTTCCCTATTCTTCCTTGACACACTCTTTATTCACATGTTTCTTCTTTTCCTTTTCTTTTTCCCTTTCTTCTTCCTTCACGTTTCAACCCTGTTTTTCTGTTTTCACGCTCTGTTTTCTTCTTCCACTGTGAATGTTATACTTTAGCCTTTTATTTCTAATCTTTGTTTTCTATATTTCTTCCTTCACGTTTCAGACCCCGTTTTTCTTTTACCACACTCTGTTTTCTTCCTCCACTGTGGATGTTCCGCTTTTTGCCTTTTGTTTCTAATCTTTGTCTATTTTTATGTAGCTGAACTACTTGTAACAACCTGGAATGTTTGACATTTTTTTAGTTAAGAATGGTCATTTTATGCTTTTCATTAGATGTCTTATTTTGTTTTTATGCATCTGACGTTTAATTTGCACAAACAGCTTGTGATAAGTTGTTTTTAATTTAAATTTTTACTTATTTTAACCACTATTCAGCTTCCGCTATTTGCCCGCAACGCTATCCACGATATGAAATAGCGGATTTTGGGCTTCCCGCGATTTTCCGCGATCCGCGATTAATAACACTGGTGCTGAAACATCAAAAAGATTGGATACCCAAATATCGCAAAATGCACAATTACAAGTCATTTTTATTTCCCCAAAAATTTTTTGGGCACATCAAAAAGATTATTCCCCAATTTAAATCAAACCAAATAATTAAAAATGAAACACAAAAATAAATTAAGTAAAATAAAATAAAATGTTTCGCATGGGCATAATAATTTCCTTAGTGAAATTTCACAAGCAAAATAGAATGCGCCGCTCCCTCACTAACCAAGTTGTACAGCAATTTCACCATTATTATATCCGTAAAACCCTAGGACAAAGCAATCATAGTCAAATTAAAAGATGAAAAGTTAATTATTCTTCTATTGCAGAAATTTCGATATTGAACTATGTTTCCAGACACTTTCTGAAGAATTGTTCTGGTAAGTAAGCGGAAGAAGGTTAACCACAAACAAAAAATGAGTGCCATGGGCGTAATAATGTCCTGTGTGAAATTTCACAAGCAAAATAGAATGCGCCGCTCCCTAACTTGCCAAGTTGTACAGCAATTTCCCCATTAACATATCCCTAAAACCCTAGGATGAAGCAATCATAGTCAAATCAAAGGATGAAAAGTTAATTATGCTTTTACTGCAGAAATTTTGATATTGAACTACATTTTCAGACACTTTCTGAAGAACCGTTACAATGAATTATAAACCCTAGGAGATGAAATGGTAGGGAAGAGAGAATCTTACTGGTATCAACAATGTCACGGTGAGCAGCGACGTCATCGAGGGACTGAGGACGGTACTTCTCGACCCACGGTATCGCCTTTCCGCCGGCGGGAGGGTTGCCGGCGACGAGGACACTTTTGTCCTTGTCAGGCCTCGCGGAGTAAGTATGGTCGTCACCGCTGTCGATGTCCATGGGATGAATCGTCTCCGCCATCGCCGTTAGGTCACGATGCCAAAGATCTGAAGCCACCTATTCTTTATTGAGTAGAATGTTTATTAATGATACACTTACAACAGTTTATGAGATTAAAGACAAAATCAAAGACAGATATCGATAAGAGCAAATTTGAATTCAAAACACAATTCTATTATAATTTTAGCTGATGACTGGATAACTCCTATAGAAAGAAACAAAAACAAAAACCATAACAGTTTCTGCTATTTGGTTTCTTATAGACTAAAAGCTTAATTTTCTGGTACTGTTCTTTGTATAAGCTGCTGTGTAAAACCTGCACTATGTTTACAGGAGCAGAAGCAGAGGTTTCCTCAAACACAAGGAAGCATCACCCCTGTTTGTTAAGGATTCACTTGACAGTTGACACCTCCATTAGGTGAGAAAAAAACTATTTCTTTAGCATGCCTAAAAATTTCAAATACTGAGTTCAGAACCATCTAGAAAGTGTTCAAGACAACCTACCAGGTAGCTTGTCATCTTTCCTTACCAAGTCCAACTAAAGAATGTTGCTTCCATACATCACTTCTATTATTTCTTTTATCATAATTGGTTGAATCAAGCAGCTTTTTATTTCTGTCATAAATAATGAAATTAATGCTACATGTGCTAATAATGAACATTTTAAACATATGTCCAATTTTTAGGCAGTTCACAGATTTCAGGCAAGAGCCAGTCCACCCAGAAATTGAACAAATCCACCCTTTCAGTTTTTTAGAATTTTGAAATGAAGTTGCTTAATCCATTTCCTTGGCTGGTTTATTTCTTCCTTGGGGTTTATACATGTTGGAATTTGGAAACAGGGCTTGGGTTGATGTCCTGGAAAACTGAATCATAATTTGGGACTCACTGCTAATTTGCTTGTGTTTATTCAAACAGCTATAATTTGGGACTCACTGCATCGGATTAAAATTGCGTGCACCAGTGATCAGGGTTTCTTCAGAGAGTAAAATACTTGAATTCGTGTCATCTACTTATTTTTTACACCATCTATTCTTCACCTTATCTTTTTATCTGTCTTCAAAGTACTGTGAACCCACTGGCTTTCACTTCACATGTATTTTAGGTGCAATGCGGTTTGGTTGTTTCTTCTTTCTGGGCTAGGCTCATTATGGTAATGAATATCATATTTCTGTGTCCAAAAAAAAGAAAATGGCTTTCGGAATGTGGACTAGTGAAAATGGCTTTACACGATTGACACATTATGTAATTGCGAACCGGATTTGACACCCTACTCACACAATTTTAACCTGATTTTTTTTGCAACCTCAATTGTCATGTTTGCTTTTCCTAAAAAAAATCAGCCAATACCAAGCAAATAGGAGCTACAGCAAGACAGAATTCATTCACAAAGTTTAACATACAAGTGATCCCTCATAATTAAATTCATTTCCATGGAAGATTACATCAGTCTTCACTCCCTAATATATCATGCACACATTCAGATCTTGACAAACTTGAATTCATGAGAGTCATGCAGTCATTATCCTTAAAGACACCCACTTTGATAACACTGAAATCATGTGGCATCTTCATCATTTGACAAGAGAAAAAAAAGGGTCATACAAATAGGAAAAAGAACTGCTCGATAGGCAAAACCAGAGGCTAAGGTTCATCAATATTCATGTAAAATCATCAAAATCAAGCGCACAAGCAACAAGACCACACCTTGACCAACATCATTCTCACACACTAAAACATTAAAATGAACAGAGGCATAAGCAACAATAATCACGAGAAACCACAGTGCCCAAATACAGTATATAATCACCAGAAACAGCCATGCCCAAATATAATTTAAACCAACATGAAGCAAAACACAGGGACCCAATTCTGTCTATGACAATCAATTAACAAAAACCACAGGATACCACCAATCATCGCAGCCACAGAAACACATTCTCAGACACATCAAGACATATGAAACCTTCAAACCCAATTTCTGGTTTCAACAGTACATCAGAAGATTAAGGAATGAAAAAAAACATGTTCAGAGAACTGAAATCAGAATACAGACTATGAGTTTCTAAGAAAACTTGGGGGGAGAAAGGGAGATTATCGAAGAGTAAACAGGAAATAGAATGTCCAGCAACCAGTTACGGTCTCAAATACCCAACCAAGTTAAATCATCAGAGAAAAAAAAGAAAAATGGAAATGGTTTCATAAGAGTAACCTTGAATCAGTGAACCAACCTCTACCTTCTCTTGACAGCAGCAGTGATGGGAACCAACAAAAGGGATTTGACAGAACAGCGGTGACGGACGGTGGTGGAGAGCCTTAAGCCGGACTCTGGAACGGAGGAAGAGGACGCGTGGTGGTGGGGCGACGCCGGCGCGAACGGAACGGTGCGGCGGAGCGGGCGATGGCTCTTGCGAGAGGCTCGCCGTAAGACGCGAACTGCGGCGGAGATGTCGTTTCCAGCGACGGCGCCGCGAAGTGATGAACGATGCAAGCGGTGAGGAGAAAGGAAAGTGGTTCGGTTATGAGGAGAAGATGAAAGGTGCGGCGGCTGGAGGTGTGTTACAGGGAGATGAGGCTTGTTGGTGGCAGGGGTCAAGGAGGAGAAGAGAGGAGATGGGAGGTCCGGTGGTTGGTGAGGAAGAGGAATGGTGGCGGTGAAAAGAGGAGGAAGGGCAGAGGCGGTTGTGGTGAGGAGCAGAAAAGGGATGGGGTGCGGCGGCTAGGAGAAGAGGAAGAGAGAGCAGAGGCTGGGAGGAGAGTAAATTAGGGTTTAGGAGGCTGCTGGCGGGTGCTTGAACCTTTTTTTTTTAAATTTGAACCAAATAAATTCAAATTAATTTAGTTTTCGGATTTTTTCTTAATCATCTGATTAATATGTTTCATATTTAATTTTTATATATATACTTTTTAAATTATATTCTGAAAATATTCTAGATTAACTAGGTAATAAGCTATTCCAATAAGTTTAAATCAATTTACTGGTAGGTTATACGCTATTTACGTAAGTTCTTCTAAACATAGCTAGTTTGTTTCTTTCCTTTGTTTTTTTTTCTCCTCTTGTAACCAAAAAAACACTTGCATGAGAGTTTAAGTTATAAGATAACCTCAAATCAACTATTCCAATCGGATAGTTTAGAATTTTAATTTAGCAGTTATATATTTAACTAAAAAATCATTTCAATTTAATGTGAGTTTAATTTTCATGCACTTATAAATATTCTCACATTCAATCAATTATATTTCAAACATGTGCCACTCCATGGCTTTTTTTTTTTAATAATGCAAAAAAAAAAATAGTGAAATATGTTTAAAAAAATTTGTTTAGCAAATTATGGTTGTTTTAGCCACGGTGGCAGACGACGTGGCCTAGAGGGGGAGTCGTGCCCAGCTTCGCGATTCAAAGGGGGGAGTCGTAGACAGTCTCGCGATTCGAAGCATGACCGTTGTCTGGGGGATAGGGTGCAGGACTAGCGTGGGGAAGGAGAACACAAGGAGTCGCGTTGACCCTTGCAACTCCCTCGATGCAACAAAGATTCCTGGAAATCGCGTGGCAGCATGCGGCTCCTATGCACGCACGCCACGTGGCACAGGAGTTGTAGGGTACCTTGCGACTTATGTTCAATTTTCTGGCAGTCTTAACCCCTATAAATACAACACCATAATAGTTTCTGTAACTAACACTCTCACTATCATCATTTTGCTCATCTCTCACTCTCCCCTCAAAATTTCCATGAAATTTTCTCTCAAAAACCAAGTCTTTCCTCTCAAAATTTTCAAGAACTCTCACTCTCTTCAAGTTGAAGCCATTCATCTCAACACCTCTCACTCTCCACTTCAAATATTATCTTTTCGGTAAATGTTTATTTGGTATTTTTGGATAATATTATTGTTTAGAAATAACTTGTTAATTGTTTAGATATGTATATGTTTAGAAATTTTAATGTTTATTTTTATACCGGTTAGGAATATAAATTTTGAGATGAATTTAGAAATATTAATTGTATAGAAATACTAATGTTTAAATTATTGTTTAGAAATCTTAATGTCTATATTATTGTTTAGAAATAATAAGTGTTGATTAGTATGTAAAAAAATATATAGTATTTAGTAATATTATTTAGGTTAGATAATAGCTAGAAATATAAATTTTTAAACTAAGTTTAGAAATATTAGTTGTTTGGAAATATAAACTTTTAAATTATTGTTTAGAAATTTTAATGTCTATATTATTGTAAAGAAATAGGGATTACAGTTTTTAAAAACTGTTTACTGTTTTCAAAAACTGAAAATTTTAAAAACCTGCTTGGCAAAACTTGTTTTTTAAAACTGTTTTTGAAAACAGTTCTTGTTTTCAGTTTTAAAATCTAAGGGTCTGTTTGATTGTGTTTTCAGTTTTTTTATTTTCAAAACTGTTTTCTAAATTAATTTTTAAGAACTACTTTTCATAACAATATAAGAAAAAAAACTTGTTTGGTAATACGATTTTGGAAATAGTTTTGAGATTAAAAAAACAAAACAAAAAATTGTTTGATAAATTTGTTCCAAAAACATGTTTTGGAAACAAAAAATTAGAAAACTCGTTTGGTTGTGTGCTAAATTATTGATATAAATTTTTGTGGTGATAAATTATTGATATGAATTTAATGAATCAAATTAATTAATATTCATAATAATTTTATTGATAATATTTTTCTTAAATTTGTGTTTCAAAATATTTGGCCTTATCTAAGACCATAAACTTTAGAAATTTAAAATCGTATATATCTAAAAGGTATATATATCTAATAACGCATATAATAGTGAATGTAAAAATTTATAAAGAAACCATAAATTTTATAATAGCGTATATAAAATGTCACCAATTTTTTTTTAAACTAAAATGTCACTAATTATATAATAATGACAAATATAAAATGCCAACAGTCATATAATTGTAAGTATAGATAGCAACCTGAGAGGGGGGTGAATCAGGTTTACACAATTTTCGCCTTAACAAAACTTGTTACTATCAAGATAAAGATAATCACAAATGATGGTTGTGAGTGCAGCGGAATCAAACGTTGCTTGAAAGTAAAAGATGAGGGTTAGGAGAAATCACACACGGATTTTATCCTTGTTCACCTTCAAACTACATAAGGCTACGTCCGGTCCCTCAAGAAACCCTTGAGGATTTTTCCACTATTGATAAAAACGTCTTACAAGTGCTTACACCAAGGACTTTAAGAATTTCTATCAACAACCTGAAAGCACACCACTTTCAGAATCCCAACCTTCACCGAACCCTACGGTGAATTTTCACTCAACCAGAATGAAGATGAAGAAGAATTTCTACACAGTTGAATCAATCCTTTAATACAAGAATGGATTGATCATAGGAGTTATGCTTTAGGCACTTATCATATGAAGGCTCTTTCTTATTCTAAGTTCTTCAATAGTTGAACAACATAAGTGTTCTTATTGAAAATGAAGAATGAAAAACTCAGAATTTTGGCTCTTAATGAATATGAGAGTTGTATATCAATGGTTCAATTGTATATGAAAGTCTTGTTTCGTTTCTGAGCCTAAATGGACTATTTATAGGCACAAGGGATCATCCATGAACCAACACAAGGCTTCCCAAACGTTTTGAGACACAATGGTTCATGAAATAATGCAACTGTCGAGCAGGTAATCGATTACAGTACTTAGGTAATCGATTACTGTACTTAGGTAATCGATTACTCTATATGACCGTTGCTGTTTGAATTTCAAATTCAAACATGTAATCGATTACAAGCAAGCTGTAATCGATTACTTGCTTCTGTGAAATCGATTACTAAGGGTGTAATCGATTACACTCAAGTCCATTTTCTAGATAATGAAACTTTAAGTTCTAATTGAGTTTTTCTACCACTTTTAACTTATGAAAAGGATTAAACTCAATTACTTTTATTTGTCTTAGAGCCTTCATACTTAAAGAAACCTTAGAAGCATAACTTACCTAAAATGTAAGACTTAGTCAAAGCTAGAACCCTTGAGGTTGCTTGAGATATGTTACACTGGTTCTTCTAAGTCTTCTTTTCTTCTTTTTGTACACGATTTTGTCGTCATAAAAATTCAGCCAGGGTTAGGGGCAAGACCTTCTTCACAATCTCCCCCTTTTGATGATGGCAAACACATGTCTTTCTCTTTGAAGATCATCTTTATTGGTTATGTTGGAAACTCCCCCTGTTGGATGCAACTCCCCCTTTTTGTTCCACTTGTAGCATTCCCTGTAAATGATCTTTAAAAGCATATGGCCTTTCTCCCCCTTTTGACGTCATCAAAAAGAAGAAAATGCCTAATATATTCCATACAGGCTAACAAGCAGTATGATCATTGAAACTATAGGGAATAGGGGTAAACAAGTCATAATATGAAAATCAAGCATCACAACTAATTTAAACACAAATATATGAGTTCAGAGTTCTTAATCAAACAAGCAAGAAAACACCAAACAATCCAACCAAGAGTTATGTCTAAACTATTACAACCCACAAATTAAAATTGTCATAATAAAACATAAAATAGTCTAAAGGTCATCAGACCCATCGGATAAGTCGGAGAAATGGAGAGGAAAATGAGTCATCTGATCAACACGAAGGCTCAGACTGTCCATATCAGCCCGCAGAGTGGTGTACATGGACTCTACCCTTCCTTCTATGCGATCAAAGCGCTCATTGATGAATTGCTGCATACCATCCCTCATGTTATCGATGTGAGCAAGAATTAGCTGAGTAGAAGCATCACTGCCAGCAGAAGAGGATGGAATGCTCTCAGAAGAAGGAGGAAAGAAGGCAGCAGGGGCAGGAGCCGGCAGAGCATTAGAATGTAAGTCTGATTTGTGCCTGAAGGTTCCATCAAAATCCCTAAAAATGCCCATCTTGTTCAGAATGTCCATGTCAAAGCGCTGAGCCTTGACATCCATAACCTGAGCATATTCTCCGCTGGTGGAGACCCCGTAGTTCTTCAGAATAAGGGAGATGACAGGAGCATAGGGAAGTGGACCGGTTCTATCCTTATGTAGCAGCATGTGAGTCATCACCAGATAAGCCCAGTTAATAGATTCACAATTCTTCATACCATAAAGAATTTGTAACTCTAAATCACTGATTTGAGCATGATTGGAGGTTTGGGGTAGGATGACATAACTAAGCAAGTAATGAAGCAAACGGTTCTCCACAGTGAGATATCCAACAAAAAGAATATCCCTAGAACGATTAGCCTCTAATTGTTGCTTCTTGTTCTGAATCTGTTCCTCTAAGAATCGACAAAGAGACAGATAAAATGACTTCTTGTCATATTCTTCCTAGGGGCATGGCAGTTCTGTGCCTAGTTTTGCTCCTACAGTGGGAATATACAAACATGTTCCCAATTGCTCCACAGTCATGGTGATGCCAGTTCCTTTGACAGAGGTGCACAGTTTGCTGCCTCTCTTGACCAATTTGCAATAGAAAACTTTGATAAGTTCTGGGTAGTACGTACCAGTGAAAGCGACAAATTCTTCCAGTCCTTGATGGTCAAACAGCGTTGGGAAAACCAGTCCTTCTTCAAGGAATGACTCCATGACTCCATATTTGGGAGGAAGAATCGGCCTTTCAAGGAAGTGAGCAAGGAACCGTTGCTTCTGTTCTCCAGACCCAAGGAGTCAAGACAAGTCTAAGAAAATCGGTAATAGAAATCAAGGTTAAATAATAAAGAAAATCCACCATAATACTAAAATAGTATATCAAATTCATAATACTAATCAAGTCTAAAAATTACATAAAATACATCGTAATACTAAAATAGTATATCAAATCAGTAATGTAACTTAAAAGAAGCAAAATTTGGCCTTAAAGTATAGCTAGCCACCCCTTTCTCCTATCAGTAGGCATGGTAAGAAATATTTCTCTCCACACAAGTTTCTCAAATCTTTTCGCGACTTTCGCATAAATTTGATCTGAAATATCTTCAATCTCTCCAAGAGCAGCCATACACTTGGCAATAGAATAATCATGCATAGCTACTGATGAAGTATTCTCCGCATTCCTAGCCATAAGCCTCTCATCTCTAGCAAAATTAACTGCTGCCTTTGCCTTAGACGATTCAGTCTGTGCTGCAAGTGCTTCTCCCATTTGATTTGTTTTAGACTCTTTCTTGGGTTTATGCTCTTTTACATGCATTTTGCGCTTTCCACTATGTGAGATGTGCTCCACTTCATGTATGTCATCGTCTGTACTATCCTTATCAAGGTTTACATGAACCCCATTGTTTAGGTATTGATCTTCAAGCTCATTTTCTTCATCTGTATTTGGTGGGTCTTGGGTAGAGGAATGATGAAGTACTCTAGTTGCAGTACTTCTTGATGACCGGAATTCGTATGATGTTTTTAGGGTCTTTTTCTCTTTTTTTTAGTTCATTTTATTGAGTCTCATATAGTTTTTATTTCACTTTGTTAGGTTTTTCTCTTTATTTATGCATTTGTATATAATTTAGTTAGTTTTGTGTTTTAGTCTTTTTAATTGTGTTTTATTAGTGTTTTGTTAGTGTTTTATTAGAGTTTAGTCCTTGTTAGCGTTCTAGTCATTATTAGGTGGTTCATGGTGATTTGATGAAGAGGAATTGATCACAAAGGTGAAGGGTTACAAAGTTAATGGAGAAATGAAGCATCAATGACTTGTTTAACATGTGCCAAAATGAAGAATTGATGAAGAGAATGATTGCTTCAGCTGTTTCAGAACCTTATTGAAGCCACCATGAAGCCTCAACGTGACCGTTAAGGAGCGGTGGGGTGGTGGTGTAACCACGTGACCGTTAAGGGCCAGTGGGGTGGTGGTGTAACCACGGGACCGTGCCTAAGGACAATGGGGTGGTGGTTTAATCACGTGATTGTCCGGTTCCTCTTGGAACGATGTTTTGGCCATAGTTGTGCATTTATACATTAAGGACCATGCATAAGCTTAATTGATTGTGTAAAATGAGAAAATATTCTATGTTGATATCATTGTTGCGTTGTATTGACTCTGTTTTGTTAATTATGTTATTTCTGTTTTTATCACAATTGTTGTATGTTATTTTATTGATTTTCGAGTTAACCCTTTCTATTTCTTTTGTTTGATTTGTTTGGGCGCTTAATGCCATAGATGACCAGGGCATTGAGGCTCAAGAAGATTGACTCGCACAAATGATAGAGAAGACTCAAGAAATGAAGGACAATGTAGAAGATTTGTTTTTGTTTTTCTTTACGCCGTTTGGATTTTTGCACATGTTATGCCACTTTATTTATTTTGGAACTATGTCGCGTTATTGTGATACTTATATTTTATTATGGGATAATATTTAATTATAATTATTGAGCGACGTTGGTTTTTGGAATTTGAGTGTTTTTGAGAGGTTTCAAAGTATAATTTCCGCATAATTACTATGTGACCCTCAACCCAAAAATCAGGGAGTTACAGATTACGAGATGAATATATTCGATTACATCATTGTCAGTAATCGATTACTTGCTTGTCTTAGGCACTTTGAACATAACGGCTAGTTTAGGTAATTGATTACCACATTCCAATAATCGATTACGCTGATCAGCAATGATAATAGTAAAACAACACAAGAAATGGGGTTTGAATTGTGTGCTTGAATTTTTAAAACCTTTTCTTATAAAGTAAGTATAAGTTTCAAAATACTTTTCCAAAACGAGTGCAGCGGAATAATAACAAAGTTGAAAAGTAAAGCATACAGAGGATTTATCCTGGTTCACCCCCTTAATCGACTGGGCTGGTCCTTGGCTACACCAAGATTTTCACTATTACTCCGAATAGTACAAGTATTATGCAGGACTTCTCCTAGTATTCGTAGGAATTCTCCTTAACACAAAAACCACCACGAAATGTACGAGATTAATTTCATATATTTCACAAATATTGGAGACTAAAATTCATGAAATTTTTTTAAGAGTGCAAATCTAATTCAAATCTATTTATAGGAACCCTTATATATAAATTTTTAATGTATTTATTTAATACCGATGCAAATTACGGGTTATTCCGCTATTATCCTCCTATCCATCTTTGTTCCTGGAAGTAGTAGGAAAGCATCTGAAAATCAAACAGTGAAACCGGTGCAGAAGCGGAGCGGCATCAAAATGCGCACTCAGATGTTCTCACTCTCATCCAACACCACCTTACTGCGACAAGCTCTTCCAGTTTTGGTTCAACCCTACAAATCCATTCTCTTTCGAACTGCTCCTCCTTCTAATCACACATTTCTCCTCAGATTTGCATCTAATTCACCAACTCTCCTACGCCGTAGTGGTGGTGGTCTTCCTAGACATGGTAGATTATTCCCCCTGAGCCCTATTCGCAAGTTTAGTTCACGCGCCACCCATATCAATGATGCTGGCTCCGTCGACTCACCTCTGATGCAGTCCATGGAGAAAAAGGCACTGTTTATTAATTATTAATTATTATTATTATTACTATTATTATTATTATTATTATTATTATTATTATTATTATTATTATTATTATTATCTATTTTCATGGTTTAATTTCCATTTGAAATGTGCTCCAACAGATAAAGGAACAGCTCAATGCAGATTCAGTCACTGTAAAAGATGCTTATGGTGATGGTCGGCATGTTAGGTGAGCATATCAACTAGCTTCAAGGTTCTTTAATTATCTATCTATAAAAGATTGTCAAGCTCAAAAGTCTTGGTAAACTTGTGGAGCCTCCATGAGTTCAACTTGGACTTGGAGACTAGACTCGTAATCTGTTAAGAGTTCACCAAAGACAAACAAAATTAATATTTAAAACTGAAACCAAATACATCCTAACATAATTTAATACCATATGCGTAGTAATAAAGATTCGATTTTCCAACTTCATATTAAAGCAAATCACAGTAACAAAGTCTTAGATACTCTTTAAGCAACCAATAAAGAAGACCAAGATAGGTTCATAGCTTAGTACATAAACAGAGCATAACTAGGTCACAATTGATAGGCAAATGAAAAAAATAACAATTATTACTGAAGAGCAAAGAATGGTGGACATTGGGTATGTTACTATGTTCACCACCTTCTTTGCAGTTGGGTTCATGATCATGAGTAGTTGGATACAGCTTGGAGTTGAGTGCGTACAACTGTGAGGTCGAAGTTCTGTGCACTGAACTTTGTCTTTCAGCTGCTGTTTATTGGGTCTATCAAAGAAAAAGAAAAAACAATGAAACAGTGGTTTTTTGGATGTGTCTTGGAGCAAATAACCATTCTGTTACAGTCTTGTTCAATCGTCCTTGAACCTGCCATTCTATGCGAGTTTACATGGGAACAAGTTTGACAATTTATATACTTGTAGGCAACTATTAATTGAATGTGCAAAAGTAATCCTTATAGTTCAACAAGTTTTACAGCATTGTAGAAGTTCACTTAAAAGTTGGAGAATGTTAGAATCCACTTGCAAGATATGGGACCTGAGTCCTACATAGTACATACTTTGGAAGTATGAGATTCTAGTGTAGGATTTATGAGGGGCTCTCCAACTAACGGCTAATTTTGTTGTTGTGGTTCTCTCAATTTTCTTATCAATTGATATGAGAGTCTTCCACGATATCTCTCAACTGCAAAAGGGTAGTGTGAGTGGTAACGCCAGTATTGCAGTGTTCACCTGAGACTAGTCAAAGGTCTAGTGTGCAACCAACTTGCATGGGTCTGTGAAGCTTGGTAGGATGTTAGGATCCACTTCCAAGGTGACTTGTGTCTAAATTGGAAGTATAGGATTCTAGTATGGGGCTTATAAGGACTTGGACTCTCCAATTACAATGGCTAATTATTGTGGTATGGTTCTCCTAAGGCTCTTATCAGAGAATCATGGGTGTTTTTTGGCTTCTCTGTAGACAATTGTTTGCCCTTGAAGATTGTTATGTTTCTTTCTTTATGATCAAAATGTTATTTAACATTAGGGCCACTTTCCCTTGAAAGTGAGGATTTTAAGATTTTTAGATCATGCAAAAACACTAGTTGTGACGTTCAAGGGATAATTAAGTAAATTAGGCTAGTGAAATACTTTTAGATTGTGTTTTAGCATTTGATTAAAATATTATTTTTACTAAAGAGGACTTTTTTTAGAGAAAGCACTACTCTGGGGGAGGGATAAGATATCCTCCAAAACAGAGAAACTAAATGACAAAAAGTGCTCAGGTTCTCAAAGTGCAATAAACAAATTGTTGAGAAGTCTCACATTAACTAGAGATATGACCAAATAGTTCTGATAAAGGGTAGAGCAACCCTCACCTCTAAGCTAGCTTTTGGGGGTAGAGTTAGGCCTAACCAAATTCTATGATGGTATCAAGAGCTTGGCAAGAGACAATCCTAATTTGTGATTCCCGGCGGACTCTCTATCCCCCGGTGTGAATTTTTAATTTTTATTTTGAAAACCACGTACCATCTCCGGTTTCCGGTCTTACCCACTGCCGTGTCTCCTTTCTAGCAGCTTCCGCTCAACTTTCTGTTGACTACCATTTCGTAATATCTATCAGAATTATGAATTCCTTAAAGAAAATCATGTGTAGAGAATTAGGAAATCCATAAACACAGTACTATCACACATCATATTTACTGGCAAAAAGATGTTCTTTTAAGTAGGCATTTTTCCCTCCTCATCCACTGCCAACATTAGTCTTGAGCTGTGCTTTTGTGAATATTGGCTGACTGCTCTACTTCCACGACTAAACTCCATGAAAGTTCTTTCTTTGGTTATGTTCAAGGTCATCAAAATCGGGTATTATGCCTTTAATTGGGAAGGGAGTGTTAATCGTAAATCGCATAATAGTAAGATTTAGCAATATTTCTTATATATATATATATATATATATATGTATATAAAAAAGCACTTTAACTAACTAGGAACACTTGAACATAACTCATAACTCATAAGTCATAAAAATAACTCATAGGAATGTAATACATAAGCCATAAAGTACTTAAATCCCAACACCATAAAGCATACTTAGCATAAAACTTAAACATCAAAACAAAATATCAAAGCTCTCAAATTTGCCTCATTATAATCATAAAGATCCACCACATCAGTCCTACATCCACGAGCAAACTTAGAAACACAATCATAGGAATGTAATACATAAGCCATAAAGTACTTAAATCCCATCACCATAAAACATACTAGGCATAAAACTTAAACATCAAAACAAAATATCAAAGCTATCAAATTTGCCTTATTATAATCATAAAGATCCACCACATCAGTCCTACATCCACGAGCAAACTTAGAAACACCCACGAGCAAACTTAGAAACACCCACTTTGGATGACTAGAAGCACTACAACTTCCAACCTCGGTACCAACCCTAGTCCCAACACCACCACTTGACTTACCAGCACCATGAGGAGAAGCCATATTACTCTTCCCACTTTGGCAGTCCCTGATTTCTCTAAGCCATTTATGATTGAAACTGATGCTTCTGGGAAAGGCTTGGGTGCTTAGTATTGCAGGATGGTCGACCCTTGGTTTTTTGGGGTAAGGTCCTGTTAGAAAGAGGGCAAAATGAATCAGTTTATGAGGGGGAATTAATGGCAGTAGTGCAGGCTTTTCAAAGGTGGAGGCATTATTTGATGGGCAGCCATTTTGTAATTGTGACTGATCAAAAGAGCCTGAAATTTTTACAGGATCAGAGGTTGCTGACTGAAGTTCAGTTCAAGTGGGCTTCAAAATTGATAGGCTATTTTGAAATCAAATATAGGCCTGGAAAAGAAAATTCAGTAGCTGATGCATTTTCAAGACAAGTGCAATTTTCTGCTTTGTCTACTTTGCAGTATGATGAGTTGGAACATTGGAAGTCTGAGGTCCTTCATGATGAGGAGTTGCAGCAGATAATTCAAGCTCTGATTGCTGACCCTGCTGCCAGGCCAGGGTATTCATTGAAACAGGGAAAACTGTTTTTTAAAATGAAGTTGGTGTTGCCAAAGACTTCATATAAAATTCAGTCCCTATTGAGGGAATTTCATGATACACCTGCTTCAGGTCATTCTGGCTTTTTCAGAACCTTTAAGAGGATTGCTGGGGTGGTGTATTGGAAGGTATGAGGAAGGATATCCAGACTTATGTGGCTGAGTGTAAGGTTTGTCAAATGAGTAAATATCAGAAATTGTCTCCAGCAGGTTTACTCCATCCTCTACCTATTCCTAAACAAGTATGGTCTGATATTTCTATGGATTTTATTAGTGGTTTGCCCAAAGTAAAGGGAAGGATACAATCTTAGTAGTGGTGGACAAGTTTACTAAATATGCTCATTTCCTTACCCTTGCCCATCCATTTATAGCAGTGGAAGTGGCCTCTTTATTCCTAAGGGAGGTGGTTAGACTACATGGGTTTCCTGCTTCTATAGTTTCAGAAAGGAACCAAATTTTCATGAGTTCTTTTTGGAAGGAACTTCAGATTGGCTGGCACTGAACTCAAATATAGCACAACCTATCATCCCCAAACTGATGGGCAAACTGAGGTTGTGAACAGGTGCTTGGAGGCTACTTGAGGTGTTTTGTTGGGTCCAAACCAAGGCAATGGCCTCAGCATTTGAGCTGGGCAGAGTTACAGCATTTCTACAATGATGACTCCATTCGAGTCTTTGTATGGGAGGGATCCTCCTATGTTGTTGAAAGGGACAACTATACCATCAAAGATTGAGGCTGTCAATGTTTTAGTGGAAGAAAGGGATGCACTCTTGGCTGAATTGAGGGGCAATTTGTTAAAGGCTCAAGATCAGATGAGAGCATATGCTAATGCTCATAGGAGGCCGGTGGAATTTCCGGTGGGGGATCAAGTCTTTCTTAAGCTGCTAGACAAAAATCTCTGGCTAAGAAATTGAATGAAAAGTTAAGTCCAAGGTTTTATGGGCCTTTTACAGTATTGGAAAGGATTGGAGGAGTGGCTTATAGGTTGGAATTACCTCTGGATTCAAAGGTCGATAATGTTTTTCATGTTTCTTTGCTTAAAAAAGTGGTGGGAGCTTCACCCAGGGTGCAGCCACTTCCTCCTGCATTGACTGCTGAGTGTAAGCCGTGGAGCCTGCAGCTGTGTTAGTCACTAGACAAACAGCAGAGGGGGATTGTGAGGTTTTGCTCCAATGGTCAGACCTTCGAGATTGGGAGAACAGTTGGGAATCAGCACAGAAAATACATGATGCTTTTCTTTCCCCACCTCGAGGACAGGTGAATCTTCAAGGGGAGGGTATTGATAGAGTTAGCTCTAGGCCTATTGTTTAGGAAGGTTTACCAGAGGAGGGCTAAGGCTGTTGATAAGGGGGTGTGAGGGGTTTCGGTTGTTATTTCACATGTGTCATAGGAGGTAGTTAGAGTTGTTATTAGGAGTTAGCAGTTAGTAACTGACTTTCCCTTATAAGGAGGGGTTGTTAGTCAGTTATGGTCATTCTGTTGAATCACCATTGTTGAGAGAGTTCTGGCCTCTTGAGTGCCAGCTATACAGTGAGTACAGTTTACTTTCCTGCTCTGATTCCTCTTTTTCCCTCTGATACCTAACAAGCAACTGAAACTGGATTGGACTCTGGAGAGGAATTAGGCATAGTGATCTGTGGAGTGGGTATTGTATGAGGAGGTGGTGAGGGAGAAGAACCACACAAAGGAATAGAAGCAGGAAGAGAGCTAGAATGAGACACAGGTGACTTAGGACTAGGAAACAAAGAAGAATAAGGAAACCTGTGTTCATTAAAAGAACATCTTTGGAAATGATTAATTTCCATTAGATTTTAAGCACTTGTAGCCTTTATGTTGAGTAGAGTAGGCCAAAATCAAGCACTCTTGAGACCTAAACTGAAACTTATGCTGATTATAAGGCTTGACTAGAGGAAAACAAGCACATCCAAAGACCCTAAGCAAGGAATAATCAGGCTTCTGTTGAAACAACTTGAAAAAAGAAACAACTAAGTCAATGGAACTACTAGGTAGTCTATTAATCAACTTGTTAGGATCCAAGAGAAACCTCCACTATGGAAGGTTTATTCTTGAAGGAACCATCAGCATAATTATAAATAGATTATTAAGTATTTCTTAGTAATTAAATTTATATTTCTTAGTTATTAAGTATTTCTTTAGTGGAGAAGATCATTATAAATAGGGGTATTGCCATCAAGGTTGGAGGGGAGTTTTTGAGTAGTGAATTGTAAGGGTTTTTCCCTTGTTAGGAGGTTTACTCCTTAGGTTACTATTTTAATATTAATAGTAGTGCTCTATTCATAAAATATCAAAAAAATATACTTTTATCCCTATTTCTCTACTGTTTGGGTGTTAGGGGTTTCCCGATCCTAACAATAAACAGCAGTATGGAAAGCATGATCCAAAAATTTATATTGGAAGGATGCATGTGCAAGAAGAGTTAGTCCTATGTCAACAATATGCCTATGTTTACGCTCAATCACACCATTTAGGTGATGTGTGTGAGGGAAAATAAGGCGATGAATAATACCTTGATCACTTAAGAATTTGGAAAAAGGACGAAATTCCCCTCCCCAATCAGTTTGTAGAGATTTCAGTTTAGTACCAAACTGCAGTTCTGCCATAGCCTTGAATTTCTGAAAATCAGCAAAGGCATCAGATTTGGACTTGAACAAATACAGCCAAGCAAACCTGGAAAAACCATCAACAAATGAAATGTAATAGGTATATCCAGTTGAAGAAAGAAAGGGTCCAGGACCCCTCAAATCACTATAGACTAATTCCAAAGGAAAATTATAGGAAGTAATAGAAAGATGAGAAGGAAGTCTATGTGACTTGCCAAGACAACATGCTGAACAGAAATCAAAGACACTCTTATTAGGTGTGGTTATATTACAAGAATTAAGAAAAAGTTTAAGAGTATCATGATTGTGATGCCCCAATCTTGAGTGCCAAACAGAAAAAGTAGTGTTTGTGCAAGCTGAACCGACAAAATTAACAGCGATAACTTGGGAACTAAAACTTGAAGGATGCTGAGAAGATGAAGGAAGCAGATGAGGAAAACAATATAAACCATCCGGACAAATATCCCCATGTGGAAGCACCTCATTGGTTACCTGTGATTTGACAACAGAAAACAAAGGGTGAAACTCAAAAATGACATTGTTGTCTTTTGCAAATTAACTGACACTTAGCAAATTCTTTGTGATATGAGGAACATGAAGAAGTTTATTTAGAGTGAGGGAAACAGAAGGATGAAAAGGTGACTTAAAACATGTAGAACCTTGAGAATTGTTAGGTAGGCTCTGACCATTCCCAACAAAGATCTGATCTGGACCTTCATAGAAATCAACAGCCTGAATGTTCTGTGCATTTGGTGTCACATGATAGGATACACGCGAATCTGGAAAACAAGGTGAGGAAGTAGTGGACAGTGAAGAGTTTGCCACCATAGCCTATGAAGGATGATTAAATCCTGGAGAGGATTGAACATGCTGCTGCTGTTGAGGCAGTGTATTCAGTTGTTGTTGTGGTAGAGAATTGAATTGCGAAGGAGAAGGTCTTGGTCCAGAAAATTGTGGTGGTTGATACTGTTGTGGTGGGGTCCATTGATAGGGATTATACTGAGATTGATTCCAGGAAGGTGGCTGAGCAAAAAAGGAATGATTGAACCGATTATAGAAAATCTATGCATCATGTCCATGTTTCCAGCGGACTTGACAGTGCATATTGTATCTATCACCTCTTCCTCTGCTAAATCTTCCACCACCACAGCCTCTTCCATGAGAAGTGTAAGTTCTATTACCAGAAAACCTCTGTTGAGAATCATGAACAAAGGTGTTCTAAGTCTGACGATTCAGTGAAGATTGTGATGGTGACTGAGACACATTCACTGTTACATCAGCAATAATAGATTTACTATGTTTTTCAACCCTAACTTCCTGAGCTTAGAGTAAGGCTTCAACATCATCAATGGAAAAATTCTGAATTTGTGATTTATACTCATCAAGTTAACTAGAGTTTCATAATCTGATGGAAGTCCTTCAAAAGTCACATCGATATGTTCTTTAAAACTAACTGTATCTCCAATAGCTTGAAGAGAATCTGAGATAGACTTAATTCGAAGCAAATACTCATTAATGGTGCGATTTTCAAGCTTGGAATTCCGCAGCTCTCAGCCCAGCAACCTTGCTTTTGCTTCGGTTTGAGACTGAAAATATGCATGAAGATTATCCCAGAGTTGATAAGCATGGCGGCATCCAATGGCTTTGGTGAGGACTGGCTTTGACAGTGAAGATTGAATCCATGAAGGGAGCAAAGTGTCTTGCTGCTCCCAATTCAAGTAGTCCTCACTTTCAATCCCTAAAAGCCGATTCTCTTCTGAGGTAAATTGCATCAGAATTATCGAATTCACCAAGAACTTGTGCAATGGATGACCGTTATGACTGGCTCGATCTGTCGCTTCCACAAAAGGAAGTTCTGATCATCCAACTTTTGAGAAACACTATGAGAGAAATTCATCATGGGTAGTGACGAGGAGGAAGAAGATGCAGAAAAGCGCAGAGGTTGCGCCTGAATTGGAGACAGCAGTAGTGTCAGTGGATGCGAACCCGAAGACGTCGGTGGATTTGATGGCGGAGGCGGCGGAGGAGGAACCCCTGAATCCATGGCTCATCAACTCCGATTAGGAATGAAGCTCTTATACCATGATGAAGTCAGAGAGAGAGAGAGAGAGAGAGAGAGAGAGAGAAAACTGAATTGTAACTGTATTTTTGATGAGTCAGAATCACTACATAGATTACAGGTGGATCTCTTTATATAGAGATACTTAGCATGTAGATACCAGGTGGATCTCGGAAGCAACTACCAACAACCTAAGTTGTCAATACCGGCGGGATCCCTTTATCCCACGGATTCCCATCCCAGCCATGCCCTGGGATGAATTTTCCCATCCCAACCTAGTTCACCATCCCGGCCATCTCGGTTGGGATTTGAGAAAAATCCTGCAAAATCCCGGCGGGATAGCATTTTTCTATAAATTCCCCCCAAATGTAAACATTGGGGGTTTTTATTTAGGGGTATTTCCAGGTTTTCACAATGGAAAAAACCCTAAAACTTTTATTTGTTTCATTTTCCCTCTCTTCTACCCATTTCGACCCTCTTCTCCTCTGTTCTATCAAGTATTTATCATTAATTTAAACAAAATATAGACAAAATTTCACTATCCCGACCATCCTGCTTTCCGGGATCTCGCTATCCAGGTTTTGAGGCTGGCCACGACGAGCTGGGAACTGGGATTAACAACATAGCTAACAACTAACTAGCAGTGGTAGTTATTACAAACTTCTACTTGCTTAACAGAACATGTGTACACTAGAGCTGGCACTCGAAGGCCTCATTCATGCACTAATCAAACTATGAAAAAGGATTTATATTTAAATGGTTCGCCAATAGATACTTTTTATAATAGATATTGTGCTGTTGTTTGGATCATGAAACTGACCTCACCTAGTGTGAGAGGGCCCCTTGTAGTGAAATATGATCTAGTGAAATATGCTTTATAGCTGGTTATTTGAATTGACAAAGCTAGGAGCAATATCTCACGAAGGTAATCTACGTATCTTGTCATCAAATATTAGTCACCTCAAAACATTTGTTCCCTGCATGACAACTAGATTGGATGCTGCATATGTGATTCTTCTCTTAAGTGTGAGGATGAAATTGAGTGGCACCAAATAAACAATTTTATACGCTAACTGAAAATTTGAATGTTTTAAACACATTATATCCTCTCTGAGAAAAGATGTCGTTGAGGCAAGATGCAATGTTTTGTATTACTACTTGCGTTTCTCACTTGTGTGCTTGGGGGAGTGTTTCTCACCTTTATAATCGCGTGAAAGATTTTAAAAGCTACTATTTTATGCTTTCAGAATACGCGATTAGCCTCCACAATCGATTCTGGCTACAGTTTCCAAACATGCACTTATTCTGTACAATTGATTTGGGGCATAGCTCTCTAATTGGTAGTTTGGTTTTGCAGCATTGACGTTGTATCTACTGCGTTCGAGGGACAATCAGCTGTAAATAGGCAAAGGTTGGTCTATAAAGCCATATGGGAGGAGCTTCAGAGTACAGTTCATGCAGTTGATCAGATGACTACCAGCACTCCTGCTGAAGCTGCCCAACGAAAATGATTAATGATCATGAGAACATACATGATTGCTCTTGTACGGAAATGAACAAGAAGTGATAATGCTCTTAATATATTTTTGCACTGCTGTTGTCTTGGAATGAATTCCTGTTAAACTAATGATTGGATGATCAGAATTGGTTTGACTTAAACTTGTAATCATGGATGATTGCGAGTGATTTATTATGAGTAAATATTGACAATTTGATTTTAACAGTTAAGATTAGAACAAAATCATGACTCTCATAAGTAATCATGTGTCTATTAAGTAAATTGTAATTTTAACGGTTTATGATGTATAACTTATGGTAAACATTTGCACTTCTAAGTTATCACCTGGTTGAATTTATCTGCTTTAAAGTGAGAGTCACTTTAAAGTAAGCTATAAATTAGCTCTTGAGCTTTAAAGAATATTATAGTGTGTTATACACGGGACAATACATTATTATGAATTTATGATCACAACCACTTAATTCGCTGTGATGATTTTATTTTCTAAAGGGATCCTCACTTTTGAGGGTGCAAATCCCTCATAATTCTATGTAAGCTCATTTCAAAATGGACTTTCATTGTAAACATTTTTAATTAGTCTTGTTAGTAATTGTCGTTTTTTTACCACCTCATTTTTTTTCCTAAACCATGTCTCACTTTTTTACACCGTTACAGTTGGTGAAATATTAATTGGGCATGCACCTTTCTGATTTTATGATAACTTAGTGTTTATAATTTGAACATTTCGACTTGTTAGTACCACTAGATTGATGCATCAAATGACATTTTGAATATACTTTATTGTCTTGTTTGAAACATTTGATTTGTCAAGAACTCAAGTTCTAAACCAAGGAGTTAGCAGCAAATCTTTGGAGCATCAACAAGTGTTTTGTTTTCTGCTATGCATGACGATTTGCTTGAGTCAAGGTGAGGAATTTGAAAATAGTCATCATACTTGCTAATGCTTTCCTTCTTTCTTTTTTTAGTCAAAAAATGCTTTCCTTCTAAATACATTTTAATGAACATGAGTGTTGTATTGTAGGGATGGATTTCACTCCTCTCAAGTGAAGCTATGTTTGAAAGTTAAATTTTGGAGGGGGTGGAGGAGAAAAGGGAGGCTTGAGATTTGAAAGAAGTTCTCCCCTAGTTTAAAAGTTTTTTAAAAGGGGGAAGTATTTGAGGAATTATGGAACCTTTAGTTCTTTTGTCAAGTTCCTATAAATTCAAGGTTTTGTAAACAAGGTTTGTCTACTAGAGCATGGCAGGGTGTAGTACCTGATAGGTCATGGGTTTGAACTCTCACAAGTCCATTTGTGAGTGAAGTAAATTTAAGTCTTCTGCAAGTGCTGTTTGACCCGGCAGCTTTCTTTGTCTTGGATTGATGCATCATATAAAGTGTGTTTACTCACTTTAAAAGAGCCAAAACCGTATTTTTGAACTTTCAAAAAAGGGGTGAGCTTACCCTCCCTCACTTTCTCTTCAAAGTAAGTTATCGCGACTATTAATTGAGAAAACAACGATTGAGATTTATACATGCATAGAAATATAACCATGGTTTTAATTGTTAATTTCTTATTAACAATTGTGATAGCCTACTTTGTCTATCATTTGAAATTAGTTAATTCTTGCAAAAAAATAGAAATATTATCGACATTTTTATTTTGGGTGCTTATAAGTATCTCCACAAGAAACAATCATCATGATCGAGTCAAGAACATTCACATCATGGAGGAGCTAACTCTTCCAACGGGGGGTGTTTCCATCTATAAGACTTAAACTCGAAACCTTAAGGAGAATCAAACATATACCACTTGAATCAACCACTCGTCGATCGTATCATTAGGTCCACCCTTATTTGAGAACCTTTTGGCGTTGAATACTTCCCCCACATCTTTAGCAAAACATTTGCACTTGTGGTTTGCAACTTAAAGGACTTTTCTTCTATAATTTTCGCGCATGAGCGGTACTTGAAAGTGATACACAAACTTTGAATTATAAATCGCTATACAATTACAAACTTGCACCACGAGAAAAATCAGCCAGATACAATTTTTAATTTATCAAGTGCTATACAAATTACAAATTTTGACCACATGAAAAACCAGCCTATGCATACCCCCAAAGACAACAAACAAAAAAAACCTTTAAACAATGGGTAGGCCATCTATAAATTTGTTTCATAACAAAAACTAATTTATGGAAGGTAATATTGGATCCATCCCAAGCCCATATGACCCTCCAAAATTACCCGGTTCTACATGCTTAACCCTGCCAAAGCGTCTTACGTGACGCATAAGTCTTGCTAGGAAGGTATTGTGGCATATAGTTGAGGTGTCACAAACCACCGCCAAATGTTTGCGGGCTCTTGTAACGGCAACATTGATTCTTCTGCTATCCCCCAGAAATCCAACAGCTCCCAAAGTGTTTGATCGCACCTTCATTTATTAACAAAGTGCATTCCTCACTTTAGAGAAGTCGAAGTCAAGTCCAATAAATTTAATCATTTCAAGGTAAAGTAGAATGGAAGTCCATACTTCAAGCTCACAAAGACTCTTGCACAAGGGACACATGGGACATAATCTTGCAATGTGGTGATTAGAAATTTAGAATAAACTAAGTTGACTAAATTTTGAGATTTTGGGAGAGGAGATTCAATTCCTAGGGGGCTTGCGCACAGTATTGCGCTGCAATGACACCTTTATTTGGAATAGGATGAAGGGGGTTCCTTTGACAGGCTTCAACTTACATTGAAGGCTATGCTATGTTATATGAGATCTTATTGTCTCTTCTCAAGCATTTACTTTTTTCATCAACTAAGAAATTTGTTTATTTATCGACAAAAACTTGTTGAAACGGTGATCTCAAGATTGGATTCAGATCTTACCATGGATAAGATTACAACATCAGCTTCCCGACCTTGAAAGCTATCAATAGTGGAAACCTCGGTACCTGCAGCCTCTGGAAACTCATCAAGCATGTCCCTCAAAAGTTGTACTTGAGCAACATAAGGGGATTGCACTACAATAGCAGTGGGGCTAACACCTGCATTTAAGATTCAAATTAAAAAGGAAAATCTTATATCAGCAAACACAAATGACAAACAAGTTGCATTGCAAAATTTCAGAACTCTCAGACCAAGAACTCGCATTGCAAAAATAAGACAAAATAAAATCAAATGCACTAATCTAATTTTGTTTTGTCTTGGATTAAAAATAGAAAAATGTTTTGTTCACACTCTTCCACCTACACTTGATAGAGAGAGATAGGAAGAGAAGAGAAGAGAGAGAATGATAGATGATGTGATAGTGAAAGAAGAGAGAGATAGGAAGAGAAATGAGGTGAAAATGAGATGGAAGAGAAAGTGAGGTGTGAACATATCATTACTCTTAAAAATAATATGCTTAAATATTAAGTAGGTTTGAAAGGAACAGAAATACGACCAGATTCTTATTTCTCTACTCTACTTCATGCACAAAACTTGAATTATGTACTTCTTTGTCCAAGTTCAGAACCATATAACAATGTGAAAATATACATGCAAGAAAACCATGCAGAACAATGTCTACAAGCTAGAGTGTTGGAAACTCAATGAACTTGAACATGAAGCTCATTGACCAAGCAGATATGAAGAGGATCAAGAATAATGATCAGCTCAACTTAACTTATCCAAGTTTTGTAAAACAGAGAAGGACAATAATTTGCAGTAAATATAACATGTAGTGACCTGGCATACCATAGGAATCAATAAAAGTAGCTGACAGAAATAAGGGATATAATCCCAAAGTCATCGTTTTGTATTGTTAATTTTCCATATCTAGATGCAAGTGAAGTTGGCTAGCCAAGCTTGCCAATCTGGTATTGAAGTCCACACAATTTGTCATGGGCAACAATTACATTAGTTTCAGTTAATAGTAAACAGAGGGTGCACAATGGTATTAATATTTGAGGCTGAGATCCCTATTCGATGTAAGTGCCATTGAGCTGCACATTGTGCCTTTTAATTCAATCTTTCTAACCCCAAAAAAGACTTGTTCATTTTAATTTGTTCTTACAAGTTCTTTTTAATACCACAAACCATTCACACTTGGGAAAGACATTTATGCTAAAGCTATCACCTAAAAAAAAGTCTTTCACATAATTACCAGCATAAACTAAGGAAAAGACATGCTGCAAAACGATGTCAGCTTCTCCTTCATTATAAAATGAGCCTGTTCCGGCTGGGTCAAGATGCTCTCCACAACCAACAGACAGACTTTCATATGGCATTCTAGTATCAAGCAATAGCAGTGGGCACTGTGTTATCCATGTAGGCTGCAACAACAGCAAGGTCAAACTTTCCATTTATGTAATAAGAATTAGTAATAGTAAAAGTAAATGGAGGAAAACATTAATACATGCATCACATGCATCCCTGAGTAAAAAGTATAGGTAACTCAATTGTTACAGTAAAGCTATGACAGTCAATATAATGGTGACTGACAAGCAGTTATTCTTTCATTTATTCATACAATAATTATTGACTATACTGTGTCATGTAAAGTATCCCGATTTGTACATCCAGAGTAATCAGATGTTGTTTATTGAGAAGTTTGAGCTATAAATATTTCACCAACCTATTCATAATCAGCACAGGTTGCCAAAAATAAGGTTTGAGAGGTTTGGTCATGAGGGTTTTAAGGTAATTGTTGCCAACTTTATCTTTTAATATTGCTGGAGTCTTTTGCCAATTTTATCTTAAAATATTGCTAGGGAGCCTCATATATACCAGCCTACTCATTTGGCACTACATATTTATGAAATATAAATTTAGCTCTCTCTCCCCACTGTTACTCTCGTTGCAATGCAAACTCCAACAAGATTCTGGTACAGCTGGTACCAGCCTCAGTCTTTTAAAAGGAAGTATAGTGTTTTGGGGAGTCGACCCCCTCAAAGATACTTATCTCCCTCCTTTAATTAATGGTTATGTGATAGAAACCGAACCCAGAAAGGAAAATTGACAGAGAAAGAGTAGAAGAAATTCACAAGAAACTGATTATGAGAACAGGGAAAAGCTAAAAGAAATTCTGGAGAGAGAGAGAGTTACAACTGATTCTCCAACAGAATCAGTAACTGAATCGCCACAAATTCAGTAACTAACCAACTACTTTCCTAATTACCATAGAAGGTACTATTTACTTATTTATACAGATTATTATGTCCTTAAGCAGTGCCAGCCTGACGCCTAGTGTATACTTTTCTAATAGCAGGCCTAGGGAGCCTGCTTATTCTATCAATACTCCCCCCCTAAAAGAGCCACCTTGTCCTCAAGGTGAAACTGAGGAAAACTGTCTTGAATCTGTGCAGCCAATTCCCATGAATTCCCACAACTAGGAAGTTGTGCCCACTACACCAAAACCTCTAGATTCCCCACGGAGTCCTCCCACCACTGTAGGCTCCACCACCAATTCAAACTCCTCATTTAACACAAGAGGCAATGGCTGTGGTTGCTGATGTGGTTTCAGTCCTTTCTTCAAAAGAGAAACATGAAAAACTGGATGCAGCTTAGAATGAGGTAAATCCAACTTGTAAGCTACCTCACCAATCTTTTCCAACACCTGATAGGGACCATAGAATCTATGTGACAACTTGGCAAAGGGTCTGTGGGCCAGGGACCTGAGCTTATAAGGCTGGAGTTTCATGTACACCCAGTAGCCCACAACAAATTCCACTGGCCTCCTATGCTTATCAGCCTGACGTTTCATCACATCCTGAGCCTTCAAAAGGTTCTGTCGCAGATCAGCTAACACAGCATCCCAGTTGAGCAACAAGTGGTTGACCTCCTCCAGCTTGGAAGTGAAAGTACAGCCCTTAATCAAGAGTGGGGGGCCCTTGCCATAAAGAGCCTTAAATGGTGTCATTCATGCTGAAACTTTGTAGTTAGTATTAAACCAGAACTCAGCCCAAGCTAGCCAATCAACCCACTGCTTAGGTTTAGGTCCAGCAAAGCACCTCAAGTAAGTTTCAAGACCCCAATTTACCACCTCAGTTTGACCATCAGTTTGAGGGTGATAGGCGGTACTTAACTTTAATTTTGTGCCTGCCAACCTGAAAAGTTCCTGCCAAAATGAACTCAGGAAAATAGGATCGCGGTCGGAAACAATAGAGGAAGGAAAACCATGCAATCGGATCACCTCCCTAAGAAAAACTGCTGCCACATCTTTTGCTGTAAAAGGATGCCCTAAGGGGTAAAAAGTTGCATACTTTGTGAGGCGATCGACCACCACAAAGATGGTGTCTTTTCCCTTAGACCTTGGCAAACCCCCAATAAAATCCATGCTTACATCCATCCAAACCTGAGTTGGAATAGGCAATGGTTGCAACAGCCCTCCTGGGGCCAAAGTAGAATATTTATTTCTCTGGCAGACCTCACACTCCTCCACATATTTCTTAATGTAACCTTTCATACCTTCCCAAAAGAAGAAACTAGCCACACGTTTATAAGTCTGGAAGAAACCTGAATGTCCCCCACTAGGACTGTCATGACATTCAGCCAAAACAATAGGAATCTTGTTAGAAGTGGCTGAAAGCACCAACCTCCCCTTATGCAGCAATCTGCCAGCTTGATATGTAAAATCAGGGTGGGCACTAGGGTCAAGCAGCAGATCTTGAATGATTACCTGCCACTTGGGATCATCATGAACCTCTTGGCACCAATCTGCGGTATCTGTGACGGCCAAAACTGAAATTGCAGAATACATTTCCCGGCGAGACAATGCATCCGCCACTGAGTTTTCTTTCCCTGGTTTCAACTGAATCTCAAAATCCAATCCAATCAATTTGACAGCCCATTTAAATTGTTCCTCAGTAAATAAAATTTGATCTGTCAAAAATTTTAAACTCCGCTGGTCAGTCTTGATGATGAAGTGGTTGCCCATCAAGTAATGTTTCCACCGATGAACAGTTTGAACTAAAGCCATGAGCTCTCTTTCATATACAGATTTTTGCTATGCTCTAGGAGACAAACCTTGACTCCAATAAGCCAGTGGTTTCCCTTCTTGCATCAGGACTGCTCCTACTCCTTTACTGGAAGCATCAGTTTCAATTACAAAAGGCTTGCTAAAATCAGGAACTGACAGAAGTGGCGGAGCTGCCATGGCAGACTTTAATGTGTTAAAAGCCACTGTTGCCTCTTCTGTCCAACATAAATTATCTTTCTTCAAAAGCTCAGTTAGAGGCTTGGCAATCACGCCATAACCCTGCACAAATCTTCTATAGTAGCCCGTGAGGCCTAGGAAGCCCCTCAATCCTTTGATGTCTTTAGGAATAGGCCAAGTGGTCATAGCAGCCACCTTGGATGTATCCGCTACAACGGCCTTGAGCAGATATCACATGTCCCAAATACTCCAAACTGGGCTGAGCAAAACTGCATTTCTTTTTATTGGCAGTCAAAGAATTTTCTTTGAGAACTTGCAAAACTTGATGAAGATGCCCCACATGCGCTTGCACATCCTAACTATATACTAGGATGTCATAAAAAAAAAACAAGGACAAATTTCCTTAGGAAAGGTCTCAATACCTCATTCATTAAGGCTTGAAAAGTAGAGGGAGCATTGGTCAAGCCGAAAGGCATGACTACAAACTCATAATGCCCCTCATGTGTCCTAAAAGCAGTTTTCTCAATATCCCCAACTTTCATCCTTATTTGATGGTAACCAGATTTTAAATCTAGTTTAATAAAAATTGTTGCGCCTCCAATTTCATCTAATAGCTCCTCTATAAGAGGAATAGGGAATTTATTAGGGATAGTAATCTTGTTTAAGGCCCTATAGTCAACGCAAAAACGCCATCCACCATCTTTTTTTTTACTAATATGATAGGACTTGAATAAGGACTGATGCTGTGTCTAATGACCCCAGCCTCCAACATCTCTTGAACCAACCTTTCTATCTCAGATTTCTGGTAATGGGGGTACCTATAAGGCCTCAAATTTGGAATCTCAGCCCTCTCTTTCAAGTGAATGGCATGATCATGCCTTCTATGAGGAGGAAGACCCTGTGAATCCTTGAACACATCTTCAAACTGATGCAACAGACCCTGAATTTCTGCTGGAACATGAAGTGCTAGACCCTGTGTAATTGCTTCTGGACCACACTGTAATAACAGGCCCTCTCATTCTTCCTTAAGCACCAGTAAGAAAGCTCCAAAAGACAATTCTGTCTTAGCCAGAGCTGGGTCCCCTGTTATTTTAATCACCTCTGCACCATGCTTCAAAGTAAGCTCAAACTTACCAAAATCTGCCTTCACCTCTCCCAAACTGGCCAACCAATCCAGCCCCAACACCACATCAACTCCTCTCAATCCAAACAAATAAAAATCTTGGATAATGGGAAGCTGTTGCATCTGAATTAACAACTGGGCACATTTTCCCTTACACTTAACCTTGTGACCATCTCCTACCTCAACCAAGTAAGAAGGTGTATCATCTACTGTCAGCTTGAGGAAATCCACTAACTCTTGGCCAATAAAATTGTGGGATGCACCACAATCTATCAAAATCACTATTGGTTTAGCACCAATGGAGCCTTTCACTTTCCAAGATTTAGTTGTGGTAAAACCAGTCATGGAACACAGTGACAGTTGGAGAGACTGAAGTTGTTCCAACATGTCCCCCCCCCCCATCTTGAACTGGCTCCTCATCATCCTCATCTTTCAAAATTATCATGGAAAATTGCTTGTTCATACATCTGTGTTCTCTAGTAAAAGGTTCATCACATCTAAAACATAAACCTTTTTCCCTTTTGTCCCTCATTTCTGCCCCAGTTAATTGTTTAAATGGTCCCCCTGGTTCCAAAACTGTCCCTAACTTGTAAGGGAACATGACTACCCACAGTACCTCCCACTGGTACCATCTCTCGCTTATCAGCAGCAGGTTTAGAATCTTAAGTCACCGTTCTAGTGAAAGAATTAGGCCTCGAAAAATTAGGAGTTTTAGGAAAGTTACTATTTCCCTTTCTACTAAAACTAATTTTTTCTGCTCAATCAGAATAGCTTTTTGTATAACTTCAGAAAGTGAGTTCAGTTCATACAACCTTACCTCCACCTGTAATTCCTCTTTCTATCCATTCAAGAAAATGCCCTTGACGAATTCTTGATCAATCTGCCGTAAAGCTCCCACATACTTCTCAAATTCAAAAACATAGTCCTCTACCGTTCCAGTTTGTTTCAAAGAAAGCAGTAGTTCAAAAGGATTCTGAACCATGGATGGCTGAAATCTCCTTACCACCACAATCTTGAACCCTTCCCATGAAGGAGTGGGGTTGCATCGCTCCCACCACTGAAACCAGCTCAGTGCTCACCCTTCGAGTGCCACCATTATGGCCTGCATCTTCTTTGCCTCCATGACCCCTTTTAGCTGAAAGTAACGCTCCAACCGATGCGTCCAACCGAACGCATCTTCACCCCCAAAAATCGGGATCTCTAGTTTGCGCCACTTGTTTCCGCTCCGTTCTTCACAATTTCCACCGAATTGAGAACTGCCGGCGTCGGAATTGGTGATTTGTCCGCGCCTTAACCCCAGTTTCACTGCGCGTGCCGTCAAAAGTTCTTCATCCCGCTTCCGATTCTCCTCCGCAGCCTTCGCAAGTGCTTCTGCGAACTCTACCCGCGCCATCAAGGTTTCACACTCTTGCTCCCATTCGTCAGAATTTCTCGCCATACTTCGCGTCTTCATGCACCGTAATCGGTGTAATCGTTCGATTCAAGGCACCAGGATGATGCTCTGATACCAATGATAGAAACCGAACCCAGAAAGGAAAATTGACAGAGAAAGAGTAGAAGAAATTCACAAGAAACTGATTATGAGAACAGGGAAAAGCTAAAAGAAATTCTGGAGAGAGAGAGTTACAACTGATTCTCCAACAGAATCAGTAACTGAATCGCCACCAATTCAGTAACTAACGAACTACTTTCCTAATTACCATAGAAGTTACTATTTACTTATTTATACAGATTATTATGTCCTTAAGCAGTGCCAGTCTGGCGCCTAGTGTATACTTTTCTAATAGCAGGCCTAGGGAGCCTGCTTATTCTATCATTATGCCTCCACAGTACCAAATTAAAAATCTAGCACTGCTGAATAAAATATCATTTTTATAAAACTATGGTCAAACAAATTTTGAGTAGCACCTCAATAAATTAAGGAGCAAGATGTAAATAGAAGCCTTCATTTCAAAGGGAATGGAGATATCATTTACGGGCATAATACCTTAACAAAAGGAGAGTCTACAAGAAGATGAGAAAACACAGTCTTGGAGGACTTCAACAAGCCTCCATACATCTCCTTTGAAGCCCAACTAGCAATTGCATTGTTCATACGGTATTGTGTTGTTAACCTGGTGGTGAGAATTCCTTGATGCAATGTTGTAGCTCTCTCAAGTAGAGATATTCCTAGACCACCTTCTAGAGCTTTTCTAGATAATATGACAGGAGCAAGTTGGCATTGATCACCAGCAAGAATACAGCGCTTTCCCTGCAATATTGGAATCCAGCAAGAGGGTTCAATTGCCTGTCCAGCTTCATCTATGACAACCAAGTCAAAAGCATCTAGCCTTCGAATCAAAGGATCAGCTGCTCCGGTATTGGTGGCAAGCACAACCTGAGCACTAGACATGACTTCATCCATGGTCTGCTTTTCCTTTTTCTTCAGAGACCTCCCCAACTGTTTCAAAAGTTGGCGAATGCCAGCAGCTAATGAATCATCCTTTAAACAATGTCTTAGATCTTTCCTTAGATCTGACTTCTTCCTCTCATACTCTTCTCGAAAACTTGCAAGCTTTGCATTAACAATTTCTCCCAAAGACTTTGATCCCACTCTTTTTGATGTACAAGCTGGATTTCCAACCCGCACAATATTTACGCCAACACTTGAAAGCATTTCAACCATGTTATCAACAGCTGCATTAGTAGGTGCTGTAACAAGAACCCTTTCACCTTGTTGAACAGCACATACTATAAGCTGCTTGAGCAAACCACTCTTGCCTGAACCAGGAGGCCCTTGGATAACCAACACTGGCCTCCTCTTATTCAAACCCAGTGCAATTGTTCTCTGCTGAGACTTATCAAAGGTTTCACTTCCTAATATTCCATTCAAACTTTCTTCTGCCCAGTCAGCCAAATCATTCTTTTCAAGCCACGCAACATCTTCTCCATCTCCAAACAGTGTAGCAACAACAGAAATTGAAGGATTCTTCTTTCGTAAACCATTCTTCTGAAGCAGCATTAGGGCTTCACAGTTGCGCTGGAAAAAATAGTAAGAGCTGATTAAAAGATGCATATTTAAGTACATATAATCATTGAGATAAAAAGTAAAATATTAATAAAATTAACAAACAGAACCATCACAGTAAACTTATATGTTAATTTGTTTTAAACTGATCACTAAATGTAGAATTAACAAAAAGAGCAAAATGTACTAATTATTTCATGGGATAAAGGACAGATGGCCTGGTGAATAGACTCACTAACATTGTCAATGTTCAACTCTGAGACAATATTATTATTCTTTAGGAAAAGAAAATTGATAAATTATATTCACTTTTTAAACACGGCTTAAAACTAAATACATTACATACCATCCTTTTTTAATTTTAAAAGCAACACATCATAACTATAAGTAGAAAGATTAAATAACATTAACTCCACCAGAATTTGTCTGTTAAATCTTTAATGTGTGTATAAAAATTCAAAAAATTTACCACCTTCTTAGAGTTTGTCAAGTTTAATACATACAGTTGAAATATGGAGAAATATCTTTTTATTTCTTAAATTAAAACTCCAAAGAGGTTACATTATATAGAAGACAACTAGATAAGAACCCAATCTCCTAATAAGATAACAAAAGATAACAACCTAACTAGATAATGAAAAATATCTCCTAAAAACAAATATTCAATATATCACAACACTCCCCCTCAAGCTGGTGAATGGATGTCTATCATTCCCAGCTTGCAAGTAAGATCTCGAAATCGTTCCAAGGGAAGTCCTTTGGTGAGCACATCAGCCAATTGTAGTACTGAGGGGACATACTGTGTAGAAATAAGACCTCTGTCTAACTTTTCTTTGATGAAGTGCCGGTCTATCTCTATGTGTTTCGTTCTATCATGTTGGACTGGATTGTGAGCAATACTAATGGCAGACTTATTATCACATAAAAGTCTCATGGGAGCTTCACGCTTTATCTTCAAGTCATCTAGTATGATCTTCATCCACAATAACTCACAGACTCCTTGAGCCATGGCTCTGAATTCTGCCTCTGCACTTGACCTGGCAACGACATTTTGCTTCTTGCTCCTCCATGTCACTAAATTTCCACCCAAGAACATACAATATCCTGTAGTGGACCTCCTGTCATCAATTGATCCTGCATAATCTGCATCAGTATAAATTTCCATAGATAACTGCTCATTTTTCTTGAACAATAGACCTCTTCCTAGACTTGCCTTCAAATACTGCAAGATTCTATTCACAGCTTGTAAGTGCCTCTCTCGTGGGTCATGCATGAACTGACTGACAACACTAACTGAATAAGCTATATCAGGCCTAGTGTGAGATAAATAAATGAGCTTCCCCACAAGTCTCTGGTATTGAGCCTTATCAACCCTTGGGTCCTCCTCATTACTCCCAATCTTGTGATTCTGCTCTATAGGGGCTCCAGTGGGCTTACAACCCAGTTTGCCAGTCTCTTTGAGAAGATCAAGGACGTACTTTCTCTGAGAGATGAAAATGCCTTGTTTTGAGTATGCCACCTCCATACCTAGGAAATATTTCAGCTTTCCAAGGTCCTTCATTTCAAACTGAGTTGCTAACTCCTTTCTCAAGTTCTGCTTCTCAAGATCATCATTACCTGCAATGATCATATCGTCTACATAGACTAACAGAATAGTGAGTTTGCCATTTTGAGTATGTTTTATGAAGAGCGTATGATCTCCTTGGCTCTGTTTATAACCAAGGGAAACCATAGCTTGTGTAAACCTCCCAAACCAAGCTCGGGGAGACTGTTTGAGCCCATATAGGGCCTTCTTCAATCTGCACACTTTATTTCTTCCTGAAGTAGGATCATAGCCCGGCGGAATTTCCATATACACTTCTTCCTCCAAATCTCCATGCAAGAATGCATTTTTAACATCAAACTGTTGCAACTCCCAATCAAAGTGAGCTGCTAAGGAAAGAATGATCCTTACAGTGTTCATTTTTGCAACCGGAGCAAACGTCTCCTCATAGTCAATTCCATAAGTCTGGGTGTATCCCTTTGCAACTAGTCTCGCCTTATACCTGTCAAGTGTGCCATCAGGTCGATACTTCACTGTATATATCCACCTGCAACCTACAGTCCTCTTGTCACTTGGCTTCTCAACAATCTCCCAAGTCTCATTCTTCTCTAGCGCATGCATCTCTTCATTCATGGCTTGAATCCAGTTCTTATCTGTTAATGCTTCTTGTAGTGATGCAGGGACTCTAATAGAGTCAATAGCTGATATAAAACTCTGATGCTCCAAAGACAGATTTTTAGTAGACACAAACTGGGATATAGGATACTTGGTACATGATCGTTTTCCTTTTCTCAAGGCAATAGGTAGCTCATCAAGGTTAGGCTCAGAAGAATTATTAGGCTCAATGTTACGAACACTTACCTCGGGTTCAGACGATTGAACTTGTTGTTGGAACAGGACGGGTTTAACTTTCCGCTTGTATGTTATCCTATATCTGTCAACACCATCATTATTCTGGACGGGTTCAGGATCATTGTCATCACCATCATTATTTTGTACCTGTATTGGTTCAGGATCATTGTCATCATCGTCATTCTGGACCGGCGGCATTGGCTCTGGATCATTTTCCTCAGTGGTAGGAATCGAGGAAGGCATCAAGGGCTCCCGTGTTAGAGGAATAACAGACAAATCTAGAGACTCAGATTCCTGACTATTCTCCCCCTGAAGCTGAGAACTAGGATAAAAAGGCTCTGTTTCCTGAAAGGTAACATCCATGGATTTGTAGACACGACAACTAGGAGGATGATAACATTTATATCCCTTCTTATCTGAAGCATATCCGATGAAGATACATTTAATAGCCCGAGGATCTAACTTTCCCCGATGAGGACCATGAACATGCACAAAGGCAGAACAACAAAAAACACGACCTTTGAGACTCGACATCATGGGAACTGACGGAAAGAAACTAGTCATAACCTGCACGGGACTAACGCCAGATAAAACCCTAGAAGGTAACCTATTGATTAAATAAGCAGAGGTCAAGACAGCGTAATGCTCGAGTGACTTCAAGAAGATGACGATTTTTCCTTTCAGCAACACCATTTTGTTGTGGGGTGTCAACACAAGTCAACTCATGAACAACACCATTATTTTTTAGAAAATTGTAAAGATTCTGATTGACATACTCTTTCCCATTGTCTGACCGTAACCTCTTAATAGGTTTCCCAAATTGTGTTCTAACCATGTGGAAAAAGTTAACAAACAATTGAAACACCTCAGACTTATCTTTCATAAGAAAAACCCATGTAACCCGAGTACAATCATCAATAAAAGTAACAAACCATTTTTTACCAGAAATACTAGAAACTGACGAAGGTCCCCACACATCAGAGTGAACAAGATCAAAAGGTTCAACACTCCTAGTATCACTCGGGGAATAAGTTGCTCGATGAGATTTGGCATACTGACACACATCACAGTGAAACGACTCAACAGACACTTTGTTAAATAAGTGAGGGAATAAAGACTTAAGCATACGAAAAGGAGGATGCCCAAGACGCCTGTGTTGGAGCCATATTTGTGAAGAATTCCAAGAGTCTGAACTTGTCTGATGACACTGGCTTATTTTATGCGGCATATAATATAACCCGCCCTGTTCAAAAGCAACTCCAATCGTCTTCCCCGTGGCAATATCCTAAAAAACACAACCGTTATCGAAAAAACTTAGAGCACAGTGCAACTCGGTAGTGAGTTTGTGGATGGACAAAAGACTGTGAGAAAGATTTGGAACATGAAGTACATGACTCAGGTAAAGAGATGGGCTAAGGTGGAGGTTACCATAACCGGCAATCGGTTCTCGAATTCCATTTGCAACAGTAATATGACGTTTACCAGGCATAGGCGAATAATTTGAGAGATATGACATATGAGGGGTCATGTGATCAGTTGCACCAGAGTCAACAATCCAGAAATCTTCCGTACAAGAAGCATTCAAAGATAAAAAGCTAGAGTTCATACCAGTCATGGCGAAAGAACTAGTGTCAGAGGACTTACTCAAGGAGTCCATGAAGAGAAACAAACCTTCCCACAGTAGGAGAAAGCAACAACGTCGGAAAAGTAACAAAGATTCCAAGGTTCACCAACAAGGACGCCAACAAAGATGGCTTCAAAGGCTGCAACCAAGCAAGGGCAGCAAGCAGCCGGTAAGAAACAAAGGCTCAAACGAGAGCAAACAGCTGCACCAACGGTGAACGTATGAGTAGAACACGTTCGGAAAAACAAAGGGCTTCACGAACACCCAGAAAATACTCTAAAGCTGGACACACGAGCCTCTTCTTACGCTCCTACAAAGGGAGGAAGAATCAAACGTCACTAGCGGCAACAAACGGAGGCCGATCTGGACAAAAGGAGGCTTGGAACAGCAAGAGGAGAGGCTGGCGACCCGTTCTGTGCCGGCGCGGACACGAACGAAGGCTGGGAAGGCGGCGCGTGAGCTTCACGCGCGCGGGACGAAGCTGCGCGTGGATCTCACTCGCCGAGGCGGAGGCAACGCGTGGGGGCGCGTGCTGGGCGGTCTGGCGACGCGGCTTCGGGAACTGACCGATCTGGGCAGGGCGAGCACGGTGGAGGTGGTGGTGGTACGCGGTGGCGGCCGGAACAGCGACGGTGGACGTGGCACTGTGGTATTTTCCAAGAAATATGCAGCAGTGAAGGAAAAAGAAAACTCAGAACTATGCCGTAGTGAAAAACGGCTAGGGTTTAGACGCGGAAGCAGAGCCCTCAAGATCGAGAGCTCTGATACCAAGTTGAAATATGGAGAAATATATTTTTATTTCTTAAATTAAAACTCCAAAGAGGTTACATTATATAGAAGACAACTAGATAAGAACCCAATCTCCTAATAAGATAACAAAAGATAACAACCTAACTAGATAATGAAAAATATCTCCTAAAAACAAATATTCAATATATCACAACACATACTCATGTATGATGAAAGATAAATATTATAAAACAGAGTACATAAATCATGCGTACATGACATCGGTATTTCCTTAAAATGCTAAAGTGCCTTGAAAACATAGAGATGACTTTACAATTAGTTTGAAATTTAATATAAGGAGATCCGCATAATTCCTAAAACAAAAGAAGATACATATGAGTTTGTTGTCCCCAGGGAAGAAGCTTTAAATATAAAGGTGCGTTTGGAAGAACTTATTTGGACTTCTCTTATAGCATAAGCACTTAAGTAGGTGTTTGGTCAATTTTATAAAAATAGCTAATGGCCTATGTTGGACCTCCATTGCAGTTATATCGTAGGAAGAGTAGAAAAAGTGGGGGAAAATTAGGAAATGGGGAAGAAACAGGTGAGAGAGTCCACAAGGATTCTGTTGTGGACAATCCTAACAGAATGGACATGTGGAGGACAGAGAATGAGCACGAAGATGCGGGAATCAAGGAGCGCGAAGATGCATATGAGGTGGGGGAGAGTGAGTGAGGGAGGCATTGGTTGGGTGGATAGTGGGAGGCACTTGTGCCTGGGCAGAGAACTCCTTCTCTGAGCTATTTTCCATTTTTCTCTTCTTAGTACATCTCTTGTAATTCCTTGAAGAACTCAGAATTATTGTCTGAGTTCTATAGAAATCCCAATTACAGTGTTATTTTCTGGTCCTACTTTGCTAGTTCCTATCAGCCTACTTATAAGCTCTTTTGAGCTTGTTTTGATAAGCTTTTAGGTAAACTTATGAATAAGAGCTTATACATGCCTATAAGAACTTTTGAGCATATTTCAAATAATCTTTTAAAGAAACTTATAAATAAGCACTTATATGATATGTACTTAGACATAAACACTTAATCAAGTTATTTATCTTAACACACCAAAACATGAAAAGTAGAATCACTTAATGCCAACAGCCAAGCAGAAAAAGAGAGCAAGCCATTGGGATACAAGTGCTCAAATGTGAGTCTTTCACTCTTACTATGTTGTCAACTTCACCAATGTCAGCTTTCTAGCAGTAAAGAATTGGTGTTAAATAGTTTAGTCTCTTGGGTTAGCAAAGGAAAATGTATTTTGATAGTTTAATACTATTGGACTTGTTCACCTTCCTGACCAATATAGTTGAAGTAATTAACAGTTGAGAAAGATTTTTTATATATCGTAGGTTTTATTTATTGTGCTTGATTAAAGACAAATAATAGATACTCATTACACCCTCATTTGGCTACACAACTTCTTACTAAGTCTTTCAACTCTCATAAAATTGGTTGTACCCTTTCACAAATATTTGTCGGAGCAACAAAATGTTTTGGCTGTATGCAAGAAATACATGATAGATTTCAATACCTCATAGTTAAGTGTATCAGCCAGTCCTTGAATACGGTCAATGCGCACATTCTTTCCAAATAGTTTAGAGAACGTAGGATCACCATGGCGAGGCTCCAAAGCAACAGTAATACTATAGCCATCGTCCCCAAGACTATGCACAAATCCTTGCACGCAAGACGTTGTAACTGCACCCCTGCTGTCACACGTTCTCACACAAACCATGTCCCCTGGAGAAAGAGTAGTAGGCGGCAAGCGGTGGTTCCCTTCAACTTTGAATAACACCAAATGCATTCCCCCCAATCCTGTTTACACAGTCGGATATGATTATACCAGAAAGAGGACTTTGCGTCCCATATATTAAAACATGTTAAATTGATAAGATTAGCATGTATTGCATGTATACATCATAAAGATAGATGTTTGGAATTTAGCTTATTGATTTACTCAGGGTTTTACTAATTAGAGTACATAGACATTCACCAGATCACACCGTAGTTATGATTCACATTCAAAACCTAGATGAGTCAAGGATCATAAAAGAAGAGGATGGATAGCGGCTATACAGCTGGACTAGATAATATAACTATCGAGGTATGGAAGGGTTTAGGCCCTGAAGAGATTATGAGGTCTAAAATCATGTTGGAAGAGTGGAGAAGTACTCTAATCCCAAGACATACAAAAATGCGCAAATTATAAAGGGGTTAAGCTCATGATTCCTACTATCAAGCTATAGGAGAGAGTAATTAAGTGAAAACTACGATATGAGAACAACATAACAGAAAACCAATTTGGTTTAGACAATGGAGATTAACCACGGAAACTATAGACTTGCGACTAAGACTAATAGAACGAAACTGGACGAATAAAAAGAATTACCAAAAATCAACTTCTCTTACAATACAAGCATGATTAAATTGCAGCAAGAAATTAAGTGACAGACATTGATTCACATAAAGCATTTGCTTGAATAATTAATATAAAAAAAAAGAGGAGAAATAGAAGACCTTTAGAGGTACTGATGGCGTTTAAATTACAAATGGTGTCACAGAGTTCTAGCTGAGGCTGGCTATGGCTAACTATGAACTCAATCGGTTTCGATGAATCAGAAGTATCATCAGGTCTCGGAACAGCATCTAATTCCTCCTGAGTAAACTCCAATTCAGCATCCCTTTCAATATGGAGTAGTTCTGACATAAGATTGGCGAATTCATCAATCCTGTGCTGAACTGCTCTGACCTTTTTTATGTCCATTCCTAATACGCCTTGGATGGTCTTGGGCCGCGTTATCTTTCTCGCAACTTCCTTATGCTGAGCTGCAATTGAACCATTCTCAATCTCAGCATGTTGTTGAAGCAATGCAATATTGGGACAACGGATTATTAAAAAAAACAACAAAAGAGTCGTATCCCACTTAGTGAGATCGGCTATAGAGATTAGCTGATGTCTGTCACTAGAGATATCAGCCAATTTTACGTTGGCTGTTGAAGGCCTAACATAACCTTAGCTTTACCTGGGCTTAGGACTATGATAACAAATCATTTTGAACCAAAACATATAATCAATGACACCAGAAAAAAAAAAAAACCTGAATTGGCAAGCTCCTTAAGCAATTTCCAGGACTCAGTGTCACGCCAATCGTAGACCAAGGATTTACTCTGAAGATGTTGGAGAACATCGCGTAGCTCCCTCTGAAAGTGGTCGAACAAGGTGGGATAGTGGGTGCTGGCTTTCAAGCACATGACTTCAAGGCCAAGGGGCATCGGAACCGCATTCAGATATGGCTGGGCCTCGATAACAAAAGTTAGACCAGGTTCCATGCGCTGTCTCAACTCGGAGAACTCCAACTCACCCTGTAATTCGGCGGAAGCCAAATCAGATGCCATAGCCCTCATGCTTTGGCGAATCCACCTAACCACGCTCTTACCAAGGTCTTTCCACCCAATTGGATCTCCATTATGATGGTTGTTCTCATAGGGTAGTTGGATTTGCTGCTGTTCCTCCACAAGCAAGGGTATCTTCTGAGACTGAGACCCAGTTTCATTGAACCGGGTTCCCCTCCTCCTTCTTCTTTTGGCGAAACTGGGAAGCTTAGTTTCACTGCTGTTAGTGGCGTTTCGAATAAGCCAGGTTCCGAGTGAAGAGGACAAAGAGCACATGGACATGGTATTGACATTATTACGTGCTGATAGGCAGAATGAAGAAAAGGGCTTGAAAGAGGAGGCGTTAGAACGAAAAAGCTCGCTAGCAACAGCAACACCAACACCTAATTTCCCTTTCGCGCCGCAGAAGAAGCAAGAAGGCACTGTTTCCATTGCTACGAGCACTTTAGAAAATCACACGGATTTGAATGAATAATGGTTACGGATACGGACTTGTGTATGGTGTCATGGTAGACAAAGAAGGGCTTTTGAATTTGAACCGCGAACTGCGTTTGAGGCGAGGAAGGAAAGTGGTGATTTTCTTATTTTTCTTTCGTTTATGGGACTGCACTGGTGACGGATATTTTAATGAAAACGACGGCATCAGTTCAGTACTACCACTTCTACATAACACAACACGGCCAACCCAAGATCCAAGCTCCTCCTCTCATTGGCTGCTACGATTTTGTGGCGTGGCTGCCTTTAGCCCTTCTACTTCTCGCTCACGTGTTCCTTTCTTATTCTATTATTTTTTTTTGGTATACCCTTTCTTATTTTATTATGTTTTTTTTTAAATAAAAGGATTATATCATCCCAAACAACTCTTGAGGACAAAAATGATGTAAATATGTGAGACGTTCAGAGGAAAAATCTCTAATAAGAAAAAATATCCCCAATAAGGACCCAAGCAAAGACCAACACAAGGCTAACAAAATAGCAATACAAATCCAAGCACTGGCTTGTTTGGTTAGAGGGGAGGGGAGGGGTTTTTAAAAATAGATCTTATTTGGTTTAAATTTTTGGAGAGGAGGAGAGGGGACCAAAATCCCTTCTGGCTCAATTTTTGGTTCCCTCCAATAGTGGGGGATTGGGAAAGAAATATTTTTTTAGACAAAAATATCCTTACAGAAAAATAAGAATTCCAAGTTTATTAAAATCATCTCTAAGTCTCTAGAAAACTCTTCTCTCCTCATTTCGCTGCTGCCGTCCGTCGATCTACCGCTGCGAAGCCACCAACCACCCTTCTCTCTACCGCTGCGAAGCTAGTGCAAGAGGCTAAGACAAAGATGGTGCAAGTGAGGAATAAGCAAGTGGTTCAGAGAGACTATGTGTCTAGTTTTCCCAAAGAATCTGATATGGAAATTGTTGAGAGCACCATAACTCTCAAGGTTCCAGAAGGTTCCAATGAGGTGCTGCTCAAAAATCTCTACTTGTCCTGCGATCCATACATACGAATCCTCATGAGCAACACGGAAGCCCTCAATGGCGAGGGCTTTCGTTCCTATACTCGTGGTTTTGTAAGTCACTTTTGATCCATGCCAAAACTGTTTCTATTTTTCATTCTTCTGAATTTTTTCTTCTTTTTTATTGTAGTTATGTAATAAAAATTAGTTTAATAACTATACAATTGCATATAAAGTAATTATCAAAACAGCAGAAAATAAATTTATAAAGGGTACAAAAGTAATTTAATTATAAAATTCTCCCCTCTCCTCATGAACCAAACAGAAAATTAGTTATTTCCTCTCCCCTCCCCTCCTATGAATCAAACATAATAAGTATTAAAATCCCTCCCATCCCTTTCCCTCCCCTCCCCTCCCCTCTATTAAAATCCCTCCTCTCTCCTCCCTTCATTTGAACCAAACAGACCATCTAAAAGAAAACTCTTTTTCCAAAAAAAAAACAGCCCAAGATAACTGGTGATCATGGCATGAAATGTTCCTCATATACTTTTTCAAGGCCTTGGATAGCATCCACTTCATTCCCTTCATAAACCAACCCAAAACCTTGCCAACAAGCCACTAAATTTTCGCTCACGTGAAGTAATTATTGATAACCTGGGAATATTCTAGTCTTTATGAGTATTTTATTTTCTTTATTTTATTTGTTTTGAGTCTCATGTAGTGTTTTTAGTCGTTTATAGCTTTATTTTTCACTTTTTGCACTTTATTGCTAGTTGAGTCCTTTTGTTATTTTTAGTTAATATTTTAGGACCCATTTGGTGGACAGAATAAACAAAGACAGGATAAGATAGTAATCATATCTTGTTGTTTGTTGCGCCAGCAGTATAGGATAACATTATCCTGTCCATTATGTGTAAAAGTTATCCTGAGGGGAGCTAGGATAGAAATTATCCTGACAGGATAAGATATCAGTTTTTTGTATGTTTATTACCATGACCCAAAATTAATTTCAATAAATAAATATAATTTTTTGATTTTAATAAAATATTAATTTTATTACTTATTAATTACTAATTTTTATTGTTAAGTTAAATTATTTAGTTACTGGTAAATTTAATTAAAAAATAAAATCATTTGTAAATGGTGAAAATATTGGATTTACTCATATAAAATAATTAAATTTTCATTATCACTTACTACTACTTAGTTAACATTATTTTTTGTTATTTATATTATAATAAAAATACACAAAATAATTCTTCACTAACAATAAAATAGGCTACTCACACACACACACACATATATATATAAATATTAATTTTTTAATAGTAAATATAGACTAATTTTAAATTATCATATGATATTATTTAAAATTATTTCTCTACTTATATAATTATAATTAATAATTTAAATATAAAATATTTTTGAAAAAGTAATCTTTTAATAATGGGAGTTGTGTATGGCGCCATCCCAATTGCGGGTGGCGCCACCCCCTATTTTAAAAAAATATCAAAAGTGCCCTTCATAAGAAAAAAAAACCTTTGGACAAAAAAAAATCTCCAATAATATACTTCTCTCAAATACCCCATCTCCATCCCCTTCAACTCATCATCATCACCATTTCACTCCCCCTTTTCCTTCCCATCTACCTTAATATTGAGTTGGAGGGAAGGGACAAGCTAGAAATCAAAGTGGGTCCTCCTAATAGCCACAAAAAATTAATTTCGTATATTTTCGATGTGAACTGGTTATTATTCGCACCTGGAAGTGCCATATGTGGTTAAAAATCGCACATCAAAGTGCGAGATTTTTATGTGTTTTCGTTTTTTTGAATCTTTATTGAGTTCGCACATTTACGTGCAATTTAAATGATAATGTCGCACCTAAAGGTGCGATAGTATGCAAAAATTAAAAAATAAAATAAAACGTAAGCCGTGGTTTAAAACCCGCGACTACACAACCCCCACCCACACACATTTAGTTTCTGTTTAAGAACCCTAGCCGCTCTCTCCTTCCCTCTTCTCTCTTTTCTTCCACTTTGCACACAAGCCTTTCTGCTGCCTCTGGATCTTTGCATTTCCTCCCCAACAAAAGCTCAGGTACTGCCCTTTCTTCCTCTTTCTTTTTTACCCTGTTTTTGTGCTATACTCTGTTCTGCATGTGGATTTGTTTTTATTCTCCCTTTTTGTGATTTCTTGAGGTCCTTCTATAAAATTGTGTTTTGAAGGGTTGTTTTGTTCCTGTTTCTTTGTTCTATGTTTTAGGAGTTGGACATGTTTGATTATTACAATAGTTAAGGTCTGATAAAAACTCGCACCTAGAGGTGCGATTGGACTGTATAAAAATCGCACCTCTAAGTGCGATTTTGGTGTTTAATTAAAGCTCTTCTAAGTGCGATTCCACTAGTTATGCTAAATCATATTAACTTAGGTCCCAAAAAATAGATGACCTTTGCTGCTCTAAATTTTGTATGACTCCCGTACTCCTTTTGTTTTTAACTCATATTTGGATGGAAACTAACCATTTGTAATTCGCTCATGTTGTTACAGAAATGGCTAGGACCCGTCAAACCGGTCGCCCGATTGATGTCGATGACACACAAAGCCATGAGGATGACATCCGCCGACGAAGTCATGCTTCGCACCGTAGGCAGCGTGCAAAGGCTACGGTGGTGGAGGAACAGTCATATAATGAAGCTGAATATGAGGAGCAGGAGCAATGGCGGGACAAGTTTGATGCGCAGCAAGGGTACATTGATGACGATCAGGATGTCGAGGAGATGCAATACACTGAGGATGGTCAGGAGGAAGGGGGTGATGATGATGAGGAGCATAGTGATGGTGATGATGGTGGTGACGATGATGATGATGATGATGATAATGAAGATGGGGTCCGTGATGACGGGGCCAAGAAAGAACTGAAATGAAGACTGCAGGCGATTGACAAAGCTGACAAGCAGCTGACCTCGTTCCCAGGTGGACCGAGTAATCTGGGTGTGATGCAGAGCTATGGCACCCATGTTGCCGGGAGGGTCTGGCGGTCTTACATTGATGGCAACATACCAGATAGGTCGCTGTTAAGATTGTACAATCACGAGAAGAGGCTGAGGGCGGATCTGACTGGGGGGAATGCATACATATCCGTTGTCCTAGCTAGGTCTGGTCTAGCAACTCTCGTGGATTGTAGATACACCACATACGACTGAGGTTTGATATCAGCCTTTGTGGAGAGGTGGCACCCTGAGACGTCATCCTTCCATTTTCCATGTGGAGAGATGACAATCACACTGGATGATGTGGCGTCTCTCCTGCACATCCCGGTCCGAGGCAGCTTATTCACTCTACCCATACTAGACAATGATGAGTGCATCGAGGTTCTTGCTGCTCAGTTACGGGCGACCAGAACTCGGGCCAACTTGGAGTTACTGAAAAATAAGGGTAAATCTGTACGTTTCAGCTGGTTGGAGTCGATTGTCGAGATGAAACTCATGAATGGAGACTTTGATGTAGCTGCCAAGGCGTATATGCTCCGTCTGTTGGGCATAACGCTCTTTTCTGACAAGACTAGGACCAAGGTATAGGTCCGGTACCTTTCCCTTGTGGCTGATCTCGAAAACAATGGGAACTTTGCATGGGGGGCTGCAGCGTTGGCGTTCATGTATGAATGCTTAAGTGCTGCTAGTCGTAGGAACACATTGTCGATGTCTGGATACACCACGCTGCTGTAGGTTTGTATCTGTCCTAAATTATTGCATTTATTCACTGTATGATACTGAATATAGCATATATGTTTGACATGTTTTTTTGATGTTGTATTTGTTATTAGCCATGGATCTACGAGCACTTTCTGGCCTCCTTGTTTCCAAGAAATTTGAATTAGGCGTACACGGAGAACATGCCAAGGGCTATGAGGTGGGCAGGCACTAAGGCAGACGGGTCCATTGCTTAGAAGAGAGCCAATTTAGACGATATTTCAGGTGATATCATATCTTGGACTCCATATGATGATCACAGGAACGTCTGTGCTTTTGATGATATATCCCTCTTCTGTGGGTGGTCACGTTGCTCCGGGATACTGCGCCCTCACCAGTCGCAGAGAGTTCTATGGCAATTTGGACATATACAGGCCATACCTCCAGCTCCGATGATTGAGGCACCTTCTTGTGCGGAGATTGACCAAGCATGGCTGATGTACCACTCTTTTGTGCTCCGCCCCTCCCATCGTGCTATATCACCGTCTCAGACGTCTCCATACTATTTTCCTTGGTATCGTCAGCACTCATATCCGTTCATGATACCACCAGAGACGAGGGAGCTTGCCACGGCGTCTGCTGCTGTAAGTCGTACTAACTTGTTAATTTGTTAATCATGAGTAGAAAATATTATTAAATACTGGTCTAGCCCGTTCATATCTCAGGGACGATTCGCTTTAATAATGAAGTGGTTGGACGTGGCCATGGACCCGACGAGCTTAGGGGCACCCCCCGAAGGGTCAGCTGTTTGGGTTGCGCATCAAAACCTCCAGGCAATCGTCGGGCAGAGCTTGCACGACGATTTAGTATATAGGAGGATAAAATCACATAGTACCTGAGGCTCTTCAAGCTCTAGGCCTAGGCAGTAATTCCATTACTATGATGTTTCTGATATTTGTGGCTTTGTAATTTGTCAACTTATTTTGGATTGAGCTAATAGTGTTACTCTATAAATTTGTGGCTTTAAGCTGGATAAATTTCTTGATAATTATAGTTCTCTTTATTGCAATGTGCTTCTTTGTGAATTTTGATATTTACCCAGGTTTTTAATTGTTAATGTTGATTTATTTTTGGTGATAACGATGTTCGAAATTTTAACAAATGAATTTTTGTTTTGTTTTTAATGATTATATTAAACTCCCTTATTTAATTGATTATTTTATTCATTATTTTATTGTATTAAATTGAACATTTGTAAGGAAATCGCACCTCTGAGTGCGATTTATTAAATTAAACATTTATTCATTATTTTATTGTATTAAATTGAACATTTGTAAGGAAATCTCACCTCCAAATTGAACATTTGTAAGGAAATCGCACCTCTGAGTGCAAGTTATATATGAAAATCACACCTCTGAGTGCGATTTATTAAATTAAACATTTATTCATTATTTTATTGTATTAAATTGAACATTTGTGAGGAATTCGCACCTATGAGTGCGATTTATATATGAAAATCGCACCTCTGAGTGCGAGTTATTAAATTAAACATTTATTCATTATTTTATTGTATTAAATTGAACATTCGTAAGGAAATCGCACCTCTGAGTGTGATTTATGTATGAAAATCGCACTCAAAGGTGCGAAGTGTGGTCATTCTTACACATGTTATGTTTATAACCCATAAAAACCTATAAATCGAATCAAGCATAATGGAAAAACAGCATTTCAAAATTATGTACGGACCAAATTATCGTTTTTCACTAATACATTTGCAGTTAGTACAGAAATACATGTTATCCATCAACTGTGAGATCAACAACAATTTGTTCTTTTCCTTTGTGTTGATCCTCTAGCTCTTTCTGATATTTAGTCATGCGGCCCAAGTACGGGAATTCCCATGCAGCAGCATTTCCCTCATGATGGTATCTCCATTGTGGTGGTGTTTGTGGGATTGGATGTCCATCCCTTAGCTTCACCTGCAAACATAGCCCTATTCAGTGACTGAAACTGGAAAACATGTCCTATAAGATATAAAAGTTTAACAAATACCTGCACCCAGTGATTTTGGTTAACATGACCAAGCACAATAATTTGGTGTATCAAAGGTGCTGGTCCTGTTAGTGGCAAAAAGGTCGAACAACCAAAATTGGACAACGTGATGAGAACAACGTTGAATGCTGTAGAAATAATGTATCCCATATCTGGAATTTTCAACCACTTCTTTTTGGTGACCGTCTCCCTAGGGGCCACTATCAATGCCTCCCTAATGGTTTACGACAATTTTGCCCCATACATGGCTGTATACTTTTCTTCCCTCTTCATCAACTCCTGAACCATCATATTGCGTACCTCATGCCACATTTGTTCACTCTTACCCAACAAGGCTGCTATGGCCTTGAAACCACAATTACCATCTCTAGCGACATCCATTATATCCGCTATGTGAGGATGGAATTTGCTGGGCATTTTATCCTTCAATGTTACGTCTTTCAGCTTCCTTGGAAGTCCTCTTTGAGGAGTAGGTTTTAGGCCTCTGGTTGATTTAGTAGATGTCCATTTAGGAACAGGCGGTGATGGACCAACAACGGTTGCCATTGTATTCACTGATGGATTTGTGGAGTTGCTACCATGAATAGAGTTCATATAATCATCCACAAGTTCAAAGTAAGAAGGATTACGCTTAGTGGATCCTTTTGCCTCTCCCTTTGTCCTACCCTTTGTCTTTACCTTAACAAGAGGAGGACACATTGATGTTGAATCAGGGAATGAAAACTCTCTCATTTTTTCTTTGATTGCCCTTTTGGTATGAAGATCCCCATTGTCAAATCTATAACAAATAGCTTCAATCTCTGACTTCAGGTTCAAATCATTCGATGGATCTTGACACAGATCCACGTTTGCCCACGAGAGTCTCCTCCAGAAATAATGAACTGAACCCAATGGCACACATGTGTACCTTGCAAGCTCACACGCACAAGGTAACCCATGCGTTCTTCGCAGAGTGCAACCACAGGAAGAACTATCAACTCCCACTCGGCCAACTCTAGCCCGTTCCTTTGCAAGACATTCAAGCGCTCTCTTGGATACAAACCCTTGCAAGTTCTTGAAAACCTGTCCTTGAACTTGTGGTCCCTCAGGAAGATACTATGCTCGAATGACGACATAATCTTCGTGTGTTGCAGCACAGTTTGCTTGTTCATCGCCGTCCAACAAGAACACAAATCTCCCTTGCTGTCTTTAAGTATAAGCTTCAAAGCTGCATGAGCGCCTTCAACCCTGCATACATAAAACACAAATGGTATGAAACGAAATTGGAAAAACATTCAAAACTAATCATTAATTGAATATAAATCTACCTGTTAGTTGTTGTGTTTCCCAGATGCATAGCAAAATCAATCCAGCATTTGATAAATTTTTGTCTGTGATCATCCAACCACGTCTTATGAACGTACGAGATGAACTGTGGAAAAGGCTCACATATCATTTCTAGCTCTTGCAAATGGATATCGCACTCCACTTCAGAAATCGAATCCATAAGAACACCCCATGCTTCTCTGACTACATCCCATTTACCTTTGTCACAATACAACTTAGACTTTGCATTGACACTCTTACTTATGTGAAACCTACATAGCAGGTGCTTTGAAGTAGGGAAGACATCTTCTACAGCTGCCATCAATGCAAGGTCTTTGTCTGTCACAATCACACCTGGCAAATTTTCCTGTTTGTCAATCAACCCCCTCAGTTTCTTCAACGCCCATTAAACATCGGGTGTTTTCTCAGTAGTCATGTAGGCAAAGCCGATACTAAATGTCATGTTGGTTGACGTCACACCTACCATCTCAAGCAATGGCAACCCGTACCTATTGGTTTTGTAGGTACTATCTATGAGCACAATATTCGGGAAAATGTCAAACAACTCTATTGCCCGAGGATGTGACTAGAAGATGTCTTCAATAACACCAGTGTCTTCGTCCTTCATGTGCCAATAAACATATTTGTCACGTTCCAGCAACTCCAAGAAATATTGCATCTCAGTCAATGGACCCCTCTTTGTTCTCTTGTACCACGTGCTTGCAGTGTATATTTGTTTTATTGTAGTCAGATTTTGGGGATTGTTACCCTTCAAAGCAACAAGCACTTGTCCCAGTTTAACTCTGTTGTCCATCATGTCATAAAACATTTGTTTTTCCTCAGGATTCAATCATCCAGCATATGCGTGTCCGACTAATGGTTGTGCCCGTGCATGATTATGAAAACCACATAACACGTTGAGCCTCCACAATCTGTCAGCCTTCCTAGGTCTTCCTATTAGCTTAAAGGGACATTCAGACTTTCTTGTTGTAGTGCTCTTATTTGTCAACTTCCCCTTGTACGGTATGTATTTTCCACCACGCTCACAACCAAGAGTCAGTAATTCATTTCTATTTACGCTTCAATAATCAGAATTTGCAGTTACAACAACAAAACCATTCTTCTTCCCAACTACACGAGCCCAGTCAAAGAGTTCATGTCGGGTTTAGAAGACCTGCAAAGAATAAAAACACCTAAGACATTTGACCGTACAGTAGATAGAGTAAAGCATATTAGCGCAACACAAATACGAACCTTATCAGCTGTAAATGCTTTTGTACAGTCAGCCGGTAAAGCATCAGAAGATTCATTACCAGAATGTTGTTTTAAACCATCATCTTCAGTCTTCACTCCAAGAACTTTTTCTTTCCCATGACCATCATTTCCTACTTCGTCCACATTATCAATCTTATCAACCTCCTCTGACAACATGGTTTGCATGACTGACATGCCACACAAAAAATTCACAAAAACTCAGAAAATTTAAACCTTAATTACTGGTCGCACATATAGGTGCGACCTAATAAATAAATTCATTTTATTAAATGTGTCGCACTCTAAGTGCAAAAATAAACCAGACCCTAATTCGCACCTCTAAGTGCGATATTAAGCTCGAAAAACCCAAAATTAAAACTCATAGGAAGCAAACGTGGAAAGGAAACGAGATGGGAATGGAAACGTAATGGGGAAGGAAACGTACCTCCCATTAATTATGAATGGAATGTATAAGAAGATGATGGGTAATTGTTGGTTGGTGATGAGGGAATTTGAAAGTTGTTGGTGGAGATTAGTTTTGGAAGGTGATGGAGGTGAGTTTGGTGGTGAGAAGATGAAGGTGATGGTTGTGGGGGTGGTGGTGACAAGGTGAAGGGGATGGTGGAGAGAAGAGGAAAGGGGTGGTGGTGAGAAAACAATGGAGAGAAGAGTAAAGGGGTGGTGGTGGAAGATAAAGGATGATGGATATGTTGGGAATTTTTTTTAAAGGGGCAAAACAGTATTTTACTACCACGGGGGTGGCGCCACCCGCAATTGGGGTGGCGGCAAACAGAACTCCCTTCAATATCATTAGTCACTTACCCCTACTAAGTTAAAACCCATTGGTTACATATATAATAATTTTAATTAAAATAGACTCGCTTCGAAAAAATTAAAATAGCCGAATTAATAAAAATTAATTTTATTTTAGTTAATATTAAAAAATAAGCTATTTATAAAAATGTAAAAAAATTATATTTAATAGAATAATCACTTTTAAAAAAAATATTTAGAAAATTATATTTTTAAAAATATTATGTATTTTTTATTTCAAGGAAAATTTGATACATTTTTCATTGTTTGTATCATATCCTATCAATATCCTGCCCACCCCAAACGCAGGATAGGATAATAGTCTATCATGCTCTTATCATATCCTGTGCTTATCCAATCCTTTATCCTATCCTGTTCTTATCCTATCCCATGTGAATTTGATGGGATGAATGTGGATCATGATTGGGTTTATGAGGTTTGATGAGATGTTGGGGAGTTATGTTTTGTGCAATGAAGAGTTTGATGGTGCTTTTTGGAGTTTTACTGCAGGTTTAAAGAGTTTTGATGAGCAATCAAGTTGTTTAAGGAGCATTGATGAGGAAGGAAGCCAAAGAAGTGAGCTGAAAGTGGAATTAGAAGGTTGTTGTCATTGAGCCAAGGCATATGCGCCAAAACCCAGCGCACATGCGTTGGCATTCTGTCCATTTTCCTGGTTACTCATTTATGCAGCGCATGTGCGCCACAAATGCCACGCTCATGCGTTGGCATTCTGCCTGGGATTTTTTTGTTTTGTTTTTCCAGTGCATGTACATAGGAAAGCCAGCGCACATGTGTTGGACCTCGTCAGTTTTTGTTATAAATAAAGAACTTGTGTTGTATTAGTTTTTATCTTGTATTTGGGGCTGAGACCTTTTGGAGCTTTGTTCTTGGAGCACTTTCCTAGGCATCTAGTTCTAGGTTTTATTCCTTTTAATCTTGATTATGTATTGCCTAGCCATACTTGGCTAGTTTTCTTTAGTACTTGGGGATTGTGAATCCTAGTTTAAGTTATGCTTTGAACTTCTCAATTTCTATATGAATAAAGTTATCTTTCTATGAATCATTTCTCTTTTGTTTATTTCGCTTGAGTGCACACAAGTGTTATGGTTGTTCTGGGACAAACAATAGTTTTACAATAATAGGGGACCTGAGATTAGATTAGTTGGTTTATTTCCATTTAGGTATAAGGGTGGGAATAAATTGTGTTGGCCTAATCAAAGAACAATAATTCTTCAATTGAATTGACTAGGTACTAAGGTATTAGGCTTAGCAACTGAGATTGAATGATTTGTTTGATTAATTAAGGTATTAACAAGTAAAGATAAATACTACATCACCATAGAAAGGTTTCTAATGTTCATACAACAATTTGATTGTAAGAACATAATTTGACTAGTTGAAACTTAAACCCAAGTACTATTTTGTCTCATAAGTGTTTCCAATTCTTTTACTTTTTCTTTGACACAATTGGTTCGATAGAAAAAGACCTTCAAATCAAATATCTCTTTGCTTTTCTTTTTCAAATAGTGAAATTGTAAGTGTAAATCGACTTAACCAACTATCCCCGTGGTTTGATATCTTATTATTACTTCTGGAAATATGTACTCTTGCAAAATTGCTATCAAGTTTTTGGCGCCATTGTCGGGGATAGTTTTCATTTTGTTGTTTTATACTTGAGTTTTATTGTTTGGAATTTTTGGTTACTACTTGCTGAAAAAAAATTTGTGATAGAATTTGTGCTATTAATTGTTTGTTGTAGTGAATGCGAGGTACAATTGGTCTTGAGTCGCTATTTTTTGACCCGGAGATTGACCGTACTTTCCACCGTTTACTTGCAGAACAGAGAGGAACAACTCAGGCTAGGAACATTGTAAGACCTCTAATTTATTGTAATTGCAGTTTAGTCCCTAAACTTGTTTGTAATTGTTTTCTAGTCGTCCGACTACTTTTGTTTGTAATTTGACCTTGAGTTAATAAATGAAATGTTATCCTTGATTCATTTGATCTTGTTTGGAGCATGATTGCATACCTTGAGGAACATCTAAATTATTTTGCTTGAATTGAAACTAGAATGACTTTGGCTTAGCGTTAAGATTTTTGTGTTGCAGCTTCAGGGAATGTATTTGAACCTTGGTGAGGAATTTATTTATTTATTTTAGGCTTAGGAATTTCGAAATGGAGTAGAAAAATCAGAGTTAAGAGCTTTCATTATGGTGGTTAATGTAGATTCCATGGGGGTTATGATAGTTAATAAGAGAATTAAGGTGATTAATGACTTGTCTAGTGTTAATGGGGGGTTATGAAGGAGTAATGGTTATTCATGGTGGTGGTTGCACGGTTTTCTTCTCCTTTTTAAAGCCAAAATCTGAATTAACTCATGTGATAGAACCTTCTCATTGAGTTTGAAAACCAACAAAGCATTTAGTAGAGTTAAGTGAGTTGGGGGTTATGTCTTTTGGTCTTGATGAGCTTTGAAAACAAGAATTTTCAGTTTCACCTCTGAAACAATGAGCCTTGGACGCCCGTCCCTCTTCTCCAATCATTCCTCTTCAGACTAAAATCATAAGCCTCTATTAACTTCTGAAACAACCCTCCCACTACCATCAATCCTTCAATCCTTATTTTACATGTGCTAAATTAGAGAGTGTTGCTTCATATTCTTGACTTTCACTTTTGGTCCTCTCTTTGTTAGCACTTCATTTCCACTCCTTCAAATCTTTGAAACTTCACTTTCCATCCTCCACTTTTGAACTTTTGCACTTTGGTCCTTCCTTTCCTGAAACTTACAAATTGATCCCTGGACAAAAATGATAATTCTACCAGCTTTCGTAAAAATATAAAAATACCTACAAAAATTCCTAAAAATATAAAATAAAGTTAAAAAACCAAATAAAAGCTAATCTATATGCAAAATGCAAAATAAACATAAAATCTACATAAAAAGAATAAAAATCCTATATGAGACTCAAAAATAACAAAATAAAAAGACTAAAAAGACCCTAAAATAATCATACAAAATCCAGTCACCAGAATCTCCGGTAGTATCCAGCCTAGCCCAAGTGTAACAACTCGATTTTTAAGTCAAGAGTCACATTGAAAAACGCAGAAAAACACTTTAAATAGAAACCTTTCAGAACATCTCAAGTTTTCTAAAACAACGTCTCACATATATTTGATAAATGTAGCCCATAGTCAATAATATTACAGCAAGAAAAACAAGATGTAATGAAAGTAATATGTTGCACGCATATGCTAAGTTTACAAAATAGCGGAAACTAAACATCATCTTTAAATCAGCCCCAAAAGTTCCTCAAGCTTGCATCAAAATAACCTTCAAGTCTTCCCTCATCGCTGGTCATCTGGCGTTAATCGCCCAAACAATAAAACAACAAGCGGTAAAGTGTTAACTCCAAATACAAGTAAGAATTAATAATACAGTGATGAAAACAGAATCAGTGATACATAACAGAGTATGAATTACATCCATATTAACAACAAATATTTCACAAATAACTCATTTTAGATTTCACATAATCATGCTTGTTAGTTCTCAATAAATATATGCATAATCTATGGCCAATAAGTTTTGCCGTATCCGGGCCAGGACGATTTCGTGGAATACTATCCACCGCATCACCCTCGGTTATGATCCTGCGGGACAAAGTGCCGCCACATCAAAACCTGAAAATCCTATATATAATGCATATGCTATGACAAATAATCATTATCCTCAGGAACTAACAGTTCCCACAATTCACAGCTTCCTCATGAACAATAACGGTTCACTCGTTTCACAGTCATAGTATCAACATATGCATAATATAGTCAGTTCTTCTTGGAAACACATTCATCATGTTATATCCAAAGCAATTAAGTGTCAACAAACATATTCAACATACTGTAATATTATCAACAATATTCAATCAAGTTCATAAACAATCACAATCAGTGTTCTGAAAACAGAATCACAAAAAACATCATAAATGACACAACACTAAGAGTGAGTTACCCTTAGCTTCGATTAGGTTGCATACACTTGATCTTCAACCTAGAAATAGCATATAAACTCATTTAGTTAACTATCCTAAGGGTAGGACACAATCTGGAAAGAAACAAAACTCAAAACGGTTGAAACCAGAATTTTTCGTAAAACAGAGCAGAACAGAGTGCCCCAAACGCCCAAGCGTTGGAGACCCCAATGCCCAAGCGTTGGCCATCGTCTGGTTACGTTAAAACTCAAAGAAACCCAACGCCCAAGCATTGGATCCCAAAGCCCAAGTGTTGGCTCTCAGCCTGAGAGTCCGGAATCAGAGTTTTTAACGTAAAATCACTTTTAAACTCATTTCTTTAAAGACCCAAACTTCTTTATAGATAGAAATCATTACCAAATTGATTTTAAAACAGTTTCTATATGGTTTTCAAGGGATATTTAAGAAACACAAAGATTCCAACAGAGCTCTAACGTAAGGACTAGAAAGGAAACCAACCTTGTATGGCCTAAATGATTAAGAGATTTGAAACTTCAACTCTGTCCTTCCCGAATCAAGAAGAATTCACAACGAACAACACTGATCTTCAACGAATAAGAAGAATGTGGCCGCAATGGAAATAGAACAAGTTAAAATCCAAGAAGATGAACTAAATCGAATACAATGGAAATTCTAGAATTAGTAAGAGTTCGAACAACTTACCAACGACAACACTTCTGAAGAGTTTCAAGGATTACAACTTACTTTGGAGAGAAGAAAGGTATGGGAAAGAATAAAAGATTAACGTACTAACGGAGTTTGTATTTATAGAGTGAGGAAACTGACTTAGAAAGGATTCAAATATTCTACGTCAAAGAAAACAGCAAGTTATTAATGTTCATTAATGATTCTGACATTTTATCTTTTAAGAGTCAATAAAAATGGAAATTTATCATTCCCAAGGCATTTGACACTTATCTCTTAAGGTCAACAATAACGGCTGACCAAACCACGCAAAACGAAACCAAAACGAAGTCCTAGTCTGTCAACTAAATGAAGTAACAGTCTGCCAACTAAACGAAGTAACAGTCTGCCAACTAAACGAAGTAACAGTCTGCCAACTAAACGAAGTAACAGTCTGCCAATTTTACCAAACGATCTCTACCAAACGGTCTCTACCAAACGATCTCAACTTTCCTTTCAAAACGTCGCCATTTCAGCCAAGGCTTAAACAATACATAATTCCATACTCAAATACACATTTCTCATAAATAAAACTAAATATATCAACCTAAAACTAACTCGAATTACTAAATAATTCAAGACAAAGTATAATCAATATACTTCAAAAGATTCAAACTATAATCACAAGAGTTACAGGGACCAAAATACAATCACACAAAGTTGAGGGTCTTACACCAAGAAACTCTGGATATCGGTTACAGTCTTCGGCTGTTCCCACTTAGTCACCGCTTCCACCTTACTAGGATCAAAGGCTATGCGTTCCTTCAAAATGACATGGCCAAGAAACTTCACTTCTTCCAACCAAAAGTCACACTTAGCCGCGTTCGCAAAAAGAGCCTTCTCGCGAAGAATGGTCAACATTTGGCGCAAGTTTTCTTCGTGCTCCTCTCTACTCCTCGAGTAGATCAAGATATCATCGACAAAAATGACCATGAACCTGTAGAAAACAGGTTATAAAACCATACACACCAATCACAAGATCAAAACAACAAAACACAAACACACACCTGTCGAGGAAGGGATTAAAGATTATGTTCATGTAATCCATGAACACCGCTGGCGCATTCGTAACTCCAAAAGGAATCACTACATACTCCTAGTGTCCATAACGAGTAAGAAAAGCCGTCTTCTAAATTTCTGCTTCCTAACTTGAATCTGGTGATAACCAGATCACAGATCGATCTTCGAGAAAATCGCCGCTCCTCAAAGATGGTCCATCAGATCGTCAATCCTTGGCAAATGATAACAATTCTTTATCGTCACTTTATTCAGCTGTTGATAATCCACGCAGAGTCAGGATCTTCCATCCTTCTTCTTAACGAGCAACACAGGCGCTCCCCATGGAGAAACACTAGGTCGAATGAGTCCTTTCCCAATGAGATCATCCAACTGGCTCTTCAGCTCCGCAAGCTCCGCTGGTGCCATACGATAAGGTGAAATCGAGATCGGTCCGGTTCCAGGAAACAAATCGACCGAGAACTGGGTATCGCGAGCAGGGGGTATTCCTGGAACGTCTTTAGGAAAAACGTATGCAAAGTCACGAACAATGGGAATATCCTGTACGCCGTTTGTCGATGATTCTCCAACACTAGTCGCTAGCAAGACCTTCAAAGCTTCTTTTCTTAGGGAGGACTTCGAAAGATAAGAGTCCAAAAACTCGGACATCTTCAGATCTGGAATTATTACTTTTTTATTGGGGTAATCCAAAAGTACATGGTGATGAGATAGCCAATCCATGTCAATGATTACGTCCAAATGTTTGATGGGTAAGCAAATTAGATTTGGGACGAACTTTCTATCCCAAAACATCAGAGGGCAATTCAAGCAAACACCGGTTGCAATTAAACTTTTGGCAGCAGGGATAGATACCACCAAGTCGAACGACAACTTCGACACATGCAATCCTAACTTTGTCACACAATCCACAACAATGAAAGAATGAGTAGCACCAGAATCAAAAAGAACAGTAAGAGAAATACCAGTATTATCGCAGTGATCCTGGATCAATCCCTCAGCATTATCAGCAGCAACTCTAGAGATATTATAAACCCTGCCGTGAGCAACGAGACGCTTCCCACGAACAACATTTATAGTACCCTCGACTTTCGAAACACGAAAGCCCTTTGCAGCATGTCCTGGCTTCTGATGGTTCCAGCACGTGATGACCTTCTCTCCATAGTTGTTAGCATAATGTCATTTCTTATTGCACTTGTAGAAGACGATGTCCTCGATAGGTTTCGACACACCTTGGCTACCAAAACTGCCACCTGAGGGTCGATCAGCACCAAAAGTACACCCCTTTGCCTGGGGACGCTGTTACAGCTTCTTCCCTTTATCCTTTCCAGTTGACTGGTTCCTGATCGGTCCTCCGCTACCCTGTTGTTTTCCTTTGTGGTTATCGACGTCTTTGATGCCCTTCTCTTTCTCAACAAGCACCTGGTACTGGGTGATTCCCAATGGTTGCACAGTATGCTAGATCTCGTAGTTCAGCCTGCTAATGAAGTGTTCACACATGAACTCTTCATCCACTTGTCCTCGGAAAAACCTGAAGTGCCTAGCAAGAGACTCCAGTTTTTCCGCGAACTTAGCTACCGACATTTTTCCTTGATTCAGATCAGTGAACTCCTTTTCTCTTGCAGCCCTAGCACTTCGCGGAAAATACTTCGCTAGAAAAGTTTCCTTAAAAGTCTCCCAAGTCACAGCATGGTGAGAAGCTTCCATCATAGCCTTTGCTCCGTTCCACCAGTGTTCTGCATCGCCAGACAGAAAATACGCAGCAAGGTTCACTCTAGTAGCAGCAGGGGTCTGAAGAAAAGTATAAATCTTCTCCACTTCTTGCAGCCAAAGATAATCTTCCTCCAGATCGTAGCCTCCGGAAAACTTCGGCGGGTCTTGATGCTTGAAATCATGAAGTCCTTGAGTTATAGCAGAAGATTGCTCCCTCTCAGCCTGTAGAGCTTGTGCTTCAGCAGCAGCATTGGCTCGGTTACCTTCAGCTTAATCCCGAGCGCCAGATCACGGGGAGAAATGAGCTTGGGGAAGGCCCTTGAAGGCAGACTCCAGGAGACATGCTCTGAGCAGTCATATGTTTTCTTCCCCTTCTAAGTCCCTTCTAAGTCTCAAGCTGAAGGTATGGCGGATGGTGATAGAGCCGATGGATGCCAATCTTTGCTCTTGCCGGCTAAGTCTCCTATGCCTCCAGGGGTCTTGACGAGGGCTAGACGTTCCATTTCGGTGGGTAAGCATGTGGGTGTTGTCTTTTCTTGCCCCGATGATGTTGCAGTGAACCAAATAGTGGCTCAAATCATGGAGCGCAGAATCTCGTAGGGGTGGTTTTTTGTTTTTGGCTTTTTTTTTGGGATGTTTGTCTTGTGCTGTATATGTTGGTGTTGTCGAAGGTGGGGCTTTGTTTTCTCCCTTTTTGGTTTGATGGGGTTGTTTCTTTCCTTTTTCTCCTCAAGTGGCGGGTGGGCTTGTACTCTACATGGTTTTTGTAGGTTTTTTGGCCGCTATTTCATATCAATACATCTTTTTGCTTTCAAAAAAAATAAACAGTCGCTTGTTGAGTCATCAAGGTAGTTAGATTGGTAATGGCAGCAGCCATTTGATTCATAGCATTTTGGTTCGCCATTTCTGAGTTTTGACCAGTTAGTCTCTTACTCCTGCTTATAAGACAACTAACAGTTAAATCAAAAAACAGATACAACAACTATGTTAGTCAAACACAATTAGATCGTCCGTTTGAGACAATCTTAAACAATAATCATAACACTTTTATGACAAACGATTCAAACATAAAATTCCTCATTTGATCGACACCCCATCGATCGACGTCAGAATAATCACCCGACAGCGCTGGTTATCTCAACCATCGCTCTGATACCACAAACGTAACACCCCAATTTTTGGGTTGAGGTTCACATAGTAATTACGCGGAAAATATCTTTTGAAACCTCTCAAAAACACTCAAGTTCCAAAAAGCCAACATCGCTTGATAGTTATAATTGATAAATTAACCCATAGTAATAATTGATATTTGTCTTCACTTCCAAATATCAAACTTCTTAAGCCTCATTGCCCTGAACATCTATGGCGTTAAGCGCCCAAACAAAATCAAACAAAACAAGCAGAAAGGGTTAACTCGAAAATCAAGAAATTAACATACAACAATAGTGATAAAAACAACAATAACATCATTTACAAAACAGAATCATTATAACCCAATAATCATATCAACATTGCATATTTTCTCACTCTACAAATTCAAATAAGCATGTGCATGATCCTCAACATCTATATGCATAAATATGGCCATTATTCACCCTAAACCGGGTCAGAAAAATCACGTAGGACAAAGTACCACCACATTGCCCTTGGTTGATACCACGGGACAAAGATCTGTCACATCAACCTAAAAATCCCCAGTTGATCACGTGGGACAAAATACCGCCACACCAACCCAATAATCCACAGTTGATCCCGAGGGACAAAGTGCCGCCACATCAACCCATTATATATGTATAAATAATTCTTATGCTATGACCATACGAAATTCATAATCCTCATGAACCAACAGTCCACACAAAAGCTCAGTCATAGTATAACACATGCATAAAACATCAATCATCAATTCCTCAAAACGTTTACATCACGTTATAATTAAATAACACATGAAAAATATATCAAAGTTCTATCATACATCATCACTTACATCATACCAACATGTCAACAACAACTCAGAATTATATCCTCAAGACAACTCAAACAGAATCCTTAAAACAGAATGCAAATCAATCACAAACTCACATGGAAAAACCTAGGGAGAGTTACCCTTACCTCTGAGAGGGTTGCATGCAAGTGTTTACAAACCTTGTAAGACAAAAAAACATGTATACATCCATCAAAAATCATAGAAAAAGGTTGGAAAACAACTCCTAAGAATTTTAGACCAAAAGAGCAAAAACAACAATTTGCTGGCAGGGGCATAGCGCCCCAGCGTTGGGTTCCAACGCTCAAGCGTTGGGTTCCTGTCTGGCAACACGAACTGGGAAGAACCTCAACACCCAGGCATTGGGAGTCCAGCGCTCATGCGTTGGCTCCCTTCCAGGAACCCTAAAAGCCAAGTTTTTCACCCGAAAATCGATTTTTAACCAATTCCTTCCCAAACCAAAATTCTTCCCTGTTCAGAATCAATATTATAACCTAGAAAATAAGTTTTCTACCCAAAATCTCAAAGGTTTCTAATTTCTATGAAATTCATTTGCACAAGAATTACTACTAGATTTTAAACTGAAAGAAGGGGGAGGATACCAACCTTGTTGAGAGATTTGGTCAAGGCAGGTTGTACCACGAATCCCGAACCTTCAAGGGTGTAGGAAAATCGAGCTTGATGCAAAAAAAAAGGTTGAAAAATGATAATTATCTCTAAAACAAAGTAAGAGGTTTTTTCTCCAAATAACTCCGAATTTAGAAGGTTTTAGCCTCTTACCGATTTGACCGACACAAAGAACTTGGAGGGGATTGAGAGACGAGGTCTGAATACCATGAAAGAGGGAGGAAATCAGAGCTTTATCACCACCAAGTGAGGGAGAGTAGGTCAAAAATATGCTCCCAAAAGTAGCAAGACTTCACAAGTTTCCCAGCTTAGTGTTTTAGATGTTTGTTTGCAAAATTCAAGTGTGGAAGGAATTAGATGGGGTCTAATATGATTTGAGTCTGAAGAGGAGTGATTAGAGAAGAGGGAGGGGCGTGCAAGGCTCATTTATTTAGAGGTGAAACTGAAAATTCGTGTTTTCAAAGCTCATCAAGACCAAAAGACATAGCCCCCAACTCACTTAACTCTACTAAATGTTTTGTTGGTTTTCAAACTCAATAAGAAGGTTCAAGCACATGATTTGATTCAGATTTTGGCTTCAAAAAGGAGAAGAAAACCGTGTAACCACCACCATGAATCACCATTACTCCTTCATAACCCCCCCACGAACACTAGACAAGTCACTAATCACCTCAATTCTCTTATTAACTATCATAACCCCCATGGAATCTACATTAACCACCCTAATGAAAGCTCTTAACTCTGATTTCTCTACTCCATTTCGAAATTCCTAAGCCTAAAAATAAATAAAAAACTTCCTCACCAAGGTTCGAACCCATGCCATGTAGTCGAAATACCGAAATCTTAACCGCTAGGCCAAAGTCATTCTTGTTGCAATTCAAGCAAAATAATTCAGATATTCCTCAGGGTATGAAACCAAGCTCTAAACAAGATCAAATAACTCAAGGCTAACATTTCATTTATTAACACAAGGTCAATTTACAAACAAAAGTAGTCCGAGGACTAGAAAACAATTACAAACAAGTTTAGGCACTAAACTGCATTACAATAAATTAGGGGTCTCACATTTTTCCTAAATATGTGCCAAGATTAGCCCCTGCCCGTGATACTGATTTTTCGATCGACTTGTTACCTAGAACCGGACTGGTTTCCATTACACAATACCGGATGGCACCAGCAGAATTGGCAGAGCTGAAGAGTCAGATAGACGAACTCATGACGAAAGGTTTCATTCGACCTAGTGTTTCTCCATGGGGAGCACCTGTGCTACTCGTGAAGAAGAAGGATGGTAGATCACGACTTTGTGTGGATAATAGACAGCTGAATAAAGTGACAAGGAAGAATCGTTATCATTTTCCTAGGATTGATGACTTGATGGACCAACTTCGGGGAGCAGCTATTTTCTCGAAGATCCATTTGCGATAAAGGTATCACCAGATTCGGTTTAAGAAGGCGGAAATTCAGAAGACTGCGTTTCGTACTCGCTATGTACACTATGAGTATTTAGTGATGCCATTTGGAGTCACAAATGCACTAGCTATATTCATGGATTACATGAATCGAATCTTCAACCCTTTCCTTGAAAGGTTTGTGACTGTCTTCTTTGTGAATCTTTGGATCTTGTATGTTTTGTGTGCAAGATCTTAATTCTTTTCTTGAAAGATTCATAGTTGTATTCATCAATGACATCTTGATCTACTCGAGGAGTCGAGAGGAACATGAGGAGCATTTGCGTCTAGTTTTGACCGTTGTGCAAGAGAAGACTCGTTTTACGAACTCGACTGAGTGAGTTTTGGTTGGAAGAAGTGAAATTCTTGGGTCACGTCATTTCTAAGGAGGGCATTGTTGTTGATCCGAGCAAAGTAGATGCAGTGACTAAGTGGGAGCAACCTAAGACTGCAACAGATATCAGGAGTCTCTTGGGCTTGGTAAGATATTATCAAAGATTCATCGAGGGTTTTGCAAACATCACAAGACCTTTGACGAAGCTGACTCGGAAGAATCAGCTGTTTGCTTGGACATAGGAATGTGAGACTAGTTTTCAAGAGATGAAGCAACGTTTGAAAACCGCACCAGTCTTGATGTTACCACAGGGTGATGTACCTTACAAGGTTTATTGTGATGCTTCTTATCAGGGTTTGGGTTGTGTATTGATGCAAGATCGGAAGGTTGTGGCCTATTCTTCAAGACAGTTGAAGATCCATGAACATAACTACCCGACGCTTGACTTGGAGCTTGCGGTGGTGGTTTTTGCTCTTAAGATTTGGAGGCAATATTTGTATGGGAGTATGTTTACCGTTTTCAGTGATCATAAGAGTCTGAAGTACCTCGGTGATCAGAAGGATCTTAATATGAGGCAGAGACGATGGATGGAGCTTCTGAAGGACTACGATTTTATGTTGCAGTATCATCTGAGAAAGGCCAATGTTGTGTTTGATGCTCTCAGTCGCAAGGCTATCCATGTTACTTCGTTGATAATTAAGGAGTTAGAGCTGCATGAGGCTTTTCGAGACCTTAGCTTGAATGTTGAAGTGACACGTGAGAAGCTGAGTTTCGGGATGATCACCGTATCTAGTGGTTTGTTGGAAGAGATCGGAGTTAAGCAAAACCAAGACAAGATGTTGGTCGAGAAGAGAGAAATGATTAGTTTAGGGAAGGCACCAGACTTTGAGGTAGGATCTGATAGCATTTTGCGTTGCAAAGGACTTGTGTGTGTTTTGAGTGATGCTGAGTTGAGGAGGTTGATCCTTGACAAAGGTCACAAGAGCATGTTGAGTCTTCATCCCGGAGCGACGAAGATGTACTAGGATCTGAGGTTACACTTTTGGTGGCCGGGCATGAAGAGAAATGTTGCTGAGTGTGTTGCTGCTTGTCTAATTTGTCAGAAGGCGAAGGTTGAGCATCAGAGACCCGCCGGGTTGATGCAATCTCTTGAGGTACCGGAGTGGAAGTGGGACAGCATATCCATGGATTTTGTGGTTGCCTTACCACTTACTCGGAAGAGATTTGATTCTATTTGGGTTATTGTTGATCGTTTGACAAAATTTGCGCATTTTCTACCCGTGAAGACTAGTTACAAGGTGGAACATCTTGCAGAGGTTTACATTGTGGACATTTTACAATTGCATGGAGTTCCTTCAACTATAATTTCTGATAGAGATCCAAAGTTTACATCTCACTTCTAGAAGGCTCTACAGGGAGCTCTTCGTTCGAAGCTGAGTTTGAGTTCAGCTTATCACCCCCAAACAGATGGGAAGACTGAGAGGATGATTCCGTCTTTGGAGGATCTTTTGAGAGCTTGTGTGATAGATAATCAAGGGAGTTGGGACAAGTTGTTTCCATTGATTGAGTTCACCTACAACAACAGTTTTCATGCTAGTATTGGGATGACACCATATGAAGCACTGTATGGATGGAGATCCAGGACTCCTTTGTGTTGGTTTCAAGATGGTGAGAAATTGTTAGTTGGGCCATAGTTAGTCCAACAGACAACGGAGAAAGTGAAACAAATTAGAGAAAAGATAAAGGCGTCGCAAAGTAGATAGAAGAGCTACGCGGACAACCGACGAAGAGAGTTGGAGTTTGCACCAGGGGAACATGTGTTTCTTCGTGTGACGCCTACTACTGGAGTTGGGAGAGAAATTATGTCAAAGAAGCTGACACCAAGGTTTATTGGACCGTACCAGATCATTGAGAGAGTTGGACCAGTGGCTTATCATATTGTATTACCACCTTTCTTGTCCAAGATTCACGATGTGTTGCATGTATCTCAGTTGCATGTATCTCAGTTGCATAAATACGTTCAAGATCTTTCTCATGTCATTACTTAGGATGATGTTCAGCTGAAGGATAATTTGACGTTCGAGGTTGCACCGATGAGTATTGCAAATTGCAAGATCAAACAGTTGAAGAACAAGCAGATTGTGCTTGTCAAGGTGATTTGAAATTAGACGACGGAAGATGCTACGTGGGAATTGGAAGATAAAATGAGAGAATAGTATTCCGCTTTGTTTCTTGACTAGTAGTTTCAGGGACGAAACTCTTTTAAGCGGGGTGGTATTGTAAGACCCTCAATTTTGTGTAATTTCACCTTAGTCCCAGTAATTCTTGTAATTATAGTTTGAATCTTTTGAAGTATATTGATTACACTTTGTCTTGAATTATTTAGTAATTTGTATTAGTCTTTGTTGATGTATTGAATCTTTTCCGAGTTAAAATGTGTGATTTGTGTATGGAATTATGCATTGTTTAAGCCTTGGCTGAAATGGCGACGTTTTGAAGAGAAAGTGGAGCTCGTCTTGTTGGAGCTCGTCTTGTTGGAGCTTGTCTTGTTGGACTTGTCTTGTAGGACTCGTCTTGTAGGACTCGTCTTGTAGGATTCGTCTAGTAGGACTCGTCTTGTAGGACTCATCTTGTAGGATTCGTCTAGTAGGACTCGTCTTGTAGGACTCATCTTAGTTGGCAAACTAGTCGTACTCTTTCAGACTCCTCTTAGTTGTCAGACTAGTCCTAACTGTTACTCGTTTGGTTTGGCAGACTAGTCTTAGTGACTGGTTATGTCGGTTACTTCTTGTCTCGTTCGGTCTGTTCAGCCGCTATTGTTGACCTTAATAGATAAGTGTCAGATGTCCTTGAAAATGATAAACTTCCGTTTTTGTTGACTCAGAATATTTAATCATTCTAGAGTCGGTTTTCTCACTCTATAAATAGAGAACTTGTAGCAGTGCATTAATCTTTAGTTTTCTTCCAAAATCTTTCCTTCCTTCAAAGAAACCTCCTTTATCTGTACTCTATGGAAATACTTGGTGTTGAAGTAATACCCGTTCATCCTTTGATTCTTGTTTGAGTTCTTCTTGTTCGTTGAAGGACAAAGCTGATTCGTGTTCGAGTTCTTCTTGTTCGTTGAAGGACAAAGCTGATTCGCGTTCGAAGTTCTTTCTATTCGTTGTAGGAAAAAATCGAAGTTTCAAATCCCTTAATCATTTGAGCCATACAAGGTTGGTTTCCTTTCCAATTCTGATGTTAGAGCTTTGTTATAATTCCTTTTGTCTTAGAAAATCCTTTGAATTTTGAATATAAACTATCTTAGATCCATTTTACAAGGAGTTTTATCCATAAGAAAGTTTGGGTCTTGAAGAATAGAGTTTTAAATGATTTTTATGTGAAAAGCGCTATTTCTGGGCTCTCAGGCCGAGAGCTGGCACATGAGCGCTGGATTCGAACGCTTTGGCGTTGGGATTCTGCCAGAATTATTTCACTAGACTAGTTCAACCAGACTAGGCCAACGCATGAGCGTTGGGTGCCAACACTTGAGCGTTGGAGCATACTCTGTTCTGCTCTGTTTTACGAAAAATCTGACTTTGACGGTTTTGAGTCCAATTTCTGTTCTGATTGTATCCTATCCTTGGAATTGTTAATTAAATGCGTTCTTATGCTAATTCTAGGTTGAATATCAATTATATGCAACCTAATCAGAGGTAAGGGTAACTCAGTCTTAGTGTTGTGTCGTTGTGACGTTTTGTGACTCTGTTTGAAGGGTATGATTGTGTTTGCATTTGGATTTATTCTGGATTCTTGCCATTGATGTTGTAACATGATGAATATGATTATATGTTGTTGGAATAGAATTGTTTGAATAAGACATGATGTTTTCTAAGAAGAAATGACTATATTATGCATATGTTGATACTATGACTGTGAAACATGTGGACCGTTATGTTCATGAGGATTCTGGAAATTATGGGAACTGTTAGTTCCTAAGGATTAATGATTATTTGTCATAGCATATGCATTATATATATGTAGGATTTTCAGGTTTTGATGGGGCGGCACTTTGCCCCTCGCGATCAAACCGAGGGTGATGTGGTGGATCTTTGTCCCACGTGATCATCCTGGCCCAGTTTAAGGCGAACTATTAGATCCTTAGATTATGCATATAGTTAATGAAAACTGACAAGCATGATTATGTGATATTTGGATATGAGAACTTGGGAATATTCTGCTATTATTACTGCTGTAATTTATGCTCTGTTATTTATTGCCTATTCTATTTCATCACTGTGCTATTGATTATTGCTTGTATTTTCAGTTAACCCTTTTATTCTTTTTGTTTTATTTTTTGGGCTCTTATTGCCAGATGACCAGCAAGGAGGAAAAGTTTGAAGAATAATTTGATGCAAGCTAAGGAACTTTTGGAGCAGACTTGAAGATGATGTTTTGATTCCACTGTTTTTGTATAAATTAGCACTTGTGGTACAGAATTACTACTTTCACTATGTCTTGTTTCCCTGCTGTAATATTGATGATATTGGGCTTCACTTTTATTATTATATGAGAGACGTTTGTTTTGGAAACCTGAGATGTTCTGAAAGGATTTTTGTTAATTATTATTTCCCGCGTTTTTTTTAATGTAACCCACAGACGAGGTAAATTTGGGGCGTTACATTTTGTGGTATCAGAGCGATGGTTTAGATAACCAGCGTTGTTAGGTAACTTTGCATTCTGAAATCGATTGATGAGGTGTCAATCGAAAGAAGAATTTTGTGAAATAATTGTTTATGGATATTACTTGTCGGAAATTATCCTATGATGGGAAAATTTAATTACATGTATTCAACTAACTTTCCTTGTTATTTTTGTTGTTGGGATTAATCATCAATTTTCTTAACAAGAGTAAGAGATTACCGAATCAAAACACAGAAATGGCAGACCAGAACGCTTTTAACCAGATGGCTGCTGACATCACTAATTTGACTATGTTAATGACGCATCAAACGAATCTTGTTGCTACTCGTGCGGAGGAGGATGCTAATCGGGCTATTGCAACTGCTACTGCACAGACTCAGAAGGCAGAGAGGGAACAAGCTTCTTCTCAGATGAAAAGATTGCACGACTTTATGAGGCAGGATCCACCCAAGTTTTCTGGAGGTTATAATCCGGAGGAAGCTATTTTGTGGTTGCAGGAGATCGAGAAGATCTTCGTCTTTTTGAAAACCCCTGTTACAACCAGGGTGAACTACGCTACATACTTGTTATTTAGAGAGGCTGAGCACTGGTGGAACAGTGCTAGAGCTATGATGGAGGAAGATCACCAAGACGTTACTTGGGAGTCTTTTAAGAGGGCTTTTCTGGCTAAGTATTTTCCCAGGAGTGCTAGAGCTTCAAGGGAGAAGGAATTCACGGAGCTAGAGCAAGGGAGCAAATCTGTTGCTGACTTTGTTGCGAAGATGGAGTCGTTGGCTAGACACTTCAGATATTTCAGAGGGCAGATCGATGAAGAGTTCATGTGCGAGCGCTTCATTGATGGGTAGAACTATGATCTGTAGAGAGCTGTACAACCTTTGGGGTTTGCACGCTACCAGGAGTTAGTGGAGAAATCTAAAGACAATGAGGCCATTGACGTCCGTTGGGGCAAGTCACAGGGAAGTGGAGTATCAGCTACGTCCCATCCAACTAGAGATGACAGAGGAAAGAAACCATATCAGCGACCACAGGTCAAGAGGCGTGCTTTTGGGTCCGATCAACTGTAGGAGGCAACTTGGGCATTCGGGGAGCTCCGAAGCCAATTGAAGGTATCGTCTGTTAAAAGTGCAACCAGAAGGGGCACTATGCTAGTAGCTATGCTACGAAGTCTATTGTTTTCTGGAACTGTCAGAAACCTGGACATGCTGCTAGAGATTGCAAGGTTCCGAACGTTGAGAGTACTGTGAATGCTGCTCATGGGAAACGGCCCCTTTCTCATGGTAGAGTTTATAATGTCACTGGAGGAGCTGCTAATGATGCTAATGGGCTTATCCAGGATCGTTGCGACATTTCTGGTATTGCTCTTACTGTTTTGTTTAATTCAGGAGCTACTCACTCCTTTATTGCTGTTGATTGTGTGGCAAAGTTAGGTTTCCCTGTGTCAGAGTTGCCGTTTGACTTGGTGGTATCTATCCCTGCTGCCAAAAGTTTAACTGCAACCTCTGTTTGCTTGAATTGTCCTTTGATGTTCCAGGATAAGAAGTTCGTTGCGAACTTAATCTGTTTACCCCTTAAGAACTTAGACGTAATCATAGGCATGCATTGGCTCTCTCTTCACCATGTTCTACTGGATTGCACCAATAAGGAGGTAATTATTCCTGATTTGAAGATGTCCGAGTTCTTGGACTCTTTCCTTTCGAAGTCCTCCGTGAGAAGAGGATCTTTGAATGTTCTGTTATCAACTAGCATTTGAGAATCGTTGACGGGTGGCGTTCAGAGTATTCCGATCGTTCGTGACTTTGAGGTAGTTTTTCTTAAAGATGTGCCAGGATTACCCCCTGTCCGTGATATTGAGTTTTCGATTGACTTGTTACCTGGAACCGGTCCAATTTCCATTGCACCATATCGGATGGCACCAGCAGAATTGGGAGAGCTGAAGAGTTAGATAGATGAACTCATGACGGGAGGTTTCATTTGACCGAGTGTTTCTCCATGGGGAACACCTGTGCTACTCGTGAAGAAGAAGGATGGTAGATCACGACTTTTTGCGGACTACAGACAGCTGAATAAGGTGACAGTGAAGAATCGTTATCATTTTCCTAGGATTGATGACTTGATGGACCAACTTTGGGGAGCAGCTATTTTCTCGAAGATCGATTTGCGATCTGGGTATCGCTAGATTCGGTTTAAGGAGGCGGAAATTCAGAAGACTACATTTCGTACTCGCTATGGACACTATGAGTATTTAGTGATGCCATTTGGAGTCACAAATGCACCAGCGATATTCATGGATTACATGAATCGAATCTTCAACCCCTTCCTTGATAGGTTTGTGACTGTCTTCTTTGTGAATCTTCGGATCTTGCATGTTTTGTGTGCAAAATATTAATTCTTTTCTTGACAGATTCGTAGTTGTAATCATCGATGACATCTTGATCTACTCGAGGAGTTGAGAGGAACATGAGGAGCATTTGCGTCTAGTTTTGACCGTTCTGCGAGAGAAGACTCTTTTTGCGAACTCGACTAAGTGTGAATTTTGGTTGGAAGAAGTGAAATTCTTAGGTCACATCATTTCTAAGGAGGGCATTGTTGTTGATCCGAGCAAAGTAGATGAAGTGACTAAGTGGGAGCAACCTAAGACTGCAACAGATATCATGAGTTTCTTGGGCTTGGAAGGATATTATCAGAGATTCATCAAGGGTTTTGCAAACATCGCAGGTGATGACCAAATCTGCAAGTGTACGGTTGATTATCGAGTAGTATAAAAGATGTCGCTCTCCACAGGGATAGGTGTTTTAAAATCTAGTTTCAAATTGTTTAGAATTAGTGCAGAAAATGTAAATTGTTTTGTTTGATTCTGGTTTGAATAAGAACTTGAAAACACAATTCGCAATGAAAATATAGTGATAAAACTTAAGAACTTGGGCTGCGTAAATAGCTTATGAATTATGCTCTTAGAACCAATTTTATATCTGAAGTTAAAGCAAGGAACTCATGATGTTCTAGCCTAGTTTCTTTACAAGTTAATTCCTTAAACATGCAAAGTTTTCTTCTAAATTACTAAGTCTAATTCCTTAGATTATTAGTTAATTTAAGAAGAAGATGAAATTCTTTAAACTGGCCAACATAAACAAAGCCTATCCTAATTCCTTAATAATATGAAAAATGTTCTTTCAATTCCTATTTCCCTTATTACTTAAAAATTACCATTGATAAAGAAATAAGTAAAAACACTTGTGTACAACAAGATAGATGAAGAACAAGGAAATGAAACATGAAATGCAATATTATTCAGATATAAAATAGAAGCTTAAAACATAAACATAAGCTAAAAACAACCCAAGTAGTTAAAAAGAACTTCGCCAAGCATTGCTAAGCGAGACATTATATTAACCTGTACTAGGAGCTCAAGAAAAGCTTCCCACAATTCTCAGGAAATAATTCTCTAAGGAAGAAAGAAAGAATAACTTGGAGTATTATGGTGTATGAAGGTGTATTTACAAAGAAAGAAAAAGGCCCTATTTATAGCAAAATCTGCCAGTGTCCCAACGCTCAGGCGTTGGGCACAATTAAATTCCCACGTCCAACAGAGTTCCAACGCTCGAGCGTTGGCTTGCCAACGCTTAGGCGTTCGGCACCTCTACAACCTTCTTCCTCTTGATGGCCCTCAATGGCTTTGACGTGGCCACATTCTTTGTCCCCTTTAGTTCTGAAACTCCTCCTTAATCATCAAGACTCCAATAATTCTTAATTCCCATGTGCCAATTAGAAATGATGCTTCCTCTTCCAACTTCATTTTCAGTCCTTTACTTGCTGAGACTTCACTTTTGGTCCTTCCTCTTCTGAACCTTTTTACTTTTGGCCCTTCCTTTCTTGAAGTTTAAAATTTGGTCCTTGGACAAAATGACTATTTCTGTGAGCTTTTCTAAAAGACTAAAATACTAACAAAAATTCCTAAAAATATATAAATATATTTCAAAAAACAAATAAAAGCTAATCTATATGGAAATGTAAAAATAAATAGAAAATCTAAATAAAAAGTATAAAAATCTATATGAGACTCAATAAAAATAAAATAAAATAAACTAAAAAGACCCTAAAAACATCATGCAAAATCCAGTCATCACACCACTATACCCTGTTAGAGTAAAATATTTAAATGAATTAACCTATTTTGATAAATAACAATTTCGCTAAGTGTCACTAACTTTCTTTGAAGAATTTTATATTCAGGGACACTTATGAACGGAAGCCATGCTGCAAACATTATCAAAAAGAAAATGAAAAGTCCGTCCGGCTATGAGAATTGAGTCTGCCTCCAGAGTAAAAGTTCGTCCGCCTGCAGAGTCTGTCCGGTTCAATCCTTGTCAAACACATGGGTTGGCTAAAGAGCAATGATTGGAGACTGGTACAAAAAGAATTTGCTGAGAAGAGATTGTTCGCTCAAACTGAAGATGAGTTGTCATGCACCTCTTGGTGGATCAGAGCATTAATGGTGAAAGAGACAGAATTAAGCGCCATATACCTTGAAGATTCAAATTCTCTGACATTCCTTAATTCAAGCTTCTTTTGCTGAATTAACGGTGATATCCTCTGATCATCGTATCTCCTCAACGGCCAAATCCAAATCTTCTGGTCAGAGCATTAATTGCCATATTAGCTGTAATGCACATGCATTAATTGCAGCCTCTGAGAATCAGAACAAAAGCATTGCCAGACGACGTCTCTCTCTATGCGTTGAAGAAACATTCTTCACTTGGTAGACTACAACAAGCAGATGCAGAAGTATCCGTTACTCACAATCAAGCAAGTATTCAACGGAACTATTTTTGAAGATCTTCATCAGCGCTTCTTGTTATCATCCTACTGAAGATATAAATAGTGGACTCTGCATCATTTTCAACTTGGCGACTTACACACTATCAAAGCATTCAAATCCTTCAATTCAGTTTACAACTTGAACAAGCTTTAGCCAAGAACACTCAGTAACTCTAACCTTACTATTTTCTGAGTTTAGTCGCCAACTAGTGTGAAACCTTTATAGAGTGAAAACTCTTATTCTTCTCACACAAGCCCTTCAGAGAATCAATTTGTATATCATCTCTGAATCTAGAACCTCATAGTTTCTACCCACTCTTTGTGAAGAGATCTCTGTAGAAAACAAACCTTCTTGAAAAAGAATACTGGGAGAAGTCCTGTCGAATACTTGAGAGATAAATGAGAAGTCCTGAGAAAACTTGTAAAGGAGTAGTCCTCAGAATACTGGGAGAAGTCCCTGAGAACACTTGTACTATTCTGTTGAAATAGTGGAAAATCTTGGTATAGCCAAGGAATGGACGTAGCCCTATCGGTTTTGGGGGTGAACCAGGATAAATATCTTGTGTGCTTTACTCTTTAAAGTTCTAAGTCTATTTCCACTGCACTTATCTTTAAACGTTTTCGAACTTATAACGAGTATTTTGCGAAAAACTTTATAAAAGTAAAACACACAATTCAAACCCCCCTTTCTTGTGTGATTTTATTACTATCATACCCAACGACAGCTTGTCCTCAAGCGATAAAACTTAAAGAAAAACTAGTCCTCGAGTTTAGAAAAAAGTTTATCCGATTAACAAAGAAGCACAAGATACTTTTTCAAGAAAGCTTAGCGGATTTGGAAAGCATACAAAATTAACACTAGGACCTCTTTATTTTTCACAATTTTTTTTTGAATCATAAGCACTTACTTAAGATTTTCATTTTTTATTTTTCTCAAAGAGGGTCCTAAACATACATAACTCTAATATTTTCAATTTATTAATCACACTAACAACTCAAATAATTTTTCACAAAAGTAGGCTCCAACAAAATGACTCTTTTAAGGCTCAAAGGGGACTACTATTGGAAATTCAATTTCAAACATGAATCTGAGTTTTTAAAAATTCCTAGAATCTCTTCTCAACTTACAAAGCATACAAAATTCCAATCAACGTGCAACACAAGTTAGAAAAATCTCACTAAGCATGCATTCAGAGTTCTCAGCACTCAAAAAAACATAGGGTAAGTGGTACCCTTTTTAGAACTCAGAATATTTTCCAAAGCTAACAATCAAGATTTCCATTCATTTCTAACCGCATGCAATCCTATCCTCATCAAAACATAGTATCTTTTCCTAAAAGCAGTTTAATCAGATAAAGCATCCACAGAGCAAAAGTAGCATGTCAATTGGATAAAGTACTAGACTATGCAATTTTTTAAAATTCTAAAAGCAAAATAAAAACAGAAAATAAAAATTATCCAAATAAAAAGAAAAACTAAAAGCTGGTAAATAATAGTTCATCAGTCAAAATGCATGGGGGCCTCCTCTCCTTCAGCTGCACCTGAGCCTTCAGCCTGCTCAATGACATGTAAGTTCATCAACCTCCTCTCCAGACCAGTGGGGGCAGGACACCTTTGCTAGCTTGAATCACTATAGCCTGCATGATCCCAAATCAGGTGCTGGTTACTGGAAATCCTGTTCACATGTTGGAACATGGTTCCAAAAGCTTCCTCTTGCCAAGTGTTGGTAGAGGGCTGAGATGATGATTCCCCCACATTTCTGGTTCTTGCTCTAAAATTAGTTCTGGACCTGGGAGGTGCATAACGTGCATCAGAAGGATCACCCTACTTCTCAAGGGCATCAGCATGTTCCTTGTAGATCCTCCTGGAAGCTTCAAAACTCATGAGAGGAAGAGGATGGATGTGGATTTCAATGGGAGGCATTGCTACTGTCCCAAGCTTAGCCTGCACCAGTTTATTAATCAACATAGGGTAACCAAACCTGTTACCCTTTTTATCCACATTGACAACAAAGTGAATCCGCCAAGCTATCATCCTCGCCGCATCAATCGGCCTCTTGTTCAACAAACAGTAAATACAAAGAGCATTCTGTTTCCTAAGTTCAGATTTGTTTGAACTAGGAAAAAGAGTATCCCCTAAAAAGTGATCCCATACTCGAACCTCTGGCTTCCCAAATCTCTGGTAAATGTAACTCGGAGTGATCCTGTCTGCTTTAGTCTCCCAACGGGCTCTTGGTACAGCAAGTGCCTCAAGAATTTCAGCAAAGGGGTAGTTATTCAACATGTCGTTGTAACTAGCCCCATTTACTCCAAATTTGGCCCGGTCTTAGGCCTCAGTAGGCAACTTCAGAAGCCTTCGGATTGCCTCTGCACCATAGCTGATTGTGGTTCCTCGGAACCATGACTTGTAGGTTGGGATGGCGGGGATCTATGATGAGTGGATATTATATGATGTTTTTAGGTAGTTTTTAGTCTTTTTATTTTATTATTTTTGAGTCACATATAGGTTTTTTGTTATTTTTATGTAGATTTTATATTTATTTTGCATTTTGCATGTAGATTAGATTTTATTTGTTTTTCTACCTTTATTTTATATTTTTTAGGAATTTTTATAGCTATTTTATATTTTCAGGAAAAGCTGGTTTAGTTATCATTTTTGTCCAGGGACCAATTTGTAAAGTTTCAGGAAATCAGGGACCAAAATGTGAAAGTTCAAGAGTGGAGGACTAAAAGTGGAGATTGAGAGAATAAAAGGGCTTGAATTGGAGTTCTAACCAAGAGAGGACCAAAATTGGAAAAGAAGAATATGAAGAATCACTCTCTAAATTAGCACATGGGAAATATTGTTGAAGGATTGATGGTAGTGGGAGGAAGGTTTCAGAATTGATTAAGGGCTGAGTAGTGGCTTTTTATGACATTCAAAACCCACTACCAAGAATGAAGAAGAAAGAAAAGCTTGAAGATGAAGCAGCAGCGTCCCAATGCTCTAGCGTTGGGATCCCAGCGCTCAAGCGCTGGGACTCTGACTAGGAGATGAGTCAGACTTCATCCCAGCGCTCAAGCGTTGGGAAGCCAGCGCTCAAGCGCTGGGCCTCGGACAGAAAGTGGATTTTTAATGCATTCCAACGCCCAAGCGTTGGGAATGCTAGCGCTCAAGCGCTGGAGCCCAGATTTTTGCTATAAATAGGGAGGCAATTTGCACTTGTAAGACACACCTTCATAGAATACAACAAGTATTCTCTCTTTCTCCCTTTTGAGCATTGTTCCTAGGACTTGTGGGAAGCCATATTTGAGCTCCTATCCAGGGTAATTCAATGACTCCTTTAGCCATGCTTGGCTAACTTCTTTCTTAAGTATCTTGGGTTGTTTTAGTTTATAATCTATGTTTTAGTTTTCTTCTACTCTTCTGAATTTTATTGCTATAGTTCATGTTTTATTTTCCTTGTTCTTAATGTTATCTTGGTGCACACAAGAGTTTTTACTTATTGCTTATAACAATGAAAATTGGTAAGTAGTAAGGGACCTAGGATTTAAAAGAAGCTATATGACATATCACTAAGGTATTAGGATAGACTTAGCTTTATGTTGGCCTGAAAATTATTTCTTCATCTTCTTCTTGGTTTTTTCTAGATTACAAGGTATTGAATTTAGTAATTGAGGAGAAAGTTCTACAATGCTTAAGGTATTAACTTGTAGAAACACTAGGCTATAGCATCATGACTTGGTACTAAAATTCAGAAATAAAAGTAGTAGTTGCTAGCATATTTTATAAATTATATAAATCAACCCAAGTGCTTAAGGCTCATCATCATCTCTTTTTCTCATATCATTATATGCTTTTGTTTATTTCTTGTTCTGAAAACCAACAACATCTATCATTTTATTTTTCTGTTTAAAGTACTAAATTTTATATTAACAAGAACACCTATCCCTTGGGTTCGATCTTTTTTACTACGCGATAGTAAATCGTACACTTGCGATTCCGCTATCAAGTTTTTGGCGCCGTTGCCGGGGATAGGTTCTTTCAAGTTCTTATTTTTATTTTGTTTAGTGCTTTTTGTTTATATATAAAAAAAAAAGAAAAAAATATTATCTGTGTGATGAACTGGTGCTGCTAATTTTGTTTGTTAAGTATTGTCAGGAATTATGGCTGAAACATTCGAACAACGGGAGGCAAAATTCCGGGCTAAACTTGAAAAGGAATATGAGAAAAAGAAGTAGGAAGCTTTCACTCTTATTGACGAATTCTATTCTATTTTAAAGTGCAAGCAGAATGCAGGATTTTTGCCAACCCCCGAGCAAGAATGTAAGGCCATGGAGGAGCTACAAGTGAAAATACAAAGCATTTTAAGAAGGCAGCCCAGGGATGAACAACAATCACCTGTTCATGAAAGTGAACCCGTGGTTCAAAGAAATGAGGTAAAAGGAACCTTCATTATAGAATTTGCCTTTGAAGACAAATTGGAGATGAAGGAAGAAGAACCTCAAGGAACCTATGCTATAGGTTCAGAACAACAAGGCAAGAAACAAGAAGGGGGAGTTTTTCTTATCCCTTCTATTTGTAATTTGATTGATGTTGCCTTGAAAGTTGAAAATTCATTGGGCACTATGTTGTACTTGTGCCAAAATATGCATGATTTGCGGGGTCTAATGAATTTTGTAATAGACCCTGGTTGAATGAAAAATTTGAAGGGTCTATCTCGGACCTTAACAATGAGCTGGTTGGGAGACAACCCAACTTAGGATAGTTTAAATTTTTGTCTTTTTAATTTTCTGCACTACTCTTGTAAATAAATAAAAGAAAAAAAATTCTATGTTTTTGCTGCAGGAGAGGCCAGCGCTCAAGCGCTGGAGGCCAACGCTCAAGCGCCAGGCCCCAGATTTGCACCTCTGGTTCCAGTTAATTCCAGCGCTCTAGCGCTGGTGGGGCTAGCGCTCATGCGCTAGGCCCCTGGAATCCCAGTTTTTAATTTTCTAATTTCCTGCGCCACATCGTTGGAAACCCAGCGCTCCAGCGCTGGGACCTCTGATGCCCAGTTTTTGTTTTAATTCCAGCGCCCCAGCGTTGGTATCCCCAACGCTCAAGCGCTGGAGCTCGGGCAGGTTTGCTGTTTTGTTTTTGTTTGCTGTTTTTAGTTTTTAATAAATTTTGTGTTCACCATTTTTTTTAAAAGGTTTTAGATGTGAAGAAGGTCTTGTCCTTGGACTCGGCTGAGGTTTTGATGAAGACAAACACATCACAAAAAGAAGAAAGATTTTAGAAAAGAAAAGGAAGACTTCAAGAAGACTTCAAGAAAGAAAGGAACAAAAAGAAGAAGGACTTCACGAAGACTTCAGAAAAGGAAGGAAGACTTTAAGAAGACTTCAAAGAAGACTTCAGAGGAGAAAGACTTCAAGAACCGGCTCAGAACGTCAAGATCAATCATCAAGGTTCTAGTTTTAAGTAAGTCTTGTCAACTTAGTGTGCTATGCTTTATTAAGGTTCATATTGCATTTGAAGGCTCATGAAAGATCAAATAATTGAGTACGATATGTTCTCACAAGTTAAACTTGGTAGGAACACTCAATTAGAGTTTAAGATGGTTAAAAATGAGTTTCAGACTTGCAGTAATAGATTACCTGGCAGTCAGTAATCTATTACCTGTCAGTCAGGCATAGCGTAATCGATTACCAGTTTTCAGTAATCGATTACCAGGCATAGCGTAATCGATTACCAGTTTTCAGTAATCGATTACCTGTCAGGAAATGGCCGTTAGAACATAACGGTTATAGCGTAATCGATTACCAGAATGCTGTAATCGATTACCAGGTCGACATATGTGTTTTTTCATGAACCATTGTGTCTCAAACCGGTTGGCAAAGGTTGTGTTGGTTCATGGACGACCTCTAGTGCCTATATAAAGTCCCTAGACACTCAGAAACATCAATGACTTGGTCCATAACTTTCATATTCATTAAAGTCATCATTCTGAGTTTCGGTTCTCTCATTTTCATAAGAACACTCATGATGTTCAACATTTGAGAAACTCAGAATGCAAGAGCCTTCATTGTAATTGCTTGGAGCATACAAACTAAGATCAATCCATCATGTCTAAAGGATTGAATCAGCCATTGTAAAGGCATCTTCTTCTTCATCTCTTGAATCAAGTTGATTCATTCACCGTGGTTTTCGGTGGTTGTAAAAAGGTCCTTTGAATCGGGTTTGATTCAAAGTCCACCGTGGTGATACGGTGTCATCAGAAAGTGGTTTGCTTTCTGGGGCTTGATAGGTCCTCTTAGGGTCCTTGGCACAAGTATTGCTAAGAAGACTTGATCAATCAGAAGTGGGTTGCTTCGGGAAGATTGATAAGAGATCTTAGGGTCCTTGGTGCAAGTATCCGTAAGAGTACTTGATCATTGTAAATCTTCACTGTGGGATTCAGTGGAGTGGTTCTTCAGAAAGTGGTTTGCTTTTTGGTATAGTGGAAAATCTTTGTGTGATCAGAGGACTGGACGTAGCCTTCTGGGTTTGAAGGTGAACCAGGATAAAATCCCTATGTGTTCTTCTTATCCTTCATCTTTTACTTTCAAGCAACGTTCAATTCCGCTGCAATCACAACTACTGTTTCGTGATCATCATTATCTTGAAAGTAACAATTTCAATAAGGCGAAAATCGGCGCAACTCTGATTCACCCCCCCTCTTAGGTTGGTATCTGAACTAACAATTGGTATTAGAGCGGAAGTTTAGGTAAGTTATTCCTAAGATCCGGGAGAAGATAGCATCCTCATCTACAACAAGTAACAATGAAGGATTCAACATAAACAGGCCACCATTCTACAATGGAGAACACTACGATTTCTGGGATATCAAGATGATAATCTTCATAAAGTCATTAGACGCGGGAATCTGGAAAGTCATTGCAGAAGATCTCCTTGGGCCTATAGTAGAAGTTGAAGGAAGTTCACAACCAAAACCAGAAAACACATGGAGTGACAAAGAAAAGAAGAAAGTTCAACATGAATTAAAAGGTATGAACATCTTGACTTCAGCCTTCGGTATGAAGGAATTCCTTAGAGTATCTACTTGCAAATCTTCAAAAGAAATATGGGATACTTTAATGGTTACACACGAAGGGACTGATGAAGTCAAAAGATTCAAGATCAATATTCTATCAGAAGAATATGAGATGTTCAAATTGTTGCCTGGAGAAAGCATACTTGATATGCAAAAGCGGTTCACACATATATCAAACCACTTGATTGTTCTTGGTAAGGAATTCTCCAATAATGTCTTAAACACGAAAGTGTTAAAATCCCTTACAAGAGCATGGCAACCAAAGGACACTGCTATCTCAGAAAAGAAAAGTCTCTCCAACATGACTCTAGCTATTCTTTTTGGAAAACTTCAAGAACAAGGTTTGGAGTTAAACAGACTCGAGCAATATGAGAACAACGAAAAGAGACATCGGTCTATTGCTCTAAAAGCCAAAGAAAGCATTAATGATGAATATGATTTAGAGTCAGAAGATGATAAGAACATGGTCTTAATAGTCAAGAATTTTCGAAGGTTCTTACAAAGAAAAGGTATGAAGTCTACAAGTTTTCAAAAGGGAAATGAACCCTCCTCCTCTTCACCAAAGATCACATGCTATGAGTGTGGTAAATCTGGTCATATCAAATATGATTGTCCAAACATTCAAAAGAAGAAGCATGGACTAAAGGAGAAGTTTGAAAAGAAGGATTCAAACTCCAGAAGAGCATACATCGCTTGGAATAACAATGACGTAGGCTCAGACTCAGAATCAGAAAAGGAAAAAGCACACCTTGCATTAATGGCATCTCAGAATTCTGACAAGGAAAATACCCAGGTTAGTACCAGCACTTCTTCTTCTAATGATTTAGAATATGCTATAGAAAGTCTTTTTAAGATGTGTCGTAATGCTCCTAAAGTTAGTGTTAAAATGCTATTATTTCATCTTTAGAAGAAAAATGTCAAATGCTTCAAAAGGAATTAGATGATGTTAAATCTAAATTAGATGTTACGCATGCATGCACTAAATGTAGTTCTTTAGAAGTAAAAGTAGAAAATCTACAACAAACAATTCATAGTTTCAATCTAGTAAAAGTAAAAACTAGATAAGATTCTTAGTATGCAACAAAACTCAAACAACAAAGTGTGGTCTAGGATTTACACTCCAAAAGAATAACAAGGAGATTAAGAAATAGGAAAAATGTTAAAGCAACAAATAAAGTTAAATCTCTTGAAAGTAAACACATGCATGCTAAGTTCTTCTAGAAACATGAACTATAGGAACTACCCACAAAATGTCCCAAAACAATTCTAAAGATTCAGTCTTTAAGATTAAAAGAAAATTAGGTATTTTAGATGAACATGATATTTATCTAAGTATGTGTTTATATGTTTTAATTACATTGCATGATCTTTGTGTGAACTTATTTGATTGCATGTATTTAAATTGATTATGTGCTTATATGTTCATCTAGAAATGTGCTACATAGGACTTGATAGTTTTAGAACCTATAAAAATGTCCTTGTAATCGATTACCATAGGTCCTGTAATCGATTAACCCTGTTTGCAGTCCTCGTGTCTGTTAGAATCTACTAAGTAATCGATTAACATAACTGCTGTAATCGATTACCATAATTGCTGTAATCGATTACCATAACTGCAGTAATCGATTACATGCTCATGCTATATAATCAGAGCATGAAATTTCAATAGGAATTATTCTCAAAATGCTCCAAGACAACCTAGGAGACATTATGATATGCTTAGATATAATAGATAATGAAGGTTATAGACTATATGCTTGTAGTGAGTGCAATAGAATAGGACATACCTCTAGTAGATGTTATTATAGGAATATAGGATTATCAAATGGGCAATATATGTGGGTTGAAGACAACAAATAACATAGGACCCAAAGCAAATTGAGCACCTAAACATTCCCTTCTGAAAATTTGTTTTTTGTGTATAAAAGCAGCAAAGGATTTATGATAATGGATGTTCATCACACATGTTTGGAGACAAAACAAAATTTTTCATCTCATACCTTGAGAAAAAGGATATGTAACGTATGGGAATAATGAAATAGGAAAATAGGTACGCCTCCTCAAACAGTATTAAATAGAGCCATCTAAAGTACATAATGCTTTAGAAGATGAGAACGGGATTCTAGCCATGCAAGCATAGTTGAACCAGTTTAAGAGAAACCAAGTATGGATATTGGCCCCCTGACCTAATGATAAGCATATTATTGAAATCACTTGGGTGTTTAGGAACAAACTAGATGAACATGGAATCATAGTTAGAAATTAGGATAGATTAGTAGTACAAGGTTATAATCAGAAAGAAGGTATAGATTTTGATTAGACACATGTACCAATTGCTTGGTTAGAAGCAATTAGACTTCTATTAGAGTATGCTTACTCGATTAACTTCCAACTATATCAAATGGATGTTAAGAGCGGTTTCTTGAGTGGATACATTCAAGAAGAAGTCTATGAGAAGCAACCTCCTGGCTTTGAAGATTCAAAGGTTTCCTTCACATGTCCTCATCTTAAAGAAAGCTTTATATGATCTAAAGCAAGTACTACGGGCATGGATTGCAAATCAAGCAATCTGAAAATGGGATATTCATCAATCAATCCAAGTTCTATAAAGAACCTCTGAAGAAATATGACTTGGATGATTACAAAAGTAATACCCACATCAATAAGGATCAAGCACTTATCTAGATCAAGATGAATCATTTACTCCAGTAGAGATTACCAAATATAGAGCCCTTGTCTATACTCTCTGAAACTTGTCCTCCAAAACAAAGAACACAAACTTGGAAGACAATGAAGCAAGTTCATCATCCAATTCAGAAAATGGAGGAGTATGTCTTGCTTTGATGGTAACACATCATTCTAATGATGGTAATACAGAGGTTAGTAATGCAATTTCATATGATAAATTACAAAGTACCTTTTATAGATTGCATGATAGTTTCTTGAATATTTATGAAATATGTGCATATCAAAGTAGGATCATCTCATCTCTACAAAGTAAAACTAAAAGCATGCAAGATAAGTTAGATCAAGTAAAATCTAGAGTAGGTATTCAAAATGATTTTACATCTTTAGATCCATACATAATTCTTGAGTCAAAGAATGATGGATTAACACAAGTGGTAAACAAAGGTACAGATGATATGGATAAGTTGTCATGTAATCAAAGACATGCCTCTCATAAAAGTGATTTAGGTTTATCTGATCATATTCATCCTAGTGATGTTAAGAAAATCACTTTTAGACCAAGTAGTACATATAACTTTGGTCACACAAGGCGAGTACACGATGGTGCTCAACTTAGAAAGGATTATATCAAAACTTTCCATTATCCTAAAGAGAAAGTGCCTAACATAAAGCTAAAGTTCTTTCACTATACTCCTCATCAATGTTATCATAGGAATGATGGAGTTCCCAATAAAAGATTCATATGAGATGTGAAAGGAACTAATCCAAAAGGATCCAAAGACTATTGGGTACCTCTAAAATACCATTAAGCCTATTGTGCAAATGTGTTTGAAGACCTTGTGATCTGAAATGTCATATACAAAGGATGGTTTTTCAAGACACAAATTTAGAATATGGTATTGGTAAGAAAAATTCTAAAAACTTTATGTCTTTCAAATGATATTAAGTACAAGAGTAATGCATTCTTAGGCATCTGCATTTACATCATAGTTCTATGTTAGATATATCTTTCATGCAGTACCTATCAAGTCTGGAATTTCAAGGTTTCAGACATAATAATCGATTACATAATGTAAGTAATCGGTTACAGGGATATTTTGGCCCAGGATTATTTCAGAAAGCTTCAGTAAACGATTACTGGAAGTTTATAATTAATTCTATCAGGGCTAAAATGGAAAATAGTTACCTTTCAGAGTTTGGCTTATGCCTTCATATATTTTGGGTTGTAATAGTTTAGACATAACTTTTAGATGGTTTGAATTCTGCTTGTATGTTTAAAATTTCTATGGTTATGCTTTAATTGCGTGTGATGCATAAGTTTCAAAGTACTGTCTTGCTCACCCCCACTCCCTACGATTCAAATATCTATAATACTTGTTAGCATGTATGCTTGGACTCATCTTCTTTTTGATGAAGTCAAAAGGGGGAGAAAGGGTCACATGTGCTTTGTAAAGACTTCTTATAAGAAAAGCTACAAGTGGAAAAAAAAGGGGGAGAAAAGTGTTGATACACATTATCGTTTTGACATCAAAATATTTGTCATTATGCTTCCCTTTATTTCTATTATCCTGGAATACTGTGAATGGCTTTTTCTTCTTTTTGATGATGTCAAAAGGGGGAGAAAAGTCTTGTGTATGCTTGATCATTTTTCAGGATACTGTGCTTCATTTGCAAAACAAAGGGGGAGATATAATTGCAAAACCAAGGGGGAGATACAAGACAAGAAAGAAAGTCTAATGATCAATCAATGTTCAAGCATGATGTTTGTCATCATCAAAAAGGGGGAGATTGTGAAGAAGGTCTCGTCCTTGGACTTGGCTGAGGTTTTGATGAAGACAAACACATCACAAAAAGAAGAAAGACTTCAGAAAAGAAAAGGAAGACTTCAAGAAGACTTCAAGAAAGAAAGGAACAAAAAGAAGAAGGACTTCACGAAGACTTCAGAAAAGGAAGGAAGACTTTAAGAAGACTTCAAAGAAGACTTCAGAGGAGAAAGACTTCTAGAATCGGCTCATAACGTCAAGATCAATCATCAAGGTTCTAGTTTTAGGTAAGTCTTGTCAACTTAGTGTGCTATGCTTTATTAAGGTTCATATTGCCTTTGAAGGCTCATGAAAGATCAACTAATTGAGTACAATATGTTCTCACAAGTTAAACTTGGTAGGAACACTCAATTAGAGTTTAAGATGGTTAAAACTGAGTTTCAGACTTGCAGTAATAGATTACCTGGCAGTCAGTAATCTATTACCTGTCAGTCAGGCATAGCGTAATCGATTACCAGTTTTCAGTAATCGATTACCAGGCATAGCGTAATCGATTACCAGTTTTCAGTAATCGATTACCTGTCAGGAAATGGCCGTTAGAACATAACGGTTATAGCGTAATCGATTACCAGAATGCTGTAATCGATTACCAGGTCGACAAATGTGTTTTTTCATGAACCATTGTGTCTGAAACCGGTTGGGAAAGGTTGTGTTGGTTCATGGACGACCTCTAGTGCCTATATAAAGTCCCTAAACACTCAGAAACATCAATGACTTGGTCCATAACTTTCATATTCATTAAAGTCATCATTCTGAGTTTCGGTTCTCTCATTTTCATAAGAACATTCATGATGTTCAACATTTGAGAAACTCAGAATGGAAGAGCCTTCATTGTAATTGCTTGGAGCATACAAACTAAGATCAATCCATCATGTCTAAAGGATTGAATCAGCCATTGTAAAGGCATCTTCTTCTTCATCTCTTGAATCAAGTTGATTCATTCACCGTGGTTTTCGGTGGTTGTAAAAAGGTCCTTTGAATCGGGTTTGATTCAAAGTCCACCGTGGTGATACGGTGTCATCAGAAAGTGGTTTGCTTTCTGGGGCTTGATAGGTCCTCTTAGGGTCCTTGGCACAAGTATTGCTAAGAAGACTTGATCAATCAGAAGTGGGTTGCTTCGGGAAGATTGATAAGAGATCTTAGGGTCCTTGGTGCAAGTATCTGTAAGAGTACTTGATCATTGTAAATCTTCACTGTGGGATTCAGTGGAGTGGTTCTTCAGAAAGTGGTTTGCTTTTTGGTATAGTGGAAAATCTTTGTGTGATCAGAGGACTGGACGTAGCCTTCTGGGTTTGAAGGTGAACCAGGATAAAATCCCTGTGTGTTCTTCTTATCCTTCATCTTTTACTTTCAAGCAACGTTCAATTCCGCTGCAATCACAACTACTGTTTCGTGATCATCATTATCTTGAAAGTAACAATTTCAGTAAGGCGAAAATCGGGGCAACTCTGATTCACCCCCCCTCTCAGGTTGCTATCTGAATTAACATTAGATTCTTTGAGTTTTCCCTTGTTTCTACACTGATTTTAATTTTTGGGAACTCAAAGAATACTTGTTTTTAAGGTGGACACAATTTTCAACCCATGATCTTGTTTGTGCTGATTTTGGAACTAAACAAGTCAAGCAAGTTTCCGCTTGTGAGACTTTTGTTTGTTCAATGTTACAGGATAGGTACCAGAAGGAGGAAGAACCCTCTTGAACTTAAGTGTTCAATTTGATTTTTGCATTGAGGTTCCCTTGGACCTTTGTGGAAAATTTGTGTACTATGCCAGGTTCTTAGTTTTTAGTTTTTCTTTTTATAGTTTTTAGCCTTATTTTTAGTTTAGTTTTTCTGTTTTGTTTTTTGCATGAGTCTTGAGTATTTTATCCATTCTGAATATTGCTATAGCTTTGTGAAATGCTTTATCTGATTAAACTGCTTTGTGAAAAGGTTCTATGTTTTGAAGCAGTTAGGATTGCATGCTGTAGAAAGGATTTTTGATATCTTGATTGTTTTGGTTGTTGGCAAAGTCTTTTTCTGAGTTCTAAAAAGGGTACCACTTACCCTATCTTTTTCTGAGAGCTGAGGACTCTGAATGCATGATTGTGAAATTTTTCTGCCTTGAGTTACATGTTGAATGGAGTTTTGTTTACTTTGTGAGTTGAGAAGAGATTATAGGCATTTTTGAAAACTCAGATTCTTGTTTGAAATTTGATATCCACTAGTAGCCCCTTTTGAGCTTTAAAAGAGTCATTCTTTGGAGCTTACTTTGTGTGATAATTCTTATAGTTGTTATTGTGAATCATGTGCTGAATTTGCTAGAGCTTTGTTTATGGGTTTCTCTCTAAAAAAAAAAATGAAAAAAATTAAGGTATGTGCCTTAGAAAAAATAATGAAGTAGTGGGGTGAGAAAGAGTATGAGGGGAGTAAAATTCAAGTCATTCATCCCATACATTCCACTACTTTGTTCAAAAAAAAAGGAGAAAGAGAAAAATTGAGAGGACCCTTGTGTGAATGGTTGAAGCTCTTAAGTCAATGAAAAATCACTTAACAACAGTTTCTGAGTCAGCCATTAGAGTTGCCAATTTCTTGAAATCCACACCTTAAATTGTTCAACCCCTTTGGCCAAGTTACAACCTTAAAAATCTCTTCAAACATCACTTGGTTGCGTTACTTCAGTTTTGATTTGAATTATAGGCAGGATCATTGAGCTTTCTTGTTTTCATGGAGAATATCATTTTGTGAGCTTAATTGATGAACTCACACATGTTAAAAGCCAAGCCTAACTTTCTTGATTCTTTTTCTGTAAAACATGCATGTCTTCCTTATCTGCTAAGCTTTCTTTGAAAGGTTTTTGTGCTTCAGGTTTTAATCAGATAAACTTTCTCAAAACTCCGGGATGAGTTTTTCTTTAAGTTTTGTCGCTTGAGGACAAGCTGTCGTTGGGTACAGGTGTGATGAGTGGATATTATATGATGTTTTTAGGTAGTTTTTAGTCTTTTTATTTTATTATTTTTGAGTCACATATAGGTTTTTTGTTATTTTTATGTAGATTTTATATTTATTTTGCATTTTTCATGTAGATTAGATTTTATTGGTTTTTCTACCTTTATTTTATATTTTTTAGGAATTTTTATAGCTATTTTATATTTTTAGGAAAAGCTGGTTTAGTTATCATTTTTGTCCAGGGACCAATTTGTAAAGTTTCAGGAAATCAGGGACCAAAATGTGAAAGTTCAAGAGTGGAGGACTAAAAGTGGAGATTGAGAGAATAAAAGGGCTTGAATTGGAGTGCTAACCAAGAGAGGACCAAAATTGGAAAAGAAGAATATGAAGAATCACTCTCTAAATTAGCACATGGGAAATATTGTTGAAGGATTGATGGTAGTGGGAGGAAGGTTTCAGAATTGAGTAAGGGCTGAGTAGTGGCTTTTTATGACATTCAAAACCCACTACCATGAATGAAGAAGAAAGAAAAGCTTGAAGATGAAGCAGCAGCGTCCCAACGCTCCAGCGTTGGGATCCCAGCGCTCAAGCACTGGGACTCTGACTAGGAGATGAGTCAGACTTCATCCCAGCGCTCAAGCGTTGGAAAGCCAGCGCTCCAGCGCTGGGCCTCGGACAGAAAGTGGATTTTTAATGCATTCCAACGCCCAAGCGTTGGGAATTCTAGCGCTCAAGCGCTGGAGCCCAGATTTTTGCTATAAATAGGGAGGCAATTTGCACTTGTAAGACACACCTTCATAGAATACAACAGGTATTCTCTCTTTCTCCCTTTTGAGCATTGTTCCTAGGACTTGTGGGAAGCCATATTTGAGCTCCTATCCAGGGTAATTCAATGACTCCTTTAGCCATGCTTGGCTAACTTCTTTCTTAAGTATCTTGGGTTGTTTTAGTTTATAATCTATGTTTTAGTTTTCTTCTACTCTTCTGAATTTTATTGCTATAGTTCATGTTTTATTTACCTTGTTCTTAATGTTATCTTGGTGCACACAAGAGTTTTTACTTATTGCTTATAACAATGAAAATTGGTAAGTAGTAAGGGACCTAGGATTTAAAAGAAGCTATATGACATGTAACACCCCAATTTTGGGTTGAGGGTCACATAGTAATTACGCGGAAAATATACTTTGAAACCTCTCAAAACACTCAAGTTCCAAAGATCAACGTCACTCGATATTAATAATTAATAATTATCCCATAATAGAATTATAATCATCTCAACGCGGTAAAGTTCCAAAATAATTAAAGTGGCACCGACATGTGCAATTAAACCAAACGTCGCTAAAATATAAGAAAATTACAACTTCTTTATTTTTCTTGAATCTTCCTCGCCACTTGTTCAATCTTCAAGTCACCGCTCCTGGACCTCATTGTCCTAATCATCTATGGCGTTAAGCGCCCAAACAAATCAAACAAACAAGCAGAAAGGGTTAACTCGGAAATCAAGAAAAATACATACAACAATTGCGATTAAAAATAGAATGAGCACAATTGACCAAAAGAATCAATACAATGCAACCATAATATCAACATAAATTATTTTCTCATTTTACAACATCAATCCAGTTTATGCATGAACCTCAAATGCTAAATGCACAACTATGGCCAAATCATCGTTCCAAGAGGAACCGGACAATCTTGTGACTAACCGTCACCCAATGTCCTCAGGCACAGTCCCGTGATTACCCATCACACCATCGGCCTGTTTGGTCACGTGGTTACATCGCCACCCCACCATTCTGAGCAGCTTTGTGGTTACCCACCACCCAATACTTTGACAGTTCCGTGGTTAACCACCACCCCTGTCGTCAACCTACAACAATGCATATGCCATGACCACATAATCATCATCCTCATAATCATCATTTCATGAACATATACAGCATGCTAAATTCATTAACCATGATTCCAGCAACAAGTTCTTAAAGCTGCACGCAACCGAATTCACAAAACATCATACAACAATCACAACAACAAGGATAATCCTAATAAAAACGAGTTACCCTTACCTTTTACTCCTTTGCTTGGTCTTGTCCCCGACCTAGCATGATAAAACATATCCACAATCATCAACAACCAAGGAAAAGACCAGAAACCCTAAAAACCAAGTTTTTCACCCGAAACTCCATTTTTAACCAATTCCTTTCAAGACTAAAATTCTTCCATGTTCAGAACTTACATTATGCCCTAAAAATAAGTTTTCTACCCAAAATATAAATGGTTCCTAATTTCTTAAAAATCACTTATTCGATGAAGGCAACTAGGTATTGGACCGAAAGAAAAGGAATAGAATACCAACCTTGTTTGAGAGTTTTGGTCAAGGTAGGTTGCACCACGAATCCAGAACCTTCAAGAGAGTAGGAAACTCGAGCTTGATGCAAAACAAAGGTTTAGACAAGAGAAATTAGCCCTAAACACAATAGGAAGTTGTTCTCCAAAGAAACTCAGATTTTAGATAGTTTCGATCGCTTACCGATAGAACCGACACCACAAACTTTGAAGGGATTGAGTGTGAGGTTTGAGCACCACGAAAAAGAGGGATTCATAGCTTGATCACCACCAAGAAGAGGGAGAGGTTCGACCAAGCAACACAAAATTCCAGCAGCACTTCGGAAAACACAGAATAAGGGGTTCTAGGCCTTTTTCGGAAAATCTTTGAGTGGAGGAGCAAGAGAAAGGTGGATGTTCTTAAGACTTAGAATTTTCAGCAATGAGAAGGTGAAGGAGAGAGGAGAGGCACGAAATTCCTCAATGTTTCAGAATAAAACTCCATCATGGCACATTATGGCAAAAACCGAGCATTGAAGTCCCTTAATGCCTCATAACTCTCTTGTCTCCTTTTAAATTCGAAATTTGAAAGTTTTTTTTGGCACATGTTTAAAATGATTTCAGAATCAAGGGAGGGAGAAGCTGCCCCCACCTCCTTCATGAGTCTTAAAACTCCTTTGAATGACATAAACCCCTAGACAAGTCATTAAACACTCCTAATCCTCCTTTAATGCCTATAATCCTCACATTAAGCCTTATTTAAATGCTCTTTACTCCTCTTTGATCTAAATTTCGAAATTTGAAAGTGAATTTGATGAGTCACACGAAAAACTAAAATAAAAACAAAACCTTCCTCATCAAGGTTCGAACCCAAGACTTGCCAACCAAATGCTTAAGCCTCAATCGCTAAGCCACAACTCATCTTGTTGCAATTCAAGCAAGGTAATTCAAATATTCTCAAGGTAAGCAATCATGCTCTAGACAAGATTAAATAACCCAAGACTAACATCACATTAATTAACTCAAGGGTTAATGTACAAACAAAAGAAGTCCGAGGACTAGAAAACAATTACAACCAAGTTCAGGGACTAAACTGTAATTACAATAAATTAGGGGTCTTACAATACCACCCCCCTAAAAAGAGTTTCGTCCCCGAAACTACACGTCAAGAAAAACAACTCGGAATACTGCTCCCGCATCTTCTCCTCGAGCTCCCAAGTAGCGTCGCCCGTAGTCTGATTCGAAATCACCTTCACAAGCGAAATCTGCTTGTTTTTCAGCTGCTTAATCCTACGGTCGGCGATACTCATTGGCGGAACTTCAAAATTCAAATTATCCTTCAGCTGGATATCATCCTGAGCAATAACATGTAAAGGATCGGGTATATATTTCCGCAGTTGAGATACATGCAGCACATCATGTACCTTGGACAAGAAGGGTGGCAAGGCAATGCGATACGCCACCGGTCCAACTCTTTCAATGATCCGGTAGGGTCCGATAAATTTCAGCGTCAACTTCTTTGATTTTATCGCCCTCCGGACTCTAGCCGTTGGGGTCACCCGAAGAAACACATGTCCCCCCAGCGTAAACTCCAAATCCTTTCGTCGGTTATCCGAGTAGCTCTTCTGCCTACTCTGGGATGCCTTCATTTTTTTCCCTAATGTGTTTGACTTTCTCAGTCGTCTGTTGGACAAGTTCTGGTCCAACCAGCAAATGTTCCCCATCCTGGAACCAACATAAAGGGGTCCTACATCTCCTTCCGTACAAAGCCTCGTACGGTGCCATCCCAATGCTAGCATGAAAACTGTTATTGTAAGTAAACTCGATCAAAGGTAACAATTCATCCCAGCTCCCTTGATTATCTAACACACAATCACGCATAAGATCCTCCGAGGACTGAATCGTCCGCTCAGTCTGACCATCCATCTGCGGATGATATGCAGAACTCAAACGCAGTTTCGACCCCAAGAGCTCCCTGTAGGGCCTCCCAGAAGTGAGAAGTGAACTTCGGATCCCTGTCGGAAACAATGGTCGAAGGAACTCCATGCAATCGCACAATCTCATCAATACATACTTCAGCAAGTTGTTCCACCTTATAAGTGGTCTTAACAGGTAGGAAATGCGCGGATTTGGTCAAACGGTCCACGATGACCTAGATGGAATCAAATCTCTTCCGAGTGAGTGGTAGAGCAACTACAAAATCCATAGATATACTGTCCCATTTCCACACAGGAACCTAGAGAGATTGCATCAACCCAGCTGGTTTCTGATGCTCCACCTTAGCCTTCTGACAAGTCAAACAAGCAGCCACATACTCCGTAACATTCCTCTTCATTCTTGACCACCAGAAATGTAGCTTCAAATCCTGGTACATCTTCGTTGCACCCGGATGAAGACTTAACCTGCTCTTATGGCCTTCGTCAAGGATCAATCTCCTCAACTCAGCATCATTCGGGACACACACACGTCCCTTGCATTGCAAGATGCCATCAGCTCCTACCGCAAAATCTGGTGCCTTCCCGGCACTGATGATTTCTCTTTTCTCAATCAGTTCTTTGTCTTGCGTCTGCTTGGATCGAATCCACTGGATACTATGATCATCACGAAACTCTTTTTTTTTCTTTTCCAAGTTTCACTTGCACATCCAAGCTCAAATCCCGAAAAGCCTCCAGTAACTCCAACTCCTTAATCATTAAAGAGGAAACATGAATAGCCTTGCGACTGAGAGCATCAGCCACAACATTAGCCTTTCCTGGATGGTATTGCAGAGTAAAATCATAGTCTTTCAAGAATTCCATCCACCGCCTCTGTCTCATGTATAGATCCTTCTGATCAAAGAGATATTTCAAACTCTTGTGATCGCTGAACACAGTGAACGTGCCCCCATACAAATAGCGTCTCCATATTTTGAGAGCAAAAACCACCGCCGCAAGCTCCAGGTCATACGTCGGATAGTTACGTTCATGGATCTTCAACTGTCTTGAAGCATAAGCAACAGCCTTTCGATGTTGCATCAAAACCTAGCCCAAGCCCTGGTAAGACGCATCACAATAAACCTCGTAAGGTTCATCACTCTGCGGTAAAACCAAGACTCGTTCAGTAGTCAAACGCCGCTTCATCTCCTGGAAACTGGACTCACATTCATCAGTCCAAAAAAAAGGTTGATCCTTCCGAGTCAGCTTCGCCAAAGGTCCTGCAATTTTCGCAAAACCCTCAATGAATCTCCGGTAGTATCCAGCTAAGCCCAAGAAACTTCGGATATCTGACACAGTCTTCGACTGCTCCCATCTTGTCACAGCTTCCACCTTACACGGATCAACGGCTATGCCTTCCTTCGAAATGACATGGCCAAGAAACTTCACTTCTTCCAGCCAAAAGTCACACTTAGCCGCATTTGCAAAAAGAGCCTTCTCGCGAAGAATGACAACACTTGGCGCAAGTGTTCTTCGTGCTCTTCTCTACTCCTCGAGTAGATCAGGATATCGTCAATAAAAACGACCACGAACCTGTAGAAAACAGGTTGTAAAACCATACACACCAATCATAGGTTCAAACAACAAAACACAAATACACACCTGTCAAGGAAGGAATTAAAGATTCTGTTCATGTAATCCATGAACACCGCTGGCGCACTCGTAACCCCAAAAGGCATCACTATATACTCGTAGTGTCCATAACGTGTACGAAAAGCCGTCTTCTGAATGTCTGCTTCCTTGACTCGAATCTGGTGATAACCAGATCGCAGATCGATCTTGGAGAAAATCGCCACTCCTCGAAGCTGGTCCATCAAGTCGTCAATCCTCGACAAAGGATAACGATTCTTTATTGTCACTTTATTTAGTTGTCGGTAATCCACGCAGAGTCGTGATCTTCCATCCTTCTTCTTCACAAGTAGCAAAGGCGCTCCCCACGGAGACACGCTAGGTCGAATGAATCCCTTCCCCATGAGATCATCCAACTGACTTTTCAACTCCGCAAGCTCCGCTGGTGCCATACGATAAGGTGCAATAGAGATCGGTCCGGTTCCAGGAACCAAATCGATCGAGAACTCGGTATCACGAATAGGGGGTATTCCTGGGACATCTTTAGGAAATACGTCTGCATAATCACGAACAATGGAAATATCCTGTATGCCATCTGTCGTTGATTCTCCAACGCTGGTCGCTAGCAAAATTTTCAAAGCTCCTCTTCTCAGGGAGGACTTCGAAAGATAAGAGTCCCAAAACACGGACATCTTTTAAAATAGGAGCTATTACCTCCTTATATATTTAAACAAACCAAGAAAGATAGGTTCTCCTAATCTTTGTGAAAAAATCCAAAAGTTATTAACTGGAACAAGCCTTATATCAATAATAATAGAGTCAAACAAGGTCAACCAAAACTAAAACATACCATCAAAGATAACATAGTGTCTACTTGTAATGTTAGAGGACGACGATCTAACAGTACTACTCCAAAAAGAGTTTCATCTCAAAGCTTCAGGTCAAGTAATAGTCCAGAGTATAGCGTCCTCACACGACAACGTTCTCATCTCCAACTCCTGCAGTCCAGCAATTCTTTGCGGCGTGTCTTGGCTTTTTGCAATTCCAGCACACCTTCGGGTTCTCCGTGCATTTGTTGGCGTAATGCCCCATCTTTCTGCATCTAAAACATTCGACTTCCTTTAGTGGCCTTAGCATTCCTCTGATGCCCCGTCTATCTCCAACATGTCGCTCTGAATCAGCAATGCGCTCCTTGGTCGGGATGCGTCGGTACGGTTCCTTGCCCTTGTCATTCTTCTCTTGACTCGACCTAGTTGGTCCACTTCTGGTTCGCAGTTCCTTAATGCACTTGTTAGTCGCTTTGATGTCTACTGCCTTCATCTCCATTGTCAGGTAGCACTCGAGGCCTAACCATTGCACTGCTCTTATTAGCTCAACAGCGTCTGCAGCAGAACGGTTTGCTTCTTCTTCTGTACAAGCAGCCACCACATTCTCGTGAATCTTCACCAACTTGACTAAGTTAGCATTAGCGTCAGAACTAAGATTTCTCACGTATTGCTCAGCCATTTCCGTATCTAGACTCGCTAACCTCTTACTCCTTCTTGTAAGAACAATTAACGGTTAATCCAGAAACAGAAATAGCAAGAAGAGTTAGTCAAACACAAATAACTAGATCGTCCGTCTAAGACAATCTTAAACAACAATAAGTACAAACAATTCAAACATAAAATTCTTCTTTCGATCGACACCCCATCGATCGACGTCAGAATAATTACCCAACAGCGCTGGTTATCTCAACCATCGCTCTGATACCACAAATGTAACACCCCAATTTTGGGTTGAGGGTCACATAGTAATTACGCGGAAAATATACTTTGAAACCTCTCAAAACACTCAAGTTCCAAAGATCAACGTCACTCGATATTAATAATTAATAATTATCCCATAATAGAATTATAATCATCTCAACGCGGTAAAGTTCCAAAATAATTAAAGTGGCACCGACATGTGCAAATAAACCAAACGTCGCTAAAATATAAGAAAATTACAACTTCTTTATTTTTCTTGAATCTTCCTCGCCACTTGTTCAATCTTCAAGTCACCGCTCCTGGACCTCATTGTCCTAATCATCTATGGCGTTAAGCGCCCAAACAAATCAAACAAACAAGCAGAAAGGGTTAACTCGGAAATCAAGAAAAATACATACAACAATTGCGATTAAAAATAGAATGAGCACAATTGACCAAAAGAATCAATACAATGCAACCATAATATCAACATAAATTATTTTCTCATTTTACAACATCAATCCAGTTTATGCATGAACCTCAAATGCTAAATGCACAACTATGGCCAAATCATCGTTCCAAGAGGAACCGGACAATCTTGTGACTAACCGTCACCCAATGTCCTCAGGCACAGTCCCGTGATTACCCATCACACCATCGGCCTGTTTGGTCACGTGGTTACATCGCCACCCCACCATTCTGAGCAGCTTTGTGGTTACCCACCACCCACTACTTTGACAGTTCCGTGGTTAACCACCACCCCTGTCGTCAACCTACAACAATGCATATGCCATGACCACATAATCATCATCCTCATAATCATCATTTCATGAACATATACAGCATGCTAAATTCATTAACCATGATTCCAGCAACAAGTTCTTAAAGCTGCACGCAACCGAATTCACAAAACAACATACAACAATCACAACAACAAGGATAATCCTAATAAAAACGAGTTACCCTTACCTTTTACTCCTTTGCTTGGTCTTGTCCCCGACCTAGCATGATAAAACATATCCACAATCATCAACAACCAAGGAAAAGACCAGAAACCCTAAAAACCAAGTTTTTCACCCGAAACTCCATTTTTAACCAATTCCTTTCAAGACTAAAATTCTTCCATGTTCAGAACTTACATTATGCCCTAAAAATAAGTTTTCTACCCAAAATATAAATGGTTCCTAATTTCTTAAAAATCACTTATTCGATGAAGGCAACTAGGTATTGGACCGAAAGAAAAGGAATAGAATACCAACCTTGTTTGAGAGTTTTGGTCAAGGTAGGTTGCACCACGAATCCAGAACCTTCAAGAGAGTAGGAAACTCGAGCTTGATGCAAAACAAAGGTTTAGACAAGAGAAATTAGCCCTAAACACAATAGGAAGTTGTTCTCCAAAGAAACTCAGATTTTAGATAGTTTCAATCGCTTACCGATAGAACCGACACCACAAACTTTGAAGGGATTGAGTGTGAGGTTTGAGCACCACGAAAAAGAGGGATTCATAGCTTGATCACCACCAAGAAGAGGGAGAGGTTCGACCAAGCAACACAAAATTCCAGCAGCACTTCGGAAAACACAGAATAAGGGGTTCTAGGCCTTTTTCGGAAAATCTTTGAGTGGAGGAGCAAGAGAAAGGTGGATGTTCTTAAGACTTAGAATTTTCAGCAATGAGAAGGTGAAGGAGAGAGGAGAGGCACGAAATTCCTCAATGTTTCAGAATAAAACTCCATCATGGCACATTATGGCAAAAACCGAGCATTGAAGTCCCTTAATGCCTCATAACTCTCTTGTCTCCTTTTAAATTCGAAATTTGAAAGTTTTTTTTGGCACATGTTTAAAATGATTTCAGAATCAAGGGAGGGAGAAGCTGCCCCCACCTCCTTCATGAGTCTTAAAACTCCTTTGAATGACATAAACCCCTAGACAAGTCATTAAACACTCCTAATCCTCCTTTAATGCCTATAATCCTCACATTAAGCCTTATTTAAATGCTCTTTACTCCTCTTTGATCTGAATTTCGAAATTTGAAAGTGAATTTGTTGAGTCACACGAAAAACTAAAATAAAAACAAAACCTTCCTCATCAAGGTTCGAACCCAAGACTTGCCAACCAAATGCTTAAGCCTCAACCGCTAAGCCACAACTCATCTTGTTGCAATTCAAGCAAGGTAATTCAAATATTCTCAAGGTAAGCAATCATGCTCTAGACAAGATTAAATAACCCAAGACTAACATCACATTAATTAACTCAAGGGTTAATGTACAAACAAAAGAAGTCCGAGGACTAGAAAACAATTACAACCAAGTTCAGGGACTAAACTGTAATTACAATAAATTAGTGGTCTTACATGACATATCACTAAGGTATTAGGATAGACTTAGCTTTATGTTGGCCTGAAAATTATTTCTTCATCTTCTTCTTGGTTTTTTCTAGATTACAAGGTATTGAATTTAGTAATTGAGGAGAAAGTTCTACAATGCTTAAGGTATTAACTTGTAGAAACACTAGGCTATAGCATCATGACTTGGTACTAAAATTCAGAAATAAAAGTAGTAGTTGCTAGCATATTTTATAAATTATATAAATCAACCCAAGTGCTTAAGGCTCATCATCATCTCTTTTTCTCATATCATTATATGCTTTTGTTTATTTCTTGTTATGAAAACCAACAACATCTATCATTTTATTTTTCTGTTTAAAGTACTAAATTTTATATTAACAAGAACACCTATCCCTTGGGTTCGATCTTTTTTACTACGCGATAGTAAATCGTACACTTGCAATTCCGCTATCAATCTCCTCATCGGAGTCATAGCGGGCATTGGCATAAAATTCCCGCACAAGGGTTTGGCACCCATCAGCAGTTGAAGCACAGAGCTGCTCCCATTTCCTTTCAGCAATGGCCTCTTGGACCCCCCCATCGGTCCACCATATCAAAGTAAAGAGGCCTCTCTCGGACCAGCTCCTTTTGCACCACTTTCCCCTTGAAGTATTTCTCCTTTTCAAGGGAAAGAAAGCGGTTGTAATCAAATTCCTCCTCAAGGTTAGGAGCCTCTTCCACAGCCCTTCTCTTGGGGGTGCCATACCTGCAACATAGAACAAACAAGAATTCACAAGCAACAAACTTGTTAGAATTGTTAGTCCTAAATCCAAAATTCCAAGTCCTTTTTCAATTGTTTAAGTTCAATGGTTGGAAATGTCCCCACCCTAAAGCTAAAGAGGTTTCATGAGTTTCCAATAATCATAAGATCAAATCCAAGAACAAAAATCATGGAAAGAACTCAAGAAAACAGAAGGTGGGCACAATCCAAAACAGAATATTATATATACAATTGGAGCATGCAAAAACAGAAAATTCAACTTCCATAACAACCATTCTCAACCCAAGAACCACAAACCTATTCCCTACATGCATATTGTTCAAGGTATTTCAAAAACAAAGAGGAAAGAAAAGAGAGAATATAAAACAAAAACCAACCTTGAACAAATGAAAGGAAAACTTGGAAAAGCACTTTTAGCAAGAATCAACCAACTCCCAAGAGAAACCCAAAGAGATTGAAGGGTTGGAGATGGTGAAATTGCTGTTTAAAAGAGGTTTGGGCCGTGGGGTGAAAGAGGGTTGAGAGGAAGTTGAAGAAAAAAGAAAGGGAAGTGGGAAAGTTTCAAATTAGAAACCCACTTAAAAACCTGCCCGTGTTCCAGCGCTTGAGCGTTGGCTTCCCAACGCTTGAGCGTTGGCCCTCAAACGCTTGAGCGTTGGAATTAAATTAAAAAAAAAATCTGGAAGACTCTAGGGGCTTAGCGCTTAAGCGCTGGCCCGCCAACGCCTTGGCGTTGGAATTAAATAAAAATACTGGGTGATTACAGGGGCCTAGCGCTTGAGCGCTGGCCCCCAACGCCTGAGCATTGGGTGCAAAACATCCTAGGGGGTCTGGCAGGGGCTCAACGCTTGAGCGTTGAGCCTCCAACGCTTGAGCGTTGGCCCCTCCTGCAGCAAAACTTATATTTTTTTTTCTTTTTCAATTTTTTTATGCATAAATTAAAGAAAGCAATTTAAACCAAACCTGACCTTGGGTTGTCTCCCAAGCAGCCCTTTGTTATAGTCTTAGGTAGACTCCTCCCCTTTTAATCAATTAGGAGAGAATTTCCTTCTCTTGATGAGCAAGTCATCATTGAAGTCATCCTCATCTTTCTCGGACTCAAAGTGTTTGAGGGTCCGGAACACTGAAAACTTAATTTTTTCATCTCCTACCTTCAAAGATAGGATCCCTTCAGCCACATTGATCTTGGCATTCCCTATGGCTAGGAATGGTCGCCCAAGAATCAAGGGTACCTTTGAATCTTCTTCCATGTCAAGTATGACAAAATACACCAGGAAGACAAACTTTTCAACCCTTACCAAAATGTCTTCAGCTATACCATATGGATACTTGATGGACCTGTCCGCCAGCTGCAAACACATAAGAGTAGGGGTTGCCTCCCCCATGACCAATCTCTTGAACATAGAGAGTGGCATGAGGTTTATTCTAGCTCCCAAATCACAAAGAGCCTTTGCATTTGGTAGCCCCTCAATGTCAACAGGAAAAGTGAAGCTCCCCGGATCTTTTAACTTTTGGGGAAGCTTCTTGGAAACAATTGCAGAACATTCTTCTTTTAACATAACTGTTTCCTCAACCTCACTCAATTTCCTCCACTTAGATAAAATGTCCTCCATGAACTTAGCATATGTTGGCATTTGTTCCAAGGCCTTAGAAAAAGGTATATTAATTTGAAGTCTCTTAAAAATTTCAAGAAACCTTGAAAATTGCTTTTCCAAAATTTTCTTTAAAGCCTTTCAAAATGGAACCTTGCCAACATTTCTACGAGGGGAAACTCTCTCTTTTTCAGGAATAACAGCATTATTTTCAACAAGAACACTTCTCTCTGTATCTTTTTCCTCACCACTTATTTCATGTTCAATTTCTACTACCCTATCAGGCATAACTTTACCACTCCTAAGAGCGATAGCAGAAACATTTTCCATATTTTCTTTAGGATTAACAAGAGTATCAGAAGCAAAAGTACCTGGAATCCTTTCAGCGATGGTCTTGGTCAATTGGCCCACCTGAACTTCCGAATTCCTAATGGAAGCCTCATGATTCTTAGCACTTGTTCTGGTCTCATTCATGAATTGGGAGGTTTGTTGGGCTATTTCACCAACAATGTCCTCCAAGATTTTCTTTCCTTGGCTTGGATTCTGAGGCATTGGTGGCCTCTGAGCTTGATAAGGCCTCTGGAACTGCCTAGCCTCACCTTGACCACCCCCTTGGGCTCTCCATGAAAAATTGGGGTGATTCCTCCAGTTAGGGTTGTAAGTGTTGCCATAGGAATTATTTTGAAAATTCCCCATAGCTTTCACTTCAGCCTCCATCTCCGCCTCTTTTGGGCTTAATCAGACCCCTTCCATTTTCTTAACCATGGCCTCCACCTTCCTGGACAACAATCTATTTGAAGCTAAAACTGCATCAAAAGCTTCAACTTCATAAATACCTTTTCTTTTGGTTCTGTCCTGATTGGAATGGGAAGCTCTTGCAGCAAGCTTATTGATAAGATCAAGAGCCCCTTGAGGTTGTAGAGCATCAAAAGCTCCATTGGAAGCTGTGTCAAGTTTGTCTCTGGTGTAATCATTGAGTGCTGCATAGAGTTTCTCCACTTGATCAGCTGTGGAGATGTTGTGGCCTGGGCAGCACCTTAGGAGACCTTTGAATGTCTCCCAAGTCTCATGAAGATTTTCATAGTCTTGTTTGTTAGTACAGATAGCAACCTGAGAGGGGGGGTGAATCGGTGTTGCCCCAATTTTCGTCTTATTGAAATTGTTACTTTCAAGTTTACGATGATCACGAGATGATCGTTATGATTGCAGCGGAATTGAGCGATGCTTGAAAGTAAATATGAAGGATAACGAAAATCACACACAAGAGTTTATCCTGGTTCACCTTCAATCTACCGAAGGCTACGTCCAGTCCCTCAAGAAAACCCCTTGAGGATTTTTCCACTATTGATAAAAATCTCTTACAAGTTCCTAACCCAAGGACCCCAAGAATTTCTACCAATATCCTGTGAAAGCAAACCACTTTCAACAGCCCCTAAAAGCAAACCGCTTTCAGTTCCTGAAGGCAAACCACCCTCAGACCTTGAAGACTAACCTGTCTTCAATCGAAACCCTGAAAGTAAACCACTTTCAGTGACAACAACCCTTCACCGAATACCACGGTGAAAACTCAATCTTACAGAAAGAGATGAAGAAGATTTTACAATTGGCTGTATCAATCCTTTAACATACAATTGGATTGATCATGAGAAATTATGCTTTAAGGCTTTTAAGCATAATACAATTCTGAGTTCTTCAAGATATGAAAAACTAAAGTGTTCTTATAGACATGAAGATCATGAACTCAGAATTTAGGCTCCAAAAGATTTAAGTTCAAAAGATGAACTAATTTTGACAGAGTTTTGGCCTAATGGTGTTTCTCATGTGTAATGTGTTGTCTCTTGTTGTGTCTTGTGTATGTTATGTGTTCTGGACTCAAATGGACTTTATATAGGCAAGGGAAACGTACTTGAACCATCACAACCCTTTTCAAAAGGTTTGGGACACAATGGTTCATGAAAAGATGCACTTTTTCATTCTGGTAATCGATTACCACACTTAGTGTAATCGATTACACTAATGACCGTTTCAGTTTGAATTTGAATTTCAAACATGTAATCGATTACAGACAAGTGGTAATCGATTACTTGCCTAGGTGTAATCGATTACCAGAAAGCTGCAATCGATTACACAGAAGCCCATTTTCCAGAAACTTGATTCTTTGAGACTGGCTTAAGGTTTTCTACTTCTTTTAAGTTATGAAAACACTTAGCTTGATTAGATTGGGTGTTTTAAGAGCCTTTATGCTTTAATAGACCTTTGGAAGCATAACTCACCTAATGCTAAGACTTCTAGACTATTGATGGACTTGTAGTGCTTGTTTCTTTGAAGTCTTCTTTTCTTCTTTTTGTTGATGAGTTTGTCGTCATCAAAACCACAGCCTGGGTCAGGAGCAAGACCTTCTTCACAATCTCCCCCTTTTTGATGATGGCAAACACATTCTTGATACTTGAAGATCATATATGCATTCTTGATGCTGAACTCCCCCTGTTTGATGGAATCTAGTATATCTAGCATTTCTCCCCCTTTCTAATGTACTTGTTGAACTCCTGCATATGATCTTTAAGAGCACAGAGCCTTTCTCCCCCTTTTGACGTCATCAAAAAGAAGAAAAGGCCAAAAATGTACAGGCATACATATATCCATACAAGTATATTGCAACAAAAAGCATGGGGGTAGGGGTAAATAAGTAAAACGGGAATAGAGCGGCATCATCCAAACATAGCATTCTAACGAAAAAGTCACATAAAATGTGAGCAAATTACAAGAAGAAATAAATAAACATGAAAAACTCCTAGAAGACTAAGTACTAGTAGGAGAGGCATCAGCATCAATGGTACGCACGGGTACTAAATCCCGACCATTATCATGAATTTGACGAGGAAGAAGAAAGATGCCAAAGGCATTGGTGACGTTGAGCGAGGGAAGAATGGATGCGTCCACACGTTTGAGATGAGAAGATCGCGTGTCGTAAAGCTTGGCGATAGGCACTCCGGAGTAGAGAAGGAGACGGGAGATGATCGATGCATAAGGAAAAGATTCTGCCATGTCACGACATCGCAGCATATGATTCATGACTAAAAACGCCCAATTAATTTTGTGGCAATGAAGAATGCCATATAGAACTTGTAACTCAAATTCGCTAATGTGAGCGAGAAGAGTTTCTTCAGGCAGAACCACTTGATTGATGAAGTAGTGGAGTAGATGATTGTCTGTCGTGAGGACATCGGTGTTGTAGGGGCAAGAGGTAGTATGAGGTGGGTGAATTCGTTGGAGGTCGACCGACTCAAATCTACAAAGTGATTTATAAAAGGAGTCATGGCTGTAGTCAGACCAAGGGCAGGGGAGGTTAGGACCTAGGAGAGTGCCAGAAGAGGGAAGTCCAAGGCAACGACCAAAAGAGGAAAGGGAATGGCGAATGAGAATTCCCTTAACAGAACTTTGAGATCCATCTTGCAGAGGTTCGAGATTGCAATAGAAGACTTTTACTAGTTCTGGGTAGTAGGGATTGCTTATAGATATAAACTCCTCAAGGTTTTGATAACGGAGATATGTTGGAAATGTGTGACCATTTTCAACGAAGGAGTCCAGATCACCAAACAAAGGCTTACGAATGAGTTGATTTATGAATCGTGAAACAAACCTAGTTCGTTGGTGAGTGGATGTGAGAAGTCTTGTAAGGTTCATGGGCCGAGAAGAACGAGAATGATAGGGATCCATAGTAGTTGGAGGATGAGATTAGTGAGGAGAATTATCAGCACCTTAAGAGGTTTTGAGGATAAAATGTAGAATGATAGGAACAGATTTGGATCAATTAAAGCTGTTGTTTAAATAGACCAGAGGATGGAATCGATTACAGTAGTTGGATAATCGATTACTGGACAGTTATCCTGAGTTTAAATTTCAAAAAGTGGAGGGAAAAACTGAAATTCTGGCAGTTTTTCGAGTATGTAATCGATTACTGCAGTTAGGGTAATCGATTACATCAGTTGCAAATTTGAAAATTTTCAAATTTTGAACATGTAATCGATTATAGCAGTTATGATAATCGATTACTCAAATAGTTCTAATAGGCACGAGGACTTAGAGCATGGATAATCGATTACAGGACCTATGGTAATCGATTACTATGACAATTTCATAAGTTCTAATCTCTAGAGTCTTATGTAACACATTTTCATATAAACACGTAAGCACATAATCTATTTAAATGCATATAAACATATAATCATCATAAAGATTATGCAAATAACATGTTACCTTAAATATCATGCTCATCTAATATGCCTAATTCTCTTCTTATCTTGAAAAATGATTCCTTAGGAAGAGGCTTAGTAAAAATATCTGCTAATTGATTATGTGTATCCACAAATGAAATCTCAATGTCTTTCCTCATAACATGATCTCGAAGAAAATGATGTCTTATATCAATATGCTTAGTTCGAGAATGCATGATAGGGTTTTTAGTGAGATTAATGGCACTTGTGTTGTCACATTTGATTGAAATGCAGCCCAGCTCTAAGCCATAATCTTTTAGTTGTTGTTTGAGCCATAGATTTTGTGCACAACAACTTCCTGCAGCAATGTATTCTGCTTCTGCAGTACTTAGAGCAACACATGCTTGTTTCTTACAAGACCAAGAAACAAGGGCATTTCGTAACAAGTGACAAGTACCACTTGTACTTTTTCTTTCAGTTTTACAACCAGCATAATCAGAATCAGAATACCCAATCAAATCACAAACACTTCCTTTGGGATACCACAATCCAACATTTGTAGTTCCTTTCAAATATTTAAAAATTCGTTTAACAGAACTCAAATGTGATTCCCTAGGAGATGCTTGATATCTAGCACATAGACACACACTAAACATAATATCAGGTCTACTTGCTGTTAAGTATAGAAGAGATCCGATCATACCTCTATATTTGGTAATATCAACTTGATTACCGGATTCATCTTGATCTAAATATGTGTTAGACCCCATTGGTGTGGCTATGGCTTTGCAATCACCCAAATCATATTTCTTTAATAATTCCTTGCAAAACTTTGATTGATTGATGAATATTCCATCATGTGATTGCTTGATTTGTAAACCAAGAAAGAAATTTAATTGTCCCATCATGGACATCTCAAATTCTTCTTGCATCATGTTAGAGAATTCCTTACACAGAGATTCGTTAGTTGCACCAAAGATGATATCATCAACATAAATTTGAACTAATAAGGTATTACCTTTGGTTCTTTTGATGAACAAGGTTGTATCCGCCTTACCCTTTTGAAATCCTTTATCACAAAGAAAATTACTTAATCTATCATACCATGCACGAGGGGCTTGCTTAAGACCATAGAGTGCCTTCTTTAATCTGAAGACATGTGAAGGAAACTTTGGATCTTCAAATTCTGGAGGTTGCTTCACATAGACTTCTTCTTGAATGTATCCGTTCAGAAAAGCACTTTTGACGTCCATTTGATATAATGGGAAATTTAAAGAACAAGCATACGCCAATAACAGTCTTATGGCTTCCAACCTTGCTACAGGTGCATAGGTTTCATCAAAATCTATACCTTCTTCTTGATTATAGCCTTGAGCAACTAATCTTGCTTTGTTCCTAACTATGATACCATTTTCATCTAACTTATTCCTAAATACCCATTTTGTTCCAATAACATGTTTATCACTAGGCTTAGGGACAAGTTCCCAAACTTGATTCCTTTCAAATTGGTTTAGTTCTTCCTGCATTGCTACAATCCAATACTCATCCTCTAGAGCATCATTTACTTTTGATGGTTCAATTTGAGAGACAAAGGCCATATTCAAAACTGAATCATTTAAGCGTAGCCTTGTAGAAACGCCTCTAGAAATATCACCAATAATATTATCAACTGGATGATCCCTATGGGTTCTCCATTCCTTTGGAAGTTGATAAGTGTTATCTTCAATGTGCTCTTCTTGTATTGGATTATGATCTTCATCCTTTTGAGAATCTTCATTTACAATGATATCATCTTCTTCAATATCTGGAGTATTAACTCTATCTTCTGTTGAAGATTTAGATTCATCAAAAGAAACATGTATGGATTCTTCCACAGATAGAGTTTTCTTGTTAAAGACTCTATATGCTTTGCTTGTTAGAGAATAACCAAGGAATATACCTTCATCAGATTTTTCATCAAACTTTCCTAGGTTTTCCTTTCCATTATTCAAGACAAAGCATTTTGATCCAAAAACATGTAGATGAGAGATGTTTGGTTTCCTTCCTTTATAGAGTTCATAGGGAGTTTTCTTAAGAATAGGTCTAATAAGAACTCTACTGGAAACATAGCAAGCAGTACTTACAGCATCACCCCAGAAATATTTAGGGAGACTAGATTCACTTAGCATGGTTCTTGCTAATTCTTCAAGTAATCTGTTCTTCCTTTCTACAACACCATTTTGTTGTGGTGTTCTCGGAGTAGAGAAATTATGTGATATTCCATTTTCATCACATAGTTCTTGGAATTGTTGATTCTGAAATTCTCCACCATGATCACTTCTAATAGAAGAGATCTTTAAAGACTTCTCATTTTGAACTAGCCTTGCATATCTCTTGAATGCATTGAAGGCTTCATTCTTATGAGGCAGAAATAATGTCCATGTAAATCTAGAGAAATCATCAACAATAACAAGTGCATAGAAATTACCTCCGAGGCTTTTAGTTCTAGATGGTCCGAACAAATCCATATGTAACAATTGAAGGGGCCTTGAAGTCGAAACTATGTTCTTTGGTTTGAAGGATGTTCTGGTTTGCTTCCCTTTTTGACATGCATCACAAAGCTTGTCTTTCTCGAATTTTATATTTGGAAGCCCAACAACTAGATCATGCTTGACTAGTTTGTTTAAATGATCTATGTGAATATGAGCAAGTCTTCTATGCCATAGCCATGAATCACTATTATTCTTGGCCAAAAGGCATCTCACATTTTGTGGAATTTCTTCCAAGGAGATCATGAAGACTTTGTTTACTTTATACCCAGAAAACTTAATTTCTTTAGTTTTCACATCTTTCACTACACATATATCATTAATAAAGCCAACTTTCAAACCTTTATCACATAGTTGACTAATACTCAGAAGATTATGCATCAAACCATCAACGTAAAGAACTTTATCGATGACTGTTTGAGGGGGTGTGCCTATTCTTCCAATACCGAGTATCTTTCCCTTTTGATTGTTACCATATGTGACAAAACCTTTTTCTCTAGGTAGAAGAAATGAAAACTTGGTTTTGTCTCCTGTCATGTGTGATGAGCAGCCACTATCAAGATACCATAAATCCTTTGCTGATTTCATACACACCTACATGACAAAGTTCAGACATGGGTATTAGGAACCCAACAAGTTTTGGGTCCTTCTAAGTTAACATCCTTTCTAACCCAAATGTATTCCCTATTTGGTATTCCTACATGTTTGTAGTAACATCTACTAGGGGTATGACCTACTTTGTTACAATACATACAAGAGTAATGATTGTAACTAGATGTTTGTCTAGAAGAGGAATGGATCTTGTTAGGATGTCTATTTTGAGTATTCTTCCTATTGTACGTACTTCTAACAGGATTAATCTTTTTGTTACTAGAAGATCCTACCATATGGTTTGGTTTTACAAACACAGTTTTCTTAACCTCTTTTGTCTTTGGATGAGAAGTATATCCTAAACCTGATTTATTGTTTGAATGTCTTTGAACACTTAGGATATCATCTAACTTCTATTTTCCTTTATTGAAGTTATTTACTCTTTGTTGAAGATTATCTATCTTTTCTTCTAAAGAACTACACTTAGTGCATTTTTGTGTAATATCTAGTTTAGATTTCACTATGTCTAATTCCTCTTGTAAAGTTCTACACTTACTTTCTAAGGATGAAATCAAATCATTTTGCTTAGTACTAATCTTGGAAAATTCTTGACACAATTTGAACATATTTTCCATAGCAAACTTTAAATCTTGAGAAGACATAGAATTATCACTAACCTGGGAATCTTCAACATCTGACTCATGTGAAGCCATCAAAGCAACTTGTGCTTCTTCTTTGTTAGAATCTGATGATGAACTTACTTCATTATCATCCCAAGCCAAATATGCTCTTCGAGTAGGTTGATCCTTTTTCTTGAATTTCTCTCTTAGACCATGTTTCTTCTTCTGAAGATTTGGACAATCTGACTTGAAATGTCCCAATTTGCCACACTCAAAACATGTAATCTTTTGAGACGAAGAAGACTCATTGTTTCTTTGGAAGGATTTATTGTTGTTAAATTTAACACCTTTCCTTTTAAGAAACTTTGCAAAATTCTTTACTAGAAGATTCAAATTTCCATTGTCTTCTTCTTCAAAGTCTGCATCATAATCTTCTTTGATGCTTTCTTTTGCCTTTAGGGAAATTGATCGATACTTCTTCTCATGTTGTTCATGCTCTTCTAAACGATTCAATTCTAACTCATGTTCTTGGAGTTTTCCAAAGAGAGTTGCAAGAGTCATATTTGATAAACTCTTCTTTTCGGAGATGGCTGTAACTTTTTGTTGCCATACTCTTGTAAGTGATCTTAGAACTTTCATGTTCAAGTCACTATTTGAAAATTGTTTTCCAAGAGCAATCAAATGATTAATCAAATGAGTGAATCGTTTTTGCATATCTAATACCTTTTCTCCTGGAAGCATTCTGAACATTTCATATTCCTGAGACAAAGTATTGATCTTTGATCTCTTGACTTCATCTGTTCCTTCATGAGTCACCATCAACGTATCCCATATTTCTTTTGATGAAGTGCACGTTGATACTCTGAAAAATTCGTCCATGCCAAGAGCAGATGTGAGGATGTTCATTCCTTTGAGATCACATTGAACCTTCTTCTTTTCTTCTTCACTCCAAGTACTTTCTGATTTTGGTTGTGAAGTTCCTTCTTCATCTGTGATTACAGGCACAAAGGGACCTTCTTCAATGGCTTTCCATATTCCTGCGTCTAATGACTTTATGAATATCTTCATCTTGATTTTCCAGAAGTCATAATGTTCTCCATTGAAGAATGGTGGCCTGTTTATTTTGAATCCTTCATTTGTTCCATGATTGGAAGAGGATGCCATCTTTTCCCGGATCTTAGGAATAACTTACCTAAACTTCCGCTCTGATACCAATTGTTAGTACAAATAGCAACCTGAGAGGGGTTGCCCCAATTTTTGTCTTATTGAAATTGTTACTTTCAAGTTTACGATGATCACGAGATGATCGTTATGATTGCAGCGGAATTGAGCGATGCTTGAAAGTAAATATGAAGGATAACAAAAATCACACACAAGAGTTTATCCTGGTTTACCTTCAATCCTTCGAAGGCTACGTCCAGTCCCTCAAGAAAACCCCTTGAGGATTTTTCCACTATTGATAAAAATCTCTTACAAGTTCCTAACCCAAGGACCCCAAGAATTTCTACCAATATCCTATGAAAGCAAACCACTTTCAACAGCCCCTGAAAGCAAACCGCTTTCAGTTCCTGAAGGCAAACCACCCTCAGACCTTGAAGACTAACCTGTCTTCAATCGAAACCCTGAAAGTAAACCACTTTTAGTGACAACAACCCTTCACCGAATACCACGGTGAAAACTCAATTTTACAGAAAGAGATGAAGAAGATTTTACAATTGGCTGTATCAATCCTTTAACATACAATTGGATTGATCATGAGAAATTATGCTTTAAGGCTTTTAAGCATAATACAATTCTGAGTTCTTCAAGATATGAACAACTAAAGTGTTCTTATAGACATGAAGATCATGAACTCAGAATTTAGGCTCCAAAAGATTTAAGTTCAAAAGATGAACTAATTTTGACAGAGTTTTGGCCTAATGGTGTTTCTCATGTGTAATGTGTTGTCTCTTGTTGTGTCTTGTGTATGTTATGTGTTCTAGACTCAAATGGACTTTATATAGGCAAGGGAAACGTCCTTGAACCATCACAACCCTTTTCAAAAGGTTTGGGACACAATGGTTCATGAAAAGATGCACTTTTTCGTTCTGGTAATCGATTACCACACTTAGTGTAATCGATTACACTAATGACCGTTTCAGTTTGAATTTGAATTTCAAACATGTAATCGATTACAGACAAGTGGTAATCGATTACTTTCCTAGGTGTAATCGATTACCAGAAAGCTGCAATCGATTACACAGAAGCCCATTTTCCAGAAACTTGATTCTTTGAGACTGGCTTAAGGTTTTCTACTTCTTTTAAGTTATGAAAACACTTAGCTTGATTAGATTAGGTGTTTTAAGAGCCTTTATGCTTTAATAGACCTTTGGAAGCATAAGTCACCTAATGCTAAGACTTCTAGACTATTGATGGACTTGTAGTGCTTGTTTCTTTGAAGTCTTCTTTTCTTCTATTTGTTGATGAGTTTGTCGTCATCAAAACCACAGCCAGGGTCAGGAGCAAGACCTTCTTCACATTGTTGGATGAAGGAATTGATTTCTTGTTTCAATTTCCTTATCCTATTGTAAGGAAAGAACTTGCCCGTGAATTTTTCTGCTAAATCATCCCAAGAAGTGATACTTTGATGGGGTTGTGAAGACAACCATTTTTCAGCCACATCCCTCATGGAGAAAGTGAATAACATGAGTCTTACCGTGTCCAAATGCCCATTGTTCCTTCTTAAGGTGGAACAATGCCTTGTGAACCTCTCCAAGTGAGTGTGGGAGTCTTCATTAACATTCCCTCCAAATTGGTTTTGGCTAACCAATGAGATGAAATGAGGAAGGATTTGGAAATCCGGCAATGCACAATCCGACACTACATGCTCCCCTCGAAGTTGTAATCTACTCGAGGAGCTGTAATGTCCCGGAGAGAACAGTTAGCATCCCTTTCTTCAGCTTCTTCCCTTTGTCTGAGAAGCCTTGTTTGGACTTCTTCATCAAGTCACACCTCGACTTGAGCATCGACACGAGCATCCATTTGGGCTTCATATTCTGCACGAATGCGTGCCTTCATCTGAGCTTGTGTTTCCACCATGGCTTGTGCAAGTCTTTGTAAAGCTAGTCTGCGATGAAAGGTTCTTTCAATTTCAGGATCAAAGTCAAATTTGCCTAACATGCAGAAAACACACAAGTTAAGAGCACCTATTCCACACAGAATTTTTACAGCTCTAAAACAACTTAAGAAAAAGACTTAAAAACAGAACTTATCCCCGGAAACGGCGCCAAAAACTTGATGACCAAATCCGCAAGTGTACGGTTGATTATCGAGTAGTATAAAAGATATCGTTCTCCACGGGGATAGGTGTTTTAAAATCTAGTTTCAAATTGTTTAGAACTAGTGCAGAAAATGTAAATTGTTTTGTTTGATTCTGGTTTGAATAAGAACTTGAAAACACAATTCGCAATGAAAGTATAGTGATAAAACTTAAGAACTTGGGCTGCGTAAATAGCTTATGAATTATGCTCTTAGAATAAATTTTATATCTGAAGTTAAATCAAGGAACTCATGGTGTTCTATCCTAGTTTCTTTACAAGTTAATTCCTTAAACATGCAAAGCTTTCTTCTAAATTGCTAAGTCTAATTCCTTAGATTATTAGTTAATTTAAGAAGAAGATGAATTTCTTAAAACTGGCCAACATAAACAAAGCCTATCCTAATTCCTTAGTGATTTGCAAAATGTTCTTTCGATTCCTATTTCCCTTATTACTTAACAATTACCGTTGATAAAGAAATAAGTAAAAACAGTAGTGTACAGCAAGATAGATGAAGAACAAGGAAATGAAACATGAAATGCAATATTATTCAGATATAAAAAAGAAGCTTAAAACATAAACATAACCTAAAAACAACCCAAGTACTTAAAAAGAACTTAGCCAAGCATGGCTAAGAGAGACATTATATTAACCTGGACAAGGAGCTCAAGAAAGGCTTCCCACAATTCTCAGGAAATAATGCTCTAAGGAAGAAATAAAGAATAACTTGGATTATTCTGGTGTGTGAAGGTGTATTTACAAAGAAAGCAAACGGCCCTATTTATAGAAAAATCTGCCAGTGTCCCAACGCTCAGGCGTTGGACACAATTAAATTCCCACGTCCAGCAGAGTGCCAACGCTCAGGCGTTGGGCACCTCTGCAACTTCACAACCTTGCTATTTTATTCTTCCCCTTTAGTTCTGAAACTCCTCCTTAATCATCAAGACTCCACTCATGCTTAATTACCATGTGCCAATTAGAAATGGTGCTTCCTCTTCCAACTTCATTTTCAGTCATTTACTTGCTGAGACTACACTTCTGGTCCTTCCTATTCTAAATCTTTTTACTTTTGGCCCTTCCTTTCTTGAAGTTTAAAATTTGGTCCCTGGCCAAAATGACTATTTCTACCAGCTTTCTTGAAGCGATGTTTGACAACCGCACCAGTCTTGATGTTACCACAGGGTGATCTACCTTACGAGGTTTATTGTGATGCTTCTTATCAGGGTTTGTGTATTGATGCAAGATCGGAAGGTTGTGGCCTGTGCTTCAAGTCAGTTAAGATCCATGAACATAACTACCCAATGCATGACTTGGAGCTTGTGGCGGTGGTTTTTGCTCTTAAGATTTGGAGGCATTATTTGTATGGGAGCACGTGTACCGTATTCTGTGATCATAAGAGTCTGAAGTACCTGTTTGATCAGAAGGATCTTAATATGAGGCAGAGACGATGGATGGAGCTTCTGACGGACTATGATTTTATGTTGCAGTATCATCCGAGAAAGGCCAATGTTGTGGCTGATGCTCTCAGTCGGAAGGCTATCCATGTCTCTTCATTGATGATTAAGGAGTTAGAGTTCGGGATGATCACCGTATCTAGTGGTTTGTTGGAAGAGATCAGAGTTAGAAAAAGCAAGACAAGACGTTGGTCGAGAAGAGAGAAATGATCAGTTTAGGGAAGGCACCAGACTTTGAGGTAGGATCTGATGGCATTTTTTGTTGCAAGGGACATGTGTGTGTTCTGAGTGATGCTGAGTTGACGAGATTGATCCTTGACGAAGGTCACAAGAGCAGGTTGAGTCTTCATCCAGGAGCGACGACGATGTACCAGGAGGCGAAGGTTGAGCATCAAAGACCCGCAGGGTTGATGCAATCTCTTGAGGTACCGGAGTAGTGGAAGTGGGATAGCCTATCCATGGACTTTGTGGTTGCCTTACCACTTAATCGGAATATATTTGATTCTATTTGGGTTATTGTTGATCGTTTGACGAATTCTGCGCATTTTCTACCCGTGAAGACTACTTACAAGGTGGAACATCTTGTAGAGGCTTACATTTTGGAGATTATGCTATTGCATGCAGTTCCTTCAACTATAGTTTCTGATAGAGATCCGAAGTTTACTTCTCACTTCTGGAAGGCTCTACAAGGAGCTCTTGGTTTGAAGCTGAGTTTGAGTTTAGCTTATCACCCGTAGACAGATTGGCAGACTGAGAGAACAATTCAGTCTTTGGATGATCTTTTGAGAGCTTGTGTGCTAGATAATCAAGGGAGTTGGGACGAGTTGTTTCCATTGATCGAGTTCACCTACAACAACAGTTTTCATGCTAGTATTGGGATGGTACATATAAAGAACTGTATGGATGGAGATGCAGGACTCCTTTGTGTTGGATTCAAGATGGTGAGAAATTTTTAGTTGGGCCAGAGTTAGTCCAACAGGCGACGGAGAAAGTGAATAAAATCATAGAGAAGATGAAGGCGTCTTAGAATAGACAGGAGAGCTATGCGGACAACAGACGAAGAGAGTTGGAGTTTTCACCAGGGGAACATGTTTTTCTTCGTGTGATGCCTACTTATGGAGTTGGAAGAGCGATTAATTCAAAGAAGCTGACACCAAAGTTTATTGGACCGTACCAGATCATTGAGAGTGTTGGACCAGTGGCTTATCGTATTGCATTACTACCTTTCTTGTCCAAGATTCACGATGTGTTGCATGTATCTCAGTTGCGTAAATACGTTCTAGATCCTTCTCATGTCATTACTCTGGATGATGTTCAGCTGAAGGATAATTTGACGTTCGAGGTTTCACCAATGAATACTGCAGATTGCAAGATCAAATAGTAAAAGAACAAGCAGTTTGCGCTTGTCAAGGTGATTTGGAATCAGACGACGGGAGACGCTACGTGGGTATTGGAAGAGAAAATGAGAGAACAGTGTCACGGATTTTTTCTTGCCTTGTAGTTTCGGGGATGAAACTCGTTTAAGGGGGGTGGTATTGTAAGACCCTCAGTTTTGTGTAATTTCACCTTAGTCCCTATAATTCTTGTAATTATAGATTGGATCTTTTGAAGTATATTGATTACACTTTGTCTTGAATTATTTAGTAATTTGAGTTAGTCTTGGTTGATGTATTGAATCTTTTCCATATTAAAATGTGTGATTTGTGTATGGAATTATGCATTGTTTAAGCCTTGGCTGAAATGGCGACGTTTTGAAGAGAAAGTGGAGCTCGTGTTGTTGGAGGTTGTCTTGTTGGAGCTCATCTTGTTGGAGCTCGTCTTGTAGGACTTGTCTTGTAGGACTTGTCTTGTAGAACTCGTCTTGTAGGACTCGTCTTGTAGGACTCGTCTTGTAGGACTCGTCTTAGTTGGCAGACTAGTTTTACTCTTTCTGACTCGTCTTAGTTGGCAGACTAGTCCTAACTATTACTCGTCTAGTTTGGCAAACTAGTCCTAACTGTTACCCGTCTGGTTTGGCAGACTAGTCTTAGTGACAACTTAAGTTGGTTACTTCTTATCTCGTTCGGTCTGTTCAGGCACTATTGTTGACCTTAATAGATAAGTGCTAGATTTCCTTGGAAATGATAAACTTTTATTTTTGTTGACTCAGAATATTTAATCATTCTAGAGTCGGTTTCCTCACTCTATAAATGTAGAACTTGTAGCAGTGCATTAATCTTGAGTTTTCTTTCAAAAAATTTCCTTCCTTCAAAGAAACTTCCATTCTTTGTACTATTTGGAAATACTTGGTGTTGAAGTAATACCCGTTCATCCTTTGATTCCTGTTCGAGTTCTTCTCGTTTGTTGACGGGAAAAGCTGATTCGTGTTCGAGTTCTTGTTCGTTGAAGGACATAGCTGATTTGCGTTTGAATTTCTTTCTGTTCATTGTAGGACAAAATTGAAGTTTCAAATCCCTTAATCATTTGAGCCATACAAGGTTGGTTTCCTTTCCAGTTCTTATGTTAGAGCTTTGTTATAATTCCTTGTGTCTTAGAAAATCCTTTGAATTTTGAATGGAAACTAGCTTAGATCCATTTTACAATGAGTTTATCCATAAGAAAGTTTGGGTCTTGAAGAATAGAGTTTTAAATGATTTTTATGTGAAAAACGCTATTTCTGGGCTCTCAGGCCGAGAGCTGGCGCATGAGCGCTGGATTCGAACGCCCTGGTGTTGGGATTCTGTCAGAATTATTTCACCAGACTAGGCCAACGCATGAGCGTTGGGTTCCATCACTTGAGCGTTTGAGCATACTCTGTTCTACTCTGTTTTGCGAAATAATCTAATTTTGACGGTTTTGAGTTCAATTTCTGTTTTGATTGCATCCTATCCTTAGAATAGTTAATTAAATGCGCTCTTATGCTAATTCTAGGTTGAATATCAAGTATATGCAACCTTATTGGAGGTAAGGGTAACTAAGTCTTAGTGTTGTGTCGTGTTTACGTTTTGTGACTCATTTTGAAGGGTCTGATTGTGTTTGCCTTTGGATTTAATCTGGATTCTTGCCATTGATGCTATAATATGCTGAATATGATTATATGTTTTTGGAATTGAATTGTTTGGATATGACATGATGTTTTCTAAGAAGAACTGACTATATTATGCATATGTTGATACTATGACTGTAAAACGTGTGAACCGTTATGTTCATGAGGATTTTGGAAATTATGGGAACTGTTAGTTCCTGAAGATTAATGATTATTTTTCATAGCATATGCATTATATATATGTAGGATTTCCAGGTTTTGATGTGGCGACACTTTTGTCCCGCGGGATCAAACCAAGGGTGATGTGGTGGATCTTTGTCCCACGTGATTGTCCTAGCCTAGTTTAAGCCAAATTATTGGATCCTTAGATTATGCATATAGTTATTTAGAACTAACAAGAATGATTATGTGATATTTGGATATGGGAACTCGTGAACATCCTGCTATTATTTCTGCTGTAATTTATGCTCTGTTATTTATTGCCTATTCTGTTTCATCACTGTGCTATTGATTACTGCTTGTATTTGGAGTTAACCATTTTCTGCTTGTTGTTTTATTGTTTGGGTGCTTATCGCCAGATGACCAACAAGGAGGAAAAGTTTGAAGACTTATTTGATGCAAGCTGAGGAACTTTTTGAGCAGACTTGAAGATGATTTTTGATTCCGCTGTTTTTGTATAAATTAGCATTTGTGGTGCAGAATTACTACTTTCATTACATCTTGTTTCCCTACTGTAATATTAATGATATTGGGCTACACTATTATTATTATATGAGAGACATTTGTTTTAGAAACCTGAGATGTTCTGAAAGGATTTTTGTTTAAGTTTTATTTTCCGTGTTTTTTTCAATGTAATCCCCAAATGAGGTAAATTTGGGGCGTTACATGTTTTACATTCAATGACTTGTTAATACTTTCAAATGATAAGTAACCATCTAGCCTAATTTTTCCTTGAAGGTTTCGATGTTTTGGAAAGTTTTGAAAATTGTGACTAGTTTTCCAAGTCTTTTAAAATGTTGCCTAAATTGCTAAAAATGTTTTAACTTCCAAATTCCTCCTTGTGAATTCGGACAATTTCCCACGTGTTACGAACCTTGTTAGTCTAGTAGCTATGCCTTAGGATTGAGATTCAAGTCCTAAACTAGCCTATGTTTCTTGAAGGGTTATGAGACTTCGGACCGATCAGAACGAACGGAGCTTACGTCACTACCCAGATTGAACATTTCTTCAGTAAGGGCACTTCGCTACTTTAGCTACTAAGCATATGTATGTACTTATGTGAATGTATGTACTATGTTTTCGAAATTATATTTGACGGCGTTATGAGAATGACCTGACTTAGAATTGTATTGATTGGAATATTAATGCAAGTATCTGAAGGCATCTGATATGCTGGATTAGAATTGTTTGATGTGTGACATCGTTGGATGATTTCAGAATTTGTGCTTGATGGATTTACCATTTGATTTGGTATCATTCACGTGGTTTGACGTAATCTAAATTGATGATGGCGAAACCATGCGAGGCCATGTCCGAGGACGGATGCGCCTTTGAATGCAAACCGAGGTTTGTAAAAAGACGATCCCGAGGTTTGATTCAGTTATGGCTTGAAGTTGATTTGAAATTTTGGCTTGACTCATTGGATGTTTCTTGCTATATTGATAATTGTATTTATGATTCCCCTTCAACGTGATTTATATCTGCTTTAGATATGTACATAGGCTCTACATGATTGTTGTTAATTATGAAGCTATGTTAGGCCACGTCTTCGGATGACTAAGCCTTAAGTTTGAGTTGTTGTCTTTATGTCGTGTCAAGCATTCTTGAAGTTGTCATGGTTCGGGGCTATACAGAGTCACGAACTGGAGATGCAACCTATCGAGGCGTTATACAGAACGTACCCCTGTAAGCGGCAACTCCCGACTGACCGCAGAACTTTCTAGTCACGTGCAGAGTTCATTTGAGTGTCCCACCTACCTGCTGGATTTTGTGTTACATCCAGATAAATTTTTTGTACAACGAGCTGTTGTACGTGCATATAGGAGTCCTAGGGTCTTCGACCACCTGAGTCCATAACTTTTGTGTGTAGTATGATTTCTGTACGTTGCTTGGATATTACTTGTTCGCTCGCTTGTTTAATTCTATATCCACTATTGTTTGAAGTTGACCCTTGCACCTGTTTGTTGTTTGTGTTTCCTGGCGATCCGTCGCTAGCTGGACAACTGCTAGCCGAAGAGTACCCGCAGGATGCCGAACCGAAGACAGCTCGAGGGAGTAGGACAGATATTGTGAAGAAGGTCTCGTCCTTGGACTCGGCTGAGGTTTTGATGAAGACAAACACATCACAAAAAGAAGAAAGACTTTGTAAAAGAAAAGGAAGACTTCAAGAAGACTTCAAGAAATAAAGGAAAGACTTCAAGAACCGGCTCAGAACGTCAAGATCAATCATGAAGGTTCTAGCTTTTAGTAAGTCTTGTTAACTTAGTGTGCTATGCTTTATTAAGGTTAATATTGCATTTGAAGGCTCATAAAAGATCAACTAATTGAGTACAATATGTTCTCACAAGTAAAACTTGGTAGGAACACTCAATTAGGTCTTGAACGATCAAAAACTGAGTTCTGGAAGGCAGTAATCGATTACCACATTTATGTAATCGATTACACAGTTTGAATTTTGAATTCAAACTTAAACGGCTAAGTGTAATCGATTACCAGGTTATTGTAATCGATTACCAAGTCGACAGATGTGTTGTTTCATGAACCAATGTGTCTCATAACGTTTGGGAAGCCTTGTGATGGTTCATGGACGACCTCTAGTTCCTATATAAAGTCCATAGACGCTCAGATACATCAATGACTTGGTCCCCAACTTTCATATTCATTAAAGTCATCATTCTGAGTTTCTGTTCTCTCATTTTCATAAGAACACACATGTTGTTCATCTTTTGAGAAACTCAGAATAAAAGAGCCTTCATTGTAATTTCCTGGAGCATACAAACTAAGAGAAACCCAACTAGATTAAAGGATTGCATCAGCCACTGCAAGAACTTCTTCTTCATCTCTTGAATCGGTATGATTCATTCACCGTGGTTTTCGGTGGTTGCAAAAAGGTCCATCGTAGTTGATGAGTGGATATTATATGATGTTTTTAGGTAGTTTTTACTCTTTTTATTTTATTATTTTTGAGTCACATATAGGTTTTTTATTATTTTTATGTAGATTTTATATTTATTTTGCATTTTTGCATGTAGATTAGATTTTATTTGTTTTTCTAGCTTTATTTTATATTTTTAGGAATTTTTATAGTTATTTTATATTTTTAGGAAAAGCTGGTATAGTTACTTTATAGTTATTTTATATTTTATATTTTTATAGTTATTTTATAGTTATTTTATATTTTATAGTTATTAAAGGGCCAGAATTGAAGTGCTAGTGAAGAGAGGGCTAAAAGTGAAAAAGAAGAATATGAAGCAACTCTCTTCAAATTAGCACATGGAAAATAATGTTGAAGGATGATGGTAGTGGGAAGAAGGTTTCAGAATTGATTAAGGGCTGAGTAGTGACTTTTTAAGGCATTCAAAACCCACTACCATGAAGAAGAAAGGAAAGCTTGGAGCTGAAGCAGCAGCGACCCAACGCTCCAGCGTTGGGATCCTAGCGCTCATGCGCTGGGACTCTGACTAGGAGATGAGTCAGATTTTTCACCCAGCGCTCAAGCGTTGGAAGGCCAGCGCTCAAGCGCCGGGCCTCGGACAGAAAGTGGGATTTTAATGCATCCCAACGCCCAAGCGTTGGGAATGTCAGCGCCCAAGTGCTGGAGGGTGGATTTTTACTATAAATAGGACCCTTTTCTTCACTTGTAAGACACACCTATTAGAATACAACAAGAATTCTCTCTTTCTCCCTTTTGAGCATTGTTCCTAGGACTTGTGGGAAGCCATACTTGAGCTCCTGTCCAGGGTAATTCAATGACTCCTTTAGCCATGCTTGGCTAACTTCTTCAAGTTTTTGGGTTGTTTTAGTTTATAATTCATGTTCTAGTCTTTTTCTACATTTCTGAATATTATTTCCATTCATGTTTTATTTCTTTGTGCTTAATTTCTATCTTGTGGATCCCAAGAGGTTTTTCTTACTGCTTATTTCATAAGGCCATTTGGTGAGTAGTAAGGGAACTAGGAAATAAAAAAGGTTATAAGTATACATCACTAAGGAATTAGGATGGACGTAACTTTATGTTGGCCCGAACATCTTCTTCATCTTCTTCTTTAGTTAACTAGGTACCAAGGAATTGGGTTTAGTAATTAAAAAGAAAGATCTACAATGCTTAAGGAATTAACTTGTAGTTACACTAGGCTATAGCATCATGAAAATGGATTTAAAATTCAGAAATTAAGTAGGAGATTTCTAGCATGTTTTATAGACTATGTAAACCAACCCAAAAGCTTAATGTTCATCATCTCTTTCTCTTATCATTTTATGATATTGTTTATTTCTTGTTCTAAAACCAACAACATATATTCTCATCTTTTAATTTTCTGCACAAGTACTAAATTTTATATTAATAAGAACGCCTATCCCTTGGGTTCGATCTTTTTTACTACGCGATAGTTAATCGTACACTTGCGATTTTGATATCAAGTTTTTGGCGCCGTTGCCGGGGATTATTTTGTTTAGTACTTCTTGTTTATATATATAAAAAAAAAAATTTCTGCCTAACAGTTTGTTTCCATGTGGAAAGAAGATCCTTTAGAGACTATAATCTCTGAAGGGTTGGATTTTGAAGATATTGAAAGCAATGACGAACAGGTCATTGAGATGGCAAGATACCTGGAGGCTGCCCATTTTTTCCTTCCAAAAGGAAATTGGGTAGAGGAGCTGAAGAGAGAAGAAGAAGTTCAAGAGGAAAAGAGGGAACTGAAGCCCTTACCTTCTACCCTTAAGTATGTATTTCTTGAGGAAGGTAACAATAAACCAGTCATTGTGAGTAGTTCCTTCTCTCCTCTTGAAGAAGAAAAACTAGTAAGAATTCTTAGAGCTCATAAATCTTCTTTGGGTTGGACTATTGAGGACATTAAGAGCATAAGCCCCACTGTTTGTATGCATAAAATTTGTTTAGAAGAACAAGTTAAACCTGTAGTCCAACCCCAAAGAAGACTTAATCCTGCCATGAAAGAGGTGGTAAGGAAAGAAGTGATTAAGTTGCTTGATGCAGGGATCATCTATCCCATTTCTGATAGTGAATGGGTTAGTCCCGTTCAGGTAGTTCCCAAGAAAGGGGGAATTACAGTGGTTCCTAATGAGAATAATGAATTGATTCCCACCAGGAAGGTAACTGGATGGAGGGTTTGTATAGACTACCGGAGGCTAAATTCTGCCACTCGGAAAGATCATTTTCCCCTTCCCTTTATTGATCAAATGCTTGACAGGTTGGCTGGCCATGAGTACTATTGTTTCTTGGATGGATATTCAGGATACAATCAGATTGTTGTTGATCCCAAGGATCAAGAGAAAACTGCCTTTACTTGCCCCTTCGGGGTGTTTGCTTATAAAAGAATGCCTTTTGGCTTGTGTAATGCTCCAGGAACCTTCCAAAGATGTATGTTTTCTATTTTTTATGATTTAATTGGTGAATGTATGGAAGTGTTCATGGATGATTTTTCTGTATATGGCCCCAACTTTGATAAGTGTTTGAGCAATTTGGAAAGGATTCTAGTTAGGTGCCAAGAAAAGAATTTGGTACTTAATTGGGAAAAATTTCATTTTATGGTAAAAGATGGCATTGTGCTTGGGCACAAGATTTCTGAAAGAGGGATTGAGGTAGATAAGGCTAAAACAGAGATTATTGAAAATCTACCTCCTCCCACCAATGTTAAAGGTATAAGAAGCTTTCTTGGTCATGCAGGTTTTTATAGGCGGTTTATAAAAGATTTTTCTAAAATTGCTAAGCCTATGACAAATCTCCTTGAAAAAGAGGCTCCTTTTATCTTTAATGATGAGTGTTTGGCTGCTTTTAAATTATTAAAAGAAAAACTTGTTTCAGCCCCTATCATTGTTGCTCCCCAATGGGATTTGCCTTTTGAAGTTATGTGTGATGCTAGTGATAATGCAATAGGGGCTGTTCTTTGTCAGAAAAATGGAAAAGTATTGCATGTGATTTACTATGCTAGTAAGGTTCTGAATGAAGCTAAAAAAAATTATGCTACAACTGAGTGTAGTTTATGCTTTAGATAAATTCAGACCTTACGTTTTGGGTACTAAAGTTATTGTGCATGATGAGTGGATATTATATGATGTTTTTAGGTAGTTTTTAGACTTTTTATTTTATTATTTTTGAGTCACATGTAGGTTTTTTATTATTTTTATGTAGATTTTATATTTATTTTACATTTTGCATGTAGATTAGATTTTATTTGTTTTTCTACCTTTATTTTATATTTTTAGGAATTTTTATAGCAATTTTATATTTTTTAGGAAAAGCTGGTTTAGTTATCATTTTTGTCCAGGGACCAATTTGTAAAGTTTCAGGAAATCAGGGACCAAAATGTGAAAGTTCAAGAGTGGAGGACTAAAAGTGAAGATTGAGAGAATTAAAGGGTTTGAATTGGAGTGCTAACCAAGAGAGGACCAAAAGTAAAAGAGAGGAATATGAAGCAACTCTCTTGAAATTAGCACATGGGAAATTATGTTGAAGGATTGATGGTAGTGGGAAGAAGGTTTCAGAATTGATTAAGGGCTGATAAGTGGATTTTTAAGGCATTCAAAACCCACTACCATGAAGAAGAAATGAAAAGCTTGGAGCTGAAACAGCAGCACCCAGCGCTGCAGCGCTGGGAAGCCAGCGCTCAAGCGCTGGCCCTCGGTCTGGAAGTGGATTTTTAATGCATCCTAGCGGCCAAGCGTTGGGAATGCTAGCGCTCAAGCGCTGGAGGCTGGATTTTTACTATAAATAGGACCCTTTTCTTCACTTGTAAAACACACCTCTTAGAATACAACAAGTATTCTCTCTTTCTCCCTTTTGAGCATTGTTCCTAGGACTTGTGGGAAGCCATATTTGAGCTCCTATCTAGGGTAATTCAATGACTCCTTTAGCCATGCTTGGCTAACTTCTTCCTTAAGTATCTTGGGTTGTTTTAGTTTATAATCTATGCTCTAGTTTTCTTCTACTCTTCTGAATAATATTACTATAGTTCATGTTTTATTTACCTTGTTCTTAATGTTATCTTGATGTACACAAGAGTTTTTTCTTATTGCTTATAACAATGGAAATTGGTAAGTAGTAAGGGACTTAGGAAATAAAAGAAGCTATATGACATATCACTAAGGTATTAGGATAGACTTAGCTTTATGTTGGCCTGAAAATTCTTTCTTCATCTTCTTCTTGGTTTTTTCTAGATTGCAAGGCATTGAATTTAGTAATTGGGAAGAAAGTTCTACAATGTGTAAGGGATTAACTTGTAGAAACATTAGGCTATAGCATCATGAACTTGGTACTAAAATTCAGAAATTAAGTAGGAGTTGCTAGCATATTTTATAAGCTATATAATTCAACCCAAGTGCTTAAGTCTTATCATCATCTTTTCTCTATTTTATTTTATGTTATATCTTGTTCTTATTCTTGTCCTTATCAAACCAACAAAATACCTTTTTATTTTTCTGCTTAAGTACTAAATAAATTAATAATAAGACACTTATCCCTGTGGGTTCGATCTTTTTATATTACGCGATAATCAACCGTGCACTTGCGGTTTGGCTATCAGTGCATACTGACCATGCTGCATTGAAGTACTTGTTTGCTAAGCAGGAAGCTAAACCCAGGTTGATCAGGTGGATCTTACTCTTGCAAGAGTTTGATCTTGAAATTGTGGACAGAAAAGGGAAAGACAATGGTGTAGCAGACCATTTGTCAAGACTTGAAGAGGGGAACTCCGATCCAATTCCTATTCAAGAGGAGTTCCCAGATGAAAAGCTTTTAGCTGTCCAAGAGATTGCTCCATGGTATGTACACTTAGCTAACTTTTAAGTTGCTGGTGTGTTGCCTTCTGATTTGACTTGGCAACAAAAGAAGAAATTTCTGTATGATGCCAAATTCTTTTTCTGGGATGAACCTTATTTGTTTAGAGAATGTTCTGATGGGATCATTAGAAGGTGTATTCCAGAAAAAGAATTTGAGGCTATTTTATGGCATTGCCATGGCTCCGATTATGGAGGCCATTTTTCAGGTGAGAGGACTGCAGCTAAAGTCCTCCAAAGTGGTTTTTATTGGCCTATTATCTTCAAAGATAGTAGAGCATTTGTGGTAAGGTGTGATCACTGTCAACGAACTGGCAATATCTCAAGAAGGAATGAGATGCCCCAAAAGATGATTTTGGAAGTTGAGTGTAACACCCCAATTTTGGGTTGAGGGTTACATGGTAAATACGCGGAAATTAAAACCTCTCAGGAAACAACTCATTTTCTTAAAAGGTTTTCGTCTCTCTTAATTACTTAAAAATAATATAAGTAATAATTTTCCCCATAAATAATAATTATTACGCGGAAGCAAAAACGAGGAAAATGTTACAACAAAGTTAAATGCTCAACAGCGAGCCCAAAAATTAAATAAACTAAAATAGCGGAAAATATTAAGACATCAATCGTCTTCTTCAAATTTCTTCCACGATTCCGCTGCGCACTCTGATTCGGTAAAGCTTCTTCAAGAGACGACAATCAACACCCTGTCTATTTTCTGTTGTTAAGCGCCCAAACACAAACAGAAAAGGTTAACTCGAGAACAAACAACAAATACCAATCAACATGTTGAAGGGAAATTAACATAAGTGACAACCACAATATTTCCAAAATACAACAACATCTTCAACAATATATTCTTTTCCTCATGAACCACAACACAATCATGCTTATGAAACCTCAAGTCTATCTACAATTATAGCATGATCACATGGGACTAAAACCCATCTCATCACCCTTAACCACGATCTCATGGGACTAAAACCCATCTCATCGCCCTCAGGCACAATCACATAGGACTAAAACCCATCTCATCGCCATCAGCCTCAAAATAATGAATATGCCATGCCATCATGTTCAACATCATCACGAATGAACAATTGCCAATACAACATAATCAAATTCATCAACATCAGCATGTCTTAACGTCAATTCTCAAATCCAAACATGCATCACAAAACCAACAATTGCATCACAACAAACATAATGGTTTCCAACATCAAAGTCATATTTCAAACACAACTGACTCTATCTTGACCCAGAGTTACCCTTACCTTTTAATCCTTTGCTTGGTCTTGTCCTCCAACCTTGATCATTCGGTAATTTATACCGTATTTCTTGCAGAGATCTTCCAACTCTTGCTCATACTCAAACCTTAACCTTGCCTTCATCTCTTCGTAGACCTTCTCCCCTTGTTGCATAGCTCTTTGTATTCTCTCCATCTCCTTTCCCCACAGATCATCGTTTTCAGACTTCATCGGTACACAACCTAGGTTCTAGGCTCTCGGTTTTTGGAAGAAGGAAGAGAAGCAAAAGTGAAAGGGAGAGGGGAGGAAGAAGCACGAAATTTCTGAACCAAGGGCTCTATAAACTCAGAATTTCACCCCTCATCAACACCATTAAATCGCCCATTAACTCACCATTAATCAGATATTCAAATTCTGCATTTATATCCCCTAATTACTCTCATTAAACTCCATTACTACCTTGTTTAAATTTCAAATCTGATTGTAACTCCTATTAAACTCCATTTATTGATCATTAATCTCATGTCTCAATTCAAATTCGAAATTCAGCCTTTAACCACCAAAAATCTGATTAACATTAAAACATACCTCACTAGGATTCGAACACGAGCCTTACCAATCAAATGCTTAAGTCTTAACCACTAAACCACAACTCTTCTTGTTAAAAATCTTAACACAATATTCTTATAATCCTCTAACTCGAACCATCATGTTCCCATTTCAAATTTGAATTCCAAAACCTCCTTAAAAGCTCTTAAATGTGCAATTCCAATTCAGCCTTGACTAGTCCAAGGACTAAACCACAAATGTAAAAACTTAAAGGACCAAAATCTAATTATAAAATCTCCAAGGTCCAAAGTCTAATTACTCAAAACTTGAGGGTCTTACATTGAGCTTTTTGATGTATGGGGCATTGATTTCATGGGACCTTTTCCACCTTCTTTTGGTTGCCAGTATATTTTGGTTGCTATTGATTATGTTTCTAAGTGGGTTGAAGCATCAGCCCTTCCCACAAATGATGGCAAAGTGTGTTAGTACAGATAGCAACCTGAGAGGGGGGTGAATCAGTGTTGCCCCAATTTTCGCCTTATTGAAATTGTTACTTTCAAGTTTATGATGATCACGAAATGATCGTTATGATTGCAGAGGAATAGAGCGATGCTTGAAAGTAAATATGAAGGATAAAGGAAATCACACACAAGAGTTTATCCTGGTTCACCTTCAATCCACCGAAGGCTACGTCTAGTCCCTCGAGAAAACCCCCTGAGGATTTTTCCACTATTGATAAAAATCTCTTACAAGTTCCTAACCCAAGGACCCCAAGAATTTCTACCAATATCCTGTGAAAGCAAACCACTTTCAACAGCCCCTGAAAGCAAACCGCTTTCAGTTCCTGAAGGCAAACCACCCTCAGACCTTGAAGACTAACCTGCCTTCAATCGAAACCCTGAAGGTTCTACACTTACTTTTTAACTATGTCTAATTCCTCTTGTAAGGTTCTACACTTACTTTTTAAGGATGAAATCAAATCATTTTGCTTAGTAATAATCTTGGAAAATTCTTGACACAATTTAAACATATTTTCCATAGCAAACTTTAAATCATGAGAAGACATAGAATTATCACTAACCTGGGAATCTTCAACATCTAAGTCATGTGAAGCCATCAAAGCAACTTGTGCTTCTTCTTTGTCAGAATATGACGATGAACTTACTTCATTATCATCCCAAGCCAAATATTCTCTTCGAGTAGGTTGATCCTTTTTCTCGAATTTCTCTCTTAGACCATGTTTCTTTTTCTGAAGATTTGGACAATCTGACTTGAAGTGTCCCGGTTTGCCACACTCGAAACATGTAATCTTTTGAGACGAAGAAGACTCATTGTTCCTTTGGAAGGATTTATTGTTGTTGAATTTAACACCTTTCCTTTTAAGAAACTTTCCAAAGTTCTTTACTAGAAGATTCAAATTTCCATTGTCTTCTTCTTCAGAGTCTGCATCATAATCTTCTTTGATGCTTTCTTTTGCCTTTAGGGAAATTGATCGATACTTCTTCTCGTGTTGTTCATGCTCTTCTAAACGATTCAATTCCAACTCATGTTCTTGGAGTTTTCCAAAGAGAGTTGCAAGAGTCATATTTGATAAACTCTTCTTTTCAGAGATGGCTGTAACTTTGGTTGCCATACTCTTGTAAGTGATCTTAGAACTTTCATGTTCAAGTCACTATTTGAAAATTGTTTTCCTAGAGCAATCAAATGATTAATCAAATGAGTGAATAGTTTTTGCATATCTAATACCTTTTCTCCTGGAAGCATTCTGAACATTTCATATTCCTGAGATAAAGTATTGATCTTTGATCTCTTGACTTCATCTGTTCCTTCATGAGTCACCATCAACGTATCCCATATTTCTTTTGATGAAGTGCACGTTGATACTCTGAAAAATTCGTCCATGCCAAGAGCAGATGTAAGGATGTTCATTCCTTTGAGATCATATTGAACCTTCTTCTTTTCTTCTTCACTCCAAGTACTTTCTGATTTTGGTTGTGAAGTTCCTTCTTCATCTGTTGTTACAGGCACAAAGGGACCTTCTTCAATGGCTTTCCATATTCCTGCGTCTAATGACTTTATGAATATCTTCATCTTGATTTTCCAGAAGTCATAATGTTCTCCATTGAAGAATGGTGGCCTGTTTATGTTGAATCCTTCATTTGTTCCATGATTGGAAGAGGTTGCCATCTTTTCCCGGATCTTAGGAATAACTTACCTAAACTTCCGCTTTGATACCAATTGTTAGTACAGATAGCAACCTGAGAGGGGGGGTGAATCAGTGTTGTCCCAATTTTCGCCTTATTGAAATTGTTACTTTCAAGTTTATGATGATCACGAAATGATCGTTATGATTGCAGCGGAATAGAGCGATGCTTGAAAGTAAATATGAAGGATAAAGGAAATCACACACAAGAGTTTATCCTGGTTCACCTTCAATCCACCGAAGGCTACGTCCAGTCCCTCGAGAAAACCCCCTGAGGATTTTTCCACTATTGATAAAAATCTCTTACAAGTTCCTAACCCAAGGACCCCAAGAATTTCTACCAATATCCTGTGAAAGCAAACCACTTTCAACAGCCCCTGAAAGCAAACCGCTTTCAGTTCATGAAGGCAAACCACCCTCAGACCTTGAAGACTAACCTGCCTTCAATCGAAACCCTGAAAGTAAACCACTTTCAGTGACAACAGCCCTTCACCGAATACTACGGTGAAAACTCAATCTGTCTTTTTAATTTTTTTGTCTTTTTAATTTTTTTGCACTACTCTTGTAAATAAATAAAAGAAAAAAATTCTATGTTTTTGCTGCAGGAGAGGCCAGCGCTCAAGCGCTGGAGGCCAACGCTTAAGCGTTAGGCCCCTGCTTTACACCTCTGATTCCAGTAAATTCCAGCGCTCCAGCGTTGGAAACCCAGCGCTCAGGCGCTGGGACCTCTGATGCCCAGTATTTGTTTTAATTCCAGCGCCCAAGCGTTGGTATCCACAACGCTCAAGCGCTGGAGCTCGGGCAGTCTTGATGTTTTATTTTTTATTTGCTGTTTTTAGTTTTTTATAAATTTTGTGTTCACCATTTTTTGAAAGTTTTAGATTCTTTGAGTTTTCCCTTGCTTCTATAAATGGTTTTGATTTTTGGGAACTCAAGGATTCTTGTTTTTAAGGTGAACACAATTTTTCAACCCATGATCTTAAGTGTGCTGTTTCTAGAACTAACAAGTCAAACAAGTTTCTGCTTGTGAGACTTTTGTTTGTTCAATGTTACAGGATAGGTACCAGAAGGAGGAAGAACCCTCTTGAACTTAAGTGTTCAATTTGATTTTTGCATTGAGGTTCCCTTGGACCTTTGTGGAAAATTTATGTACTGTGCCAACTTCTTAGCTTTTTAGTTTTTCTTTTTATAGTTTTGAGTTTTATTTTTAGTTTAGTTTTTCTGTTTTATTTTTGCATGAGTCTTGAGTATTTTATCCATTCTGAATATTGCTATAGCTTTGTGAAATGCTTTATCTGATTGAACTGCTTGGTGAAAAAGTTCTATGTTTTGAAGCAGTTAGGATTGCATGCTGTAGAAAGGATTATTGACATCTTGATTGTTTTGGTTGTTGGCAAAGTCTTTTTTTGAGTTCTAAAAAGGGTACCACTTACCCTATGTTTTTCTGAGAGCTGAGGACTCTGAATGCATGATTGTAAAATTTTTCTGCCTTGTGTTGCATGTTGATTGGAGTTTCGTATACTTTGTGAGTTGAGAAGAGATTATAGGCATTTTTGAAAACTCAGATTCTTGTTTAAAAATTGATATCCACTAGTAGCCCATTTTGAGCCTTAAAAGAGTCATTCTTTGGAGCCTACTTTGTGTGATAATTCTTAAAGTTGTTATTGTGATTCATGTGCTGAAATTGTTAGAGCTTTGTTTGTTGGGTTTCTCTCTAAAAAAGTAGGAAAAAAAGTTGAAAAAAAATAAGGTATGTGCCTTAGAGAAAAAATGAAGTGGTGGGGTGAGAAAGAGTATGAGGGGAGTAAAATTCAAGTCATTCATCCCATACATTCCTCTACTTTGTTCAAAAAAAAAAAGAGAAAAATTGAGAGGACCCTTGTGTGAATTGTTGAAGCTCTTAGTCAAGAAAAATCACTTAACAACAGTTTCTGAGTCAGCCACTAGAGTTGCCAATTTCTTGAAATCCACACCTTAAATTGTTCAACCCTTTGGCCAAGTTACAACCTTAAAAATCTCTTCAAAATCACTTGGTTGCTTTATTTCAATTTTTATTTGAATGATAGGCAGAATTATTGAGCTTTCTTGTTTTTCATGGAGAATATATTTTTGTGAGCTTAATTTGATGAACTCAAACATGTTAAAAGCCAAGCCTAACTTTCTTGATTCTTTATCTGTAAAACATGCATGTCTTCCTTTTCTGCTAAGCTTTCTTGGAAAGGTTTTTGTGCTTCAAGTTTTAATCAGATAAACTTTCTCAAAACTCAAGGACGAGTTTCTCTTTAAGTTTTGTCGCTTGAGGACAAGCTGTCGTTAGGTATAGTGGTGTGATGAGTGGATATTATATGATGTTTTTAGGTAGTTTTTACTCTTTTTATTTTATTATTTTTGAGTCACATATAGGTTTTTTATTATTTTTATGTAGATTTTATATTTATTTTGCATTTTGCATGTAGATTAGATTTTATTTGTTTTTCTAGCTTTATTTTATATTTTTAGGAATTTTTATAGTTATTTTATATTTTTAGGAAAAGCTGGTATAGTTATCATTTTTGTCCAGGGACCAATTTGTAAAGTTTCAGGAAATCAGGGATCAAAATGTGAAAGTTCAAGAGTGGAGGACTAAAAGTGAAGATTAAGAGAATTAAAGGGCCAGAATTGAAGTGCTAGTGAAGAGAGGGCTAAAAGTGAAAAAGAAGAATATGAAGCAACTCTCTTCAAATTAGCACATGGAAAATAATGTTGAAGGATTGATGGTAGTGGGAAGAAGGTTTCAGAATTGATTAAGGGCTGAGTAGTGACTTTTTAAGGCATTCAAAACCCACTACCATGAAGAAGAAAGGAAAGCTTGGAGCTGAAGCAGCAGCGACCCAACGCTCCAGCGTTGGGATCCCAGCGCTCATGCGCTAGGACTCTAACTAGGAGATGAGTCAGATTTTTCACCCAGCGCTCAAGCGTTGGAAGGCCAGCGCTCAAGCGCTGGGCCTCGGACAGAAAGTGGGATTTTAATGCATCCCAACGCCCAAGCGTTGGGAATGCCAGCGCCCAAGCGCTGGAGGGTGAATTTTTACTATAAATAGGACCATTTTCTTCACTTGTAAGACACACCTCTTAGAATACAACAAGTATTCTCTCTTTCTCCCTTTTGAGAATTGTTCCTAGGACTTGTGGGAAGCCATACTTGAGCTCCTGTCCAGGGTAATTCAATGACTCCTTTAGCCATGCTTGGCTAACTTCTTCTTTAAGTTTTTGGGTTGTTTTAGTTTATAATTCATGTTCTAGTCTTTTTCTACATTTCTGAATATTATTTCCATTCATGTTTTATTTCTTTGTGATTAATTTCTATCTTGTGTGTCCCAAGAAGTTTTGCTTACTGCTTATTACATAAGGCCATTTGGTGAGTAGTAAGGGAACTAGGAAATAAAAAAGGTTATAAGTATACATCACTAAGGAATTAGGATGGACGTAACTTTATGTTGGCCCGAACATCTTCTTCATCTTCTTCTTTTGTTAACTAGGTACCAAGAAATTGGGTTTAGTAATTAAAAAGAAAGATCTACAATGCTTAAGGAATTAACTTGTAGTTACACTAGGCTATAGCATCATGAAAATGGATTTAAAATTCAGAAATTAAGTAGGAGATTTCTAGCATGTTTTATAGACTATGTAAACCAACCCAAAAGCTTAATGTTCATCATCTCTTTCTCTTATCATTTTATGCTATTGTTTATTTCTTGTTCTAAAACCAACAACATATATTCTCATCTTTTAATTTTCTGCACAAGTACTAAATTTTATATTAATAAGAACGCCTATCCCTTGGGTTCGATCTTTTTTACTACGCGATAGTTAATCGTACACTTGCGATTTCGCTATCAGTAGTGTTTGATGGTTAACATTTGGGAAGCCTTGTGATGGTTCATGGACGACCTCTAGTGCCTATATAAAGTGCATAGACGCTCAGAAACATCAATGACTTGGTCCACAACTTTCATATTCATTAAAGTCATCATTCTGAGTTTCTGTTCTCTCATTTTCATAAGAACACACATGTTGTTCATCTTTTGAGAAACTCAGAATAAAAGAGCCTTCATTTTAATTTCCTGGAGCATACAAACTAAGATCAATACAACTAGATTAAAGGATTGCATTAGCCACTGCAAGAACTTCTTCTTCATCTCTTGAATCGGTTTGATTCATTCACCGTGGTTTTCGGTGGTTGCAAAAAGGTCCATCGTAGTGTTCGATGGTTGTCGAAAAGGTCCTTTGAATCGGGTTTGATTCAAAGTCCGCCGTAGGGTTCGGTGATAGTGGAAAAGGTCCTTTGAATCAGGTTTGATTCAAAGTCTGTCGTAGAGTTCGGTGTCATCAGTTGGTGGTTTGCCATCTGAGGTTTGACAAGAGTTCTTAAGGTCCTTGGTGTAAGTTCTTGTAAGAAATCTTGATCATAGTGGAAAAGTCCTCAAGGGGTTTCTTGAGGGACTGGACGTAGCCTTCGGTGGATAGAAGGTGAACTAGGATAAAATCATTGTGTGATTCTCTCTTCCTTCATCTTTTACTTTCAAGCAACGCTTTATTCTACTGTATTCACAATCATCAATTGTGATTATCATTATCTTGGAAGTAACAAGTTTTGTAAAGGCGAAAATTGGAAGAACCTGATTCACCCCCCCTCTCAGGTTGCTATCTATACTTACAGATATCTTGTCACTTGAAGGCTAGAGATAGTTATTTGATTTTGTGTCTATACATGAGCATGCCAAGGGTAGGGTAGAGTTCCGGGATAATGTACATTTATGAGGTCGCCCTGCGTGGCATCGTAGGAGGTATGATGGAGTAGGATGTGTGGGTCGGGTTTTAATTGTCACAACATGATTTCTTTTATAAACGAGTCTATTTATTTCGAAACTATTTCATTGACGCTGCTCACTTGATTATGTACCATATATGTTTTGTTGAACTGGGTATCTATATATAAGTATTCATGTGGTCTTTAGCATGATTTGAAAAAAATACACTTGCTCACTTGATTATGTACCATACATGTTTTGATTTGTACTCTGCATCTGTGAGGATGTTAGTCTTGTTCAGAGTGGTTAGGCTCTGATACCAATTGAAGGTGCAAGAAACACACAAGAAAGGGGGGGTTTGAATTGTGTACTCATTTTTTCTTAAACTTATTCGAGAGACTTTAAAAGTTTATTACTAGTTTTCAGAATGATTTGTTCATTATGCAAGCATAAGTGAGTATACAGCGGAAAAGCAATATAACATGAAGAATAAAGCACACATGATTTTTATCCTGGTTCACCCCCATAATCGACAGGGCTACGTCCAGTCCTTGGCTTCGCCAAGATTTTCACTATTTAACCAAATAGTACAAGTATTATCAAGGACTTCTCCCAACAAGTATTTTAAGGACTTCTCCTATCAAGTATTAGAAGGACTTCTCCTTACAAGTATTATCAAGACTCCTCCTTACAAGTATTTTACAGGACTACTCCTGACACCTTTTTCAGGGTTTTTCTTTTCTACAATAGTTCTCTTCTGATAAGAGTGGGTAGAAGAAATGAAGAGCAGTAAACAGAGAGATCATAAGCAAGTTGGTCTCTGTTTTAAGTTATGTGTGTGGGATAGGATGAGAGTTATACTCTATAAGTTTTCCACACACATAAGCAACTCAACTCAGGTTATGATATGACTTGAAGTTCCCTGAGTTGGAATCAAGAATGTCTTGGTCCTTTGGACGAACTAGGTTGAGATATGTAAAATTGAATTCTAGCCGCCCCATTGCTACGGAAGCAGGATTCTCTATATATATCATCAGTTGAAGATCCTTGTTCTTTCTCCACAGAAGGAGTGAAAACCTGCCCGTAGTGCATCTTCCTCTCTAAGCTGCACATAACGGCTAATTCTGCATTTTTCAGCAGGTCTGAGACACGATCTGAGAATCATTGATTCGCCTGGGTTGACGCCGTCTGGCTCCATGCTGAGCGAGTAGCTTTGAGCTAGTTCCTCTGTATTTAATGCGTGAAGATCCAGCTGTGGTATTTGTTTTGACCATTATATCCCAGTGCATGCCAGCTAATGCTCATCACGTGCTTTGATCAGATGTTTGAATTTCGACCGTTGAACGTGTACGTATTCAGAGATTCTTGCCGTTGATTCCGCGATGTCAGCTTGATTTGAGGAAAAGTAGAGGAGCAGTGGGACCAAGGAATATTGTATTAATTGTGTCCCTTCCCACTTTCTGCCATTGCCAGTACTTTAATAAATATGCAGACGAGGTAAATGTCTTTTGATCCAAGAAGCAATTTGCTTAAGGTTCCGCTGCGAAGTAATTTGCATTGGCAGACAAACTTTCTTCATTCAGTTCTTCTTAAGGATTGAAATCTTCTTGGCTTGTAGAAGACTGAATCTTCTCTTTCCTTTTGCTACCACTGAAGTTCTCCATTTGAGAGAGTTGATTCACAACTTCTTTTTATAATGCTAGAGGAACTTTGAGGCCGAAGGTGTTTCTTCATAGGTTGTCATACTCTTCCAGCTTTAGATGAAGCAATCTTTCTTTTGATCACGGTGACTTTAGGTATCGGGCTGTTTCAGCTTTTGAGGTAGACTTTGATTTGAGCGAGCAGAGCTTGATGAAGTGTCCTTGAGAGAGGAAGTTGGCTATTTGAAGTTACTGCTTTAACTCTCTTGAATCACCGGACTGTCTTATCCATGAATGTCTTCCTTTGTATATCTTTGACAGTATTTCCTTCAGGGTGACCGGACGGACTCTTCTGGTGGACTGATTCTCTTGATGATGCTTTGAGATTCATTCAGTCCCTTTAGTAGATAATTCCTGTGCATGAGAATTTTCACTACGTTAGGAATTTTATCTCTGACAATGTTAAACCTTAAAGAAATTGTTAATTATCAAAACATAATAATTCATTTAATTATTTGACCCTAACAAGGAATTTCTTGTGTTAAAGACTTGAAAATTTATTTATAAACTTGTAAGAGAATTTAAGTTTTGGGTCGTGAAGTTGTTTTGAGGGACTTAGTGAATAGTTTGGTGAAAATGGGCAGCTTTTATGGTTTTTCAAATTTTGGACAGAATTGAGACTTTGAGGATTGGCATATGTTTTTGCATTCAAATACTTGTTTAAGGCTCTCAAATTGGTAAGTGAACATCTAGCCTAATTTCTCTTTAAAGGTTGCGAAGTTTTGGAAAAATTTGGAAGTTGTAACTTAGAGTTTTTCAAAGGTTTTTGAAGGTTGACAAAGTTGCTAAAATGATTTGTGAATGGGAACTTTTTCCCAAGTGTTGGATACCTTATGGTTCCAGTAGATAAGCCTTAGAATTGATTTTTAAGTCCTAAACTAGGCTATGTTCTTTGAAGGTTTACAGGAAATCGGACCGACCAAGACGAGCGGAGCTAACGTAGCTAACCAGATCGACTATCACTTCGGTAAGGAAACTTCGCTATTCTTAGCTACTAAGCATGTGTGCATGATTATGAGAATTTCTATACTATGATATTAAGATTGGTAGTTGACGGCGTTCTGAGTACGACTCAATTAGAGTTGTATTGATTGAGATATTAATTCATGGAACTGAAGGCATCTGATATGTTGGATTAGAATTGTTTGAGATGTGAAATTAATTTGCAATTGTGGCTTGACTCATGGAGTGCTTCTTGGTATACTGCTAAATGTTAAGCATGATCTCATTACGACATGATTTATATCTTATTTAGATATATGCATATGATCTACATGATTGTTGTTAATTCTGAAGCTATGTTAGGCCACGTCCTCGGACGATTAAGCCTTGAGTTTGAGTTGTTGTTATCATGTCGTGTCAAGAATACTTGAGAGCCGTCGTGGTTCGGGGAGAACTTGGCACCGGATTAGAGATGGAATATATCTAGGCAATATACACAACGTACTTGTGTAAGTGGCAACTCCCAACTGACTCGCAATACTACTTAGTCGAGTGTGGAGTCAGTTGAGTGTCCCACCTGCCTCCGACATTTGGTGTTACATCCGGATGAAACTTTTGTACAATGAGTGATTGTACTTGAGTACTATGCCAGCTAAATGTTGTTTGGTTATTTGCAATGGGTTGCTTATTGATGCTTTTGATATTTTTTTTTGAAGTGATCTATTTCTCTGTGTTTTATTTGGATGAATCATGGACGCGTCATTAGACCATGACGGGCAGGCCTTCGGAGGATCCGTATGCAGGCCTCCTTCCCCACGGGGAGGTGATTCTTAATTTCCTTGATCGTTAGGACCCAATGTCGTGGTCAGTGGACCTGCTGACATGGCGAGCTCGGTACACAGGTTGGGTGGCTGACGATAGGATTGACCGTTTCGGCACTCCACGGGGGTGAGAGATCTACCGCTTTTCTTACCACTTCCCTTTACCTCCCATTTCTAGCTTCGACGGTTCCGGTACCTCGGTGTCATGGACAACCGCTATACCGGCACCCTCTATCGTTGCTGCTTCACCATGCCATTCATCCCCTGTGGTGAAGGTGGAGACTTCTGCACCCCCGTCCTCAGGATGTTCCCCCGCCCAGTCAGTATCTTTTAGGATCGTACCCTTGGTGTACGAGGTTGTGACTAGGGTCACCACGACTGCCATAGACGTGGACATACCCGTGATCGATCTCACCGACTCAGACGGAGAGGTACCTGGTGAGGGTGGTGCAAGTTGGCAAGAGGGATCCGACAGCGACCCGGAGGACCCCAAGGAAGATGGAGTTGATAAAATAAGCACTACTATAGAATTGCCAAATTACCACGGTTCCGGGTAGCCTTTTACCACGGTTAAACCGTGGTATCAGCCAGCGAAGTAATAGATAAATTACCACGGTTCAAGGTGGAACCGTGGTAATATCATACCTCTGAAATACCCGATTCTGCGCTGAACCATGGTAATATCAGGCCTCTGTTACCACAGTTGTAGGAGGAACCGTGGTAATTTGTCCCTCTATTACCACGATTCCTTTATGAACCGTGGTAGTAAGTTTGGTTTTTTTTTTTTTACATCTGTTACCACGGTTCCTCTATGAACCGTGGTAATAAGTTTGGTTTTTTTTTTATACATTTGTTACCACGGTACCTTTATGAACCGTTGTAATGAGTTTGGTTTTTTTTTTTTTACCTCTGTTACCTTGGTTTCTGTATAAACCGTGGTAATATGTGTGGTTTTTTTTAGTGCTATGTACAATCAAAGACATGCAATTCAAACAGTAAGAAAGTTATAACCATGACCTGCAATGCAATGGAAACAACCCTGACAACATAATGTACAAGGAATATATATAATATGTACAACCAATCAAATATGTACAAATTATAATATGTACAGACCCCCTATACACATTTTAGCCGCCAACAATTACAAACTTGTCTAACATATAACCGGCCCACTCGTCTTTAATTACATTGAGCTAGTACTGATCGTAGGAGTCGAGCGGACAATCAGGGAAGTACTGCAAAATGATAGTAAAAATAATCAGAGTTAGAGTTAGATTACAAATTAAAAATAAACTGAGCTTGTTTCCTGATGATTGGGGGTATAAGCGTCTTTTTCTTTTCTTTTTCATTGTTTTTATTTTATATTAATTTGAGTCTCATATAGCTCTATTTAATTTGTTAGGTTTTTATTTTATTTTTTCATAAGCATATAGGTTAGTGATTATTTTATTTTTAGGTCTTTTTAATGAAGTTAGTTTAGTGTTTTTTGTCTTTTGTTATTCTGGTCATTACTTGGTGATTATTGGAGCTTTGATGGAAGTAATGATGAAGAGAAGAAGGTTACAAGCTGAATGGTGGGTGATTAATGGAGAAATGAAGCAACAAAAGAAACTTAAACATGTGCAAACGATTCAGAATTGAAGATTGCAGCTGTTGCAAAAGCCACCATGAAGCCCCATAAATGCATTGAAGAGGGGAATCAAAAGAGAAGAGCAAGAGAAAGAAAATGAGAAGTCTGACGTCCTCCCAACGCCTGAGCGTTGAGGAGCCAACACCCATGCGTTGGCTCTCTTTCTGGAATCCCAATATTGGGTTTAATTCCAACGCCTGAGCGTTGGGAAGCCAACACTCATGCGTTGAGCCCCTGCCAAGCCTCGTGTGAATTGTTTTAATTCCAACGCCTAGGTATTTGAAGCCAACGCCCAGGTGTTGGAACACTGGCAGTTTTGGCTATAAATACAGACTTTGCTCTTCTTTCTAATTATCTCAGAATTTCCAAATCCTTTCTTTTCCATTGTAATTTTCTAAGTTCTGAATACCTTTCCTGGAGTTGTGGGAAACCTCTTTGAGCTCCTAATCCAGGTTATTATCTTTTAATTATGTTCATACTAGCCATGCTTGGCTAGTTTTCTTTAGCATTTTGGGTTTGTAGTGAATCTTCACTTAACAATGTTTTAAGCTTTTCTTAGTTTCTGTGAATGAAGTTTATGTTCCATGTATCTCTTCCCTTTGTTTATTTATGCTTGTTGTACACAAGTAATTTTACTTTCTTCTTGCACAATGGTAATTGGTAGGAATTAAGGGAACCGGGATTAGCTTGAACAATTTATCTGCTACTTAGGTATAAGGGTGGGAATTGTTTGTGTGGGCCAGAATTAAGAACTCATTTCTTCAATTGAATTGACTAAACACTAAGGTATTAGGTTTAGCAAACTGAAATTGAATGGTTTACTTGCTTAAGGAATTAACAAGTAGAGGTTTAGGCTAAAGCACCTTAAGAACATAAATCCTATTTCACATGAACTTTGATTGTTAGAAGCTTGTTAGTGCAGTAAACCCAAATGCTGTTTTTATCACCATTTCTTCACAACTTATATCTTGCTTTTCTTTTTGCTGTTCATTCAAACACAATCCAACATTATATCTTTTGTTTTTCTGCTCTAAACAATTGTGTTCAAGTTTTCACCTATCCTTGTGGCTCGACAATCTTTTACATTACTTCATCCAATCTGTACACTTGCAGAATTGGTATAATTTCCATTTGATCCTGTTTTCACCGCAAGTACGGTAGATCCTCATTGCGCTAAAAAAAATGAACAAATAACCCAATGAGTAAACACGTCGAATAGTAAGAGTATATAGCATGGTAGATTTATATGCTTACCGATCAAATATGTATTTCGTTTCTTTGCGGTTTTTTAGTTCACCACGCAAGGGATCCAAGTAAAATAAGGTCCCTCTGCTGGCATTGATCACCACCAACACCCAATGTCCCCTACAGCACATGTTAAACGAACAAACCATCAAGTAACTAAGTTTCATATAATTAAATTGATTATAAAGTTATAAATTGATCATATAAATTTCTCACCCTGTATTTGATGGGGCGAGATATAACTAGTATGGGTGTGCATGTTCCTTTATAGTATCCGCAATGTACTGGATCTGGTTCTTCATGAGGTGCGTTGTTCGATGCGGACTGAGAAAGGCAAATCTCTCTAAGAGATTCTCAGCCACACATTGGTCAAACAAGTACCTGAAATAAGATTATACAAATCATATATGATAAACATCATTGTAGAACTTAGAAAACAAAAATTTGTGTGCACTTAAGTTTAACAAAGTACCTCATGTAAATGCACATCACTGAAGCACCTAGCTCACCATGTCGAGTGAGCTGACGGAGCTCATCTCTACCAATATGCTCATAATAAGCGTTGCCAAACAATCTTTCTTCCAGTGGTACTATGATGAGGTTGCCGTCAGTAAGCACCTTATCAGCATATATATCCAGAATTTGCAGCTCTTGAGGGGATCTTTATTTTTACGAATCTGAGGCCTCTGTTGATGACTAGGGGATGGAACAGATTCCCTTGTCCACTTTGTCTCAACCTCCTTCCCCTTCCCTTTCACATTCACCTCCTCTTGGGCCTTTCCACTGTTCTTCTCTTGCGCTTGAAAATTATAAATTCATGTATAATCAATGAATGAATACAGACATTATGTGTTGAGTTTTTAGAATTATATCATATTACCGTGCATACAACATGAACGAGGTTGATAGGCCACGCAACAGTTGCACCTCTTGCGTCCTGGATACATACCAATTCACTGACGTCATCAGGCACTGGCAGTGCTGCATCACCCTCGACCACAACATCTATACCAACCTTTGCATAGTCGACACGAATTAGGTGGGTATGGAGTATATCACAATCTGTGTTGTACACTCTACCTTCAGCAATCACGCAGAAATAGGGACGCTCCAAACACAATAAATATTTAGTAATACACTAAGAAAATGACAAAAAACATTAATCATGGAAGAAAAAGATAAAAAAATTTATAATAGAATGCAAACACTAATAAAACAAATTACCGTAGGGAAGTTAATGTCTGTTGGTAGTGGTGTAGGCATATCCATGCCGTTATCAGATACATGTGGCTCTTTCTCAACCCTCTGCCCCTACATGAATGAAGAAACTATTGAGGGCACTACCTTTAACGAACCATCATTAATCTATTACAAAACACAGAAACAACACCAATTACCTGAGATGTGCAAATACCCCTCCCACTGTTTTAAGGCACCTGCGCAAGGTCATTTCCACTGTCGACCTCCCTATCCTGCATCAATACATGGACTTGATGTTGCAGGCATGACACCACTTGTAGGAGGTGTGCGACATCTGGGTCAGTCTCCTTGCCCTTTGCCTTCTTTTGAACCTTGAAGTAGGTTCTTCGGCAAATGGGAAAAGTGGCTCCCCTTACACGACCTGGGTTCTCGGAAGTCTTCATTGCTTGGCCAAGAATGTCATCTGGTGTACGCTTGGCCAAGTCCTCTTGGGAGACAAATTATGAGAGAGCCTCCTAAAGCAAATATAAAATTCTCAATTATAGGTATTATAAATGATTATTATTTATTTGGGAATTCTTACTTACACATGTATTGATCACTTCTTCAACAGATTCATCTCGGATTTTCCACTTCTTGGGAAAACGAGGACGCTTCCATAAGACATGGCGAGGAACGGATGTGGCGTCCGATCCAGACTCCTGCAACTATATTAAGAGAAGCAAGCAAAAAAATCACAAATAACACTTCATTATTTAAATTTAATACACGATAGTTGAAATTAAAGTTCATTATATGTGTCTATATACCATCTATTGTGCTAGGCAAGCGTATCTCATACGCGATAATTTGTATGAGTACTTCAGCTTCAGTGTTCGTTTCCTGTTCGCTTCGCTGAGTTTCTATTTCAAAACACAAGATATGTATCATTACATAATTATATTCAAAACATAATGTAAGCATGGCACATCTCACGAATAGATATTTCACCTTGAACTCTTCGGTTTGGTGTTGGGCAACAAATTCCCTCTAGTGGATATCATCGATCACTCGAGCATAAGCGCGCGGTGGATGGTCAATCAGATTACCATCTTTATCGAAGATTTGTTTGGCTTGTTGTGTGCGAATATATCTAGCCAAAGCACCTATTTCCTTGAGCACATAGTCTCTGCGCTTTGGATCAATGTGAAAGCCATCCTTCAATAACACAAGTTCTATTGATGTTACGTATGTTTACATAAATAGTTTAATGCACAAAGTGTAAGAGTACTATGTATCTAACCTCAACTTCTTCCCATATGTGTTGTTTGAGTTCGTCGTCCACATCTGGCCACCAATTTTCAGTAATTGGAACCACTGTCCAAGCAAGGTACCCAATATAGCCTACGAAATATTTCTTGTTGGGGTTAACGGGTAAACCATCTGAATCCCAACCAACCTAATACATTTAATTGTTAAACAAGTTAGTAGAGTTTAAACTATTAAATTGCTTAGAATCCATGATATAGGTGTTAAATGATGACTATTGTCACAATTTTTGATGTAAGAATGAAGAATGAAGGGCCATTGCTGCAAAACAAGAAGAAAACAGAGCATTTGGCATCCCTCTCTTCATCCTAACGACATTCTATCAATCCAGAAAAGAAAGAAAGAGAGAGAAAGAGAGGAAGGAAGGTCGAGAGCAAAGAAGGAAGCGGATCCAAAAAAACCTTCATAAAAAATGCACTTTCAACATTGCCTTAAATTTTTACCTCAAACTTCAGTCCTTTACTCCTCATAACACGAACTGCTTTCATGATGGTCCATCCGTGCCTGATTCTTCTGTTCTCACCAGTTTCACCACTGCCTTGCTGTGAAAGATCCATTTTCCTGAAACAATATTTCAAAAGTGTAGTACCTGATCAACAGATGTTAATGTCTACACGCAATTACCACATCCTCAAAGTCTAGTACATCCTACTAAAATTCAGAGGGGAAGGTTCCTATTCTAGCCGGGACTCTAAAATTCATGTTATGTTATTGTAAAATATGTAATATTCGGGACATTAGAAGCTACCATTAAATAAAAAGATGCCAGTTAGTATCCTCACATAATCTTTACAATCGAACATGACCTTACAAAACAGAGTACACATATATTCCACGAAATGTACTGAACAAAAACAAAAATCTTCAACAAAATACACATTCCACAAAATGTACTGAAAAACAACAGCAAAGGCATAAGAACGGGTAATTATCAAACATATAAGCTGCTTAACTTCCACAAAAATTAAAACGCCAAGCAGAGGTACTGAACAACAACAAAAATCTTCAAAAGAAAGAAAACCCTAGAAGTAGAAGCAGGCCAAGAGGACTCACAGGTGAAGTGTAGAAGCAAGACGAATGAGATGAGTAGCAGGAGGAACGAGCTTAGTGAGCACACAAAGAGGGAGGCCCCGAGCAAGAGAAGGATTTTCCGTGACGAGTGATAGCAATTCTGCAAGTGCACAGATTATATTGAAGTAATACAAAAGGTTGTCGAACCCACAGGGATAGGTGTTGATTTTCGACCCCAAATTCAATTGCTTAGAGTTTGAAATAAAATGATAAATTTGGTTTGAACAAATGAACAGCAAAAAGAAAGACAATATAAGTTTGAAATGTTGATTAAACAAGTACATGGTTTGAGTTTCACTTCACTTGACTAAGCTTTCAGAATCATTGTACATATGAAATTAGAGAAAGTTCTTAGCTGTTTTAGCCTAGGGTTTCTAATTGCTAATTCCTTAATCAAATAGATGTGAAGAAGGTCTTGCTCCTGACCCTGGCTGAGGTTTTGATGACGACAAACTCATCGACAAAAAGAAGAAAAGAAGACTTAGAGGAAACAACGCTATAAAGTTCATCATATACCTAGAAGTCCTAGTTTAGGTGAGTTATGTTTCTAAAGGTCTATTAAAGCATAAAGGCTCTTTAAAACACCTAAAATAATCAAGCTTAATGTTTTCATAACTTAAAAGAAGTAGAAAACCTTAAGCCGATCTTAAAAGATCAAGTTTCTGGAAGATGGACTTCAGTGTAATCGATTGCAGCTTTCTGATAATCGATAACACATAGGCAAGTAATCGATTACCACTTGCTTGTAATCGGTTACATTTTTGAATTTGAAATTCAAACTGAAACGGCTATTAGTGTAATCGATTACACTAAGTGATGTAATCGTTTACCAACACGAAAATTTGCATCTTTTCGTGAACCATTGTGTCTCAAACCTTTTGGGAAAGGTTGCATTGGTTCAAGGACGTTTCCCTTGCCTATATAAAGTCCATTTGAGTCCAGAACATAAAAACACATGAGAATACAACATTAGGCCAAAACTTTGTCAAAATTAGTTCATTAAGTCTATTAGAACTTAAACTTTCAAGAGCCTAAATTCTGAGTTCATGATCTTCATGTTTATAAGAACACTCTAGTTGTTCACATCTTGAGGAACTCAGAATCTTGTTATGCTTAAAAGCCTTAAAGCATAAATTCTCATGATCAATCCACTTGTATGTTAAAGGATTGATTCAGCCAATTGTAAACTCTTCTTCATCTCTTTCTGTAAGATTGAGTATTCACCGTGGATCTCGGTGAAGGGTTGTTGGTACTAAAAGTGGTATACTTTCAGGGTGTTGATTGAAGGTGGTTTAGCCTTCAAGGTCTGAGGGTGGTTTGCCTTCAGGAACTGAAAGTGGTTTGCTTTCAGGGGCTGTGGAAAGTGGTATACTTTCACAGGAAATTGATAGAAATTCTTAGGGTCCTTGGTGTAAGAACTTGTAAGAGATTTTTATCAATAGTGGAAAAATCCTCAAGGGATTTTCTTGAGGGACTGGGCGTAGCCTTCGGTGGATAGAAGGTGAACCAGGATAAAATTCTTTGTGCGTGAATTCTTCTATCCTTCATCTTTACTTTCAAGCAACGCTTAATTCCGCTGCAACCGTTTGCTTTTACATTTATCTTGAAAGTAAGAAATTATCAAGGCGAAAATCGGGTAAACCTGATTCACCCCCCCCCCCCCCTCTCAGGTTGCTATCTGTACTAACAATTGGTATCAGAGCGGATGTTTAGGTAAGTTATTCCTAAGATCCGGGAAAAGATGGCATCCTCTTCCAATCATGGAACCAGTGAAGGATTCAACATAAACAGGCCACCATTCTTCAATAGAGAACACTATGACTTCTGGAAAATCAAGATGAAAATATTCATAAAGTCATTAGACGCAGGAATTTGGAAAGCCATTGAAGAAGGTCCCTTTGTGCCTGTATCAGAAGTAGAAGGAAGTTCACAACCAAAACCAGAAAGTACTTGGAGTGAAGAAGAAAAGAAGAAGGTTCAATATGATCTCAAAGGAATGAACATTCTTACATCTGCTCTTGGCATGAATGAGTTTTTCAGAGTATCAACGTGCACTTCATCGAAAGAAATATGGGATACGTTGATGGTGACTCACGAAGGAACAGATGAAGTCAAGAGATCAAAGATCAATACTCTATCTCAAGAATATGAAATGTTCAGAATGCTTCCAGGAGAGAAGGTATTAGATATGCAAAAATGATTCACTCATTTGATTAACCATTTGATTGCTCTTGGCAAACAATTTTCAAACAGTAACTTGAACATGAAAGTTCTAAGATCACTTACAAGAGTATGGCAACCAAAAGTTACAGCCATCTCAGAGAAGAAGAGTTTATCAAATATGACTCTTGCAACTCTCTTTGGAAAACTCCAAGAACACGAGTTGGAATTGAATCGTTTAGAAGAGCATGAACAACATGAGAAGAAGTATCGATCCATTTCCCTAAAGGCAAAAGAAAGCATCAAAGATGATTATGATGCAGATTCTGAAGAAGAAGACAATGGGAACTTAAATCTTTTAGTAAAGAACTTTGGAAATTTTCTTAAAAGAAAAGGTATGAAATTTAACAACAACTGATCTTTCCAAAGGAACAATAAGTCTTCTTCCTCTCAAAATATCACATGCTTCGAATGTGGCAAGCCTGGACACATCAAGTTAGAATGTCCAAATCTTCAAAAGAAGAAACATGGTCTAAAAGACAAATTCGAAAAGAAGGATCAATCCACACGAAGAGCATACTTGGCTTGGGATGATAATGAAGTAAGTTCATCATCAGATTCTGACAAAGAAGAAGCACAAGTCGCATTGATGGCCTCACATGATTCAGATGTTGAAGATTCCCAGGTTAGTGACAATTCTATGTCTTTTCATGATTTAAAGTTTACTATGGAAAATATGTTTAAATTGTGTCAAGAATTTTCTAAGGTTAGTGATGAGTGGATTTTATATGATGTTTTTAGGGTCTTTTTAGTCTTTTTATTTTATTATTTTTGAGTCACATGTAGGTTTTTTATTGTTTTTATGTAGATTTTATATTTATTTTGCATTTTGCATGTAGATTAGATTTTTTGTGTTTTTCTATCTTTATTTTAGATTTTTAGGGATTTTTCTAGTTATTTTATATTTTTAGGAAAAGCTGGTTAGTTATCATTTTTGGTCCAGGGACCAATGTGTAAAGTTTCAGAAAGTCAGGGACCAAATTGTAAAGGTTCAAGAGTGGAGGACTTAAAGTGGAGATTGGGAGAATATGAGGGCTTGAATTGAAGTGCTAACCAAGGGAGGACCAAAGTGAAAAAGAAAAATATGAAGAGTCACTCTCCAATTTAGCACATGGAAAAAATGTTTAAAGAATTGATGAAGGGTTTCAGAATTGATCAAGGCTGGTTAGTGGTTTTTTATGGCCATCAAAACCCACTACCATGAATGAAGAAGGAAGAACAAGCAAGAAGATGAAGAAGCAGCATCCCAACGCTCCAGCGTTGGGATCCCAGCGCTCCAGCGCTGGGGTTCTGACTAGATGATGAGTCAGATGGTGACCCAGCGCCCAAGCGTTGGAAAGCCAGCGCTCAAGCGCTGGGCCTCGGACAGAAAGTGGGTTTTTAATGCATCCTAGCGCCCAGGCGTTGGGAAAGCCAGCGCTCAAGCGTTGGAGGCTGGATTTTTACTATAAATAGGACCCTTTTCTTCACTTGTAAGACACACCTTCATAGAATACAACAAGTATTCTCTCTTTCTCCCTCAAAGATCATTGTTCCTAGGACTTGTGGGAAGCCATACTTGAGCTCCTATCCAGGGTAATCCAATGATTCTTTTAGCCATGCTTGGCTAATTCTTCTTTAAGTTTCTTGGGTTGTAGTAGTTTATATTTATGTTTTAGTTTGTTTTTACCTTTCTGAATATTATCTCTATTTCATGTTTTATTTCCTTGTTCTTCATTCATCTTGTGTACAAAAGATTTCTTGCTTATTACTTATTCGAATGGAAATTGGTAAGTAGTAAGGGACCTAGGATCTAAAAAAGGTTATAAGTATACTTCACTAAGGAATTAGGAAGGACGTAACTTTATGTTGGCCTGAATTTCTTCTTCATCTTCTTCTCTAGTTAACTAAGTTGCAAGGAATTGAATTTAGTAATTAGAAGGAAAGTTCTACAATGTGTAAGGAATTAACTTGTAGATAATTAGGCTATAGCATCATGAAATTAGATTTATAATTCAGAAATTAAGTAGGAACTTGCTAGCATATTATATAGACTATGTAGACCAACCCAAGAAGCTTATTTGTTATCATCTTATTCTCTTCTATTATATTGCTATTTCCATGTGCTACCTTAAACAAACTTCCAACAACTTCATCTTTCTATTTTTCTGTTTAAGTACTAAACTTAATATTAACAAGAACACCTATCCTTTGGGTTCGAACATTTTTATTACGCGATAGTAAATTGTTCACTTGCAATTTCATTATCAAGTTTTTGGCGCCGTTGCCGGGGATAGGTTCTTTTAAGTTCTTATTTTTATTTTGTTTAGTACTTCTTGTTTATAATTATACATATAAAAAAAAAGAAAAAAAAATATAAAAAAATTGTATTGAATAGGTGCTATTAACTTCTTTGGCTTGTTTGCATGGTAGGACATTTTGATTTGGACCCTGAAATTGAAAGAACTTTGCATCGCAGATTAGCGGAGCAAAGGAGATTAGCAAGGGCCATGGCTGAAACACAAGCACAAATGGAGGAGCGCCTCCTTGCTGAATACAATGCAAGGGTGGAAGATGAAGTCCAAGCTAGACTTCAAAGGCTGAGAGAGGAGGAGGAAGAGCAGAATGCTAATCGCTCTCTTCGTGATATCACAGCTCCCCAGGTAGACTACAATTTTGAAGGGAGTATTGTGGTTCCGGAGGATGCTTTGCCAAATTTCCAGATTCCTCCACATTTCATCTCATTGGTAAGTCAAAACCAATTTGGTGGGAGTGTAAATGAAGACTGCCATACACATCTGGAGCGTTTCACCAGGCAATGCTCCACCTTAAGGAGAAATGATGCTCATTTGGATACGGTAAGATTAATGCTATTTCCATTTTCCTTAAGAGATGTGGCAGAGGAGTGGCTTTCTTCTCAACCTCTCAGAAGCATTACTTCATGGGACGATTTGGCTGAAAAATTCACGGCCAAATTTTTTCCATACAATCGCATAAGGAAGTTGAAGCAAGAGATCAACTCCTTCATTCAGCAAGATGCTGAAAATTTGTATGAGACATGGGAGAGGTTCAAGGGACTTCTCAGAAGGTGTCCAGGTCATAACATCTCTATCGCAGATCAGGTAGAGAAATTTTATGCTGCTTTGAATGATTATACCAGGGACAAATTGGATACTGCAGCAAGTGGGGCATTCGATGCCTTGCCACCACAAGGAGCTCTTGATCTTATCAACAAACTTGCTGCAAGAGCTGCTCATTCAAACCAGGACCGGGCAAACAGGAAAGGTATTTATGAGGTTGATTCTTTTGAGTCCATTGTTGCTTCAAATAAACTTTTATCCAGGAAAGTTGATGCAATGGTCAAAAGAATGGAGGGGGTTCAACTGAGCCCGGAGGAGGCTGAATTAGAAGCTGAGGTAAAAGCTATGGGGAATTTTCAGAATTCCTATGGCAACACCTATAACCCAAGCTGGAGAAACCACCCCAATTTTTCTTGGAGAGATCAAGGGGGTGGTCAAGGTGAAGCCAGGCAACAATTTCAGAGGCCATTCCAGAATCAGAGGCCACCAATGCTTTTGAATCCAAATCAGGGAAGAAAGAGTTTGGAAGAAATTGTTGGTGAAATAGGCCAACAAACTGTGCAATTTATGAATGAGACCCGGACAAGTGCTAAGAATCATGAAGCTTCCATTAGAAATTTGGAAGTCCAGGTAGGCCAGTTGGCCAAGACCATCTCAGAAAGGATTCCAGGTACTTTTCCGTCTGATACTCTTGTCAATCCAAAAGAAAATGTTGAGAATGTTTCTGCCATCACTCTTAGGAGTGGTAAGACTATGCCCGAAAGGGTAGTGGAAATTGAACAAGAGGTAAGTGGTGAAGAGAAAGAAGAAGAAAGGAATGTGCCTATTGTTGTTGAAAAAATTGCTGAAAATGTAATTCCTCCTTCTAAGAAAATTGGCAAAGTTCCTTTTCCTAAAGCTTTCAAAAAGAATTTGGAAAAACAATTCTCGAAATTTCTTGAGATTTTTAAAAGGCTTCAAATTAACATTCCATTTTCTGAAGCTTTGGAACAAATGCCAATTTATGCTAAGTTTATGAAGGACATTCTATTTAGAAGGAGGAAATTAAGTGAGATGGATGAAACTGTGATGTTAACTGAGGAGTGTTCAGCTATGGTTTTGAGGAAGTTGCCCCAAAAATTGAAGGATCCAGGGAGCTTCACTTTGCCTGTGGAAATTGAGGGACTACCTAATGCAACAGCTCTTTGTGATTTAGGAGCTTCTATAAACCTCATGCCACTCTCCATGTTTAGGAAATTGGACATGGGAGAGGCCACTCCTACTTTGATGTGTTTACAATTGGCGGACAGGTCAATTAAGTACCCCTATGGGGTGGCTGAAGATGTTCTGGTAAGGGTTGACAAGTTTGTTTTCCCAGTTGATTTTGTGATACTTGACATGGAAGAAGACTCCAAGGTACCATTGATTCTTGGGCGGCCATTCCTTGCTACAGGAAACGCCAAGATTAATGTAGCAGAAGGCCTCCTATCTTTGAAGGTAGGAGATGAAAAAGTAAAGTTTTCTGTATTTCGTACTTGTAAGCACTATGAGTCTGAAAGTGAGGATGAGTTCAAAGATGATGTTTGTAACAAGAAAAGAAAAAGTACCCCCAATTGATTAAGGGGAAGGGTCTATCTCGGACCTTAACATTGGGCTGGTTGGGAGACAACCCAACTTAGGATAGTTTATTTTTATGTCTTTTTAATTTTCTGCACAACTCTTGTAAATAAATAAAAGAAAAGAATTCTATGTTGTTGCTGCAGGAGGGGCCAGCGCTTAGGCGCTGGAGGCCAACGCACAAGCGTTAGGCCCCTGTAAAAGCCCCCTGGTTCCAGTTGATCCCAGCGCTTAGGCGCTGGAGGGCTAGCGCTCATGCGCTAAGCCCCTGGAAACCACCCAGTTTTATTTTTTATTTTCCAGCGCCATAGCGTTGGAACCCAGCGCTCAGGCGCTGGGACCTCTGATGCCCAGTAATTCTTTTAATTCCAGCGCCCAAGTGTTGGTACCCCCAACGCTCAAGCGCTGGAGCTCGGGCAGTTTGCTGTTTTTACTTTTATTTGCTGTTTTTAATTTTTAATAAATTTTGTGTTCACCATTTTTCTGAAATTTTTAAAGTTCTTTGAGTTTTCCCCTGTTTCTACAATGGTTTTAATTTTTGGGAAACTCAAGAATTATTGTTTTTTAAAAAGGTGGACACAAATTTTTCAACCCATAAGCTTATTTGTGCTAATTTTGGAACTAACAAGTCAAGCAAGTTTTTACTTGTGAGACTTTTGTTTGTTCATTGTTACAGGATAGGTACCAAAAGAGGGAGAGCCCTCTTGAACTTGAATGTTCAAAGTGATTTTTACATTGAGGTTCCCTTGGACCTTTGTGGAAATTTGTTACTATACCAGCTTGTTAGTTTTTATTCTTCTTTTTATAGTTTTTAGTTTTGTTTTTATTTTTAGTTTAGTTTTTCTGTTTTCTTTTTGCATGATTCTTTGAGTATATTATCCATTCTGAAGTTGCTATAGCTTTGTGAATGCTTTATCTGATTGAACTGCTTTTTTGAAAAAATCTATGTTTTTAAGCAGTTAGGATTGCATGCTGTAGAAAGGATTTTTGATATCTTGATTGTTTTGGTTGTTGGCAAAATCTTTTTCTGAGTTCTTAAAAGGGTACCACTTACCCTATCTTTTTCTGAGAGCTGAGGACTCTGATTCTTGATTGTGAAATTTTTCTGCCTTGTGTTGCATGTTGATTGGAGTTTTGTGTACTTTGTGAGTTGAGAAGAGATAATAGGCATTTTTGAAAACTCAGAGTTTTGCTTGAAATGTTATATCCACTAGTAGCCCCTTTTGAGCCTTAAAAGAGTCATTCTTTGGAGCCTACTTTGTGTGATAATTTTTCAGTTGTTATAGTGATGCATGTGCTGAAATTGTTAGAGCTTTGTTTGTGGGTTTCTCTAAAAAAAAAAAAGAGAAGAAAAAGTTGGAAAAAATAAGGTATGTGCCTTAGAAAAAATAATGAAGTAGTGGGGTGAGAAAGAGTATGAGGGGAGTAAAATTCAAGTCATTCATCCCATACATTCCACTACTTTGTTCAAAAAATAGGGGAAAAGGAAAAAAAAAAAAAAAAAAAAAAGTTGAGAGAACCCTTGTGTTGAATTGTTGAAGCTCTTAAATCAAGAAAAATCACTTAACAACAAATTTTGAGTCAGCCAATAGAGTTGCCAAGTCTTGAAATCCATACCTTGTAATAAACAACCCTTTGGCCAAGTTACAACCTTCAAAAATCTCTTCAAAATCACTTGGTTGCTTTACTTCAGTTTTGATTTGAATTATAGGCAGGATTATTGAGCTTTCTTGTTTTCATGGAGTACATTATTTTTGGTGAGCTTAATTGTTGAAACTCAAACATGTTAAAAGCCAAGCCTAACTTTCTTGATTCTTTGTCTATAAAACATGCATGTCTTCCTTTTCTGCTAAGCTTTCTTTGAAAGGTTTCTGTGCTTCAAGTTGTAATCAGATAAAACTTTCTCAAAACCCAGGGACGTGTTTTTCTTTAAAGTTTTGTCGCTTGAGGACAAGCTGTCGTTGGGTATAGTGGTGTGATGAGTGGATTTTATATGATGTTTTTAGGGTCTTTTTAGTCTTTTTATTTTATTATTTTTGAGTCACATGTAGGTTTTTTATTGTTTTTATGTAGATTTTATATTTATTTTGCATTTTGCATGTAGATTAGATTTTTTGTGTTTTTCTATCTTTATTTTAGATTTTTAGGGATTTTTCTAGTTATTTTATATTTTTAGGAAAAGCTGGTTAGTTATCATTTTTGGTCCAGGGACCAATGTGTAAAGTTTCAGAAAGTCAGGGACCAAATTGTAAAGGTTCAAGAGTGGAGGACTTAAAGTGGAGATTGGGAGAATATGAGGGCTTGAATTGAAGTGCTAACCAAGGGAGGACCAAAGTGAAAAAGAAAAATATGAAGAGTCACTCTCCAATTTAGCACATGGAAAAAATGTTTAAAGAATTGATGAAGGGTTTCAGAATTGATCAAGGCTGGTTAGTGGTTTTTTATGGCCATCAAAACCCACTACCATGAATGAAGAAGGAAGAACAAGCAAGAAGATGAAGAAGCAGCATCCCAACGCTCCAGCGTTGGGATCCCAGCGCTCCAGCGCTGGGGTTCTGACTAGATGATGAGTCAGATGGTGACCCAGCGCCCAAGCGTTGGAAAGCCAGCGCTCAAGCGCTGGGCCTCGGACAGAAAGTGGGTTTTTAATGCATCCTAGCGCCCAGGCGTTGGGAAAGCCAGCGCTCAAGCGTTGGAGGCTGGATTTTTACTATAAATAGGACCCTTTTCTTCACTTGTAAGACACACCTTCATAGAATACAACAAGTATTCTCTCTTTCTCCCTCAAAGATCATTGTTCCTAGGACTTGTGGGAAGCCATACTTGAGCTCCTATCCAGGGTAATCCAATGATTCTTTTAGCCATGCTTGGCTAATTCTTCTTTAAGTTTCTTGGGTTGTAGTAGTTTATATTTATGTTTTAGTTTGTTTTTACCTTTCTGAATATTATCTCTATTTCATGTTTTATTTCCTTGTTCTTCATTCATCTTGTGTACAAAAGATTTCTTGCTTATTACTTATTCGAATGGAAATTGGTAAGTAGTAAGGGACCTAGGATCTAAAAAAGGTTATAAGTATACTTCACTAAGGAATTAGGAAGGACGTAACTTTATGTTGGCCTGAATTTCTTCTTCATCTTCTTCTCTAGTTAACTAAGTTGCAAGGAATTGAATTTAGTAATTAGAAGGAAAGTTCTACAATGTGTAAGGAATTAACTTGTAGATAATTAGGCTATAGCATCATGAAATTAGATTTATAATTCAGAAATTAAGTAGGAACTTGCTAGCATATTATATAGACTATGTAGACCAACCCAAGAAGCTTATTTGTTATCATCTTATTCTCTTCTATTATATTGCTATTTCCATGTGCTACCTTAAACAAACTTCCAACAACTTCATCTTTCTATTTTTCTGTTTAAGTACTAAACTTAATATTAACAAGAACACCTATCCTTTGGGTTCGAACATTTTTATTACGCGATAGTAAATTGTTCACTTGCAATTTCATTATCAGTTAGCACTAGGCAAAATGATTTAATTTCATCCTTAGAAAGTAAGTGTAGAACTTTACAAGAAGAACTAGACGTAGTAAAATCTAAGTTAGATATTACACATAAATGCACTAAGTGTAGTTCTTTAGAAGAAAAGATAGATAATCTTCAACAAAGAGTTCATAACTTCAACACAGGAAAACAGAAGTTAGATGATATTCTAAGTGTGCAAAGGCATTCAAACAATAAGTCAGGTCTAGGATATACTTCTCACCCAAAGACAAAAGAAGTCAAGAAAATTGTGTTTGTAAAACCAAACAAAGTGGAAGGATCTTCTAAAAACACTAAGACTAACTCATTTAGGAGTATGAACAATAGGAAGAGTAATCCTCATAGACCTCCTAAGAAGATTCATCCCTCTCCTAGGCAAACATCTAGTTACAATCATTATTCTTGTACTTATTGTAACAAAATAAGACATACCCCTAGTAGATGTTACTAAAAAAATGTTGGAGTACCAAATAGGGAATACATATGGGTTAGAAAGGATGTTAACTTAGAAGGACCCAAAACTTGTTGGGTTCCTAATACCCATGTCTGAACTTTGTCATGTAGGTGTGTATGAAAGCAGCAAAGGATTTATGGTATCTTGATAGTGGCTGCTCATCACACATGACAGGAGACAAAACCAAGTTTTCTTTATTTATGGTATCTCGGTATTGGAAGAATAGGCACACCCCCTCAAACAGTCATCGATAAAGTTCTTTACGTTGATGGTTTGATGCATAATCTTCTGAGTATCAGTCAACTATGTGACAAAGGTTTGAAAGTTGGTTTCATTAATGACATATGTGTAGTAAAAGATGTGAAAACTAAAGAAATTAAGTTTTCTGGTTATAAAGTCAATAAAGTCTTCATGATTTCCTTGGAAGAAATTCCACAAAATGTAAGATGTCTTTTAGCCAAGAACAATAGTGATTCATGGCTATGGCATAGAAGACTTGCTCATATACACATAGACCATTTAAACAAACTAGTCAAGCATGATCTAGTTGTTGGGCTTCCAAAGATAAGATTCAAGAAAGACAAGCTTTGTGATGCATGTCAAAAAGGGAAGCAAACCAGAACGTCTTTCAAACCAAAGAACATAGTTTCAACTTCAAGACCCCTTCAATTGCTACATATGGATTTTTTCGGACCTTCAAGAACAAAAAGCCTCGGAGGTAATTTCTATGCACTTGTTATTGTTGATGATTTCTCTAGATTTACATGGACATTATTCTTGCCTCATAAGAACGAAGCCTTCAACGCATTTAAGAGATTTGCAAGGCTAGTTCAAAATGAGAAGGATTTAAAGATCTCTTCTATTAGAAGTGATCATGGTGGAGAATTTCAGAATCATCAATTTCAAGAACTATGTGATGAAAATGGAATATCACATAATTTCTGTACTCCGAGAACACCACAACAAAATGGTGTTGTTGAAAGGAAGAACAGACTACTTGAAGAATTAGCAAGAACCATGCTAAGTGAATCAAGTCTTCCTAAATATTTCTGGGCTGATGCTGTAAGTACTGCTTGCTATGTTTCCAATAGAGTTCTTATTAGACCTATTCTGAAGAAAACCCCCTATGAACTCTACAAAGGAAGGAAACCAAATATCTCTCATCTACATGCTTTTGGATCCAAATGCTTTGTCTTGAATAATGGAAAGGAAAACCTTGGTAAGTTTGATGAAAAATCTGATGAAGGTATATTCCTTGGTTATTCACTAACAAGCAAAGCATATAGAGTCTTTAACAAGAAAACTCTATCTGTGGAAGAATCCATACATGTTTCCTTTGATGAGTCTAAATCTTCAATAGAAGATATAGTCAATCTTCCAGATAATGAAGAAGAAGATATCATTATCAATGAAGACTCTCAAAAGGAAAGAGATCAAAATCCAATACAAGAAGAGCACATTGAAGATAACACTTATCAACTCCCAAAGGAATGGAGAACCCATAGGGATCATCCAGTTGATAATATCATTGGTGATATTTCTAGAGGCGTTTCTACAAGGCTACGCTTAAATGATTCTGTTTTGAATATGGCCTTTGTCTCTCAAATAGAAACCCTCAAAAGTAAATGATGCTCTGGAGGATGAGTATTGGATTGTGGAAATGCAGGAAGAATAAAACCAATTTGAAAGGAATCAAGTTTGGGAACTTGTTCCTAAGCCTAGTGATAAGCATGTTATTGGAACAAAGTGGGTATTCAGAAACAAGTTAGATGAAAATGGAATCATAGTTAGGAAAATAGCAAGGTTAGTTGCACAAGGTTATAATCAAGAAGAAGGCATAGATTTTGATGAAACCTATGCACCAATAGCAAGGTTGGAAGCCATAAGACTTCTATTGGCTTATGCTTGCTCTCTAAATTTCGCATTATATCAAATGGATGTCAAAAGTGCTTTCTGTTAGAACAGATAGCAACCTGAGAGGGGGGGGTGAATCAGTGTTGCCCCAATTTTCGCCTTATTGAAATCGATACTTTCGAGTTTATGATGATCACGAGTTGATCTTAGTGATTGCAGCGGATATGAACAATACTTGAAAGTAAATGTGAAGGATAAAGAGAATCACACACAAGATTTATCCTGGTTCGCCTTCAATCCACCGAAGACTACGTCCAGTCCCTCAAGAAAACCCCTTGAGGATTTTTCCACTATTGATAAGAATTTCTTACAAGTTCCTAACCCAAGGACCCCAAGAACTTCTACCAATATCCTGTGAAAGCAAACCGCTTTCAACAGCCCCTGAAAGCAAACCGCTTTCAGTTCTTGAAGGCAAACCACCCTCAGACCTTGAAGACAAACTTGTCTTCAATCGAAACCCTGAAAGCAAACCACTTTCAGTGACAACAACCCTTCACCGAATACCACGGTGAAAAACTCAATCTTACAGAAAGAGATGAAGAAGATATTACACTTGGCTGTTTTAATCCTTTAACACACAATTGGATTGAACATGAGAAATTATGCTTTAAGGTTTTTAAGCATAATACAATTCTGAGTTCTTCAAGATATGAACAACTAGTGTGTTCTTGTAAACATGAAGATCATGAACTCAGAATTTAGGCTCCAAAAGATTTAAGTTCTAAAAGATGAACTAATTTTGAAAGAGCTTTGGCCTAATGTGTTTTTCTCATGTGAAATGTGTATATTTCGTGTGTGTTGTGTGTTCTATGTTGTTGTTATGTTTTCTGGACTCAAATGGTCTTTATATAGGCAAAGGAAACGTCCTTGAACCATCACAACCCTTTTCAAAAGGTTTGGGACACAATGGTTCATGAAAAGATGCACTTTTTCGTTCTGGTAATCGATTACCATACTTAGTGTAATCGATTACACAAGTGACCGTTTCAGTTTGAATTTGAATTTCAAACATGTAATCGATTACAAGACTGGAGTAATCGATTACTTGCCTTGGTGTAATCGATTACCATAATGGTGTAATCGATTACACAGAAGCCCATTTTCCAGAAACTTATTCTTTGAGACTTGCTTAAGGTTTTCTACTTCTTTTAAGTTATGAAAACACTTAGCTTGATTAGATTAGGTGTTTTGAGAGCCTTTATGCTTTAATAAACCTTTGGAAGCATAACTCACCTAATACTAAGACTTCTAGACTACTGATGGACTTGAGTGCTTGATTCCTTGAAGTCTTCTTTTCTTCTTTTTGTTGATGAGTTTGTCGTCATCAAAACCACAGCCAGGGTCAGGAGCAAGACCTTCTTCACACTTTCCTGAACGGATACATTCAAGAAGAAGTCTATATGAAGCAACCTCCAGGATTTGAAGATCCCAAGTTTCCTTCACATGTCTTTAGATTAAAGAAGGCACTTTATGGTCTTAAGCAAGCCCCTCGTACATGGTACGATAGATTAAGCACATTCCTTTGTGAGAAAGGATTCCAAAAGGGTAAGGCCGACATAACCTTGTTTATCAAGAAAACCAAAGGTTATACTTTATTAGTTCAAATATATGTAGATAATATTATTTTTGGTGCAACTAACGAATCTCTATGTAAGGATTTCTCTAACATGATGCAAGAAGAATTTGAGATGTCTATGATGGGACAATTAAATTTCTTTCTAGGATTGCAAATTAAGCAATCACATGATGGAATATTCATCAATCAATCAAAGTTGTGCAAGGAACTATTAAAGAAATATGATTTGGATGATTGCAAAGCCATAGCCACACCAATGGGGTCTAACACATATCTAGATCAAGATGAATCCGGTGTTCAAGTAGACATTACCAAATACAGAGGTATGATCGGATCTCTTCTATACTTAACTGCAAGTAGACCTAATATTATGTTTAGTGTGTGTCTATGTGCTAGATATCAAGCATCTCCTAGGGAATCACATTTGAGTTCAGTCAAACGGATTTTCAAATATCTGAAAGGAACTACAAATGTTGGTCTGTGGTATCCCAAAGGGAGTGTTTGTCATTTGATTGGATATTCTGATTCTGATTATGCTGGATGCAAAACTGAAAGAAAAAGTACAAGTGGTACTTGTCACTTGTTAGGAAATGCCCTTGTTTCTTGGTCTTGTAAGAAACAAGCATGTGTTGCTCTAGGTACTGCTGAAGCAGAATACATTGCTGCAGGAAGTTGTTGTGCACAAACTCTATGGCTCAAACAACAACTCAAAGATTATGGCTTAGAGCTGGGTTGCATTCCAATCAAATGTGACAACACAAGTGCCATTAATCTCACTAAAAAACCCATCATGCAAAAACCCCATCATGCATTCTCGAACTAAGTATATTGACATAAGACATCATTTTCTTCGAGATGATGTCATGAGAAAGGATATTGAGATTTCATTTATAGATACACATAACCAATTAGCTGATATTTTTACTAAACCTCTTCCTAAAGATTCATTCTTTAAGATTAGAAGAGAATTAGGCATATTAGATGAGCATGATGATAATGAAATTGCAAGTGTACAATTTACTATCGCGTAATATAAAAAGATCGAACCCACGGGATAGGTGTTCTTATTATTATTTTAGTACTAAAACAGAAAAATAAAAGATGAATATTTGTTGTTTGTTTGAGAACTAGAAAGAAACAATAGCATAAAATAATAAAATAAAGAGATGATGAACATTAAGCTCTTGGGTTGGTTTACATAGTCTACAAAAACATGCTAGAAATTTCCTACTAAATTCTTGAATTATAAAACCATTATCATGATGCTATAGCCTAGTGTAACTACAAGTTAATTCCTTAAGCATTGTAGATCTTTCTTTTTAATTACTAAACCCAATTCCTTGGTACCTAGTTAACTAAAGAAGAAGATGAAGAAGATGTTCAGGCCAACATAAAGTTACGTCCTTCCTAATTCCTTAGCGAAGTATACTTATAACCTTTTTTATTACCTAGTTCCCTTACTACTCACCAAATGGCCTTATGTAATAAGTAATAAGCAAAACCTCTTGGGATCCACAAGATAGAAATAAAGCATAAGGTAATAAAACATGAATGGAAATAAAATTCAGAAATGTAGAAAAAGACTAGAACATGTATTATAAACTAAAACAACCCAAAAACTTAAAGAAGAAGTTAGCCAAGCATGGCTAAAAGAATCATTGAATTACCCTGGATAGGAGCTCAAGTTTGGCTTCCCACAATTCCTAGGAACAATGATCTTTGAGGGAGAAAGAGAGAATACTTGTTGTATTCTATAAAGGTGTGTCTTACAAGTGAAGAAAAGGGCCCTATTTATAGTAAAATTCCAGCCTCCAGCGCTTGAGCGCTGGCATTCCCAACGCATGGGCGCTAGAATGCACTAAAAATCCACTTTCTGTCCGAGGCCCAGCGCTTGAGCGCTGGCTTTCCAACGCTAGGGCGCTGGGTCAACATCTGACTCATCATCCAGTCAGAACCCCAGCGCTGAAGCGCTGGGATCCCAACGCTTGAGCGCTGGGACGCTGCTTCTTCATCTTCAAGCTTTTCCTTCCTTCTTCATTCATGGTAGTGGGTTTTGATGGCCATAAAAAGCCACTAACCAGCCTTGTTCAATTCTGAAACCCTTCCTCCACTAACATAAATTCTTTAAACATTTTTTCCATGTGCTAAATTAGAGAGTGATTCTTCATATTCTTCTTTTTCACTTTGGTCCTCTCTTGGTTAGCACTTCAATTCAAGCCCTCATATTCTCTCAATCTCCACTTTAAGTCCTCCACTCTTGAACTTTTACAATTTGGTCCCTGACTTCCTGAAACTTTACATATTGGTCCCTGGACAAAAATGATAACTAAACCAGCTTTTTCTAAAAATACAAAATAACTAGAAAAATTCCTAAAAATATAAAATAAAGCTAGAAAATCTAATAAAATCTAATCTACATGCAAAATGAAAAATAAATAGAAAATCTATATCAGACTCAAATAAACTAAAATAAAAACAAAGAAAAAGAAATTAAAAGTGGGCTCGTGGTAATAGGGCACCTCCTCCACTTGGTATCATCATAACCAGCATGATCCAACAACAACAGCTGATTGCTGGAGATGCGGTGCATGTGGTGGAACATGGCTCCAAAAGCCTCCTCCTGCCAACTGTTAGTGGCCTGAGATGGTTCCTCCAGAATCACTGACCTGGTGTTGGCCCGGGACCTGGGAGGTGCTAAACTGCTATGTGATGACTGGATTTTATATGATGTTTTTAGGGTCTTTTTAGTCTTTTTATTTTATTATTTTTGAGTCTCATATAGGATTTTTATTCTTTTTACGTAGATTTTATATTTATTTTGCATTTTTCATATAGATTAGCTTTTATTTGGTTTTTAAACTTTATTTTATATTTTTAGGAATTTTTATAGTTATTTTTATATTTTTAGGAAAGCTGGTATAGTTATCATTTTTGTCCAGGGACCAATTTGTAAGCTTCAGGAAAGGAAGGACTAAAGTGTAAAAGTTCAAGAGTGGAGGATGAAAAGTGAAGTTTCAAGAAGTTAAAGGGCCAGAATTGAAGTGCTAGCAAAGAGAGGACTTAAAGTGGAAATCAAGAATATGAAGCAACACTCTTTGAATTAAGCACATGGAAAATAAGGTTGAAGGATTGATGGTAGTGGAGAGGAGGTTTCAGAACTTAATAGAGGCTGGGTGGAGGCCATTGAAGGCATTGAAAACCCACTACCATGAAGGAAAGAAAAGCTTGAAGATGAACCAGCAGTCGAGCCAACGCTCAAGCGTTGGGACTCTGACTAGGAGCTGAGTAGGATTTTCATCCCAGCGCTCAAGCGTTGGAAGCCAGCGCTCCAGCGCTGGGCTTATATCTGGAACGTGGGATTTAATTGCACCCAACGCCCAAGCATTGGGATCCCAGCGCTCAAGCGCTGGAGGGCAGATTTTTACTATAAATAGGGGTCTTTTCTTCACTTGTAAGATACACCTTCACTTTAGAATACAACAAGTATTCTTCTTTCTCCCTTAAGAGAATTGTTCCTAGGAATTGTGGGAACCCAAACTTGAGCTCCTAGTCCAGGGTAATCCAATGTTTCTTTTACCCATGCTTGGCTAATTCTTTTAAGTATCTTGCACACAAGTTTCTTGCTTATTACTTATAACAATGGAAACTGGTAAGTAGTAAGGGAAAACTTAGCTTTATGTTGGCCTCAATTCTTTCTTCATCTTCTTCTTGGTTTTTTCTAAATTGCAAGGAATTGAATTTAGTAATTAAGAAGAAAGTTCTACATTTGTAAGGAATTAACTTGTAGAAATACTAGGCTATAGCATCATGAACTTGGTTCTAAAATTCAAAAATTAAGTAGGAGTTTACTAGCATATTTTATAAGCTATATTATTCAACCCAAGTGCTTAGTTCTCATCTTCATCTTTTCTTTATATTTTATGCTATTTTATTTTCTTGTTCTAAAAACCAAACATCAATATACATCTTTTTATTTTCTGCACAAGGCTCTAAATAATTTAGTAAAAAGACACCTATCCCTTGGGTACGATATCTTTTATATTACGCGATATTCAACCGTACGCTTGCGGATTTGTCCATCACTATGCAGTGGGTGTCCTTCTTTTTTCAGCCTCTCCTGATGATCCTGGTAAATTTTGGCAGCTACCTCCCAGTTCATGACTGGCAAAGGATGAACATGAATCTCGACGGGGGGAACTGCAGCTGCTCCCAACTTAGCATGCACCAGTCTTGTAATCAACAGATGGTAACCAAACCTCTTACCCTTCTTGTGGACGTAAACATCATAATGGATCCTCCTGGAAATGATCTGTGCTACATTAATGGGCCTCTTGTTCATCAGGAAATAGATGCAGAGAGCAGCCTGTTTCTTCAGCTCTGTTTTATAGGAACTCGGAAACAGCGTCTCCACCAAAAAGTGGTCCCAAACCCGGACCTCATCCTTAACATATTTCCTGAAGATGTAGCTCTTGGTAACCTTATCTGCCTCTTTTTCCCATCTGGCTCCAGGTACTGCTACTCGCTCCAGGACTTCATCAAAGGGATAGTGTTAGTACAGATAGCAACCTGAGAGGGGGGGGGGGGTGAATCAGTGTTGCCCTAATTTTCGCCTTATTGAAATTGTTACTTTCAAGTTTATGATGATCACGAAATGATCGTTATGATTGCAGCGGAATTGAATGATACTTGAAAGTAAATATGAAGGATAAAGGAAATCACACACAAGAGTTTATCCTGGTTCACCTTCAATCCACCGAAGGCTACGTCCAATCCCTCAAGAAAACCCCTTGAGGATTTTTCCACTATTGATAAAAATCTCTTACAAGTTCCTAACCCAAGGACTTCAAGAATTTCTACCAATATCCTGTGAAAGCAAACCACTTTCAACAGCCCCTGAAAGCAAACCGCTTTCAGTTCCTGAAGGCAAACCACCCTCAGACCTTGAAGACTATCCTGCCTTCAATCGAAACCCTGAAAGTAAACCACTTTCAGTGACAACAACCCTTCACCGAATACCACGTAAAAACTCAATCTTACAGAAAGAGATGAAGAAGATGTTACAATTGGCTGTATCAATCCTTTAACATACAATTGGATTGATCATGAGAAATTATGCTTTAAGGCTTTTAAGCATAATACAATTCTGAGTTCTTCAAGATATGAACAACTAAAGTGTTCTTATTGACATGAAGATCATGAACTCAGAATTTAGGCTCCAAAAGATTTAAGTTCTAAAAGATGAACTAATTTTGACAAAGCTTTGGCCTAATGTGATTTTCTCATGTGTAATGTGTTGTCTCTTGTGTATGTTGTGTATGTTGTGTTTTCTGGACTCAAATGGTCTTTATATAGGCAAGGGAAACGTCCTTGAACCATCACAACTCTTTTCAAAAGGTTTGGGACACAATGGTTCATGAAAAGATGCACTTTTTCGTTCTGGTAATCGATTACCATACTTAGTGTAATCGATTACACTAGTGACCGTTTCAGTTTGAATTTGAATTTCAAACATGTAATAGATTACAAGCCATGAGTAATCGATTACTTGCCTAGGTGTAATCGATTACCATAATGCTGCAATCGATTACACAGAAGCCCATTTTCCAGAAACTTGATCTTTGAGACTAGCCTAAGGTTTTCTACTTCTTTTAAGTTATGAAAACACTTAGCTTGATTAGATTAGGTGTTTTAAGAGCCTTTATGCTTTAATAGACCTTTGGAAGCATAACTCACCTAATACTAAGACTTCTAGACTATTGATGGACTTGTAGTGCTTGTTTCTTTGAAGTCTTCTTTTCTTCTTTTTGTTGATGAGTTTGTCGTCATCAAAACCACAGCCAGGGTCAGGAGCAAGACCTTCTTCACAATCTCCCCCTTTTTGATGATGGCAAACACATTCTTGATACTTGAAGATCATATATGCATTCTTGATGCTGAACTCCCCCTATTTGATGGAATCTAGTATATCTAGCATTTCTCCCCCTTTCTAATATACTTGTTGGTCTCCTGCATATGATCTTTAAGAACACAGAACCTTTCTCCCCCTTTTGATGTCATCAAAAAGAAGAAAAGGCCAAAAATGTACAGGCATACATATATCCATACAAGTATATTGCAACATAAAGTATGGGGAAATAGGGGTAAATATGTAAAATATGAATAGCCAGTACTGATATATATATAAAAGAGCAAATGCATAAGTTACACATGGTAAAATATAGCAAACATATGTAGTAGAGAAATTACAACAAGAGATAGAGACCTTGGTCTCTTGTGAGAAATTTGAAGGAATTGTATAAAATGGAGACAGTCCAGCCGATGCAGCATTCGTTTGAACATCAATGCGATAGCGAGACAGCACCAAAGGATCAGTGGAGGATTCCCTTCGAGGAGCATTAATTGGAGAAGAGACATTTGAAGGACGTGGAAGAGACCCTATGGCGAAACAAGACGTAGAAGAAGATGGATTGTATATGTAGAAAGGTAGGCTAAAGACAATAGACAAATGCTGATTTTATAGAGAAAATCGTGTGTGTAATCGATTACAACAGTTAGGGTAATCGATTACGGCAGTTTCAAATTTGAAAATATTCAAATTTTGAATGAGTAATCGATTACAGCAGTTAGGGTAATCGATTACATCAGTTGCAAATTTTCAAATTTTCAAATTTTGAACATGTAATCGATTATAGCAGTTATGATAATCGATTACTCAGATAGTTCTAACAGGCACGAGGACTTGGAGCGTGGATAATCGATTACAGGACCTATGGTAATCGATTACTATGACAATTTTATAAGTTCTAGGCTCTAGAATCTTAAGTAACACATTTTCACATAAACATTTAAGCATATAATCTATTTAAATGCATATAAACATATAATTATCATGAAGATTATGCAAATGACATGTTACCTTAAATGTCATGCTCACCTAATATGCCTAATTCTCTTCTTATCTTGAAGAATGATTCCTTAGGAAGAGGCTTAGTAAAGATATCTGCTAATTGATTATGTGTATCCACAAATGAAATCTCAATACCTTTCCTCATAACATGATATCGAAGAAAATGATGTCTTATATCAATATGCTTAGTTCGAGAATGCATGATAGGGTTTTTAGTGAGATTAATGGCACTTGTGTTGTCACATTTGATTGGAATGCAGCCCAGCTCTAAGCCATAATCTTTGAGTTGTTGTTTGTGTGAAGAAGGTCTTGCTCCTGACCCTGGCTGTGGTTTTGATGACGACAAACTCATCAACAAAAAGAAGAAAAGAAGACTTCAAAGAATCAAGCACTCAAGTCCATCAATAGTCTAGAAGTCTTAGTATTAGGTGAGTTATGCTTCCAAAGGTTTATTAAAGCATAAAGGCTCTCAAAACACCTAATCTAATCAAGCTAAGCGTTTTCATAACTTAAAAGAAGTAGAAAACCTTAAGCAAGTCTCAAAGAATAAGTTTCTGGAAAATGGGCTTCTGCGTAATCGATTACACCATTATGGTAATCGATTACACCAAGGCAAGTAATCGATTACTCCAGTCTTGTAATCGATTACATGTTTGAAATTCAAATTCAAACTGAAACGGTCACTTGTGTAATCGATTACACTAAGTATGGTAATCGATTACCAGAACGAAAAAGTGCATCTTTTCATGAACCATTGTGTCCCAAACCTTTTGAAAAGGGTTGTGATGGTTCAAGGACGTTTCCCTTGCCTATATAAAGACCATTTGAGTCCAGAAAACATGACACACAAGAACAACAACATAGAACACACACACACACGAAATTTACACATTTCACATGAGAAAAACACATTAGGCCAAAGCTTTTTCAAAATAGGTTCATCTTTTAGAACTTAAATCTTTTAGAGCCTAAATTCTGAGTTCATGATCTTCATGTTTACAAGAACACATTTGTTGTTCATATCTTGAAGAACTCAGAATTGTATTATGCTAAAAAGCCTTAAAAGCATAATTTCTCATTTCAATCCAATTGTGTGTTAAAGGATTGAAACAGCCAAGTGTAATATCTTCTTCATCTCTTTCTGTAAGATTGAGTTCTTCACCGTGGTATTCGGTGAAGGGTTGTTGTTACTGAAAGTGGTTTGCTTTCAGGGTTTTGATTGAAGACAAGTTTGTCTTCAAGGTCTGAGGGTGGTTTGCCTTCAGGAACTGAAAGTAGTTTGCTTTCAGGGGTTGTTGAAAGCGGTTTGCTTTCACAGGATATTGGTAGAAGTTCTTGGGGTCCTTGGGTTAGGAACTTGTAAGAAATTCTTATCAATAGTGGAAAAATCCTCAAGGGGTTTCTTGAGGGACTAGACGTAGTCTTCGGTGGATTGAAGGCGAACCAGGATAAATCTTGCGTGTGTTTCTGTTTATCCTTCACATTTACTTTCAAGCATTGTTCATATCCGCTGCAATCACAAGATCAACTCGTGATCATCATAAACTTGAAAGTAACGATTTCAATAAGGCGAAAATTGGGGCAACATTGATTCACCCCCCCTCTCAGGTTGCTATCTGTTCTAACAATTGGTATCAGAGCGGAGGTTTAGGTAAGTTATTCCTAAGATCCGGGAAAAGATGGCATCCTCTTCCAATCATGGAACAAGTGAAGGGCATAACATAAACAGGCCACCATTCTTCAATGGAGAACACTATGACTTCTGGAAAATCAAGATGAAGATATTCATAAAGTCATTAGACTCAGGAATATGGAAAGTCATTGAAGAAGGACCCTTTGTGCCTGTAACAACAAATGATGAAGGAACTCCACAACCAAAACCAGAAAGTACTTGGAGTGAAGAAGAAAAGAAGAAAGTTCAACATGATCTCAAAGGAATGAACATTCTTACATCTGCTCTTGGCATGGATGAATTTTTCAGAGTATCAACATGCACTTCATCAAAAGAAATCTGGGATACTTTGATGGTGACTCATGAAGGAACAGATGAAGTTAAGAGATCAAAGATCAATACTCTTTCTCAAGAATATGAAATGTTCAGAATGCTTCCAGGAGAAAAGGTATTAGACATGCAAAAACGATTCACTCATTTAATTAATCATTTGATTGCTCTTGGTAGACAATTTTCAAACAGTGACTTGAACATGAAAGTTCTAAGATCACTTACAAGAGTATGGCAACCAAAAGTAACAGCCATCTCAGAGAAGAAGAGTTTATCAAATATGACTCTTGCAACTCTCTTTGGAAAACTCCAAGAACATGAGTTAGAATTGAATCGTTTAGAAGAGCATGAACAACATGAGAAGAAGTATCGATCAATTTCCCTAAAAGCAAAAGAAAGCATCAAAGAAGAATATGATGCAGATTCTGAAGAAGAAGACAATGGAAATCTAAATCTTCTAGTGAAGAACTTTGGAAAGTTTCTTAAAAAGAAAAATGTTAGATTTAACAACAATAAAGTATTCCAAAGAAACAATGAGTCTTCTTCATCTCAAAAGACTACATGTTTTGAGTGTGGCAAACCGGGACATTTCAAGTCAGATTGTCCAAATCTTCAGAAGAAGAAACATGGTCTAAGAGAGAAATTTGAGAAAAAGGATCAACCTACTCGAAGAGCATATTTGGCTTGGGATGATAATGAAGTAAGTTCATCATCTGATTCTGATAAAGAAGAAGCACAAGTTGCTTTGATGGCCTCACATGATTCTGAGGTTGAAGATTCCCAGGTTAGTGAGAATTCTATATCTTTTCATGATTTAAAGTTTACCATGGAAAATATGTTTAAAATATGTCAAGAATTTTCTAAAGTTAGCACTAGGCAAAATGAGATAATTTCTTCCTTAGAAAGTAAATGTAGAAATTTACAAGAAGAACTAGATGTAGTAAAATCTAAGATAGACATTACTCACAAATGCACTAAGTGTAGTTCTCTAGAAGAAAAGATTGAAAATCTTCAACAAAGAGTAAATAACTTCAATAAAGGAAAAAAGAAGTTAGATGATATCCTAAGTGTTCAAAGACATTCAAACAATAAGTCAGGTTTAGGATATACTTCTCATCCAAAGACAAAAGAGGTTAAGAAAACTGTGTTTGTAAAACCAAACCATATGGTAGGATCTTCTAGTAACAAAAAGATTAATCCTGTTAGAAGTACGTACAATAGGAAGAATACTCAAAATAGACATCCTAACAAGATCCATTCCTCTTCTAGACAAACATCTAGTTACAATCATTACTCTTGTATGTATTGTAACAAAGTAGGTCATACCCCTAGTAGATGTTACTACAAACATGTAGGAATACCAAATAGGGAATACATTTGGGTTAGAAAGGATGTTAACTTAGAAGGACCCAAAACTTGTTGGGTTCCTAATACCCATGTCTGAACTTTGTCATGTAGGTGTGTATGAAAGCAGCAAAGGATCTATGGTATCTTGATAGTGGCTGCTCATCACACATGACAGGAGACAAAACCAAGTTTTCTTTTCTTATACCTAGGGAAAAAGGTTTCGTCACATATGGTAACAATCAAAAGGGAAAAATACTCGGTATTGGAAGAATAGGCACACCCCCTCAAACAGTCATCGATAAAGTTCTTTACGTTGATGGTTTGATGCATAATCTTCTGAGTATTAGTCAACTATGTGATAAAGGTTTGAAAGTAGGTTTTATTAATGATATATGTGTTGTGAAAGATGTGAAAACTAAAGAAATTAAGTTTTCTGGATATAAAGTAAACAAAGTCTTCATGATCTCATTGGAAGAAATTCCACAAAATGTGAGATGCCTATTAGCCAAGAACAATAGTGATTCATGGCTATGGCATAGAAGACTTGCACATATTCACATAGATCACTTAAACAAACTAGTCAAGCATGATCTAGTTGTTGGGCTTCCAAAGATAAAATTCGAGAAAGACAAGCTTTGTGATGCATGTCAAAAAGGGAAGCAAACCAGAACATCCTTCAAACCAAAGAACATATTTTCGACCTCAAGACCCCTTCAATTGTTACATATGGATTTGTTCGGACCTTCTAGAACTAAAAGCCTCGGAGGTAATTTCTATGCACTTGTTATTGTTGATGATTTCTCTAGATTTACTTGGACTTTATTTCTATCTCATAAGAATGAAGCCTTCAATGCATTCAAAAGATATGCAAGGCTAGTTCAAAATGAGAAGTCTTTAAAGATCTCTTCTATTAGAAGTGATCATGGTGGAGAATTTCAGAATCAACAATTCCAAGAACTATGTGATGAAAATGGAATATCACATAACTTCTCTACACCGAGAACACCACAACAAAATGGTGTAGTAGAAAGGAAGAATAGGTTACTTGAAGAATTAGCAAGAACCATGTTAAGTGAATCTAGTCTCCCTAAATATTTCTGGGCTGATGCTGTAAGTACTGCTTGCTATGTTTCCAATAGAGTTCTTATTAGACCTATCCTTAAGAAAACACCCTATGAACTCTACAAAGGAAGGAAACCAAATATCTCTCATCTACATGCATTTGGATCAAAATGCTTTGTCTTGAATAATGGAAAGGAAAACCTTGGTAAGTTTGATGAAAAATCTGATGAAGGTATATTCCTTGGTTATTCCCTAACAAGCAAAGCATATAGAGTCTTTAACAAGAAAACTCTATTCGTGGAAGAATCCATACATGTCACATTTGATGAATCTAAATCTTCAATAGAAGATAAAGTCAATCTTCCAGATAATGAAGAAGATGACATCATTATAAATGAAGATTCTCAAAAGGATGGAGATCAGAATCCAATACATGAAGAGCACATTGAAAGTAATACTTATCAACTTCCAAAAGAAGGGAGAACCCATAGGGATCACCCAGTTGATAATATTATTGGTGATATTTCTAGAGGCGTTTCTACAAGGCTACGCTTGAATGATTCAGTTTTGAATATGGCCTTTGTCTCTCAAATAGAACCATCAAAAATAAATGATGCTCTAGAAGATGAGTATTGGATTGTAGCAATGCAGGAAGAATTAAACCAATTTGAAAGAAATCAAGTTTGGGAACTTGTCCCTAAGCCTAGTGATAAACACATTATTGGAACAAAGTGGGTGTTTAGGAATAAGTTAGATGAAAATGGTATTATAGTTAGGAACAAAGCAAGATTAGTTGCTCAAGGCTATAATCAATAAGAAGGTATAGATTTTGATGAAACATATGCACCCGTAGCAAGATTAGAAGCCATAAGATTGTTATTAGCGTATGCTTGCTCTTTAAACTTCCCATTATATCAAATGGACGTCAAAAGTGCCTTCCTAAACGGATATATTCAAGAAGAAGTGTATGTGAAGCAACCTCCAGGATTTGAAGATCCAAAGTTTCCTACACATGTCTTCAAACTAAAGAAAGCACTCTATGGTCTTAAGCAAGCTCCTCGTGCATGGTATGATAGGTTAAGCACTTTTCTTTGTAATAAAGGTTTTCAAAAAGGTAAGGCTGATACAACCTTGTTCATCAAAAGAACCAAAGGTAATACCTTACTTGTTCAAATTTATGTTGATGATATTATCTTTGGTGCAACTAATGAATCTCTTTGCAAAGATTTCTCTAACATGATGCAAGAAGAATTTGAAATGTCCATGATGGGAAAATTAAATTTCTTTCTTGGTTTGCAAATCAAGCAATCAAGTGATGGAATATTCATCAACCAATCAAAGTTTTGCAAGGAACTATTAAAGAAATATGATTTGGATGATTGCAAAGCCATAGCCACACCAATGGGGTCTAACACATATTTAGATCAAGATGAATCCGGTAATCAAGTTGATATTACCAAATATAGAGGTATGATCGAATCTCTTCTATACTTAACTGCAAGTAGACCTGATATTATGTTTAGTGTGTGTCTATGTGCTAGATATCAAGCATCTCCTAGGGAATCACATTTGAGTTCTGTTAAACGAATTTTTAAATATTTGAAAGGAACTTCAAATGTTGGATTGTGGTATCCCAAAGGAAGTGTTTGTGATTTGATTGGGTATTCTGATTCTGATTATGCTGGTTGTAAAACTGAAAGAAAGAGTACAAGTGGTACTTGTCACCTATTAGGAAATGCTCTTGTTTCATGGTCTTGTAAGAAACAAGCATGTGTTGCTCTAAGTACTGCGGAAGCAGAATATATTGCTGCAGGTAGTTGTTGTGCACAAACTCTATGGCTCAAACAACAACTCAAAGATTATGGCTTAGAGCTGGGCTGCATTCCAATTAAATGTGACAACACAATTGCCATTAATCTCACTAAAAACCCTATCATGCACTCTCGAACTAAGCATATTGATATACGACATCATTTTCTTCGAGATCATGTTATGAGGAAAGATATTGAGATTTCTTTTGTGGATACACATAATCAGTTAGCAGACATCTTTACTAAGCCTCTTCCTAAAGAATCATTTTTCAAGATAATAAGAGAACTAGGCATATTAGATGAGCATGATATTTAAATGACACATGTTATTGGCATAAATTTTATATGTACATTTGCATTATGTGTTTAAATGCTTATATATGAAAATGTGTTACATAGGATTCTAGAGCCTAGAACTTGTAAAAATGTCCTAGTAATCGATTACCCTAGGATTTGTAATCGATTATCCATGTTCAAAGTCCTCGTGCTCGCTGAAAACATTTGAGTAATCGATTATACAAACTGTCATAATCGATTACACATTCACAATTTGAAAAACTTTCAAATTTGTAACTGATGTAATCGATTACCCCAACTGCAGTAATCGATTACACACTCGAAAAATTGCCCGAATTTCAAATTTCCCTCCATCTTTTGAAATTCAAACTTGGCTCAACTGCTCTGTAATCGATTACCAAAACTGCTGTAATCGATTACATGCTCAGGATATTTAAAACAAGCCTTTGATGTTGATCAGTCATACCTTCCAAAATCATTCTAAGTTCTGATTTTTTATCTTCCACGGCAACATGTCTTCCTTTCCATGCTTATCCTCAGCCTTTTGTCCTCACAATCCACTAAACTTCTCCCGTCTTCTTCCAACCTCTGCCGAGAGAACTCGATTTATTTCTCACTTTCTCACCCAAACAGTTCGAACCCCCTTCTATGCTGAATTAGAATCTTTCATCGAAGCCGGTCTAACCTTTCCCGCTTTACTTGGAGATCAATATGTTGATACTTTCCTTCAATCTACCACACCTTACTATCCCGAGTTGGTCAAAATATTCTACTGCAACTTGGAAGTTGAAGGCACAAGTATTACCTCTTCTGTCAAAGGGACTACCATTCAGTACTCTCTTGTCTCTTTTGGCAAGTGCTTGGGTCTTCCTTTTTCTGGTGCCGAGTTGGGAACAAATCTACCCTGCCCCTGGCCTGAATATAACTCTGATGCATTTTACCGAACTTTGTGTCGCTTTACCCCTTCTGAAGTTCGGAAGCTTCATCCTCCTCGCACCAAAACCTGTCCTTATCATGTTGATGTTCTTACTACCACCAACCACTTGCTTCATTACATTGTTCATCACATTCTTCTTCCTCAAGAAGACCTTCATGCTCATATTAGTGAGTTAGAACTTCAAGTATTATATGGCATCCTTCATGGCCATGCCATTAACTAGACATTCTTAGTAATGCACCATATGCTTACTTGCCGAACTAAAGCACAATCATTTCCCTATGCTCCAAGTATCACTCGTCTTCTCCTTCAATCTGGAGTTCCCATTGACGACTCCTATGATGTTCGCTCTTTAAATTACAAGTGCGTTAATTCTAGGATACTCTCAAGCTTAGGTTTATTTCATGACTATGGAATTGATACTCTTTCCTGGTTACTTCATTATGACGGCATTGGCATCTTGTCCGATGATGAAGACATGTCTGATGATTCTTAATTCTATAGGTTGTAATTGTTTTATTCACCATTCCTGTTTGTACTTTTATGTATTTGCTCTCTTATATATATATATAAAGTGCTGGTTGTTCATGTTTTACATGTTTGCCCCCTTCCCCCATGCTTTATGTTTCAATATACTTGTATGTATGCCTGTACATTTTTGGCCTTTTCTTCTTTTTGATGAAGTCAAAAGGGGGAGAAAGGTTCAGTGTCTTTAAAGATCATATGCAGGAATTCAACGAGTACATTAGAAAGGGGGAGAAAAATCAGAAATACTAAATTCCATCAAATAGGGGGAGTTAAGCATCATGAATGCATAAATGATCTTCAAAGTTTCAAGTATGTGTTTGCCATCATCAAAAAGGGGGAGATTGTGAAGAAGGGCTTGCTCCTGACCCTGGCTGTGGTTTTGATGACGACAAACTCATCAACAAAAAGAAGAAAAGAAGACTTCAAAGAATCAAGCACTCAAGTCCATCAATAGTCTAGAAGTCTTAGTATTAGGTGAGTTATGCTTCCAAAGGTTTATTAAAGCATAAAGGCTCTCAAAACACCTAATCTAATCAAGCTAAGTGTTTTCATAACTTAAAAGAAGTAGAAAACCTTAAGCAAGTCTCAAATAATAAGTTTCTGGAAAATGGGCTTCTGCGTAATCGATTACACCATTATGGTAATCGATTACACCAAGGCAAGTAATCGATTACTCCAGTCTTGTAATCGATTACATGTTTGAAATTCAAATTCAAACTGAAACGGTCACTTGTGTAATCGATTACACTAAGTATGGTAATCGATTACCAGAACGAAAAAGTGCATCTTTTCATGAACCATTGTGTCCCAAACCTTTTGAAAAGGGTTGTGATGGTTCAAGGACGTTTCCCTTGCCTATATAAAGACCATTTGAGTCCAGAAAACATGACACACAAGAACAACAACATAGAACACACACACACACGAAATTTACACATTTCACATGAGAAAAACACATTAGGCCAAAGCTTTTTCAAAATAGGTTCATCTTTTAGAACTTAAATCTTTTAGAGCCTAAATTCTGAGTTCATGATCTTCATGTTTACAAGAACACATTTGTTGTTCATATCTTGAAGAACTCAGAATTGTATTATGCTTAAAAGCCTTAAAAGCATAATTTCTCATTTCAATCCAATTGTGTGTTAAAGGATTGAAACAGCCAAGTGTAATATCTTCTTCATCTCTTTCTGTAAGATTGAGTTCTTCACCGTGGTATTCGGTGAAGGGTTGTTGTTACTGAAAGTGGTTTGCTTTCAGGGTTTTGATTGAAGACAAGTTTGTCTTCAAGGTCTGAGGGTGGTTTGCCTTCAGGAACTGAAAGTGGTTTGCTTTCAGGGGTTGTTGAAAGCGGTTTGCTTTCACAGGATATTGGTAGAAGTTCTTGGGGTCCTTGGGTTAGGAACTTGTAAGAAATTCTTATCAATAGTGGAAAAATCCTCAAGGGGTTTCTTGAGGGACTGGACGTAGTCTTCGGTGGATTGAAGGCGAACCAGGATAAATCTTGCGTGTGATTCTGTTTATCCTTCACATTTACTTTCAAGCATTGTTCATATCCGCTGCAATCACAAGATCAACTCGTGATCATCATAAACTTGAAAGTAACGATTTCAATAAGGCGAAAATTGGGGCAACACTGATTCACCCCCCCCTCTCAGGTTGCTATCTGTTCTAACAGTTTGAGCCATAGAGTTTGTGCACAACAACTTCCTGCAGCAATGTATTCTGCTTCTGCAGTACTTAAAGCAACACATGCTTGTTTCTTACAAGACCAAGAAACAAGGGCATTTCCTAACAAGTGACAAGTACCACACAGGTCTACTTGCAGTTAAGTATAGAAGAGATCCGATCATACCTCTATATTTGGTAATATCAACTTGATTACCGGATTCATCTTGATCTAAATATGTGTTAGACCCCATTGGTGTGGCTATGGCTTTGCAATCATCCAAATCATATTTCTTTAATAATTCCTTGCAAAACTTTGATTGATTGATGAATATTCCATCGTGTGATTGCTTTATTTGCAAACCAAGAAAGAAATTTAATTGTCCCATCATGGACATCTCAAATTCTTCTTGCATCATGTTAGAGAAATCTTTACACAAAGATTCGTTAGTTGCACCAAAGATAATATCATCAACATAAATTTGAACTAATAAGGTATTACCTTTGGTTCTTTTGATGAACAAGGTTGTATCAGCCTTACCCTTTTGAAATCCTTTATCACAAAGGAAAGTGCTTAATCTATCATACCATGCACGAGGGGCTTGTTTAAGACCATAGAGTTCCTTCTTTAATCTGAAGACATGTGAAGGAAACTTTGGATCTTCAAATCCTGGAGGTTGCTTCACATAGACTTCTTCTTGAATGTAACCGTTCAGAAAAGCACTTTTGACGTCCATTTGATATAATGGGAAATTTAAAGAACAAGCATACGCCAATAACAGTCTTATGGCTTCCAACCTTGCTACTGGTGCATAAGTTTCATCAAAGTCTATACCTTCTTCTTGATTATAACCTTGAGCAACTAATCTTGCTTTGTTCCTAACTATGATACCATTTTCATCTAACTTATTCCTAAATACCCACTTTGTTCCAATAACATGTTTATCACTAGGCTTAGGGACAAGTTCCCAAACTTGATTCCTTTCAAATTGGTTTAGTTCTTCCTGCATTGCTCCAATCTAATACTCATCCTCTAGAGCATCATTTACTTTTGATGGTTCTATTTGAGAGACAAAGGCCATATTCAAAACTGAATCATTTAAGCGTAGCCTTGTAGAAAGGCCTCTAGAAATATCACCAATAATATTATCAACTGGATGATCCCTATGGGTTCTCCATTCTTTTGGAAGTTGATAAGTATTACTTTCAATGTGCTCTTCTTGTATTGGATTCTGATCTCCATCCTTTTGAGAATCTTTACCTACAATGATATCTTCTTCTTCATTATCTGGAAGATTGATTTTATCTTCTATTGAAGATTTAGATTCATCAAAAGAAACATGTATGGATTCTTCCACAGATAGAGTTTTCTTGTTAAAGACTCTATATGCTTTGCTTGTTAGAGAATAACCAAGGAATATACCTTCATCAGATTTTTCATCAAACTTTCCAAGATTTTCCTTTCCATTATTCAAGACAAAGCATTTTGATCCAAAAGCATGTAGATGAGAGATGTTTGGTTTCCTTCCTTTGTAGAGTTCATAGGGAGTTTTCTTAAGAATAGGTCTAATAAGAACTCTATTGGAAACATAGCAAGCAGTACTTACAGCATCAGCCCATAAATATTTAGGGAGACTTGATTCACTTAGCATGGTTCTTGCTAATTCTTCAAGTAATCTATTCTTCCTTTCTACAACACCATTTTGTTGTGGTGTTCTTGGAGTAGAAAAGTTATGTGATATTCCATTTTCATCACATAGTTCTTGGAATTGTTGATTCTGAAATTCTCCACCATGATCACTTCTAATAGAAGAGATCTTTAAAGACTTCTCATTTTGAACTAGCCTTGCATATCTCTTGAATGCATTGAAGGCTTCATTCTTATGAGGCAGAAATAATGTCCATGTAAATCTAGAGAAATCATCAACGATAACAAGTGCATAGAAATTACCTCCGAGGCTTTTAGTTCTAGATGGTCCGAACAAATCGATATGTAACAATTGAAGGGGCCTTGAAGTCGAAACTATGTTCTTTGGTTTGAAGGATGTTCTGGTTTGCTTCCCCTTTTGACATGCATCACAAAGCTTGTCTTTCTCGAATTTTATCTTTGGAAGCCCAACAACTAGATCATGCTTGACTAGTTTGTTTAAATGATCTATGTGAATATGAGCAAGTCTTCTATGCCATAGCCATGAATCACTATTATTCTTGGCCAATAGACATCTCACATTTTGTGGAATTTCTTCCAAGGAGATCATGAAGACTTTATTTACTTTATACCCAGAAAACTTAATTTCTTTAGTTTTCACATCTTTCACAACACATATATCATTAATAAAACCAACTTTCAAACCTTTATCACATAGTTGACTAATACTCAGAAGATTATCCATCAAACCATCAACGTAAAGAACTTTATCGATGACTGTTTGAGGGGGTGTGCCTATTCTTCCAATACCGAGTATTTTTTCCCTTTTGATTGTTACCATATGTGACAAAACCTTTTTCTCTAGGTATAAGAAATGAAAACTTGGTTTTGTCTCCTGTCATGTGTGATGAGCAGCCACTATCAAGATACCATAAATCCTTTGCTGCTTTCATACACACCGACATAACAAAGTTCAGACATGGGTATTAGGAACCCAACAAGTTTTGGGTCCTTCTAAGTTAACATCCTTTCTAACCCAAATGTATTCCCTATTTGGTACTCCTACATGTTTGTAGTAACATCTACTAGGGGTATGTCCTACTTTGTTACAATACGTACAAGAGTAATGATTGTAACTAGAGGTTTGTCTAGGAGAGGAATGAATCTTCTTAGGATGTATATTTTGAGTATTCTTTCTATTGTATGTACTTCTAACAGGATTAACCCTTTTGTTACTAGAAGATTCTACTATATGGTTTGGTTTTACAAACACAGTTTTCTTGACTACCTTAGTCTTTGGGTGAGAAGTATATCCTAGGCCTGATTTGTTATTTGAATGTCTTTGCACACTTAGAATATCATCTAACTTCTATTTTCCTTTATTGAAGTTATTTACTCTTTGTTGAAGATTTTCTATCTTTTCTTCTAAAGAACTACACTTAGTGCATCTTTGTGTAATATCTAGTTTAGATTTCACTATATCTAATTCCTCTTGTAAGGTTCTACACTTACTTTCTAAGGATGAAATCAAATCATTTTGCTTAGTGCTAATCTTGGAAAATTCTTGACATAATTTAAACATATTCTCCAAAGCAAACTTTAAATCATGAGAAGACATAGAATTATCACTAACCTGGGAATCTTCAACATCTGAGTCATGTGAAGCCATCAAAGCAACTTGTGCTTCTTCTTTGTCAGAATCTGATGATGAACTTACTTCATTATCATCCCAAGCCAAATATTCTCTTCGAGTAGGTTGATCCTTTTTCTCGAATTTCTCTCTTAGACCATGTTTCTTCTTCTGAAGATTTGGACAATCTGACTTGAAATGTCCCGGTTTGCCACACTCGAAACATGTAATCTTTTGAGATGAAGAAGACTCATTGTTCCTTTGGAAGACTTTATTGTTGTTGAATTTAACATTTTTCCTTTTAAGAAACTTTCCAAAGTTCTTTACTAGAAGATTCAAATTTCCAGTGTCTTCTTCTTCAGAGTCTGCATCATAATCTTCTTTGATGCTTTCTTTTGCCTTCAAAGAAATTGATCGATGCTTCTTCTCATGTTGTTCATGCTCTTCTAAACGATTCAATTCCAACTCATGTTCTTGGAGTTTTCCAAAAAGAGTTGCAAGAGTCATATTTGATAAACTCTTCTTCTCAGAGATGGCTGTAACTTTTGGTTGCCATACTCTTGTAAGTGATCTTAGAACTTTCATGTTCAAGTCACTGTTTGAAATTTTTTTTCCAAGAACAATCAAATGATTAATCAAATGGGTGAATCATTTTTGCATATCTAATACCTTTTCTCCTGGAAGCATTCTGAACATTTCATACTCCTGAGATAAAGTATTGATCTTTGATCTCTTGACTTCATATGTTCCTTCATGAGTCACCATCAACGTATCCCATATTTCTTTTGATGAAGTGCACGTTGATACTCTGAAAAATTCGTCCATGCCAAGAGCAGATGTAAGGATGTTCATTCCTTTGAGATCATATTGAACCTTCTTCTTTTCTTCTTCACTCCAAGTACTTTCTGATTTTGGTTGTGAAGTTCCTTATTCATCTGTTGTTATAGGCACAAAGGGACCTTCTACAATGGCTTTCCATATTCCTGCGTCTAATGACTTTATGAATATCTTCATCTTGATTTTCCAGAAGTCATAATGTTCTCCATTGAAGAATGGTGGCCTGTTTATGTTGAATCCTTCATTTGTTCCATGATTGGAAGAGGATGCCATCTTTTCCCGGATCTTAGGAATAACTTACCTAAACTTCCGCTCTGATACCAATTGTTACTACAGATAGCAACCTGAGAGGGGGGGGGGTGAATCAGTGTTGCCCCAATTTTCGCCTTATTGAAATTGTTACTTTCAAGTTTATGATGATCACAAAATGATCGTTATGATTGCAGCGGAATTGAATGATACTTGAAAGTAAATATGAAGGATAAAGGAAATCACACACAAGAGTTTATCCTGGTTCACCTTCAATCCACCGAAGGCTACGTCCAGTCCCTCAAGAAAACCCCTTGAGGATTTTTCCACTATTGATAAAAATCTCTTACAAGTTCCTAACCCAAGGACCCCAAGAATTTCTACCAATATCCTGTGAAAGCAAACCACTTTCAACAGCCCCTGAAAGCAAACCGCTTTCAGTTCCTGAAGGCAAACCACCCTCAGACCTTGAAGACTATCCTGCCTTCAATCGAAACCCTGAAAGTAAACCACTTTCAGTGACAACAACCCTTCACCGAATACTACGTAAAAACTCAATCTTACAGAAAGAGATGAAGAAGATGTTACAATTGGCTGTATCAATCCTTTAACATACAATTGGATTGATCATGAGAAATTATGCTTTAAGGCTTTTAAGCATAATACAATTCTGAGTTCTTCAAGATATGAACAACTAAAGTGTTCTTATTGACATGAAGATCGTGAACTCAGAATTTAGGCTCCAAAAGATTTAAGTTCTAAAAGATGAACTAATTTTGACAAAGCTTTGGCCTAATGTGATTTTCTCATGTGTAATGTGTTGTCTCTTGTGTATGTTGTGTATGTTGTGTTTTCTGGACTCAAATGGTCTTTATATAGGCAAGGGAAACGTCCTTGAACCATCACAACCCTTTTCAAAAGGTTTGGGACACAATGGTTCATGAAAAGATGCACTTTTTCGTTCTGGTAATCGATTACCATACTTAGTATAATCGATTACACTAGTGACCGTTTCAGTTTGAATTTGAATTTCAAACATGTAATTGATTACAAGCCATGAGTAATCGGTTACTTGCCTAGGTGTAATCGATTACCATAATGCTGCAATCGATTACACAGAAGCCCATTTTCCAGAAACTTGATCTTTGAGACTAGCCTAAGGTTTTCTACTTCTTTTAAGTTATGAAAACACTTAGCTTGATTAGATTAGGTGTTTTAAGAGCCTTTATGCTTTAATAGACATTTGGAAGCATAACTCACCTAATACTAAGACTTCTAGACTATTGATGGACTTGTAGTGCTTGTTTCTTTGAAGTCTTCTTTTCTTCTTTTTGTTGATGAGTTTGTCGTCATCAAAACCACAGCCAGGGTCAGGAGCAAGACCTTCTTCACAGATAGTGGTTCAAAAGATGGTTGTACCCTTCCCCATTTTCTCCAAACAGCTCACTATCCTAGGCCTCGGACGGCAGCCTCAAAAGTCTCCGGATAGATTCAGAGCCGTAATTGATGACCGTGCCTCGAAACCAAGACCTGTATGTCGGGATGGCCAGAATTTTCTCAGTAGAATCATACCTCACATTAGCATAGAACTCCCTAGCTAATGTTTGTCACCCATCACCGATCGGGTTTCACAGCACATTCCACTTCCTTTGTTGTACCGCCTCCTCCATACCCTAAGGGTCTCTCTCAGTCTGAAGTGGTCGCTCCCTTACCATCTCTTTCTGGAAGACCACATCCCGATAGTATTGCTCCTTTTACAGGGATAAGAACCTGTCATCATCAAACTCCTCCTCAATAATAGGAGCCTCTTCTACTTCTCTTATTTTTGGGGCCATCCTATAACAAAGAACAAACAATTCCAACAATCCAAGAAACTGTTAGAATGTTAGTCCAAACATTAAGCATAACCCATTTTCAACAATTTTTTTCCCAAACAAAAACTAAGAACATGCCCACCATTTTCACAAAAAACAACCCTAAGTCTTCCTCAATATCATGCATAGCAAGAATCAATCAAGTAAACTCAGAAAGAACTCAAGGGTTTCATTCAGACATTTCATCAAACAGTTGGTGGGCTAGTCTCAAAAACACCAAAACTATGTACATTTTGTACATGCTAAAACTAGAAAAAATTTCAACTCCAAAACAAAAAGAAAACCCACAATCAAAGAACTTCCAACTGTAGTATGCATATTGTTCAAAGGAATTAAGGTAGAAGAAGATGAAACAACAAATAAAAGGGTACCAGCCTTGAACAATTAGGAACAAATGCAGCAGCAAAATTGGGGAAGAAAACAGAAGTAAGCAACCAAGAACTCAAGCACCATGCGAAACAAGTGAGTTGTGATGGAAATGTGAGAGTGAAATGGGTGAAAATGGGTGCTTTATAATGGGTGAGTTCGTGGAAGAGTAAAGAAGTGGGTAGAAATTGAAAAGATAGTGGTTGAAAATGAAAAACATAACACATAAACCTGTTCTGACCGAGACCCAACGCATGAGCGTTGGGGTGCCAATGCCAAGGCGTTGGCGTTAAAAATAAAAGATGGGATTCCAAGGGCTTAACGCATGAGCGTTGGCCCCACCATCTCTTGGGCTTTAGATTTAATGAAATCTTGGGCAGCTAGGCAGGGGCTCAACGCATGAGTGTTGGCCCCCCAACGCTTAAGCGTTGGAAAGAAAGGAAAAATAAAATTTTAAATAGAGAGCCAACGCATGAGCGTTGGCTATTGAACGCCAGGGCGTTGGAAATTGGCTAAATAATTAGCCAATCCAGGGGCTCAACGCATGATCGTTGAGGTCCCAACGCCTGGGCGTTGGGGTCCCCTCTGGTAAGAATTTTTTATTTTTTAGTGTAGAACAAAAACAAAACAAAAAAAAACTTAATCAATAAAAAATAAGCAAACCTGACTTGGGTTGTCTCCCAAGAAGCTCAATTTTATAGTCTTTGATAGACTCTTCCCCTTTAATCAATTAGGGAGATTTTTCCTTCCCTTGATGACCAAGTCATTAACCATCTCACATGCTTCATCTTTATCAGACTCAAAATGTTTTAGAGTCTTGAATACTGAGAACCTGACCTTCTCCTCTCCTACCTTCAAAGATAGAAGACCCTTAGCATCATTGATCTTAGCATTCCCTGTTGCAAGAAAGGGCCTTCTAAGAATCAATGGTATCCTGGAATCTTCCTCCATATCCAGAATGACGAAGTCTTCCGCGAAGACAAATTTGTCAACCCTTGATAACCAAATCCGCAAGTGCACGTTTGATTATCGAAGTAATATAAAAGATATCGAACCCAAGGAATAGGTGTCCAATTATTAATTTATATAGAACTTGTGCAGAAATATAAACTTGGTTTTTGATGTTGGTTTGTTTTAGAGCAAAGACTAGAAATAGCACGAATAAAAAGATAAAAAGATGATGATGATGGAAATTAAGCACTTGTGTTGAATTACATAACTTATATAATATGCTAGAAACCTTCTACTTTACTTCTGAATTTTCAAACAAGAATTCATAATGCTTTAGCCTATGGTTTCTACAAGTTAATTCCTTACACATTGTAGAACTTTCTTCCTAATTACTAAACTTAATTCCTTGCAATTTAGTTAATTAAAGAAGAAGATGAAGATGAATTTCAGGCCAACATAAAGCAAAGTCTATCCTAATTCCTTAGTGATATGTCATATTTCCTCTTTTAAATCCTATTTCCCTTACTAATTACCAAATTCCATTGACATAAGAAGTAAGCTAAAACACTTGTGTGCACCAAGATACATGAAGAACAAGGAAATAAAACATGAACTTGTAGTATTATTCAGAATCAAGAAGAAGAAAACTAAAACATAAAATATAAGCTAAAACAACCCAAGAACTTAAAAAGAAATTAGCCAAGCATGGCTAATAGAAACATTGAATTACTCTGGACTAGGAGCTCAAGTATGGCTCCCCACAATTCTCAGGAACAATGCTCTCAAGGAAAAAAGAAGAATACCTGTTGTATTCTGAAGTGAGGTGTGTTTACAAAGGTAAAAAGCAGTCCTATTTATAGCAAAAAATATGTCTTCCAGCGCTTGGGCGCTGGGATCCCAACGCTTGAGCGTTGGGTCCAATTAAATTCAGACGTTGCAAAACAGGGGCCTAGTGCATGAGCGCTGGCTTCCAACGCTTGAGCGTTGGCTCACATTAATCACTAGGCTTTAATTCAGAGTGCCAATGCATGAGTGTTGGGACTCCAACGCTTGAGCGTTGGCACATCTGATGGCAGCTCTTCTTGGATGCTTTTTCTCTTCAATGTGTGGAATTGATGGGCTTAATAAGCCTCCCTTTTGTCCCCTTTTTAATTCTGAAACAGCCAAGGGCTTTACTTCTCCTATTCATGCCTCATTTCCCATGTGCTAAATTAGCAATGGTGCTTCATCTTCCAATTCTTCACTTTTGGTCCTTTATTTGCTGAGATTTCACTTTCAGCCCTTCACCTTCTGCACTTTCTATTTCTAGCCCTTCCTTTCCTGAAGTTTACAGTTTGGTCCCTGGATAAAAAGACTAATTCTACCAGCTTTCCTAAAATATAAAAATAACTATAAAAATTCCTAAAAAGAATAAAAAACCTATATGAGACTCAAAAACAACAAAATAAAAATACTAAAAAGACCCTAAAATTATCATACAAAATCCAGTCATCAACCCTCACAAGCAGATGTTCAGCTACTCCATATGGGTGTTTGATTGACCTGTCCGCCAATTGCAATGAAATAAAAGTAGGAGTTTCCTCTCCTATGTCCAACCTTCTGAACATAGAGAGCGGCATGAGGTTAATGCTAGCTCCTAAATCACATAGAGCCTTAGCATTTGGTAGCCCCTCAATGTCAACAGGAATTGTGAAACTCCCCGGGTCTTTCAACTTTTGGGGAAGTTTCCTTTGCACTATTACAGAACATTCTTCAGTTAACATTATTGTTTCTTCCACCTCACTCAACTTCCTCCTCCTAGACAGAATATCTTTCATAAGCTTTGAATACACAAGCATTTGTTCCAAAGCTTCAGAAAAGGGTATGTTAATTTGGAATTTTTTTGAAAATATCCAAGAATTTAGAAAAATCTTTCTCCAAATTTTTCTTAACCAAAGCTTTAGGGTATGGAATCTTACCACAGATGTTGTTCGACGGAGGTTTCTCATTCACTCTTTTCTTTTCCTCACTCTTCTCCTAACTTTTTTCTTCATTTTCCTCTTTTTCCTCACCCTCTTTCTTTTCATCCTCACCACCTTTTTCCTTCGTTGACACTACCCTCTCAGGCATAATTCTTCCACTCCTAAGAGTGATAGCAGACATATTCTCAAGACTGTTATCCTTTGGATTCACCAAAGTATCTGAAGGAAACATACCTGGGATCCGCTCCGCAATGGTTTTGGCCAGCTGGCCAATTTGAGTGTCCAAATTTCTTATGGAGGCCTCGTGATTCTTTAAGATCGTCCTAGTCTCGTTCATAAACTGGGTGGTTTGTTGGGCCATTTCACTAACAATATCTTCCAGGCTCTTCTTTCCTTGCCTTGGATTTTGAGGAATTGGAGGCCTTTGGTTCTGGTAAGGCCTTTTGTATTGTCTCTGTCCTCCATCCTCACCATGATTCTGATCCCTCCATGGCCTTCACTTCAGCTTCGAGTTCAGCCTCTTCCGGGCTTAGCTGAACTCCTTCCATTCTCTTTACCATCGCCTCAACCTTTCTGGACAACAATTTGTTGGAGGCCAAGATAGCATCGAAAGCTTCAACTTCATAAATACCTTTTCTCACTGGTCTGTCCTAATTAGAATGGGCTGCTCTTGCAGCAAGCTTGTTGATGAGATCAAGGGATCCATGATTAGGTAAGGCATCAAAGGCTCCATTGGCAGCAGTATCCAATTTGTCCCTGGTATAATCATTAAGTGCATCATAAAACTTCTCCACTTGATCAGTAGTGGAGATGTTGTGACCAGGACACCTTCTCAACAAACTTTTGAACCTCTCCCAGGTTTCATACAAGTTCTCTTGATCTTGCTGAATGGATGAATTGATCTCCTGCTTGAGCTTCCGGATCCTGTTGTAGGGGAAAAATCAACCTCTCCCAAGATGCAATGCTCTGATGGGGCTGAGATTGCAACCACTCCTTAGCTATGTCTCTCGGTGAAAAAGGAAATAACATAAGCCTTACCGTATCCAAGTGGACATGGTTGCGCCTGAGAGTGGAGCACTGTCTTGTGAACCTTTCCAGATGTATGTGGACATCTTCCATGGCACTGCCTCCGAATTGATTTTGACTCACTAATGTTATGAAGTGAGGAGGTTTCTGGAAGTCCGGCGGAGCATCCACCGGCACCACGATGCTACCCTCAAAGTTATAGTCAACTCTAGGGGCTGTGATGTCACAGAGAGATTTTTGAGCATCTCTCTCTTCTCTTTCTTGCTAGACTCAGAGTGCATGTGCTGCTACCTCTGCATTAACTCTAGCATCGAATTCAGCCCGAATTCGTGCAGTTTCAGCCTGAATCCTAGCTTCCATCTCAGCATCATGATTCTGAGCCATTGCTTGCTGTTGTGCTAGTCTTTGAATTGCAAGTCTATAATGAAATGTTCTCTCAATTTCAGGATCAAAATTAAAATATGAACCTATCATGCAGAACACACAGTCAATAGCACCTACTCACAACACAACAGAAAAGTTCTAGTAACAAAAAGAAAACTCTAAACAACAAACAAAAAGGTCTAAAAAAAGAAACTTATTCCCGACAATAGTGTAACACCCAGAATTTTCCCCAGTAATTAAATAATTATCTAATTATTCTAATGTACTATTTGGACCCGCTCTGCGGCATTAGTAAGCGTTATCGACGAGCGAAGTGCCAGTGAAACACCTTTTACAGCACTTGGTAGGAAACCAAGCTAGACCTGACTTTGAGTTTGGATGAGAATAAGAAGTTCACACTATCACCATGACGTTCAGTGAAGAATTTCGTGAAGAACAACTGTAATATTGATATGATTTCCTCCCGGGGCCCGGGAAGGATTTTTCGCGCTAACGGGACTTTTATCCAGAACTTCAACAGGCAAAATGGACGACTTCGGGACCCCGGATCGAGAATCTAAAAAGCACCAAATGATAACAATTTTGTTTGGCGTTTCGAGACCAATTTTGTGCAGAAGATTTTTGTGAATAGTGACCCGTTGAATAGTGTTTTCGGGCAGCGTGGCGCAGACTTCGAGAAAGATCGACCCGGCCTCGAATCGTGCGGGTCTGTTACCATGGAACCAATAAATGACCACAGGGCAGATATTCTCAGTGGTATTGAGGTACTCATTGATGACGATCAGTGACTTGATGCATTGACACACTGACGCATTACCGCACTGACGCACTAACACACTGACGCACTAACACACTGACGCACTAACACACTGACGCACTAACACACTGACGCGTTAGTGAGGGGAATTATTTAATAAACAAACCTAGATGTTTTATTTGGAACTTTCTCAATTTAGAGTTTACTCCCTGAACTTTGAAACCTTACGGTATGGTCCCCGGTAGTAAAACGTTATTTTTACTTTAACCTTTTACCATTCCAACTTTAGTCCCTTGGGTAAGTAAAAAGTTGAGTTTCACGCCCATTCTTGGGCCCATAGGCCGCGGCCCACACTCCCTTTTAGAGGGTTAATTAGCTTTTCTTCTCATTAACCTCATCATTAAGTGAAAAGCCTTAGCGTTTAGTGAGATTTAGAGAGATAAAGAGTTGGGAAAAAACTATTCATCATCTTCTCTATCAAGCTCATGGCCGAACCACTCTTCCCCTCCTAGCTCCATCAGCTTTTGTCCTTTCATCTTGCTTCTTTGAGGTAACGTGTTAACCTCCCCTTGATCTACCACTCCACCTATTCAAAATTTCGTTTTGTTGAGTTTAAATTTTATGCATGTGTTAGAACTTAAATGTATCTTCACAAATGTTGTTCCCACCTTCTTAGGCTTCAATTTGAACCGACTAGATTTTTTATTGGTTGAGTTTTTGTCTCTTGAAGATTTTCATGTTGAGCTTTTTCTAGGGTTGCCTTTAGGAAAGTTATTCCCACTATATTGATCCTTGGATTTTTCTAATTAGTTTTCTTGAAGGTTAGGTTTTTGAAAAATTGATTATTAGGAAAAAGTGATTTTCAAGCTTGAAGTAATTATTTGTCATAGTTTTCCTATTACCTTTGATGTGTACAAACTATTTTTGGAAGAAAAATTTGTATTTGAATTTATGTATCTTGGCCAAATTGACTAAGTGTTAGGGGACAAAGGATAATTGATTTTCTAACTAGCTTTTGGGTGTGTTAAAATGCTTATAAATGAATTTGGGTATTGAGGATATGCTTTGTAAAAATTGTTGTGCATTGGCCTAGAGAATTTTGAGTGTTAAGGATTTGACAAATTGTTTTTGAAAGCTTAGGAAATTTGAGAATTGAAGGTGTCAAAAATTGAGTTTTTGGACAAATTGGATTTTGAAACTCATAGTTAAAATTTGGGCTTTGGGCATACTGAAAACTTTGGGAAAATGAAGTGAAAATTCGTATAAGAAGTTATGTTTTTGGGTTGTGCAACTGATTTGGAAAATTTTGAGGAGTGTTGGGTGAAAATTTGAGAATTTTAGGGTTTTTAAGAGTTTGGACAGAATTGGGACGTAGTGAAATTTTGTGTACTTTTGTTTCCTAAAACCTTGTTAAAGTGTTGTTAACCTCTGAGAAATTCCTAACTTGTAGAGCCTATGTCTAAGTGTTTAGACCCTGTTTAGACCATCCCTTTCCCTTAGGTTTGAGTTCAAAGTTATAAAATTAGGTTGTGTTTGTTGAAGGATCACGAGGCCTAGACCGATCAAGACGTGTGGAGCTTCCAAAAACGCCACGATCGATTACCTCTGCGGTAAGGGCACTTCGTATCTCTGTCTATTAGCATAAGTATTAATATATACCATGCTGCACTATGATCTTTAGAATTGGAGTTAACGGGGTTCTGAGAACGACCCGACTTTAAACAATATTGATTGATATATTAATGCAAGTCTCTGAAGGCATCTCATATGCTGGATTAGGAATTGTTTGATGTGTGTCAATTTTGATTTGATTTGGATTATGGCTTGACTATTTGGATTGTTCATTGATTTACTAACAATTGAAAGCATGTTTCTTCCTTCGACATGATTTATATCTGCTTAAGATATGTACAACTGCTCTACGTGGTTAGTATTAATTATGAAGCTATGATAGGCCTCGTTTAAATACGTATGAGTCCTACTTGTGTTTTGTTTTCATGTCGTGTCAAGCATGTAGTCGTGGAAAGTCGTCATGGTTCGGGACTATAAAGAGTCACGTGATAGATGCCACACCATCGGGGCGTTATACAGAGCGTTCTCGTGTAAGTGGCAACTCTCGACTTACCGACTTACTATCTAGTTTGTTCGGTATTCGGGAGAGTGTCCCACCTGCCTGCGGGAGTTGGTGCATATCCGGATAAAAGTTTTTTTTAGTACATGAGGAAGATGTGCGTGCATATAGGAGTCCTAGGGTTTTTCCCAATTATCTGCGTCAATAATTGTACTTGCTATGCTATCTGCTACTTGATTGATAATTCTTGTTGATGCCATGGACTGCTCTTTTATATGACTTGTTTTTCGAAGTGACCATTTTCTCTGTGTTTTCATTTGGACGAATCATGTGTGTTTCTCCAGACCATGCCCGGCCGACCAGTAGAGGACCCGTTCATTGGCCTACCCTTCCTAGGGGCGGCGACCCTTCACTTAATTGACAGAGACGACCCGGCGTCATGGACGATTGACCTGCCGTCCTGGCGTGTTCGGTACACGGGTCGGGTGGCTGATGACAGGACGGATTGCTTTGGAGAATCTCAAGGACGACAGATTTAACGCTTCACCTATGACTTTCCATTACCTCCCCTCTCTCTCTTTGACGGAACCGACGCCTCGGCGTCTGGGACAGCCGCTATCCCGGCATCCCCCGTCGCTACTGCTTCTCCTGACCCTTCATCCCTCGAGGTGAAGATGGAGACCTCAACTCCTCTATCCCTAGATTACACTTCTTCTTCAACAGACCCCTTCCGGATATACCCCTTATGTGTGAGGTAGTGACGACGGTCTCCACTACCATCATTGACGTGGACATTCCCGTTATCGACCTCACAGACTCTAATAGACATGCCCCAGGCAGGGGTGGTGCTAGATGGCTGGAGGGATCTAACGGCTACCCTGAGGAGGACCCTGAGGAGGAGGAGGAGGAGGGTGAAGCTTAGTTGGTTTTGGGTTATTTATTTTTGGGGAAGTTCATATTTTGGTAGACTAGGACTGCCTATATTTTGTAATTAATGGGGTAGGTTCCGATACATGGCTTTTTGTGGGGGCTTCATACGTGGAGTCCTCAGGGAAGTATATCGGTATAAGGAGTGTTGTTCAGAATCCCTAGACCAGCTGTATGTTTCCACTTTTGGGTTATCTAGTCTGTAAAATAACTTTACTCTTCGCACTACACTGGTGATGTAATTATGCATGACTCAAACTATTTTGGTAACACTGCTCATCGAGGGCAACGTTAATATGGGTAATTATGTATGCATACTGTCTTAGCATGATCAGAAAAAATACACACGCATTTTTGAAAACTCCTAAGACTTTTCGCTACAATAACGCCCTAAAAATCGGGGTGTTATGTTGTGGTATCAGAGCTTCGGTTTAGAACACCAGGAGCTGTTGGGGAATAGGTCTTCTGTGCTAAGATGTGTGAACTATGTGACCCTTTGTCTGAAGGTTGTTTGTGTGTAAAGAACCTTGTGTGAAAATACTTGTTTACTCCTGATGAGTTGAACATAGCATGTGAATGATTTTGTGTTGGATACTAACCATTTGACTGTAGGGGAAACAATATGCCTTCGAAGTTAGACCGAACGCCATAGATGGAGGCTACGGTGGACCGCGTGAAGAAAGTTGTGATGGACGTATTCACCACAGTGGCTCAATAGGTTGCTGCTACCTTAGTGCAAGGTGCTACCCAAGCCTAGGAAGCAGAAGCTGGTCTAGACACATCACTATCACTAGAGCAGGAAACCTTGACATGTGAGAGGGAGCTCATGTTCATTTCCGGCCACCAGCCCCAAAGTTTCTTTGGCAGAGATGACCTTGAGATGGCACGTCTATGGATCCGAGAAATGGAAAAGAGGTTTGAGATATTGCAGATTCCCGAAAAGTCTAAGGTTTTCCTTTCTTACTGCCTGCTCGAGCGGAAAGCCACCTTTTGGTGGACTGGAGCGAGACAAGGATTAGAGGCCAACCGTATGGAGGTTACCTAGGCCACTTTCCGAGACGCATTCACAGAGCGATACATGCAAGAGGTTACCAGGGAAACGGTGGGAGCATCACTGATGAGCATGTACCAAGGAACCATGACTATAACTGAGTACGCCATGAGAGTGGAGTGCTAGCTCGGCACCTTTGCATACTCAGGAATCCAACGGATGAAGCCTACCTTTGCGCTCGGTTTGTGAATGGACTATAGATTGAAATCTCAGAAGTGGTGAAACCACTAGGGATATGCCGATTACAGCTCTTAGTGGAAGCATGCAGAGCGATCGAGATTGGCAGGGAGAGGAAAGCAGAACCTGAAGACAGTGGAGGAGCATCCAGACCCAATACACGCAAGCAAAAAGGGAAGCAGCTTCAAGTGAAGCCCTATGCCCGCCCAAAGGAGAGGAACATAGTGTGTTACAAGTGTGGGGAACCAGGTTATTTTGCCAATACCTGCAATCTGAAGGAGAAGAAGTGATTTAAGTGTCACGGGACCGGATATCTTATCAAGGAGTGCCTAGGAGGAGACGGGACGTCTACAGCTGGTGCAAGGCCCTGTCCTAGGTGCGACCTCCACGGGCACCTAGTGGGCAAGTGGTTGAGACGGATTGCAACATGCTTCAACTGCCAAAGAGTCGGGCACGTAGCCTACGAATGCAGGGCACCCCAGACAGAGCCGACAGTGGACAACCCATGAGAGACCCACCCTACGACCATGGAAGGACCCCATGAGACATGTACTCCCTGTGCCATACATAATTGAATGTCCCACTTTTTACACGAATTTATGGTGTGAGTTACCATGAAGACGTGATCCTTTTCCACTATGAAATTATTTCGTAGTTTCCCCCGCTGTGATTATGTTTTAAATGCATATACGGGTTGCATGCATGTCTGATGATAATGTTAGAAAAATGTTACCTGCCTATTATAAGAAATACATATGTGTGTGTAGATATATATATCTTCCCCATAAGCCCATGAATGTGTTGGCTATCTCGGGACCTTGTGGTGCCGGATGGCCCTTTGGTGAACGATGTTCCCAAAATAGAAGGTCTCTAACTGCTTGACAGAGAACCTCGTAGGAACTGCTTCTAAGGGAGGATACCGATAGCGTCTTCTATCGGCCAACATTGAAGAGAGAAGGGGAATGGAGGTGAGGAGCGTATAGATGGCACGAGACCCACCTCGGAGTGGACATGTAAGGTATGGTGTTTCGTTTTGGGAAAGTACCAACGCTACTATCGGAGAAATCATTTCGACCCGCACTTCACATGCTACGGGGGAAGAGGCGGCATGGCTGCCTATCAAAGTATGGGTTTCAGATGGAAGAGTTGAATCCTTACGACACGTGATTTCAAGGGAAGGAATCACAGTCGACCCAGCCAAGTGAGATCAGAGTTAGCGCGGGAACGATTGAAGACATCGACTAAGACAAGAAGCTATGTCGTACTGGATTATTATTATGAATGCTACATCAAAGGACCCTCGACGCTAGTGGGACCGCCAACGCGACTCACTAGGAAGGACCAACCTTTTGCAAGGATCGAGAGGGGTAAATCTAGCTAGCAACGAATGAAGAAGCAGTGGATGACTTCGTCAACACCATTTTTGCCACAGCAAGGAGCGCAAATACGTAGTCGATATCGATACGTATGCTAAAGGTTAGGCCGTGTTCTGAAGCAGGACCTCAGAGTGGTGGCGCCTGTTTCAAAAACGGCTAAGGATGCTAGAACAAAGCTATCCAAGACATCACTTGGAATTGGCCGTAGTGGGGTATGCGCTCAAGGTATGGGGACGTTACCTCTACAAGATTCCTTTCACCATCTTCAACTATAACGAGGGTGGGACGCTCGTTCGATTAGAAGAGAGGAAACATGAAGCAGCATAAATGGGCGAAGTCCATGGAGGAGTGTGATTTTACGCCGCACTACCATCAGAGGAAGTTTTGAAGCTGTTACAGTTAGGGGTGAGCAGAACCCTAGACTGGAGATGCGATCCTTTGGGAACGTTATGCAGAACATACCCGTGTAAGTGACAAATCCTGACTGTCCGTGGCATTTTTTGCACAAAAATCAATTGAGTGTCCCACCAACCTACAAGGTTGGGTGATATATTCTGGAATGAAATCTTTGTACAATGGGGAGTTGAACATGAACGTAGGGACTATAGACACATCGACCACGTGGTTTGTAAATTTCGTATGGGACGCGCCTTACATGTTAACTTGAATATTACCTACGTGCTTATTTTCTTAGCCTTATACCTGATGGTATTCTTCTGCCACCCTTCGACGGTAAAACAGAGTTGAACGAATATTGGAATCACTAGAGGTTATGCAAGGCATGTGTCTTGGACCATCATAAAAGCAGGAGGGAACAACTACCTTTGAGGGAGTGTATCTACAGCGATGGCTATCGTGCAACCCAGGGATGGTGCCCTACGAAGCGAAGTCTTGACGCAAGATGCCTCAATTTACACCAGGACGGTGGAAACTGGTAATTGGTGTTAGGCTTGCTCGGCAGAGCATGGAAAGGTTTGAGTCGTGTAAAGAAAAGATGAGAATTTCTCAGAGCAGGCGTAAGGACTACGCCTGTAAGAGGACAGGAGCATGAAGCGAGGAACATGCTTACCCCGAAGTACCCCGACGACGAGAGTCGGGAATGTCAATTAAGCCAGGATGGCTTATGCAAGGATTGTCGAGTCAGAATCCTCACAACCCAAAGGGAACTCATCACTCATAGTTTCATCTATGAAGACCGAGGACAAGGACGGTAAGAAGTTCCAAGGGGAGAGGATTTACCTAGCCAAGTAGTGTCGGACGAACCATGGAAGGAACAACGTGGAAACCCGAAGAGAATGTAGGGAAAGGAAATACTCAAGCACTTCGTCGACCTATAGTTTCGAGGACGATTTAATTATTCGAAGGTATTGTTTGGATCTGCTCGGCGGCATCAGCAAGCGTTATCGACGAGCGAAGTGCCAGTGAAACACCTTTTACAACACTTGGTAGGAAACCAAACTAGACCTGACTTTTAGTTTGGACGAGAATAAGACGTTCTCACTATCACCATGAATTTTAGTGAAGAATTTCGTGAAGAACGACTATAATATTGATATGATTTCCTCCCGGAGCCTGGGAAGGATTTTTCGCGATAAAGGGACTCTTAGCCGAAACTTCAGCAGGCGAAACGGACGACTTCGAGACCCCGGATAGAATCTAAAAAGCACCAAATGATTTCGTTTGGCGTTTCGAGACCAATTTTGTGCAGAAGATTTTTGTGAACAGTGACCCGGCGAATAGTGTTTTCAGGCAGCGTGACGCGGACTTCGAGAAAGATCGAACCGTCCTCGAATCATGCATTGATGACGATCAGTGACTTGATGCACTTACACACTGACGCATTAGTGAGGGGAATTTTTTAATAAACAAACCTAGATATTTTATGTGGAACTTTCTAAATTTAGAGTTTAGTCCCTGAACTTTGAAACCTTACGGTTTGGTCCCCGGTAATAAAAAGTTTTTTTTTTACTTTAACCTTTTACCATTCCAACTTTAGTCCCTTGGGTAAGTAAAAAGTTGAGTTTCACCCCCATTCTTGGGCCCATAGGCCGCGGCCCACACTCCCTTTTAGAGGGTTAATTAGCTTTTCTTCTCATTAACCTCATCAATAAGTGAAAAGCCTTAGCGTTTAGTGAGATTTAGAGAGATAAAGAGTTGGGAAAAAACTATTCATCATCTTCTCCATCAACCTCATGGCCGAACCACTCTTCCCCTCCTAGCTCCATCAACTTTTGTCCTTTCATCTTGCTTCTTCGAGGTAACGTGTTAACCTCCCCTTGATCTACCATTCCACCTATTCAAAATTTCATTTTGTTGAGCTTAAATTTATGCATGTGTTAGAACTTAAATGTCTCTTCACAAATGTTGTACCGACCTTCTTAGGCTTCAATATGAACCGACTAGATTTTTTATTGGTTGAGTTTTTTTCTCTTGAAGATTTTCATGTTGAGCTTTTTCTAGGGTTGCCTTTAGGAAAGTTATTCCCACTATATTAATCCTTGGATTTGTCTAATTAGTTTTCTTGAAAGTTAGGTTTTTGAAAAATTGATTATTAGGAAAAAGTGATTTTCAAGCTTGAAGTAATTATTTGTCATAGTTTTCCTATTACCTTTGATGTGTACAAATTAGTTGTGGAAGAAAAATTTGTCTTTGAATTTATGCATCTTGGCCGAATAGACTATGTGTTAGGGGACAAAGGATAATTGATTTTCTAACTAGCTTTTGGGTGTGTTAAAATGCTTATAAATGAATTTGGGTATTGAGGATATGTTTTGTCAAAAAAATTGTGCATTAGCCTAGAGAATTTTGAGTGCTAAGGACTTGAAAATTTGTTTTTGAAAGCTTAGGAAATTTGGGAATTGAATGTGTGAAAATTTGATTTTTTGGACAAATTGGATTTTGAAAATCATAGTTAAAATTTGGGCTTTGGGCATACTGAAAACTTTGGGATAATGAAGTGAAAATTTGTATTAGATGTTATGTTTTTGGGTTGTGCAATTGATTTGGAAAATTTTGAGGAGTGTTGGGTAAAAATTTGAGAATTTTAGGGTTTTTAAGAGTTTGGACAGATTTGGGACTTAGTGAAATTTTGTGTACTTTTGGTTCCTAAAATCTTGATGAAGGCCTCAAAATGGTTTGCAAGCATGTAGCCTTGATGCTCTTTGAATGGTTTGAAATTCCGGAAAATTTAGGTTTCGTAACTTAGGGTTTTCTATGTTCTTTTGGTAATCGTCAAAAACCTTGTTAAAGTTTTGTCAACCCCTGAGAAATTCCTAAGTATTAGAGCCTATGTCTAAGTGTTTAGACCCTATTTAGACTAGCCCTTTCCCTTAGGTTTGAGTTCAAAGTTCTAAAATTAGGTTGTGTTTGTTGAAGGATCACGAGGCCTAGACCGATCAAGATGTGCGGAGCTTCCAAAACCACCAAGATCGATCACCTCTGCGGTAAGGGCACTTCGTATCTCTTTCTATTAGCATAAGTATAAATATATACCATGCTGCACTATGATCTTTAGAATTAAAGTTGACGGCGTTCTGAGAACGACTCGACTATAAACTGTATTGATTGATATATTAATGCAAGTCTCTGAAGGCATCTCATATGCTGGATTAGGAATTGTTTGAAGTGTGTTAATGTTGATTTGATTTGGATTGTGGCTTGATTATTTGGATTGTTCATTTCTTTATTACCTATTGAAAGCATGTTTCTTCCTTCGACATGATTTATATCTGCTTAAGATATGTGCAACTGCTCTACATGATTAGTATTAATTATGAAGCTATGCCAGGCCTCGTATAAATACATATAAGTCCTACTTGTGTTTTGTTTTCTTGTCGTGTCAAGCATGTAGTCGTGGAAAGTCTTCATGGTTCAGGGCGATAAAGAGTCACGTGCTAGATGGCGCACCATCGGGGCGTTATACAGAGCGTTCTCATGTAAGTGGCAACTCTCGACTTATCGACTTAATCTCTAGTTTGTTCAGAGTTCGGGAGAGTGTCCCACCTGCCTGCGGGAGTTGGTGCATATCCGGATAAATGTTTTTTTTTAGTACATGAGGAAGATGTGCGTGCATATAGGAGTCCTTGGTTTTAACATGATATCAAGAGCTAGTCTCGATCTGTGATCTTTTTTTTTTAGCCTTCCGCGATGGCAGAAGCTCAAACTTTGTCTTTGCCTTCCTTTTCACATATTGTTTGAATCAAACTTAATGAAACAAATTTTCGTTCCAGGAAAAGTTTCTTGTGAATCCAGCAATCCCACCTCTCTTTTTTCCTGATGTTGATCATGAAAAGTCTGTTGAAAATCTTCTTCACACAACCTGGATCAAACAGGATTCAACAGCGTTCACTGTTAAGCAATCCCACAATCTGCCGTTTTGCCTACAGTTGTTAATTGGAAACAATCCTTGCAGATTTGGCAAGAAGTTCATGACTTCTTCGATGTACATTCTCTGGCACAATCCGCAAGTCTTCGCTCAGAGCTTCGCACCATTGTCAAAGGGGCGAAATCTCTCTCCGGCTCTCTCAAACGCATTAAGACAATTGTCAATTCTCTCATCTTCATCAAGGATCCAGTTTCATATCAAGATCACATTGAAGGTATCTTTGATGGATTACGGATGAGTATAGCTCTCTTGTGCCTCTTGTCAACAATCGGGAGGTGCCATGCTCTGTCTCTTGATGACTGGATTTTGTATGATAATTTTAGGATCTTTTTAGTCTTTTTAATTTGTTATTTTTTAGTCTCATATAGGTTTTTTATTCTTTTTATTTATATTTTCTATTTATTTTTCATTTTGCATATAGATTAGCTTTTCTTAGTTTTTCAAACTTTATTTTAAATTTTTAGGAATTTTTATAGTTATTTTTATATTTTAGGAAAGCTGGTAGAATTAGTCTTTTTATCTAGGGACCAAACTGTAAACTTCAGGAAAGGAAGGGTCAAAAATGGAAACTGTAGAAGGTGAAGGGCTGAAAGTGAAATCTCAGCAAATAAAGGACCAAAAGTGAAGAATTGGAAGTTGAAGCACCATTGCACATTTAGCACATGGGAAATGAGGCATGAATAGGAGAAGTAAAGCCCTTGGCTGTTTCAAAATTAGAAAGGGGACAAAAGGGAGGCTAATTGAGCCCATCAATTCCACACATTGAAGAGAAAAAGCATCCAAGAAGAGCTGCCATCAGACGTGCCAACGCTCCAGCGTTGGAGTCCCAACGCTCATGCGTTGGCACTCTGAATTAAAGCCCAGTGATTAATGTGAGCTAACGCTCAAGCGTTGGAAGCCATAGGCCCCTGTTTTGCAACGTCTAAATTTAATTGGACCCAACGCTCAAGCGTTGGGATCCCAGCGCCCAAGCGCTGGAAGGCAGATTTTTTGCTATAAATAGGACTGCATTTTACCTTTGTAAACACACCTCACTTCAGAATACAACAAGTATTCTTCTTTTTTCCTTGAGAGCATTGTTCCTGAGAATTGTGGGAAGCCATACTTGAGCTCCTAGTCCAGCGTAATTCAATGTTTCTATTAGCCATGCTTGGCTAATTTCTTTTTAAGTTCTTGGGTTGTTTTAGCTTATATTTTATGTTTTAGTTTTCTTCTTCTTGATTCTGAATAATACTACAAGTTCATGTTTTATTTCCTTGTTCTTCATGTATCTTGGTGCACACAAGTGTTTTAGCTTACTTCTTATGTCAATGGAAATTGGTAATTAGTAAGGGAAATAGGATTTAAAAGAAGCAATATGACATATCACTAAGGAATTAGGATAGACTTTGCTTTATGTTAGCCTGAACTTCATCTTCATCTTCTTCTTTAATTAACTAAGTTGCAAGGAATTGAGTTTAGTAATTAGGAAGAAAGTTCTACAATGTGTAAGGAATTAACTTGTAGAAACCATAGGCTAAAAGCATCATGAATTCTTGTTTAAAAATTCAAAAATAAAGTAGAAGGTTTCTAGCATATTGTATAAGTTATGAAATTCAACCCAAGTGCTTAATTTCCATCATCATCATCATCTTTTTATCTTTTCATTTATGCTTATTTCAAGTTCTTGCTCTAAAACAAACTCAAAATCAATATTTAATTTCTGCACAAGTTCTAAATAAATTAATAATTGAACACCTATCCCTTGGGTTCGATATCTTTTATATTACTTCGATAATCATCCGTGCACTTGTGGATTTGGCTATCATCTCTCAAGCAGAAGCAATGCTTATTGCTCATGAGGCCTACCTTCTTCAGTCTCGTAAGCGTCAGCTTCTTGAGAATCCACCGTCTACTCTGCTCACACATACATCATCACCATCTCATGCGCAGACGATAGACTCACCAATGTTGAACCAGCAGTCTTCTCAAGCCAACTATGCTAATGGCTCACTTGCCCAGAATCGTGTCGTGCACACCACTGATGATCCACCATATCTGAATCGGGATTTCTCTGAGTCGACCCAGAACTATGGCTCGTTTGGTGATTATCATGGCCCTGGTGGTCGCTCTGGTGGCCGTGGACGTGGTGGACGCTCCTCTGTTCAGTGTCAAATCTGTTACAAGTGGGGTCATGAAGACAACACTTTCTATCACCGCGTATCGTCTGCCAATTTCCAAGAATGGTTGGCTCATCACCATATGGTGGTTAACTTAATCAAGTTCCTTAGCAGGATGGTACCTTTGGAGGCTTTGCACCACCTCTTTCTAATTTTCAACAAGCAGGACTTGGTCCTCCACCCTTTTATAATCTTCAAATAACTGGGCTCTCCTAATTACCTTTTCCCAATGCTAGTTTGAAGACTGATCCACATGGATTTCCTTCGAGAATTGCTTATCCTCTGTTTTCTGGATATGCCAATGTTTATCACCAGCAGACGATGCCTGCACCTGTGTTTCAGTCTCCCCAGCAGATGATTGGCCCTTCTCACTTTGCACAGCGGCCACCAGGCTAATTGTTTTCACAGCAGACGATGGGACAAGCTCTAGTCACTGCATCTGCAGGACCAAGTTCAGGGAACTGGTAACCAGATACTGGTGCAACTCACCATGTCACCCGTGATGCTACTGCCTTCTCCAATCCTACACCCCTTCAAGGGAATGATCACATCCTCATGGGCAATGGTAATGGTTTTCCTATCCAATCTATTGATACAGTTTCCTTTAAGTCACAATGTCAAATACATGCTACTCTTTCTCTTAGTGATTTGTTGCTTGTTCCCTCAATTACTAAAAGTCTTGTCAGTGTTAGTAGGTTTGCTAGAGATAATCGTGTTAAATTTGAGTTTGATCATGCTCACTATCTTGTCAGATCTCAAGCCAATGGTGAAATTCTTCTTCAAGGGACTATTGGGGATGATGGTCTCTACTATTATGATGGCATGCATGCTTCCAAGTTCTTCAAGAACAAGTTTTCTATCATGCAAGCTCCCTCTTCCTCCTCATTTACTTTACCTAAAACACATGTAACCATAAGCACTAGTAGTTCACTCGTAGGACCCACCTCAAATGACCTTTGGCATAATCACCTACGTCATCCTACTCATGAGATTTTACATTCTATTCTGACAAAATGTAATATTTCAGTTCCTTCTCGAGCTATTTCTGGTGTTTGTAGTGCCTGTTGTATGGATAAATCTCATAGATTACCTTCTTCTCAATCTAATAGAATTTATTCTCAACCTTTAGAACTTGTGTTTCTGATTTATGGGGACCAGACTCCATTGAATCTTCTACTGGTTATTCTTATTTTCTTACTTGTGTTGATGCCTACACACGATATACATGGACTTTTCCTCTAAGAAAGAAATCTGAAACCTATTCCACCTTTCTATAATTTCAAGAAATGATTGAATTGCAATTAAATATGAAAATTAAAGTTGTTCAAACTGATGGAGGCACTGAATTTACACCCCTCAGTTCTCATTTTGCTCAATCAAGAATTGTTCATCGTCTGACTTTCCCCCACACACATCATCATAATGGTAGTGTGGAACGCAAGCAAAGACATGTTCTTGAAACTAGCCTTTCTTTGCTTTCTCAAGCCAAAATTCCCCATCAATACTCGGATCATGCCTTTTTAACAACTACCTTTCTCATTAACAGATTGCCTACCTCTGTCTTAGGCAATGTTAGCCCTTACTATGAGCTTCACAGTGGTCACCCAGATTACAAGTTCTTGAAGACCTTTGGGTGTGCATGCTATCCCTTTCTCCGTCCTTATAATGTCTCTAAAATTCAGTTCAGGTCCCGGGAATATGTCTTCCTTGGTCATTCCCTTGCCCATAAAGGTTATAAATGTTTAGATGCCAGTGGAAAATTTTTGGTGTCAAAGAATGTTATTTTCAATGAATACAAGTACCCATACACAAAGATACTTTAAAATCCTTCTACCATCATGGAGGGCCCATCTCTGACATCTTTTATTCCAAGGTATTTTGTAACTCCACATCAAGGGGAGCGGAAATCTCTATATGTTCATCCAGTTGCAGCATCGTCCGATATTTCTGAACCATCTACAGTTCCTTCATCGTCTCCAGTTCCTTCATCGTCTGTAGTTCCTTCATCGTATGATGTTCGTACATCGTTTGGTGCTGCAGCATCGTCTACCACTCATCAATTGTCTGATGTTATAGCATCGACTGATAATCAACAAGCACTAGTCAACACTCATGCCATGCAAACTAGATCCAAAGCTGGGATTACTCGGCCCCAGGCATCCTCAGTTCATCCTCCTCCAGTCAACACTCACACTATGCAAACTCGCTTGAAGACTGGCACGGTTAAGCCACAACTTCTTTTAACTCAGGTTGAAGCAACAGATGACTGGATTTTATATGATGTTTTTGCTATCTTTTTCTTTCTCTTTATTTTATTTTTATTGATTCTCATAGTTTTTGTTTCATTTTGTTAGAGTTTTCACTTTATTTTTGCATTTGCATTTAGATTAGCAACTTTTGTGTTTTTAGTCCTTTTAGTTATGTTTTATTGTAGTTTTAGTCCTTGTTAGAGGTTCTGGTCAATTAAGGAATATTTGTGGGTATCTTGGTGCAATTTATGAAGAAGAGTGGCTGAATTAAAGAAGAAAAGGAAGCATCAATCTCACTTTTCTTGTTTAACATGTGCCTAATTGAAGAAATTAATGAAGGAGATGAAGAATCAAGAAAGAAACATGTGCTAAAATAGAGAAATGATGGAGAGAATGGTTGTTTCAGCTGTTTCAAACCTCCCTTGAGGCCACCATAATACCCCATCAAAGCATTGATGAAAGGAATCAAAAGAGAAGGTTAAGAACAAGAAAATGAGGAGTCTGTCGTGCTCCCAACGCCTAAGCGTTGGGAAGCCAACGCTCATGCGTTGGCACTCTGCCAAAACTCAAGACTTTAATGCTGTCTCCAACACTCGAGCGTTGAGATCCCAAAGCTTGAGCGTTGGCTTGTTGTCAGTTTGGCTATAAATTCGGTTTTTGGCTTTTCTTTTGTACTGTACCTATTCAGACTTAGACACCATCTTGCACCTTTTTTCTAAGCTTTCCTGGACTTTTGGGAGGCCATCTTGAGCTCCCAATTCAGGTTTTATTTTATGCTTTCCTTAGCCATGCTTGGCTAAGTTTTTCTTAGTATTTGGGTTGTAGTGAATCTATTTCAAGCTATGCTCTTGGTTTCTTGTTTATATATGAATAAAGTTCAAGTTCTTAGTTTATATTCTCTATTTTAATATTATTCTTGCTGTACACAAGTCTTCATGCTTAATTCTTATGCAATGATAATTGGTAGGTGATGACAGGATATTTTATGATGTTTTTAGGTTGTTTTTAGTCTTTTTATTTTATTATTTTTGAGTCTCATATAGGATTTATATTATTTTTATGTAGATTTTATATTTATTTTGCATTTTGCATATAGATTAGATTTTATTTGTTTTTCTAACTTTATTTTATATTTTTAGGAATTTTTATAGCTATTTTATATTTTTAGGAAAAGCTGGTATAGTTATCATTTTTGTCCAGGGACCGATTTGTAAAGTTTCAGGAAATCAGGGGTTAAAGTGTGAAAGTTCAAGAGTGGAGGATGAGAAGTGAGGTTTGAAGAAGTCAAAGGGCCAAAACTAAAGTTCTAACAAAGAGAGGACTTAAAGTGAAATTGAAGAATGTGAAGCAACTCTCTTTGATTTGAGCATATGTAAAATAAGGTTTGAATGATTAATGGTGGAAGGAAGGAGTTTCAGAACTTATTAGGGGCTGAATGAGCCTAATTAAGCCAATCAATTCCACCATTGAAGAAGAAAGGAATCCAAGAAGAAGCTGCCAGTGTTCGTGCCAGCGCTCAAGCGTTGGAAGTCCCAACGCTCAAGCGCTGGACCTCTGACTAGGATGTGAGTCAGAGGTTGCACCCAGCGCTGCAGCGTTGGAAGCCAGCGCTCAAGCGCTGGGCCTATTTCTGCACGTTGGTTTTTAATGCATCCCAACGCCCAAGCGTTGGGAATGTCAGCGCTCAAGCGCTGGAGGACAGGTTTTTGCTATAAATAAGGAGCTTTTCTTCACTTGTAAGACACACCTATTCAGAATACAACAAGTGTTCTTCTTTCCTCCTTAAAGATCATTGTTCCTAGGAATTGTGGGAAGCCATACTTGAGCTCCTATCCAGGGTAATTCGATGACTCTTTTAGCCATGCTTGGCTAATTCTTTTTAAGTTTCTTGGGTTGTAGTAGTTTATAGCTTATGTTCTAGTCTTTTTCTACATTTCTGAATAATATTTCCTTTCATGTTTTATTTCCTTGCTCTTAATGTTATCTTGCTGTACACAAATGTTATGCTTATTTCAAACATTTTAGGACAACATTGAACGATTGCATCAAAAGTAGAGGAGACAGTGGGGGTATTAATATTAGAGAACCTGGTAGTAGTTCTCAGCAACAAGAGTCTCAACCACTTATCCAGAGCATGCCTCGACCACCTCAGAGCCAATCGTCACAGACCACACAGACATCACAGACCTCTCAACCATCACAGACCCTCAGTCAAAGCATGCTCCCACCACCTCAGAGCCAAGCAAAAAGGAAGGAAATTGCAAAAGGGAAGGGAACCAAGAAGATGACCTTTGGAGAATTTGAGGACAGTTAGTAGTGATTTTCTACTCAAGGACTTATGATGGTGGAATATGGATTAGGACTTTTGAGCCACTTTTTGATGAATGCTTTTGTTACACTATTTTGTGATGTAATTGGATTAAGGAATCATGTTGTGTTTTGTTTTGTATTAAGGATCAAGGCTTATGAGTCAGTACTTATTTTAGAAGTTAACGTGAGTTTGGCATTTTGAATTTGGATTGTATTAAGTACTATTGTGGATGTTGATCACCCTTTGGGGCTTTAATTGAAGAAATGCTTGTCTTTTTGAATGTCAATTCCTTGTTCCATGTTATTTGCAATACTTACTATTTTTTATGTTGATCACCATTGGGTACTAAAATTTCCAATGGTTGTGATTTTAAGCAAACAATTCATTCACAATGTCACCCTAGGAGTACACATTCTTTCCCTTATTCTAAAATGTCACACACCATTCAGGAAATTTCCTCAACATAATCCTAATGAGGATTTCCCCTACTTGGCTACATAACAAACCAACAACAAAATGACTACCAAAATGCAAATTCCCAAACATAACATCAACAGTCTCTGAGTCTTCCTCACCTCTACGATTTTTCTTTACATCAATAACCTTGTCTTCCCCTTCAAAACCTTCATCTTCATCCAACCAATTAAAGTACTTGCAACATCTCTTACCATGTACCTGGAAATTTTTTAGAAAAACAATGAACAAGAGAAAATTGTATCTAGGCTAAATAATGAGTTAGCAGAAGGTTGTTATGAGCTACCTTGTACAATCCACACCCATAAAACACCCTTCCATGGTTAATTCCAATCCATGATGTTACAAGTGGAGCTTTAACTCCACAATTGTACATATGCTTCGACCTGTTTCTTCTCCCAAATGCAAAAGACGATGAGGATATTTCACTACCTCCACTCATACGACCTAAGCTTCTCTCTGGTTCAAACCCAGATCTCCTTCCCTTCTGCCTTGTGAATTTTCTTCTCCCTTTCACTGGGTTGCAGATGCGAAAAAATCCTCTGCTTCTCATGTGATGATCCACATATGTCTTCTCTCTTCAATATGTGTGCCAAATCATTTATTAGGAGAAACATAAGCAAGATCCGTTAGTTTTCAAACAGAATGTGGACGAAAAACCGATTGTGCTAACGACAGCTTTAATGTAGGGCCAATCGTGCAATTATTTTTTGTTTGGGACCAAAATTGTAGTTTAAGTGTATGTGGGGGACCAAAGTTGCAATTAAGCCTTCAATAAAATTCTCAATTTATTTTAGAGTAATGCTATAGATTACGAAATATGATTAGACGAAACACAAGAATTGGTAACATATCATTGCTTGAGACAAATATCAATAACCATTCATGTCTTGATTAAAAAATCGGAAGGCTACAAACATGTTCTTGAATTTCGTTTTAAATTGTCTCGTAACAAAAATTATTACTGTTTATTTTATGAGTAAGTGCTTATATGATATGATAGTCACTTATTGTCGCAAACACTTAATTAAGATAATGGTAGATTCTGTGGTACCCAAAAAAAAAAATTTGGGTGTGATATCCGTACTAACTGAACCCCATAGATTATTATTATGTTGTTCAAGATAAATCTTAAATCTTTTGATTTTACTTTACTTGTCAATTAATTTCATCTATAATTTTTTTTTTAATGAAAAATGGACAGTGGTAGAGACAAACAATGGCTGTGAAGATTCGCGCAAAATGATCATAGTTGACGGATGAATAAAGCCCAGAAAGCACAACCCACAAATCTCACGTCCCTAAAATGGAACGATGCATACGATAGAACGAAAATTAATCTTTTAACTAGTACAAGAGTCTTTATTACCGAAACAATTCATTTTGAGTACCGCACCTTAATCTGGTACCATACCAAGAACCTAAGATATTTAGCCAAATACGTTACTCTTGAACGGGTAATGATTCGTGTACACGTAAACAGTACAGATACATCAGAACACCTCTTTTTTTCTCTATCTCTTTCTTCTAATTACATCACATCATATATCACGCTTATCACTTATCTCTGCTCTCATCCTATCTCTCTAATGGTCTACTCATTTTAGATGTATATCAATTTTTTTTTTTTAAACTGACGTTTATCAATCTTTATTAACTCTTAATGGTAAATGGCCGCGGTTCACCGGTATATTTTTCTTAAAATTTCTTTATTTCCAGCACCAATATTTAAAATCCACGAATTAATTAGCCATATTATTCATGTATAGTGGCTTGGTCATTGCTTCAAAATAATTATCAAGATATAAATAGAATAAACATAAATGACATTAATTAAAATGCTCATGTTCATTATCATGCTTGTTCTTAATTTGATCAATGCTATATGGTTCGAAATAATTAACTCACTAATGCAACCAAGTGGTATTGCAACCAATCATATTCAATCACAATAATATTGAGTTTATGAATAAGATAAAAACAGAAATCAAAATCTAATAAAAACCGATGCTATATATAGTCATCATACAGATAACAAGAAGCTTATTTTATTTGATTTTCGTATAAAGCCAATACGAAAATTTTATAAAGCGGCTATATTGAAGAAACAATTAAACCAGATTTTAAGCCACGCCTAGTAGGTTGGATATGATTCTTAAGCACATTATCCATTTCTTTTGTGAACCTCAGCATGGCTTCAGATGGTAAGCAAACTGGTATCACTAAACCTTCCTCTCCTTTAGCATTTTTAAAGGATATGTAAAAGCTGGCCACACCGGGTATGGCTCCAACTCCTCCCTTAGCCGGTCCTCCATAAACAGCCTTCCCCCACCCAAAGTCGACCTCCGCAAACCCAGCACGTGTCACATCCGACACAAGATAAGATCTTACCACAGTAAAGTGTGGTCGTCCCTTAATGACCATTAAATCTGCCAATGAATGCATATACTCCTGAGTAATATCAGCCTTTGCTCTCCTCACTAACTCTAATGCATAACCTAATGGATTCTCACTTAATTTCTTAGCACTAGTAACCGCGGGAGAAAATGCAAAAGCGTTGCCATAGTAACCAGTTGGTAATGGAGGGTTAAACTTGTTACGTGCATTAACAATGCAGAGGATGCGAACTTCCTCATCACTATCTGGTTGCAATGCTATTGTGCGACAACGCCAAAGAAATGCAGTAAGAATTTCAAATGTTGAGCATTGACGTTGGTGGAGAGGAAGGAAACTACGAATTGTAGCTACTTCAGTGGGACCAAAAAAGAAAGACCGATGGATCATGTCATCTAGGGGGATGATGGTTCCCTTGGTGTCAGGTACTTGTTCATATTCACGATGAGTACAAGTCACTTTTGGAGGGTCCCTTGCATTTAAAAGCTCTCTATGCCACACCGGTAGAATTGAAGGTTCGCCCATGCCGCGAGCAATTTCACCTAAGGCACTCAAAAATTGGACCAAACCAGCTGCATCGCTCATAGTATGGTTCAATCGGAGAGCGAAAATGAAACTTCCGCACTTGAGCCGCGTTACCTGTACCATTCTAATTCAATTATGTATAATGATAATTATGATTTTTTATTGATACAGTCAACGGTCAACCTTTATCATTAACGATAAATGATAAATTGGTCATTCTAAAAATTAAGGGTCGTGGAGGAAGGGTTGACCACAACACTAATAGTTTTCATTATAATCACAAGAAAAACTTTATCTTATTTAAGTGACGTTCGGCTATATAAATTAGTATATATTATTGAGCTCCATTAAAAATTAGATTATGTGAGATTTTATTGACAATGAAAATATTTTTGACAATATATTCTCAATTGTTCATTTTGGCCTTCTTCTACATCTATTTAGTGGACAAAATATCATGTTATCAACTCTTCTCACAAGTCTTTAAAAGTCTTCTTTATATAGTTCATATCACCTAACTGATTTTCCCTCAATTTATCTACCATTTTCACACTAGTAATTTTGATTAATTTTAAAAATACTTCTTTCGTTCTACCAAAACTGAGATTATATATACCTTATCCTCTATCTCTTGGGCCTGTTTGATTACAGTTTTTAAAAATTGTTTTATATTTTCAAAAACTGAAAAATTTAAAAACCTGCTTTGCAAAACCTGTTTTTGAAAACAGTTCTTGTTTTCAATTTTAAAAACTAAAATACCAGAACAGCTAAAAGATGTTTTCAGTTTCTGGTTTTAGTTTTTAAATTTCAATTTTTTAAATGTTGGAAAATGTCTTATTCAACAGTTTTTTTCTGCTTTTATTTTGAAAAACAGTTTTCAAAAACAGTTTCTAAAAACTCTTTTTAAATACAATTTTCAAAAACTACAATCAAATAGCCTTGTTTTCTGAAGTTCTTCTCCAAATCAAGATAAAAGTTACTAAAAATGAACTTTTTGAGAGATGTGTACTTTCCCCCACTTAACTATATAGATTTCTTTTTAAACTAAAGTATTTGTGTCCTAAAGCAGTAAAGGGTAGTCGTTGAAATATTTAAATCCTAACATAAAAGTCATTATAACATTTATATTTGATCTTTTTAAAGTAGTTTTTTATTTTAAGACAAAGTAGTTATTTAAATTTTGAAGTTTACTAATTGACCTGAATTTGCGTGTGAAACTTTAGGAATACCATATAGAGTTCAGAACTCCCAAGTTTGTATTGTTGTGAAATATCACTTCAGTAAAATAGTTGGTAGACATTAGACAATACACATCCCAAAAAAATAGAGGAAAAATATAAGTAAAGAAAATTAAATATAAATTGTGATGTGATGAAAATAAAATAAAATTCAAAATGTTTAAGAATTTATCATTTTATAATTTTTGGATTTAGATTTCTCCTTAATGTCAAACCCAAAAGAAAATAGTAATTCTTCTTACTAGAATTTGAGTAGGCATAAATCTATCACAAAAAGTAGTTTAGGGGTCCAAATTGCCCTTCCCTGTCTATACTTTGGACATATTTTTAGTCAGTGCCCCTGACATGAGAAGAGGGGAACAACATACATGTGTTTCAAACATCCTTAAAAAGAGAGAAAAAAACAATTTGAGATGTGAAGTGTTAAAAACAAAATATTATTTAAAATGTACAAAATTGGGAATGAAACATTTTATAAGTATTTGAATCATATTTTTCTTTATTATTAAACTCAAGAGGTGTCGGTCACCACAATTGGACCTAAGGGCTCATTTAGTGGTTATGATAGGATAAGAGGATAAATGATTTAATAAACACAGGATATGATAAGAGTAGGATAGACTCTTATCTTATCCTGCGTTTGAGGTGGACAGATTATTGATAGGATATGATATAAATAATGAAAAATGTATTAAATTTTCCTTGAAAACAAAATACATAATATTTTTAAATTTTAATTTTCTAAATAGTTTTTTTAAAAAGTGATTATTCTATTAAATTTAAATTTTTTTACATTTTTATAAATGAGCTTATGTTTTAATATTAACTAAAATAAAATTAATTTTTATTAATTCGATTATTTTAATTCGAAAGGAGTATATTTTAAATAAAATTATTATATATGTAACAGTTTTAATTAATTCCACCTAAGGTGAGAAGAGAAGAGGAACAAGATATACCTGTATAAGAATCAATGGAGCGTTAAGAACTTCCCCGGAACCAGGAACATCGTAAAGGAGCTCCTCCCAGCATGGGAAGGGAGGTTGAAGAGCATCACCAAATTGCTTCAGCGTGACATCTGCATCTGCCTCAATGAACAAAACACCCTCCGCAGTACAATCCACCATGAGTTTTCGACCGGGCCCTTCCCTGAGCCTACCTGCAAAAGGATAGTAAAACACTAGTGTTTCGGCCAGTGCCTTTCGAATCACCTCAACAGGGTCTTTCCCTGACATTGACGGATCGTAGTGATAGAACTGTATCACAGGAATTTGGAACCGCAGGCCCTCTTGGTCATCGATGTCTGAGAGCAGTTTCAGTTCATGAGGGGTGGGTTGAGATGGAGCTACCAGCTCCGGCTCACACCTCCGCACTGTGAACACCAGAGGTGGAGGTGATGAGGCCATATCCGAATCAGGAAATAAAAGGAATGACTGATAAAAAGGAATTTATGGTGGGGGACGCTGCTGCTGCTTTAACTGCAAGATTCGTAGAGCCTGTATATATAATGCGCCATGTATAAATGGGAGGACCCACATAGTGCTGTGCTTCTTTAATTATCATCGAATCAATGTGAAAGGAAAATGGGTAACTCTCTCAAACCACTTCTTATATAGGATGTAGCGATCCATCTCTTATGTGGACTAATAAGGAGATGACATATGTATTTTTTATACAATCCTGTTTGACTAATAACTTCCATTGTTCTGACTTAAGGTCCTTCAATTTGTATATTTTGTCATTTTAAGTCCCAACCTTTTTTTTAAAAATTAAAATTCATAGGATTTTAAATTTCAAAGTTCATGTTATTTTTTTTTCAGAAATCAAAATTCAAAATTTATTAACTAAAATGATTATCTGACTTTAGTCTACCATATCTCAGTATCTGTTCATCTTCTTCCCCAACCACCATAGTTCCCCTTTGAAGCACCCAAGCCATTACCGTCGGAGCTTAGACTCGTTAGCCTTGTCGTCGTTCCGATATTCGTCTCCGACTGCTGCTTCTCTCCATCGTCCGTAACCCCTTCAGCGTGTAAAATAGCAGCTCCACCATGGGCAGCATCAATGACGCTACATTCATCTCTTTCGCTGGATGAATATTAAGGAAGCAGAGTCGAAGAAGTAACCATCTTCAGCAAAGGTACCAAAAACTCTTTACTCATCTATGTCTAAGCTTATTTGGGTTTTGTTATAGGTTTCTGATTTCAAAGTTTCTTTGCACGCCAACTGTTTGTTACATGGTTTGGAAAAAGTTTTCCATTGCTTTTGTTGTTCTTCTGGTTAGTTCAGTTTTATTATTTTGATTGTGCTTTGTTAATTATTTTTGTTTTATTATTTGTAATAGGAAGAACGTTAATTGCCCGTGACATCGAATTAAATTGTTGACCGCAAAAGGGTGTATAAGACTTCATCAGAGGATGATGGGGAGCTAAAGAGGAATTTTAATGAAGGACTCCATGAGGAGGAGGATAAAGGTAAAAGGGTTGACAGTGAAGGGGATGGCAGTGAAGACACATAAAAGGAATCTTCAAAAGGTGAATTCCCATTCAAGAGTTTATTACAACTTACAGCTGATGAAATAAGAAGGTTAAAGTTTACTAGTGATACCAACGCTTACAATTGGTACTCCTCTTATGCGAAAGGAGTTGGATTTGTGGTGAGGAAAGATGTTCGGGCATGAGATGCAGATGGAAAAGTTGTAATGCTGCAATTTGTCTCCAATAGAGAGGGGTTGAGGGAAAAGAAGTACTTTATTAGGGACAGGCAAAGAGACCATAGAGCGCTAACTCGCACAAAATGTCGAGCTAAGATCAGGATACGTTTTGTGTATCAAACGTCGAAATGGAAGGTGGTGTGTTTGTGGAGGATCACAACCACGAACTAACTCCGTCCAAATATGTGCCGGTGATTGATGCTTACCGTACGATGACTGATGCAAATAAAGCTCAAGTGGATAGCCTCCATTCATCTGGTGTTAGAACATGTCATATCATGGGTTACATGGCGTCACAGAAAGGGGGATTCTCCAGGATGAACTTCCTGAAAGAAGACTTGTAGAACTATGTTAATAGGCAGAGAAATCAGAAAATAAAAGGTTGGGATGCCAAAGGTGCCATAACTTTTCTTAGAGCGAAGGCTGATATAGATCCCATATTTTTTTCAAAATACACAACCATAGAGGACAATAGAATGAAAAACCTTCTATGGGCAGATGGTGTTAGTAGAGCAGATTTCCAGTGCTTCGGGAATGTTTTAGCGTTTGACAGCACTACGGGAAGACAAAATATAACCAACCACTGGTTATATTTTCCGGATATAATCATCATTCCATGACTGTTATATTTGCATGTGCTCTTGTTGGTGATGAGACTATAGATACATATGTGTGGGTATTGGACACTTTCTTGGAAGCAATGTGCGGCAAACACCCCAAATCTGTTGTGACCAATGGAGATCCATCTATGAAGGAGGCGATCAGGAAAGTGTTTCTGAATGCATCACATCGACTTTGTGCATGGAACTTGTTCAAGAATGCACAAGATCATGTGAAGAACAAGCATTTTTTGGATGACTTCGAGAAAACTCTCTATTCACATTTTACAATCGATGAGTTTGAGGAATTTTGGGAGCAAATGGTTGCCAAACATGGACTTGTGGGTGACAAATGGGTTACAAATACATATGAGCAAAGGTCAACGTGGGCCACTACCTACCTCCGTGATCAGTTTTTTGCTGGTATACGCACGACCTCGCGGTGTGAAGCTATCAATGCCGTATAAAGCCCTATGTGAACAAAAGAAATAGTCTTGTGGAGTTCATGCACAACATTGAGTTGGCTTTAAGAGGATACAGGCACAATGAGTTGGCTACTGATTACAAGTCTATTTATACATAACCCGTGTGCCTTAACTAACTGTATAAATTTGAGAGTGATGCTGCGAAAGTGTACACAAGTAAATTTTTTAAAGAAGTCAAACATCAGCTTGAGTGTATGGCTCCACTGAATTTTGTGTAGAGAAAAGAGGATGGAGACAAAGTTACATTCAGGTTGAATAATCACTTAAGGCCAAACCGTATAATTGAAGTATCTTACAACACCAAAGACTTTCAATTTTCATGTGACTGTCGTCTATTTGAGTCTCGTGCCATTCCATGCTGCCATATTTTTTATGCCTTGAAACATGAGTACATGGAAGATATTCCAACAACCCTTACTGCTAATCAGTGGAGAAAGGATGCAAAAGCTGAATATATGTCGGGAACTCCATTTGGTGAAGTGGAGCTTGAAGTGATGAAAACAGCCCGTTTTGGTGCTATAGCTGCAGCGTGCAATAACCTTTGTGTTATTGGTTCTGAAAACAATTCGTTGTTTAGTCAATTGAGAACTGATATTCTGAAGCTAACTGCAAAGTATAAGAAGAAGATGGGTTGTAAAGTAGATACTTTTGTTGACGGTGTTGACGATATTTGTGACCCCAATGTGGTTGAGTCGAAAGGGGCTCCAGCAAAGAAGCAATCGAGGGGGAGGCGAAGAGTGAGATTTTCAAATTGTCATAGATTGGGGCACACAAGAACTACTTGTAAAAAGAAACTTGATACACAAGAGGAGACGTGTACTGACCAAGAAGGCACTGAACCTGACGAAACCATTTCCAAGCATACCGAGCGCACGAGTAAGCGTACTAATTCGGTTTCTAAGGTAAAGGTTTTCGGTTAAAATTGACTGTTATTTCTAATTCCACAATGTTTGTTTGAACAATGAATTTCTTATTTGTTTGCAGCTCGTTGGTCGTCGTGCTAAACCGAGGAAACCAAAAGTTGATAATTCGACGCATAAAGGAGTGGATGAGACGGTTAGTGCATAATGATGAATTGTGTCAATTTTATTTAGTGCACTGAGGTTTTTTAATTGTTGGGTTAAATTCTTGTTGTTATGGTTGGTAAATTAGGAGAACCCCACTCAAGCATCTGTTAGTATACCCCATGCACAATGCCGTAATGAGCCACGTGTTCTATCCCCACAACATTCAACAATGGAGCTAGTAAGTGGTTGATGCTGATCACTGAATTTTGGCGACGTTTCATTCAAATGTCAATTCACTTATGTATTCGTTGAATTAGGAAACCCAATCAAATGCTTGTATTGGAAGAGGTCATCTTGCAACTCATGACATGCCGCCTCCGTTAGGAACGCTACCCCCGAACATGTCCCCATTTGGAATTGGTAATTTTATGCCAACCCATACCAACTTCCCACAGGTTTTTGGCCCATGGGTTCCTCAACCACACAACAAAATGACATATGGTTATGGCACTCAAGCTCATGGCATGCCAATGCACCCTTATTATGGTATTCTCCCTGTGATGCCACAAAATCTGCAGGCCTGGTACAAATATGCTTACTTTGTTTGTTAAAATCAAAATTCAAAATAATTGTTTTTCTTCAACATAACCACTCAATCATGAACTTTTAGTAGGGTCAGACTAGTGGTCAAGGTCCTCAAGCTGGTGGAGGTTTTAATAATTTGCTGCATGAAGTGATGAAGAAAAGGGACAAAAAAAATGTGACGTTGAGAATATTCCTGAAGTGCTTATGTCTTGTAAAGATTCCTGAAGTTCATGCTAAGAGAAATAAAAGTGTATATGTACCAAATCAAGCACCATTTACCCTTTTAAATTTTAACTTTATTTATAATTCCTTTCATCATTATATTCACTCGCAGCGCCAATGTGAACAACAAAGTAGGTACAGTTAAATAGGAACAACAAAATTTCATAAAAGTGGACATAGCTTCGGGTAATTATCACCAAATTCACTAAAACCAAATCTGTTTACATGCGGATTAAAGGGTTATTGTTAAGACCATTGTTAAGGAGATAAAAAAAAAAATCCCAGCCCATTGTCAAGGAGATAAAAAAAACGTAGATCAATATAGGATCGAGAAGAAGGGACTGAACTTGAATGAAGCTTGGGTTGACGGGGTCAAAAAAAGTTACAATACCACCCCCAACAACAATATCACAAAAATTTGCTGCATGAAGTGAGACCCAGTATTTATGACTGCGCCGCCCAAGTCATCATGCGTGCGCCGACCGTTGACTGTGTCATTAATGGCCGCATTTTTCTGCACCATCAACACTGGAAATGCCAGTTCCCTTGTCACGTTTCTTTCTGTCTACCTCTCCTGTTCAAGTTTCTTTCCCTAAGCAACTGCTCCGTACAAGATGAAATAAATTCTGATATTATTCCAGGTAGAAATGTAACAATTTTGTGCATGCAACTGAACATGCATTTCGATAAACATCCCCGTACAGGGAGATGCAACTGAATAGGAATTTGGACAAACAACCCCTTACAGGGAGATGCAACTTAACAGGCATTTGGATAAACATCCCCTTTCAGGGAGATGCCTCCTGAACAGGCATTTGGATAAACAACCCCTCACAGGGCGATGCAACTTAATAGGCATTTGGATAAACATCCCCTTACAAGAGATGCTTCCTGAAAAACAAATCCCACTCCTTCGTAAACCAACACTCATAAATGAAAGTGTACCCATTCGATGCCTCATGAACAGGCATTTACACAATCAATTACAATAATGCACCCTCAACCAAGTCTATAAATAGGGCATTATGTAGCAAAAAAGAAACCACTTCCTCAAAACTCTTCCCTCATTGAAGTTCTTCTAAACAGCAGATTCACTCTGTTAGAAACCATGGCTGGCAATGGTTGGGGAAGTGAATGGCGACAATTCTGAGTTGAATGGAGTGAACCTAGGGTGAGTATTTCATACTAATGGGTGCATGTTTCTTGGTACTTCCTCATCCGTTTTTTCATTTCCTTAACAATTGATTGTCCCTTGTGTGTTCTTAACAGTGTTGTGCTCTGTACATTCCTACGAACTTCTGGAGAGACTGGCACGACACGTTTGGATCCACCATCACCATCCAAGATCCAAATGGCCACTCTTTCCACTGCCGGGTTGGGGTTTGGAGCGGCCGTGGCTTTCTGACAAATGATCTTACCAGAATGATCAGGCGACGTTACAATGTTAGACCACCTGTCCTTCTGCATTTTCAAATGATCACATCCGAGCGTTTTGTAATGAGGATATACTACCCAGGAATGCGCGAGTTGGTTTACCCATGGGTCATAGATGATGGCTATGACTCTGGTTTTGACCATGCTGTCTCATCCGATAGCAGCGTTGAAGATTGAGTCGACAATTGTTTCAATGTTTGAGTAGTTATGTTAATCACTGAAGTTGTTTTTGTTTTTAAGGTTTTAGTTTTTAAGGTTTCAGTTTGAATGTTTTAGTTGTAATATTATAGTTATTTTATAATGATTAATGAAATGGTTGGAGCACACATTATTCATCTTGAACTCTTTATGTTATTTTCACATTGAAGATCACTAAAGTGATTGGCAAATAATGGTTGCATAGCCCATGCTGCCATTTTTTCATGAAAATACTATTTGTAATGTTTTTACTTGGACTTGTAAAGTATAGAATTTCTTTCCACAATTTAATATAAGTCTTGTTGTTGTAAAGTATTCAGAAACAAATGGTAATTGAAAAAGATCTTTGAAAACAGAAAAGGCAATTGCCATTCAAATGCCTTTTCAAATGTAATTGTCAAATAAACAAAATAAGAGCTCTTTGAAAACAGAAAAGGCTATTGCCATTCAAAAGTGAAAAACAACATACGATAATTGTCAAACCTAGTCAATTGCCATTCAAATAATAACTAATTTCAAAGTGGATATTTCCATTCAACACAAAAAACATAAAGTTGTACCCATGTACCATAAATCCCATTCAAATGGTAACCAAAATGACATTGCAATTCGACATTAAAAACATAATATTGTCAGGAAACTTAATTTGTCTTACAACAAACAAAAATTAAGTTAAGTTAAAAAGGGTAAAAAATCAAGTAGGTCATGCAGGAGGTCTTTAGTTACGGCTTCCCATCATTTTCTTATGACGTGCAATCCTAATGTGGACAATATTGTTGAAACCATTTTGAGACTTGAAGTGAAGCTTATCACCTTTAGCCAAATGGTTGTCCTTCACGAAATTGTACCACTCATGCCCAAGATGACAATCAATATACTTACCACCTCTGTTCCTCCAAAGTAGATTGCACGTATAAGTGACCCTACTATCAGCACTCCGCAACAGAAGTATTCCCCAATCTAGATGAAGGCAGTCGCGAATAAATGCATGTGGGAGAGCCTTTTAAGAAAGAGCATAAACAACAAACATAAGACAAATTGGACACCAATCATTACTGTAAAAATATAATGTACAGTACAAATGCTTACCAAGGTCTGGTTTCCTTTTGCCACTGAAGTTGTTACATCCTTTGAAAAACTTAAGTTGGGTGTAGATGTGCCACCATGTCCTTCCCCATCTTGGCCATGACCACCTACCTGAGTTGATTCAACCACATCATTACTGGGTTTGTCTTGTGTCCCTTTCCTTCTAGGGATAGGATATGGGATATGTAATTGTGAAATCAGACAATTTCCATCTCAACTGTATGACTAAACCCTAAATTCAAAGCTATCTATTTATTGTGTTCAATACCAACAAAAAGAATCACAGACCTACTTAACTAAATGAGAAATCAGACAACATATTATTCCATTTTACTGCATGATGGGATGGAGTATTACAAATTATCTGTTTATTGTGTTCACTGATATGGTCATGCGTACTGAAACATACAATTGAGGAATTCCCCCTCCATGATCCCTGTTAATTCAAGGGCAGTAATCAGGGGCAAGGTCAACTTCTCCTATGTTGCCACATCATTTGTAATTGTCCAGTTCGATTACACCAGGGGCCATTATATCAATCAGAACACATTTTTAAAGCAACCTCAAGAAGGATGCACAAATTCAAGCAAAGTGATTGTTCAAAATACAAAAAGCATCACGAAAATAATTCATTTCACTAAAATTAAATTGACCACCACAAAATTTATGTGGAATAAAAATATGACACCCAATATTTGAAGTATACCCACCTTGGTGTTGGCCGCAGTGCTCTCAGGCCTCATCGAATAATTGTGACCCTTCAAGATGGGGGTCGCGGTGGTCGTTGAAGTCGACACGGCTTGGCTTAACAGCAAGTAATGTCGAACATGGAACGAACAACCGTGTAGCTTCAGGTTTCACAGTGCGGACTCCATAAACGGCCGAATGATGAGTGACGGTGGCAGAGTAGATTGAAGAAGATACACATAAAAATTAGGGTTGCGGCGTGAAGTCGAGACGGCATGGCTGAAGAAGAAGACGAAGCACAGAGCGCAGGATTCACCACGCGGACTCCTTGCACAGCGGATGGACGATTGATGGCAGCGGAGATGATCCAGGAAGAGTCTAGGAAAAATTAGGGTTGCAGATTGGGGGTTTTATAAAATGGGTTGATTTAGTTCATTACTTTAATTGTTTGATAAATCATGTAAAGATTTTTTATTTAAAAAAACTTGAAATAAATTTTGATTACCAAAATGTTGTCTGGGACTAAAAATGCGAAAGTGAAAGAAATATAAGGACCATAAACGAGAACAGTGAAAGTTAAGATCAAACTGATGACGTGTTTAAAAAACACAAATGTCATCTCCCTATTAGTCCACATAAGAGATGCATTGCTACATCTTCTCATGAAGTGGTTTGGGAGAATTCCCCAAGGAAAATAATCTAAACACTCTTCTAATTTGCCTCATGTTACGGAATTATTCTAGTTTATGGAGAAGTATAGAGTTTGAAATGAAATCAAAATATGAATGCATCAAAACTCGATGTGTAAAAGATGAAGTCAAACTGAAGAAGACAGAACCACACGCAATAAAAAAGAAGAAATGTATTTTTTACTTTTGTTTTCTTACACATTTGATAGGTATAGCGCATGCACATTGGAGATAAAAAAATATTTATAAATATATAAATAGTGCAGACACCTATAAATACTTTCATTTTTCTTTCTATTTTTCTTTTCTTATCACATCAATCATATATCACATTCACTACTTATCCCTCTTTTTTTCTTTTCTTTTCTCTCTCTGCGTGTTTATATCTAAAAGATGTCTATGAACCATAACTCTTGCGGATATAATACACATCAATGTCTATATGAAATTAATTTTTATGCGTGTAATGAGAATAATTCTTTAGTTCTGATATTATTATTTTATTACAAACTGTCTAAAGTTCAAACTTTAGACTAAGCAGCTTAATGTGTTCAATTATCCAACGGTTATTATAACTATCTTACGTGTATAAGTTTTTAATGTTATCTTTAACAACCGCTATTATTATTATTATATTACCAAAGAGTGGACTCATAATGAGCCAATGAGGCTGTTTGTTGAAGTTTCTTTATAAGAAAATATTTTTTATTAAAATTTTATTTATAGAAAACTTTAGGTGTCAAGATAAGTTTCATAATAAGGATTAACTAAGCTTTTGGTCCTCATGTAATATGTAAAGTTTAAAAGTGGTCTTTTACTGCAGTAAAAATTGACTTTAATCTCTAGTTTTTCGAAACTACCCAATTTTGATCCCTACTAAGGTGGTGGCCTGATGACCTTACTACATGGTTTTACTAGTCCTACATGGGGTTTTAAAAATATTTTTTAATTAAATTAACAAAAAAAAAACTTCATGTCTCCCTTTCTCATCTTCTTGAAGAGCTCTTCATCTTTCTTCATACATTTCCTGATCTTTTCTAGAATTATATTTTTCCAGAATCATCACTTTAACTCTTTTTTCTTCCCCAATTTAACAGCTCCATCGAACATTTGAGAGCCAAGAGCCTCCATCAAACATTTGAGATCCAAGAGCCTTAAAGATATTACGAGTCCTGAAATGAGCCCAGCTTCCAATCAGTTTAAGTTATTCCCAGTTGAACAACTAACTAGATTCGTCCCATGATCATCATGCCTGCAGAAGATAATTTCATCGAACTATAGGATAAGTTATTGCCCTACAGGATGAGTTACATATTCTTTAAACAATACAGAGGATTTACAATCCACTCATACCATCACACAAAATCCAGCAACACAAATCCACACTTCAAAAATCAAATTTCAAGTCCCTTTTGTTTGGATAACCCTCTTCCTAACTTCTAACTCCCTAACCCTTTCCTCCTTTCAACCCAAAACCTATAAACTGTTCAACTCTTCATCTAAACCTAGAAACCAGTAAACCTCAAACCAAGAAACACCAAACCCAAAAAGAGATGAAGCACAGAAACCCAAGGTTCGAGGTAGAGGAGGCAGAAAAGGATGAAGCCCAGATAATCCAAGGTTTGAGGCAGAGGAGTGCGATGGAGTTTCGGAAACGATGATACGACCGCGGAGGAGGTGAGGCTCGATATTGACCGTAGTGCTCAGCGGCGTCTCTCATTGGTGGAAAACATGGTAGTAAGTATCGTACGATTCAACGATACGAATCGTGATACGATACATTTTTCCTCCCTTGGCGATACGAATCGTAAGGTGTCTTGAAATGGACTTTGAATCATTGCTGAATCTCCTTGAATCGCTGCAATACGATACGATTCGCAATTCACCTTTGAATCGAGCGATTCGGTCACAAGACGGAAATGGGTCAGGTTTTGTGAATTTTGGAAAGTTAAATAGGAATTTTGGAAAGTTTAGCAAGTTTCTTGGCGGTTTTGAGAGGTTTTTGGGTTGCTGTTCATTGGAAGATCAAGAGCTTCGATCGCATTTATCTCCCTCGTCTGACCTCCGATAAAGGTGACTCGACCGCCATTGTGCTTCTGGGGAAGAGGAGAACCGCCAACTGCCACCAGCTTCCCTCGCCGCTGTGACCGTCACTGGAAACTTCATCTTCTTCGACGAATGTTTTCTGGAAAATTTCCAGAAGCTCGATTTCCAGGTTTCTGACCTTCCAGAACTCGTTTATGACCTTATTTTAATGTTTTTTATCATGTAAAACATAATTTCTAGGCTTTGATCATTATTTTTCGAATTTAAAGATAAATAACACATGCATGCTTATTTTACAAATATGGACTGTTTTGAGTCGTTAAAATGTCGAATCTATGTTGCTATAATCCTATTTTGACTTGCTGATGATGTTAGTAAAGTCTAGAACATGTAAAATAAACTAGAGAAAGAAATGAAATTTTCACTTTTCTTGGTCACCATAGTTATCACTTTCATGGTGCTGTGTTTTTCTTTCTATGACCCTCGACATGTATGACTGAATTTCTAGACTATTTTATGACCAGTAAGAAGAAGTTAAAGGACTAAGTTACGAACCTTGGATGGAACTTGATTTTTTGACCTTGCAAATTTGTGTGTGTGTATCGTACGATACATAATAGGATACGATTCACGAGTCGAAAAATAGATCTTTCGATTCACGATTCAATTCACGCGTAAACTCTACGAAGGCCGGAGAGGTGGATCCGGGCGTGAGTTAATAGCCAAGATTTGGGCAGATTTGACATCATGAACAAATTTAGATCTCGAAACCATGAGATCTAGATCTAGATCTCAAAAGGGTGGGTGATGGAATAGAGAAAATGATCGATGGCGGCTATTTCACCATAAACTTCAAAAGCCCAAATCCGTTCGCAACCCCACCTTTGCAACCACCCACCTCGACACCAATGTTGCGGATAGGCATAAAGTTATGGCCTTCGGTGCTGTTCTTCAGAGAATAAATAGTTCCTGGGTGTCTGTGTTCTTTGGTTCTTGGGTGTGTGTTTGTGTTTTTGGTTTCTAGACAATTTGGGTATTTGGGTGGGGGAGAGAAAGTCATGTGTAATTTTTTGTTTCTACATATTCTGGGTTTTAATTGATGGAAGGGAGAAAATGTGGGTATTCTGACTTTTAATTTGTTGGTATTTGAGGTTTTAATTTCTGAGTATGATGAAGATGAAGATGAAGATGTGAAGATGAAGATGACAAAGATGAAGAAGAATGATCAAGATGAAGATGACGAAGATCAAAATGAATGATGGTGATTAAGACTTGTTTGTTATTTTTAATTTTTGTTAATAATTTTTATTTTTTAATGTTTTAGAAATTTCAGTTGGAAATTAAAAAATAAGTGAAAAATAAAAAATAAATTCCAGGTAAGATTCATTTGAACAGGTGTCATTGCCACGATGCCCCATGGCCATTTGGCCGAACCACCACATCGGGGACCAAAACTGTGTGGTTTCCCAAAAATTAGGGGCTAAAGCGAAACTTAACTCTAGTGAGGGGCCATATTCAAACTTCACATATTACACAAGGACTAAAATCTTAGTTAACCCTTTTAATAATTATTTTTAAAACAAAATCTGTTTTGAGATTATAATAAGCTATATTAAAAAAAAGAATTAAAAATAGTTCTTTAATAAAAAACAGAGAAATCGTACTTAGAAAAGAGTATTGATTTATTCATAACTTCACTTTCTGTTTCATTTCATTTCAACTTGGACTGACCCAGAGTAACCAGGTTAAAAGTCACCCAAATTAGGAACAAAGGGAGGCACCCTTTTTTCCTTAGATTGCTTCTGTTGAGTCTTGGCATGTGAAGACTCCCTTCATAGGCTTGTGGCTATAGATCCGGACCAAGGCATCAAGATCTTCGTTCTAGTACTAAGGGAATCTGGAGAAAGATCATCCTTCAACGGCTCCGTGACTAATGAGAGATTCCTTTGTACAATGTGTAGGACCCTCATCTGAGCGAGTGATCATGTATTGTTTATAGTAAATTATTTTATGCTTGAGTTGCTTTTGTTATGGTTCAAGCCTTATGAGGATTTAGGATTAGGGTATCCTACAGTAAAAGGAAAATATTCATTGTAATTAAGGCATGTTTGCTTGATATACCAAAACGGCAGGTAGATTTAGAACCCTAATTCTCAGTTCCCGTACCCAAAGGACCACGAAAACAAACTAGATCTACGGGTGATTTCATAGTTCAAGAAAATCATATTTTAAATATTGGTTGTGGTGTTGTGATCATGCAAGAAATAGCAAGATAAAGAATCAGAATAAAGAGTCTCGAGATCACAATGTAGTTGGATCATCTCCCCCCGATTTTATATATGTTATCCTACTTAATCTATGTGTCACATAAACCATCAGGTTCAACCAAAACTACTTAATTAGGGACACTATCAACAAGAAAATTGTTATGAGGCAAGATTGTCTGAATAAGGATTGAAACGAAGAAGATACCTAAGGAACATTTCACTATCCAAATCATAGGTGAGTCGAAAGCATAGAAGAACTAATCTCAATACCTCTGCTACGAGCGCACCAAAACTAATTCCCTATGTTAATTTATCTTTACTTTTCCATAAGTTAATTCCCTTTCCAAGAGTAATCTGTCCTACTTTTGATACAGTTAATTACGTTGTATTGAATTAAGCACTTAAAGAGAAAACAAAATATATAACTGAACTATAAATAACATACATCAAAAGAACTGGGTTCAATTCATATCCTACATTGCAATTGAGAGAGAGATAGTTTAGCTACTCATATTACAATAGATAAGAAAAAAGTCCTAGTTTCTAACATCTTAAAGAAACAAAGTGTGATCTTCACTACCTCAGCCTCTCTTCTCTTCTTCCCTAGAAATTTTAACCTTCTCTGTTTTTTCACTAACTTTACACTACCGCACATCACCTGTTACCCACTCTATACTGCGTAAGACTTCTTAAATAGAAATTATTAGGTCAAGTCACGCGCCTTTTGGCGGCTCATGATGGAATAGTCGTACCATTTGGGAAGCACAGTTGTGGCCCTTAATCTTCAGCCACATGCAAGATTGGGGGTGACACGGGCGTGGAGCTTTATTTGATGAGAACGGTCATGGCCTCTGGCAAGAACTATCGTGCTTCTTCATTAGCATGTGATTCTCCACTTTATGCTCCATTTTTCCTTCTTTTCCATTATATATTTTTTCCTCTTTTCACCTGCATTTTGCAAATACACTTAAAATCACATAAACTCTGAATATAAAGTGAAATAATCAGGCATAAAATAATGGTAAAATCAAGGCATAAGTCATGCATTTTAGACACACATAAGGTACTGGATATCTGGGTGCTATGACATTAGGTGAACGATACCAAAACACTTTCACCCCTTTATATGTTAAAAATCTAGTAATAGGGTTTATGTCCCATCTCAGAGGTGAGACAAATTCAGCATGCACTGCAAAGACAGAGGTCATATCCATCGGGGTACCTGTCAAAGTCTAAATGGTAACCACAAAAAGGGCGAGTTACACGTAACATAAACACAACACTGATAATTGTCATTTTTACGTACATTTGGATATCATTTTGGTGCTTTTTTAACTTGTATGCTTGCATTATTGATAATTTTATCCCTCAATTGATTAATTGATTAAATACTTAGTTTGAATATAGATATTTTGTAGAAATCATGTATAATCTCCTAATTTTGTTGTTGGATGGAAGCTTAAAGAAGATCAAGAAAATTCAAGTCATCCCACATGGGGGATCATGTAGAAAATGAAGAAAACCCTGTAAGTAGGGCACTGAGCGCGAAGGGGCGGTTAAGAAGACTTCATCTTGAAGAAATTGGGGCGGTGAGTGGCCACTAAGGGGCTTGCGCGCTGTTTTGACAGCCGAAACCCCTATATAAGGGCCATAATCTGATTTTTTTTAGTATCTCTTCATATATCTTCAAATTTCCTCCCATTTTGGCACCAAAACATAGAAAGGGAGGCTGAACTTCATGGAGGAGGGGTCCTTGGGCTAGGATTATTAGAGTGGAGCTTCAGAGTGATGGTGGTAACCATGAGAGGATCGTGACAACCTCTCGGAGGCCATGGAAAGCTTGGGAAATTTTCTATGGCCATGGTTCCTTCTACGTTCTTTGGATTTTATCTCTTCCTCTCCTTTTCCTTGTATATGTTATTTTTTATTTTTGTATTTAGATTCTATAAATTGATTAATTGATTTTTTTAAACTCATTCATTGATGTACATGGTAATCTTTCATGTATGGTGTTTCTCTTTGCGCTTCATGCTTCTAACTAGTCAATTAATGGTCCAAAGAGCTTCACTAATTTATAAATAGATTGAGAGATTGATATGAGTTGGTGTATGCTTAGTTCAAGGAAAGTATATGCATATGTCTTAGGTCACAACACCAGGTGTTAAAGTTTTTCTTTTTGCACTTCAAGTATCAGTGATTGGTGTTAGATTTCTATGGACAAGCATGAGATCGAGAGATAATTGCGAGTCCGATTCAAGAGAGAAACCACTCAGTGAATTAGTTGTCCTGAGGTGAGAATATTTTGGGTAGGAATAATAGTGGATTTCCATGTAACAGGTGTGGTTCTGAGTTCTAACAGTAGTTTCCGGGGTGACAACGATGACTTTCAAACCTAGGATACCTTGTTTTAGGATAGATTGGTCATTGGGAATGTCTAAGATAGAGAATTTGAGTTGTAGTGTTCCTTTGGTTTTCTAGATTGTAAGGGATTATGTCTAGGAATTTCAATTGATAAATCCACCTAGGCTAGGGATAGTTAGGTAGATAGCTCTCGGCATCATAAGTCAAATGAACCTTTACAAAAATGTTTGAGTTGAAAACAATAAGAGGATTATGTGAATGCATTTTTGAATATATTATATTCTTTGTTATCTATGTAACCTTCTTTTATTGGTTTTGTAATTTAAAAATCACAAAAACAATTCATTCAAACTATCTTTTTATCTTGTCAGATCAATACTTAATTGGTGGAACTAATGTTCACACAATCCCTGAGGAGGATAAACCCACATCTACTTTCTATGATTGAATCATAAAGATTTAAGCCAAAAGTAGTACAATCAAAGAAAAAACCTTTATCAAGCACACAGTCACAACATCCAAGCAGGAATCAAGAGTAACTCAGTTATGCAACAGAAGGTATCCAAACATTTACATACAATCAATGATCAATTCATAAAATAATCAAATGATATGCATATTCTTTTGCATGCCACCTCATATGTTCCAACCATTCTATCTCTTCCATGGAATTAGGAAATAGTCAAATACCAAAGAGATGAAGGGGTCAAAGCTTGTATAAAGCTTTCACACTTTGGAAAGTCATTTGGGAACGCAAGTTATCACACACACAAGCTCGTATTACATGACTAGATTGCCTAAGGATTTTAGTTAGGATAGTCTAGTCTGAATTGATCTTGTAAGTACAGATAGCAACCTACAAGGGGGGTGAATTAGGTTCTCTCAATTTTTGCCTGATTAAAATCGGATTACTTTCAATATAATCAGAGTTACAATTGTTGATTGTGAATGCAGCGGAATAAAGACTTGGTTGAGAGAATCACACACAGATTTTATCCTGGTTCACCTTCAATCCACCGAAGGCTACGTCCAGTCCCTCAAGTACCCTTGAGGATTTATCCACTATTGATAAAGAGTTCTTACAAGTACTCACACCAGGAACCTTAAGAATTCTTATCAACAACCAGAAAGCAAACAACTTTCCAAGTACTACCATTCACCGAACACTACGGTGAACTTTCACTGAAACCAGAATGAAGATGAGGAAGATTTTTACACAGCTGAGTCAATCCTTCAACAAGAGAATGGATAGAATATGCAAGTTATGCTTTAGGCACTAATGAAGACTCTTTGCAGTTATGAGTTCTCAAAAGTTGAACAACATAAGTGTTCTTTTAAAATGAGAGCTTAAAGACTCATAATGATTGCTCTAATAAATATAAAAGTTGTGTGTAATTGTTTCTGAGCATCAATGTACTATTTATAGGCACTAGAGGTCGTCCATGAACGATCACCAAGCTTCCCAAACATTTTGGGATGCATTGGTTCATGAAACAACACACCTGGTCGTGCAGGTAATCGATTATATTAGTATGGTAATCGATTACGCTATTTGCCCGTTGCAGTTTGAATTTCAAATTAAAACATGTAATCGATTACAAGCATTGTGGTAATTGATTACGTGCCTATGAGTGGTAATCGATTACTCAAACCGTGTAATAGATTACACTCAAGTCCAATTTCTAGTTTATGAAACTTTAAGTCCTAATTGAGTGTTTCTATTATATTTTACTTATGAAATAGTGTTATACTCAATTTATCAATTTGTTTATGAGCCTTCATAAGTAAAGTAACCTTAAAAGCATAACTTACCAAATAATGAGACTTAGCTAATTCTAGAACCCTTTGATGATCTTGAAGTATGTTGAGCTGGTTCTTCTAAGTCTTCTTTTCTTCTTTTTGTAATGAGTGTTGTCGTCATCAAAACTTCAGTTAGAGTCAGGGATAAGACCTTCTTCACAGATCTCCCACAGGGCATTAGACGGGCTACAAGGACCCCCTGGCCTAAAGGTGGGTATTAATCATTGGAACCATCTCCAAGGACACCCACATGGTTTCCCTACATACAAGCATCACCTTCCCTCCATACGTGGTGCACATCAAAATACAAGGTGACGGGATAATAAAGTTCTCTACTCCTCATCGCCCTCTTAATGTAATGATGCATGATTATCAAGATATCAAATATGATATCAAGCATCTTCCCCTTATGCTCCTTATTATTCCTTCATAAACACCCCCAAGGCTCAACTTTCATTAGGTTAACCTCTCTAGGGTCCGCATCAAACGTAACTCCATTTGTTCACTGACCAAATGAATACCTCAATTTGAATAGAGGGTTGCCACATTACTAGGCCTCTATGAGTATTATCTTCAAGATTCTCATTATATTCCTGGCGTGGATATTGTATCCCTTTTGGATTATTGAGTCAAATTATTTTTATCTTATTTTTACTAAACTTTATTTGAACCTATAATAAAAATTTTTGTAGCTCTAACTTGTACATTATCCTAGGTCTGCAGTGTACTTGATCAATTGATATAGACATAAGATGATCTTGCATCTTGAGTAAGACGATGTTGCTTGCTAGGTCAAAGAATCTTGCACTTTGAGTCTACAAATCTAGCATCATTTGACCAGACAATATCTTTGTAACACCCCAATTTTGAGTTGAGGGTCACATAGTAAATTCGCGGAAATTAAAACCTCTCAGAAAAACAACTCAATTTTTCAAAAAACATTTCGTCTCTCAATAATATTTAATCAATAATATTCCCTTAAATATTAACTAATACGCGGAAGCATAAATGAAGGAATATTATTACAAAAATAAACGCTCAACAAATGAGCCCAAAAATAAACAGCGTAAGTTCTATCAAGCAACAATTGTCTTCTTCAGATTCTTCCATGCTTCCACTGCGCATTCTGATTCCATGATGCTCTTCAAGAGATAAAGATCACCGGCCTGTCTATCTCTGGCGTTAAGCGTCCAAACACAAACAAAAAGGGTTAACTCTTAAAACAACCAACAAATAACAAGCAGCATGTTGAACATAAATAACAGAAACAATATTTTCAACATACAGTAACAACAATTTAACGGCAATATCCAACAACAACAATAGTAATAACTCAATTCAACTTCCTCAAATTCTATATGCAAGACTCTTGGCCAAAACTTCACCCCAAACTGGCGAGAACGGTCGCAGGGGACAAATTACCCTCTCACCGAACTCAAGATAGATCACATGGGACAAATTACCATCTCATCTACCTTAGGCATGATCACATAGGACAAATTACCATCTCATCATCCTTCCAAAAATCATACACTAGGCATGATCACATGGGAAAATTCCCCATCTCATCATCCTTCCAAATGCACATGTCACAACCCATAACAACCAACACACGAACCAACAGTTCATAGTACAATGTAAATTATCCATTTTCCAAAATCCGGTTTACAACATCATCAACAACATATCATAATCATCAATTCTCAAATCCAAGCATATACCAACAATTTCATCATAAACAAACAGAATAGTCTCCAATACAAAATCATAGGTAAAATACCACTGACTCGATCTAGAACTGAGTTACCCTTACCTCCTCTTCCTTTGTATGAACTTGTCGTCCAGCCTTATTAATAAAATTGATCAAGAAGGTATATGGCACGACCCTAGCACTCCAAGAATGCAAGGAACCTCGAGCTTGGTGGAAAATAAAGGTGGAAACAAGACTAGTTACACCATAGAAAGAACGAGAGGTTGATCACCAAAACTCAGAATTTAGAATAGCTTGACCACTTACCGATTGTAATAGCAACAAGGATTCTTATAGGGAGGATTATAGGATGAGTAAAACACCACAAGAGGAAGAGAGAGTCGACCCAAAACAGCACCAAGATCCAACAACACTCCAAAGGATTCAGCTCTAGAGCTCAAGGTTTCTTAGCAACTTTGTGTGAAAGAAGAACAAGGAAACAACCACTATGCTTCAAGGAAAAATAGTTGCAAGGGGAAGGGAGAGGGAGCACGACCCACACCTCCTTCTTATTCAGAATTCATCCTCTTCATTGCTCATTAACTCATAAACCAAGCCATAAACTCACTTTACACCCCCTTATTAGCCATTTTTAACTCCCGACAAAGCTTTAAACTCACTTAACACCCATTCAATCCATTCAAAATCAGTTTGTAACTCCCAACAACCTCATTTAACTCTTTAATATCCTTGTCTCAACTTCAAATTCGAAATATTCAGCTACCACACTCAAAATCTGTATAAAACAAAAACCTACCTCACTAGGATTCGAATACAAGACATGCCAATCAAATTCTTAAGTCTCCACCACTAAACCAAGGCTCTTCTTGTTAAAACTCTAATAAAAATATTCATATAATCTTCCAAGTCAAAACAACATGTTCCCAATCTGAATTCAAAACATCATTAAAGCTCTTAATGCTAAATCCCAATCCAGTTTTGACTAGTCCAAGGACTAAAACTCAATTATCCAAACTGAAAGGATCAAAACCTAATTATAAAATATCCAAGGGAAAAAACATAAATACTCAAAACTTGAGGGTCTTACAGTCTTCATTGAGATATTAGAATAAGTGAGCTTCTAGAGTAAGACGATGTTGCATGATCTCAAAGACTTATTTTTATTTAGAGAAATGAATCCTAAAATTTGAAAACATAGTAGTCAAACTCTTGACTATATGATATTCTTGTAACTTTCCCATTATTATCATCAAAACTAACTTAAGGAATTTTTAGGTATCTGCATCAAGATTTAACACTGCCTGCTTTGTGAATCTTCCAAGGTTATTATAAAGCATCTAGAATAGTTCTCTACGGATCTTGTAATGCCATATGAAAGTGTAGCACTTCACGTTAAGACCTCTAGGTAGAAGTCTCACATATCTCACCATTAGATTGTGATCTGGTAGCAAGGAAACTAGTGGAGGGGAACCCTTTGTCTAGGCTCTAGGAATTTCGACTCACTCTTGACAGGTGTCATAGTCGACTTTGCATCTTTAGGACATGAAATGGGCATTCTATCTTCGGTGCATGAGGTAGTTGAGGTTGATGATGTTTCATTCAAATCTTACAAGCATTGACCCATTCTTCTCTCCTTTGTCCTTATGGCATTTATAGGTTATTCACAAGCTCACATTGTAAAAATTATAGGTCACCTTGTGGTCCCCCTGAATAGAGATTATTTCCCCATTATCAGTTGGAAATTTTAGCATGAGCCTCTTAGTTAATTGGAATGTCTCGAATGCGTTCATTGAAGGTCTCCCCATGATTGCATTGTAACTAGTGGGACAGACAACCATAAGGAAATTGTAATTGTGAGTTTTATAGTTGTATAAGTCTTCTAGTGTGAACCGAGTCTCGTAGTATTATGATAAGTGTCAAATTTACATATATTTGGATATCATTTTAGACACTTATTCGATTTATATGCTTGAATTACTGATCATTTGAACTCTCAAAGTAGTTAATTCAGTAAATACTTAATTTCAGCATATAGATAGTGTAAATATTAGTTTTTCTATGTATCTAACTTGGAATTTGGATGCAAAGAAGAAATTCACAAAGAATCCAAGTTTTAGGTGAAAAAACAGACCCTCGTCTTAGTTCGTGGTGATCGTCTGGCTTTATATATCGTCCGACTCCATGATCGTCTTGCCTCATGAAAGATCGTTTGAGGTCTCGTCTGACTCCATGAAACAAGAATCTGGCAGAATCCCAACGCTCATGCGTTGGAACTCAACGCTCATGCGTTGGCTCAAAGGCAGATGAGGATCATTTTACAAGAGGCGGTGTAGGAAACTTAACGATGAAGAAAAATAGAGCAGCTGATTCAGCAACCAACAAAGGCGGTTTGACTAAGCAGCCACTGCTCAGCAAGTTGGCAAAGGCGATTGAAGAAAACTTACCAATGAAGTTTTCCGCCATGAACAGAACCTTAAACCTGCTCTATTTTTTCCTATAAAAAGAGACCTTCATTCAGAACACAGGGAGTTGGATTTTGAGTAGAATAATAGAGTTGGATTATTTTAAGAACTACTTCTAAAACAGAGGCAGAGCAGGAGCTAGTGAAGGATTCTAGTGAAGAGTAAGTAAGCCAGGAGAGAGAAAGGAAGTTCTGTGCATCGGTACATCGCCGTAATGTGGGAACGCTTCGTCGTCGTCGTCGCAAGCCTCCAGAATCCAATATTTCTTCTTGTAAGCTTGTAGCATCCATGGAAATGGATAGCTAAACCTCTATCGTTGGAATTAGTTGTAGCCTTTTGATCCTCTGATGTATTTATAACTGATATTTCATATATAAATCAATGTTTCTGTGAATGGTTTCAATGGTTTACCTTATGTCTAATGCTTGTTTTCGCTTAATTACCTAGAACATGATTATGGATTTGATAGTGTAGTGGGAACTAGCTACTTGAATCTGAAATAGGTAATATCATCTATTGTATCTAAGGCCTAAGAATGGGGTTAGATCATTAGTCCAAACAAACATCCATGTCTAATGCTTCTTGCTTTATTAATCGATCAAGGGATTGTAGATTAATATAGTTGAGTTGATAATATTTTACGTCGGGGGACTGGGTAATAAGATAAGAACCGATGTGATAAAACCAACATAGAAGAGGATTTGTATGAGAATTCAATGAGTATGTCAAGATTAATCGGTGAAAACTAATCCCAACAGCTTCCGTAACTGCTTAAACTCCATTATGATATTTGGTTCAGTTCTGTTTAAATTCACTCCAAAACAATCAATTCATTTTATCCATTGTTTAGTTAATTACATTAAAGTACCGCATTTTTATCGCAATTCTCTGTGGTTCGACAAAAACCGTTGCTATACTACATTTGAATCTTGAAAGGGATTTTGATAGTGGTTAAGTGACAACTTTATAAATTCTTTTAGTGGACGGTTTTTAATACGTACAAATCCTTTCAACATATTCCACGAGGGTTCTTTTGAATCCTCCAAACCTTATCAACTCCTGGTCTAATGGAATCCAGTCTTTATAGGGAAGACCCACTACTACACTCTCGCATCAGAGGTTTGTGTTCGCTTGTTTTCTAAGGCCTTATTCTTATACTTTACCTGATGGGCACCATTGAGCTCTTTAGTTTCCATCTCCATGAGGATATCTTCCTTGTTGATAAATTTCAGAGATCTTTCTTTAAATATTGGCGAGTGTCTGGGGTAGGCGACTGGCTAGAGTTAACGCAAACGAGGATCTTTGTTTCAGAGATTCTACTGCAATATGAAACATAATATCCTGGGGTAAATTCGGATTTAAAGAGGCCTCATGATAAAACCTGGAGAGAGATGTCCATAAGGGTTCATTGTCCGATTGAGTGATGTGGGCCAAGGAATGAGAGGTCCTTGAAATATCCATGTTATTAATCCAATGATACACAAATTGAGTGGAGAGGTTGTGCCAACTCTTAACGGGTCCAGGCACCAGGGGCTGTAATCGCGCAAGTGCAACTTTCCTCAACGTTGAAGGAAAAGTTTGATATATAATTTCGCGAGGAGCTCTAAGTCAACTCACCTTATTCTCGAAAGTATTGAAGTGTGGCCAGGAGTCAATTACCCACGTGTAGGGCTCAATCGTAAGAACCTTCCAAAATCCATCTGACAATTGTAGGGTTACCAAAGTTGGGGAATAAGGAGTCAGGAAAGGGAGGAGTCCATCATCCTCTTTGACGTGTGAATTATCTTCCAGTCCCCGTATGTAGGTGAACGTTGGGCCCGACTCACATTGTGGCTAACCGCATAGGTTTCCACTTGACTCACGTTGGGCCCATATGCGCTATCTATTGGATGCGACTCTGAATGACTGGGTTATCCACTTGGACAAGTACAAAGTTGTGATAGGATGGCTACATTGGCTTGTTGAATGATCGTACCTTGTACAAGTATATTTTTGGCCAGATTGGTTACCATCGACATATGGTTATGTTCTCTTTTCTGCTACAACTAGTGGCGATGCAGAAGGAATTGCATTTTGGAAGCTGTTGGCCCTATGAAAGTGGTCGTGGATGGTTCTTTGGACATTTGTTCTGTGGAGACGTAGAGTTTCGTTCACCTCCATCTCCATGTGATTTTATTTTTGGTGGACTTGATCTTTTTCGACCATAATGAGATGCCCTTCGTGGTAGGGAGTATTGTTCCTTTGTTACCTTCTTGTTTTTCCCACAGATGATGCCAATGTTCGGGCAAGGGAATACTGAACCTTAGTATATGACGTAGGCAAGGTGGTAATGTTGCTCTGTTGGAATTCTCCTCCATTTCCTTTGCATTCCATAGTTGGCCTTAGAGAGAGGTGAGAGCTTGTCTCACTAGTTTCTGAAGCATGGTCAAGAATGAGAGAGGAATAAGATTCCATAACTGCTTAGCGATGAGTTTATTTAGTTAATTGTGCGTGTAACACCCCAATTTCTGGTTGAGGGTCACATAGTAATAAGCGGAAAATATGTAAACCTCTCTCAAATAACTCAATTTTCAAGAATAGAACGGCTCTCAAATTAATACAATTATACTTAACCCATAAATATTTTAAATAAACAACAAGTAACGAGTAGTAACAAAAAATAATATATTTGCACCAAGTGTTGTTTGTTCAAAAGCAGCGGAAATAAAAACAGCGTATGAACTTCTACAAGATTCTCCGGTTCCTCTGGACCTTTTTTCACCAACTCATCCTTGCACCAAATTCATCCTCCATGCTCATCGTCGCCCTGATTATCTATGGCGTTAAGCGCCCAATCAACACACAACAAACAGAAAAGGGTTAACTCCAAACACAGGAAATAATTAACATCAATTGTGATAAACAAACAATGAAATTAAACAGTAAATAGTAGCATGAATTTCAGCAATAGCCACAAGGATATACACACAAGCTCTCACATTAAAACATCACCTAACCATGTTTGTTAGTCCATCATCAAACACCCTCATTCTCAGGGCAGTTTCACTTGAGATTTAACCCATCCTATCACCCGCAGTCTCAGGGAAGATTCCACTGGGATTAAACTCATCTCATCACCCTGGTAGTTTCACTTGATATTTAACCCATCCTATCACACGCAAGTCTCAGGGTAGATTCCACATGGATTAAACTCATCTCATCGTTTACAAATACAGTTAATTCCTCAAGGGTTCATCAACATCATGCATCTCAAAATAACTCATTTTATCTCATCAAACCTCAACAACATGTACACCACATATAACATATTACATCATCTAAAACAAGTCCAGAAGCAGTCAAAGACACACCACAATCAGAATCCTCAACACATAAACACAATTCACCACAAATCGATAAAGCAATTCTGACAACAAGTTATCCTTAGCTTCAAATAGGTTTCATGCACTTGTTCTCCGACCGAACAAGATAAAATACATTTACATAACAATCAACAACCATTGGAAGGGTGGAAAACCAACTCAAAAGGATTTAAAACCAAATAACGCAAAACAACAATTTGTTGTCAGAGGCCTAGCGCCCAAGCACTAGGTTCCAACGCTCATACGTTGGGCCTCTGTCTGGCAACATGAAACTGAGTAGAATCTCAATGCCTAGGCGTTTGGAGTTCAACGCTCATGCGTTGGCTCCCTGCCAGAAAGCCCATAAACAGTGTTTTTCACCCAAAAATCAATTTTAAACCCTACTTTTCGAAAACAAGACTTTTCCATGATCAAAGTTCATTATAGAATCAATTAAAGATAATTTATACTCAAAACTCAAAGGATTTTCCAAAACAACAAATCATATGAACAAGGGAGATAACAAGGTTTTCGACCAAGAACAAGGGAAAAAGACCTACCTTGCTTGTTGTATGATCAAGGGGAAATGAACAACAGATCTAGACCATTAATAGTTCGGAGGAAACTCGAGGGAATCCAAGCAAAAATCATGGTCAAGGTCCTTGTAGTTGGGGAGAAAAGGAAAAGGAAAACCGAAACGATAGAGTCGTGTTAGCGTCGGTTTTGGTCATAGAACGAACTCAGAATCGAAAAAGCACGAAAATTTTACCGGAAGATCAACACTAGGACTTCTTGAAGGAGAGGATTAGAGGGTCAATTTTGTCTTCCAATAGAGGAAAACGCAGCAGCAACAAGGAGAAGTCAGCAACAGAAAATGGACTAGGGTTTTGCTCTAGGGTGAAAAACAAGCCCTCTCACCTCCTTAACTCAGAACAATCAGCCATCAACACCAATTAACACTCATCAAACTCCATTAAGTCACAAGACAACTCATTAAACTCCATTAACCACAAGACAACGCCTTAAAACTCCATTAAAGGTCCTTAATACCCAATAATATTCAGAATTCAAATTTGAAATTTAAACCTATCAAGCCACAAGAAAGTCTGAACCAAAAAAAAAACTTATCTTGCCAAGATTCGAACCCTTACCATGTAACCGAAATACAGAAATCTTAACCACTTAGCCAAAGCCAATCTTGTTATAACTCAAGCAAAACTATTTTTATGATCCTCAAAGAAAAACCAACATGACCCAACCAAATATCTGAATAGCCCAAGGCTAGAATTTATTTAATAGGATTTGAAGGACTAAGTTCCGATTACAAGAAAACGGAGGACTAGATTGTAATTATTTAAACGGAAAGGACCAAAAATGCAATTAATCAAAACTCAAAGGACTAAAATGTAAATACTCAAAATTGAGGGTCTTACAGTGCGTAAGTTTGAGTGTCTCTATGTTTATGTTGTATCACTTCTTTACTCACTCACTCTCACTCTCTCACACACACACATGGTTGTCTCTACTCCCTCCTATGTTTCAGCTGGTACAAGGACCGTGTGATGACTGTGATTTAATGAGAGAAATGATGATGGTAAGATAAATAATGTACTTATATATACGGGGCCGGAACCCCGCGGGGGCAGGGAGAGTGCTCTCCATCTCCGTCTCCAAATTATTATCGGGGAATTTCCCCGTCCCATCCCCACAGGGAAAAATTTCCCCGTCCCATCCCCACAGGGAAAAATTTCCCAAGGTCGAGGCCCCAAATGGGACAGTTCCCACGAGGATCCCCATCTTCAGGTAAAAATTAACATCCCTAGCGTGATTGGGTGCTAACCATTCGATGGGTTCCCAGAGAGGTCAATGTTGCTACAGACTGGCTGGCTAGAGATGGTTCTTGTCACCGGGTACCAGTGTCATTGAGGTTCTCTCGGTAGATCTGAAAACTCTCTTATTAAGAGATACAGTCTTTGCTTGTTTGTTGTACTAGTTTTCGATGAATAAAAAAAATGCTATCCGCTTGTTACTCCTGCGCTTTTTTTTTCTCTTTTTGATCATCACTCCTGTGCTTCTAAGTAATTTCTTGCACTGTGTATTTCGCGGATGATTCATACGAGTACTAGACTTTGTTTAATTTTTCGGATGAAATTCACTAAGTATTTTTTTTAATTATAAAATGTCCAATTCATTTTAAGAGAAATATGTTATTTTTCTTCTTGAATATGTAACCATTGATAATGCTTGATGGATTGGGCAAGCACTTCGCCCAGTAGAGGGCGACCTAGCGACCAGAATGAGGACCAGCGTATGGCGAGCTGGGCGAGCAGAATGAGGACTAGTGTATGGCGAGCTAGGCGACCAGAATGAGGATCAGCGTATGGCGAATTAGGCGGCTAGGGAGGCACAAGGTTACAGCTGTTGGGCCTAGTGTTTTGAGGCCCAGAGGCCCATATTATGTAATCTAGGGTCTTAAATGCTATTTATGACTCCCCCCTCTATAAATAGCTAGTGGGGGCACATGTAAAATGGGACTTCTTTCTAAACCTAATTTCTAGTTGTTCCATGTTCCTAGAATAATAGATATTATATGAGTAAACCTCCAATTTGGTCCCTGAAAGATCACACCTATGGCTGTTTGGTCCTCATATTATTTTTACCCACCAAGTTAGTCCCTGAAAGATTCTCCGTTAGTCAATCTGGTCCCTGGAATATTTTTTTGTCAGGTTCCTCAAAGATTCACCGTTAGTCAATCTGGTCCCTGAAAGATTTTTCCCCGTCAGGTCCCTGGACGGAAGTGTAAGTCAAATTAGTACCTGAAAGAGTAAATCATCAGTCAATTTAGTCCTCCGTTATTAAAATTTTACAGAAAGAATGTGAGTTGGGTTCGAACCTGAGATCTGAGAGTGGCAAAACAAAGCCTTTGCCAGTTGAGCTACTTAATCAATTAGTAAATATGTGAATACAAATATATTTATATCATTCTTGTTCTTCTTCTCGGACTTACTAAAATGTGAACAAGATTAAAATTCGAATTTACTAAAATGTCCCTGTATCTACATCCCTCACTCCAACAGACATCCACCTTCTCTCACCTGGATACAGAGCCACCTTAGACACCCCTTAATCAACATAGCCGGCAGCTGAACCTAAACTCCAACGCCATACTAGAGCCACCTCGCCGCGCTGTGTGACCACGGCGTCGTGAAGGCACTAGGCCTCCGCCGAGCTCCATCTCCCTCTACCAAACGACCACTGCACCACGCCGCACCACCATTTTGTCCCCTTCTCGGACCACTGGTGCGCCTTACTCGTGTATAGTGGAGCAAAAGGTTGAGGGTTTCCGGTGTGGTGCCTTGGGGTTTTCGATTTTGGCTGCTCTAGGTCTCTGATTTGATGGCTCTAGGTTTCTGATCTAGGAAGTGAGAAGGAGATTGAGTGGGTTCTGGGTTCTGGATCTGAATATTTGGTGAGGGTGGTGTGCTGAAAGTTGGGATTTTGAGGATTGTTGTTGAATTTCTGGCTTTGTTCTTCATTTTCTAGCTTTGTTCTTCATGTTTATGGGTTTGGGGTAAGTTCATTATCTTCATCTTGATCTTTGGGTTGTTTTGGCAGGTTCATCATCTTCATCTTTGATTATACATGAATTTATAATTACCAGGCGCAAGAGAAGAACAAAAGCAAGGTGGAAGAGGAGGACAAAGATAAGGCAAAAGAGAAGGAGAATGTGAAAGAGAAGGAGAAGGAGGTTGAAACAAAATGGACAAGGTAATCTGTTGCATCACCAAGTCATTAACATAGGCCTTGCATTGGAAAAAATGTTGATCCACTTAAGAATTGCAAATTTCTCGACATATATGCAGAAAAGGTACTTACTGACGGCAAGCTAATTACAATACCAATGGAGGAAAAAATGTTTGGCCATGTTTATTTTGAGCATATTGGTTGTGAGGAGCTCCGTAAAATCACTCGACATGGTGAATTATTTGCATCAGTGATTTGCGTTTACATGAGGTACTTTGTTAAACTTAAGTGCGCACAAGTTTTTTGTTTTCTTAGTTCAATAATGATGTTAATCGTATATGATTTGTATAATCTTATTTAAGGTACTTGTTTGATCAATGTGTGGCTGGAAATTTGTGTGAGAGATTTGCATTTCTCAGTCCTCATCGAACAACGCACCTCGTGAAGCAACAAAGCCAGTATATTGCAGATACAATAAAGTCACATGCACACTCAGACCAATTATATCTCGCACCAATCAATACAGGGTGAGAAATTTATATGATCAATTTATAACTTTATAATCAATTTATATGAAACTTAGTTACTTGACAGTTTGTTCGTTTAACATATGTTGTAGGGGACATTGAGTGTTGATTGTGATCAATGTCACCAAAGGGACCTTATCTTTCTTGGATCCTTTGCATGGTGATTTAAGAAACCACAAAGAAATGAAAGAAATATTTGATCGATAAGTATATAGATCTACCGTACTATATAGTCTTACTATTCGACATATTTACTCATTGGGTTATTCATTTATTTTGTTAGCGCAATGAAGATCTACCGTGCTACATGCAATGATAAGAGGATTAAATGGAGCAAAGCCAAATGGAATACTATAAAGGTATATATATTTACATAACTGAAACCAACTATATCCACCAAATCACTTATATTTTTTATTTCTTTTTGTAGTGCATTGCTCAAGCAAACATATAGATTGTGGATACTATGTGCTAAGCTTTCTTAGAGACACCATTGCGCACAATCAATCTACAAATCCTGATGCGGTATGAAACTTTACATTTATTTGTTGTTTATATAACAAAATTCTTATCTTTTTGTATTTTTAATATGTAATCTAACTCTAATTTTGGTTATTTTTACTATCATTTTACAGTACTTCTCTGATTGTCAATTCGACTCCTACGATCAGGTCCAGCTAACTGAAATTAAAGAAGAGTGGGCTGCTTATGTATTACAAAATTTTGCCTAAAATGTGTAAATGTGGGCTGTTTAGGTTAATTAACTGTACTATTAAACTCATTATGGATTATGTTTGTTGTGTACATATTACATTGGTTGTACAGTATTTTGTTAGGGGTGTTTGGTCTATATATATGTTCTGCCACATACTGTTGATCATGATTGCATGATGGATATGATATAATTATTCTCTAATTTGTACGTAGCACGATTTTGAGGCATGAATCATGATTGAAATGGAATTTGGGTTATGAAGTTTTTAAAAATCATGAAAATGCCATGTTTTTTCTGCATAATTCTGTCTGATAGTCGCTCCGCTACCTCATAGGGTTGCTTAGTGGCCCTGGGCAATGAAAAACCACTCTATGGTCGCTCAAGACCTCATAGGGTCGCTCAACGCCCCTGGACAATGAAAAAATGCCTTTTTGGTCGCTCAGCGACCCTGCCAATACACTTCTCTGGTCCCTTGATTTCAAATGAGCATTAGATTACAGGCTGTTTGACAAAAAAAATAAAACCAAGCATATTACCACGGTTCTTACCTGAACCGTGGTAACAAAGGTAAAGAAAATAAAAAACAAAACATATTACCACGGTTCATATACAGAACTGTGGTAACAGAGGTAGAAAAAACCAAACATATTACCACGGTTCTTACTAGAACCGTGGTAACAGAGGAACAAAAATACCACAGTTCCGCCTTGAACCGTGGTAACAGAGGTATGATATTACCACAGTTTTTCCTTGAACCGTGGTAACAGAGGTGTGATATTACCACGGTTCCTCCTTGAACCGTGGTAATAGAGGAATGATATTACTACAGTTCCGCCTTAAACCGAGTATTGCAGATGTATGATATTACCACGGTTCCATCTTCAACTGCGGTAATTGATCTATTACTACGCCGAGCAATACCACGATTTAATCGTGGTAGCTGGTTGCTCGGAATCGTGGTTATATGACAATTCTGTAGTAGTGATTCTCTTGATTTGTAGCAACCAAGGGCCTGTTTGATTACCGTTTTTAAAAACTGTTTTCTGTTTTCAAAAACTAAAAAATTATACTTCATCTCTTTCTTTGGCTGACTCAGCATTTCCATAAATATTGCCATGTGGGTGGTTTCATTATAGCCTATAACGACTATGTAAAGATAAAAGATGCACTTACTTCAATTTATGGAATAAGAGACCGTATCTCATATTTATGGGAATTAGTTCCAACACCACCCTCATTGGTTCCTCCACCATCCCTTGTTTTGATCCATTTACCATTTTACTATTAAAAAACAAATTTTATTCCTTACATATCCCTCATACCATCTCCTTCCTTCCTCTATACTTATCTCTCACCACCATCCCCATATTCATTTCCTCATCACCATTCTCACCTCCATCCCCTTTCATTATTCACCTTCACAACCACCATCATCTTTCTTTTCTCTATAAACCATAACCTTCCCTCATAACTATCCTCATCCGACCTCAAACCAACCTCACCCATCATCTTCTCCAGCCCACCCATCACCTTTTCCAACCTCGTCCCATATTTAACGTGCTTTTTCATAAAAGTTTTTGGCGTTTTGAAAAAAAAATTGCACTTGTAAGTGCGATTTTTCCTTCGTTGTCGCATTTACAAGTACGACCAGGGAGAACAAATCACACTTATAGATGCGACACAACTTGTTTTATTAAAAAAAATTAATATATACTATCGCACTTGTAAGTGCGAAATAAGAGGAAAAATCACAGTTACAAGTGTGACCAGGGAGGATAAATCACACTTATAGGTGTGACACACCTTATTTTATTAAAAAAAAATTAATATACACTATCCCATTTGTAAGTACGAAATGAGAGGAAAATCACAATTATAAGTGCAATTTTTTTTCAAATCGCGAAAAACTTAAAAGTTAACATTTAGAACACTCACAACAACTACAAGCCAATGCAAAATTTGTGTTGACGAAGAAGAAGGGTGGGTTGCATGTTGAGATTGAGAGATGAGAAATAAATGTTGCAGGTTTAAGGACTGTAGTTTTTTTTTTAGGATAATTTAATTTTTTTTTAATTTAAAAGTATTTTAGATATTAATAAAATAAGAAAATGGTGGAAGAATTGGTAGGATCAATTCTCGATATTTGTTACCTGTAGTCCATAGATATATTTCCAGGACCACGAAGAACATGGGAACGTGAGAAAAGTTGGGAAGTGTGGGCCTGCAGTTTACTTTTGTACCAAATATCAATTTGTCGTTTCTGGGTCAGTACAAGTACTGTATTTTGAGAACCACGAATTTAGTGAAAAAATAGACAAATAATGATTCACTCATATTTCTCTTTCTCTCTTTTTAGTTTTTCACTTTTTTTTTATAATTTTTTTCCCGCTTTTATTACTATACTTCTAATATATAACACTTTTTTTTATCACTTGTCTTTTTATTTTATTTTTTAATGATAGTGAGAAAGAAGTGTGAATAAATTATTAGTCAAAACAACACTTAACCCTAAAACCTACCTGGTTGGCGAGCTGTCGTCCGTTAATAATTGAAAGTTCTTTGTTAAAAAAAATACTGGCCAATTTGTATTTTTGTTATTCAAAACAAGATTAATATAATTATGAAGGTCAGTCTGTAATGACTGAGAATTTGCCAAAAAAGTAATGACTGAGAAGATTTCTCCGGTCACTTTCATGGTTGTTGACAACACTTTTTATATTCCACGATGTACACACAACTTATGTTAATCATCTATAAATAAATAATTATCTTCATTGTTAATTTTATTCAATTATGACGTAAAAAAAACTATATACAATTACGATCGACCTCTCATTCAAGTGGCAAAGAGCGAGAGATTGAACTCTCATCTGGAGAAATTTAGGTACTTAAAATGAGATTATAAATTTGAAATTTACTGCCACGAATAAATGAGTAAAAGGATGTATCATAATCATATTATAAAATAGAATTAGATAACTCACATTTATTTTGATTATACATAATTAGACTTAAGGGTGAAATATTCTCATACTACACAATGTCTTGGTTTCCTCTTTGAAGTGGCGAGCTGAAAATGAGCTGGTGGAGTGCGTGGAAATGTGTGTTCGTGGAGATGTGAAAAGAGAGGTTTCGTGGCAAATAATGAAGCACGCGGTGCTAGTCCAAGTGGCTTATTGCATGGGTAGTTAGGTTTAGGTGTCACAATTTAGTTAAAGCTTGTCGTCATATTGAAGCATGGTTGGACTTCATGAGTTGACCAATATGATTGAAATTAAGGTGTACTATGGAGTGTTGGACCAGTTTTAAATTTTAATTATAGATTCAATTTGATAAGGAGGAATTCTTTCATGAATTTATTCCAAAACTTATTAAGAGAATAATACTATTTGGCTCGGCCACTATAATATTTAAAGTCTTCATCTACTACCAAATAACAGCGGTTTATTTAAAAAAAACCGTGGCCTCAAGCTTAGGCTATTTTGCTGTGGTTTCCATGCAGCGGTCCAAGTGGTTGTGACCAAACTCAAGTGCCACTTGTAGATACTCCGTGTTTATCTTTGTTCTTGTTTCTGCCCACTGATATCAGCACAGGTTCACGACCTGTACACATGTTCGCTTGCTAAACTTGATGTTATGATTTTATTGTGCTATTAATTTGCTTAAAAAATATGTATGAGCAAATTAAAAACATACGAATATAATGTGAAAAACTATAAAATCGGAGAAAATTAAAATCATGGTCGTGGTTGAAATTAACAACTAGAGAATAATCACTATATGAAAATTACTACAACAACTAGACTTCACTCTCAACCATTTCATGGCCCAGTATTCTCACACTCTCCAAAATAAGTATTTAAACTACATCTCATAATACTCTTAAGCAAGAGCATAAGAGAAAATAAAACACAGATATAAGCTTAAAATGTTTCACAGTGCTTCGCTACAAAAAAATGGTGATTTAGCCGCGGTTAAAAGTTCAACTGACGGCGGTTAGAACCGCCGGTAAATTCCACTGACGGCGGTTCCCAAGCTGCCAAGAATCCGACCGTCGCCAACATATTTACCGGCGGTTGGGCAAACCGCCACGTAAACCGCCGCAGGAGATTTAACGGCGGTTGGAACCGCTGCTAATATTACTTCCTCAACACTTACAATCGTGGGTCTTCACTGCGGTTGCAACCGCTGCAAAATTGTAGGAAAATATGACAACGGTTTAACTGCCGGTAAAAGTACAAACGACACTTATTATTTTCTCATATAACGGCGGTTCCCAAACTTCCAGGAATCCGACCGTCGCCAATATATTTACCAGCGGTTGGGAAAATAGCCACGTAAACCGCTGCAAGAGATTTAACGGCGGTTGGAACCGCCGCTAATGTTACTTCCTCAACACTTACAATCACGGGTCTTCACGGCGGTTGCAACCGCTGCAAAATTGTATGAAAATATGGTAGCGGTTTTAACCGCCGGTAAAAGTACAAACGACACTTATTATTTTCTCATATAACGGCGGTCCTAACCACTGCCAAATCTTTTTGCCTAATATTTTAGCGGCGGTTGTCAATCGCAACCAACATTTTACATAAAATATATATTTTTTGTTTTTGCCTATATTTTTTTTGCCCTGCTTTGTTATTTTAGGTAAAAAAATAAAATAAATCCTAACAGATACATATATATGTAGCAAATAAATCCATTCAAACAAACTAAAATACTTACTTAAGTATAGTATCAATAAGTCTTACATAGCCAAAAGTGCTTCAAAAAAAGCCAAAATAAAAATAACATAGGATTTGAACATTGTTCACACATGCATGATCAACCAAGTACATAACTAGATATATTAATAATCTAAATAGTCTATTGCGATGGTGCTCTTCGATCTTCAAACACATGACTAGACGAGGAAGAGGGCTTCATTTCTCTTGGTGACTCCAAGTTAGTGAACTGAAATAAAAAAGAAATAATAGATTAAGTGCTAGTTGGTGAATAAGTTAAAAATGCTTAGCAAGTCTTGAGAGAATTTGTTTACCCCATTTCCCCTATGAACTTGCATAAGGAAAGCAAGTTTTTCCTTCAAAAAATCCATTTCAGCAACTTGTGCTTTTAAAGTATCAACTTCAGCAGCTTTTTCTTTCAGAGACTCAATTTCAGATTGCATTTTTTCGATCCAGCTATCATTTTCATTCGTTGATTTGCCAAACTTGGGTCCAGTGGCCTGAGTTGGAGTAACTCCAAGACCCAAGCCTCGTACATATCCAGGATGTTCCTTTCCAAATACATCAATGAATGCTTCATTTTCAGATGAACAATTTTCAATTGCATTGAGCAAATGATCCTGCATATAATTTTAAAGAGACACGTGTATCAGTGTACCAATAAGCCACAATGATAAAGTTTTCAATGAAAATATAAATAAATGGCTAACAATAAACTATACTCACAGATTTTTCTCTAGCTTCATTATTAATAAAAGATCCATCATGCTTTTTGTGAGAAACAATATACATGTCAGCTCTATTATATGATCGTCCATCTTGCAACTCCTAAGTTTTTGCACCATATAAACAATAATCATATATTTAATTGATATTTCTAATAATTTTAAATATCGACAGTTCGAGTAAATTTTACCAGCTCATCTCTCTTCCTTGCAAGTGACTTCTGAACTTTGTGGATTGTTTGATGAAGAGCCTATTTGGTCAGTTGGTGTGGATACACACCTCCGAGGAGCATGTCTGGATCTACAAGTCATACCTGTATATAGCATGGATAAGATATTACTAGAACTTGCACAGTTTCACAACAACACAACACTAGCCAATTATAATTTGATCTCAAATCAAAAAATTAAACATACATTGAATAACAAAAATAATTAGATTTTTCCACCAAAGATCAACCATAATAATATTGTATCACAATGATTCATTAATGATAGTAATAGAACCACACAAGAAAGGGGGGTTTGAATTGTGTGTGTGTTTTTATAAATCTTTTTGCGAGATAGCTATTATAAGTTCAAAAACGTTTGTCAAAGAAGTGCAGCGGAAATAAACCTACAACTTGAACGATAAAGCACACACACGATATTTATCCTGGTTCACCCCCTTAATCGACAGGGCTACGTCCAGTCCTTGGCTTCACCAAGATTTTCACTATTTAAACAAAATAGTACAAGTGTTCTCAGGGACTTCTCCCAGTATTCTAAGGACTACTCCTTTACAAGTATTCTAGTAGGACTTCTCCTTTTTCTCTCGAGTGTTAGACAGGACTCCTCCCAGTTCTTTTACAAGAAAACTTGGTTTCTACAAAATCTCTTGAGTAAGAGTGGGTAGAAAATGTGAAGAACAGAATTCAGAGATGATAAACAAGTTGGTTCTCTGAAGGGCTTGTGTGAGAAAGGATAAGATTTTTTCACTCTGTAAAGAGCTTCACACTAGTTGGCGACAGAACTCAGAGAATAGATAAGTTGGGGGTTGCTGAGTGTCTTGGCTTAAAGCTTGTTTGATCGTAGATAGACTTGGAAAGTTTGAATGCTTTGATTGTGTGAAAGTCGCCAAGTTGAAGCTGATGCTAAGTCCACTATTTATATCTTCAGTAGGATGATCACTGGAAGCTTTGCTGAAGATCTTCAAAATAGTTCCGTTTGAATTTCTGCTTGATTGTGAGTAACGGATACTTCTGCATTTGCTTGTTGCAATCTGCCAGATAATGAATGTTTCTTCAATAATGCAAGACGGTATCGTCTGGTGATGCATTTTTCCGTGACCCATAGGGTCTGCAATTAATGCTCATGCCTTACAGCTAATTGAGTCATTAATGCTCTGACCAGAATATTTGAATTTGACCGTTGGGGAGATACGATGATCAGAAGGTATCGCCACTAATTCAGTAAAAGCAGCTTGAATTAAGGAATGTTAGAGGATTTTAATCTTCAGGGAATGAGGCGCTTAATTCTGTCCCTTTCGCCATTAATGCTCTGAAGAACCACGAGGTGCACGACAACTCATCTTTGGGTTGAACAAACGATTACCTTCAGGACATTTCGTTTTGCACGAGTCTTCAACCATTGCTTTAGTCAACTCAACATTCTTCATAAATTCAGTAGCTGATCAACCAGACGTTCATCACAGGCGGACGGACTCTCTCTAGTGGCAGACTGATTCACATAGGCGGACGGATTTCTCTATTGTCCTCTATTTGACAATTTGCTTTTGATAATGCTTTGTCGAAATCCTCGCAGTATATCTCCAATTAACAAGTGTTCCTGAATATGAAAACTTTGAAGAAGTCAGCAACACTTAGCGAAATTGTTATTTATCAAAATATAGTAACTCATTAAATTGTTTGATTCTAACAATCTCCCCCTTTTTGATAATGACAATTTCCTTAAAAATGAGAGTAATATATTTTTATGATTTCCTCCCCCTCAGTTCAGGATTCGTTTATGAGATTGCTCCCCCTAAGTTTATGCTCTCTTCTTTTTCATTTTTAGATATACCTTCTCCCCCTTTGGCATTATCAAAACATAGATAGAGTAATGCATAGGAGAAAAATAGAAACTAAAGTAGCCATTAAGAACATAGAAAGTTAAAGAAGATAGAGAACAATAAAAGTAAGAGTCAAGAGGATGGCTTGGAGTGCCCAAGAAGTAGGGCCATAGTGTCTTGCAGGCGATCAAAGCGAGCATCCATTTTGATAGTGAGGTGGTGCTGCATGTTGTTAAGCCGAGCATGCACATTGTAACACCCAAATTTTGGGTTGAGGGTCACATAGTAATTACGCGGAAAATATACTTTGAAACCTCTCAAAAACACTCAAGTTCCAAAGATCAACGTTACTCGATATTAATAATTAATAATTATCCCGTAATAGAAATATAATCATCTCAACGCGATTAAGTTCCAAAATAATTAAAGTGGCACCGACATGTGCAAAATACCAAACATCGCAAAAAGAAAGAAAATTACAACTTCTTTATTTGAATCTTCCTCGTCACTTGTTCTATCTTCAAGTCACCGCTCCTGGACCTCATTGTCCTGATCATCTATGGCGTTAAGCGCCCAAACAAATCAAACAAGGCAAACAAGAAAGGGTTAACTCGTAAATAGAGGAAAAACATATTATCAATTGTGATAGTAAAAAAAAAACACAAGTTCACAAGACTGAATCCATCAAGAACATAACAAGAACAAGAACACAATAATTAATTTCCACGTCACCAGATCAATTAAGGTGTGCAAATGCTCTCTACTACTATATGCTTATAGTTATAATATATGGCCATTACGTCACCCTTCTCGGGCCAAAACATCACCCTTCACGGGCCAAGACATCACCCTTCACGGGCCAAAACATCACCCTTCACGGGCCAAGACAATCACGTGGGACAAAGATCCACCACATTGCCCTTGGTTGATTACCATCAACCTAAGAATCCTCAGTTGATCCCGCGAGACAAAGTGCCGCCACATCAACCCAATATATATATAAGATGCATATGCTATGACTATGCTAAAATTCATAATCCTCATGGACCAACAGTCCACACAATACTTCAGTCATAGCACACCACATGCACAATATAATCATCTCCACACAACAACAAAAAAAACAACATTCTTATTTTAATATTAAAACAGAAACAACATTACTAAAATTACAGAAACAGCAGTGTTTATATACAGAAAACAGCAGTGTTTACATACAAAAAAAAACATCAGTGTTTATATACAGAAAACAGCAATGTTTTTATACAGAAAATAGCAGTATATTTTTCAAATACAGAAAACAGCAGTGTATTTTTAAAACAGAAACAGCAGCACGTAAAATACAGAAAATAGTGGCTATTTTAACACAGAAAACAGCAGCACAAAAATACAGAAAACAGTGGCACTTTTAATACAGAATTTGCAGTTCTTAGAAAAATACAGAAACAGAATACAGCAGTAAAAAAAAACAGAAAACAGAGTTATAAACAAACAGAAACAGTGGCAATTTTAATACAGAAAACAGAATACAGCAGAGTTAAAAATAACAGAAACAGCACCCTTTGTTTTGCCACGAAGAGGGCTCGATTACCACCACTTTACAGCATACTAATATGCCAACAATTCCTCAGAGACAACTCTCAAAATCACCCAAAACAGAATCCATGAAGTAACATGCAAACCATCACAAAACCAACATAGAAACCTAAGAAAAACGAGTTACCCTTACCTCCGAGAGGGTTGCACGCAAGTGTTTCCACACCTTGTAAGACAAAAACATATATACATACATTAACAATCATGAAGCAAGGTCGAAAACAACTCCTAAGAATTTTAGACCAAGGAAACAAAAAAACAACAATTTGCTGACAGGGGCCTAGCGCCCAAGCGTTGGGTTCCAACGTTGAAGCGATGGGTCCCTGACTTGCAGCACGAACTGGGCTAAATGCCAACGCCCAGGCGTTGGGAGTCCAACGCTCATGCGTTGGCTCCCTGCCAGAAACCCTAAAATCATGTTTTCACTCGAAAAATCATTTTAACCCAACACCTTTCGAAAACACAAATCTCTCATATCCAGAATCAATTTTATGGTCTAAAAATTAAGTTTCCTACCTCAAGAATAAAAAGGTTCCATTTTTATATTCAGAACATTTGCACTAGAACTATCGCTAAACGTTGAATCGGAGATGAGGAAAAGACTACCAACCTCGTCGAGTGTTTATCAAGGTCAGTTGCACCACGTGTCCAGGGCCTTCGAGAGAGAAAAGAGGCACGGAGCTTGATGCAGAACAAAAGGTTTAGACAAGAGGAATTAGCCCTAAAGACAATAGGAAATTGTTCTCCAAAGAAACTTTTGGATAGTTTTTGATCGCTTACCGATAGGACAGACACCACGAACTTTGAAAGGACTGAGTGTGAGGTTTGAGCACCACGAAAAATGGAGGGATTCAGAGCTTGATCACCACCAAGAAGAAGGAGAGGTTCGACCAAGCAACACAAAATTCCAGCAGCACTTCGGAAACACAGAATAAGGGGTTCTAGGCCTTTTTCGGAAAATCTTTGAGTGGAGGAGCAAGAGAAGGTTAGCAATTCTTTAAGGTTGAAGGTTTCAGCAATGAGAGGGTGAGAGGGAGAAGGAAAGCCACGACCATGACTCCATCATTTGGAATATTTTCCCTAATGGCACATTAAAGCAAAAGGACAAAGCATTAAACCTCCTTCATGGCACATTACTCACATGTTTTGGCTTTCAAAATTCAAAATGGAGTTTTGGCACATGTTTAATTCTCCATTCAGCTGCATGGTGAGGGAGAGAGAGCCGTCCCCACCTCCTTCCTTAGCCTTAATACACATTAAAACTCCTTAAAAATCCTAGACAAGCCATTAACCACTCCTAATCCTCCTTTAATGTCTATAATCCTCACATTAAGCCTTATTTAAATGCTCTTTACTCCTCTTTGATCTGAATTTCGAAATTTGAAAATGATTTTGATGAGTCACACGAAAAACTAAAATAAAAACTAAACCTTCCTCATCAAGGTTCGAACCCAAGACTTGCCAACCAAATGCTTAAGCCTCAACCGCTAAGCCACAACTCATCTTGTTGCAATTCAAGCAAGGTAATTCAAATATTCTCAAGGTAAGCAATCATGCTCTAGACAAGATTAAATAACTCAAGACTAACATCACATTAATTAACTCAAGGGTTAATTTACAAACAAAAGAATTCCGAGGAGTAGAAAACAATTACAACCAAGTTCAGGGACTAAACTGTAATTACAATAAATTAGGGGTTTGACACACATCTTGATGAAGAACACGCCGTTCTTGGGAAGAGCGAGTATGAACAGCTTCAATGCGTTGATCAAGCATGAAGACCATGGTGCGAATGTCATCAGAGTCGAAACCGGGGATGACATTAACCAGCAGCGAGGTAGGGAGCGATGGCAGAATTGGAGTGAAGAATGCCACAGTAGGAATGAGTGGAGATGGAGTAATGCAGTGCCAACCAAAACCAGGAGCCTTCAGGACTGAGGGCATCATAGGAAGGAGTACCAATGTCCAGGTCTTGAACTTCAGGACCAAGGGATCAACTCGACCAGCCAAATGAAGAGGGATGGAAGCGACGTGAGTAACTCCATAGACAACCAGTTGCCAATCGAAGTGGAAGAACATGCCACATGATGGCAAGGATGGAGTAATCTGGTGGTCATGACATCCAGGGGGAAGCCAGAGACCAGCCTTGAAGCAAAAGGGGAAACCAAGAGCCTGTAGACATACATCTGAAAGCATATGGGCATTTTGAGCAGTTGTGGAGCGCTTGCGTTTTCCCAAAGCAGATCTGGAACGTCGAGGAAAGCAGGGCATGAAGGAGATCTGATGGAGAGACATGCCGGCAGTTGAAGAAGATGGAGCAGAAATGAAGTGAGCCAGAGATGCAAGCATAAGATCCAGATCCAGATCTATATGGAAGGGTCTCATCCGGAGTAAATAAGTATTTTCGCACAAGGTTCTTCACACATGAACAACCTTCAGACAAAGTGTCACAGAGTTCACACATGCTAGCATAGAAGACCTATTCCCCGATAGCTCCTGGTATTCTAAACCGGAGTTGTGATACCATCAATGTAACACCGCAATTTTCAGGGTGTTACTGTAGTAGATGAATAGTAATAAATCATGCGAAAGTTTTAGGGGTTTTTGAAATTGCGTGTATGTTTTTTCTTAAATCGTACCAAGACAGTATACATGCATAATTACCCGTATTTACAAAGCCCCTGACGAGCAGTGTCGTCAAAATAGTTTGTCCCGTGCATAATTACATCACCAGTGTAGTCCAAAAAGTGAAGTTATTTTACAAACCAGTTAACCCGAAGGTAGTAGGATGCATCAGAACTAAGGGTTCCTATACTAGACTCCTTAGTACCGATATACTCCCCTGAAAACTCCACGTAGGAAGCCCACATGGGGGAGAGAATGTCATAAGTAAGCGGTATGTCTGTCGTCCTTGAGGCGCTCCAACACGGTCCGTCCTGTCGTCCTTCACTCGACCCGTATATCGAAAATGCCATGTCAGCGGGTCCACCGTCCACGACTTCGGGTCGTCCTTGTTAGTGATGTGTAGGACCGCTTCCCCCAAGAAGGGTAAACCAACGAACGGGTCCTCTACTATCTAGCCGGACATAGTCTGGAGGAACCCACATGATTCGTCTAAAGGAAACACAGAGAAAAGGGTCACTTCCAAAAACAAGGTCATATAAGTGCAATCAATGGCACCAATAAGCATTGTCAATCAAGTAGCAAGAAACATGAGCAAGTACAATTATTTGACGCAGATAATTGGGAAAACCCCTAGGACTCCGATATGCACGCACATCTTCCTTATGTAACAAAAAAAGTTTTATCCAGATATGCACCAACTCCCGCAGGCAGGTGGGACACTCTCCCGAACTCCAAACGAACTAGAGAGTAAGTCGGTAAGTCGAGAGTTGCCACTTACACGAGAACACTCTGTAATAACGCCCTGATGGTGCGCCATCTAGCCCGTGACTCTTTATCAACCCTGGACCATGATGACTTCCACGACACATGCTTGACACGACATGAAATCAAAACACAAGTAGGACTCATACGTATTTAAACGAGGCCTAGCATAGCTTCATAAATAATACTAATCATGCAGAGCAGTTGCACATATCTTAAGTAGATATAAATCATGTTGAAGGAAATCATGCTTTCAGTTATCAATATAGCAATAAACATTCCATAAGTCAAGCCACAATCCAAATCAATTTCAACATTGACACACTTCAAACAATTCCTAATCAAGCATATCACATGCCTTCAGAGACTTGCATTAATATTTTAATCAATACAGTTTAAAGTCAGGTCGTTCTCAAAACGCCATCAACTACAATTCTACAGATCATAGTGCAACATGGTATATATTTATACTTATGCTAGTAGACGGAGATACGATGTTCCCTTACCGCAGAGGTGATCGATCTTGGCAGTTTTGGAAGCTCCGCACGTCTTGATCGGTCTAGGGCCTCATGATCCTTCAACAAACACAACCTAAACTTTTGAACTTTCAACTCAAACCTAAGGAAAAAGGGCTGGTCTAAAAAGGGGTCTAAACACTTAGACATAGGCTCTACATCTTAGGAAATTCTCGGAGTTCGAAGAAACTTAAACAAGATTTCGACGATTGCCAAAAGAACCAACAAAACCCTAAGTTACGAAACCTAAATTTTTCGAAATTTCAAACCATTCAAAGACCATCAAGGATAGATGCTTGCAAACCATTTTGAGGCCTTAATAAAGATTTTAGGAAACAAAAGCACACAAAATTTCACTAAGTCTCAATTCAGTCCAAACTCTTAAAAACCTTATAATTCTCAAATTTTCACCCAACACTTTTGTAAATTTTCCAAATCAATTGCACAACCAAAAACATAACTTGTAATAAAATTTTCGCTTCATTTTCCCCAAGTTTCAGAATGTACAAAAACCCTAATTTCAACTATGACCTTCAAAATCCAATTTTCCCAAAAGCTCAATTTTTCACACATTCAATCCCCAAGTTTCCTAAGCTTTCAAAAACAATTTTTCAAGAGTTTAACACTCAAAATTTTCTAGGCCAATGCACAAAAAATAGGGCAAAACCTTTTCTAAATACCCAAAAGCTAGTTCAAAAATCAAATACCCATTGCCCCAAAACCTAAGTCAATTCGGCCAAGCACTAGAAATTCCAAGATAAATTTTTCTTCCAAATCTAATTTGTACACATCAATGGTAATAAGAAAACTATGACAAATAATTACTTAAAGCTTGAAAATCACTTTTTCCTAATAATCAATTTTTCAAAAACTAAACTAATTGGGGATTTTCAAAGACTAATGTCATGGGAATGACTTTTCCAAAGGAGACTCTAACAAAACCCTACCCCAAAATCTTCAAGGAAGAAAAACTCAAAAGATAAAAAATCCAATCGGGTCAAAACAATGTTCATGGTAGTAGGAACAACATTTATGAAGGAGCTTCTAAGTTCTAGCACTTGCATAAAATTTAAACTCAACAAAATGAAATTTTGAATCGGTAGAAATGTAGATCAAGGGAAGGAGAGCATATTAACTCAAAGGAGCAAGATGAAAGGACAAAAGATGATGGAGATAGGGAGGAAGAGAGGATTCGGTCATGAGCTTGATGGAGAAGATGATGAATAGTTTTTCCTAGCTCTTTATCTCTCTAAATCTCTCTAAACTCCAAGGCTTTTCACTTAATGATGTGGTTAATGAGAAAAAAGCTAATTAACCCCCTAAAAGGGGAGTGTGGGCCGCGGCCTATGGGCTCAAGAATGGGGGTGAAACTCAACTTTTTACTTACCCAAGGGACTAAAGTTGGAATGGTAAAAGGTTAAAGTAAAAAAACTTTTTACTATCGAGGACCAAACCGTAAGGTTTCAAAGTTCATGGACTAAACTCTAAGTTTAGAAAGTTCCAAATAAAATATCTTGTTTTTTTATTAATAAATTCCCCTCACTGACGCGTCAGTGCGTCAAGTCACTGATCGTCATTAATGAGTATCTCAGTGCTGCTGAGAATATCTGCCTCGTTGCCATTCATTGCTCTCGGGGTACCGGGCCTGCACGATTCGGGGCCGGGTCGATCTTTCTCGATGTCCGCTTCTCACTGCCCGAATATACTATTCACCAGGTCACTATTCACAACAATCTCCTGCACAAAATTGGTCTCGAAACGCCAAACGAAATTGTTTGGTGCTTTTCAGATTCTCGATCCGAGGTCCTGAAGTCGTTTGTTTCGCCTGCTGAAGCTTCAGCTAAAAGTCCCGTTATTGCGAAAAATCATTCCCAAGCTCTGGGAGGAAACTGTAACACCCCAATTTTGGGTTGAGGGTCATATAGTAAAAATTGCGGAAATTGAAACCTCTCAGAAAACAACTAAGTTTTCAAATATATTTCGTCTCTCAAAATAATTTAATCAATAATATTCCCATAAATATTAATTAATACGCGGAAGCAGAAATAAAGGAATATTATTACAAAAATAAACAGCGGAAGTTCTATCAAGCAACAATTGTCTTCTTCAGATTCTTCCACGTTTTCGCCGCGCACTCTGATTCCATGATGCTTTTCAAGAGACAAAAATCATCGTCCTGTCTATCTCTGACGTTAAGCGTCCAAACACAAACAGAAAGGGTTAACTCTTAAAACAAATAACAAATACCAATCAGCATGTAGAACATAAATAACATCAACAATATTTTCAATATATAGTAACAACAACTTATCGGCAAATCCAACAATAACAACAGTAATAACCAAATTCAAATTCCTCAAATTCTATATGCAAGACTCTTGGCCAAAACTTCACCCCAAACTGGCGAGAACGGTCAAAGGGGACAAATTATCCTCTCACCAAACTCAAGATAGATCGCATGGGACAAACTACCATCTCATCTACCTTAGGCATGATCACATGGGACAATTTACCATCTCATCATCCTTCCAAAACTCATCCACTAGGCATGATCACATGGGACAATTCTCCATCTCATCATCCTTCCAAATGCACATGTCATAACCCATAATAGCCAACACACGAACCAACAGTTCATAGTACAACGTAAATTATCCATTTTCCAAAATCCAGTTTACAACTTCATCAACAACATATCATAATCATCAATTCACAAATCCAATCATGTATCACAAATACCAACAATTTCATCATAAACAAACAGAATAGTCTCCAATACAAAATCATAGGTAAAACACCACTGACTCGATCTAGAACTGAGTTACCCTTACCTCATTTTCCTTTGCATGAACATGTCCTCCGACCTTATTAAGAAATTTGATCTAGAAGGTATATGGCACAACCCTTGACCTCCAAGAATGCAAGGAACCTCGTGCTTGGTGGAAAATAAAGGTAGAAACAAGACTAGTTACACCCTAGAAAGAACGAGAGGTTGATCACCAAAACTCAGAATTTAGAAAGGATCGATCACTTACCGATAAAGCTAACCTCAAGGGTTCTTGAGAAAGGATTAGGAAAGAGGTAGAACATCACAAGAGGAAAAGAGAGTAGACTCCAAGAAGCACCAAAATCCATATAAACTCTAAAGGATTCAACTCTAGCGTTCTAGGTTTCTCTAGCAAGTTTGTTTGAAGAAAGAACAAGGAGACAACCACTATGCTACAAGGAAAAATAGTTGCAATGGGAAGGGAGAGGGATCACGACCTATGCCTCCTTCTTATTCAGAATTCACCTTCTTTATTTCTCATTTACTCATAGACGATGCTTTAGAAGATGAGTATTGGATAATGATGACAGGATAATATATGATGTTTTTAGGTTGTTTTTAGTCTTTTTATTTTATTATTTTTGAGTCACATATAGGATATTTAGTATTTTTACATAGATTTTATATTTATTTTGCATTCTGCATATAGATTAGCTTTTATTTGTTTTTCTAACTTTATTTTTATATTTTTAGGAATTTTTATATCTATTTTATATTTTTAGGAAAAGCTGGTATAGTTATCATTTTTGTCCAGGGACCGATTTGTAAAGTTTCAGTAATTAAAGGATCAAAGTGTAAAGGTTCAAGAGTGGAGGATGAAAAAGTGAAGTTTGAAGGAGTCAAAGGGCCAGAATTGAAGTTCTAACAAAGAGAGGACTTGAAGTGAAATTGAAGAATGTGAAGCAACTCCCTTTGATTTGAGCACATGTAAAATAAGGTTGGAAGATTAATGGTCGTAAAGGGGAGGTTTCAGAACTTATTAGGGGCTGAATGAGCCTAATTAAGCCAATCAATTCCACCATTGAAGAAGAAAGGAATCCAAGAAGAAGCTGCCAGTGTTCGTCCCAGCGCTGCAGCGTTGGAATTCCCAACGCTCAAGCGCTGGACCTCTGACTAGGATGTGAGTCAGAGGTTGCACCCAGCGCTGCAGCGTTGGAAGCCAGCGCTCAAGCGCTGGACCTATTTCTGCACGTTGGATTTTAATGCTTCCCAGCGCCCAAGCGTTGGGAATACCAGCGCCCAAGCGCTGGAGGTCAGGTTTTTGCTATAAATAGTGAGCTTTTCTTCACTTGTAATTCACACCTATTCAGAATACAACAAGTGTTCTTCTTTCCTCCTTAAAGATCATTGTTCCTAGGAATTGTGGGAAGCCATACTTGAGCTCCTATCCAGGGTAATTCGATGACTCTTTTAGCCATGCTTGGCTAATTCTTTCTTTAGTATCTTGGGTTGTTTTATTTTATAATCTATGTTTTAGTTTTCTTCTACTCTTCTGAATAATATTGCTATAGTTCATGTTTTATTTCCTTGTTCTTAATATTTATCTTGATGATCACAAGTGTTTTTACTTATTGCTTATAACAATGGAAATTGGTAAGTCGTAAGGGACCTAGGATTTAAAAGAAGTTATATGACATATCACTAAGGTATTAGGATAGACTTAACTTTATGTTGGCCTGAAAACTCTTTCTTCATCTTCTTCTTGGTTTTTTCTAGATTGCAAGGTATTGAATTTAGTAATTGAGAAGAAAGTTTTACAATGTGTAAGGTATTAACTTGTAAAAACATTAGGCTATAGCATCATGACTTGGTACTAAAATTCAGAATTCAAGTAGTAGTTGCTAGCATATTTTATAAATTATATAAATCAACCCAAGTGCTTAAGACTCATCATCATCTCTTTCTCTTATAATTTTATGCTATTGTTTATTTCTTGTTCTAAAACCAACAACATATATCATTTTATTTTTTCTGTTTAAAGTGCTACATATTATAATAATAAGAACACCTATCCCTTGGGTTCGATCTTTTTATTACGCGATATTGAATCGTACACTTGCGATTTGGGTATCAGATAATGGCAATGCAGGAAGAGTTGAACCAATTTGAAAGAAACCAAGTATGGGAGTTAGTTCCTAAACCCATTGATAAGCATGTCATTGGAACAAAGTGGGTGTTTAGGAACAAATTGGATGAAAATGGTATAATAGCCAGAAATAAAGCAAGACTGGTAGCCCAAGGGTATAACCAAGAAGAAGGTATAGACTTCGACAAAACCTATGCACCAGTTGCTCGTTTAGAAGCCATAAGACTTCTGTTAGCGTACGCTTGCTCACTAAACTTTCCACTATATCAAATGGACGTTAAGAGTGCTTTCTTGAATCGGTATATTCAAGAAGAAGTATATGTGAAGCAACCACCAGGGTTTGAAGAGCCTAAATTTCCTTCACATGTCTTCAAGCTAAAGAAAGCTCTCTATGGATTAAAGCAAGCACCACGAGCATGGTATGATAGAATGAGTACATTCCTATGTGAGAAAGGATTTCAAAAAGGTAAAGAAGATACTACATTATTCATCAAGAAAACTAAAGGTAACACCTTATTAATTCAAATTTACGTTGATGATATTATTTTTGGTTCCACTAATGAAACACTATGCAAGGAATTCTCAAGCATGATGCAAGAAGATTTTGAGATGTCTATGATGGGGAAACTCAATTTCTTCTTAGGATTGCAAATAAAGCAATCTAAGGATGGAATATTTATCAATCAATCCAAATTCTGCAAAGATCTCCTAAAGAAATATGATTTGGATGATTGCAAGGCCATAGCTACACCAATGGGGTCTGACACTTATCTAGATCAAGATGAGTCCGACATTCCAGTAGAAATCACTAAATATAGAGGTATGATCGGATCTCTTCTTTATTTAACAACAAGTAGACCTGATATCATGTTTAATGTATATCTATGTGCTAGATATCAAGCATCTCTTAGGGAATCTCATTTGATTTCTATTAAGTGGATTTTCAAATACTTGAAAGGAACTTTGAATGTAGGGCTATGGTATCCCAAAGGAGGTGTCTGTGATTTAACTGGATATTCCGACTCAGATTTTGCTGGATGCAAAACTAAGAGAAAAAGCACAAGTGGTACTTGTCACTTGCTAGGAAATGCTCTTGTTTCTTGGTCATGTGAGAAACAAGCATGTGTTTCTCTAAGAATTGCAGAAGTAGAATATATAGCTATAGGAAGTTGTTGTGCACAAACATTATGGCTCAAACAACAACTTAAAGATTATGGTTTAGAGTTGGGCTGTATTCCTATTAAATGTGACAATACCAGTGCTATTAATCTTTCCAAAAACCCCATCATGCACTCACGAACAAAACATATTGATATAAGACATCACTTTCTTCGTGATCACGTCTTGGGAAAAGATATAGAACTTGCTGTCGTAGACACACATAATCAACTAGCTGATATTTTCACTAAACCTCTTCCTAGAGATTCTTACTTCAAAATTAGGAGAGAATTAGGCATATTAGATGAACTTGATGTTTGATTGTGTGTTTATATGATAGATTCTCTGAAAATGAGTCCAAAATGAAGTTTCTCAAACTGAGTAATCGATTACACCATTACAGTAATCGATTACCTAGGAAAATATGGCCTAGTGTTTTGAACAGAGAAATCAAGTAATTGATTACACATAATATGTAATCGATTACCATAAAATTTATGGCCCACGTATTTTTCTAGAAAGTTTGAGTAATCGATTACCCAAAGTTTGTAATCGATTACCTATAGAATTTTGGCCCAGAGAAATTTCTAGAGTTTTTGAGTAATCGATTACCATATTATGTAATCTATTACCTATTCGAAATTTGAATTACAAATTCGAAGATATCCTCCTGTAATCGATTACCCAACTTACGGTAATCGATTACCGTTTCGACCAGTATATATAGAAGACTATTTTTCATAATCGATTACATAAGCGTTCATCTTCTTCCTTTTGAGTTCGAAGCCCAGCCACAAAAATCAGCATAATTCCTTCATTTCTTGTTCGTTTTCAAAATTTCTTTGTGGGTTTTGTTCGTGAACTCCTTCTCCTTCCAATCAACTGATCAATTGTTTTTGATTCTCTCTGCTCTCAAAAACCCCAATTTAGTTGAACCAAACCCTACTAAGTTTTGACTTTCATGGCTTCCTCATCTCGTCGACCTCACAGCTCAAAGAACCCCTCCATGAATGCTTTGGATTTATCTCACCTCCTTGTTACTGAAGAACAAAAGAAACGATTCCTCACTCAATTCCTTGAGCGGCCCATTCTGACGCCCAAGTATGGTGTCATGGAATCCTTTCTTGAAGCAAGACTGACGTTCCCAACACTCTTTGACCACCAAGGATTAGAAGAGTTCGTTTCTATTACTGGTACGTACTATCTAGAACTCGTTAAAGTCTTCTATTGTAACTTGGTCAAGCGGGGTAGCAAAATGTACACATGTGTCAAAGGAATTGACATTGCTATGACCTAGGAGGACTTGGGAGCTTGCTTATCAATTCCAAGTGTTGGAGCCAAGTTGGGTACAGAAATGATGTGCCCCTGGGAAGACTATGACAAGAAATCTTTTTACTTGTCTCTTTGTCAGTTCTCTGAGGAGAAAATTCAGTCCAAGAAGTAACGGGTCGAGGCCAATTGTACTAGAGATATTCTGGCTGTTGGATATCTTTGTAGAAAACCGTCTGCTTCATTATCTAGTCAGCTATGTCATTTTACCACAAAGCTCTAATCATGCACAAATCAGTGATTTGGAGTTATAAATTCTTTATGGTTTGAAGAATTGTAAATCCATCAATTGGGCTTATCTGGTAATGGCACACATGCTTCAGCACAAGGATAGAACCAATCCACTACCTTTTTCTCCTGTGATATCCATCATTCTGAAAAACTATGGGGTCTCTACCAACGGGGAATATGCCTCAGTTGTGGACGTCAAAGCTCCAACGCATTGACATGAACATCCTGAACAAAATGGGGATCTTTAGGGATATTGATGGGACTTTTAGACAGAAGTCTGCTTTGAGTTCTGAAGGTCTTCCATCCCCTACCCCTGCTGCCTTCTTTCCTCCCACTTCTGACAGTATTCCATCATCCTTTGCTGATGGTGATGCTTCAACTCGGATGATTCTTGCTCATATCGACAATGTGAGGAATGACATGCAGCAGTTCATGACTGAGCGCTTTGATCGAATGGAAGGCAGGGTAGAGTCTATGTACACCACTCTGCGTGTTGACATGGACAATCTGAGTCTTCGTGTTGATTAGATGACTCGTTCTTCCCTTCATCTATCCGACTTATCTGATTGTTCTGATGATCTTTAGATTTTTATGACTTTCATTACTATGACATTTTTTATTAATGGTCTGTAATAGCATAGTTGAACAATTTCTTTACTTTTCTGTTTGACTGATGTTTGAACCTTATAACTATGCTTAATTATCATGCTTGGATTTTCAAATACCGACTTGTTTACCCCACTCCCTATGGTTTAATTGTTATCCTACTTGTTAGCATGTATGGTATAGATTATGCATTTTCTTCTTTTTGATGACGTCAAAAGGGGGAGAAAGGTCCTGGGTCATTTGCTTGTTTAAAGATCATTTACAGGAAATGCTACAAGTGGAACAAAAAGGGGGAGTTGCACCTGATAGGGGGAGTCTTATCATGACTACAAGGAAATGATCTTCAATGTCAAGAAATGTGTTTGCCATCATAAAAGAGGGGGAGATTGTGAAGAAGGTCTTGCCCCCGACTCTGGCTGAAGTTTTGATGACGACAAACTCATTACAAAAAGAAGAAAAGAATACTTAGAAAGAACCAACTCAACATACTTCAAGACTAATTCAAGGGTTCTAGATTTGACTAAGTCTCACTAATTAGGTAAGTTATGATTTAAAGGTTACTTTACTTATGAAGGCTCACAAAAAAGTTAAATAATTGACTGCAAAACTTCTTCATCAGTTAAAATTGATAGAAACACTCAATTAGGACTTAAAGGTTCTTAAACTAGAAATTGGACTTGAGTGTAATCAATTACACACTTTAAGTAATCGATTACACATAGGAACATAATCGATTACCACATGCTTGTAATCGATTACATGTTTGAATTTGAAATTCAAACTGCAACGGGCAAATAGCATAATCGATTACAATACTAACGTAATCGATTACGAGCATGACCAGGTGTGTTGTTTCATGAACCAATGCATCCCAAAACGTTTGGGTAGCTTTGTGATGGTTCATGGACGATCCCTAGTGCCTATAAATAGTCCATTAAGGCTCAGAAACGTAGAATCAATGATATACAACTTTCATATTCATTAAGCCATAATTCTGAGTCTTTAAGTCTTCATTTTCAAGAACACTTATGCTGTTCAACTTTTGAAGAACTCAGAATAGAAAAGAGCCTTCATATGTTAATGTCTAAAGCATAACTTGAACATTCAATTCATTCTTATGTTAGAGGATTGATTCAGCTGTACAGAAATCTTCTTCATTCTCATTCTGGTTTGAGTGAAAGTTCACCGTAGGGTTCGGTGAAGGTTGGTACTTGGAAAGCGGGTTGATTTCTAGTTGTTGATAGGGATTCTTAAAGTTCTTGGTGTAAGCACTTGTAAGAAACCTTTTTCAATAGTGGATAATTCCTCAAGGGTTCTTGAGGGGCTGGACGTAGCCTTCGGTGGTTTGAAGGTGAACCAAGATAAAACCTATGTCTGAATTCTCTTAATTCTCATCTTTTACTTTCAAGAAAAGTTCTATTCCACTGCATTCACAATCAACAATTGTGATTCTCATTATCTTGAAAGTAATCAGTTTTGTTTAGGCGAAAATTGAGAGAACCTAATTCACTCCCCTCTTAGGTTGCTATCTACACTTACAGTCTAGTGCCAGCAGAGGATGACAAATGGATATGGCATAGGAAGCTAGGGCATGCATCCTTAAAGACCATTGCTAAAATGATCAAGCATGATCTAGTAAGTGGTCTGCCAAATTTGTCTTTCAAATCTGATGACACATGCTCTGTATGTCTTCAAGGAAAGCAATCAAAAAGCTCTTTTCCTTCTAAGAGCGTTGTGAGTACTAACAGACCTCTGGAGATGTTTCACATGGACTTGTTTGGACCTACTAGAACGGCTAGTTGTTCTGGAAAAAGATTCTGTCTTGTCATCGTCGGTGACTACACTGGATTTACATGGGTACAATTCCATGCAACAAAAGATGAAGAATTCAAGTCATTCTCCATCATTACAAAAAGAATCCAGAATGAAAAAGGCTACTACATCACTAACATACGTAGTGATCGAGGAGGAGAATTTATAAATGAGGAATTCAAGAGCTAATGTGAAGAAAATGGCATATTTCATGAAGTCTCTGCTCCAAGAACTTCTCAACAAAACGGGGTAGCTGAACGGAAGAACAGGTCACTTTAGAAAATGGCCAGAATCATGCTTAGTGAGACATCACTACCAAAATACTTCTGGGCTGAAGCTATTCATACCGCATGTTATATTCAAAACCGGATCTTCATGTGTCCCATCCTGAAGAAAACTGCACATGAGTTTTGGAAAGGAAGGAATCCAATTATCACTTACTTCTATCCATTTGGATGTCCATGCTTCCTACTCGACACAAAGGTTGATCTTGGAAAGTTCGACGCAAAATCAGATAAAGGAATATTCTTGGGATATTCCCCAAACTCTAACGCTTTCCGAGTCTACAACTCAAGAACCATGGCCGTTGAAGAATCCATAAATGTAAAATTTGACGACAAACATTCAAGTGGAAGCCAAACATCATTGGAAGATGAGTTTGAGAGTGTGGAGTTAAATAAAGAACCATCCTCAACACAAGCTCAACCGTCAACGTCTGATAAAGCTACAAATTCAAGTGTCTCGTCTGATACCCAACTGGACGTTGACAACACAACTCCGTCAGGGGATGCCTCACCTAATCAAGTCATGGCATCCAGTGGCATCTCACTCCCCAACGAATGGAGATTCAAACCAGACCATCCACCAACGCAAATCATTGGCAGCATAAATGAAAAAGTAAGAACTAGATCTACTTTTAATGATTATGCTAATTGTGCGGTCTTATCCGAAATTGAACCAAAAAGCATAGTTGAAGCCTTACAAGATGAAGGTTGGATCCTTGCAATGCAAGAAGAGCTGAACCAGTTTGAAAGAAGCAAAGTCTGGAACCTAGTGCCAAGACCTGAAGAAAAATCCATTATAGGCACTAAGTGGGTGTTCAGAAGTAAGATGGATGAAAATGGAAAAGTCACAAGAAACAAAGCAAGGCTAGTTTCACAAGGGTATAACCAGCAAGAAGGCATTGACTACACAGAGACGTTTGCATCTGTTGCACGTATTGAAGCCATCCGTATACTTCTAGCGTTTGCATGCCAACACTCCATAAAATTATACCAAATGGACGTTAAGAGTGCATTCCTAAAAGGGTACATCGAAGAAGAAGTATACGTCAAGAAACCCCCAGGCTTCGAAGATCCAGATCTGTCAGACCATGTCTTCAAACTGTGAAAAACACTATATGATTGAAGTAGGCTCCAAGAGCATGGTATGTGATGAGTGGATTTTATATGATAATTTTAGGGTCTTTTTAGTCTTTTTATTTTGTTATTTTTGAGTCTCATGTAGGTTTTTTATTGTTTTTATGTAGATTTTATATTTATTTTGCATTTTGCATGTAGATTAGATTTTATTAGATTTTCTAGCTTTATTTTATATTTTTAGGAATTTTTCTAGTTATTTTGTATTTTTAGGAAAAGCTGGTTTAGTTATCATTTTTGTCCAGGGACCACTTTGTAAAGTTTCAGGAAATCAAGGTCCAAAATGTGAAAGTTCACGAGTGGAGGGCTAAAAGTGAAGATTGAGAGAATTCAAGGGCTTGAATTGGAGTGCTAATCAAGAGAGGACTAAAAGTAAAAAAGAGGAATATGAAGCAACTCTCTAAATTAAGCACATGGAAAAAAGGATTAAAGGATGAGGGGAGGATTGATCATAGTGGAGGAGAGGTTTCAGAATTGATTAAAGGGCTGATAAGTGGGTTTTTATGGCATTCAAAACCCACTACCATGAAGAAGGAAGGAAAAGCTTGAAGTTGAAGAATCAGTAGCCAGCGTTGCAGCGCTAGAACCCAGCGCTCAAGCGCTGGGCCTCGGCCTGGAAGTGGGATTTAATTGCTGAGGCCAGATTTTTGCTATAAATAGGGAGGCAACTTGCACTTGTAACACACACCATCACACCTTTCTTAGAACACAACAAGTGTTCCTCTTTCTCCCTCAAGAACATTGTTCCTAGGAATTGTGGGAAGCCATATTTGAGCTCCTAGTCCAGGGTAATTCAATGCTTCTTTTAGCCATGCTTGGCTAAATTCTTCTTTAAGTTTTTGGGTTGTTTTAGTTTATAATTCATGTGTTAGAACAGATAGCAACCTGAGAGGGGGGGGGGGGTGAATCAGTGTTGCCCCAATTTTCGCCTTATTGAAATCGATACTTTCAAGTTTATGATGATCACGAATTGATCGTTGTGATTGCAGCGGATAGGAACAATACCTGAAATTAAATGTGAAGGATAAAGAGAATCACACACAAGATTTATCCTGGTTCGCATTCAATCCACCGAAGACTACGTCCAGTCCCTCAAGAAAACCCCTTGAGGATTTTTCCACTATTGATAAGAATTTCTTACAAGTTCCTAACCCAAGGACCCCAAGAACTTCTACCAATATCCTGTGAAAGCAAACCGCTTTCAACAGCCCCTGAAAGCAAACCGCTTTCAGTTCCTGAAGGCAAACCACCCTCAGACCTTGAAGACAAACTTGTCTTCAATCGAAACCCTGAAAGTAAACCACTTTCAGTGACAACAACCCTTCACCAAATACCACGGTGAAAAAACTCAATCTTACAGAAAGAGATGAAGAAGATATTACACTTGGCTGTTTCAATCCTTTAACACACAATAGGATTGAACATGAGAAATTATGCTTTAAGGCTTTTAAGCATAATACAATTCTGAGTTCTTCAAGATATGAACAACTAATGTGTTCTTGTAAACATGAAGATCATGAACTCAGAATTTAGGCTCCAAAAGATTTAAGTTCTAAAAGATGAACCAATTTTGAAAGAGCTTTGGCCTAATGTGTTTTTCTCATGTGAAATGTGTCTATTTCGTGTGTGTTGTGTGTTCTATGTTGTTGTTGTGTTTTCTGGACTCAAATGGTCTTTATATAGGCAAGGGAAACGTCCTTGAACCATCACAACCCTTTTCAAAAGGTTTGGGACACAATGGTTCATGAAAAGATGCACTTTTTCGTTCTGGTAATCGATTACCATACTTAGTGTAATCGATTACACAAGTGACCGTTTCAGTTTGAATTTGAATTTCAAACATGTAATCGATTACAAGACTGGAGTAATCGATTACTTGCCTTGGTGTAATCGATTACCATAATGGTGTAATCGATTACACAGAAGCCCATTTTCCAGAAACTTATTCTTTGAGACTTGCTTAAGGTTTTCTACTTCTTTTAAGTTATGAAAACTCTTAGCTTGATTAGATTAGGTGTTTTAAGAGCCTTTATGCTTTAATAAACCTTTGGAAGCATAACTCACCTAATTCTAAGACTTCTAGACTATTGATGGACTTGAGTGCTTGATTCCTTGAAGTCTTCTTTTCTTCTTTTTGTTGATGAGTTTGTCGTCATCAAAACCACAGCCAGGGTCAGGAGCAAGACCTTCTTCACAATCTCCCCCGTTTTGATGATGGCAAACACATACTTGACTCTTTGAAGATCATATATGCATTCTTGATGCTTAACTCCCCCTATTTGATGGAATTTAGTATTTCTGATTTTTCTCCCCCTTTCTAATGTACTCGTTGAATTCCTGCATATGATCTTTAAGAGCACAGAACCTTTCTCCCCATTTTGACTTCATCAAAAAGAAGAAAAGGCCAAAAAAGTACAGGCATACATACAAGTATATTGAAACATAAAGCATGGGGGAATAGGGGTAAACATGTAAAATAGGACGAAAGCATAATAGTCCAAACATAGTATTTAAAAGATAACATACATATAATGGGAACATAGTACAAGATGAAATAAATAAACAGCATGAAAAACTCCTACAAAACTAAGTACTAGTAGGAGAGTCAACATCAGCAATGGTATACACGGGTACGAAATCCCGACCAGCATCATGAATTTGACATGGAAGAAGAGAGAGGCCAAAGTCATTGGTGATGTTGAGCGAAGAAAGAATGGAGGTGTCTATGCGTTTGAGATGAGATGACCGCGTGTCATAAAGCTTGGCAATAGGCACTCCAGAGTAGAGAAGGAGGCGGGTGATGATTGATGCATAAGGAAAAGAGTCCGCCAAGTTACGACTTCGTAGCATGTGGTGCATAACCAGAAATGCCCAATTGATTTTGTGACAATGAAGAATGCCATAAAGAATTTGTAACTCAAAGTCGCTAATGTGAGCAAGGAGAGTTTCTTCAGGCAGAACTACTTGATTAATGAAGTAGTGTAGAAGATGATTGTTTGTCGTGAGGACATCAGTGTTGTATGGGCAAGAAGTAGTATGTGGTGGGTGAATTTTCTGAAGGTCTACTGATTCAAATCGACACAGAGATTTGTAAAAGGAGTCATGGCTATAGTCAGACCAGGGGCAAGGGAGGTTAGGACCCAAGAGAGCACCCGATGAAGGAAGTCCAAGGCATCGACCAAAAGATGATAGGGAGTGTCGAATAAGAATCCCCTTGACAGAACTTTGAAATCCATCTTGCAAAGGTTCTAAGTTGCAATAAAAGACTTTTACTAGTTCAGGATAGTAGGGATTGCACATAGAGATAAACTCCTCAAGATTTTGATAACGGAGATAGGCGGGAAATGTGTTACCATTGTCGACAAAGGAATCCAAATCACCAAACAAAGGTTTACGAATGAGTTGATTGATGAATCGTGAAGCAAACCTAGTTCTTTGATGGGTGGTTGTGAGTAGTCGTGTAAGGTTCATGGGTCGAGAGGAACGAGAATGATAGGAATCCATGGTTGGTTGAGGAGAATATGCAGCACCTTGAGAGAGTTTTGGAGGATATGACTAATCAATTCCTAAGGCTGGCTTAAATATCCCGAACATGTAATCGATTACAGCAGTTTAAGTAATCGATTACGGAGCAGTTATGCCAAGATTGAATTTCAAAAAATGGAGGGAAATTTGAAATTCTGGCAATTTTTCGAGTATGTAATCGATTACTGCAGTTGGGGTAATCGATTACATCAGTTACAAATTTGAAAATTTTCAAATTGTGAATGTGTAATCGATTATGGCAGTTTGAATAATCGATTACTCAGATGTTTCTAATGAGCACGAGGACTTAGAACATGGATAATCGATTACAAATCCTAGGGTAATCGATTACTAGGACATTTTTACAAGTTCTAGGCTCTAGAATCCTATGTAACACATTTTCATATATAAACACTTAAGCACATAATGCAAATGTATATATAAAGTTTATGCAAATAACATATTACATTAAATATCATGCTCATCTAATATGCCTAATTCTCTTCTTATCTTGAAAAATGATTCTTTAGGAAGAGGCTTAGTAAAGATGTCTGCTAACTGATTATGTGTATCTACAAATGAAATCTCAATATCTTTCCTCATAACATGATCTCGAAGAAAATGATGTCGTATATCAATATGCTTAGTTCGAGAATGCATGATAGGGTTTTTAGTGAGATTAATGGCACTTGTGTTGTCACATTTAATTGGAATGCAGCCCAGCTCTAAGCCATAATCTTTGAGTTGTTGTTTGAGCCATAGAGTTTGTGCACAACAACTTCCTGCAGCAATGTATTCTGCTTCTGCAGTACTTAGAGCAACACATGCTTGTTTCTTACAAGACCATGAAACAAGAGCATTTCCTAATAGGTGACAAGTACCACTTGTACTCTTTCTTTCAGTTTTACAACCAGCATAATTAGAATCAGAATATCCAATCAAATCACAAACATTTCCCTTGGGATACCACAATCCAACATTTGTAGTTCCTTTCAAATATTTGAAAATTCGTTTAACAGAACTCAAATGTGATTCCCTAGGAGATGCTTGATATCTAGCACATAGACACACACTAAACATAATATCAGGTCTACTTGCAGATAAGTATAAAAGAGATCCAATCATACCTCTATATTTGGTAATATCTACTTGATTACCGGATTCATCTTGATCTAAATATGTATTAGACCCCATAGGTGTGGCTATGGCTTTGCAATCATCCAAATCATATTTCTTTAATAGTTCCTTGCAAAACTTTGATTGATTGATGAATATTCCATCTCTTGATTGCTTGATTTGCAAACCAAGAAAGTAATTTAATTGTCCCATCATGGACATCTCAAATTCTTCTTGCATCATGTTAGAGAAATCTTTGCAAAGAGATTCGTTAGTTGCACCAAAGATAATATCATCAACATAAATTTGAACTAATAAGGTATTACCTTTGGCTCTTTTGATGAACAAGGTTGTATCAGCCTTACCTTTCTGAAATCCTTTATCACAAAGGAAAGTACTTAATCTATCATACCAAGCACGAGGGGCTTGCTTAAGACCATAGAGTGCTTTCTTTAGTCTGAAGACATGTGAAGGAAACTTTGGATCTTCAAATCCTGGAGGTTGCTTCACATACACTTCTTCTTGAATATATCCGTTCAGGAATGCACTTTTGACGTCCATTTGATATAATGGGAAATTTAAAGAACAAGCATACGCCAATAATAGTCTTATGGCTTCCAACCTTGCTACTGGTGCATAAGTTTCATCAAAATCTATGCCTTCTTCTTGATTATACCCTTGAGCGACTAATCTTGCTTTGTTCCTAACTATAATACCATTTTCATCTAACTTATTCCTAAACACCCACTTGGTTCCAATAACATGTTTGTCACTAGGCTTAGGGACAAGTTCCCAAACTTGATTCCTTTCAAATTGATTTAGTTCTTCCTGCATTGCTACAATCCAATACTCATCTTCTAGAGCATCATTTACTTTTGATGGTTCTATCTGAGAGACAAAGGCCATATTCAAAACTGAATCATTCAAGCGTAGCCTTGTAGAAACGCCTCTAGAGATATCACCAATAATATTATCAACTGGATGATCCCTATGGGTTCTCCATTCTTTTGGAAGTTGATAAGTATTACTTTCAATGTGCTCTTCTTGTATTGGATTCTGATCTCCATCCTTTTGAGAATCTTCATTTATAATGATGTCATCTTCTTCATTATCTGGAAGATTGACTTTATCTTCTATTGAAGATTTAGATTCATCAAAAGTAACATGTATGGATTCTTCCACGGATAGAGTTTTCTTGTTAAAGACTCTATATGCTTTGCTTGTTAGAGAATAACCAAGGAATATACCTTCATCAGATTTTTCATCAAACTTTCCAAGGTTTTCCTTTCCATTATTCAAGACAAAGCATTTTGATCCAAAAGCATGTAGATGAGAGATATTTGGTTTCCTTCCTTTGTAGAGTTCATAGGGTGTTTTCTTAAGGATAGGTCTAATAAGAACTCTATTGGAAACATAGCAAGCAGTACTTACAGCATCAGCCCAGAAATATTTAGGGAGACTAGATTCACTTAACATGGTTCTTGCTAATTCTTCAAGTAACATATTCTTCCTTTCTACTACACCATTTTGTTGTGGTGTTCTCGGAGTAGAGAAATTATGTGATATTCCATTTTCATCACATAGTTCTTGGAATTGTTGATTCTGAAATTCACCACCATGATCACTTCTAATAGAAGAGATCTTTAAAGACTTCTCATTTTGAACTAGCCTTGCATATCTTTTGAATGCATTGAAGGCTTCATTCTTATGAGGTAGAAATAAAGTCCAAGTGAATCTAGAGAAATCATCAACAATAACAAGTGCATAGAAATTACCTCCGAGGCTTTTAGTTCTAGAAGGTCCGAACAAATCCATATGTAACAATTGAAGGGGTCTTGAGGTCGAAACTATGTTCTTTGGTTTGAAGGATGTTCTGGTTTGCTTCCCTTTTTGACATGCATCACAAAGCTTGTCTTTCTCGAATTTTATCTTTGGAAGCCCAACAACTAGATCATGCTTGACTAGTTTGTTTAAATGATCTATGTGAATATGTGCAAGTCTTCTATGCCATAGCCATGAATCACTATTATTCTTGGCCAAAAGGCATCTCACATTTTGTGGAATTTCTTCCAATGAGATCATGAAGACTTTGTTTACTTTATATCCAGAAAACTTAATTTCTTTAGTTTTCACATCTTTCACAACACATATATCATTTATAAAACCTACTTTCAAACCTTTATCACATAGTTGACTAATACTCAGAAGATTATGCATCAAACCATCAACGTAAAGAACTTTATCGATGACTGTTTGAGGGGGTGTGCCTATTCTTCCAATACCGAGTATTTTTCCCTTTTGATTGTTACCATATGTGACGAAACCTTTTTCCCTAGGTATAAGAAAAGAAAACTTGTTTTTGTCTCCTGTCATGTGTGATGAGCAGCCACTATCAAGATACCATAGATCCTTTGCTGCTTTCATACACACCTACATGACAAAGTTCAGACATGGGTATTAGGAACCCAACAAGTTTTGGGTCCTTCTAAGTTAACATCCTTTCTAACCCAAATGTACTCCCTATTTGGTACTCCTATATGTTTGTAGTAGCATCTACTAGGGGTATGTCCTATTTTGTTACAGTAAGTACAAGAGTAATGATTGTAACTAGAGGTTTGTCTAGGAGAGAGATGAATCTTCTTAGGAGGTCTATTTTGATTATTCTTCCTATTGTTTGTACTCCTAACAGGATTAATCTTACTGTTACTAGAAGATCCTAAAACATGGTTTGGTTTTACAAACACAGTTTTCCTAACCTCTTTTGTCTTTGGGTGAGAAGTATATCCTAAACCTGACTTATTGTTTGAATATCTTTGAACACTTAGGATATCATCTAACTTCTGTTTTCCTTTATTGAAGTTATTTACTCTTTGTTGAAGATTTTCTATCTTTTCTTCTAAAGAACTACACTTAGTGCATTTGTGAGTAATGTCTATCTTAGATTTTACTACATCTAGTTCTTCTTGTAAATTTCTACATTTACTTTCTAGGGAAGAAATTAATTCATTTTGTCTAGTGCTAACTTTAGAAAATTCTTGACATATTTTAAACATATTTTTCATGGTAAACTTTAAATCATGAAAAGATATAGAATTTTCACTAACCTGGGAATCTTCAACATCAGAATCATGTGAGGCCATCAAAGCAACTTGTGCTTCTTCTTTATCAGAATCAGATGATGAACTTACTTCATTATCATCCCAAGCCAAATATGCTCTTCGAGTAGGTTGATCCCTTTTCTCGAATTTCTCTCTTAGACCATGTTTCTTCTTCTGAAGATTTGGACAATCTGACTTGAAATGTCCCGGTTTGCCACACTCGAAACATGTAATCTTTTGGGATGAAGAAGACTCATTGTTCCTTTGGAAGACTTTATTGTTGTTAAATCTAACATTTTTCTTTTTAAGAAACTTTCCAAAGTTCTTTACTAGAAGATTTAGATTTCCATTGTCTTCTTCTTCAGAATCTGCATCATAATCTTCTTTGATGCTTTCTTTTGCTTTTAGGGAAATTGATCGATACTTCTTCTCATGTTGTTCATGCTCTTCTAAACGATTCAATTCCAACTCATGTTCTTGGAGTTTTCCAAAAAGAGTTGCAAGAGTCATATTTGATAAACTCTTCTTCTCTGAGATGGCTGTTACTTTTGGTTGCCATACTCTTGTAAGTGATCTTAGAACTTTCATGTTCAAGTCACTGTTTGAAAATTGTCTACCAAGAGCAATCAAATGATTAATTAAATGAGTGAATCGTTTTTGCATGTCTAATACCTTTTCTCCTGGAAGCATTCTGAACATTTCATATTCTTGAGAAAGAGTATTGATCTTTGATCTCTTGACTTCATCTGTTCCTTCATGAGTCACCATCAATGTATCCCATATTTCTTTTGATGAAGTGCACGTTGATACTCTAAAAAATTCATCCATGCCAAGTGCAGATGTAAGAATGTTCATTCCTTTGAGATCATGTTGAACCTTCTTCTTTTCTTCTTCACTCCAAGTACTTTCTGGTTTTGGTTGTGAAGTTCCTTCTTCATTTGTTGTTACAGGCACAAAGGGTCCTTCTTCAATGACTTTCCATATTCCTGAGTCTAATGACTTTATGAATATCTTCATCTTGATTTTCCAGAAGTCATAGTGTTCTCCATTGAAGAATGGTGGCCTGTTTATGTTATGTCCTTCACTTGTTCCATGATTGGAAGAGGATGCCATCTTTTCTCGGATCTTAGGAATAACTTACCTAAACTTCTGCTCTGATACCAATTGTTAGAACAGATAGCAACCTGAGAGGGGGGGTGAATCAGTGTTGCCCCAATTTTCGCCTTATTGAAATCGATACTTTCAAGTTTATGATGATCACGAATTGATCGTTGTGATTGCAGCGGATATGAACAATACTTGAAAGTAAATGTGAAGGATAAAGAGAATCACACACAAGATTTATCCTGGTTCGCCTTCAATCCACCGAAGACTACGTCCAGTCCCTCAAGAAAACCCCTTGAGGATTTTTCCACTATTGATAAGAATTTATTACAAGTTCCTAACCCAAGGACCCCAAGAACTTCTACCAATATCCTGTGAAAGCAAACCGCTTTCAACAGCCCCTGAAAGCAAACCGCTTTCAGTTCCTGAAGGCAAACCACCCTCGGACCTTGAAGACAAACTTGTCTTCAATCGAAACCCTGAAAGTAAACCACTTTCAGTGACAACAACCCTTCACCAAATACCACGGTGAAAAAACTCAATCTTACAGAAAGAGATGAAGAAGATATTACACTTGGCTGTTTCAATCCTTTAACACACAATAGGATTGAACATGAGAAATTATGCTTTCAGGCTTTTAAGCATAATACAATTCTGAGTTCTTCAAGATATGAACAACTAATGTGTTCTTGTAAACATGAAGATCATGAACTCAGAATTTAGGCTCCAAAAGATTTAAGTTCTAAAAGATGAACCAATTTTGAAAGAGCTTTGGCCTAATGTGTTTTTCTCATGTGAAATGTGTCTATTTCGTGTGTGTTGTGTGTTCTATGTTGTTGTTGTGTTTTCTGGACTCAAATGGTCTTTATATAGGCAAGGGAAACGTCCTTGAACCATCACAACCCTTTTCAAAAGGTTTGGGACACAATGGTTCATGAAAAGATGCACTTTTTCGTTCTGGTAATCGATTACCATACTTAGTGTAATCGATTACACAAGTGACCGTTTCAGTTTGAATTTGAATTTCAAACATGTAATCGATTACAAGACTGGAGTAATCGATTACTTGCCTTGGTGTAATCGATTACCATAATGGTGTAATCGATTACACAGAAGCCCATTTTCTAGAAACTTATTCTTTGAGACTTGCTTAAGGTTTTCTACTTCTTTTAAGTTATGAAAACTCTTAGCTTGATTAGATTAGGTGTTTTAAGAGCCTTTATGCTTTAATAAACCTTTGGAAGCATAACTCACCTAATTCTAAGACTTCTAGACTATTGATGGACTTGAGTGCTTGATTCCTTGAAGTCTTCTTTTCTTCTTTTTGTTGATGAGTTTGTCGTCATCAAAACCACAGCCAGGGTCAGGAGCAAGACCTTCTTCACATCATGTTCTAGTTTCTTCTACATTTCTGAATAATACTTTCAAATCATGTTTTATTTCTTTGTTCTTCATTAATCTTGTGTACAAAAGATTTCATGCTTTCTACTTATGCATAAGGCCATTTGGTGAGTAGTAAGGGAAATAGGAAATAAAAAAGGTTATAAGTATACATTTCTTAAGGCTATAAGGATGGACGTAACTTTGTGTTGGCCCGAATTCCTTCTTCATCTTCTTTTCTGATTAACTAATTACCAAGTCTATGGAGTTAGTAATTAGGAAAGAAAGGTCTACATTTCTTAAGGCTATTAGGATGTAGAAACTCTAGGCTATAGCACCATGATTTTGGATTTAAAATTCAGAAATTAAGTAGGAGATTTCTAGCATGTTTTATAGACTATGTAAACCAACCCAAGAGCTTAAATTCTTATCATCTTATTTCTTATCATTTTATGCTATTACTATTTCTTGTTCTAAAAACAACAACATATTTTTATCTTTTAATTTCTTGCACAAGTACTAAATTTATATTAATAAGAACACCTATCCCTTGGGTTCGATCTTTTTATATTACGCGATAGTTAATCGTACACTTGCGATTTCACCGATCAAGTTTTTGGCGCCGTTGCCGGGGATAGGTTCTTTTTAAGTTCTTATTTTTATTTTGTTTAGTACTTCTTGTTCATATATATATAAAAAAAAAATTGTGATGAACTGGTGCTGCTAATTTTGTTTGCTAAGTATTGTCAGGTATAGCAATGGCTAAAACATTCGAACAACGGGAGGCAAAAATCCGGGCTGAGGTTGAAAAGGAATATGAGAAGACGAAGCAGGATATCTGCACTCTAATTGACGAGTTTTACTCCGATTTAGATTGCAAGAGAAAATCCGGATTTTTGCCAATCCCTGAGCAAGAATGTAAGGCTATGGAGGAGCTACAAATGAAAATCCAAAGCATTCTAAGGAGGCATCCCAGGGATGAACAACAATCACCTGTTCATGAAAGTGAACTTGTGGTTCAAAGATAGGAGGTGAAAGCAACCTTCATTTTAGAAATTGTCTTTGAAGATAAATTGGAAATGGAGGAAGAAGAACCTCAAGGAACCTATGCTATAGGTTCACAATGGCAAGGCAAAGAACAAGGAAGGGAAAATCTATTTATCTCTTCCACTTTTAATTTGAATATTGTTGCCTTGCTAGCTGAAAATTCATTGGGCACTATGTTGTACTTGTGCCAAAATATGCATGATTTGCGGGGTCTAATGAATTTTGTAATAGACCCCGGTTGAAAGTAATTAGTGGAAGGGTCTATCTCGGACCTAAACATTGAGCTGGTTGGGAGACAACCCAACTTAGGATAGTTTAAATTTTTGTCATTTAAATTTCTGCACAACTCTTGTAAATAAATAAAAGAAAAAAATTCTATGTTTTTGCTGCAGGAGAGGCCAGCGCTCCAGCGCTGGAGGCCAACGCTCAAGCGTTAGGCCCCTGTTTTTCACCTCTGATGCCCAGTTTTTGTTTTAATTCCAGCGCCCAAGCGTTGGTATCCCCAACGCTCTAGCGCTGGAGCTCGGGCAGATTTGCTGTTTGTGTTTTTTATTTGCTGTTTTTAGTTTTTAATAAAATTTTGTGTTCACCATTTTCTGAAAGGTTTTAGATTCTTTGAGTTTTCCCTTGTTTCTACACTAGTTTTAATTTTTGGGAGCTCAAGAATATTTGTTTTTAGGTGGACATAATTTTTCAACCCATGTTCTTAATTGTGCTGTTTTTGGAACTAACAAGTCAAGCAAGTTTCTACTTGTGAGACTTTTGTTTTTTCATTGTTACAGGATAGGTACCAAAAGGAGGAAGAACCCTCTTGAACTTTAGTGTTCAAAATTTGATTTTTACATTGAGGTTCCCTTGGACCTTTGTGGAAAATTTGTTACTATACCAGCTTCTTAGTTTTTGTTTTTATTTTTATAGTTTTTAGCTTTATTTTTAGTTTAGTTTTTCTGTTTTTTCTTTTTGCATGAGTCTTGAGTATATTATCCATTATGAATGTTGCTATAGCTTTGTGAAATGCTTTATCTGATTGGAATACTTTGTGAAAAAGTTCTATGTTTTTAAGCAGTTAGGATTGCATGCTGTAGAAAGGATTTTTGATATCTTGATTGTTTTGGTTGTTGGCAAAAGTCTTTTTCTGAGTTCTAAAAGGGTACCACTTACCCTATCTTTTTCTGAGAGCTGAGGTCTCTGATGCATGATTGTGAAATTTTTCTGCCTTGTGTTGCATGTTGATTGGAGTTTTGTATACTTGGTGAGTTGAGAAGAGATTATAGGCATTTTTGAAAACTCAGATTTTTGCTTGAAATGTTATATCCACTAGTAGCCCCTTTTTGAGCCTTAAAAGAGTCATTCTTTGTAGCCTACTTTGTGTGATAAATCTTGAGTTGTTATTGTGATTCATGTGCTAAATTGTTAGAGCTTTGTTTGAGGGTTTCTCTCTGAAAAAAAAACAAAGGAAAAAAATTGAAAAAATAAGGTATGTGCCTTAGAAAAATAATGAAGTAGTGGGGTGAGAAAGAGTATGAGGGGAGTAAAATTCAAGTCATTCATCCCATACATTTCACTACTTTGTTCAAAAAAAAAAAAAAAAAAGAAGAGAAAAAGAAAAGGAAAAAATTGAGAGAACCCTTGTGTTAATTGTTTAAGCTCCTAGTCAAGAAGAATCACTTAACAACAAGTTTCTGAGTCAGCCACTAGAGTTGCCAATTTCTTGAAATCCATACCTTAAATTGTTCAAACCTTTGGCCGAGTTACAACCTTAAAAATCTCTTCAACATCACTTGGTTGCTTTACTTCAGTTTTGATTTGAATTATAGGCAGGATTATTGAGCTTTCTTGTTTTCATGGAGAATATCATTTTGTGAGCTTATTTGATGAATTCAAACATGTTAAAAGCCAAGCCTAACTTTCTTGATTCTTTGTCTATTAAACATGTATGTCTTCCTTATCCTCTAAGCTTTCTGGAAAATTATCATATTTCAATCGGATAAAAACTTTCTCAAAACTCAGGGACGAGTTTTTCTTTAAGTTTTGTCGCTTGAGGACAAGCTGTCGTTGGGTATAGTGGTGTGATGAGTGGATTTTATATGATAATTTTAGGGTCTTTTTAGTCTTTTTATTTTGTTATTTTTGAGTCTCATGTAGGTTTTTTATTGTTTTTATGTAGATTTTATATTTATTTTGCATTTTGCATGTAGATTAGATTTTATTAGATTTTCTAGCTTTATTTTATATTTTTAGGAATTTTTCTAGTTATTTTGTATTTTTAGGAAAAGCTGGTTTAGTTATCATTTTTGTCCAGGGACCACTTTGTAAAGTTTCAGGAAATCAAGGTCCAAAATGTGAAAGTTCAAGAGTGGAGGGCTAAAAGTGAAGATTGAGAGAATTCAAGGGCTTGAATTGGAGTGCTAACCAAGAGAGGACTAAAAGTAAAAAAGAGGAATATGAAGCAACTCTCTAAATTAAGCACATGGAAAAAAGGATTAAAGGATGAGTGGAGGATTGATGATAGTGGAGGAGAGGTTTCAGAATTGATTAAAGGGCTGATAAGTGGGCTTTTATGGCATTCAAAACCCACTACCATGAAGAAGGAAGGAAAAGCTTGAAGTTGAAGAATCAGTAGCCAGCGCTGCAGCGCTAGAACCCAGCGCTCAAGCGCTGGGCCTCGGCCTGGAAGTGGGATTTAATTGCTGAGGCCAGATTTTTGCTATAAATAGGGAGGCAACTTGCACTTGTAACACACACCATCACACCTTTCTTAGAACACAACAAGTGTTCCTCTTTCTCCCTCAAGAACATTGTTCCTAGGAATTGTGGGAAGCCATATTTGAGCTCCTAGTCCAGGGTATTTCAATGCTTCTTTTAGCCATGCTTGGCTAAATTCTTCTTTAAGTTTTTGGGTTGTTTTAGTTTATAATTCATGTTCTAGTTTCTTCTACATTTCTGAATAATACTTTCAAATCATGTTTTATTTCTTTGTTCTTCATTAATCTTGTGTACAAAAGATTTCATGCTTTCTACTTATGCATAAGGCCATTTGGTGAGTAGTAAGGGAAATAGGAAATAAAAAAGGTTATAAGTATACATTTCTTAAGGCTATAAGGATGGACGTAACTTTGTGTTGGCCCGAATTCCTTCTTCATCTTCTTTTCTGATTAACTAATAACCAAGGCTATGGAGTTAGTAATTAGGAAAGAAAGGTCTACATTTCTTAAGGCTATTAGGATGTAGAAACTCTAGGCTATAGCACCATGATTTTGGATTTAAAATTCAGAAATTAAGTAGGAGATTTCTAGCATGTTTTATAGACTATGTAAACCAACCCAAGAGCTTAAATTCTTATCATCTTATTTCTTATCATTTTATGCTATTACTATTTCTTGTTCTAAAAACAACAACATCTTTTTATCTTTTAATTTCTTGCACAAGTACTAAATTTATATTAATAAGAACACCTATCCCTTGGGTTCGATCTTTTTATATTACGCGATAGTTAATCGTACACTTGCGATCTCACCTATCAGTATGATTGCCTAAGCTCATTTCTCATGAACAATGGGTTCACAAGGGGTAATATAGATAATACTCTGTTTAGAAGAAAAACATCAACTGATTTCATATTAGTAAAATTGTATGTTGATGATATTATTTTTGGTGCTACTAATGAAACTATCTGTCAAGAATTTTCTAAGCTTATGCAGAGTGAATTTGAGATGAGCATGATTGGAGAACTGAAGTTCTTTCTAGGCCTACAGATTCGTCAGGAGATAAAAAGAACCTACATTCACCAGACTAAATATATCAGGGATCTCTTGAAGAAGTATAGCATGGAAAAGGCGAAGGCAATGGGCACTCCATTGCACCTTGGAGCAATATTAGATAAAAGTGATGAATCTGCCCCGGTAGATTCAACTAAATACAGAGGGATGATATGATCACTGTTATATCTTACTTCAAGTAGACCAGACATCATGTACAATGTATGTGTATGTGCAAGGTTCCAGGTAAATCCTCAAGAATCTCACCTTAGTGCTGTAAAGTGTATATTTAGATATCTTATTGGCACTACTAATCTTGGTCTAGTATATGAGAAAGGTGAAGATTTCAGGTTAAAAGGATTTTGTGATGCTGACTATGCTGGAGATCGCATAGAAAGAAAGAGCACAAGTGGTGGTTGTCACTTCTTAGGACAATGTCTGATATCTTGGGCCAACAAAAGACAAAGTACAATCTCATTGTCTACCGCTGAAGTAGAATATGTAGTTGCAGGATCTTGCTGCACCCAACTTTTATGGGTAAAGCATCAACTAGAGGATTACAACATTTTTTAGCACAATATTCCTTTATTATGTGATAATACTAGTGCTATTAATATAACCAAAAATCCTGTGCTGCATTCAAGAACTAAACACATAGAAATAAAGCATCATTTTATACGTGATCATGTAGCAAAGGGCAACATTGATATTTCATATGTGCATACTGATGATCAATTGCCCGATATCTTTACCAAGCCTCTCATTGAAAACAAGTTCACATGTCTTAGAGAAAGAATTGGCATGTTTCCTGCTTTATATAGTATTTGTCTTCACTAACCCTTTTTGCAGAAAATAGTAGATGATCAGACGAACACAGATGGGTACGCGTCTGCATTGGAAACCGTTTGGCTCAAACAACACAGGAGACAAACGATCTCAAAGTGACTGCGTCTGGCTCAACTGAAAGGTCGTGGTCTGGAGAAACTGAGAGGTCTTCGTTTGACGACCACGTCGTTCAAAAGTAACTGGTGAACAGTTGTGTGGTTTCAATAACTTGCTTCTCCAACACGCATTAAATTTTTCAACTGCCATGACTGCACATTTATAGCTTTACATTTAATGCACGTGCTATGTCTCATCTCTCTCACATCAACTTTAATGACAATCATCTCCTTGTGAAAATTAAGAAAAACTTTCGACATTCCTTGCAATATAAGAAAAAGGACTTTTGAAACTAAGTTCATTACACTCAAAGATTATTTGAGTTCTCTCTGCACCCACTGTCTTCTTCTCCATTTGTTCTTGCACACGCTAACCACTTTTGCAGAATATGGTGTGTGGTCTAGGTGGACCAGCATCCTGCCTGCTGTGTAGCATTCGAAACGTGGCGTGGCTGCTACGCCTTAAAGGAATTTAGTTGCGCCCTCACTAACGGCAATTGCTTTTGGCGTAGTGGTAAGCGCTAAAGGTCCAACAAGTGGTATCAGAGCATGGTCACGTGTTCGAATCCCCTGGAAGGCATTTCTGTGCAGCGGGTCGCTGGCAGGTGCTGGGGGGGAATGTGTGGTCCAGGTGGACCAGCATCCTGCCTGCTGTGTAGCATTCGAAACGTGGCGTGGCTGCTACGCCTTAAAGGAATTTAGTTGCGCCCTCACTAACAGCAATTGCTTTTGGCGTAGTGGTAAGCGCTAAAGGTCCAACATATGGCATCCAAAAGACAACCAACAAAGAAGCAAGATAAAGCTCCAGAACCTCTCACTGGTGCTCAACAGAAGATTGTTGATCAAAGAAACAAATTCACCATCCAAAACCGTAAAGAGCAAGTACTCAAGATTGGTCCTGTAAAGATTGCAAACCTTGGTGACAGGGATCTCGTCACCCCTCGATACCTTGACATTAATGTGTATCAACACGTAAAGGTTCCAAGTCTGGAACTGGTCCTGTTTCAGGATTGGGGGAGTTTGTTCAAGGTTTCAGAGACTCCAGCTCTTTTGCCTCTTGTGAAAGAGTTCTACGATTGTGCTGTCAAGCTGAGCACCACCCACATTAGAACAAGAAGCATGAGGATGCTGGTGTACATTCATCCAGCACATGTCACTCTTACCCTAGACATGATGCCCTATGAAGGTGTCTGTTACAATTTCAAGTGGGAAGCTACTGTTGTCAATCCCTTCAGTATTTGGAAGGAGGAACCCAAGGAACCAGGTTCTACTTGTGTAAACAACCTTGTTGAAGAATGTGTCTTTCCTCATGCTATTCTCAGCAAGATAGTGCTGCGAAGGAAGGGTCATGTGATCTTGTGAACAAGATATCTCTATGGGCTCTGTACCAGATGCAGAACCATCAGAAGATAAACCTCCCAAACCTCGTCATCCAGTACATGATCCAGACGCTGGAGAACTCCAACACGAACCTTCCTTATGGTTCGTTGATAACTGCTATGATGCGTAAGAAGAAACTGCTTACCACAGAGAAGGAGGAAAGAGAGTTCATGGTGCGAGACTACATCTCCACCACTCCTATCAAGTTTGGAGATATCCAAAGGGTGCAGCTTGCCATTGACACTTCTGTCATTCCGGAAGAATTCCTGAGAAAATGGGCAAAGAAGAAAAAGGAAAGAGGCATGCCTTCGTCTCCCAAAGCTCGAGTGGCTAGGAAACCAAGAGTCAAGAGCGCTCTCACTGCTCCTACTCCGTCTGGCGGCAATACTGAAGCTACTTTGTCTGCCCAGGAACCCAAATATTGTTGTATGGTAAGAGGGCCTTGTTTGACCAAGGCCATATCTGATCAGCCTATCACCTCACCTACTTCGTCTATTGAGGATGTATTACCTATATCATCCTTCTTACCCAGCAAACAACAACCACAACATGAGACCATACCAGAGAACGTCGTTCATCAAACCCTCTCTACTCAATAACAAACTCCATCAAAACCACAACCAGAAGCAGTCCACAATACTGCTGATCTTATCTCTGCTGACCATGCATATTACTTAAAGTTCTTGCCCCAAATTTTCCACAACTATATTGCAGACGTTTTCGATGTTGAAGATGACGGCAACTGCGGATACAGATGCATTTCCCAATAGCTGGGAAAACCTCAAGAGTACTGGCCAGAGGTTCACAGGCTTCTGATCGATGAACTTCTCTTCAACCGGGCGCTTCACTCTTAAATCCTCAGTTCTAATGAGGAAGTTGAAGCTGTTTGTATGGCCTTGACGTTTTCCCCCAAGGAACCAGCTTACAAGCCTAAGTGGTTCTCGGTCCCGAATATGGGGTTACTTGCTGCAATAACTTTCAACATCATCTTGGTTACGTTAGCGTCAAACCAGTGTTGTACGTATCTACCCCTCCTAGGACCTGTTGCTAAAGAACCAACGATTGTTGTCCTGAGGAACATCAACAATAGGCACTGGGTTAGGGTGAAGCTAGCTGAAAACTCCCCTTTGCCAACAGTGCCTCCCCAATGGAAGCATCATTGTTCTAAAACTACTCATGCATGGGTGGCCCCACTCATTCCAAGAATCCAACACTTCAAAGAGCTACTGCAAGGAGACTCAGACAAGTTCCTTGACTCCCTATTTGAAGTTCCTCAAAATATTCATCATACTCAAATTGACGATGATTCTGACAAGGAACAACAAATGTGTTAGTATAGATAGCAACCTGAGAGGGGGGGTGAATCAGGTTTACCCGATTTTCGCCTTAACACACTTTACTTTCAAGATAAAGATGAATACAATCGAGTGCAGCGGAAATGAACGTTGCTTGAAAGTAAAGTTGAAGAGTAGGAGAAGCACACACATAACTTTATCCTGGTTCACCTTCAATCCACCGAAGGCTACGTCCAGTCCCTCAAGAAACCCCTTGAGGATTTATCCACTATTGATAAAAGTCTCTTACAAGTGCTTACACCAAGTACCTTAAGAATTTCTATCAACACCAACCTGTGAAAGCATACCACTTTCAACAGCCCCTGAAAGGACACCACTTTCAGTCCCTGAAAGCACACCACTTTCAGAACAACAACATTCACCGAACCCTACGGTGAATACTCAATCTACCAGAATGAGATGAAGAAGAGTTTTACACTTGCTGTATCAATCCTTTTACATACAAGAGGATTGATCATGAGAATTATGCTTTAAAGGCTATTAAGCATAAGGAGGCTCTCTTGATTCTGAGTTCTTCAAGATATGAACATCAAAAGTTTTCTTTAAACAATGAAGAATATGAACTCAGAACTTAGGCTCTTTGAAAGTTGTAAATCAAAGGCTATATGAACATGAACGAACAATTTAAAGAGATTGTGGCCTAATTCGTGTATTCTCATGTGTGTCTTTGTTTCTGGACTCAAATGGACTTTACATAGGCATGAGAGAACGTCAATGAACCAACACAACCCTTTCCAAAAGGTTTGAGACACAATGGTTCATGAAAAGATGCAACTTTTCGAACATGTAATCGATTACATTACTTAGGTAATCGATTACTCTATGTGACCGTTGCTGTTTGAATTTCAAATTCAAACGTGTAATCGATTACCAGCAAGCTGTAATCGATTACTTGTCTACGTGTAATCGATTACCTTATGGGTGTAATCGATTACACTCAGTCCAGATTTCCAGAAAAGAAAACCTTTAAGAACGGCTTGATTTTTTTCTACTTCTTTTACTTTATGAAAAGGTTAAACTCAATATCTTTAATGTTTTAGAGAGCCTTTATACTAGAGAAACCTTTAGAAGCATAACTCACCTATCTAAGTCTTAGGTAGATGAATAAACATGTTGAACTGTTTCCTCTAAGTCTTCTTTTCTTCTTTTTGTTGATGAGTTTGCCATCATCAAAATCTCATCCAGGGTCAGGAGGAAGAGCTTCTTCACAATCTCCCCCTTTTTTATGATGGCAAACACATACTTGAAACTTTGAAGATCAGCATGTTGCTTCTTTGTAGAAACTCCCCCTGTCAGATGCAATCTGATGATGCAACTCATGTAACTCCCCCTTTCTGTTTCACTTGTAGCGTTCCTGCATATGATCTTTAAAGAACACAGAGCATTTCTCCCCCTTTTGACTTCATCAAAAAGAAGAAAAAACCAAAATATACATACAGGCTAACAAGGAATATATACATGCATAGCATAGGGAGTGGGGGTAAACAAGTAAAACCATGACAAACAACAACTTATATATATAAAAAAATAATAGGGAAACCATAAAAAGAAAGAACAAATAGTTCAACAAGAAAAAGTATTCAAGTCATAAGTATTACAGGCTAAGAATAAAAGAAAAGAAATAAGAAAATCCTAGAAGACTAAGAATCAGCAGACGAGTCGTCATCATCCATTGACTCCATTATCTGAAGATCACGACCATCGTCATGGAGCATGCATGAGAGTGTGGAGATCCCAAAGTTATTGGATATTCAGAGATAAGGAAGGATGGATTTGTCAACACACTTAAAATAGGAAGACCGCTCATCATATAGTCTTGCTATAGGCACGCCGGAGTAGATAAGGAGGTGTGATATGAAGGAAGCGTAAGGAAAAGAGTTAGCGTCGTCTCTGCACTTGATCATATGATTCATGACCAGGAAAGCCCAGTTAATTTTATGGCAGTTGATGATGCCATATAATATTTGCAATTCTAACTCACTGATGTGAGCTAGAAGATTTTCCTGGGGTAAAAGAACTTGATTGATGAAGTAATGGAGCAGGTGGTTGTCCATGGTGAGGACATCAACATGATAGTGACAAAATTTCGTGTGAGGAGGATGGATATTCAGAAGTTCTGAGGGTTGGAAACGACACAGAGACTAATAAAACAATTCCTGATTGTAATCAGGCCAGGGGCAAGGCAAGTTTGGGCCTAATTTAGCACCGTTAGAAGGAAGTCCCAGACACCGGCCAAAGGTAGAAAGGGAATGATGAATGAGAATGCCTTTGACTGAACTTTGAATGCCATCTCTCAGTGTGTCAAGATTACAGTAGAAGATCTTCACAAGTTCTGGGTAGTATGGGTTGTTTATGGCGATGAATACTTCAAGTGCTTGGTTCCTGAGGAGAGCAGGAAATGTATGTCCGCTTTCAACAAAGGTGTCCAAATCACCATAAGTAAGTTTTTAGATTATTTGATTGAGAAACCTAGAGATAAATCGATTTCTTTGGTCTGATGAAGTGAGGAGTCTGGTTAGGTTCATAGGATGTGAGGGACGGAAAGGAGAGGAAGACATGATTGAATTTCGAGAGAGAGAGAGAGGGCTGTGGACAAGATCAAGATTTCAGGATATGATGAACAAGGATTGAAGATGATAGAAGTAGGACTTGTAAGAGAGTTCCTATTGAAATGTCAAGCTTCGATTATATAACTCGAGCATGTAATCGATTACAGAGGTTGTGTAATCGATTACTGGACGGTTTCTTTGAATTTGAATTTCAAATAAATGGAGGGAAAGTTCCTGTTTCGTTTCTGTAATTGATTACAGCAAGAGAGGTAATCGATTATCTTAGGTTTCTAGAGAAGCACGAGGACCAGAAAGACTTGTGTTAATCGATTACAGGATAGAAGTAATCGATTACTTAAGACAAATTTTCAATACTAAGCTATGTATTTCTATGTACTCAATGTCTAGATTGTTGTAAATGATTATTAACTTAAAAGCAAATAAAATAACATATAACTACAAGCATATGATCATATAAACAAGCATATAAAACATATAATCATGTATAAAAACATATAAGCAAATAATCAACATAGAAACATATAATCACATAATTAGATATCAATATCATCTATAATACCTAATTCTCTTCTAATTTTAAAGAAAGAATCCTTAGGAAGAGGCTTAGTAAGAATATCAGCTAATTGATTATGCGTATCTACGAAAGAAATTTCTATATCCTTTCTCATGACATGATCTCTAAGAAAATGATGTCTTATATCAATATGCTTTGTTTTAGAATGCATAATGGGGTTTTTCGTGAGATTAATGGCACTTGTATTGTCACATTTGATTGGAATGCAGCCAAGCTCTAAGCCGTAATCTTTGAGTTGTTGTTTGAGCCATAAAGTTTGTGCACAACAACTTCCTGCAGCAATATACTCTGCTTCTGTAGTACTTAAAGCAACACAAGCTTGTTTCTTATAGGACCAAGAAACAAGAGCATTTCCCAATAAGTGACAAGTACCACTTGTGCTCTTTCTTTCAGTTTTGCAACCAGCAAAGTCTGAATCAAAATATCCGATCAAATCACAAACAATCCCTTTGGGATACCACAAACCAACATTTGAAGTTCCTTTCAGATATTTGAAAATCCTTTTTACTGAACTCAAATGAAATTCCCGAAGAGATGCTTGATATCTAGCACATAAGCACACACTAAACATAATATCTGGTCTACTTGCTGTTAAATAAAGAAGAGATCCGATCATACCTCTATATTTAGTAATATCTACTGGAATTCCGGACTCATCTTGATCTAGATAAGTATTTGACCCCATTGGTGTGGCTATGGCCTTGCAATCATCCAAATCATATTTCTTTAAAAGCTCCTTGCAAAACTTGGATTGATTGATGAATATTCCATCTTGAGATTGCTTAATTTGCAATCCTAGAAAGAAGTTTAGCTGTCCCATCATAGACATCTCAAACTCTTCTTGCATCATGTTAGAGAATTCCTTGCATAGAGATTTGTTAGTGGAACAAAAAATAATGTCATCTACATAAATTTGAACTAACAACGTATTACCTTTGGTTTTCTTGATGAACAAGGTTGTATCAGCCTTACCCTTTTGAAACCCTTTTTCACAAAGGAATGTGCTCAACCTATCATACCATGCTCTAGGAGCTTGCTTAAGGCCATAAAGTGCTTTCTTCAATTTGAAGACATGTGAAGGGTACTTAGGATCCTCAAATCCTGGTGGTTGTTTCACATATACTTCTTCTTGAATGTATCCGTTTAGGAAAGCGATTTTAACATCCATTTGATACAATGGAAAGTTTAGAGAGCATGCATAAGCCAATAATAATCTTATGGCTTCCAACCTTGCAACTGGGCGCTTCACTCTTAAATCCTCAGTTCTAATGAGGAAGTTAGTTGAAGCTGTTTGTATGGCCTTGACGTTTTCCCCCAGGGAACCAACTTACAAGCCTAAGTGGTTCTCGGTCCCGGATATGGGGTTACTTGCTGCAATAACTTTCAACATCATCTTGGTAACGTTAGCATCAAACCAGTGTTGTACGTATCTACCCCTCCTAGGACCTGTTGCTAAAGAACCAACGATTGTTGTCCTGAGGAACATCAACAATAGGCACTGGGTTAGGGTGAAGCTAGCTGAAAACTCCCCTTTGCCAACAGTGCCTCCCTAATGGAAGCATCATTGTTCTAAAACTACTCATGCATGGGTGACCCCACTCATTCCAAGAATCCAACACTTTAAAGGGCTACTGCAAGGAGACTCAGACAAGTTCCTTGACTCCCTATTTGAAGTTCCTCAAAATATTCATCATACTCAAATTGACGATGATTCTGACAAGGAACAACAAATGTGTTAGTATAGATAGCAACCTGAGAGGGGGGGGGGGTGAATCATGTTTACCTAATTTTCGCCTTAACACGCTTTACTTTCAAGATAAAGATGAATACAATCGAGTGCAGCAGAAATGAACGTTGCTTGAAAATAAGGTTGAAGAGTAGGAGAAGTACACACTGAACTTTATCCTAGTTCACCTTCAATCCACCGAAGGCTACGTCCAGTCCCTCAAGAAACCCCTTGAGGATTTATCCACTATTGATAAAAATCTCTTACAAGTTCTTACACCAAGTACCTTAAGAATTTCTATCAACACCAACCTGTGAAAGCATACCACTTTCAACAGCCCCTGAAAGTACACCACTTTCAGTCCCTGAAAGCACACCACTTTCAGAACAACAACCTTCACCGAACCCTACGGTGAATACTCAATCTACCAGAATGAGATGAAGAAGAGTTTTACACTTGGCTGTATCAATCCTTTTACATACAAGAGGATTGATCATGAGAATTATGCTTTAAAGGCTCTTAAGCATAAGGAGGCTCTCTTGATTCTGAGTTCTTCAAGATATGAACATCAAAAGTTTTCTTTAAACAATAAAGAATATGAACTCAGAACTTAGGCTCTTTGAAAGTTGTATATCAAAGGCTATATGAACATGAACGAACAATTTAAAGAGATTGTGGCCTAATTCGTGTATTCTCATGTGTGTCTTTGTTTCTGGACTCAAATGGACTTTACATAGGCATGAGAGAACGTCCATCAGCCAACACAACCCTTTCCAAAAGGTTTGAGACACAATGGTTCATGAAAAGATGCAACTTTTCGAACATGTAATCGATTACATTACTTAGGTAATCGATTACTCTATGTGACCGTTGCTATTTGAATTTCAAATTCAAACGTGTAATCGATTACCAGCAAGCTGTAATCGATTACTTGTCTACGTGTAATCGATTACCTTATGGGTGTAATCGATTACACTCAGTCCAGATTTCCAGAAAAGAAAACCTTTAAGAACGGCTTGATTTTTTTCTACTTCTTTTACTTTATGAAAAGGTTAAACTCAATATCTTTAATGTTTTAGAGAGCCTTTATACTAGAGAAACCTTTAGAAGCATAACTCACCTATCTAAGACTTAGGTAGATGAATAAGCATGTTGATATGTTTCCTCTAAGTCTTATTTTCTTCTTTTTGTTGATGAGTTTGTCGTCATCAAAACGTCAGCCAGGGTCAGGAGCAAGACCTTCTTCACAAAATGGTCTCTCCACCAAGGCCATCAGAAACTCAACCATATATGGTGCCTGTCCTTCAAAGCATCCCTGTTCCTGAAGCTGCTGAAATAACCCAAACCACTGAAACACTTGCACAAGAGGCTGCACACGTTGTGCACCCCATTGCAGGTTTGGTTGTTCATGATGCAAGAGGTTGCTGATGCTGATCAACTTGCTAAAATGATCCAACAACTTAAGGTGGCGGACCCGGTGGTGGCCAAATATGTGTAAATCGTTAAGCCTCTTAAGATACATGAAGCTGATGAAACTAACCTTGAGGATGGTGAACTTCATCAAGAGGATGAAGTTGATGACCAAGCTATGATGACTGGATTTTGTATGATAATTTTAGGGTCTTTTTAGTCTTTTTATTTTGTTATCTTGGAGTCTCATATAGGTTTTTTATTCTTTTTATGTAGATTTTCTATTTATTTTGCATTTTGCATATAGTCTAGCTTTTATTTGGTTTTTAAACTTTATTTTATATTTTTTAGGAGTTTTTATAGTTATTTCTATATTTTAGGAAAGCTGGTAGAATTAGTCTTTTTATCCAGGGACCAAACTGTAAGTTTCAGGAAATAAAGGGCCAAAATCGAAGAGTTGGAAGATGAAGCACCATTGCTAATTTTGCACATGGGAAATGAGGCATGAATGGAGAAGTAAAGCCCTTGGCTGTTTCAGAATTAAAAAGGGGACAAAAGGGAGGCTAAATAAGCCCATCAATTTCACACATTAAAGAGAAAAAGCATCCAAGAAGAACTGCCATCAGACGTGTGATAGCCAAATCCGCAAGTGCACGGATGGTTATCGCGTAATATATAAGATATCGAACCCAAGGGATAGGTGTCTTCTTATTAAATTATTTAGTACTTAAGCAGAAAATAAAAAAGGTGTATAATGTTATTGGTTTGATTAAGACAAAACTAGAAATAGCAATAAAATATAAAGAGGAAAAGATGATGATATTTAAGCACTTGGGTTGAATTACATAGTTTATAAAATATGCTAGCAAATTCCTACTTAATTTCTGAATTCTAAAACCAAGTTCATGATGCTATAGCCTAGTATTTCTACAAGTTAATTCCTTATAAGTGTAGAACTTTCTTCCTAATTACTAAATTCAATTCCTTGCAATTTAGTTAACCAGAAAATAAGATGAAGATGAAGTTCAGGCCAACATAAAGCTACGTCTATCCTAATTCCTTTGTGATATATACTTATAGCCTTTCGTAAATCCTATTTCCCTTACTACTTACCAATGACCATTGTTATAAGTACTAAGCAAGAACTCTTATGCGCATTAAGAGGAAATGAAGAACAAGGAAATAAAACATAAACTGGAAATATTATTCAGAAATGTAGAAATAAACTAAGACATAAAATATAAACTAAAACAACCCAAGATACTTAAAAGAATTAGCCAAGCATGGCTAAAAGAGGCATCGAATTACCCTGGATAGGAGCTCAAGTTTGGCTTCCCACAATTCCTAGGAACAATGCTCTTAAGGAGGAAAGAATAATACTTGTTGTATACTGAATAGGTGTGTCTTACAAGTGAAGAAAAGACCCCTATTTATAGTAAAAATCTGCCCTCCAGCGCTTGAGCGCTGGGATCCCCAACGCTTGGGCGTTGAGTGCATTAAAATCCCACGTTGCAGATATAGGCCCAACACTTGAGCGCTGGGTGCAATTTCTGACTCACATCCTAGTCAGAGTCCCAACGCTCAACGCTTGAGCGTTGGATCGACTGCTGGTTCATCTTCAAGCTTTTCTCCTCTTCTTGGTAGTGGGTTTTCAATGCCTTCAATAGCCTCCACTCAGCCTCTATTAAGTTCTGAAACCTCCTCTCCACTACCATCAATCCTTCAACCTTATATTACATGTGCTTAAATCAAAGAGTGTTGCTTCATATTCTTGATTTCCACTTTAAGTCCTCTCTTTGCTAGCACTTCAATTTCAATCCTTCAAGTCCTTGAAACATCACTTTTCATCCTCCGCTCTTGAACTTTTACATTTTAATCCTTCCTTTCCTGAAACTTTACAATTTGGTCCCTGGACAAAAATGATAACTATACCAGCTTTCCTAAAAATATAAAAATAACTATAAAAATTCCTAAAAATATAAAATAAAGTTAGAAAAACAAATAAAAGCTAATCTATATGCAAAATGCAAAATAAATAGAAAATCTATATAAAAATAATAAGAATCCTATATGAGACTCAAAAATAATAAAATAAAAAGACTAAAAACACCCTAAAAATATCATATAAAATTCGGTCATCACACCACTATACCCAACGACAGCTTGTACTCAAGCGACAAAACTTAAAGAGAAACTCGTCCCTGAGTTTAAAGAAAGTTTATCTGATTAAAACATGAAGCACAAGGTACTTTTCAAGAAAGCTTAGCGGATTTGGAAGACATGCATGTTTACAGATATTTAATCAAGAAAGTTAAGCTTGGCTTTTAACATGTTGAGTCCATCTAATTAGGCTCACAAAAATGATATTCTCCATGAAAAACAAGAAAGCTCAATAATCCTGCCTATCGTTCAAATAAAAACTGAAACCATGCAACTAAGTAATTTTGAAGAGATTTTTGAAGGTTGTAACTTGGCCAAAGGGTTGAACAATTCAAGGTGTGGATTTCAAGAACTTGGCAACTCTATTGGCTTGACTTAGAATCTATTATTAAGTGATTTTTGTGACTAAGAGCTCTAAACAATTCAACACAAGGGTCCTCTCAATTTTTCTCTTTTTCTCTTTTTTTTTTTATTTTTTTTTTAAAAAAACATAAGGCACATACCTTTTTTTTTCTCTTTTTCTTCTTTTTTTTTTAGAGAGAAACCCAACAAACATAGCTCTATCAATTTTCAGCTTATGAATCACACTAACAACTTAAAAATTATCACACAAAGGTAGGCTCCAATAAAATGACTCCTTTAAGGCTCAAAAAGGGGCTACTAGTGGATTTTTCTTTTCAACCAAAACTCTGAGTTTTCAAAAATGCCTATAATCTCTTCTCAACTTACAAAGTATACAAAATCCCAATCAACATGCAACACAAGGCAGAAAAATTTTACAATCATGCATTCAGAGTCCTTAGCTCTCAGAAAAACATAGGGTAAGTGGTACCCTTTTTAGAACATAAAAACTTTGCCAACAACCAAAACAATCAAGATGTCCGAATCATTTCTAACAGCATGAAATCCTAACCGCATCAACATAGAACCTTTTCAAAAAGCAGTTCAATCAGATAAAACATTCATAGAGCAATAGTAGCATTCAGACTGGATAAAGACACTCAACCATGCAGTTTAAAAACCTAAAAGCAAAAATAAAAACTAAAACTACAAACTAAAAATAAAACTAAAATCAAACAGAAAAACTAAAAGCTGGTATTTTTTTTTACTCTATTTTACAAATTGTCCAGGAAACCTCCTTGCAATTTCAACTTTGAACACTTCAAGTTCAAGAGGGTTCTTTCTCCTTCTGGTGCCTATCCTGCAAAATTGAACAAACAAAAGTCTCCCAAAACAACATTACTTAAGAACAAGGGTTGAAAATTGTGTTCACCTAAAAACAAACAAGAATTCTTGAGTTCCCAAAAATCAAAACCATTATAGAAGCAAGGGAAAAACTCAAAGAATAAAAAACTTTTCAAGAACTGGTGGACACAAAATTATTTATAAACAAATAAAACAGAAAATTGCCCGAACTCCAGCGCTTGAGCGTTGGGTTTGCCAACGCTTGGGCGCTGAAAATAAAATAAAAAATTGGGCAATCAGAGGTCCCAACGCCTGAGCGCTGGGTTTCCAACGCTTGGGCGTTGGAAATAAAAATAAAAACTGGGAGTTTCCAGGGGCCTAGCGCATGAGCGCTAGCCCTTCAATGCCTGAGCGTTGGAATTAACTGGAATCAGGGGGGTCTGGCAGGGGCCTAACGCATGAGCGTTGGCCTCCAGCGCTTGAGCGCTGGCCCCTCCTGCAGCAAAACATATAATTTTTTTCTTTTATTTATTTACAAAGATGATGCAGAAAATTAAAAGACAGAAAATTAAACTAGTCCTAAGTTGGGTTGTCTCCGAACCAGCTCATTGTTAAGGTCCGAGATAGACCCTTCCCTTGAATCAATTAGGGGAAGTCTTCCTTCTTTTGGTAAATACATCATCTTTGAAATCATCCTCTTCTTCAGACTCATAATGCTTAAGAGTCCGGAATACAGAAAACTTGATTTTTTCATCCCCTACCTTCAAAGATAGGAGGCCTTCTGCCACATTAATCTTGGCGTTTCCTGTAGCAAGGAATGGCCGCCCAAGAATTAACGGTACCTTAGAGTCTTCTTCCATGTCCAAGATCACAAAGTCCACTGGGAAGACAAATTTGTCAACCCTTACAAGCACATCTTCAGCAACTCCATATGGGTATTTTATTGACCTGTCTGCCAACTGCAAACACATAAGAGTAGGAGTGGCCTCTCCCATGTCCAACTTTCTAAACATGGAGAGTGGCATGAGGTTAATACTTGATCCCAAATCACAGAGAGCTTTTGCGTTTGGCAATCCCTCAATGTCCACAGGTATAGTAAAGCTCCCCGGATCTTTCAACTTTTGGGGCAGCTTTCTTGATACAATTGCTGAACACTCCTCAGTCAACATTACAGTCTCTTCAACCTCACTTAACTTCCTCCTTCTAGATAAAATATCTTTCATAAATTTGGCATAAGTAGGAATTTGTTCCAAGGCTTCGGAAAAAGGAATATTTATTTGAAGTCTCTTTTGAAAATCTCAAGAAATCTTGAGAATTGTTTTTCCAAATTCTATTTTAAAGCCTTGGGAAACGGTACTTTACCAGTTTTCTTAGAAGGGGAGATAACATTTTCAACAAATTTTTCAGCAATATTCTCATTAAGCACACTCCTCTCTTTTTCTTTTTCTTCATAATTCACCTCTTGTTCAATCTCCACTACCCTTTCGGGCATAGTTTTACCACTCCTAAGAGTGATAGCTGAAACATTCTCTACATTCTCCTTTGGATTCACAAGAGTGTCAGATGGAAAAGTACCTGGAATCCTCTCTGAGATGGTCTTGGCCAACTGGCCTACCTGAACCTCCAAATTTCTGATAGAGGCCTCATGATTCTTAGCACTAGTCCTTGTTTCATTCATGAATTGTGCAGTTTGTTGGCCTATTTCACCAACAATTTCTTCCAAACTCTTCCATCCCTGGCTTGGATTCAAAGGCATTGGTGGCCTCTGATTCTGAAATGGCCTCTGAAACTGCCTGGCCTCTCCTTGACCAACCCCTTGGTCCCTCCATGAAAAGTTAGGGTGGTTTCTCCAATTTGGATTATAAGTATTGCCATAGGAACTTTGGAAATTCCCCATGGCCTTCACCTCAGCTTCCATTTCTGCCTCTTCTAGGCTTAACTGACTCCTTCCATTTTTTTTTCCATTGCATCCACTTTCCTGGACAAAAGTTTATTTGAAGCTAAAATGGCATCAAAAGAATCAACTTCAAATATACCCTTCCTTATGGCCCGGTCCTGATTTGAGTGGGCAGCTCTTGCAGCAAGTTTATTAGTCAGATCAAGAGCCCCCTGTGGTGGCAAAGCATCAAATGCCCCACTTGCAGCAGTGTCCAACTTGTCTCTTGTGTAGTCATTCAGAGCTGCATAAAACTTCTCCACCTGATCTGCAATGGAGATATTGTGACCTGGGCACCTTCTTAGGAGACCTTTGAACCTTTCCCATGTTTCATATAGGTTCTCAGCATCTTGTTGAATGAAGGAGTTGATTTCCTGCTTCAAATTCCTTATTCGGTTGTAAGGGAAGAATTTAGCCGTGAATTTCTCGGCCAAATCATGCCAGGAGGTAATGCTCTTGAGAGGTTTTGAGGACAACCACTCTTCTGCCACATCTTTTAAGGAAAAAGGAAACAGCATAAGTCTTACCGTATCCAGGTGAACATCATTTCTCCTTAAGGTGGAGCATTGCCTAGTGAATCGCTCCAGTTGAGTGTGGCAGTCTTCATTGACACTTCCACCAAATTGGTTCTGACTAACCAAAGAGATGAAGTGTGGAGGAATTTGGAAATTTGGTAGTGCATCCTCGGGTACCACAATACTTCCCTCAAAATTATAATCTACCTGAGGAGCTGTGATATCCCGAAGGGAACGGTTGGCATTCCATTCTTCCTCCTCACCTCTTTGTCTTTGAAGCCTAGCTTGGACTTCCTCTTCAACCCGTGCATTGTACCCAGCAAGGAGGCGCTCTTCCATTTGTGCTTGTGTCTCTGCCATGGCCTTTGCTAATCTTCTTTCCTCCGCTAATCTGCGATGCAAAGTTCTTTCAATTTCAGGGTCGAATTCAAAATGTCCTACCATGCAGAAAAGGAAAAGAAGTTAATAGCACCTATTCACCATAATTTTTAATACTTTTTTTTTCTTTTTATTTTATATATACAAAAAGCACTAAAAAAATAATAAAAAGAACTTGAACAGAACCTATCCCCGGCAAAGGCGCCAAAAACTAGATAGCCAAATCCGCAAGTGCACGGATGGTTATCGCGTATATAAGATATCGAACCCAAGGGATAGGTGTCTTCTTATTAAATTATTTAGTACTTAAGCAGAAAATAAAAAAGGTGTATATTGTTGTTGGTTTGATTAAGACAAAACTAGAAATAGCAATAAAATATAAAGAAGAAAAGATGATGAGATTTAAGCACGTGGGTTGAATTACATAGTTTATAAAATATGCTAGCAAATTCCTACTTAATTTCTGAATTCTAAAACCAAGTTCATGATGCTATAGCCTAGTATTTCTACAAGTTAATTCCTTATAAGTGTAGAACTTTCTTCCTAATCACTAAATTCAATTCCTTGAAATTTAGTTAACCAGAAAAGAAGATGAAGATGAAGTTCAGGCCAACATAAAGCTACGTCTATCCTAATTCCTTTGTGATATATACTTATAGCCTTTCGTAAATCCTATTTCCCTTACTACTTACCAATGGCCATTGTTATAAGTACTAAGCCAGAACTCTTATGCGCATTAAGAGGAAATGAAGAACAAGGAAATAAAACATAAACTGGAAATATTATTCAAAAATGTAGAAATAAACTAAGACATAAAATATAAACTAAAACAAAGATACTTAAAAGAATTAGCCAAGCATGGCTAAAAGAGACATCGAATTACCCTGGATAGGAGCTCAAGTTTGGCTTCCCACAATTCCAAGGAACAATGCTCTTAAGGATGAAAGAAGAATACTTGTTGTATTCTGAATAGGTGTGTCTTACAAGTGAAGAAAAGACCCCTATTTATAGTAAAAATCTGCCATCCAGCGCTTGAGCGCTGGGATCCCCAACGCTTGGGCGTTGAGTGCATTAAAATCCCATGTTGCAGATATATGCCCAGCGCTTGAGCACTGGCTCGCAACGCTTGAGCGCTGGCTCCCAACGCTTGAGCGCTGGGTGCAATTTCTGACTCACATCCTAGTCAGAGTCCCAACGCTTGAGCGTTGGGAGTTCCAACGCTTGAGCGTTGGCTCGACTGCTGGTTCATCTTCAAGCTTTTTTCCTCTTCATGGTAGTGGGTTTTCAATGCCTTAAATGGCCTCCACTCAGCCTCTATTAAGCTCTGAAACCTCCTCTCCACTACCATCAATCCTTCAACCTTACTTTACATGTGCTTAAATCAAAGAGTGTTGGTTCATATTCTTGATTTCCACTTTAAGTCCTCTCTTTGCTAGCACTTCAATTTCAATCCTTCAAGTCCTTGAAACTTCACTTTTCATCCTCCGCTCTTGAACTTTTACACTTTAATCCTTCCTTTCCTGAAACTTTTCAATTTGGTCTCTGGACAAAAATGATAACTATACCAGCTTTCCTAAAAATATAAAAATAACTATAAAAGCTAATCTATATGCAAAATGCAAAATAAATAGAAAATCTATATAAAAATAATAAGAATCTTATATTAGACTCAAAAGTAATAAAATAAAAAGACTAATAACACCCTAAAAATATCATATAAAATCCGGTCATCAACGTGCCAACTCTCAAGCATTTGAGTCCTAACGCTCATGCGTTGGCACTCTGAATTAAAGCCCAGTGATTAATGTGAGCCAACGCTCAAGAGTTGGAAGCCAGCTCTAATGCGCTAGGCCCCTGTTTTGCAACGTCTAAATTTAATTGGACCCAACGCTCAAGCGTTGGGATCTGTAACAGCCCGATTTTTTAAGTCGAGAGTCACATTGAAAAACGTGGAATAACACTTAAAAAAACTTTCAAAACATCTCAAGCTTTCCAAGTCATGTGTTGGGTAGTTCCGCTCATGGATCTTCAACTGCCTCGAAGCATAGGCCACAGCTTTACTGTTCTGCATCAACACACATCCCAAACCCTAGTAAGAAGCATCACAAAAGACCTCGTAAGGTTCAACACATTGGGGTAATATCAGAACGGGTGCGTTTGTCAAACGCCGCTTCATCTCTTGGAAACTAGACTCACACTCCTCGGTCCAAGCAAAAGGATGATTCTTTCTTGTTAGCTTTGTCAAAGGTCCTGCGATATTTGCAAAGCCCTCAATGAACTTCCGGTAATATCCAGCTAAACCCAGAAAACTTCTGATCTCTGTCGCAGTCTTCGGTTGTTCCCACTTAGTTACTGCATCTATCTTGCTCGGGTCAACGGCAATGTCTTCCTTAGAAATAACATGACCCAAAAACTTCACTTCCTCCAACCAGAACTCACACTTAGCTGAATTCACAAAGAGAACCTTCTCTCGCAGAACGGTCAACACCTGACACAGATGTTCTTCATGCTCCTCTCGACTCCTCGAATAGATTAGGATGTCATCAATAAAGACGACCACGAACCTGTCGAGAAGAGAATAAGGTCTTGCACACAAAACACACAAGATCTGGAGATTTACTCAAAGACAGTCACAAACCTGTCTAAAAAAGAATTGAAGATCCTATTCATGTAGTCCATGAATACGGCTGGTGCATTTGTGACTCCAAATGGCATCACTAAATACTCATAGTGTCCATAGGGAGTACGAAATGCAGTCTTCTGAATGTCTGTCTCCTTAACTCGAATCTGATGATAACCAGATCGCAGATCGATCTTCGAGAAAACAGCAGCTCCCCGAAGTTGGTCCAACAAATCGTCAATCCTAGGCAAAGGATAACGATTCTTCACTGTCACCTTATTCAGCTGCCTGAAATCTACACAAAGTCGTGATCTACCATCTTTCTTCTTCACAAGCAGTAATGGCGCTCCCCATGGAGAAACACTAGGTCGGATGAAACCCTTCGCCATGAGATCATCAATCTGACTCTTCAGTTCTACTAACTCTGCTGGTGCCATTCGGTATGGTGCGATAGAAATCGGCCCGGTTCCAAGAATCAAATCAATTGAAAACTCGGTATCACGAACAGGTGGTAATCCTGGAACATCTTTAGGAAAAACATCTTCGAAGTCACGAACAATAGGAATACTCTGCACTCCATGTGACGATGATTCTCCAACATTCGCTGCCAAGAGAACCTTCAAAGCTCCTCTTCTCAGGGAGGACTTTGAAAGATAGGAGTCAAAAAACTCGGACATCCTCAAATCAGGAACAATTACCTCCTTATTGGCGCAATCCAATAGAACATGGTGAAGAGAAAGCCAGTCCATTCCTATGATCATGTCCAAGTCCCTAAGGGGTAAGGAGATCAAGTTCGCAACGAACTTCCTATCCCGGAACATCAAAGGACAATTCAAGAAAACAGAGGTTGCAGTCAAACTTTTGGCAGTAGGGATAGATACCACCAAGTCGAACAGCAACTCTGACACAGGTAAGCCTAACTTTTCCACACAATCAACAGCAATAAAAGAGTGAGTAGCACCCGAATCAAATAATACAGAATGAGGGATACCAGATATGTCACAACGATTCTTGATCAGTCCCTCAGCATCATCAGCTATCTCTCTAGAGATGTTATACACTCTACCGTGAGCAACAGGTCGTTTCCCACGCGTAGCATTCACAGCACCCTCCTTCTTCGGCTTTCGGCAGTCTCTAGCAGTATGCCCCAGCTTCTGACAATTCCAGCAAGTCATGGTCTTCGCAGTACAGCTACTAGCATAATGCCCTTTCCCATTTCATTTATAACAAACCACATCCTCGATCGGTTTTGGAGCTCCCCGAATGCCCAAGTTACCCCCAACAAGTCGGTCGGACCCAAAAGCACGCCCCTTGGCTTGCGGTCTCTGATGTGGCTTCTTCCCCTTGTTGTCTCTGGCAGAATGGAACCTGGTCGCTCCTCCACTTCCCTGTGACTTGCTCTTACGGTTGTCAATGGCCTCGATGCCCTTAGCCTTCTCCACTAACTGCTGGTAACGCTCAATCCCCAAAGGTTTCACAACACGCTTCAAGTCATAGTTCAGCTCGTCGATGAAGCGCTCACACATGAACTCCTCATCAATCTGGTCTCGGAAAAACCTGTAGTGTCTGGCTAGCGACTCCAACTTTGCAGCAAACTCGGTAATTGACATGATCCCTTGCCTCAGCTCTGTAAACTCCTTATCCTTAGCGGATCTAGCACTCTTTGGAAAGTATTTCCCTAGAAAGGCCCTCTTGAAGGACTCCCAAGTAACAGCTTGAAAATGTGCATCCATCATAGCTCTAGCACCGTTCCACCAGTGCTCAGCCTCTCCTGATAACAAGTAAGCAGCGTAGTTCGCCCTGGTTGTAACAGGGGTCTGCAAGAAGGAAAAGATCTTCTCGATCTCCTGCAACCATAAGTCAGCCTCCTCTGGATCATATCCTCCAGAAAACTTGGGTGGATCCTGCCTCTTGAAGTCATTTAATCCCTTCATCTGAGCAGAAGCTTGCTCTCTCTCAGCTTTCTCTGTCTGTGCGGCAGCAGATGCAGAAGCTCGGTTAGCATGCTCTTCAGCACGAGCAGCAGCAACATTCGCTTGGTACGTCATCAGCGTAGTTAAGTTAGTAATAGCGGTAGCCATCTGATTCATCGCATTTTGATCTGCCATCTCTGTGTTTTGATTCGTTAACCTCTTACTCCTGTTAAGAAAGTCGAACGGTTAATCTCAACAACAGAATTAGCAAGGAAATTAGTTCAAACATAATATAAGATCGTCCGGTTAAGGACAATCTAAAGAAATTAATATCAATAATATTTATTCACAAAATTCTTCTTTCGATTGACACCCCATCAATCGATTTCAGAATGTAATAACCCCCCAACAACACTGGTTATCTCAACCATTGCTCTGATACCACAAAATGTAACAGCCCGATTTTTTTAGTCGAGAGTCACATTGAAAAACGCGGAATAACACTTAAAAAAACTTTCAAAACATCTCAAGCTTTCCAAAACAACGTCTCACATATATTTAATAAGTGTAGCCCATAGTCAGTAATATTACAGCAAGGAAAACAAGACGTAATGAAAGTAATATGTTGCACACATGTGCTAAGTTTACAAAATAGCGGAAACTAAGCATCACCTTCAAATCTGCCCCAAAATTTCCTCAAGCTTGCATCAAAACAGACTTCAAGTCTTCCCTCAACGCTGGTCACCTGGCGTTAAGCGCCAAAATAAAAGAAGACACAAACAGAAATAGCAAAGGGTTAACTCGAATATAAGAATATAGAAATACAATATTAGAGTACATTATAGAATAAATAGTATTATATTATAACTGAAACAACAATTCACAACATATCTGCCAGTAATTCATAACTTCACAGAATAAGCCTCATTCATCACAACACATATGCTTGTTAGCTCTTCAATGAATAATGCAAATAGCTCATTGGGATTTTGCCGTATCTGGGCCAGGATGACTTAGAACATGGAAGAGACTTTTCCACACCACCCTTTGCATGACCCCGCGACGCATAATAGTTCGCCACATCAAAACCTAAAATCATGCACCTGTAGTGCATCTGTCATGACAGTAATTGAATCCTCATGAACAATAACGGTTCACTCGTTCATAGTTATGTCAATATATACATAACACAGTAAGCTCTTCTTACAAAATATGTTCAAGCAATTCAATCTCATTACCATACAACATATTCGATATATCATACTATTATCAACATCATTCAAACAGACTTATAAATAATCACAGTCTGTGTTCTGCAATCAGAATCACAAAAATATCATAATACTAAGATTGAGTTACCCTTACCTTCTATTAGGTTGCATACACTTGTTCTTCAACCTAGAAATAGCATATAAACTCATTTAATTAACTATCCTAAGGATAGGACAAAATCTGGAAAGAAACAGAACTCAAAACGGTCGAACCAGAATTTTTCGTAAAACAGAGCAGAACAGAGTGCTCTCCAACGCCCAAGCGTTGGAACCCAACGCCCAAGCGTTGGCCATCGTCTGGTTATGTGAAAACTCGAAGAAACCCAGTGCCCAAGCGTTGGATCCCAACGCCCAAGCGTTGGCTCTCAGCCTGAGAGTCCAGAATCAGAGATTTTCACGAAAAATCACTTTTAAATTCATTTCTTTAAAACTCAAACTTCTTTATAGATAAAAATTATTACAAAACTGATTTAAAACAGATTCTAAATGGTCTTCAAGGGATATTTTTGAAATACAAAGATTACAATAGAGTTCTAACGTAAGGACTAGAAGGTAAACCAACCTTGAATAGCCTAAAAGATTAAAGAGATTTGAAACTTCATCTCTGTCCTTCACGAACCAAGAAGAACTCACCATGAACAACTTTGGTCTTCAACGAACAAGAAGAATATGGCCGCAAGGGAAATAGAACAAGTTAAACTCCAAGATGATGAACTAAATCGAATACTATGGAAATTCCAGAATTAGTAAGAGTCTGAACAACTTACCAACAACAACGTTTCAGAAAAATGTCAAGGATTCAGCTTACTTTGAAGAGAAGAAAGGTGTGGGAAAAATGAAAGATTAACGTACTGACGGAGCTTGGTATTTATAGAGTGAGGAAACCGACTTAGAAAGGATTAAAATATTCTAAGTCAAAGAAAACGGCAAGTCATTAATGCTTATTAATGATTCTGACATTTTATCTCTTAAGAGTCAATAAAAACGGAAGTTTATCATTCCCAAGGAATTTGACACTCATTTCTTAAAGTCAACAATAACGGCTGACCAGACCAGACAAAACGAAGTCCTAGTCTGCCAATGGAAAAACAGTCTGCCAGTGAGAAACAATCCGCCAGAACAGTCCGCCAACACAGTCTGCCAACACAGTCCGCCAACACAGCCCGCCAACACAGTCCGCCAGTTTTACAGGACGATCTCAACCAGACGGTTTCAACTTCCCTTTCAAAACGTCGCCATTTCAGCCAAGGCTTAAATAATACATAATTCCATACTCAAACACATATTTCTCATAAATAAAACTCAATATATCAACCCAATACTAACTCGAATTACTAAATAATTCAAGACAAGTATAATCAATATACTTCAAAAAGATTCAAGCTATAAGAGTTACAGGGGCCAAAATACAATCACACAAAATTGAGGGTCTTACAGGATCCCAGCGCCCAAGCGCTGGAAGGCAGACTTTTTGCTATAAATAGTGTTAGAATAAAATATCTAAATGAATTAATATATTTTGATTAATAACAATTTCTCTAAGAGTCACTAACTTTCTTTGAAGAATTTCATATTCAGGGACTCTTATGAACGGAAGCCATGCTGCAAACATTATCAAAAAGCAAATGAAAAAGTCCGTCCGGCTATGAGAATTAAGTCTGCCTCCAGAGTTAAATTTCGTCCGCCTGCAAAGTCTGTCCGGTTCAATCCTTGTCAAACACATGCCTTGTCAAACACATGGGTTGACTAGAAAGCAATGATTGGAAAACTGGTACAAAAAGAATTTGCTGAGAAAAGATCGTTCGCTCAAACTGAAGATGAGTTGTCATGCACCTCTTGGTGGATCATAGCATTAATGGCGAAAGAGACAGAATTAAGCGCCATATACCTTGAAGATTCAAATTCTCTGACATTCCTTAATTCAAGCTGCTTTTCCTGAATTAACGGTGATATTCTCTGATCATCGTATCTCCTCAACGGCCGAATCCAAATCTTCTGGTCAGAGCATTAATTGCCATATTAGCTGTAATACACATGCATTAATTGCTACCTCTGAGAACCAGAAGAAAAAGCATTGCCAGACGATCTCACTCTCTATCAGTCGAAGAAACGTTCTTCACTTGGCAGACTCCATCAAGCAACAGATGCAGAAGTATCCGTTACTCACAATCAAGCAAATATTCAACGGAACTACTTTTGAAGATCTTCATCAGCGCGTCCAGTTATCATGCTACTGAAGATATAAATAGTGGCCTCTGCATCATTTTCAACTTGGCGACTTACACACTATCAAAGCATTCTAATTCTTCAAGTCAGTTTATAATTTGAACAAGCTTTAGCCAAGCACACTCAGCAACTCTAGATTTCTTATTTTCTGAGTTTAGTCTCCAACCAGTGTGAAACCTCTATAGAGTGATAATTCTTATTCTTCTCACACAAGCCCTTCAGAGAATCAATTTATATATCATCTCTGAACCTAGAACCTCATAGTTTCTACCCACTCTTTGTGAAGAGATCTCTGTAGAAAACAATCCTTCTTGAAAAAGAACTGGGAGAAGTCCTGTCGAATACTTGAGAGATAAAGGAGAAGTCCTGAGAAAACTTGTAAATGAGTAGTCCTCAGAATACTGGGAGAAGTCCCTGAGAACACTTGTACTATTCTGTTGAAATAGTGGAAAATCTTGGTATAGCCAAGGACTCGACGTAGCCCTATCGGTTTTGGGGGTGAACCAGGATAAATATCTTGTGTGCTTTATTCTTTAAGTTCTAATTCCATTTCCGCTGCACTTATCTTTAAACGTTTTCGAACTCATAACAAGTATCTTGCGAAAAACTTTACAAAAGTCACACACACAATTCAAACCCCCCTTTCTTGTGTGATTTTATTACTATCAAATAGGACTGCATTTTACCTTTGTAAACACACCTCACTTCAGAATACAACAAGTATTCTTCTTTCTCCCTTAACAGCATTGTTCCTGAGAATTGTGGGAAGCCATACTTGAGCTCCTAGTCCAGGGTAATTCAATGTTTCTATTAGCCATGCTTGGCTAATTTCTTTTTAAGTTCTTGGGTTGTTTTAGCTTATATTTTATGCTTTAGTTTTCTTCTTCTTTGTTTCTGAAAAAATTGCTAGTTCATGTTTTATTTCCTTGTTCTTCATTTCATCTTGATGATCACAAGTGTTTATTCTTACTTCTTATGTCAATGGAAATTGGTAATTAGTAAGGGAAATAAGACTTAAAAGAAGCAATATGATATATCACTAAGGAATTAGGATAGACTTTGCTTTATGTTGGCCTGAACTTCATCTTCATCTTCATCTTCTTCTTTAATTAACTAAATTGCAAGGAATTAAATTTAGTAATTAGGAAGAAAGTTCTGCAATGTGTAAGGAATTAACTTGTAGAAATCATAGGCTAGAGCATCATGTTTTCTAGTTTTAAAATTCAGAAATAAGGTAGAGGTTTGCTAGCATATTTTATAAGTTATGTAATTCAACCCAAGTGCTTAATTTCCAACATCATTTTCTTTTCTCTATATTTTCATGCTATTTCTAGTCTTTTCTCTAAAACAAACCAACATCAAAAACAAAGTTTATATTTCTGCACAAGTTCTAAATAAATTAATAATTGGACACCTATCCCTTGGGTTCGATATCTTTTATATTACTTTGATAATCAACCGTGCACTTGCGGATTTGGCTATCAAGCTACATTAGATGCACATGCCGACAACCAAGCGCAGGAGATTGAAACCACTGCTGACCAAGATGTGAAGAAGGTCTTGCTCCTGACCCTGGCTGAGGTTTTGATGACGACAAACTCATCGGCAAAAAGAAGAAAAGAAGACTTAGAGGAAACAGTGCTATATGTTTCAACATCTACCTAAAAGTCTTAGTTTAGGTGAGTTATGCTTCTAAAGGCTTCTTGAGTATAAAGGCTCCTTAAAACATCTAAGCTAATCAAGTTTAATGTTTTCATAAGTTAAAAGAAGTAGTATATCTCAAGCCGATCTTAAAAGTTCAAGTTTCTGGATATTGGGCTTGAGTGTAATCGATTTCACCTTTCTGGTAATCGATTACACATAGGCAAGTAATCGATTACTTCTTGCTTGTAATCGATTACATGTTTGAATTTGAAATTCAAACAGTAACGGCTTTTAGTGTAATCGATTACCTAAGTAATGTAATCGATTACATGCTCGAAAAGTTGCATGTTTTCATGAACCATTGTGTCTCAAACCTTTTGGGAAGGGTTGCATTGGTTCAAGGTCGTTTCTCATGCCTATATAAAGTCCATTTGAGTCCAGAAACACATAACACATGAGAATACACGAATTAGGCCAAAGCTTTGCCAAATTGTTCATTCATTAGCCTTTTGATATTTAAACTTTCAAAGAGCCTAAATTCTGAGTTCATGATCTTCGTTGTTAAGAGAACAGTTTAGTTGTTCATATCTTGAAGAACTCAAAATCAAGAAAGCCTTCTTATGCTAGAGAGCCTTGAAGCATAATTCTCATGATCAATCCACTTGTATGTTAAATGATTGAAACAACCATATTGTAAACTCTTCTTCATCTCTTTCTGGTAGATTGAGTATTCACCGTAGGTTTCGGTGAAGGGTTCTTGTTATTGAAAGTGGTGTACTTTCAGGGTGTGGACTGAAGGTGGTTTGCCTTCAGGGTCTGAAAGTGGTGTACTTTCAGGGATTGAAAGTGGTGTGCTTTCAGGGGTTGTTGAAAGTGGTTTACTTTGACAGGTGATTGGTAGAAATTCTTAAGGTACTTGGTGTAAGGACTTGTAAGAGATTTTTATCAATAGTGGAAAAATCCTCAAGGGGTTTTCTTGAGGGACTGGACGTAGCCTTCGGTGGATAGAAGGTGAACCAGGATAAAATTCTGTGTGTGCATTCTTCTACCCTTCATCTTTACTTTCAAGCAACGCTTATTTCTGCTGCAATCGTTTGTATTTATATTCATCTTGAAAGTAAGAAGGTATCGAGGCGAAAATCGGGTAAACCTGATTCACCCCCCCTCCCTCTCAGGTTGCTATCTAGGCTAACAATTGGTATCAGAGCGTAAGTTTAGGTAATTTGCTCCTAAGATCCGGGAAAAGATGGCATCCTCTTCTAGTCATGGAACTAGTGAGGGATTCAACATAAACAGGCCACCATACTTCAATGGAGACCACTATGATTTCTGGAAGATCAAGATGAAAATATTTATAAGGTCATTAGACGTGGAAATATGGAAAGCCATTGAAGAAGGTCCGTTTATACCTATGAATGAAGTGGGTGATAGCAGACAACCAAAACCAGAGAACACATGGAGTGAAGAAGAAAAGAAGAAGGTTTAGTATGATCTCAAAGGAATGAATATCCTTACATCTTCTCTTGGCATGGATGAGTTTTTCAGAGTTTCAACATGCACAACATCGAAAGAAATATGGCATACTTTGATGGTAACTCATGAAGGAACAGATGAAGTCAAGAGATCAAAAATCAATACCCTATCTCAAGAATATGAAATATTCATAATGCTTCCAGGAGAAAAGGTATTGGATATGCAAAAACGATTCTCTCATTTGACTAACGATTTGATTGCACTTGGTAAACAGTTTTCCAATAGTGACTTGAACATGAAAGTTCTAAGATCACTCACAAGAGCATGGCAACCAAAGGTTATGGCAATTTCAGAAAAAAAGAGTTTGTCTAATATGACTCTTGCAACTCTCTTTGGAAAACTCCAAGAACACGAATTGGAATTGAATCATTTGGAGGAACATGAACAACATGAGAAGAAATATCGATCCATTTCTCTAAAGGCAAAGGAAAGCATCAAAGATGATTATGATGCAAATTCTGAAAAAGAAGAGAATGAGAATATGAATCTTCTAGTGAAGAACCTTGGAAAGTTTCTCAAAAGAAAAGGTATGAAATTTAACAATAACAGAACTTTCCAAGGAAATAATGAGTCCTCCTCTTCTCAAAAATCACAAGCTTCGAGTGTGGAAAACCTGGACACATCAAGTTGGAATGTCCAAATCTTCAAAAGAAAAAACATGGTCTGAAGGACAATTTTGAAAAGAAAGATCAAACCACATGAAGAGCATACTTGGAATGGGATGAAAATGAAGTAAGTTCATCATCTGATTCTGACAAAGAAGAAGCACAAGTTGCATTAATGGCTTCACATGATTCAAATACTGAGGATATCCAGGTTAGTGATAATGCTATTTCATTTCATGATTTAGAATATTCTATAGAGAATGTGTTTAAACTATGTCAAAGTTTTTCTAAGGTTAGTACTAAGCAGAATGCTTTAATTTCATCTTTAGAAAATAAGTGTAGAAATCTACAGGAAGAACTAGACATAGTAAAGTCTAAGTTAGATACTCCTCATGAGTGCACTAAGTGTAGCTCTTTAGAAGAAAAGATAGATAGTCTTCAACAAAGGGTTCATAACTTCAACGAAGGAAAACAGAAGTTAGATGATATTCTAAGTATGCAAAGACACTTAAACAATAAGCTTGGACTAGGATATACGTCTCATCCAAAGACAAAAGAAGTTAAGAAAACTATCTTTGTGAAATCAAACGAAATGGAAGGATCTTCTGAAAATACTAAGACTAGCTCTTTTAGGAGTATGAACAATAGGAAGAATAATTATCATAGACCTCCTAAGAAGATCATCTCTTCCCCTAGGAAAATATCAAGTTACAACCAATATTCATGTACTTATTGTAACAAAATAGGACATACCCCTATTAGATGTTATTACAAGAATGTTGGAGTACCAAACAAGGAATATATATGGGTTAAGAAGAACACTAACTTAGAAGGACCCAAAGAAAATTGGGTTCCTAATCCCCATGTCTGAACTTTGTCATGTAGGTGTGCATGAAAGCAGCAAAGGACTTATGGCATCTTGATAGTGGCTGCTCATCACACATGACAGGAGACAAAACAAATTTCTCATTTCTTTTGCCTAGAGAAAAAGGATTTGTCACATATGGAAATGATCAAAAAGGAAAGATACTTGGTATTGGAAGTATAGGTACACCCCCTCAAACTGTCATTGACAAGGTCCTATATGTTGATGGTTTGATGCATAATCTTCTGAGTATCAGTCAACTTTGTGACAAAGGTTTGAAAGTTGGGTTCATTAATGATATATGTGTGGTAAAGGATGTGAAAACTAAAGAAGTCAAGTTTTCCGGATATAAAGTCAATAAGGTCTTCATGATATCCTTGGATGAAATTCCACCAAATGTCAGATGCTTGCTGGCCAAGAATAACAATGATTCATGGCTCTAGCATAGAAGACTGGCTCATATAGACATAGATCATTTAAATAAACTAGTCAAGCATGATCTAGTTGTTGGAATTCCAAAGATAAGATTTGAAAAAGACAAGCTTTGTGATGCATGTCAAAAGGGGAAGCAAACCAGAATATCTTTCAAGCCAAAGAATATAGTCTCAACTACAAGACCCCTCCAATTACTTCACATGGATTTGTTTGGACCATCAAGGACTAAGAGCTTTGGAGGTAACTATTATGCCCTTGTTATGGTTGATGATTTTTCTAGATTTACCTGGACATTATTCTTGCCTCATAAGAATGAAGCCTTCAATGCATTCAAAAGATATGCAAGGCTTGTTCAAAATGAAAAAGATTTAAAGATCTCTTCTATTAGAAGTGATCAATGTTGATATTTTCAGAACCATCAATTTCAGGAATTATGTGATGAGAATGGAATATCACATAACTTCTCTGCTTCAAGAACACCACAACAAAATGGTGTTGTAGAAAGGAAGAACAGATTACTTGAAGAACTAACAAGGACCATGCTAAGTGAATCTAACCTTCCGAAATACTTCTGGGCTGATGCTGTAAGTACTGCTTGCTATGTTTCCAATAGAGCACTTATTAGACCTATTCTGAAGAAAACCCCCTATGAACTCTACAAAGGGAGGAAACCAAATATTGCTCATCTACATGCTTTTGGATCAAAATGCTTTGTCTTGAACAATGGAAAGGAAAACCTTGGTAAGTTTGATGAAAAATCTGATAAAGGTATATTCCTTGGATATTCTCTAACGAGCAAAGCATATAGAGTCTTTAACAAGAAAACTCTATCTATTGAAGAATCCATACATGTCTCATTTGATGAGTCTAATTCTTCAAAAAAGATACAGTCAATCTTCCAGATAATGATGAGGAAGATAACATTATCAATGAAGACTCTCAAAAGCAGAAGGATCAAGGTTCAGTGCAAGAAGAGCATATTGAAGATATCACTTATCAACTACCAAAAGAATGGAGAACCCACAGGGATCATCCAGTTGACAATATCATTGGTGATATTTCAAGAGGCGTTTCTACAAGGCTACGCTTAAATGATTCAACATTGAATATGGCCTTTGTATCTCAAATAGAACCCTCAAAAGTGAATGATGCTCTTGAAGATGAGTATTGGATTGTGGCAATGCAAGAAGAGCTAAACCAATTTGAAAGAAATCAAGTATGGGAATTGGTTCCTAAGCCCACTGACAAGCATATCATTGGAACAAAATGGGTTTTCAAAAATAAACTTGATGAAAATGGTATAATTGTCAGAAACAAAGCAAGACTGGTTGCACAAGGATATAATCAAGAAGAAGGTATTGATTTTGATAAAACCTATGCACCACTAGCAAGGTTGGAAGCCATAAGACTTCTATTGGCTTATGCCTGTTCTTTAAACTTTCTATTATATCATATGGATGTTCAAAGTGCTTTCCTGAACGGATTCATTCAAGAAGAAGTATATGTGAAGCAACCTCCAGGATTTGAAGATCCCAAGTATCCTTCACATGTCTTCAGATTAAAGAAGGCACTCTATGGTCTTAAACAAGCCCCTCGTGCATGGTATGACAGATTGAGCACATTCCTTTGTGAAAAAGGATTTCAAAAGGGTAAGGCTGACACAACCTTGTTTATCAAGAAAACCAAAGGTAACACATTATTAGTTCAAATTTGTTAGTCTAGATAGCAACCTGAGAGGGGGGGAGAATCATGTTTACCCGATTTTCTCCTTGATACCTTCTTACTTTCAAGATGAATATAAATACAAACAGTTGCAGCAGAAATAAGCGTTGCTTGAAAGTAAAGATGAAGGGTAGAAGAATTCACACACAGAAATTTATCCTGGTTCACCTTCTATCCACCGAAGGCTACGTCCAGTCCCTCAAGAAAACCCCTTGAGGATTTTTCCACTATTGATAAAAATCTCTTACAAGTCCTTACACCAAGTACCTTAAGAATTTCTATCAACCACCTGTGAAAGTACACCACTTTCAACAGCCCCTGAAAGCACACCACTTTCAGTCGCTGAAGGCAAACCACCTTCAGTCCTTGAAGGCTAAACCACCTTCAAACTTCACCCTGAAAGTACACCACTTTCAGTAACAACAACCCTTCACCGAGACCCACGGTGAATACTCAATCTACCAGAAAGAGATGAAGAAGAGTTTACAATATGGCTGTATCAATCCTTTAACATGTTAGAGAAAAATATTCAAATGAATTAACCTATTTTGATAAATAACAATTTCGTTAAGAGTCACTAATTTTCTTTATATAGGCAAGAGGAACGACCTTGAACCAATGCAACCCTTCCCAAAAGGTTTGAGACACAATGGTTCATGAAAAGATGCAACTTTTCGGGTATATAATCGATTACATTACTTAGGTAATCGATTACACTAAAAGCCGTTACTATTTGAATTTCAAATTCAAACATGTAATCGATTACAAACAAGAAGTAATCGATTACTTGCCTAGGTGTAATCGATTACCAGAAAGGTGAAATCGATTACACTCAAGTCCAATATGCAGAAACTTGAACTTTTAAGATCGGCTTGAGATATACTACTTCTTTTAACTTATGAAAACATTAAACTTGGTTAGCTTAGATGTTTTAAGAAGCCTTTATGCTTTGAGAATCCTTTAAAAGCATAACTCACCTAAACTAAGACTTTAAGGTAGATGTTGAAACATATAGCACTGTTTCCTCTAAGTCTTCTTTTCTTCTTTTTGCCGATGAGTTTGTTGTCATCAAAACCTCAGCCAAGGTCAGGAGCAGGACCTTCTTCACAATCTCCCCCTTTTTGATGATGGCAAACATATTCTTTGAACCTTGAAGATCAGAGATGCTTCTTTATTGAAAACTCCCCCTGTTTGATGTAATCCAATATATCTCCCCCTTTCTGATTCACTTGTTGAATTCCTGCATATAATCTTTAAAGAACACAGAACCTTTCTCCCCCTTTTGACTTCATCAAAAAGAAGAAAAGGCCAGAAACAGGCATACAAGCACCCAAGTGTATATACAAATAAAGCATAGGGGTTGGGGGTAAACACGTAACGAAAAGAGCAAAACCCAACATAATTAACAATACCACGGTTCGAGAGTCATAAGCAAAACAGTGCAAAAACTAAAACATCCAACAAAACAGTCAACAGTTTAAACTACGCTATTACAACCCAAAAGATGTCCAAATAAAGCATAAAAAGTCTAAATATCATCGGACCCATCAGATAAATCAGGAAAATTAAGAGGAGAGCGAGTCATGTGGTCGACACGAAGGCTAAGACTATCCATATCAGCACGTAGAGTAGTGTACATGGATTAGACCCGTCCTTCCATGCGATCAAAATGCTGGTTAATATGCTGCTTCATGTCTGCAAGGTGAGAGAGAATAAGCTGGGTAGAGGCATCAGCATCGGCAGAGTACGAAGGACCACTCTCAGAAGATGGAGGACAGAAAGCAGCAGGGGCAGGAGCCTGTGTAGTGTCAGGGCCCAAATCAGATTTGTGCCGGAAGACACCATCGACATCCCTAAATATCCCCATTTTGTTCAAAATCTCCATGTCAATCTTCTGAGATTTTGCATCCATAACCTGAGCATATTCACCATTGGTAGAAACCCCGAAGTTCTTCAGGATGAGAGAAATCACAGGAGCAAAAGGAAGAGGACCAGTTCTGTCTTTCTGAAGCAACATGTGGATCATTACCAAGTATGCCCAATTGATAGATTCACTATGCTTCATCCCATACATGATCTGTAACTCCAAATCACTAATCTGAGCATGATTAGAGGACTGAGGCAAGAGAACATAACTCAGTAAGTAGTGAAGTAAATGGTTTTCCACACTGAGATATCCAACAGCAAGGATATCCCTAGAGCGATTGGCCTCCGTTCGTTGCTTCTTCATTTGTATTTCTTCCTCAGAAAAACGACAAAGTGATAAATAGAAGGACTTTTTGTCATAATCAGCCCAGGGACAAAGGATTTCAGGGCCAAGTTTGGCTCCAACATAGGGAATAGACAAACAAGTTCCCAACTGCTCTAGAGTCAAGGAAATGTCAATCCCTTTGACAGAGGAACATATCTTACCGCCTCTCTTGACCAAATTGTAGTAAAATACTTTCACAAGTTCGGGATAGTACGTACCCGAAAAACCAACGAATTCGTCAAGCCCTTGATAGTCAATCAAGGTTGGGAAGAGCAGCCCTGCATTGATGAAGGAAGTCATGTCCCCATATTTAGGAGGGAGAATTGGCCGTTCAAGATAATGAGCCATGAATCGTTCTCGCTGTTCTTATGTTCCAAGAAGGCGAGATAGGTCAAGAGCATTCATGGAGAGGTTCTTGGAGCGATGTATGCGCGAGGAAGAGGAAGCCATTTTCGGAATTGGGATGCTAGGGTTCGAGGATTTGAAAAGAGGGCTTTTGGTTTCGAAAAAAATCAGAAGAAATGAATGGGTTGAGTATGAGGAGAGGAGAAGGACGAGAAAAACCCACCAAGAAATTCTGGAAATGGTCAAGAATCGAAGGAGAAAGAAGGGAAATAGAGGCTGGTTCGTCGAGAAGAGAGAACGAAGAAAGGGGTGTGTAATCGATTAAAGAAATATCCCAGATATATATAGCATCGAACTTGTAATCGATTACGGTCAGTTATGTAATCGATTACAGGCAGATTAAATTTGAATAGAAATTCAAATTTTGAAAACGTAATCGATTACAGCAGTTACGTAATCGATTATTAGATGGTTTAACAGGCACGAGGACTAGAGAACATGGGTTAATCGATTACTGGGTGTATGGTAATTGATTACTAAGACATTTTACAGGATCTAAACTATGAATTACTTAAGAGTAAAAACACACAAAAGATATATATAAGCAACTTAGATACATGCAATCATAATTTTAAATCATAAAATAAGCATGTAAGCATATAAGTTCACACAAAAATCATGCAATGTAATTAAAACATATAAACACATACTTAGATAAATATCTAATTAAATATCATGTTTATCTATAATACCTAATTCTCTTCTAATCTTAAAGAATGAATCTTTAGGAAGGGGTTTAGTAAATATATCAACTAATTGGTTATGTGTATCTACGAAGGAAATCTCAATATCCTTTCTCATGACGTGATCTCGAAGAAAATGATGTCTTATATCAATATGCTTCGTTTGAGAATGCATGATGGGGTTTTTCGTGAGATTAATGGCACTTGTGTTGTCACATTTGATTGGGATGCAGCCCAGCTCTAAGCCATAATCTTTGAGTTGTTGTTTGAGCCATAGGGTTTGTGCACAACAACTTCCTGCAGCAACGTATTCTGCTTCAGCGGTACTTAAAGCAACACATGCTTGTTTCTTACAGGACCAAGAAACAAGAGCGTTTCCCAACAAGTGACAAGTACCACTTGTAATTTTTCTTTCAGTTTTACATCTAGCATAATCTGAATCAGAATATCCAATCAAATCACAAACACTCCCTTTGGGATACCACAGACCAACATTTGTAGTTCCTTTCAGATATTTGAAAATCCTTTTAACTGAACTCAAATGTGATTCCCTAGGAGATGCTTGATATCTAGCACATAAACACACACTAAACATGATATCAGGTCTACTTGCTGTTAAATAAAGAAGAGATCCGATCATACCTCTGTATTTGGTAATGTCTACGTGAACACCGGACTCATCTTGATCTAGATACGTGAATACCAATTGTTAGTCTAGATATGTGTTAGACCCCATTGGTGTGGCTATGGCTTTGCAATCATCCAAATCATATTTCTTTAAAAGATCCTTGCAAAACTTTGATCGGTTGATGAATATCCCATCATGTGATTGCTTAATTTGCAATCCTAGGAAGAAATTTAACTATCCCATCATAGACATCTCAAATTCCTCTTGCATCATATTAGAGAAATCCTTACACAGAGATTCGTTAGTTGAACCAAAAATAATATCATCTACATAAATTTGAACTAATAAAGTATTACCTTTGGTTTTCTTGATAAACAAGGTTGTGTTAGCCTTACCCTTTTGAAATCCTTTTTCACAAAGGAATGTGCTTAATCTGTCATACCATGCACGAGGGGCTTGTTTAAGACCATAGAGTGCCTTCTTTAACCTGTAGACATGTGAAGGGTACTTGGGATCTTCAAATCCTGGAGGTTGCTTCACATAAACTTCTTCTTGAATGAATCCGTTCAGGAAAGCACTTTTAATATCCATTTGATACAATGGAAGGTTTAGAGAACAGGCATATGCCAATAGAAGTCTTATGGCTTCCAACCTTGCTACTGGTGCATAGGTTTCATCAAAATCAATGCCTTCTTCTTGATTATATCCTTGTGCAACCAGTCTTGCTTTGTTTCTGACAATAATACCATTTTCATCCAGTTTACTTCTGAATACCCATTTTGTTCCAATGACAAGCTTGCCAGTGGGCTTAGGAACCAATTCCCAAACTTGTTTCCTTTCAAATTGGTTTAGTTCCTCCTGCATTGCCACAATCCAATACTCATCTTCAAGAGCGTCATTCACTTTTGAGGGTTCTATTTGAGAGACAAAAGCCATATTCAATACTGAATCATTTAAGCGTAGCCTTGTAGAAACACCTCTTGAAATATCACCAATGATATTATCAACTGGATGATCCCTGTGGGTTCTCCATTCCTTTGGTAGTTGATAAGTGTTATCTTCAATATGCTCTTCTTGTACTAAACCTTGATCCTTTTGCTTTTGAGAGTCTTCATTGATAATGTTATCTTCCTCATCATCATTTGGAAGATTGACAGTATCTTCTTTTGAAGAATTAGACTCATCAAAGGAAACATGTATGGATTCTTCAATAGATAGAGTTTTCTTGTAAAAGACTCTATATGCTTTGCTCGTTAGAGAATAACCAAGGAACACACCTTCATCAGATTTTTCATCAAACTTACCAAGGATTTCCTTTCCATTGTTCAACACAAAGCATTTTGATCCAAAAGCATGTAGATGAGCAATATTTGGTTTCCTTCCTTTGTAGAGTTCATAGGGGGTTTTCTTCAGAATAGGTCTAATAAGAACTTTATTGGAAACATAGCAAGCAGTACTTACAGCATCAGCCCAGAAGTATTTTGGAAGGTTAGATTCACTTAGCATGGTCCTTGCTAATTCTTCAAGTAATCTGTTCTTCCTTTCTACAACACCATTTTGTTGTGGTGTTCTTGAAACAGAGAAGTTATGTGATATTCCATTCTCATCACATAATTCCTGAAATTGATGATTCTGAAACTCTCCACCATGATCACTTCTAATAGAAGAGATCTTTAAAGCCTTTTCATTTTGAACAAGCCTTGCATATCTTTTGAATGCGTTGAAGGCTTCATTCTTATGAGGCAAGAATAATGTCCAGGTAAATCTAGAAAAATCATCAACAATAACAAGGGCATAATGGTTACCTCCAAAGCTCTTAGTTCTTGATGGTCCATACAAATCCATGTGAAGTAATTGGAGAGGTCTTGTAGTTGAGACTATATTCTTTGGCTTGAAAGATGTTCTGGTTTGCTTCCCCTTTTGACATGCATCACAAAGCTTGTCTTTCTCAAATCTTATCTTCGAAAGTCCAACAACTAGATCATGCTTGACTAGTTTATTTAAATGATCTATGTGTATATGAGCCAGTCTTCTATGCTAGAGCCATGAATCATTGTTGTTCTTGGCCAGCAGGCATCTGACACTTGGTGGAATTTCATCCAAGGATATCATGAAGACCTTGACTTTATATCCGGAAAACTTGATCTTTTTAGTTTTCACATCCTTTACCACACAGATATCATTGATGAAACCAACTTTCAAACCTTTGTCACAAAGTTGACTGATACTTAGAAGATTATGCATCAAACCATCAACATATAGGACCTTGTCGATGACAGTTTGAGGGGGTGTTCCTATTCTTCCAATACCAAGTATCTTTCCTTTTTGATTTTTTCCATATGTGACAAATCCTTTTTCTCTAGGTATAAGAAATGAGAACTTTGTTTTGTCTCCTGTCATGTGTGATGAGCAGCCACTATCAAGATACCATAAGTCCTTTGCTGATTTCATGCACACCTACATGACAAAGTTTAGACATGGGGATTAGGAACCCGATATGCTTTGGGTCCTTCTAATTTAGTGTTCTTCCTAACCCATATATATTCCTTGTTTGGTACTCCAACATTCTTGTAATAACATCTACTAGGGGTATGTCCTATTTTGTTACAGTAAGTACATGAATATTGGTTGTAACTTGATGTTTGCCTAGGAGAAGGATTGATCTTCTTAGGAGGTCTATGATAATTACTTTTCCTATTGTTCATACTCCTAAAAGAACTAGTCTTAGTATTTTTAGAAGATCCTTCCACTTTGTTTGGTTTTACAAAGACAGTTTTCTTAACTTCTTTTGTCTTTAGATGAGATGTATATCCTAGTCCAACCTTATTGTTTTAGTGCCTTTGCACACTTAGAATATCATCTAACTTCTGTTTACCTGCATTGAAGTTATGAACCCTTTGTTGAAGATTATCTATCTTTTCTTCTAAAGAACTACACTTAGTGCACTCATGTGAAATATCTAACTTAGATTTCACTATGTCTAATTCCTCTTGTAGATTTCTACACTTATTTTCTAAAGATGAGATTAAATCATTCTGCTTAGTGCTAACCTTAGAGAAATTTTGACATAATTTAAACACATTCTCTATAGCATATTTTAAATCATGAAATGAAATAGAATTATCACTAACCTGGATATCCTCAGCATCTGAATCATGTGAAGCCATTAAAGCAACTTGTGCTTCTTCTTTGTCAGAATCTAATGATGAACTTACTTCATTTTCATCCCATGCCAAGTATGCTCTTCGTGTGGTTTGATCTTTCTTTTCAAACTTGTCCTTCAGACCATGTTTCTTCTTTTGAAGATTTGGACATTCTAACTTGATGTGTCCAGGTTTTCCACATTCGAAGCATGTGATATTTTGAGAAGAAGAGGACTCATTATTTCTTTGGAAAGTTCTATTATTGTTAAATTTCATACCTTTTCTTTTGAGAAACTTTCCAAAGTTCTTCACTCGAAGATTTATATTCCCATTTTCTTCTTCTTTAGAATCTGCATCGTAATCATCTTTGATGCTTTCCTTTGCCTTTAGAGAAATGGATCGATATTTCTTCTCATGTTGTTCATGTTCCTCCAAACGATTCAATTCCAACTCGTGTTCTTGGAGTTTTCCAAAGAGAGTTGCAAGAGTCATATTTGACAAACTCTTCTTCTCTGAAATCGCCGTAACTTTTGGTTGCCATGCTCTTGTGAGTGATCTTAGGACTTTCATGTTCAAGTCACTGTTGGAAAACTGTTTACCAAGAGCAATCAAATGGTTAATCAAATGAGAGAGTCGCTTTTGCATATCCAATACCTTTTCTCCTGAAAGCATTCTGAACATTTCATATTCTTGAGATAGAGTATTGATTTTTGATCTCTTGACTTCATCTGTTCCTTCATGAGTCACCATCAAAGTATCCCATATTTCTTTCGATGTTGTACATGTTGAAACTCTGAAAAACTCATCCATGCCAAGAGCAGATGTAAGAATATTCATTCCTTTGAGATCATACTGAACCTTCTTCTTTTCTTCTTCATTCCAAGTGTTTTCTGGTTTTGGTTGTCTACTATCTCCCACTTCATTCATAGGTACAAACGGACCTTCTTCAATGGCTTTCCATATTTCCACGTCTAATGATTTTATAAAGATTTTCATCTTGATCTTCCAGAAGTCATAGTGGTCTCCATTGAAGTATGGTGGCCTGTTTATGTTGAATCCTTCACTGGTTCCATGACTGGAAGAGGATGCCATCTTTTCCCGGATCTTAGGAGCAAATTACCTTAACTTACGCTCTGATACCAATTGTTAGTCTAGATAGCAACCTGAGAGGGGGGGGGGTGAATCAGGTTTACCCGATTTTCGCCTTGATACCTTCTTACTTTCAAGATGAATATAAATACAAACAGTTGCAGTGGAAATAAGCGTTGCTTGAAAGTAAAGATGAAGGGTAGAAGAATTCACACACAGAAATTTATCCTGGTTCACCTTCTATCCACCGAAGGCTACGTCCAGTCCCTCAAGAAAACCCCTTGAGGATTTTTCCACTATTGATAAAAATCTCTTACAAGTCCTTACGCCAAGTACCTTAAGAATTTCTATCAACCACCTGTGAAAGTACACCACTTTCTGTTAGCCTAGATAGCAACCTAAGAGAGGGGGTGAATCAGAGTTGCACGATTTTCGCCTTATCGAAATTCTTACTTCCAAGATAATGATGATCACAAAACGATAGTTGTGATTGCAGCGGAGTTAAGGATTGCTTGAAAGTAAAAGATGAAGGGAAGAGGAAATCACACACGAGATTTTATCCTGGTTCACCTTCTATCCACCGAAGGCTACGTCCAGTCCCTCAAGAAACCCCTTGAGGATTTTTCCACTATTGATAAAAATCTCTTACAAGTCCTTACACCAAGTACCTTAAGAATTTCTATCAACCACCTGTGAATGTACACCACTTTCAACAGCCCCTGAAAGCACACCACTTTCAGTCCCTGAAAGCAAACCACTTTCAGTCCCTGAAGGCAAACCACCTTCAATCCTTGAAGGCTAAACCACCTTCAATCCACACCCTGAAAGTACACCACTTTCAGTAACAACAACCCTTCACCGAAACCTACGGTGGACTTTGAATCAAACCCGATTCAAATGACCTTTTCACAGACGCCGAATCCTACGGCGGACTTTGAATAAAATCCGATTCAAAGAACCTTTTCACAACCATCGAACACCACGATAGACCTTTTTACAACCACCGAAAATCACGGTGAATGAATCAACCCGATTCAAGAGATGAAGAAGAAGATGCCTTTACAATGGCTGATTCAATCCTTTAGACAAGATGGATTGATCTTAGTTTGTATGCTTCAGGCAATTACAATGAAGGCTCTCTTATTCTGAGTTTCTCAAAAGATGAACAACATGTGTGTTCTTATGAAAATGAGAGAACATAAACTCAGAATGATGAATTTAATGAATATGAAAGTTATGGACCAAGTCGTTGATGTTTCTGAGCGTCTATGGACTTTATATAGGCACTGGAGGTCATCCATAAACCAACACAACCTTTCCCAAACGTTTTGAGACACAATGGTTCATGAAAAGACACATCTGTCGACCTGGTAATCGATTATAGAAGCCTGGTAATCGATTACACTAGCCGTTGCAGTTTTGAATAGTCGATTACACTAAGGTGGTAATCGATTACTGCCTTCCTGTAATCGATTACACACAACCTGTAATCGATTATAGAGAGTCCGAAACTCAGTTTTAACCATCGCAAACCCTAATTGAGTGTTCCTACCAAGTTTTACTTGTGAGAACATATCGTACTCAATTAGTTGATCTTTTATGAGCCTTCAAGTGAAATTTAACCTTAATAAAGCATAGCACACTAAGTTGACAAGACTTACTAAATGCAAGAACCTGCTCATCGTATTGTTTCTTGGGAGGCTTTCAAGGAAGCTTTTCTGGCGAAATACTTTCCCAGGAGTGCGAGGGCTGCAAGAGAAAAAGAATTCACAGAGCTGAAGCAGAAGAATATGTCAGTTGGTGAGTTTGCTGCAAAGTTAGAGTCGCTAGCCAGACAGTACAGATTTTTCCGAGACCGGATTAACGAAGGGTTCATGTGTGAACGCTTTATCGATGGACTGAACTATGAGTTGAAGCGAGCTGTACAACCGCTGGGAATTGAGTGCTACCAGGTGTTAGTGGAGAAGGTGAAAGGCGTTGAGGCTATTGATGCTCGTCGAGGCAAACAACAAGGGGGTGGTGGACCAGCCAGATCCCACCCAGGAAAGAGTGACGGAGGTAAGGGACCATATCAACGTCCTCAAATCAATGGGCACACTGAGGAAGCAAACCCAGCTGCTGGAGATAAACAGGATGTTCGAGGAGCAACAAAGTCACTAGAGGAAATCGTATGCTTCAGGTGCAATCAGAATGGACATTATGCTAGTAACTGCCCTAAGAGAGCTAATTGCTGGAACTGTAACAGGCCAGGACACACTGCGAGGAACTGCCGGGCTCCGAAGGCTGGGGCACGGTGAGTGTTATCCGAGAGGGAACAGGGGACGAGAATGGTGTCACGAGAGAATAAGGCGCGTGAACAGTACCCTAGTTTAATTTCTCTTACTTTGAATTTCGAGGACGAAACTCTTTGTAAGGGGGGTGGTATTGTAAGACCCTCTATTTTCAGTATTTGTATTGTTGGTCCCTGAGTTTGGATTATTTATGCTTTAGACCCCGAACTATTTTATAGATCAGTTTCTAGTCCTTATTAGACTCTTGTTGAATAATGTTTGGTGATATTGTCCTTGGAGTTTGATATGAATAAAGTCTTCATGGAATTGTTTGATACTTGGGTAAAAGAGTATATTTGATTGATTGATAACAAGATGAGTTGTGGCTTAGCGGTTGAGGCTTAAGCGTTTGAGGTGCAAGGCTGGTGTTTGAATCTTAGTGAAGGAATTTTTATTTTTCAAAACCATTTTCGAGTAGCCTTGTTAATGAAGCTGAAATTTCAGTTTAAATTTGAAATTTAAACATGTGAGTAATGGAGAGTTAATGAGTGTTTTAATGGGGGTTAATTGGGGATATTATTCTGAATAATGGGGGAGTTATTTCTGAGTTTATGGGAGGATTATGGTTCAGAATTTCGTGCATAAAGTAGAGCCCCATATTCAGGTTTCTCCCTAGTATTATCTTTCTTGCTGCTGCTTCTACTGCCTCCAAGTTTCTGCTGCACGTTTGGCTTCTCCCTTCTGCTGTTTCTTCTTCTGTTTTGCTGCTGCGTTCTCCCCTTGGGAAGGAGCAAGACCACATCCAACCTCCTTAATCTTAGAGGTTCCTAGTTGTATTCAGTAAGGTTTCATCTTCAGACAATTCTGAATCCTTTTCATGTTCGAAAACTCAATCCAAGCCCTTACCGTTTCTGTTTTTGGATACAACCTTCTTTTCCCAATTCAAGCTTGATCACATGACTCCCTACATAATTCTCGAGAGTGTGGACAAGCATTTTCGTGAGGAAGATAATCTCAGAGGCTACCCTTTCGTTCCGAGGCCGAATTCAAGGTAGGTTTGCCTTAGAACCCCTATTCTCTTGTGTTAGGCAATTTAAGGTTTTGATTAGAGAAATTGTGAAATTAGGGAAAAATAATTATTGGCATGAAAGAACTCTATTTTATGATGATTAAATGATGTAGGAATGTTTTAGATGAAAGCCCTTGATGAAAATCCTTTTTCCGAACTCGAAATTGTGAAAACTGTGTTTCTGGTCGTCCTGGACAGGGAGCCAACGCATGAACGTTGGGCTCCTGGCGCCTGGGCGTTGGGAATCAGGTCCCAGACAGGGAGCCAACGCTTGAGCGTTGGCGTCCCAGCGCCCAAGCGTTGGGTTTCTGTCAGCCCAGTGCTGTTTTGTCATTCTTTGGTTAAAATTGATTTTAGGGTTTTATCCTTACTTCCAGTGTTTGACTTAGGCCTATAACTTGTTGATTGATAGGTTGGGCTGGAAGTGGATGCAAAATAATCAAAGGTAAGGGTAACTTCGGTTTTAGTGAGTCTTGAGTCATGCTTGCCATTTTCTGTTTTTGCATGCGGTTGATCAATGAAATTCCCTGAGTATATTGATGTTGTGATTCTTTGTTAGTGTTGATTTATATGACGAGGAAAGGTTGTGGATATGAATATGTCTATAGAATTAATTGATGAACTAAGAAATTGGAATTGGTTGTGACTATGTGCTTTATAATGTATTAATGGTTGATTTGATTGTCATGGGAAATTTTATGAGAAGGGTGGTGATGTAATGATGTGTTTAAGATGAGGTATCCACTTTTTTGATAAGTTTGATTTTGGAATGATAGTCATAAGATAATATGATGGTTAAAGGGAAATATTGTGTCAACAGTTGGTTCATGAGGATGAAATACCTTTTGCATTGCATATGCATATTCTAGGTGGAAGAGGTGGGGTGGACGGTATTGCCACGGGACCATGATGATGGTGGGGTGGACGGATGATTGCCACGTGACCGGAAGGGCGGTATGGTAGACGGTAATTGCTACATAATCTCCCTGTTCCCGTTTGGAACGAAGTCGCTCCCGTTTGGAACGATGTATCTTGGCCAAAGTTGTTGAGCATGTAGTTGAGCCTATAGTTGCATATGTGGTTGCATGAGAGATAACTGATGAGTTGATTGTGAAGAATATGTGTTATAATGAATGGGTTGTTATCATTGTTTTTCTCACATAAGGATGATATTATGTTGTGCTGCTTGGTCTAGTGTTTCCTTCTCAATTTTATAATATGCTATGTTTGACTATGATTATTTGTTTTAAGAAGTTAACCCTTTCTGTTTGTCATTTGTTGTTTGGGCGCTTGACGCCAGAAAAAAATAGACAAGGCGATGATCGTCGTCTCTCGAGGAGCTTACGGAATCAGAGTGCACAGCAGATGCATGGGAGTTTTCTGAAGATGATGTTTTAAGGATTTCCGCTATTTTAATTTATTTTGGGCTCGTCTGTTGAGCATTATTTTATTTAATAATATTCCGTTATTTCCGCTTCCGCGTATTATTATTATTTTCTAATGGGTTTATTATTTTAGTAATATTTTTGAGAGACGAAACCTTTTTAAAAAAAATCAGTTGTATTCTGAGAGGTTTTATCTTTCGCGATTTTACTATGTAACCCTTAACCCAAAATTGGAGTGTTACAATCTAAACACAATCTCATACTTCCGTCCTTCTTCTTTACCAATAACATAGGTGCTCCCCATGGTGACTGATGAGTGGATTTTATATGATGTTTTTAGGCTATTTTTAGTCTTTTTATTTTATTATTTTTGAGTCTCATGTAGGTTTTTTATTGTTTTTATTTAGATTTTATATTTATTTTGCATTTTGCATGTAGATTAGATTTTATTAGATTTTCTAGCTTTATTTTATATTTTTAGGAATTTTTCTAGTTATTTTGTATTTTTAGAAAAAGCTGGTTTCGTTATCATTTTTGTCCAGGGACCAATGTGTAAAGTTTCAGGAAGTCAGGGACCAAATTGTAAAAGTTCAAGAGTGGAGGACTTAAAGTGGAGATTGAGAGAGTATGAGGGCTTGAATTGAAGTGCTAACCAAGGGAGGACCAAAGTGAAAAAGAAGAATATGAAGAATCACTCTCTAATTTAGCACATGGAAAAAATGTTTAAAGGAATTGATGTTAGTGGGGGAAGGGTTTCAGAATTAAACAAGGCTGAGTAGTGGCATTTTATGGCCATCAAAACCCACTACCATGAATGAAGAAGGAAGAAAAAGCTTGAAGATGAAGAAGCAGCGTCCCAACGCTCCAGCGTTGGGATCCCAGCGCTCCAGCGCTGGGGTTCTGACTGGATGATGAGTCAGATGGTAACCCAGCGCCCAAGCGTTGGAAAGCCAGCGCTCAAGCGTTGGGCCTCGGACAGAAAGTGGATTTTTAATGCATCCTAGCGCCCATGCGTTGGGAGTGCCAGCGCTCAAGCGCTGGAGGCTGGAATTTTACTATAAATAGGGCCCTTTTCTTCACTTGTAAGACACACCTTCATAGAATACAACAAGTATTCTCTCTTTCTCCCTCAAAGATCATTGCTCCTAGGAATTGTGGGAAGCCAAACTTGAGCTCCTATCCAGGGTAATTCAATGATTCTTTTAGCCATGCTTGGCTAACTTCTTCTTTAAGTTTTTGGGTTGTTTTAGTTTATAATACATGTTCTAGTCTTTTTCTACATTTCTGAATTTTATTTCCATTCATGTTTTATTACCTTATGCTTAATTTCTATCTTGTGGATCCCAAGAGGTTTTGCTTATTACTTATTACATAAGGCCATTTGGTGAGTAGTAAGGGAACTAGGTAATAAAAAAGGTTATAAGTATACTTCGCTAAGGAATTAGGAAGGACGTAACTTTATGTTGGCCTGAACATCTTCTTCATCTTCTTCTTTAGTTAACTAGGTGCTAAGGAATTGGGTTTAGTAATTAAAAAGAAAGATCTACAATGCTTAAGGAATTAACTTGTAGTTACACTAGGCTATAGCATCATGATAATGGTTTTATAATTCAGGAATTTAGTAGGAAATTTCTAGCATGTTTTTATAGACTATGTAAACCAACCCAAGAGCTTAATATTCATCATCTCTTTATTTTATTATTTTATGCTATTGTTTCTTTCCGGTTCTCAAACCAACAACAAATATTCATCTTTTATTTTTCTGTTTTAGTACTAAATTTTATAATAATAAGAACACCTATCCCGTGGGTTCGATCTTTTTATATTACGCGATAGTAAATTGTACACTTGCAATTTCATTATCAGTGACACACTCGGACGTATAAATCCCTTTTGCATCAATTCCTCCACTTGCTTCTTGAGTTCCGCTAATTCCATAGGTGACATTCTATAAGGTGCTATGGAAATAGGTCATGTTCCTGGTACTAAGTCTATGGAGAACTCTATTTCCCTCTCTGGTGGTAACTCAGTCACATCTTCTAGAAATACCTCTAGAAATTCCTTCACTACTGGAATTTCTCCTACTTTAACATCCTTCTTCCCTTCTTCTAAAGAATACAGGTAGGCTCCTAACACACATATTTTGACTTCTCCCTTACTACTGGTCACTCCTTTTCCTTGCTCAGGTTTACTCCTTACAAATTCAATCAACTTCCTACAACAATCTATCCTCACATTGTGCTTGGATAACCAATCCATCCCTAAGATCACATCTAAATGTTCCAAAGGCAAACATATCAGGTCTTGTTGGAAAGTTCATCCTAACACAGTTATCGAACATCCCTTACAGACACTAGAAGTCCGACAAGTTCCACTAGTTGGGGTAGAAACTTCTAAATCATACCCTAGTTCAGTCTCATAGAATCCTAGTTGTTTGACCCACTCTTGTGATATAAACGAATGTGTTGCACCTGAATCATATAAAACATTCAAAGAAAAACCATTAACATAGCACATACCTTGTATCAGATCTAGAGATTCTTCAACTTCCTTACCACTCATGGCAAATACTTTCCCTTTGTTGACCGGCCGTCTAGGTTTCCTTGCTTCACTTGTCCTGGGTACATTCCCATTGTCATTCCCCACATTGTCACTTACAGGGTTGGAATTTCCATTCCCACTAGTTGATGCTCCTACCAGATTTGCCCACTGGTTTGTACGGTCATGTATTACGTGTCCGTGCTGCTTCCATCTGACACAATACCGACCATTATTCCAATTCATCCGTCCACGGATGTTAGAATTCCCTTGCTAATACCTCTTTCCATTATACCGATTTCTTCCTTGTAAAAAGGATCTATGATAAGGCCCTCTACGTTCATCCCTTCTCTTATCCGCCTTCTGGTTACCAATGTTGGGTCTAGGTGGACCAGCATCTTGCCTGCTGTGTAGCATTCAAAACGTGGCGTGGCTACTACGCCTTAAAGGAATTTTGTTGCGCCCTCACTAACAGCAATTGCTTTTGGCGTAGTGGTAAGCACTAAAGGTCCAACAAGTGGTATCAGAGCATGGTCACGTGTTCGAATCCCCTAGAAGGCATTTTTGTGCAGCGGGTCGCTGGCAGGTGCTGGGGGGGGGGGGGGGAATGTTGGGTCTAGGTGGACCAGCATCCTGCCTGCTGTGTAGCATTCGAAACGTGGCGTGGCAGCTACGCCTTAAAGGAATTTAGTTGCGCCCTCACTAACAGCAATTGCTTTTGGCGTAGTGGTAAGCACTAAAGGTCCAACAACCAACTCCCTTCACATACTCCTTTCTCATCTGTTCGTTTCCTTCAAAAATCCTGCACTTTTCAACTAATGTTGCAAAATTTATGATTTGATCATGTCCTACCGCAGCCTTTATATCAGGTCTCAACCCATACTCAAACCTGATACACTTTGATGTGTCATCCACTACCTGATGATAATGCGGATGAAAACGGCATAGTTCCTCAAATTTCGCTGCATACTCTCCCACCTTCATGGTACCTTACTTTAGTTCCAAAAATTCCGTCTCCTTCCTACCTTTGGCATCATCTGGAAAATACTTCTCCAGAAATGCGGTTCGAAACACTTCCCAAGTTATTCCTCCCGTTGCTGGTGCTAATCACCCCTTTGCAGTAGCCCACCAAATTGATGCTTCTCCTTTCAAAAGATATGTAGAAAATGCACCTTGCGTACATCAGCACAAGTTAAAGTTTCAAAAATTATTTCTATCTCTCTGATCCACTCATAGGCTCCGTCAGGGTTGTACCCCCACCGAACTTCGGTGGTTCCCTCTTAGGAAATTTATCGAGTCCATGGTATACTTCTTCCTCAGCTTGATTTGTATTTACTCCCTGCACTGTTCTTGCTGCTTGTTCAGCCAAGAATGCAGTGAGTCGATCTAGTGCTCTTGCCATGGCTGCCATTCTTATTCCTGAAATCCATACATCTGTTAGTTCATCCAATCTCACAGCATAGCATAGTAGGCTCATAACTAGGCTTTTAAGGAAAATTACTCTTATACCACCCAATTGTAACGCTCCTTTAGCTCGAAGTATTAACGTTACTACTTCTCCTATTTATCCTCCGAACCAAGGATTGACACAATTTTTTTTTTCATATCCTATTAAGCTATTGTCATAAGTTAGTATACATCTATATGCGGAAGCTACAGTGTTACCTGTTCTTTATCCTTACTCCTCGGTTCATATATTTACCATGAACCTTTACTTATGATTGTATATGATCTGCCAAGAGATATTAGTAACACACAAATTTTATTCAACACAACCACGAATATATTACAAGTGACAGAATTTTAGTAGAGTGTTCAAACAGTGAATACTCCAAGCATCCTCGAACCACTCATCAAGTACGCACAAACTAAACACAGTGAGTAGCATAACAAGGTTATTAGTGACATAGAGACAACAAGCAGCTAAGGGTTTGCTGCACCATTCAGACCATCTCCAGCCTCATTCTGAGCCTCCTCCATACCAACACTGTCCTCAATCTCGAATACCGGAACTCTCACCTCTGCTGCACGAGAGGTATCACCACGGTGAAATAGGTTCCTATACTCCCTTGCAGTCATTCTCCTGTTTTGAGCTATCACACTCTTTCTAGCGGTGACTCTCATCCGAGGTCTAGGTCTCCTAAGAGATGGTGTGGTGACTGACTCGGATGGTTGATGATGACTGGGGTTATTACCTTCAGGTGGAAACTCTCTAATAGGTATCGCGGGTACCGGCGCAGGCTCATGTGGTGGTCCAAGTGAGTCTCTTGGGTTAATATGGCGTGCTCTCACAGGTAAGTAGAAAGAAAAGGTCAAAGGTAAGGTAACAGGGTATCCAACTTCTTCATTAAGGTAACTCCTAAACCAGAAAACTGACACTCCGTTATATAGAAAGTATCCCGTGGATGGGTCATGATACCATCTTGAGGCTGCCGGAAATTCAGCATGGATGGGGACGACTGGTGGTCTGCTCATTGGTATACCTGTCAATATCTATATAGAAAATGAAGTGCAAGGGTGAGTCAAACACAACCATATACATGCTACACAACATATAAGTGATCTATCACAAATCAAGGTAACATATCATCATCACACATGATCACACCAAGCACACAAATAATATGCAAACACCTGGGTTATCAAGCCTCCCTTATATCTCCATATTTCAGTCAGACTTCGCTTCCCATTTTCCGTAGAGGCTATACCCTTGAGAAGAAAGTCCCTGATCTAACCTTTTTAAATTTTATTCTCATGAATGCTAATAGTGTATAAGGCTCGAAGCGTTTTAGCTTCTACACTCTTCAGAAAGCCATTCGGGAATTATGGACACGGAATTTACCCTCGTTCCATTCTTTACCGAACTTGGATTACCTTAGGGCTTCACTGGCAGATATACATGACTTTCCTTGTCCATTAACTTCATACCAGCCCGGCCTAAGAGGTCCAGCCTGCAACTGGTAGAGAGGTAGTCCATCATGTATTCCCGGACTTATTCATCTCTAAACATAGTCACCCTCGGTATCTCTGTTTCCCCACACTCTTATAGTGGTAGTGACAGTGCTTTCCTACTCCTTATCTCTCCAGATAAATATGAATATATCATTTAGCATTTCGTCACCCCCTTATACTTCCTGAATATCCAGAGTCATAACTAAGATGAACCCCGTTGCATCTGTAACTAGTTGTTTGACCCGCTCTTGTGATATAAACGAATGTGTTGCACCTGAATCATATAAAACATTCAAAGAAAAACCATTAACATAGCACATACCTTGTATCAGATCTGGAGATTCTTCAACTTCCTTACCACTCATGGAAAATACCTTCCCTTTGTTGACCGGCCGTCCAGGTTTCCTTGCTTCACTTGTCCTAGGTACATTCCGATTGTCATTCCCCACATTGTCACTTACAGGGTTGGAATTTCCATTCCCACTAGTTGATGCTCCTACCGGATTTGCCCATTGGTTTGTACAGTCATGTATTACGTGTCCGTGCTGCTTGCATCTGACACAATACCGACCATTATTCCAATTCATCTGTCCACGGATGTTAGAATTCCCTTGCTGATACCTGTTTCCATTATAACGATTTCTTCCTTGTACAAAGGATCTTTGATAAGGCCCTCTACGTTCATCCCTACTCTTATCCGCCTTCTTGTTACCAACTCCCTTCACATACTCCTTTCTCATCTGTTCGTTTCCTTCAAAAATCCTGCACTTTTCAACTAATGTAGCAAAATTTCTGATTTGACCATGTCCTACCGCAGCCTTTATATCAGGTCTCAACCCATACTCAAACCTGATACACTTTGATGTGTCATCCACTTCCTGATGATAATGCGGATGAAAACGGCATAGTTCCTCAAATTTCGCTGCATACTCTCCCACCGTCATGGTACATTGCAATAGTTCCAAAAATTCCGTCTCCTTCCTACCTTTGGCATCATCTGGAAAATACTTCTCCAGAAATGCGGTTCGAAACACTTCCCCAGTTATTCCTCCCGTTGCTGGTGCTAATCTGCCCTTTGCAGTAGCCCACCAAATTGATGCTTCTCCTGTCAAAAGATATGTAGAAAATGCAACTTTGTGAACATGAGCACCAGTTAAAGTTTCAAAAATTATTTATATCTCTCTGATCCACTCATAGGCTCCATCAGGGTTGTACACCCCGCCGAACTTCGGTGGTTCCCTCTTAAGAAATTTATCGATTCCATGGTATACTTCTTACTCAGATCGATTTGTATTTACTCCCTGCTCCGTTCTTGCTGCTTGTTCAGCCAAGAATGCAGTGAGTCAATCTAGTGCTCTTTCCATGGCTTCCATTCTTATTCCTGAAGTCCATACATCTGTTAGTTCATCCAATCTCACAGCATAGCATAGTAGGCTCATAACTAGGCTTTTAAGGAAATCTGCTCTGATACCACCCAATTGTGACGCTCCTTTAGCTCGAAGTATTAACGTTACTACTTCTCCTATTTATCCTCCGAACCAAGGATTGACACAAATTGTTTTTTTTTCATATCCTATTAAGCTATTGTCATATGTTAGTATACATCTATATGCGGAAGCTACAGTGTTACCTGTTCTTTATCCTAACTCCTCGGTTCATATATTTACCATGAACCTTTACTTATGATAGTATATGATCTGCCAAGAGATATTAGTAACACACAAATTTTATTCAACACAACCACGAATATATTACAAGTGACAGAAATTTAGTAGAGTGTTCAAACAGTGAATACTCCAAGCATCCTCGAACCACTCATCAAGTACGCATAAACTAAACACACTGAGTAACATAACAAGGTTATTAGTGACATAGAGACAACAAGCAGCTAAGGGTTTGCTGCACCATTCGGACCATCTCCAGCCTCATTCCGAGCCTCCTCCATACCAACACTGTCCTCAATCTGGATTACCGGAACTCTCACCTCTACTGCACGAGAGGTATCACCACGGTGAAATAGGTTCCTATACTCCCTTGCAGTCATTCTCCTGTTTTGAGCTATCACACTCTTCCTAGCGGTGACTCTCATCCGAGGTCCAGGTCTCCTAAGAGATGGTGAGGTGACTGACTCAGATGGTTGATGATGACTGGGGTTATTACCTTCAGGTGGAAACTCTCTAATAGGTATCGCGGCTACCGGCGCAGGCTCATGTGGTGGTCCAGGTGAGTCTCTTGGGTTAATATGGCGTGCTCTCACAGGTAAGTAGAAAGTAAAGGTCATAGGTAAGGTAACAGGGTATCCAACTTCTTCATTAAGGTAACTCCTAAACCAGAAAACTGACACTCCATTATATAAACAGTATCCAGTGGATGGGTCATGATACCATCTTGAGGCTGCCGGAAATTCAGCATGGATGGAGACGAGTGGTGGTCTGCTCATTGGTATACCTGTCAATATCTATATAGAAAATGAAGTGCAAGGGTGAGTCAAACATAACCATATACATGCTACACAACATATAAGTGATCTATCACAAATCAAGATAACATATCATCATCACACATGATCCCACCAAGCACACAAACAATATGCAAACATGTGGGTTATCAAGCCTCCCTTATATCTCCATATTTCAGTCAGACTTCGCTTCCCATTTGCCTCAGGGGCTATACCCCTGAGAAGAAAGTCCCTGATTTGACCTTTTTAAATTTTATTCTCATGAATGCTAATAGTGTATAAGGCCCGAAGCGTTTTAGCTTCTACACTCTTCAGAAAGCCATTCGGGAATTATGGACACGGAATTTACCCTCGTTCCATTCTTTACCGAACTTGGATTACCTTAGGGCTTCACTGACAGATATACATGACTTTCCCAGTCCATTAACTTCATACCAGCCCAGCCTAAGAGGTCCAGCCTGCAACTGGTAGAGAGGTAGTCCCATCATGTATTCCCGGACTTATTCATCTCTAAACATAGTCACCCTCGGTATCTCTGTTTCCCCACACTCTTATAGAGGCAGTGACAGTGTTTTCCTACTCCTTATCTCTCCACATAAATATGAATATATCATTTAGCATTTCGTCACCCCGTTATACTTCCTGAATATCCAGAGTCATAACTAAGATGAACTCTGTTGCATCTGTAACTGAATCTCATAAATGAGTTCATATCAATTGAGTAACACATGTAATAGGTAAGTAGAGCTTTACACACAGGAACCACGTTCTCTCGGTAACCAGCCCGCACCTAAGTTTCAAACCGTTTCAACTCCCTAATTCATTTAGTTATGTCCATTAACTATCTATCCTACTCGTAAATCCTAATTAATTATAGGGTAGGCTGAATTTCATAAACAAGCGACAGGCCAACAATTACCTCAAGATTTTTCCCTCTGCTCTACTACCACAGATGCTATGTAAATATTGCTTAAAGAAATTATGAATAAGACTTATAACGGCAATTCCTAGTACCACTATATCCCATAGTGTACTCTCCCGTTCTAATGTTCAATGTAACAACTTCACAATCAAGTTCAGCACAGAACAATCAACAATCATCCAGAAATATCATAGCATATCAGACAAGCAATCACACATAACAATAATATGCATTCCATCTTTCTAATAGACTGCTTATATGAAACCTAACATGGCATGGCATAGTCTAACTCCCCTTACCTCGGTTTCCAGCTTGAGGTTCTAAGTCTGTATGGAATCCTTGATATTCTGCACATGATACCATATATTACAGATTATGTAATAGATTACAGTTAGAACTATGTCCATATTTACATTTTAGTCCCTTATAATTATTTTATTTACAAGTAAGTCCCTAAAATTTCTTTATTTCATTCATAAATCCTATTTCATTTCTAAACCACATTTTCTCCTTCATTTCACCACTTTCTAGATTCTGAATCCTAGTGTTAGTGCAAGAAAATCTCATAGGCTCATTCTCATAGTTACAATTAGACTAAGTTTCTTATGATTTTATGTGAGATTTCCCACTTCCATCACTCTCTCTATTCTTTTATGTTTTTCCTTCCTAATTCTACCATCACTAGCATGCAGAGTCTCTCTACTACAAGCTATACATGTTCCTACGTCCATTTCATCATCCTCCATTTTCAAGTATCCTAGCTTAAAGCTTAAAAATTTGATTTTGCTATTCCTTATTCTTTCCTTCATTCTAGACTTCCTAATTTACTCCTTGATGTTCCAGAAACTCACACGACTTGTTTCCAACTCATTTGGCTCACTAAACAAGCCAGAATAATGAACACGAGCTTCATGGTTTCGAAATTCTAGTTTCCAGGGCTTAAAACATGTTCCTAAGGGTCCTAAACTGAAGAAATAAGGTGAAAAATTACTTCTGGAGGTCCATTTACCTCGGAAACACGGTTCTGGAAATTTGTTCTTGAGAAGCTCACCGGAGAAGATGAAGCACGGCCGCGGCCACGGCAGTAGTTGTCGCCGGAGCTAATCCGAACGGTTATCCTACTTCCTCAAGCTACCAGAAGTTCAGTGGTGCTGGTCGTTTGCCCTAACTCCTCCTGGTTACACCGGAACACGTGAAAAAAGAATTTTTTCGGCCACCGGAATCTGGAAAACGTCGCCGGAAACTGGGAAAATTTTCAAAACTTTATTTTCTTCGTTTCTTCGTGAAAAACCTTAAAAATCTTGCACAGAATCCATCCTACCACTTCCAGAAAACTAATGGAAAAGGTTTGGAGTCCTAAAACACTCTAGAGTAAGAGAATCGAAGAAGAGAAATTTAAGCCAAGCTCCTCGGTTTTGTGAGAAAACCAGAGCCTTCTGCCTTGCTCGAACCTCCTGAACCTACTTAGACCATTTCCCTGAGTTGCCTTGGTGTCCAGAAAGCTATATTTATAGGTTGAATTGGTGTTAAGTTAATAAACCAAGTTTTCCAAGTTAATGAAGTTGCACCACCAATGGCTCTTCATGCAAGATGTTTAGGGCTCGTTTCCGTGCATTCTGGTGATGATGCATGAAATTAGGGCTGTTGTAGTGCCTAATGGAGTCTGAAAATTAATTTAAAGTGATGTGCATAGTGACATGTACATCAGACATAGTGAATAGTCGTACCGTATTGGTCGCACATACCTTAATGTCGTCACTACAGTACGAAAACGACCCTATTCTCAAGTAAACCCTATGCAATAATGTTTCACCTGAATTATTTCCCTATCTCTGAGTCCAGAATCATGAGTAGTCAGTATTGTCAGTTAACTAGCTCAGTTGATTACGATCACTCCGAGACAATACCGACTATTGTCAAAAGAGTTAATCAGAATATTTGGGGTTCCTATTGCCTTTGTCATGTCTACACCTTTCTAATAATCATATTTACTACTATAATCATCAATCAATTCATTCATACATACTAGCATTATATAAATATATTTTATAGTTACTGAGATAGATCTAGGGTTTCTATCTCTCATAGTTAGTGGTTAGGGTAATAACTTAAAGCAAAAATTACCTTCTGAAAATACGGGATGTTACAACCAACACTACGAAGGTTGATGATCATGAGGTAAAAGCCTCCGCAGACGCTGACGACCGGGCCATCACTTCCGTGCAGCCAGACACTAATGATAGAGTTTCCCTATTGAAGAAGCGCATGGAAGAAATGCAAGCAGCAGCTGATCAGCAAGCTGCAACATTGAATCAAGAGATGAATGGCCAAAATGAAGAGTTGCGCCAAGAGATCAAGGGTCATATGGATGCCCGGTTTGGGTTGGTGCAGGAGACGCTGAATATACTCTTCGATCACTTGAAGACATCCTTCTATCCCTAAACTCTCTCTCTTTATATTTCCTTGAACAAGTTACTTCTGGATTTGGCTGCAATTTTGCCTATTTCTATATACTCTTGCTACAATTCAGTTAATTCTGTGCTTATATTGCTTATATGTTTAACAGCATTTTCTTTGTTTCGTTTGGCTACTTTCATTTCTTTTGATAATGCCAAGGGGGGAGAATGGATAGAGAAAAAGTGCTAGTTCAGGGGGAGTAAACTAGAAAATTTTGGTTAAAATTAGATATCACACTTAGGGGGAGCAATGAAACAAGAACTTAGAAAATTATTCTTCTCAGGGGGAGCCTTTCTTAAGTAAATTTTAGTAAACTGTCCTCATTTGATAATCATAAAAATGATCTCGTTTGCAAAGCATTTTTCAAGAACGTTCATGTTTTTCTTGATAAAGAAATATTTTAAGAAAAACAACTTATCCTTGAAAATAACACACTTGCTCTGAGAAACATCTTTGTCAATGTGAACATATTAATCCTTTTTCTCAAAAGAAATTGTCATTATCAAAAAGGGGGAGATTGTTAGATTGAAATGATTTAATGAATTAATATGTTTTGATAAATAACAATTTCGCTTAAGGCTTAATATTTTTAGAGATAGAATTCCTAACTCCTTGAATATTTTCACGCCCAGGAACATCTATCTACTTGCAGAAGAACTTCATAGATCCATACAAAGCATTATAAAAAGTAGAACTTCAAGTAAAGCAAAAAAGAGGAGTACATCTGGCCACTCATCAAGGAGTCAGTCTGCCTGCTGAGTACGTCCTACTGTGGAGTACGTTTGGCTACTCAAATAATGTGTTCGTTTGGCAACCCATCCAAAGGAGTACGTCCACCTAAGGAGTACATCTGGGAACTTTGTTGAAGAGTTCGTTTGCCATTTCATGTTGAAGAGTTCGTTTGGAAGAAGTGTTGAAGAGATCGTTCGACAAAGATTCTGAAGAGTTCGTTTGTCATAACTACTCTTCGCAACCAAGGCCATCTACCTCGTCAGAGCATTAATGAAGCACTGTTGATCGCAGAATCAAGAAAGGGACATAATTAATACTTTATTCCTCATTTCTGCAAACCCTCTGCTATTCCTTAAATCAAGCAACTTTTACAGAGTCAACAGCGGATTTTTCTGAACATAGTATCTCCTCAACGATCAAAATAAAATCTTTTGTTCAGAACATTAATTGCTCTCTTAGCTGGATTGCACGAGCATTTAATGCCAAAGTTAAAGCTCAAGGCTAAAAGCATTGAAGAACTAGACGACGTTAACTTTCTCCATTAATGCTGCAGTAAATGCATGGCAGAATGCATTTAATGCTGAACCAAAGATGTAGAAGTATCCGTTACTCACAAGGAAGAAGAAATTCAAAGGGAACTATTTTCAAATCTTTATCAAGCTCACATTGCTCATCCTACTGAAGATATAAATAGAGGACTTTGCATCAGGATTCAGTTGGCGACTTACACACGATCAAAGAATTCAATCTTTCTAAGTTCATATACTGCAATCTATTCTCAAGCCATAACTCAGAAACTTAAAGCTATCTTTTACCTGAGTAAAGTCGTCTGCCAATGTGAAGCTTTCATAGAGTGTTACTCTTATTCTTCTTCACATAATCCCAACAGACAACTAAACCATTTATCATCTCTGTAATTTGTACTTCATCTTTATACTCACTCTTAGCGAAGAAACTTTGTAGAAACCCAAAACCTTCTTGTAATAGAACTGGGAGTAGTCCTGTCTAATACTAAAAAGGAGAAGTCCTGATATAATACTCGTAAAGGAGTAGTCCTCAGAATATTAGGAGAAGTCCTGGAAAATACTTGTACTATTTTGTGAAAATAGTGAAAATCTTGGTGAAGCCAAGGACTGGACGTAGCCCTGTTGATTAAGGGGGTGAACCGGGATAAATACTTTGTGAGCTTTACTTTTCAGCCTTAAGTTATTTTCAGCTGCACTTACTCGCAAAAATATTTGAAACTAATAACTATATATAATTGAAAAGAATCTTAAAAATCACACACAATTCAAACCCCCCCTTTCTTGTGTGTTTTATTACTATCATGTCCCAGACGCATATGCCAAAGCCTTGTTGCATCATTGTCAGCTTAAATTGATGCAACATCACCTACCATGGTGCTTCCCAACAAGCGATAGATATTCCCTGCAGTACACTTTGCTGTCATCACCGTCAATGCACCCTTGCACACCTTTAGAGTATCTTTTGTTAGTATAGATAGCAACCTGAGAGGGGGGTGAATCAGGTTTACCCGATTTTTGCCTTAACAACTTCTTACTTTCAAGATATATGTAAATGCAAACGATTGCAGCGGAATTAAGCATTGCTTGAAAGTAAAGATGAAGGATAGAAGAATTCACACACATAGAATTTTATCCTGGTTCACCTTCTATCCACCGAAGGCTACGTCCAGTCCCTCAAGAAAATCCCTTGAGGATTTTCCACTATTGATAAAAATCTCTTACAAGTTCTTACACCAAGGACCCTAAGAATTTCTATCAATTTCCTGTGAAAGTATACCACTTTCCACATCCCCTGAAAGCAAACCACTTTCAGTTCCTGAAGGCAAACCACCCTCAGACCTTGAAGGCTAAACCACCTTCAATCAACACCCTGAAAGTATACCACTTTCAGTACCAACAACCCTTCACCAAGATCCACGGTGAATACTCAATCTTACAGAAAGAGATGAAGAAGAGTTTACAATTGGCTGAATCAACCCTTTAACAGACAAAGTGGATTGATCATGAGAATTTATGCTTTTAAGGCTTTTAAGCATAATAAGATTCTGAGTTCCTCAAGATATGAACAACTAAAGTGTTCTTATAAACATGAAGATCATGAACTCAGAATTTAGGCTCTTGAAAGTTTAAGTTCTAAAAGACTTAATGAACTAATTTTGACAAAGCTTTGGCCTAATGTTGTATTCTCATGTGTTTTTGTGTTCTGGACTCAAATGGACTTTATATAGGCAAGGGAGACGTCCTTGAACCAATGCAACCTTTCCCAAAAGGTTTGAGACACAATGGTTCATGAAAAGATGCAACTTTTCGTGTTGGTAATCGATTACATCACTTAGTGTAATCGATTACACTAATAGCCGTTTCAATTTGAATTTCAAATTCAAACATGTAATCGATTACAAGCAAGTGGTAATCGATTACTTGCCTATGTGTAATCGATTACCAGAGAGCTGCAATCGATTACACAGAAGTCCATCTTCCAGAAACTTGATCTTTTAAGATCGGCTTAAGGTTTTCTACTTCTTTTAAGTTATGAAAACATTAAGCTTGATTAGTTTAGGTGTTTTAAAGAGACTTTATGCTTTAATAGACCTTTAGAAGCATAACTCACCTAAACTAGGACTTCTAGGTATTTGATAGACTTTATAGCGCTGTTTCCTCAAAGTCTTCTTTTCTTCTTTTTGTCGATGAGTTTGTCGTCATCAAAACCTCAGCCAGGGTCAGGAGCAAGACCTTCTTCACAATCTCCCCCTTTTTGATGATGGCAAACACATTCTTGAAACTTGAATATCATATATGCGTCTCTGTTGAAAAACTCCCCCTGTTTGATGTAATCCAGTATTTCTCCCCCTTTCTAATTCACTTGTTGAATTCCTGCATATTATCTTTAAGAGCACAGAACCTTTCTCCCCCTTTTGACTTCATCAAAAAGAAGAAAAGGCCAAAAACAGGCATACATCCATACAAGTATATATTTCAAAATAAAGCAGGAGTATGGGGGTAAAGATGTAAAACAATGATAAACCACAACCATCCAAACATCTTATATAGAAATAAAGAAAGTGCAAGCGACAAAGAGTATACAAGGGAAAAATATTACAGACTTCAAAAGTGAATGGGAAACTAGCCTAGAAGACTAAGAATCATCTTACACGTCTTCATCATCCGTCGATGGGTCAAGGCCGTCATAATGAAGCAACCATGAAAGAGTATCAATCCCATAGTCATGAAATAGTCCTAGATGGGACAAAATCTTTGTATCAACACATTTGTAATTTGAGGACCGGACATCGTAAAGGTTAGAGATGGGTACGCCGGAATGAAGGAGAAGACGAGTGATAATGGGTGCGTACAGAAAGGACTGTGCTTCATCTCTGCATGTGAGCATATGATGCATCACCAGGAAAGTCCAGTTGATGGCATGACAATTAAGGATGCCATACAAAATTTGTAGTTCTAACTCACTAATGTGAGCAAGAAGATCTTCCTGAGGCAGAAGAATCTGATGAATGAAGTAATGAAGCAAGTGGTTGGTGGTGGTAAGGACATCAACATGAAAAGGACAGGATTTGGTGCGAGGTGGGTGAATTTTCTTTATCTCGAAAGGAGTAAAGCGACATAAAGTTTGATAAAAAGACTCGGAATTATAGTCTGGCCAGGGGCATGGCAAATGATTTCCTAAATTTGCACCAGAGGATGGAAGACACAAACATTTGCCAAGAGATAAGAGAGTACTGAACAGTAGACCCTTTAACAGACGATTTAATGCCAGTGCCTTGAACTTCTAAGTTGCAATAGAAGACTTTGACTAACTCTGGATAGTAGGGAGTGGTTGATGTGATAAAATCATCGAGATATTGATTCCCTAGTAAAGCAGGAAAAGTTAGGCCTGTTTCGATGAAGGAGTTTAGGTCAGCATAGGTTGGTGTTCGAACAGTTTGGTTGACAAAGTGAGATATGAATCGAGTTTTCTCATCAGAAGTTGGAAGAAGGCGAGAGAGATTCAAGGGATGAGGAGGATGAAGGGCAGAATATAGGAAGGAGGAGGAAGACATGGTTAATTCACGGTTTCAAGGATGATTAGATTTTGGAAGGCATATTCGATCAACACTTAATGCTGTGATTATATAGCTCCTGCGTGTAATCGATTACTACAGTTGGGTAATCGATTACAGACCAGTTTTCCTGAATTCGAATTTCAAAAAGATGGAGAGAAATTTGAATTTCTGGTAGTTTTTCGAGCAGGTAATCGATTACAGTAGTTGGGGTAATCGATTACAGCAGTTGTAAATTTGAAAAATTTCAAATTTTGAATATGTAATCGATTATAACAGTTATGGTAATCGATTACTTAGAAGTTTCTAACAGGCACGAGGACTGAGAGTAGGGATAATCGATTACAGGACCTATGATAATCGATTACTAGGACATTTTTATCAGTTCTAACCTATATAATCCTATGTAACACATTCCCAAATGAACATTTAAGCACATAATCAATTTAAATGTATATAATCATATAATATCACAAAGATTATGCAAATATCATGTTACGTTAAATGTCATGCTCATCTAAGATGCCTAATTCTCTTCTAATCTTAAAGAATGAATCTTTAGGAAGAGGTTTAGTAAAAATATCAGCTAATTGGTTATGTGTATCTATAAATGAAATCTCAATATCCTTTCTCATGACATGATCTCGAAGAAAATGATGTCTTATGTCAATATGCTTAGTTCGAGAATGCATGATGGGGTTTTTAGTGAGATTAATGGCACTTGTGTTGTCACATTTGATTGGAATGCAACCCAGCTTTAAGCCATAATCTTTGAGTTGTTGTTTGAGCCAAAGAGTTTGTGCACAACAACTTCCCGCAGCAATGTATTCTGCTTCAGCAGTACTTAGAGCAACACATGCTTGTTTCTTGCAAGACCAAGAAACAAGGGCATTTCCTAACAAGTGACAAGTACCACTTGTACTTTTTCTTTCAGTTTTGCATCCAGCATAATCAGAATCAGAATATCCAATCAAATCACAAACGCTCCCTTTGGGATACCACAAACCAGCATTTGTAGTTCCTCTCAAATATTTGAAAATTCGTTGGACTGAACTCAAATGTGATTCCCTAGGAGATGCTTGATATCTAGCACATAGACACACACTAAACATAATATCAAGTCTACTTGCAGTTAAGTATAGAAGAGATCCGATCATACCTCTGTATTTGGTAATGTCTACTTGAACACCGGATTCATCTTGATCTAGATACGTGTTAGACCCCATTGGTGTGGCTATAGCTTTGCAATCATCCAAATCATATTTCTTTAATAATTCCTTGCAAAACTTTGATTGATTGACGAATATTCTATCATGTGATTGCTTAATTTGCAATCCTAGAAAGAAATTTAATTGTCCCATCATGGACATCTCAAATTCTTCTTGCATCATGTTAGAGAAATCCTTACATAGAGATTCGTTAGTTGCACCAAAAATAATATCATCAACATATATTTGAACTAATAATGTATTACCTTTGGTTTTCTTGATAAACAAGGTTGTGTCGGCCTTACCTGATGACTGGATTTTGTATGATAATTTTAGGGTCTTTTTAGTCTTTTTATTTTGTTATTTTTGAGTCTCATATAGGTTTTTTGTTGTTTTTATGTAGATTTTCTATTTATTTTGCATTTGGCATGTAGATTAGTTTTTATTTGGTTTTTAAACTTTATTTTATATTTTTAGGAATTTTTATAGGTATTTTTGTTTTATTAGGAAAGCTGGTAGAAATTATCATTTTTGTCCAGGGGCCTATTTGTAAAGTTCAAGAAATGAAGGACCAAAGTCTAAAGGTACAAGAGTTGGGGGCTGAAAATTGAAGTTGCAAGAAATAGAAGGGCCAGAATTGAAGTGCTAGCTATGAGAGGACCAAAAGTGGAAAAAAGAATATGAAGAGTCACTCTCTATTTAGCACATGGAAAATAATGCTCAAAGAATTGATGATAGTGGGAAGAAGGTTTCAGAAATGATCAAGGGCTGAATGAAGGCCATTGAAGACATTAAAAACCCACTACCATGAAGGAAAGAAAAGCTTGAAGATGAAGCAGCAACGACCCAGCGCTCAAGCGTTGGGATCCCAGCGCCCAAGCGCTGGGACTCTGACTAGGATCTGAGCTGGAAAACTCACCCAGCGCTGCAGCGTTAGGAAGCCAGCGCTCAAGCGCTGGCCCTCGATCTGAAAGTGGGATTTAAATGCTTCCCAGCGCCCAAGCGCTGGGAAAGCCAACGCTCAAGCGTTGGAGCCCAGAATTTTGCTATAAATAGGGAGGCAATTTGCACTTGTAAAACACACCATCTAAGAACACAACAAGTGTTCCTCTTTCTCCCCCAAAGAACATTGTTCCTAGGAATTGTGGGAAGCCATATTTGAGCTCCTAGTCCAGGGTAATTCAATGCTTCTTTTAGCCATGCTTGGCTAATTCTCTTTAAGTATTTTGGGTTGTGTTAGCTTTTTAATTTATGTTTTAGTTTTCTTTTATTTGTTTCTGAATAATATTCAAGTTCATGTTTTATTACCTTGTTCTTCATTAATCTTAGTGCACAAAAGATTTCATGCTTTCTACTTATGCATAAGGACATTTGGTAAGTAGTAAGGGAAATAGGAAATAAAAAAGGTTATATGTTTGCATTTCTTAAGGCTATAAGGATGTACGTAATTTTGTGTTGGCTCAGATTCTTTCTTCATCTTCTTCTCTAATTAACTAATAACCAAGGCTATGGAGTTAGTAATTAGGTAAGGAAGTTCTACATTTCTTAAGGCTATTAGGGTGTAGAAACTTAGGCTATAGCACCATGAATCTTTGTTTGGAATTCAGAAATATAATAGAAGTTTGCTAGCATAAATTATAAGTTATACAATGCAACCCAAATGCTTATTTTTATCATCATCTTTTCTTTTATATTTTATGCTTTTTATGTTCTTGTTCCAGAAACCAAAATGCAAAACAAATCCTTTTATTTTTCTGCTTGAGCTCTAAACAAATTAGTAATCAGACACCTATCCCTGTGGGATCGACAATCTTTTATATTACGCGATAGTAAATTGTACGCTTGCAATTTCATTATCAAGTTTTTGGCGCCGTTGCCGGGGATAGGTTTTTAAGTTTTTTTATTATTTTGTTTAGTGTTTTTCTTTTATAAAAAAAAAATTAAAAATATTTGTAAAGAACTGGTGCTGCTAACTTGGGTGCTGGGTATTTTCAGGTACAGCTATGGCCGAAACATTTGAGCAAATGGAGGCAAAAATCCGGGCTCGGCTTGAAAAGGAATATGAAAAGAAGAAACAAGATGCCTTCACTCTAATTGACGAGTTTTGCTCCGATTTAGAATGTAAGTACAAAACCGGATTTTTGCCAACTCCTGAGCAAAAATGTAAGGCCATGGAGGAGCTTCAAGTCAGGATACAAGGTATTTTGAAGAGGCAGCCAGTTAGTGATCAACTATCCACAATCCCAGTAAGTGAACCTATGGACCAAATTGAAAAATTCAAAGTTGGGAAAAAGGAGAATTATGTTGTGATTGTAAAAATTTCTTCTCTTCCCACCCCGGAGGAGGAAGAACACAATTTCCCAAAAGAAATGTCCATAGGTGATCTTGTGCAGAAAAGTGGTAAGGTTAAAGCTGAACACTTGTGCATCATTTTGATGTATAAGTATTGTCAAAATTTACATGATCTGCGGGGTCTAAGGAATTTTGTAATAGACCCCGGTTGAAGTGATTATTGAAAAAGTCTATCAAAGACTATAAAATTGAGCTGGTTGGGAGACAACCCAACTTAGGATTAGATTAATTTTTCTGTTTTATTTTCTGTTTTAGATAATATAAAAAAAAAAAAAATTAATAACTTGCAGGGGGACCCAACGCCAAGGCGTTGGTGGCTCAACGCTCATGCGTTGAGCCCCTGTTTAAAGTCCCAGTTTCCAGTTTTTACCAACGCTGAAGCGTTGGGGGCCAGCGCTCATGCGCTAGGCCCCTGGAAGCCACTGGTTGTTTTCACTTACCAGCGCTCAAGCGTTGGACAACCCAACGCTCATGCGCTGGGGCTCGGGCAGGGGCCTTTTAAATTCAAACTTCTTTTCACTTTTCACTTTTTATCCTTTCATCTCTTAAACCCCTTTCTTACCCACGAACCCAGCACCTCTTTTTCACCTCTCATTCTCACATTTCACTTCTCTCAACTGCAACCCACTTCCCTCAAGTGCTTGTTCGAAACAATCTCAACTCCTTCCTCTTGTTTGTGTGCAATTTTTGGAGCTTCAAGGTCTGTTTCTGGTTTTCTCAAAGCTTTTTCTTTTACCTTGTTGTTTAAAATTTGCACATATTAAGTAGGATGTAGTTGATATGTTTTATGGGTTGTAGTTATTTGCTGGGTCTTGGTGAAATTTCTGTTCTTGCATGTTGCTTTTGCCCATAATCTTTGCTGTTTTTGGCTTGCCCACCAAGTGTTCGGTAAAATGTCTGAATGAAGTTCTTGTTTCTTTTCTGGTTTTTAAGCTTTGATTCTTGCTTTGCATGATTAATGGAAGACTCAAGGATGGTTTTTATAAACTTGGTGGGCAATTTGCTATTTTTGGTTGTAATTTTGGAGGATGTTCAAAGAGAGGATGTTGGATTTGTATTTGAACTAACATTTTAACAAAGTGGTTTGCTTGTGGATTTGTTTGCTTATTTTTGCAGATTATGGCACCCAAAAGAAGGGCAGTAGAGGAAGTACTTGAAGAGGAGGAGGAGCATTATGATTTTAACCGCTTCCTCTCCCTTGAAAAGGAGAAATTTTTCAAGGGGAAGCTATTGCAGAAGGAGCTGGTCCGGGAGAGGCCTCTCCATTTTGATCGGGTGGATCCTTGGGGGATTCAAGAAGCTGTGCTCGAAAGGAAGTGGGAGCAACTCTGTGCTCCAATCGATGATGCTTGTCAAACTCTTGTGAGGGAGTTTTATGCCAATGCCCTCTATGATTCTGATGAAGAGATCCCCGCCATTCCCACCTACAAATCATGGTACCGGGAACCACGATCAACTATAGTGCGGAAGTGATTAGGAGGCTTTTGAAGCTTCCAACTGAGGCCCAGGATCGGGCTAAGTTTGGGCAGAATGGGGCCAGCTTTAATGAGATGTTGAACAATTATCCTCACGCTGAGATTTTGGAAGCTCTTGCTGTACCAGGGGCTAAGTGGGAGACTGAAGCGGATGGGGTCACTCCAAGCTACATTTACAGGAAATTTTTGAAGCCAGAGGTCCGAGTTTGGGACCATTTCTTGGGAGACACTCTCTTCCCTAGTTCTAACAAATCAGAATTAAGGAGGCAGAGTGCTCTCTGCATTTATTGCTTGCTGAACAAAAGACCTATTGACACTGCCAGGATCATTGCTTGGAGGATCCACTATTCTGTTAATTTGGACAAAAAGGGTAAGAGGTTTGGTTATCCTTCATTGATTACTAAGCTTGTGCAGGCTAAGCTTGGGGTGGCTGCCATGCCCCCTATTGAGATTTACATCCATCCTCTTCCCGTCATGTCTGTTGATGGTGCTGAGAGGATCTACAGAGAGCATGCTGCTTCCCTTGAGAGGCAAGGGGATCCTTCTGAAGCCCGTTATGCAGAGCCCAGGCCCAGAACCAACACTAGAGCCCGATCCAGAAATGTAGGGGAATCATCTCAGTCCTCCACCAACACTTGGCAGGAGGAAGCTTTTGGAACTATGTTCCAGCATATGCACAGGATATCTCATAACCAGCAGCTGATGTGGGATTATGCAGGTTATAGTGATCCCAGCTGGCAGAGGTGTCCTGCCCCGACTGATCTGGAGAGGAGATTGATGGGTTTGCACATCACTGAACAGGCTGAAGGTTCAGGAGCTGCTGCAGAAGAGGAGGCCCCGATGCATTTTGATTGAATTGACTAATTTTTACCAGCTTGTAGATTTTTGGATAATTTTTGGTTTTTATTTTTCTGCTTTTATTTTTGTTTTTAGGATTTTAAAACTGCATGGTTGAGTACTTATCCAGTTATTCTGCTACTATTGCTATTGCTGATTGCTTGTGGGGTTTTATCCAGTGAACTAATATTGCTTTCAAAAAGATAATATGTTTTTGAATGCGGTTTAGGATTGCATGTTGCTAGGATGAACTGAAATCTTGATTGGGAAGTTTTGGCAAAAAAAAAAAATTTCTGAGATTGAGAAGGAGTACCACTTACTCCAATCTTGTGAGTGCTGAGAACTCTGTTGCATGACTTGTAAAATTATTCTGCTTTGAGTTGCATGTTGGTTGAATCTTGTTAACTTTTGTGAATTTGCGAAGAGATTATAGGCTTTCTTTGAAAACTCAGATTCTTGATTGAAAAAGGAAAAATCCATTAGTAGCCCCTTTGAGCCTTAAAAGAGTCATTTTTGGAGCCTACTTTTTTGAGATATTTTAAAGTGTTAGTGTGATTCAATAAAATGGAAAATTCTAGAGCTATGTATGTTTAGGTTTCTCTCTTAAAAAAAAAAAAAAAAAAAAAAAAAAAAAAAAAAGAAAATAAATAAAAAATATAAGGTATGTGCCTTAGAAAAAATAATGAAGTAGTGGGGTGAGAAAGAGTATGAGGGGAATAAAATTCAATTCATTCATCCCATACATTTCACTACTTTGTTTAAAAAAAGGAGAAAAAGAAAAAATTGAGAGAACCTTTGTTGTTGAAGCTCTTAGTCAAAAGAATCACCTACCATAAATTCTGAGTCAAGCCAATAGAGTTGCCAAGTTTTTCTGAATCCATACCTTGTTTGAACCTTGGCCAAGTTTCAACCTTCAAGAATCTCTTCTTAAGTTGCATAGTGTAAGATTTCAACTTGGATTTGAATGATAGGCAGAATTTTTGAGCATTCATGTTTTCATTGAGGATACTTTTTTTTTGTGAGCTGAAGTTGATAAACTCAATTTGTTACAGGCGCCAAGCTTAACTCTCTTGATCAAGTTCTTTTGAAACATGATTGCTTTCCAAATCCGCCATGCTTTCTTGAAAATTATCATCTCTTTTTGGATAAAACTTTCTCAAAACTCGAGGACAAGTTTTTCTTTAAAGTTTTGTCGCTTGAGGACAAGCTGTCGTTGGGTATAGTGGTGTGATGACTGGATTTTGTATGATAATTTTAGGGTCTTTTTAGTCTTTTTATTTTGTTATTTTTGAGTCTCATATAGGTTTTTTGTTGTTTTTATGTAGATTTTCTATTTATTTTGCATTTGGCATGTAGATTAGTTTTTATTTGGTTTTTAAACTTTATTTTATATTTTTAGGAATTTTTATAGGTATTTTTGTTTTATTAGGAAAGCTGGTAGAAATTATCATTTTTGTCCAGGGGCCTATTTGTAAAGTTCAAGAAATGAAGGACCAAAGTCTAAAGGTACAAGAGTTGGGGGCTGAAAATTGAAGTTGCAAGAAATAGAAGGGCCAGAATTGAAGTGCTAGCTATGAGAGGACCAAAAGTGGAAAAAAGAATATGAAGAGTCACTCTCTATTTAGCACATGGAAAATAATGCTCAAAGAATTGATGATAGTGGGAAGAAGGTTTCAGAAATGATCAAGGGCTGAATGAAGGCCATTGAAGACATTAAAAACCCACTACCATGAAGGAAAGAAAAGCTTGAAGATGAAGCAGCAACGACCCAGCGCTCAAGCGTTGGGATCCCAGCGCCCAAGCGCTGGGACTCTGACTAGGATCTGAGCTGGAAAACTCACCCAGCGCTGCAGCGTTAGGAAGCCAGCGCTCAAGCGCTGGCCCTCGATAGTGGGATTTAAATGCTTCCCAGCGCCCAAGCGCTGGGAAAGCCAACGCTCAAGCGTTGGAGCCCAGAATTTTGCTATAAATAGGGAGGCAATTTGCACTTGTAAAACACACCATCTAAGAACACAACAAGTGTTCCTCTTTCTACCCCAAAGAACATTGTTCCTAGGAATTGTGGGAAGCCATATTTGAGCTCCTAGTCCAGGGTAATTCAATGCTTCTTTTAGCCATGCTTGGCTAATTCTCTTTAAGTATTTTGGGTTGTGTTAGCTTTTTAATTTATGTTTTAGTTTTCTTTTATTTGTTTCTGAATAATATTCAAGTTCATGTTTTATTACCTTGTTCTTCATTAATCTTAGTGCACAAAAGATTTCATGCTTTCTACTTATGCATAAGGCCATTTGGTAAGTAGTAAGGGAAATAGGAAATAAAAAAGGTTATATGTTTGCATTTCTTAAGGCTATAAGGATGTACGTAATTTTGTGTTGGCTCAGATTCTTTCTTCATCTTCTTCTCTAATTAACTAATAACCAAGGCTATGGAGTTAGTAATTAGGTAAGGAAGTTCTACATTTCTTAAGGCTATTAGGGTGTAGAAACTTAGGCTATAGCACCATGAATCTTTGTTTGGAATTCAGAAATATAATAGAAGTTTGCTAGCATAAATTATAAGTTATACAATGCAACCCAAATGCTTATTTTTATCATCATCTTTTCTTTTATATTTTATGCTTTTTATGTTCTTGTTCCAGAAACCAAAATGCAAAACAAATCCTTTTATTTTTCTGCTTGAGCTCTAAACAAATTAGTAATCAGACACATATCCCTGTGGGATCGACAATCTTTTATATTACGCGATAGTAAATTGTACGCTTGCAATTTCATTATCATTACCCTTTTGGAATCCTTTCTCACAAAGGAATGTGCTTAATCTATCATACCATGCACGAGGGGCTTGCTTAATACCATAAAGTGCCTTCTTTAATCTGAAGACATGTGAAGGAAACTTGGGATCTTCAAATCCTGGAGGTTGCTTCACATAGACTTCTTCTTGAATGTATCCGTTCAGGAAAGCACTTTTGACATCCATTTGATATAATGGAAAGTTTAAAGAGCAAGCATAAGCCAACAGAAGTCTTATGGCTTCCAACCTTGCTACTGGTGCATAGGTTTCATCAAAATCTATGCCTTCTTCTTGATTATAACCTTGTGCAACTAACCTTGCTTTGTTCCTAACTATGATACCATTTTCATCTAACTTGTTTCTGAATACCCACTTTGTTCCAATAACATGCTTATCACTAGGCTTAGGAACAAGTTCCCAAACTTGATTCCTTTCAAATTGGTTTAACTCTTCCTGCATTGCCACAATCCAATATTCATCCTCCAGAGCATCATTTACTTTTGAGGGTTCTATTTGAGAGACAAAGGCCATATTCAAAACAGAATCATTTAAGCGTAGCCTTGTAGAAACGCCTCTAGAAATATCACCAATGATATTATCAACTGGATGATCCCTATGGATTCTCCATTCCTTTGGAAGTTGATAAGTGTTATCTTCAATGTGCTCTTCTTGTATTGGATTTTGATCTCTTTCCTTTTGAGAGTCTTCATTGATAATGATATTTTCTTCTTCATTATCTGGAAGATTGACTGTATCTTCTATTGAAGATTTAGATTCATTAAAGGAAACATGTATGGATTCTTCCACAGATAGAGTTTTCTTGTTAAAGACTCTATATGCTTTGCTTGTTAGAGAATAACCAAGGAATATACCTTCATCAGATTTTTCATCAAACTTACCAAGGTTTTCCTTTCCATTATTCAAGACAAAACATTTGGATCCAAAAGCCTGTAGATGAGAGATATTTGGTTTCCTTCCTTTGTAGAGTTCATAGGGGGTTTTCTTCAGAATAGGTCTAATAAGAACTCTATTGGAAACATAGCAAGCAGTACTTACAGCATCAGCCCAGAAATATTTAGGAAGACTTGATTCACTTAGCATGGTTCTTGCTAATTCTTCAAGTAGTCTGTTCTTCCTTTCTACAACACCATTTTGTTGTGGTGTTCTTGGAGTAGAGAAATTATGTGATATTCCATTTTCAGCACATAGTTCTTGAAATTGATGATTCTGAAATTCTCCACCATGATCACTTCTAATAGAAGAGATCTTTAAAGCCTTCTCATTTTGAACTAGCCTTGCATGTTTCTTAAATGCGTTGAAGGCTTCATTCTTATGAGGCAAGAATAATGTCCATGTAAATCTAGAGAAATCATCAACAATAACAAGTGCATAGAAATTACCTCCGAGGCTTTTTGTTCTTGAAGGTCCGAACAAATCCATATGTAGCAATTGAAGGGGTCTTGAAGTCGAAACTATTTTCTTTGGTTTGAAAGACGTTTTGGTTTGCTTCCCTTTTTGACATGCATCACAAAGCTTGTCTTTCTCGAATCTTGTCTTTGGAAACCCAAAAACTAGGTCATGCTTGACTAGTTTGTTTAAATGGTCTATGTGTATATGAGCAAGTCTTCTATGCCATAGCCATGAATCACTATTGTTCTTGGCCAAAAGACATCTTACGTTTTGTGGAATTTCTTCCAAGGAGATCATGAAGACTTTATTGACTTTCTAACCAGAAAACTTAACTTCTTTAGTTTTCACATCTTTTACTACACATATATCATCAATGAAACCAACTTTCAAACCTTTGTCACATAGTTGACTGATACTCAGAAGATTATGCATCAAACCATCAACGTAAAGAACTTTATCGATGACTGTTTGAGGGGGTGTGCCTATTCTTCCAATACCTAGTATCTTTCCCTTTTGAATGTTTCCATATGTGACAAAACCTTTTTCCCTAGGTATAAGAAAAGAAAACTTGGTTTTGTCTCCTGTCATGTGTGATGAGCAGCCACTATCAAGATACCATAAATCCTTTGCTGCTTTCATACACACCTACATGACAAAGTTCAGACATGGGTATTAGGAACCCAACAACTTTTGGGTCCTTCTAAGTTAATATTCCTTCTAACCCATATGTATTCCCTATTTGGCACTCCAACATTTTTGTAGTAACATCTACTAGGGGTATGTCCTATTTTGTTACAATAAGTACAAGAATAATGATTGTAACTAGATGTTTGCCTAGGATAGGGATGAATCTTTTTAGGGGGTCTATGAGGATTACTCTTCCTATTGTACATACTCCTAAAAGAACTAGTCTTAGTGTTTTTAGAAGATCCTTCCACTTTGTTTGGTTTTACGAACACAGTTTTCTTGACTTCTTTTGTCTTTGGGTTAGAAGTATATCCTAGACCTGTCTTATTGTTTGAATGCCTTTGCACACTTAGTGTGAAGAAGGTCTTGCTCCTGACCCTGGCTGTGGTTTTGATGACGACAAACTCATCGACAAAAAGAAGAAAAGAAGACTTCTAAGAAACAGCGCTACAAAGTTCATCAATAGTCTAGAAGTCTTAGTTTAGGTGAGTTATGCTTCTAAAGGTCTATTAAAGCATAAAGACTCTTAAAAAACCTAAAATAATCAAGCTAAGTGTTTTCATAACTTAAAAGAAGTAGAAAACCTTAAGCTGGTCTCAAAGGATCAAGTTTCTGGAAGATGGACTTCAGTGTAATCGATTTCAGGATTCTGGTAATCGATTACACCTAGGCAAGTAATCGATTACTTGTTGTTTGTAATCAATTACATGTTTGAAATTCAAATTCAAACTGAAACGGCTATTAGTGTAATCGATTACACTAAGTGATGTAATCGATTACCAGAATGAAAAGTTACATCTTTTCATGAACCATTGTGTCCCAAACCTTTTGAAAAGGGTTGTGATGGTTCAAGGACGTTTCCCTTGCCTATATAAAGTCCATTTGAGTCCAGAACACAAGAGACAACACACAACACATGAGAATACAACATTAGGCTAAAGCTTTGTCAAAATTAGTTCATCTTTTAGAACTTAAACATTTTAGAGCCTAAATTCTGAGTTCATGATATTCTTGTCTATAAGAACACTTTAGTTGTTCATATCTTGAAGAACTCAGAATTGTATTATGCTTAAAAGCCTTAAAGCATAAATTCTCATGATCAATCCATTTTCATGTTAAAGGATTGATACAACCAAATTGTAAACTCTTCTTCATCTCTTTCTGTAAGATTGAGTTTTCACCGTGGTATTCGGTGAAGGTTTGTTGTCACTGAAAGTGGTACACTTTCAGGGTATTGATTGAAGGTGGTTTAGCCTTCAAGGTCTAAGGGTGGTTTGCCTTCAGGAACTGAAAGCGGTTTGCTTTCAGGGGCTGTTGAAAGTGGTTTGCTTTCACAGGGTATTGGTAGAAATTCTTGGGGTCCTTGGATTAGGAACTTGTAAGAGATTTTTATCAATAGTGGAAAAATCCTCAAAGGGTTTCTTTGAGGGACTGGACGTAGCCTTCGGTGGATTGAAGGTGAACCAGGATAAAACTCTGTGTGTTATTTCCTTCATCCTTCATCTTTTACTTTCAAGCAATACTCTATTCCGCTGCAATCACAACAATCGTCTTGTGATTATCATCATCTTGAAAGTAAAAATTTCAATAAGGCAAAAATCGGGGCAACACTGATTCACCCCCCCTCTCAGGTTGCTATCTGAACTAACAATTGGTATCAGAGCGGAAGTTTAGGTAAGTTATTCCTAAGATCCGGGAAAAGATGGCATCCTCTTCCAATCATGGAACCAGTGAAGGACATAACATAAACAGGCCACCATTCTTCAATGGAGAACACTATGACTTCTGGAAAATCAAGATGAAGATATTCATAAAGTCATTAGACACAGGAATTTGGAAAGCCATTGAAGAAGGTCCCTTTGTGCCTGTAGCAGAAGTAGAAGGAACTTCACAAGTAAAACCAGAAAGTTCATGGAGTGAAGAAGAAAAGAAGAAGGTTCAATATGATCTCAAAGGAATGAACATCCTTACATCTGCCCTTGGAATGGATGAATTTTTCAGAGTATCAACGTGCAGTACATCAAAAGAAATATGGGATACGTTGATGGTGACTCATGAAGGAACAGATGAAGTCAAGAGATCAAAGATCAATACTCTATCTCAGGAATATGAAATGTTCAGAATGCTTCCAGGAGAAAAGGTATTAGATATGCAAAAACGATTCACTCACTTAATTAATCATTTGATTGCTCTTGGTAGACAATTTTCAAACAGTGACTTGAACATGAAAGTTCTAAGATCACTTACAAGAGTATGGCAACCAAAAGTAACAGCCATCTCAGAGAAGAAGAGTTTATCAAAAATGACTCTCGCAACTCTTTTTGGAAAACTCCAAGAGCACGAGTTGGAATTGAATCGTTTGGAAGAAAATGAACAACATGAGAAGAAGTATCGATCCATTTCCCTAAAAGCAAAAGAAAGCATCAAAGAAGATTATGATGCAGATTCTGAAGAAGAAGACAATGGGAATGTGAATCTTCTAGTAAAGAATTTTGGAAAGTTTCTTAAGAGAAAAGGTGTGAAATTCAACAACAACAAATCCTTCCAAAAGAACAATGAATCATCTTCCTCTCAAAAGATCACATGTTTCGAATGTGGAAAACCAGGACACTTCAAGTCAGAATGTCCAAATCTTCAGAAGAAGAAACATGGTCTAAGAGAGAAATTCGAGAAAAAGGATCAACCTACACGAAGAGCATATTTGGCTTGGGATGATAATGAAGTAAGTTCATCATCAGACTCTGATAAAGAAGAAGCACAAGTTGCTTTGATGGCTTCACATGATTCAGATGTTGAAGATTCCCAGGTTAGTGATAACTCTATATCTTTTCATGATTTAAAGTTTACCATGGAAAATATGTTTAAATTATGTCAAGAATTTTCTAAAGTTAGCACTAGGCAAAATGAGTTGATTTCATCCTTAGAAAGTAAGTGTAGAAACTTACAAGAAGAACTAGATATAGTAAAATCTAAGTTAGACATTACTCATAAATGCACTAAGTGTAGTTCTTTAGAAGAAAAGATTGAAAATCTTCAACAAAGAGTTAATAACTTCAATAAAGGAAAACAGAATTTAGATGATATCCTAAGTGTACAAAGACATTCAAACAATAAGCCAGGTTTAGGATATACTTCTCATCCAAAGACAAAAGAGGTTAGAAAAAATGTGTTTGTAAAACCAAACCATGTATTAGGATCTTCTATTAACATTAAGATCAATCCTTCTAGGAGTACAAACAATAGGAAAAATAATCAAAACAGACCCCCTAAGAAGATCCATTCTCTCCTAGACAAACATCTAGTTACAATCATTACTCTTGTACTTATTGTAACAAAATAGAACATACCCCTAGTAGATGTTACTACAAACATGTAGGAGTACCAAATAGGGAGTACATTTGGGTTAGAAAGGATGTTAACTTAGAAGGACCCAAAACTTGTTGGGTTCCTAATACCCATGTCTAAACTTTGTCATGTAGGTGTGTATGAAAGCAGCAAAGGATTTATGGTATCTTGATAGTGGCTGCTCATCACACATGACAGGAGACAAAACCAAGTTTTCTTTTCTTATACCTAGGGAAAAAGGTTTTGTCACATATGGTAACAATCAAAAGGGAAAAATACTCGGTATTGGAAGAATAGGCACACCCCCTCAAGCAGTCATCGATAAAGTTCTTTACGTTGATGGTTTGATGCATAATCTTCTGAGTATCAGTCAACTTTGTGACAAAGGTTTGAAAGTTGGTTTTATTAATGATATATGTGTAGTAAAAGATTTGAAAACTAAAGAAATTAAGTTTTTTGGATATAAAGTAAACAAAGTCTTCATGATGTCCTTGGATGAAATTCCACAAAATGTAAGATGCCTTTTGGCCAAGAACAATAGTGATTCATGCCTATGGCATAGAAGACTTGCTCATATACACATAGATCACTTAAACAAACTAGTCAAGCATGATCTAGTTGTTGGGCTTCCAAAAATAAGATTCGAAAAAGACAAGCTTTGTGATGCATGTCAAAAGGGGAAGCAAACCAGAATGACTTTCAAACCAAAGAACATAGTTTCGACTTCAAGGCCCCTTCAATTGCTACATATGGATTTGTTCGGACCTTCAAGAACAAAAAGCCTCGGAGGTAATTTCTATGCACTTGTTATTGTTGATGATATCTCTAGATTTACATGGACGATATTCTTGCCTCATAAGAATGAAGCCTTTAATGCATTCAAGAGATATGCAAGGCTAGTTCAAAATGAGAAGTCTTTAAAGATCTCTTCTATTAGAAGTGATCATGGTGGAGAATTTCAGAATCAACAATTTCAAGAACTATGTGATGAAAATGGAATATCACATAATTTCTCTACTCCGAGAACACCACAACAAAATGGTGTTGTAGAAAGGAAGAACAGGTTACTTGAAGAATTAGCAAGAACCATGCTAAGTGAGTCAAGCCTTCCTAAATATTTCTGGGCTGATGTTGTAAGTACTGCTTGCTATGTTTCCAATAGAGTTCTTATTAGGCCTATACTGAAGAAAACCCCCTATGAACTCTACAAAGGAAGGAAACCAAATATCTCTCATCTACATGCTTTTGGATCAAAATGTTTTGTTTTGAATAATGGAAAGGAAAACCTTGGTAAATTTGATGAAAAATCAGATGAAGGTATATTCCTTGGTTATTCTTTAACAAGCAAAGCATATAGAGTCTTTAACAAGAAAACTCTATCTGTGGAAGAATCCATACATGTCTCTTTTGATGAATCTAAATCTTCAGTAGAAGATAAAGTAAATCTTCCAGATAATGAAGAAGAAGACATCATTGTCAATGAAGATTCTCAAAAGGATGGAGATCAAAATCCAATACAAGAAGAGCACATTGAAGATGATACTTATCAACTTCCAAAGGAATGGAGAACCCATAGGGATCATCCAGTTGATAATATTATTGGTGACATTTCTAGAGGCGTTTCTACAAGGCTACGCTTAAATGATTCAGTTTTGAATATGGCCTTTGTCTCTCAAATAGAACCATCAAAAGTAAATGATGCTCTGGAGGATGAGTATTGGATTGTAGCAATGCAGGAAAAACTAAATCAGTTAGAAAGAAATCAAGTTTGGAAACTTGCTTCTAAACCCTATGTCTAGGAAATCATTAAAAAAAAAAAACAGTAGGAATAATAAAATTAGTGTCTATATGACTATTAGTAAGATATTCTTCTAGGTATATATTTACTCTGGTTAGAGAATTGACTACTTAGATTCTAGGTGAACATATATTTATCTTAGAGTTATGTTTATATATATATATCTATTTATGACCTATGTTACCTCTAAAAATTAATAAGATACATGACCTGAAATAAGTCTTATTGATACTTGTCTAATCTTTTCTTGCATGATTACTTGTCATAATTGATTATGTGCTTAAGTGTTTATATGAAAATGTGTTACATAGGATAGAATTTATAAAATATCCTTGAAATTGATTATCATAGGTTTGTTAATCGATTACCCTTGTTCTTAGTTCTATTGATTATTGAATTCCTCTGAGTAATCGATTACATTAACTGCTATAATCGATTACATAGTAGAAATTTGAAAATTTCAAATTTTGGACTGCAGGTAATCGATTACATTAACTGCTGTAACCGATTACAGCTGCTATTTTGAATTTAAAATTCGAATAGTGGTAATCGATTACACAACTGCCTGTAATCGATTACCAATTCGATAATATAAGTATATCTGGTCAGAATTCATAATCGATTACACTGCTCTTCATCCCTTTCCTCACTTCGACTTCGAACCAGTCTTTCCCATCATTCTCCCTAGTTTCTTGCTCAAATTCAGAACCAATTGGTGGGTTTTGCTCGTCTCTACCCTCTCTTGCTCCTCTACCCTTTCGGATTTTCCAATTTGGACTCTACCCGAAAACCCTCTCTCGAACCCTAACTTCTCCAAATCCGAAAAATGGCTTCCTCGTCTCGCAGACACCGTTTGAAGAACCTATCCATGAACACCCTTGATCTTTCACGTCTTCTCGTTACGGAGGAACAAAAGGAACGGTTCTTGGCTTATTACTTGGAGAGACCGATTCTTCCTCCCAAGTATGCTGACATGAATTCATTCATCAATGCTGGACTTCTCTTCCTTTCTCTCCTTGACTTCCAAGGACTTGATGAATTTCTTGGCTTAACGGGTACGTATTATCCTGAATTGGTCAAAGTATTTTACTGTAATTTGGTCAAGAGGGGTGGAAAAATTTGCTCATCAGTCAAAGGGGTGGATATTTCTTTGACTCAAGAACAATTGGGAACTCTTCTGACAATTCCCTATGTTGGAGCACGACTTAGCCCGGAGATTACATGTCCATGGGCTGATTATGACAAAAAGTCATTTTATCTATCTCTGTGTCATTTCTCTGAGGAAGAGATACAATTGAAGAAGCAGCGAACGGAGGTTAACCGTTCTAGGGATATTCTCGGTGTTGGCTATCTCACTGTAGAGGATCGTTTGCTCCATTATCTGATAAGCTATGTTCTTCTTCCTCAATCCTCTAACCATGCTCAGATTAGTGATTTAGAATTGCAAATTATATATGGTTTGAAGCATAATGAAGCCATTAACTGGGCTTACTTGGTTATGATACACATGCTGCTTCATAAGGACTGAACTGGGCCTCTTCCTTATGCTCCTGTTATTACTCTTATTCTGAAGAACTTTGGAATTTCTACACATGGAGAGTATGCACAGGTCATGGATGCTAAGGCTCAAAGTATTGATATGGAAATTCTGAACAAGATGGGGATTTTCAGAGATATTGATGTTACATTCAGGAACAAATCAGTTTTGGGTTCTGACACCACCCAGACTCCTGCCCCTGCTGCTTTCTGTCCACCATCCTCTGAGGGAGGAACTTCATCCTCTGCAGATGCTGATGCCTCTACACAACTCATCCTCTCCCATCTGGCTGACATGCGGACACACTTTGATCAGAGGTTTGATCACATGGAAGGTCGGGTCGAGTCCATGTACACCACTCTTCGTGCGGATATGGATCGTCTCAGTCTTCGTGTTGATCGCATGGCTCCCTCTCCCCATGATTCTTTTGATTCCTCTAATGAATTTGATCTTTAGACTTGTTTATGTGTTTCGTTGACTACTTGGTTTATTTGGTCTGTAATAGCCTAGTTTAAAACTCTCTACTGCACTGTTGGATGTTTTCGTTTATTTGCTATGTTTGGACGATTGTGTTTTATTCTTAATTCACATCTTTACCCCCATACCCCCATGATTTATTTTGCAATATAATTGTATGGATATATATGCCTGTATTTTTTGCCTTTTCTTCTTTTTGATGAAGTCAAAAGGGGGAGAAAGGTTCTGTGCTATTAAAGATCATATGCAGGATTTCAACAAGTCCATTAGAAAGGGGGAGAAATACTAGATTACATCAATCAAGGGGAGTTCTTCAACAAAATTGCCAATATGATCTTCAATTATCAAGAATGTGTTTGCCATCATCAAAAAGGGGGAGATTGTGAAGAAGGTCTTGCTCCTGACCTTGGCTGTGGTTTTGATGACGACAAACTCATCGACAAAAAGAAGAAAAGAAGACTTCGAAGAAACAGCGCTACAAAGTTCATCAATAGTCTAGAAGTCTTAGTTTAGGTGAGTTATGCTTCTAAAGGTCTATTAAAGCATAAAGGCTCTTAAAACACCTAAATTAATCAAGCTAAGTGTTTTCATAACTTAAAAGAAGTAGAAAACCTTAAGCCGGTCTCAAAGGATCAAGTTTCTGGAAGATGGACTTCAGTGTAATCGATTTCAGGATTCTGGTAATCGATTACACCTAGGCAAGTAATCGATTACTTCTTGTTTGTAATCGATTACATGTTTGAAATTCAAATTCAAACTGAAACGGCTATTAGTGTAATCGATTACACTAAGTGATGTAATCGATTACCAGAACGAAAAGTTACATCTTTTCATGAACCATTGTGTCCCAAACCTTTTGAAAAGGGCTGTGATGGTTCAAGGACGTTTCCCTTGCCTATATAAAGTCCATTTGAGTCCAGAACACAAGAGACAACACACAACACATGAGAATACAACATTAGGTCAAAGATTTGTCAAAATTAGTTCATCTTTTAGAACTTAAACATTTTAGAGCCTAAATTCTGAGTTCATGATCTTCATGTCTATAAGAACACTTTAGTTGTTCATATCTTGAAGAACTCAGAATTGTATTATGCTTAAAAGCCTTAAAGCATAAATTCTCATGATCAATCCATTTTCATGTTAAAGGATTGATACAGCCAAATTGTAAACTCTTCTTCATCTCTTTCTGTAAGATTGAGTTTTCACCGTGGTATTCGGTGAAGGGTATTGATTGAAGGTGGTTTAGCCTTCAAGGTTTGAGGGTGGTTTGCCTTCAGGAACTGAAAGCGGTTTGCTTTCAGGGGTTGTTGAAAGTGGTTTGCTTTCACAGGGTATTGGTAGAAATTCTTGGGGTCCTTGGATTAGGAACTTGTAAGAGATTTTTATCAATAGTGGAAAAATCCTCAAAGGGTTTCTTTGAGGGACTGGACGTAGCCTTCAGTGGATTGAAGGTGAACCAGGATAAAACTCTGTGTGTTATTTCCTTCATCCTTCATCTTTTACTTTCAAGCAATACTCTATTCCGCTGCAATCACAACAATCGTCTTGTGATTATCATCATCTTGAAAGTAACAATTTCAATAAGGCGAAAATCGGGGCAACACTGATTCACCCCCCTCTCAGGTTGCTATCTAAACTAACACTTAGAATATCATCTAACTTCTGTTTTCCTGTTTTGAAGTTATGAACTCTTTGTTGAAGATTATCTATCTTTTCTTCTAAAGAACTACACTTAGTACATTTATGTGTAATATCTAACTTAGATTTTACTACGTCTAGTTCTTCTTGTAAAGTTCTACACTTACTTTCTAAGGATGAAATTAAATCATTTTGCCTAGTGCTAACCTTAGAAAATTCTTGACATAATTTAAACATATTTTCCATAGTAAACTTTAAATCATGAAAAGACATAGAATTTTCACTAACCTTGGAATCTTCAACATCTGAATCATGTGAGGCCATCAATGCGACTTGTGCTTCTTCTTTGTCAGAATATGATGATGAACTTACTTCATTATCATCCCAAGCCAAGTATGCTCTTTGTGTGGATTGATCCTTCTTTTCGAATTTTTCTCTTAGACCATGTTTCTTCTTTTGAAGATTTGGACATTCCAACTTGAAGTGTCCAGGCTTGCCACATTCGAAGCATGTGATCTTTTGAGAGGAAGAAGACTCATTGTTCCTTTGGAAAGATTTGCTGTTGTTAAATTTCATACCTTTTTTTTAAAGAAACTTTCCAAAGTTCTTTACTAGAAGATTCAAGTTCCCATTGTCTTCTTCTTCAGAATCTGCATCATAATCATCTTTGACGCTTTCTTTTGCCTTTAGGGAAATGGATTGATACTTCTTCTCATGTTGTTCATGCTCTTCTAAACGATTCAATTCCAACTCCTGTTCTTGGAGTTTTCCAAAGAGAGTTGCAAGAGTCATATTTGATAAACTCTTCTTCTCTGAGATGGTTGTAACTTTTGGTTGCCATACTCTTGTAAGTGATCTTAGAACTTTCATGTTCAAGTCACTGTTTGAAAATTGTTTGCCAAGAGCAATCAAATGGTTAATCAAATGAGTGAATCGTTTTTGCATATCTAATACCTTCTCTCCTGGAAGCATTCTGAACATTTCATATTCTTGAGATAGAGTATTGATCTTTGATCTCTTGACTTCATTTGTTCCTTCGTGAGTCACCATCAACGTATCCCATATTTCTTTCGATGAAGAGCACGTTGATACTCTGAAAAGCTCATCCATGCCAAGAGCAGATGTAAGAATGTTCATTCCTTTGAGATCATATTGAACCTTCTTCTTTTCTTCTTCACTCCAAGTACTTTCTGGTTTTGGTTGTGAATGATGAGTGGATTTTATATGATGTTTTTAGACTATTTTTAGTCTTTTTATTTTATTATTTTTGAGTCTCATGTAGGTTTTTTTTTATTGTTTTTATGTAGATTTTATTTTTAATTTGCATTTTGCATGTAGATTAGATTTTATTAGATTTTCTAGATTTATTTTATGTTTTTAGGAATTTTTCTAGTTATTTTGTATTTTTTAGAAAAAGCTGGTTTAGTTATCATTTTTGTCCAGGGACCAATGTGTAAAGTTTCAGGAAGTCGGGGACCAAATTGTAAAAGTTCAAGAGTGGAGGACTTAAAGTGAAGATTGAGAGAATTCAAGGGCTTGAATTGAAGTGCTAACCAAAAGAGGACCAAAGTGAAAAAGAAGAATATGAAGAATCACTCTCTAATTTAGCACATGGAAAAAAATGTTTAAAGGAATTGATGTTAGTGGAGGAAGGGTTTCAGAATTAAACAAGGCTGAGTAGTGGCATTTTATAGCCATCAAAACCCACTACCATGAATGAAGAAGGAAGAACAAGCAAGAAGATGAAGAAGCAGCGTCCCAACGCTCCAGCGTTGGGATCCCAGCGCTCCAGCGCTGGGGTTCTGACTGGATGATGAGTCAGATATTGTCCCAGCGCCCAAGCGTTGGAAAGCCAGCGCTCAAGCGCTGGGCCTCGGTCTGGAAGTGGGATTTTAATGCCTCCTAGCGCCCAAGCGTTGGGAATGCTAGCGCTGAAGCGTTGGAGGCTGGATTTTTACTATAAATAGGACCCTTTTCTTCACTTGTAAAACACACCTCTTTGAATACAACAAGTATTCTCTCTTTCTCCCTTAAGAGCATTGTTCCTAGGACTTGTGGGGAGCCATATTTGAGCTCCTATCCAGGGTAATTCAATGACTCCTTTAGCCATGCTTGGCTAACTTCTTTCTTAAGTATCTTGGGTTGTTTTAGTTTATAATCTATGTCTTAGTTTTCTTCTACTCTTCTGAATTTTATTGCTATAGTTCATGTTTTATTTACGTTGTTCTTAATGTTATCTTGGTGCACACAAGAGTTTTTACTTATTGCTTATAACAATGGAAATTGGTAAGTAGTAAGGGATTTAGGAAATAAAAGAAGCTATATGACATATCACTAAGGTATTAGGATAGACTTAGCTTTATGTTGGCCTGAAAATTCTTTCTTCATCTTCTTCTTGGTTTTTTCTAGATTACAAGGTATTGAATTTAGTAATTGAGAAGAAAGTTCTACAATGCTTAAGGTATTAACTTGTAGAAACATTAGGCTATAGCATCATGACTTGGTACTAAAATTCAGAAATAAAGTAGTAGTTGCTAACATATTTTATAAATAATATAAATCAACCCAAGTGCTTAAGACTCATCATCATCTCCTTCTCTTATCATTTTATGCTATTGCTTATTTCTTGTTCTAAAACCAACAACATCTATTCATATTTTAATTTTTGTTTAAGTACTAAATATTATAATAATAAGAACACCTATCCCTTGGGTTCGATCTTTTTATATTACGCGATAGTAAATCGTACACTTGCGATTTCATTATCAGTGAACTTCCTTCTTCTTCTGATACAGGCACAAAGGGACCTTCTTCAATGGCTTTCCAAATTCCTGCGTCTAATGACTTTATGAATATTTTCATCTTGATTTTCCAGAAGTCATAGTGTTCTCCATTGAAGAATGGTGGTCTGTTTATGTTGAATCCTTCACTGGTTCCATGATTGGAAGAGGATGCCATCTTTTCCCGGATCTTAGGAATAACTTACCTAAACTTCTGCTCTGATACCAATTGTTAGTATAGATAGCAACCTGAGAGGGGGGGTGAATCAGGTTTACCCGATTTTTGCCTTAACAACTTCTTACTTTCAAGATATATGTAAATGCAAACGATTGCAGCGGAATTAAGCGTTGCTTGAAAGTAAAGATGAAGGATAGAAGAATTCACACACACAGAATTTTATCCTAGTTCACCTTCTATCCACCGAAGGCTACGTCCAGTCCCTCAAGAAAATCCCTTGAGGATTTTTCCACTATTGATAAAAATCTCTTACAAGTTCTTACACCAAGGACCCTAAGAATTTCTATCAATTTCCTGTGAAAGTATACCACTTTCCACAGCCCTTGAAAGCAAACCACTTTCAGTTCCTGAAGGCAAACCACCCTCAGACCTTGAAGGCTAAACCACCTTCAATCAACACCCTAAAAGTATACCACTTTCAGTACCAACAACCCTTCACCGAGATCCACGGTGAATACTCAATCTTACAGAAAGAGATGAAGAAGAGTTTACAATTGGCTGAATCAATCCTTTAACATACAAGTGGATTGATCATGAGAATTTATGCTTTTAAGGCTTTTAAGCATAATAGGATTCTGAGTTCCTCAAGATATGAACAACTAAAGTGTTCTTATAAACATGAAGATCATGAACTCAGAATTTAGGCTCTTGAAAGTTTAAGTTCTAAAAGACTTAATGAACTAATTTTGACAAAGCTTTGGCCTAATGTTGTATTCTCATGTGTTTTTGTGGTCTGGACTCAAATGGACTTTATATAGGCAAGGGAAACGTCCTTGAACCAATGAAACCTTTCCCATAAGGTTTGAGACACAATGGTTCATGAAAAGATGCAACTTTTCGTGTTGGTAATCAATTACATCACTTAGTATAATCGATTACACTAATAGCCGTTTCAGTTTGAATTTCAAATTCAAACATGTAATCGATTACAAGCAAGTGGTAATCGATTACTTGCCTATGTGTAATCGATTACCAGAGAGTTGCAATCGATTACACAGAAGTCCATCTTCCAGAAACTTGATCTTTTAAGATCGGCTTAAGGTTTTCTACTTCTTTTAAGTTATGAAAACATTAAGCTTGATTAGTTTAGGTGTTTTAAAGAGCCTTTATGCTTTAATAGACCTTTAGAAGCATAACTCACCTAAACTAGGACTTCTAGGTATTTGATAGACTTTATAGCGCTGTTTCCTCTAAGTCTTCTTTTCTTCTTTTTGTCGATGAGTTTGTCGTCATCAAAACCTCAGCCAGGGTCAGGAGCAAGACCTTCTTCACATCTTTATCCCTATCGGAATGGAAGGAGTAACCGTTCTCTTGTAAAGTACCCAAGGAAATCAGATTCTTCCTCAAATCTAGGACATACCTCACATTACCCAGTATACGCGAGCCACCATGGTCCATAGAAATTTTGACTTGTCCTATTCCAGTGACTTCACACGTCTGGTGTAACACCCCGATTTTCAGGGCGTTACAGTAGAAGATGAACAGTAAATAAACAAGCGGAAAGTCTTAGGAGTTTTCGAAAATTCGTGTGTATTTTTTTTGAAATCATGCCAAGAAAAAATTCATACATAATTACCCATACATATACGATAGCCTCGGCGGCAGTGTTCTAGAATAGTTTTGAAATGTGCAAGGTTACATCACCAGGTGTAGTGCAAAGGAAAAGTTTTTATTACGGGCAGTAAACCACAAAACATAATTAGTTCTTATCCAAAAATTTATATGCACCCCCCACTATTTCCCCATGATTCCTATCCTCCACTATAGTTCCCGGAGATCCTCTGATATGGATGGCAACGACAGGTTGAAGGTGATGTGGCATAAGTGCATGATGTAGCGTTGTCCCTAGGGAGTAGTCTGAGCCTCCATTATGCGACCCAAGTACCGGTCTCCATCGAGCAGCGATTCAACTGCCCAGGATGCTAGGTTTTCAGAGTCAACGAAAAAAAGGGTCAGACCTCCCCGAGGAGTTGGGTCCACGGCTGGGGGTCTTGCTATCGCGTCCGTCATTGTCTGGTGAAACATCCACGATCCATCCAACGAAACATAGAAAAAGGGTCACTTCCAAAAACAAGTCATATAAAAGAGCAATCCATGACATCAACAAGCATTATCAATCAAGTAGCAAGTAGCAGAGCAAGTGATGACTGGATTTCATATGATGTTTTTAGGGTCTGTTTAGTTTATTTTATTTTATTATTATCGAGTCTCATTTAGATTTTTATTCATCTTTTTAGGTTTTTCTTCACTTTTGCATTTTCATATAGGAAATTTGTGATTTTGTGTTTTTAGTCATTTTTAGTCTATTTTTAGGTGTTTTTATTAGTTTTTACTCCTTTTTAGAAAGCTGGTTAAATTCAGCATAATTGTGAGGACCAAAGTGCAAATAACAGGAATTGGGGGACTGAAAATGAAGGGGAAGATGAAGCTCCAATATTATTTAGCACATGTAAAATAGGCCATGAGTGGAGAATTGATGGAGGAAGAGAGGTTTCAGAGTTAAGAAGGGACAAGAAGGTGGCCACATGAAGGCCATTGATGGCCATGAAGCTCCACTAAAATGAACAGTGCTTCATTAAATGCTTTGACGAGGTAGATTAGCCTTTATTGCTTGTAGCATTTGACAAACAAATTCTTTAGCACTTAGGCGGACGAACTCTCGTGGCGGACGTACTCAATTGGAAAATGAACTCTTCAATGAGTTTACCAAACGTATTCTTCAAGCGGGCGTACTCTCCTGGCGGACGTACTCAACTGGCAAACAAAATCTTCAATGAGTTGCTAGACGTACTCCTCAAGCGGACGTACTCCTCAGGCGGACGTACTCCTCAGTCGAACATACTCCTCAGGCGTATGTACTCCTCAGGCGGACGTACTCCTCAGGCGGACGTACTCCTCGGGCGGACGTACTCCTCAGGTGGACGTACACCTCAGTCAGACGTACTCCTCAGGCGGACGTACTCCTCAGGTGTACGTACTCCTCAGGCGGACGTACTCCTCACGTGGACGTACACCTCAGTTAGACGTACTCCTCAAGCGGACATACCCAACTGGCGGACGTACTCTTCAATGAGTTGCCAGACATACTCCTCTTCTTTGTCTTTCTTTTAAGTACTGTTTTTGATAATTCCTTCAAGGGTGTGAGCAGATGTTTTCCTTATTGATAGATGTTCCTGCAATTTGAAATACTCAAGGTATTAGGAAATATTTATCTATCAATATTAAACCTAAGGTAAAATTGTTATTTATCAAAATATATTAAATTATGAAATCGTTTGAATCTAACACCGTCCACGATCTTGTCCTCCTCCCTTAGCAAACAGAACTTCACCTTGACTACTGCCTTCCTCTGCATTTTGCTTTCTCTGTGAGTGAGACAAAAGTGAAGACGTGATGGCATCAAGCATAATAGCGTCTTTCCCATACGTAAGAGTGGTGACCAAGTGGTCGTAGGAACTTAGTAACGGGAAAAGCAAAATAATTGCTTTATCCTCATCGTCGACCTTCACCCCCAGATGCAGCAAGTCTGCTACTATTGTGGTGAAATGGTTAACATGACTTTGAAGGTCACTTCCCTCCTGCATCTTCAGACTGTAAAGCCTCTGCTTTGCAAACATCTTGTTCATCAACGTTTAGGACTGGTATTGGCTTTCCAGTTTGTCCCAAACGGCCTTTGGAGTCGTGAGTAGGGGTGGCAATATGGGCTGGCGGGGTGGGCCAGGCCCGACCCATCAAAAGCCCGCCAAAACGCGGGGCGGGTTGGGTTGGCCCAAATTTGGTATACGGGTTGAAAGTCTCAACCCAACCCATATTTTGGCGGGCTGGCAGGCTAGCCCGCTAAAATTTAATGTAGTGGAAAAAAAAGTAATTATGAGAAGAAAGCACAAACCAACAAAGTTCTACATTCTCACAAGTTGCAAAAATACACAAATAATACAAAGTCACAAGCCACAACTCATAATTGTCTCTTAACACAACAAAAGCAAGCACAAATGACAAACCAATTCTACATCCTCACAAAAGATAGCAAAGCAAGCGTTAAGTGCAAACAAGAACCACTAAACTAGAATCATGAACCAATTTTCGTATAAAATGTAGTACATTTGAACCAATTTTCATATAAAATCTAATTATGCAGTAGAGTTGGTGGTGTTCCTATCAAGAACATTCAGCCTTGCTGAGTAATAGTTTTCCCATACTTGGATCTTCCTTGCTTCCCTAAAGGAATATTATCCCTTTTTCATGGTTAAAAAGAGGCATTCATCTCCTTTTTCATGGGCTGATAAGATATCAGAATTAAGGAGTGATTCAACGAAAACTTACCAATTCGTGATGGAGAGGAGAGCGCAGCGTTTGCGAGATTCAGTGGCGGAGAGGAGAGAGCGGTGGAGAAGAGGAGAGCGTAGTGGCGGAGAGGAGAGCACGGTGGAGAAGAGGAGAGCGCGACGGAGGAGAGCACGGTGGAGGAGAGGAGAGCGCGCGAAGGAGGAGAAAGCGCCACGGTGGAGGAGACGAGAGCGTCGCGGTTGAGGAGACGAGAGCGCCGCGGTGGAGGAGGTGAGAGCGCCGTGGAGGAGAGGAGAGCGCGGTGGTCGATGGAGGAGATAGGAGAGCGCGAAGCGGCGGGCTAAAGTCTGTAGAAACCCAAACCCTCACTTTAGAAACCCTTGTCCCTCACACTGAAGTCTGTAGTAGTGTACTGATTTTTTTTCAATTTTGATTTTTTCTCTTTAGTTAAATCCAAAAAAAAGCAAAACAAAAAATAAGTGGCCCGGTAAGCTGGCCCGCCAAAGCCCGCAAAAAAAATGGGTTTCTAAAGTGGGTTATAAGCGGGTATTTGGGCTGAAAATCCCAACCCAACCCGCCAAAAATGGCGGGCCAAACGGGTCAGCCCAGCGGGCCTAGCCCATATTGCCATCCCTAAAAGCTTTTAAGTTCTGAAGGTCTCAGTTCGAAACATTAGATACTCTCTTGGAAGAAGATGTATCCTTTTTTCCATTACCACTACCATTATCAACTTTGAAATCTTCATCACCATTAGGGGCGGGAATATGGGTTGGCGTGGCGGGGCGGGCCAACCCGCTATTAACCCGTCAAAATGCGGGTTGGGTTGGGCTGACCCACTTTTAATATTTGGGTTGAAAGTCTCAATCCAACCCGCCAAATAGGTTGACCCAGCGGGTCAAGCCCATTTTGCCACCTCTAGTCGTGAGATCCGCAATATGAAGCATCACCTCGTTCGAGACGCAGAGACGAATCAATCCAGCGGCCTTCTCTTGCATCTCCAACCAATCTATGTCTAACATCCCTGTTGGTTTCTCCTCTCGTTGCACCTTTTGCAATCCTTGTTGAGTCAACAAATCATTGACTCTACGTTGCCATAAACCGAAGTTTCCTGCTCCATTGAACTTTTCAAGGTCGAACTTTGCTCCGCCAGTAGTCATTGTTTCTCTGATACCAATTGTTGGTCTCAGACACTTGGATCACACAGAGCAACCTTGAGAGAGAAAAGGGATCACAAGCACATAGAAATTTGTTCACGCAGTTCAGCCAATATGCTTACGTCTAGAGCTATAAATTGCTATAGCTCATATTCTTATTCAGAATAGTTAGGGTTTAGTGTTACATCATATTTATATTAGGATATAATGTAATACGACAGCGTATCAATTATATCCTAACTCAATTTTATCAACCAATCAGATTCTATATTACAATGGATATTACGGAGCTAGTGTTCATTAGCTGTCTTCAACAAACCACGTAATAACTCTAATTCGGACGAGGCCTAGCCACTCTTGATCAGTTGTTCTCAACGTGTTTGCAGCGGATGATCTCCACGGACGATCACCTCATGTGATCTTCACGGACGATCTCTTCGGACGATCTCCACGGACGAACTCAGCAACATTGCGCTAGACGGTCGCTTAGTATCCAATACCAGACGAGACCAGTTTAATGAGCCATACTCAACCTCTAGTTAGACCCAAGATTCAGATCATAACATGTAACCAAAGTGTAAAAGCATAAAACTCATTTATTTCAAATTTAGTAAACTCAATAACACGGAACTGACATTTGAAGCCATTATTTTGAACAACCCCATTAAGGGCACAGAAGAAGCTAGCCAGCCATGACACGTAAAATGAAAATAACAATACAACAGTGCATCGAAACAAAGTAATAAATACCAAACATTTCAGTTACTCCAAATTAAGCAAACTCATTATCAGGGAGAGTACTTTTTCTCAATCTTAACAACACCACTCTCTGCAGGAACTTGATCAGCTTTGTGGCTGTGACCATGGCAGCATTTGTAACTAACAGATGCAATCTCCATCGATCGCCCACACGTTTGATCTGGGCAATTTATGGGGTCAAGAATATTCGAAGGATAGTTAGCCAATTGCATGTGTGCACACTGTGTAGGAAAATCTCTGCGCTTGCGCTCATAGTATTCTTTGAAAGCTACATCAAACCCTGCTCTCTCCAGCAATTTATCTTTCCAAAGCTCAAAATCCGCTGCAGTTGCCAACATCTCCTCACCACGACCCAGAAGCTTCACGTTCGACCCTTTACTGAGAAGAACCCATCCCGGATGGTCTTGTTTGAGGCAGAGCAAGCTCTTTATTTCTTCAATCGTAGGATCTTTTTTCTTCTTCTGGATCATGTTCGCAAACAAGCTCTCTATCCTAATCCAGAAATGAGGAACAATCCTTTGATCCTCCTTTCCAAATGGATAGTACTCTATTATGGCATCTGCTTTCTTGGTAACATCGTGCCTTTTGATTTTCTCCACTGCCACCGTGAACTCTTGCATCCACTGACTGTCCTTACCTCCGTAGATGAACACGAAAGTGTCCGCTTTAATCTGCATTCACATACGTACACATTTAAGTAAAATCAAATATTCACATTCTGCCACCTCCACCTTCACCTATGGAGAGAGCAAGAAATTGAAAAAATAGAATTGGAAAATATAATAAATGATTTAATTTGAAAATTTGAGAAACGTACGAAGAAACAGAAACTGAAAATGATATGAGAGAGAATATGAAGCTGTAACATATCATTGTTGCAAATTTAAACAAAATTTATTTTCAGTAATGTTGAAACTACAAGCGCCACATTGTTGAAACTAAAAGAGATTTTTTGACCACATCACACCCCACCCCAAGTAAGCTTAACAAGTCATATCAGAACTTAAATGTCCAAAAAAAACCAACAATTATCAACAAATATAGCAAGTTCTGGGCAAGCAAGCCTAACTCGTAGGAATTAGGCTTGGGGAGTTGAAACTACAAGTCCTACATGGTTGTATGAAGGAGCAAATAAATGTATATAAACTAGTGTTATAAGTCCAAAAGCCTTAAGACATTTTTAACCACGACACACTTACAATTAAGCCCAACAACTCAAATGGATCAACAAGAATATTTAGGCTCATGCTTCCAAGCTAAACAAACAAGTAAATTAAAGGTTTTCATTCGTGCATCACACTCACATTCTGTATTATATCATTTTTCTCAACTTTTTCTCCCTCTTTGGATTTCTTACTATATTATCTATAATATCTCTAATTTTTCTTTTTTCTATTTCTATGTTCGAATGTGGGTGGAACTGGGTGTGGATGAAGTATTATTGTAAATTAAATAACAAACATTGTTAATACAAGGTCCAAACGTGTATTGTGCTTCTGCATATTATTCATTTTGAAGATGAAAACAAATGAAAAAGTACTTACAATGTCTTGTAATTTCGGATTCACTTTCCTCATTTCGGCCCAAAACCAATTCCATTTCTGGGTAAGTACCTCATCATCAGTTGGCCTGAAAGGGAACGCATCGATCCCCCACACGAAAACCATGTGCATTGCATTATAGTTTACCACCTCTCCTCGAGGGTTCAACACAGGGATGATAGGCTTATTCTGATAGTTCAAGTACTCTCTTATCAATCTGATTCCTGCTAAGGGATAGAAGTACTCAACCACATACCATGGCATTTCAAGCTTCAAATTATCAAATTCTGCCTTGTGAAGAAGGTTCCAATCGTCCACGATGGGGACCCATAAAATCTTAAAATCAGCTTTTCTTTGACCTTTCACTTCTTGAGGATCTTCTTGCAATCCGAAATAGATAGATTGTAGGAGCCGGATCTCATCTCTGATGCTGTCGAGGCCTGAAATGAACAATAAAACATTCTTCTTCCTGAACACTTCGATGCTAACCTGTTTGAGTTCAAACAATTAAATCCTAGTCATATTTTCAATGGAACAGACTGATTACAATTGTTCTGTCTCATTTCCTATCTAGTTTTCCTCTCTCACCAATAAAATTTTGATGGGACGTCACTTAAAAAAACTTGAATGATGTGGTTAGAAATTTACATTAACACTTTTTAAATAATAATGAGTCGTGAATCGAAACGGAATGGAATGCCAATGATAGAAAACCAGACAATAATAAACAAAGTCATGGTGAAAGAAGAAACACTTGAATATATACTAACCATTTGTCTATTCAAGCCATCAAATACCAATGGGTCCTGAATTTCATTGTGGAAGATAAGAACCTTCAAAACCTCTACAATTTCTGTTGGAGTTTGAAAGACCTTCTGACGTCTCCTGTAATCTTCTAGTTCAGCTGCAATAAGCAGATACAATCTGTTGTCAGCATTATATATATATATATTTATGTCTTTGAAAAAAAAGAATCACTGAACACAAAACCTATTTTCTTTCTGCTCCTCGTAAGATGCCCCTTCAACTTTGTGATAACGGAGGAAAGCTTGACATCAAAATTTGATATTTCATATCTATCTTCCCTGAACGAAAGCCATAGGAGTTACATAAAGTGTGATAGCCACCCAGAGGAAAAAGGAACACCTAGGTCTCCTTGTGTTTTGAATTTCTTCTATATAAAATAACACTGGTTTAATTTGTTCCAAATACTTGCTTTATAAGCATTTCCTTTACTTTAAAAAAACACTAAGACATAAACTGGTCACATTAGGATGTCATTAAATCTATTTAGTGCTTGTTTGTACAAGAATATTGGCAAACCACTAAATAGTAAAAAACACCTAAAATCGCCACAAAACGTGTTTTATTGTTTTTTCCACTTTGTGGTCGTTAAAAATAATTAGATTCTTTTATTATTCTAGACTATAATATCCTATAAGATATTCTCTTATTATATTTCTTTATTATTCTAGGCTATGCTATAATATCCGATATGATATTCTCTTATTATTCATAAGTATATTCTATTTTTTATTGTAATTCCCTTCTATGAATAATACATTGACTACCACACACAAATTGTGGTGAGAGTTATCATCCATTTGGCTACCGTGTGTTTCCGTGCTTGCGTCCCTACATGAAAAATAAATTCAATCCTCGAAGTTCTCCTTGCGTATTTCTAGGCTATAATAGTTATCACAAAGGCTTTAAATGCTTCAATCCGGCCACTTCCAAGACCTATGTGTCTCGCCATGCTCAATTTGATGAACTTTGCTTCCCTTTTGCAGGTTCTCATCCCTCTGGCACCACTTTCGAGGTTTCTTCATTTTATGAACCAGCTGTAGGCTCCTCCCACATGCTAGTTTCCACTGTCAATCTGGCCAGCCCCCCGCCGGCTCGTCCTCTGCCCTGCCTATCCTGTGTTCCCATGGATGCTCCCCAGGCTCCTTATCCTGATGCACCTGCTTCTCCGGATCCTGCCTCACCTCCACGGGCTCTATCACCAGCACCACCCTCTCCTACTGTGTTGCTTGCTTCTCCAATTGCTCCTGCTCAGGCCACCGCAGCAGCTCCTCGTATGCGGACTCGATCTCAGAGTGGCATCTATCGTCCTAATCCGCATTATGCTCTGGCTCACTCTTAGCCTAGTGCTCTTCTCACTGCTCTACATGCCACTACTGATCCCAAGGGTTTTAAATCTGCCATGAAGCATCCTTAGTGGTTAGCGGCCATGGAGGATGAGCTTTCTACTCTCCATAAAAACCACTCTTGGACCTTGGTCCCTCGTCCATCTGCTACTAATGTTGTTGGTAGTAAATGGGTTTTTCACACGAAACACAAAAGCGACGACACTGTTGAGCGCTTAAAGGCGCGTTTGGTGGCTCAGGGTTTCACGCAAATTCCAGGTTTTGATTACTCACTTACTTTCAGTCTTGTTGTCAAGGAAACTACTGTCCGTCTCGTTTTATCCCTTGTCGTGCTTCATGGATGGAAACTTCATCAGTTGGATGTTAAGAATGCTTTTCTTCATGGTCAACTCACTGAAACTGTGTTTATGGAACACCCCTGGTTTTATTGATCATCGTTTTCCTACACATGTATGTCAGTTGACCAAGGCTCTCTACGGGCTCAAACAGGTGCCCCGTGTTTGGTTTCAGCGTTTAAGTTCCTTCCTCCTCCGTTTTGGGTTTATTTGTAGCAGGTTTGATCCATCTTTGTTCTTCTATAAGGGGCGCATCATTCTCCATCTCCTGGTTTATGTGGATGACATCATTCTTACTGGCAATGATTCTCTTTTTCACTCTCAATTTATTGCTCGACTCAATGTTGAGTTCGCAATTAAGTATCTGGGTAAGCTTGGGTACTTCCTTGGTCTTGAGATCACTTATACTGCTGATGGTTTGTTCTTGGGACAGGCCAAATATGCTCATGATCTGCTCTCTCGTGCTATGATGCTTGAGTCAAGCCCTGTTTCGACTCCCCTGGTTGTTGGCTCTCATCTCATTAGTGTTGGTGAGCCTTACTCTGACCCGACTCACTGTTGATCTTTGGTTGGGGCCTTACAGTACTTGACTATTACTCGTCCAGATTTATCCTATGCTGTGAATACGGTAAGTCAGTTTCTCTTGGCTCTCATTGTTGATCACTTTTAGGCTGTCAAATGTATTCTCTGATATGTCTGTGGTACACAACACTTCGGCCTTACGTTTCACAGCTCCTCTTCTCTAGTGGTTCTTGGCTACAGTGATCCTGATTGGGCTCGGTGCACGAGTACTCTTCGGCCTACCTATGACTTCGCTATATTTCTTGGTGACAATCTCTTGTCTTGGAGTACCAAGAAACAACCTATTGTTACCCGCTCAAGTTGTGAATCTGAGTACCGGGCAATGACTACTACTGCTTCTGAGCTTGTTTGGTTGATCAACCTTCTTCATGAGCTTCGTGTTCGGTTATCTGTCACTCCTCTTCTTCTCAGTGACAATCAGAGTGCCTTGTTTATGGCTCAAAATCTTGTGGCTCATAAGCATGCTAAGCATATTGATTTGGACTGTCATTTCATTCATGAGCTGGTTGTCTTTGGTCCTTTGGTTTTTCGCCATGTTCCTACCTCTCTACAACTTGCTGATATCTTCACTAAGGCGTTGCCTCGTCCATTGTTTAAACTGTTTAGATCCAAGCTTCGTGTTTAAATTAATCCAACGCTTAGCTTGACTAGGGTGTTAAGAATAATTAGATTCTTTTATTGTTCTAGGCTATAATATACTATAGAATATTCTCTAATCATATTTCTTTATTATTCTAGGCTATAATATCTTATAGGATATTCTCTTATTGTTCCTAAGTATATTCTGTTTTCTATTATAATTCTCTTTTATAAATAATATATTGACAACTGACATAAATTGTGGTGAAAGTTATTACATCTTACGGTGGTTGTTTAAAACCATCACAAAAGTGGTGTCCAAACATCTTTTAGTGGTTCATGTATCATCATTATTGTTGTAATTTAGACGAGCAATCCAAACATAAACATACTAGCTAGTAATTTAGACAAGAACGAGAACTTACGAATCACCACCGGTGAGAAGATTAAGATGATTAGCACAAACAACAGTGGTGATGATTGCCCAGTAGACAGCCACAGGGATCTCTTGCATGGCTTCTGTCAATGCTGGCACATCCTTTGTGTCATAGACTTTGGCAAACAGCCTCTCCAGCTCAGTGATACACTCAACAGCCAACAACACGTTCTTCACCAAGGTGTTTAAGTCAGCAATATCTTGCCTGTTCCTCTCGATTGTTTGAACTCGATTCATATGTGCTAATGACCTTCCAAGTTGATCTCCGCTCGGAACCTGGACAAGGTGCCAGAAATTCCCATATTCCAAAGCAAAAGCAGCCAGAACAAATATTGCTTTTCCATCCCAACTATGGCTTTTCAGCTGTTCCAATATCGACATTGTTGTCTCATGAGCATGATGCTCACCCTGAGGTGTGTTCATCATCTGCAACAGCAAAATCAATAAAATATTTACTGAAAATTAAGCCGCTCTAAAAGTTTCACATAATTAAAACGGCCTTGCTAGATATATAGACACACACGGTACGCCCGCCACAACCATTCGAAACACGCAATTTGTGGAGGTTTTGAAACCTCAAATAATGTGCAGAGCTATGAAATTACATTCTGAAACTAAATTCTAGAATGCAATTTTCATTTACGAGAGTTTGTGACGGTTCCGGTGGTGGCGGTTTCATACAGCTAGAAATTGCATGTTGAATGGATGTTTGCAGTGTTGGAATGTCCACCAATCAATGTTCTAATTTAAAAACACATGGGATACGCCACAATAGCTTGTGTGGAATTTTGTAACCATGGGGGATTAGTTAATCCCTTAAAATTAACTTCAATTTGGGTAAGTTACATATTTCATTTCATGAAACTAAAGTGCCTCGATGCATAGTAGAGAGGGAGAGGCAAATCCCACAACAAGTGTATATATATGCGGCTAGCTCGATATATAACCTGAGAAGCAATTTGCTTCAGTTTACGGAGCGGTGGATCGAAATTGGGTAAGGGAGCCTTGTCTTCTATAAGACCAACGGGTGTACCAGTCTGCAAATTACAACAACAGTAACATTATATATTACGAAGGAAAGCTGCAAGAAATGTTGGAAGTATAATGCTGCATGCATGACTATATTATAAATTTGGCGGAAATCATGAGATAGCGGATGATAACAACCACTTCTTGTATTTGGTAACTTAACATTTCTTACAAAAATGGTTGAATGGTTTTCTTAATTGATATGTAATAGTGTAAACATTTGCGGAAGCAACAGAGTTAATTATATTGAAGGTTACCTTAGCGCCTGTAACATTGTCCGCAACTGCAGCGGAACGCCAGATAATGTTTGAAGTAACATTGAAAAGCGATTCCACGTCTTGCTTCTCTGCGGTGAGGACGTGGGTTACGTAAACATTCTCAAGGATCTTATCGTCAGTCCAAGATAACGGCCTCCAAGCCTTCGTTGGCTGAAAAGTGGACATATTGGGAACTGAAACTGACATTGAAGACTTGTTAGTCATTCTAGACTCTGGATATCTCTAAGTTTTTATGCAAATGTTGCCTTGTTCTCTCGGTGCTTGGGGCGTTATTTATAAGGTTAAGAGTGGACTATAGTTTACACTTAGCATAGCAGCTTTAGCAGAGTGTGTGATTAAAGAAACCATCTATCTAACACTTTATGTGACCTCTACGCTGTCTGGAATATTTTACAGTATAAACCTGCATGTTCACGGTTCCTACGACGTATGTAGGGATATTAGCGTTAGGGCGGCAATGTCGGCTTACGGGGCGGGCCATGCCCTACTCGCTAAAAGCTCATTAATATGCAAGTTGGCTTGGATTAGCCTACTTTTGGTATATGAATTGAAAATTTCAACACAACCCACATTTTGGCGGGTTAGCGGGTTATCGGACTAGCCCGCCAAAATGTAATGTAGTGAAAAAAAAAGTAATTTCTGCTTGCCAGTTCATTTTCATCTCAATTTAATTATGATTTTAACGTTTTTGGAATTACTGAATAGCTAAGATATATTGAATTTAAAAAAATGTAGTGAACAAAAAAGAATGAGGAAACACTCTTATTATAGATTATTTTGATGAAAAATCTTCAATTATATGTGTTGCGAATGTTGTGTCTACCATAACTCTTCACTGGAGAATAATTGCGAGAAGGGGTTGACTAAATGACCCCATGATTAATTGAGGTCATTTAACCCCATGCTCATATGAACCAATAATATTGTCCCATAATTAAAATTAAAAAATAATGTGAAAATAAATAAAATAAACAACACAATCTTATTGGTCCATATAGACATGGGGTTGAATGACCTCAATTAATCATGGGGTCATTTAGCCGACCCCTTATGAGAAGCAAGTACAAACCAACAAAGTTTTACATTCTCACAAGTTGCAAAAATACACAAATAACACAAGTCACAGGTCACAACTCATAATTGTCTTTTAAAACAACAAAAGCAAGTACAAACCAACAAAGTTCTACATTAATTCTCACAATAATTAAGTCTTAGTTTAAAATTCTAAGTTCAACATAGTCTTAGTTCAAATCAAAACATTAGATCTTGGAAGCAGCCTCTTTCCCATTACCACAGCCATCACCATCTTTCAAACCTTCATCATCACCATCATCATCTACATATAACAATTGAAGGACAAAATAAAAAAATTGTGTTCTCATTATCATAGCCATCACCATCTTTAGATCCATATGAAAGATAATAAAAAAAATTAAAACTTAAGTATAAAAAAAGGTGTTCTGTTAAAAAAAGGTACAAGCTCGCCGGGCTGCCCCGTGCCCGACCCGCCAAAAAAGTTGTATCGAAGTGGTTACGTGGGCTGAATTTTCAAATTCAACCCGCCAAAAAAGGCGGGCCAAACAAGCCTAGCCCATATTGGCACCCGTTATTAGTGTAGCCATTTGTAATCCAATAAATTGAAAATGAGATGGAAAAGAAAAAAATTGTGAATCAATCAAAACCTTTTGTAATCACTAATTGGTGGCGAATGTCTTACTTATTCTTGGACGTCTAAAAATCATTATTCATGATTTATGGATAAAACATTGTTATTTGAGATTAGTTAAAAAAATAAGATAATTTCTACGTTGTCTCAATTTTCTGTCTCAATAATAAAATGTTGTCACCTCAATTAACACTTACATGTTAGAATTTCAAAATTTGTAGACATTGCATTAACAAGTAATAACAAAGTGTATAGCAGTGCCTAAATTTTCCTTATTGCGGCTTTTGATAAAGATAGCAAGTAAGTCGTCAAAACCTTCAAGGAAAGAATATATATAGGACTACTAAAGGTTAAAGGAATTGTGTGGGCCTTCATTCCAATATACAATGACAAGCAAAGGATATAAAGGGATCTGTGGGCCTTCATTCCATCTGCATTAACGCAACCTGCACGTGACTTCTCCAAAAAAAGAAATTCAACTTGCATGTAACTGCGATAATATTAATTTGAAATATTTATATAATAACAAACGGCTAACTATGAAATGCGTTTCCTTTATATAGAGAGGATCGAACTCCGACCTCATAGTTGTGAGAAGATGTGAACTAAGCACCACGCCATATATACCTTGTGGATGGAATGATTTGATTTTGATTTTTATAGTTGAGCTTTCCTATATCCTCTTATAAATCGTCCTACACACTAAATGGAGAAAAAATTAAATGTTTTTTACACTTTCAAGATAAATTTTTCACTTAATAATTTCTTTTTTTAATGTGTAGGAGGATTTGTAAGACAATTAGGACGGGATAAATCATTTTCTTTTCTCTTTATATTTCGTTAGTATTAGTTTGAATACTATGCATATAGTTTAGAAAATCATGCATAGATTATGCTTTATGCATCATATCATCCCATGACTAGCTTAGATTACTATCTTAGCTCACTTTAAAAAATATTGAAATTTTTTATGTATAGCATTAGGGACTCGCACTATTACGAATTTAGCCAAGACCTTGGAGTGGCCTTTGCAAAACTAATAATTACTAATATAATTTGGAGGCCTAACTCAACCACAAAAACTAGTTCTATAGTTGAGGATTGCCTTTTCCATATATAAGGACTATCTTGGTTATATCTCTAGTTAATGTGAGACTTCTCAACACACCCCTCACTACTACAGATTTGCCTTTTAAGCTCGGCCCTGTTACCCCGGTTCAGTCACGGACGGAGGTAAAATGGTGCCCGGAGCTCAGTTACCACAGTTTCGTGTTGAACCGAGGTAACTGATGTTGTCTATTACCCCGGTTCCGTGTCAACCGCGGTAACTGAGATTATTTTTATTATTATTTTTAATAATAAAGGATTTTCACCACAGTTGCAAGCCTAACCGGGGTAATAAAACATGTCTCTTACCCCGGTTATCATGCCAACCATGGTGATAGATATTATATTATTATTAAAAGGCTTAAATATGTTTGGGGTTCCTAACATTTGAAAGGGAATCAGTCCGGGTCCCTGAAAAATTAATTTGTTAAATTGGGTCCCTGACATATGTTTTTTTAATTAAATTAAGTCATTTTAATCAATTTTTACTAGTCAAAACCTAGTCATCACCTCCACATCATCCCACTTATCCTACATGGATTTTGATTTTGATTAAAAGGACTAGTAAAAATTGGTTAAAAGGACTTAATTTGATTAAAAAACATATGTCAGGGACCCAATTTAACAAATTAATTTTTCAGGGACCCGGACTGATTCCATTTCAAATGTCAGGGACCTCAAACATATTTAAGCCTTATTAAAATGTCTATATGTTAATCACGTACAAAACCCTAGTTTTCAGATCGAAAAAACTCATACGTGAACCCTTTCTCTGTTGCACCTCATGATAGTCATTGCTGGCCATTGCACCTCATCACCGGCCCTCCATCTCTCCACAGTGGCACCGCCACTGCTGTGCATGCTCTTCGGCGCCAGGCTCGTCTCCATCTTCGTGCCTCGCTATTCCCGTCTTCTCCAGTTGGCCCTCTTCTCTACCTCACTGGTGAGTCCTCTTGACATACTTATAGTTTTAGGGTTTTGTTTTGAATATTGTTGTTGTTGTTGTTATTGTTGTTGTTGTTGTTCAGTACTAGCCACTAGGGTTTTTTTTTTCCGGAGAAGAAGAAGTGTGCACCGTTTTGGTCTTAAATGCATGTCTTTCCACCCACTTCATTGTCTCCCGCATGCGCGGTTTCGTTCTTCTAAACAGTCATGCTAGTTCTCCTTCCCAATAAATCTCTTTACTCTACACTTCAGAACAGTCATGGCGGTTGCTCCTTTTCATACCGTTTCACTTTCCTCGTTTACTTATAAATTCCAGAATGTTTTCCTAGTTCTCCATCCAATACTCCATCTTCCCTGCATCATTCTTTCTCTGTGTTCATTATTCTTCAGTAAAAACAGAAATGACAAACGGTTTCGAAATATGTCTTCCTTATGCTGTAAATTTCCTTGAAATAGAGCACTATCAAGTTCTCAGCACCAATTCTCAGAGTAACACACGTTTCCGAGCATTGTGTGATGCCTTCAACAAGTCCATGTACCCCGATCTTGTCTTTGTCTTCTGGTCCTCCTTAAAATTTTCTCATCACATAGGCTTCGTTGCAACAGTGGTGGGTCATGAGTTCTCCCTAACTAGAGGGAAAATTGTTGAAATCCTCAATAGTGAGGACGAAGGACACACATACAATGAATTCTAGAAAGTAGGCTGCGATGAGGAAGATATAGATGAAAGCATCTATAGGATGGAAATCCATCTGCATATGAGCGTCGTCTCTACTCATCCCTCAACCACCATTCCAGAGTTCTGCATCAATTGGTCACTAAAGTGTTGTGCCCAAGACTTGATCGTTTGGAAGACGTGCTTGACCAAGACCTATATATAATGTACATGGTCCTGAATAATGAGCGTTTTAATGTTGCAGACATCGTCTACAATCACCTTGTTTCTGCTCTGGTTGACAACCAGCAAGGCATCCCCTATGGTTTCCTCAAAACAAAACTCCTTAGGGGTCCGAATGGGTTGCCATTACTAGCTTGGAACCCTTTACAGGAGGTGGCCTGTCAGGTGATCAGAGTAGAATTCCTCCGGTCAAGGGGTATTGACATTGATGAGCCACTACTGGGCGAACCCTCCGAAGACTCGGATGACTCTTCTTCGGATGACTCCTCTGATGATTATATGGAATCGACTGCCTCCAATCCTGTAGCTTGATTTTTTGTACCTTTTAATCCTCAGCAATTGTACTTTTTTTGTTAAATTTGGATGTACAATTTTTCTTCAATGAATATAATTTTTCTTCTAGTTAATTCCCAATAATCTCCTTCTATTTTTATTCATTGTTATGTTTTTTGGAAACAATATAATGCCAGCAATTGTTCAGAATGGCTTAGCAATATATTATGTCCATACGAAATGGCTTAGCAGTATATTACGCATGCTAAGAATCATTCCGGGCTAGGAGATACATTGAAGGCGATGTATCAAAAGCAGGTGGGAGCACAAATAGGAGCACCCATTTCCTGTAGAAGGTGTTATGATTCAACTGCAGAGATCTACTGCCTGCCTTTATTTCATTTTGTTTTCATTGAGTTTTTCTTTTGCTTTAACTTCTCATTTTGCTGAATTATTTTAGATTGAGTTCTTCTTCTGCCTAACTGTTTTGGCATCAAATTGTAACGAGATATTAGGATAGAATTTCCTACTGTTGAACTGTGTTTTGGCATTGAACTGTAACAAGATATTAGCATAGTTTCCTACTACTGAATTGTGTTTTTGCATTGAATTGTAACGATATATAGTTTATTTGCTAATTTGGTATTTATAGTTGTCTGTGTACTATGTTTTAGTTAATTTGGTATTATATATTTTGGCATTGACTGTATTTTATTTGCACGTACAATTAATTAAGGTGAGAGTGAACATAAGAAAAACCAAAAAAAAAATTAGACATATTACCACAGTTCAAAACTGAACCGAGGTAATAGGAAGACATGTTACCACGGTTGGTAAAGGAACTGTGGTAACAAAGATGCAATGTTACCTCGGTTAAGCCTTTAAACGTGGTAACAGAGCTGCAATGTTACCACGGTTGTACCTTCAACCGGGGTAACAGAGCTGCGATGTTACCACGGTTCCGCCTTGAACCGGGGTAATTTATCTATTACTTCGATGTCTGTTACCGCAGTTTAACCGTGGTAACATGCTACCTGGAACTGTGGTAACATGGCAAATCTGTAGTAGTGCCTCACGACCAAGGCTGGACATCTAGAGCCTGAAATATGCAGGAATTAACATCTGCAGGTGACTCACATACGTGTGGTCTCCACTTAACGGATCTAGCTAGAATAGGCTCTGATACCATATTACAATTTGGGAAGCCTAATTCAACCACAAAAGCTAATTTGAGAGTTGAGGATTGCCTTTTTTACAAGTCCCACATTGGCTAGAAATATGATAAAGATAGTCTTTATAAGGGTAGAGCAACCCACAACTCTCAAGCTAGCTTTTGTGGTTGAGTTAGATTTCTCAAATTCTAATATGGTATTAGAGTCTATCCTTGTAACGCCCCACTTTCCTGAGCGGTCACACAAGTAACTCACGACCAAAAATCTTAGAAAACAAAGTCCTTTTTTGGAAAACGTACATCAACAGATAATATAAATATACATAATAAACTCAAACCATAATATAAAAACTAGTCTTCAAAAATAAACGATAAGAAATTAGGTCTCACTCATTGTGCCACTAAACAAGGCACACAAAGAGCATTTATCCAAAACTTTAAAAACAAGAAAAATGAGACAATCAAGATAAAACCAGCCAAAGCTAAGAAGCTGGTGTTGTCTGGGATGCATCCTTCTTAGTAATGACCTATGAGATGAAACGTCGTAGATCAGTCCTCAACGCAGCTATTATCTCCTCCACTATATGCTCCACGAACTCTTGAATAGTATCCTCTTCAGGATCCTCCTTAGGTTCATCTTCAGGCTCTTTCATCGTCGCCTCGGGAGTAGATTCATGACTAGGTGAAGTTTCAGGAGTAGTCCACACAATCAGAGATTGGGGCGGCACAACTTCATTCACAACTAGTTCTCCAACATTAGGCAACCCCATCGGCGGTAACTCGAAGTGTTGTAACCCATGAACATAGCGCCTTGCCCTTAGCTCATCTGCATCATAGAATGTCTCGCAATAATGACCACAATATGTAGCACGCTACATGGTGTGGTCTATAGCCCATGCTTCAAGTAAGTCTCTATCGAGGAGCTCATAGCCGATGCTCTTCAAAATTCTGTTTCTGTTCCACAAACTGGTGTTAAGCACCCATGTAACACAAACAACAAGCAGAGAGGGTTAACTTCAATTGAATATTCGAACAAGTAAACTTAGATGGCATGGTATAAGTCTCAGCATAATATAACAACATCCTTATAACATAAAGAACATAAAGCAACAACATAAACAGATATAACTTAACAACATAAGAGCATATTTTGAATAAGCAAGAAGATTATTACTTAAGTCAACTACATGCTAACAAAAAAAAAACAAAAATCCGGATAAATGCCAACAACCACGCATAGGAGGTGGGACAATTAGACGGACACCTAGTCTACTAGGATCACACTAGCAACCTACCGTATACATGCCACTTCTCCAGGTATGCCTCTCACGTCCTGGTCTAACCGACCTTATCGAACCTACACCAGCACTACTACAAAATTGCCATGTTACCATGGTTCCGGGTAGCATATTACCACGGTTAAGCCGTGGTAACAGCCTGCGAGGTAATAGATAAATTACCACGGTTCAAGGCGGAATTATGGTAACACCATACCTCTGAAATACTCGGTTCTACGCTGAACCGTAGTAATAACAGACTTTTGTTACCACGGTTCAAGGCGGAACCGTGGTAATATCATACATCTGTTACCACAGTTCTTATTGTTACTAGAACCGTGGTAATAAGGTTTTTTTTTAAATAAAAAAAACAGCTTATTTGCAATACACACAACACTGTTTCTAAACTAAAAAAATGGAAATGAGCCATGAAATAAAGTTGAAATTAAAATTTACATATCATAGTCTAATAGTTCATACCAAAATCTATTAACACAAATACACACCCCCCTAAAAAACCAAGTTAAATAATTCATCATATTTTTTTGATAGATTGAAGCACACTATAGACTTATTAAAGCTAAAAAGATGTGAACTGTACTAAATTTTTACAATGAAGATTAACGTACACTCATACTAAAGTGCAAAGAGATAGAAAAGCCAAGACCATTTACCATAGCAATTGGTTTCACAAATCAGGCATAGCAGTAAGTCTAAATGGACTAAAGGGTCCAGATGGTCTGAAAAGGACAAGGTGTTGGCTTACAATCTTTTAGAAACCTTCAGAAGATGCTAAATTATTCAATCTTCTTTTATTTTCTTAATAAACTCTTCAAATCTAGTTTTATTTCAATAGACAAGGGGTGTGCCATCAATTGTTTGACCAATATTTAGTGCTAAGTGATTACAATTAATAATTTTCACTTATAACATGTGATAGCTTCAAACATAAGCTATGGCAATTGTAACGGCCTAACTAAAGTATAATCACAATTTAACTTATAGTTATAGCAGTGGAGTAAAAAATAAAGTTCAAAATGAGAAGTAACGTTTTTATTAAAATTTATTAAGATGAAGAAATGAAGATTACAAAATTGGATGATAGTAATCCTCCACAACAAAAATTGAGTGAGGGTGGGAGTACCTTGACCATCAGTTGTTAACATTTTTGCATTATCGAAAGTAAGGTTGGCTCAATTTGAACAAAAAGGTGAGGAAGTCTGCTCACTGATTCAAGGATTGTGCTTATAGCACGTAAACAACCAACTGCAACTAGAGCACCTGGATCATTAGCTTCACCATCAGCTTCTGTAGTGTTCATACATCTCCAAAATGCAACTACCTATTGTTACAAAAAGGAGACTAAAATATTACTCTACAAAGAAGTACTAGCTTCTTACACCAAGCACAATTTTCTTGACAGATAGAAACAGGAAAACACATTACCAAATTTTGGCACAGCCCAAGTGCATAACGTGCCATTTCTTCTCCAAACTTGTCCACAATAGTCTCCAAAGTAAATACAAGGTCCTCGTTCTCAACCTCATTCATAATTTTGAAAAAATTTGTATAAATTTCATGTGATTAAAAACTCATTCAGCAAGTTAAATTATAATTCTAACGTGAAGGGGGTTAGATCACTTTGTAATTTTCCAAAGCAAATCGGCTATCAGGTGGGATAACTCCTTTCTTGTATTTGCTGGTGAGAACTCCAGATACAAGTGGACTCCAAGTAGTGATTCCAAACCCATAAGTAGAATACAGTGGCAGATACTCAGCTTCAACCTGTGAAGAAATTGTAAACTGAATTTTCATTCATTCAAAAACTAACTAATTACACATTAAGCTTTACATATATACAAATCTCACCAATCAGAAACTAACAACATTTAACTACAAACTAACAACAACTAACTACAAACTAACTCTAGTTAATCTCTAACAACCAATAACTCAATAACTAACTTTACTCAATCACATTTGTCACATGTGTGAATTATAAGGCTCAATAACCTGTACACACATTCATTTCATCCATCAATAACTACATCATTTTAATTTTCAACCTAAAAAATCAAATCAAATCAAATCACATACCTTGTGCCTGGATAACAGATTGTACTCAGGCTGCTCCAAAATAGGCCCATGGTTCATGGCCCTAACGGTTTCCTCGATCGGAGTGGAGGAATCAGGGCGGTGACAATAGATGATATCGACGTATTCCATGTCGAGCCTCTTGAGCAATGCGCGCGTGCCTTCGACGATGTGCTTGTGGGAGAGGCCCTTGTCATTGGGGCCCTGGCCTCCCCAGAAGATCTTGGTGGAGACGACGATGTCGGAGCGCTTCCAGCCGAGCTAGCGGATGGCTTAGTCCATGATCTCCTCCGCGCGAACGTTGACGTAGACCTCCACCTTGTCGAAGAAGTTGACGCTGTGGTTGCGGCAGCATTGGAGGAGTGACAGTCGTGAGGAGGAGGGCTTGGTGAGGCAAAGAAGATGAGGGGTGGCAGCGGCTTAGTGATGGAAAGGAGAGGGGTGGTGGTGGTTTAGGGTTTGATTGTAGGGTAAGAGTGAGAGAGAGAGCAGAGATGAAGAGCTACTAGGGTTTGGGGGAGGGTGAATGAATAGTGTTGTTAAGAGGTTATTTGTTTCCATTTTTTTAGTAGTTAAAAATGAATCGTGGTAACAGTGTGGCTCAGTTACCACGGTTCGACACGGAACTGTGGTAATAGAGCTCCGGGCACCATGTTACCATGGTTCCACACAAAACCGTAGTAACAGGGGCGTGATAAAAAGGCAATTATGTAGATGTGCAGTCCCTGGCAGTCAGATGGTCACCTCGGTTTATTGTTTGAACCACCACGACCTCAAACACCATTGACTCTTATGCATATGCCATGCAAAACAACATCTCATCTCATATTCACATCTATATCAAGTTAGTGGGCATCACAAAACATTATAAGATAGCAACATCATTCTATCATAACCTTGGCACAAACAAAAGCATAGTAACATCTTAAGACAACATACAAAAAACAGAAATAAATAAAATCATGCTTCTTCATCAAATAACACAAACAGTCATGTAGACACGCTAAACCGAAGTACCCTCACCTTCGCAAAAGAATAGCTTACATCGTGTCCGTAGACAGGCTCACACGTAAAACCTTCATCAAATAGATGCTATGTTATCCACCATATAATTTAACTTAACAAAACCAGCGTTTTAAGGTTAAAAACATGATCCCTAAAATCCTAATACCCCAGGCTATAACCCCTAAGCAAGAAAGTTTGAAAACGAATTTTTCAACCCCAAAACCATACATGTAACCCGCGGCCAATACAACCCAAAACAAGGCACAACTTTTTGTTTTTCTAAACACAAACCATAGACTCTAAAACGTACAAAAATAAGGTTTTAATGAAAACAACCTTTCAGAACACGATCAAATATTTTAATCAAATCTCTTGCAGAGCAAGTTTTCAATACAAAATAACTTTAACTTCATGAAAATGTTGGAAGACATAAAGAGAATGTTAGAGAAATGCAGTATCGTATGCTCTACTCAACATTATATCGTCTGTCTGTCTCGGCATTTGATCGTCTGACTTACAGCATCGTCTGCCTAGTTGAATCGATTGCATAATGCATCGTCTGGTCAGTAGTCATGTCAACCGATTACGTTGACCATGCCTGATAGGTGTCAGCTCTCATTAATGTGATTGATGACCTGCTGTTTATGTTGATCCGGAATATCCGGGATCTTGTCTGTTTGTCCGTTTTCTCTCTGTATAAATACAAAGCTTGTAACAGTGAAATAATCAGAATAGAAACAACATTTCAGTATCTTCGATTTATCAAATTTTCCTTTTTCAAAGAACCCTTTGTTATTAACATGGTATCAAGAGCTAGTCTCGATCTGTGATTTTTTTTCTTCACTTTCCGCCATGGCAGAAGCTCAGATTTCATCTTTGCCTTCCCTTTCACATATTGTTTCAATAAAACTTGATGAAACAATTTTTTGTTCATGGGTACAACATGTCGAAGGTATTGTTCGCCAACGTAGTTTAGAAAAGTTTCTTCTAGATCTAGTCATCCCACCTCGATTTTTTACTAATGCTGATCGTGAAAAGTCCGTTGAGAATCCTCTTTACACTACCTGGATCAAACAGGATTAAACTATGTTTACTTGGTTGCTCTCTTCTCTATCGTCTGCTATTCTGCCCACAGTAGTTAACCGCAAGCAGTCCTGGCAAATCTGGCAAGAAGTCCATGACTTCTTCAATGTGCATTCTCTGGCACAATCAACAACTCTTCGCTTAGAGCTTCAAATCACGGTGAAAGGGGTGAAATCCCCCTCTGACTACCTTCGACGCATTAAGACCATTGTTAATGCCATCATCTCCATTGGTGATCCAGTCTCCTATAGAGATCATATTGAAGCTATCTTTGATGGCTTACCGGATGAGTATAGCTCTCTTATGCCTCTTGTCAGCAATCAGGAGGTGCCTTGCTCTGTCTCTCAAGCAGAAGTAATGCTTATGGATCATGAAGCCTACCTCCTTCACTCTCGTAAGCGTCAGCTTCTTGACAATCCACCGTCTTCTCTGCTCACACATGCACCTACGCAGACGACAGACTCACCGACCCTAAACCAATAGTCTGCCCAAGCTAATTATGCTTCTGGTTCACCTGCCCAGCAGCCTTCCATGCCCACCATTGGTGACTCACAATTTTCAAATCGAGGTTTCTCTGAGTCAAACCAGAACTATGGCTTGTCTGGTGATTATCGTGGCCCTGGTGGCCGTGGCGGCCGTGGGCGTGGATGTGGTGGACGCTCCTCCGTTCAGTGCAAAATCTGCTACAACTGGGGTCATGAAGCCAACACTTGCTATCCTCAAGTCCCGTCTACCAATGGTCAGTTTAATCAAGCTTCTCAGCAGGCCAGTGCCTTTGGAGGTTTTGCACTACCCCTTCCTAATTTTCAACAAGCAGGTCTTGGTCTAGCACCCTTTTATAATCTTCACCCCACTAGGCCCTCCCAATTACCATTTCTCAATGCTGGTCTGAAGACTTATCCACGTGGATACCCTTCGGGAATTGCTTACCCTCCGTTTGCTGGATATGTAAATGGTTATTACCAGTAGACGATGCCTGCACCTGTGTTTTAGTCTCCCCAGCAGACGGTTGAACCTTCTTCCTTCGAACCATAACTAACAGGCCAAGTGTTCCCACAGCAGACGATGGGACACGCTCTGCTCACTACATCTGCAGGCCCAAGACAAGGGACCTGGTTACCAGACACTGAAGCCACTCATCATGTCACCCATGATGCTATTGCCTTCTCCAATCCTACGCCCCAGCAAGGAAATGATCACATCCTCATGGGCAACGGTCAAGTTTGCCTATACACTCTATCAATATAGTTTCCTTTAAGTTCCCTTGTCAAACACATGCTACTCTTTTTCTTCGTGATTTATTGCTACTTCCTTCAATCACTAAAAATCATGTCTATGTTAGTAGGTTTTCTAGGGACAATCATGTCAAATTTGATTTTGATCATACTCATTGTCTTGTCAAATCTCAGGTCACTGGCGACATTCTTCTTCAAGGGACTGTTGGGGATGATGGTCTCTATTATTTTGATGATGTCACAACCGGGGTCGCGGCGGGACGGCGCAAAAAGAAATAATTATCAAACAGAGTCGCCACTAATGTTTATTTGAGGAAAACATTAGAAAAACCAAAAAAAGATAAAATAGCCTGCGAAACCTAAAATCTAGGTTCGGGAGTCTATTACGCGTGGGGAAGGTGTTAGCACCCCACACCACCCGTCTAAACGGTACCTAAAATTGTTTGTGTAATTTCTTTAGCTTTCTACATTATTAATTTTACCCTTATTTATTTTTATTATTTAATTCCTAATTATTCCTAAAAAGAAAAAAAGAAAACAAAATATTTTTATTTTTATATTATTTAATCCCTAATTAAATCTAAAAAGAAAGACAAAAAAAAACAATTTTTTTTATATAGCCTGATAGGTGTGAACCTAGTCCTACGTACTTCCTTAAAATGGAAGATCAAGGCTTACGCAGTTCTTGTGGTGACATCCCGCCAATTATTTAGTTTTTTTTTGACAGAAAATTAAAATGTCCTTATATCATGGACTTACAAACAATTTCTCACAAAAATAAAATAAAAAACCAAAGCAAAGAGTATATAGTAAATGATTACATCAGAGGAAAAATAAAATAAGAAAGAAGAAACAAAACAAAAAAGAAACCAACCAAATAAAAAAATAAAGGAAGCAGCAACTATGATGACTGATTAAGGACGATGGCCGCGTGAGGAGGAGCAAAATGGTTCGGCGGCCAAGGACGAAGCAAGGAGCAGTGGTACGGTCCAAGGGAAGGAGCGGTAGCGGCCTGTATGCAGGAAGAGGAGTGGCGACGCGCGGTGGCTGGGAAGGAGGATGGCTTGGTTGTGGCGGCCAAGGAGGAAAGGAAGATGGTGCGGAGGTTTGGTGAGGGAGATTGAGGGAAGGAGGGTGGCCGGCGGCGGCTGTGTATGAAGGATGATGGGGGGCGACGGCTGGTAGTGAGCAAGGAAGGAGGAAGCGAGGTGGCGGCTAGGGTTTAGGGAGAATGAGGGTGTGCGGCCAAGTGTGGGAGAGAGGGAGGAGTGTGTGATTTTTTTAGGGTTTCTTGAGAGATGAGTGTGGAGGCTAAAAATGAATGCTGAGTGATTTTTAGAGTTAATGAGAGTAGGCTTATATAGGGGAGAATTAGGGTTTGAGTGAGGGGCAAAATGACTAAGTTGTCCTCCCTTCCTTGCTTCAGCTTCCTCTCTTTTCCTTTGGGCCGCGACCCATTTTTCTTCCTTTCTTCTTCTTTTTCTTTTGTTGGGCCCGTTTCTTTTTCTCCTTTTTTTCTTTTTTTTTTCTTTTTTTCCTTTTTTCTTTTTTTCTTTTTTCATTCAAAATTGGGCCCGGACAAAAATAGGTGTCAACAACTGCCCCTCTTTACTTGTTTCTTACTAGGTAGTATGAGAATATTACTGTTGTAAGAAATGAGTAAAGACATGACACATTTTTGTCCGGGTTACAAAAGAGAACACTGTAAACTCGGGTTCAAAACCCGAGCCACTGCCAAAAGGTCAAATCCCGGTGGGCCAGAGGGCCCAAAGATAAGGCCAAGCAGGGGTCAAACTAAGTGCCACCCTAAGCTTGGATCTGCTGAAAAGTAACACGGATCGTCTAAGCGCCACCGTGGATCTGCTGAAAGTAATAAGGATCAGATTAAGCGCTACCTTGGGTCTAGGCACGAGGGCCTGAAACTGGGAAACAGAGAGGACTAAGGGGTCCAGGCGCGAGGCCTCAAAAAGTGAAAGGAAGCTTGGAGGGGCTCAGAGCCCAAGAGAAACCTGGAAGGGCACGAGGCTCTAAGAGTAAAGACCTCTGCTAGTTGGTGGATACCATTATGCAGTGATGTTGATGCTTTTGATGCAATGATGCAAATGATGCACAAATTATGGATTTGAAACTCAAAATTGAATTATGCTGTGTAAGAAAATACTTTTCTTAGCTTCCTTGGAAAAAATTAACTCAATAAGCACATGCGTGCTCGGAAACACAGACAGACTCAATCTTGTTTCACCTGGACAGCTCATGTGAATGGATGTGAAACTTGCCTCCCTTGCAAGATCTTCTTGTAAAACCTGACTGAGAAGGATGAGTCATTTGCTTATTGAATGTTTATCTTAGTCGTCTGATGTTGACTTTGAATTTTTCTGGCTAATGGAGATCTTTGAGGCGCCGTCTCTTTTCTGTTGATTTGGAGTGGACCGAGAGCCTTTTGGTCTGAGATGTTGAAATGTTAAGTCATGTTATTGAACCTGTGATCTCTCACTTTAAAGCGCTATCTAATTAATATGCATGACATGAGATGGAACATGAAGGAATCAAAGGACAGAGGATTGCCCCAGTTATGTTTGGTGTGGATGAAGAGAATGAGTGATGAATATCAGGCTGCCCCAGTTTGGGTATAATTATAAGACATAGACTGGAAAATTGCCCCGGTTTGTACTTTGAAGAATGAGCATCAGAAGGAAATTTATTTCTCTCATTTGAAAGAAATTGATGGGAAAGCAAACGAACACCCCAATCTAGACATTGAATGAAGATCAATGGGAACATTGATTGCCCCGATTTGTAAAGAGTGCATGAGAAAATGGGTGATTAACCCAGTTTAGTCTTGGACGATGAGCATGAGGTAGCATATGACTGCCCCAATTTGACAAGGCATGGGCTGGAAAATTACCTCATCTTGGATTATGAGAGATAAGCATCAGAAAACAAGTGATTGCTCCAGTTTGAAAGAAAATGCACTAGAATGACGAAAAGCGAAGGTTGGGTGTAACAAGGATGGAGTGGAATGATCAATCGCCCCGGTGATGTCTCAATTGATTGGAAGAATTACTGAGAACAACCAAGGTGATACTTCAGCCTGAGAGTGGGAGAACAAGTAGTATGCCCCACTTTGAGAAAATGTATGAGGAATTTAGATGAGCACATGCCCCAGATCAGAGTACGCGGGAAGACTACTAACAATAGGTAATTATTCCAGCCGAAGAATGACCAGGTACACAAAAGATATGAAGTGAAGCTTAGACTGTTTCCCTAGTCTGATTCGGGTGAAGAAAAATGGCTTGAGTAATTGCCTTAGTTGTGACATAGAGAGATCGGGGAGAAACCAGAAAATGGGCCCGAATTCAGGGAAAATGACAAGCAATGAGCTTAAAAGTTTCCCCAATTGAGACAACGAATGGTAATTCAGCCATTGTTCTATTGATCTTGGCTCCCATTTGAGGTCTGGATGGGCATGGAAGAGATCTTTTCTTGATTTTCTTCTAACTGATTGGGCTTTGCCGCAGTATCTATTCTTAAAAGAACTTTGTGGAGACAACTATTCAGCGAGCATCCCTCATTTTTTTTTTCTCTTTTTTCTCTTTTTTTATGAGAAAATGAATCAGGTTATTGTGTCTAAAAATTAAGTTCAAGAAAAAGTGGACAGTCAATCCTTGATCAGAATGGACTTTGGCAAGGTTGTAATGTGGCTAAGGGCTAGTGGGTCATGAAAGGAAGGATATGAAAGGCCCAAATAAGTGTTTATGGGTTAATGGAGAAGAAAGATCTTTAGTACTTTAATTGATACTTAGCACCGATTATTTAGAGGATAATTCTCTTCTTTCGGGTGACCAAGACTTGCTCAAGCAATTTTTTTTTTTGTATCTTTTTGCTCTATTTTTTTGACATTTTCATCTTTTTTGACATTTTTTATTTCTTTGTCTTTGCTTTTTTTCTTTTCTTTTTTCTTGAAATGGAAATCTTAAGCAAGCTTGTCACTAATATTGGCTAACTCTAATGTAGAGTGATCCTCGTCTACGGTTAAGGGGAAGGATTTTTTTGGCTCAAATGGGGGTATCAAGGGGTAATGTTATGGGGTAAGGATAGAGAAAGAATGCCAAACTTCATCTTAAGGCATGACTAATCACTAGAGAAAGAATGCCAAACTTCATCTTAAGGCATGACTAATCACTTTCGGAAACCTAAGTCTCAAACAAAGCTGTGGTGAACTTGATTCACTTGCTCTTTTTTTTTTGACTTTGCTTGCCCTAACTTTTCTTAGGTTGCCCTTGCGGGTTTTCAACCTGACGGGTTTTTTTTTCTTTTTTTTCCTCTTTTTTTGTCTCTTTTTTTGTTTGTTGAGGGATGACTCTTGCGCTTTTCTGCATAAATGAACATCTGCTAAAGCTTTCCTATGAAATCGATCAACCTCTCACAAATAAGCGCTTGCAATTGCGACAAAAGTTGCCCCCAGTACTCCTGGTCTTCTTCCATGCCAGCCCATGTTCATAGAAATCAAGCAAAAAAGTTCTCCCGCACTTGAGACATTAGCCATTATGAGACGCTACGAATGATTTGTGTGAATGAGATTGAGATTGAAAAAGGAAAATACAATGAATGTAGCAAACAAACAAGAGAAAAAGAAAATGCCATGCATTTTTCTTAAATAATGCTTCAAAGAAAGTTAGCAAAGGTTCACCATTAACATGACAAAATGAATAGCGTATGTTAACCACATCAATTAATAATGCTAGACCATTAAACTCAGGCGCCTTGATTGCTGAAAGATTGGCAGATGCCTCCTCCTCCTTCTTGGATGGGTTGCCAACAAGAGCAAACCGACGGATGGTCGAAAGCCTTTGCGAACTTTGTTGCACTAAGCAATGCATCACTGATGAAAACCAGATGAATTCAGAAAGATCCATGAGGCCCACTGAGAGTATGATGCTAAAGTTCACCCTTGGAACTTGCCAAACTGGGGGATAATGGGCGCATCAACTTTGAGCCAAAACCACTTCAACATTGAGGGAACAAATCATGCAAGTGCAGGTCGTCATGGTCAAGTGGCAGCAGAGCGGGGGACTTGATAAAATGAACAGGTGTTTTGGAAAAATGGTTGAATTATAGGGATGGTGATTGGGTTGATATGTGATCATGGGATGGTTAAGGGAAATGTGATTGAAAAAAGTTCTAGAGGTGAGATGTATGGATAAAGTAGGTAAGGATCAACATAATATGAGGTGGGTGGATAGGGTCTCCATGAATGAAATAGCCATATGGTGAAGAGGATGGCGATTAGGTTGAGGTGAGATTATGGGATTAATGCTAGAAAGAAAGTGAGGTAACGAATGGATGGAGGGTCTAGCGATGAACAGTAAGCTGTATGGTGAGTAGATGAGCATTGAGGCAAAATGAGGTGGGTGAGTAGGGCCTCCACAGATTAGGTTGAAGTTAATAGCTTGTGTTAGCCGTACGACGAAAATGATGAAGGTTAGTATAACTGGTAGGATGGATAAATATGGGTGATGATCCTTACTGGTGTAAAGGATGAGGAAGTGGGATGGTGAGGAGTGAAAATGAGTGGCTGACTATATGGGGATGTTGTCATTGAACAAATTCTGTCCTTAACTCAATCATGATTGGTGTTGACCTGCTCTTTTACACTATTGCCCCAATTTTTGCACGATAGCATCATACTCAACCTTCTTCAAGTCTGGTTTCTTGTAGGTTCAGATTCTAGTATCAGCTGCTTCTGTGGATTCCAGGGTTTCAACTTGAGCTTGTCACTGCCTTCTCTTGTTTTTTCAAACTTATTGAGACTTAAGTTCTCCAAGGAAATGCAAATGTGTTTGAAAACTTTTTTTTAGAAAACGGCAACCATTTTGACCACTGGACATTTTATTAAGCACCATTTTTGAGATGTTAGAGAGAAAACTGTGGGCATGGTTGCCAAATGTTTGGATGATGCCAAAACTAGGTTAATGCAAATGATGATGCAAAATGCTATGTTGATGCCAACGTGGGTAAATGAGAGTGATGATGCAAAGATATTATGTTGATGCAAAGAATTGGGATTAACGCAAGTGATGATGCAAAAATGGTATATTGATGCAAAAACTTGGTTAATTACAGAGCATATAAAATGCCATGAAATGCATGAGCATGGAGTGATGAAATGCAAGAGTTTTTTTTGTGATTTTTTTGATATGAGATGAATGATGCATGGAAGGTGAAACATTTTTTTTATTTTATTAATTTATTTATGAAATTGATGATGCATGGAAGGTGATTTTTTTTTTTTATGAGATGAATGATGCATGGCATATTGGATGATGATGATATGACAGTGAATAAAATAAAATGAAGAGAATGCTCCCGTTTGTCCTACAAGGGTAAAGACCTAAAGGGTAAGATATACTACATTGGCCAAAACCTTAATTGAATGGGGACTATGGTCAGATTAAGTGCACTTTTTAAGGTAAGTTCTAGACTCCTAAAAGGCCCCCGGGTTACCCCCGTCATAAAGACAAGGCCCCGATGATAAAACTATTTGACGAGTAGACACTAGGCCTCTTATGACAAATAGCTCAATGACCGGTAATAATCCGAGTGGTGACTCAATAGTTGTCGCGTAGACACTAGGCCTCTCACGACAAGTACCAAGGCACCGCTACTCCGAGGCTCGCTCGGGCTCGGGTATAGAGCCCAAAAGTGTATCTCACAAAGTGGAAGTGAAGTGTGTGCATTGGGAGCATACCAACCTTTTTCAAGAAACCCTGGAAAAAAAAACTACCCCACCTGCAACATAGCCAGAAAACTAGATATAGCAGTTTATTTAAATTGGTCATCTACCCTAATACCGCATGCTGAAGACAAATTATATACAAGGTAAAGAAAATATGTATAAGGGAATTAAGCAAAAAAAAAGACAAAATAATGAAGGGTAAAATAAAATAAAAAGAAAGCTAAGAAAAAACACAAACAATCAAGAAAGGTCCAACTCTCAAAATGTCCCCATCTATCGCAACCAGGGTCGCGGCGGGACGGCGCAAAAAGAAATAATTATCAGACAGAGTCGCCACTAATGTTTATTTGAGGAAAACACTAGAAAAACCAAAAAAATATAAAATAGCCTGCGAAACCTAAAATCTAGGTTCGGGAGTCTATTACGCGTGGGGAAGGTGTTAGCACCCCACAGCGCCCGTCTAAACGGTACCTAAAATTGTTTGTGTAATTTCCTTAGATTTCTACATTATTAATTTTACCCTTATTTATTTTTATTATTTAATTCCTAATTATTCCTAAAAAGAAGAAAAAAGAAAACAAAATATTTTAATTTTTATATTATTTAATCCCTAATGAAATCTAAAAAAGAAAGACAAAAAAAAAATATTTTTTTATATAGCCTGATAGGTGTGAACCTAGTCCTACGTACTTCCTTAAAATGGAAGATCAAGGCTTACGCAGTTCTTGTGGTGACATCCCGGCAATTATTTTTTTTTTTGACATAAAATTAAAATGTCCTTATATCATGGACTTACAAACAATGTCTCACAAAAATAAAAATAAACCAAAGCCAAGAGTATACAGTAAATGATTACATCAGAGGAAAAATAAAATAGAAAGAAGAAACAAAACAAAAAGAAACCAACCAAATAAAAAAATAAAGGAAGCAGCAACGATGATGACTGATTAAGGATGATGGCGGCGCGAGGAGGAGCAAAATGGTGCGGCGGCCAAGGAGGAAGCAAGGAGCAATGGTACGGTCCAAGGGAAGGAGCGGCGACGGCCTGTATGCAGGAAGAGGAGTGGCGGCGTGCGGTGGTTGGGAAAGAGGATGGCTTGGTTGCGGCGGCCAAGGAGGAAAGGAAGATGGTGCGGCGGTTTGGTGAGGGAGATTGAGGGAAGGAGGGTGGTCGGCGGCGGCTGTGTATGAAGGATGATGGGGGGCGGCGGCTGGTAGTGAGCAAGGAGGGAGGAAGCAAGGTGGCGGCTAGGGTTTAGGGAGAATGAGGGTGTGCGGCCAAGTGAAGGAGAGAGGGAGGAGTGTGTGATTTTTTTTAGGGTTTCTTGAGAGATGAGTGTGGAGGCTAAAAAATAAGTGTAGAGGCTAAAAATGAGTGATGAGTGATTTTTAGGGTTAATGAGAGTAGGCTTATATAGGGGAGAATAAGGGTTTGAGTGAGGGGAAAAATGACTAAGTTGCCCTCCCTTCCTTGCTTTTGCTTCCTCTCTTTTCGTTTGGGCTGCGACCCATTTTTCTTCCTTCCTTCTTCTTTTTCTTTTGCTGGGCCCTTTTTCTTTTCCTTCTTTTTTTCTCCTTTTTTTCTTTTCTTTTTCTTTTTTTTTTCTTTTTTTTTTTCTTTTTTTCTTTTTTTTCTTTTTTTCTTTTTTCATTCAAAATTGGGCCCGGACAAAAATAGGTGTCAACAGATGACATGCATGCTTCAAAGTTCTTCAAGAACAAGTCTTCTGTCATGCCACCTCCCTCCTCCTCCTCCTTTAGTCCACCTAAAACACATGTAACCACATGCACTAATAGTTCACTAGTAGGGCCCACCTCCTATGACCTTTGGCATCATCGTCTGGGTCACCCTACTCCTGAGATTTTACATTTTATTCTATCTAAATGTAACATTTCAATTCCTTGTTGACCTATCTCTCGTGTTTGTAGTGCATGTTGTATGGGCAAATCTCATAGATTGCCCTCTTCTCAATCTAATACAGTTTTTCTCATCCTTTAGAACTTGTATTTTCTGATTTATGGGGACCAGCCTCAATTGAATCTTTTGCTGGTTATTCCTATTTTCTTACTGGTGTTGATGCATACACACGATATACATGGATTTTTCCTTTTAAGGAAGAAATCCTAAACCTATGCCACTTTTCTTGAATTTCGAGCCATGATTGAATTGCAATTAAATCTTAAAATTAAAGATGTTCAAACTGATGAAGGCACTGAATTAAACCCCTCAGTTCTCATTTTGCTCAATCAGGAATTGTTCATCGTCCGACTTTCCCCGACACACATCATCAAAATGGCAGTGTGGAAGGCAAGCACAGACATGTGGTTGAAACTGGCCTTTCTTTGCTTGCCAAAGCCAAAATTTCACATCCGTACTGGGATCATGCCTTCCTCACAGCTAACTTTCTCATAAACAGATTGCCTACCTCTTGTGAAGAAGGTCTCGTCCTTGGACTCGGCTGAGGTTTTGATGAAGACAAACACATCACAAAAAGAAGAAAGACTTCAAGGAAGAAAGGAAAGACTTCAAGAACCGGCTCAGAACGTCAAGATCAATCATGAAGGTTCTTATTTTTAGTAAGTCTTGTTAACTTAGTGTGCTATGCTTTATTAAGGTTAATATTGCATTGGAAGGCTCATAAAAGATCAACTAATTGAGTATAATATGTTCTCACAAGTAAGACTTGGTAGGAACACTCAATTAGGTCTTGAACGATCAAAAACTGAGTTCTGGACTATCTGTAATCGATTACAGGATGTAAGTTTTGTAATTATCATTATCTTGGAAGTAACAAGTTTTTTAAAGGCGAAAATCGGAAGAACCTGATTCAGCCCCCTCCCAAGTTGCTTTCTATACTTACAATTGGTATTAGAGCGTAAGTTTAGGTAATTTGCTCCTAAGATCCGGGAGAAGATGGCATCATTTTCTAGTCATGGAACTAGTGAGGGATTCAACATAAATAGGCCACCATACTTCAATGTAGACCATTATGACTTCTGGAAAATTATGATGAAAATCTTCATAAGGTCACTGGACGTGGAAATAGGGAAAGCCATTGAAGATGTCTGTTTATACCTATGAATGAAGTAGGTGATAGCAGACAACCGAAACTAGAAAACACATGGAGTAATGAGGAAAATAAGAAAGTTCAGTATGATCTCAAAGGAATGAATATCCTCACATCTGCTCTTGGCATGGATGATTTCTTCAGAGAATCAACGTGTACAACGTCAAAGGAAATATGGGATACTCTAATGGTGACTCATGAAGGCACTGAAGAAGTAAAGAGATCAAAGATCAATACTCTTTCACAACAGTATGAGATGTTCAGAATGTAACCAAGGGAAACGGTGCTAGATATGCAGAAAAGGTTCACTCTCTTGATCAACCATCTAATTGCTCTTGGAAGAAATTTTTTCCAACAGTGATCTAAACTTTAAAGTCGTAAGATCATTATCAAGAGAATGGAAACCAAAGGTAACAACAATTTCTGAAAAGAAGAGTCTTTCAAAAATGTCATTGGCTTCACTTTTTGGCAAGTTGCAAGAACATGAACTTGAACTCAAAAAGATGGAACAAGAAGAAGCCATTGACAAGTACATTCAACCTATTGCATTAAGAACTAAAGATACAAGATATGATAGTGCACAAGAGGAAGATTCTCAATCTGATAGTGATGATGATGATGATGAGGATATAAGAATCATTGTGAAGAATCTTTGCAAAATCCTCAAAAAGAAAGATTGTCATAATCTTCAAAGAAAGAAGCATGGCTTGAAGAAGAAATCTGAGAAAAAGGCTTCCAAATCAAAGAAGGCTTACATGAGAGAAAATGAAGCAAGTTCATCATCCGATTCAGAAAATGGAGAAGTATATCTCGCTTTGATGGTAACACATCATTCTGATGATGAAAATGAAGAGGTTAGTAATGCAATTTCATATGATAAATTACAAAGTACCTTTGATAGATTGCATGATAGTTTCTTGAATATTTATGAAGTATATGCATATCAAAGTAGGATCATCTCATCTCTACAAAGTAAAACTAAAAGCATGCAAAATGAGTTAGATCAAGTAAAATCTAGAGTAGATATTCAAAGTGATTTTACATCTTTAGATCCATGCATAAACCTTGAGTAAAAGATTGATGAATTAACTCAAGTGGTAAACAAAGGTACAGATGATATGGATAAGTTGTCATGTAATCAAAGACATGCCTTTCATAAAAGTGATTTAGGTTTATCTGATCATAGTCATCCTAGTGATGCTAAGAAAATCACTTTTAGACCAAGTAGTTCATATAACTTAGGTCACACAAGGAGAGTACATGATGGTGCTCAACTTAGAAAGGCGTATATCAAAGCTTTCCATTATCCTAAAGCGAAAGTACCTAACATGAAGCCAAAGTGCTTTCACTATACTCCTAGTTTTCATGGAGATCCCAATGAAAGATTCATATGGGATGTGACTAACTCAAAAGGACCCAAAGTCTATTAGGTACCTCGAAAATACCATTAAGCTTATGGTGCAGGTGTGCTTGAAGACCTTGTGATCAGAAATGACATATACAAAGGTTGATCTTTCAAGACACAAAATTAGAATGTGGTATTGATGATAGAAATTCTAAAAACTTTACATCCTTCAAAAGATATTAAGTAGAAAGATAATGCATTCTTAGGCATCTACATTTACATCATATTTCTCTGTTAGATATATCATTCTTGAAGTGCTTATCAAATCTGGAATTTCAAGTTTTTAGACATGTTAATCGATTACATAGTATTAGTAATCGATTACAGGGATTTCTTTTGGCCCTATTTCAATTTTAGAAAAGTGGGTAATCGATTACCCAGATAGTGTAATCGATTACCTCCTCGAAATTTGAATCTGTATTCAAATTTTCTAGCATGTAATCGATTACATGGAAGGAGTAATCGATTACATGCCCGATAGTATATATTCCTAGGTTTCTTTTCTTAATCGATTACAGCCCCTTCCTTTCTTCTCTCTCTACTGCGATACCAGAGACTTTCGTTCCCCCATATCTCCTTCAATTCTTGTTCATTTTCAAGAATTCTTTGTGGGTTTTGTTCCTCATTTCAGTCTCTATCCATTCGTCCAATCAATTGTTGTTGAATTGGTCTGGATTAAAAAGCCCCAATTTGGTCCTTTCAAACCCTAGAACTCGAAAATCCTAAATTTCAGCTTCCATGGCCTCCTCTTCCCGCAAACCTCATAGTTCTAAGAACACATCCATGGATGCTTTGGACCTCTCAAGGCTGTTGGCAACCGAAGAACAGAAGCAACACTTCCTTGCTCATTTTCTTGATCGGCCAGTTCTCACACCAAAATATGGTGTTATGGATTCCTTCATGGCAGCAGGGATGACATTCCCCACTTTGTTTGATCATCAGGGACTTGACTCGTTCGTCGAAATAAACGGTAAATACTATCCCGAACTTGTTAGAGTTTTATACTGTAATATGATTAAATGTGGTGGCAAAATTCGCACATCTGTCAAGGGTATTAACATCTCCATGACCCTTGATGAGTTGGGAGAATGTCTTTCTATTCCCAGCACCGGAGCAAAATTAAGTTTTGAATTGGTTTTCCCTTGGGGAGAATACGATAAGAGATCATTCTGCTTATCTCTATGTCACTTCTCAGAAGAGCAAGTTCAGTCTAAGAAGTAGCGGGTTGATACAAACCGTTCTAGAGATACCCTTGTTGTTGGGTTTCTCACTGTTGAAAACAGACTGCTTCACTACTTGCTCAGTTATGTGATCTTACCTCAGAGTTCAAATCATGCCCAGATCAGCGATTTAGAGTTACAAATTCTATATGGCATGATTAATCAGAAGTCTATTAATTGGGCTTATCTGGTAATGACACATATGTTGCTGCACGAGGAGAGAACTAGCCCTCTTTCATTTGCTTCTGTAATTTCCATTATTATGAAGCGTAAAGGTGCCTCTACTCATGGGGATTACTCCATTACTATGGATGGTAAGGCTCAAGCATTGATCTGGATATTCTGAACAAGATGGGATTCTTTCAAGATGTTGATGGATCATTCAGGCACAAGTCTGACCTGTCCTCTGTGGGTCCTCCTGCTCCTACTCCTGCCGCCTACTTCCCTCCTTCTGACAGTGCTCCTTCGTCATCTGCTAGTACTGATGCTTCTACACAGCTTATCTTTCACACATTGATAGCATGAAGTAATTCATCAACCAGCGCTTTGATCACATGGAAGGCCGGATAGAATCCATGTACACCACTTTGCGTGCAGATATGGATAGTCTGAGCCTTCGCGTTCCCGTTCTCCTCTACATCTCTATGATCTTTCTGACGAGTATGATGATCTTTAGATATTTGCATATTATTATCCTGACTATTTACATTTCTGGGTTGTAATAGTTTAGATTTAACTTTTGGATGTCTTTGTTTTGGATGCTGTTTGTTTAATTAATTATGCACTCTAAACTTATATGATTATGCTTTAAATATGTGTGATGCTAGATTTTCAAAGATATAACTTGGTAACCCCTACTCCCTTCTGTTTAAAATTCTATACTACTTGTTAGCATGTATGGAATATGCTTGGCCTCATATTCCTTTTGATGAAGTCAAAAGGGGGAGAAAGGGTCTTGTGCTTTGTAAAGATTATTTACAAGAAAAGCTACAAGTGGACAAGTGGAACAAAAAAAAAGGGGGAGAATAGTTCTGATATACATTATGCTTCCCTTCATTTCGATTATCCTCGAATACTTTGTATGGCTTTTTCTTCTTTTTGATGATGTCAAAAGGGGGAGAAAAGTCTTGTGTATGCTTGATCATTTTTCAGGATATTTTCCTTCATTTGCAAAACAAAGGGGGAGATATAATTGCAAAACCAAGGGGGAGATATACAAGACAAGAGAGAAAGTCAAATGATCAATCAATGTTCAAGCATGATGTTTGTCATCATCAAAAAGGGGGAGATTGTGAAGAAGGTCTCGTCCTTGGACTCGGCTGAGGTTTTGATGAAGACAAACACATCACAAAAAGAATAAATACTTCAAGGAATAAAGGAAAGACTTCAAGAACCAGCTCAGAACGTCAAGATCAATCATGAAGGTTCTTGTTTTTAGTAAGTCTTGTTAACTTAGTGTGCTATGCTTTAGTAAGGTTAATATTGAATTTGAAGGCTCATAAAAGATCAACTAATTGAGTATAATATGTTCTCACAAGTAAGACTTGGTAGGAACACTCAATTAGGTCTTGAACGATCAAAAACTGAGTTCTGGACTATCTGTAATCGATTACAGGATGTAAGTAATCGATTACAGGAAGGCAGTAATCGATTACCACATTTGTGTAATCGATTACACAGTTTGAATTTTGAATTCAAACTGAAATGGCTAAGTGTAATCGATTACCAGGTTGCTGTAATCGATTACCAGGTCGACAGATGTGTTGTTTCATGAACCAATGTGTCTTATAACATTTAGGAAGCCTTGTGATGGTTCATGGACGACCTCTAGTGCCTATATAAAGTCCATAGACGCTCAGAAACAAAATGACTTGGTCCACAACTTTCATATTCATTAAAGTCATCATTCTGAGTTTATGTTCTCTCATTTTCATAAGAACACACATGTTGTTCATCTTTTGAGAAACTCAGAATAAAAGAGCCTTCATTGTAATTGCCTAGAGCATACAAACTAAGAGAAATCCAACTAGATTAAAGGATTGCATCAGCCACTGCAAGAACTTCTTCATCATCTCTTGAATCGGTTTGATTCATTCACCGTGGTTTTCAGTGGTTGCAAAAAGGTCCATCGTAGTGTTCGATGGTTGTGGAAAAGGTCCTTTGAATCGGGTTTGATTTAAAGTCCACCGTAGGGTTCGGTGATAGTGGAAAAGGTCCTTTGAATCGAGTTTGATTCAGAGTCCTCCGTAGGGTTCGGCGTCATCAGTTGGTGGTTTGCCATCTGAGGTTTGACAAGAGTTCTTAAGGTCCTTGGTGTAAGTGCTTGTAAGAAATCTTGATGATAGTGGAAAAATCGTCAAGGGGTTTCTTGAGGGACTGGACGTAGCCTTCGGTGGATTGAAGGTGAACCTAGATAAAATCATTGTGTGATTCTCTCTTCCTTCATCTTTTAATTTCAAGCAACGCTTTATTCCGCTACATTCACAATCATCAATTGTGATTATCATTATCTTGGAAGTAACAAGTTTTGTAAAGGCGAAAATCGGAAGAACCTGATTCACCCCCCTCTCAGGTTTCTATCTATACTTACACCTCTGTCTTAGGCAATGTTAGACCTTACTATAAGCTTCACAGTGTCCACCCAGATTACAAATTCTTGAAAGCCTTTGGGTGTGCATGCTATCATTTTCTCCATCCTTACAATGTGTCCAAAATTCAGTTCAGGTCCCGAGAGTGTGTCTTTATTGGTTATTCCCTTGCCCACAGAGGTTATAAATGTTTAGATGCCAGTGGAATTTTTTTTATGTCAAAAGATGTTATTTTCAATGAGTACATGTACCCATACACAGAGCTATTCCAAGGTTCAACTCCCTCTACCACCATGGAAGGTGTAACACCCCAATTTTGGGTTGAGGATTACATGGTAAATACGCGGAAAAATAAAACCTCTGAGAAAAACCACTCAATTTTAAAAAAAAGGTTTCCATGTCTCATAATTACTTAAATAATATAGGTAATATTTCCCCATAGATAATGTTTATTACGCGGAAGCAAAATGAGGAAAATATTACAAAAAAGGAAATATGCTCAACAGCGAGCCCAAAAATAAATTAAAACAGAATATAATAACAACGTAGTTCGTCATCTTCTTCTGAATCTTCCACGCTTCCAATGCGCACTCTGATTTCGTAAAGCTCCTCAAGAGACGACGATCAACACCCTGTCTATTTTCTGGCGTTAAGCGCCCAAACACAAACATAAAGGGTTAACTCTTAAATAAACAAAAAATACCAAACAGTATGTTGAAGAGAACATAACATAAGTGACAGCAACAATATTCCCAAAATACAACAACCCTTCAACAATATACTCATTTCCTCATGAATAACAACACAACCCATGCTTATGAGTCTTCAAATGCAACTGCAAGTTAAGGCACGATCACATGGGACTAAAACCCATCTCATCATCCTTAACCGCGATCCCATGGGACTAAAACCCATCTCATCGCCCTCAGGCACGATCACATGGGACTAAAACCCATCTCATCGCCATCAGCCCCAAAAAATGCATATGCCATGCCAACATGTTCAACATCCTCATGAATGAACAATTGTCAATATAACATAATCAACTTCATCATCTTCAACATAATCATGTAAACAATTCTCAATTCCAAGCATCACAATACCAACAATTCCATCATAACAAACAAAGTAATTTCCAATAGCAAAATCATATGTAGAGCACAATTGACTCTATCTAGACCCAGAGTTATCCTTACCTTTTAATCCTTTGCTTGGTCTTGTCCTCCAACCTATCATGATAATATGTGTATACAATCATCAACAATCAAGGAAAAGACTAGAAACCGACTCCACAAGATTTAAGTCCAAAACAACGAAAACAGCAACTTGCTGTCAGGGCCTAGTGCCCAAGCGTTGGCTTCCAACGCTCAAGCGTTGGGTCCCTGTCTGGAAACACGAACTGGGCAGAACCTCAACACCCAGGCGTTAGGAGTCCAGCGCTCATGCGTTGGCTCCCTGCCAGAAACCCTAAAAACCATGTTTTTCACCCGAAACTCCATTTTTAACCAATTCCTTTCAAAACTAAAATTCTTCCATGATTAAAATCCATATCAAAACCTAATAAAAAAGTTTCTTCCCCAAAAATCCAAAGGTTCCTAATTTCACAAAAACTCAAAAATTAGAAAGGATTGATCACTTACCGATAAAGCTAACCTCAAGGATTTTTGAGAGAGGGTTAGAGAGAGAGGTAGAACACCACAAGAAGAGAAGAGAGTCGACTCCAAGCAACACCAAAGTCCAGCAACACTCCAAAGGATTCAGCTCTAGAGTTCTAGGTTTCTCTAGCAAAAACTTCTGTGTGAAACAAGCAAAGGAAGCCAACACTCTTAAGCTTTGGGTTTTCAGCAACTAGAGGGAGAGAGAGGGAGGAAGAGCACGACCAAGGCCCTCAATATTCAGAATATATCACTTCATTTCTCATTAAGCCAATGGACAAGACATTAACCTCACTTAACAACACCTTATAACCATTTGTAACTCCCGGCAAAGCATTAAACTCACTTAACACCCCTTCAAATCATTCAAATTCAGCTTGTAACTCCTTTCCTCCTCATTAAACTCTTGTCTATAACATCAAATTCGAAATTAGCCTTAAAACCATCAAAAATCTGATTAAAACCAAAACCTACATCATTAGGATTCGAACACAAGCCTTACCAATCAAATGCTTAAGTCTTAACCACTAAACCACAACTCTTCTTTTTAAAACTCTTCACAATACTCTTATAATCCTCTAAGTCGAGTCATCATGACCCCATTTCAAATTTGAATTCCAAAACCTCCTTAAAAGCTCTTAAATGTGGAATTCCAATTCAGCCTTGACTAGTCCAAGGACTAAAATGCAAATAACCAAACTTAAATGACCAAAACCTAATTATAAAATCTCCAAGGACCAAAAAATAAATACTCAAAATAGAGGGTCTTACAGAAGGGCCCTCTCTATCATCATTCATTCCAAGGTATCCTGTAACTCCACATCAAGAGCAGCAGCAACCTCCATCTGATCATTCAGTTCCAGTATTGTTTGGTGTTCCAGAACCAACTTCAATTCCTTCATCTTCTGCTGCTCCTATATCGTCTTACACTGCAGTTTCGCTTGATGCTCATCAATCGTCAGGTGTTATGGAATCGTCTGGTTGTCAGCAAGCACCCGTCAACACTCATGCCATGCAAACCCGATCGAAAGAAGGGATCACTCTATCCCAAGCATCCTTAGCTCTGCCTCCTCCAGTCAACACTCATAATATGCAAACTCGTTCGAAACCTTCCCCTGTTCAACCACAACTTCTTTTAACTCAGGTTGAACCAACCTCTTACAAGAAAGCTCTTCAAGATCCTCACTGGAAGCAGTCTATGCAGGCAGAGTTTGATGCCTTGCAACAAAACACAACATGGTCATTGGTTTCCTTACCACCAAACAAAAAATCAATAGCTTGCAAGTGGGTGTTATGAATCAAACAGAAAATCAATAGGCTGATGGTACTGTTGAAAGATACAAAGCTCGGTTAGTGGTCAAAGGATACAATCAGATTCAAGGTTTCGACTATTTAGAAACCTTTTCCCCTGTTGTAAAGCCAATCTCTATCCGTCTCATTTTGTCCTTAGCTGTCACCAAACGCTGGCATATTCATCAACTTGATGTCAACAATGCCTTCCTGAATGGCACACTTAATGAAGATGTCTACATGGATCAGCCACCGGGGTTTCAAACTGAAGATCTCACCTTAGTCTGCAAACTCCACAAAGCTCTCTATGGTCTCAAACAAGCTCCCTGAGCTTGGTTTGACAAATTGAAAGGGGCACTGGTCCGATTTGGCTTCAAGGCCAGTTGTTGTGATCCATCTTTATTTGTCCACAATACTGTTAGATCAAATAATTAAATGAATTATTATATTTTGATAATCAACAATTTCTTCAAGGTTCAATACTGTGTTAAAATAGATTTTCTAACACATTGCAAACTCTCATGTACAGGTTCAATCATTTCCAATGGGAATAGGTAAACTACAAAGCATTATCAAGAATACCGGCCCATCAGAGGAAGTTCGTTCGGTCATCATAAAAGAGACTATGTCAAAAATAGACGTAGAAAAACACTCTTGCATAAGACAGTCTGGCGAACTATAAAAGCTAAAGCGGCAACTGCAACCGACATATGAGAAATCCTCATCAGTGTCTACTCGCTCAAGTCAAAGCATATCTCAAGAAAACAAAATAGTCTGCCACTCAAGATGACTATTCCAATCAGATTTAAAAGGGCAAGTTAACTCATGAAGAAATCCTTCCGGTATAAAAGGTTCTCCAGCATCACAAAAGGAAGTTGTGAATCAACTCTATCAAATGAAAGAACTTCAATAAGATCAAAGGAAGAGATTCAGTCATCTACAAGACAAGAAGATCCTAACAGTTAAGACAGACTGAATGAAGAAAAAGTTCGTCCGTCGATACCAACCACTTGCAGCTGAACTTCATAAAGTAAACGGAGACTACGTCCACCAAGCTACAAAGAAGAATCCGTCTACTCAAGCAACAATTGCGCCCAAGACACAGAGATCAAGAAATGTGACGTTCGAGGAGATCAGGATCATCGAAGTACTAAAGAACTTAATTTCTCATCTGAAATTATTACTTCGTGGATTGAAAGACTCCTACCTCGTCTACACATTTATTAACATACTGGCTGCGGCAGAAAGTAGAAAGGGACACAATTAATACAATATTCCTTGGTCCCTCTAACATTCTACTTTCCCTCAAATCAAGCTGACATTGCGAAATCAACGGCAAGAATCTCTGTGCATCATACACTCCCAACGGTCGAAATTCAAAATTCTGACCAAGGCACGTGATGAGTATTAGCTGTCAAGCACTGGGGTAAAAGCGTCAAAGCAGTCTCCACCGCTGTATTCTCACAGGTTATATACGAAGAAACCAGCTCAAAGCTATGTGCTCAGCATGGAGCCAGACGACATCAACCCAGAAGAACTGAGGATTTCCAGATCATATTCTATGCTTGCAGAGAAACCTCTGATCGTGACTTACGCATGTTGAAAGATGCAGAACTAGCTGTTACGCACAACTCGGAAGGGAAGAGGCACTTCGGACAGTTTTTCTCTCTTTCTCAAGAAGAAGAAGCAACTGAAGATATAAATAGAAGATCCTTTCTCCGAAGTACTTGGGAAACTTAGACTTAAACTTCCATATGCCAACTAAGTCTGTCCCAAGAGCCAAGCAACCTTGGTTCATACTCAGGATGCCTCAAGCCTATCCTTGCCTGAGTATATGAGTTTGTGTGAGGAAAATTCATAGAGTATTACTCTTATCTTTCCCAACTCACACATCCTTCCAAACAGAGAACCCAAACTCCTATCCTCTCTGCAAATCAAGCTTAATTTCCTCTGCCCACTCTTATTAAGAAGAGAACCATGTAGAGAAGCCAACCCTTGAAAAGGGAGTCAGGAGAAGTCCTGTATAATACTTGTAAGGAGGAGTCCTAAAAATACTTGTAAGGAGAAGTCCTTCGAATACTTGATAGGAGAAGTCCTTAGAATACTTCGTTGGGAGAAGTCCCTGATAATACTTGTACTATTTGTTGAAATAGTGAAAATCTTGGTGAAGCCAAGGACTGGACGTAGCCCTGTCGGTTAAGGGGGTGAACCAGGATAAAAATCATGTGTATTTTATTTTCATCTTACTGCTTTTTCGCTGCATGCTCATTCATATGTTTGCAACTTGCAAACATTCGTGGAAAATAAATAACCATCATTCAAACCTTATAAAATGAATTACATGATCCCTTACATAAATGATCCATGTCAAATTTATATGAAAGATGATGAATCAATTATTTGTAATATATGATAAAAGAAATTTAAAATAAGTCACACAATTCAACCCCCCCACCTTTCTGGTGTGTTTCTTGCATCTTCAATTGGTATCAGAGCCTAACACTCTGAAAAGTGCTAACATCTTCGCAGATGCAGAGTTCAAAGATCCGTGAAAGCATATGTTCTCTTTGAATCAAAGAAACCATGATCCAAATGCTAATGCAAGAAGAACATCTCAAAGAAATTATCTCAAGGAAAGATCTCATATCCTCTCTGCAAAGGAAGCTAGTAATTCAAGTGAATACATCAGCTCGTGTTTCCAGCAATATATTACTGACAAACTCCTTGAGTTATATGAGGAATGATCAAGTTCTATTCTTAGAAATAGAAAGGGAGGTAACTCTAAATTCATAATAGATTATTTACTACCTCTCACACTGGTCAAATGATTAAGAGATTCACAAAGGATATCTTAATACAATCACTATTATTTTATTTTAATGAGCCTCTTTATAAGCCTATCAGGATGTGCTTGAATCATTAATGTCATCATTTAAAAACACAATCTCCTAGATAATCATCTACTCACTATAGTCATATAGATTTAAAATTAAATTGTTTGATTGACAAATGTTAATCAAAATTATTTGTTCAAATCATTTCTGTAGCATATGACCCTTCACACTATCATTACATGCATCTAGTATTTTATTGAACATTAGTCTTAACAATTTATCAGGAAAGGCCTTGGTAAACACTATCGAACTTACCTGACAAGCATAAATGTTTTGACAAGTTCTCTAGTTGGAAAAACAAAACACCTCTTGCATAAGGATAAACATTGATAAATCTTTGTATCTCTACGACTTGTCCTTCAGAGAAAGCCTTCCTAATATATATATATATATATATATATATATATATATATATATCTGTGTGTGTGTGTGTGTGTGATCATTGAAATATAATATACATCCTATTGCCTGTAGCTAAATTGTGATAATCAGGAAATATTAATAAGATCCTTCGGCAAAGGAACTATGAAATGAATCTTGCAGACTTGAAGATAGATACACATATTGCATGATCAACTAGAAGAATGACGTCAGGTACCTTCTTGATGAAAAGACCAAAACTCCACTTAATTAAAGATTGCATCCCAAAGATCGAGTAAATGGAAATCACCGGCTGGTGACTATCTAAGGAACCATCAAGAGAGAGCGTCTGTGAACAACTGATCAGGCGCGATCAGTCACTCGCCCACACTTGGGCTACTGGTAAAACAACTGTGTCGTTCCGTATATTAAAACTTCTGAAGCACGCATTAAATCTCTCAACTGCTATGACTGCACATTTAAAGATCTTCATTTAATGCACATGCTAATCATTCTATCGCATCAATAGAAAACTAATCATTTCCTCTTCTAAACCAAGTGAACACCGTTCGTATTCAAAGAAAAATTAACAAAAAGGAATTTGAAGGAAGAAGTGACACACTCACTACTCACAAACTTACTTCAAACTCTCATTATCTTCAAGCTATCTATTGCTCTCTCTCACTCTCTCTTGCTAACCCTTGTTTGCAGATCATTACAATGGCTTCAAAGAAACAGATCAATGCTGCTTCTGAACTTACTCCTGCTGAGCAAAGGATCATTGAACGAAGAATGATGAACATTGCTATAAATCGAAAAGAGCAAGAGTCGTTCATTGGCAAACAGAAGGCTCTAAATCTTGGAGAAAAAGAACTAGTCACTCCAAAGTTTCTGGATTTGAATCTCTTCAGTCATGCAAAGATAGCAGGGCTGGACTGGGTCCTGTTTCAAGAATGGACAAATCTTATGAAAGTATCTTCTCTCCCTACCATTGAACCTGTCATTAAGGATGTCTACGACTGCGCAGTCAAAAGCAGAACTTCCGTAATCAAGACAAGATGCATGCGATCGATCACAACTATTACGCCTGGAGATATCGCAGTAATTCTGGACAGCGAAGTGAATGAAGGAGTGAAATTCAAATCTACTAGGGAGATGTCCGCGCTCAATACCAACTGTATCTGGAAACAAATTCCGGAAATCCATGGAACCAACGTCAACAACTTAATAGTGGAATGCAAATTTCCCTATATTGTCCTTTGTAAGATAGTTCTCCCTAGAGAAGGGAACTGCAACAGGGTAGACAAGCTGTCACAGTGGGCACTCTACCACATGACGCATAAGGAGAAGATCAATCTCTCATATCTCATCTTCAACCACATGTTATCGACTCTGGAAGGCAAAGAGTTAAAATTTCTATATGGAGCTCTCATATCTGAGTTAATGAGGAAGCATCTCATAGACAAAACAAAGGAGGAAAATGAGTTCATTGCTCGTGACTACATTCACTCATCCCCAATGAAGTTCGATGACCTCAGAAGAATGGGGCTAAAGATTGACACTACCAATGTGCCTGTAGAACTGCTGTTGAAAGCAAGCAGACCTCAACCGACAGAAAAGAGTGTTGAAGAAGAAGAAGAAGATGAAGAATCAGAAGAGGACGCTGATAGTAATGGTCCTCCTCCACCTAAGCGGTTTCAAATCACTGGTTCAGGAAAAACAATTGAAATGGTTCCTCCCTCAAAACCTGAACCACTCACAGATCAAATCTCTTCACCACATGACGATGAAGATAATCGTCCGATAGCTTCCCTGATCAAGAACGTCCGAAAGGCATGCTTGCAGTCTGAGTCAAAAATCCCTCAGCAATCCTCAAATATATCTAAATATCTTCCACACATTCCTACTGAGTTCCATGAGTTTGTGGAAAATATTGTGGATGTTGATGATGATGGCAACTGTGGATACAGATGCCTTGCTCAATGGACAGGGATGAACGAGAACGAATGGCCGGAGATAAGGCGGCGAATGATCAATGATGAGTGGATTTTATATGATAATTTTAGGGTCTTTTTAGTCTTTTTATTTTATTATTTTTGAGTCTCATATAGGTTTTTTATTGTTTTTATGTAGATTTTCCATTTATTTTGCATTTTGCATGTAGATTAGATTTTATTTGTTTTTCTACCTTTATTTTATATTTTTAGGAATTTTTATAGGTATTTTATATTTTTAGAAAAAGCTGGTTTAGTTATCATTTTTGTCCAGGGACCACTTTGTAAAGTTTCAGGAAATCAAGGTCCAAAATGTGAAAGTTCAAGAGTGGAGGGCTAAAAGTGAAGATTGAGAGAATGAAAGGGATTGAATTGGAGTGCTAACCAAGAGAGGACTAAAAGTGAAAAAGAGGAATATGAAGCAACTCTCTTCAAATGAGCACATGGGAAATTAAGTTGAAGGATTGATGGTAGTGGGAAGAAGGTTTCAGAATTGATTAAGGGCTGAGTAGTGGCTTTTTATGGCATTCAAAACCCACTACCATGAAGAGGGAAGAAAAACTTGAAGATGAAGAAGCAGTGCCCAGCGCTGCAGCGCTAGGAAGCCAGCGCTCAAGCGCTGGCCCTCGGTCTGGCAGTGGATTTTTAATGCTTCCAGCACCCAAGCGTTGGGAATTCTAGCGCTGAAGCGTTGGAGGCTGGATTTTTACTATAAATATGACCCTTTTCTTCACTTGTAAAACACACATTTCTTAGAACACAACAAGTGTTCCTCTTTCTCCCTCAAGAACATTGTTCCTAGGAATTGTGGGAAGCCATATTTGAGCTCCTAGTCCAGGGTAATTCGATGCTTCTTTTAGCCATGCTTGGCTAATTCTCTTTAAGTATTTTGGGTTGTGTTAGCTTATTAGTTTATGTTTTAGTTTTCTTTTATTTGTTTTTGAATAATATTCAAAGTTCATGTTTTATTTCCTTGTTCTTCATTCATCTTGGTGCACACAAGATCTCTTGCTTATTGCTTATTACATAAGGCCATTTGGTAAGTAGTAAGGGACCTAGGATTTAAAAAAGGTTATAAGTATACTTCGCTAAGGAATTAGGAAGGACGTAACTTTATGTTGGCCTGAACATCTTCTTCTTTAGTTAACTAGGTGCCAAGGAATTGGGTTTAGTAATTAAAAAGAAAGATCTACAATGCTTAAGGAATTATCTTGTAGTTACACTAGGCTATAGCATCATGAATCTTTGTTTGGAATTCAGAAATAAAATAGAAGTTTGCTAGCATAAATTATAAGTTATACAATGCAACCCAAATGCTTATTTTTATCATCATCTCTTCTTTTATATTTTATGCTTTTTATGTTCTTATTCCAGAAACCAAAATGCAAAATATATCTTTTTATTTTTCTGCTTAAGCTCTAAACAAATTAGTAATTAGACACCTATCCTTGTGGGATCGACAATCTTTTATATTACGCGATAATCAATCGTACACTTGCGATTTGGCTATCAAGTTTTTGGCGCCGTTTCCGAGGATAGGTTCTTTTTAAGTTCTTTTTATTTATTTGTTTAGTGCTGCTTTTTGTGTATATATATAAAAAAAAATATTAACTTGTGTGGTGAATTGGTGCTACTAATTTTTTCTGCTGAAATTTTGTAAGGAAATATGGCTGGAACATTTGAAGAATGGTTGGCAAAGATTCGGGCTAATCTTGAAAAAGAAGATGAAAAGAGGAAGCACATTGTTTTCAATTTAATTGATGAGTATTACTCTGAATTAGATTGCAAGCGCGCTTTGGGATCTTTGCCCAACCGAGTGCAAGAATGAAAGGCCAGAATAATCTTGCAAGGAAGGCTGAATGCAATTTTGGGGAGGCAGCCAGGAAACCAACAAGTTCCCATTGACCCGGTAAGTGATTCTATGGACAAAATAGAGGAAAAGAAAATTGAACAAGTGGATTGCTTAGTTATTGAAAACTCAATTTTTCTTCCCACACCGGAAGAAAAAGAACAAAATTCTTTTAAATTGTCCATAGGTGATCTTATTTGGGAAAATGGTGAGGATTATGCTGAACAGGTTTGCATTATTTTGATGATTATAAGTTGTCAAAATTTGCATGACTTAAGGGGTCTAAAACAGTTTGCAATAGACCCCGGTTGATGGAACAATTTCTGGAAGGAACCAAGTCTATCGAAGACTATAAAATCGAGCTTCTTGGGAGACAACCCATGTCCAGGTTTGAGTATTTTAAATTCAGTAATTTTTAGCTTTCTTTTATTTTCTATTTTATTTTCTGTGTAATTTCTGTTTTCTTCTTATTTCAAAAAAAAAAACAAGAAAAAAAAAAGAAATTGATTCCTTGCTACAGGAAACGCCAAGATCAATGTGGCAGAAGGCCTCCTATCTTTGAAGGTAGGGGGTGGAAAAATCAAGTTTTCTGTATTCCGGACTCTTAAGCATTTTGAGTCCGAGGAAGAGGATGATTTAAAGATGATGTATTCACCAAAAGAAAGAAAACTTCCCCTAATTGATTAAAAGGGAAGGGTCTATCTCGGACCTTAACAATGAGCTAGTTGGGAGACAACCCAACTTAGGAATAGTTTCAATTCTGTCTTTTAATTTTCTGCATCATCTTTGTAAATAAATAAAAGAAAAAAATTTCTATGTTTTTACTGCAGGAGGGGCCAGCGCTCAAGCGCTGGAGGCCAACGCTCAAGCGTTGAGCCCCTGCTTAAGTCCCCTAATTCCAGTTTCAACCAACGCTCCAGCGTTGGATGTCTAGCGCTCATGCGCTAGGCCCCTGGAATCCACCCAGTTTTTATTTTAATTCCAGCGCCCAAGCGTTGGCATCCCCAACGCTCCAGCGCTGGAGCTCGGGCAGTGTTGCTATTTTGTTTTTATTTGCTGTTTTTAGTTTTTAATAAAATTTTGTGTTCACCATTTTCTGAAAGGTTTTAGATTCTTTGAGTTTTCCCTTGTTTCTACACTGGTTATAATTTTTGGGAACTCAAGAATTCTTGTTTTTAAAGGTGGACACAATTTTTCAACCCAGAATCTTGTTTGTGCTGATTTTGGAACTAACAAGTCAAGCAAGCTTTTGCTTGTGAGACTTTTGTTTGTTCAATGTTACAGGATAGGTACCAAAAGGAGGAAGAACCCTCTTGAACTTGAGTGTTCAAATTGATTTTTACATTGAGGTTCCCTTGGACCTTTGTGGAAAATTTGTTGCTATACCAGCTTCTTAGTTTTCCTTTTTATAATTTTTATTTTTAGTTTAGTTTTTCTGTTTTCTTTTTGCATGAGTCTTGAGTATATTATCCATTCTGAATGTTGCTATAGCTTTGTGAAATGTTTTATCTGATTGAACTGCTTTGTGAAAAGGTTATATGTTTTGAAGCATTTAGGATTGCATGCTGTAGAAAGGATTATTGATATCTTGATTGTTTGTTTGTTGGCAAAGTCTTTTTCTGAGTTCTAAAAAGGGTACCACTTACCCTATCTTTTTCTGAGAGCTGAGGTCTCTGAATGCATGATTGTGAAATTTTTCTGCCTTGTGTTGCATGTTGATTGGAGTTTTGTACACTTTGTGAGTTGAGAAGAGATTATAGGCATTTTTGAAAACTCAGATTTTTCCTTGAAATGTTATATCCACTAGTAGCCCCTTTTGAGCCTTAAAAGAGTCATTCTTTGGAGCCTACTTTGTGTGATAATTCTTAAAGTTGTTATTGTGATTCATGTGCTGAAATTGTTAGAGCTATGTTGTGGGTTTCTCTCTAAAAAAAAAGACGAAGAAAAAGTTGAAAAATAAGGTATGTGCCTTAGGAAAAATAATGAAGTGGTGGGGTGAGAAAGAGTGTGAGGGGAGTAAAATTCAAGTCATTCATTCCATACATTCTACTACTTTGTTTAAAAAAAAAAAAGGAGGAAAATTGAGAGGACCCTTATGTTCAATTTGTAAAGCTCTTAGTCAAGAAAAATCACTTAACAACAATTTATGAGTCAGCCACTAGAGTTGCCAATTTCTTGAAATCCATACCTTAAATTGTTCAACCCTTTGGCCAAGTTACAACCTTAAAAATCTCTTCAACATCACTTGGTTGCTTTACTTCAGTTTTGATTTGAATTATAGGCAGGATTATTGAGCTTTCTTGTTTTCATTGAGAATATCATTTTGTGAGCTTATTTGATGAACTCAAACATGTTAAAAGCCAAGCCTAACTTTCTTGATTCTTTGTCTATTAAACATGCATGTCTTCCTTATCCGCTAAGCTTTCTGGAAAATTATCATATTTCAATTGGATAAAAACTTTCTCAAAACTCAGGGACGAGTTTTTCTTTAAGTTTTGTCGCTTGAGGACAAGCTGTCGTTGGGTATAGTGGTGTGATGAGTGGATTTTATATGATAATTTTAGGGTCTTTTTAGTCTTTTTATTTTATTATTTTTGAGTCTCATATAGGTTTTTTATTGTTTTTATGTAGATTTTCCATTTATTTTGCATTTTGCATGTAGATTAGATTTTATTTGTTTTTCTACCTTTATTTTATATTTTTAGGAATTTTTATAGGTATTTTATATTTTTAGAAAAATCTGGTTTAGTTATCATTTTTGTCCAGGGACCACTTTGTAAAGTTTCAGGAAATCAAGGTCCAAAATGTGAAAGTTCAAGAGTGGAGGGCTAAAAGTGAAGATTGAGAGAATGAAAGGGCTTGAATTGGAGTGCTAACCAACAGAGGACTAAAAGTGAAAAAGAGGAATATGAAGCAACTCTCTTCAAATGAGCACATGGGAAATTAAGTTGAAGGATTGATGGTAGTGGGAAGAAGGTTTCAGAATTGATTAAGGGCTGAGTAGTGGCTTTTTATGGCATTCAAAACCCACTACCATGAAGAGGGAAGAAAAACTTGAAGATGAAGAAGCAGTGCCCAGCGCTGCAGCGCTGGGAAGCCAGCGCTCAAGCGCTGGCCCTCGGTCTGGCAGTGGATTTTTAATGCTTCCAGCGCCCAAGCGTTGGGAATTCTAGCACTGAAGCGTTGGAGGCTGGATTTTTACTATAAATAGGACCCTTTTCTTCACTTGTAAAACACACTTTTCTTAGAACACAACAAGTGTTCCTCTTTCTCCCTCAAGAACATTGTTCCTAGGAATTGTGGGAAGCCATATTTGAGCTCCTAGTCCAGGGTAATTCAATGCTTCTTTTAGCCATGCTTGGCTAATTCTCTTTAAGTATTTTGGGTTGTGTTAGCTTATTAGTTTATGTTTTAGTTTTCTATTATTTGTTTCTGAATAATATTCAAAGTTCATGTTTTATTTCCTTGTTCTTCATTCATCTTGGTGCACACAAGATCTCTTGCTTATTGCTTATTACATAAGGCCATTTGGTAAGTAGTAAGGGACCTAGGATTTAAAAAAGGTTATAAGTATACTTCGCTAAGGAATTAGGAAGGACGTAACTTTATGTTGGCCTGAACATCTTCTTCATCTTCTTCTTTAGTTAACTAGGTGCCAAGGAATTGGGTTTAGTAATTAAAAAGAAAGATCTACAATGCTTAAGGAATTATCTTGTAGTTACACTAGGCTATAGCATCATGAATCTTTGTTTGGAATTCAGAAATAAAATAGAAGTTTGCTAGCATAAATTATAAGTTATACAATGCAACCCAAATGCTTATTTTTATCATCATCTCTTCTTTTATATTTTATGCTTTTTATGTTCTTATTCCAGAAACCAAAATGCAAAATATATCTTTTTATTTTTCTGCTTAAGCTCTAAACAAATTAGTAATTAGACACCTATCCTTGTGGGATCGACAATCTTTTATATTACGCGATAATCAATCGTACACTTGCGATTTGGCTATCAATCAAGGAGCTCGATGACAGACGCACTCTTCACCGGAAGATATTTGACTCCGAAGGTCATATGGAGGTAGTCAGAAAAGCCTTGGCCCTTGGTCCAAACGAACCAGCTCTTGAACCCAAATGGTTCATTGTCCCGGACATGGGTTTACTAGCAGCAACTACCTTCAGAACAGTTCTGGTCACACTTAGTCTCAGGGAATCTTGCATGTATCTCCCTATGACTGGTCCAGTGACAACTCTGTCTCTAGTGGCAGTGTTATGCAATATTGAAGGTCGACACTGGATAAGAGTGATTCTGAAAGAAAACTCTCCTTTACCCAATGCAACACCACAGTGGATGCCCAACTGTGAGAAGGACGCAAAGGCATGGGGAAAGAACATGGGGCCAAGAATAATAATGTATAGACGCATTATAGATCCTGACTATGTTCGTCCCTCAAAATTGAAGAGGAAGCGACCTGAGAATAAGACCGTCCAGAAAGAAGCTGAAGAACAAGTGCAAGTAACCTTGCCATCAAAGCTGAAACCAAATGCTTCAGAAGTGGAAGATCTTTCTCCCTCACTAAATGAACACAAAAACGATGAGATCGCCAAAGAACCCAGCAATGTTGACGATGTGCATCTTGACGTTCCGGTGTCCCAACCAGAAGCCACTATGGAAACACAGGACACTGAGAATCAAGATAGGGCATCTGAGGAAGTGTATGTGGCGAAAGGAAGAGTGAAGTCTCGCGCAGTTAAGGCTAGCAACCAAAGAAAAAGAAAGAAAAATATCCCAGGGGAAGCTGAGAAAGATGGTGCAACTAAACCCGTGTGTGGGGATGATGTTTCTACTAAACAACCCATGGCTAACCAAGAAGGGGCTATATCTGAAAAAGCTCAGGAAAACAACATTCAAACAGTTCAAACTAGAGAATACAGAATGAAGAGATTTCCAGCACACGTGCCCAGACGTTCTCGTCGCAGCACTGCACCATTCTCGTCAATTGTGCCCAGAATGCTTTCCATGGTGAATGCTTCGCATGCTCCACAATTTCTTATGGAAACTTTGGGCTTCAATTTCTGCCTTCAAGCGAGAATCTGGACTCCTCCTGCCATTGACGGGTTAGTACTCATGTTTGCTCCGCGATCAAGGTATGACATCTTCCATCACAACTGGGAACTGTCTGCCTACAGACATGTTCATACAAGCATCATTTCATCCAAATTGATTCATGGTGCTGCACGCATCACTCTCAAACTTGGATCATGGTCGCTTATCTTAATAGCCGAAAAACCTCCCCATGAGTTGTCCTCAACTGCTGACCTCTCACAGCAAAAATCAGTTGATCATCAAATCCATATTTTAACTGATTCAGAAGAGGTAGTTGTTATCTCATCAGACTCTGAGGAGAATCAAGATGATTCTCTCTCACCATCTTCCAAGGAAATCCCTGTTGCTGAACCCTTAAATGAGACCCTGGAAATGGAAACTACAGTGGTTCATCCCACCAATGCTTTGTCAAGTGATCATCCTGGCTCAACTGAAGAAATCCCCAGGGAAACGGAGTCACATGACATACCATCCTTTGAAGAATCTTTTGATGCTAAAACTGCTATTAAGGAGCTATCTGAAGAAGTTGCACAATCTCTCTCCAACAACTCCAAAGCAACTCAGAAGATGGAAAGCACTATCCTCAAACGAGCTGATGCAATGGAACAAAACCTCACCGCCAAGTTGGAGGCTCATCTCAAACTTTTTGACGAGCTGCTCCGCAAAGACAATGAGTCTCGGCAGAAGAAAGCTGATTGATTATTCCTTCTCTCTACCACTCTATCTGCTCATTTATCTTATGCACACTATTCTACTTGACCTTATGCTTATATATCTGTTATTCAGTACTAGTTACTTTGTCCCTTACTTCTGTCTTATCGATTCACTATTATTTAGTATATAATCTTTTTGAGAATGCCAAAGGGGGAGAAGATTTAGGAAAAGAAGAGAGTTAGAAAACGGGATTGTTAGGAAAAGCTCCTATATGAATAAAGAATAAGTTTTAGTAGTAACAAATTTAGGGGGAGCGAAGATAAGTTTACTTAGACAAACATCTACTAGGAATACTCAATTTAGGGGGAGCAAAGCTAAGTAAACTCAATAAGAAAAATCTCGTCCGCCCAAAACTGACTGTAATAAAGCGACCATTTTTTTTTTCTAAATGCAACACTCTGAAGAAAAACCAAATGCTTTATGATCAACTACATCTTTACACGAACCTTTTCCAAAGAAATTGTCATTATCAAAAAGGGGGAGATTGTTAGATCAAATAATTAAATGAATTATTATATTTTGATAATCAACAATTTCTTCAAGGTTCAATACTGTGTTAAAATAGATTTTCTAACACATTGCAAACTCTCATGTACAGGAACAATCATTTCCAATGAGAATAGGTAAACTACAAAGCATTATCAAGAATACCAGCCCATCAGAGGAAGTTCGTCCGGTCATCATAAAAGAGACTATGTCAAAAATAGACGTAGAAAAGCACTCTTGCATAAGACAGTCTGGCGAACTATAAAAGCTAAAGCGGCAACATCAACCGACATATGAGAAATCCTCATCAGTGTCTACTCGCTCAAGTAAAAGCATATCTCAAGAAAACAAAACAGTCTGCCACTCAAGATGACTATTCCAATCAGATTTAAAAGGGATGGTTAACTCATGAAGAAATCCTTCCGGTATAAAAGGTTCTCCAGCATCACAAAAGGAAGTTGTGAATCAACTCTATCAGATGAAAGAACTTCAATAAGATCAAAGGAAGAGATTCAGTCATCTACAAGACAAGAAGATCCTAACAGTTAAGACAGACTGAATGAAGAAAAAGTTCGTCCGTCGATACCAACCACTTGCAGCTGAACTTCATAAAGTAAACGGAGACTACATCCACCAAGCAACAAAGAAGAATCCGTCTACTCAAGCAACAATTGCGCCCAAGACACAGAGATCAAGAAATGTGGCGTTCGAGGAGATCAGGATCATCGAAGTACTAAAGAACTTAATTTCTCATCTGAAATTATTACTTCGTGGATTGAAAGAGTCCTACCTCGTCTACACATTTATTAACATACTGGCTGCGGCAGAAAGTAGAAAGGGACACAATTAATACAATATTCCTTGGTCCCTCTGACATTCTACTTTCCCTCAAATCAAGCTAACATTGCGAAATCAACGGCAAGAATCTCTGTGCATCGTACACTCCCAACAGTCGAAATTCAAAATTCTGACCAAGGCACGTGATGAGTATTAGCTGTCAAGCACTGGGGTAAAAGCGTCAAAGCAGTCTCCACCGCTGTATTCTCACAGGTTATATACGAAGAAACCAGCTCAAAGCTATGTGCTCAGCATGGAGCCAGACGACATCAACCCAGAAGAACTGATGATTTCCAGATCATATCTTATGCTTGCAGAGAAAACTCTGATCGTGACTTACGCATGTTGAAAGATGCAGAACTAGCCGTTACGCACAGCTCAGAAGGGAAGAGGCACTTCGGACAGTTTTTCTCTCTTTCTCAAGAAGAAGAAGCAACTGAAGATATAAATAGAAGATCCTTTCTCCGAAGTACTTGGGCAACTTAGACTTAAACTTCCATATGCCAACTAAGTCTGTCCCAAGAGCCAAGCAACCTTGGTTCATACTCAGGATGCCTCAAGCCTATCCTTGCCTGAGTATATGAGTTTGTGTGAGGAAAATTCATAGAGTATTACTCTTATCTTTCCCAACTCACACATCCTTCCAAACAGAGAACCCAAACTCCTATTCTCTCTGTAAATCAAGCTTAATTTCCTCTGCCCACTCTTATTAAGAAGAGAACCATGTAGAGAAGCCAACCCTTGAAAAGGGAGTCAGGAGAAGTCCTGTATAATACTTGTAAGGAGGAGTCCTAAACATACTTGTAAGGAGAAGTCCTTCGAATACTTGATAGGAGAAGTCCTTAGAATACTTGTTGGGAGAATTCCCTGATAATACTTGTACTATTTGTTGAAATAGTGAAAATCTTGGTGAAGCCAAGGACTGGACGTAGCCCTGTCGGTTAAGGGGGTGAACCAGGATAAAAATCATATGTATTTTATTTTCATCTTACTGCTTTTTCACTGCATGCTCATTCATATGTTTGCAACTTGCAAACATTCGTGGAAAATAAATAACCATCATTCAAACCTTATAAAATGAATTACATGATCCCTTACATAAATGATCCATGTCAAATTTATATGAAAGATGATGAATCAATTATTTGTAATATATGATAAAGAAATTTAAAATAAGTCACACAATTCAAACCCCCCCCTTTCTTGTGTGTTTCTTGCATCTTCAAATACAGCTTCTTGTTGCATTTACATCTTGGTATATGTTGATGATATTATCAACACTTGCAGCTCATTATCTCTTATTCAGCAAATTACCACCCAACTCAATATAGAGTTTTCACTCAAACAACTGCGCACGTTAGATTACTTTCTTGGAGTTCAAGTTCAGCATCTGCACGATGGGTCTCTTCTTAATCCAATTTCGTAGGAGATCTTCTTGACAAGGCCAATATGACCAATACAACAGGGCAATCTACACCTATGCTCAGTAGCGCCAAACTTAGCAAACATGGCACTGATCTATATGCTGATCCAACCAACTACAGGTTTGTTGTTGGTGCATTACTGTAAGTACAGATAGCAACCTAAGAGGGGGGGTGAATTAGGTTCTCACGTTTTTCGCCATATTAAAATCGGATTACTTTCAGTTTGATCAGAATCACAATTGATAATTGTAAATGCAGCGGAATTGTAACTTGCTGAAAGTAAGAGATAAGGGACAAGAGAATCACTCAAGGATTTTATCCTGGTTCACCTTCAACCACCAAAGGCTATGTCCAGTCCCCCGTTCAAACTTGGGGATTTATCCACTATTGATAAAGAATCCTTACAAGCACTCACACCAATAACCTTAAGAAATCTTATCAACATTCAGAAAGCACACCACTTTCTGAATACCACCATTCACCGAACACTACGGTGAATTTCACTCTAACCAAGAATGAAGAGTTTTACACAGATGAAGAAGAGTTTTATGCAACATTGTCTGCCCCTAAATCCAAACGAAGATATTTGATGAAGACACACCAAATGACAACCTCTTCCACTGCCTCCGAACAAATCAAGTCTTCATTTGATGACTTTGTGCCTATAGCAACTCTAGTCAGAAATGTCAAGAAGACTGTTCTGGAGCCCATCCTAGAAGAAACTCAACCTTCTGCTGCTCTCGTACATTACTTGCCACACTTGCCATCTTTATTTCATGATTATGTGGAGGATATCATTGACGTGCAAGATGATGGTAACTGCGGTTACCGATGCATAGCAGAGTGGATAGGAAAGAATCAGAATCATTGGCCAGAAATCAGAAGAAGAATGCTTGAAGAGATCACCTCCAAACGGTCTCTTCACAAAATCATATTCAGCTCTGATAATCATTATAATGCCGTAGCTATGGCATTGAAACTTGCTCCTAGAGAACCAACTCTTTCTCCCAAGTGGTTCACAGTCCCCGATATGGGTTTTCTTGCAGCTACTGATGACAGGATTTTATATGATATTTTTAGGGTGTTTTTAGTCTTTTTATTTCATCATTATCAAGAGAATGGCAACCAAAGGTAACAGCAATATCAGAAAAGAAGAGTCTTTCCAAAATGACATTGGTTTCGCTCTTTAGCAAGTTGCAAGAACATGAACTTGAACTCAGAAAGATGGAAAAACAAGAAGCATTTGACAAGTACATTCGACCTATTGCATTGAGAACTAAAGTTACAAGACATGATAGTTCACAAGAGGAAGATTCTCAATCCAATAGTGATGATGATGATGAGCATATAAGAATCATTGTGAAGAAGCTTTGCAAAATGCTCAAAAAGAAAGAATATCAAAATCTTCAAAGAAAGAAGCATGGCTTGAAAAGGAAATTTGAAGAAAAGGTTTTCAGATCAAGGAATGCATACATGGAAGACAATGAAGCAAATTCATCATCCGATTCAGAAAATGAAGAAGCACATCTCGTCTTGATGGCGACACATCATTCTGATGACGAAAACAATGAGGTTAGTAACGATAAACTTTCTTATGATCAGTTACACAATACCTTTGTTGAATTGCATGATATCTTCTTAAATATTTCTAAAATATATGCAATACAAGACAAGATCATCTCTTCTCTAGAAAGAAAAGCTAAAAGCATGCAAGAGGAGTTAGATCAAGTCAAAACCAAAGTGGATATTCAAAGAGATCTAAAAACTCTTGATAAACATGCAACACTTGAATCAATGATTGATGAAATAAATCAAGTGTTAAAGGAGCATGAAAAAGATACAAATGAGATGAATAAATTGTCAAGAATTCAAAGGTATATTACTCATAAAAGTTGTCATGGTTTGTTTGATCAAAGTAAGTCTAGTAGTATTAAAGAAATTATCTTTACTACATCAAGTAAATCATGTTACCTTGATCACACAAGGAGAGCACATAGTGATACTCAACCTAGAAGGGCATTTATCAAAACTTTCTATCATCTTAAAGAGAAAGTGCCTAACATGGAATTTAAGTGCTCTTACTATACTACTAATTATCATAGAAATAATGGAGTTCCCAATGAAAAATTCATATGGGATGTGGAAGGAACTAACCCAAAAGGACCCAAAGACTATTGGGTACCTCGAAAATACCATTAAGCTTCTTGTGCAGGTGTGCTTGAAGACCTTGTGATCAGAAATGTCATATACAAAGGATGGTCTTTCAAGACACAATATTAGAATATGGTATTGGTAAGAGAAATTTTAAAACTTTATATCTTTCAAAAGATATTAAGTAGAAGAATAATGCACTTTTAGGCATCTGCATTTACATCATATTTCTCTGTTAGATATATCATTCATGTAGTGCTTATCAAGTCTGCAATTTCAAGTTTCTGGATACAATAATCGATTACACAGAATGAGTAATCGGTTACAGGGATATTTTGGCCCAGGATTATTTCCAGAAAGCTTCAGTAATCGATTACTGGAAGTCTGTAATCAATTACATCAGGGCTAAAATGGAAAATAGTTGACTTTCAGAGTTTGGCTTATATTTTCATATATTTTGACTTGCTTACCCCTACTCCCTCCTGTTTATATGTCTATACTACTTGTTAGCATGTATGGAATATGCTTGGACTCTTTTTCTTTTTGGTGAAGTCAAAAGGGGGAGAAAGGGTCCTGTGCTTTGTAAAGATTATTTACAAGGAAAGCTACAAGTGGAACAAAAAGGGGGAGAAAAGTTCTGATGCACATTATTGTTTTGACATCAAAATTTGTATCATTATGCTTCCCTATATTTCGATTATCCTGGAATACTTTGTATGGCTTTTTCTTCTTTTTGATGATGTCAAAAGCGGGAGAAAAGTCTTATGTATGCTTGATCATTTTTCAGGATATTGTGCTTCAATTGCAAAACAAAGGGGGAGATATAATTGCAAAACTAAGGGGGAGATATACAAGACAAGAGAGAAAGTCTAATGATCAATCAATGTTCAAGCATGATGTTTGTCATCATCAAAAAGGGGGAGATTGTGAAGAAGGTATCGTCCTTGGACTCGGCTAAGGTTTTGATGAAGACAAACACATCACAAAAAGAAGGAAGGCTTCAGAAAAGAAAGGAAAGACTTCAAGAAAGAAAGGAAAGACTTCAAGAACCGGCTCAGAACGTCAAGATCAATCATCAAGGTTCTTGCTTTTAGTAAGTCTTGTTAACTTAGTGTGCTATGCTTTATTAAGGTTAATAATGCATTTGAAGGCTCATAAAAGATCAACTAATTGGGTATAATATGTTCTCACAAGTAAAACTTGGGAGGAACACTCAATTAGGCCTTGAACAGTCAAAAACTGAGTTCTGGACTGTCTGTAATCGATTACAGGTTGTATGTAATCGATTACACAGTTTGAATTTTGAATTCAAACTGCAACGATTAGTGTAATCGATTACCAGGTTGTTGTAATCAATTATGAGGTCGACAGATGTGTTATTTCATGAACCAATGTGTCTCAAAACGTTTGGGAAGCCTTGTGATGGTTCATGGACGACCTCTAGTGCCTATACAAAGTCCATAGACGCTCAGAAACATCAATGACTTGGTCCACAACTTTCATATTCATTAAAGTCATCATTCTGAGTTTCTGTTCTCTCATTTTCATAAGAACACACATGTTGTTCATCTTTTGAGAAACTCAGAATAAAAGAGCCTTCATTGTAATTTCTTGGAGCATACAAACTAAGATCAATCCAACTAGATTAAAGGATTGCATCAGCCACTGCAAGAACTTCTTCTTCATCTCTTGAATCGGTTTGATTCATTCACCGTGGTTTTCGGTGGTTGGAAAAAGGTCCACCGTAGTGTTCGATGGTTGTGGAAAAGGTTCTTTGAATCGGGTTTGATTTAAAGTCCGCCGTAGGGTTCGGTGATTGTGGAAAAGGTCCTTTGAATCAGGTTTGATTCATAGTCCTCCGTAGGGTTCGGCGTCATCAGTTAGTGGTTTGCCATCTAAGGTTTGACAAGAGTTCTTATGGTCCTTGGTGTAAGTGCTTGTAAGAAATCCTGATCATAGTGGAAAAATACTCAAGGGGTTTCTTGAGGGACTGGACATAGCCTTCGGTGGATAGAAGGTGAACCAGGATAAAACTATTGTGTGATTCTCTCTTCCTTCATCTTTTACTTTCAAGCAACGCTTTATTCCGCTGCATTCACAATCATCAATTGTGATTATCATTATCTTGGAAGCAACAAGTTTTGTAAAGGCGAAAACTGGAAGAACCTGATTCACCTCCCCCCTCTCAGGTTGCTATCTAGGCTTACATGACCTTCTTAGCTGCAACTTGCTTGCTTGTACTTCCCTTGCAGGCATCACTAACAAGGGTGGAAATATAATGGTGAGTACAGATAGCAACCTAAGAGGGGGTATGAATTAGGTTCTCACGTTTTTCGCCTTATTGAAATCGGATTACTTTCGGTTTGATTAGAATCACATTTGACAATTGTAAATGCAGCGGAATTATAACTCGCTGAAAGTAGATGATAAGGAATAAGAGAACCACACAAGGATTTTATCCTCGTTCACCTTCAACCACAAAAGGCTACGTCCTATCCCCCGTTCAGACTTGGGGATTTTTCCACTATTTATAAAGAATTCTTACAAGCACTCATACCAAGAACCTTAAGAAATCTTATCAACATTCAGAAAGCACACCACTTGCTGAATACCACCATTCACCGAACACTACGGTGAATTTCACTCTAACCAAGAATGAAGATGAAGAAGAGTTTTACACAGCTGAGTCAATCCTTCAATATTCGAATGGATGGAACATGCAAGTTATGCTTTAGGAAATCACATATGAAGGCTCTAGCAATTCTGAGTTCTTAATGTTTAAACAGCGTAAGTGTTCTTTGAAAATGAAAGATTATAAACTCAGAATAATTGGTCTAATGAATATGAAAGTTTTGTGTGTAGTTCTGAGCATCAATGGACTATTTATAGGCACTAGAGGTCGTCCATGAACCATCACAAGGCTTCCCAAACGTTTTGCGACGCATTGGTTCATGAAAAGACACATCTGCTGACTTGGTAATCGATCACATTAATTGGGGTAATCGATTACGCTATTTAGTCGTTGCAGTTTGAATTTCAAATTCAAACGTGTAATCAATTACAACCTTTGTGGTAATCGATTACTTGCCTATGTGTGGTAATCGATTAATAAAAGTGTGTAATCGATTACACTTAAGTCCAAATTCTAGTTTATTAAACTTTAAGCCCTAATTGAGTGTTTCTACCAAGTTTTAATTATGAAACCATGTTATACTCAATTTTTCAATTGTCTATGAGCCTTTATAAGTAAAGTAACCTTAAAAGCATAACATACCAAGATATGAAGACTTAGCTAAATCTAGAACCCTTGGATAATCTTTGAAGTCTGTTGAGCTGGTTCTTCTAAGTCTTCTTTTCTTCTTTTTGTAATGTATATTTGTCTTCATCAAAACTTCAGCCAGAGTTCAAGGACGAGACCTTCTTCATAATCTCCCCCTCTTTGATGATGGCAAACTCACATCTTGAAAGTTGAAGATCATTTACTTTAGGCTTTGCTTAAGTCATGTTGTGACTCCCCCTACCATGTGTAACTCCCCCTTTTTGTTCCACTTGCTGCATATCCTATAAAATGTTCAAAACAACACAGGACCTTTCTCCCCCTTTTGACTTCATCAAAAAGAAGAAAAGGCCAGCCATCTCACATATGCTAACACAAGTAGGATAAACATGCCAATCATAGGGAGCTATGCAAAGAAATCCAGAAAATATGAAAATTCAAACATAGTTATAATATTTCAAATAGCAAACAAACACACAAGTTAAGTAATTGTTAAACTAAGCTATTACAGACCAACAGGAAATTGTCATAGTAGTTAAAGTTATAAAAGTCTAAAAATCAGCAGGATCTTCAGACATGTCTACAGATGTAAAGGTGAAGTAGTAATGCATGCACTGAGTTGGTCGATGTCATGTTGCAACGGGGCATATATGGACTCTAACCGACCTTCCAAAAGGACAAAGCGAGATTGAACACTCTCGTCTATATGATTCAGACGTTGAGTAATCCGTAGTGCCATTAAATCCAAACGCTCTAGGATGAGTCTGGTGTCTAAACAGCAAATAGGAGAAATGGCAGAGAATGTGGAAGCAGATAGACCAGCAGATACGAAATCATTCTAGATGTCATTTCGGTAACGGTAGTTTCCATGACGATCTCGGATTATTCCCAGTTTTGGAGGATCCACAGGAGAAACACCATTAGAGCGATGAGAACTAGATGCCATAATGTAAAATTGGAAGTAAGGATTTTTAAGGTTTGGGTCAAAGATTAAGGCTCTGGAAACCGAGGAGAATCAATGATAATTGGGTGGTTTTGGTACTGGTGCGTCTAAGAAGGGGAAGATGAAGGCTTATGGTAACCAATTTGGAGAGAATGCAGATATGTATATCTAACGAGCATGTAATCGATTACATTAGTCAAGTAATTGACTACTGGAAGTTTATTTTGAATTTAAAATTCAAAACGTAAAAGGGTAATCGATTACTACAGTTTGGTAATCAATTACTACAGTTTGGTAATCGATTAGCAAAATTCTCTGGAATTTATCCTAGGCCAAAAATTTTGGTTAATCGATTACAACATATGAGTAATCAATTATTCAAAATCTCTGGAAAAATCCATGGGCCAAGATTTCATGGGTAATCGATTACAACCATTTGGTTAATCGATTACTCAAATTATCTAGAAAATTTCACAGGCCAAAAAAATTATGGTACTCGATCACAATATACGAGTAATCAATTACTTGAATTCTCTGTTAAAATTGTTGGGCCAGTATTTTCCATGTAATCGATGTGAAGAAGGACTTGCTCCTAACCCTGGCTGTGGTTTTGATGACGACAAACTCATCGGCAAAAAGAAGAAAACAAGACTTCAAAGAAACAAACGCTTCAAAGTCCATCAATTATCTAGAAGTCTTAGTATTAGGTGAGTTATGCTTCCAAAGGTCTATTAAAGCATAAAGGCTCTTAAAACACCTAATCTAATCAAGCTAAGTGTTTTCATAACTTAAAAGAAGTAGAAAACCTTAAGCCAATCTCAAAGAAACAAGTTTCTGGAAAATGGGCTTCTGTGTAATCGATTACAGCATTATGGTAATCGATTACACCTAGGCAAGTAATCGATTACTCATGGCTTGTGATCGATTACATGTTTGAATTTCAAATTCAAACTGAAACGGCTATTAGTGTAATCGATTACACTAAGTGATGTAATCGATTACACACACGAAAAGTTGCATCTTTTCATGAACCATTGTGTCCCAAACCTTTTGAAAAGGGTTGTGATGCTTCAAGGACGTTTCCCTTGCCTATATAAAGTCCATTTGAGTCCAGAACACATAACATACACAAGAGAACACACAACACATGAGAAAATCATATTAGGCCAAAAGCTTTGTCAAAATTAGTTCATCTTTTAGAACTTAAACATTCAAGAGCCTAGATTCTGAGTCCATGATCTTCATGTTCATAAGAACACTTTAGTTTTTCATATCTTGAGGAACTCAGAATCCTATTATGCTTAAAAGCCTTAAAGCATAATTTCTCATGATCAATCCACTTGTATGTTAAAGGATTGATACAGCCAATTGTAAACTCTTCTTCATCCCTTTCTGTAAGGTTGGGTTTTCACCGTAGTTCTCGGTGAAGGGTTGTTGTCACTGAAAGTGGTTTACTTTCAGGGTTTCAATTGAAGGCAGGTTAGTCTTCAAGGTCTGAAGGTAGTTTGCCTTCAGGAACTGAAAGCGGTTTGCTTTCAAGGGCTGTTGAAAGTGGTTTGCTTTCACAGCGTATTGATAGAAATTCTTGGGGTCCTTGGGTTAGGAACTTGTAAGAGATTTTTATCAATAGTGGAAAAATCCTCAAGGGGTTTTCTTGAGGGACTGGACGTAGCCTTCGGTGGATTGAAGGTGAACCAGGATAAAATCTTGTGTGTGATTTCTTCTATCCTTCATATTTACTTTCAAGCATCGCTCAATTCCGCTGCAATCATAGCGATCATTTCGTGATCATCATTATATTGAAAGTAACAATTTCAATAAGGCGAAAATCGGGGCAACACTGATTCACCCCCCCCCCCTCTCAGGTTGCTATCTGTACTAACAATTGGTATCAGAGCGGAAATTTAGGTAAGTTATTCCTAAGATCCGGGAAAAGATGGCATCCTCTTCCAATCATGGAACAAATGAAGGATTCAACATAAACAGGCCACCATTCTTCAATGGAGAACATTATGACTTCTGGAAAATCAAGATGAAGATATTCATAAAGTCATTAGACACAGGAATATGGAAAGCCATTGAAGAAGGTCCCTTTGTGCCTGTAACAACAGATGAAGAAGGAACTTCACAACCAAAATCAGAAAGTACTTGGAGTGAAGAAGAAAAGAAGAAGGTTCAATATGATCTCAAAGGAATGAACATCCTTACATCTGCTCTTGGCATGGACGAATTTTTCAGAGTATCAACGTGCACTTCATCTAAAGAAATTTGGAATACGTTGATGGTGACTCATGAAGGAACAGATGAAGTCAAGAGATCAAAGATAAATACTCTATCTCAGGAATATGAAATGTTCAGAATGCTTCCAGGAGAAAAGGTACTAGATATGCAAAAACGATTCACTCATTTGATTAATCATTTGATTGCTCTTGGAAAACAATTTTCAAACAGTGACTTGAACATGAAAGTTCTAAGATCACTTACAAGAGTATGGCAACCAAAAGTTACAGCCATCTCTGAGAAGAAGAGTTTATCAAATATGACTCTTGCAACTCTTTTTGGAAAACTCCAAGAACATGAGTTGGAATTGAATCGTTTAGAAGAGCATGAACAACATGAGAAGAAGCATCGATCAATTTCTTTAAAGGCAAAAGAAAGCATCAAAGAAGATTATGATGCAGACTCTGAAGAAGAAGATAATGGAAATTTGAATCTTCTAGTAAAGAACTTAGGAAAGTTTCTTAAAAGAAAAGGTGTCAAATTCAACAACAATAAATCTTTCCAAAGGAACAATGAGTCTTCTTCGTCTCAAAAGATCACATGTTTCGAATGTGGCAAGCCTGGACACTTCAAGTCAGATTGTCCAAATCTTCAGAAGAAGAAACATGGTCTAAGAGAGAAATTCGAGAAAAAGGATCAACCTACTCGAAGAGCATATTTGGCTTGGGATGATAATGAAGTAAGTTCATCATCAGACTCTGACAAAGAAGAAGCACAAGTTGCTTTGATGGCCTCACATGACTCAGATGTTAAAGATTCCCAGGTTAGTAATAATTCTATGTCTTCTCATGATTTAAAGTTTGCTATGGAGAATATGTTTAAATTATGTCAAGAATTTTCCAAGATTAGCACTAAGCAAAATGATTTGATTTCATCCTTAGAAAGTAAGTGTAGAACCTTACAAGAGGAATTAGACATAGTGAAATCTAAACTAGATATTACACATAAATGCACTAAGTGTAATTCTTTAGAAGAAAAGATAGATAATCTTCAACAAAGAGTAAATAACTTCAATAAAGGAAAACAAAAGTTAGATGATATTCTAAGTGTATAAAGACATTCAAATGACAAGTCAGGTCTAGGATATACTTCTCACCCAAAGACTAAGGAAGTCAAGAAGACTGTGTTTGTAAAACCAAACATGATGGAAAGATCTTCTAAAGGTATTAAGAGCAATTCATCTAGAAGTATGAACAATAGAAAGAACAACTTTAATAGACCTCCTAAGAAGACCCATTCCTCTCCTAGACAAACATCTAGTTACAATCATTACTCTTGTACGTATTGTAACAAAGTAGGACATACCCCTAGTAGATGTTACTATAAACATGTAGGAATACCAAATAGGGAATACATTTGGGTTAGAAAGGATGTTAACTTAGAAGGACCCAAAACTTGTTGGGTTCCTAATACCCATGTCTAAACTTTGTCATGTAGGTGTGTATGAAAGCAGCAAAGGATTTATGGTATCTTGATAGTGGCTTCTCATCACACATGACAGGAGACAAAACCAAATTTTCATTTCTTATACCTAGAGAAAAAGGTTTTTTCACATATGGTAACAATCAAAAGGGAAAGATACTCGGTATTGGAAGAATAGGTACACCCCCTCAAACAGTCATCGATAAAGTTCTTTACGTTGATGGTTTTTGATGCATAATCTTCTGAGTATTAGTCAACTATGTGATAAAGGTTTGAAAGTTGGTTTTATTAATGATATATGTGTTGTGAAAGATGTGAAAACTAAAGAAATTAAGTTTTCTGGGTATAAAGTAAATAAAGTCTTCATGATCTCCTTGGAAGAAATTCCACAAAATGTGAGATGCCTTTTGGCCAAGAATAATAGTGATTCATGGCTATGGCATAGAAGACTTGCTCATATTCACATAGATCATTTAAACAAACTAGTCAGGCATGATCTAGTTGTTGGGCTTCCAAAGATAAAATTCGAGAAAGACAAGCTTTGTGATGCATGTCAAAAAGGGAAGCAAACCAGAACATCCTTCAAACCAAAGAACATAGTTTCGTCTTCAAGGCCCCTTCAATTGTTACATATGGATTTGTTCGGACCATCTAGAACAAAAAGCCTCGGAGGTAATTTCTATGCACTTGTTATTGTTGATGATTTCTCTAGATTTACATGGACATTGTTTTTGTCTCATAAGAATGAAGCCTTCAATGCATTCAAAAGATATGCAAGGCTTGTTCAAAATGAGAAGTCTTTAAAGATCTCTTCTATTAGAAGTGATCATGGTGGAGAATTTCAGAATCAACAATTCCAAGAACTATGTGATGAAAATGGAATATCATATAATTTCTCTACTCCGAGAACACCACAACAAAATGGTGTTGTAGAAAGGAAGAATAGATTACTTGAAGAATTAGCAAGGACCATGCTAAGTGAATCAAGTCTCCCTAAATATTTCTGGGCTGATGCTGTAAGTACTGCTTGCTATGTTTCCAATAGAGTTCTTATTAGACCTATTCTTAAGAAAACCCCCTATGAACTCTACAAAGGAAGGAAACCAAACATCTCTCATCTACATGCTTTTGGATCAAAATGCTTTGTCTTGAATAATGGAAAGGAAAACCTTGGTAAGTTTGATGAAAAATCTGATGAAGGTATATTCCTTGGTTATACTCTAACAAGCAAAGCATATAAAGTCTTTAACAAGAAAACTCTATCCGTGGAAGAATCCATACATGTTTCTTTTGATGAATCTAAATCTTCAATAGAAGATAAAGTCAATCTTCCAGATAATGAAGAAGAAGATATCATTGTAAGTGAAGATTCTCAAAAGGATGGAGATCAGAATCCAATACAAGAAGAGCACATTGAAAGTAATACTTATCAACTTCCAAAGGAATGGATAACCCATAAGGATCATCCAGTTGATAATATTATTGGTGATATTTCTAGAGGCGTTTCTACAAGGCTACGCTTAAATGATTCAGTTTTGAATATGGCCTTTGTCTCTCAGATAGAACCATCAAAAGTAAATGATGCTCTAGAGGATGAATATTGGATTGTAGCAATGCAGGAAGAACTAAACCAATTTGAAAGGAATCAAGTTTGGGAACTTGTCCCTAAGCCTAGTGATAAACATGTTATTGGAACAAAGTGGGTATTTAGGAATAAATTAGATGAAAATAGTATCATAGTTAGGAACAAAGCAAGATTAGTTGCTCAAGGCTATAATCAAGAAGAAGGTATAGATTTTGATGAAACTTATGCACCAGTAGCAAGGTTGGAAGCCATAAGATTGTTATTAGCGTATGCTTGTTCTTTAAATTTTCCTTTGTATCAAATGGACGTCAAAAGTGCTTTCCTGAACGGATACATTCAAGAAGAAGTCTATGTGAAGCAACCTCCAGGATTTGAAGATCCAAAGTTTCCTTCACATGTCTTCAGATTAAAGAAAGCACTCTATGGTCTTAAGCAAGCCCCTCGTGCATGGTATGATAGATTAAGTACTTTCCTTTGTGATAAAGGACTTCAAAAAGGCAAGGCTGATACAACCTTGTTCATCAAAAGAACCAAAGGTAATACCTTATTAGTTCAAATTTATGTTGATGATATTATCTTTGGTGCAACTAACGAATCTCTTTGTAAAGATTTCTCTAATATGATGCAAGAAGAATTTGAGATGTCCATGATGGGACAATTAAATTTCTTTCTTGGGTTGCAAATCAAGCAATCAAATGATGGAATATTCATCAATCAATCAAAGTTTTGCAAGGAATTATTAAAGAAATATGATTTGGATGATTGCAAAGCCATAGCTACACCAATGGGGTCTAACACGTATCTAGATCAAGATGAATCCGGTGTTCAAGTTGATATTACCAAATATAGAGGTATGATCGGATCTCTTCTATACTTAACTGCAAGTAGACCTGATATTATGTTTAGTGTGTGTCTATGTGCTAGATATCAAGCATCTCCTAGGGAATCACATTTGAGTTCTGTTAAACGAATTTTCAAATATTTGAAAGGAACTACAAATGTTGGTTTGTGGTATCCCAAAGGAAGTGTATGTGATTTGATTGGGTATTATGATTCTGATTATGCTGGTTGTAAAACTGAAAGAAAAAGTACAAGTGGTACTTGTCACTTGTTAGGAAATGCTCTTGTCTCTTGGTCTTGCAAGAAACAAGCATGTGTTTCTCTAAGTACTGCAGAAGCAGAATACATTGCTGCAGGAAGTTGTTGTGCACAAACTCTATGGCTCAAACAACAACTCAAAGATTATGGCTTAGAGCTGGGCTGCATTCCAATCAAATGTGACAACACAAGTGCCATTAATCTCACTAAAAACCCTATCATGCATTCTCGAACTAAGCATATTGATATACGACATCATTTTCTTCGAGATCATGTTATGAGGAAAGATATTGAGATTTCATTTGTGGATACACATAATCAATTAGCAGATATCTTTACTAAGCCTCTTCCTAAGGAATCATTCTTCAAGATAAGAAGAGAATTAGGCATAATAGATGAGCATGACATTTAAGGTAACATGTTATTTGCATAATCTTTATGATGAATATATGTTTATATGCATTTGGATAGATTATGTGCTTAAGTGTTTATATTTAAATATGTTACAAAAGACTCTAGAGCCTAGAACTTATAAAATTGTCATAGTAATCGATTACCATAAGTCTTGTAATCGATTATCCAAGCTCTCAGTCCTCGTGCCTGTTATAACTATCTGAATAATCGATTATCATAACTGCTATAATCGATTACATGTTCAAAATTTGAAATTTTTCAAATTTGCAACTGATGTAATCGATTACCCTAACTGCAGTAATCGATTACATGATCGAAAAACTGCCAGAATTTCAATTTTCCCTCCACTTTTTGAAATTCAATCTCAGTATAACTGCTCTGTAATCGATTACCCAAACTGCTGTAATCGATTACATTCTCAAACTATTTATACCAGCCTTCGATCATGTTCAAGTTTGTCTTCTTATCCTCATCATTCTGATCTCTCCACAATGACTTCCTCCCTTTGCCTATCTTCAGCTTTTTGTCCCCATAATCCTTTGAATTTCTCACGTCTTCTTCCTACCTCTGCTGAGAAAACTCGGTTTATTTCTCACTTTCTCAAACAATCAATTCGAACCCCCACTTATGCCAACTTAGTTTCCTTCATCGAAGCCGGCCTAACATTCCCTGCTTTACCAGGAGATCAATATCTTGATAATTTCATTACATCAACCACACCCTATTATCCAGAGTTGGTCAAAGTGTTCTATTGTAACTTGGAAGTTGAAGGCACAATTATTACCTCTTCTGTAATTATATGGCATCCTTCATGGTCACGCCATTAACTGGACCTTCTTAGTGATGCATCATATGCTTACTTGCAGAACTAAAGCACAATCATTTCCCTATGCTCCTAGTATCACTCGTCTTCTCTTTCAATCTGGGGTTCCCATTGCCGACTCCCATGATGTTCGCTCTTCAAATTACAAGTGTGTTAATTCTAGGATACTATCGAGCTTAGGCTTATTTCATGACTATGGAATTGATACTCTTTCCTGGTTACTTCATTATGACGGCATTGACATCTTGTCCGATGATGAAGACATGTCTGATGACTCTTAGTTTTATAAGCCTTTGTCTAATTCACCGTTGTTGTTTGTAACTTATGCATTTGCTCTCTTATATATATAAGTGCTGGTTGTTCATGTTTTTGTTTACCCCTGTTCCCCCATGCTTTATGTTGCAATATACTTGTATGGATATATGTATGCCTGTACATTATTGGCCTTTTCTTCTTTTTGATGACGTCAAAAGGGGGAGAAAGGTTGTATGCTCTTAAAGATCATATGCAGGATTTCAACAAGTACATTAGAAAGGGGGAGAAATGCTAGACATACTAGATTCCATCAAAAAGGGGGAGTTCTGCATCACAAATGCATATATGATCTTCAAGTATCAAGAATGTGTTTGCCATCATCAAAAAGGGGGAGATTGTGAAGAAGGTCTTGCTCCTGACCCTGGCTGTGGTTTTGATGACGACAAACTCATCGGCAAAAAGAAGAAAAGAAGACTTCAAAGAAACAAATGCTACAAAGTCCATCAATTATCTAGAAGTCTTAGTATTAGGTGAGTTATGCTTCCAAAGGTCTATTAAAGCATAAAGGCTCTTAAAACACCTAATCTAATCAAGCTAAGTGTTTTCATAACTTAAAAGAAGTAGAAAACCTTAAGCCAATCTCAAAGAAACAAGTTTCTGGAAAATGGGCTTCTGTGTAATCGATTACAGCATTATGGTAATCGATTACACCTAGGCAAGTAATCGATTACTCATGGCTTGTAATCGATTACATGTTTGAATTTCAAATTCAAACTGAAACGGCTATTAGTGTAATCGATTACACTAAGTGATGTAATCGATTACACACACGAAAAGTTGCATCTTTTCATGAACCATTGTGTCCCAAACCTTTTGAAAAGGGTTGTGATGCTTCAAGGACGTTTCCCTTGCCTATATAAAGTCCATTTGAGTCCAGAACACATAACATACACAAGAGAACACACAACACATGAGAAAATCATATTAGGCCAAAAGCTTTGTCAAAATTAGTTCATCTTTTAGAACTTAAACATTCAAGAGCCTAGATTCTGAGTCCATGATCTTCATGTTCATAAGAACACTTTAGTTTTTCATATCTTGAGGAACTCAGAATCCTATTATGCTTAAAATCCTTAAAGCATAATTTCTCATGATCAATCCACTTGTATGTTAAAGGATTGATACAGCCAATTGTAAACTCTTCTTCATCCCTTTCTGTAAGGTTGGGTTTTCACCATAGTTCTCGGTGAAGGGTTGTTGTCACTGAAAGTGGTTTACTTTCAGGGTTTCGATTGAAGGCAGGTTAGTCTTCAAGGTCTGAAGGTAGTTTGCCTTCAGGAACTGAAAGCGGTTTGCTTTCAAGGGCTGTTGAAAGTGGTTTGCTTTCACAGGGTATTGATAGAAATTCTTGGGGTCCTTGGGTTAGGAACTTGTAAGAGATTTTTATCAATAGTGGAAAAATCCTCAAGGGGTTTTCTTGAGGGACTGGACGTAGCCTTCAGTGGATTGAAGGTGAACCAGGATAAAATCTTGTGTGTGATTTCTTCTATCCTTCATATTTACTTTCAAGCATCGCTCAATTCCGCTGCAATCATAGCGATCATTTCGTGATCATCATTATATTGAAAGTAACAATTTCAATAAGGTGAAAATCGGGGCAACACTGATTCACCCCCCCCCCCTCTCAGGTTGCTATCTGTACTAACAATCGATTACTGAAATGTAAGTAATCGATTACTTAGTTTGAAAATTTCTAGTTTGGATAATTTTTAAAGAATTTTGTGAAGAAGGAAGGTATTTACTATGAACCTAACATATAAACACATAATCAAACATCAATTTCATCCAAAATTCATAATTCTCTTCTTATTTTGAAGAAAGACTCTCTAGTTAAAGGTTTGGTAAAAATGTCAGCTAATTGAGTATGTGATTCCACAAATGCAAGTTCAATGTCCTTCTACAGAACATGATCACGAAGAAAATGATGTCTAATGTCAATATGCTTTGTTCGTGAATGCATGATGGGATTCTTTGTGAGATTAATGGAAGTGGTATTGTCGCATCTGATAGGAACGCATCCCAAGTCTAAGCCATAGTCTTCCAGTTGTTTTTTTAGCCATAATATCTGGGCAAAACAACTTCCTGCAACTATGTACTTTGCCTCTGCTATGCTTAGTGCAACACAGGCTTTTTTCTTACAAGACATAGAGACTAGTGCATTTCCTAACAGGTGACAAGAGCCACTGGTGCTTTTTCTTTCAGTTTTGCAGCCAGCAAAATCTGAGTCAAAATATCTGATTAGGTCACAAACACCTCCTTTGGGATACCACACTCCCACATTTGTAGTTCCTTTTAAGTATTTGAAAATACGCTTTACTGAACTCAAATGGGATTCCCTAGGGGATGCTTGATACTGAGCACAAAGACACACACTAAACATTATATCAGGTCTACTTGCAGATAAATAAAGCAAGGATCCGATCATACCTCTATATTTAGTGATTTCCACATGGATGCCAGATTCATCTTGATCTAGGTATGTGTTAGACCCCATCGGTGTGGCTATGGCCTTACAATCATCCAAATCATATTTCTTTAAAAGTTCCTTGCAGAATTTGGATTAATTGATGAATATTCCGTCCTTTGATTCCTTTATTTGCAATCCTAAGAAGTAATTTAGCTTGCCCATCATGGACATCTCAAATTCTTCTTGCAACATATTTGAGAATTCCTTGCACAAAGATTCATTAGTGGATCCAAATATAATATCATCGACGTAAATTTGAACAAGTAAAGTATTACCTTTTGTTCTTTTAATGAACAAGGTTGTGTCTACTTTACCTTTTTGGAACCCTTTGTCACATAGAAATGTGCTTAATCTGTCGTACCACGCTCGTGGTACTTGCTTTAAACCATAAAGAGCTTTCTTTAGCTTGTATACGTGTGAAGGGAATTTGGGATCTTCAAATCCTGGACTATTTATAGGCACTAAAGGTCTTCCATGAACCATCAGAAGGCTTCCCAAACGTTCTGGGACGCATTGGTTCATGAAAAGACACATCTGCTGACTTGGTAATTGATTACATTAATTAGGGTAATCGATTACGCTATTTAGTTGTTGCAGTTTGAATTTCAAATTCAAACATGTAATCAATTACAACCGTTGTGGTAATCGACTACTTGCCTATGTGTGGTAATCGATTACTTAAAGCGTGTAATCGATTACACTTAAGTCCAAATTCTAGTTTATTAAACTTTAAGCCCTAATTGAGTGTTTCTACCATGTTTTAATTATTAAACCATGTTATACTCAATTATTCAATTGTCTATGAGCCTTCATAAGTAAAGTAACCTTAAAAGCATAACTTACCAAGATATGGAGACTTAGCTAAATCTAGAACCCTTGGATAATCTTTGAGGTCTGTTGAGCTGGTTCTTCTAAGTCTTCTTTTCTTCTTTTTGTAATGTATGTTTGTCGTCATCAAAACTTCAGCCAGGGTTCAAGGACGAGACCTTCTTTTGTAATTTATGTTTGACATTGATGCTTGTCCTCGGAGCGAAGGTTGGGGTATGATGTTAGAAATGAAAAACATGGAAGATAAATTGCACTGCTTTGCTGGATCCACCAGATCTGCTTCACCAGGAAAAGAAAATGCATATTTTGTTTTATATCTCAGAAAGGCATTTGGGATCAATGATCTTTCCATGCCAGTCCGAGGACGTATTGCCTTGGCTTGTACTTCAGTGGGAACCTTAGAGGTTATTGAGTTTTTCTCCAGCACCTGAGTCTCAGAAGCCTTATGGCTGCAATGGCTTGAGTGTGAAGAAGGTCTTGCTCCTGACCCTGGCTGAGGTTTTGATGACGACAAACTCATCGGCAAAAAGAAGAAAAGAAGACTTAGAGGAAACAGCGCTATAAAGTTCATCATTTACCTAGAAGTCTTAGTTTAGGTGAGTTATGCTTCTAAAGGCTTCTCAAAGCATAAAGGCTCCTTAAAACATCTAAACTAATCAAGCTCAATGTTTTCATAACTTAAAAGAAGTAGAAATACTTAAGCCGATCTTAAAAGATCAAGTTTCTGGATGTTGGACTTAAGTGTAATCGATTTCAGCTTTCTGGTAATCGATTACACCTAGGCAAGTAATCGATTACTTCTTGCTTGTAATTGATTACATGTTTGAATTTGAAATTCAAACTGTAATGGCTATTAGTGTAATCGGTTACCTAAGTGATGTAATCGATTGCACACACGAAAAGTTGCATCTTTTCATGAACCATTGTGTCTCAAACCTTTTGGGAAGGGTTGCATTGGTTGAAGGACGTTTCCCCTTGCCTATATAAAGTCCATTTGAGTCCAGAAGATAACAACACATGAGAATATTACATTAGGCCAAAGCTTTGTCAAAATAGTTCATTCATTAAGTCTTTTAGCACTTAAACTTTCAAAGAGCCTAAATTCTGAGTTCATGATCTTCATGATTAAAAGAACACTCTAGTTGTTCATATCTTGAGGAACTCAGAATCTTATTATGCTTAAGAGCCTTAAAGCATAAATTCTCATAATCAATCCACTTGTATGATTAAGGATTGATACAGCCAAATTGTAAACTCTTCTTCATCTCTTTCTGATAGATTGAGTATTCACCGTGGATCTCGGTGAAGGGTTGTTGTTACTGAAAGTGGTGTACTTTCAGGGTGTTGATTGAAGGTGGTCTAGCCTTCAAGGTCTGAAGGTTGTTTGCCTTCAGGAACTGAAAGTGGTATACTTTCAGGGGCTGTTGAAAGTGGTATACTTTCACAGGAAATTGATAGAAATTCTTAGGGTCCTTGGTGTAAGAACTTGTAAGAGATTTTTATCAATAGTGGAAAAATCCTCAAGGGATTTTCTTGAGGGACTGGACGTAGCCTTCGGTGGATAGAAAGTGAACCAGGATAAAATTCCGTGTGTGAATTCTTCTACCCTTCATCTTTACTTTCAAGCAATGCTTATTTCCGCTGCAATCGTTTGCATTTACATTTATCTTGAAAGTAAGAAGGTATTAAGGCGAAAATCGGGTAAACCTGATTCATCCCCCCTCTCAGGTTGCTATCTATACTAACAATTGGTATCAGAGCGTAAGTTTAGGTAAGTTGCTCCTAAGATCCGGGAAAAGATGGCATCCTCTTCCAATCATGGAACCAGTGAAGGTTTCAACATAAACAGGCCACCATTCTTCAATGGAGAACACTATGACTTCTGGAAAATCAAGATGAAAATCTTCATAAAGTCATTAGACGCGGGAATCTGGAAAGCCATTGAAGAAGGTCCCTTTGTGCCTGTAGAAGAAGTTGAAGGAAGTTCACGACCAAAATCAGAAAACACTTGGAATGAAGAAGAAAAGAAGAAGGTTCAATATGATCTCAAAGGAATGAATATTCTTACATCTGCTCTTGGCATGGATGAGTTTTTCAGAGTATCAACATGTACAACATCGAAAGAAATATGGGATATGATAAGGAAAATCGCAAGTGCACGATTAAACTATCGCGTAATAGAAAGATCGAACCCAAGGGATAGGTGTTCTTATTATTATAAAATTTAGTACTAAAACAGAAAAATAAAAGATGAATATTTGTTGTTGGTTTGAGAACTAGAAAGAAACAATAGCATAAAACAATAAAAGAAAGAGATGATGAACATTAAGCTCTTGGGTTGGTTTACATAGTCTATAAAAACATGCTAGCAATCTCTTACTAAATTCCTGAATTATAAAACCAATATCATGATGCTATAGCCTAGTGTAACTACAAGTTAATTCCTTAAGCATTGTAGATCTTTCTTTTTAATTACTAAACCCAATTCCTTGGCACCTAGTTAACTAAAGAAGAAGATGAAGAAGATGTTCAGGCCAACATAAAGTTACGTCCTTCCTAATTCCTTAGCGAAGTATACTTATAACCTTTTTTATTACCTAGTTCCCTTACTACTCACCAAATGGCCTTATGTAATAAGTAATAAGCAAAACCTCTTGGGATCCACAAGATAGAAATTAAGCATAAGGTAATAAAACATGAATGGAAATAAAATTCAGAAATGTAAGAAATAACTAGAACATGTATTATAAACTAAAACAACCCAAAAACTTAGAAGAATTTAGCCAAGCATGGCTAAAGGAGTCATTGAATTACCCTGGATAGGAGCTCAAATATGGCTTCCCACAAGTCCTAGGAACAATTCTCAAGAGGAAGAAAGAGAGAATACTTGTTGTATTCTAAGTAGGTGTGCTTTACAAGTGAAGAGAAAGGTCCTATTTATAGTAAAATTCTGGGCTCCAGCGCCTGAGCGCTGGCATTTCCAACACCTGGGCGCTAGGATGCATTAAAAATCCACTTTCTACCCGAGGCCCAGCGCTTGAGCGCTGGCTTTCCAATGCTTGGGCGCTGGGTCAACATCTGACTCATCAGCCAGTCAGAACCCCAGCGCTGGAGCGCTGGGATCCCAACGCTGGAGCGTTGGGACGCTGCTTCTTCATCTTCAAGCTTTTTCTTCCTTCTTCATTCATGGTAGTGGGTTTTGATTGCCATAAAATGCTACTACTCAGCCTTGTTTAATTCTGAAACCTTTCCTCCACTAACATCAATTCCTTCAACATTATTTTCCATGTGCTAATTAGAGAGTGATTCTTCATATTCTTCTTTTCCACTTTGGTCCTCTCTTGGTTAGCACTTCAATTCAAGCCCTCATATCCACTCAATCTTCACTTTAAGTCCTCCACTCTTGAACTTTTACAATTTGGTCCCTGACTTCCTGAAACTTTACACATTGGTCCCTGGACAAAAATGATAACTAAACCAGCTTTTCCTAAAAATATAAAATTGCTATAAAAATTCCTAAAAATATAAAATAAAGCTAGAAAAACAAATAAAATCTAATCTATATGCAAAATGCAAAATAAATATAAAATCTATATAAAAACAATAAAAAACCTATATGTGACTCAAAAATAATAAAATAAAAAGACTAAAAACTACCTAAAAACATCATATAAAATCCACTCATCAGGATACGTTGATGGTGACTCATGAAGGAACAGATGAAGTCAAGAGATCAAAAATCAATACTCTATCTCAAGAATATGAAATGTTCAGAATGCTTCCAGGAGAAAAGGTATTGGATATGAAAAAATGATTCACTCATTTGATTAACCATTTGATTGCTCTTGGTAAACAGTTTTCAAACAGTGACTTGAACATGAAAGTTCTAAGATCACTCACAAGAGCATGGAAACCAAAGGTTACGGCCATTTCAGAGAAGAAGAGTTTATCAAATATGACTCTTGCAACTCTCTTTGGAAAACTCCAAGAACATGAGTTGGAATTGAATCGTTTGGAGGAGCATGAACAACATGAGAAGAAGTATCGATCCATTTCCCTAAAGGCAAAAGAAAGCATCAAAGATGATTATGATGAAGATTCTGAAGAAGAAGATAATGGGAATATGAATCTTCTAGTGAAGAACTTTGGAAAGTTTCTCAAAAGAAAAGGTATGAAATTTAACAATAACAGATCTTTCCAAAGGAATAATGACTCCTCATCTTCTCAAAAGATCACATGCTTCGAATGTGGTAAACTTGGACATATCAAGTCAGAATGTCCAAATCTTCAAAAGAAGAAACATGGTCTAAAGGACAAATTTGAAAAGAAGGATCAATCCACACGAAGAGCATACTTGGCTTGGGATGAAAATGAAGTAAGTTCATCATCAGATTCTGACAAAGAAGAAGCACAAGTTGCATTGATGGCTTCACATGATTCAGATGTTGAAGATACCCAGGTGTGTATGAAAGCGGCAAAGGATTTATGGTATCTTGATAGTGGCTGCTCATCACACATGACATGAGACAAAATAAAGTTCTCTTTACTTATACCTAGAGAAAAGGGATTTGTCACATATGGAAACAATCAAAAGGGAAAGATACTTGGTATTGGAATAATAGACACACCCCCTCAACAGTCATCGATAAAGTTCTTTATGTTGATGGTTTGATGCATAATCTTCTAAGTATCAGTCAACTCTGTGACAAAGGTTTGAAAGTTGGTTTCATTAATGATATCTGTGTAGTAAAAGATGTGAAAACTAAAGAGATTAAGTTTTCCGGATATAAAGTCAATAAGGTCTTCATGATATCCTTGGATGAAATTCCACAAAATGTCAGATGCCTTTTGGCCAAGAACAATAGTGATTCATGGCTATGGCATAGAAGACTGGCTCATATACACATAGATCATTTAAACAAACTAGTCAAGCATGATCTAGTTGTTGTACTTCCAAAGATAAGATTCGAGAAAGACAAGCTTTGTGATCCATGTCAAAAGGGGAAGCAAACCAGAACGTCTTTCAAGCCAAAGAACATAGTCTCAACTACAAGACCTCTCCAATTACTACATATGGATATGTTCGGACCATCAAGAACTAAAAGTCTCGGAGGTAATCTTTATGCTCTTGTTATTGTTGATGATTTCTCTAGATTTACCTGGACATTATTCTTTCCTCATAAGAATGAAGCCTTCAACGCATTCAAAAGATACGCAAGGCTAGTTCAAAATGAAAAGGCTTTAAAGATCTCTTCTATTAGAAGTGATCATGGTGGAGAATTTCAGAATCATCAATTTCAAGAATTATGTGATGAGAATGGAATATCACATAACTTACTCTACTCCAAGAACACCACAACAAAATGGTGTTGTAGAAAGGAAGAACAGACTACTTGAAGAATTAGCAAGAACCATGCTAAGTGAATCAAATCTTCGTAAATACTTCTGGGCTGATGCTGTAAGTACTGCTTGCTATGTTTCCAATAGAGTTCTTATTAGACCTATTCTGAAGAAAACCCCCTATGAACTCTACAAAGGAAGGAAACCAAATATCTCTCATCTACATGCTTTTGGATCCAAATGCTTTGTCTTAAACAATGGAAAGGAAAACCTTGGTAAGTTTGATGAAAAGTCTGATGAAGGTATATTCCTTGGTTATTCCCTATCGAGCAAAGCATATAGAGTCTTTAACAAGAAAACTCTTTCTATGGAAGAATCCATACATGTTTCCTTTGATGAGTCTAACTCTTCAAAAGAAGATATAGTCAACCTTCCAGATAATGATGAAGAAGATATCCTCATTAATGAAAACTCTCAAAAGGAAAAAGATCAAGATCCAATACAAGAAGAGCATATTGAAGATAACACTTATCAACTACCAAAGGAATGGAGAACCCACAAGGATCATCCAGTTGATAATATCATTGGAGATATTTTTAGAGGTGTTTCTACAAGGCTACGCTTAAATGATTCAGTTTTGAATATGGCCTTTGTCTCTCAAATAGAACCCTCAAAAGTGAATGATGCTCTGGAGGATGAGTATTGGATTGTGGCAATGCAGGAAGAACTAAACCAATTTGAAAGGAATCAAGTTTGGGAACTTGTTCATAAGCCCACTGACAAGCATGTCATTGGAACAAAGTGGGTATTCAGAAATAAACTCGATGAAAATGGTATTATTGTTAGGAACAAAGCAAGGTTGGTTGCACAAGGATATAATCAAGAAGAAGGCATTGATTTTGATGAAACCTATGCACCAATAGCAAGGTTGGAAGCCATAAGACTTCTGTTGGCGTATGCTTGTTCTTTAAACTTTCCATTATATCAAATGGATGTTAAAAGTGCTTTCCTGAACGGATTCATTCAATAAGAAGTCTATGTGAAGCAACCTCCAGGATTTGAAGATCCCAAGTTTCCTTCACATGTCTTCAGATTAAAGAAGGTACTCTATGGTCTTAAACAAGCCCCTCGTGCATGGTATGAAAGATTAAGCACATTCCTTTGTGAGAAAGGATTCCAAAAGGGTAAGGCTGACACAACCTTGTTTATCAAAAGAACCAAAGGTAATACTTTATTAGTTCAAATATATGTAGATGATATTATTTTTTGTGCAACTAACGAATCTCTGTGTAAGGATTTCTCTAACATGATGCAAGAAGAATTTGAGATGTCCATGATGGGACAATTAAATTTCTTTCTAGGATTTCAAATTAAGCAATCACGTGATGGGATATTCATCAACCAATCAAAGTTTTGCAAGGAACTTTTAAAGAAATATGGTTTAGATGATTGCAAAGCCATAGCCTCACCAATGGGGTCTAACACATATCTAGATCAAGATGAATCCGGTGTTCAAGAAGACATTACCAAATACAGAGGTATGATCGGATCTCTTCTATATTTAACTGCAAGTAGACCTGATATAATGTTTAGTGTGTGTCTATGTGCTAGATATCAAGCATCTCCTAGGGAATCACATTTGAGTTCAGTCAAACGGATTTTCAAATATCTGAAAGGAACTACAAATGTTGGTCTGTGGTATCCCAAAGGGAGTGTTTGTGATTTGATTGGATATTCTGATTCAGATTATGCTGGATGTAAAACTGAAAGAAAAAGTACAAGTGGTACTTGTCACTTGTTGGGAAATGCTCTTGTTTCTTGGTCTTGTAAGAAAGAAGCATGTGTTGCTCTAAGTACTGCTGAAGCAGAATACATTGCTGCAGGAAGTTGTTGTGGACAAACCCTATGGCTCAAACAACAAGTCAAAGATTATGGCTTAGAGCTGGGCTGCATTTCAATCAAATGTGACAACACAAGTGCCATTAATCTCACTAAAAACCCCATCATGCACTCTCGAACTAAGCATATTGATATAAGACATCATTTTCTTCGAGATCACGTCATGAGAAAGGATATTGAGATTTCCTTCGTAGATACACACAACCAATTAGCCGATATTTTTACTAAACCTCTTCCTAAAGATTCATTCTTTAAGATTAGAAGAGAATTAGGCATATTAGATGAACATGATATTTAAAGTGATGTGTTTACATGTTTTAAATATTTGCATAATTTTTGTGTGAACTTATATGATTGCATGTATCTAAGTTGCTTATATGCTTAAATGTTCTTCTAGTAATGTATCACATTGGAATTTATAGTTTAGAACCTATAAAATTGTCCTAGTAATCGATTACCATACATCTTGTAATCGATTACCCATGCTTTCAGTCCTCGTGCCTTTTTCAAATCCTCTAGTAATCGATTAACATAATTGCTGTAATCAATTACCTACACGAAAACTGCCAGAATTTCAAATTTCCCTCCTTTTATTTAAAATACAAACCATCTTGTAATCGATTACCTAACTGCCATAATCGATTACTCATACAGTTTTCACTATAAAATCAGCATATGCCTCTTGATATTTCGCTCTACCTATCCACATACATCTTCTATCTTCATCCTCGAACTTGTACTAACCATGGGGTCTCTTGCTCGTCCTTCAAATGTCTCATCTCCTGTCAATAATCCTCGAAGGGACTCTTCCTATGATCCCTATGTGCATCACCGATACCGCATAGATGTCCAAACCAATGCTGCATCTGCTGGATTGTCTCCTTTCTATGCTATACCTTCCAACTTTTCTCAGGAAACTAAGGTCATCCTTGAACGAATGGACATCTTGACACTTCGTCTCTCTCAAAGATTGGGTCAACTAGAAGATACCATTCGCTCTCGATTCCTGCTTGCGGAAAATCGCATAGAATCAGTGCATTCCTTTATGCGTAAGGAAATTGAGAGTCTCAAGGATCTTGACCCTTCTGAGATGTCTGAGGATTCCAGTCATGTATAAATTATGACAAACTCTGTCCCAGTATAGTACTATAACTTCTAATAGGATTTCTCCATATCTATTAATAGGCTTTCTCCTTGGTTGTAATATAAACCCTACTACTTATGTTTGTAATCAATTTACCTTATGTAACTTCTATATTTACTTCTATATATATAAGTGTTGGTTGTTGGTTATCACTCTTTTACATTTTTACCCCCAACCCCTATGCTTTATTCGAATATACACTTGTATGGTTGTATGCTTGTTTTTGGCCTTTTCTTCTTTTTGATGAAGTCAAAAGGGGGAGACAGGTTCTGTGTACTTTAAAGTCTATATGCAGGAATTCAACAAGTGAATCAGAAAGGGGGAGATATATTGGATTACATCAAACAGGGGGAGTTTTTAACAAAGAAGCATATCTGATCTTCAAGTTTCAAAGAATGTGTTTGCCATCATCAAAAAGGGGGAGATTGTGCAGAAGGTCTTGCTCCTGACCCTGGCTGAGGTTTTGATGACGACAAACTCATCGGCAAAAAGAAGAAAAGAAGACTTAGAGGAAACAGCGCTATAAAGTTCATCATTTACCTAGAAGTCTTAGTTTAGGTGAGTTATGCTTCTAAAGGCTTCTCAAAGCATAAAGGCTCCTTAAAACATCTAAGCTAATCAAGCTTAATGTTTTCATAACTTAAAAGAAGTACAAAAACATAAGCCGATCTTAAAAGATCAAGTTTCAGGATGTTGGACTTAAGTGTAATCGATTTCAGCTTTCTGGTAATCGATTACACCTAGGCAAGTAATCGATTACTTCTTGCTTGTAATCGATTACATGTTTGAATTTGAAATTCAAACTGTAACGGCTCTTAGTGTAATCGATTACCTAAGTGATGTAATCGATTACACACACGAAAAGTTGCATCTTTTCATGAATCATTGTGTCTCAAACCTTTTGGGAAGGGTTGCATTGGTTGAAGGACGTTTCCCCTTGCCTATATAAAGTCCATTTGAGTCCAGAACATAACAATACATGAGAATATAACATTAGGCCAAAGCTTTGTCAAAATAGTTCATTCATTAAGTCTTTTAGCACTTAAACTTTCAAAGAGCCTAAATTATGAGTTCATGATCTTCATGATTAAAAGAACACTCAAGTTGTTCATATCTTGAGGAACTCAGAATCTTATTATGCTTAAGAGCCTTAAAGCATAAATTCTCATGATCAATCCACTTGTATGATTAAGGATTGATACAGCCAAATTGTAAACTCTTCTTCATCTCTTTCTGATAGATTGAGTATTCACCGTGGATCTCGGTGAAGGGTTGTTGTTATTGAAAGTGGTGTACTTTCAGGGTGTTGATTGAAGGTGGTCTAGCCTTCAAGGTCTGAAGGCTGTTTGCCTTCAGGAACTGAAAGTGGTATACTTTCAGGGGCTGTTGAAAGTGGTATACTTTCACAGGAAATTGATAGAAATTCTTAGGGTCCTTGGTGTAAGAACTTGTAAGAGATTTTTATCAATAGTGGAAAAATCCTCAAGGGATTTTCTTGAGGGACTGGACGTAGCCTTCGGTGGATAGAAGGTGAACCAGGATAAAATTCCGTGTGTGAATTCTTCTACCCTTCATCTTTACTTTCAAGCAACACTTATTTCCGCTGCAATCATTTGCATTTACATTTATCTTGAATGTAAGAAGGTATTAAGGTGAAAATTGGGTAAACCTGATTCACCCCCCCTCTCAGGTTGCTATCTATACTAACATTGAGCTCAGAGGAACGTTAACAGGCGATACCCCTCTGTTCATGAGTCTCAGTGTTGAAAGGGTTAAACAAAGGAAAGGATAAAACTTGACATAGAAGAAAGGAAAGAAGAAAAGGAAACCATGGATCAAACTAGCGTTGATACCATGTTAAGAACGAAGGTGTTCTTGAAAGGGAAAGGAAAAAGATTTGAGAAATCAAAGATGCGTGGTGGAACTGTGCGTTCTTATTATTCTGTACTTCTATTATGAATTATTCATGGTTACAAGCTCTGTATTTATACAGAGAGAACGATGGATATTCCGAGGTCAACTATCACATTGGGAAACATAAACAATAATAAATACAAGATAAGATCCCGAATATTCCAGGATTGCTAGTACTACTAGATAACTGGTTATAGCTGGTTGGTACTGGCTAGACGTTACATCTGCCCGGACGATATAGCTTGAGACGATCTATTACTTCAACATGCAGATGATCCTTATCAGACGATATAGGACCAGACGATGTTTTCCTTTGTCAGTCAAAACTACTACAGATTTGCCTTTTACCTCGGCCCTGTTACCTCGGTTCAGTCACGAACCGAGGCAAAATGGTGCCCAGAGCTCAGTTACCATGGTTCTGTGTTGAACTGAGGTAACTGATGTTGTCAATTACCCCGGTTTCGTGTCAGCCGCGGTAACTGAGATTGTTTTTATTACTATTTTTAATAATAAAGGATTTTCACCATGGTTGCAAGCTGAAACGGGGTAATAAAACATGTCTCTTACCCCGGTTATCATGAAAACTACGGTGATAGGTATTATATTATTATTATTAAAATGTTGATATGTTAACCACAAAACCCTAGTATTCAGATCGAAAAAACCCATATGTGAACCCTTTCTCTGTTGCACCTTGTGACCGCCGTTGCTGGCCGCTGCACCTCATCACCGGCCCTCCTTCTCTCCGCAATGGCACTGTCGCTGCTGTGCATGCTTGTCAGCGCCAGGCTCATCTCCTGTTAGAACAAATAGCAACCTGAGAGGGGGGGTGAATCAGAGTTGCCCCGATTTTCGCCTTATTGAAAATGTTACTTTCAAGATAATGATGATCACGACACGATAGTTGTGATTGCAGCGGAATTAAGCGTTGCTTGAAAGTAAAGATGAAGGATAGAAGAATTCACACACAGAGTTTTATCCTGGTTCACCTTCTATCCACCGAAGGCTACGTCCAGTCCCTCAAGAAAACCCCTTGAGGATTTTTCCACTATTGATAAAAATCTCTTACAAGTTCTTAACCCAAGGACCCTAAGAATTTCTATCAATTTCCTGTGAAAGCAAACCACTTTCCACATCCCCTGAAAGCAAACCACTTTCAGTTCCTGAAGGCAAACCACCCTCAGACCTTGAAGGCTAAACCACCTTCAATCAACACCCTGAAAGTATACCACTTTCAGTACCAACAACCCTTCACCGAATACCACGGTGAATACTCAATCTTACAGAAAGAGATGAAGAAGAGTTTACAATTGGCTGTATCAATCCTTTAACATACAAGTGGATTGATCGTGAGAATTTATGCTTTAAGGCTTTTAAGCATAATATGATTCTGAGTTCCTCAAGATATGAACAACTAAAGTGTTCTTATAAACATGAAGATCATGAACTCAGAATTTAGGCTCTTGAAGGTTTAAGTTCTAAAAGATGAACTAATTTTGACAAAGCTTTGGCCTAATGTTGTATTCTCATGTGTTGTTGTGTTCTGGACTCAAATGGACTTTATATAGGCAAGGGAAACGTCCTTGAACCATCACAACCATTTCCAAAAGGTTTGGGACACAATGGTTCATGAAAAGATGCAACTTTTCGTTCTGGTAATCGATTACATCACTTAGTGTAATCGATTACACTAATAGCCATTTTAGTTTGAATTTCAAATTCAAACATGTAATCGATTACAAGCAATGGGTAATCGATTACTTGCCTAGGTGTAATCGATTACCAGAAGGCTGAAATCGATTACACTGAAGTCCAACTTCCAGAAACTTGATCCTTTGAGATCGGCTTAAGGTTTTCTACTTCTTTTAAGTTATGAAAACACTTAGCTTGATTAGTTTAGATTTTTAAGGTGCCTTTATGCTTTAATAGACCTTTAGAAGCATAACTCACCTAAACTAAGACTTCTAGGTATTTGATAGACTTTGTAGCGCTGTTTCCTCTAAGTCTTCTTTTCTTGTTTTTGTCGATGAGTTTGTCGTCATAAAAACCTCAGCCAGGGTCAGGAGCAAGACCTTCTTCACATCTCCATCTTCGTGCCTCGTGATAGCCAAATCCGCAAGTGTACGGTTGATTATCGAAGTAATATAAAAGATATCGAACCCACAAGGATAGGTGTCCAATTATTAATTTATTTAGAACTTGTGCTGAAAATAAATATTGATTTTGAGTTTGTTTTAGAGCAAGAACTTGAAATAGCATGAAAATATAAAGAAAAGATAATGATGATGGAAATTGAGCACTTGGGTTGAATTACTTAACATATAAAATATGCTAGCAATCCTCTACCTTATTTCTGAATTTTAAAACAAGAATTCATGATGCTTTAGCCTAATGTTTCTACAAGTTAATTCCTTACACATTTTAGAACTTTCTTCCTAATTACTAAACTCAATTCCTTGCAATTTAGTTAATTAAAGAAGAAGATGAAGGTGAAGTTCAGGCAAACATAAAGCAAAGTCTATCCTAATTCTTTAGTGATATGTCATATTGCCTCTTTTAAGTCCTATTTCCCTTACTAATTACCAATTTCCATTGTTATAAGAAGTAAGCATAAACACTTGTGTACATCAAGATAAAATAAAGAACAAGGAAATAAAACATGAGCTAGAAATTTTATTCCGAAACACAGAAGAAGAAAACTAAAGCATAAAATATAAGCTAAAACAACCCAAGAACTTAGAAAGAAATTAGCCAAGCATGGCTAATAGAAACATTGAATTACCCTGGACTAGGAGCTCAAGTATGGCTTCCCACAATTCTTAGGAACAATGCTCTTAAGGGGGAAAGAAGAATACTTGTTGTATTCTGAAGTGAGGTGTGTTTACAAGTGAAAGCAAAGGCCCTATTTATAACAAATTCTGTCACGTCCCAACGCTCAAGCGTTGGCTTGCCAACGCTAAAGCGTTGGCCATGCTGTTGCTTCATATTCTTCTTCTCTTCTTGGCTCTTTGATGGCATGGACTTGATGGAATTGATGTGCCTTCTTCCCTATTCCAAAATTGCTGCAGCACTTGAATTCTTTCTATTTAGCACATGGTAAACAAGTCATTGGTGCTTTATTTCTCCCTTAACTTTGTAACCCTTCACCTTTGTGATTAATTCCTCTTCAATTCTTCATTTAGCACATGTTTTAATCAAGGTGAAGCAATGGTGCTTCATCTTCTGCCTTCATTTTTAGTCCTCCAATTCCTGCTATTTTCACCTTGGTCCCCACAAATATGCTTAATTCAACTAGCTTTCTAAAAAGACTAAAAACTAATAAAAATACCTAAAAATATATAAATAAAGTTTAAAAAACAAATAAAATCTAACCTATATGCAAATGAAAAAATAAATAGAAAATAAAATAAACTAAAAAGACCCTAAAAACATCATATGAGATCCAGTCATTACACCACTATACCCAACGACAGCTTGTCCTCAAGCGTCAAAACTTACAGAAAAGCTTGTCCCTAAGATTTGAATAAGTTTTATCCAATCAACAAAAGAAGCACAAGATACATTTTCTCAAGAAAGCACAACTGATTTGGAAAACATGCATGTTCGAAGGTATTCATTCAAGAAAACTAGGCTTGGTACTTAATCATTCAAAAGTTCATTCAAATTAAGCTCACAAAATTGTTTACTCAATGAGAACAAGAAAGTTAAATAATTCTGCCTATCATTCAAATCAAAACCAAAACAATGCAACCATGCAACTTTGAAGAGACTAGTGAAGGTGGAAAATTGGCCAAGGGTTCAGAAACAGGTATGGAATTGAAAAACTTGGCCAATCTAATGGCTGACTCAGAATTAGACTCATGACTCATGACTCATGTTGGGTGATTCCCTTTTTAGAACAAGAGCTTAAACAATTACTTAGGTTCTCTCTAATTTTTTATTTTTTTTAATTAAGTAGTGGAATGTATAGGATGAATGAATTGAATTTTACTACCCTCATACTCTTTCTCACCCCACTACTTCATTATAATTTTTTTTCTTTTTTCTTTTTATCTTAAGGCACATACCTTATATTATGATTTTTCAGAGAGAATCCTAACATATATGGCTCTATCATGATTTTTCACCACCAAACAATTTATAAACATTTCCAATAGTAGGCTTCAAAGAAATAGACTCAAGGCTCAATAGGGGCTACTAAGCGAAAATGATACAAATCAATAACAAGTTCTAAGTTCTCAAGAATTCCTAAAGTCTCTTCTACAATTAACAAGGCATGCAAAGTTTCAATCAACATGTAACTCAAGGCAGAAAAATTCACAATCAAGTAATCAGAGGTCTCAGCACTCAGAAAAAGAATGGGGTAAGTGGTACCCTTTTTAGAACTCAGAAAATTTCATACCAAAGCCTAGCAAACCAAAATCAATTATTTCTAACAGCATGCAATCCTATCCGCATCAAAGCAATGTATCAAATTTAAACAACAGATAATTGGATAAAATACTTAAAGCATCATGGTATGTTATTGGACTCATAGTACTGACTCATGCAATTTAAAAATTCTAAAAAGAAAAAATAAACAAAATAAAATAAAAAGAAAATAGACAAAAGCTAAAAATAAACTGGTCAAACTCAAACATGATTCATGGGGTCTTTCTCAACGGCTCTTTTCTTGGGTGCCATACTGCAAAATGAACAAACAATTTCTACAAGTAACAAACTTGTTAAAATGTTAATTCCAAAACAAAATCCCAAAGAGAGCTTCTTTTCCAAAATCAAGTTCCAAGGGTTGAAAACTTGCCCACCTATTTCATAAAAGTTCTCTTGAGTCTTCCATAATCAATAGAATAAGGCAAGAAAAACCTTGAAAGAACTCAAGAAAACGATTCAAACATTTTAGCAAACACTTGGTGGGAAGTCCAAAAAAAAAAACAGCGCAATTTAAATGCAAAACCATCATGCAAGAACAAAACCAAACTCCTCCCATAATCCAATTTCACCAAACAATCTCAATACTAACATATGGTTCAGATAATTCAAGGAAGAAACTGGAAGAAATTTTAAACAAAAGAGGAAGATATACCTTGAATGTCAATGAACCAAATGTGTAATAAGAAGATGAAGATAAAAACGAAGAAGAACCAAAACACCCAACCAAAGTGAAGTGTGTGATCAATTTGTGCTTGCAAAAAGGTTATAAGGTGTTCTGGATTCATGGGTTATGGAAAGGAAGAGTGGGGAGTTGAAAGAAGTGAGGGGAAGTGAAAAAACTTAACAAAATAAAACAACTAAAACAGCCTTGCCCGAGCTCCAACGCATGAGCATTGGGGGTTCCAACGCTTGAGCGTTAGAAATAAAAAAAATAAAAAAAGGGATTCCAGGGGTTCAACGCGTGAGCGTTGGCCCTCCAACGCTTGAGCGTTGGATTTATGAAATCCTGGGCAGCTTTAGCAGGGGCTCAACGCATGAGCATTGAGCCTCCAACGCTTGAGCGTTGGGGTGCCTGCAACAATTTATTCAGCAAAACAAAACAAAAGCAAAAGATGCACTTGGGTTGTCTCCCAAGAAGCCCAATGTTATAGTCTTTGGTAGACTTTTCACTAATCAATTTTCAACCGGGGTCTATTACAAAATTCATTAGACCCCGCAAATCATGCAAATTTTGGCACAAATACATCATGGTGCCTAATGAATTTTCAACCATCAAGGCAAAAACAGTAAATTTACAAATGGAGGGGTTAAGAAAATTTTCCCCTTGTCCTTTTCCTTGGTCTTCTGAACCTATTTTACATACGTTCCTTGAGGTTCTTCTTCCTCCACCTCTAATTTGTCTTCAAAGACAAATTCAACAATGGAGGTTTCTTTTACCTCCTCTCTTTGAACCACGAGTTCATTTTCATGAACGGGTGGTTGTTGCTCATCCCCGGGCTGCCTCCTTAAAATGCTTTGTATTCTTCCTTGAAGAATCTCCCTGGCCTTACATTCTTGCTCAGGACTTGGCAAAATCCGGTTTTGCGCTTGCAATCTAATTCGGAGTAAAACTCGTCAATTAGAGTGAAGACGTCCTGCTTCTTCTTCTCATATTCCTTTTCAAGTTCAGCCCAGATTTTTGCCTCCCTTTGTTCAAATGTTTCAGCCATTTCTATTCCTGACAACACTCAGCAAACAAATTAGTAGCACCAGTTCATATAAAAAGAAAAACAAAAAGCTCTAAACAATTAACAAAAAGACTTAAAAACCTATCCCCGACAACGGCGCCAAAAACTTGATAGCCAAATCTGCAAGTGTACGGTTGATTATCGAAGTAATATAAAAGATATCGAACCCACAGGGATATGTGTTCAATTATTAATTTATTTAGAACTTGTGCTGAAAATAAATATTGATTTTGAGTTTGTTTTCGAGCAAGAACTTGAAATAGCATGAAAATATAAAGAAAAGATAATGATGATGGAAATTAAGCACTTGGGTTGAATTACTTAACTTATAAAATATGCTAGCAATCCTCTACCTTCTGAATTTTAAAACAAGAATTCATGATGCTTTAGCCTAATGTTTCTACAAGTTAATTTCTTACACATTGTAGAACTTTCTTCCTAATTACTAAACTCAATTCTTTGCAATTTAGTTAATTAAAGAAGAAGATGAAGGTGAAGTTCAGGCCAACATAAAGCAAAGTCTATCCTAATTCTTTAGTGATATGTCATATTGCCTCTTTTAAGTCCTATTTCCCTTACTAATTACCAATTTTCATTGTTATAAGAAGTAAGCATAAACACTTGTGTACATCAAGATAAAATAAAGAACAAGGAAATAAAACATAAGCTAGAAATTTTATTCCGAAACATAGAAGAAGAAAACTAAAGCATAAAATATAAGCTAAAACAACCCAAGAACTTAGAAAGAAATTAGCCAAGCATGGCTAATAGAAACATTGAATTACCCTGGACTAGGAGCTCAAGTATGGCTTCCCACAATTCTCAGGAACAATGCTCTTAAGGGGGAAAGAAGAATACTTGTTGTATTCTGAAGTGAGGTGTGTTTACAAGTGAAAGCAAAGGCCCTATTTATAACAAATTCTGTCACGTCCCAACGCTCAAGCGTTGGCTTGCCAACGCTAAAGCGTTGGCCATGCTGTTGCTTCATATTCTTCTTCTCTTCTTGGCTCTTTGATGGCATGGACTTGATGGAATTGATGTGCCTTCTTCCCTATTCCAAAATTGCTGCAGCACTTGAATTCTTTCTATTTAGCACATGGTAAACAAGTCATTGGTGCTTTATTTCTCCCTTAACTTTGTAACCCTTCACCTTTGTGATTAATTCCTCTTCAATTCTTCATTTAGCACATGTTTTAATCAAGGTGAAGCAATGGTGCTTCATCTTCTGCCTTCATTTTCAGTCCTCCAATTCCTGCAATTTTCACCTTGGTTCCCACAAATATGCTTAATTCAACTAGCTTTCTAAAAAGACTAAAAACTAATAAAAATACCTAAAAATATATAAATAAAGTTTAAAAAACAAATAAAAGCTAACCTATATGAAAATGTAAAAATAAATAGAAAATCTTAATAAAATGTACAAAAATCTATATGAGACTCAATAAAAAGAAAATAAAATAAACTAAAAAGATCCTAAAAACATCATACAAAATCCAGTCATCACCTCGCTGTTCCCGTCTTTTCTGGTTGGCCGCTCTTCTCTACCTCAATAGTGAGTCCTCTTGCCATACTTCAAGTTCTAGGGTTTTGTTTTGAATATTGTTGATGTTGTTGTTCAGTACTAGCCACTAGGGTTTTGTTTTCCGGGAGCACAAGAAGTGTGCGCCGTTTTGGTTGTACATGCATGTCTTTCCACCCACTTCATTGTCTCCCGCATGCGTGGTTTCGTTCTTCTAAATAGTCACGCCGGTTCTCCTTCCCAATACATCTCTTTACTCTGCACTTCAGAACAGTCATGGCGGTTGCTCTTCATCATACCGTTTCACTTTCCTCGTTTACTTATAAATTCCATAATGTTTTACCAATTCACCATCCAATACTCCATATTCCCTGCATCCTTCTTTTTCTGTGTTCATTATTCTTCAATAAAAACAGAAATGGCAAACGGTTTTCGAAATCTGTCTTCCTTATGCCATAAATTTCCCTGAACTAGAGCACTGTCAAGTTCTCAACACCAATTCATGGAGTAACACACGTTTCCAAGCATTGTGTGATGCCTCCAACGAGTCCATGTACCCCCGATCATGTCTTCGCCTTCTGGTCCTCCTTAACATTTTCTCATCATAGAGGCTTCGTTGCAACACTGGTGGGTCATGAGTTCTCCCTAACCAGAGGGGAAATTGCTGAACTCCTCAATAGTGAGGACGAAGGACACACATACAATGAATTCTGGAAAGTAGGATGCGATGAGGAAGATATAGATGAAAGCATCTATAGGATGGAAAATCCATCTGCATATGAGCGCCGTCTCTACTCATCCCTCAACCACCATTTCAGAGTTCTACATCAATTGGTCACTAAAGTGTTGTGCCCAAGACTTGATCGTTTGGAAGCGTGCTTGACCACGACCTATATATAATGTACATGGTCCTGAATAATGAGCATTTTAATGTTGTAGACATCGTTTACAATCACCTTGTTTCTGCTCCGGTTGACAACCAACAAGGCATCCCCTATGGTTTCCTCGTAACAAAACTCCTTAGGGGTCCAAATGGGTTGCCATTGCTGGCTTGGAACTCTTTACAGGAGGTGGATTGTTAGGTAATCGGAGTATAATTCCTCCGGTCAAGGGGTATTGACATTGGTGAGCCACTACTGGACGAACCCTCCGAAGACTTAGATGACACTTCTTCGGATGACTCCTCTGATGATTATATGGAATCAATTGCCTCCAATCCTGTAGCCTGATTTTTTGTACCTTTTAATCCTCAGCAATTGTACTTTTTTTTTTGTTAAATTTGGATGTAAAAGTTTTCTTCAATGAATATAATTTTTCTTCTAGTTAATTCTCAATAATCTCCTTCTATTTTTATTCATTTTTATGTTTTTTGGAAACAATATAATGCCAGGAACTGTTCGGAATGGCTTAGCAATATATTATGTCCATACGGAATGGCTTAGCAGTATATTACTCATGCTAAAAACCATTCCGGGCTAGGAGATACATTGAAGGCGATGTATCAGAAGTAGGTGGGAGCACAAGTAGGAGCACCCATTTCCAGTAAAAGATGTTATGATTAACTGCTGAGATCTACTGCCTGCCTTTATTTTATTTTATTTTATTTTCATTGAATTTTTCTTTTGTTGTGCACAGTTGGCACTGAGTTGTTCTTCTGCTGAAATGTTTTTGCTTTAACTTGTTCTTTTGCTGAATTATTTTAGATTGAGTTCTTCTTCTGCCTAACTGTTTAGGCATTGAATTGTAACGAGATATTAGGATAGAATTTCCTACTGCTGAACTGTGTTTTGGCATTGAATTGTAACGAGATATTAGGATAGTTTCCTACTACTGAGCTGTGTTTTGGCATTGAATTGTAACGATATATAGTTAATTTGGTAATTTGGTATTATATATTTTGGCATTGACTGTACTTTATTTGCACGTACAATTAATTAAGGCGAGAGTGAGCATAAGAAGAACCAAAAAAAAAAAATTAGACATATTACCACGGTTCAATACTGAACCGAGGTAATAGGAAGACATGTTACTACGGTTGGTAAATGAACTGTGGTAACAGAGATGCAATGTTACCTCGGTTAAGTCTTCAAACGCGGTAACAGAGCTACAATGTTACCACGGTTGCACCTTCAACCGGGGTAACAGAGCTGCGATGTTACCACGGTTCCGCCTTAAACCGGGGTAATTTATCTATTACTTCGACATCTGTTACCGCGGTTTAACCAAGTAACATGCTGTCCGGAACCGTGGTAACATGGAAAATATGTAATAATGCAATACAGTAGACGATCTCAAACTATGTTGTGCTCAATTCTCCGCATCTCCAACAGCAAACGATTCTTATCTCTATCAAGTGATCATTGCAGGCAGGCTCACCAAGTTGGCAGGCCTCCATAACTATTTGGTGATCTTCACCTTCGGTGGAGGATAGTTAATCAATCAAATTGCCAATGTCCTCGTACGTCAAGAACATAAACCAGACTTTACGACATAAAGCTGACCCCAATCAAAGATAGATGAGTCAAAGCCTGTGTTGGAGGCTAATTTTTTTCCATTATTTCCTATAAGCATCATGTTTCATAAAAAAAATTAACATAAAAACATAAACAAATCTAAGTATTGGACACTTTTTTCAAGATCAAAAACTAAAAAGGCCCATATTTTTTCTAAAAAAGCTAAAGTTCCTTTTATGTAGGCATTACAAGGTATACCAAGTTTCCATGAAGTGGCCCGATATGTGTTTGGGCTCGGAAGAAGCAAGCATGCCAGCAGCAAGGTAGTCGCCCACCTAGGGGGTGTCTAGATTTAACCCTCTGCTTGACCATAAGAATAATTAAAAGGAGATCACTCAGTCCTTTCTCCCCGTTTATGACAATTATTAGGATCTTGTGATCTCCAACTTCCTGGTAAATAATTTCTCAATTTTTTCCCTACTTAGTTGGTAGTTCTTCAACTCTCCTTGTAACATTATAAAGAGGTTCCCCTACACTTAATAAGACGTGTTCATCATTAGAATTCTTAAGGGAAGGAATTTAGCTTTGTCCTCAATTCTTAGGTATTTTGTTTGAATAGATCCCTGACAAAGTCATTTATTGATAAAGACAAGCTATAATTTTCATGACAAAGACAACAAAAAGTGTAATTAAATGGTTGCAATTTGTGAAACACCGTGGCTCATTAGTGATTATACCTACATTATATTATACATGCCCAAGATTAATTATTTTGTAATTTGTGACCAGATCCGAGGCAAAGTCACAATCTGATTCACCTTGCCATCACCCGTGGCGAACCAATACCTTCTTCTGAGACATCAAAGCCAGTATCTTCACTTTTACTGAGTGCATACACAATATCCACTATGCTGGGCCTCTTAGTTGGGTCTCTATGCAAACAAGCAATCGCAACGGCAACAACACCCATCAAACTTTCCATTGAGCATGTCTCTCTTAACACACCCTTATCCAACCATTCCCTCAATCCCCTACACTTCTCTTGCTCATTACTTACTTCAAAGGTTCTAACTGCACTTGCCCACAACAGATTCCCATCTTCATCAATGGCTTCCTTCCCAGAAACCAGTTCAAGCAACACCACCCCAAAAGAGAACACGTCCATCTTCGTGGAGACCACACCATCAGCTAGATACTCAGGGGCAATGTAGCCCTGTGTCCCCACAATGTGCATCGTGATGGCATTCATTCCTGACTTTGCGAGCCCGAAATTCGCAATCTTGGCTCTCATGTTGGCGTCCAACAGAATGTTGCTGCTCTTTATGTCTTTGTGCACCACTCGCGGCCTCGTGTGCTCGTGGATGTATTGGAGACCGTTGGCGATGTCGATGGCTATTCGCAGCCTTGTTTTCCAGTTCAGCTTTTCTTTCCTGCAGTCCTCGTGCAGCCATGAGTAGAGAGATCCATTCTCCACGTATTCATAGACTAGAAAGCAATTTGCTTCTTCTGGGTCTGTGCAAAATCCCTCCAGCTTCACCAGATTCCCATGGTTTACCTTCAACACATATACAACAAAATCACACTTTTTTAGAACAGAAATGCTAATAATTCACTCTAGCTACAAGTATACAGTCATTTCTAGTTATTGTATTTTCTTATTTAATTATTTGTTCATTTCTAGCTATGAATTTTTTTTTTCTGTGTATTGTCTTCAAATTGAAACAAGGCCAAGAGAGCAGGGCAACGGCGTCTTTGTCTTTCCTTCTGCCTTTAAGCTCTGGTAATTACTTGATGCTTGAAAAATTCTAAGAAGACACTTTTGAACAGACTTTTTTCAATACACACTAGAGCTAACACGTGGTACACTTATGTTATAAATAATTTTATTAAATTAACTCAGATCCAGATTATAAGACAAACATTTTTCATTAAATAACCAGGAGCAACAATACCATCACCCAGTACTGTTTTATTCCTCTTGATGGTTTTTCACAAATTCGTGTACGAAAATAATTAAGGACTTATTTCATTAGATTGTGACTAATGATAGAATAATTGTGTATATCTAGGCATCTTGAGGTTTATTCCCTTGTGTTGATAATATACTAATACTAATAAATAACAAGTGGAAGAGGGTGATGCCTTCCAAACAAGTGACATCCAATTTAGTTGACGCTCATCAAACAAGTCACTTCACTTAAAATCATCTAATTACTCCTCATCAATAAGATATTAACTTCCACCATATATATTTTATTCAATTAAAGGTAGATTTAAATTTCTCCCTTTCTTTCTGTTCCGCTCCCTTACCTGACGAATGAACACTTTTAAATTTCAAATATCCTATTACTAATTAACGTGATTCTGATTCTCTAACTCTTTAAGTTAATTTTTCTCTAAAGATACTCAGAAATACAAACGGTTCATATATCCATTCAATAGACACTTCATTTTTTTTTTACTGATTTCTATTTTTTTTTCTCTATCATATATTATTACATCCATTAATTTTCCTTTTTTTCTTTTCATTTCGTGCTCGGGGTTGCTGTTGGATATAGTAAAAAATCACTTTCCTTAATTTTATTCATCAAATAAAGAAAAATGGAAATTGACTTTTTTCTTTGCAAGCAGAATAACACAAGATAGCATGTTTAACAGCAAATACACAATTATACAATCATGATTCACGAGTAATCAAACTGGTTTGAGAGATGAGTGTTATATAGTTACCTTCTGCAAGATCTTGAGCTCATCATATGCATTCCACCTCATCTTCTTAATTGCATAGACCTCCCCATCAATGGAGCCTGTGTACACAGACCCCTGAATCAAGCAACCTTCAGCAAACCCATGAGTGGCCTCCAGCAGCTCCTCAATCCCAAAAACCCTGTACTTGTCCAAGCAATCTGACACGCTCGCCATCAATTTCGCATCGACCACTGTACTCTCTCTCCCTTTCCCTTTCCCTCCTCCTAAGTACAAAAGCTTCTTTTTCTTCTTCTGTCGTTCCTCATCTCTCACCATCCACAAGCAGACCCACAAGCCAATCACCAAAATCAACAACAACCCCGTAATTCCCAACCCAACAGCCAACCCTCTAATAGTCCCAGATCTATCAGATCTTTCAGTTCGAGGAGCAGAGGGAACAACAATCGCGGGCTGTGATGAGAGAACGGGCAAACGAGTCACGGGGACAAAGATGGTGTCATAAACATGTAGAGCGTGGTCACCGCCGTTCGCGTCGATTATAGACTGTTCCCGTGCTCCGAATCTTGAAGCTATGGAAGAGATGTTGTTGTCAGAGGGCTGGACAACGTATGAGATCATGTAATTTTCGTGCTGCGTGGTGGTTTTGTTAGGACACTTGCAGAAGATTGGGAAGACGACGGTGTCGCCGATTTGGAGGTTGGTGGGGAGGAGGGTGGGGTTGACGACCTCGACGGAAGGGTAGGTGGTGAGGTTCTGGAAGATGGTGGAGGAGACGAAGAAGAAGGTGTCTTTGGGTTTGATGGTGTAGGAGATGTTGGCGTAGGAGATGGAACCGAAGGTGGTGTTGATAGGGTTGCAGGAGCAGGTTAAGGGAACCAAGAGGGGTTGGTCAGGGAGTAAGGGAGAGGAAGGGGAGGAGATGTTGCTGGGTTTTGCGATCATGAGGCGGCTCACGGAGAAGAGGTCACCGATGGCGGCGAGGTCAAGGAAGTTGGGGCTTTTTGCTCGGTAGAAAGCATAGGCTTCACATGGATAGCTTTCGCTACTGCAGCTGAAGCCTGTGTTGTTTTCTTGTCTCTGTGTTTGAGCATCAAGCACGGGGAGGAGGAGGAGGAGTAAGAGCAACAGAAACAGCAGCCAGAGAACACAACACGCGTGATCATCACGATGGGGATTGCACCAACTTGTCATTTTTGTTTTCTTGGCTCCCTTACTTCCTCCCCACAGTTTTGGCCTCAATGATCGATCACAAGCTTTTATGTATCGGCTGTCACTTAACTCACTTTTCAACGTTCTAGTCAAGGTGCTTATTTGTATTGTATGTATGTATGAATTTTCCCACCTTAACATTGATGTCAGAGCAAGGTGTGTGGGCCCATTTCTAAGGTTTTTTTTTAATGAGTACATCCCTTTTCTATACATTTAATAAATATATATGAGCTTGTAGTGGTTTTGCACCGTCACAGCTCGCATACACATCATTTTCCTTTTCTAATACAGCATTTTCAATTTTCAACATAGGCCTACGGTTGTGATAATATTGTTTAGAAATTTAGCTTGATAATAAGTGGGACACTTTCACTTTGGAACATGCAACAGGCTATAATTTGGCTTATGTAAGACTTTAAAAAAGTGAACTGGTTCACTTCATTTTAAGGCAGGATCAAAAAAATCAATGAATTGTAAATCGTTAATATAATATTCCTTTAAATATGTTTTTAGTCCCTAAAAAAATAATTAAATTGAGTCCTTGTAAAAAAAAATATGATGGATCTATGAAAACTTTTTTTAATCAGATTAGGTTCAAAAGTTATTTAAGTGTTTATGGGTCATTAATTTGGCACAATCAACAAATTGACTCTTGCACCGGTGGAAGCAAGATTTTCATTATTAATAGCTTGAGTTATGATTCATAGACATTTTTTAGGCGTAGACATCTAGAGAGAGAAAGGAAGAGAAGAGAAATAAGTAGTGAATGTGATATTTGATTGATGTGATAAGAAAAGAGAGATAGAGAGAAAAATGAAGGTGTTTGATAGTGATAAAACACACAAGAAATAGGGGTTTGAATTGCGTGTGTGTGATTTTTAAAATTCTTTTCAGTTAAAGACAGTTATTAGTTTCAAATATTTTTGTGAGTAAGTGCAGCAGAAAATAACTTAATGCTGAAGAGTAAAGCACACAAAGTATTTATCCTGGTTCACCCCCTTAATCGACAGGGCTACGTCCAGTCCTTGGTTTCACCAAGATTTTCACTATTTTCACAAAATAGTACAAGTATTTTCCAGGACTTCTGCCAGTATTCTGAGGACTACTCCTTTGCAAGTATTCTATCAGGACTACTCCTTTGCAAGTATTCTATCAGGACTTCTCCTTTTTAGTATTAGACAGGACTACTCCCAGTTCTTTTACAAGAAGGTTTTGGGTTTCTACAAAGTCTCTTCGCTAAGAGTGGGTAGAAAGATGAAGAACAAATTACAGAGAGGATTAACAGTTGATCTCTCTGATGGGGTTGTGTGAAAACCAATAAGAGTAACACTCTATGAAAATTTCACTCTGGCAGACGACTTTACTCAGGTAGAAGATAGCTTTAAGTTTCTGAGTTATGGCTTGAGAATAGATTGCAGTATGTGAACTTAGATTGTGTGTAAGTCGCCAACTGAATCCGGATGCCAAGTCCTCTATTTATATCTTCAGTAGGATGAGCAATGTGAGTTTGATGAAGATTTAAAAATAGTTCCGTTTGAATTTCTTCTTCCTTGTGAGTAACGGATACTTCTGCATCTCTGGTTCAGCATTAAATGCATTCTGCCATGCATTTATTGCAGCATTAATAGTGAAAGTTGACGTCGTCTGGTTCTTCAATACTTTCAGTCTTGAGCTTTAACTTCGACATTTAATGCTCGTGCAATCCAGCTAGGGGAGCAATTAATGTTCTGAACAGAAGATTCGATTTTGATTGTTGAGGAGATACTATGTTCAGAAAATCCGTTGTTGACTCTGGAAAAGTTGCTTGATTTAAGGAACGGCAAAGGGTTTGCAGAAACGAGGAATAAATTATTAATTATGTCCCTTTCTTCATTCTGCGATCAACAGTGCTTCATTAATGCTCTGACGAGGTAGGTGGTCTTGGTTGCTAAGAGTAGTTATGACAAACAAACTCTTTTGAATCTTTTTTGAACAACCTCTTCAATATTTCTACCAAACGAACTCTTCAACATGACTGGGCAAACGAACTCTTCAACAGAGTTCCCAGACGTACTCCTTAGGCGGACGTACTCCTTTGGGTGGGTTTCCAAACAAACACATTGTTGAGTTGCCAAACGTACTCCACAGCAGGATGTACTCTTTAAGGCAAACGTACTCAACTGGCAGACTGACTTTTTCATGAGCAGCCAGACGTACTCCTCTTCTTTACTTTTCTTGAGATTCTGTTTTTGATAATGCTTTGTATGGATCTATATAGTTCTTCTTCAAGTAGATAGATGTTCCTGAGTATGAAAATATTCAAGGAGTTAGGAATTCTATCTCTAACAACATTAGGCCTTAAGCGAAATTGTTATTTATCAAAATATAATAATTCATTAAATCATTTGAATCTAACAATCTCCCCCTTTTTGATAATGACAATTTCTTTTGAGAAAAAGGTTTAATTTTTTCATATTGACAAAGATATTTCTCAGAGTAAGTTCGTTATTTTCAAGGATAAGTTGTTTTTCTTAAAATATTTCTTTATCTAGAAAAACATGAACGTTCTTGAAAAATGCTTTGCAAACGAGATCATTTTTATGATTATCAAACGAGGACAGTTTACATATATTTAAGAAAAGCTCCCCCTGAGAGGAATAATTTTCTAAACTCTTGTTTCATTGCTCCTCCTATGTTTGATATATAATTTTAACAAAAACTTTCTAGTTTACTCCCCCTAAACTAGTACTACTTTTTCTCTATCCATTCTCCCCCTTTGGCATTATCAAAAGAAATGGAAGTAGCCAAACAAAACACAAAAAATGCAGTTAAATAGATAAGCAATATAGGCAAGGTATTAACTGAACTGTAGCAAAAGTATATAGAAATAGGCAAAATTGCAGCCAAAACCAGAAGTAAATTGTTCAAGAAAATTTAAAGAGAGAGAGTTTAGGGATTGAAGGATGTTATCAAGTGATCGAAGAGTTTATTCAGCGTGTCCTGCACCAATCCAAACCGGGCATCCATATGACCCTTGATCTCTTGGCGCAACTCTTCATTCTGGCCCTTCATTTCTTGACGCAATGCTTTAGCTTGCTGATCAGCGGCTGCTTACATTTCTTCAATGCGCTTCTCCAACATGGAAACTCTAGCATTAGTGTCTGGCTGCACATAAGTGATGGCCTAGTCATCAGCATCTGCGGAGGCTTTTACCTCATGATCATCAACCTTTGTTGTGTTAGCAACGTTTGTCGGCAGAGCAACAGAAATGGGCCGACCAGACGAAGTCACTTCAGTAGCAACAGCAACTGCAGAGCTTGGCATGGCAATGGAGAGTGGCTCCGGATAGTGCACTTGTTGAACAGAAAACTTTAGAACAAGTGTTGAAGGTAGAATGGGAGTAGATGGTGCTACAGTAGGAATCAATGGTAGAGGATGAGCAGATGGAAAAATGAATCCATAATCCCGTAGGGGCTTGTTCAAAAATGGAAGGAGGACAAGTCTCCATCTTCTGAAATTTAAAACGAGTGGATCCACGCGTCCAGCCAGAAGTAATGGAATGTGTGCCACATGAGTGATTCCAGACAGAGTCAGCTTCCATTCAAAATAGGAGAGATCATCTTTGTTCCTGATGATTTGTATAAGAGCGAGATCACAACATCCTGATGGTGCCCATAGACCTGCATTAAAACAAAAGGGCAAACCAAGAATCTCAAATGACACATCCTGAATAAGATGCTCATTTTGCACAGGCACCATTCGTTTCCGCTTGCTAAGTTGGGGAGTCATGGAAGATCTGGGCCGGAAGGAGAATGTTCGCATGAAGGAGATCTAGCTTTTGGAAGGATTGTAGTGGCTATCTGAAGCAACATAAGAACTGGGCTTGACCATCTTGAAAGGTGGAGACATTGAGTGAAGAAGTGGTGGTGGCACTCGTGAAGTGAGATGAGTGCTAGGGATAGTTGCCTTAAGTTGGGCAATAAGTTCATCCAAGGAGGGAAGTTTTGGATCGGCAGCGAATGGAATATCCTCTTGGTTAAGGTCGTCTTTAATATAGTCATTAACCAGACTGGAAGCTGTAGCCAGACTTGGACCATCTTGGTCAGCGGTGATTTCAACCTCCTGCACTTTTTCTTCGACATGTGCTTCTAAATTAGCTTGGTCATCAAATTCGTCCTCCTGATGAAGTTCACCATCCTCAAGCTTAGGGTCATGAGCTTTAGGTATCTCAAGAGTCTGAACAACTGGCACTACTTCGGCCACCAACGGGTCTGTTAGATTCAAATGATTAAAATAAATCATTATGTTTTGATAATTAACAATTTTGTTTAAGGTTTAATATCATTAGAGATGGAATTCCTAACACGCTGAAATTTCTCATATCCAGGAATATCTATCTACTTGAAGGACAATGAATCTCAAAGCATTATCAAAAGAGACAGTCCTACAAGAGGAAATCGTCCGGTCTTCACTGCATACACCTTCAAGGAAAAGCTGTCATGATATACAAAGAAAGCAATCATTTGGAGACAGTCCGGTGACCCACGGAAGACCAAACATTGCCTGCAAATAAGCAATCATCTTTTGGAAGGCACTCAATCAGCTATGCACTCTCAAAGCCAAAATCTACTTGATAAAGTTGAAACAGTCCGGTGCGTGTATAAACAGTTATCAACAGGAAGACTATTTTGCTAGAAGCTAAATAAGTCTGGTAACAGAGCTTTGAAGAAACATTCTCAGCTTTGAAGTTTCTCTAGCACTATACAAAATAGTTGTGTATCATCTCATTCAAATGGAGAACTTCAGTGGAAGCACAAAGGAAGGAAACATTCAGTCATCTATAAATCAAGAATATTCTAATCTTCAAGAAAAACTGAAATGAGAAAGTTCGTCTGCTATTCTTGATTTATATCTTCAGTAGGATGAGCAATGTGAGCTTGATGAAGATTTGAAAATAGTTCCGTTTGAATTTCTTCTTCATTGTGAGTAATGGATACTTCTGCATCTCTGGTTCAGCATTAAATGCATTCTGCCATGCATTTATTGCAGCATTAATGGTGAAAGTTGACGTCCTCTGGTTCTTCAATGCTTTCAGCCTTGAGCTTTAACTTTGACATTTAATGCTCATGCAATCCAGCTAAGAGATAATTTAATGTTCTGAACAGAAGATTTGATTTTGATCGTTGAGGAGATACTATGTTCAGAAAATCCGCTATTGACTCTGGAAAAGTTGCTTGATTTAAGGAACAGCAGAGGGTTTGCAGAAACGAGGAATAAAGTATTAATTATGTCCCTTTCTTCATTCTGCGATCAACAGTGCTTCATCAATGCTCTGACGAGGTTGATGGTCTTGGTTTCTAAGAGTAGTTATGACAAATGAACTCTTCTAAATCTTTGTTGAACGACCTCTTCAATATTTCTGCCAAACGAACTCTTCAACGTGACTTGGCAAACGAACTTCTTCAACAGAGTTCCCAGACGTACTCCTTAGGCAGACGTGGTCCTTTGGGTGGGTTGCCAAACGAACACATTGTTGAGTTTCTAGACGTACTCCACAACAGGACGTACTCTTTAAGGCAAACATAATTAACTGGCAGACTGACTTTTTCATGAGCTGTGAGACGTACTCCTCTTCTTTACTTTGCTTGAGATTCTGCTTTTGATAATGCTTTGTATGGATCTATGCAATTCTTCTTCAAGTAGATAAATGTTCTTGAATATGAAAATATTCAAGGAGTTAGGAATTCTATCTCTAACAACATTAGGCCTTAAGCGAAATTGTTATTTATCAAAATATAATAATTTATTAAATCATTTGAATCTAACAGTATTTATGGGTGTGTGCATTGTTTATATGTTTGTAAATCATTTTTGTTAATAGCTTAGCATCTGCAATCCCTTTGCAGTGTTTCTTGCAGTTACTAAGGTGGATTCCAAAGCCAAAGGGGGGTAAGGATCTGGACGACACAACATGAACAAGGATATGAGCAGGTTGATTTTCTTCACAACTAATCCAGGTAAAACCCCAAAGAGGGAAGCTTGTTTTCTAATGTCGAATATCTCATGTAATCTGCATGATTTCCCCTACTTATTTGTTCCCTCTACATGCTTCAATAGGGCTGAGATTGTCTTAATCAAAGATGACCTTCTGCAAATTCAAGTTTAAAGCGAATTGGATAGCTTTTCTAAGAATGAGGGCTTCAGCCACGATGGGAGAAGAGGAATGAATCTTTTTTGCAGTGTCACATGTAAGAATTCCCGTATAAATTTATGAAAATAAAAGCCCCAAAAGTTGTGTTTAAAAGCTTAATAAAAACTCGCATTAGAGTTGCATTTCAATAAATCCAAAGTAGGTTTTAGCCATTTGTGGGCTCTTGTTACCTGAGCCTGTTGTTCCCGGTCCCTTAGGGATTGGTGTTCAGATTGAAGTCTTGGTGAGCAGAAATTGCTCCAACCAAATACCTAGATGGGTTGGGTGAGATTCCCTCGAAGATACATTTGTGCCTAGTCTTCCAGATTTCCCATGAGAGAAAACATAGATAGGCAACGGCCTCTTATGTATTTTGTCCTCTACAAGAATGTAATTTGAAACATTGTTCCAACCAAATGGGGAGATTTACAGAACTCATTCTTCTGGCATCTATTTAGAGAGGGCATCCGAACCAAACAGGTCTAGTCCATTCACATAGAAAAAGACAGTGACTCATGTTCTCCCTTTTTGGGCCACATAAGGGACACACATTATCTCGGCAAACTTTTCTTCTCTTCAAGTTTCCCCTTACTGGTAAAGCGCTATGCAAGACTTTCCAGATGAAAGTTTTTATTTTCTTGGGAAGTTTAGCCCCCCAAATAGTATTCCAAAGGAATTTGGTTGTGTGCACTAATGGTTATGCTGTTTGGTCTGAAGGTATGGAGGCTTCCTTTGTAGTTCTATAGCCTAACTTCACGGAGTAGAAACCTGAAGGAACATAGGGCCAATATCACTTGTTAGGTCCTCATGTGACTCCAAATGAATTTTTCAGAACCTTTTCTGTGATACCCGAAATATTTTAATTAAATATGTAATTATTTAAATTATTAGTTCGTAAGCGTTAAACACTACTAGGCAGAAGTTGATGTGAAAGTTTTTGAATAAAATGAAAGAGAAATAATATTCACCACTCAATTAATTTGAGGTTATTTATTGAGTGATGAGTTCACGACGCCACCTAAGGAAATCGGTTTCATCTTGAAAACAATCGGAAATGACATGTCGCCATAGAAAGAAACCCTAATTACATGCTGACTATTGTTAGAGCTGGAATAATACTTTTTCCATGCCTTCATGACGATATGTGATTGATTTGATGAAGATTGACTGTAATGTTGATATGGTTTGGTTTCGCGGTCCGGGAAAGTTTCCGACACGCCACACAAGCTTTGTAGAGACCTTGACATGCGGAAAAAGGGCAGTATCAGATATTTTTAAAATTTATGAACAAGATGAAAAGTCTTAGAATGTCATGAGGAAGTCGTTTATGAATTAAAAATGTTTTTCATGAATAGTGTTTTCGAGCCACAAACGTGCCGAATCTCGGGGGAAATGTTCTGAGATATTTTGGTTATTGATGCTCGAGTTTAGCAAGCGTTTGGTTTGAGATGAGCAAGTGATCGATGCTTGTCACAAAAATGTGTTTTTGGGAAGCATGTTATTGACATGATTAGTGATGTAACGCTCGAATTTATTTTTCTGAAGAATATAATAAATTATTTAATCTATCAAAAACTAAACTAAGTAAAACTTTTGGGTCTGACTTACACCTTGAGTAAAATTATAATTTTACATTATGTGTCAAATAAGTAGCCATAGTATTATCCTAATTTCCTAAAATAAGATAACTGATTCTAATACTTAAGTTCATTGAAGACTATCATGGCTTAAGAGCTTCGACTGATAAAATGATCCACTCGATCTAATCCACCCCAATTCTAAACCTGAAAATAGCTACAGCACGGGGGAAGGGGTGAGGCACCAGAAATATCACAGTATTCTATAACCATACAATAATCATATATAATCATACAATAATATTTCAAATAACAATTATAGTATCATGATGCAAATTGTGCATGAAATTCTATGCTGACCTTTTAGCCATAATATTTCAGGTATTACAAGCTAAAAATACTACTCCACTTCCAATTCATTCATAATGATGGGCCCAACTTTCGCATGCTTCAGGAAGTCTCAGGTACAGTAACTAGATTGATAACACTAGTTACCCCTACTCTGAAAATAGTATTGGGGGACCGCAACATCAAGACAAAAGGCGGTATTCCACCCCTCATATATCTCAGCTAACCACAAATAGATATACAAGTTGTGCACAACTATCGAGATTTGGAAAGCTGTGCTTTCCTAATCCTTATTCCTACCTGATAGTAATAAACCACACAAGAAAGGGGAGTTTGAATTGTGTCTGTGATTTTTGAAACTTCTTTTTAATTAAAAACAATTATTAGTTTCAAATACTTTTCAAGAGTCAGTGCAGCGGAAATTAACTTAAGATTGAAAAGTAAAGCACACAGAATATTTATCCTGGTTCACCCCCTTAATCGACAGGGCTACGTCCAGTCCTTGGCTTCATCAAGATTTTCCACTATTTTCAAAAAATAATACAAGTTCTGCAAGACTTCTCCTAGTATTTGAAGGACTTCTCCTTTACAAGTTTTAAACAGGACTTCTCCTAGTTTAGTATTCGACGGGACTACTTCCAGTTCTTTAAGCAAAGAAGGTTTGTGTTTCTACAATGTCTCTTCATAAGAGTGGGTAGAAAGATGAAGTACGATATACAGATATGATAAGGAAGTTGGCTCTCTGTTTGGGTAGTGTGGTAAAGGATAAGAGTTATACTCTATGAATGGTTCACACAGGCAGACGACTTAACTCAGGTAAAGGATTTCTTTGAGTTTCTAAGTTGTGGCTATTGAACAGATTGCAATTGATGAACTTAGAAAGATTTGAATGCTTAATCATTTGGAATTCGCCAATTGAATCCAGATTCTAAGTTCTCTATTTATATCTTCAGTAGGATCTGCGTTGTGAAGCTTGATGAGGATTTTGATGAGTGGATATTATATGATGTTTTTAGGGTCTTTTTAGTCTTTTTATTTTGTTATTTTTGAGTCTCATGTAGGTTTTTTATTATTTTTATGTAGATTTTATATTTATTTTTCATTTTGCATGTAGATTAGATTTTATTTGTTTTTCTATCTTTATTTTATATTTTTAGGAATTTTTATAGCTATTTTATATTTTTAGGAAAAGCTGGTTTAGTTATCATTTTTGTCCAAGGACCAATTTGGAAAGTTTCAGGAAATCAGGGACCAAAGTGTGAAAGTTCAAGAGTGGAGGACTAAAAGTGAAGATTGAGAGAATTCAAGGGCTTGAATTGAAGTGCTAACCAAGAGAGGATTAAAAGTGAAAAAGAGGAATATGAAGCAACTCTCTTCTAATTAGCACATGGAAATTATGTTGAAGGATTGATGATAGTGGATGAGAGGTTTCAGAATTGATTAAGGGCTGAGTAGTGACTTTTTATGGCAAGCAAAACCCACTACCATGAATGAAGAAGAAAGAAAAGCTTGAAGATGAAGCAGCAGTGTCCCAACGCTCCAGCGCTGGGACTCTGACTAGGAGATCAGTCAGACTTCATCCCAGCGCTCAAGCGTTGGAAAGCCAGCGCTCAAGAGCTGGCCCTCGGTCTGGAAGTGGGATTTAAATGCTTCCCAGCGCCCAAGCGTTGGTAATGCCAGCGCTCGAGCGTTGGAGCCCAGATTTTTGCTATAAATAGGGAGGCAATTTGCACTTGTAAGACACACCTTCTTAGAATACAACAAGTATTCTCTCTTTCTCCCTCTTGAGCATTGTTCCTAGGACTTGTAGGAAGCTATATTTGAGCTCCTATCCAGGGTAATTCAATGTCTCCTTTAGCCATGCTTGGCTAACTTCTTCTTTAAGTTTTTGGGTTGTTTTTAGTTTATAATTCATGTTCTAGTTTTCTTTTACATTTCTGAATAATACTTTCAATTCATGTTTTATTTCTTTGTTCTTCATTAATCTTTATGCGCAAAAGATTTCTTGCTTTCTACTTATGTCATAAGGCCATTTGGTAAGTAGTAAGGGAAATAGGAAATAAAAAAGGTTATAAGTATACATTTCTTAAGGCTATAAGGATGGACGTAACTTTGTGTTGGCCCGAATTCCTTCTTCATCTTCTTTTCTGATTAACTAATAACCAAGGCTATGGAGTTAGTAATTAGGAAAGAAAGGTCTACATTTCTTAAGGCTATTAGGATGTAGAAACTCTAGGCTATAGCACCATGATATTGGATTTAAAATTCAGAAATTAAGTAAGAGATTTCTAGCATGTTTTATAGACTATGTAAACCAACCCAAGAGCTTAAATTCTTATCAACTTATTTCTTATCATTTTATGCTTTTGCTTTATTCTTGTTCTAAACCAACATCAAAACATATCATTTTTTTTTTTGCACAAGTACTAAATTATATATTAATAAGAACACCTATCCCTTGGGTTCGATCTTTTTGTATTACGCGATAGTTAATCGTTCACTTGCGATTTCCTTATCTGATTTGAAAATAGTTCCATTTGAACTTCTGCTTCTTTGTGAGTGACGGACACTTCTGCATCTCTGTAACAGCATTAAATGCATTCTGCCATGCATTTATTGCAGCATTAAATGCTTTGGTTGACATCGTCTAGTTCTTCAATGCATTTAGCCTTGAGTTCTCGTTTGGCCATTAAATGCTCGTGCATGCCAGCAAAGACAACATTTGATGTTCTGAACAAGAGATTTGATTCTGACTGTAGAATGGATATTATGTTCACAAAATCACGTCGTTGACTCTGAAAAGATCGCTTGATTTAAGGAATGTCAGAGTGTTTGCGGAAACGAGGAATAAAGTATTAATTACGTCCCTTTCTTCATTCTACAATCATCAGTGCTTCATTTAATGCTTTGACGAGGTAGATAACCTTTATTGCTTGAAACATTTTGTCAAACAAACTCTTTAGCACTTTTGGCAAACAAAATCTTCAGCACTTTGGCAAACGAACTCTTCAATACTTTTGGCATACGAACTCTTTAATCTTTCTTGACAAACGAACTCTTCATAGAGTTGCCAAACGTACTCCTTTGGGCGGGCGTACTTCTCAGATGTGTGGCCAGACGAACACTTTGTTGAGCAGCTAAACGTACTCCTTAGCTGGAGGTACACCTTTGGCGGACGTACTCAACTAGCAAACTAGCTCTTTGATAAGAGCCAGAAGTACTCCTCTTCTTTGTTTTTCTTCGAAGTTCTACTTTTGATAATGCCTTGTATGGATGTATGCAGTTGTTCTTCAAGTAGATAGATGTTCCTGTTAAAAGGGTTTTCACTTCTTTTAATAAAAACCAATACTTAAGCTACGCTCAAACCTCTTTTAAGATTCAATTGCAGTATAGTAAGGGTGTTATCGATCCACAGAGAGCAAATGTGTTTGAATGCCTTTCTTTAATTAAGAAGTTAAGCAAGAAAGAAATAAGAGTTGTTTGTTTAGAGAGACTTGTATTCAAGAGCATGAAAATAAGAAAGAAACGATTGAGAAAATAACAGATTGGGAAAACAGTTGGATTATGGTTTCATATTTCACTATCCAAGATTTATTTATTCTTGATTACAATCACTTAAAATCTTTAATTTATTCCCTCCAGTTCTTAACTAACTCACCTATTCCTAGTATGAGAAGTTGATTCAATTACTTTCCTAATTACCGCTTCCACAGGCAATTAATCAAAAAAATTGTAAATATGCAGGCGTTAAGGAACTAGGTGATCTAACGCTATTCCTAGCAAATTAGCTTCTCCTAGATTAAACAATTTATGTCAGATTAAAACGGTAGCTTCCACATACAGAATTAATCCCAAATCAGATGAAAGATGATCAAGCAATCATAAGCAATAAGAATAAAATTGTTTAATTGAAATTAAAAATAGAAAGTAACAAAGAAATAAATAGAATCCTATCAAGATGAAATACTACGCCTAAATCCAACTAAAAGGGAGCTTAGTTATCCATAGAATGGAAACTAGCTTGCTTACAAGGAGAATCAATGAGGGACTAAAAGACGATGAAGAATCCAAGCATCCGTTGATGAAAATCCTCTTTTCCTTCTCAGATCAAAGCTCTCTCACGTCCAAGGGGTGTTTGGAGGAGACTAGGATTGAAAGAATGATCCAAATAAGGCCAAAATCGCGTTTTTAAAGGATTTGGGGCGGTGCAGGGGCGCTGGGCGCCCTGGGCTAGGCCCAGGGGCGCTTAGCGCGAGACGGAACTGCCGGTCGCGCAAATGGGAGCGCTGGGCGCCGAAACCCGTGTCGCACGCGCTGAGCCGCTAAGAAAGACGCTTAGCGGCCAGCGCCCTGAATCTGTCCTTGTCGCTGGGCGCTGGGCGCCCAAGGCTGGCGCTCAGCGGCCAGCAACCTTCTTCTCGCGTTTCGCTGGGCGCCTAGCGGCCCTGGGTGGCGCTTAGCACCCAGAATTCTTCTTTTTTTACTTTTTCACGCACTAAGCGCCCTACAGAGGGGCTTAGCGCCCAGAACCTTAATTTCTTCATATTTTCTTTAATCCTTTATCTCTTTTGGGTCCTGAAACATGTAAAAAAACACATTAAAAGCACAGGAATCATATTTAAAAGCTTAGAATCACCTTACTCTTTTATTTAACCATAAACTTTATCAAGAAAGGGTATTCTATAATGAGAAACAATGATAAATGCCATGAAAAATATATGAAAACTAGTAGCAAATTTGCATTTATCAAACTCCCCCCAACTTAGAACCTTGTTTGTCCTCAAACAAAAGGTAAAGATTTTCAAAAGCAATTAACAGAACCCAAAGAACAGGACTCAAGATAGGATTTCAGCAAATATATAATCCTGCACAGAAGTGTCAAAAAGACACGAGATTTTCAAAAGGGATAAGTTGCAATCCTCACAATTGATAGTAAGTAAGAAACACCAAACAAGCATCACATAAGTCCTAGACAAAAAGCTTTCCCCCTTCAAAATCAAGGATATAAAGAACTCAAAGATACGAGTCCAGGGGTAAGTGTTTACGCTCAAAACCATCAATTGAGTCACAAAAATCAGCTTTGCTACCTGTCTCACAAATTAATCAAATTGCATGGAAATTCTAGGATCTCAAAGGTCTTTCAACAGGTTGAAATGGGGCTAGGCTATCAAGAACTGGGTTTTTCAGGATCAAAAGCTTTCAAAACTAAGAGAGCACACAAAATAAACTTAGTCACTATTCTCTTTCCCTTTTGTTCTTGCTTTCAACAATTTACTTTCTTTGCCCATTTTCTTCTTTAATTCTCCCTTTTCCTCAACTTTTGATTTTTGCTCGACCTTTTTACTTCTCAATTCTTTAACTCTTTTATGCTTTTCTTTTGATTTTTCTTTCTTTTTCTCACTTGCATTTTTGCTTTTTCTTTGATTCTTTTGAATTGAGAAGCTTACAAGCCATTACAGCCACTTTCAATCTCCCCCCAACTGTCTTTCTCTCACATTTAATTTTGCATGCTCTCCTAGTTGGGAAAGCAGAGGTGGGAACTGTTTGCAATAAAGGGTTCAGGGTTGTAAACAAGAAATGAAATTTAATTCAGGCTCAAAGGGGCTTGCAAGGTATGTTCCTAATCAAGGTAAGCTATTTGGCCAGAGAAGGTAGAACTAATGAAACGAATGCCTAAGATCATTTCCTTTCATAACCATGCAATCACTAACAAAGAGACTCAAGCAAAACCAAATTTGTAAAACAATGATGATTCACTCACTCACAAATAGTGTTTGGCTCACTCCTCACTCGGTTGGGGTCCTTGATTTCAAAAAGTTTAAGCAATAAGCCTAGGAACCCAGAGATAATTGTTTAGGAGCTTAAATATAACAACATGTGAGAACTGCAAACTTAACCCAAGATTTACTAGAACGACAGGATTATACATTAGTATTTCATCTAGGTTCCAGACTAACAAAATAAAACAAAATAACTAACATAGCAAATAGAAGACATAAAAGAAACTAGTTCAACAGAAATTAAAAGTACAATGACTACTAAAAATAAAATAAAAGAAAAAGGAAAGAGAAGAAAACTGAAATCATAGCAGCAGCTTATCAGTATTCTTCATCTGAGCCATCCTGCTCTTCTGCTCTTGAGGGCCCTGCACCAGGTGCACCCGCCCCCTCATCAGGATTTGGCCTGTCCCAAGGCCAACCATGCTGGAATCTGAAGTGCTCTGGGGGGGCTCCAACAAAACCCGGCTGCATACCGTGAACACTGTGTAGCGCACGGTAAATATCATCCATCGCTCTGTAGCAAGCCAAGTGTAGGATATCCTGGCGTCGGTGGGTGGCTTCCGAAATACTCATGCGATGCATAAGCTGGTCAATACGCTGGCTGTCAGTGAGCTGCGGGCCAACTGGGTCATCATCCTCGTTGCCTGAATCATAAACCTGTGGACGAGGATGAGGAGCCACACCCAATTGGTTGAAGACCTTTGTCAGAGGGGTCTCCTTACAGAATGTGGTGATATAGGGCTGATCAAATAGCTTGAGAGCCACCTCTTGCTCTCTGCTTTGTACCTGGTAAGCCTCACGCATGATACATAAATTAGTAATAAGGGAAGGTAGTACCATGGATGCGGCTTGTTTGTTCATGGAATCCGCAATAGAGTCTGAAAGCAGAGCTGCGACGTTAATGGTGTCCCGCTTCATGATAGACCAAATGATGCGGGCTCGAAGAGCAGAGACGTCCGACACATGCGTCGTAGGAAAGATGTTGGCAGTCACAAAAGCCAACCAAATCTTGGGGAGACGGCTGAGACAGAACCGCCGTACCGGGCCTACGATCGCGGCCAAAGGAATCCCAGGAATGATAAGGAGTTGGCGAATGTCCTGTTCATTATACAACTCATCCCTCACCATATTCTGGTGAGTGCACGATAGCTCACCCCCCGCATAAGGGCTTCCAAGAAAAGTATTAATAACTTCCGTAGAATAGTCAATGCGAATGCCGTTAACATGTGTGTACCTGTGAGTGCGGGCATCCGAACAGACAGCACCGTTCGCATAGAATTGGCGAACTATGTCAGGGTGGTAGGAGTCGCGAGGGTGAGCAACCATCATCCATTGGCGACGTCGTAGCTCATCAGAGAAGCCCGGCACATCCTCGCGCAGTCTCACAACTCTTTCTGGATGGATTATTGATGAGTGGATTTTATATGATGTTTTTAGGCTATTTTTAGTCTTTTTATTTTATTATTTTTTGAGTCTCATGTAGGTTTTTTATTGTTTTTATGTAGATTTTATATTTATTTTGCATTTTGCATGTAGATTATATTTTTTGTGTTTTTCTATCTTTATTTTATATTTTTAGGAATTTTTCTAGTTATTTTATATTTTTAGGAAAAGCTGGTTTAGTTATCATTTTTGTCCAGGGACCAATGTGTAAAGTTTCAGGAAGTCAGGGACCAAATTGTAAAAGTTCAAGAGTGGAGGACTTGAAGTGAAGATTGAGAGAATATGAGGGCTTGAATTGAAGTGCTAACCAAGGGAGGACCAAAGTGAAAAAGAAGAATATGAAGAATCACTCTCCAATTTAGCACATGGAAAAAATGCTTAAAGGAATTGATGTTAGTGGAGGAAGGGTTTCAGAATTGATCAAGGGTGGTTAGTGGCTTTTTATGGCCATCAAAACCCACTACCATGAATGAAGAAGGAAGGAAAAGCTTGAAGATGAAGAAGCAGCGTCCCAGCGCTCAAGCGTTGGGATCCCAGCGCTCCAGCGCTGGGGTTCTGACTAGATGATGAGTCAGATGTTGACCCAGCGCCCAAGCGTTGGAAAGCCAGCGCTCAAGCGCTGGGCCTCGGACAGAAAGTGGATTTTTAATGCATCCTAGCGCCCAGGCGTTGGGAAAGCCAGCGCTCAAGCGTTGGAGGCTGGATTTTTACTATAAATAGGACCTTTCTTTTCACTTGTAAGACACACCTTCATAGAATACAACAAGTATTCTCTCTTTCTCCCTCAAAGATCATTGTTCCTAGGACTTGTGGGAAGCCATACTTGAGCTCCTATCCAGGGTAATCCAATGATTCTTTTAGCCATGTTTGGCTAATTCTTCTTTTAAGTTTTTGGGTTGTTTTAATTTATAATTCATGTTCTAGTTTTCTTTTACATTTCTGAATAATATTTTCTATTCATGTTTTATTTCTTTGTTCTTCATTAATCTTTATGCGCAAAAGATTTCATGCTTTCTACTTATTCATAAGGCCATTTGGTAAGTAGTAAGGGAAATAGGAAATAAAAAAGGTTATATGTTTGCATTTCTTAAGGCTATAAGGATGTACGTAATTTTGTGTTGGCTCGGATTTCTTCTTCATCTTCTTCTCTAATTAACTAATAACCAAGGCTATGGAGTTAGTAATTAGGTAAGGAAGTTCTACATTTCTTAAGGCTATTAGGGTGTAGAAACTTAGGCTATAGCACCATGAATTTGAATTTAAAGTTCAGAAATTTAGTAAGAGTTTTCTAGCATGTTTTATGAATTATGTAAATCAACCCAAGAGCTTAAATTCTCTCATCTTATTTGCTTTATCATTTTTATGCTATTACTCTCTTCTTGCCATGAACCAAACATCAACTATATCATTTTATTTTTTCTTTGCACAAGTACTAAATTATATAAATATAAGAACACCTATCCCTTGGGTTCGATAATCTTTTATATTACGCGATAGTAAAATTGTACACTTGCAATTTCATTATCAATTATCCTGTCTTTAATCCTCATGTATAAGGTCTGGGAAGCAAGACTGGCAAACTGACGGGTATCATAGTTGGCAGCACTAGAACTGCCTGCGGCGTGCTTCCTCTTGGGTGGACGGCCACCGGGGTTGTCATGAGACACTTGCTTTGTTCTCACCATCCTGAAAAATCAACCCAAAACAGAAAAGAAAAATAGAGAAGACTAGAATATGAGAGGGATGAGTATGGAGAAGGGAGAATGGGTATTTATAGGGTGGTGGAGAAGATGGAGGGGATGAAGGTGGAGAAGAGGAGTGGGTTTTTATGAGGTGGGTGGTGGGTGGTGGTTATGGATATGGGTGGGAAGAATTGGGAAGTGGAGAGAATTAATGGAAGTAATGGAGAAGATGGGTGGTTGGAGGTTGAAGATGAAGTAGGTGGTAAGTGGGTAGTGATGAAGGGGGAGGAAAATTGGAGTTTTGGAGTTGAAAAATGGTGGATTTTCGAGGTGGAGAGGGAGAGAAATGGGGTTGGGGTCGTGGGTAGGGGTGAAGGGTTAGAGATTTGGGGAAAAATGGGGATTTTGGGGTGAAAAAGGGGAAAAATTCGCGCAGGGCGCTAAGCCCCAGCGCGGGCCGCTGAGCGCCCAGCGCTCCAGCGCTGGCGCGGGGGCGCTAAGCGCCGGTTTTTTTTTTTTTTTTACACAGAAGGAACGCGCAGGGGCGCCGCTAGGGGGCGCCCAGCGCCCAGAACTTAGCAAAAGGGGCGCCCAGCGCCCAGTAGAGCCATTATATGCCTCCCAGTGGTGCCAAAACCTTGGGTTGCCTCCCAGAAGCGCTTCTTTAACGTCATTAGCTTGACGGTGAAGTGAAAAATCACTGCAAAGCCAAGTAGGCCACCTGTAACATGGCCGGATGACTATCTTCTCCCCTGTAATGCTTCAATCGCTGTCCATTCACTACCCAAGTTCTATTTGATTCTGGATCCTCCAATTCGATAGCACCATAAGGCTTCACCTCTTTAATGAGAAAAGGACCCGACCATTTGGTTTTAAGCTTACCTGGAAAAAGCCTCAATCTATAATTAAACAGAAGAACTTGTTGGCCAACTGTGAATACCCTCTTGACAATCCTATTGTCATGGTATTTCTTCATCTTCTCCTTATAAATTGCAGAGGATTCATAAGCCTGCAACCGCATATCCTCAAGCTGGTGCAACTCATCTACTCTCTTCTTACCTGCAGCAGCACAATCAAAATTAAGAAATTTGAGAGCCCAAAAAGCTTTATGTTCCAATTCAACTGGTAAGTGGCAAGATTTGCCATAAACCAGTTGAAATGGAGTGAAACCAATAGGAGCTTTGAAGGCTGTCCTATACGCCCAGAGTGCATCATCTAGCTTCTGAGACCAGTCCTTGCGGGAGCTAGAAATAGTTTTCTCCAAAATCCTCTTGATCTCCCTGTTAGAAACTTCAGCTTGGCCATTGGTCTGAGGATGATATGGAGAAGCAACCTTATGGTTCACACCATATTGCTGTAGAGCCTTACCCAACTGAGCATTCACAAAGTGGGATCCTCCATCACTAATAATAACCCGCGGAGCTCCAAAACGGTTGAAGATATGCTTCTTTAAGAACTTGAGAACAGTCTTTCCATCTGCATGAGAAGTAGCAATGGCCTCCACCCATTTGGATACATATTCAACAGCAACAAGAATGTACTCATTACCAAATGAAGGTGGAAAAGGGCCCATGAAGTCCATTCCCCAACAGTCAAACACTTCAACCTCTTGGATGCTTTGAAGGGGCATCTCATCCCTCTTTGAAATTCCTCCTATCCTCTGGCAGGCATCACAACTCTTCACATGAGCATAGGCTTGCTTGAACAAGTGAGGCCAATAAAATCCAGATTGAAGAACCTTAACAGCAGTGCGTTCCCCATTAAAATGCCCTCCATAAGGAGAGTTGTGACATTCCCGGAGAATAGAACTAGCCTCTTCTGAATCAACACAACGGCGTAACAAGCCATCAGCACCTTGCTTAAACAGATATGGGTCATCCCAAATATAATGAGTAGCATCACGAAGGAACTTCTTCCTCTGTTGAAATGTGAAATCTTCAGGAATGACCCCAGCAGCTTTGAAATTAGCCATGTCAGCAAACCATGGCCTTGTCTTCAAGGCAAAAAGTTGCTCATCTGGGAACTCTTCCACTATCTCTTTCTCCCTCTTGGTTACTTCAGCATTAGTGAGCCGGGATAAGTGATCGGCGACCAAGTTCTCCCTCCCACTCTTGTCCTTGATCTCCAGATCAAATTCCTGCAAAAGGAGAATCCAACGAAGGAGTCTGGGTTTAGAATCAGGTTTGGTTAAAAGGAACTTGATGGCTGCATGGTCAGTATAAATAATGACCTTGGAACCAACCAAGTAACTTCTAAACTTTTCCAATGCATACACTATGGCTAGCAACTCTTTTTCAGTAGTGGCATAATTAACTTGTGCGTCATTTAAAACTTTACTAGCATAGTGTATAGCATGGAATACCTTCTCCTTTCTTTGACCCAAGACTGCCCCCACTGCATAATCACTAGCATCACACATTAGTTCAAAATCACAATTCCAATCAGGTGCAATGACAATAGGTGCAGAAATTAAACTAGCTTTCAAAGTTTCAAAAACATGTAAGCAAGAAGAATCAAAGATAAAGGGAGAATCCTTATTGAGTAAATTAGAGAGTGGCTTTGCAATTTTGGAGAAATCTTTGATGAATCTCCTGTAGAAACCTGCATGGCCAAGAAAACTCCTTACGCCTTTGACATTGACTGGAACAGGGAGCTTTTCTATGACCTCCACTTTAGCTTGATCTACTCGGATTCCCTTGGAAGAAATTTGATGGCCAAGGACAATGCCCTCGGTGACCATGAAGTGACATTTCTCCCAATTAAGCACCAAATTAGTATCCACACACCTCTTCAAGACGGTGTCTAAGTTGTGCAAGCATTCCTCGAATGAATTCCAAAAGACTGAGAAATCATCCATGAACACCTCCATAATCTTCTCCACCAAATCAGAGAATATAGCAAGCATGCAGCGCTGGAAAGTGGCAGGTGCATTACATAACCCAAAAGGCATCTTCCGGTATGCAAAGACACCAAAAGGGCAAGTAAATGCAGTCTTCTCTTGATCGTAAGGATCCACTGTGATCTGATTGTAACCTGAATAGCCATCCAAGAAACAATAGAAAGCTTTACCGGACAATCTCTCCAACATCTGATCCATGAAGGGTAGTGGGAAGTGGTCCTTTCTGGTGGCTTTGTTAAGCTTTCGGTAATCCACACACATTCTCCAAGAAGTAGTGGTGCGGATTGGAATCAACTCATTCTTCTCATTCTTAACAACAGTCAATCCACCTTTCTTGGGTACCACCTGAACTGGACTAACCCATGAGCTGTCTGAAATGGGGTAGATCATGCCGGCATCTAACAACTTCATAATTTCCTTCCTTACCACCTCTTTCATGGAAGGGTTCAACCTTCTCTGAGGCTGAGTAACTGGCCTGAAATCTTCCTCCATGAAAATTTTATGCATACAGTAGGAAGGACTGATGCCCTTAAGATCTGCCAACTTCCAACCAATAGCCTGCTGGTTGGCTTCCAGAACCTCCAAAACTTGTTTCTCTTCCTGTGGAGAAAGAGTGCTACTGATGATTACGGGCTTGTCAGTTTTCTCCTGCAAAAACACATATTTAAGATTAGAGGGAAGCGGCTTCAGCTCCTGCCGTGGCTCCGGTTTCTTATCCTCAATGGTTTCCTTGATCTCTTCCACCTCAGTGGCTTTTAGTACTGTAAGAGATGAATCAAGAACCTCCATGAATTGCTGTACTGCAGATTCATCATCAGCTATAAGACCTGCAAAAGATTCAGTTAGAGCCAACTCCAAAGGATCAGCCACCTGTGGTTTCCTTGCAACTTGCTTGATGACCTCATCAAGCTCATCTACGCGAAAACACTGACCCTTCTCCTTCGGGAACTTTATAGCCTCAAAAACATTAAAAGTGACTTCCTCATCATGAACTCGAACTTTAACCGTGCCCTTTTCCATGTCAATCCCCATTCTTGCAGTATTCATGAATGGCCTTCCAATAATCAGAGGTACTTCTGGATCCTCTGCAATATCAAGAATAATAAAATCAACAGGAATTAGAAATCTATCTACTCTTACCAGCACGTCCTCAGCTATGCCAAGTGGATATGTAATTGAACGATCCGCAAGCTGTAGTGTCATCCTGGTTGGGCTCAAATCTAGTCCACTAATCCTTTTCATCAAGGATAGCGGCATCAAGCTCACACTAGCTCCAATATCCACAAGACCCTTGCCAACAGCCATATTCCCAATGGTTAGAGGAATAGTGACACTGCCTGGGTCTGCTAACTTAGGAGGGAGGCCACTAGTGATAATGGCACTGCAAGTCGCTCCAAGCTGCACTACTTCATCATCCTTGTATTTCCGCTTCTTAGTAAGCAAATCCTTCATGAATTTGGCATAAACGGGCATCTGCTCAAGAGCCTCTGCAAAAGGAATGTTAATCTGCAAACTTTTAAAAATATCCATGAATCTAGCAAATTGGCGATCCTTATCTATTTTAGAAGGAGCTTTGGGATAAGGAAGAGCCTTAACTATCTTAGGAACTCCCCCCTTATTGAGCTCACCCTTCTCTCTCTCAGCATCTTTTTCTTTTCCCTTACCTACAGTTCTCTCAAGAGCTACACTCATCTCATTATTCTTTTCAACTTCTACCTCAGTGTACTCTCTAGACTGTTCTTTCTCTACCTCATCATCTTCATCAACAATATTAGGCTCAACAATACCACTACCTACTACCTTCCCACTACGAGTATGAATAGCCTTACAGTGCTCTCTAGGGTTGGTTTTAGTATTAGCATTGAATGGAGCTTTCTGCATCCCAGCAAGTTGGTTGGCCATTTGCCCCATCTGAGTCTCCAGAATCTTGATAGAAGCTCCCTGGTTCTTCTGGCCTTCCATAGTGACCTGCATAAACTGAGTTAGAGTATCACTCATTTTAGCCAATTTATCGTCCAGAGACTGATCCTGCTGATTTTGAAACTGCTGAGGCTGCTGGAATGGAGGATTCTGAAAAGGCTGCCTTGGAGCTCTATTAGAAGAAGGACCGGAATCCTGCCTCCAAGGCTGATTGTTGTACTGATTATTGCCCCGATTCTGATAGTTATCCCTAGGATAATTATTCTGGTAGGGTCTCTGCTGATTATTTAGATAATGAACCTCCTCTTCAGAAAATGGCTGATAAGAATCAGATTGTTGCCCTTGCACTTCAGCTTCGCACCTGTTCACCTTTTGCATATCCCTTATGCTTTTGGGCAAAGCATCCAATTTCTTGGTCAGATCATCAAGCTGTTGCTGAAGAAGCTTATTTTGGGCCAACATAGCATCGTTGACCCCAAGCTCTAAGACTCCTCCCTTCCTTGCTGGGCCTCTAGAATATTGGCTTTGTTGGTCATTCAGAGCCATAGCCTCTATGATAGTCATCGCCTCAGTGGGAGTCTTGGACATCAGTGAACCACCAGCAGTGGCATCAAGAATGAGCTTGCTTTGTTGATGCAGTCCATTCCTGAAGATGTGGACCTGGGTTTTTGCATCAAAACCATGATTTGGGCACTTCCGGCACAAAGACTTGTACCTCTCCCAAGCCTCACATAGACTTTCACCTGCAGCTTGAGCAAAAGTAGAGATGGCAGTTTTATAATCCATGAATTTGGAATTAGAAAAGTACCTTGCCATGAATTTGTTTTCAAGCTGAGAGCAGTTGATGAGTGGATTTTATATGATGTTTTTAGGGTCTTTTTAGTCTTTTTATTTTATTATTTTTGAGTCACATGTAGGTTTTTTATTGTTTTTATGTAGATTTTATATTTATTTTGCATTTTGCATGTAGATTAGATTTTTTGTGTTTTTCTATCTTTATTTTATATTTTTAGGGATTTTTCTAGTTATTTTATATTTTTAGGAAAAGCTGGTTAGTTATCATTTTTGGGCCAGGGACCAATTTGTAAAGTTTCAAAAAGTCAGGGACCAAATTGTAAAAGTTCAAGAGTGGAGGACTTGAAGTGAAGATTGAGAGAATATGAGGGCTTAAAATGAAGTGCTAACCAAGGGAGGACCAAAGTAAAAAAGAAAAATATGAAGAGTCACTCTCCAATTTAGCACATGGAAAAAATGTTTAAAGAATTGATGAAGGGTTTCAGAATTGATCAAGGCTGGTTAGTGGCTTTTTATGGCCATCAAAACCCACTACCATGAATGAAGAAGGAAGAACAAGCAAGAAGATGAAGAAGCAGCACCCCAACGCTCCAGCGTTGGGATCCCAGCGCTCCAGCGCTGGGGTTCTGACTAGATGATGAGTCAGATTGTGTCCCAGCGCCCAAGCGTTGGAAAGCCAGCGCTCAAGCGCTGGGCCTCGGACAGAAAGTGGAATTTTAATGCATCCTAGCGCCCAGGCGTTGGGAAAGCCAGCGCTCAAGCGTTGGAGGCTGGATTTTTACTATAAATAGGACCTTTTTCTTCACTTGTAAGACACACCTTCATAGAATACAACAAGTATTCTCTCTTTCTCCCTCAAAGATCATTGTTCCTAGGACTTGTGGGAAGCCATACTTGAGCTCCTATCCAGGGTAATTCAATGATTCTTTTAGCCATGCTTGGCTAATTCTTCTTTTAAGTTTTTGGGTTGTTTTAATTTATAATTCATGTTCTAGTTTTCTTTTACGTTTCTGAATAATATCTTCTATTCATGTTTTATTTCTTTGTTCTTCATTAATCTTGTGATCAAAAGATTTCTTGCTTTCTACTTATTCATAAGGCCATTTGGTAAGTAGTAAGGGAAATAGGAAATAAAAAAGGTTATAAGTATACATTTCTTAAGGCTATAAGGATGGACGTAGCTTTGTGTTGGCCCGAATTCTCTCTTCATCTTCTTCTCTAATTAACTAATAACCAAGGCTATGGAGTTAGTAATTAGGTAAGAAAGTTCTACATTTCTTAAGGCTATTAGGATGTAGAAATTTAGGCTATAGCACCATGAATTTGAATTTAAAGTTCAGAAATTTAGTAAAAGTTTTCTAGCATGTTTTATAGATTATGTAAATCAACCCAAGAGCTTAAATTCTCTCATCTTATTTTCTCATTATTTTATGCTATTGCTCTCATCTTTGCCTAAACCAAACATCAATCATATTATTTTATTTTCTTTGCACAAGTACTAAACTTAATAAATATAAGAACACCTATCCCTTGGGTTCGATAATCTTTTATATTACGCGATAGTAAATTGTACACTTGCAATTTCATTATCAAGTTTTTGGCGCCGTTGCCGGGGATAGGTTCTTTCAAGTTCTTATTTTTATTTTATTTAGTACTTCTTGTATATATATATAAAAAAATTTTCTGCCTAACAGTTTGTTGCCATGTGGAAAGAAGATCCTTTAGAGACTATAATCTCTGAAGGATTGGATTTTGAAGATATTGAAAGCAATGACGAACAGGTCATTGAAATGGCAAGATATCTGGAAGCTGCCCATTTTTTCCCTTCAAAAGGAAATTGGGTAGAGGAGCTGAAAAGAGAGGAAGAAGTTCAAGAGGAAAAGAGGGAATTGAAGCCCTTACCTTCCACCCTTAAGTATGTATTTCTTGAGGAAGGTAATAACAAGCCAGTCATTGTGAGTAGTTCCCTCTCTCCTCTTGAAGAAGAAAAACTGGTAAGAATTCTTAGAGCTCATAAATCTGCTTTGGGTTGGACTATAGAGGATATTAAGGGCATAAGCCCCACTGTTTGTATGCATAAAATTTGTTTAGAAGAACAAGTTAAACCTGTAGTCCAACCCCAAAGAAGACTTAATCCTGCCATGAAAGAGGTGGTAAGGAAAGAAGTGATTAAGTTGCTAGATGCAGGGATCATCTATCCCATTTCTGATAGTGAATGGGTTAGTCCTGTTCAGGTAGTTCCCAAGAAAGGGGGAATTACTGTGGTCCCAAATGAGAACAATGAATTGATTCCCACCAGGATGGTAACTGGATGGAGAGTTTGTATAGATTACCGGAGGCTAAATTCTGCCACCCGGAAAGATCATTTCCCCCTTCCCTTTATTGATCAAATGCTTGACAGGTTGGCTGGCTATGAGTACTATTGTTTCTTGGATGGGTACTCAGGTTATAATCAAATTGTTGTTGATCCTAAGGATCAAGAAAAAACTGCTTTTACTTGCCCCTTCGGGGTGTTTGCTTATAAAAGAATGCCTTTTGGCTTGTGTAATGCTCCAGGAACCTTCCAAAGATGTATGTTTGCTATTTTTTATGATTTAATTGGTGAATGTATGGAAGTGTTCATGGATGATTTTTCTGTTTATGGCCCCAACTTTGACAAGTGTTTGAGCAATTTGGAAAGGATTCTTGTTAGGTGCCAAGAAAAGAATTTGGTACTTAATTGGGAAAAATGTCATTTTATGGTAAAAGATGGCATTGTGCTTGGGCACAAGATTTCTGAAAAAGGGATTGAGGTAGATAAAGCTAAAACTGAAATCATTGAAAATCTACCTCCTCCCACTAATATTAAAGGTATAAGAAGCTTTCTTGGTCATGCAGGTTTTTATAGGCGATTTATAAAAGATTTTTCTAAAATTGCTAAGCCTATGACAAATCTCCTTGAAAAAGAAGCTCCTTTTATCTTTAATGATGAGTGTTTGGCTGCTTTTAAATTATTAAAGGAAAAACTTGTTTCAGCCCCTATCATTGTTGCTCCCCAATGGGATTTGCCTTTTGAAATTATGTGTGATGCTAGTGATAATGCAATAGGGGCTGTTCTTTGTCAGAAAAATGGAAAGGTTTTACATGTGATTTATTATGCTAGTAAGGTTCTGAATGAAGCTCAAAAAAATTATGCTACAACTGAAAAGGAGTTGTTGAGCGTTGTCTATGCTTTAGACAAATTCAGACCTTACGTTTTGGGTACTAAAGTTATTGTGCATACTGACCATGCTGCATTGAAGTATTTGTTTGCTAAGCAGGAAGCTAAACCCAGGTTGATCAGGTGGATCTTACTCTTGCAAGAGTTTGATCTTGAAATTGTGGACAGGAAAGGGAAGGACAATGGTGTAGCAGACCATTTGTCAAGGCTTGAAGGAGGGAACTCCGATCCAATTCCTATTCAAGAGGAGTTCCCAGATGAGAGGCTTTTAGCTGTCCAAGAGATAGCTCCATGGTATGTACATTTAGCTAATTTTAAAGCTGCTGGTGTGTTGCCTTCTGATTTGACTTGGCAACAAAAGAAGAAATTTTTACATGATGCTAAATTCTTTTTCTGGGATGAACCTTATTTGTTTAGAGAATGTTCTGATGGGATCATTAGAAGGTGTATTCCAGAAAAAGAATTTGAGGCTATTTTATGGCATTGCCATGGCTCCGATTATGGAGGCCATTTTTCAGGTGAGAGGACTGCAGCTAAAGTCCTCCAAAGTGGTTTTTATTGGCCTACTATCTTCAAAGATAGTAGAGCATTTGTGGTAAGGTGTGATCGCTGTCAACGAACTGGTAATATCTCAAGAAGGAATGAGATGCCCCAAAAAATGATTTTGGAAGTTGAGCTTTTTGATGTATGGGGCATTGATTTTATGGGACCTTTTCCACCTTCTTTTGGTTGCCAGTATATTTTGGTTGCTGTTGATTATGTTTCTAAATGGGTTGAAGCATCAGCCCTTCCCACAAATGATGGAAAAGTTGTTCTGGATTTTCTGAAGAAAAAGATTTTTACTAGATTTGGGGTGCCAAGAGCAATAATCAGTGATGGAGGTAAGCATTTTTGTAATAAAGCTTTTGAAACTCTTTTGAAAAAATATGGTGTTAGTCATAAAATTGCTACCCCCTATCACCCCCAAACTAGTGGACAAGTAGAGGTTTCTAATAGAGAGTTAAAAAGGATTTTGGAAAAAACAGTTGGTACCTCAAGGAAGGATTGGTCAAAAAAATTGGATGACACCTTGTGGGCTTACCGAACTGCGTTTAAAACTCCTATTGGAACCTCTCCTTACCAGTTGGTTTATGGTAAGACTTGTCATTTACCTGTGGAACTTGAGCATAAAGCCTTTTGGGCTTTGAAACATTTGAACATGGACCCCAAAAAAGCTGGGGATAAAAGACAGGTACAGGTACATGAGCTGGATGAGTTTAGACTCCAAGCATATCACAATGCTAGGATCTACAAAGAAAGAACAAAAAGGTGGCATGATAAGAAAATCTTGCCAAAAGAATTCAATCCAGGACAACTTGTGTTATTGTATAACTCAAGGCTGAGGTTGTTCCCTGGAAAGTTGAAGTCAAGATGGACAGGACCATTTTTAATCACCAAAGTCTTTCCTCATGGTACGGTTGAGTTGGAAAATCGGGGAACAAAGAACACATTTCTTGTCAATGGGCAAAGGCTAAAACCTTACTTAGGAGGAGATTATGAGAGTCAAGTGATGACTGTTGAACTTGCTGAACCCCCAATTGATTTAGGGGAAGGGTCTATCTCGGACCTTAACATTGAGCTGGTTGGGAGACAACCCAACTTAGGATAGTTTATGTTTCAGTCTTTTTAATTTTTGCACAACTCTTGTACATAAATAAAAGAAAAGGAATTTTATGTTTCTGCTGCAGGCGAGGCCAGCGCTCAAGCGCTGGAGGCCAACGCTCATGCGTTAGGCCCCTGCTTCTCAACCTCTGATTCCAGTTGATCCCAGCGCTCAGGCGCTGGAGGGCTAGCGCTCATGCGCTAAGCCCCTGGAATCCCAGTTTTTTATTTTCTATTTTCCAACGCTCCAGCGTTGGAACCCAGCGCTCAGGCGCTGGGACCTCTGATGCCCAGTTTTTATTTTCTAATTCCAGCGCCCAAGCGTTGGCATCCCCAACGCTCAAGCGCTGGAACTCGGGCAGTTTGCTGTTTTTACTTTTATTTGCTGTTTTTAATTTTTAATAAATTTTGTGTTCACCATTTTCTGGAAGGTTTTAAAGTTCTTTGAGTTTTCCCTTGTTTCTACAATGGTTTTAATTTTTGGGAAACTCAAGAATTTTTGTTTTTAAGGTGGACACAAATTTTCAACCCATGATCTTTTGTGCTGTTTTTGGGACTAACAAGTCAGGCAAGTTTCTACTTGTGAGACTTTTGTTTGTTCATTGTTACAGGATAGGTACCAAAAGGAGGAAGAACCCTCTTGAACTTGAATATTCAAAGTGATTTTTACATTGAGGTTCCCTTGGACCTTTGTGGAAAATTTGTTACTATACCAGCTTGATAGTTTTTATTTTTCTTTTTATAGTTTTTAGTTTTATTTTTATTTTTAGTTTAGTTTTTCTGTTTTATTTTTGCATGAGTCTTTGAGTATATTATCCATTCTGATGTTGCTATAGCTTTGTGAAATGCTTTATCTGATTGAACTGCTTTGTGAAAAAAAAAATTTCTATGTTTTTAAGCAGTTAGGATTGCATGCTGTAGAAAGGATTTTTGATGTCTTGATTGTTTGGTTGTTGGCTAAGTTTTTCTGAGTTCTAAAAAAGGGTACCACTTACCCTATCTTTTTCTGAGAGCTGAGGACTCTGAATTCTTGATTGTGAAATTTTTCTGCCTTGTGTTGCATGTTGATTGGAGTTTTGTACACTTTGTGAGTTGAAAGAGATTATAGGCATTTTTGAAAACTCAGATTCTTGCTTGAAATTTGAAATCCACTAGTAGCCCCTTTTGAGCCTTAAAAAGAGTCATTCTTTGGAGCCTACTTTGTGAGATATATTTTAAGTTGTTATTGTGATTCATGAGCTGAATTGTTAGAGCTATGTTTGTTGGGTTTCTCTCTAAAAAAGAAGGAAAAAGTTGAGAAGAAAAATAAGGTATGTGCCTTAGGAAAAAAATAATGAAGTAGTGGGGTGAGAAAGAGTATGAGGGGAGTAAAATTCAAGTCATTCATCCCATACATTCCACTACTTTGTTCAAAAAAAAAAAAAAGAGAAAAATTGAGAGAACCCTTGTGTTGAAATTATTGAAGCTCTTAGTCAAGGAAAAAATCACTTAACAACAAATTCTGAGTCAGCCAATAGAGTTGCCAAGTCTTGAAATCCATACCTTGAAATAAACAACCCTTTGGCCAAGTTACAACCTTCAAAAATCTCTTCAAAATCACTTGGTTGCTTTACTTCAGTTTTGATTTGAATTATAGGCAGGATTATTGAGCTTTCTTGTTTTCATGGAGAATATCATTTTGTGAGCTTAATTGATGAACTCAAACATGTTAAAAGCCAAGCCTAACTTTCTTGATTCTTTGTCTATAAAACATGCATGTCTTCCTTTTCTGCTAAGCTTTCTTTGAAAGGTTTCTGTGCTTCAAGTTGTAATCAGATAAAACTTTCTCAAAACCCAGGGACGAGTTTTTCTTTAAGTTTTGTCGCTTGAGGACAAGCTGTCGTTGGGTATAGTGGTGTGATGAGTGGATTTTATATGATGTTTTTAGGGTCTTTTTAGTCTTTTTATTTTATTATTTTTGAGTCACATGTAGGTTTTTTATTGTTTTTATGTAGATTTTATATTTATTTTGCATTTTGCATGTAGATTAGATTTTTTGTGTTTTTCTATCTTTATTTTATATTTTTAGGGATTTTTCTAGTTATTTTATATTTTTAGGAAAAGCTGGTTAGTTATCATTTTTGGGCCAGGGACCAATTTGTAAAGTTTCAAAAAGTCAGGGACCAAATTGTAAAAGTTCAAGAGTGGAGGACTTGAAGTGAAGATTGAGAGAATATGAGGGCTTAAAATGAAGTGCTAACCAAGGGAGGACCAAAGTAAAAAAGAAAAATATGAAGAGTCACTCTCCAATTTAGCACATGGAAAAAATGTTTAAAGAATTGATGAAGGGTTTCAGAATTGATCAAGGCTGGTTAGTGGCTTTTTATGGCCATCAAAACCCACTACCATGAATGAAGAAGGAAGAACAAGCAAGAAGATGAAGAAGCAGCACCCCAACGCTCCAGCGTTGGGATCCCAGCGCTCCAGCGCTGGGGTTCTGACTAGATGATGAGTCAGATTGTGTCCCAGCGCCCAAGCGTTGGAAAGCCAGCGCTCAAGCGCTGGGCCTCGGACAGAAAGTGGAATTTTAATGCATCCTAGCGCCCAGGCGTTGGGAAAGCCAGCGCTCAAGCGTTGGAGGCTGGATTTTTACTATAAATAGGACCTTTTTCTTCACTTGTAAGACACACCTTCATAGAATACAACAAGTATTCTCTCTTTCTCCCTCAAAGATCATTGTTCCTAGGACTTGTGGGAAGCCATACTTGAGCTCCTATCCAGGGTAATTCAATGATTCTTTTAGCCATGCTTGGCTAATTCTTCTTTTAAGTTTTTGGGTTGTTTTAATTTATAATTCATGTTCTAGTTTTCTTTTACGTTTCTGAATAATATCTTCTATTCATGTTTTATTTCTTTGTTCTTCATTAATCTTGTGATCAAAAGATTTCTTGCTTTCTACTTATTCATAAGGCCATTTGGTAAGTAGTAAGGGAAATAGGAAATAAAAAAGGTTATAAGTATACATTTCTTAAGGCTATAAGGATGGACGTAGCTTTGTGTTGGCCCGAATTCTCTCTTCATCTTCTTCTCTAATTAACTAATAACCAAGGCTATGGAGTTAGTAATTAGGTAAGAAAGTTCTACATTTCTTAAGGCTATTAGGATGTAGAAATTTAGGCTATAGCACCATGAATTTGAATTTAAAGTTCAGAAATTTAGTAAAAGTTTTCTAGCATGTTTTATAGATTATGTAAATCAACCCAAGAGCTTAAATTCTCTCATCTTATTTTCTCATTATTTTATGCTATTGCTCTCATCTTTGCCTAAACCAAACATCAATCATATTATTTTATTTTCTTTGCACAAGTACTAAACTTAATAAATATAAGAACACTTATCCCTTGGGTTCGATAATCTTTTATATTACGCGATAGTAAATTGTACACTTGCAATTTCATTATCAGCAGTCATTCAAGATAGCTTGAGGTTGGTCGAAGAACCATTCCTTTGCTTGACCAATTAGGGTTAATGGAAAAAGCCTGAGGAATACTGCGTCCTCTTCAGAAGACCTCATCCCTGCTGTGCCACAGAGTTCATAGAACTTGGTGAAGTGATTGTAAGGATTCTCATGATCTAACCCCGCAAAAGGATTAACATACATCAGCTGCACCAGTCCTGTCTTCATCTCTGGGGCTTTCTCATTATCAGTTCCTCTACCAATCCTGATCATGTTCCTGGGTGTGAAATTGATGAATCCAGGATTGGGATCGGCATCTCCACCGTTTGGATTCTGATTCGCCATGTCTGGCTCAGGTTGGGTTGGTGAAGATGGCGAGGGTGGTGAAGGGGTAGAAGTCCCCTGGTCTTGTCTTAACTTAGCTAGCTGCTTCCTTTTCTTTGTCTTACTGTTGTTCCTCCTTGTTGTAGCTTCAATTTATGGGTCGAAATGAAGTTCCTCAACTGGAGTCTTACCTCGCATAAACAAAGATGAAAAGCAACCTAAACAGAAGTATTAGACCTCAGATAAAAGAAAAATAAAAATAAAAATAAAAATATTCACAAATGCTTAAACAAACAAAATTAAAGCAATGCAAACTCAAACAACGCTGCTTGATGAGTGGATTTTATATGATAATTTTAGGGTCTTTTTAGTCTTTTTATTTTATTATTTTTGAGTCTCATGTAGGTTTTTTATTGTTTTTATGTAGATTTTATATTTATTTTGCATTTTGCATGTAGATTAGATTTTATTTGTTTTTTCTACTTTTATTTTATATTTTTAGGAATTTTTATAGCAATTTTATATTTTTAGGAAAAGCTGGTTTAGTTATCATTTTTGTCCAGTGACCGATTTGTAAAGTTTCAGGAAATCAAGGACCAAAATGTGAAAGTTCAAGAGTGGAGGACTTAAAGTGAAGATTGGGAGAATATGAGGGCTTGAATTGAAGTGCTAACCAAGAGAGGACCAAAGTGAAAAAGAGGAATATGAAGCAACTCTCTTCAAATTAGCACATGGAAAATAAGCTTGAAGGAATTGATGGTAGTGGAGGAGAAGTTTCAGAATTAAACAAGGGCTGAGTAGTGGCTTTTGATGGCATTTAAATCCCACTAACCATGAAGAAGGAAGGAAAACTTGGAGCTGAAACAGCAGGTCCCAGCGCTGCAGCGCTGGGAAGCCAACGCTCATGTGCTGGCCCTCGATCTGACAGTGGATTTTTAATGCTCCCAGCGCCCAAGCGTTGGGAATTCTAGCGCTGAAGCGTTGGAGGCTGGATTTTTACTATAAATAGGACCCTCCTCTTCACTTGTAAAGCACACCTTCATAGAATACAACAAGTATTCTCTCTTTCTCCCTCAAAGATCATTGTTCCTAGGACTTGTGGGAAGCCATACTTGAGCTCCTATCCAGGGTAATTCAATGATTCTTTTAGCCATGCTTGGCTAATTCTTCTTTTAAGTTTTTGGGTTGTTTTAATTTATAATTCATGTTCTAGTCTTCTTTTACATTTCTGAATAATATTTTCTATTCATGTTTATTTCTTTGTTCTTCATTAATCTTTATGCGCAAAAGGTTTCATGCTTTCTACTTATTCATAAGGCCATTTGTTAAGTAGTAAGGGAAATAGGAAATAAAAAAGGTTATATGTTTGCATTACTTAAGGCTATAAGGATGTACGTAATCTTGTGTTGGCTCGGATTCCTTCTTCATCTTCTTCTCTAATTAACTAATAACCAATGCTATGGAGTTAGTAATTAGGAAAGGAAGTTCTACATTTCTTAAGGCCATTAGGGTGTAGAAACTTAGGCTATAGCACCATGAATTTGAATTTAAAGTTCAGAAATTTAGTAAGAGTTTTCTAGCATGTTTTATAGATTATGTAAATCAACCCAAGAGCTTAAATTCCTCTCATCTTATTTCTTATCATTTTATGCTATTGTTATATCTTTGTTCTAAACCAACTTCATATTTCTATCTTTTTATTTTTATGCTTAAGTACTAAATTTTATATCAATAAGAACACCTATCCCTTGGGTTCGATAATCTTTTATATTACGCGATAGTAAATTGTACACTTGCAATTTCATTATCACTGCTCCCCGGCAACGGCGCCATTTTGTTAAAAGGGTTTTCACTTCTTTTAATAAAAACCAATACTTAAGCTACGCTCAAACCTCTTTTAAGATTCAATTGCAGTATAGTAAGGGTGTTATCGATCCACAGAGAGCAAATGTGTTTGAATGCCTTTCTTTAATTAAGAAGTTAAGCAAGAAAGAAATAAGAGTTGTCTGTTTAGAGAGACTTGTATTCAAGAGCATGAAAATAAGAAAGAAACGATTGAGAAAATAACAGATTGGGAAAACAGTTGGATTATGGTTTCATATTTCACTATCCAAGATTTATTTATTCTTGATTACAATCACTTAAAATCTTTAATTTATTCCCGCCAGTTCTTAACTAACTCACCTATTCCTAGTATGAGAAGTTGATTCAATTACTTTCCTAATTACCGCTTCCACAGGCAATTAATCAAAACAATTGTAAATATGCAGGCATTAAGGAACTAGGTGATCTAACGCTATTCCTAGCAAATTAGCTTCTCCTAGATTAAACAATTTATGTTAGATTAAAACGGTAGCTTCCACATACAGAATTAATCCCAAATCAGATGAAAGATGATCAAGCAATCATAAGCAATAAGAATAAAATTGTTTAATTGAAATTAAAAATAGAAAGTAACAAAGAAATAAATAGAATCCTATCAAGATGAAATACTACGCCTAAATCCAACTAAAAGGGAGCTTAGTTATCCATAGAATGGAAACTAGCTTGCTTACAAGGAGAATCAATGAGGGACTAGAAGACGATGAAGAATCCAAGCATCCGTTGATGAAAATCCTCTTTTCCTTCTCAGATCAGAGCTCTCTCACGTCCAAGGGGTGTTTGGAGGAGACTAGGATTGAAAGAATGATCCAAATAAGGCCAAAATCGCGTTTTTAAAGGATTTGGGGCGGTGCAGGGGCGCTGGGCGCCCTGGGCTAGGCCCAGGGGCGCTTTGCGCGAGACGGAACTGCCGGTCGCGCAAATGGGAGCGCTGGGCGCCGAAACCCGTGTCGCACGCGCTGAGCCGCTAAGAAGGACGCTTAGCGGCCAGCGCCCTGAATCTGTCCTTGTCGCTGGGCGCTGGGCGCCCAAGGCTGGCGCTCAGCGGCCAGCAACCTTCTTCTCGCGTTTCGCTGGGCGCCTAGCGGCCCTGGGTGGCGCTTAGCGCCCAGAATTCTTCTTTTTTTACTTTTTCACGCGCTAAGCGCCCTACAGAGGGGCTTAGCGCCCAGAACCTTAATTTCTTCATATTTTCTTTAATCCTTTATCTCTTTTGGGTCCTGAAACATGTAATAAAAACACATTAAAAGCACAGGAATCATATTTAAAAGCTTAGAATCACCTTACTCTTTTATTTAACCATAAACTTTATCAAGAAAGGGTATTCTATAATGAGAAACAATGATAAATGCCATGAAAAATATATGAAAACTAGTAGCAAATTGGCATTTATCAGTTCCTGAGTATGAAATATTCAAAGTATTAAGAAATCTTTATCTAATAATATTAAACCTTGGGTAAAAATTGTTATTTATCAAAATATAATAATTTATGATATCGTTTGAATCTAACACTACCATGCGAGTATGTATGATAACATTAGACCTGCAATCAACTCCCACTTATTTCAAACAAAATTTCACATAGTTCTCCTTGATATGTATTCATCTGGTTCCGAGTATTAACTAGGTATTCAGAGCACTATCCTTGGAGAAATTTAGACCTTTGTAATTAATTATTTTCTTTGAAAATCTTAAATCTTTGGAATCAAATAAAATAGGGTTCAGACTCAATTCTTTCAAAAGAATTCAAATAAATCCCAACTGGGATCAAATTATGATTTCAGGATATAAACTCTAGGATAATAAGGTCATTTTTGAAAATAAGGCTGAGCCCACTCATCTCCTTCACCTTCCCGCACGTGCAGCGTCTCCACGCGAGGAGACTCCACTCACCGTTGCGGTGACGACGCGTAAGGATTACACATGCTTCAAAATTTTGTTCTAAGCACAATTCCGAGATCCTTACAGCTCCAGGATCTCATATATCTATTAAAATCATGATTTTATGAACTTTTAGAAAACGACCCAAATTGTTTGAGGATATTTACGTTTGTGTTTAGCGAAGACAGATGAAAGGAATGAAAGAAACTGAAAAGAGTGGACTTCTGTGTTAGATTCAAATAATTATTATATTTTGATAATTAACAATTTCTTTTTAATATGATATTTCTGAAGAAGAACTTCTAACTTGCTAAACATCTTTATGTCCACGAGAAAACATCCTCATAAAGGCCTTCATAAAATCACAAAAGCAAGTCAAGCCAAGTAAATGGAGATCGTCCGGGTCCTCTCTGAAGAACAACGACATACTTCCTCAAGAGGTACTATCTCTAAAGCATAAAAGAAGCAATCAAGCGGAGACAGTCCGACGACTCACCAAAGGTCAAGCTTGCCTAAAAGTACACAGATATACCTTGGAAAGCTCTAAAGCAACTATGATCATTCAACAGCAAAAGCACATGGGATAAATCTGAAACAGTCCGGTGCTTGAGTTTACTCTAACCTACAGGAAGACTGTTTTGTCAAAGTTGAGGAAGTCTGGTCATGGGCCTGAATAAACATCTCAAGCTTCGAAGTATCTCTAGCTTCAATGGAAGATTGTCGAATAACAATTTATTCAAAAGAAGAACTTCAACAAAAGCACAAAAGAAGGAAACGTCCAGTCATCTACAAATCACGAATAATCTGATAGTCAAGAAAGGTTGGAATAAGAAGGTCCGTCTGCCTATGCAACTCACTCAGTGACAAAATTCTGAAGATTCTATAAAGACTGCGTCTGCCAAATCATGATGAAGATTCCGTCTGCTCAAAGCATCAAAGTGCTCAAAAGTCATAAATGCCAGAAAGTGTGTCATGAGATTATGAAGAATCAGTTCAACATAAGCATTAAAGAAACTGTTCAAACAAAGCTCTGAAGAGTTCATTCAGCATAATTGCTTCTTGGATCAAAGAAAATCTACCTCGTCAGTGCATTAAATGAAGTATTGTTGATGGCAGAAAGAAGAAAGGGACATAATTAATATATTATTCCTTGGTTCCTCTGCTTTTATGCTTTTCCTTAAATAAAGCCGATTTCGCGGAATCAACGGCGTGAAATCCTGAACATCGTACTTCTTCAACGTTCAAAATTCAAATCTTCTGTTCAGAGCATTTAATGATTCTTAGCTGGCATGCACTGGGATATTATGTTCAAACAAAAACCCAAAGCTGGACACAGCGCCGAGCCAGACGATGTCAACCCAAGCAATTAATGCTTGACAGAATGCATTCAATGCTGATCCAGAATTACAGAATTAGCCGTTACTCACAAGGAGCAGGAGCACTAACAGATCTATTTTCTCTCCTTCTATCAAAGATCAATGAAGACTTTCAACTGAAGATATAAATAGAGAATTCAGCTTCCAGATCAACTTGGCGACTTGAATTCAACCCATTGCATATCTCAACCAAGTTGCCCAGAAGAACCAAGCTTCATTTGGTTCAAACTCAGAAAGCTTCAAGTCATACTTTACCTGAGTTAGGTCGTCCACCATTGTGAAGAATTCACGGTGTCACTCTCATTTTAAGTCACACACAACACACAACACAAAACAGAGAACCTTAACTTCTTATCCTCTCTGTAACCCGAGCTTCATTTCTTCTATTCACTCTTACTGAAGAGAATCATTGTAGAAAAATAAACCCAATTTGTAAAGGGAGTCAGGAGCAGTCCTGAAGAATACTTATGAGGAGAAGTCCTGGAGAATACTTGAAAGGAGAAGTCCTGAGAATACTAGGAGAAGTCCTGTACAATACTTGATAGGAGAAGTCCTTCTAATACTGGGAGAAGTCCCTGAGAATACTTGTAGTATTTGATTAAATAGTGGAAAATCTTGGTGAAACCAAGGACTGGACGTAGCCGTGACGATTATGGGGGTGAACCAGGATAAATATTGTGTGTACTTTAATTTTCTACCTTATGTTGATTCTTCCGCTGCATACATGCATACACACACAATCTTTAACATTTTTTTTTGAAAACTAATGATTAAGGTGTATTCTGATAGAAGTTTTCAAAAATCACACACACAATTCAAACCCCCCCTTTCTTGTGTGTTTCTGGCACTATCATTTTGTTCATTTTGGTGAAACGAAACTAATGGCAGAAGAGGTGTATTATTGAGATGAAAGAAATTAAAATGAACATAATGAAGGAGAGTTACGTCTGTTAGGTGGAAGTGTTGTGGTTCATGAGAAGAAAATGATGAGTATATATAGATGGAGAGGAGCAGCAAAGGGAAGAGTGGTTGCATGTAAAACAAAGATAACACAATTAGAGGGAACATAGTGTAAGCTATGAGCCCACTTTCATAAATGGAAGAAGAAAAAGAACATGGCAACAAAAGGAGAAAGAACATGACAAGGATAAGAAGAAGAACATAACCATGTGAGAAATCGAAAGTAAACGGGCAGCAGTGAACTGGTCGGTAAGATAATTCACGTAAGAGATATGGGATGTGTGTGTATTTTATTGGTACACATAGAACATAAAATATCATCTTTTATCTTATGAAAATTCTAAAAAATTAAATTTGAATTAGTAATATTATTCGGAATAATATTCTTAATTTTGAATTTTTCAATGATTTAACTTAGATACTCACATAATTAAGTAAGACTAAATTCAACTCAATTTTATTCATCTATGAAATAAAATTATAATAATTCATACAAATTATTGTATATATATTTTTAAGGTTAGTATAATTTCTTAAAGTGGAAATATATTTTGTGTAAATAAATATTTACACGTCTTCCTAATTTATTTAAAATTATTTATAAGATTATATTTATATAGTATGATTTTATATTAATAAAAATACGGGATGTTACATTCTTCACCCCTAAAAATAATTGACGTCCTCCAAATATGCCACCTTATAATGAAAAAGTTAAAATGCAACTCCTTCGCATTTCTTACGGGTCTTATGGATCTTACTAACCTACGACTTATCAAAAGGGAATCAAAGTGAATCTAATCATGATAGATTATTTCATGCCTGAGATGAGTGGCTATGATTTTCATAAACTAAGCAAGGGATCTTCTTGGAAAAAATATTCCGGTTGTGGTTATGTCATCATAAATTGTACTTTCTAAAATCATCAGACATATCTTTTGAAAAGAATCGTAAGATATCTTTTGAAAACTTTTAAAAAGAATCATAAGACATATCTTTTGAAAAAAATCATAAGACATATCCATTAAAAGAATCATAAGACACATCTTTTGAAAAGAATCATAAGACATATCTTTTGAAAAGAATCATAAGACACATATTCTGAAAAGAATCGTAAGATTTTTTCCGAAGAGGATCATAAGAAAAGTTTTAAAAAGAAAGGAGGGGTTTTATTCGTAAGTGAAAGCATGATGAATTTCTTATCGATTGTTATTGATGTGGAATCACTGGTGGATAGAGTCACGTGATGAGAAATGATGTGATACGAGCACTCAATATAGGGTGGATCCGCTTGAGTAAGGAATCAAATATCCGAACTCGTATAAAGATGTTTTTGTAGGTATTGTGATGGTTGGTGCACTCAGATTCGTATAAATACGTTCTGTTGTGTTGTTGTTTTGGTAAACTTTGACTCGTATGTTTGACTCGTATGAAAGATGTTTTGTTTTGCTATCGATTATAATGATGATCATGATTGTTGATTGTGAATGGCATATCATATTATGCGCTCATGGGACAGGCTAGTGAGATTGGTAGCTAGACGGAGTTAGCTGAATCAAAAGTCTGAGTTGCCTTGTTGAATTCAAGACGTCGCGAGGGGTGTGCCTGAGAAAAGTGGAGTTCTCCAGGATAGATGGTGGACAAAACCATTGATGGCGACGCATGTGCACTGGTGACCCACTAGGGATGCTCTACAGAATACACCTAAGAGGAAACCTACATGACTTGGGCTAGGGACAAGCGCTCCCGGCTTAGTAGCCTTTCATCGACTGGCCCAAACAAAAGGCAAGGGAAGCGCTACATGGCAGCTCGGCTAGAGAATCACTCCCGCTCGGAAGCTCACTTAAGAGCTTCCCTCCAACACCTGCTGAGGACCTCCAGCGTCTATAAATATAGGTTCCACCGTTCCTTCTAGGACACTTCTCACTCCTTACTTACATTACAAGTTTGCTATGCATTCTTACATGTTTGAGCTGAGCTCTTGGATACTCTTATTGCTCCAACACTGACTTGAGTGTGGGAATGTGTTTGCAGGTCCCCCACGCCCGACGCACTGCCACTACACCTCAGAGAGCACCATCGTCCAAGATTCACACACGAACAACTGGCATAAGCATGAGCATAACCTCCATATTGACTTTGAGATGTTGGTTGTGTGTGACTTGAGATGATGGGTGTGCAACTCTGTTTATGCAATAAATGTTATTATATTGATGAATTGATGTGAATAGCTGTAGTTAGAACGTTTAGAGTATATAACTTATTATATTACTTATATATATTGTCTGACTGTCTAAATATATACTATTACTCTTTTACCCCTATACTCCTATGAGGATGTCGTTTTCCAAGAAGTTGACCCTTGCACTTTTCTTTCAGTGGATGTACTTGGGGCGTCTCCACATGTGATGACGTTCGCTTCGAGGATGTCTTCTAACGATAGGAACAGAAGACACTGATGTCGAGAAGGATTCTCTGTGAGGTTGCCATGTGCTTGTGGATGAGTTCGTCTGCATGCGACATGCATATGTTATTGATTTGTAATAAGTTATGTTTAGAAGTATGGGGTATTGTAATACAAGATGTCAAAAGCATGTTTTGAAAAAGAAAAAAATATAACTGCATTTTTATGATTTTGAAAGGTAACCACCATATTTAGTTTACGTTTGAGGTTACTATTGTGACCCCTGAAAATCGGAGCATTACATTTCCTAACTATGTTGAAGGGAGTATTTGTTGTATGGCACTAACTTTCTTGGATAGTGTGTGTCTTTGTCTTTTAGGGTCTTGACACTAATTCTTGTTGGGCCATCTTGAATAAGGTCTCTAGTTACCAACCATCTATGTGGCGATGTCTACTTGTTCTCCTGAGAAAATACCCCATTGACCATGTTTCAGCAACAATTCTCTATCGTATAACATGCTAGATCAGACCCATGAAGCACATCTTTCCTTCATAGCAGCTCGAAATCCATCACAAGGGAAGTATATGCCCTTTATTACCTACACCAAATATGAACCAGGTTCTTGTATGATTCTCCAAACTTATTTAGCTAACAAGGCTTGGTTCATAATTTCAAGATCCTTGAACCCTAAGCCTGCATCTTCTTTCTTTAGGGTAAGCGTTTCCCATTTCTTCCAATGGATTCCTCTCTCTTTCCTCCCTTTCCACTAGGATTGTGCAGTTTTTATCATAGATACTTACGATTTTTTTTAGAAAATTTAAGGATTGCCATGGCGTAAGCATGGATGGCCTGGATAACTTTGTCAATGTTTCCTTGCCTTCCTAGTTAAGTAAATTACCTTTCCAACCCTGCAACTTGACTTTGTCTTTGATCTTCCCCATTCTATGAACACGTAAAACCAATTTGTTTGAAAGAAAAGGTCAAGGCTATTGAATTCATTGGTTTGTTGATGATAAAGAGAAAAGTGCGTAGGCTATGCTGACGGTGTTAAGGGGTATCGCCTGTGGGATCCCATTACCCGCAAGGTTATTGTCAGCAGGGATGTAATTTTTGCAGAGAATGAACTGCAAAGTGAGCAGGGAAATGACAGCACTTCTAAAGATGTTACTATTGTCCATATAGAGGGAAAGTATGGAGACGATGATTTCTTTGAAGCAGAACTGGAGCACGAGGTACAAGAACCAGAAGAAGCCAATGATGTTCAAGTTAGATGAACAACACATCAGATAAAGAGACCATCTTGGCATTCAGACTATGTTATGGTGAGCAATGATGCATATTGTGTTCTAACAGAAGAGGGAGAACCATCAACCTTTCAAGAGGCTGTGAGTTGCTCAAATGCTTCTTTGTGGATGGCAGCAATGTAGGAAGAAATGGAAGCCTTACATAGAAATAAGACATGGAATATTGTTGTACTTTCAGAAGGTCAGAAAGTCATCGACAATAAATGGGTCTATAAGATCAAGCGTGATGGTAATGATCAAGTGGAAAGATATCGTGCAAGACTGGTGGTAAAAGGATATGCTCAAAAGGAAGGAATTGATTTTAATGAAATATTCTCTCCTGTGGTTAGACTTACCACTATCAGAGTAGTATTGGCTATGTGTGCTACTTTTGACTTACATCTGGAACAGTCGAATGTAAAGACTGCTTTTCTTCATGGTAAACTTAAAGAAGAAATATATATGCTCCAGTCAGAAGGTTTCGAAGAAAAAGAAAAAGAAAACTTGGTTTGTAGGTTGACCAAATCTCTGTACGGTTTAAAGCAGCCGCCGAGGTGTTGGTACAAGAGATTTGATTCCTTCATTATTAGCATTGGGTACAACAGACTGAGTTCAGACCATTGTACGTATTACAAGAGGTTTGAGGATAATAATTTTATCATTTTGCTGTTCTATGTGGATGACATGTTGGTAGTAGGCCCCAACAAAGATCAAATCCAAGATTTGAAGGACCAATTGGCTAGGGAGTTCAATATTAAGGACTTGGGACCAGCAAACAAGATTTTAAGGATGCAAATTCACCGAGACAGAAAAGATAGGAAGATTTGGCTCTCTTAGAAGAATTATCTTCGGAAAGTCTTGTGGCACTTCAACATGCAAGACTGTAAGCCAACCTCAACCCCACTTCCTATCAACTGTAAATTATCCTCAAGTATGTGTCCTAGCAATTAAGCGGAGAGGATGGAAATGTCTCGAGTACCGTATGCATCAATGGTGGGAAGCCTTATGTATGCTATGATTTGTACTAGACCAGATATTGCTCAAGCAGTTGGGACAGTCAGTCGGTTTATGGCAGATCCTGGTAGAGAGCATTGGAATGTTGTGAAGAGGATCCTAAGATATGTTAAAGGGACCTCAGATGCTGCATTATGTTTTGGAGGATCAAAGTTTGTTGTCAAAGGATATGTTGATTCAGTTTATGCTGGTGATCTTGACAAAAGAAAATCTACTACTGGCTATGTGTTTGCACTTGCAGGAGGAACGGTAAGCCGGTTATCCAAATTGCATAATTTTGTAGCTTTATCTACTACAGAAGCAAAATATATGGCGGATACCCAAGCATGCAAGGATGATATTTGGATTCAAAGGTTATTGGAAGAGCTCGGGCACAAACAACAGAAGATTATTGTGTATTGTGACAGTCAGAGTGCCTTGCACATTGCAAGAAATCCAGCTTTTCATTCCAGGACAAAACACATAGGAGTACAATACCTTTTTGTTCGAGAAGCAGTAGAGGAAGGGAGTGTGGACATGCAGAAAATTTACACTAAAGACAACCTAGCAAATGTTATGACAAAGCCGATCAACGCTGACAAGTTTATTTGGTGTAGATCCTCTTATGGCCTAATAGAAACGTAGCAACATGGAATTGGCAAGCTAGAAATTTTTTGAAAGCAAACAAAATTGACTTTAAGTGGGAGATTGTGAACACGTAAAGCCAATTTGTTGGAAAGAAAAGGTCAAGGCTATTGAAATCATTATAAATAGTTGCACCATCTTGTAGCTTTTCAATCATCCTATAATCATTATTTCTTCTGACAATACTAGAGAGAAAAATACTAGAAAAGAAAATTAGTATTTCTTTTATAAGGTTCTCCTAGTGAATGCTCTCCTATTTAGAGAGAGGTGTTGTAATTTCTTCCACCAAACAAAATACTTTTCTATCGTTGCTCATGGATTTCTACGTAAATATTGTGTGTCAATTCCTACTCTCAAATCTCTAATTTTAATTGCGTGATACCATTTATGCTACTCTGTTACCCAACACATTCTGATACATTCTGATGGCATTCCTAGTTAATTCTGGATTGTTCCATATCTGAACCCCCAATATGTCTGCTAGAATCTTTTTCCTGTTACTGTCCATACTTCTTCCTATTAACCTGATTTCTGGATATTAATCCTGTGCCCTAATGCTTTAGAGAAGATATTAAGAATCTTTTGTAGCTCATTGAGTTCCTGATTTTGAACTTTAGCAATGATGATGGCATCATTTGCAAAATAAATGAACCTACAGTTATTTTGAAACAAGCTTCAGAATCTAAATCATGTCAAACCGGACATCATTTCTTACACTAATCTCTTCAAAGTTGAAACTTGACATTGAAAAACCTCTTGGCATCCGAATACCTAAAGGAAAAATCCAAAACCTCATGAATAATTTAATCGCACTCAACGAAATCCAATTTTGATTTTTGATTAATTTGGCTTGACTGGGTCACACCCTTTATTCCCCATACAACATATAGTTTCGGTCATGGTCAGACGTATTGAAGTAGAAATCCTTGGCATAGTCTATGATCCACAGCGACCTTATCAAGTGGTGACGAGTGATTAGGTATTTGTAAGGTGTATTTTATATAGTAAGATATATTGTGGATTAGATGGAAAATCAATGGTTTAACCGTAAACAATTATAAATGTCAACTAGTCAAGTTTATTGATTTTCTCATCACGATTGTCCACTCCCTTTTTTGAAATTGTCTGCCACTCAAACTTTACTCTTCCACCTCAGAGAGAGTTTAAATTTGCAAAATATGTGGCAGCTAATAGCATCTCCATAAACAATCTAAGTTCTTTCCCTGATTGCGTTATGCACAAGAGTTTGTGCTCTCAATCTTTTTCGAGTCATCACCATTGACACTGAACCATCAGAAAGTGGAATACGATACAATGACTATGTTTACAGCCACAAAGAGAAGCCTTTTTCACTAAGATTGGAGATTGTTGACACTTTCCGTGAAAGTGAAACAAGCAAAATAATACATCGACAGTAGAAGTATAAATTCCAGATGAGTTTCCACATTCTTTAACAATCAACAATTACATAATAAGCTGATAACCTTCAAATTTGGTTGGTAAACAAAGCAATAGGTATGGCATGATCGATGTTGACTCATCCGAAAAATTCCAATATATATAAAGAATATGGTCCATCCACATAAGGTACTGGAATCAGGGGAAGGCGAATTTCTAGATATCTTCAACAACAGAAATGGTAAAAAAAAGAACTATAATATGCCATGACATCATATCTCAGTCTCACTAGACCCAAAATCTTCAGTCACAAGATTTTTTACTAGTAGGTTACATTTCTCTTGGAGCAGTTAATGGATAATATGAGTCTTATATTTCTGTTTGTTTAATGACAAACAAGAAGAGGGAATATACACCTTTTGATCCAGGAACATATACATCTTTTTTAAAATTCAGAAAATTCAGAAGGAATAATTTGACTGACAATTTACACTTTCAAGAGCTAATTTGATTAATTTACATTTTCAAGGACCACATTGACCGACGTCTAATCTTTCAGGGACTAGTATGGTGGGTCAAAAAAGTACAAAGACGAATCTAACATAAGTGAACACTTCTAAAGACCAAAATTAAGGTTCACTGAAAAAGTATACAGGGAAAACAACACAATAAATTAATATTCATTATATTTTAAGAAGTATTATCAAAAGCCAAAAGTTTTGAACAATTATCTGGTCATTATGTCATCCTTCTTGATTGTAAAATCCCATATGTCCCCATATTTTTCATTGAAATCCCATATACTCATGGTGTTATAGTCACTTATCAACTTGTCTCGAGCTCCCCTCTCCATATTGTAAATTTGAGGTTCAAAGTGGTGAGGTTTATCAGGTTTATCCATCTCAATAACGCAAAATACAATTGTAAATATGCCTGCTGCAATGTACAAGTACTCGCCCTGAAAAACAAGTAACAATTAGGATTTACGATTACTTCTTCCTCAAAGTAAATTAAGAATGCAATATGCAAATTATATCCAAACAAATTAGCCAACGGAGAATTTCTGAAATGATACTTCTTCATTCATGGCAATTAACATTTAGAGTTACCGGAACATCGAAGAACACCCCAGCAGCAATAGCCGGTGGGAAGAGCCATGATATTATCCCTGCATAAGGATGAAAATAAGAAGCAAACGAGGATCAAAATTGACAATTATAATCAAAATTAGTAAATGATAAATGGTGTATGAAAAGCACACCCTGGAATCCTGTGGGGGGTTCGGCTGCTGCTATGTCTTCTGCAATTGAACCCCAAAATGTTCCTGTAATGCATATTCATTATGAATTTTGTCAGAAAAACAGATGCACTTAATCAGGAACTTCTTTCTTTACTTCATCATTTTGAAATATACATCAGCAATCAGCAGAAGATTTAGATTCTATTTTTTATTAATTAAACAAAGTGCTATCAGATTTTACAGCTAAAACAAGCAAACACCAACTAATAATTTCCATAAACTAAAAATACCATCTGTATTCTGTAACTTGTTTACCAGTGCAGGTTCAAATGCTAAATGTCAATCTTAAATTTTAGACTAGGCCTAATTCTACCCCAAAAGCTAGCTCAAGAGTAAGGATTGTTCTACCCTACAAAGACTTATTTGGCCCTATCTCTAGTTGATTTGGACCTTCGCACATTCTCTCGTGGACATCTAGATTGAAGTTAAATTTGCAGAACTGGACATCACCCATTTATGAATGGTCTCTAATGAAACAATCTAGAATAACATGTGATATCATTTTAAAATTTGGGCTTGATTTAAGTCTAACTCTATCCCAATCAATCATGGGAACGCCATCCTCCTCCTGGTATCTGAATTAACCATAAGAATTATATCCTCCAATATCAACTAGAAAAACAAAAATGATATAAAAAACGAAATTAAGGAAGTAAGCATTACTAGTGATAGTGAAAAAAACAAATACCTTTATCCTGTTCTCCTTCATAGTAAGTGTGGTGTCCATCGAAAATTCCATACTCAAAATCTTCCTGATATTTACAGAAAATAAACGAAACTCATGAAAAGCAAAAAAGACATAAATAGAGAGATTATTAAAGTATAAGAATATACAGGGTCAATGCTGTTAAGAGCAAACTGATCTCTAGGATCTTCGTTGAGGTCAGGCTCAATCTCGTTGAAACCAGCATTCAAAGAGAACCTGTTAGTCTTGGTCAAGATGCCATACAAGTTATTGGGTGATGAGAAAGATTTGGAAGTGTGTTTGGGTCGGGAAGAGATGGGAGGGAGTAACGAGAGTGAGGAACAAAGCGCCATTGTAATGTATCACTTGGTTTGCTTGTTTCGCTATCTCATCCGTTTTCTATCATTTCTGTGATCCATATCTGAGGTCGCGCGACAAAAATTGCTGCTGGATTTTTTATTTTTTTTTTGAAAGCTCTGATTTTTTATTTCAATTTTTTTAAAAAAAATTAACTCCATTTTTAGGATAATTTTTTTCCGATGCTAAAAATCTCTATTAGTGTAAATTTCCCACAAAAGAGAAGTTAATTCAAATTGGGTCTATAAAAAAGCATTTGTTGGAAGAGACCTAGTCACTTAACGTGATCTCAGAGTTTCAGATGATTAATCTCGTGGCTACCGGCTGTGGAGACACCTTGAAAAACCAAAAGAATTGGGTGTATGGAAAGTGATTTTTAAGATCTGAAATTGAATAATTAGATTGCAATCACAAGTGAAACAAAAAAGAAACACGAACACAGACATTTGCAGATACTTGCAAGTATGGGAACCCATTTAAAACCCGTTAAACGGATACCTAATTCATACGGGACGGGCACAGGTAGACTACCTGCGGGTATCCCTCGGTCATGGCAAAGCTTGTTAAACAACACTAGATTAATCCTCCTAGTGTCTATCCCAATATGCATAGCACATTGATGAAAAATTTCTCACTCATGTTAAGTGATTTCTCACTCAGGTCATGGTAATGCTTGTTAAAAAAGACTAGATTAATCCTAGTGTCTATCGCAATATGCATAGCACACATTACACGGTTAACACAGACACATAAACACCGGAGTTTTGCAATTTAATAAAGAAGAATAAATAGAAAAAACAAGAGAACCATGCAGCAATATCATGATCCATGATCAAAGTCGACAGTGAAACCAAACAAATTCTTTCCGAAATCAAACATCAGAAAGGTAGTTTATGTCAAAGAAGTAGGAATGTTTTTTTTATTTTTTGAAAAAACATGTGTAACACCTTCTATATGGGACTCGACTATTTTTTTGAAAAAACATGTGTAACACCTTCTAAAGACATTCACACTCCAACAAACCTAGCGACAAGACCCTGTGGCTCGCATAAGGACGAGTGGTGCCACCCATGTGTATGGCAACTGCCTGGCTACCACTCCGGTTGGTCCTAAGATCACTTTGTTTTCTATTGTTAATCGCTTGTTTAACTTCGAGCTAGCCAATTCCTAACACTAATTTCCTTATCCTCAACCTTCAGGTGGCCCTATATGGTTCAGGAGCAATTCTCAAGGGGCTATGATTTTTTATTTTTGAAAAATTGTGTGTAACACTTTCTATATGGGACTCGGTTTTTTTTTTTTTTTTGAAAAAACATGTGTAACAGCTTGTATAGACATTTACACTCAAACAAACCTAACGACAAGACCCTACGTCTCGCATAAGGACTGGTGGTGCCACCCATGTGTTTGGGAACTATGATTTTTTATTTTTGAAAAATCGTGTGTAACACTTTCTGTATGGGACTCGGTTTTTTTTTTTTTTTTGAAAAAACATGTGTAACAGCTTGTATAGACATTCACACTCAAACAAACCTAACGACAAGACCCTACGGCTCGCATAAGGGCTGGTGGTGCCACCCATGTGTATGGGAACTACCTGGCTATTACTTCTGTTGTTCCTGAGACCACTTTGTTTTCTATTGTTGATCACTTGTTGAACTTGGACCTAGTTGATCCCTAACACAACTTTCCTTATCCTCAACCTTCAGGTGGCCCTATATGATTCAGAAGTGATTCTCAGGGGGCTATGATCAACAGAGTTTTAAGATGACGAGTCGCCAGCTATTTTGCGGCATCAAACCAACTTCCTGGAACATGTTTTCTATTGAAGTTTATGCTCCTGTTTACCTCGATTTTTGGTAAAAATAGTTAAATCCACAAGAAAAACCAAATGTTGATAAAGAAGCTGGATTCTGATCCTCTTTGGGTCCTTTAGTGAAAACGTTTAAGTGTCATTTTCGGGTTTTGATGAAGAACGGAAGAATGTTCTTCAAATTAAGTTGAAGAAAGGAGATAAAGTAGAATGGAAAAGATGAAGAACAAAATGAAAATAAAACAGAATTCAAAAGAGAAAAGGAATAAAAAAGAAAAGAAAATAAAAATCAAAATGGAAAAAGAATTTGCATTGAAAGTAAAAGTGAGAATCACAGCACCCTCTAATTTCTCTTTTTAGCCGTCTGTCGCATAAGACCTATAGGCGTCTTGAGAGTTTGAGTAGTTTGTGAATTCTGATCATTTTTACACATAAGGCTACTATTTATAGGGAAATATCATAATAACTACCATTGGCACCTAATAGACACATGTCTATTTTAAAATAAACTAACTAACTATCAATAACTTCCACTAACTTCCTTTGCCAGCTCTTGTAATCACCTCTTGTGTTGTTGTCTCTTCATTTCTTTTGAATTCGTCTTCGAGTAGCCTTATTAATTCCTTCCAATAGTCTCCATATTTCCTCGAAACCATGGGTCGAAATAGCATCACGTAAACATATGCTATTCAATCCAAATAGCATTACATGAGTATTCCATTAAATCCATTAAAATATTATCATGGCATATTGATGACAAGGGGTATTAAGGTCTTTTTGCTTTATTTATTTATTTATTTTAATTTGTGTCTCATGTAGTTTTTATTCATTTTGTTAGGTTTTTATTTAATTTTGAATTTTCATATAGGTTAGTATTTATTTTATGTTTTTTAGGATTTTTAGTAAGTTTATTAGTTTTATTTTTCTTTTATTATTATGGTTGGAATTTCTGGTTTTATTGGGTTGATTAATGGGGGAATGAGAGGAAGAAGAAGTCTAATTTTGGATGGAAGAAGAATAAGAGTTTAGCATCTGGTTATAAATAGAACACTTGTTTTAGTTTATTTTCATCTTGTATTTATCTAAGCCTTGTTGGATACACTATCACCGGAGCGGTAAGAGTCTCTCTGCCTGATTGCCCAGAATTGATTATTTTCCAATGCCTAGGCGTTGGAAGCCAACGCTCATGCGTTGGAATGCAAGCAGAATCTGGTTATAAATAGAACACTTGTTTTAGTTTATTTTCATCTTGTATTTTGCTAAGCCTTGTTGGATACACTATCACTGGAGCTGTAAGAGGCCTCTTGAGCCCTTGTTTCAGGTTTTATTTTGTTCTTTTGCTTATGTTTAATCTAGCCATGCTGGGCTAGTTTCTTTTTAGCATTTGAGTATTATGTGGATCCTTTTTCTGAGTTATGTTTTAAGCTTTTGGTTCTCTATATGAATGAAGCTATAATTTCATGTATCTTTTCCCTTTGATTATTTTGCTTGAGTCGACGCAAGTACTATGCTTTCTTCTTGCACAATGGTAGTTGGTAGGAATTAAGGGAACTGGGAATAGATTAATCGGTTTATCTGCCACTTAGGTATAAGGGTGGGAATCAATTGTTTTGGCCTGGTTAAAGAACATAATGCTTCAATCGGATTAACTAAACGCTAAGGTATTAGGTTTGGTAATTGGGAATTGAAAGTTCTATTTGATTAAGGTATTAACAAGTAAAGGTTTAGGCTACACCACCATGAAATGATTTCCAAATTCATATAGTTATCTGTTTGTGAAAAGCTTAAATTGGTTAGGTGAAGCTATTACCCAAGTGTTGTTTTTATCAAAAGTGCTTTTAGTTCTTATGTTGTCAACTAAATATAAAAAACAAACCAAATATAATTTTTCTTTTTCAAACTCTAAAAAAACCTATTTTAAGTCAAGACCCAATCCCTGTGGAGACGATAATCTTTTATACTACTTTGATATATTTTGTACACTTGCACAAGAGGTATCAAGTTTTTGACGCCGTTACCGGGGATTGGATTTTTTATTTTTAATTGGTTGTTTAGGGTCTTTTTGTTTTTTTTAATTGCTGAAATTTCTATTGTGCTGCGAACTGGTGTTGCTAATTTTGTTTGCTAAGTGTTATAAGGTATAGCAATGGCTAAAACATTTGATCAACGGATGGAAAAAATCCGAGCGGATCTCAAAAAAGAGTATGAGAAAAAGAAACAGGATGTCTTCACTCTAATTGACAAGTTTTACTCTAAATTGGATTCCAGGCACTGTTAAATCTTTTCCAAATCCTGAGCAAGAATGCAAAGCCAGGGAGATTTTACAAGGAAAGATATAGAGCATTTTGAAGGGGCAGCCAGTAATTGATCAACCTTCCACTAACCTTGTAAGTGAACCTATGGACCAAGGTGAGAAAATTAAAGTTGAAAAAAGGGAAGATTTTTTCACCCCAGAGGAGGAAGAACAAGACTCCCTAAAAGAAAAGTCCATAGGTGATCTTGTGCGGGAAACTGGCGTGGTAGAGCCAGAACAAGCTTGCATTATTTTGATGACAAAATGTTGTCAGAATCTGCATGACTTGAAGGGTGGTTTTTATGAAATTGGTGGGCATTTTTATATTTTTGCTTAGAGATTGATTTGGTTCTGAAAGAAAAAGTTTGCTTAATGGTTGAACTAACTTTCTAATAGCTCTTGGATTGTTGGATTGTGTGTTCATTATTGCAAGATGGCACCTAAAAGGAAACAAAGAGTTGAGGAACCAAGAGTTGAGGAACCAATCATTGAGGAAGATTTTGATGATTCCCGGTTTCTTTCCCTGGAACAGGAGAAATATTTCTGGGAACTTGTTACCCAGAAGGAGCTTATTAGGGAAAGAGTGATGGACATTGTTGTTGGAGATCCCTACAGGCTAGGGAAGGTAGTGAAGCTGAGAAGATGACAGGTTTTGTGCAACCCGATAGCTGATGGGTGCCAGAATTTGGTGAGGGAATTTTACGCTAATGCAAGGTATGATTCCAAAGAACCAATGTCTGCCCATCCTGAAGGTGCAAGAAACACACAAGAAAGGGGGGGTTTGAATTGTGTGACCATTTTTTTTTAAACTTATTTGATTGGCTTTAAATGTTAATTATTGGTTTTCAAAAGGATTGATTCATTATGCAAGCATAAGTATGTATGCAGCGGAAATGTAACGTAACATGAAGAATAAAGCACACATGATTTTTATCCTGGTTCACCCTCATAATCGACAGGGCTACGTCCAGTCCTTGACTTCACCAAGATTTTCACTATTTAACCATATAGTACAAGTATTATCAGGGACTTCTCCCAACAAGTATTCTAAGAACTTCTCCTATCAAGTATTCAAAGGACTTCTCCTTACAAGTATTTTCAGGACTCCTCCTTACAAGTATTCTACAGGACTTCTCCTGACACCTTTTACAAGGTTTTGCTTTTCTACAATAATTCTCTTCTAATAAGAGTGGGTAGAAGAAATGAAGAGCAGAAAACAGAGAGATCATAAGCAAGTTGGTTCTCTGTTTTAAGTTTTGTGTGTGGGATAGGATGAGAGTGATACTCTATAAATTTTCCACACACATGAGCAACTTAACTCAGGTAGGATATGGCTTGAAGTTCCCTGAGTTGGAACCAAGAATGTCTTGGTCCTTTGGATGAACTAGGTTGAGATATGTGAAATTGAATTCTAGTCGCCAAGTTTCTACGGAAGCAGAGTTCTCTATACATATCTTCATTTGAAGATCTTTGTTCTTCCTTCACAGAAGGAGAGAAAATATGCCCGTTAGTGCTCCGACTTCCTCTGCTGTGAGTAACGGCTAATTCTGCATTTTTCAGCAGGTCTGAGACACGATCTGAGAAACATCGATTTTCCTGGGTTGACATCGTCTGGCTTCATTTTAGCAAGTAGCCTTGAGCTGTATCTTCTGTATTTAATGCTTGAAGTTTCAGCTGTGGTACCTGCTTGATCATTATATCCCAGTGCGTGCCAGCTAGTGCCCATCACGTGTTTTGTTCAGATGTTTGAATTTCGACCGTTGAGAGTGTACGATGCTCAGAGATTCTTGCCGTTGATTCCGTGATGTCAGCTTGATTTGAAGAAAAGTAGAGGAGCAGTGGGACCAAGGAATATTGTATTAATTGTGTCCCTTCCTACTTTCTGCCATTGCCAATACATTAATAAATATGCAGACGAGGTAGACATCTTTTGATCCAAGAAGCAATTATTCAAGATGAGGAGAATAATTTCTTTAATGCTTCAGTTGAACTAATATCCTCGTAAAACACATTTCTTGATGTTTGTACCTTTGGCACATTCTAATGCTTGAGCGAACGGATTCTTCCTTAGAGTCTGGCAGACGCAGTCTCTATACAATGCTTAAGATTCCGCTGCGAAGTGATTTGCATTGGCAGACGAACTTTCTTCATTCAGTTCTTCTTTAAGGATTAGAACCTTCTTGACTTATAGAAGACTGAATCTTCTCTTTTCTTTTGCTTCCACGGAAGTTCTCCATCTGAGAGAGTTGATCCACAACTTCTTTGTATGATGCTAGAGATGCTTCGAGGATGAAGGTGTTTCTTCATAAGTTGTCATACTCTTTCAGCTTTAGATGAAGCAGTCTTTCTTTTGATCACTGTAGATTTAGGTAGCGGACTGTTTCAGCTTCTTGAAGTAGACTTTGACTTGAGCGTGCAGAGCTTGATGGGGTGTCCTTTGAGAGAGGATGTTGGCTATTTGAAGTTACTGCTTTATCTCTCTTGAATCACCGGACTGTCTTATACATGAATGTCTTCCTTTGTATATCTTTGACAGTATTTCCTTCAAGATGACCGGACGGACTCTTCTGGTGGACTAATTCTCTTGATGATGCTTTGAGATTCATTCAGTCCCTTTAGTAGATAATCATTCCTGTGCATGAGAATTTTTATTATGTTAGGAATTTTATCTCTTACAATATTAAACCTTAAAGAAATTGTTAATTATCAAAACATGATAATTCATTTAATTATTTGAATCTAACACATCCTACCTATGAGTCTTGGTTCACGAGGACTGCTGTCAGCTATGGTCCCGTTGCAATCAGGAGGTTGTTGATAGCCAAATCCGCAAGTGCACGGATGGTTATCGCGTAATATAAAAGATCGAACCCAAGGGATAGGTGTCTTCTTATTAAATTATTTAGTACTTGAGCAGAAAATAAAAAGGTGTGTATTGTTGATGGTTTGATTAAGACAAGACTAGAAATAGCAATAAAATATAAAGAATAAAAGATGATGAGAATTAAGCACTTGGGTTGAATTACATAGTCTATAAAATATGCTAGCAAATTCCTACTTAATTTCTGAATTTTAAAACCAAGTTCATGATGTTATAGCCTAGTATTTCTACAAGTTAATTCCTTATAAGTGTAGAACTTTCTTCCTAATTACTAAATTCAAGTCCTTGTAATTTAGTTAACCAGAAAAGAAGATGAAGATGGAGTTCAGGCTAACATAAAACTACGTCTATCCTAAGTCCTTAGTGATATATACTTATAGCCTTTTTTAGATCTTATTTCCCTTACTACTTACCAAATGGCCTTTTGTTATAAGCAATGAGCAAGAGATCTTGTGCGCACCAAGATGAATGAAGAACAAGGAAATAAAACATAAACTGGAAATGTTATTCAGAAATGTAGAAATAAACTAAGACATAAAATATAAACTATAACAACCCAAGATACTTAAAAGAATTAGCCAAGCATGGCTAAAAGAAACATTGGATTACCCTGGACTAGGAGCTCAAGTTTGGCTTCCCACAATTCCTAGGAACAATGCTCTTGAAGGAGGAAAGAAAGAACACTTGTTGTATTCTAGATAGGTGTGTCTTACAAGTGAAGAAAAGACCCCTATTTATAGTAAAAATCTGCCCTCCAGCGCTTGAGCGCTGGGATCCCCAACGCTTGGGCGTTGAGGTGCATTAAAATCCCACGTTCAGATATAGGCCTAGCGCTTGAGCGCTGGCTTTCAACGCTTGGGCGCTGGGTGCAACCTCTGACTCACATCCTAGTCAGAGTTCCAGCGCTGGAGCGTTGGGACTTCCAACGCTGGAGCGTTGGCTCGTCTTCTGGCAATTCTTCTTGGATGCTTTTTCTTCTTCAATGGTGGAATTGAATGGCTCAATTAACCTCCATTCAGCCTCTATTAAGTTCTGAAACTCCTCTCCACCACCATTAATCTTCCAACCTTATTTTCCATGTGCTTAAATCAAAGAGTGTTGCTTCATTTTCTTGAATTCCACTTTAAGTCCTCTCTTTGCTAGCACTTCAATTTCAATCCTTCAAGTCTTTGAAACTTCACTTTTCATCCTCCGCTCTTGAACTTTTACACTTTTGATCCTTCCTTTCCTGAAACTTACAAATTGGTCCCTGGACAAAAATGATAACTTATACCAGCTTTCCTAAAAATATAAAAATAACTATAAAAATTCCTAAAAATATAAAATAAAGTTAGAAAAACAAATAAAAGCTAATCTATATGCAAAATGCAAAATAAATAGAAAATCTATATAAAAATAATAAAAATCCTATATGAGACTCAAAAATAACAATATAAAAAGACTAAAAAGACCATAAAAATATCATATAAAATCCGGTCATCAATTGTTGCAGCTGCCCACTGAAACCTAGGACAAGCATGTTTTTGGGCACAATGGTGAGGGATACAATGATTTTATCAACCATTATCCCTTTGATGAGGTCATGGAGGTAGTAGTAGTTCGCGGTGCTAGATGGGAGACAAAGGCGGACAAGACCACAAAGAGTTACATATACAGGAGATTCATAAAGCCTGAGGTCCGAGTCTAGGACCACTTCCTAGTGGAGACCTTGTTTCCAAGTTCTAATAAAATAGAACTCAGGAACACAGGCTGCCCTTTGCATTTATTTCCTGATGAAGGACAAGCCAATTGACGTGGCTCGGATCATCTCATGGAGGATCCATCATGCTGTCAACCTACAAAAGAAAGGTAAACGCTTTGGCTATCCTCTTTTAATAACAAGACTTGTGCAGGCCAGGCTGGGAGTGAAATCTCCTCCCATTGAGGTCCATATACCGTTAGATTCAAACGAATTAATAAATCTATATATTTTGATAATCAACAATTTTACCAATAGACACAATTATTATAGATGAAGAATACCTAACACTCTCAATGTTTGATACCTCAAGTACATCTATTCATAAAGAAGAAGTCTGATTATAATCTTAGAAGCATTATCAAAAGCAGATTCTCAAAGAAAAAACAAAGAAGAAGGATACGTCCGGCTTGTCTTAAAATGGAGTCCGTCCGAACACATCTCTTTTGGAGTACATCCAGTCACATTACTTTTGGAGTACATCCGGTCACATTACCATTGGAGTACATCCGTCATATCCCTTGAGGAGTCCGTCCGACATATGTCATGTCTCGATGAGTTCGTTTGGTAAAACTCTTAAGGTGATCGTTTGACGTATGCTGCAAGCTTTAAATGCTATCTACCTCGTCAAACGCATTAAATGGAAGTACTGTAGCTGCAGAATGAAGAGAGGGACACAATAAATATTTTATTCCTCGTATTTGCATTTAATTCTGACATTCCTTAAATCAAGCAACCTTTTCAGAGTTAATGGCGGGATTTTTTGAACATCGTATCTCCCCAACGGTTAAAATCAAATTCTTTGTTCAGAGCATTGAATGTTCTCTTTGCTGTCAAGCACAAGAATTTAATGCCTCAGACGAACTCTCTCACAAAAGCAATGAATAATCGGACGTCGTCAACAAATGCAATTAATGCAGCAATAAATGCATGGAAAAACGCAATTAATGCTGAAGCAGAAGTATCCGTTACACACTAAAGGATTTCAAACGGAACTCTTATTCAAATCTTCATCAACGATCAACAGGGTCACTCCTACTTAAGATATAAATAGAGGACTTAGCGATTGGAAGAATTTGGCGACTTACAATGATAAAATCTACTCAAGCTCACTACTCTTATTGCTATCTGATTCTACAGCCACAACTCAGAAAACTCAAAGCTTACCCATTCTGAGTTAAGTCGTCACCCAACTAGTGTAAAGCTTAAATAGAGTGTAACTCTCACAATATCTTACACTACCCAAAACAGAGAATCAACTTTCCTATCCTCTCTGTATACTGCTCTTCAAAGATCTACATCTCTCTTACTGTAGAGAACCTAGTAGAAATCAAACCTTCTTAACCAAAGTGATTAGGAGAAGTCCTGCATAATACTTGTAAGGAGAAGTCCTAAGAATACTGGGAGAAGTCCTGTTAAATACTTGTAAGGAGAAGTCTTGTTGAATACTTGTACTATTTTGTGAAAATAGTGGAAATCTTGGTGAAGCCAAGGACTCGACGTAGCCCTGTCGATTAAGGGGGTGAACCAGGAAAAATCTCTTGTGTGCTTTACATTTCAATCATAAGTTATTTCCGCTACACTTATTCAAAACAAATATTTAAAACTGATAACTGTATAAGTCTCGAAAAGAAATTTTTAAAGCACACACACAATTCAAACCCCACTTTCTTGTGTATTTTATTACTATCATATACGTCTGCTCTCTCCCATGACTTTGGAGGGAGCAGGGATGATTTACAAGGATCTTGAAAGAAAGTTGGAGGAGGATGATCCGAGGCAGTTCTACCGTCAGGAGCGGAGGTCGAGGGCCAACACCAGAACTGTAGTTGTTGGTATGGAGACAGAGCCAATATTGCCCTCTCAAGCCAATTGGCAAGAGGAAGCTTTTGGAGCTATGTTCCATCACATGCACCGCATCTCTAGCAACCAACAATTGCTTTGGGACCATGCAGGTTATGAGGATTCCAGGTGGAGGAGATGCCCTGATCCCACTAAGTTAGAGAAAAGGTTGAGGATGAGCCTGTACAATCAGGCGGGTAGTAGCAGTGGTGCTGGAGGTTCTGGTGGAGCTGGAGATGATGATGAAGACCCATTAAATCAGAACTAAAACCGGAGTAATTTTTAGATTTTTGTTTTTAGCTTTTTGTTTTTAGTTTTTAGTTTTTAGTTTTTGCTTTTAGGTTTGCAGTTTATTTTTAGTTTTTAGTTAGATTTTTATTTTTTGAGTCATGCATGTAGATTGAGTCAGCAATTTACCCCTGTTATTATGCCATGTTGCCTAACTATCAAGTAGTTTCACCTTAGCTATGTTTTTTAAAAAGAAATTTTGATACATATGCTGTTGTTGTTGGGTAGAAATACATGCTGTTAGGGAATGTGAATGGATTCTAGATTGCTAAGTATTGATATGATTTTGAATTGAGTTCTTATATGGGTACCACTTACCCTTTTATTCTGAGAGCTATTGAGAGAACTCTGAATTTCTTGTGATTGTACTTTTCTGCCAAGAGTTACATGTTGTTGAATTCTTGCATGCTTTGCTATCTTGAGAGAGACTTTTAGGAATTTTTGAGAACTCAGAACTTGTGTAAATATGCTGATTTTCCCTTAGTAGCCCCTTTTGAGCCGTTAAATTGAGTCTATACTTTTGGAGCCTACTATTGTGAATGTTGTTGTTATTGGGAGAAGGAAAAAGGAAAATAATGAAGTAGTGGGGTGAGAAAGAGTATGAGGGTAATACAAATTCTTTTCACACATCTCATACATTCCATTGTTTTGTTAGAAAAAATAGAGAGAACCTTTGTGCTGTTTCGTTGAAAGCTCTTTTGTAAAAATCACCTAACATGAGTCTGAGTCTGAGCCATTAGAGTTGCCAAGTTTTTCAATTCCATACCTATTTCTGAACCCTTGGCCAAGTTTCAACCCTTGATAGTCTCTCCAAATTACATTGTTGTACTTGTTTGGTTTTGATTTGAATGATAGGCAGATTAGTTTCATTTCACTTGTATATTCATGAGGGTTATTTCTGGGAGCTTAATTGTGTGAAGAAGGTCTCATCCTTGAACTTTGGCTGAAGTTTTGATGACGACAACACACATCACAAAAAGAAGAAAAAAAGACTTAGAAGAACCAGCTCAACAAACTTCAAAGACTATTTAAGGTTTCAGATTTAGCTAAGTCTCCTTAACTTGGTAAGTTATGCTTTATTAAGGTAACTTTACATATGAAGGCTCATAGATAATCAACTAATTGAGCATAACATGATTTTACAATTAAAACTTGGTAGAAACACTCAATTAGGGTTTAAAATTTAATAAACTAAGTTCTGAACTCAGTGTAATCGATTACAAGCTCTGAGTAATCGATTACCATACATGAGTAATCGATTACATGTTTGAAAAATTGGCACGTTACTGCAACGGCTAGTAGCGTAATCGATTACCTAAATACAGTAATCGATTACCATAATCAGCATGTGTCTTTTCATGAATCAATGCATTCCTAGACGTTGGGAAAGCATTGCAATGGTTCACGGACGACCTCTAGTGTCTGTAAATAGTCCATTGATGCTCTGAATTCAATACACAACTTTCATAATTATATAGCAATCATTCTGAACAATTAAACTCTCATTTTCAAAGAACACTTATGTTGTTTGAACTTTTAAGAACTCAGAATTCGTTGAGCCTTCATTTGTGATTTCCTGGAGCATAAATATCAATTTCAATCCATTCAAGTATTGAAGGATTGATTCAGCCTTGTAAAACTCTTCTTCATCTTCATTCTTGGTTATAGTGAATTTCACCGTAGTGTTCGGTGGAAGGTGGCATTCAAAAAGTGGTGTGCTTTCTGAATATTGATAAGTCTTCTTAAGGTTCTTGGTGTAAGTGCTTGTAAGAATACTTGATCAATAGTGGATAAATCCTCAAGTTTGAAAGGGGGACTGGACGTAGCCTTTGGTGGTTCGAAGGTGAACCAGGATACAATCCTCGTGTGGTCTTCTCTTCCCTTAAACTTTTACTTTTAGCATTTTACTTTTCCGTTGCTTACTCGGTTATTGTTTGATAATCCATTAAAGTAAAAGTTCTTATAGTGAATTAAGTTTTAAAAGGGCGTAATCCGTAAGAACCTAATTCACCCCCCTCTTAGGTTGCTATCTGTACTTACAAATTGATGAACTCTTTTCTACTATTTTGATCATTATCATACTTGGTTTTCTTGATGAACCTTGCTTCCCGGATTTGCATGTTTTCAACCAGCCTAGTTTTAATTGAAATATGTATCATGAGCTGTGTTTGATAGCTAAGGTGATTTGTTCTGAGCTTGAGGACAAGCTTTTCTTTAAGTGTTTTACGCTTGAGGACGAGCTGTCGTTGGGTATGGTGGTGTGATGATAGGGGGTATTAAGGTCTTTTTTCTTTTTTTTTCTTTTTTTTGTATTTAGTCTCATGTAGTTTTTATTCATTTTGTTAGGTTTTTATTTACTTTTGCATTTTCATATAGGTTAGTATTTATTTTATGTTTTTTAGGATTTTTAGTAAGTTTATTAGTTTTATTTTTCTTTTATTATTCTGGATGAAATTTCTGGTTTTATTGGGTTGATTAATGGAGGAATGAGAGGAGGAAGAAGGCTGATTTTAGATGGAAGAAGAAGAAGAGATGAAGTTGGAGCACTTTACTTGTTTAACATGTGCCTAATTGGAGAATTGAAGAGGAAGGTTAATTGCTTCAGCTGTTTCAGAACAAAGAAAAGACCACATCAATACCATCAAAGTCTTGCCATCAAGGGAGGAAAGAAGAGAGTAAAGAATGTGAAGCAGCAGACGAGCCCAACGACTGAGCGTTGGGGAGCCAATGCTCATGCGTTGGCTCTCTGCCTGATTGCCCAGAATTGATTATTGTCCAACGACCAGGCGTTGGAAGTCAACGCTCATGTGTTGGAATGCAGGCAGAATCTGGTAATAAATAGAACACTTGTTTTAGTTTATTTTCATCTTGAATTTTGCTAAGCCTTGTTGGATACACTATCACTGGAGCTGTAAGAGGCCTCTTGAGCCCTTGTTTCAGGTTTTATTTTGTTCTTTTGTTTATGTTTAATCTAGCCTTGCTAGGCTAGTTTCTTTTTAGAATTTGAGTATTATGTGAATCCTTTTTCTGAGTTATGCTTTAAGCTTTTGGTGCTCTATATGAATGGAGTTATAATTTCATGTATCTTTTCCCTTTGATTATTTTGCTTGAGTCGACGCAAGTATTATGCTTTCTTCCTGCACAATGGTAGTTGGTAGGAATTAAGGGAACTGAGAATAGATTAATCAGTTTATCCGCCACTTAGGTATAAGGGTGGGAATCAATTGTGTTGACATAATTAAAGAACATAATGATTCAATTGGATTAACTAAACACTAAGGTATTAGGTTTGGTAGTTGGGAATTGAAAATTTTATTTGATTAAGGTATTAACAAGTAGATATTTAGGCTACACCACCATGAAATAATTTCCAAGTTGATATAGTTATCTGTTTGTGAAAAGCTTAAATTGGTTAGGTGAAGCTATTACCCAAGTGTTGTTTTTATCAAAAGTGTTTTTAGTTCTTATGTTGTCAACTAAATATCAAAAACAAACCAAATATAATTTTTCTTTTTCAAACTCTAGAAAAACCGATTTTAAGTCAAGACCCAATCCCTGTGGAGACGATAATCTTTTATACCATTTTGATATATTCTGTGCACTTGAAGAAGAGGTATCACATATCTTATGCCACTCAATAGCATCACGTAAACATACAACCACAAACCAATATTTTAAAATATAGAATGTGGATAGCTAATCACCAAATTTTTGAACCAATTTGGCACATGATTTCAACCAATATTGTCAACACCACATTTCAACTAAGAATTTAAACTTAACACAACTTATTATCTTTGGTCTCTTGGTATTTCGACCAAGATAAAATTCTGGTATTAACAGAGGCCCCCTAAAATGTTGTTTCTCGAAGTATACAACCACCAGAATATTTTTCTCGGATAAATTTTCTTTGTCAAAAATTCTAGTAAAAACGTGGTCAAGATACATTAAATTCGACCACTTTTTACTAATATTGTTTATGCCAAGTCTAAACAATCCTTCAATAGCCAATATACATATACAAATGTACACTTTCGAGCAATGCAAAAATTGGATCGAAATATACTTGGCATTTTTGCAATCACTTAGCCAATTTCTATTGAACGTTTTTATTTTTTACGGCTTCAAGAACCAATATTTCTACGGCTTCGAAAATCGTTTAATTTCATTTTCGGTCATAGAGACCGAAATAAAGTGCTTGAAATTACTTCATCCAATTCCTTTTGGATCCGAATTTCTTGGCCAATTTTGACGCTTCTTAACTATCATTCTCTGATAGTCATTTTCATTTTTCAATCCTTTAAAGAATTTTGCAGGAAATTTTCTCTTATTCCTTGACAATTGAAAAACATATGAAGATTTTGGCTTAAAATCGGCCATATTCACTTCATTTTCCTCACTATCACTATCCTCATCAGATTGATCAACTTCATCTTGACCAACTTCAGGATTTCGATGGACTTTTATGTTGGAACTTTCTTGTTCTTGAAAAAAAAATTTAGGCTTGTATTTTTCAAGCCTTGGTTTCTCTATTCGTCTAACCTTATAAGCCAATTGAGTCATATCTGTCAATTATAGGTTGACTAAGTTATTTTTAATCGAATAGTCTAGGCCCTCTGCAGCCATTTGGACTAATTCATATTCAGGAACATGGGTAGAACATCTAGTTTCCATTTGCCTAAATCTGATCAAGTAGTCATCTATCGACTCATCCGATCATCTCTCAACATTAGCCAAGTCCATAAATGTCACTTTGGTTTCTCCTGTGAAGAATTGTCATGAAAAGCTTTTTCCAATTGATTCCAACTGTGGATCAAATTAGAAGGTAGAGTAGTAAACCAAGTGAAAGAATTCTCCATCAATGAACTTGGAAAATATTTCGTTTTCAACTGTTCATTGTTAGCAAGATCACCGGCTTCAACCAGGTGTTAGCTTGGAAATTTTCCAAGTCTTAGTTCGGTCGAAATATACGCCATGAGATGATTTCGACCAAAAAGAGAAATGTTGGGCTAGGGCTAAGAAAGCAGTCTCCGAGGTTCGATTGAAATAATGACAACATGTTGGGTCGAAGTCGAAACCAACAAGAAGCAAGGACTTAAGGCAGACAAGTGTTAGAACTTGTTTCTTTTATATTAAAGTCCTGATATACATGAAGCTGTCTTTCGACGGAAGTTTCGGAGCAGTTAGAGCAACAAGACACGTGGAGGACGAAGAAGCAGACAGAACACATGTGTAAAGACAAGAAGAAATGACCATTGCAAGCATTTAGAGGGTTTTGCCTATAAATAGAAGGAATGGAGACATAATTCGGGGTCTTTTGCCCTCATCACGACACGCTCGGCAGCGTTAACCCTCACCCCTACGCCATAAGTCCGATGACAGCGACGCAGTTTAACAGGAACGAGACAAACGTGAGTGGCTAAGTGGTGGTCAATTGATCGAACCTTTGAATTTCATGCAAACCTTTTTGTTTTTCTTATTTACATTCCAATGCAATTTTACTTTCCCCTGCACTTTGTTTTTCCTTTTTCCTGCCTATAACCCGTTCCTCAACGCTTGGAAGCGCCTCGCTCTCATGTACCCTCTCCTAAACACGCTCGCCCCTCCGCTCGAACCACTTTCGACGGATCCGCACCGCCTACTCCTCACGCACACTACACACGCGCACACAGAAGATTTCCGTTCTCCCAGGACCCGTAAGAGGATAGAATCCAACCTCTTCATAAACATTCAGATTTTCTTGTGGTGTTACCCTGATTAACAAAAACCAACGTAAAAAAATTGGCACACCTGGTGGGACTCAAGGGAGTATGTTTTCATTTTAAAACCATCCCTGTGCATTGAACAAATTTTCTAATTCGGAAAACTATTTTTGAATTTAGAAAACTTAATTTAGTGTATGATATTACAGAGTGGCAAAATGACCAACTGTTCTAGAGCAAACCAATCATCAGGATCTAATGTAGGTCCTAATGTCAGTGAAGAATTGCAAATTAATACCAGTAATGGTGTTAATCCCTCAGTAAATCCTTTACGTTTGGAAGCCCTTTCCATTTCAGACACGGCGGTTACAAACGCTCGAACAAGTCAAACCCAACTGCCAGTTTCGACTGGTCGGGAATTGACTCAACCACAACCAGTAATGCATGTTGAAATGAATCCTACTCAGGCATTAAATTCATACACAACAGGACCAATCTTGTCACAAGTATCGGTCCCAATGCCAATTCCAAGTCCTATGACTCTTGCGATTTCGCAGGCCGTAGTTGGCGTTGTTCAACCAGGTTTCTGGAACAACAGAAACCCTCAAAATACCGTTAGTCAACCTTATGGGATGCCATTGTCGTTAATGCAAGGGATAGGAACTTATCCCTCCGTATGTTCTGACAATGTAGTTTCGACAAGTTCCCATCGCATCAATTTATAGCGCCTAGATAAGGGGATGTTGGATCAAGGAATATGGGACCCCCATATTCAAATTTGGATGCATCCCCATTTGCATTGACTAACAACACAGTAAATGTGCTTAGACAACGAATAGACGATAGTAACCATGAGTTGGTCAATACTTTGACTCAACAGATTGGTACAATCTTTAATCCTATGATTAGAGACACTATAGTTGCCTACCAACAATTAACGACTCAATTGGGTCAAATTGCGAACATTTTTGGCGCACCAGACCCTATAATGGGACAAATTGCTCAACTTGGTCGACAAGCGCCTCATCCGATTAATCATCCCCAAATGTTGGGAATCCAACCTAATCAACAAGTTCCTCATTATGAACCTACCCACCAAGTCAATCTTGGTCGAACTGAACAGGTTCCGCAAAACGAGCCTGTCCACCAAGTTAGTCTTGGTCGAAATGAAAGGGGTTCCCTGTAACGAACCCGTTCACCAAGTTAATCTTGGTCGAAAGGATGGAGTCCCGGTTTTGGCTAACAGAAACCAAAACACCGAGCAAGTCCGAGAAAGAGTTTGACAGAACAATTTTGGGAAGCAACAAAATGTTTCTAATATTGTCGAACAGTTGTTAAATCAACATGGATTCAATGTGGGCTACGCTAATAAACCACATTTCATTTCGGCTTTTCTTGAAATAGTTCTACAGACAGAACTTCCAAGGGGACGGAAAGTCCCTAAGTTCACTAAATTCTCAAGGGATATTGAAGAGTCCGCGATCGAACACATTGCCAGATACCAGGTTGAAGCCGGAGATTTGGCAAATAACAAATACTTGAAAATGAAGTATTTCCCTAGTTCTTTGACTAAGAACGGTTTCACTTGGTTCACAATGTTACCACCAAATTCGTTATTCAGTTGGAACCAATTGGAACGTGTTTTCTATGACTAATACTTTAGAGGAGAATCTAAAGTCATTCTAAAGGAACTAACAAGTATAAAAAGGGAACCATCAGAAAGCGTCGATGACTATTTGGGCAGGTTCCGACACATGAAGTCAAAATGCTTCATGCAGGTCCCCGAACGTGAACTGGTCGAATTAGCCGCGTGTGGTTTAGACTATTCGACTAGGAAGAAAATCGATACTCAACATATAAGAGACTTGGCGCAGTTAGCCGCTAGGATTCGACAAGTTGAGTTCCTTAGACAAGAGAAACTGAAGAATAGTAAATTGCCTAAGAGAGAAAAAGTGACTTGTATCGAAGCAGGCGATATAGGTCTAGATGGCCCCATGACATTCGAACCTTATGAGGACTTCGAATGTCATGATGTTCAGTTAGCTGAACTCAAGGAAGGCCCCCATTATGTTTGCAAAATGCTAACGCCTAATAAGTGAAGGCCACCTAATAATGATACACCTCGTAATTCAGATCTAGCACCTGAGCATAGTGGTCCCCGCTTGAGAGTCACTGCTAGGAAGAGGTTGCCTGCTCCCAGGAGGACTGGAGGACCCGTGCATACCGTCGACTATTCCGTAGAGTTAACCGTTCTAGAGGATCACGAGAGTCTGTAGGTGATAATGTGGACTCCGATAGTGACGAGGGTGGTGTGGTTTCCTGACTTGCTGTTGTTGTTGACTCTGTTTACTTATGACTTTTCATACTCTGGATACTTGTTAGGGATGACTGTATAACAATTAACGTTGCTACTTACTCTGACAGGTGCACGGGACAGAGCTTGGCTAAGTCCCGTAGCTTTTTGTGTATATATATGCTACGTATGTGATGTGCTTGCTTACATCTCTGATTGTGATAATGATGTTGAGAGACGACATGATGAATGTACCGTGTTAGCTGAGATGGTAGGAGAAAAACATGGAACCAACACATGACCGTGTGCCCGACGACGAGTGACAAGTACTAATGGTCGGTAAGGTAGATGTTGTGTATATATAAGAGAGTTGAGAAAAAAGTTGAGTAAAATAGAATGTTGCTAAGTAAGAGTAAGCGTAAGTATAAGTATATCAGTAACAGATGAGTAAGTAGGTGGGAGAACAAGCAGAAAGAAAAAAATAACAATACAGGAAACTGTTAAGGAGAAATAAAGTGAGTAACGTGAGAGCGCATAATAGATATGCTCAAGTGGGTTCCCAAAAACACATTACATGCTACTCCACTAACCTAACTAACCACATAACTACTTTGCTTAGTTACTCACTCACTCTAGGGGTGAGCAACGGTCGGTTTCGGGCTCATTTTGGCCCAACCGACCAAAACCGAGATGTTCAAAACTAGATCCGCGACTGGCCGAAATTGAGAACGGGTTTGTCGGGTCCGGGTACACAAGGTGACAGGTTATACGGGCGGTTTGAGGCGGTTTGTCCATTACCAAACAAAGAAGATCAACTAGAAAAAAGAAGAGGAGAAGAACTAAAGAGTTACTGAAAAAATACATCACAAAGATCAACAAATAACAGAGAAAAACTCATGAGGAAGATGAATAGAAAAAATACAGAGAACAAGAACTATTGAATAAAAAATACAGAAGAACAAACACAACACTTGCTCTCACTGTCCTCTATCAAACAAAAAGCTTGGATCTGGCAAGCCTCTAATTGAAGATGAATTGCACGAGGAGAAGCCTTTGGGCTTGGATTGAAGAAGAACAGAACAACCTCTAATTGAAGATGAAGAGGAGTTCGTGCGTCTCGCCGTTGGGTAGTCTGGTGGAGTGTTGTTTGGTGCTTGTCACCGTCGCGGTGCAAGGTTGAGGCGTCGCGGCGCCGCTGCTACTATTGCTTCTTGCTAGTGTCGGTGGTGGAGTGAGGGTTAGAAGTTAGAACTAGGAACGGTCACTGAAGAGTGAAGAGTGAGGAGAAGCTTGGTTGATAATATTAGGCAGGGGAAGGTAATTAATGAGATAGATATTAGGATAGAGAAATGATGACAAGTCATAGACTTTTCAGAATTGTCACATGGGGTAGCAGGTAGTGTGTAAGTTTCAAAAGAAAAAGTACCGTGTAGCAGGCCTAGGCTAATAATTAATGAGATAGATACAAGTTGTAGGCTTTTATTATTATTATTTTTTAGGGTTAATAGTTCAACAGGTCCCTGAAGTTGTACCAAAATTTGTGTTTGGTCCCTCCCTAGAAAAATGACGTTTAGTGGCGGCCAAAAACAGCCAGTAATTGTAAAAAAACCGCCGGTAAACGTCATTTTTCTGGGGAGGGACCAAACACCAATTTCAATACAACTTCAGGGACCTATTGAACTATTAACCCTATTTTTTATATGTCGGGTATATTTGAATACCGCTAGAGAAAAAAGGGGAACCCGAGCCCGACCGTACATAAATGTTTCAACCCGTTGACCCGCCCGATTTAACCAATTTCACTTTATTTGCTGTCGGGTACATCGGGTTCGAGTCGAAATGGGCTTCTTGCTCAGCCCTAACTCACTCTGTAGTTTAGCAATTATAAGGATAAGGACAGATGTTAAGAAGACATTGGATTGGAGTTTGAAAGCAAGCAAAGGACCCAGAGTGAAAGGGGGAAATGGGATGCAGGAGCCCACTCTTAAGCATCAGCACTCATTCACATTGGTGTTCAGGGTCAACTCGCTTCCCCCAATTTTATTCTCTCCTTCTTCCTTGTAATTATTTATCACCTTTCCCTTCCACGCTCAACACAACCACCGCACCAACACCCATCTCTCTCATCGCGTAACCTCTCATTCTCTCTCTCTCTATCGCATTCATTGTGACACGATGCTTCTTCTTCTTCTCTATTAATCTGTTTTTTTATAACTCTATTTATTGATTTCCATTTGATGTAATCTGCAGCAGCAGAAGATTTTCAGCGACGGCCATGGATAATCCAAAAGGTCAAGAATCCCCGTCGTCGGTATTGGACGAGGAGGCTTACGCACTTCACTCTAAGTTACTTCAAGAATTCACATCCATTTCCACCATCGACAAGGCATGGCTTTTTAAACCTGACCCTCACACTGCTGGTAATGGTAGTAAGTCTCTTTAATTTCTCATTCTTCCTTCACTTCTGTTTCTATGCTTCAACTTAGTTGCTGTTATAATCGAAATTCTTTATTTTCAGTATCTTCTCAGGGATTTTTTTGCGTGAGCCAACCGAACCTTTTGGCCAACAAGAGAAGGAAGTTCATTCTATCGTCTACCGTTTCCAAACAAAGTGACGGTTCCGTGAATTTTGAGTGGGCTCCGTTCCCAGTTGAGATGTCTGGAGTCTCTGTCATCGTCCCTTCTCCTTCTGCCTCCAAACTTGTAATTATTCGAAACCCCGAGAGCGGTGAAGGCAGTCCTTCCCGCTTCGAAATTTGGAACTCCTCCCATCTCGAAAAGGAGTTCCACATCCCCCAATCCAAGCACGGTTCAGTGTACACTGATGGATGGTATTGCAATTGTTACTCTCTGAATTTTTCATCATTTAAATCTTAAAGCTGGTGTGTCTTGTTGTGTCATATTATAGGTATAGGTTTGACGGATAACACAAAACCTCATTTGCTTTTTGATTGAATGATAACACAAAACTGACAGATACTTATTAAACACTCAACTCATTCATTAAAATCTAAAAGCTTGTGTGTGTCTTGTTCTATGATATTATAGGTTTGAGGGAATCTCTTGGAACTCGGATGAAACACATATAGCATATGTTGCCGAAGAGCCATCCCCTCCAAAGCCTGCATTCAATGATTTGGGCTACAAGAAAGGCGGTTCTGATGACAAGGATTTCGGTACCTGGAAAGGTCAAGGAGATTGGGAGGAGAACTGGGGAGAAACATACGCCGGAAAGAGGCAGCCTGCGCTATTTGTCATGAATATCACTAGGTTTTGTATAGTTTATATTCATTCAATTCAATAAATAAGAGTATATTCAGGATGAAGAGAATACTAATTACAATAGTGGTTGGTTTTACAGTGGAGAGGTACAAGCCGTCAAAGGAGTTGACAAATCTTTGAGTGTTGGGCAAGTTGTATGGGCTCCATCGAATGAAGGCTCTGCACAATATTTGATCTTTGTTGGATGGTCTTTTGAGACAAGAAAACTTGGTATTAAGTACTGCTATAACAGGCCTTGTGCATTATATGCTGTGAAAGCACCGCATAAGTCAAAAGCTAATGAAACTGAGATTCAGTAAGCTACTTTGGTTTTCATTTCCTTTTGTTAAGTTTCGTTTTGCTAGAGGTGGGCTGAATTATAAAGGTGTGCTGATGTAGCTCCGTTGAAGATGTCAAGGCATTTAACTTAACTCAAACCATAAGTAGCGCTTTCTTTCCACGGTTCAGGTAATTTGCTTCTCACTTTCCCACTGCACATCAGAGTCAGGATATTTTTCATTTTTACCTCTGTTTCACACCCCCTGAATAGACTTTTCTATAGTTTTCCAGATTTTAGTGTACAAGTAATGTATAGGTTGATGACAATATGATAGGAAAGTTGTCTAATGATGAAGTTAAGGGGGTTATTGGCTTGAGGTGATTGATTTCTATGTCTATCAATCTCTAGATTCAGAGAGCTATACCAGGCATTCAGCATTGAGGGTGGGGGAATGTTGGCTGAAGCAGAACGAAGAACTTTTTCCGGAAAACTATATTTCATTTCGGCAGTTAATTTGTTTTTTTTTTTTTTCGTTTCAAAAGGCTTTATAGAATATTGTGCAAATAATTGAAGAATATGAAAAATAATTTATGGAGCAATATTCCCAGAAAATATCACTGTTAGAACTGGTACCCAGTGGATAAGGAAGAACACGCCAAACAGCAAGCGAATCCTTGCGGGAGACAAGCTAGTTCTGAATTGAAACTAGTAGAAGAAGAATGTTCTCGAGAAGAATTACAAACCGGTATCCAATAACCAGCCAGCCACCCAAAACCTAATTCTCCCGAAAACTAATCCTAATAAAGGTACACTCACCTCTATTTATACTAAACCAAATAACCTAATAAAGTATATAATAATAAAATATAAAATCTAATGCTGATTGGATAGAAGACACTAATAAAAACATAAACCCTAATGCTTTCTAATCACTCATATTTATAGGCAACATACCTCTTAAACCTTCTGACTAGCTAACTACTAATACCACTTAACTACTAACTAGCTAACCCTGAGTATCGATCAATACCCCCCCCCCCCCCCCCCCCCTGAAATTCACCTTGTCCTCAAGGTGAAGGATTGAATTAAAGGTATCGAATTGAACAATTATTCAACAAATCCAAAGGTTACAATCACTGCTTCCACCCGGATCCCATTGCAAAAAGCTAATGATCCCAACCATAGAGGAATTGGTGAACATCTTCATTGGCCTACAAAAACAATTTCTGCCAAGGTCCCAAACAATGTGCAGAAGATCCAGCTGCTGCAACTAGGTTGATTGCCACCATGAACATATACCAATTATCCTTCAACCTTCTCATGAGATGAGGATTCAACAACCACCCCAAGGACTAGGCTCATGACCTCTTTAAGCCTTGACTGAACATTTGCAGCTGAAAATCCACCTGGTTCCCATTGTGAGAAACATAATGACCACCAGAAAAATGAAAAACAATAATGCCCTATGTAACTAAAATCCCGATGAACCACCCTACCCTCAAGAGGAGGTCTATGGGATAGAACCAGTTTCATAGCATCCATTTTCACAAGCAAGGTAGCAGAATCTTCACAAGCAAGCTTCCCCAATCGAATACTCCCCAAACCATTTTCATATCCAGAACGAGTTTCATACCCAGTACCCAATTCATACTCCCTCCAAACCAAGCTTTTTAGAACCTTAAAAAGGCCATAGAGATGAGGAGTGAAATACAGATTGGATGTCTTGTCAAATGACCTTGATTCATAATGTTGCGACTGAAAAATCTCCCAGCATGTCAACTTGGCAACACAAAGCCTCCAAATCTGTTCTTGTCCCCACCTTAGCAAGTTGATCTCAGTTCCTTGAAAGTCCTGGATGTTGAATTCCAATTCATTAGGAACAGCAGCCTGACACAATATAAGATCTGGAACTTGGTAAAACTCCAAGCTATTAGCAACACAATGTAACGGGGAAAACAATACCTGGTTCTTGATGTCCAAATTATTCTGGACGTTTACTGCCTTTCGAACCCATTTTAAGACTTGGGCTTGTCCCACCTTATCTCTCCCGCTAGTGTGCATTAGAAATTGATCATTTGGGTTTTTATTGTCTTAGAGAAAAAACAACAATGTATTTGCAAGCTCCTTGTACTCTTCTAATTTGGGCTTGGCCTATTTGTTTACCACGTGTTTGGAGTGAGCATCCTTTGCATGTTGTTCTAAGTCCACTCAGCCATTTGTTGTTTTCTTCATGCTGACACGCTGCCATCCAACAACTCAGTGTTTTTGGCAACAACAGACTAGGCTTGATGTACTTTTTATTGAAAATTTTAGCCCTTGCCGTCAACAACAGAGAAACATCGACCACAGTATAACTATTCAACAATTGAGAGGTAGTACCTCCCTTAGTCGGTGGCTCCGTCACAGGGAAATCATCGACCACCACCCTAAGTCCTCGGTGTGGTGGTTCCGTAGGTGAGAGCGTCTCTCTCAAAATGCTTCAACCCCCAAGCTTGCCACATTGGAGAAAATCCATCTTCATTCCGTCCTCTCTCTTTTCCGTTGGTGCACGGCCTGTGAAGACCAACTCCGCCGACGTCGACGCCCACACAGCCTCGTTGTTAGGTGGTTTAGCCGGTGGCCGTTTGACAATATTCGGCTTGCAAAGGGGTGTTTTTGGCGGTTTCCATGGTGGCTGCTTTGTCGTCTCCTTCAGTGCTGCGGCGGAACATGCTCGAAACATCTTGCAAACAACATCGTCGTTTTGGAATGGCAGGGTTGAACCCCTCTTCAGCTCTGATACCAAGTTGTTAGGATCAAACAGATGAAGCTTCCCATCTTTCATGTCAACAATGTACCATTTCTCCACTAGCTGACCAATACTCATCAAATTGCACTCTAACTCTGGACCATACAGAACATCCTTGATAACTGCAGTCTTACCATTCTTCCTTGGAATGACTACATCTCCTTTCCCTTTTATCTACAATGTCCTGTTATCAGCAAACTTTACTCTGCCAACCCTTGTATTATTCAGATCTACCAACCATTCCTTGTGGCTGGTCATGTGATTGGTACAGCTTGAGTCTAGGTACCATATCTCATCTGTTCAACACTCATTGCTGAATTTGTTGTGACCATTAGCATTATAGGATCTTCATCAGAATCTTCCCTTACTGCATAAGCTTCCTTGTCAGCACTCTTTTGCTGTTGTGGTTTTCCAGAATAGCCCTCATAGGAGTAGTGTCCCATCTTATGACACTTGTAGCATTCAACATTCCTTTTATCAATATTCCTCTGGTTGCCACCATTCTTTGCAGATCCACCTTTCCTTTTGGAGGTTTCTGGCTTATCAGAATCAGATCTGGAATGACATTCACGGCTTGACCTTGAGACCACTTTGACTTGTTGCTGGACTTCCCTTTGCCTTTCCACTTCTTCTTTCTGTCATCATGATTGTCCAGATCAACCTTCAAAGCTTGTTCTGCAGTTTTACAGAATTACGATCAGCAAGACGCATCTCATGTGCCTCCAATGAACTTTGCAGCTCTTCTATCTTCATGCTGTCCACATCTTTAGATTCCTCAATTGCTACTATGATGTAGTCAAATTTAGATGTTAAAGACCTCATAATTTCTCTATCACCATCACATCAATGATATTTTCTCCACAACCCTTCATCAGATTGACAGTGGTTAGGATATTGGTGAAGTATTCACCAATCTTTTCATTCTCCTCCATCTGAAGACCTTCATACTGGCTTCAAAGAGTCTGCAACTTTACCTGTTAGTGCCACTTTGAGATTTCTGCAGAATATCCTACATCTCCTTTGCTAAAGATGCATTTGCTATTTTCTCAAAATGCGTATCATCCACGCATTGATGAATTAGAATCATTGCCTTGCAATTTTTCTCCTTCATATCTTTATGGACAGCCTTTTGTGCCTCTGTCATGCCTTGGGCCAGTGGTTGAAATCCACTCTCTACAACATCCAGAACATGTTGAAATCCAAAAAGGACTTTCATCTGAGGATTCCATTGATCCCAATTCTTATCTGTTAGAACTGAGACATTAACTCCTGGCAGATTGCCATTTGTTCCACCCATTTGCAGGGTTTCTTGATCAGAAACAGGGAGAATTCCTTGATAAAAAACTTGATCAAAATCGAGGAGTGGAATGGGGTTGATCCTCGCGGCTTCTAATCACACCAATTGCATTCTGCACCGAATGGAATAGGGTTGACACTTGCAGCTTCTGATCACACCTTCCACCAATTGCAATTTCACAATCATGGCTCTAACTAATCACTCATATTTATAGGCAACATGTCTCTTAAACCTTCTAACTAACTAACAAACTACTAACACCACTTAACTTCTAACTAACTAACCCTGAGTATCTATCAATCACAAACAGAGATTCTCCATTATCAGTATCAGTTTTTAATTTATGAGTACTTATGCTGTTTAAAACCTATCTGATACCATTCCAAACCTTCACCTCAGTAATCTCAATTCTAAACATATTGTCAGTTTTAGTGCATGAAACTTGTTCATCCTTTTCTAGATATTAAAGCAATGAGTTAGTAATAACAAGCATGTGAATTTGGTTTCTACAATCTTGATTCCGTTACATGAATTTTCTACCAGCCCAGATGGACAGTTTCTTGTATTTTTATCTGCAAGAAGTTCTGTTGATACGGGAGCCCATTCTGCTACAAATTCACTGCATAGAATTGATTGGCCTAGAGATGTGGAACCTTATCAATCTGCAAAAGTTAATGACGTGGTAAGCTTTATTTTTTTTTTTCCAGTTTAACTTCAATCTTAATTGTTGTCATTGAGCTTTATGGTCTATTGTTGCTCTTGGTATTCAATTTTAATTTACTCATATTCATTAAGAGCATGAGCTTCTTCGCTATCATATGCTTAAGAACATGATTTGGAAAATATAAAATGTTGGCTATAGTTTGTTTGTGTTTATGTTATACATGTGATAGTTTTGCTTTAAGAACATGCCTTGATTGTAAATGGAATGGCAAGGTTTTTCTTTAACTGTTGAATGACCTGGTTGAAAGCCTGCACACAGCCAGCCATCGTTGTTTCCTCTAAGGATTACTTATTTTTAAGTTGGTTTTAGTATCTTCACTGAAAGAACATAATTTTTTGAAAGGATGCTCTATGGATAGCATATTCAACATAATAACTTAGTTTCCTCTCTTATCTTGTTCTTGTTTCCAAATCCTGATTTCTATTTTCATAGAAGATTTTTGCACCTTGCTTGGTCTCTTGTCTGGTATCAATTTCATGAGGTTGTTTGTTCTGGCTTCGAAGATTTCTGGCTATTAACAATGGTTTAGAACCTAAATACTAGTAGTCTTGAATAGATGTTTCTCTGTGATAGCTACATTTAATTAATTAGTTACTCTATTCAAATGTTGCAGGCTGTTAGGAGCGGTTGGAAGCAGATAGTTATTAGAAGTTAGTAGTTATTAGTGTGTATTTAAGTTTAAATTCAAAATAAACTGCTGTAGGCGGTTGTATATATAGTAGACAGCACTTATTAGTAAGAAATTCAGAAAATCCGTCAAGTAGTAGGAGAGGTCTGACTCTCTAATTCCAGAATCTGTAGGAGAGAACAGGACTCTCGAATTCCTGCTGTTTGTACTAAGTTCTGTAGAGATTCTTCATCTCTACTTCAATAATATTATCCAATTCCCTTTCTTACTCTCTTTATCCTATCAATCGGTGCCAGAGCACCATCCAGGTGCTGTGGTGCAAATTAATTGTAAAGAAATAGAGAAGGAGACAACAAGATACAACAGGGGAAGCAAGGTTTGAAGGAAAAGAGAAGATTCCATGAGGCATTCACTGTCACCGGAATCAATTGGCCTTCTTAGAAAAATGAAAAAGGAGATCGCAGATTGGAGAGAGGAAATTGCTCGTCAGATAAAGGAAGATGAGAGAAGACGCAAGGAATATCAAGAATGTAGGTGAAACAATTTCATACCTGTGATTTCATGAATGGGTGCTTGGCTGAATCTCAAAATCCGGCGAACGCAGCGGACGAAGGTGCTGGCTAAAGTAAGGAAGTGGAAGATCCGGAGCGGTATGGAGATCAAGCGAGATATGAAGAAAAAGCCACTTCCGACAGAGAAGTCTGAGATGCGGAGAGACTCGTTCACAATGGCGGCGGTACACACCTCAGCAGAAGCATCGTGAAGTGAAGAGGAGGCTGGAACGGTGGAGCGAGTAGCGTCGGGGGAGTCACAGAAACAATCGGAGGCCACAATTCTTGTTAGCGGTCACACTTTGTTGGTGAGTCTTGAGAAGGTCGTCACCGTAGCGGTCATCTTCGTCAAGTCGTTGCAGAATCCATCGTTTTGCCCCAATTTGTCAATTTAGGATTCGATGGGGAGAGAAGGCCACCGCGAAAACCGCTGTATTCATGTCTTCGCATGGCGATAACTGCCAAACGCCTGCCGGCAAAGCTGCCAGATCTCTTTGCTGATTTTTCCCCACCTTGAGGACAAGGTGGATCTTTAAGGGGTGGGTATTAATAGATACACTTAATTAATTAGTTACTCTATTCAAATGTGGCAGGCGGTCAGGAGCGGTTGGAACCAGATAGTTATTAGAAGTTAGAAGTTATTAGTGTGTATTTAAGTTTAAATTCAAAATAAACTGCTCTAGGCAGTTGTATATATAGTAGACAGCATTTATTAGGAAGAAATTCAGAAAATCTGTCAAGACTCGAATTTCTGCTGTTTGTACTATGTTCTGTAGAGATTCTTCATCTTTACTTCAATAATAATATCCATTTCCCTTTCTTACTCTCTGTTGAATATCTCTTATTAAGATTGAGTTTGTTACTAGTTTTAGAAATATAGATAAGGTTTGTTTCTCTATTTTAGATTAGTATCTATTAAGATAGGAGATAGATTTCGATAGATTAAGTTCCCCTTTTACGTCCTTGGCAGCCTTCGCACCGCTCAGCTACCGTCGCAGATACCGACCCGCCGTCGTTTTTGAAGTTTCACGGAACGGACCAGAGACACCACTGTTGGTCCCTTTCTTACTCTCTGTTGAATATCTCTTATTAAGATTGAGTTTGTTACTAGTTTTAGAAATATAGATAAGGTTTGTTTCTCTATTTTAGATTAGTATCTATTAAGATAGGAGATAGATTTCGATAGATTAAGTTCCCCTTTTACGTCCTTGGCAGCCTTCGCACCGCTCAGCTACCGTCGCATATACCGACCCGCCGTCGTTTTTGAAGTTTCACGGAACGGACCAGAGACACCACTGTTGGACTCGTCGGGACCCGATATTCAACTTTCTCCAAAGGCCACGCGCCACCTTTCCGGTCTCCATTTGTGACGCAACCACCACAGAAAGCTTGCCCTTTTGTTCTTGTTCCATTCCAGGGGTCGGTTCGTCTAGATCGTTCGTCCTTGCTTGCAGATCGAGGCGTTTGGTTGTTCCTCCGTTGTTGTTAGCTCTTTCCAGTCCGCCGTTTGGAACGCCACCTTCACAGGCCCTGTCGACCTCCCGTGGTGCTGTTTCCAGGCTTTATTTGTCCAGATTGACCTCCGTTGTTTGCTTGAGGAGTTTGGTTGCAGGAACGTGAATGGTGGCCTTGTTTTAGGTTGATTCCTCCTTACCTTGGCGATATCTTATTTGAGCCATTGTTTCTTGCTGGCTGCATGTGGCCCTTGTTCATGTGGTTGCTTTCTCTAGATCTGCCTTCCTTGTGAGTCGTTTGTGATCGTAACCCTTGTTGGTGTTTGAGCATGCAATGTTGTGCGTTTCTGGTGCTGAATTACTGTTTTGACCCCTTTTGGTTGTGGGTCATCTGTTTTGGCCCTGTTTTGACGTGTGTTGTGTCTCCACCGTTGTGATCGTCCGGTCTTCCTCTTCCTGTGCCTTGTTTGCTTCGTGGATCTGCTGTGTTTTCTCGTCTCCTTGTGACGTGTTTGAGTTTTCAGTTTTTTCGTCTCGTGGTTCGAGATGCTCTTATTACTGTGATCTTGGCCGACTTTGTGCCATCAGGTTTTTGAAGGTGACACTTGGTTTGTTGTCTTCGTATGTTTCAGTCTCGACTTTTGGTTTTCTGGTTTTATGGCTTCAGTTGCGGGTGGCGCTGGCCCACTCTCTAGTGTTTGAGAGTTATCGGTGTCAAAGTTAACACCATTGTTTGTTTCAGAAGCCGTCAATCGATCGACCTCAAATGTTTTTCTTTGTGGTTGCTGCTGGTTAGCTGTTGCTTTAACCTTGTTTTGTTTTTGGGTGTATTATTGCTGGTTTACCGCCCTAGTTCGCTGGCTCAGTTGACCCTACAACCCTAAAGAAGATTAGTTTTGACTTGCATCAATCTCAGTCAGATCAAGTATGTGAAGTTGTCTTTTGCCCATGAATTTAGCAGAAGTTCGAAAGGTTGACCTATTCAATTCAGATTTTCGTCAAGTCCGTCATTATTAAGATATATCTTGTGAGATAGATTTGTTACAAGCTTAAAGCTAAGTAAGCTTTAGCTTGAGGGGATGTTTTGAATATCTCTTATTAAGATTGAGTTTGTTATTAGTTTTAGAAATAGAGATAAGATTTGTTTCTCTATTTTAGATTAGTATCTATTAAGATAGGAGATAGATTTAGATAGATTAAGTTCCTTTATTATCTCTTTATTATCTCTATAAATTGTACATGTTTATTCATGAAATATAACAAGAGAAATATTTTCATCATATTCAAGTCTCTCTTTATCCTATCACTCTCTTATTTTCCAAATTCGCTTTAAAGTGTAATTTTCCTTTAGTTTTTGTTTACTACAAGAAAAGTGCTTTTTTTTTTTCGTAAAAATTCTTTATAAAATCATTGTGACCTTTTTGTGTAACTTATTTAAGATTCCAGTTGTGCTGTCTGCTGAGGATGGCAGCTTCCCTGGGCTTTACTGTTCAAGTATTCTTAGTGATCCATGGCTTTCTGATGGCTACACATTGATTATACCCTCTATCTGGCACAGCAGTCAAGTTTTACTTTCTGTGAATGTGTTGAGGTAACTATAGCAGTAGGTATGATTTTTTATGTTTCGACAGACCATTATGCAAATAACCATGACCAACTCTGTATATTTTCTTCAAATCAAGTGGAGAGATATTGCGTATTACCCCTGCCGACTCAAATTTCTCTTGGAGTCTCCTTACATTGGATGGGAACGATATTCTTGCTGGTAACATTGGATGCTCATTTCATCTTAAACCTTACTATTAGAGTGAAGACATGTGTTACTTTGCTCTAACTTGTTCCTCTTTATACAGTATCAAGCAGTCCAGTAGATGTTCCTCAAGTCAAGTATGGAACCATTGTTAAGAAGGCAGCTGATAATAATGAATGGAGTTGGTCAGATGTATCAAGTCCCATATCTAAATGCTCTGACCAGGTTTTGGTTAAGTTTCCTTTTGGATTATCTGTATGGATATTTTTGCAAATAAAATTATCCTATATGCTAAAATTGTACCTTTGGAATTGGGCTACAGGTTAGATCATTGTTGTCCTCTCTTATGTTTAGTGTAATGAAGATCTCAGTCAAAAATGCTTCTGAAAGTACAACAAAAGGTATTTGCCTCACTTTGGCTCTTTAGGCTAGATTAAATGCACAGATTTATCATGATGTAACTCTTATGTTCGGATTACCACAAATTGTTGAGTATACAACTGATGGCATTATGTGGGGCATGGAGTCTAGTTGTTCTGCAACAGAACCAATTAACCACTAAGGGTGAAGAAAGGATGAAGTCCTATAAAATCTTGTTCATTGGGTTTCTGTAGTTGTGTAGTATGGCATATAAGAAATATTATTTATTCCACTGTCCTTTCCTAGTTCCTACTTCCTTCCTTTGAAAGTTAAGGAAGAAAAAAGTTCCTGATTGTTGCACGAAGATAATAATATAAATCTGTAAATAAAATGGCCACCTACATGAAGGTGATGAAATGTAAATATAGCAAAGCTAAGTTATCAAATGGTTAAAAAATAGGAAATGAAGAACAAGAAATTTGAATAGAACTAGTTAAATTTTTGGTTTATGGATAGCAGGGTTATGTATAGCTAAACTTGCAAGAAAAAACAATAAACAGAATTACTTTATAGTTATTTTGTTATATCATTATTACTAAAGTCATCTGATGAGTTTGATGATCTTGATCATACCTAATGTTATAAAGTTGGTGGCCAAGTTGAGTTATTGAAAAATGTAAGAAAATTTCAAAAAACATTTTTAGTTTACCCTTTGATTGTATCATGTAAGTTAGTAAGGTTATACTAAAACTTTTCATGAGGAATTTTATTTTATTCTGAATTTTTTGTCTCAACTTTAATTTCAGGTGCTAGTAAACCTTATGAATCTATATTTGTGTCATCAAAAACTAAGAAAAGTGACACATGTGATCCGCTAATTGTGGTCCTTCATGGGGGGCCGCACACTGTCTCATTGTCAAGCTTTTCAAAGCCATTGGCTTTTCTTTCTTCACTTGGATATAGCTTGTTGATTGTAAACTACAGGTAAATGACATCTGCCTTGGTGTCCGAGCATTTAGTCAGGGCCAGACGTTCTAAGTTTATCATAATTTGATGTGTTGCATCATATTCCTGTTAATTATTTACAATGTGTCTGATCAAGAGATCAGTACTAGACTGCTAGTATATTTATAGTGATTCTGAGCATGCAATAGCATACATATCGGGAAGAAGCCTCTAATGAGCTGTAAACCTGCAATACATCTTTCATGTTAGTAACGAGTATTAATTCTATTATGCACTGCAGACCAAATAAAAGGCCTCACGTTAGGGGGATGTTTGGACTTTCAAAGGGTTTATTGAGATTAAAGGGAGCTCTATCCAATGAAAAGTTAGAAACTATGGAAAATATTTGCACTAGAACATTTTAGTGTGATGAAGAAACTAAATCCTTTTATTTGGGTAAAAGAAGTCCAGGAGACCAAAATACCAAAAATATTCTTTTGTTTAATATGATGAGGTTCCAAAGGAAATTTCCATATCCATTTTCCCGCCAAAGCAATGTTCTAAGACATCAAGTTTCAAAATCCCAAACCCTTGTGCTACTTACGACAAGGAAAGAGAATCCTTTGAAGAAAACAAGCATAAATAGAAGGAGAGGAAATAAATGAAGAATGAAACAGATAAAAGAGAGACAACAAGGACCCTTGGCAAGATATTCAGGAAAAAGATACTCATGCTTTTCTAGTTTCAACAAATACCAAATCTTAATTGTTTTGATCTTATATTCTTTGAAGTCTCAAAAATCATACCATTATAGGGGACAGTTGCTGAAATCTGTCTCGGGATGCTACTTGTAAAACTTAAGTGATCCAACTCGATATTTTGGTTTTGGCATCATGTGGTAAAGCCATGCAGCTTCAATAACGATTTAGATATATAAAAGTTATTTCATTACGAGAACTTTGAACTATGCTACGTACTTTTGTTTAGAAATGCATGACATTGCCAACACCTTTATGAGATAGCCAGTATGATCCCACAACGCATGAAGCCTCCTTAGATATCCAACTATAGATTAAGAAATTTGTAGTACTTAAATTCTCCCAGTTTCTGACACGATAATATTTCTCAGAGGTTCATTGGGATTTGGTGAGGAAGCCTTACAATCTCTTCCTGGGAAAATTGGATCTCAGGTACTTAAAGGTTTTTTTTTTTCTATGTTCTAAATTCTTATGTTGATAGTATCATTTATCTGACAGCGGTTCTCCATAATCAAGTTCCCAAATTATTATCATATCATGGCCTTATTTTGTTCATGAGGTTGGACCTTGATCTTAGTCTGTCATATGCAGGATGTCAATGATGTACTCACTGCTATCGATCATGTTGTAAACTTGGGACTTGCCAGTCCATCAAAGATTGCGCTGCTTGGTGGTTCACATGGTGGTTTTCTTACAACCCACTTGATTGGCCAGGTATTGTCCATATACTGTTATTTTTGAAGTCTGACATATATTGTGACAAATTTATTGTTGACTTATGATCCTTGGATTTTTTTCAAGATAGATTAAAGAAGGGTTTTGTAACACAATTATTTCTGCTAAAGATTGGACAGTCACAAACTTAGTAGATATAGTACTGATGGCCGCTCTATTTTTAACAGCATTAATTTTGCTCATCGCTAGATTCATTTTACTACAACAGCATCACAGATGCACCTGGAAATGAGGCAGTTTAATTGAATCCCAAAATTTATTGATTTCTAGAATTTCTTGAACATTTTCAGGAAACTGGGATTGTATGCTTTGCAATTTTCGCTGAACTATTGCATGGACCAGAATTGCACAACAGTATGAAACAGTAGATGCAACTTAGAGTTTGATTGTGCCTTTTGGGTGTAACCTAATGGTAGACAAGAATCTAAACAATTTCTGATTAAGAGTCATGATCTGTTGACTTTATACTTGCACCTTACTTTTTTATGAATGTTGAATTTTATCAGTCCACATGATCTTCAATATAAATATTTCCATGATTGGTTTGGTTGATTTTGCACTTGAGTGTCTATTTCTTGCACCTAGTGACAATGAATTTGACTAGGGTTAATGTTTATGTAGTTAGATAATGTAACAATAACCCTAGCTTTTTCTCACAAGATGATACAAAAGAAAAATGGAGTGTTAAATTTGATATGCATACATCACAAAGGTGTGCCTGTGATAAATATTCACTTCATTAGTAGGGTCATTGTTTATTGAAAATTTGGCTTTCATTATTTTATTATGGGTTTTGTTTTTGCGTCGCTCACTCATTGATCATGTCTTTCTGTTTGCTATAGGCACCAGAGAAGTTTATTGCAGCAGCTGCTAGAAATCCTGTTTGTAACCTTGGACTGATGGTTGGTACAACTGATATTCCTGATTGGTGCTTTGTGGAGACCTATGGAACCAGTGGCAGAAATAGGTTCACTGAAGCACCTTCTGCAGATGATCTGGCTCTGTTTTATAGCATGTCTCCTATTTCACACCTCTCAAAGGTCTGTACACCCAAATAAGTTGTTAAAATGTAGAATTGCAAACATTGCCGGGCATTTTTAGCACACTCCAAACGACTAAAGGTTAACAATTGCATAAGCACTTATATGTATAACAATAATCCCCACATGCCTACAATTTTGACATCAAGGAATAGCTGAGGTTCAATATTTTAACAAAACTGCATTTGCTTTCTCAATGGCATTGAAACCTTTCCTGCTTAGAATTTTATTTGTTTCATTAACTTGTTCATCTCATTCCTATTTATTTAGTTCTTTCTTATCTTAGTGATTCATTTGACTGCCTTGACAAACGTTTCACTGAGCAGAGAACTGGTCTCAATGTTAATGCGTCCACCATACTAAAACCTGCAGACTTTGTATTTATTATATTTCACACTGCATGCTGTTAAACTCTGGCATTGCAGATTTATAATTTTATATTTCTTTTAATATCTCCAGGTAAAAACTCCAACGCTTTTTCTATTAGGTGCCCAAGATCTTCGTGTTCCAATTTCGACTGGACTGCAAGTAAGTATTTTGACTCTGAATTCAATAACTTAAACAAAATAACTGGAGATGCTTAGGTGACTGATAGGTACCGGACATTTCAGAGTAGGAAATAAAATAGAAATGCTTTTGTATTGATTGATTCTGGAAATTCTGAGATGAACTCATATCCAGATTTAGGGAAATACAAGAGAAAGAAAGAAGAAAACTGAAAAGAAAGTATAGCAGAGGCAAATTAGAGTGCCCCTATTCTCTCCCAAGTCCTATCCCAATTCTGCCTACTTCTCCACTCTCACCATACACGGTTATACCCCCTGATTCCCTCACTCTTTTCCACTCACCTGATTGTCCCACACACTACACACTCTCTGCCTCGTCAGCAAGGCAGTTAGTGCCACTCCTATCAGCTTCTATCAGGTGCATCACACCTCTTCTTCCTACTTTCATGGACTCTAGTCATATTGGGCCTATCACTAGAAATTGGGTCCGCAACAGTGACTGTCATAGAGTTCGACCTCTTGTCACTAAGGTCTATAGGAGACGTCTTGATCGAAAAGCAAGCGCTGCCCTTGCTAGCGCTGGATATGGGGCTGAGCGTGAACCAAAAGGGCCGCAGGCCTCAGCCCAACAGGCCGTGGTTATCAACCAAACAGCCTAGGGCTGTTCTGTCTTTCTTAGTACAGTCAGCTTTATAATTTAATTATCCAGTCAGCATTAATTAATATTTTATTATTATGCTTAATTAGGGTTTCGAGGGGTTTAGTATAAATAGAGGTGGCTGTGCCTCTATTCAGCAGTTTTTGGGAGAATTAGGTTTTAGTGGCTGGCTATTGGTGTCCAGTGTGTAATTCTTCTCAAGAGCGCTATTATCTAATGAACATTTTCAGTTTCTCTTCTCTATTGTTTGCGAATCTGTTTGGCTAGGCCAGATTGGTTTAGTTTTTTTCCTTTACTGTTTGGTACCAGAGATGAGGGAGAATTCAAGTACTTGAAGGGAGCAGAGATGAGGGAGAAAAGGGAAAAGGGGTTGTGTTTCTGCTGTGGCGAACCCTACACCCGGGAGCATCTCTGCAAGAACAAGCAGTTCCGTATGTTCGTGCTAGAGGAGGAAGAAGATGAGGAGGTGGAAGAAATTTTTAACATGCCCGAAAGTTTCAATTCTCTACAACAGTCACTGTTTTCTATGGCGGGTTTTACTACAGCTAAATCTTGGAAGGTCGGAGGAGAGCTACAGGCACAATCAATCATTGTTCTTATTGATTGTGGAGCCTCTCACAACTTTATCTCCAAGGATCTAGTGAAGTTGCAGTTATCAGTGACCGATACTCCCTCTTATGTGGTGGAAGTGGGGGATGGACACAAGGTACGATGCCGAGGAAAATGCAAGGAGCTGCTGATCCGGGTGCAAGACTTGGACATCGTGCAAGATTTCTACTTGTTCACATTGAGCGGAGTAGATGTGGTTTACGGTTGGATTGGCTGGCGAGCCTTGGGAAGATACGAGCTGATTTTGAAAGGCTAGAACTCACTTTGAAAAGGGGGGGATCTGATGCATACGATTACTGGGGATCCTGGTCTAACCAAGGAAGAGTTGAGTTTTAGTGCATTCATGCAGGTCTTGAAGGAAGAAAAAGACGAGTTGTCATTCATTGCGAAGAGGAACCGGAATTCAGGAAATCGGAGATAAAATCCCTGGTGATATTTCTCGGCTGTTAGGAGAATTTGATGAGTTATTTCAAGACCCTACCAACCTGCCCCCGACTAGAAGACATGGTCACGCATTCATCTCAAGGAAGGAGCTGAAATTCCAAATCTCAGGCCTTACAAATATCCTCACTACCAAAAATCTGAAATAGAGAAGCTGGTTTCCAAAATGTTAGATGCGGGGTTGATAAGGCCAGGTATCAGTCCTTATTCTAGCCCCATCATACTAGTTAAGAAAGATAGGGAGTGGAGGTTCTATGTTGATTATCGTGCGCTGGACAAGATCACCATACCTAATAAATTTCTCATTAAGATCATCGAAGAGTTGCTAGATGAACTGGGCGGAGCTACTATCTTCACCAAGTTAGATCTTAAATCCGATTACCATCAAATCAGGATGAGGGGTGAGGACATTGAGAAGACAACATTCAGAACCCATGAAGGTCACTATGAATTTCTGGTGATGCCCTTTGGACTCACAAATGCCCCTTCCATGTTTCAGGCCCTTATGCATGAGGTGCTGAAACCTTTTCTCAGAAAGATTGTTTTAGTGTTTTTTGATGATATTTTAGTGTACAGTGGAGATTTGGAGCAGCGTCTGTCTCACGTACGCCAAGTTCTTGATGTCTTGAAAACAAACTCTCTGAAGGTCAACAAGAAGAAGTTTTGGGCAGACCAAATTGGAGTACTTGGGGCACATAATATCCGGGGGAGGAGTAGCAGCTGACCAACGGAAGGTGGAGGCTATGTATACTTGGCCGAAACCCAAGGATATAAAAAGCCTTAGGGGATTCCTGGGGTTGACAGGGTACTATAGAAGATTTGTCAAAGATTATGGGAAGTTAGCAAAACCATTAACTAACCTTTTGAAAAAGGATAGTTTCAGTTGGAGTGAAGAGGCCGAAGCCGCTTTCCAGACCCTCAAGAAGGCCATGGCAGCATTACCTTCTTTGGTGGTACCCGATTTTTCAAAGGAGTTTGTTGTGAAAACTGACGCTTCGAGTAAAGGCTTGGGAGCAGTATTGATGCAAGAAGGCAAACCAATCGCTTTTTGGAGCCAAGGGTTGTCCTGAAGAGCTCAATTGAAATCTGTGTATGAGAGGGAGTTAATGGCTTTGGTGCAAGCTGTTTAGAAATGACGTCATTATTTGTTGGGCAGACATTTCGTCATCAGAACTGATCAAAGAGGCCTGAAGTTTTTGACAGATCAGAGGTTGTTTAGTGAGGAACAATTTAAATGGGCAGTGAAGTTGATCGAGCTGGTAAGGTGGCATGATGAGATTCAGCAGGATCCTAAGCTTCAGCTCATTATTCAGGATCTGTTGGCCGATGCATTGAGACATGCGGATTACTCCCTCATCAAGAGGAGATTATACTATAAGGGTAAGTTGGTGGTGCCAAAATCGTCTTCTCGGATTCCAACTTTCATAGCCGAATGTCATGATACTCCTACGGGAGGTCATTCGGGGTTTTCTCGTACGTACATGCGTGTGGCTAGCTTCTTATTCTGGGAAGGTATATGAGAAGACATTAAGAAGTATGTTTAAGAGTGTGATATTTGTCAACGAAACAAATATGAAGCTTTGGCCCCTAGAGGACCGTTGCAGCCCCTACCTATTCCTACCCACGTTTGGAGTGACATCTCTATGGATTTCATTGGAGGACTGCCCAGAGCTAAAGGCAAGGATACTATCTTCGTTGTGGTTGATTGTTTGACTAAGTATGCACATTTTTGTCCGTTAGGACATCCTTTTTCCGCACCAGGCGTTGATGCTGTTTTTGTCAGAGGTAGTATGTTTACACGGGTTCTCTTCAATTGTGTCCGATAGAGACCAAATCTTCATGAGTCAATTCTAGAAGGAACTTCTCTGTTTAGCAGGTACCCAGCTTAAGCTTAGCATCGCTTATCATCCACAAACAGATGGCCAAACGGAGGTCATTAACCGCTGTCTTGAGACTTATCGTCGTTGTTTTTCAGGAACTAAACCGAAACAGTGGGCGGACTGGCTACCTTGGGCTGAATTCTGGTTCAACAACTATAATGTTTCAGCCAAAATGACTCATTTTCAAGCACTTTATGGCCGAGACCCTCCTTTGTTGATTAAGGTTGGAACCATTCCTACAAAAGTGGAGGTTGTAACCCAACTCAATGAGCAACGTGATCACATATTACAGGAATTGAAGCAGAATTTGTTGAAAGCTCAGGATCAAATGCGTTCTTATGCAAATAAGCATCGTAGGCTGGTCGACTTTGAGGTTGGCGATTGGGCCTTCTTGAAATTGCAGCCTTACCGCCTCCACTCGTTGGCCAAGAGACCTAATGAAAAACTAGCTTCGCATTTCTATGGCCCTTTCCAGGTTTTTGAGAAGGTGCGTGCAGTTGCTTATAAGTTGGAGTTGCTAGCACGTTCGAAAACTCACCCAGTTTTCCATGTTCCTTTGATGAAGCGCTCAAGCCGCACCAGTTACCACAAACTTTGCCACCTATGTTGAATGAAGATCAGGAGTTGGATGTGCAACCTGAGGATATTGTGGGTTGGCGTGAATCTCCAACTGGGCAGATGGAAGTGTTAGTGCAGTGGCAACTTCTTCCCGCTTGTGATAATACATGGGAGTTGGCTGCAGATATCCAAGATGTCTTCCCTCACTTTCCCCTTGAGGACAAGGTGGTTCTTTTAGGGGGGAGGGGTATTGATAGAGTTTGACCTCCTGCCACTAAGGTCTATAGGAGACGTCGTGATCGAGAAGCAAGCGTTGCCCTTACTAACGCTGGATTTGGGGCTGAGTGTGAGCCAAATGGGCCGCAGGCCTCAGCCCAACAGGCTGTGGTTATCAACCAAACAGCCTAGGGCTGTTCTATCTTTCTTAATACAGTCAGCTTTATTATTTTATTATCCAGTCAACATTAGTTAATATTTTATGATTATGCTTAATTAGGGTTTTGAGGGGTTTAGTATAAATAGTGGTTGTGCCTCTATTCAGCAGCTTTTGGGAGAATTAGGTTTTGCTGGCTGGCGATTGGTGGTTTGTAATTCTTTTCAAGAGCACTATTATCTACTAAACAATATCAGTTTCTCTTCTCTATTGTTTTGCCAATATGTTTGGCTAGGCCAAATTGGTTCAGTTTTCCTTTACTGTTTGGTACCAGTTCTATCAGACTGCCTTCTGAATGAGAACACCATATGATAGAGAATCATATTGTTTAAATCTGCAGTATGCTCGGGCTTTAAAGGAGAAAGGAGTACAGGTTAAAGTCATCATATTTCCCAATGATGCTCATGGAATTGAAAGGTAAACAAATCTTAAACATCTCTTTTTTGTCTAATAGAATTGTAATTGATAATATAGTTTGCTTTGACTTTTGTACAGGCCACAATCCGACTTTGAAAGCTTCCTTAACATTGGGGTGTGGTTCAATAAGTATTGCAAATGAGCAGCATTCCCATTCCAGTGATTGAATCATTTGACATCCTGAATATCAGTGTTGAAATAAACAAACACAAGAAAGGGGTTAAATTGTGTCTATAAATTTTCGCAAACTTTGAATGTGTTGAATGATTGTGATAATAACATGTAAATTTGAAGAGCAAGGATTGGAGAAAAGACACAATTTATACTGGTTCACCCTTGAGTCTTGGGCTACCTATGATCTTTGGCCACCCTTGAGACTTGGCCTACCTCTGATCTTTGGCCACAGCCAAGTGTTTCCACTAACTTCAAAAAGTATTCTTAAAAAGACTTGAAAGTGTAGTAGACAATGTAAGCTCTAGGGCACTCTTGTGCTTTTTATTAAGTGTTTAAGCTCAAGATTACATAAGAGACTTTACAAAGATTGCAAGAAAGAATGAAAGACTTAAGGATTGCTTTGGCGTTTCAAAGCTTAGAATGAGTCACTTGTCGTCAAACTTCTTCATCTTCACCCTCTTATAGTCCCTTTGAAATGTTAAAGTTGAGATTAAGGTTAGGGTTCTTCATCTTCAAGCTTCTTCTAGCTTCAAGTAGCCTCCTGCTAAGTATTTGATGTATATGGTTGTTTGATGTATCATAAAATCTTCAAAAACAGCTTTACCTTGATTTTTGCCAAAAAAATGGTGGACCAAATAGTAGCCTTGAAGGTGAGTACGAACATTTCCATTTTTGCAAAAGCCTAATGGTTGATTTGAGTATGTGTTAGACCCAGAGTTTTCAAAAATTAAATTTATTTAATTTTTTGCTTTTACGCCGTTTGTCCGCTTTAGTGTAAAGTTGTGTACCAAGAGTAGTTGGATTAAATGGAAGAGAAAATAATATTTGTGACTCAACTATATTGAAGTCATCTTTGGATGATACATTCGCATTTGCCGCTGACGGATCTCAGTTATGTTTTAGAAACAGTCGAAAATGGCATGCTGCCATAGGAAACCCTTACTATTTTTCTAAAGACTTTTTAAGCGAGGAAATCGGATTCTCTTTATCATCATGATGATGCGCGTTGGATTTCATGAGTTTCGATTGTGATAATGCTACGTTTTACTTCTAGAACGCGGAATAGTACATTGCTCGTAAACGAGCCAATACGACGTGCCAAAAAGTGTTGGTCAAATCAGGCAAAGGAACCAGGACTAAATGTTGTCTTGTAGTGCCAACACAGGTTGAGGTGTAAGGGTGCAAATTTTGTCATGTCGTTAAAATATCTTAACAAGGAAACAAAAACATCAAGTGATGAAAGCGACATCTCAACAACTAGTAGACAAGGTGGCACAAGCATGTCTAAAGTGGAAAACGATCAAATTTTATGAGTAATATTCATGATCTAATTTGACGTAGTATTGTAAGACTTGAATTAATTAAGAAATATATTAATTAATTAATTATTAATTTGACGTTTTAAAATGTTGTTTAGCGCGTGTTTGATGTATTTAATTACTCGAGACTTGTAAGAAGTGGAGTAATTTTAGGTGGTGGTTGCTGTGATATTATTTATTATGGTGAAGTTTGGAACGACGGCGGAAGTTTTCGATCGCGTTTCGGAAAGCGTTGGAAAACGACGTTTCGCCGTAGATCAAATAAATCTTAAATAATTATTCGAGTGGGAATTTGATGACGACAATATCATTACGATAGTCCATGATTAATTTCATTAATTTTGAATGAAATAATGAATATATTATTTTTCGGACATTGGAAAAGTTTTCGCGTAGCCGCGCGTTTCGCTTAAATTTTTATGTCGCATAAAAAGGACGAACGAGACGTCGTAAGGGGCATGGAGTGTGTGTCACAACTGAAACGTGACATGGTGAATCTAATTATCGAGATGTAAAATATTTCCGGAGTGGAAATTATTTTGGTTCATAAATGAAATGGTTACGGTAGCTTAAAAATATATGTATATATATGCTTGATTGATAGCAATTTTGCAAGTGTACAAAATGCCCAAAGTAATAAAAGAGTATCGAACCACAGGGATAGTTGGTTTTATCAATTCGTTCCTAAGATTCATTGTTTAGAATGAAAAAAGAAGAAGATATAATTGAAATGATTTATGTTTGTATCAATCAATAATAACAAATGCAAAAGAAATATAATTGAAAATCACTTATGGAGATTCAATTGAAGAATTATAGCGATTATTTAGGCCAACGCTATTGATTTCTACCCTTATACTTGAGTGGCAGAGAAAACCAATTAATCTAAGCTCAGGTCTCTAATTCTTACCAAACTACTGTTCAAGCAAGAAAAAGTAAAGCACTTACGTCGACTCAAGAAAATTTACAAATCAAAAAATTGATTCATTGGAAAGAAATTTAATTCATATAAAAACCTAAATGTTCAAAACATAATAAGAAAAGGATGCACAACCCCAAATACTAAAAGAAGCTTAGCCAATCATAACCATAAAATTACAAGCAAAAGAAAATCAAACCATGAAGCTCCAAGCTTTCAACTACCCAAAAGCTTCCATGAATTCTTTGCTTATTGCTCCAAATAATATGGTGGCTTGTCCTCTCTTCCTGCGTGCCTTTTCTTCTCTTATATTATGTGTTTCTTAAATCTTTCACTCTTCTTGTACGTGAATTTATTTCTCCTCTTTGTATTCCAAAACTTCTTCTTTCCTTCCTAAGCTGACCAAAAACGTTCCGAAGCAACTTTTTGCATATTCATTTGCTCAATTGAAACAACACATTAAAACCCACTAAAACTCATCAAAACACAAAAAAAAAAAAAAAAAAAAAACCTACTGACTAAAATAAAGACACTAATAAAATCTATTAAAAACCTACTAAATAAATAATAAATCCTAACAAAATATAAAATAAAATTAAACTCAATAAAAACTAAGAAAATCTACAAATTCCAAATAAAATAAAATAAAAGACACATGAAAATACCCTAATAAACCCGGATTTATTATTGACTCCATGAAATTTGGAGGGATGATTATGCTTGAAATGGATAAGGATGAATTGGATGACTAGGTTAATATTTGTCAAATTTTTCTTTTTTCGTCGCTGAGATCCATGAACAAAGGGATTACTCCTGTCGACGTTCCTCTGGACTTATGCCGAGATAGCCGTAAGGCCTCTGAGCCGCAAGAGGTAGAGAGAAGCAAGGCGCCTCCCACTAACGGACATGCCCAGGCAACCAAAAATACAAAAATACGCAGTGCAACAGATCTGGCGGATCTGGGGAAGGTTTTCGATTCATCTTCCATGTTATTCATCTCTAGCATCATAGCGTCACCCTCTTCTCCAAGTGCAAGCATCAATGCCAAAGGAGTGCAAATCTTCCTGATGTAACTGTTCCTTGCTAGTGATGCCTACCAAGGAATGAGAAGCAACCTAGTTACAATCATGGAAATCAAGCTCAACCGTGTGTCTGTGGAAGTAGATCCTTCTTCCTTCCAGACCCACGTTGAGCTTGCGGGGGGATGTTAGAGATAATAATCATCTACTCTTGGAGGCGTGCAGCAACAATCACATGCATCGTCTGTGATTTGTATTAAAGTGAAAAGATCAACAATGAAAAGCTCGTCTGACCATTGTCTGATCAGGATCGTCTGCACACTGGAAGAATGGATCGTCTGCCCAACCAAGATTATTGTCTGCTCAGACATGTTGTCTGAGTCCTCGCCAGCTGTATTGCCTTATGTTGTAATAATGGCAATCCCGGATTAGCTGGGATTCGACCTTATCTTATCTTAGTTTAATATTTGTTTATTAGTAGTTTACATTTCCAATGTTGTAGGTTGCATTCCCAATGCAACAGTTGACCTCGGGATATCCGGCACGGTCTGTTACTTTTTTGTATCGTCTGTTGTTTCCGCTCTGTATAAATACAGAGCTTGCAATAGTTACTACTTAGGATAGAAAATATATTTCAAACAATATTTCTTCGATTCCTCAACCCTTCTTTTATCCTTCCGCTGTTTCAAGAACTTCCCCTTTTAAGTTCTTAACATGATGATGGATGAAAACGAACTCAGCTTTCTCCCTCTTAAAGCTGGTCGAACTCCTCACTCTAAGGAGTAGGTTTATTCATTTTTTCTTCTCTATCTCTTAACTTAAGTTTCTATCATGTTTGTTTAAAATAAACCCTAAGATATTGTTTTTAAAACAGCCCACAAAACAGAAAAGCAACTCAATATATAATCAGAAAATAACCTCCAAAATTCAGAGATATTATTCTATCGTCGAATTCAAACTCAAATAAAATAATAGAAAAAATTTGGTTCAAGTCAACAAAGCCAAAAGGTCAACAGGGACCAAAGCTGAAACTACTAAATAGTCCAAGGACCAAATCATAAATATGAAATAGTCCAAGGACCAAAACATAAATATTAGAAATCGAGGGTCTTACAATGTATGTAATTTTTCAACGGTGCATTTTCTTCCTGAGATCACTCTTGTGACACAAATATATTCCACATTCTCATCATTCATTGTTTCAATGTGGTATCTGATAATAATAAAACCACACAAGAAAGGGGGGGGGGGTTTGAATTGTGTGTGTGATTTTTTAAGTTTCTTTTTGCGAAATAGCAATTATAAGTTTAAAAAGGTTTGTCAAAGAAGTGCAGCGGAAATAATTCTACAACTGAACGATAAAGCACACATGATATTTATCCTGGTTCACCCCCTTAATCGACAGGACTACGTCCAGTCCTTGGCTTCACCAAGATTTTCACTATTTAAACAAAATAGTACAAGTGTTCTCAGGGACTTCTCCCAGTATTCTGAGGACTACTCCTTTACAAGTATTCTAGCAGGACTTCTCCTTTCTCTTTCAAGTGTTAGACAGGACTCCTCCCAGTTCTTTTGCAAGAAGATTTGGTTTCTACAGAGTCTCTTCAGTAAGAGTGGGTAGAAGATATGAAGAACAGGATTCAGAGATAATGGACAAATTGGTTCTCTGAAGGGCTTGTGTGAGAAAGGATAAGAGTTTTTCACTCTGTAAAGGAACTTCACACTAGTTGGCGACAGAACTCAGAAAATAGATAAGTTGAGGTTGCTGAGTGTCTTGGCTTAAAGCTTGTTTGATCGTAGATAGACTTGGAAAGTTTGAATGCTTTGAATGTATAAAAGTCGCCGGTAAAAACTGATGCTAAGTCCACTATTTATATCTTCAGTAGGATGTTTGCTGGAAGCTTTCCTGAAGATCTTCAAAATAGTTCCGTTTGAATTTCTGCTTGATTGTGAGTAACGGATACTTCTGCATCTACTACTGCAATCTGCCACGTAATAAATGTTTCTTTAACAATGCAGGACGATATCGTCTGGCGATGCATTTTGCCTTGACCCATAGAGTCTGCAATTAATGCTCATGCCTTACAACTAATTGAGTCATTAATGTTCTGACCAGAGTATTTGAATCTGACCGTTGGGGAGATACGATGATCAGAAGGCATCGCCGCTAATTCAGTAAAAGCAGCTTGAATTAAGGAATGTCAGAGGATTTGAATCTTCAGGGAATGAGGCGCTTAATTCTGTCCCTTTCGCCATTAATGCTCTGAAGAACCAAGAGGTGCACGACAGCTCATCTTTGGGTTGAACAAACGATTACCTTCAGATATTTCTTTTTGCACGAGTCTTCAATCATTGCTTTAGTCAACCCAACATTCTTCATATATAGATACATCCAGTGACTGATCAACCAGACGTTCATCACAGGCGGACGGACTCTCTCAAGTGGCAGACTGATTCACACATGCGGACGAATTTCTCTATTGTCCTTTACTTGACAATTTGCTTTTGATAATGCTTTGTCGAAGTCCTCGCAGTGTATCTCCAATTAACAAGTGCCTGAACATGAAAACTTTTAAGAAGTCAGCAACACTTAGCGAAATTATTATTTATCAAAATATAGTAACTTATTAAATTATTTGATTCTAACAATATCCGTTTTTACATATATCTATGAAACTTAACAAGTTTCTATGAGCTCTAGAGGAATATAAAGCATTATCAATATTCAATTGTGTTCCTCTAGGAAACATTATCATGGCTCTTCCTTGGCCTTCAATTATCTTTTTACTACCAACTATAGTATGAACATATGCTTCTTGTATTATCAAAGAAGATAAATAAGCCTTATCCTTGACTATTGTGTGCGTTGGTGCACAATTAGCGAGACAAATATCGTCATTGTTTGTTGTGGTATCAATAACATGATCGTTCATTCTTGATGTAAGAAAAGAAAAATTTATGAGAAAAACCATTTTGAGAGGATGTATTAACCATAAAAATCAAACATTCCAACAATGAGAAATCTCAAATATAAATAAACAATCCATTACTTAAATGAAAGGGAAAACATTAAATATAAAGCTCTTAGGAAACAAAAACAAAAACAAGAAACTCATTTTTGAACAGTCCCATCACCAATCAAGTGATCAATCCTTCCATCGAGATCAACAAAGAAATCAAAAACATCTAAATAAGTTAGATGATCATTGTCAAAACCTTTTTCTTCAAGGAGATTTTCCTCCACCTTTCCCACATTTTTTTAATGTGTTTTTGATAGAGTTTGACAAGATGGTTTGGTGTACGTTAAGTACGTGCCCAATGTCCTTTACCGCCACAATGATGACATGAGCTTTCAATGTGTATTATTTTGCCCACCATTTTTCTTTTCATTTTCTCCATTATTCTTCCACCTCTGATTTGAAGAATTATTTATTGGTACTCTTCCATGTCACGTCCATGGCCATGGTCATGCCCACGACCACATCTACGAATACTACTTATAGTAATATAACGCACAAGAAAGGGGGGTTTGAATTGTGTGTGTGAATTTTTGAAATTTCTTTTCCAAACTTCAACCAATTATTAGTTCTAAAATATTTGTTCAGAAAAGGTGCGGCGGAATTAACTAATAGCTGAAAGTAAAGCACACAAGATGTTTATCCTGGTTCACCCCCTTAATCGACAGGGCTACGTCCAGTCCTTGGCTTCACCAAGATTTTCACTATTATCACAATAGTACAAGTATTATGCAGGACTTCTCCTAGTATTCTTAGGACTTCTCCTTACAAGTATTATGCAGGACTTCTCCTATCAAGTATTCTACAGGACTTCTCCTAACGAGTATTATACAGGACTCCTCCTAATGAGTATTATACAGGACTCCTCCTAACACTTCTCAAAAGAAGGTTTTGCTTCTACTGGCTTCTCTTCAGCAAGAGGGATGTAGAAAGTTGAAGCTCGGTTTTACAGAGAGGATATAGAAGTTGGTTCTCTGTTTAGGTAGTGTGTGTAAGGATGAGAGTTACACTCTATTTGGCTTTCACACTTGGGCAGACGACTTAACTCAGAAAGAATATGCTTGAGGTTTCTGAGTTGTGGGCTTAGAAAAATTAATAGTTGATGAAGAAAGATAGCTTTGAATGTTTCACTGTAAGTCGCCAAGTTCTTCAATCTGCCAAGTCTTCTATTTATATCTTCAGTAGGGATGACCCTGTTGACGTTGATGAAGATTTGAATTCAGATAACCGTTTGAAATCCTTCATGTGAGTAACGGATATATCTGCTTCAGCATTAAATGCGTTCTGCCCATTCTGCCTTCAACAATAAATGCATTCTGCCATGCATTAATTGCAATATTTGCTCCTTTGAGGTTTTGTCTGCTACGAAACCCGTTTCTCCATTGAGAATGTCGTGTGACTTCGTTTGACATCCAAGGAGCATTAAATGCTTCGTGCTGGCCAGCTATTAAAAGATCAATCTTCTTGAACACGCTTTGAATTCTGATCGTTGATGTGATACGATATTCAGAAGAATACCCGTTGATTCTGAAAAGCTGCCTTGATCTCCGGGGTCTTCTGATACGCAAGTAGATACGAGGAATAAAATATTTATTATGCCCCCATCGTATACTGCGCTGAACAGTGCTTTCATTAAATGCTTAATTTGATGTAGTAGGTAGCATTTGACATTTAAGAGCGTTAGCACTGGAGACTTAATCTCCCTTGGTTCTTGAGCTTCTGTAGACGTGTTCCTCAGATAGTTCTGTCCTTCACCGTAGACGTAGTCTCACGCAAACAAACTCTCAGTTGTTGAGGCAGACGAACTCTCAGATGCTTTGCAGACGGAGTCTCATACTTGAGGTAGACGGAGTCTCAGTAGACGAACTCTCAAGAGTTGATGTCTTCGTTGAGTGCAGACGGACTCTCCATTTCTCCCCTTTCTTCTTAAGCTTCTCGCTTTCTTGACTTTGATCTTTTTAATGGGTTCCTGAAACGCATAGGATCAAAGCATCAAGTTTCTTCTAACAACAAATATTAAACTAATAATAAAATTGTTATTATTCAAAATATATTCAATTTATTTGAACCTAACAACTACCACCACCACAACCTCGACCACGAGTATTATGATTATATGTTGCAACATTTACTTCAGGCAATGGAGCACTACCAGCGGGACTCATGATTTTTCATGAGAAGCTCATTTTTCTTTTCAGCAACGAGAAGGCTAGAGATCAACTCAGAGTATTTTGTGAAACATCTTTCTCAATATTGTTGATGCAGGACCACATTTGATGCATGAAAAGTGGAGAACATTTTTTCTAACATATCCACATCACTAATATTTTAATTGAGAAGTAATTCTAAATAAAGCAAAGTTATACTCGCTTATAGTTTTAAAATCTTGCATGCGCAAATGTAGCCAATCATAACGAGTTTTAGGCAAAATAATAGTCTTTTGATGGTTAAACCTATCTTTCAGATCTTTCCAAAGAGCAAGTGGGTCTTTTATTGTAAGGTATTCAACCTCAATCCTTCATGAAGGTGGTGAAGAAGGAAAATCATAGCCTTGACTTTATTTTTGTTAGATGCAATATTTCTTTCTTTGATAGCATCTCCAAGATCATTTGCATCTAAGTGCATTTGATCATCTAACACCAAAGACAGATAATTCTTTCCCGTAATATCAAGAGCCACAAAATCAAGTTTTACAAGATTCGACATCTTTCTATCATGAATAAACAAAAAATTTATTATTACACTAAAAAAATTAATATATTCAAAATTGAAATTGTGTATTCCACTCAACTAAGAAAAAAAAGTTACGTAAACTTCAAAAACATAAATACTATTTTTAACGGAAATAATGGGGAAAAAAATGAATTCTCATTGTAACATGAATTCTCATTGTAATGTTGGTTTTTACTGCTCAAAAAGTCAGTTTGGTGTTTCTTGGAATTTTTGGTTTTCTGTTAGATTGTTTGATTACTTAAATTAGTATAAGTGTAGAATGTAGATGCTTTAAGCTTAATGTTTATCTCTAATGCATTATAATATCGCTTCTTGGGAGGTTAGTCCCATTGATGTAAGTGTCACTTTTGTAATTGCCGTTAAGTGTTCTCTGAGTATGAATCTAAGTTCCTTTGAAAAAAAAAATACTACAAACGCTTTTCTTGCAATTATTCAACAAACTCAAGAAAAACATTTGGAAGACCCAGCAGGAACCGTTCAATATTTTCTCTGCTGCATCGACGTACTGCTCTTTAAAACGCCTCTTCATTCTAACATTCAGGGACCTCAGTAGTCAGTAGTTTAAATTTATTTCACGTACTCTTTAATTAATTCGAAATATAAACAAGTTGGACTTTTCAGCTTCTCTATACTATCAGCAGTTCAAGAGCGCTGTAGCCTTTTTCCATGAGTAACAACATGATGGCTCATTTCTTATCAATGATCAGTTTCAGCACCAAACATGATATTCAATATCATGACCAAGCCAACATAATAAACAACAAGGATTAAAATAGTTCCATATGATTTTCATATTCATTATCTTTCTGAGCAATCCAAAAAATATTGTGGAAAGTAAAAATAATATGTTACACACTAACAGAACAATTCACTACACAAACCTGTCAAGGTTTGATAAAATTACACAGACCTCCATTCTTGATTCTGCAACATAAGGTGATAAAATTTGAATAAGGAAGCTCTGTGCAATTTTAGAAACAAGAAGAGATAACTTATGTATGTGCTAGTATAAGATTCAGAACCAGGTGTAATTTTCAAAACAAGGGAAGTCCATATAATTTTTTCAGAACTTAGAGTCCTTTACAATGTGCTAAAAGAGAATGAAATTTATTATCGGCAAAAATGAAAAGCAGATGCAAACAGACTTCTCCCTTAACTTTGTACATCTCTCTATCCAGTTCTTCTCGTAACAAATAACTTTATTATCCCTGTAGGAAAGGGGGGAAAGCATTGATAAAAACTATACATAAGTGGCAGGAACTCTCGCGAAATTACCAACTTTTAATTGGAGTGAAAAATGCAAAGCTAAGATTTGGCCAAAGGTATAGGATCAAAAAACAACTGTCAAATTCAGGGACTTAGTAGAATACAGGCTATTTGAGTCCTGAAATAGGCTGAAATACAAAATATATCTTCACAATCAAACTGACATTAACTGTTTGAATTGCATGCAGATATAAGTAAGACATTCTGAGAAATGAAAAAACCAACTGGTCGAATATTAAGACTGGCTTAGCACATGGAATAATTGCATGTTTGGAAATTAGTTGGTTTCCAAAAGAAAAATAAAAACGAGAAGCAATTCTGTACAGCTTCTAGCCTTGAGAATCGATTTTGGTTAATCCAATGAAAATAAAAATATGCATTAACACAATTTTGTGAATAGAAATTTATTTAGTTGCAAATGACACTAAAAAGCTACTAAAAAATAGAGGTTGAAGGCTGAAGCTACATTCAATGTTAACTATACCTGAACAGGGAGGTTTACAGAATTAAAATCATCTGGTGTAAAGCCATATCTTCTCCAAAGCAGTATTCAGGATCGATATCTCCAGCAAACGCCTTTCAAAATTACATATGATTCATCTGATCATTTACATAGCAATTAGCAATTATCATCCAGGGTCAGTCATGTATATTGTAGTATAAAAACACATGCATTTTAAACACCAACCACCAATGATTATATGTAGAAATCATTCACTGGTACAACTATCAACTATGAGATGATTTTAGTTTGAATATCTTTTCCCCTTTCCTAACCTTCAATGAATATGGTTCCCATTCCTAACCTTCAATGAATACTCAGAAAGGGTAAAAACTTGTTCCCATCCCAGAATCCTGTAAAACAGCAGCAGCAGAAGACACATGTAGTCATAATTAGGAAAAATTCATCTCTTTCAAATGTGGAAACTACGGTGGAAAAAAAATTTATTTGAGAAATGAAGTGCAAGGTTCAGTTACTGTGGAAAAATATCAAATTAATATCAATTTATCCTATATCACATTTTGGGAATCCTAATACTTCGGCTCATTTTATGGGCAACAATTCAAACTAGCAACCAGAAAATAACATATTATATAAATTACCAGTATTTACTCCATATGCCATGATTGAAAGGCTCCAATTATAGCCTCAGCCATTAAGCTAGTAACAAAGCATAAAATCAGCCCCGGAGGAAGGCCAGAATGGGTAAGCTCGTGTTAGGGACCCAATTGCAAGGTATAAGACTTGAGTCCCATATTGGAAGAATGGGATTCTAATGTGGGGTCTATAAGGCCTTGGGCTCTCCAACTACAACAGCTAGCTTTTGTGGTGTGGTTCTCCCAAGGTTCTTATCAATTGGTATCAGAGCCTTCCACCATGTCTCTAAGTTGCAAACGAGCGGCACAGGCGGTGATGCCGGCATTGCAGTGTTCGACCCTAGTCAAAGGGCTAGTGCACAGCCAGCCCGCGTGGGCGCCAGGGCTGTGGATCGTGGTGGGATGTTAGGACCCAATTGCAAGGTATGGGACTTGAGTCCTACATTAGAACTATGGGATTCTAATGTGGGATTTATAAGGCATTGGGCTCTCCAACTACAATAGCTAGCTTTTGTGATGTGGTTCTCCCAAGGTTCTTATCAGCTCCATCCATAAATAACCCCTTCTATTCATTTGAATAACTACAACCATCCCCTTCAAGCACACATGAAAGTGTCAGCATCCATGATTGCATGCCACAATGAGCATCCCTCTTCACCATTACTTCTAGCCTGCCAACAGCCTGCTTTGAAACACCAAAATTCAGCAAAACATGTCCAAGAGCTCTGAAAGTAAAATCATCGGGTTGAATGCCAGATTCTATCATTTCTTTGAAAGTCTCTTTAGCTTCCCTTAGCCTCTTATGCATAGAATACAAGCCAAGCACATTATTATAACTCAATAAATCAGTCAAGAGTCCAAGTTTTCTCATCTGTTTTGCAATTTGAATGGCTTCATCCAGTCTACCAATTTTCTTATACATGCATAACATCATCGCATAAGAAAACTCATTTGCAACTTCATTCTTCTTCAAGATTTCAAATATCTCTTTTGCCTTTTCAACCATAAGTCGCTCAGTATAAAGATCAATCATACAATTTGAAGAAAATACAGAAGGGCCTTGATGTGATGATTGAAGCAACTTGTATGTTTCTTGCGCTTCTTTCAGGTAGCCTACTTTAGTGTACAGCTTTAGCAAAGAGTTACATATAGCTGGATTTCCTGGCAACCCTACCTTTCTCATTTCATCAACATAACCGATGGCTTCTTTAACGCTTCCAACATCAGCAAAAGCATTGATTAATACACCAAAAATAATGACATCAGGCTGCACACCATACCCAATCATTTCCTTGTATAATCCTTCTGCAATTTCCAATTGGCCTAACTTTGCAAAGCTTGTTATCACTGCACAATATGGGATGCAATCACTTACCAATCCTGCCTCCTGCATTTTTTTCACATAAAGTTTTGCAATGTGTGGCTTGTCAGCACTAGCCAAAATATGTATGAGAGAACTGAAGCTACATTTGTCTGCAACAACACCAAATTCCTCCATAGAATCAAACAACAGACATGCTTTATCATAGCATTTCCCTATCCCATAAGCTTTAATCATCACATTAAACTCAAGAACGCCGAGCTTCTTCCTTTCTTTGCAGCACATAAAGACTTTCTCTGCTTCTAAAGTGTACCCTTGTTTGCCATATGCATCAATGATGGCGGAATAACATTCAGAAGTCATATTCCCAGCTAGGTGAAACCTTCTGAACCATAACCATGACTGCTCAAGCATACCTGAATCTACATACATCCTAGTCAAAGCAGATTGGGTGAGTTCATCAATCTCAAGGCCCTTTTCATCCATCTCCTGTATGAGTTCTTCAGCTTCATGGACCATTTTCCTAGTTGAGTATGCATGCAAGAGGGTACGGTAACTCACAAGGTCAGGCTCAAGGCAGGCCTCTTTCATCTTTGCAAGATATTGTGCTGCCAAGTTGATATTATTATGTTTGACATAAAGAGAAATGAGGATATTATATGTCCGTGTGTCAGGTGGGCATTGAAGCTCTTCCATTGTCTGCAACAGCAAACTAACTTCACGTAGGCGTCCATGGTTTCCATATAAGTGAATCATTGTATTGAGTGTCACGGTAGTCAGGGCTATGCCTTGTTTGATCATCTTAGCAAAAGTTTCAGATGCTGCTCGAAGTTGACCTGCCTTACCATATGTGTCAATCAAGGTATTATACGTCCGTGAGCTTAAACAAACATTGATATGTGATCGCACAGTGTCTAAATGTGCAGTATCCACCTTACTATGATTAATCCCTAATCTTAAAGGTTCACCATTTGACCATTTCCTGAAAAATTCTTCAGCTTTTTGGAACTCTCCAGCTCTCTTGTACAATTGAACAACAATCCCCATCGTGATCTCATCAGGTTCCATCCCTTGACTTTGCATCCTTTGAAGCCAAGCAAGTGCTTCTTCTCTAAGTCCACCTTTGCTGTAAACATCAATCAAGGTTCCATATGTGGAATTGACAGGCGCAACCCCTTTAGCATTCATTTCATTCCACAATCTCTCCACAAGGGTCCACTTCTGGGCTTTGCCAAGTATCCAAAGCATTATGTTATAATGAATCACGTTCAAGACATAACAACCCTTCCTCTTGAACCACTCGAAAATATGCAATGCCCTCTGCCAAGAAACCTGTTTCTTCAAAATAATACTCATTTCCTTGTTGGAGAGGCTCTCCTCCCATGGTCTGAAAGCCTCATCCAAATCCTGAATTGCATTCAAAGCTTGTAGAACTGTAGGAATACATCCACCGCGAGATGAAAATTTCGTCGAACATCTGGAGTGCGTCTTGCGCTGCTTCAGAACCGACCCATTATTGCCCCTTTTCTCTGAAATCCCAGAATCAACATTTTTCGCCAAATTCAGTTTCTTTAGTCGAAATTCTTGGTGTATGCCGTTGGGAGAATGAGGCAGTGCGTGATGTTTGGGTATGGGAATGGATACAGAGTTTTCAAGTGGAAGAGTATTGGGTTCTAAATGTTGAAGCCTCACAAGCATTTGTTTTCCAAAGAGTTATCAACACAAACAAAACAGGAAGAACGATAACAACTAACCACGACAGCTTCAATCACCTACTATGCTTTTCTCTTTCCGTATCGGATTTTGACAGATTCTCATTTTCTTCTCATTTTCTTCTCATTTTATCCAGTTTTTTTGTAGTTTGTCGGGAGGATTGGGCTTCTCCTTTACATAGAAAGTTTTACGGCCTTGGGATAATTTTTTTTTTCTTAAATATGTTTAATTTTTTTCAAGAAAGTGTAAGAGGAATCAAATTGGTTCTTGAAAATACTTTCTTTAACATGTTATTCCTAAAAATTCTTTTTTAATCAAATTAAACCCTTTTGACAAATTTTGACTACTCAATAGTCTAATAGCACAAATTTTAATTAGTCATCATGTCCACATTATCTCACATATCTTACATAAAAATTTTATGGTTTAATAGCACTTTTGGTCCCTCACTTATCACGATTTGACACTTTTGATCACTAACAAAAAAATTAGTCTAAATGGTCCCTCACTTTGTCAAACGACAGCAGTTTTGGTCCCCTATCGCAATTCCGTTAAAAATTAACATTTTCTGTTAAAAATTAACAAAAAAAACTGATAAATTTTTTTTCTGGTAAGTGAGGCAACACCCATTTCCTGTAACACCAGGAATTTTCCCCAGTAATTAAATAATTATTTAATTATTTCAAGGTACTGTTTGGATCCGCTTGGTGGCATCGACAAGCGATATCGTCGGCCGAAATACCGATAAAGAATTCTTTACGACCCTTGGTAGGAAACCAAGCTAGACCAGACTTTGAGTTCGGACGAGAATTAGACGTTCTCACTATCACCACGAAGATCAGTGAAAAATTTCGTGAAGAACGACTGTAATATTGATATGGTTTCCTCCTAGAGCCCGGGAAGGATTTTTCGCGCTAACGGGACTTTTAGCCGAAACTTCAGCAGGCGAAACGGACGACTTCGGGACCCCGGATCGAGAATCTGAAAAGCTCTAAGTGATCTCATTCGGCATTTCAAGACCGAATTTAAGAAGAAGAATTTCGTGAATAGTGACTCGGTGAATAGTGTTTTAGGGCAGCGTGGCGTGGACTTCGAGAAAGATCGACCCGGCCCCGAATTGTGTGGGCCCGGTACCCCGAAACCAATAAAGGACCCCGGGGCAGATACTCTCAGTGACATTGAGGTACTCATTGGTGACCAGAATCAGATGACGACCAGTGACTTGACGCACTGACGCGGTGACGCACTGACGCGGTGACGCATTGACGCGGTGACGCACTGACGCGCTGACGCATTGACGCACTGACGCGCTGATGCACTGAAGCGTCATGGATTAGGAATATAATAATAAAATATTCAAGATATTTTCCTAACCTTTTGTAATCCTAGTTTGGTCCATGCCCCTTCAAAGTTTATGGTTTAGTCTTTGCCCTTTGAAAGCTTACACTTTGGTCCCTAAATAGTAAAAAGAGATTTTTACTTTAACCTTTTACCCTTCACACTTTGGTCCCTAGGGTAAATAAAAATTGAAATTTGGCCCCCAAAGCCCATTAAGAGCTACGGCCCACACCCCTTAAGTGAGGATTCCTTGTGTTTTTTTTTTCATTAAGTCTTCATTAGTGAAAATTAAGAGAGAATTTAGAGAGAGAAAGAGGAAGCTTCATCTTCTTCCTCCATGGATGAAGCTTGGCCGCCCCTCCTCCTCCACCATGGCAGCTCCTCCACTTGCTCCTTTGAGGTAAATTACTCCCCTCATCCCGATCTACATTTCTACCGATTCGGTTTTTCAATTTGTTGAGTTTGGTTTTTATGCAAGTACTAGAACTTGAAAGTCCCTTCACAAATGTTGTTCCCATGACCTTAGGCTTTAATTTTAACCGATTGGAATTTTGATTGGTTGAGTTTTTGTCTCTAGAGAATTTTCAAGTTGAGCTTTTGCTAGGGTTGCCTTTAGGAAAGTTATTCCCACTATATTGATCCTTGATTTGTCTAATTAGTTTTCTTGGAAGTTAGGTTTTTGGAAAATTGATTATGTGAATAAGTGATTTTCAAACTTTGAAATTTGGTCTCACCATAGATTTCATGTAATCTTGGATGTGTACAAGTTAGTTTTAAAAGAAAAATTGATTTTGGAATTTAAGCTCTTTGGCCGAATTGCATCACTGTTTTGGGCAGGGGATAAATTGATTTCGTAACTAGCTTTGAGTGTGTTTAAATGCTTGAAAATGGCTTTGAGTTTGTAGAAAAGGTTTTGCCCTAATTAGTGCATAAGGGCCTAGAGAAAATTGTGTATTTGAAACTCTAGAAAATTGATTTCTAGAAGTTTTGGTAAACTTGAAATTGGAAGATTAAAAATTGAGCTTTTGGGTAAATTGGATTTTGGAACTCACAGCTTAATTAGGGTTTTTGATAAGTTAAGAAAACTCGAAATTGCAAAATTTGCAATTGGAATGCAATTTTGTGTTTTTGATACTTAGAGGATTTTTGAACTCAAGGCTTGAAAATTTGTTTAGAAAACTCTTATTAGAAGTTATATTTTGGATTGTGAAATTGTCTTGAGTAGTTTAATGACTTGTTTGATGAAAATGGAAGGTTTTTGTGAATTTAAAGAATTTGGGCAGAATTGACCCTTTGAGGTTTTGTGTGTGTTTTTGGATTCAAAACTTTGTTTAAGGCCTTCAAATTGATTTGTAAGCATATAGCCTTGATGCTTTTTAATGGTTCTGATTTTTGGAAAGATTTGAAACTGTTAACTTAGAGTTTTCCACGTTCCTTCGACAGATGTCAAAGTTGTTTGAAAACGTTTTTGACTTCCAAGATTTTTCCTAAGAGTTAGGACCATTGTTTAAGGAATAGAAAACATGTAGGACCAATAGCAAGGACCTTAGGATTGAGTGTCAAATTCTAAGCTAGGTTGTGTTTGTTGAAGGATAACGAGGCCCCGGACCGATCTAGACGCACGGAGTTTACATGATCGCCAGGATCGACTACCTTTAAGGTAAGGGCACTTCCTACCTCTGTCTCTTAGCATAAGTATAAATATATACCATGCTACACTATTATTTTACAATTGTAGTTGACGGCGTTCTGATAACGACTCGACTTAAACTGTATTGATTGATATATTAATGCAAGTCTCTGAAGGCATCTGATATGCTGGATTAGGTTTTGTTTGATGCGTGGCATTGTTGGATTGTTGTGATTTGTGGCTTGATTTATGAGATGTTTATTGCTTTAATGATAATTGAAAGCATGTTTCTTCCTTCAACATGATTTATATCTGCTTAAGATATGTGAAACTGCTCTACGTGATTAGTATTAATTATGAAGCTATGCTAGGCCTCGTTTAAATACGTATGAGTCCTACTTGTGTTGTGTTTTCATGTCGTGTCAAGCATGTAGTCGTGAAAGTCGTCATGGTTCGGGGCTATAAAGAGTCACGTGCTAGATGGCGCACCATCGGGGCATTATAAAGAGCGTTTTCGTGTAAGTGGCAACTCTCGACTTACCGACTTACTTTCGAGTTCGTTCGGAGTTCGGGAGAGTGTCCCACCTGCCTGCAGGAGTTGGTGCATATCCGGATAAAAGTTTTTTTGTACATGAGGAAGATGTGCGTGCATATAGGAGCCCTAGGGTTTTCCTCTACTTGCGTCAAATAATTGTATGTGTACTTGTTATTTGCTACATGTTGACTGTTTGGACATTATAGGTTTACCGTAGACTGTGATTGTATCCAATGCTTTATTTTTAGTTGACCCTTGCATCTGTGCGTTGTTTGTATTTTCTGGTGATCCGTCGCCAGTCAGACTACCTTTAGCTGGAAGATGCAGGTGGACGCCGTTACAGGAAAACCATGACAAGAAGCCGGGCGCCTAGTGCTGGAAGACTTGTCGCCGACACTTTTTAATTATGTAATGAGTCTCGTATGGGTATGTATCAGGGTAGGAGTGTTAGGTTGTTATTTTTAAAACTAACGGCAGAGTTTTGAAAACAAGTCGAATGTTTTGTAAGAAATCTCCAAACTGCTGGTCGGTCATTTTATGCCATATGTTTGGCTATTTGCAAATTATGTATTTATAATACTAATGCACCTCAGCATGGCATATTTCGAAAAGGAAAATGATTTCAAAAAAAATATATACTCTCTTTCCCAAGTTTTGAAAATGCCCCTGCATATTTATTTACGGTTTATTTGCTACAGTAACGCCCGAGAAATCGGGGTGTTACATTTCCCTTCCCCAAAAGCCCCAATTCTCTCTCCACAGTTCACACTTCAGACACATCTGCTCTCTCTCTCTCTCCAAACACAAAAAACCCTTGCCCTCTCTTCTCTTCCACACAGCTGTCGCCACCCATTCATCTTCTCCAGACCCCCGTCTCTTCCTCTTCATCTCCAAGAACGCCGCCGGCATCCCCTCCCTTCTCAAACCTCCACCTTCGACCGTTGCAGTGCCGCCGCCACCGCTCCAAGCACCACTGTCTCCGACCTGAAGCACCAGCGTCATCCCACCACCGCGCTTCCTCTTCCTATATTTCAGAGTCCGGTTAAGGCATTCCACCGTCAACCGCCGCTCCCTCCGCCGTTGTCGCGGTTTAGTTTGCTGTCAGCCACTATTCTCTCAGACCAGGGGTCGTCGAATTCCATAAGCCTCTCTCTGTTGGGTTGGTCTTTGTTTATGGATTATGCTGTTTGATAGTTAACTGGGATTAGTTTTTTGGGACCTTGGCACTGCAACTTTGGCCTTGAACCTCATTTATATCTTCTCTACTGTGTGTTGCCACTCTCTAAACAAATCCTTTCCCTACCCAGATTTGAACGAAGGCCCTGCAACGAGAAAGAGGAGAAGAGAAAAAGAGGTATCTAGTGAGAAGAGAAGTAGAGATGCACAAAGAATAATGTGAATTTTTTGTTATTGTTGTTGTTGTTGCTATTGAGGATCATGTTGAAAATGTTGAAGATGATGATGAAAGAGTTTAATTATTGCTAATTTTTTTTTTCAGAAAGATGATGTTGAAGATGTTCAGCAGCATTAATTTTTTTATCATAAAAAAGTATAATTTTTTTTATTAGAGTTTTTGTTAATTTTTTTTTTGTTATGACGGAAAACGTTATTTTTTAACGAAATAGTGATGGAGACCAAAACTGCTGTCGTTTGACAAAGTGAGGGACCATTTAGGCTAATTTTTTTTTGTTAGGGACCAAAAATGTCAAATCGTGATAAGTGAGGGATCAAAAGTGCTATTAAGCTAATTTTTATTTAATTTTTTCAACCACAGATTCAACAAATTTTCCAGACCCAACAGAAGACACAAAATCTACAAGCTCAACCAAAGTCTTTACATCTTTCTCCAAAGTATTCTTACCAGGGTCGGTGAAATCGAACGTGACGCAACAAAGGCTCAGCTTGCTCATGAACAGGTTCATCTTCTCCAAGCTGTGAACATCCTTGAACGGCACCAATCACCAACACGGTGCTCGTCGGGTAAATCACCGACGAGGAGGTTCGTTTCGCGGAGGAGCTAGCGCCGCCGGCATGTGACCAGCTATTCCTACTGGCGGTGTGAGGTGAAGCGTCCCAGGAGGTGCTCGAGCGTGACGACTCGTCCGGGTCGGGTTTCGATGCCTTACGAGGAAGCTTACTGGGGAATTGTTTGAGCATGGCGACCTACCTATCCAATTGCTGAAAGACACAAATTTTGAAGCTTTAGAAGGAACCCATGAAGGAAGAAAACCAATGTAACCCGAAAACGTTGATTTTCCCTTCTACATAAGCCGTTAAAGGGAACAATGTGGAAAGAAAGAGTGTGAGAAACCCTAGATCTCGATCATGGAATCAAGTCAGAAATCCAAGCAATGTGAGAGGAGCCGCATGAGATTGAGGGGGTAGCTTCAACTGGGTCGAGGGAAATTTGCGATTTTGCAGAATGCATTGGTGAAAAATCAAAACTTGAAGGTTGCATAAAGAGGGAGCCAAAAGGGAAAGAGAAAATGCGAGAATAATTAGCATTTGAAATTCTCCATTTGTGAAATTCTCCATCTTGTGTTATTGTTGGCGTTGTTATTTTTGTTGTTGCCTCTTTGTCCGAGCATGATGAGACAGAGAGCGAGATACTTGTGACAGAGAGCATGATGTTCATGGTGTTTGTGTTATTCTGGGTTTTTTATTTTCTGGAAGTGCTTGACGAATTTTTGGATTCTAAGGTTTGAGTTATGGAGGAGGAAGAAGGAGGAGGAATATGATGAAGGGCAAGAGATGGTAGATAAAAAAATTAAATAAAAATTTCATGTATGATAAGTGAGATGATGTGGAGGTGATGATTGGGTCAAATTCGTGTCACTACACTATTGACCGGTCAAAATTTGTCAGAAGAACTTAATTTTATTAAAAAAGAGTTCTCAGGGATAATATTTTAAAGAAAAGTTTTCAGGGATTCAATTTGATTCCTCTTACCATTGCTTTCCTAGCATTGCTTTGTTAAAATCCCGAAAAGACCTGAAACCCAGACCCCCAAAGCTTTTCGGGACTGCAAGGGAGTCCCATCTAATCCAGTTCATCTTCCTCTCTTCACCACTACCACCCCAGTAGAAACTGTTAATCAATTTCTCCAGCTGAGAGCTAAGTGTGGAAGGGAAAAGAAAAAGACCCATGACATAGGATGGGATTGCTTGTGCAATTGACTTTATGAGGACTCTTCTCCCTGCTCTTGATAGAGCTTGGGATAATTTAAGTTAGTGTTGATGGATAGATTATGTTACAGGTTTGTAAGTTTTTTTTTTCAAAGTAAGGTCGAGAAAGTTATTTTTTTAAAGTTGCTTGCAATATAAATGAGACTCTTCCACCCAAACCATAGTGGCATAAACAAAGGCATTCCTAACTAGATAATCGGTAATCGTGTTACTTGCCCCTCTAACAAAACATACCTGAAAACAATCAAAAGAAGAAGAAGAAAAAAACGACAATCTCTAACAATGGGATTCCAGGTATTGGAATTAAACCCTATTTTGGGATTCCAGGTAGAGAGCCAACGCATGAGCGTTGGCTCCCCAATGCTCAGGCGTTGGAAGGACGTCGTACTCCTCATTTTCTTGCTCTTGCTCTTCTCTTTTGATTCTCTTCTTCAATGCAATTAAGGGCCTTCATGGTGGCTTCAATAGGGTTTTGCAACAGCTGAAACCCTTCATTCTTCAACAATTCAACATGTGTAAAATGGTTATGTTGCTCCAATTCTCCATTAAACACAAACCACTTAGCCTTTAATCCTCTTCTCTACATTAATTCTTTCATCAAAGCTCCAATAATCACCAAGAAATGACCAGAATAATAAAAAGGCTAAAAACTATAACTAAACCTTATTAATAGGACCAAAAAGTAAAATAAATACTATCCTATATGTTTATGCAAAAATAAAATAAAAACCTAACAAATGAAATAAAACTAAATGAGACTCAAAGAAATATAAAATAAAAACAAAGAAAAAGAAAAGGAAAAGACACTTATACCCCCAGATCATCACTCATGAAAACCTCTAAAAATAAACTTCTAACAGAAATGATGGATTCACCAACCTTGAATGAAGAACAAAACGAAGAACGTTTGAAGAAAACGAAGAACACTTCAAAGACTCTTCAAGATCTTCTTGAAGAAAAACACTCCATCTTGCTTCTAGCTTCACGAACTTTGATCTTAACTCCAAAAATGATGAAGAACTCCAAGAAGGAAGGAAGAAGGTTAAGAACGATGATCGAAAAAACTAGAGAGAACTCGAAATTTTGGTGAGGGAAGGGAGATGTGTTTATGCTCTTGTGGTGAATGAGAATCTAGGAGGGGTTGCGGTCTATTTATAGTTGAAAACGCAGGTCAGGCCTACTTGCTCTCCAAGTAGCCTAATTATCTTTAAAATTTAAAATTAATTAATTAAAAGATAATTCAGAAATAAAATTCTAGATACATGAAATATTCCCCTTCTATTTATTTAATTAAAACACTTTTAATTAAATAAAAACTACACTTATTAGATTAAAATCCAATTTAGCCCAAACCCACCCAAATAAATGGGTAGGCTGTGGCATTATATATATATATACTCCTTAATTAATCACATTTATTAATTAATTAACCAAAAATATTTTTCCTTTTCCCCATAGAAAATATAGAGATGTCATGCACCACACTCCTAAAAATAGGAAATTAAATACTTTGAATCAAACAACCCAATAATAAATACATAATCAACCAATAATATTTTTTCACATAATAATATTAATAATACTAGAAAAGACCCAAATACCCTTTGACTATTTCTAGGGTCTTACACAGTTTGCACGACCTGGGCTAGGGACGAGCCCTCCCGACTTACTGGCCCATCAGCCAACCGGCCTAGACAAAGGCCGAGGGAAGTGCTACACATCCGCTCGGCTTACAGCCACTCCCGCTCGGAAGACTCACTTACGAGCTTCCCCCTTACTTGTAGAGGACCTCCGATGCCTATAAATACAAGTTTCACTGTTTGAGCTGAGCCTTTGGATGCTCTCATCACTCCGATACTCACTTGAGCGTCAGAGTTTCTTCTGCAAGTCCCTCTGATGCATCACGACTTGGAAACTCCACCTCATCATGTCAGAGCTGAGCACCCCGCAGCTCTGCCGAGAGCACAGCTGTCCAAAGTTCACGAACGAACACATACAAAGATTCAATCTTCATCCACAAGGATTTTGCATTTTCCTCATTAGCAATGTGATTATAAACATTGTCTTCTACATACTGCCGAATGAAACCACAAACTTGCAGATGCAGAAACTTCCAATCCTCATCAGGCATGTCTTTCGGCTTCTCAATGGCAAACACAGGAAGATGAAAATCCTACACAAATAGCAGATCCTTTATTTTCTCCTTCCACAAGTGATAATAAGTGCAATTCAAACATACCATCCTATTTGTATTTGCCTCCATCATTCAAGCAAGTCAAATAGCCCCTTAACCAAAGAGCTCTAGTGCCACTATGATGTGAAAGTCAACACAATAACAACTCAAAAGAGCAATATGCAGCGGATAATAATTTTCCTAACTTGCGAGAATCCGTGAGGAATAATAGAAAAAATCGCAACGACTAAAATCATGCAAACGAAGAGACACCAAGAGTCTACCGTGGAAAACCTTCTCAATGTTTGAAGTAAAAACCACAGGTGTTAGCCTAGATAACAACCTGAGAGGGGGTGAATCAGAGTTGCACGATTTTCGCCTTATCGAAATTATTACTTTCAAGATAATGATGATCACACAACGATAGATGTGATTGCAGCAAAATAAAGGATTGCTTGAAAGTAAAAGATGAAGGGAAGAGGAAATCACACACGAGATTTTATCTTGGTTCACCTTATATCCACCGAAGGCTACGTCCAGTCCCTCAAGAAAACCCCTTGAGGATTTTTCCACTATTGATAAAAATCTCTTACAAGTCCTTACACCAAGTACCTTAAGAATTTCTATCAACCACCTGTGAAAGTACACCACTTTCAACAGCCCCTGAAAGCACACCACTTTCAGTCCCTGAAAGCACACCACTTTCAGACCCTGAAGGCAAACCACCTTCAGTCCTTGAAGGCTAAACCACCTTCAATCCACACCCTGAAAGTACACCACTTTCAGTAACAACAACCCTTCACCGAGACCCACGGTGAATACTCAATCTACCAGAAAGAGATGAAGAAGAGTTTACAATATGGCTGTATCAATCCTTTAACATACAAGCGGATTGATCATGAGAATTATGCTTTAAGGCTCTTAAGCATAAGAAGGCTTTCTTGATTCTGAGTTCCTCAAGATATGAACAACTAGAGTGTTCTCTTAACATCGAAGATCATGAACTCAGAATTTAGGCTCTTTGAAAGTTTAAGTATCAAAAGACTTAATGAATGAACAACTTTGGCAAAGCTTTGGCCTAATGATGTATTTTCATGTGTTGTTATATTTCTGGACTCAAATGGACTTTATATAGGCACTAGAGGTCGTCCATGAACCAACACAACCTTTCCGAAACGTTTTAAGACACAATGGTTCATGAAAAGACACATCTGTCGACCTGGTAATCGATTATAGAAGCCTAGTAATCGATTACATCATGCCGTTGAAGTTTGAATTCAAAATTCAAACTTGGTAATCGATTACATACATGTGGTAATCGATTACACACATCCTGCAATCGATTACACACATCTGTAATCGATTACAGACAGTCCAGAACTCAGTTTTAAACTGTTCAAGCCCTAATTGAGTGTTCCTACCAAGTCTTACTTGTGAGAACATATTGTACTCAATTAGTTGATCTTTTATGAGCCTTCAAATGCAATTTAACCTTAATAAAGCATAGCACACTAAGTTGACAAGACTTACTTAAAGCAAGAACCTTCATGATTGATCTTGACGTTCTGAGCCCGGTTCTTGAAGTCTTTCCTTTCTTGAAGTCTTCTTGAAGTCTTTCTTTTCTTTTCTAAAGTCTTTCTTCTTTTTGTGATGTGTTTGTATTCATCAAAACCTCAGCCGAGTCCAAGGACGAGACATTCTTCACAATCTCCCCCTTTTTGATAATGACAAACATCATGCTTGAACATTGATTGATCATTTGACTTTTTCTCTTGTCTTGTATATCTCCCCCTTGGTTTTGCAATTATATCTCCCCCTTTGTTTTGCAATTGAAGCACAGTATCCTGAAAAATGATCAAGCATACACAAGACTTTTCTCCCCCTTTTGACATCATCAAAAAGAAGAAAAAGCAATACAAAATATTCCAGGATAATCGAAATAAAGAGAAGCATAATATATATCAGAACTATTCTCCCCCTTTTTGTTCCACTTGTAGCTTTTCTTGTAAATAATCTACAAAGCACAGGACCCTTTCTCCCCCGTTTGACTTCATCAAAAAGAAGATGAGTCCAAGCATACTCTATACATGCTAACAAGTAGTATAGACATTTAAATCGTAGGGAGTGGGGGTAAGCAAGACAAAATTTTGAAACTTATGCATCACACGCAATTAAAGCATAACCATAGAAGTTCAGAATACATAATTAAACATACAAGCAGAATTCAAACCATCCAAAAGTTATGTCTAAACTATTACAACCCAAAATATATGAAAACATAAGTCAATCTCTGAAAGTCAACTACTTTCCATTTTAGCCCTGATGTAATTGATTATAGACTTCCAGTAATCGATTACTGAAGCTTTCTGAAATAATCCTGGACCAAAATATCCCTGTAATCGATTACGTATACTAGGTAATCGATTATCATGTCTAAAAGCTTGAAATTCTAGACTTGATAAGCACTGAATGAAAGATATATCTAACAGAGAACTATGATGTAAATGCAGATGCCTAATAATGCATTACTCTTGTACTTAATATCATTTGAAATATATAAAGTTTTAGAATTTCTCTTACCAATACCATATTCTAAATTTGTGTCTTGAAAGACCATCCTTTGTATATGACATATCTGATCACGAGGTCTTCAAGTACACCTGCACAATAAGCTTAATGGTATTTTCGAGGTACCCAATTGTCTTTGGTTCCTTTTGGATTAGTTCCTTTCACATCCCATATGAATCTTTTATTGGGAACTCCATTATTTCTTTGATAACTAGGAGAATAATAGGAACACTTAAATTTCATGTTAGGCACTTTCTCTTTAAGATGATAGAAATATTTGATATATGCCTTTCTAAGTTGAGCACCATCATGTACTCTCCCAGTATGACCAAAGTTATATGAACTACTTCGTCTAAAAGTGATTTTCTTAACATCACTAGGATGATTATGATCAGATAAACCTAAATCACTTTTATGAAAGACATTTCTTTGATTACATAACAACTTATCCACATCATCTGTACCTTTGTTTACCACTTGAGTTAATTCATCAATTTTTGACTTAAGGATTATGCATGGATCTAAAGATGTAAAATCACTTTGAATATCTACTCTAGATTTTACTTGATCTAACTCATCTTGCATGCTTTTAGTTTCACTTTGTAGAGATGAGATGATCCTACTTTGATATGCACATACTTCATAAATATTCAAGAAACTATCATGCAATCTATAAAAGGTACTTTGAAATTTATCAAATGAAATTGCATTACTAACCTCTTCATTTTCATCATCATAATGATGTGTTGCCATCAAAGCGAGATATCCTTCTCCATTTTCTGAGTCGGATGATGAACTTACTTCATTGTCTTCCATGTAAGCCTTCTTTGATTTGGAAACCTTTTTCTCAGATTTCTTCTTCGAGTCATGCTTCTTTCTTTGAAGATTATGAAAATCTTTCTCTTTGAGGATTTTGCAAAGATTCTTCACAATAATTCGTATATCCTCATCATCATCATCATCACTATCGGATTGAGAATCTTCCTCTTGTGAACTATCATATCTTGCAACTTTAGTTCTCAATGCAATAGGTCGAATGAACTTGTCAATTGCTTATTTTTCTTCCATCTTTTTGAGTTCAAGTTCATGTTCTTGCAACTTGCCAAAAAGTGAAGCCAATGTCATTTTTGAAAGACTCTCCTTTTCAGAAATTGCTGTTACCTTTGGTTGACATTCTCTGGATAATGATCTTAGGACTTTTAAGTTCAGATCACTGTTGGAGAAATTTCTTCCAAGAGCAATTAGATGGTTGATCAAGAGAGTGAACCTTTTCTGCATATCTAGCACCGTTTCCCTTGGTAACATTCTGAACATTTCATACTGTTGTGAAAGAGTATTGATCTTTGATCTCTTCACTTCTTCAGTGCCTTCATGAGTCATCATTAGAGTGTCCCATATTTCCTTTGACGTTTTGCACGTGGATACTCTGAAAAATTCATCCATGCCAAGAGCAGATGTAAGAATATTCATTCCTTTGAGATCATACTGAACCTTCTTCTTTTCTTCTTTACTCCAAGTACTTTCTGGTTTTGGTTGTGTGCTATCACCCACTTCAATCATAGGAATAAATGGACCTTCTTCAATGGCTTTCCATATTTCTACGTCTAATGACCTTATAAAGATTTTCATCTTGATCTTCCAGAAGTCATAGTGGTCTCCATTGAAGTATGGTGGCCTGTTTATGTTGAATCCCTCACTGGTTCCATGACTGGAAGAGGATGCCATCTTTTCCCGGATCTTAGGAGCAAATTACCTAAGCTTACGCTCTGATACCAATTGTTAGCCTAGATAGCAACCTGAGAGGGGGGTGAATCAGAGTTGCACGATTTTCGCCTTATCGAAATTATTACATTCAAGATAATGATGATCACACAACGATAGATGTGATTGCAGCGGAATAAAGGATTGCTTGAAAGTAAAAGATGAAGGGAAGAGGAAATCACACACGAGATTTTATCCTGGTTCACATTCTATCCACCGAAGGCTACGTCCAGTCCCTCAAGAAAACCCCTTGAGGATTTTTCCACTGTTGATAAAAATCTCTTACAAGTCCTTACACCAAGTACCTTAAGAATTCCTATCAACCACCTGTGAAAGTACACCACTTTCAACGGCCCCGGAAAGCACACCACTTTCAGTCCCTGAAAGCACACCACTTTCAGACCTTGAAGGCAAACCACCTTCAGTCCTTGAAGGCTAAACCACCTTCAATCCACTCCCTGAAAGTACACTACTTTCAGTAACAACAACCCTTCACCGAGACCCACGGTGAATACTCAATCTACCAGAGAGAGATGAAGAAGAGTTTACAATATGGCTGTATCAATCCTTTAACATACAAGCGGATTGATCATGAGAATTATGCTTAAAGGCTCTTAAGCATAAGAAGGCTTTCTTGATTCTGAGTTCCTCAAGATATGAACAACTAGAGTGTTCTCTTAACAATGAAGATCATGAACTCAGAATTTAGGCTCTTTGAAAGTTTAAGTATCAAAAGACTTAATGAATGAACAACTTTGGCAAAGCTTTGGCCTAATGATGTATTCTCATGTGTTGTTATGTTTCTGGACTCAAATGGACTTTATATAGGCACTAGAGGTCGTCCATGAACCAACACAACCCATCTGTCGACCTGGTAATCGATTACAGAAGCCTGGTAATCGATTACATCATGCCGTTGAAGTTTGAATTTAAAATTCAAACTTGGTAATCGATTACATACATGTGGTAATCGATTACACACATCCTGTAATCGATTACACACATCTGTAATCGATTACAGACAGTCCAGAACTCAGTTTTAAACTGTTCAAGCCCTAATTGAGTGTTCCTACCAAGTCTTACTTGTGAGAACATATCGTACTCAATTAGTTGATCTTTTATGAGCCTTCAAATGCAATTTAACCTTAATAAAGCATAGCACACTAAGTTGACAAGACTTACTTAAAGCAAGAACCTTCATGATTGATCTTGACGTTCTGAGCCCGGTTCTTGAAGTCTTTCCTTTCTTGAAGTCTTCTTGAAGTCTTTCTTTTATTTTCTAAAGTCTTTCTTCTTTTTGTGATGTGTTTGTCTTCATCAAAACCTCAGCCAAGTCCAAGGACGAGACCTTCTTCACAACAGGACCAAGCTAGTCAATCAAACTCCAGTATGATCAAATAAGGGTAAAGAGAGTCTCAAATCACAGGAAAAATCGTGCTTAACAACAGGTATGAAATAGAGAATAAAGAATATTAGAAAAACCAGAAAACACTGTTGTTGTTCGATGTCTTTTCTCCACCTCAGACTACTTCTCATTGACCTAATCGTTTAGATTGAAGAACTAGATGTTGCGAACATGATGGCACAACGACGAATCTACGGTGGCTGGCTGCTCTAAGTTTCAGCGCGAACGATTTCTCATATCTTCTCTCACTTTTTTCTTGCCAAAATTAGCTTACTCTCTTACCCTATTCATGCCATCTCCATTAGCTTAAGTGAGACAAGTGGGCTTGCACATATTGTACATTTCCCAAAAGTCCCAACATGAATTTTTGGTTGAGAGAAAGGGGTTATGAGTCGCTCAGCAGACAACGATATTTGACCATTTTAAGGTTCTAGGACAAGAGCCTAACATGGAGATATGTCAAACCACTACTTTCAAAGTTGATAATGTCAACAAGATTGGTGTTCCCCTCTTCCCTTCAGTAGCCCTTCACGTTCCAGAAAATCATAGCCATGTAAAATAGAAATGGGAGAGATTAGATTCTGCCACTCAAATAAGTGAAGATCAATCTGATGACAAAAACATTAAAGTTTCTAAGGGTAAAGCTATCAATGAAGAGTAAGTTTGTAAGAATTAAAGGTGGTTGTTCTAGAAGGCAGAGTGTCATCTTCTACATTTCCGGTTTCTCCACCGAAATGGTCGAAAGAGGTTTGTTAAAATGAAGCTTTTTCCTTCACCTTTACCATCATAACCACCCCCCATGTAAACATTTTTTTGTAATGTTAGATAGATGTTTGAATATTGGGTCACCACTGTAAAAAGGTATACATGAGTGCATCAACGACAATCTTATATTATATGAATTAGGGGTGGCAATATGGGCGGGCCGGGCGGGCCGGGGCCCAACCCGCCAAAAGCCCGCCAAAATGCGGGTGGGTAGGGTTGACCCACATTTGGCATATGGGTTGAAAGTCTCAACCCAACTCATATTTTGGCGGGTTAACTCGCCAAAATTTCAAAAGCAAATTCCTAAAATAAGATTGTCTCCCAAAAGCGTTCAAAATTATATTAGCTTTGATTTTGCATCCGTTACCTAAGAGATAGGATGAAGTTTGGCCTACCTGCAAGTGTATTTCTAAGTTAATTAGAACTAACAGCAGCTATATAACATTACTAAGAAGGATGAAGGTGCATTCAAAATACAATTTAAATATCCATAGGCAAGCACAAATGACAAACCAATTTTAAATGGGAGGATTTCAGAGATATCTGGTAAATCTGGTCTTGGTGGCGGCAAAGTTTCTGTCTTCTTTACAGTGTAGTAGATATCAGCTAATAGAAGCCGCACAAGATCAGGATCAATGCATGCAAGCCCATGAAGGGCATTTACAGAAGCATCACGAAGTCCAACAACACTGCTACAAGCTATCCCTACAACTAGACCACTTACCTTCTGCAGAACAAGTTCTAGCGCTGTGGCACTCGCCTTATTTTGGCATCAATGAAGGATTCCTCACCACTGGGTTCCTGTTCTGGATACAAGTAACCAGGAATGGCCATATTTTATTCATTGCCGGAAGCAGCCGGTTTTCATCAGCCCCTTCCTCAGTTGTATCCAAAGTATCTTTCAGCTGATACAGTGATAGTGATTGCAGTGCTTCTTCTGTTGCTTCTTTAATTTCTCTTTCATGTTTATAAGCTGCTTCTACTTTTGCTAGTGCAAACAGGCCACTCTAAACCCAGAAATGATCCGAACAGCAAATTAAGAAATAACAAAATAAAGCTATTGTTTTAATTGATTTTAGAGTGATAATCAAACTGCGAGTAAAATAAACACGTTTCATATATTAGGTACCATCATATATTTCACCAAAGGAAATAATTACTGAAAAGAGCTTTCCAAATACCAGCCATTTTGCCTCAAGATCTGTTCTATAAGAACATAATTTATTTGAAATATTTATCAATATACCCTTTTAGATAAGAACCACTTAGTCCGTACAAGAATTTTCTTTTTGAAAAGAGATTCCTGAGAAAGCTTGAACTCAATTAACGTCCACTAATAAATCTCCCAAGTAAAAGTAAATGCAGAACAAAGCAGTGAGTTTATAGATTTCCAATTGTTTCCAATTTCAATTGTTTCCAATTTCAATTGTAACCCTATTATGGAAGTTTATTAAGTCCAGATTAATGGTGCAGTTCTGTTTACAGATATGAATTAGTATGATATGAATGGTTCAAAAAAATAGATGTTGGGGATGAATGATTATCATAGACATACACTGCGGCGGCCCGACAGAAAAAAGAAGAGGAGAACGCAGCGGCAGGGAAGAGGAGAACGCTCGGTGGAGAAGAGGAGAGGCAGCAGAGGAGAGGAGACAACCGTTGAGGACGAGAGCGCGGGCTGGCGGCGCGGCATTGGAGGAGACAGGACAAGGAGTCAAGGAAAATGTGTATGGGCGGCGTGTTTTGTCAAAGAGAAAGAATCTGAAACTGCTGCTGGGCATCGTTGTTGAGAATAGATGAATGAGTTTTTTTTTTTAATTTTCTGTTTGGTAAGTTACTAACATAAAAAAAAATATATGTTGGCCCGGCCAGCCCAGCCCACCCCGCCTAAGCCCGCCAGAAAAATAGGTTTCTAAAGTGGGTTTAAAGTGGGTATTTGGGTTGAAAATCCCAACCCAACCCGCTAAAAATGACGGGTCAAACGGGTGGGCCCAGCCCATATTGTCACCCCTAATATGAATAACTTAAAACATGATTCCATTGTTACACTCTTTGATTAAAAGGGAGAACCTTATATGAATAACATAATTCCATTGTAAAACTCTTTGATTAAAAGGGAGAACTAATTACATTACACCCTCCACGTTTTTCTCCTTTTACTTTATTTATTTACCTTCATAGAAGAATATATTCAAGCATGCAAGTACAAGATTAATAGAGCTAAAAACAGTAAATAATTCTCCTACATCTATGGCGAGAAATAGCAGAGACAGGTTCTAACATGTCCATCAGCGAGTATGAGGACATTGATTCATACAAACAGCTGCAACATGAGCCACCACTCTGCCTATCTCATCATGTACAATGTGTTATAAACGAAGTTACTGACCAACATAGCAGACTCGCCCAGCCAACTGCAACACCTAACTAGTAGAATCAAATAAAGTGTGTTTCAGGGTGCATGCACAACACCACTGACACTTGTTCTAGTTTAGATAGAGGTCTCAAAGGTCTCGAGTTCGAAGATGATTGTTATTTTAGTTTAAACCAAACTTGTTCTAGTTTAGATAGAAGTCTCAGACGTCTCTGAGTTCGAAAATGATTGTTGAAAGTTTAAGGGGATATTTGTCTCTCATTTCCTACTATTCTCTCGGTCGTTGTTGGGTTGGGTTCTTTGTTCCTTTCAGAGTGTGTGTGGGATTCATTCATTATGCCAAGAAAGAGAGAACAACATCTTGAAGACCATTTTCCCAATCAGCCCAATCAAACTCCAACCCACCATCCACCAATTTGAGAGACACCAACAACATTTGAGATGCAATCTCAAACACCTCAACCACCACACCCACCTTACCCTTCCCCAACCCAATAGCTCCGTTCTTCCCAATCTCAACCCTAAAACCCAAACTCACGCCAACCTCCTTCACCTTCTCCTCCACCACACCAACCTCCTTCTCCGATGTGAACCTCTTCTCTCTCTTCCCCGACGGTGCCGTTTCGAACAACCCCCTTAAGTCCAGCCCCGAAGACATGGATATTATGTCAAACGCGTTCATCCCCAATTTTTTGTAACCCTCGCCGCCGCAATCGCACCACTTGTTGTACAAATCCGTTTCGAATACGCTCTGTTCTGGTTCCGCTCTCAGCGATTTCTTGAACCACGCGTTCTCCAACACCCTCTCCAACCGCATTCGGGTCTTCGGGTTCGGGTCGAGGAGCTGGTGTATCAGGTGCCGCGCCGCCTTTGAAACCCACGCCGGGAACTGATAATCGCGACGGATGATCCTTTTGCACATCGCCGAGATGTTGGAGTCGTCGAACGGGAGGTAGCCGGCGAGTAAGACGTACAGGATGACCCCGCAGGACCAGGCGTCGGCCACGGACCCGTCGTACCTGACACGGCGGAGGATCTCCGGCGCGGTGTACGCCGGAGTGCCGCAGGCCGTCTGGAGCAGGCCGTTGCTGAGCTGCTCCGGCAGCGCGGAGAGGCCGAAGTCAGAGACCTTGAGGTTGCCCTCGGCGTCGAGGAGGAGGTTTTGCGGCTTGAGGTCGCGGTGGGCGACGCCGTTTTGGTGGCAGAAGCAGAGGGCGGAGACGAGCTGCTGGAAGTAGCGGCGGGCGAGTGGCTCCGGGAGGCGGCCTCGCCGGGAGATCTTGGAGAAGAGCTCTCCTCCGCCGGCGTAGTCGACGATGAGGTAGATCTTGGTCCTCGTGGCCATCACCTCGTGGATTTTGAGGATGTTCGGGTGGTGCTGGAGGCGGCGCATGGCATCAATTTCTCGCACGATCCGCGGCTCCATCGCGGCGTCCACCGTCTTGGACTTGTCGATCATCTTCACGGCCACCGTGGCGCCGTCCGTCAGGGACACCGCTTGGTACACTTTGGCGAAGTTACCTCGTCCCAGGAACCGCGTCAGCTGGTACTTCCCCAGGATGGTGCGTGCCGGAGGAGATGGCGGCGGTGACGTGGACGGTTGTCGCCGTTCCATTTGTAAGGGGAATAGCAGCCAACCCAAGTGAGTGTGCGTTTGTGCGCAAGGCTGTTTAGTTTTACGCACAAATATATATATTTATAGCATTTCAAAATTTGTTTGATGTTTCACAATTCCCATTTTGCCCTTTCTTGGTGAGCCTAACTAAATAATGTGAAGTGCTGTGCGTTTTGGGTCTTTCTGTCCTCCAAGCTCCAGCTCCTCGTAAATGCAACAACCAAGCGCGTAGGATTGTTGATTTGTTGTCTTCCGTGACTTGGTCTGACTGTGCATTGCAATTTTATTTTAGTATTTCTTTTATTTTAACATTTTTCACCATATTCCAAAATATAAATTATTTTATAAACTTAAAGCATTTTTGTCACTTTCTTTATTTTATACCCTACCCGCATTTAAAATTGTATCTCTCATTTATTATCTTTGATTTTCACCTATTACAATTCTCACTATGCACTAAACAAATAATCATTTATCTTTTTCTTTAATATAACTCAACTTTAAATAAGAGTATTTCAGTCAAAATATTTTATTAAATGATGAGTAATTCTTTTGTATAACTGTAAACAACTTATATTTTAAAACAGATGAAGTAATTAAAATGTGGGGTACGGTGTTGTCTAAGGTGCATTATGTCTTAGGGTCATGCACCGATGCATGATACCTTTATAACCACAGAAATGATATATTTCGTTTAAACCTATTACACCAGGAATTTTATATTTGTAATTTATTATAGTTTTAATATTTTTTATAGTAAAGTCCCTTTATTGCTTTCTCCCCAACCTTCATTAGCAAACTTCCGCCTCCGGCTACCAGATCTTGTTCCAAACCACAAAACGACAACCCTCAGGTAGGTCATTTAACTCCTCCACCCTCGTCGACCTAAGCCTCCTCCACCTCACCCACCAGATATGTTCCCTCCACGCAACCACCACCGCTAAAGGAAAAAGAAAATAAAGAAAATATTATAATCTCATTCTCATTCTAATTCTGATTAGTCAGTTTGTTTATACAATAAGGAAGATATATATAGAAGAGAGAGAAAAGATAAGGTTGCAACTGTCAAGAGGCAGTTGTCAACAGAGTAGTGGAGACCAGACTCTGTGAGAGTACTGGGTCGTACACTGACAGCTTTCCGTACTGTCAAACGATACAGACTGAACCACCAAACGATACTCATCAGACGATAGAGCAGACGATGCTCATCAGGCGATAGAGTAGACGATGCTCATCAAACGATAGGGCAGACGATCAACACAGCAGATGATATAGAGGTTCTTATTTGTATTTTGCTATATATTCCTAACAGCCCCTTGCAAGTTCAAGGTGGGTGAGTAATTCGAAATTCGTCAACCACCTTTAACTTGTCTTGAAGTTCAGTGAAGCGAGCTGGAGAAAGAGCTTTGGTGAGAATGTCATCTAACGGTTGAGATAGACATTTGCAGAGTTTCTTGACTGAGAAGGAGATTTCCGAACAAGTGAGAGTAGCATACTGCAGTGCCCCTACTATGGATCTATATTCAGTGGGATCACTCATGTAATCTGAGCCCTGTTTACTGATTTTACAACCACCAATCATGGGAGTGGAGATATCCTTGGCATCCTCCATGTGTGCTCTTGCAAGAAGATCATGAATGTATTTAATTTGACTGAGAAGAAGAGAACCATCCTGCATTCTCTAAACTTGAACACCCAAAAAATAATCCGAATCCCCTAGCTGCTTGAGAGCAAATTCAGAGTCTAGGTTGGTTACTAGCTGCTAAATAAGAGTAACAGAACTGCCAGTGATGATGATATCATCAACATAGACTACGAGATAGATAATGTCATGTGTTTTAGAACAAAAAGAGAAGGGTCACATTTGCTGGGCATGAATCCAGACTTGACGAGAGCTGACTTGAGTTTGTCAAACCAAGCCCTTGGAACTTCTTTCAAGCCATAGAGAGCTTTGTGAAGTTTGCAAACTAGATTTTTGTTGGATGCTTCAAAACCAGGTGGTTGGATCATGTAAACATCTTCATTCAAGGTTCCATTGAGGAAGGCATTGTTGACATCAAGTTGTTAGATTGGCCATCTTTTAGACACGGCAAGAGTGAAGATTATTCTGATTGTTGTGAGTTTGACCACCGGTGAGAAGGTTTCAGCATAATAAATGTCTTCCCTTTGGTGAAAACTCTTTTCAACAAGCCTTGCCTTGTACCTTTGGACTGAGCCATCAGGATTTTCTTTCACACGAAAGACCCATTTGCAGCCTATGGCAAATATGTCTGAGGTCAATGGAATAAGAGACCATGTGTTATTTTTTAATAAAGCATTATATTCTTCACTCATGACGGAATGCCATTTTGGATCCTTTAGGGCTTGCTTGACTGAAGTTGGCTCAGCTTGTGTGAGAAGAAGAGTAGGAAACTGCATGGGTTTAACTATTCTTGACTTGGCTCTAGTTTGCATAGGTCCCACTTCCACTCCGGTACCTCAAGAGATTGCATCAACCCTGCGGGTCTCTGATGCTCAACCTTCGCCTTCTGACAAGTCAGGCATGCAGCAACATACTCAGCAACATTCCTCTTCATGCCCGGCCACCAAAAATGTAACCTTAGATCCTGATACATCTTCGTCGCTCCTGGGTGAAGACTCAACCTACTCTTGTGACCTTCGTCAAGGATCATCCTCCTCAACTCAGCATCACTTAGAACACACACACGTCCCTTGCAACGCAATATACCATCAAATCCTACCTCAAAATCTGGTGCTTTCCCCAAACTGATCATTTCTCTTTTCTCAACCAACATTTTGTCTTGCATCTGTTTAACCTTGATCTCTTCCAATAAACCACTAGATACAGTAACCATCCTGAAACTCAACTTCCCGGGTGTTACTTTGACATCTAAACTCATATCTCGAAAAGCCTCGAGTAACTCCAACTCCTTAACCATTAGCGAAGAAACATGGATAGCTTGCGACTGAGAGCATCATCCACAACATTAGCCTTCCCCGGATGATACTGCAAGGTAAATTCATAGTCCTTCAGAAACTCCATCCATCGCCTCTGCCTCATATTCAAGTCCTTCTGATCGAACAAATACTTCAAACTCTTATGGTCACTGAAGACGGTAAACGAGCTCCCATACAGATAATGTCTCCATATCTTAAGAGCAAAAACCACCGCTGAAAGTTCCAAGTCATGTGTCGGGTAGTTCCGCTCATGGATCTTCAAATGCCTCGAAGCATAGGCCACAACCTTACTATTCTGCATCAAAACACAACCCAAACCCTGGTAGGAAGCATCACAATAGACCTCGTAAGGTTCAACACATCGGGGTAAAATCAGAACGGGTGCGTTAGTCAAACGCCGCTTCATTTCCTGGAAACTAGACTCACACTCCTCGGTCCAAGCATAAGGATGATTCTTTCTAGTTAGCTTTGTCAAAGGTCCTGCGATATTTGCAAAGCCCTCAATGAACTTTCGATAATATCCAGCTAAACCCAGAAAACTCCTGATCTCTGTCGCAGTCTTCGGTTGTTCCCACTTAGTCACTGCATCTATCTTTCTCAGATCAACGGCAATGCCTTCCTTAGAAATAACATGGCCCAAAAACTTCACTTCTTCCAACCAGAACTCACACTTAGCTGAATTCGCAAAGAGAATCTTCTCTCGCAGAACGGTCAACACCTGACACAGATGTTCTTCATGCTCCTCTCGGCTCCTCGAATAGATTAGGATGTCATCAATAAAGACGACCATGAACCTGTCAAGAAGAGAATAAGATCTTGCACACAAAACATACAAGATCTGAGGATTAACTCAAGGACAGTCACAAACCTGTCTAGAAAAGAATTAAAGATTCTATTCATGTAATCCATGAATACGGCTGGTGCATTTGTAACTCTAAATGGCATCACTAAATACTCATAGTGTCCATAGCGAGTACGAAACGCGGTATTCTGAATGTCTGTCTCCTTAACTCGAATCTAATGATAACCAGATCACAGATCAATCTTCGAGAAAATAGCCGCTCCCCGAAGTTGGTCCAACAAATCGTCAATCCTAGGCAAAGGATAACGATTCTTCACTGTCACCTTATTCAACTGCCTGAAGTTTACACAAAGTCATGATCTACCATCTTTCTTCTTCACAAGTAGTATTGGCGCTCCCCATGGAGAAACGCTGGGTCGGATGAAACCCTTCGCCATGAGATCATCAATATGACTCTTCAGTTCTACCAACTCTGCTGGTGCCATTCAGTAAGGTGCAATAGAAATCGGCCCGGTTCCAGGAACCAAATCGATTGAAAACTCGGTATCACGAACAGGTGGTAATCCTGACACATCTTTAGGAAACACATCTTCGAAGTCACGAACAATAGGAATACTCTACACTCCATCTGACGATGATTCTCCAACACTCGCTGCTAAGAGAACCTTCAAAGCTCCTCTTCTCAGGGAGGACTTTGAAAGATAGGAGTCTAAAAACTCAGACATCCTCAAATCAGGAACAATTACCTCCTTATTGGCGCAATCCAATAAAACATGGTGAAGAGAAAGCCAGTCCATGCCTATGATCACGTCCAAGTGCCTAAGGGGTAAGCAGATCAAGTTCGCCACGGACTTCCTATCCCGGAACATCAAAGGACAAGTCAAGCAAACAGAGGTTGCAGCCAAACTTTTGGCAGTAGGGATAGATACCACCATGTCGAACGGCAACTCTGACACAGGCAAACCTAACTTTTCCACACAATCAATAGCAATAAAAGAGTGAGTAGCACCCGAATCAAATAATACGGAAAGAGGAATACCAGATATGTCACAACGATCCTTGATCAGTCCCTCAACATCATCAGCTGTCTCTCCAGAGATGTTATACACTCTACCATGAGCAACAAGTCGTTTCCCACGTGTAGCATTCACAACACCTTCCTTCTTCAGCTCTAGGCAGTCTCTAGCAGTATGCCCCGACTTCTGACAATTCCAGCAAGTCATAGTCTTCGCAGTATAGCTACTAGCATAATGCCCTTTCTCATTGCATTTGTAACAAACCACATCCTCGATCGGTTTCGGAGCTCCCCAAATGCTCAAGTTTCCTCCAACAGGTCGGTCGGACCCAAAAGAACGCCCCTTGGCTTGCGGTCTCTGATATGGCTCCTTCCCCTTGTTGTCTCTAGCAGAATGGAACCTGGTTGCTCCCCCACTTCCATGTGATTTTTTCTTACGGTTGTCGATGGCCTCAATTCCCTTAGCCTTCTCCACTAATTGTTGGTAGCGCTCAATCCCCAAAGGTTGCACAGCACGCTTCAAATCATTGTTGAGCCCATCAATGAAACGCTCACACATGAACTCCTCATCGATCTGGTCTCGGAAAAACCTGTAGTGTCTGGCTAGCGACTCCAACTTCGCAGCAAATTCAGCAACTGACATGATCCCTTCCCTCAGCTCTGTAAAGTCCTTATCCTTAGCAGATCTAGCACTCTTCGAAAAGTATTTCCCCAAGAAAGCCCTCTTGAAGGACTCCCATGTAACAGCTTGGTGATCTACCTCCATCATAGCTCTAGCACCGTTCCACTAGTGCTCAGCCTCTCCTGATAGCAAGTAAGCAACGTAGTTTACCCTGGTTGTAACAGGGGTCTGCAAGAAGGAAAATATCTTCTCGATCTCTTGCAACCATAAGTCATCCTCCTCTGGATCATATCCCCCAGAAAACTTGGGTGGATCCTGCCTCTTGAAGTCATGTAATCCCTTCATCTGAGCAGAAGCTTGCTCTCTCCCAGCTTTCTGTGTCTGTGCGGCAGCAAGTGCGGCAGCTCGGTTAGCATCCTCTTCAGCACGAGCAACAACAACATTCGCTTGGTGCGTCATCAACGTAGTCAAGTTAGTAATGGCGGCAGCCATCTGATTCATCGCATTTTGATCTGCCATATCTGTGTTTTGATTCGTTAACCTCTTACTCTTGTTAAAAAATTTTAACGGTTAATCTCAACAACAGAAACAACAAGGAAATTAGTCAAACATAACATAAGATCGTCCACTTAGGACAATCTAAAACAATTAATGTCAATAATATTAATTCACAAAATTCTTCTTTTGATTGACACCCCATCAGTCAATTTCAGAATGTAATAACTTACCAACAGCACTGGTTATCTCAACCATTGCTCTAATACCACAAAAATTTAACAGCCCGATTTTTAAGTCGAGAGTCACATTAAAAAACGCGGAAAAACACTTTAAATAAAAACCTTTCAGAACATCTCAAGTTTTCCAAAACAACATATCACATATATTTAATAAGTGTAGCCCATAGTTAATAATATTACAGTAAGGGAAAACAAGACGTAATGAAAGTAATATGTTGCACACATGTGCTAAGTTTACAAAATAGCGGAAACTAAACATCATCTTCAAATCTGCCCCAAAAGTTCCTCAAGCTCGCATCAAAACAGCCTTTAAATCTTCCCTCATCGCTGGTCACCTAGCGTTAAGCGCCCAAACAATAAAACAACAAGCAGAAAGGGTTAACTCCAATTACAAGTAAAAATTAATAATATAGTGATGAAAACAGAATCAGTGATAAATAACAGAGTATGAATTATATCCATATTAACAGCAGACATTTCACATAATCATGCTTGTTAGTTCTCCATAACTATATGCATAATCTATGGCCAATAAGTTTTGTCGTATCCGGGCCAGGACGATTTCGTGGAATACTATCCACCACATCACCCTCGGTTATGATCCCGCGGGACAAAGTGCCGCCACATCAAAACCTGAAAATCCTATATATAATGCATATGTTATGACAAATAATCATCATCCTCAGGAACTAAAAGTTCCCATAATCTACAGAATCCTCATGAACAATAACGGTTCACTCGTTTCACAGTCATAGTATCAACATATGCATAATATAGTCAGTTCTTCTTGGAAACATATTCATCATGTTATATCCAAGCAATTCAGTCTCAACAACATATTCAACATACTGCAATATTATCAACAATATTCAATCCAGTTCATAAACAATCACAATCAGTGTTCTGAAAACAGAATCACAAAAACATCGTAAATGACACAACACTAAGACTGAGCTACCCTTACCTTCGATTAGGTTGCATACACTTGATCTTAAACCTAGAAATAGCATATAAACTCATTTAATTAACTATCCTAAGGGTAGGACACAATATGGAAAGAAACAGAACTCAAAACAGTCGAAACCAGAATTTTTCGTAAAACAGGGCAGAACAGAGTGTCCTCCAACGCCCAAGCGTTGGCTCTCAGCCGGAGAGTCTAGAATCAGAGTTTTTCACGTAAAATCACTTTTAAATTCATTTCTTCAAAACCCAAACTTCTTTATAGATACAAATCGTTACCAAATTGATTTAAAACAGTTTCTATATGGTCTTCAAGGGATATTTTAGAAACACAAATATTACAACAAAGTTCTAACGTAAGGACTAGAAAGGAAACCAACCTTGTATGACCTAAATGATTAAGAGATTTGAAACTTCAACTCTGTCCTTTACGAATCAAGAAGAACTCACAACGAACAGCTCTGATCTTCAACGAACAAGAAGAATACGGCCGCAACGGAAATAGAATAAGTTAAACTCCAAGAAGATGAACTAAATCGAATACAAAGGAAATTCCAGAATTAGTAAGAGTTCGAACAACTTACCAACAACAACACTTCTGAAGAGTTTCAAGGATTACAACTTACTTTGGAGAGAAGAAAGGTGTGGGAAAGAATAAAAGATTAACGTACTGACGGAGTTGGTATTTATAGAGTGAGGAAACCGACTTAGAAAGGATTAAAATATTCTAAGTCAAAGAAAACGGCAAGTCATTAATGCTCATTAATGATTCTGACATTTTATCTCTTAAGAGTCAATAAAAACAGAAGTTTATCATTCCCAAGGCATTTGACAATTATTTCTTAAAGTCAACAATAACGGCTGACCAGACTAGGCAAAACGAAGTCCTAGTTTGCCAACTAAACGAAGTAACAGTCTGCCAACTAGACAAAGTAACAATCTGCCAACTAAACGAAGTAACAGTCTACCAATTTTACCAAACGATCTCTACCAGACTGTCTCCACCAGACGATCTCAACTTTACCAAACGACCTCTCATCAGTCAAACGATCTCAACTGCCAAACGATCTCAACTTTCCTTTCAAACGTCGCCATTTCAGCAGGGACACGTGGTGATTCAATGGAGACAGCGGGATCATTTTCAAAAAGAAATAGGTTTGGAAAAGGAAATCTAAGTTCATTGAATACAACATCCTTGGAAATAAAGATTTTTCCAGAGGCATCAAGACGCTTGTAACCTTTGTGGCTGGAGGTGTACCCTAAAAAGACACATTCAGTTGATCTATGAGAGAGCTTTGTTATGTTGTAAGGTCTTAGAAAGGGGTAACAAGCACACCCAAAGACTTACAGAAATTTGTAATTTGGTGTTTGTTTGTATATTTTGGTGAAGGGACTGACATTTTGTAGGAATGAGGTTGGAAGTCTGTTTATGAGGTATGTTGCAGTAAGAAAGGCTTTGTCCCAATATTCAGTGGGCATTTTGGCATGAGCTAATAATGTCAGGCCAGTCCAAACAATGTGTTTGTGTTTTCTTTCAACACTACCATTTTGATGGTGTGTGTGAGGGCATGTGAGTCTGTGAATGATGCCCTAGTCTGTGAAGTATTTGGTTAGGGGTCTGAACTCTCCACCCCAATCAGATTGAATAGAATTTAACTTTGAGTTAAGGTGTAATTTTTCCATTGTCTTAAACTGGACAAAGATAGTAAAGGCTTCAGATTTGAGTTTTAGTGGGAAAATCCAAGTGTAGCGGGAATAAGCATCAACACAAGCAAGGAAGTACTTATAACCACATGAAGAAACATTATAGGAAGGGCCCTAGAGATTAATAAAAACAAGTTCTAAGGGAGCATTATACACAGTAGTTGAGGGTTGAGAAGGTAATCTGTGAGATTTACCAAGACAACAAGAGAAGCAAACAGAAAAAGTATTTCTATTAGGTAGAGGAGCATTACATTGAAGTAAGGCAGTTTTGAGGGTCTCATGATGAGGGTTCCCCAATCTATAGTGCCACATCTCATACAAAGAGGGTCCTATTACATTAGAGTTATACTAAATATTGTCTTTATTGAGACAAGGTAGAGAACTAGTGGTAGTTGTTGTTAAGGCTACAGGAACGCCAGACGACGAAACAGAAATGCCAGACAATGGAACAAGATGAACAGACGATGGAAAAGGAACAACAGACGACGAGTGTGAAGGGATGATTCAGGTTTGGCCATGAGGAAGGTGACACAGGGTGAAATCATCAAACTAATAGAGATCATCATTTCCTAGGCTGCCGGTGAGGAGGACTTCATAATTAGGCTGAGATTTGACAAAACAGTGAGCTTCATGAAATTCAAAGAAGACTTTGTTATCTCTATAAAACTTCCAAACACTTACTAAATTTTGGTTATAGAAGGGACAAGAAGGAGATTTTTTAAGGTGAGTGTGTTGTGTGTGTTATATGAAGACTTGACACAAGCTGAGCCAATAGATTGAATGTGCAAACCTTGACCATTACCAATCAGCACATGATTGTCAGAACTGGACATGGATGAGGTTTTTTCAGTAGTGCTGGATCATTGGTGACATGATGAGAAGCTCCAGAATCGGGATGCTAAGGTTGCTGATTGTCATTGGTTAAGGAGTTTTGAGGGCCTGGCCCTAGAAGGAAGGCTTGGGACTGCCTTAGGTTGAACTGAGATGATGGCATTGGTGGCCTAGAGGCTTGGTTTCCAGGGGAAGGACTCCCAAATTGTATTTGAGTTTGTGGTGGTCGAAACTGATTTGAGTTTCTAAAACTGGGTGGTCAATAAGAGCTGTGAGGACCATAAAAAGGGGAAATAGTAGGATAATTCATGCTTTGAAGGCTTCATTCTTATGAGGCAAGAAAAATGTCCAGGTAAATTGATAGCGAAATCGCAAGTGCACGATTGACTATCGCGTAGTAAAAAGATCGAACCCAAGAGATAGGTGTTCTTATTAATATAATATTTAGTACTTGTGCAGAAAATTTAAAAGATGAAAATTTGATGTTGGTTTTAGAACTAGAAAGAAACAATAGCATAAAAAGATAAGAAATAGAGATGATGAGAATTAAGCTCTTGGGTTGGTTTACATAGTCTATAAAACATGCTAGTAATCTCCTACTTAATTTCTGAATTTTAAATCCAATTTCATGATGCTATAGCCTAGTGTAACTACAAGTTAATTCCTTAAGCATTGTAGATCTTTCTTTTTAATTACTAAATCCAATTCCTTGGCACCTAGTTAACTAAAGAAGAAGATGAAGAAGATGTTCGGGCCAACATAAAGTTACGTCCATCCTAATTCCTTAGTGATGTATACTTATAACCTTTTTTATTTCCTAGTTCCCTTACTACTCACCAAATGGCCTTATGTAATAAGCAATAAGCAAAACCTCGTGTGATCATCAAGATAAAAATTAAGCACAAGGAAATAAAACATGAAAGGAAAACTATTCTGAAATGTAAGAAAAAAAACTAGAACATGAATTATAAACTAAAACAACCCGAAAACTTAAAGAAGAAGTAGCCAAGCATGGCTAAAGGAGTCATTGAATTACCCTGGATAGGAGCTCAAGTATGGCTTCCCACAAGTCCTAGGAACAATGCTCAAAAGGGAGAAAGAGAGAATACTTGTTGTATTCTAAGAGGTGTGTCTTACAAGTGCAAATTGCCTCCCTATTTATAGCAAAAATCTGGCCTCCAGCGCTTGAGCGCTGGCATTCCCAACGCTTGGGCGTTGGGATGCAATTAAATCCCACTTCCAGACCGAGGGCCAGCGCTTGAGCGCTGGCTTCCCAGCGCTGCAGCGCTGGGTGTGATTTCCAGCTCAGCTCCTAGTTAGAGTCCCAGCGCTTGAGCGCTGGGATCCCAACGCTTGAGCGTTGGGTCGCTGCTGCTTCATCTTCAAGCTTTTATTTCCTTCATGGTAGTGGATTTTTAATGTCTTCAATGACCTTCATTCAGCCCCTAATCATTTTTGAAACCTTCTTCCCACTACCATCAATCCTTCAACATAATTTCCCATGTGCTAATTTAGAGAGTGATTCTTCATATTCTTCTTTTCCACTTTTGGTCCTCTCTAGGTTAGCACTCCAACTCAAGCCCTTTTCCTTCTTGCAACTTCAATTTTCAGCCCCCAACTCTTGAACCTTTAGACTTTGGTCCTTTATTTCTTGAACTTTACAAATAGGCCCCTGGACAAAAATGATAATTTCTACCAGCTTTCCTAAGAATACAAAAATACCTATAAAAATTCCTAAAAATATAAAATAAAGTTTAAAAACCAAATAAAAACTAATCTATATGCCAAATGCAAAATAAATAGAAAATCTACATAAAAATAACAAAAAACCTATATGAGACTCAAAAATAACAAAATAAAAAGACTAAAAAGACCCTAAAATTATCATACAAAATCCAGTCATCATAAATCTAGAAAAATCATCAACAATAACAAGGGCATAATAGTTACCTCCAAAGCTCTTAGTCCTTGATGGTCCAAACAAATCCATGTGAAGTAATTGGAGGGGTCTTGTAGTTGAGACTATATTCTTTGGTTTGAAAGATATTCTGGTTTGCTTCCCCTTTGGACATGCATCATAAAGCTTGTCTTTCTCAAATCTTATTTTTGGAAGACCAATAACCAGATCATGTTTGACAAGTTTATTTAAATGATCTATGTGTATATGAGCCAGTCTTCTATGCCATAGCCATGAATCATTGTTGTTCTTGGCCAGCAAGCATCTAACACTTGGTGGAAATTCATCCAAGGATATCATGAAGACCTTATTGACTTTATATCCGGAAAACTTGATTTCTTTAGTTTTCACATCCTTTACCACACAGATGTCATTAATGAACCCAACTTTCAAACCTTTGTCACAAAGTTGACTGATACTTAGAAGATTATGCATCAAACCATCAACATATAGGACCTTGTCAATGACAGTTTGAGGGGGTGTACCTATTCTTCCAATACCAAGTATCTTTCCTTTTTGATTATTTCCATATGTGACAAATCCTTTTTCTTTAGGCATAAGAAATGAGAACTTTGTTTTGTCTCCTGTCATGTGTGATGAGCAACCACTACCAAGATACCATAAGTCATTTGCTGCTTTCATGCACACCTACATGACAAAGTTCAGACATGGGGATTAGGAACCCAATTTGCTTTGGGGTCCTTCTATGTTAGTAATCTTCTTAACCCATATATATTCCTTGTTTGGTACTCCAACATTCTTGTAATAACATCTACTTGGGGTATGTCCTATTTTATTACAATAAGTACATGAATATTGGTTGTAACTTGATGTTTTCGTAGGAGAAGGATTGATCTTCTTAGGAGATCTATGATAATTATTCTTCCTATTGTTCATACTCCTAAAAGAACTAGTCTTAGTACTTTCAGAAGATCCTTCCACTTTGTTTGGTTTCACAAAGATTGTTTTCTTAACTTCTTTTGTCTTTGGATGAGATGTATATCCTAGTCCAACCTTATTGTTTGAGTGTCTTTGCATACTTAGAATATCATCTAACTTCTGTTTTCCTTTATTGAAGTTATGAACCCTTTGTTGAAGACTATCTATCTTTTCTTCTAAAGAACTACACTTAGTGCACTCATGTGGAGTATCTAACTTAGATTTTACTATGTCTAGTTCTTCCTGTAGATTTCTACACTTATTTTCTAAAGATGAAATTATAGCATTCTGCTTACTACTAATTTTAGAAAAACTTTGACATAACTTAAACACATTCTCTATAGCAAATTCTAGATTATGAAATGAAATGACATTATCACTAACCTGGTTATCCTCAGCATTTGAATCATGTAAAGCCATTAATGCAACTTGTGCTTCTTCTTTATCAGAATCGGATGATGAACTTACTTCATTTTCATCCCAGACAATGTATGCTCTTCGTGTAGTTTGATCTTTCTTTTAAAACTTGTCCTTCAGACCATGTTTTTTCTTTTGAAGATTTGGACATTCCAACTTGATGTGTCCAGGTTTTCCACATTCGAAGCATGTGATCTTTTGAGAAGAGGAGGATTCATTATTCCTTTGGAAAGTTCTGTTATTGTTAAATTTCATACCTTTTCTTTTGAGAAACTTTCCAAGGTTCTTCACTAGAAGGTTCATATTCTCATTCTCTTCTTCTTCAAAATCTGCATCATAATCATCTTTGATGCTTTCCTTTGCCTTTAGAGAAATGGATCGATATTTCTTCTCATGTTGTTCATGTTCCTCCAAACGATTCAATTCCAATTCGTGTTCTTGGAGTTTTCCAAAGAGAGTTGCAAGATTCATATTAGACAAACTCTTCTTTTCTGAAATTGCTGTAACCTTTGGTTGCCATGCTCTTGTGAGTGATCTTAGAACTTTCATGTTCAAGTCACTATTGGAAAACTGTTTACCAAGAGCAATCAAATGGTTAGTCAAATGAGAGAATCGTTTTTGCATATCCAATACCTTTTCTCCTGGAAGCATTCTGAACATTTCATATTCTTGAGATAGGTTATTGATTTTTGATCTCTTGACTTCATTTGTTCCTTCATGAGTTACCATCAAAGTATCCCATATTTCTTTCGATGTTGTGCATGTTGAAACTCTGAAAAATTCATCCATGCCAAGAGCAGATGTAAGAATATTCATTCCTTTGAGATCATATTGAACATTCTTCTTTTCTTCTTCACTCCATGTGTTTTCTGGTTTTGGTTGTCTGCTATCACCCACTTCATTCATAGGCATAAACGGACCTTCTTCAATGGCTTTCCATATTTCCACGTCTAATGACCTTATAAAGATTTTCATCTTGATCTTCCAGAAATCATAGTGGTCTCCATTGAAGTATGGTGGCCTGTTTATGTTGAATCCCTCACTAGTTCCATGACTAGAAGAGGATGCCTTCTTTTCCTGGATCTTAGGAGTAAATTACCTAAACTTACGCTCTGATACCAATTGTTAGCCTAGATAGCAACCTGAGAGGGGGGGTGAATCAGGTTTACCCGATTTTCGCCTTGATGCCTTCTTACTTTCAAGATAAATATATATACAAACGAGTGCAGCGGAAATGAGCGTTGCTTGAAAATAAAGGTGAAGGGTAGAAGAATGCACACACTGAGTTTTATCCTGGTTCACCTTCTATCCACCGAAGGCTGCGTCCAGTCCCTCAAGAAAACCCTTGAGGATTTTTCCACTATTGATAAAAATCTCTTACAAGTCCTTACACCAAGTACCTTAAGAATTTCTATCAACCACCTGTGAAAGCACACCACTTTCAACAGCCCCTGAAAGCACACCACTTTCAGTCCCTGAAAGCAAACCACTTTCAGACCCTGAAGGTAAACCACCTTCAGTCCACACCCTGAAAGCACACCACTTTCAGTACAACAACCATTCACCGAACCCTACGGTGAATACTCAATCTACCAGAATGAGATGAAGAAGAGTTTACACTTTGGCTGTTTCAATCCCTTAACATACAAGTGGATTGATCATGAGAATTATGCTTTAAGGCTCTTAAGCATAAGAAGGCTCTCTTGATTCTGAGTTCTTCAAGATATGAACAACTAAGGTGTTCTCTTAAACAATGAAGAACATGAACTCAGAACTTAGGCTCTTTGAAAGTTTAAGTATCAAAGGCTAATTTAACATGAATGAACAATTTGACAAAGCTTTGGCCTATTTTTTGTATTTTCATGTGTTGTTTGTTTCTGGACTCAAATGGACTTTATATAGGCATGAGGAAACGTCCTTGAACCAATGCAACCCTTCCCAAAAGGTTTGAGACACAATGGTTCATGAAAAGATGCAACTTTTCGAGCATGTAATCGATTACATTACTTAGGTAATCGATTACACTAAAAAGCCGTTACTGTTTGAATTTCAAATTCAAACATGTAATCGATTACAAGCAAGATGTAATCGATTACTTACCTATGTGTAATCGATTACCAGAAGGGTATAATCGATTACACTCAAGTCCAATTTCCAGAAACTTGAGCTTTTAAGATCGGCTTGAGTTTTTCTACTTCTTTTAACTTATGAAAACATTAAACTCAATTAGCTTAGATGTTTTAAAGAGCCTTTATACTCGAGAAGCCTTTAGAAGCATAACTCACCTATACTAAGACTTTTAGGCAGATGTTGAAACATATTGCACTGTTTCCTCTAAGTCTTCTTTTCTTCTTTTTGTCGATGAGTTTGTCGTCATCTAAACCTCAGCCAGGGTCAGGAGCAAGACCTTCTTCACAGTGAGAAGGGGATGATGGCGCTTCATAAGAGAAATCTTTTGAAGGGTGTTCGTAGCTGCTAAATGGACTTTTGCAAGTTTTGCGTGTTAGGCAAATAGTGTCGTGTCCATTTCGTGACCGAGAAGCATGAAACAAAGGGAATCATTGACTACGTTCATTTAGACGTCTGGGGGCCCACTAGGGAGGCCTCCATTGGAGGTTCCAGGTACTTTTTTAAATTCCTTGATGATTTCTCTCGGAAGGTCTTGGTATATTTCCTAAAGCACAAGTCTGTGGTTTTCAGTAAGTTCAGATTGTGGAAAGCTGAGGTGGAAAATCAGACAGGGAGGAAGGTCAAGTATCTGTGGTCAGATAATGGGATAGAATACACTGATGCAAAGTTTAAGCAGTTTTGTGAAGAACACGGGATCCAGAGGCATTATTCAGTTAGGAAAACACCACAACATAATGGTGTTGCTAAGAGGATGAATTGATTTCTCATGGAGAAGGCAAGGTGCCTTTGGTTGCAGGCAGGACTGTCGAAGGGTTTTTGGGAAGAAGCAATGAACATGGCATGTTATCTATTCAACATCTATCTTCTACATACACATGACTAAAGGAATGTAAGGTTTATCACATGATCTGGAAAAAGAAAAGTCCTCTGAAGCTATAACGCCCCAATTTTTGGTCAGGGGTCACATAGTAATTAAGCGAAAAATATTTCATAAAACCTCTCTTAAAAACAACTCATATTTTAAAAGCAGGAAGCGCCACGCAATATTTATAATAATAATAATAATAATAATCCCATAATTAAATAAATAAAATATCATCAAAATCTAATAATAAATTTGCACCAACATCGTGCTAAGTCATTTAAGATAGGGAAACGATGGAAATATAAATATCTTCTTCAAGATCTTCCAAATCTTCTAGTCGTTTTTGACGTCTCCTGAAGCTTGCATCAAATTTAACCTTCATATAAACCCTCGGTTTGATTATCTATGGCGTTAAGCGCCCAAACATCAAATAGAAAGGGTTAACTCTTTTAAAACAAAACACATAATTATCAACAATTGTGATAATTAAAATAGCAAACAGCAAACGTCATAATACAGCACAGTATTTATAAAATAGAAAATAGCAAACAGTAGCAGTAAATACAGAACAACAGTAAATACAGAAACAGTAGTATTCACAGAAACAACAGTAATTACAGAAACGACATTAGTTGTAAAACAGTAACATGAATAACAACAACAGGTTGAGTTTGATAGAAACAGTTTTATTAATAGAAACAGAAATAGAAAACAGCAGTGTACATTTCCATGTATCTCAAATACAACAACTTTATGCTTGTTAGTCCTCAAATATCTAAAAATACATAACTATGGCCAGAATTTCACCCAAATGGGGCCAGGATGATCACGTGGGACAAAATACCACCACATCGCCCTCAAGGTAGATTACGCGGGACAAAGTGCTGCCACATCACCTTAGGAAGATTCCACGGGACAAAGTGTCGTCACATCAACCTCAAAATTTTTACATAGTGCATATGCTATGACAATAATCATCAATATCAAGTGAACCAACAATTCATATCATTCCCATAGTCATCGTATAAGCATATGTTAGTATCATAAATTTAATGCCTTAATCCAGAACAACATGTTATAATCATGTGATCAATTTCAGTCTCAATTATATACAAACTCATTCAATCATGTTATAATAGAATTCCATAGAAAATCTCAACCTTAAAAATATGTTTCCACAATCCACATATCAAGATATAATCAGAAATTCCAAAGGAATCACAACATAATCAGAAACCGACTCGACGCTTCTAGAACTGAGTTACCCTTATCGTCGGACGGGTCACATAAACGTATTCTCCAACCTTGCAAGATAAACACATAAGTAACAATCAAACAATCATTGGAACGGTGGAAATTAACCTCAAAACAAACTGGAAATCGATCGGCGAAAATGGGGTTTTTAAGGAAAACACAGCAGAAGCAACAGCAACAGCAACCCCACAAATGTTCGCAGGTGTACCCACACACATGCGTGGCTATTCTAGAAATTGGCCAGAATTAGGCAGAGGCCCTGCGCATGTGCGCAGGGTGGCCACACACATCTGTGGCCCCTGTGTAACAGTGGTCGAAAAACATGGTTTTTCATGCAGAAAGGAGTCTAGAACAAGTTTTTAACATAGGATTTTCATAGAAAAGATTTCCAAGACATCAAACACTAATTTTCCAAGGTTCTGATGTTTCATAAACAATTTTCTTAAAAAGAGGACCACATAATGAAAGGGTTTTGGGATCAAAACAGCACAAAAGGATAAGGATTAGGATTGAAGGGAACCAACCTTGTTGTTCGAACGATCAAAGTGAACATCAACAGAATGTGCACGTCCAAAACTCCAGAGTTAGCCGTCGACGTGTCGGAGAAGAAGGCCGGAAGGAACTTGTGATCAACCTTGGAAATAAGGAAAGGAAAAGAAGAGAACGAATAAACATAATCAGCATTGTCTTAGTATTCATCGTCATTACAAACTCAGAATGGAAGAGTGTAAGAGACCTACTGGAGAACCACCCTCTTAGCACTCTTGAAGAGGAAAAGGAAGAACAAAAACTTGGCCTCAAAGAAAGGAGGAAGGGCGGCAGCAGCAACAACAACAACAAAACATGAAGGTTTCAACACATGAGAGCTAGGGTTTGCACTTGAGATGAAAAATAATAAGAGAGCAGCCACCACATATAATGGTTCGAAAACCCTAGGAGTAATAGGAGGGATAGGTTACAGAATTTCTCTTATTAATTCTGATCATAATCTCTATCAAATCTTTCTCTTAACAAACTCTAATCATATCGATTTAAAACATAACAGAATATGCACTAATTAAAGATATTCTGAATAATAACCACTTAAAAACCAACATTCCAAATAAAATATTCGGAATATATCACTCAAAAAATAAGAGATATTATCTTATCTCCAAATTCATTTTAGAATTAATAACAGAATCTGTTACAGAAGTCAACAAAATCAAGCAAAGGTCATCAGGGATCAATACTGAAACTACTAACTAGTCCAGGGACCAAATGATAATTATTAAAAACTCGAGGGATCAAAACATAAATACACGCATTTGAGGGTCTTACAGAAGCTACAAAAGGCACAACACACAAGGTGAAAGTACAACGTTCTCAACATGTCACATCAAGAAACAACTACCAACTCAGCCTTTTCACCAAAGAAGAATGATTCACTACACGAAGCACCTACCTACTTTGTGAATCACCTTTTTGGATATTCTTCTGAGCAAGGTACAACCAAATGGTCAATAGCATTAATTGCAAGCATTAAATGCAGAGAACAGAGCCATTTGCTCCCAAACGGTCAACTAACGTGAAGTCTCCAACACTTCAACGTTCCTCAGCCTTGAGCAAGGAATATAAGAAGAAAACTTGAAAATCTGAACAAGTAGATAACTCAATCAGAAAAGAAAAACCTATCTTCAACGTGTACAACATTTCAAAGTGTGAAAAATCCTCAAAGCCAAACTCTCTCATTCCTTCACTCGAAGAGACTATACATGCCCATCACTTCTCTGTTAAGCTCTTAGTATTTTCACATAGTGTCAAACCTTGTATCAAAATACTAGAGAGAAACTTGAGCTTAAAATTTCTACCTCACTCTTTATGAAGAGATTGTAAGTAGAAGAAAACCCCCTTTTTAAGAATTGTGGTTAAGGAGAAGTCCTAAGAATACTTGGGTACGAGAAATCCTAAGAATACTTGTTGACGAGAAGTCCTAATAATACTTGTGTAGGAGAAGTCCTAAGCATACTTGTTGAGGAGAAGTCCTAAGAATACTTGTTGAGGAGAAGTTCTAAGAATACTTGTGAAGGAGAAGTCCTTAATGCTTGGCTGAGTAGTGGAAAATCTTGGTGGATATCAAAGACTGGACGTACCCGTTTATTTAAGGGTGAACCAGGATATATCATTGTGTTCCTTGATTTTCTCTATCATTTACTCTTTAATTTCATCTGCTGCACAAACGGTTTTTAGAAAAGGTTTTTCAAGGAACAAAAACTATTTGCAATTATGTTGTTTTTAAAAGACACAATTCAAACCACCCATTCTTGTATTCCTGCATTACAAAAACAATGAAACATAAAAAGATGAAGAAAATGAGAGAAGAGAAGTGAGCAGGTGTGAGTGAAAGCTATGGAAAACACTCATATACATAGGTTACTGACGGTTTTAGTTGTCTCTAAAGCCGTCAGTGAGTTATATAAAGGCTTTGTTACCAGCGGCTGAGGTCGTCGATAAGATCCCGGATAATAGGAGGAAACATTTAATGCTTCAAATGAAAATTACTAAAATATTCGCCAAAATGGATGGTGGAGTTACCGACGGTTAAGGATGTCAGAACCTGTCGGTGGAATTGCGGACAGTCATAGCCGTCGGAACAACCGTTGAACACTTTTCTGCCAACCGTTTCGCGAGGAAAAACTATTTGCCGCCACACTTCTTGTTGGATATATTTTAGAATAGGGTTAATGGTTTGACAGGTGCATAAGTTTGTACCAATGTTTGCGATAGGTCCCTCGCCGGGAAAAAGTTTGATATAAGTCCCTCAGTTTGAACCAAGTTTGTGTTTAGTCCTCGTCGAAGACCAGAGCTCCGGCAGGTGCAGATGTGGCTTGCTGATTGTATTAATGGTGCTTACATGGATTTTTTTATTTTTTTGATGGATGTCACATAATAAAAATCATTTTAACATTAAAACCGCTAATTTATCTAAATCTAAAATTAACCCCAAAACCCCCAATCCCTTTTCCAATTCTGAAATCTAAATTAGAAACCCCCAAAATCAACAACACATCGTGCAATCCCTCCCAGTCCCTGTAGCTTTTGATCTTTTATCTTCTTCTACCTCCATCATCGCTTTGAACTTCTCTGTGTCTGTGGTGGTGGTGAGCTCGAGCATTGCAATATCCGTGCGTCCCAATAGTTGTCGTTGTTGCTTTTGATCTTTCATCTTCTTATACCTCCATCATTAGGCATTCATACTCCACAAAAGGGGAACACTTCTTATACCTCCATCATTAGGCATTCATACTCCACAAAAGGGGAACACGACCCCCTGTAAACCAAGGGTAGAAGAAGAAGAAGAAGAGGAAGAAGAAGAGGAAGAGGAAGAGGAAGAGGAAGAAGAAGAAGAAGAAGAAGAAGAACGACGAAGCGAGTCAGCAAATAGATTAGGGGTTTTAATTTTAAAATGATTTTTATTATGTGGCATACCCAATTTTATGTTTAACGTTACAACTTTATTATCCCTTATAATTAATACCTATTAATTTATTGTTTTAATCTTTAACGGCTAATTTATTCGATATAATTTTGAAGTTGTAACGGTTCTATTCTTATTTGTTCTAATTGATTAAAATTGAAGTCATGCTTTTCTACAAATATGGGTCGACCAAGTTGTTCAAAATGACAATGGTTTTAGTGTTTATAAAAGGATATATAGTTGTGTGTTTTAACAACCGGTAAATATATGTATATTTTGTGGTTGATGGTTTTAAAATAAGAAATAAGTGTTTGACTCTTATGTTGATATTTCAGCGTACTCCATTTGTTCATTTTTATAAGAGATAAACTAATTTTTGCACAACCCTTAAGAAAGTTAGTTTATTTAGTTTTTTACATTAAATTTGTTCCAAAGTGTTGTTGAATTTCCAAAATTGCCCTTTAACATAGTAAATGTATTTCCATATTTCTAATTATTTTTATTTATTTATTTTTGAATAAACAAACACCATTTATTGTAAAGAAGAGAGTGAGAAATCATTGAGAATTAATGTGATGCAATATGAGTGGATATGTTAGATAATTGATTGCCTCAATAGATGAAAATGCTTAGTTTACATTTTTTGATAAGCATAGTTCATGTACCTAGTCTTTGGAAAATGGAAAAAAGAAATATCATAATTAAAGTGATGCAATTATTATCCAGAATTGAATAGGGGTAGAATGGTGAAAAAGTAATTAATTTGGCACAAAATTTTCTCTAGTCCTTATAAAAAGGAACGGCCAACACCCCTAACTCACCTCTTATAAAAAGGAACGGAGGGAGTATCATTTTTCTTAGTTTTGCGTTTTGACTAACTTAATAGAAGAGTCTATAGGGTTGTCACATCTCGAGCGAATAAACTTTAAAGGACAGTGTCAGCACACGCCTCAGACTATTGTGATCTTCTTTGTAATTACTGTTGTGATCTATTTTGTAATTTTGGTTTCAGATCAATGGAAGTTTATTGTATTCCACTGTGTAAAATTTCCAACACTTCCCATTAATTACCGACGGCTTGAGCCGTCACTTAACTTTTTTTAAGCAAATCTTCACTACCAAAGTTACAATAGTTATGGAGCTGTCACTAATTAACCGCTGATAATTCGATATTTTTTTTAATGAGACGAGGGTTTCGAAGGGGCATATCCTTCTGTAGTAAAGGAAAAACCATCTTATTTTGATCAATATAGAAAAATGAATCATCCTGAAATTGAGGTTCTCATTGCTAAGGATGGTTCTGGTTCAGAGGATGAACAGGAAGAGGATACACGAATGTGGTCGAGGTACCGTGGTTAGTTTGTACCTTGTGTGTCCCATCAATGGAGGAGGGTTGAAAAAATCATTTTATTTGCAGTCGGATGGCGATTACATGAGCCAACATCCAAGACAGAAGTTGTAGAAACTAGCGTGTGACGACTCTTGTAGGGTGTCGTGGTCAAGTGGAGTGTCTTCCAACGGGTACTCTCCTAATTATTAATAATATAATAGCTAATAAAGTCTTTTACACACTTCAAACCACACTTTCAATATATATATATATATATATATATATATATATATATATATATATATATATATATAAAGAGAGAGATGATGTATCTAGTGAGAAGCTCTTCTTATATGAGAATGGTGAGAATAAATCGACTTGTTTAAAAAGTCACGTGACTTGTTTAAAAAGTTACATGACATTTTTAAGTGGTCATGTGACCACTTATTTCTTCTAATCATGACCACTCATTGTTAGATCTAACAGGCACGATTTATTCTCACCATTCTCATATAAGAAAAACTTTCTCACTAGATACATCCCCTATATATATATATATAAAGGTAAAAGAGAGAAAAGTGAGATATGATGAGTGATGAAGTACAAATAGAAGTGAGATAAAAAAAGAAATGAAGTGGAAATGAGGCAAGATAGAAAAGTAAGGTGTGAATAAATGATAACCCATTAAATAAACCTCAATCTTATTTGTATTCATTGAGATGGAATCCAAAGCAACGAAGGCTTCGAGGGCCGAAGAGTCTGGGACGACGAAAGTCGCCAATCTTGTGCCTCAGGTGAATGAGCTTCAGAGTCAATGCGAGACTGAAATCGACAGAGTTAAAGCAGCCATTGCCTACGATGCTTGCTCGAGGTAGATGCTATAAAGGCTAAGATTGAAGAAGAGGTAACTAGTCTAAACTCATGCGAAGAGGCTCTAGGAGCTAATTACTATAATAATTTTCATAATTAATAACCTTAATTTTCTTCACTACGAAAGATCTCTCTAATTGAGTCAGTGTCATTGGTCTATCATATTATTCTGAAACAATAGGATTTTTCTCTATTATTATAACATTGATTTTGTTTTCGTGCTAGAAAGAATAGCTTGCTCAAGGTAAGAGATTAGTAAGTTTAAACTTATCATTTATAGATATTGAAAAAATAACAACTCTACAGAAGAAGTCCAAAAAGAAAAAAAAAAACATTATAAAAAATTGTGGTTGGCGAACCACTACATGAGAAAAGAAAAAGATATTGTACCTTCCCCATCACTTGACACTTGCTTATAAAAAAAACTTGACACTTGCTTTCATTTCTTCAATGGGCAGTAGCTTTAATAAATTAGTTATTTTCTCGGTGTTAACAAAAAAATATCATACATTTGATAGGTGTGAGATTATTATCTCACACCACTATCAGCACAATACGCGATAAGAGACTAAGCAATGAGTTTTTTCATTCGTAAAGTTGAGATTAGAACTCCTAACCACTTATTTAAGGGACGGAGTCACTACTTTAGAATTGTCATATTCCCGCAGTTTCGGGCATCCTTTTACCACGGTTAAACCGTGGTATCTGACGTCGAAGTAATAGATAAATTACTACGGTTCAAAGCGGAACCATGGTAATATCACATATATGTTACCACGGTCGAAGGCGTAACCGGGGTAATATCGCAGCTCTGTTACCACAGTTCATTGTTGAACCGTGGTAATATCTCTTCCTATTACCGCGGTTCAACATTGAACCGTGATAATAGGTGTATTTTTTTTTGTTTTTCTTATATTCTCTCATTTTGGTTAATTGTACGTGCAAATAAAAAAAAATAGTCTATTATATTGCCAAAATACCAAATTAACTAAAACATGGTCTGCAGGAGACTATACATACCAAATTATCAAATAAACTATATATAACATGCATATGGATCACCCCCTAGAAAAAGGTAACTAACTAATTAAAACATGGTCTAGAGGAAACTATCTTAATATCTCGTTACTTCAATGCCAAAACAGTTCAGCAGTCCATTAAAAAAAAATTAATTCAACAGTAGAACAAAGTTACATCATAAGATCTTCAACTGATCTTAGTGCTCCTACTTGTGCTCCCAACTGCTTCTGATACATCGCCTTCAATGTATCTCCGGGTCCGAAATGCTGCTAAGCATGCGTAATATGCTGCTAAGCCATTCCTTATGTAAATAATATACTGATAAGCCATTCCGAACAGTTCCTAGCATTATATTTTTAAAAAATATAAAAATGAATAAAAAGAGATGGAGCATATATTAACTTGAATTAACAAGATCAGCCAAATATTAATTTGAAGAAAAATTTTATTCGCTTGAAGAAAAATTGTACAGCCAAATTTAACAATCATACAACCAAATTTAAGCAAAAGGTACAACATGTAACGCTTGGCTGAATTAAAAATCAGGGACCAGAGTTGGAGCCTAACGACTCCATATAATAATTGGAGGAGTCATCCGAGTCTTCGGAAGGTTCATACAGTGGCTCACCAATGTCAATACCCCTTGACCGGAATAATTTTATTCCGATCACCTAACAAGCCACCTCCTCTAAAGGGTTCGAAGACAAAAAGGGCAACCCATTTGGACCCTTTAGGAGTTTTGTTACGAGGAAACCATAGGGAATGATTTGCTGGTTGTCAACCAGAGCAGAAGTAAGGTGATTGTAGACGATGTCTACAACATTAAAACGTTCATTATTCATAATCATGTACATGATATACAGGTCGTGGTCAAGCACGTCTTCTAGACGATCAACTCTTGGACAAAGCACTTTAGTGACCAGTTGATGTAAAACTCTGGAACGGCGGTTGAGGGATGAATAGAGACGACGCTCATAAACAGATGGATTTTCCATCATATAGATGCTTTCATGTATATGTTCTCCATCGTATTCTGCTTTTCAGAATTCAGAATACGTGTCTCCTTCATCCTCACTATTGAGGAGTTCAGCAAGTTTCCCTTTGGTTAGGGAAAACTCATGATCCAATACTGTTGCAACAAAGCCTCTGTTGTGTACAAATGTTAAGGAGGACCAGAAGGTGAAGACGAGGTCTGGGTACATTGACTCATTAGAGGCATCACACAATGCTCAAAAATGTGTTTTATGCACAAAATTGGTGCTGAGAACTTGATAGTGCTCTAGTTCTGGGAAGACAAATTTCAAAACCGTTTGCCATTTATGTTTATAATGAAGATTAACGCACACAGAAAAATAAGGATGCAGGGAAGATGATGGAGTGATGGATGGAGAACTGAGAGATACTTCTGGAATTTATAGGCAAACGAGGAAAGTTAAACGGGATGAAGAAGAGTAACCGCCATGACTGTTCAAAAGTGCAGAGTAAAGAGGATGTGTTGAGAAATGTGAAACTCGTATATGAAGGAGAATCGGCGTAACTATTTAGAAGAAGGTAACTGCGCATGCTGGAGAAACGGCGCTGGGAAGCATTTATGAAGAGACCATTAAGTGGGTGGAGAGACAAGCATTTAAGAGGGAAACGACGCACGCTTCTTGTGCTCCGGGAAAACAAAACCCTAGTGCTGAACAACAACAACAACAACAACAACAACAACAACAACAACAACAACAACAACAACAATCTTCAAAACAAAACCCTAGAAGTAGAAACAGGTCAAGAGGACTCACCAGTGAGGTAGAAAAGAGTGGCCAACGGGAGAAGACGGGAACGACGACGCACGAAGCCGGAGACGGCGTGACTGTCACGGCTGGGAGCAAGAGTGAAATTGGCAGAGACGAGCATGCAAAGAAGTGGCAATGCTATTGCGGAGAGAAGGAGGGCCGGTGATGAGGTGCAGCGGCCACGAACGGCGGTCATGAGGTGCAACAGAGAAAGGGTTCACAAATGGGTTTTCAATATGCAAACTAGGGTTTGCTGGTTAACAAATCAACATTTTATTAATAACAATATAATATCTATTACCACAGTTAAGATATCAACTGTGATAATAGGAAATGTTAATTAAAAAAATAATAAAAATTATCTCAATTACCACGGTTGACACGGAACCGTGGTAATAGAGCACCTCAGTTACCATGGTTCCACACGGAACCGTGGTAACAGAGCTCCGGACACCATTTTACCATGGGCCGACACGGAACCGTGGTAACAAGGGTGTGGTAAAAAGATAATATTGTAGTAGTGAGTGTTGAACCACTATGTCAACCCAACCACTTTAAGAAATTAATACTGCCTCTATTCCTCCAAAATGGTTGTTATTCTAGTTTTTCACTTATTTTCCAAAATTGTTGTTGTTTCAGAAATTCAACATTATTGATCACATTTTCTTCCATCTATACCCTCATTTAATATTATATATCTCACCTACCATTTCTTATATTCACATATCACAATTCTCACCAATTACTTAACCAATAATTGTCATTCTCTCTCTTTAATAAAACTCAACATTTAATATGGTTGTTTTAGTCAAATTACAATACAAATTAATGAACTATTAAACTGTTTGTATAACCTTAAACAACAACTATTTTGGAATGGAAAGAATATATCTGGGGTTATTTAGCTGCAAATGGGGATCAATTAGTGAGGCCACTTACTAGAAGACTACAAATCAATGGATACTTTTTTATAAAACAAGGACAACACAAGAAGGGGGGTTGAATTGTGCGCGTATAAAACTTGACGTTCAAAAAAAATTATTAGTTCACAAAAGCTTTTCATAAACGATGACAGCTGAAAACAATAAATCAGAGTGTAAACGATAAAGCTATAAACGACACATACTTTTATAGTCGATAGGATAAAAATGTTAGTGCAGCGGAAGTAAAACGTGTGCTAGTGTAGACGATGCAAGCAGTAAACGTGTAGACGATGCAAGCAGTAAAAGCGTGTGGACGATGCAAGCAATAAATGTGCAAACGATACAAGCAGTAAAAACAGCACACACAATATTTATCCTGGTTCACCCCCTGAACGATAGGACTACGCCCAATCCTTGTCTTCACAAAGATTTTCACTATTCAACCGAACAATACAAGTATTTGACACAGGACTTCTCCAGAAACAAGTATTCGAAGGACTTCTCCTATCAAGTATTCCCACATGAATTCTTCGGAGTATTCTCAGGGACTTCTCCCAACAAGTATTCCCACAGGACTTCTCCAGAGTATTCTCAAGGACTTCTCCTAACAAGTATTCTCAGGGACTTCTCCCAACAAGTATTCCCACAGGACTTCTCCTTTTACAAGGTTTCTTCTACAAAGGTTCTCTTCTTAAAAGAGTAAGATAGAAAGACATTAGGCTCATTAGGCTCTAAGTGTTGTAAGAGGTTTGACACTTAGGTAAACACTAGAGTTTCTGTAAGACCCTTAATTTTCCGTATTTGCACTTTAGTTCCTAAACTCCTTGTATTTTCATTTTAGTCCCTCAATTCTTTGTAATTATTTTGTGGTCCCTTGAGTTTGAATAATTAGATTCTAGTCCTTGGTCTACATATAAAAATCTGATCAGCTTTATTGGCTCTTTATGGTGTTTGAATTCAAATTTCAAGTGGGAGTTATGAGAGTAATGTGGCTTAATGGCTTGTCTAGAGCCTTAATGCGTTTTGATGGTAAATTATTCAGAATTAAGGCTATGTTTGGGAGCCCCTCTCTCTTCCTTTGAGGCTGCAATTGCTGACCATTTTTAGTAGTGGTTCCCTCTTACTCTTCTTCACTCCAAATTGTTTAACCTAGAAGTTGGAACTCTCTGAGTATTGTGGCTGTTGTGCCGCCCCTCCCTTTCCTCTCCATTGGTGTTCAAGTTTTGTTCTCCAATTATCTTCAAGAGTGTCTTGTGTTTGGTCCATTATTAGGTTGATCAAACTCTTTCATTTCTGAATTCTCTTGTCTTCAATTCCTTTCTCTCTTCTAGGGTTTGATTTGGTTTTATTTCCAGCACTTCCTTCCTCATCATAATCGAGTTTCCTCTGAAATATTGAATGTCTCGAGCTATGGTTCATTCCCTCTAGATCATACAAGCAATGAAAGCTTGGTCCTTTCCCTTGTTCTTGGTTGAAATCCTTGTAATCTTCCTTATTCATATGATTTGGTGGTTTGAAAATCCATTGATTTTTTTAGTAGAAATCGTCTTTAATCGATTCTATAATGAGTTTTGATCATGGAAAAGCTTTGGTTTTGAAAAGTAGGGTTTAAAATGGATTTCTCCATGAAAAACACTGTTTCTGGGCTTTCTGGTAGGGAGCCAACGCATGAGCGTTGAACTCCCAACGCCTGGGCATTGAGGTTCTGCCCAGTTTGTGTTTTCAGACAGAGACCCAACGCTTGGGTGTTGGAACCTAGCGCTTGGGCACTAGGCCTCTAGCAGGAATTTTATTGTTTTGTTTTCATTGGTTTTAAATCCTTTTGAGTTGGTTTTCTACCTTTCCAATGGTTGTTGATTGCTATGTAAATGTGTTTTATCTTGAAAGGTTGGAAATCACGTGCATGCAACCAATTCGAAGGTAAGGGTAACTCGTTGTAGGAATTGTCTTGACGGTTTACGATGTACTGTTGGTTTGATATTGTTGTTCCTTGTCTTTGGACTGATTCTGGACTTGTTATTGATGTTGAGGTATGTCGTATATGGTTTATTTGTTGTTGAGACTTGGTGTGCTGAGTTGAGTTATTTTGATAACATGATGAAAATGATTCTAAGGTGAGATGACTATATTTGCTTATGTCAATACGATGATTAAGAGAATGTGTGAACTGTTGGTTCATGAGGATGATGATCATTGGCATAGCATATGCATCTTTTGAGGTTTAGGGTTTTCATTTCCTAATGGTGATTGTAAGGGTTGTCGTTCCCTAAGGGTGATTGTATGGGTTGTCGTTCCCATGTGATCCTCCTGTCCCCGTTTGGGACGAATTCGCCCCCGTTTAGGTCGATATATTGTTGTGGCCAGAGGAGAGCATGTAGTTGCATCTTGAGGAATCATGAGCATGGTTATGTGATATTCTGACAAGAGTAATTATGAATATTATTGTGTTGTTGTTGTATTTCGAACTCCTGTTACTGTTTATTATTGTTGTTTGTTTTATCACAAATGCTGATTGTATTATTCTTGTATTTGGAGTTAACCCTTTCTGCTTGCTTTTTGTTGATGGGGTCCTTAACGCCATATACAATCAGGTCGATGATGTATATGAAGGATGAACTTAAAGTAAGGAAAATTGGATACAAGAAGGCTTGAAGAACCGATGATTCAAGAAGAATAACTTCCGCCGTGTTATTTCCGCTATGTTTGAAATGTTTAGCACTTGAGGTGCAAAATTAATATTATTATTATTTTTATTCACCTCTCGAATATCTTTGATGTTTAATTAATCTATTATCGGTTAAGTATTATTGATATTATTTTGAGAGACGTTTTGTTTTGAAAACTTGAGTGTTTTGAAAGGTTTTCGAAGTATTACTTCTGCTTATTACTATGTGACCCTCGACCTAAAATTGGGGTGTTACATTTTCAGAAACAGAGATGATAGACAACTGCTTCTCTATTTTCTTTGGTGTGAAGGGATAAAGAGATATGTATCTTAGATAATTTCACACTTGAAAGATTTCACTCGTTTGGTGTTTGACACTTAGGTTCGAGTGAAACTGGATTGCTTGGAGAGATTCACTTTGAGTTTCTTGCAATATGAATTTTGTTCGCTTAGTCTCCCCATTGTTCAAGTCTTCCTATTTATATTTTTAGTTGAAATGAACGTCGTTGAAGATGTTGAGAGTCGTTGTGCTTTCTTCTTTCTTCATTGTGAGGAACAGATCTTTTCATTTAATGCTCTTGATCGTTGAAAGCTTGGAAGTTCGGATTTTGTTTGCTGTGTTCTTTGTCCTCTGTGTTATGTGTTCTGTTCTTCCTCGTTTCAGACTTCTTTCCTTAGACGATGGGTTCTTCGAAAGAATTTTCCTTGTTCCATTTGGATCAGACGATGCTTTCCATCAAACGATGACTATGCATGCAGATGATAGAGTTGCAGACCATACTTGAGATATGACTTTGACACTGTAGTCTCTTGCTTCTCCTTTAGGTGATGCTTCTCATCTGATTAGATGACAGTACTTCTCTAGACAGTATTTTCCTTGTCATCAGACGATACTTCTCTAGACGGTACTTTCCTTGTAATCAGACGATGCTTCTTATTTTTCTTTGGATGATGATTTCCATTTTGATTTTGGACGATGCTTTCCATATTGTCAGACGATGCTTTCTATTCACGTACATGCGATGCTTCTCTCTTTTCTTAGATGATGCTTCCGTTCTTTAATCAGATGATGCTTCTTCATTTGTCTTTGGACGATGGTTCTTCATTGAACAATACTTCTTCTTTGAATGATAGTTCTTCTTTGCTTAGACGATGCTTCTATTATTTCTCTCAGACGATGCATCCGTTTAAGTCTAAATAAACGATGGTTGATTGAACGATGCTCTTCAAGATATTTGGCAATGTGAGCAAACGATATTTTTCCTTTCGTATAGACGATAGGGATATTTCTTGAAAATAATAATACAAGGAGTTTAGGACATAAAATTGTTATCATTCAAAACATGATAAACATTCTAACTTGTTTGAACCTAACAATTTTTCACTTCAATATGCATGTTGTTTGTCCATTTTTTCAAATGATCCTCATCAAATCAAATGGAAAGAGGCAACAAAACCATAATATCATCATTCACAACACGGTGAGTCACTAATGGTACCTCTTCAACCCACACTTGGAAAGCGTAAGTTGAAGCATTCTGTGCTATAAAATCAGCTACCAAATTTCCAGATCGTTTAACGAAAAAAAGTCAAAAGATTGAGAAGACACAAAACCCTGACATTCCCTAACAATGGAGTCTAGATAGGATTTCTCATGAAAGCCCCGCTTCACCATTGGAACAACTGCAGATAGTCAGTTTCAAAGAAAACACGTCGAAAATCAAGCTCAGCAGAGGGAGCTAAAGACCATTGGAAACAAGAAGCCTCAGCTAGAAGGGGGCAGAGGCAAGGAACATTATAATTCGTCGCTGCCCCCATGACTTCTCTACACCCATTATAAGCAACCATTCCAAACCCAACTACATTAACTTCCTTCCAAGAAGCATCAAAGTTTACCTCGATGATCCCCAAAGCTGGTGTTGTCAACAAAGAAGTCGGACCCGACGCAAGGCTCAACAATGGTGGCTGAATAGAACGCGGTAAGAGCCCCTCCACCCGACCCAGAATCGTACTGAACTCGAAGGACCTCTGCTGAAAAATATAACTGTTCCGACCCTCCCAAATTACATAAAATAAAGTCTGCACCATGGAAATCAGCTCTGAATCTCCCTCTTGTAAAATAGCAACCCAAAACTCCAATAGATAAGGATAAGCATCCATGAGAAAGGTTAATAGAGAGGCAAACCCCACTCGAATAGCAGTTGCGCACTGAAGGAAGAGGTAGTGAACCGTCTCCGAAGAAGCCTCGCATAAGGGGTAGTATGGGTTGAGTTCAATATGCCTGGGAAACAGCTCCTGCCTAACAAGGATATAGTGCATAATAGCTTGCTAAGACACCACTTTGTGGCGAGGTAATGAGGAATAAGACCAGGATCTCTTCTATAAAGCAGGTTTCAGGGTTGGAGCAGAAGAGGATGAGGCCTCCTTGTTAGCTAAACCATCTCGAATGAACTGGTAGCCGAGCTTGGAGGTGTAAACACCATCCATAGACCCAGACCAAAATAGCATGTCGAAACTCGTTAGTGAGCTAAGAGGTATAGAAATAATCTCGGCTGCTGCATGTAAGACCCTCGATTTTTGATATTTATGTTTTGGTCCCTGAACTATTTTATATTTATGAAATGGTCCCTGGACTATTTTATATTTTTGAGTTTGGTCCCTGTTGACCTTTAAGGATTTTGTTTGACTTATTTTGGTTATGGTTTCGAATTCGAGTGAAGAGAAATGAGAATATCTCTGAGTTTTTGAATAATATATGTTGAAGATTTGATTTCTTAAATGTGGTGATTTAATTTTTAATTAGAGCAGATTTTATTTTCTGTTTTCTGTTATTATTTGAATTTGAAGATAGGAGGTTACCTCTAAGATTTAAAAATTATTTTCTAAAGATTTGGTTTTAAATGTTTCATATTAAATGATAATTAATTCATATTACAATTTTATTTAGAACAGATTTTGTTTTGATTTAAAAACAATATCATTAGGATTTGTTTTTGATGAGTGGATTTTATATGATGTTTTTAGGTAGTTTTTAGTCTTTTTATTTTATTATTTTTGAGTCACATATAGGTTTTTTATTGTTTTTATGTAGATTTTATATTTATTTTGCATTTTGCATGTAGATTAGATTTTATTAGATTTTCTAGCTTTATTTTATATTTTTAGGAATTTTTCTAGTTATTTTGTATTTTTAGAAAAAACTGGTTTAGTTATCATTTTTGTCCAGGGACCAATGTGTAAAGTTTCAGGAAGTCAGGGACCAAATTGGAAAAGTTCAAGAGTGGAGGACTTAAAGTGAAGATTGAGAGAATATGAGGGCTTGAATTGAAGTGCTAACCAAGAGAGGACCAAAGTGAAAAAGAAGAATATGAAGAATCACTCTCTAATTAGCACATGGAAAATATTGTTTAAAGAATTGATGTTAGTGGAGGAAAGGTTTCAGAATTAAACAAGGCTGAGTAGTGGCATTTTATGGCCATCAAAACCCACTACCATGAATGAAGAAGGAAGAAAAAGCTTGAAGATGAAGAAGCAGCGTCCCAGCGCTCAAGCGTTGGGATCCCAGCGCTCCAGCGTTGGGATCCCAGCGCTCCAGCGCTGGGGTTCTGACTGGCTGATGAGTCAGATGTTGACCCAGCGCCCAAGCGTTGGAAAGCCAGCGCTCAAGCGCTGGGCCTCGGACAGAAAGTGGATTTTTAATGCATCCTAGCGCCCAGGCGTTGGAAATGCCAGCGCTCAGGCGCTGGAGCCCAGGATTTTGCTATAAATACGACCCTTCTCTTCACTTGTAAAACACACCTTCTTAGAATACAACAAGTATTCTCTCTTTCTCCCTCTTGAGCATTGTTCCTAGGACTTGTGGGAAGCCATATTTGAGCTCCTATCCAGGGTAATTCAATGTCTCCTTTAGCCATGCTTGGCTAACTTCTCTTTTAAGTTTTTGGGTTGTTTAGTTTATAATTCATGTTCTAGTTTTCTTTTACATTTCTGAATAATATCTTCAATTCATGTTTTATTTCTTTGTTCTTTATTAATCTTTATGCGCAAAGGATTTCTTGCTTCCTACTTATGTCATAAGGCCATTTGGTAAGTAGTAAGGGAAATAGGAAATAAAAAAGGTTATATGTTTGCATTTCTTAAGGCTATAAGGATGTACGTAACTTTGTGTTGGCCCGAATTCTTTCTTCATCTTCTTCTCTAATTAACTAATAACCAAGGCTATGGAGTTAGTAATTAGGTAAGAAAGTTCTACATTTCTTAAGGCTATTAGGATGTAGAAGTTTAGGCTATAGCACCATGAATATGAATTTAAAGTTCAGAAATTTAGTAAGAGTTTTCTAGCATGTTTTATAAATTATGTAAATCAACCCAAGAGCTTAAATTCTTCTCATCTTATTTGTTTTATTATTTTACGCTATTGCTCTCTTCTTGTTCTAAATCAAACATCAACCATATCATTTTTTTTTTTATTGCACAAGTACTAAATTAAATATTAATAAGAACACCTATCCCTTGGGTTCGATCTTTAGTATTACGCGATAGTTTAATCGTACACTTGCGATTTTCCTTATCAAGTTTTAATTAAAGATTTGATGAGGCTTAAATCTGAATTAAGAAGGTAATTTTGGATTAATATATTCTGAATATTTGTTGAAGATATTGTTTATTAAGTGACAATTAATTCAGATCACATTTTAATTTGAACATATTCTGTTCGGTTTTAAAATCCCTTAGGATTTGTTTTTAAATAAAGATTTGATAGAGTTTTAAAATAGAATCATAATGATAGAAATTAGAAATCCAAGTCCTCCTATCTTGTTCCTAGGGCTATATTTCGTGCACCTCTATAAGAGTTGAGGCTGCCTCCTTTAGCTTCTATCTCAAGCCTCAAACCCTAGTCTCCAAGTGTGCTGGAAGAAGAAACCCTACTCCTTGCTCCTTGCTGCTGCTGCTGCCGCCTGTTCTCCTTCTTTCTCTTGAGGCCAAGGTTTTGATCTTCAAATCCTCTCCAAGCTTGCTACGTGGTATTTCCTTGGTAGGTTTCCTTACCTTTCCCTTTCCATGTTCTTCCGACGATTAGTCTCATGGTAACTGTGTTTATAATCATGTTTCCCTCTTCTTTCGTTCATTATTCTTCAAGGGTTTTATCACGAGACCTCTTGGTGTTCCTCCGACACGTTGATGGATACCATTCAAATTCTGGACGAGCACAACTCAGTCCTTAATCTCTCTTGATCGTTCGAGGCTTCAAGGTTGGTTTCCTTTCGATTTCTCTAGAATTTCCTAGACTAAGAGTTTCTAATAGTTTCAAAACCCTAAGTATTCTAATAGGGGAAAATGTTTTAGGACCCTAAACTCTTTTAAAATCTAAGTATCTTTTGATGGAGAAACTTGTTTACCAAAATCCTTGGTTAAAAAACTCTTCCGAACCCTTTTTATGTGCAAAAACATGTGTTTTTTACCTCTGTAACAGAGGAGCCACGCATGTGCGTGGCCACCCTGCGCACATGCGCAGGGCCTCTGCCTGATTCTGGATTAGCCACGCATGTGCGTGGCTATACCCACCCACATGCGTGGGTGTGTTGCTATTTCTGCTATGTTTTTCCGAAAACCCCGTTTTGGCCCGATTGGTTTCCAGTTTCTTTTGAGATTGATTTCCACCCATCCCGTGGTTGTTTGATTGTTGTTTATGGGCTTATTTTGCAAGGTGGGAAGAACAATTTTATGCAACCTAATCGACGGTTAGGGTAACTCTTGTCCTAGAGAGTATGAAGTCATGCATGTTTTATTGTGTTTTTGCTTGAGTTGAACATGCTTTGATTGTGATTGAGTTCTCTGGAATTATGAATATAACTTTGTTGTGGAATGTTTGGATTATAAAATTGTGGTCAAGGCATTTCTTTTGAATGCTATTGTAACATGATATTGTGAATTGGGAATTTGGGAAATTGTTAACATGTGTTTTTACTGTGAACTGTTGGTTCATGAGGTTGATCATTATTGACATAGCATATGCATCATTGAGGTTGAGGGTGTCCCGTGGTTGTTGTTTAAAAGACTTAAAGCCCCGAAACCCAAGTCCACCCTGAAGCTTGTTTTTACACAGAGAATTCCATTTGGCCCAATGCATAGACTGGCATGAGGCATCCTTGCCCCAAAAGAACCTAGCAATCATATGATCAATTTCTGCACAAAGGCAATCAGGAAAAATAAAATAAGACATTGCATAAGATGGTATAGCCTAAGCACAGATTTAAACCAAACCTCTCTGCCTGAACGAGATAGCGATCCCTCCTTCCAACCCTTAACTTTTTTCTAGACTCAATCCTTAACAAAACCAAATATTTGGGATTTTGACTTAGCAATAATAGTAGGCAACCCCAGATACTTGTCATAGATTTTGACCACCTAGACATTCAATAGCTGTTTGAGCTCATGCAATCTGATATTACGCACATTTCGGCTTACTGAAAGCGATTTTTCAAGGTTGACAACTTGTCCATATGCTCGCTCATAGGTTGCAAGAATGCTTTTCACACATTCTGCTTTCTGAGGGTCAGCACGGGAAAATAAAATGCTATCGTCTGCAAACAAAAGGTGAGATATAACCGGGGCAGATCTAGCAATTTTTACACTCTGAGCGGTAGCAAAAGCCACATATTTTTTAATAAGTGTAGAAAAAACTTATCCACAAAGAATAAAAAGATATGGTGAGAGAGGGTTCCCCTGACGCAACCCCCGTCAAGGAGTAAACGTCAGTTGATGATTCTCATTCAACATAATTGAAAAACTAACAGAAGAAACACAATCCATAATCAATTGAGCCCAATGTACTGGAAAACCCATTATGTGTAGTACAGAATGTACAAAAAACCATTCAATACGGTCATACGCCTTGGACATATCTCATTTCATACCCATAATGTTATTCCGACCGGTGATTCTTTTTTTAATGTAATGAAAACACTCAAAAGCTATTAAAGCGTTGTCCATGATCAAACGTCCCGAAACAAAAACACTTTGTGTGTTGCTAATAAGCTCAGGAAGGATCAACTTCAATCTATTTGAAATAGTTTTGGTAACCAATTTAAACAGCACATTACAAAAACTTATAGGTCGAAACTGATTAACATAATTTCTTAATCTTCGGATTTAAAATGTGTGTAAAAAGCTTTGTGATTTAATTAAAAAATTCCAACAAAAAGCATGCTGCATGATCACAGCTGCTATATTATTACTACTATACAATTCAGGCCTACCGGTCCTTTCCTTGCCGTGAGCATTCATGCATCTTTGGAAGAATTAATGGTCTTACTTATATATTTATACATAGTATTTGTTTATTTATTTAAATATAAATTATTGATATTTCTTGTAACAGAATTAGTTGTTTACAATTTTTTTTTAATTGTTTTCACAATTTCAATAGTGGTCTTCAAATTAAATGGTTTGATTTAATTAATTTTTTTAAGAAAAATACCAATTTACTTTCTGGCAGAAATTAAAAGAATTGTTTACAATAATATTTTGAAGAAAAATTTGACTAAAGTCTTTTATATGTAACAAAAAATAATATACTTTTTCTTGTAATTAACTAACTAATTAAAACATTTATCACTTATCTTTCATCATTTCTTATCACACTTTAGGTGTCTATATACACATTTTAGATATTTACCTAATATTTCCTTCGGTTTTTCATAAGCACATGAAAAGGAAGGGAAACAAAGGTGTTAAGCAAAAAAGTTGGTAGTTTCATTGTTTGTAGATGAGTGACCGAAATGAGTGTTGGTTCGAAACAAGTTTTGATGAAATGAGTGAATTTGACGTGTTGATATCATTATCATCCATGTATTGTAATTAATTACTCCTAGGATTGCTTTTCAAACTTATCATTGGTTGATTTTAAAATTCGTACAATTCGTCTAGCAAATTTTTTCGAGCTATATAGCATCACTCTTTGTAGATAGTGGAATAAATTTGCCTAAATGCAAATATATGGATGCGTCGTTCACAATTCCTTGAATTAAAATTAAAAGTATACAATCACCTAAGTGGTCACATCTAGTTAAATTTAGCAAAAAACAAAACACACAGTTCTTAAACTAATACATAATTCATCAAAAATATCTCTGATTCTCTCTTCAGTGGTGACAAATTAGACAGCTGGTGGTAAACTGAAATATGAAATTTATTCGTATATAACTAACTAATTAACTAATAGTATTGTTTTAACAATTAAGGTCTGGTGTCGCTTATCATTGGAAGTTGTTGTTATTTTAACCGCATGTCATCATCAAAGGTAAAAATATCTGTAATAAAGAAGGTGGTTATACTACTAAGTTAGTTTAAAAAAACATAATGAAAGGCAATTGGGACTTACTTATTGCTAGGTAAACTGTAACCTGTCATGTTGCTTGGAATGATTTGATTAGAGATCTTTGTAAAGTTTGCCCAATAAGAAGATTTTATTAGATGCTTTGGACCATTAAGAGGAGAGCATTAGATTATGTCTATGTCATGACATTATTTTTACAATTTCTTAGCTTCATTATGCACAAGAAGACTGGAATTCATTTTAATTAGAAGAGCCATTTGATTCAAACGAGGAAAACACCAAAACAAAAAAGCACACACGGATGAGATAGAGAGAGGGTGAGTTAGGTCAAGGTGCCCTTTTGATTAAGCTAAAGCCGCATGACCATCATGATGACTTAGGAACTCTTGTGTGTTATTTATGGATGACTTAGGAACTCTTGTGTGCTATTTATGGATGAGTTAATGGTCTATTTGGTCCCTGTGTTTGCACGCATATTTGTATTTGATTTTTGCAGGAAAAAAATTAGCAATAAGTCCCTACGATCGTACCAAATTTTTGTCTGGTCCCTACTAGAGGTCGGAGCTCCTATGAGAGTGTCAAGTGTCCGGCGAGTGCATACGTGGCTTGCTAATTGGTTAAATGAAGCTTACATGGATTTTAAATTTTTTAAAATGATTTACACATAAGAAAAACTAAAAATTTAAAACTCACAACTTAGATTAAATTAGAAATTAACCCTCCCAATTAATTTTTTTTTTTCATCTTCATCCATCTCTCATCATCTTCATCCCAATCATCTTCAACCTCCATCATCTTCTTCCATCTTCAACCCCTAAACTTAAAAATTCATAAATGTATCCTCCTCTACATCTCTCTTCTTCTTCCCCATTCAACCCCAATTCATTAACCTAATATAACACAAAACCTAAATATCAAACTAAATTAAAATCTAACTCTCAATAACCTCAAATCCTAAATCCATGGAATTAGACCAATGAGCCAACCAATTCTTTAGAATGGACAAAGAGTGGAATGTTAAAGAAGCATGGGAAAATGTGTTCTACATTGCAAAGTTCTTCTGTTTTCTCCATGCTACCACCACATATCTGATCGACCGCGTTGTGACCTCTGGTTCTAGCATGCTTCCTGTGATTGATTTGACTCCAAGCCTGTGTCTCGCTGAAATCACTACTACAGAATTGTCATTTTACCACGGGTTCGGACAGCATATTACCACGGTTAAACCGTGGTATTGCTCGACGTAGTAATAGATCAATTACCACGATTGAAGGCGGAACCGTGCTAATATCATACCTCTGTAATAATCGGTTCAACGCAGAACCGTGGTAACATCATGCCTCTGTTGCCACGGTTCAAAGAGGAACCGTGGTAATATCACACTCTGTTACCACGGTTCCAGTAAGAACCGTGGTAATACGTTTGGTTTTTTCTTTTTTTTACCGCTGTTACTGCGGTTCCGGCGTGAACTATGATAATATGTTTGGTTTCTTTTCTCTATTACCATGGTTCAGGTAAGAACCGTGGTAATATGCTTTGGTTTTTTTTTAACATCTGTAGAATCGTGGTAATATGCGTTGGTTTTTTTTTTTATAATTTTTTTTACCTCTGTTATTATTTCTAGAGCCTGAGCGCTAGGAAGCCAGCGCATGCCAAGTATTTGGTCGAAAGCCTTGTTAGCGCATGAGCGCTGGCATTCTGCCAAGAGTATGCAAAGATATAACTACTTCTTGGTCAAACAGCCTGTAATCTAACAATCTATAATGCTACGTACAAATTAGTGAATAATCAAATCAAATCCATCATGCAACCATGATCATCAGTATGTGACAGAACATATATATAGACCAAACACCCCTAACAAAATAATGTACAACCATATAATATGTATAGCCCACATCTACACATTTTAGGAAAAATTTTGTAACACATAAGCATCTCACTCTTCTTTAATTTCATTTAGGTTGTCCTGATCCTAGGAATTGAATTGACAATCAGGGAAGTACTGCAAAATGATAGTAAAAAAAACCAAAAGTTAGAGTTAGACTACAAATTAAAAATAAAAAAACATAAGAATTTTGTTATATAAACAACAAATAAATGTAAAGTTTCATACCCTAACAGGAATTGTGGATTGATTGTGCACAATGATGTCTCTTAGAAAGCTTAGCACATAGTACTCACAATCTATATTGTTTGTTTGAGTAGGGAACTACAAAAACAAATTAAAAATATAAGTGATTTGGTGGATGTAATTGGTTTGATGTATATATATATATATATATATATATATATATATATATATATATATATACCTTTATAGTATTCCATTTGGCTTTGCTCCATTTATCCTCTTATCATTGCAAGTAGCATGGTAGATGTACATTGCGCTAACAAAATGAACAAATAACCCAATGAGTAAAATATCGAATAGTAAGACTATATAGCACGGTATATCTATATGCTTACCGATCAAAAACTTCATTCATTTATTTTCGGTTTCTTAAATCACCATGCAAAGAATCCAAGAAAAATAAGGTCCCTTTGGTGGCATTGATCACAACCAACACCAAATGTCCCCTACAACCCATGTTAAACAAACAAACCGTCAAGTAACTAAGTTTCATATAAATTGATTATAAATTTATAAATTGATCATATAAATTTCTCACCCTGTATGGATTGGTGCGAGATATAATTGGTCTGGGTGTGCATGTGCCTTTATTGTATCCGCAATATATTGGCTTTGTTACTTCATAAGGTGCGTTGTTCGATGAGGACTAAGAAATGAAAATCTCTCATACAAATTCTCAGCCACACATTGATCAAACAAGTACCTTAAATAATATTATACAAATCATATACGATTAACATCATTGTTGAACTTAGAAAACCAAAAACTTAGTTACACTTAAGTTTAACAAAGTACCTCATGTAAACGCATATAACTGAAGCACCTAATTCACCATGTCGAGTGATTTGACAGAGCTCCTCACAACCAATATGCTCAAAATAAACATGGTCAAACATTCTTTCCTCTATTGGTATTGTGATTAGCTTGCCGTCAGTAAGTACCTTTTCTGCATATATGTCGAGAAATTTGAAGCTATTAAGTGGATCGTCATTTTTTCCAATGCAAGGCCTATGTTGATGACTTGGGGATGCAACAAATTCCCTTGCCCATTTTGTTTCAACCTCCTTCTCCTTCTCCCTTGCCTTCTCTTTGTCCTCCTCTTCCGCGTTGCCTTTGTTCTTCTCTTGCGCCTGAAAATTATAAATTCATGTATAATCAAAGAGTGAATACAAATATATGCGATTGAGTTTATAGAATTATGTCATATCATAACATACCGTGCAATCAACTTGAACAAGGTTGACAGGCTGTAAGACCCTCAATTTCTTGTAATTGCACTTTAGTCCTTGAATTTCTTGTAATTGCATTATGGTCCCTGGAATTCTTGTAATTGTATTTTGGTCCCTTGAGTTTGAATAATTAAATTATAGTCCTTGGACTATTCAGATTCAAAGTCAGCCTTAATGTGGCTCTTAATTGTGTGAAATAAGAATTTGATGGAGAATTATGAAAATGAAGAGGCTTTAAGACTTGGTCTGGTGTTTTCGATTGATTTTGATGAGGAGTAATTCTCCTTTTTGGTGTTGGTCAACCTCTCCTCTCTCTCTCTTGGGGGCTACAATTTTCTGATCACTATATGGTGGTACTGTTTCTCTTGCTTTTGCTTCATTCCAAGTGCTTTAACCTAACTCAAACACTAGAAACCTCTGAATTCTGTACTGTTGCTGCCGCCTCTCTCTTCCTCCATTGGTGTTCAATTTTTGTTCCCCAACTCCCTCCAAGAGTTCTTGGTGTTGGTTCATTGGTAGGTTGATCAATATCTTTCAGTTCTTGATTCTTTTGTGTTTCCTTCCTCTTTCCTAGGGTTCTAATTTGATATTTTTCCAGCACACTTTCCATTCAACCCACTCGAGTTCTCTCTACTCCATTGAAGAACAAGGGTTTTACTTCACTCTCTCTTGATCAAACAAGCCAAGCAAGGTTGGTCTCTTCCATTGTTCTTCTGTTTGAAACTCTTGAAATCTTCATTTTAACATAAACTTGTGTTTTAGAATCCTTTGTGTTCTTGGAGGAAAATTGTCTTTAATCGATTATATAATGTTTTTTGTCCATGGAAAAGCTTTGGTTTTAAAAAGTAGGGTTTAAAATGAATTTTTCCACAAAAAACTGTTGTTCCGGGCTCTCTGGCAGGGAGCCAACGAATGGGCGCTGGACTCCCAACGCTTGGGCGCTAGGGTTCTGCCCAGGTTCCTGTTTCCAGACAGGGAGCCAACGCATGGGCGTTGGCATCCTAGCGCTTGGGCGCCAGGCCCTTGTCAGCCAACTTGCTATTTTGTTTGAAATTGTTTAAAATCCTTTTGAGGTTGATTTCCACCCTTCCAATGGTTGTTGATTGTTGTATATATATATATGTTTTATCTCGCAAGGTTGGAGATCAAGTGCATGCAACATGTTCGACGGTAAGGGTAACTCGTTGTAGGAATTGTCTTATCAGTTTGTGATGAATTGAGGTTTTGTTTTTAGGATTCTGGTTGTGCCTTGTCTTTGGAATTATTCTGGACTTGATGTTGATGTTGTAACATGATGTATATGTTTTATATATTGTTGAGACTTGGTGAAATGAATTGAGTTATTTATAACATGATGAAAATGATTTCTAAGATGAAATGACTATATTACATATGTTGATTCTATGACTAAGAGAATATGTGGACTGTTGGTTCATGAGGTTGAAGATTAATTAGTATAGCATATGCATTATATATAGGATGTTTAAGGTTGATGTGACGACACTTTGTCCTGGGGGATCAACCGAGGGCAATGTGGTGGATCGTTGTCCCACGTGATTGTCCTACCCCTGTTTGGGTGAATTCTAGCCATAGTTATGCATATATTTATTGAGGACTAACACGCATGGATATGTGATATCTTAACATGAGAAATTGTGAATTTATTCTTGTTGTTTCTGTAATTTGTGCAATTGTTTACTGTTTATTTTTACTCTTTTGTTTTATCACAAATGTAGTTGATTATTCTGTAATTGGAGTTAACCCTTTATGTTTGTTGTTTGTTGATTGGGCGCTTAATACCATAGACAATCAGGGCGAAGATGTACATGGAAGATGAATTTGATTGTTAAGAACCAAGGGTTCTTTAAAGAAGAAAAATTGAGAAATCGAAGATACTGAATGTTCTTTCTATTCTAATTAATTCACTGTTACAAGCTCTGTATTTATACAGAGAGAAAACAGACAAATAGACAAGATCCGAGATATTCCGGGTCAACATAATCGGCTGGTCATCTATCACATATTGACAGCTGACACCTATCACACATGGACAACATACTCGGCGGGTCGCCTACAACACTTTGACAACTGGCATGACTAACTGACCAGACGATACTGTTATGCAATCGATTCAGCTAGGCCAACGATGCTTCCATACAGACGATAGAATTCTGACTTATTCAGATGATAGTATAAGATGATACAAATGATAGTATCAGACGATACTATATTTCTCTAATAGCTCCCCTCAAACTCAAGGTGGGTGAAAAGGAGCAGCCTTTGGAAACACATTGAGTTTGGCCTTCATTGCTGTAAAGTGTTGAGGTGAGAGAGGTTTTGTAAAGATATCAGCCAATTGATCCTGACCAGGAATGTGATACACAAGCAATGACTTGTTTTGAGCTCTCTCTCGAACGAAGAAGATGTTCAATTCCATATGTTTGGTTCTAGTGTGCAAAATAAGGTTGTGAGTTAAGGCCACAACTCCCATGTTATCACAGTATACTGTAGGAACTTGGAAAGAAATCTTTAGCTCCATGAGGATAAATTTAACCCAAAGGAGTTCAGTAGTGGTGTTGGCCAAGCTTTGATATTTTGCTTCAGTTCTGGACTTTGAGAAAATCCTCTGCTTCTTGGAGCTCCAAGAAACTAAGTTTGGTCCAAAGAAAACACATGAACCACGTGTGGAACATTTATCGTCCGGATCCGAACACCAATCAACATCTCAGTAGGCAGTCAAGGGCACAACAACTTTAGAATTGCAGAGCTTGAGAAGCAGACCATGAGAGATAGTACCTTTGAGGTATCTTAGTATGCGTTTAACAGCCTTCCAATGAAACTCTAGAGGCTGGCTCATGAACTGACAAACTTTGTTGACAGCATATCTAATTTCAGTTCTGGTGATAGTGGCATATTGCAATTCACCAACAACAGACCTGTAGTTGGTTGGATCAGTATATAGATCAGTACCATGTTTGCTGAGTTTGGTGCTACTGAGCATAGGTGTAGATTACCCTGTTGCATTGGTCATATTTGCCTTGTCAAGGAGATCTCCTATGTATTTAGATTGTGATAGGAGAAGAGACCTATCTTGCAGATGCTGAGCTTAAACTCCAAGTAAGTAATCCAACGTACTTAGTTGTTTGAGTGAAAACTCTACATTAAGCTGGGTGACAATTTGCTGAATGAGAGGTAGGGAACTTCCAGTGATGATAACATCATCAACATACACCAAGATTTATATGCAACAAGAAGTTGTGTTGTATACAAATAAACATGGATCACAACAACTGGCCTTGAATCCAAATCGTACCAGAGCCCCTTTCAATTTGTCAAACTAAGCTCGGGGAGCTTGTTTGAGACCATAAAGAGATTTGTTGAGTTTGCAGACTAAGGTTCGATATGCAGTTTGAAACCCTGGTGGCTGGTCCATGTAGACATCTTCATCAAGTGTGTCATTCAGGAAGGCATTATTGACATCAAGTTGATGGATATGCCAACGTTTGGTGACAACTAAGGACAGAATGAGACGGATAGTGATTGGCTTCACTACAGGGGAAAAGGTTTCTGAATAGTCGAAACCTTGAATCTGATTGTACCCTTTGGCCACGAGCCTAGCTTTGTATCTTTCAACGCTGCCATCAACTTTCTGTTTGATTATGAACACCCACTTGCAACCTATTGATTTTCAGTTTGGTGGTAAGGAGACAACCGACTATGTGGTGTTTTGTTGCAAGGCATCAAACTCTGTCTGCATAGCCTGCTTCCTGTGAGGATCTTGAAGAGCTTTCTTGTAGGAGGTTAGTTCAATCTGAGTTAGAAGAAGTTATGGTTGAATTGTGGCAGTCTTCGAACGAGTTTGCATAGTGTGAATGTTGACCGGAGGAGGCGGAATTGAGGATGCCTGAGGCCGAGTGATCCCAGCTTTCGACTTGGTTTTGCATGGCATGAGTGCTGACTGGTGCTTGCTGACTACCAAACGATGCCATAACAACTGATGATTGATTAGCGTCAGACGATACTGCAACACCAGACGATGTAGGAACATCAGACGATGTAGGAACATCAGACGATGAAGGAACTGCAGACGGTGCTGGAACACCAGATGATGTTGCAACTGGATGATCAGATGGAGGCCGCTGCTGCTCTTGATGTGGAGTTACAAAGTACCTTGGAATAAATGATGTTAGCGAAGGCCCCTCCATGGTGGTAGAACGAATTGAAAATATCTCTGTGTATGAGAACCTATACTCATTGAAAATAATTGCTTTTGACACAAAGATTTTCCCACTAGTATCTAAACATTTATAACCTTTGTGGGCAAGGGAATAACCAAGGAAGACACATTCCCAGGACCTAAACTGAATTTTGGAGACATTGTAAGGATGGAGAAAGGGATAGCATGCACACCGGATAGCATGCACACCCAAAGGCTTTCAAGAACTTGTAATCTGGGTGAACATTGTGAAGCTTATAGTACGGCTAACATTGCCTAAGACAGAGGTGGGCAATCTGTTTATGAGAAAGGTAGCCGTTAAAAAGGCATGATCCTAGTATTGATGTGGAATTTTGGCTTGAGCAAGCAAAGAAAGACCAGTTCCAACTACATGTATGTGCTTGCGTTCCACACTGCCATTTTGATGATGTGTGTGGGGGCAAGTCAGACAATGAACAATTTTTGATTGAGCAAAATGATAACTGAGGGGTTTAAATTTAGTTCCTCCATCAATTTGAACAACTTTTATTTTCAGATTTAATTGCAATTCAATCATTGCCTGAATTTGAAGAAAAGTAGCATAGGTTTCTGATTTCTTCCTTAAAGGAAAAATCCACATATATCGTGTGTAGGCATCAATACAAGTAAGAAAATAAGAATAGTCAGCAGAAGATTCAATGGAGGCTGGTCCCCGTAAATCGGAAACACAAGTTCTAAAGGATGAGAATAAACTGTATTTGATTGAGAAGAGGGCAATCTATGAGATTTTACCATAAAACATGCACTACAAACACGAGAAATAGCTCGACAAGGAACTGAAATATTACATTTAGTCAAAATAGAATGTAAAATCTCATGAGTAGGATGACCTAGACGATGATGCCAAAGGTCATAAGAGGTGGGTCCTACAAGTGAACTACTAGTGCTTGTGGTTACATGTGTTTTAGGTAAAGTAAAGGAGGAGGAAGTGGGAGCTGGCATGACAGAAGACTTGTTCTTAAAGAACTTGGAAGCATGCATGCCATCAAAATAGTAGAGACCATCATCCCCAACAGTTCCTTGAAGAAGAATTTCGCCATTGGTATGAGATTTGACAAGACAATGAGCATGATCAAACTCAAATTTAACATGATTATCTCTAGCAAACCTACTAACACTAACAAGATTTGTAGTGATTGAGGGAACAAGTAATAAATCACTATGATTAAGAGTAGCATGTGTTTGACATGGTGATTTAAATGAAACTGTATCAATAGAGTGGATAGGCAAATCTTGACCATTTCCCATGAGGATGTGATCGTTCCCTTGAAGGGGTGCAGGACTGGAGAAGGAAGTAGCATCATGGGTGACATGATGAGTTGCTCCAGTGTCTGGTAACCAGTTCCCTACCCTTGGGCCTGCAAGTGTAGTTAGTAGAGCTTGGCCTATCGTTTGCTGTGGAAGCAATTGGCTTGTTGGTTGCTGTGAAAAGGGAGAAGGCCTATCGACTGCTAGGAAGACTGAAACACAGGTGCATGCATCGTCTGCTGGTGATAACCATTGACATATCCAGCAAACGGAGGATAAGCAATTCCCAAAGGATATCCATGTGGATCATTCTTCGGACCAACATTGGGAAAAGGTAATTGGGAGGGCCCAATTGGTTGAAGATTATAAAAGGGTGGGGGACCAAGTCTTGCTTGTTGAAAATGAGAAAGGGGTGGTGCCAAACCTCCAAAGGCACTGACCTGTTGAGGAACTTGATTAAACTTACCACCATATGATGATGAGCCAACCATTCCTGAAAATTTGGCAGATGATACTTTGTGATAGCAAGTGTTGGCTTCATGACCCCACTTGTAACAAATTTGACACTGAATAGAGGAGAGTCCACCATGTCCACACCCACGGCCACCACGACCACCAGAGCGACCACCAGGACCTCGATAATCACCAGACGAGCCATATTTCTTGGTCGACTCAGAGAAACCCCGATTCACAAATGGTGACTCATCAGTGGTGTGCATGGCACGATGTTGGGCAGGTTGACCAGAAGCATAGTTAGCTTGAGCAGACTGCTGGTTCAGGACTGGTGAGTCCATCGTCTGCGCCAGTGTTTGTGTGAGCAGAGCAGATGGTGGAGTGTCAAGAAGCTGACCCTTGCGAGAGCGAAGGAGGTAGGCCTCATGAGCAATAAGCATTGCTTCTTCTTGAGAGATAGAGCATGGCACCTCCCGATTGCTGACAAGAGGCATAAGAGAGCTATACTCATTTGGTAAACCATCAAAGATAGCTTCAATGTGATCTCGATATGACACTGGATCACCGATGGAGATGAGAGCATTAACAATGGTCTTGATGCGCTTGAGGTAGTCCGAGAGGGATTTCCCCCCTTTGACAATGGTGCGAAGCTCTGAGTGAAGAGTTGCTAATTGTTCTAGAGAATGTACATTGAAGAAGTCATTGACTTCTTGCCAAATTTTCCAAGACTGCTTGCATTTAACAAATTTAGGGAGAACGACAGACGAAAAGGAAGAAATCAACCAAGTAAACAGGGTTGAATCCTGTTTCATCCAGGTAGTGTAAAGAGGATTACCAATTGACTTTTCACGATCAGTATCAGTCAATAAACGAGGAGAGATGACTGGATTTACAAGAAATTTTTCTAGACTATGTTGGCGAATAACACCTTCTACGTGTTGTACCTAGGAACGAAAATTTGTTTCATCAAGTTTGATTGAAACAATATGAGAAAAGGAAGGCAAAAATGAAGTCTGAGCTTCTGTCATAGTGGAAATAAAGAGAATAAAAAGAATAATAAGATCACAGATCGAGACTAGCTCTTGATACCATGTTAAGAACCAAGGGTTCTTTGAAGAAGAAAAATTGAGGAATCGAAGACACTAAATGTTCTTTCTATTTTAATTAGTTCACTGTTACAATCTCTGTATTTGTACAGAGAGAAAACAGACAAGATCCTGGATATTCTGGGTAAACATAATCGGCGGGTCATCTATACATATTGACAGCTGACACATATCACATATGGTCAACATTATCGGCAGGTCACCTATCACACATTGACAGCTGACATGACTAACTGACCAGACTATACAGTTATGCAATCGATTCAGCTAGGCAAACGATGCTTCCATACAGACGATAGAATTCTGACTTTTTAGATGATAGTATCAGACGATACAGAGGATAGTATCAGACGAAACTACATTTCTCTAACATTGATGCTAGTACAAGGTGGTGCAAGAAGGTCTTGAAGAACTAGAGAATCTTAAGGAGAACTATCCGCTGTTAAATTTTTCGCTGTTTTTAATAATTAGCACCTGTGGTGCAAAACTTATTATTTTAATTACCTCTCGTTTCTTGATGTTAAAATAAATTATTTATGGGTTAAGTATTATTGTAATTATTTGAGAGACATTTCTGTTTTGATACCGAGTGTTTTTTAGAGGGTTTGAAGTATTATTTTTGCTTATTTACTATGTGACCCCTGACCATAAATTGGGGCATTACATTTGTGGTATCAGAGCGATGGTAACGATAACCAGCGTTGTTGGGTAGTTGTTTAGCATTCGAAAGTTGATTTTTGGGGTGTCAACCGGAAAAAGAATATTGTGAATTAATTGTTTATGGATATTATTTGTTTGAGATATTTCCTTGAGTGGACCATCTAATCATATGTGGTTGAATATCATTTTCTTGATGTTTCCGTTTTTTGGATTAATTGTTAGCTTTCTTATGAACAAGAATAAGAGGTTAACAAACCAGGATACAGTAATGGCTGATCAAAACGCAATGAATCAGATGGCTGCTGCCATCACTAATCTGACTACGCTGATGACGCACCAAGTGAATGTTGCTGCTGCACGTGCGGAAGAGGAAGCTAATCGGGTTGGGGCTAATGCTGAGGCACAGGCTCAACAGGCTGAGCAGGGGCAGGCTTCTGCTCTGACTAGAGGACTACGTGATTTTAAGTGACAGGATCCATCGAAGTTCTCTGGAGGATACGATCTGGAGGAGGCTGACTTATGGCTACAAGAGATCGAGAAAATCCCCACTAGAAGCAGGCTATGCAGGCAGGGTTTGATACCTTGCAACAAAACACCACATGGTCTTTGGTCTCCTTAACACCTAGAAGAAAACCAATAGGTTGTAAGTGGGTGTTCAGGATCAAGCAAAAGGCTGATGGCACTGTTGAAAGATACAAAGCCAGGCTAGTGGCCAAAGGATACAATCATATTCATGGTTTTGACTATTCAAAAACCTTTTCCCCTGTTGTGAAGCCAATCACTATCCGTCTCATTTTATCCTTAGCTGTCACCAAACATTGGCATATTCATCAACTTGATGTCAGCAATGCCTTCCTGAATGGCACACTTGATGAAGATGTCTACATGGGCCAGCCACCGGGGTTTCAAGTTGAAGATCGAACCGTAGTCTGCAAACTCAACAAAGCTTTTTATGGTCTCAAACAAGCTCCCCGAGCTTGGTTTGACAAATTAAAAGGGGCTCTGCTACCATTTGGATTCAAGACCTGTTGTTGTGATGCATCTTTATTTGTCTATAGTATAGGTTCTTGTTGCACATACATCTTGGTCTATGTTGATGATTGTCAGCACCCAATTTTGTCCGGGTCTTTTATTTCTTTCTTTTATTGTGTTTCATTTTATTAAAAATAAAAATAAAAATAGTTAGCTAATTAGTTAGTGAAAATATAAAAAAATAGGGCGTTTATATTAATTGAGTTTATTTTTAATTACTTTAGTTTCTAAAAAAATAAAAAAAAATAAAAAAATGGGCCAAACTGGCCCAAAACAAAACAAAAAGAAATCAAAAGAACCCCAGGGGTATTTCCGTAATTTCTCCCTCACTCAAACCCTAGTCCTACCCTATTTAAACCAACCCCTCACACAAACCCTGGACTCATCTTTTTTTTTTCCTGGTAGCCTCCACACTCATCTCTCAAAAAACCCTAAAAAAGAAAAAAAAAAAAATACACAACCTCACACACACCCACCAGCCTCCATCTCCCTTTCTCTAGCTGCACCCCTTCACCCTTCTCTCTAAAAAACCCTAAAAAAAAGCCTCACTTCCCTCTCTTTAGTCGCCTTCATCCCTCATCTCCCTCTCCCTTCCTCCCACCTTCCTGCACCGCCACCACGCTCTCCTCCCTGGCTGTCGCGGCCAAGCCATCACCTTCCCTTCCTCGCGTCGTTGCTCCTCCCTCAAGCCTCCTCGCGCCACCCTTCAGCACCTCGCGCCGCTCGGCTTTCCTCCCCACTCCCTGGCCGTCGTAGTACCGCCACCACCGACTTCCCTCGTCGCGCCACCGCTCCACTCCTCCCAGGCCGCCGTGCCACCGCTCCACTCCTCCCAGGCCGCCGTGCCACCTCTCCTCTCCTCCAGCACCGCCACCACCACGCTCAAGCCCCCTGGCCGCTGCTGCTCCTTCCTCAAGCCCCTGAAGCACCGTCGTCACCTCCACCATCTTGCAACGCACTGTTTCTGTTTTTGTTTCTTTTGCTATTTCTGTTCTGTTTCTTTTCTATATTTTTCTTTCTGTATTTTTGTTTTTGTATTTTTGTTTCTGCATTTCTGTTTCTGCATTTCTATTTTCTATTTCTGCATCCTGTTTCTGTTTCTTTTTGCGCGTAAATGCGGTTGTTTTCATAAATTAATTAACCTTTAGAACTACATAAGCCTTGAGCCCTTCAATAGAGGTACGTAGGAGCGGGAACACTCTCGTTAGGCAACCCAATAAAAAAAACTCCAAGAAAAATAAAAATAAAAACCCTTTTCAAAATTAAAAAACATTAAAAAAAATCAATTTAAACTTTCAGAACAACGTAGCCTTGATCTTTCGTTTGAAGGAAGTACGTAGAACTAGGTTCACACCTATCAGACTAAATAAAATAAAACAAATGTTTTTGTTTTGTAAATAATCTCATTTTCTTTTTTGTAAATAGTAAATTTCAAAAAAATAATAAATAAATATTCTTTTTAAATAATATGTCTTTTAATAATTTTTGCACAATCAATCAAAAGGTACCGTCTCTAACGGGCGCTGTGGGGTTCTAACACCTTCCTCACGCGTAACCGACTCCCGTACCTAGAATTTTAGGTTTCGCAGACCTCTTGTTTTCCTTTTTTAGGTTTTCTAGCGTTTCCCTCTTAAAAAACGTTAGTGGCGACTCTGGCTGTTTACCATTTGATTTTAGCGCCGTCCCCGCCGCGACCCCGGTGGCGACAATGATATTATCATCACTCACAATTCCTTACCTCTCATTCCGCAAATTGTCACCCATCGTAATGCAAAGTTTTCACTCAAACAACTGGGTACGTTGGATTACTTCCTTGGAGTTCAAGTTCAACATCTGCAAGATGGACCTCTTCTCCTATCACAATCTTAATACATAGGAGATCTTCCTGACAAGGCAAATATGACCAATACAACAAGGCAATCTACGCCCATGCTCAGTGGAGTAAAACTCCGCAAACATGGTACTAACCTATATGCTTATCCATCCAACTGCAGGTTTGTTATTGGGGCATTGCAATATGCCACTCTCACCAAACCTGAAATTAGCTATGCTGTCAACAAAGTCTGTCAGTTCATGAGCCAGACTCTGGATGTTCATTGGAAGGCTGTCAAGCGCATACTAAGATACCTCAAAGGTACTATCTCTCATGGTCTGCTTCTCAAGCCTTGCAATTCTACAGCTGTTGTGCACTTGACTGCCTACTGTGATGTTGATTGGGGTTCGGATCCGGACGATACACATTCCACGTTTGGTTCATGTGTTTTCTTTGGACCAAAGTTAGTGTCTTGGAACTCCAAGAAATAGACGATTGTCGCACGGTCAAGCACTAAAGCAGAATATCGAAGCTTGGCGAACACCGTTGCTGAAATTCTCTGAATTCAATCTCTCCTCACAGAGTTAAAGATTCCTTTCCAAGTTCCTGCAGTATACTGTGATAACATGGGACCTGTGGCTTTAACTCACAAACCTGTTTTGCACAATAGAATAAAACATATGGAATTGAACATATTTTTTCGTTCGAGAGAAAGTTCAAAACAAGTCATTGCTTATGTATCACATTCCTGGTTAGGATCAATTGGCTGATATCTTCACCAAACCTCTCTCACCTCAACACTTTGCAACAATGAAGGCCAAACTCAATGTGTTTTCAAAGGCTCCTCCTTTTCACCCACCTTGAGTTTTAGGGGGGCTGTTAGAGAAATGCAGCATCGTATGATACCTATCATCTGTATCGTCTGATACTTATCGCCTGTATCGTCTGATACTATTGTTTGAATAAGTTAGCATTCTATCGTCTGTTTGGAAGCATCGCCTGCCAAGTTGAATCGAATACATAACTGTATCGTCATGTCAGCTGTCCATGTGTGATAAGTGACCCGGAATCATCCGGGATCCTATCTGATTGTGTTAACCCGTCGATTATGTTGACCTGGAATATCCAGGATCCTGTCTGTTTTCTCTCTGTATATATATATAGAGCTTGTATAGTGAATTAATCAGAATAAAAATAACATTCAGTATTTTTTCGATTTCGATTTCTCATTTTCTTCTTCAAAGAACCCTTGGTTCTTAACAATGTGTAGCGTATATATATATATATATATATATATATATATATATATATATATATATAGATGAAGAAAATTTTCTTGGAATAAAATAAGAATATATCTTTATTCGTATTATTTGTTGTATTATTAAATGAGTATATGTTTAGTATATCTTTGGAAATTAAAAAGAAAAGAATATATAAGATTAGAGGTTTATTAAATAAGGTTTGGAAACATTAAAATTAAGCTAAGGCATATCAGGATTTTCATGTTCATGCATGTAGGAGTTTCACGTAGAATTAATACATGTATATTATAATTATTTATTTGAAGGATTTTCCTCTTCTTTGGAGGACTCTGTTTTGGATTTTAAGGATAAGAGTAAGTTGTTAGATTCAAATAATCAAATGAATTACTATGTTTTGATAATTAAAAATTTCTTTAAGGTTTAATATCATTAGAGATAGAATTCCTAACACAGTGAAATTTCTCATATCCAGGAATGTTTATCTACTGAAGGGACTGAATGAATCCCAAAGCATCATCAAGAGAATTAGTCTGCCAGGAGAAACCGTCCGGTCATCCTGAAGGAAATACTGTCAAAGACAAACAAAGTAAAGCACTCATGTAAAGACAGTCTGGTGACTCACGAGAGATAAAGCAGTGACTTCAAATAGCAAACATCCTTTCTCAAGGACACTCTATCAAGCTATGTACTCTCAAGTCAAAGTCTACTTCAAGAAGCTGAAACAGTCCGCTACCTAAACCAACAGTGATAAAAAGAAAAACTGTTTCATCTAAAGCTGAAAGAGTATGACAAATCATGAAGAAACACCTTCGGCTTCGAAGCTTCTCTAGCATCATATAAAGAAGTTGTGGATCAACTCTCTCAGATGGAGAACTTCAGTGGAAGCAAAAGAAAAGGGAAGATTCAGTCTTCTATAAGCTAAGAAGATTCCCATCCTTAAGAAGGACTGAATGAAGAAAGACCGTCTGCCTAATGCGGGCCATTTACTAACGGAATTCTAAATACCCTATGGAGACTGCGTCTGCCAAATCCTAAGGAAAAATCCGTCTGCTCAAGCATCAGAATGCGCCAAAGGTACAAACATCAAGAAATGTGTTTTACGAGGATATTAGCTCAACAGAAGCATTAAAGAAATTATTCTCTTCATCCTGAATAATTGCATCTTGGATCAAAAGACATCTACCTCGTCTGCATATTAATTAAAGTACTGGCAATGGCAGAAAGTAGAAAGGGACACAATTAATACAATATTCCTTGGTCCCACTGGTTTCCTACTTTTCCTCAAATTAAGCTGACATTGCGGAATCAACGGCAAGAATCTCTGAGCATCGTACACTTTCAACGGTCGAAATTCAAATATCTGATCAAAGCACTTGATGAGCACTAGCTGGCATGCACTGGGGTATAATGGTCAAAACAAGTACCACATCTAGAACTCCACGCATTAAATACAGAAGACATAGCTCAAGGCTACTCGCTCAAATGGAGCCAGACGATGTCAACCCAGGCAAATCAATGCTTCTCAGATCGTGTCTCAGACTTGCTGAAAAATGCAGAACTAGCTGTTACTTACAGCCAAGGAGGAAGGAGCACTAACGGGCAGGTTTTCACTCCTTCTGTGAAGAAAGAACAAAGATCTTCAACTGAAAATATATATAGAGAATCCTGCTTTCGTAGCAACTTGGAAACTTAGACTTAAACTCTCATATTCCAACTAAGTTTGTCCAAAGAACCAAGACACCATTGGTTCCAACTCAGAATGCTTCAAGCCTAACTCTACCTCTACCTGAGTTGAAGTGCTCATGTGTGAGAAATTCATAGAGTATTACTCTCATCTTATCCAACTCACACAACCCAAAAACAGAGAACTCAAATTCCTATCCTCTCTGTATAAACTGAGCCTCATTGTTTCTACCCACTCTTATTTGAAGAGAATTCTTGTAGAAAAACCAAACCTTGTAAAAGGTGTCAGGAGAAGTCCTGTATAATACTTGTAAGGAGAAGTGCTGATAATACTTGTAAGAAAAAGTCCTTCAAATACTTGTTAGGAGAAGTCCTTCGAATACTTGTTGGGAGAAGTCCTTGATAATACTTGTACTATTTGTTTAAATAGTGGAAAATCTTGGTGAAGTCAAGGACTGGACGTAGCCCTGTCGATTATGGGGGTGAACCAGGATAAAGGTTATGTGTGCTTTACTTTTCATGTTATGTTATATTTCCGCTGCATGCATATTCATGTGCTTTATGAATAACTCTCGTTAAGAGCAAATAAATGATTAACATTCAAAATTAACGAAAGAAACTTTGAAAATAAGCCACACAATTCAAACCCCCCCTTTCTTGTGTGTTTCTTGCACCTTCAATAGTAAGTTAGGTCAAGGTAAGGGAAACTCGGTCCTAGAAAAGCATGCTTGTGATTGTGCTATATGATTATGTGATTTTGAATTATATGCTTATGTGATCATTTTCATTATATGTTTATTTACATGATATTCACATGCCTATGTTACTTGTTTTAATGTCGCAATATATCTATGCCTGTTAATAATGGTTCATATTATTAACTTGAGATTACTGTTTTGCCCTTGTTGTTGGATGCTTTGATTAATGATGTTTCGACTAACTCATATGCATGATTATGGTTCTCTCTACTGTTTTCTTTGTCGATGGTTCCTTGGGCGCATGACTGTTTCTTGTGTCTACTGCTCCTGTGTTTCAATTTGTACGAATATTTCCTTGTCGGGGGTTCCGTAAGTAGCGTACTGTGCAGGCGACAGTTTACCCTCATTTCCTGGAGGCGCCATGGTCGTCCTGTCTTCCCAGAGTTGATGAAAAACCCTATCGCAATCATTTAGTTTCTAGTGGCATCATAGTCTAACCCTAGAGGTAGTTTCATCATTGAACTTCAATAAATGATTTATTAAATGCTGGTTTATTAATTATCTTGGTATTTATTCATATGACCATATATGGAGTCTTTATTTATTAAGTTGACCCTTGCTTGTTCGAATGCTTGTTGTGTGGGCGGCTACCGCCAGATGGAGGGGTTTCTGTTCCACCAGGTGCCATGCCCGAGGCATGACAAGATCTACTTACTTGAGCGTGATATTGGCGACTTGTAGAGCTTCAGCTGGACCTACCGCACTACTGCCTATATCGGCTGGATTAGTACTATCAAACGAGATCGTTATGGACTAACCGTGGACGCTTGTTATCCCTGAGGGATTATTTGCATCACTATTCCTACACGATGTATTCTTGACGCTATTAATTTTTTCGATGATGTTTTCAACAGGCGCCGCCTAGAGGATCCGCCAGTCGACTAGTGAGTTATACTCTCTTCTAAGGAGGATCTTCCACCAAAGGTGACTGCTGAGCGACTGACTCATTGGGGTAGATAGAGGAGGGACTTTAAGCGTTGGCGTGAGAGATTAGAGCATTTGGTGGCATGTCATAGGGTTTCTCAGGGTTCCATGCTATAGTTTTCTGTTTTTAGGGTCATCACTTATGAGGGATTTACCTGCCTGTGTTTCTTAGTTGTGGTGAGAGTAGTTTACTTTTCAGTCGTTTACTTCTTTCTGGATAATTATACCTTGGAGGTATTTCATTTTTGAATATTGAATCTAGTTGACTTTTATTTCCGCTATTTTTCGCTGGTTATTTGTTTATTCGGCTTTTATTTCTTAAGATATTATGATTTTAACCCTTGTGCAAATTGGGGCGTTACATTGTGGTATCAGTGCTTTGGTTTTGTTTCACCAGAGCTAGTTTGGGTAGGTCTGATGTGACTAAGCTACATAACTCTGTTTGTGTGTGTTGGTATGTTTGCTTGCCGATGTAACACCCGGAATTTTTCTCAGTAATTAAATAATATTTAATTATTCCAAGGTACTGTTTGGACCCGCTCGGCGGCATCGACAAGCGATATCGTCGGCCGAAGTACCGATGAAGTATACTTTGCCACACTTGGTACGAAACCAAGCTAGACCTGACTTTGAGTTTGGACGAGAATAAGACGTTCCCACTGTCACCATGATGTTCAGTGAAGAATTTCGTGAAGAACAACTGTAATATTGATATCGTTTGGCGTTTCGAGACCGAATTCATGAAGAGTAATTTCGTGAATAGTGACTCGGTGAATAGTGTTTTCGGGCAGCGTGGCGCAGACTTCGAGAAAGATCGACCAAGCCTCGAATTGTGCGGGCCCGGTACCCCGAAACCAATAAATGACCCTGGGGCAGATATTCTCAATGACACTGAGGTACTCACTGATGACCAGAACCTGATGATGACCGGTGACTTGACGCGCCGACGCATTGACGCGCCGACGCACCAACGCATTGACGCACTAACGCGCTGACGCACTGACGCGTCATGATTAATAATTTATTAATAAACAAACCTAGATATTTATTAGAACTTTCTAAGCTTCGAGTTTAGTCCCTGAACTTTGAAAACCTTACGGTTTGGTCCTCGAACAGTAAAAGCTTTTTTTACCTTAACCATTTACCATTTTCACTTAGGTCCTTAAGGTACGAAAAAAATTAAAACCCCGCCCCATTTTACCCTCTAAACCCACGGCCAAGGTAATAAAGTGCATGAATGCACCCGTGATAGATGGGATTGCAGTCACACAAAATATAATAAAGTGCTTATAATCACACCAAAACTTGTATGAACCACCATAAGATAAATAAGTTCAACAAAGATTAGAGGCTCTGTCCATAAAGATCCGAAAGAAAATCAATTCCATGGAACTAGCAAAGATTTCTAGCAAACTAAGGAACTTAAACCAAAATTTGTAGGTCTATAAGCCTTGATTACAGTAATAAGAAAAATTACTGGACATTCTTAGGTGGTTACAAATAAAAGCACCCAAGATAATTTAAATTTTCCAACATGGAATTGACATTGCAAAAATTTAACCATCAAAATGTGGTAGTCATATCACATATTTATATTTAACAACCACTTTAATTTGAAAAGTAAAAACCAAGTATTACAATGGTTGAATAATAAATCAATTATAGAGTTCCAAAATTATGTCACAATATTTTGGAAAAATAATATCACTCATATATAATTGCACGATTTAAATAAATATAAAATCAATAAGAGAATGATAATTTATTAACGAAATTCTACATATATGCAATTATATGATGAATCAATATATAAAGATTTTGTAACTAATTTCAAAGAGTGTGACACTCATCATTGTGAGTAGAACCAATAAGATTTTATAACTCAATAAGATGATCATGAAACTCAATATATTATTCTCTCAAATGGTTTATGTATCAAAATCATAATTATAAAAAAATTTAAATTTTAATCAGGCTCTAATTATCAATTAAGATAATATATAAACCATAAACCACCGGATATATAAAAAATGCCTCAAAGATTGTCGAACATAATTATTTTAATAATATCTGCATAAACGCACAATTAAAATATTTTGACTTCATAGTGAGATAGAATAATATTTCATCCTGAATTAGAATTGAATCATTGATTCTAACCCCAGATCATGATATAGAAAATAACCCAATCATATGATTTACTATATCAAATCAATTTAGTCTAAAATATTCAGCTTTATTTATAATGTATATGTATATTCCTAAACATATAAATTTAAATCAAATACACATGATTTAATTTATACAAATTTCACAAAATTATACTCAAGACGGTTGAGTTCACAAATATACAAAATTTTGACAGAAGTCAAAAGCATAGGTAGAGATGCTGGTATCATGAACAAAAGGAACATTTAATATGCACAGTTTACTATGCAATAACAAAATTAAATGTTTCTGTATGCACAACATAATATGTCTATCATTCAAAATTTCTCATTTATCATGATCCCGCTTACGGGTCCCGAATCATAACAAATGAAAATAAAACAATAATAAAATGCACAAACCCATGTCACCGGAAATCTAACACCGATAGGGTATTGGACAATATAATTGACATAAGGCAAGATTAAAATGCATTGTATCAAACACAAATTACACTAATAGCAAACACCGATAGGGTATAATTATTATTAATGTAATATAAAATTAATTCAATTAAATCAATTGAATTCACAAAATTTTATACAATTGTATCCTAAAATAACAATATTCATGCTCATAAGAAATAATTAACTCATGAAATGATAATAGAATAACCATAATAATCTTTTAAGCAGTTATTTATATCATAATATCACCTCACAATTCAAATATATATATATATGTAATTCAAATATATATATATATATATATATATATATATATATATATATATATATATACAAATCACGTAGTCCCATTCAAAAAAAAAAAAAAAAAAGGTCACGTACTTGCAGAAGTTATCCCGTTTATTTATTTATTTTATTAATGCTACAGGAAAAAACAATGCACATCAACCTCTTCTCTGTCGAAGGAAAATGCAGGAACATAGAAGAACAATATTACAGCAAATTCAATTCCTATGTATAGGTTGATGTTGGTGATAGTTTTGAAATGCTGTAAAATTGGGAAGAGGACCATTGAAGTTGGTGATGGTTCTGCCTGTCACACATTTGTGCCCTTCTCTCAAAGAATGCTGTAAAATTCGAAGCACACCGTTAGATACTTCAGCGATTGAGACGTCATTTTCTAGCTGGTCGTAATCAAAGTTACCATCATATGAATCTCGCTCATCTTCAACAATCATATTATGCAATATGATGCATGCATACATGATATGCTTCATGGTATTCACATGTCAATAGCGTGAAGGACCACGAACAATCACAAATCGAGATTGGAGCACTCCAAATGCTCGTTCAACGTCCTTTCTTGCTCCTTCTTGTCGCTTGGCAAATAATTGTCTTTTTTCTCCTTGCGGCATTGGGATGGTCTTCACAAATGTAGCTCACTCGGGGTAGATACCATATGCTAAATAGTACCCCATATGATAGGAGGTTCTGTTGACAGTATATTGCACCGCCGGTGCTTCTCCGTTCAAAACATTGTTAAACACATCATATTGGTTTAACATGTTAATGTCATTGTTAGAACTTGCAATGCCAAAAAACGCATGCCAAATCCACAAGTCTTGCGATTCTACGGCTTCAAGCATGATTGTAGGTTTGCCATGATCACCTCGACAAAATTAACCTTTCCATGCTACTGGACAATTTTTCCACTCCCAATGCATACAATCAATGGAACCTAACATACCTGGAAATCCACGTGCTTGTCCCATTTGGAGTAGGTGTGCAATGTCTTCGTCATTTGGCATTCTCAAGTAATGAGCACCAAATATTTCATGCACACCCGTCACGAATCTCTCTAAGCAATCCATTGCGGTACTTTCAACAATACGAACATACTCATCCACACTGTCAGCAGGTGATCCATATGCCAACATTCAAATAGAAGCAGTGCACTTTTGTAATTGGGAAATACCGTTTCTACCAGCTGGGTCAATGAAAATACTCATCATGATTTCCAAGGGCTTCTACAATTCGGAGGAGCACATGCTTTCGCATTCTAAACCTTCGTCGGAACTGGCTTTCCGTGAATATAGGATTTTCAGAGAAGTAATCATTGACCAATTAAATGTGGCCTTCCTCACCATCTCGCTCTATCACCCTTCTTCTTCATTCGGGCCTAACAGTGTTGTTAGATTGTTGTTGTGTCTCCCTTGCTAGCCTCAAGAAATCTTCTACGTTGGTGTCATTAATGAAATGATCTACCATCTCATTCAAAAAAGTATCAAAGCCGGGTGATTTGTTTGGATCCATTGTATGGATGATTGAATTATGAGACAACAAGAGAGAATGAAACAATATTGCACTTTGAGAGGTAATGACCTATGTTTATATAATGGGCTAGTTTTACGACGGCTGGTTTTATAACGGCTAGTTTTACAACGGCTAGTTTCACAATAGCTAGTTTTACAACGGCTAGTTTCACAACGACTAGTTAGAATAACAACATTACAATAGCAAGCTAGTACATTAAAGATAATTAGAATACTAACATTACAATTTTGAGCTACTACTTTCCTATTTGGCCCATGATGTAGTCACACATAGCCACATGTCTCGCTTTTGCTTCTTCAGACATCCCGGATGTGTCCATTAAAAGAGGAACCGGCCAAGACATAGATCTTAGCAAAAGGTAAGATCTCGTGTCATGTCACATATCTCCAATGGTGGGATTTTATAAGATACAGATCTTTTTTTAAGATCTCAGTTTAAAATCCCCATCGGAGATGCTCTTAGAATGACAAGAGAAAACTAATTAACCAAACACAAACAACTAGCTTATTGCATCAAGATACAATGATGCATAAACCATAGAGGAAGAGAGCCTCCAAACATGGAGCGGAGCGCTATCTCTAGACGCTTGCCGAGCTAAACAATCAGCTGCGTTATTCTTATCACGCGGGAAGGTAATATTTGAGTTTTCTAAAATATTTAAGGTGATAAAAAAAGTAAAAAAGAAAATCATAGAAAGGTAATATTAGCGGGTCTGCAACATCCCTGAGGAAAGTTCACAAGGCCTGCACAATAATAAACTTGAGAATTTATGGGTAGCGCCAACTCCTATCCACTCATTAAAGAACTGAAGGTTCTAATTTTCACATCTAAGCAGAATAAACGATGTAATAATCCACATAAAACTTGAATACACTGAATGTACGGTACAATCATAGACAGAAGACATGTACATTTTGAATCTTCAGATGACCTAGTCATCCAAAAGCTATCCACGTTCCAGAAACAAGGCCTATGTGATATATATATATATCACTGATCACTAATTGAAGCCATATCGCAGGTCAACAATTGACACGGTTTGGAGTTACATGCCCCAGATGCCACGAGCTGTTGCCACTTTGTTACTTGGTCTGGATGTTAGTTCATACAATATCCTTGCAAACGTATCAGAATATCTGCCCTCTGTGAAAAGAATCTCTGCAAAAGCATTCTCATAGGCCAGCAACAAAGTTCTGTTTTGCGGCTCAGAAACAAGACTCTCCAATATCATGGCAGCTTTCCGGCAAACTTCTGGAACAGGATGTGGCGCCTTTATCACTTTCAGCAATCGATCTATTGCCCTGAGTTTGACCAATTCTGATCAGTTAGTCTTACTATTTATCGTAAAGTTTCTTCATGAAAAAACATAAAGAATATCCTGTCATGACTTTTATCTTTTTCCTCAGAACCACACATATTTTTGTAAGAAAATGGAATAAGGAAATCACCATCTCTCGCTAGCAATCTTCAACCTGCAGTCCATATTAACTTCAGCAAGGTTATAGAGTGCACCAATTGCAGCTGCCTGGGCATCTAATGCTGGTAAGCTGATAAGATCAATTAAGCGTTTGTGTATCTGCAGTAACAAGCAGATGCTTATAACCTTTTTTGGAGCATATAACAAAATAACAAGAAACGGTTACATGCATAAAAAGAAATTTAACCTGTGGAAAAAAAGGAAGTAAGAAAGGTTCGTTGTCAGGATTAATAATCAAACGCCCAAGTAATTCAGCAGCAGCACAATGCCAGGCTTTCACAGTAGATCCCAACATCCCCATGATGGCCTGAACTGCACGTTTCTCACTGTAAGTAACATAATCCTTTGTCAATTAGTAACAAAGAATTACAATAGCACGCAAAAGGAACATTAAAGGTAGCTTAATCACTTACGTTATTTTAATAAATGAGGGCTTGGATGAGCTAAATATTCGAAGATCCAGAAGTGGAGCCAAGTTAACAATTGTCTCCAGAGCATTCGTGACAAGTTCTTCATCCTCTACAAACATAATGAACATTTTAGAGACAATTTACAAAAAAACACTGCACAGACTCTTTTAATGATGTGGCCATGCATAATGATAATGTGAAAAAAGTATAATCAGATATTGAGGGTGTGTTCAATAGCCACCAAAAAATCAAATAGTTAGGTACAATGGACCTGTTTAAATGTAAGTTGTAATTAAAGTTTAAAAAGAAGACTCTTATCTAAAGATAATTGGAGATAAAACTGGTCTTTCAAGTTTACCTCGGTTTTCATTGGACACCAAATTAACTTCAGGGTTACCTCACAAGGAAAGGGAATCATTTAGCATCCTAGTTAACTCCTAAAACCAAACCAACTCAATAAGTTTTTCCATGTTTTTCGGGTCAAATGGATTAGTTCAGGTTTTGAAAAAGTTCATAAGGTTAAGAGGCAAGATATTAGTATTTAATTTCTACAATCAATAAATGCACCAAATATGAATGATAGTTGTTTCCCAAACTTAAAACCATAAGCAGGAATAAGAAATGGGATGCTCACTGATAGCACTGGTAAAACAGAGTAAGAAGAACAACAAATGCTACAGAAGAACCACCAGAATCAAAGTGATTCTGATGAGAAAAGCTATTTTTCCTTGTTAGAACAGAATAGAGAAACAGAGGAAGATACAACTGAATCGCCAACTGATTCAGAACTGATTTGCCAATCAAATCAGTTTCCCAAACTAACTATTTCTCTAACTGCCTCTGAAGTATCACTACTTCCTTATTTATACTAGTATTCACCTAATTGCCAGCTCAGCAATATTCAGTTAGGCGCAGGGGCATTCCCCTGACGCCTCTGATACACCTTTGTTATGAAAGGTCTTCCCTTCTTAGTAAACCTATCAATATCCCCCCCCCCCTAAAAGAACCACCTTGTCCTCAAGGGGAAAATCTGGAAAAGCTTGCTGAATTGAAGAAGCCAACTCCCAGGAATCGTACACGAAGGTAACTGAGCCCACTTTATGAGAACCTCAGTCCGGCCTGTTGTACCTGTCCTCCATTGAAGAACAGCTTCTGGATAAACCACCAACTCCAACTCTTCAGTCAACAAAGGAGGTAAGGGTTGGGAAACTAGCTGAGGTTGCAGGGCTTTCTTGAGCAAAGAGACATGGAAAACAGTGAATCTTGGAATGAGCTGGTAAATCCAGCTTAAACGCCACTTCACCCACCTTTGCAAGAATCTGATAAGGTCCATAAAAATGGGGTGCCAACTTAGCACAAGTCCTCTGGGCCAAAGATTTTAATTTTTAAGGTCGTATTTTTTAAGTAAACCCAATCCCCTACATCATAGCCCACATTTCGTCTATGCTTGTTAGCTTGAGACCTCATTTTATCCTGAGATTTGAGGAGATTCTGCTGCAAGTCAGCTAAGACCACATCCCTTTGCTGAAGCAAATGGCTCACTTCATCAACCTTGTAAGGGATTGTACATCCTTTGAATAACAGTGGCGGATCTCGGCCATAGAGGGCCTTGAAAGGGGACATGCCAGCTGAGATATTGTAATTGGTGTTAAACCAAAGGTATACCAAAGACATCAGTGTTTGGACCAGCAAAGCACCGAAGGTATATCTCCAAACACTGATTAGCTATCTCGGTTTGGCTGTCAGTTTGGGGATGGTAAGATGTACTTAGCTTCAACTGTGTCCCAGCTAACCTGAACATTTCCTTCCAAAAACTACTAAGGAAAATGGGGTCCCAGTCAGAAACTATAGAAGGGAACCCATGAAGCTTGACTACCTCGTTCACAAACAAGGCAGCCACTTCTCTAGCTGTGAATGGATGCCCCAGAGGAAAGAAATGGGCATACCTTGTTAGCCTGTCCACCACTACAAATATTGTATCCTTGCCGTGAGTTTTTGGAAGACCCCCTATAAAATCCATCGAGATGTCTTGCCATATCTGAGTGGGAATAGGTAGTGGCTGTAGTAGTCCTCCCGGGGATACGGTGGAGTACTTATTGCGTTGGCAAGTATCACACTTGTCCACAAACCTCTTAATATCCGCTCGCATACCCTCCCAAAATAGAAAACTGGAAATTCGCTTATAGGTTCTGAAGAAACCGGGTGTCCCCCCGAAGGAGTGTCATGACATTCAGCCAAAATAAGAGGAATCCTGTTTGAACCCTTAGGTAAGACCAATGATAGGGATTGTAGCACGAAATGGGAAATATGTATTAGATTCAAGATAGTCTTCTGCTATAATGCAGAATTACAATGTAGAAGATGAACAATACATAAAAGAAAGACTCAAGAGAGCATCTCTCTTGCCCAAGCCTCTTGGCCGAAATCTCAATACTAACCGGAATATCCCTCCTCTATTTCCCCCTCTCTGGTCCTACCTTCTCTCTCCATTCTGTTATGATGCAATCATCATAAAATCATGAGAATATTCTCCCCCCCTATGTGCTAGCACGTGGCCTCCTTCTAGAATAGGTGGGGCCAAATCTCTCTCTTTCCTTGGTAACCTGGGGCCCACCATTCTCTGTGCTAATTGTATTATTTCCATTCCTATCACTCGCCGCTCCTTGTAGATCAGTCTTGTCCTCAAGACTGAAGTGAGGGAACTGCTGCTTAATGGCAAAGGTGTCTTCCCAAGTAGCCTCTTCTGCAGACTTGTTCTTCCACTTGATCAACCACTGCTCTACTTTCTGACCTGTTGGTCCCTGTAGTTTTACTGCGAGAACTGTTTCAGGCTCCATAACAATGCCAGTGTCCTCTTCCATCCCCGGAGGGAGGTGGGAGTCAACAACATGATTGCCTAACACTTTCTTCAATTGTGATACATGGAAAACTGGATGTAGTTTGGAAGAGGGTGGCAAGAGAAGCTTATAAGCTACTGGACCAATTTTGCTTTCCACCATAAAAGGCCCATAGAATCTAGGAGCAAGTTTCTGGTTGATGCGTTTAGCAAGTGATTGTTGCTTGTGAGGCCTGAGCTTCAAATAAACCTGATCTCCAATTTGAAAAGGCACATCTCGTCTATGCTGATCTGCCTGTTTCTTCATTGCCTGTTGTGCACGGTTCAAGTGGTGGCGTAGTTGTTTTAGGGCCTCATCCCTCTCTCCCAGAGCATAAGCTACTGATTCCACCCTTACTTCACTAGTAGGAAGCTCAGAACAGTAGGGGCCTTTCTGCCATAGACCACTTCAAAGGGTGTGGTGTTGATCGAGGTATGCCAGGTGGAATTGTAACATAACTCAACCCACGGCAGCCAATAAGACCAAGTCTTAGGCTGTTCCCCTGCAAAACACCGCAGATAGGTCTCAGGATATCTGTTTGTAACTTCTGTTTGTCCATCCGATTGAGGATGATAGGATGAACTGAGACACAATTTAGTTCCATATAGTTTGAAAAGTTCAGTCCAGAAATGACTGATAAAAACTGGGTCCCGATCACTGACTATACTCTTGGGAATGTCATGTAATCGAGCTACCTCCTTCATGAATGTTTCTGCCACACTCCTGGCTGTGTAGGGATGCTTCATAAGGATAAAATGAGCATATTTAGATAGACGATCAACCACGACGAGGACTACGTCATACCCCCTAGATTTTGGCAGGTCAGAAATAAAATCCAAAGAAATATCTTCCCATACTACCTCTGGAATTTGCAGTGGTTGTAATAACCCTGCAGGAGCCAAAGTGGACGCCTTATTCCGTTGACATATGTCACAGCCTTTCACATAATCCTGGACCATTTTTTTCATCCCAACCCAATACAGATTTTCAGCAAGCTTTCTGTATGTTCTATAGTAACCAGTGACCTCCTTGGGGTGTATTATGGAACACATGCAGCAACCTGGGAATCCATAGAGAAGACGCTGAGATTACTAGTCGACCCTTGAAGCGTAGGGAGCCTTGAATCGAGGTAAAACCCTTGCGTGTGGGAATTCCCTGCTGAAGTTGAGTCCGGATTTGAGTGAGATAATTATCCTGATCATTGTGCTCTACCAAACTCCTCCCTTCCAACCATACTGGATAGGATTGAAGGGACTTAAGTTCTGCATACTCCTCACGTCTAGATAAGGCATCGGCTGCCGTATTCTCTTTCCCTGGTTTATATTTCACATCAAAGTGATATCATAGCAACTTAGCAATCCAACATTGTTGGTCTGCTGTAGTGATACGTTGCTGAAATAAAAATTTCAGACTGCGATGATCAGAATAAACCATGAAATGGCGTCCCAAAAGATAAGGCCTCCAGTGTTGAATAGCTAGTACAAGTGCCATGATCTCTTTCTCATAGGTGGATTTTGAGAGATTATGAGCAGCAAGAGCCTTGCTAAAGTAGGCAATAGGTCGTCTACCTTGCATCAGAACCGTTCCAATCCCATGCCCAGACGCGTCACACTCCACCTCAAACAGCTTATTGAAATCTGGTAAGGCTAACACTGGTGCTTCGGTAATCAACCTCTTGAGCTGATTGAAGGCTGATTGTGCCTCCTCATTCCACCTAAACCCATCTTTCTTCGTGAGTGCTGTTAAGGGTTGGGCTACCTTACCATATCCCTTAATGAATTTTCTATAATAACCTGTGAGGCCCAAGAAACCCCGTACTCCTTTGACATTTGCAGGCACTGGCCAATCCAGAGCTGCTTGTATTTTGGAGGGATCCATGGCTACTCCAGCACTTGAGACGATGTGTCCTAAGTACTCTACCTCCCTTGTTGCAAAGTGACACTTTTCTTGTTTACAAAGAATTGGTTGTCCTTCAAGATTTTCAAAACAGTGTTCAAGTGTTGGAGGTGAGTGTCTCAATCCCTGCTGTAGATTAGGATGTCGTCGAAGAAGACCAAGACAAATTTGCGCAGAAGATGACGAAAAGTTTCATTCATTGTGGCTTGAAACGTGGCTGGTGCGTTTGACAGGCCAAAAGGAACCGCCAAATACTCATAATGTCCGTTGTGGGTTCTAAAAGCAGTCTTTGCAATGTCCTTCTCTTGCATTTTGATTTGGTGATACCCATACTTGAGGTCCAGTTTGGTGAAGTAGGTGGTTCCACTGAGTTCATCTAGTAATTCTTCCACCACCGGTGTAGGGAATTTATCCGGTACAGTAGCCTTGTTCAGTACTCGATAATCCACACACATTCTCCAAGTATTGTCTTTTTTCTTCACCAATAAGACAGGGCTTGAGTATGCACTGGTACTGGGACGAATGAAGCCTAATTTCAGCAACTCCTGCACCTGTTGTTCAATCTCATTATTTTTGAAAATGAGGGTACCTGTAGGGTCTGACTTGAACAGGTCCAGTTCCAGGGGTGAGGTTAATCACGTGATCAAATGGCCGTGGTGGGGGTAATACCTTGGGAGTGAGGAAAACTGCTGGCCACTTCTCAATCACTGCTTGTAATTGCTGTTGTTGCTGTATTGACAACTGATTATCCTGTGCAGCAGAATCTTTCTCACAAAACCTCAGCCAATGGGTAGGGACTCCTTTACTAAACAACTGAGTTATCATAGCATGTAAAGAAGAGACGATTTGTCTTGATTTGCTGGATCCCTGTAATTTAATCTCCTTTTCTCCTGTGTAAAATCTCATTGTCATCTCTTGCCAGTTGATTTTTACCTCTCCCAAAGTTCTCAGCCAAGCAATTCCCAAAATCACATCTAAATTACCCAGTTCCAGTACATGTCCAGTTATTGTGCATTTGTAATCTCCCAGCTCTAAACTGATATCTTGACAAATTCCTTGTGACAACACTCTATGACCATCCCCCAACCTGATATTAACTTGGCCCTTCTTTTCCACTTCTAATCCTAGTAGTTTTACTAACTTAGGAGAAATAAAATTGTGGGTAGCCCCACTGTCTAAGAGCATGAGTATGGGAATACCTTCAATCTTTCCTTCAATTTTCATTGAGGTTAGTTCCCCTGTTGTTTGGTCTTGCTTTCCCTGGTTTCCAAAACTCATGAACTCCAAGATGTTGCACTCTTCATCCGGTGGCTGTTCTTCAACATTCTGGGTCTCAACCTCAGCTATCATCATGTCACCTTCCACCATTTCCTCATCTTCTCCCAAAATTACTATTCTAAGCTTGGGATCAGCAAACTTGTGCAGTGGTGTATAAGGCAAACCACACCTGAAACACAGCCCTTTCTTCCTGCGATCCTCCCATTCTTGAGAAGATAAATGCCTGACTCCTCTTCCTCCGGGTACTGGTGTAAATGTTCTGGCTGATTCCACACGCCTCTCTGGTTTAGGAACAGCCACGCTTTCTATGTTGCCTCGATTCCCTGTGGAACCTGAGCTCTCATAGCGTGGTAAAGGCCAAAATTGTGCTCTGGCCACAGGTATACGTGATGGGGGTCCGATTCCCTTTCTCATAGCTAGCTCAACATTTTGTGCCAAACGCACCGCCTGCAAACGAGTCCCTGGGTCATGAATCCGAACCCAGTTCTTAATGTCTTCCTTCAGGCCATGTAAGAAATACCCAACATATTGTTGTTCAGGTTGTCTGGGAATTAACGCTGCCAAGTATTCGAATTCCTCAATGTAATCCTGAACTGATCCTCGTTGCTTCAACGCTGCTAATTCTTCATATGGGTTCTGGATTTCCAACCCCCCAAACCTCTCCAGCAGCTCTTCCTTGAATAGCTCCCATGTCAAAACTGGATGCACTTCCGATAATATCGTAAACCAGTGAATGGCAACTCCCTCCATGTTTATCTGGGCTAGAGGAATTTTTGCAGTTTCAGGTGTCTGATTAATCTTAAAAAAAAGTTCAACATGCGTAAGCCAACCTCCAGGATCTGTTCCATCAAAAATGGGGATTTCCACCCTTTTTGCGTTAGAAAAAATGGCATCCAGGTCCCCATCTCCTGCGTGTGTTCCCCTGAATCAGCCCCTCTCCCTTCATCTAGTATAGTGCGCGAACTTGACGCTTGATGCGTCGTCGGGGTGCTTCCAACTGGGTCTGGCTCCTTCTCCAACCGCCGTACCAAAGCAGTGATATATTTGCGGAACTCTGCTTGTTCCTGCAGATCCTTCTGTATGCTGCTCTGCCCCTGCGTGACCACATCCATCTTCACAGTGAGCTCTGAGAGCTTTGCTTCCACTGTATTCATCCGATTCTCCACTCCTTCCAGGCGTGACTGGTTCCTGTCTCCATGGGTTGATGAGGATCCGGCCGGTCGGACCAAAAAATGATAGGAATTGTAGCAGGAAATGGGAAATATGTATTAGATTTAAGATAGTCTTCTGCAATAATGCAGAATTACAATGTAGAAGATGAACAATACAGAAAAGAAAGACTCAAGAGAGCATCTCTCTTGCCCAAGCCTCTTGGCCGAAATCTCAATAATAACCGGAATATCCCTCCTCTATTTCCCCCTCTCTCCTATAACCCCCTCTCTGGTCCCACCTTCTCTCTCCATTCTGTTATGATGCAATCATCATAAAATCATGAGAATATTCTCCCCCCCCCCTATGTGCTAGCACGTGGCCTCCTTCTAGAATAGGTGAGGCCAAATCTCTCTCTCTCTCCTTGGTAACTTGGGGCCCACCATTCTCTGTGCTAATTGTATTATTTCCATTCCTATCAACCAACTTGCCTTTAAACAGCAGCCTTCCCTTTTTAAATTCATAGTCCGGATGAGAAGTGGATGAAATGGCCAAGTCCTGAAGTATCTGCTGCAGTTTAGGATCTGCTTGAACCTCCTGACTCCAATCGTCTAAATCATCCAAATGCAGCATAGAAATGGCAGCATACATATCCCTCCTAGATAAAGCATCCGCTGCTGTGTTTTCACTTCCTGGTTTGAATTGGATCTCAAAGTCTAAACCAATCAACTTGACTGCCCATTTGAATTGCTCATCAGAAACTAATCGTTGGTCAGTGAGAAACTTGAGGCTTCGTTTGTCAGCTCTTACAATAAAACGGCGACCCGGTAAATAGTGCCTCCACCTGTGTATGGCCTGCACTAAATCCATCAGTTCGCGTTCATACACTGACTTTTGCTGGGCCTGCAATGACAGTCCTTGACTCCAAAATGCCAATGGTCGTCCCTGCTGCATCAACACTGCCCCAAGACCCTTGCTGGACGCATCGGTCTCAACCACAAATTCCTTGTTGAAGTCTGGAACAGCCAGCTTGGGCAACTCTAACATGGCAGATTTTAAAGAATTGAAAGCTTCTGTAGCTTGGTCAGTCCAAACGAACTGATCCTTCTTCAAAAGCTCTGTTAAAGGCTTGGCTAACTTGCCATACCCCCGCACAAAACACCTATAATAGCCAGTCAAACCAAGGAAACCTCTAAGCCCCTTTACATCTGCAGGAACAGGCCAAGAGCTTACAGCTTCCAACTTTGATTGATCAGCAGCCACCCCTGCCTCAGAAATCACATGGCCCAAGTACTGTATGCTATTCTGGCCAAAACTACACTTTTTCCTATTAGCTTTCAAACCATTCTCAAGCAACACTGCCAAAACCAACTTTAGATGAGATATATGAGCAGCCAAATCAGAACTGTAAATCAAGATATCGTCGAAGAAAACAAGTACAAACTTTCATAAGAGAGGCTTGAGGACTTCATTCATAAGCCTTTGAAATGTAGAGGGGGCATTTGTGAGGCCAAATGGCATGACCAAAAATTCATAATGGCCCTCATGTGTTCGAAAAGCTGTCTTCTCTATGTCCACTTCCTTCATTCTAATCTGGTGATACCCAGATTTTAAATCGAGCTTGGTAAAAATAGTCGCTCCCCCCAACTCATCCAAGAGCTCTTCAATGATCGGAATAGGAAATTTGTTTGGAATAGTAATTTTGTTCAATGCTCTATAGTCCACACAAAAACGCCAGCCACCATCCTTTTTCTTTACCAAAATAATTGGGCTAGAATAAGGGCTTATGCTAGGGCTTATGATTCCAGCATCCACATCTCCATTACCAACCTTTCAATCTCTGTTTTCTGATAATGTGGGTACTTATAAGGCCTCAAATTAGGAATTTCTGCTCCTTCTTTTAAATGGATAGCATGATCTAATCTCCTATTGGGAGGAAGGCCCTGTGGATCTTGGAAAACTTCTTCATACAACTGTAAAACCTCCAGAACCTCTACTGGAATAACTAGTGGTGGAGTAATCTGCATAAAGGCTCCAAAAGAAAGCTCAGACTTGGTCAAAGATGGATCTCCAGTTATTGTATGCACAGCATTGCCCTTCATCAATGTAAGCTGCAGTCTACCAAAATCAGCCTTGATTTCTCCCAAACTGGACAACTAATCCAAACCTAACACCACATCATAACACCCCTCAAGTCAAACAAATAAAAATCCTGCTGAACCTCAACCCCTTGCATGTGTAATTTCAAAGCAGTGCATTTCCCTTGGCATCTCACTCTATGGCCATCTCCCAATTCGACCACATAAGAAGGTGCCTTCTCCATTAACTCCAATCTCTGCACCAAGTGCTTAGATATGAAGTTGAGAGAAGCTCCACAATCAATCATAATGATGACCACTTGATCTCTTACTTGGCCCTCAACTTTCCATGATTTTGAAGATGTAAGGCCTGCCATTGAACACAATGAGAGTTGCAAGGACCTGAAACTTTCTACTTCTTAAACCTCATTAACCTCCTGTTCTTCTAATTCATCATCTTCCTCTAAAATGATAATTCTGAACTGCTTGTTTTTACATTTATGCTCCTATTGTAGGGCTCATCACAGCGGAAACACAAGCCTTTGTCTCTTTTTTCTCTCATTTCAGCCCATGTTAGATGCTTAAACTCCCCTCCCCTGTTTCGTGAACTTTCTGCTGTTTGCGAAAAAACAGAACTAGCAGCTACACTAACCACAGAAGATTGCTCAGGCCTCTTCTATAACGAGGATTTTGATTCCACTGTAACAGTTCTATGTGGAAAATTGTTTTGGGAAAAACTAGAAGTTCTAGAGTAAATGTTACTTACAGTCTGCTTCTGCAAAATTAGATTCTTCTGTTCAATTAAGATAGCTTTCTGAATTACCTCAGCAAGTGTATGAAGTTCATGCAGACGAACTTCCGCCTTGATTTCTTCTTTAAGGCCATTCAAGAAAATACCTTTGACAAAATTCCGGATCAATTTCCCTAAGAGCCCCAACGTATTTCTCAAATTCCTCCACAAACTCTTCCACTGAACCAGTTTGTTTCAAAGCCAGTAGTAGCTTGAACGGGTTCTGCACCATGGAAGGTTCAAATCGGCGAAATACTGCCAGCTTGAAGCTTTCCCAGGAAGGAGTGGGATTACAGCGAATCCACCACTGGTACCAACTCAGAGCCCTTCCCTCCATTGCAACCAGTGTGGCTTGCATCCTCTCACCTTCGGTAACTGCTTTCAACTGAAAGTACCTTTCGAGTCTCTGCATCCAACCGAAAGCGTCGTCGCCAGAAAAATTGGTATGTTGAGCTTCCGCCATCGATCCTGAGCTTGCTCGGAAAAGAAATCGCGCTCCCCCTCGACTTCGCTGCCGTCGTCGTTCACATAGCGACACCTAGGTCTCGCCGTGAGTGCCGCCAACGATTCTTCCAATTTCTAGGTGCGATCCTCATACAATTCCAATCGCGTGCGTTGCTCATCCCTTTCCCGACATAACTCCTCCCTCTCTTGAATCCAATCATCAGAGGATCGAGCCATACTCCGAGTTTCGACCATGCGCAGATTCGGCACTGAAGCGTGATTTTTCAGGGCACCAAATCGGTGCTCTGATACCAGTGATAGCACTGGTAAAACAGAGAGTAAGAAGAACAACAAATGCTAGAGAAGAACCACCAGAATCAAAGTGATTCTGATGAGAAAAGCTATTATTCCTTGTTAGAACAAAATAGAGAAACATAGGAAGATACAACTGAATCGCCAACCGATTCAGAACTGATTTGCCAATCAAATCAGTTTGCCAAACTAACTATTTCTCTAACTGCCTCTGAAGTATCACTACTTCCTTATTTATACTAGTATTCACCTAATTGCCAGCTCAGCAATATTCAGTTAGGCACAGGGGCATTCCCCTGACGCCTCTGATACACCTTTGTTATGAAAGGTCTTCCCTTCTTAGTAAACCTATCACTCACCAGTTAATCATCTACAAGCACCTCCGATTAAGAACTGAGAATTCCAAAATAAAAAGTTGTTCATCAAGGATTAAAACTTCAAGCATTTAATAACCAAACACTTCTGCTATCGGTACAAAAATAAGAGCATTCATACTAAACAGGCTCAGCTAAGCAATTAAACAAGATCAAATTTACATCAGCCAAGACAATGTAAAGTCCAAGCAAATGTGTTGTGTGATGAAAGACATAAAACAATAACAGACTGAAATTTTTTGGGAATTTATCATCAAAAACATAATCATGTCCATATTCACCCAACCAAGTCCAGAACAGGGTATAAGAATTTTCAAATTATTGCAAATTAACAAAAGAGATTGTTTGAGGTTTCCGTCTCAATAATATAATTTTGCGAAAGGACCATTTACTTTACTTTGGTACTAATGAGGTTTCGGTCCTTCAAAGACCAACCCTTCATGGAATATAGGATCATTTACTTTTGATGAATAAAAGCTATGGGGACCAAAACCCGAAATCCCAAATAACAGAAAAATATAAGGAGTAACGCTCAATGGTAGGAACTAAAACTCAAATTAGTGGAAGCAGTGGAGACAAAAATATTATTTAAAGCAAAACACTCACATCATGTAGGTGATGTTATCATTAGAACAATTTGTGGAAAAGTAAAAATAACCAGTTTAGATTCAACAACCAACAATTCTGACCTATGATATGATCTTCTATGCATTGGAAGGCTGTTTCCAAACAATGACGATTTTGGGCCATAATAACTTCATTATCTGGCATGAATGAGAAGTTCCTGATGATATTTGACGCAGCAACAGCACATTGCTGTTTTTCTGCTCGCCCTTCGTCATCTAAATTAAATAGACCATCTTCATCAAACCACAACTCTGAAAAATGAGATTTTGTTGCACCGCTCTGCTGTGTTGATTCTGTACCAGCAGAGGCAGATCCTAGGCTGCATTAAGAGCATAATCCTGCAATGAGTTTCATTCTTGCTACCCACTCCTATCCCCATTGTAAAATGAAAACCAAAAAAATAAAACAAAGATGAGATTCGAGGTTTACCCTGGACGGTGGAGAGTAGCAGTTGAGCCCAAGGCCTGATACTGATTACCAAATCCAGTTGCAACAGAATTAGCGCCTAATGTCCTGAGCCTTGATTTCTTTACTAGCTCCTTTGGGAGCCCTACGTCACGCCAGTCATCTATCTGTGTTCAATTTAATTATTATGACAATAACATGTCAAAGTATTAACGTGTGTGATAACAAATAGAGGAATAACTTCAAATTTTATTATATACAACAAAAGAAAATGCAAAGGCAAAGCTAGCAGCACGTACAACTTGAAGAAGAGCATCGAGCAAACCGGGAATTTTGGCAAGGGGAGTTGCATCCCTGCGCATATCATCCTTTTCTTTAAAGGAGAGCAATGTAAGAGTATTCAACGCCCACGTCAGCTCACTCTTCAGACCACTTTGAAGAGCCAGAACTATTCTTTTGTTGTTTTGATCTGTAAATACAATAACAGAGATTTGAAAGTTTGAACAGTACAACATGCATCAATAACATCACAATAATGCATTAATAATACCAATAGTCTTCAAACTAAGTGCTCCATCAAGTAACTAATTGCTTGTTTGCCTAAATTGATGCCCTTATTCCTTTTAATTGTAGTGTTAGAATAAGCTGTTTTTAGGATTATGACAACAAAAGGAGTTTTTTGTGCTAAATTAAAAAAAAAATGTGTTTCTTAGTTAAAGAGAAAAATTATCAATGGAAAAAAAGGAAGCTGTGAACTAACCGGCAAAAGAGTTGTGAACGTGAAGGGAAGGACCGAGCAATGTTGATGGGGCCGCCGAATCAGCAGCGGCTAATGCGGCGGCAGCTGCACTGTTGTTACCGCTGCCGAATGGACGGCCTCTCTTTGCCGGTGGCGCCGACCCACCACCGGCACCTCCACCGGACTTGCCCTGCTCCCTCTTCTGCATCTCTTCTCTCTCTCTCTCAGGGATTTCTTTCGAGACTGCGATGCGATTTCGATATGGTTGGGTCTTACTTAGCTGGGCTTCTTTTCAGACCGCAACTTGATACCATTCAGCCCAAAACAATTCTAGTCCTATATATTAAACTTTTGGGTTATGGACCAAAAAAAACTTTTGGGTATTAAAGTGTTATTATTTTTATTTTTATAGAGTCATTTGTATTCATTTTTTTCATAAAGTTTTTTATAAATTTTTTAGTTAAATATATTTTTAGTCTCTAACTTATACCATATAATTTAAAATAGTCCTTATACATGACTAAATTCAAATTCTATAATGATGATGCATGGTACTCGGTGATAAATAAAAAACATATATATATGTGTGTGTGTGTGTATGTATGTGTATCAATGATTGAATTATTTTCTCAAAAGAGATGAAAACAAGCTTTTAAATGAGTTTTTGCCCAGTTTTGGCGTTAAGCACAGGTTTTTGGTGCTAAGCATCGTTAAGTTTGCCTTAGACTGCCTTTGGTGGCTCTAAGCACCATATTTTAGCGCTAAGCGCCAAGCTTGCTTCAGCCTTCGGTTTTCTTTGGCGCTAAATTCCAAAATGTGGCGCTAAGCGCCAAGCTCTTCTCCAACCTTCATTTTTCATTCCAACTTGGTTTTTTCCTAACTTCCTTTCCTACATCAAAAATAAAAGATTAAACATAAAATATATAATATTTGCACAATTTCTATACTTTAACTAAGTATTTAAGAAATTAGTCAATTGGGGATAAAATTGATCAATAAGTCAAGCATACAAATCAAATAAGTGCTAAAAAATAATATCCAAATATACGTAAAAATGACACTTACTAGTCGGGGCCGATGCTAATTTTGGACTCGAAAATAATCCATTTTTGTCGTGTTATGCGCGAGCTCATTACTCAAATGTTAAGGAATTTCGTTCCTCTTCGATTATTGGTCATGTTGGCTTCCTCAGAATATATATTTGCAATACCAGTTTGTTTTTTACATGTATGTGTCATTATATTTGTGAATACATGTGACACTTCTAATTCTATCAGTGTCCGAAGACCTTTCAAATAAATCTGGTCAGTTTCTTAAGTCCATTGCCTATTCCTAACTGATAATAATAAAACCACACAAGAAAGGGGGTTTGAATTGTGTGTGTGATTTTTAAGCTTCTTTTCGCAAAATAACAGTTATAAGTTCAAAAATGTTTGTTAAAGAAGTGCAGCAGAAATAATCCTACAACTGAACAATAAAGCATACACGATGTTTATCCTGGTTCACCCCCTTAATCGACAGGGCTACGTCCAGTCCTTGGCTTAACCAAGATTTCCACTATTTAATCAAAATAGTACAAGTGTTCTCAGGGACTTCTCCCAGTATTCTTAGGACTACTCCTTTACAAGTATTCTAGCAGGACTTCTCCTTTTTCGAGTGTTAGACAGGACTCCTCCCAGTTCTTTTACAAGAAGACTTGGTTTCTACAAAATCTCTTCAGTAAGAGTGGGTAGAAAATGTGAAGAACAGGATTCAGAGATAATGGACATGTTGGTTCTCTGAAGGGCTTGTGTGAGAAAGGATAAGAGTTTTTCACTCTGTAAAGAACTTCACACTGGTTGGCGACAGTACTCAGATAATAGATAAGTTGAGATTGCTGAGTGTTTTGGCTTAAAGCTGTTTGATCGTAGATAATAAACTTGGAAAGTTTGAATGCTTTGATTGTGTAAAAGTCGCCAAGTTGAAACTGATGCTAAGTCCACTATTTATATCTTCAGTAGGATGTTTACTGGAAGCTTTGCTGAAGATCTTCAAAATAGTTCCGTTTGAATTTCTGCTTGATTGTGAGTAACGGATACTTCTGCATCTGCTGCTGCAATCTTCCAGATAATGAATGTTTCTTCAACGACGGAAGACGATATCGTCTGGTGATGCATTTTACCTTGAGCCATAGCTTCTGCAATCAATGCTCATGCCTTACAGCTAATTGAGTCATTAATGTTCTGACCAGAATATTTGAATTTGACCGTTGAGGAGATACGATGATCGGAAAGCATCGCCGCTAATTCAGTAAAAGCAGCTTGAATTAAGGAATGTCAGAGGATTTGAATCTTCAGGGAATGAGGCGCTTAATTCTGTCCCTTTCGCCATTAATGCTCTGAGGAGCCAAGAGGTGCTTGACATCTCATCTTTAGGTTGAACAAACGATTACATCCTGATATTACTTTTGCACGAGTCTTCAATTATTGCTTTAGTCAACCCAACATTCTTCGTATAAATACACCCAGTGACTGATCAACCAGACGTTCATCATAGGCGGACGGACTCTCTCAGGTGGCAGACTGATTCATAAAGGCAGTGACCAGATGGATTTCTCTATTGTCCTTTACTTGAATATCTGCTTTTGATAATGCTTTGTCGAGGTCCACGCAGTGTATCTCCAAGTAACAAATGTTCCTGAACATGAAACCTGTTAAGAAGTTAGCAACACTTAGCGAAATTGTTATTTATCAAAATATAGTAACTCATTAAATTATTTGATTCTAACACTAACTAGGTTTGGGGAGACATTGTTATGGATTTCATCGTTGGACTTCCATTGTCTAAGAATTACTTTGTTATCTCAATCTTTAATGACCGCCTCTCTATGCATCATTTCGGCTTAAATGTTGTGACTTTGTTTTGGTCAAACTATAGCCATGCCTCAACACTTCCCGAGACTTCAGTGCAATGTGTTGCTTTCGTCGTTTTAAAATCTTGAAGCGCATTGATATTGTGGCTTATTAGTTAGTGTAACGCCCCAATTTCCATGAGTAATCGATTACCAGAAGATAGTAATCGATTACCACATCCAGGTAATTGATTACATGTTTGAATTTTTTAATTCAAACTGCAACGACATGTAGTAATAGATTACCATGATAATGTAATCGATTACCAGGTCGATAGATGTGTTGTTTCATGAACCAATGTGTCTCAAAATATTTGGAAAGCTTTGTGATGGTTCATGGACGACATCTAGTGCCTATAAATAGTCCTTTGATACTTAGAAACGAACAATGACTTGGGCTATAACTTTCATAATCATTAAATGAAGGTGCAAGAAACACACAAGAAAGGGGGGATTGAATTGTGTGACTCATTTTATATTTTCTTTCTTTTATCTTGGACAATTAATTTTTATATTAATTTAGCAATACTGATCCACACAATATTTACATATGCATGCAGCGGAAATATAACATAACTATAAATGTAAAGCACACATAAATTTTATCCTGGTTCACCCCCATAATTGACAGGGCTACGTCCAGTCCTTGGCTTCACCAAGATTTTCCACTATTTAAACAAATAGTACAAGTATTATCAGGGACTTCTCCCAACAAGTATTTTAAGGACTTCTCCTAACAAGTATTCGCAGGACTTCTCCTATCAAGTATTTGAAGGACTTCTCCTTACAAGTATTATCAGGACTTCTCCTTACAAGTATTATCAGGACTTCTCCTTACAAGTATTCTACAGGACTTCTCCTGACACCTTTTTCAAGGGTTGGCTTCTCTACATGGTTCTCTTCTTAATAAGAGTGGGTAAAGGAAATTAAGCTCGGTTTACAGAGAGGATAGGAGTTTGGGTTCTCTGTTTTTGGAGGATGTGTGAGTTGGGAAAGATGAGAGTGATACTCTATGAATTTTCTCACACAGAAGCTCATATACTCAGGTAGAGGTAGGCTTGAAGCATGCTGAGTATGAACCAAGGTGTCTTGGCTCTTGGGACAGACTTAGTTGGAATATGGAAGTTTAAGTCTAAGTTGCCCAGCTATTTCGGAGGCAGGGTTTTCAATTTATATCTTCAGTTGCTTCTTCTTCTTCAGAACGAGAGAAAACCTGTCCGAAGAGCTTCTTCCTCTCTGAGCTGCACATAACGGCTAGTTCTGCATCTCTCAGCAGGTGTAAGACATGATCTGAGATCTTTCAGCAGGCGTAAGACATGATTTGAGAATCATTGATTCGTCTGGGTTGATGTCGTCTGGCTCCATGCTGAGCAAGTAGCTTTGAGCTATGTCTTCAGTATTTAATGCGTGAAGAACCAGCTGTGAAGTTTGTTTTGACCATTTTACCCCAGTGCTTGCCAGCTAACACTCATCACATGCTTTGGTCAGATATTTGAATTTCGACCGTTGAGAGTGTACGATGCTCAGAGATTCTTGCCGTTGATTCCGCGATGTCAGCTTGATTTGAGGGAAAGTAGAATATCAGTGGGGCCGAGGAATATTGTATTAATTGTGTCCCTTTCTACTTTCTGCCGCAGCCAGTACATTAATAAATATGTAGACGAGGTAGGAGTCTTTTGATCCAAGAAGTAATTACTCAAGATGAGGAGAATAAATTCTTTAATACTTCTGATAACCTGATATCCTCGAAAAGCACATTTCTTGATCTTTGTACCTTTGATGCACTTGACGCTTGAGCGGACAGATTCTTCCTTAGTAGATTGACAGACGTAGTCTCCTTTCAGCGCTTGAGGTTCCGCTGCAGAGTAGTTTGTATTGACGGACGAACTTTTCTTCATTCAGTTCTTCTTAACTATTGAAATCTTCTTGGCTTGTAGAAGACTGAATCTTTTCTTTTGATTCCATTGAAGATTTCCATCTGAGGGAGTTGATTCACAACTTCTTTTTATGATGCTAGAGAAACTTCGAGGCCGAAGGTGTTTCTTCATGGATTATCATGCTCTTTCAGCTTTCGATAGAGCAGTCATCTTTTGATTACTGTAGGCTTAAGTGGCAGACTGCTTTGTCTTCTTGAGATAGGCTTTGACTTGAGCGAGCAGACTTTGGTGAAGTGTCCTCATGAGAGAATGTTGAATGTTGTTGCCGCTTTAGCTCTCTTAAATCACCAGACTGTCTTCGTAGATCTTTGACAGTGTTTTCTTCAAGGTGACCGGACGAACTCCTCTGATGGACTGATTTTCTTGATGATGCTTTGAAGTTCATTCAGTCCTTTTTGAGATAGTTATTCCTGTATATGAGAGTTTTCACTGTGTTAGGAAATCTAGTTTAAACAATATTAAACCTTAAAGAAATTGTTAATTATCAAAACATAATTATTCATTTAATTGTTTGAATCTAACATTAAAGTCATCATTCTGAGTTTCTGCTCTTACATTTTCATAAGAACACTCATGCTGTTCAACATTTGAGAAACTCTGAATAATTGAGCCTTCATTGTAATTGCCTGAAGCATACAAACTAAGACCAATCCAACTAGATAAAAGGATTGCATCAGCCATAGCAAAAGCTTCTTCTTCATCTTGAATCGGTTTGATTCATTCACCGTAGTGTTAGGTGGTTGTGGAAAAGGTCCTTTGAATCGGTTTGATTCAAAGTCCGTCGTAGTGTTCGATTTCATCAGTTGGTGGTTTGCCTTCTAAGGTTTGACAAGAGTTCTTAAGGTCCTTGGTGTAAGTGCTTGTAAGAAATCTTGATCATAGTGGATAAATCCTCAAGGGTTCTTGAGGGACTGGACGTAGCCTTCGGTGGATTGAAGGTGAACCAGGATAAAATCTGTGTGCAAATTCTCTCAACCTTTATCTTTTACTTTCAGCAAGTTCTTATTCCGCTGCATTCACAATCAACAATTGTGATTATCATTATCTTGAAAGTAATTGAGTTTTGTCAAGGCGAAAATTGAGAGAACCTAATTCACCCCCTCTTAGATTTCTATCTACACTTACAAACAAGAATCGAACAAGATACAGGGATTTCTAGAGAAGTGTTTAAGCTTCAGAGCTTTCTTTGAAGTAAGGAAAAGTATAAGGATTCAGAGAAAACTAAAATTGAAGTACAACTATAAACCTTGTATTTATAGTGTGAAGAAACTGACTCTCTGACAATCATTTAATGAAAATGGTCAACAAAAACGATGGTCATTAATGCTCATTAATGAACCTGACATCTATTCAAAGTCAACAAAAACGGAAGTTTATCATTTCCAAGGCATCTGACACTTATCTCTTAAGGTCAACAATAGCGGCTTGACCAGACCAGGTAATATGAACACAAAACCGACTTAATCAATCATTAGGACTAGTCTGCCAACTAACTAGTCTACCAACTAATAACCAAACGATCTCTACCAAAGGATCTCTACCAAACGATATCTACCAAACGATATCTGCCAAATGATATCTACCAAACAATATCTACCTTCTCTCCAAAACGTCACCATTTCAATCAAGATTTAACCGACACAAAGTTCAACACACAAATCACACATTTTAACGTGAACAAAGTTCAATATATCAACTAAGACTAACTCGAATTACTGGGTAATTCAAAACTAAGTATAATCATTATACTTCAAAAGATCCAAACTATAATTACGAGAGTTACAGGGACTAAATGTAACACACAAAAATTGAGGGTCTTATAATACCACCCCCCTTAAAAAGAGTTTCGTCCCTGAAACTCGACGTAAAAGATGAAAAGAGAAAATTAACTCAGGGTAAGGTTCCCTTGTCTTATCCCTCGGAAACATCGCTCCTGTCTCTAGTTTCTCCTCCAACAATTGTGTAAACCCAACCACTGGTAAGAGGACACTTCTCTTATACCGCATTCATCACTCCTTTTACTTTTGGAGTCCGGAAATTTCTTGCAGTATGCCCTGGTTTGTTACAGTTCCAATAATTACCCTTCTCGGAGCAAGCACCAACATAATGTCTCTTCTGATTACACTTGAAGCATACTACCGTTTCTAGTAGCTTCCCCTGAACTTCCAAATTTCCTCTAGTAGATTGGTCTGTTTTATTAGTGTATTTCTCGGTTTGAGGATGTCGATATGGCTCCTTGCCCTTGTCACTCTTTCCTGGGTGAGTCCTGGCTGGTCCTCCCTTTCCTTGTTGCTTAGACATACAAGAGTCAATAGCCTCAATACCTTTAGCTTTCTCTACTAACTGCTGGTAGCGAACGATCCCTAAGGGTTGAACAGACCTCTTAATCTCATAGTTCAATCCATCAATGAAACGTTCACACATGAACTCTTCATCTATCTCGTTTCTGAAAAATCTGTAACATCTAGCAGACGATTCCAATTTTGCAACAAACTCCGCCACTGACATGCCTCTCTATCTCAGCTCTGTAAACTCCTTCTCCTTAGAAACTCTTGCACTCTTAGGAAAATATTTCCCCAAAAATTCCCTCTTGAAGGATTCCCAAGTGATAGCCTGGAAATCAGCTTCCATCATAGCCTTGGCACCATTCCACCAATGCTCAGCTTCTCCAGATAATAAGTACGCTGCATAGCTCACTCTGATTGCAGCAGGGGTATTCAGAAAAGTGTAGATTTTCTCCATCTCCTACAGCCATAAGTCATCCTCTTCTGAATCATAGCCTCCAGAAAACTTAGGAGGATCCTGCTTCTTAAAATCATGCAAACCCTTTATCTAAGTAGAAGCTTGCACTCTCTCTCAGCTTTCTGAGTTTGTGCAGCAGTAGTTACAGCAGCTCAATTAGCATCTTCCTCCGCACGAGCAGCGGCAAGATTCGCTTGATGTGTCATCAACGTAGTCAAATTGGTAATGGCAGCAGCCATTTGATTCATCGCGTCTTGATTAGTCATTTCCGTACTCTGACTTGTTAATCTCTTACTTCTGTTATAAGTACAGTCGACAGTTTAAATCCAGAGACAAAAATAGCAGGAGAAAAACGTCTTGGTCAATCAAACATAACTAGACTGTTCAGTCAAGGAACAATGTCAAGCATATCAAAACAATAAACACTTACGTCACACAATATTCTTCTTTCGGTTGACACCCCATCAATCGATTTTAGAATACAATAACTATCCAACAGCTCTGGTTATCTCAACCATCGCTCTGATACCAAAAATGTAACAACCCGATTTTTGACGTCGAGTGTCACATAGTAACCATGTGGAATTAACATTTAAAATTCAAGCCTTTCAAAAACATCTCAAGTTTCCAAATCGTTTGTCTCTCATGATAATACATAGTGTAGCCCATAATCATAAGATTTATACATGAACAGAAATAAGATGTTATTGAAAATATATAGTTTGCACAACATGTGCTTCTAATTACAAAAAGTGTATCCTATGGCGGATAACAAAAAAAATAAGAGCTTCAGCCTCCAAGCTTCAAAAGTCGTCCTCGTCCTCGTCTTCCTCTTACACTTCATCAGACGAATCCTCAATTATGCTCATGTGTCAGAAAGTGCCAAGAATGAAGAAAACACAAACAAAAAGGGGTTAGCTCTAAGCAGATGAAATCAATGAGTATAGAGATGAAGCAGACGATAAAAATGAATAAGCAGAGTGTACGAAACAAAGAATCATAAGTCTCAACCACGACAGTAGCGGACAATCACAATTTCCGTAACCAATACACAATCAAATGCTTAAGTCCTCAATAGCTATATGCATAACCTTTGGCCAAAATATTATTCCAAGGGAACCCCGGACAATCACGTGGCAAAATCATCCACCCCATTGTCCTCAAGCATGGTCACGTGGCAATTACAGTCCACCCCACCAGCCCTTAACGGTCACGTGGCAATTACGGTCCACCCCACCGGCTCCTCTACAGTCTCGTGGCAATACCTTCCACCCCACTGTCTTCATCCTAAAGATGTACAGGCCATAACAAACCACAAGGACCTATGGATAAAAAATCCCATAAAACATCCAATTCATTCAATCTCAACAATCTCATAAGCATTCTCATCACAATATAGCATAATCACAGTATCCAGATTGAATTCATGACAAACGCTAGCAATATCCTCAAACAGAGTCATAAAGCATCATAACGACATAATACTAAGACATGAGTTACCCTTAGCTTCTCGTAGGTTGCATGCACTTGAATCTTCAACCTTTTTTGATTCGAACATAGCTAGAAGAAATGAACTCTGAACAAGAACCGAACAAGATACAGGGATTTCTAGAGAAGTGTTTAAGCTTCAAAGCTTTATTTGAAGTAAGGAAAAGTATAAGGATTCAGAGAAAAATAAAATTGAAGTACAACTATAAACCTTGTATTTATAGTGTGAAGAAACCGACTCTCTGACAACCATTTAATGAAAAGTGGTCAACAAAAATGGTGGTCATTAATGCTCATTAATGAACCTGATATCTATTCAAAGTCAACAAAAATGTAATTTTATCATTTCCAAGGCATCTGACACTTATCTCTTAAGGTCAACAATATCGGTTTGACCAGACCAAGCAATATGAACACAAAACCGACTTAATCAATCATTAGGACTAGTCTGCCAACTAATAACCAAACGATCTCTACCAAATGATCTCTACCAAATGATAACTACCAAATGATATCTACCAAACGATATCTACCTAACGATATCTACCGAATGATATCTATCAAATGATATCTGCCTTCTCTCCAAAACGTCACCATTTCAATCAAGACTTAACCGACACAAAGTTCAACACACAAATCACACGTTTTAACGTGAACAAAGTTCAATATATAAACTAAGACTAACTCTAATTACTGGGTAATTCAAAACTAAGTATAATCATTATACTTCAAAAGATCCAAATTATAATTACGAGAGTTACAGGGACTAAATGTAACACACACAAATTGAGGGTCTTACAAGGAACGGTCAAGGTTTTCCTATACACTTTGTTGACGCTGTCTCTTTTATATCACCATGTCAAACACATGCTACTCTTTCTCTTCGTGATTTATTGCTAGTCCCTTCAATCACTAAAAATATTTCAGTGTTAGTCGGTTTGCTAGGGATAATCATGTTAAATTTGAGTTTGATCATTCTCGTTGTCTTGTCATATCTCAGGTCAATGGTGATATTCTTCTTCAAGGGACTGTTGGGGATGATGGTCTCTATTATTTTGATGGCATGCATGCTTCCAAGTTCTTCAAGAACAAGTCTTCTATCATGCCAGCTCCACCTTCCTCCATTTTTCATTCACCTAAAACACATGTAACCACAAGCACAAATAGTTCACTAGTAGGGCCCACCTCCTATGACCTTTGGCATCATCGTCTGGATCACCCTACTCATGAAATTTACATTTTTTCTATCTATATGTAATGTTTCAATTCCTTCTCGAGCTATTTCTCGTGTTTGTAGTGCATGTTGTACTGGCAAGTCTCATAGATTGTCCTCTTCTCAATCAAATGCAGTTTATTCTCAACCTGTAGAACTTGTGTTTTCTGACTTATGAGGTCCATCCTCCATTGAATCTTCTACTGGTTATTCTTATTTCCTTACCTGTGTTGATGCATACACACGTTATACGTGGATTTTTCCTTTAAAGAATAAATCTGAAACCTATGCTACTTTTCTTCAATTTCAAACCATGATTGAATTACAATTAAATCTCAAAATCAAAACTGTTCAAACTAATGGAGGTACTAAATTTAAACCCCTCAGTTCTCATTTTTCTCAGTCTGACTTGCCCCCACACCCATCATCAAAATGGCAGTGTGGAACGCAAGCACAGACATGTGGTTCAAACTGGTCTTACTTTGATTGCCCAAGCCAAAATTCCACATACGTACTGGGACCATGCTTTTCTCACTGCCACATTTCTCATAAATCGATTTCCCACCTCTGTCTTAGGTAATGTTAGTCCTTACTTTAAACTTCACAATGTCCACGCAGATTACAAATTCTTAAAAGCCTTTGGGTGTGCTTGCTATCCTTTTCTTCGTCCTTATAATGTGTCCAAAATTCAGTTCAGGTCTCGAGAGTGTGTCTTCCTTGGTTATTCCCTCGCTCACAGAGGTTATAAGTGTTTGGATGCGAGTGGGAAAAATTTTGTGTCGAATGATGTTATCTTCAACAAGTACCGTTACCCATACACTGAGATATTCCACAGCTCCCATTCCCCTACCCCCATGGAAGCATCTTCTCTAACATCATTTATTCCATGGTAGGATGTACCTTCACATCAAGGGGTGCAGTAACCTCTACCTGTTCTTCTCTCACATCATTTATTCCATGGTATGTTGTAGATGTGAAGAAGGTCTTGCTCTTGACCCTGGCTGAGGTTTTGATGACGACAAACTCGTGAACAAAAAGAAGAAAAGAAGACTTAGAAGAACCAGTGCAACATGTCTCAAGAAATCTCAAGGGTTCAAGCCTTAACTAAGTCTTACATATTTAGGTAAGTTATGCTTCTAAAGTCTCTTTAAGTATGAAGGCTCAAAAATAAAACTAACATATTGAGTTTAACCTTTTTCATAAGATAAAAGTGATAGAAAAAATCAAGTTGAACTTAAAGTTTCACTTTCTAGAAAATGGACTTGAGTGTAATCGATTACCTTTATGGTGGAATCGATTACACAAAGGCAAGTAATCGGTTACAGCTTGCTTGTAATCGATTACATGTTTGAATTTGAAATTCAAACAACAACGGTCACCTAGTGTAATCGATTACCTAAGTATTGTAATCGATTACATGCTCGACTAGTTGCATTATTTCATGAACCATTGTGTCTCAAAACGTTTGGGAAGCATTGTGTTGGTTCATGGATGATCTCTTATGCCTATAAATAGTCCATTTGTGTTCAGAAACGAAATAAGACTCATAAGACTCATATATGCACAATTAACACTCTTTCATATACAAAAACATTTGTTCTACAACTTTCAAGAGTCAATATTCTGAGTTTCTTGTTCTTCATTGTCAAAAGAACACTCATGCTGTTCAACTATTGAAGAACTCAGAATAAGAAAGAGCCTTCATATGAAAAGTGCCTAAAATCATAACTTCTATATTCAATCCATTATATGTTAGAGGATTGAATCATCCGGTTAGATATTCTTCTTCATCTTCATTCTGGTTGAGTGAAAGATTCACCGTAGGGTTCGGTGAAGGTTGGTTGTCTGAAAGTGGTTTTCTTTCAGGTTTTGAAAATGGTGTGCTTTCAGGTTGTTGATAGAAATTCTTAAAGTCCTTGGTGTAAGCACTTGTAAGAAGTTTTTATCAATAGTGGAAAAATCTTCAAGGGGTTTCTTGAGGGACTGGACGTAGCCTTCGGTGGGTTGAAGGTGAACCAGGATAAATTCTATGTGTGATTTCTCCTAACCCTTATCTTTAATTTCAAGCAACGTTTATTTCCGCTTCATTCACAATCGTCATTTGTGAACACCTTTATCTTGAAAGTAACAAGTTTTGTTAAGGCGAAAATCGTGCAAACCTGATATGTGAACGCAGAATATAGGCTCTTGAAAGTTTAAGAACAATGCCTAAAATGAATATGAAAGAATTGTTCAAGTGTGTTTTTGGCCTATGTCATATATTATTCGTTTCTGGACTCAAATTGACTATTTATAGGCATAAGGGATCATCCATGAACCAACACAGCCCTTCCCAAACGATTTGGGACACAATGGTTCATAAATAATGCAACTTGTCGAGCATGTAATCAATTACAATACTTAGGTAATCAATTACACTAAGTGACGGTTGCTGTTTGAATTTCAAATTCAAACATGTAATCGATTACAAGCAAGCTGTAATCGATTACTTGCCTTTGTGTAATCGATTACCTTAAGGGTGTAATCGATTACACTCAAGTCAATTTTCCAGAAAATGAAACTTTAAGATTACCTTGAGTTTTTCTACCACTTTTAACTTATGAAAAGGTTAAAATCAAATACTTTTAGATGTCTTAGAGCCTTTATGCTAAAAGAAGCCTTGGAAGCATAACTTACCTAATTACATAAGACTTAGTTAATCTTGAACCCTTGAGATTGCTTGAGAATTGTTGCACTGGTTCTTCTAAGTCTTCTTTTCTTCTTTTTTGTTCACGAGTTTGACGTCATCAAAACCTCATCCAGGGTCAAGAGCAAGACCTTCTTCACAATCTCCCCCTTTTTGATGATGGCAAACACATGCTTTAGTCTTTGAAGATCATCATGTTGTTTTTGTCAGAACTCCTCCTGTCGGATGCAACTCCCTCTTTTTGTTCCACTTGTAGCATTCCTGTAAATGATCTTTACAAGCACAGGACCTTTCTCCCCCTTTTGACTTCATCAAAAAGAAGAAAAGGCCAAGAAATATACTATACAGGCTAACAAGTAATATAAGCGTTGAAAACATAGAAAGTAGGGGTAAACAATTTTAAATAACACACATCACAACTAGTGAAAATATATGAACCCAAAGTGCGTAATTAAATAAGCAAGCATCATCCAAACACAAACATCCAAAAGTTATATCTAAGATATTACAACCCAGAAATGTAAATAGTCATGATACGAATAAACAAATGTCTAGAGGTCATGAGAGAGATCAAAGAAATGGAGAGGAGAACGAGTCATCTGGTCGACACGGAGGCTCAGACTATCCATATCAGCCCTCAGAGTAGTGTACATAGACTCAACTCTTCCCTCCAGGTGATCAAAACGGTCATTAATAAACTTCTGCATACCATCCCTCATGCTGTCAATATGTGCAAGTATAAGCTGAGTGGAAGAATCACTACCAGCAGAGGAAGATGGAATGTTCTCAGAGGAAGGAGGAAAGAAAGCTGCAGGGGCAGGAGGCGATGTAATATCTTATCCCACGTCTGATTTATGCCTGAAATTTCCATCAAGATCCCGGAATATCCCCATCTTGTTCAATATCTCCATGTCAATCTTCTGAGACTTGACATCCATGACCTGAGCATATTCTCCACTAGTGGAGACCCCATATTTTTTCAAAATAAGAGAAATCACGGGAGCATAGGGAAGAGGACCAGTTCTATCCTTATGTATCAGCATATGTGTCATCACCAAATAAGCCCAGTTAATAGTCTCACCATTCTTCATTCCATAAAGAATTTGTAATTCTAAGTCACTAATCTGAGCATGATTAGAAGTTTGGGGCAAGATGACATAACTCAGCAAGTAGTGAAGCAATCGGTTTTCTACAGTGAGATACCCAACAGCAAGGGTATCCCTAGAACGGTTAGCCTCTAACCGTTGCTTCTTACTTTGAATTTGCTCCTCTGAGAAACGACAAAGTGACAGATAGAATGACTTTTTGTCATAATATTCCCAGGGACAAAGAATTTCAGGGCCGAGTTTTGCTCCTACATAAGGAATAGATAAACATGTTCTTATTTACTCTATAGTCATGGAAATATCAGTGCCTTTTACAGAAGTGCATATTTTACCGCCTCGCTTGACTAAGTTGCAGTAGAATACTTTCACAAGTTTGGGATAATACGTACCGGTAAAGCCAACAAATTCATCAAGCCCTTCATAGTCGAACGGTGATGGAAACAACAGTCTTGCGTCGAGGAAAGACTCCATGGCTCCATACTTAGGAGGAAGTATCGGTCTTTCGAGGAAATGAGCAAGGAATCGTTCCTTTTGTTCTTCAATCCCAAGAAGTCGAGATAGGTCGAGAGCATTCATCGAAGGGTTCTTGGAGCGGTGCCTTCGAGAAGAGGAGGAAGCCATAGTCGAAAATGTAGAAGAAGAAGGACTAGGGTTTCTGTTCGAATGATTTGGGGCTTTTTGATTCAGACCAATTCAACAACAATTGACAAGTTGAATTGAAGGAGGTCTGGATTTGGAGGAGGACCCACCAAAAATTCTTGAAAACGAACAAGAATTGAATGAGATATGAGGATATGAAGGTCTGGGTCGACGAACAAGAGAGATGAAGAGGGAGGGGCTGTAATCGATTAAAGAGGCAGACCAGATAGATATACTAATCGAACTGGTAATTGATTACAGTTAGTTGTGCAATCGATTACATGCGGTTTAAATTTGAATGCAAATTCAAATTTTGAATGGGTAATCGATTACATCACTTTGAGTAATCGATTACTCAAATTTTCCAAAAGAAACGTGGGCCAGAAAAACTTATGTTAATCAATTATAGGATATGTGTAATCAGTTACTTGAAAGATTTTTTAAGATCTGGACTACATTTTCCTATGTAATCGATTACTAGATATATGTAATCGATTACTGAAATAGAAAATCACATATAAAACTTATAAACAGATAATCAAACATGTAAGACACATAATCATACATCAGGTTCATCTAATATGCCTAACTCTCTTCTTATTTTAAAGAATGAATCTTTGGGAAGAGGCTTAGTAAATGTGTTAGCTAATTGATTATGAGTATCTACAAATGAAATTTCTATATCCTTTCTCATAACATGATTCTGAAGAAAGTGATGTCTAATATCAATGTGCTTCGTTCTAGAATGCATGATGGGATTTTTAGTCAGATTAATCACACTGGTATTGTCACACTTGATAGGGATACAACCCAGCTCTAAGCCATAATCTTTGAGTTGTTGTTTGAGCCATAACGTTTGTGCACAACAACTTCCTGCAGCAATATACTCTGCTTCTGCAGTACTTAGAGCAACATATGCCTGTTTCTTACATGACCAAGAAACAAGTGCATTTCCCAGTAAGTGACAAGTACCACTTGTACTTTTTCTCTCAGTTTTGCAACCAGCAAAATCTGAATCAGAATATCCAATCAAGTCACAAACACTCCTTTTGGGATACCACAAACCCACATTTGAAGTTCCTTTTAAATATTTGAAAATCCTTTTCACATAACTCAAATGAGATTCCTTAGGAGATGCTTGATATCTACTGAACATAATATCAGGTTTACTTGCTGTTAAATAAAGAAGAGATCCGATCATACCTCTGTATTTGGTAATGTCCACTTGAATCCCGGACTCATCTTGATCTAAATATGTATTTGACTCCATTGGCGTAGCTATGGCTTTGCAATCATCCAAATCATATTTCTTTAATAGCTCTTTGCAGAATTTGGATTGATTTATGAATATTCCATCTTTAGATTTCTTGATTTGCAATCCCAAAAAGAAGTTTAATTTTCCCATCATAGACATCTCAAATTCTTCTTGCATCATGTTAGAGAATTCCTAGCATAGAGATTCGTTAGTGGAACCAAAAATGACATCATCTACATAATTTTGAACTAATAACTTATTACCTTTGGTTTTCTTGATGAATAGGGTTGTATCAGCCTTACGCTTTTGAAATCCTTTTTCACAAAGGAATGTACTCAATCTGTCATACCATGCTCTTGGGGCTTTCTTGAGACCATAAAGAGCTTTCTTCAATTTGAAGACATGTGAAGGATGCTTAAGATCTTCAAATCCTGGTGGTTGCTTCACATATACCTCTTCTTGAATATATCCGTTTAGGAAAGAGCTTTTGACATCCATTTGATATAATTGAAAGTCTAAGGAGAAAGCATAAGCCAATAGAAGTCTTATGGCTTCCAATCGAGCAACTGGTGCATAGGTTTCATCAAAGTCAATTCCTTCTTCTTGATTATAACCTTGTGCTACCAGTCTTGCCTTATTTCTGACAATGATGCCATTTTCATCCAACTTATTTCTGAATACCCACTTTGTACCAATGACATGCTTGTCAACAGGCTTTGGAACCAATTCCCATACTTGATTTCTTTCAAATTGGTTCAATTGTTCTTGCATTGCTACTATCCAATACTCATCTTCTAAAGCATCATTGACCTCAGAAGGTTCTGTTTGTGAAACAAAAGCAATGTTCAAGACTGAATCATTCAAACGTAGTCTTGTTGAAACTCCTTTTGATATGTCACCTATGATGTTGTCAATGGGATGATCCCTGTGTGTTCTCCATTCTTTTGGCAACTCATAAGTGGCATCTTCAACTTGTTCAACCGGTTTTTGTTCTTGCTCCATTTGCTTTTGATGGTCATCCTTGATTATGTTTTCTTCCTCATCATAATCAGGAAAAGTAGTTTTATCTTCATTGGAGGAGTTAGACTCATCAAATGATACATGAATTGATTCTTCAACAACTAAAGTTTTCTTGTTGAAGACTCTATATGCTTTGCTTGTCAGAGAATATCCAAGGAATATACCTTCATCAGATTTTTCATCAAACTTATCAACAGAAAGGACTTGTCTACGATAAAAAATGGAGGAAGTAAAAATGAAAAAGAAAAGAGAAGAAGAAGCATACCAGTAGCGGAGAGGTTCGTAGCCACAGCTCCGAAGACAACATAATTATGGTCGGAGAAGAGGAAGTGCTATCATTGTCGAAGTCGGTGATCGGGACACCGTAGTTGTTCGAAGCCATTGAGAAAAAGGAGAGGGGTTTTGATTCCACAAAGGAAGTTAATGGGAAAAAAAGGGTAAAGGTTTATGAGAAGCAGAAGAGAAGGAGCAAAAATGGAGGATAGGGTGTGGAAAGGGAGAAAGAGTGGGTTTGAAGGCCTGTTTATAGTCATAGCATCGAAAGGGCGCGCGAAGACACGCGTCCCCTGGTTGGCTGACATTTCAAGTGGGGCTTATCAATGCTACAATAAATGCTAAGCGAAGGTTGAGTTTCTCGATAAAGTAAGAAGTTGGAAGGGTGAAACCTAAATGCTAGAGGCGACGTGTGAAGGCTTTGCTGAAGGTGCAAGAAACACACAAGAAAGGGGGGGGGGTTTGAATTGTGTGACCCATTTTTAAATTTCTTTTCTAAACATTTGTTTATTAATCATCCGTTAGAATTCATTTATTTTTCATTACAAGATATTCTATAAAGTAAGTAGGAATACACGAAATATTTGACAGTTATTTTAAAGTTAATTATTTGTTCTTCAAGATAATCTATTTATGAGAGTATGAACTAATGTGCAGAAAGGAAGCAGTAAAGCATGAAAGTAAAGCACACATAGTTTTTATCCTGGTTCACCCCCATAATCGACAGGGCTACATCCAGTCCTTAGCTTCACCAAGATTTTCACTATTTCAACAAATAGTACAAGTATTATCAGGGACTTCTCCCAACAAGTATTCTAAGGACTTCTCCTATCAAGTATTCGAAGGACTTCTCGTTACAAGTATTGTTAGGACTCCTCCTTACAAGTATTATCAGGACTTCTCCTTACAAGTATTATCAGGACTTCTCCTTACAAGTATTATACAGGACTTCTCGTGACACCTTTTACAGGATTTTCTTTTCTACAATATTCTCTTCTTGATAAGAGTGGGTAGAAGAAATGAAGCTTATAGAACAGAGAGATCATAAGCAAGCTGATCTCTTGTTCTAAGTTATGTGTGTGGAATATGATGAGAGTTAAACTCTATAAGGTTTCCACACACATAAGCAACTCAACTCAGGTTGGGATATAACTTGGAGTTTCCTGAGCTGAGACCAAGGTTGCCTTGGTCTTTGGACGAACTAGATTGAGATGTGTGCAATTTAGTTCTAGTCGCCAAGTTTCTACGGGAGCAGGGTTCTCTATATATATCTTCAGTTGAAGATCTTTGTTCATTCTCCTCAGCAGGAGTGAAAACCTGCCCGAAGTGCTTCGTCCTCTCCGGGAAGCACATAACGGCTAGTTCTGCATCTCTCAGCAGGCGTAAGTCATGATCAGAGGCTTTTCTGCAAGCGTAAGATATGATCTAGAAATCATCAGTTCGTATGGGTTGATGTCGTCTGGCTCCATGCTGAGCGAGTAGCCTTGAGCTAGTTTCTCTGTATATAATCTGTGAGGATACAGCGGTGGAGATTGTTTTGACCATTTTACCCCAGTTCTTGACAGCTAATACTCATCACGTGCCTTGGTCAGATTTTTGAATTTCGACCGTTGAGAGTGTACGATGCTCAGAGATTCTTGCCGTTGATTCCGCGATGTCAGCTTGATTTGAGGAAAAGCAGAGAAGCAGTGGGATCACGAAGTATTGGATTAATTGTGTCCCATCTTTCTTTTTGTGATTGCCAGAACTTTGATAATCGTGCAGACGAGGAAAGAAGTAATTATTCAAGAGAATAATTTCTTTAATACTTCTGTTGACTTGATATCCTCGAGAGATGTACTTATTGATCTTTGTATCTTTGGCGCGATTTATACTTTGGCAGACGGATTCTTCCATTGAGCTTTGGCAGACGCAGTCTCCATTAAACGCTTGACATTCCGTCATTGAATGATTTGTATTGCCAAACGAATTTCCTTCAGTCAGTTCTTCTTTAAGGAACAGAGCATTTTTGTCTTAAACAACTGAGTCCTTTCTTTCCATTTGTTTTTCATTGAAGTTCTCTATCTGAGGGTGTTAATTTATAACTCCTTTATATGATGCTAGAGAGACTTCGAGGCGGAAGGTGTTTCTTCATAGATTGCTACGCTTCTTTCACATAACAGTCTCCCAATTTGATCTTCGTAGATTTGGGTGGCGGACTGATTTAGCTGCTTCAAGTAAGCCATACAGATTTCCATTGAGTGATCATGAGAGAGAGAGAGAGGATGCTAGTCATTTGAAGCTGTTGGTTTATCTGTCTTGAGTCACCGGACAGTCTTGTACTTGAGTATCTTCCTTTCCTGCGCCATTGGACTATCTTATACATGAATGCTTTCCTGCGTATATCTTTGATGTTGTTTCTTTTGAGGTGACCGGACGAACTCTTCTGGCGAACTGATTCTCTTGATAAGGCTATGATGTTTATTCATTCCTTTCAGAGATGGTTATTCCTGTACATGATAATTTTCACTATGTTAGGAACTTCATCTTTGGCGTAATTAAATTCTAAAGAAATTGTTAATTATCAAAATATAATAGTTCATTTAATTATTTGATCTAACATTTGCCACTGTCACAGCTGTCAATGGATAGGAGTAGTTGTGAAATTCAGGCTTGGCGTCACGTGGAATAGCGATCTCGGGAAACGCAACTAATCATGAAAATAAGAAAGGATACTGTTAGTGCAGATAGCAACCTGAGAGGGGGGGTGAATCAGAGTTGCCCCGATTTTCGCCTTATTGAAAATGTTACTTTCAAGATAATGATGATCACGACACGATAGTTGTGATTGCAGTGGAATTGAGTATTGCTTGAAAGTAAAAGATGAAGGGAAGAGGAAATCACACACAGAGTTTTATCCTGGTTTACCTTCTATCCACTGAAGGCTACGTCCAGTCCCTCAAGAAAACCCCTTGAGGATTTTTCCAGTATTGATAAAAATCTCTTACAAGTTCTTAACCCAAGGACCCTAAGAATTTCTACCAATATCCTGTGAAAGCAAACCACTTTCAACAGCCCCTGAAAGCAAACCACTTTCAGTTCCTGAAGGCAAACCACCCTCAGACCTTGAAGGCTAAACCACCTTCAATCAACACCCTTAAAGTATACCACTTTCAGTGACAACAACCCTTCACCGAATACCACGGTGAAAACTCAATCTTACAGAAAGAGATGAAGAAGAGTTTACAATTGGCTGTATCAATCCTTTAACATACAAGTGGATTGATCATGATAATTTATGCTTTAAGGCTTTTAAGCATAATATGATTCTGAGTTCCTCAAGATATGAACAACAAAAGTGTTCTTATAAACATGAAGATCATGAACTCAGAATTTAGGCTCTTGAAGGTTTAAGTTCTAAAAGATGAACTAATTTTGACAAAGCTTTGGCCTAATGTTGTATTCTCATGTGTTGTTGTGTTCTGGACTCAAATGGACTTTATATAGGCAAGAGAAACGTCCTTGAACCATCACAACCCTTTCCAAAAGGTTTGGGACACAATGGTTCATGAAAAGATGTAACTTTTCGTTCTGGTAATCGATTACATCACTTAGTGTAATCGATTACACTAATAGCCGTTTCAGTTTGAATTTCAAATTCAAACATGTAATCGATTACAAGCAATGGGTAATCGATTACTTGCCTAGGTGTAATCGATTATCAGAAGGCTGAAATCGATTATACTGAAGTCCAATTTCCAGAAACTTGATCCTTTGAGATCGGCTTAAGGTTTTCTACTTCTTTTAAGTTATGAAAACACTTAGCTTGATTAGTTTAGGTGTTTTAAGAGCCTTTATGCTTTAATAGACCTTTAGAAGCATAACTCACCTAAACTAAGACTTCTAGGTATATGATAGACTTTGTAGCGCTGTTTCCTCTAAATCTTCTTTTCTTCTTTTTGTCGATGAGTTTGTCGTCATCAAAACCACAGCCAGGGTCAGGAGCAAGACCTTCTTCACAATCTCCCCCTTTTTGATGATGGCAAACACATTCTTGATACTTGAAGATCATATATGTATTTCTGTTGAAGAACTCCCCCTGTTTGATGTAATCTAGTATTTCTCCCCCTTTCTAATGTACTTGTTGAATTCCTGCATATGATCTTTAAGAGCACAGAACCTTTCTCCCCCTTTTGACTTCATCAAAAAGAAGAAAAGGCCAAAAAATACAGGCAAGCAACCAGACAAGTATAGAATTCGAAATAAAGCATAGGGTTATGGGGGTAAAGATGTAAAACAAGAATAAACCATAACCAGCACTTATATTATATATATATATGGAAGCAAATGCATAAGTTAGATATAGTAGAAGCATAACAAACATAGGTAGTAGAGTTGTTACAACAAAGGGGAACTCCTATTTGTGGAAATGGGGAAATCCTAATAGTAGTTATATAACTATATTGAGACAAAGGTCTGCAGAACTTATGCTTGACTAGAATCCTCAGAATTCTCAGAAGGGTCAAGATCCTGGAGACTCTCAATTTCCTTGCGCATGAAGGAGTGTACTGCCTCTATGCGATTTTCCACAAGCAGAAATCGAGATCGAATGGTATCTTCCAGTTGTCCCAACTTTTGAGAAAGACGAAGTGACAGATGTCCATTCGTTCAAGGATGACCTTGGTTTCCTGTGAGAAATTGGAAGGAATGGTATAAAATGGAGATAATCCAACCGATGCAGCATTTGTTTGGACATCTATGCGGTATCGAGGATGCAAAAAGGGATCATTGGAGGAATCCCTTCGAGGAGTATTGATTGGAGAGGAAACATTGGAAGGACGAGGAAGAGACCCCATGGCTATACAAGATTAGAAGACGAAGATAGGTTGTATATGGAAAGGTAGGAAAAAAGGCAAGAGACACATGCTGATTTTATAGAGAAAATCGTGTGTGTAATCGATTATGACAGTTAGAGTAATCGATTACAGCAGTTAAAAAATTTGAAAAAATTCAAATTTTGAATAGGTAATCGATTACAGCAGTTAGGGTAATCGATTACTTATAGATTTCTAATAGGCACGAGGACTGAGAGCAAGGATAATCGATTACAAGACCTATGGTAATCGATTACTAGGACATTTTTATAAGTTCTAGGCTCTAGAATCCTATGTAACACCTTCTTAAAAGAGTAATTAAGCAATAATCAATCTAAATGCATTTAATCATGTAACATCAAAAAGATTATGCAAATATCATGTTACTTTAAATGTCATGCTCATCTAATATGCCTAATTCTCTTCTTATCTTAAAGAATGAATCTTTAGGAAGAGGTTTAGTAAAGATATCTGCTAATTGATTATTAGTATCCACAAAAGAAATCTCAATGTCTTTCCTCATAACATGATCTCGAAGAAAATGATGTCTTATATCAATATGCTTAGTTTGAGAATGCATGATAGGATTTTTAGTGAGATTAATGGCACTTGTGTTGTCACATTTAATTGAAATGCAGCCCATCTCTAAGCCATAATCTTTGAGTTGTTGTTTGAGCCATAGAGTTTGTGCACAACAACTTCCTGTAGCAATGTATTCTGCTTCAGCAGTACTTAGAGCAACACATGCTTGTTTCTTACAAGACCAAGATACAAGGGCATTTCCTAACAAGTGACAAGTACCACTTGTACTCTTTCTTTCAGTTTTATAACCAGCATAATCAGAATCAGAATATCCAATCAAATCACAAACACTCCCTTTGGGATACCACAAACCAACATTTGTAGTTCCTCTCAAATATTTGAAAATCCGTTTGACGGAACTCAAATGTGATTCCCTAGGAGATGCTTGATATCTAGCACATAGACACACACTAAACATAATATCAGGTCTACTTGCAGTTAAGTATAGAAGAGATCCGATCATACCTCTATATTTAGTAATGTCTACTTGAACATCGGATTCATCTTGATCTAGATATGTGTTAGACCCCATTGGTGTGGCTATGGCTTTGCAATCATCCAAGTCATATTTCTTTAATAATTCCTTGCAAAACTTTGATTGATTGATGAATATTCCATCTTGTGATTGCTTAATTTGCAATCCAAGAAAGAAATTTAATTGTCCCATCATGGACATCTCAAATTTTTCTTGCATCATGTTAGAGAAATCCTTACAAAGAGATTCGTTAGTTGCACCAAAGATAATATCATCAACATAAATTTGAACTAATAAAGTATTACCTTTGGTTCTTTTGATGAACAAGGTTGTGTCAGCCTTACCCTTTTGGAATCCTTTGTCACACAAGAATGTGCTTAATCTATCATACCATGCACGAGGGGCTTGCTTAAGACCATAAAGTGCCTTCTTTAATCTGAAGACATGTGAAGGGAACTTTGGATCTTCATATCCTGGAGGTTGCTTCACATAGACTTCTTCTTGAATGTATTCGTTCAGGAAAGCACTTTTGACGTCCATTTGATATAATGGGAAATTTAGAGAGCAAGCATACGCCAATAGAAGTCTTATGGCTTCCAACCTTGCTACTGGTGCATAGGTTTCATCAAAATCTATGCCTTCTTCTTGATTATAACCTTGAGCAACTAACCTTGCTTTGTTCCTAACTATGATACCATTTTCATCTAACTTATTCCTAAATACCCACTTTGTTCCAATAACATGCTTATCACTAGGCTTAGGAACAAGTTCCCAAACTTGATTTCTTTCAAATTGGTTTAGTTCTTTTTGCATTGCTACAATCCAATACTCATCCTTCAGAGCATCATTTACTTTTGATGGTTCTATTTGAGAGACAAAGGCCATATTCAAAACTGAATCATTTAAGCGTAGCCTTGTAGAGACGCCTCTAGAAATATCACCAATGATATTATCAACTGGATGATTCCTATGGATTCTCCATTCCTTTGGAAGTTGATAAATATCATCTTCAATGTGCTCTTCTTGTATTGGATTATGATCTCTTTCCTTTTGAGAGTCTTCAGTGATAATGATATCTTCTTCTTCATTATTGATGAGTGGATTTTATATGATGTTTTTAGGCTATTTTTAGTCTTTTTATTTTATTATTTTTTAGTCTCATGTAGGTTTTTTATTGTTTTTATGTAGATTTTATATTTATTTTGCATTTTGCATGTAGATTAGATTTTATTAGATTTTATAGCTTTATTTTATATTTTTAGGAGTTTTTCTAGTTATTTTGTATTTTTAGGAAAAGCTGGTTTAGTTATCATTTTTGTCCAGGGACCAATATGTAAAGTTTCAGGAAGTCAGGGACCAAATTGTAAAAGTTCAAGAGTGGAGGACTTAAAGTGGAGATTGAGAGAATATGAGGGCTTGAATTGAAGTGCTAACCAAGGGAGGACCAAAGTGAAAAAGAAGAATATGAAGAATCACTCTCCAATTTAGCACATGGAAAAAATGCTTAAAGGAATTGATGTTAGTGGAGGAAGGGTTTCAGAATTGATCAAGGCTGGTTAGTGGCTTTTTATGGCCATCAAAACCCACTACCATGAATGAAGAAGGAAGGAAAAGCTTGAAGATGAAGAAGCAGCGTCCCAGCGCTCAAGCGTTGGGATCCCAGCGCTCCAGCGCTGGGGTTCTGACTAGATGATGAGTCAGATGTTGACCCAGTGCCCAAGCGTTGGAAAGCCAGCGCTCAAGCGCTGGGCCTCGGACAGAAAGTGGATTTTTAATGCATCCTAGCGCCCAGGCGTTGGGAAAGCTAGCGCTGAAGCGTTGGAGGCTGGATTTTTACTATAAATAGGACCCTTTTCTTCACTTGTAAGACACACCTTCATAGAATACAACAAGTATTCTCTCTTTCTCCCTCAAAGATCATTGTTCCTAGGAATTGTGGGAAGCCAAACTTGAGCTCCTATCCAGGGTAATTCAATGAATCTTCTAGCCATGCTTGGCTAATTCTTCTTTAAGTTTTTGGGTTGTTTTAGTTTATAATACATGTTCTAGTTATTTCTTACATTTCTGAATTTTATTTCCATTCATGTTTTATTACCTTATGCTTTATTTCTATCTTGTGGATCCCAAGAGGTTTTGCTTATTACTTATTACATAAGGCCATTTGGTGAGTAGTAAGGGAACTAGGTAATAAAAAAGGTTATAAGTATACTTCGCTAAGGAATTAGGAAGGACGTAACTTTGTGTTGGCCTGAACATCTTCTTCATCTTCTTCTTTAGTTAACTAGGTGCCAAGGAATTGGGTTTAGTAATTAAAAAGAAAGATCTACAATGCTTAAGGAATTAACTTGTAGTTACACTAGGCTATAGCATCATGATAATGGTTTTATAATTCAGGAATTTAGTAGGAAATTTCTAGCATGTTTTTATAGACTATGTAAACCAACCCAAGAGCTTATTGTTCATCATCTCTTTATTCTATTATTTTATGCTATTGTTTCTTTCAAGTTCTCAAACCAACAACAAATATACATCTTTTTGTTTTTTCTGTTTAAGTACTAAACTTAATATTAACAAGAACACCTATCCTTTGGGTTCGAACATTTTTATTACGCGATAGTTAATTGTACACTTGCAATTTCATTATCAATTATCTGGAAGATTGACTTTATCTTCTATTGAAGATTTAGACTCGTCAAAGGAAACATGTACGGATTCTTCCCCAGATAGAGTTTTCTTGTTAAAGACTCTATATGCTTTGCTTGTTAGAGAATAACCAAGGAATATACCTTCATCAGATTTTTCATCAAACTTACAAAGGTTTTCCTTTCCATTATTCAAAACAAAGCATTTTGATCAAAATGCATGTAGATGAGAGATATTTGGTTTCCTTCCCTTGTAGAGTTCATAGGGGGTTTTCTTCAGAATTGGTCTAATAAGAACTCTATTGGAAACATAGCAAGCAGTACTTACAGCATCAGCCCAGAAATATTTAGGAAGGCTTGATTCACTTGGCATGGTTCTTGCTAATTCTTCAAGTAATCTGTTCTTCCTTTCTACAACACCATTTTGTTGTGGTGTTCTTGGAGTAGAGAAATTATGTGATATTCCATTTTCATCACATAGTTCTTGAAATTGTTGATTCTGAAATTCTCCACCATGATCACTTCTAATGGAAGAGATCTTTAAAGACGTCTCATTTTGAACTAGCCTTGCATATCTCTTGAATGCATTGAAGGCTTCATTCTTATGAGGCAAGAATAAAGTCCATGTAAATCTAGAGAAATCATCAACAATAACAAGTGCATAGAAATTAACTCCGAGGCTTTTTGTTCTTGAAGGTCCGAACAAATCCATATGTAGCAATTAAAGGGGCCTTGAAGTCGAAACTATGTTCTTTGGTTTGAAAGACATTCTGGTTTGCTTCCCTTTTTGACATGCATCACAAAGCTTGTCTTTTTCGAATCTTATCTTTGGAAGCCCAACAACTAGATCATGCTTGACTAGTTTGTTTAAATGATCTATGTGTATATGAGCAAGTCTTCTATGCCATAGCCATGAATCACTATTGTTCTTGGCCAAAAGAAATCTTACATTTTGTGGAATTTCTTCCAAGGAGATCATGAAGACTTTATTTACTTTATACCCAGAAAACTTAACTTCTTTAGTTTTCACATCTTTTACTACACATATGTCATCAATGAAACCAACTTTCAAACCTTTGTCACATAGTTGACTAATACTCATAAGATTATGCATCAAACCATCAACGTAAAGAACTTTATCGATGACCGTTTGAGGGGGTGTGCCTATTCTTCCAATATCGAGTATCTTTCCCTTTTGATTGTTTCCATATGTGACAAAACCTTTTTCCCTAGGTATAAGAAATGAAAACTTGGTTTTGTCTCCTGTCATGTGTGATGAGCAGCCACTATCAAGATACCATAAATCCTTTGCTGCTTTCATACACACCTACATGACAAAGTTCAGACATGGGTATTAGGAACCCAACAAGTTTTGGGTCCTTCTAAGTTAACATCCTTTCTAACCCATATGTACTCCCTATTTGGTACTCCAACATGTTTGTAGTAACATCTACTAGGGGTATGTCCTATTTTGTTACAATAAGTACAAGAATAATGATTGTAACTAGATGTTTGCCTAGGAGTGGGATGGATCTTCTTAGGAGGTCTATTAGTATTGTTCTTCCTATTGTTCATACTCCTAAAAGATTTGGTCTTAATGCCTTTAGAAGATCCTTCCACCATGTTTGGTTTTACAAACACAGTTTTCTTGACTTCCTTAGTCTTTGGGTGAGAAGTATATCCTAGACCTGACTTATTGTTTGAGTGTCTTTGTATACTTAGAATGTCATCTAACTTCTGTTTTCCTTTATTGAAGTTATGAACTCTTTGTTGAAGATTATCTATCTCTTCTTCTAAAGAACTACACTTAGTGCATTTATGTGTAATATCTAACTTAGATTTTACTACGTCTAGTTCTTCTTGTAAAGTTCTACACTTACTTTCTAAGGATGAAATCAAATCATTTTTCCTAGTGCTAATCTTAGAAAATTCTTGACATAATTTAAACATATTTTCCAAAGTAAACCTTAAATCATGAAAAGACATAGAATCATCACTAACCTGGGAATCTTCAACATCTGAATCATGTAAGGCCATCAAGGCAACTTGTGCTTCTTCTTTATCAGAGTCTGATGATGAACTTACTTCATTATCATCCCAAGCCAAATATGCTCTTCGTGTGGGTTGATCCTTCTTTTCGAATTTTTCTCTTAGACCATGTTTCTTCTTTTGAAGATTTGGACATTCTGACTTGAAGTGTCCAGGCTTGCCACATTCGAAGCATGTGATCTTTTGAGAGGAAGAAGACTCATTGTTCCTTTGGAAAGATTTGTTGTTGTTGAATTTCACACCTTTTCTTTTAAGAAACTTTCCAAAGTTCTTTACTAGAAGATTCACATTCCCATTGTCTTCTTCTTCAGAATCTGCATCATAATCTTCTTTGATGCTTTATTTTGCCTTTAGAGAAATGGATCGATACTTCTTCTCATGTTGTTCATTCTCTTCCAAACGATTCAATTCCAACTCATGTTCTTGGAGTTTTCCAAAAAGAGTTGCAAGAGTCATTTTTGATAAACTCTTCTTCTCTGAGATGGCTGTAACTTTTGGTTGCCATACTCTTGTAAGTGATCTTAGAACTTTCATGTTCAAGTCACTGTTTGAAAATTGTCTGCCAAGAGCAATCAAATGATTAATCAAATGAGTGAATCGTTTTTGCATATCTAATACCTTTTCTCCTGGAAGCATTCTGAACATTTCATATTCCTGAGATAGAGTATTGATCTTTGATCTCTTGACTTCATCTGTTCCTTCGTGAGTCACCATCAAAGTATCCCATATTTCTTTCGATGAAGTGCACGTTGATACTCTGAAAAACTCATCCATGCCAAGGGCAGATGTAAGAATGTTCATTCCTTTGAGATCATATTGAACCTTCTTCTTTTCTTCTTCACTCCAAGTACTTTCTGGTTTTGGTTGTGAACTTCCTTCTACTTCTGCTACAGGCACAAAGGGACCTTCTTCAATGGCTTTCCAAATTCCTGCGTCTAATGACTTTATGAATATTTTCATCTTGATCTTCCAGAAGTCATAGTGTTCTCCATTGAAGAATGGTGGCCTGTTTATATTGAATCCTTCACTGGTTCCATGATTGGAAGAGGATGCCATCTTTTCCCGGATCTTAGGAATAACTTACCTAAACTTCCGCTCTGATACCAATTGTTAGTGCAGATAGCAACCTGAGAGGGGGGGGTGAATCAGAGTTGCCCCGATTTTCGCCTTATTGAAAATGTTACTTTCAAGATAATGATGACCATGACACGATAGTTGTGATTGCAGCGGAATTGAGTATTGCTTGAAAGTAAAAGATGAAGGGAAGAGGAAATCACACACAGAGTTTTATCCTGGTTCACCTTCTATCCACCGAAGGCTACGTCCAGTCCCTCAAGAAAACCCCTTGAGGATTTTTCCACTATTGATAAAAATCTCTTACAAGTTCTTAACCCAAGGACCCTAAGAATTTCTACCAATATCATGTGAAAGCAAACCACTTTCAACAGCCCCTGAAAGCAAACCACTTTCAGTTCCTGAAGGCAAACCACCCTCAGACCTTGAAGGCTAAACCACCTTCAATCAATACCCTGAAAGTATACCACTTTCAGTGACAACAACCCTTCACCGAATACCACGGTGAAAACTCAATCTTACAGAAAGAGATGAAGAAGAGTTTTCAATTGGCTGTATCAATCCTTTAACATACAAGTGGATTGATCATGAGAATTTATGCTTTAAGGCTTTTAAGCATAATATGATTCTGAGTTCCTCAAGATATGAACAACAAAAGTGTTCTTATAAACATGAAGATCATGAACTTAGAATTTAGGCTCTTGAAGGTTTAAGTTCTAAAAGATGAACTAATTTTGACAAAGCTTTGGCCTAATGTTGTATTCTCATGTGTTGTTGTGTTCTGGACTCAAATGGACTTTATATAGGCAAGGGAAACATCCTTGAACCATCATAACCCTTTCCAAAAGGTTTGGGACACAATGGTTCATGAAAAGATGTAACTTTTCGTTCTGGTAATCGATTACATCACTTAGTGTAATCGATTACACTAATAGCCGTTTCAGTTTCAATTTCAAATTCAAACATGTAATCGATTACAAGCAATGGGTAATCGATTACTTTCCTAGGTGTAATCGATTACCAGAAGGCTGAAATCGATTACACTGAAGTCCAATTTCCAGAAACTTGATCCTTTGAGATCGGCTTAAGGTTTTCTACTTCTTTTAAGTTATGAAAACACTTAGCTTGATTAGTTTAGGTGTTTTAAGAGCCTTTATGCTTTAATAGACCTTTAGAAGCATAACTCACCTAAACTAAGACTTCTAGGTATATGATAGACTTTGTAGCGCTGTTTCCTCTAAGTCTTCTTTTCTTCTTTTTGTCGATGAGTTTGTCGTCATTAAAACCACAGCCAGGGTCAGGAGCAAGACCTTCTTCACAGATACGTCCCATCAATTAGACAAAGCATGAAAGGGGAAACTCGTAGTGTGCCATGGAATGCGCAGCTTTTGGCGAGCGAAGGAGGGCGAGCAACCCGGAAACAAACATGATCACTTGTGGACTTAAAAGTTTCTAATTAAATATACATTATTATCACGCCATGTTGGCGACTTATTTGCAGTTGCTTGCGTTATGCTCACACCATGTTGGCAACTTATTCGCTTTTCACAACATGCCATGTTGGTAATTTACGCACAAAGTGAAACCTAGCTAGGCTTCATAGAAGCGGTGAGAGGCCATGAACACGCGCTCAAATGCTGATTTAGGCATGAAGAGCTTGTGGACTTGGACGGGGCGAGTCGCCCGTTAGATGCTCATAATAAACACTTCGTCCTCGCACCTCGAAATCGATGCCTTATGGGCTTGTGAACTAATGTGGGGCGACACGCCCTAAGTAGGGATAGCTCCCTCGGCGAGCAAGGACATCAGGCATAGGCGAGTCACCACCCTAATCCATGGGTCTGGCCCGGTTAGGTGGCACAAAGCCCAATAAGGGGTACCTAAGGACCCAATTGTAATAGTTTTAGGGTTTTGGGTGCTTGCCCCACTATAAAAGGTAAGCACCTCCTTAATTTAATGCATGTTCTCACTTATCCCTAAATATTCTCTAGAGTCAGTGTTAGGGGCCTATATTTAAGGACCTCGAGATCCCCAATACCTTATATCTAAACCTCTTGCCACTACCTGGTTCTCTACGAGAACATCACATAATCTTAAAAATGCATTTTTTATTCGTATTAATTTAATCACAATTTAAATTGAATGAACTATTGAATTAATTGAGAACAAATGAATTTTCTAGTGAACAAATGATCTTCGTCAATTCAATAATTGCTCAATTTTCAAGACATTACTTTTAATTAAGTAATGTTCTCTTCACACTTTTATTACACTCACATTAAATGAGAAATAGAGAAAAATAAAAAATAAAAAATATCATAAATAATGTGATAAAAAAAGAAAAATTGATAGGAAAAAAATAAGTGAAAATGAGATAAAAAATAAATTAAAGTGTGAATGAGTCAAATTTATTTTAATATGTTGAAGAGATGAGAATAAACAAAAGGAAAAATCAAACTTGGAAAAATTTGTTGAAAAAAAGAGAGAGTTGATAGCACTAGTAAACATAAATATGGCCACCGGTCACATCACAGTGCATCCTTATCGATCAGTTGCGTTGCGTGCGTCTTGCGAGTAATAATAAACAGAACAGAAAAACCCTCTCTCTCCGTGCTCAGTCAGTTATACAGTTCTGACAGATACCTCCGAACAAAGTAGACATATCAAATCAGCATTGGATAAAGCCTCTTCGCTTTATTTTCTTTTCTTTTTCCTGAAACTCCCACTCTTCATCTCTCTCTCGATTAGTACACTACCTCAGCATTTGTGCACAAATCACCATCATGTACGTCCATCAAAAGTACAAAAAAATGGTGGTCTTCAACTCCTAGGGCCAAAAGGAAAACCCTCAGCAGCAATGCTTACCATGGGGATGATCGCTCATTAACACAAGCTGCTTTTCGTGTGGAAAATCAAATATGCACTTCATAAGCAATCTCATAATCTCTCTCCTTATCAAATCAGCAATAAGGCACCAATAAAATGTGTAACATAATTGAGACCACCTCCCTCTGTCCTATTTAACTCTTTACTTTAAGAAAAAATCTTGTTTATATTTAATTGTTAATTTACAATTTCAAGATAACACTCAACAAGTTTTTCCAATAATATCCTCAAGTTTTTCCAATAATATCCTCTTGCAATTATGTCACTTCACATAAAAAATTAAATACCATATACAGAAGAGAATGTGCGAGAATAAGAGTTTTTTTTTGAATAATAGAAAAAAAAAATTATCAGTTTGGGGTTGGATTATAAATATATGTTAATATGGGATTGTTTTCACAATTAGCCTCACTTGAGGAGACACATATGGGGCCTCAGATGAGGAGTTTTGTAAAACTCCTCAGCTGAGGCGTTTTTCACATAGGACAAAAAAAGAGAGGAATCAGAATCTCACTGTTGGACTGAGTGATGGGATGTCTGAAGCAGGGAAGCAGGATTTGATGGGTGAGTAAAACTCCTCAGCTGAGGAGACACACATCACGCCTCAACTGAGGCCCAATCAAGCACCACACATCACGCCTCACATGAGGCGTTATACACACACACACATCACGCCTCATGTGAGGCGTCACTCACACATACAGATCACGCCTCACATGAGGCCCTATACAAGCCTCCTCACATGAGGCCCCTTTAACCTCATTGGTTGCATGGGGTGGTTTCACATGACCAAGAAACCAAACCCCCCCCCCCCTTCCCAATGCATAACCGGCCACCCCCCCTCCCACCTATCCCTAACACCATTTTTCCCTATAAAAACTCATATTTAACCCCAATTTTGACTCACCAAAATCTAAACTCATTCCTACTATCATTTTCACTTTATCTCTACTATAATTTCCACTCTCTTCTACTTTCATTTCCCTCCTAATCCCACACACTTCATATTAATTTTTACTACGCCAACAATGTCCGGAGAAAACGTCATTAACCCCGGTCCCATAAATCCTTCCCTACTGACCCAGCAATCTATACACGTGTCAGAGCAAGTATGGAGCGGTAACTATGATGACCTCATTTTGAAAGTGAGGCGTTGTCGGGACTTGAAGACCCCCGAAGGGCGAATTGTCAGCAACGTCCCGGAAGAAATTGTTCCACACCTCATGCGGGCGGGTTTATACGAGTGTGCACTGGTGGGGGATGTTCCAGCGGACCCTCACCTTCTGTCTGCGTTGGTGGAGCGCTGGAGACCCGAGACCCACACTTTCCACCTCCCCGTTGGCGAAGCAACAATCACGCTTGAGGATGTTGCACTACACCTTGGATTACGTATTGATGGCCAGGCGGTCACCGGTCAGACGTCGCGCACTGACTGGAAGGAGGTTATTTTCGCATTACTCGGTAAAGAAGTCTCGGATGCGGACCTCAATGGGAATAAGTTGAAGATGCCGTGGCTGAGTCAAAACTTTAACAACATAAACGAAGGCCAAGGACCTGTTTGGTTGGAGCAATTTGCACGGGCATACATGCTGCGGATGATGGGAGGGTTCCTAGAACTCGTCCCCAGACTCCCAGTTGCCCCGCAGAGCCAACGAATCTCGCTCTGGTTCTTGATATGGATATTCCCAATTAATGTTTGTGTAGTGCGGAATATCATTCCAGAATGGTACGATAGAGCCATCTAAACAGAAAAAATTAGTTACTAAGTAAATTTTCACATAAATAAATAATAATGCGTGTGCGTACTTTGGAGATTTTATCACATACCGCTTGTTCCTGGGTGGACGTTGATGGGCACTTCCACTGCAATCGGGGACGAAGGGGAGACCGGTGCCCTGGGACGCTCGTCATCTGACGAATCCTCAGCGAGGTGGCAATCGTCGTCATGAACATCTTCATCTACGGAGATATAAGCGCTGGGATCAACAATAAAATTGTTGTTCTGCTCACTCTCGTCTGACAAAGGAACGATGATAGATTGACTTTCAGGTTCTTCTCCACGATATATCTCACCAATGTGTGGTTGCGGTTCTACGGTCATCAAATCTGGTAGGGAGGGTACAGATGAGCCACCGGCCTCGTCAATGTCGACGTACAACTCAAGCACGTTCATGAATGTTTGTTGCGCAAATGTGTCAAGCATTATTCCTACGTCTTCGGTGTCGCATACTTCAAGACTGATGTATTGCCTGGGATTGTTGGAAGCCAAAAATCTACATGTCACGGAACCTATAACCTGGTTGCGACCAAGCTTCAACTTGGTGTGGAGTCTCCTCTTCAAATTATTCAAGCTCATGCCGTGTTTGATTCGTGTTGTTCTCCTCTCACCTTCAAACATTTGCCCTTCGTTGCCTTCAAATTTCCGACCATTGAAGTAGATCAAAGCAAACACTTCGGCCATGATGAAAACAAATATAGAATTTTAAGCTGATGGAAGGAATGAGTGGATGAAGAAGAATGAATTGAGATTGAATGTGTGAATTGAGAGTATATGTTGGGGGTATATATAGGGAACGGATTTCTGAGAAATGTGCATAAAACTCCTCAAATGAGGAGTCTTGTAAAACTCCTCAAGTGAGGCGTTTTCTTCAGAAAGAAAAACTCCTCAATTGAGGCGTTTTACAAGACTCCTCAGATGAGGAGTTTTGTGCACGTGGGTTACCTGCTCCCCTGCAGCAAACATCCCATCAGCCAGTCAACAGTAAGATTCTGATTCCCTCTCTTTTTGGCCTATGTGAAAAATGCCTCAGCTGAGGAGTTTTACAAAACTCCTCATCTGAGGCCCCATATGTGCCTCCTCAAGTGAGGCTAATTGTGAAAACAACCCCATATTAACTTATATTTATAATCCAACCCCAAACTGATAATTTTTTTTTCTATTATTCAAAAAAAAAACTCGCGAGAATAAATGATGAGAGATGGTAATAAATAAAGTTCAAAATAGTAGTAAAATATAAAAGTCATCTTTTATTTTTGTGAAAATTAACAAAATTAATTGTATTTTTTAATTTAAGTGTTTTTTCTTTTCTCGGACAGCTATATAGGAATTGAGGGAGTAAATATTTAGATCCATTAAACATCTAGTTTAATGTCCGATCCCTAAACGGTGAGTATGAAAGAGTATTTGTTAGAAGAAATTTACCTACTCAACATATCTCTAAATTTTAGGAGAGTTATATTTATTAACAGTGTGATACTAAAGGGGGAAAAGTCAATAGGGCAATAAACAAACATTAAACTACCAATTAGTATTTAGTAGTATAAATAAAACTTTTATGTTAGAGATAAGGTTTGGGGTATCTTTCGTGAGTCAATCACTAATTATACAATCACTTATTTATTATTACAAAGTTTTTAATAAATATGTATAGCTTTTTTCATTAATTATTTTCAAATTTAAATGCTTCTCTCCTAATATCACGGGCGTTGGATTTATCATCTCAAATATAAGAATTTGCACCCCTTATTTTTATATTCTGAGATTTAAATCTTGAAAATTTTGGCTTTTGAGATTTCAAATTTTAGAAAATTTAGCTTCTGAGTTTTAAATTCCAAAAACTTCAGAGAATGTAGAATCATATTGTTGAGTTGCCAAATTCAATGCCCTAATATTATCCTAAGTTGTTATCACAGTAAGCGGGCCCACTACAATGACTATGGATTATTTATATTTAGTACATATTATCGGGGTTGGCTTGAAGAGTTCTGAGTTGGAACCAATGAAGTCTAGGTTCTTTGGGAAAACTTGATTGAGATATGCAAGGTTGAACTCAAGTCGCCAAGTTGCTCCGGAAGCTGGATTCTCTATTTATATCTTCAGTTGAAGATCTTCGTTCTTATTCCACAGAAGGAGAGAAAACCTGTCCGTTAGTGCTCCTACTTCCTCTATTGTGAGTAACGGCTAATTCTGCATTTTTGAGCAGTTCTGAGACACGATCTGCGAAGCATTGATTTGCTTGGGTTGACATCGTCTGGCTCCATTTGAGCAAGTATCCTTGAGCTATGTCTTCTGTATTTAATGCTCAAGAATTCCATTTGTGGTATTTGTTTGACCATTATACCCCAGTGCGTGCCAGCTAGTGCCCATCAAGTGCTCTGATCAGACATTTGAATTTCGACGGTTGAATGTGTACGATGCTCAGAGATTCTTGCCGTTGATTCTGCGAAGTCAGCTTGATTTGAGGAAAAGTAGAAAAGCAGTGGGACCCAGGAATAATATATTAATTGTGTCCCTTTCTTCTTTCTGCCATCACCAGTACTTTAATTAATATGCAGACGAGGTAGATGTCTTTTGATCCAAGAAGCAATTATTCTGGATGAGCTCTTCAGAGCTGGGTGAATAATTTCTTTAATTCTTCTGTTGAACTAATATCCTCGTAGTGCACATCTCTTGGTATTTGTACCCTTGGTGCATTTTGATGCTTTGAGCAGACGAATTCTCCATTATGATTTGGCAGACGTAGTCTCCATATAATATTCAGAATTTCATTACTGAGTAGGTTGCATCGGCAGACGGTCTATCTTCATTCAGTCCTTCTTGAGATTGAGAATATTCTTGGCTTGTAGAAGACTGAATTTTTCCTTCTCTTTTGCTTCCACTGAAGTTCTCCATTTGAATGAGTTGATCCACAACTTCTTTGTATGATGCCAGAGAGGCTTCAGAGCTAGGAGCATTTCTTCGTGAGTTGTTATTTTCATTCAGCTTTAGATGAAACAGTCATCCTGTTGATCACTATTGGTTCAGGCACCAGACTGTTTCAGCTTCTTGAAGTAGACTTTGACTTGAAAGTGCATAGATGATTGAGTGTCTTCAAAAAGGATGTTTGCTTTATCTTCCGTGAGTCACCAGACTGTCTTCACATGAATGCTTTCTTTGTATGTCTTGACAACTTTTTCTTCAGGTTGTTTGTAGTGATGACCGGACGATTTCTTCTAGCAAGACTGATTCTCTTGATAATGCTTTGAGATTCATTCAATGCTTCTAGTAGATATATTTTCCTGGATATGAGAAAGTTCATGGTGTTAGAAATTCTATCTCTGATGATGTTAAACCTTAAAAAAATTGTTGATTATCAAAACATAATAATTCATTTAATTGTTTGAATCTAACAATCTCCCCCTTTTTGATAATGACAATTTCTTTGGAGAAAAAGGTTTGGTAAAAAAATATTTCTTGAAATAGGCACTTCGTTATTTTTAGATGAAAATAGTTTTTCTTTAAGATATTATTTTAAATAGAAAAACATGATCGATTTTTTAACGGTGTAATTTTGTTCTCGGGCGGACGGAGACTTTTGTAACTTAACTCCTAGAGTTTGTTTACCTTTGCTACCCCTAAGTCTGATATTCCTTTATAGTTCAGTTTAACATATGTTTTTCTATTGAGCTCCCCCTGAACTAATGCTATAGGACTTATTTTAGCTTTTCAGTTTTAATCCCCCATTTTTCTTTAAGGCTTCTCCCTCTATTTTTTTTTCATATTTCTCTACTTGATTCTTCCTTTTCCTAATTCTTCTTTTTCCTTTTTCTCTACCTAATACCTTATTCTTCTCCCCCTTTGGCATTATCAGAAAGAAATTTGCGATAAATGGAGTAGGAAATAAGGAATTAACGTTGAAACAGAGAATTGTATGTATAAATGTAGAAGGTAATTGTTGCAAAATGGAGATAAAATAGTTCAGGATAAAGAGAGAAGAGAGTAGGGATCAATTGTTCTTCTTCGATTGTTCGATGTATCTCCTCATCATTGCCTCTATGGCTTCAAATCGTGCATCCATCCTTTCAGTGAGTGTGTGTGTCACAACTTCAGTACGGTTGATCACTTCCTCCCGCAACTCCTGATTTTCCTTCACATTGGTTGACCTGACTTCCAAAATTGTTTCCTTTAGCAGAGTGAACTGAGCTCTTGCATCAAATGAGTCTTCAGCAGACGGATTTTCATTTGTGTGCTCTTGTGCTAGAATTTTGTCAGCTTTAGGAAGATCATCCTTTGGAAGGGCAACTGATATGGGTTGAGCATTTGTAATCTCAGCACCCGATTCATTTGCTGGGATGTCAGTTGTAGTAGCTTTATGTGGAGAGGATGGAGATGCATCACTTGGACTTTCCTCAGAGTCTGAAGACGTGATGAACACATCCTTGGATACAGTGATAACTTGAGGCAAAGAGATAACTGGTGCATGTGATGGAGAGCTTTGTGGGGGTGTAGAAGAAGTTGGCAGAGGATCAGGTTGAGGCCTTGCAATAAGTAGAATAAGCGACCATGATCCATGTTGAAGCACAACGCTTTTGACGCCATGAATCAAACCAAATGGAATGGTGCTTATATGAACGCGTCTGAAAACAGACAGTTCCCACTCATGATGAAAGATATCGTACCTTGACCTTTTAGAAAATGCAATTTGAATGCCGTCAAGAGCAGGAGGAGACCATAGACGAGCCTGAATGCAGAAGTTATAGCCTAGTAGTTCACCATCAGATTAGGAGCATAAACAGCATTCTCCATTGCAAGCATTCTGGGAACCTGCACATATATAGGTGTGACCGTCCGAAGGGACCTTCTTGGGACATGAACCAGAAAGGTTCTTACTACGTTCCGCATAGGTTCCGCAGGTTCAGAAGCTTGAACAACCGGTTCTTGACCATCCTCAGATGCAGAGGCTTCTTCAGTGACTACTTGTTGGGTTGCAAGAATCTCACTCAGAGATATATCTGGATCATCAACATGATCATTTGTGTTTTTGGCTTCAATCTTCTGCTTCTTCATTGGACGTGACCTCTTGATTGATCGAGTCTTCGTTCTCTTCTTAGCAGCCTTAGCTCTTTTTGGAAGAGCATCCTCTTTGACAATTGAATGAACCTCTTCATGAATCTCTGGACTCTCTACCTCTACATCAATTGGACTGGCAGCAGTCCCTTTGCTTTGGCTTGTTTTTTTAACGTCCAGTGGATGATTTGGACTCTCAGTTGGCGTGGAAGTGAAGCTTTGAGTTGATGAGGTTGCTGATGAAGTCTGATTTGTTGAAGGTTGAACTTGTTGGGCTTCATTCTCTCCATGGACGAACTGAATCTTGGGTGTGTTCTTAGAACTTCTGGTGGGCTGCACATAGTCAGGGTCAATGATTTCCCTGTACTTCATGACTCTTGGGGTGACATGCTTCCCCCATCTTTTCGCATTCCTTGCACAGTGTGGTCACCAGAGGGGTGTGTCGTAAGGAAGTGGAGAGTCATTTCTAAGCTTTATTCTCACCCAATGATGATTATCAATGTTGCAAATGACAGCAACAATAGGAGGAATAAAGGCTGGACCGATCAAGGGTAGGTATGTGCAAGATTCCTTCAGACTTAGAGTAACTAAGACGATCTTGAAAGCATTGGCTGCAATCAATCCCATGTCAGGGACGTTGAACCATTTGGGAGAGAGAGCAGGTTCTCCCAAAGGTAGGTCTAGTGTGTCGCGTATCCTTTCTTAATGCTCCTCAGATTCCAACATGCTTGCATGTAGAGAGTGTTGAGCATTGAGTTCTTCAATCATCTCCATTATAATGGCAGGCCATTCATTCTTATTGAGCCCTAGCCATTGAGCAATGCATCGGTAATCGCAGTTACCATCATCTTCCACATCTATGATATCTTCCACAAACTCGTGGAACAGGGCAGGTACATGTGGAAGGTACTTAGTCATTGCTGAAGAGGGTTGAACTTCTTCTGGAATCGATTTCAGAGTCACCTTCTTCGAGTTCTTCATCAGTGAAGTGATTGGTAAAGTATCTTCATGTTCCTCAGAGGAGGTTGGGTTCTGCTTGCTGGTGGTGGTGGTGACTTTTGCCTCAAAAGCCTTTACCAGACGTCTTCGTTTTGGCTCCGGTCCGGACGGAGGCACTGTTATGGTAATTCTGCCAGTTTTAGGACTTTGACGCTTTTTAGCTGGTTGAGACGCGTCTTTGATGGCTTCTTTCTTTACTCTAGAAGCCCTGGTTCTTAGAGGAGATGAACCTCCTACCTTTGCTTGTTCAGCTTTGGCGTTTGCTCGCAGCTTCTTCTCCCAGTCTGTCAACAACTTCTCTGGGACTTCAGAAGTATCAATGTCCAGCTTCATCTTTCGAACATCTCCAAATCTTATAGGTGTAGGGTAGACGTAGTCATGCTCCATGAATTCATTCTGAAGCTTCTCTTTGTTTATTAGCCCTTTCTTTGCCATCATTTATGTAACGAGTGCACCGTAGGGAAGATTTTCTACTGGACTTTCGATGGTTCCTACCATATGGTGAAAGATCAGAGATGGGAGATTAATCTTCTACATATGGATCATCTGGTAGAGTGCCCAGTGCGATAGCTTGTTCACAAGGTCACGGGCACCCTCTTTTGGAATGAAAATTTTGCTAAGAACTGTATGGGGAAATTTGTATTCATCAACAAGGTTGCTGACTCCATTTCCATGTATTTTGGGGTCCTCCTTCCAGATGCATTTTGGATTAACAGCTGAGACTTCCCATTTTGGAGAGTAGGTAACCCCTTCATCTACTTTCACGTTAAGAGCAATCGCGATATCTCCAGGGCAGATTTCTGTGATAACCCTCATACACCTACTCTTTATGAGCAAATGGTTCTTCTTCACAGCACAGTCGTAGAATTCTTTCACCACCGGTTCAAGAACGGGAGTCTCTGAAATCTTCATGAGCCTTTCCTAGTCTTGAAAGAGTACCAGATTCAGTCCGGCAACCTTGACGTACTAATAGAGATGAAGCTCAAGGTATCTAGGAGATACAAGTTCTCTTTCTCCCAGGTCAGAGAACTTTTGAACACCAATCTCCTATTCCTGTTCGCCACAGTTTGCGACAGTGTTCTTTCTTCTCAGTTCAAGGACAGCCTCTTGTGCTGGAGTGAGCTTGGGCTTAGCATCGGTCTGTTTCTTGGGGGCCATTGAGATATTTTCTGCAAAAGGTGTTAGTAGCAGCAAGGAAGCAAGCAGAGAGTAGCACGAGATACTGAGAGTTTAGAATAGTTTGTGAGTGTGGTGTTCCTTTTTTTTAAAAAACCTTTTGTTAAACGTACTTAGAATGCAAAAGGTTTTACTCGTTTAACGTGAGGAAATGATTAGTTCTTTACTTGATGTGAGAGAGAGAGTGGACATAGCATGCACATTAAATGAAAATCTTTAAATGTGCAGTCATGGCAGTTGAGGGATTTAATGCGTGTTGAGAACGCTTTAGCATATGAAACGATACAGCTGTTTACCAATACCCCAGACGTGGGTGTCGTGGATGTCTGATCGTGTCCTTTCAGTTATTTACAGACGTTCTCGCTTGGATGTTGCTTAATTAATAACCATACGGTGATCAATACTTGATTCAACTAGTTTTGTCGGCAAACTTCATTTGAATCAGACGTTGTCCTCTCTTCGAGTGCTCCTTTGGCTTCACACCTTTAATCACTTTTCGTCATCTATTCAGTGTGTACACCTGTCGTTCATCCTGCAAGCATACATTTCTTGTCCTGCATTTACCAATAAAGAGTTCTTTTGCCAACGAGCTTCATCAGTATCTTCTTGTTATACTATTGGCTACAGGTAATAAAGTTTGTATGTTCTTTATTTAATGAATATAAATAAGTTAGGAATACTTCATGTGAGGAACTTATCATAGGTTCTGTGCTTTGCAGTGTGGGTCATGGCTTCATTACCACCTTCTTTCAGATAGGTGATACTTTGATTTGCCGACCAGATTGTTGAACGCAGATAGTTCAGTTTTAACCAACAAATGAGCTTGAATCTAATAATTTTCTTCTAAAGTTAGAAGGATATTAGGACAAGACTGAAAAAGGTGTCCGTCTGACCAATTATCGTATAGATATTTGCAGGCTTTCACCGGACGAAAACGAGATGTGTTCGTCTTGCACATCCTCTACTTTTTGCTTTTAGTCAATGTGACAATTGACGTTGACTTCTTGAAATGCTTGTCATCGAGCTACCTGCAATTGCTGTTAACGAGGGCGCAAATATAATCTTTTTGAGTAAGAGCGCCCTTCTGGCAGCATTCCATAAGCTGGATTTTGCTTCTCTTGAATTCAATGATTGATCATCTTTTGTTGATCAATATTGTAGTATATATGTCTCTTTGTTGTGAACTCCTGCAGTAGTAATTATTGTATACTTTTTGGTACCCATGTTTCTTTGGGTCCAGAGGGTTAGTTTTACATTCATATGATTGAAAATATCATTATCTGAATGTCATGATCAGAGTAAGATATCTTCTAAACCTCAAGCAAGTATACATGTGCATGTGTTCATGATACTAAATCTTCAAGATAGTATGTTAATATAGCATGCAAGTTTTGACATGGCAATAAAGACTTAATTTTTCATGAAATTTGCTTTCCTGAGATGGACTATGTTTGAACTGATTCTACTTTATCTCAGTTGAATGAATGAGGGATACTAGAATATAATTTGCAGCCTTTTCTTTCATACCTTCTTTATACATCTAAACTGTTTGTGACATGAAGGATAAGAAGGTAATAAATGCAAATAGTCAATGATAAGTTCAGAGTTACCTCATTTACATTCCTTGTTGTGTAGTCACATGATGTGTCATCTATTTCCAATCTCCAGATATGGTCGTTTCAATCAAGGAGAAGATGAGTTCTCTTTTCGGAAGGAGAGCTTAGACCATTTCACGGATTTGCTTAGAAGATTCAGCATTAATGAGACTAGATATGAGCTGGGTTGGAAAACCACGGTTTTCACTTGCTTGCTCTTCTTGGATAGGTATGGAATCTTCTACAATTCTCCAAGTTATCTGTGAATAGCTTCCCTTTGACCTATTCACTCCTTTCTTGAGCTTGTTTCTTTGAGATGTTCTTCCTGCAGTGTTCTTTGGATCATGGTTGCTTTTGTTTGATGAGAACATCTATTACCATAGATCTTTTTACTCTACATCTGTGAAGATGTTAGTTATTTCCAGAGCGGTTAGGCTCTGATACCAATTGAAGGTGCAAGAAACACACAAGAAATGGGGGGTTTGAATTGTGTGACTCATTTTTGAAAACTTCTGTCGATGATAAACATTAATTATTGGTTTTCAAAGGGAGTTATTGATAATGCAAATATGCATGTACGCAGCGGAAAATATAACATAACATGAAAAGTAAAGCACACATGATTTTTATCCGGGTTCACCCCCATAATCGACAGGGCTACGTCCAGTCCTTGGCTTTACCAAGATTTTCCACTATTTAAACAAATAGTACAAGTATTATCAGGGACTTCTCCCAAGAAGTATTGTAAGGACTTCTCCTATCAAGTATTATCAGGGCTTCCCCTTACAAGAATTATCCAGGACTTCTCCTCATAAGTATTATACAGGACTTCTCCTGATACCTTTTGAAAGGACTTTGTTTTTCTACAATGATTCTCTTCATTAAGAGTGGGTAGAAGAATTGAAGCTCGGGTTTTACAGAGAGGATAGGAAATTTAGGTTTCTCTGTTTTGGGCGGTGTGTGAGTTAGGATGAGAGTAACACTGTGTAGGTTCTTCACACACATAAGCAACTCAACTCAGGTAAGGGTTGGCTTGAAGCGTTCTGAGTTGGAACCAATGAAGTCTTAGTTCTTTGGGAAAACTTGATTGAGATATGCAAGGTTGAACTCAAGTCGCCAAGTTGCTTTGGAAGCAGGATTCTCTATTTATATCTTCAGTTGAAGATCTTCGTTCTTCTTCCACAGAAGGGGAGAAAACTTGTCCGTTAGTGCTCCTACTTCCTCTGCTGTGAGTAACGACTAATTCTACATTTTGAGCAGTTCTGAGACACGATTTGTGAAGCATTGATTTTCTTGGGTTGACATCGTCTAGCTCCATTTGAGCAAGTAGCCTTGAGCTATGTCTTCTGTATTTAATGCTCAAGAATTCCAGCTGTGGTATTTTTTTGACCATTATACCCCAGTGCGTGCCAGCTAGTGCCCATCAAGTGCTTTGATCAGACATTTGAATTTCGACCGTTGAATGTGTACGATGCTTAAAGATTCTTGTCGTTGATTCCGAGAAGTCAACTTGATTTGAGGAAAAGTAGAAAAGCAGTGGGACCCAGGAATAATATATTAATTGTGTCCCTTTCTTCTTTCTGCCATCACCAATACTTTAATTAATATGCAGACGAGGTAGATGTCTTTTGATCCAAGAAGCAATTATTCTGGATGAGCTCTTTAGAGTTGGGTGAATAATTTCTTTAATGCTTCTGTTAAACTAATATCCTCGTAATGCACATCTCTTGGTATTTGTACCCTTGGCGCATTTTGATGCTTTGAGCAGACAAATTCTCCATTATGATTTGGCAGACGTAGTCTTTATATAATATTCAGAATTTCATTACTGAGTAGGTTGCATCGGCAGATGGTCTATCTTCATTCAGTCCTTCTTGAGATTGAAAATATTCTTGGCTTGTAGAAGACTGAATCTTTCCTTCTCTTTTTCTTCCACTGAAGTTCTCCATTTGAATAAGTTGACCCACAACTTCTTTGTATGATGCCAGAGAGGCTTCAGATCTAGGAGCATTTCTTCGTGAGTTGTTATTTTCATTCAGCTTTAGATGAAACAGTCTTCCTGTTGATCACTGTTGGTTCAGGCACCGGACTGTTTCAGCTTCCTGAAGTAGACTTTGACTTGAAAGTGCATAGCTGATTGAGTGTCTTCAAAAAGGATGTTTGCTTTATCTTCCGTGAGTCACCAGGCTGTCTTCACATGAATGCTTTCTTTGGGTGTCTTGACAGCTTTTTCATCAGGGTGTTTGTAGTGATGACCGAACGATTTCTTCTGGCAAGACTGATTCTCTTGATAATGCTTTGAGATTCATTCAATGCTTCTAGTAGATATATTTTCCTGGATATGAGAAAGTTCATGGTGTTATAAATTCTATCTCTGATGATGTTAAACCTTAAAGAAATTGTTGATTATCAAAACATAATAATTCATTTAAGTTTTTGGTAATCATCGAAAAATCTTGTTTAAGTGTCTTCGACCTCCAAGGATTTCCTTAGTTGTAGAGCCTTGTCTAAGTGAATAGACCCTTTTTAGACCAGCCCTTTTCCTTAGGTTTAAGTTCAAAGTTCTAAGCTAGGTTGTGTTTGTTGAATGATAACGAGGCCCCTTACTGATCTAGAGGCACGAAGTTTACGTGACCGCCAGAATCGACTACCTTTAAGGTAAGGGCACTTCGTATCTCTGTCTATTAGCATAAGTATATGTATATACCATGCTGCACTATGATCTTTAGAATTATAGTTGACGGCGTTCTGAGAACGACTCGATTTTAAACTGTATTGATTGATATATGAAATGCAATCTCTGAAGGCATCTGATATGCTGGATTAGTTTTTGATTGATGCGTGACATTGTTGTGATTCGTGGCTTGACTTATTGGATGTTTATTTCTTTGATGATAACTGAAATCATGTTTCTTCCTTCGACATGATTTATATCTGCTTAAGATATGTGCAACCGCTCTACATGATTAGTATTAATTATGAAGCTATGCTAGGCCTCGTTTAAAAACGTATGAGTCCTACTTGAGTTTTTATTTCATGTCGTGTCAAGCATTCTTTGAAGTCGTCATGGTTCGGGGCTAATACAGAGTCACGGGCTGGAGATGCAACCTATCGGGGCGTTATATAGAGCGTTCTCGTGTAAGTGGTAACTCTCGACTTACCGACCTACTTTCTAGTTTGTGCGGAGTTAGGGAGAGTGTCCCACCTGCCTGCGGGAGTTGGTGTATATCCGGATAAAAGCTTTTCTGTACATGTGGATGATGTACGTGCATATAGAGTCCTAGAGTTTTTCAACTACTTGCGTCAACTAATTGTATGCGTACTTGTGATTTGCTGCCTGTTGATTGCTTGGATAACATTTGCTAGCCGTATGCTTTATTTGTATCCAATGTTTTATTTTGAGTTGACCCTTGCATCTGTGTGTTGTTTGTATTTTTTGGTGATCCGTCGCCAGCCAGACGTCCTTTAACCGGAAAATGCGGATGGATGCTGTTACAGGAAAACCATGACCAGAAGTCAGGCGCATAGAGCTGGAAGACTTGTGCCGCCGCTTTTATTATTATGTAATAATACTTTGTATGCTTACGTGTCAGGGTAGGAGTTTTAGTTGCTTTTTACAATTGACAGCAAGGTTTTTGAAAACAAGTTAAGTGTTTTGTAAATTATCTCTAAACTGCTAGTCGGTCTTTTTATGGCATATGTTTGGCTATTTGCGAATTATGTATTTATAATACTAATGCACTTCAGCATGGCATGTTTCGAAAAGGAAAATGATTTCAAAAAAAAAAATATTCTCTTTTCCAAGTTTTTGAAAATGCCCTTTCATATTTATTTACAGTTTATTTGCTACAGTAATGCCCTGAAAATTGAGGTGTTACAAACAACATAAGTGTTCTTTTACAATGAAGAATAAGAAACTCAGAATATAGGCTCTTGAAAGTTGTAGAACAAAGGTTTTAATTGTATATGAAAGTGTTGTTCAAGTATGTTTTGGCCTATATCATGTGTATCATTTGAGACTCAATGGACTATTTATAGGCATAAGAGATCATCCATGAACCAACACAATGCTTCCTAAACGTTTTTAGACACAATGGTTCATGAAATAATGCAACTAGTCGAGCATGTAATCGATTACAGTACTTAGGTAATCGATTACACTATGTGACCGTTGCTGTTTGAATTTCAAATTCAAACATGTAATCGATTACAAGTAAGCTGTAATCGATTACTTGCCTTTGTGTAATCGATTACCTTATGGGTGTAATCGATTACACTCAAGTCCATTTTCTAGACAATGAAACTTTAAGTTCATCTTGAGTTTCTCTATCACTTTTATCTTATGAAAAAGGTTGAACTCAATATGTTAATATATCTTTGAGCCTTCATACTTAAAGAGACCTTAGAAGCATAACTTACCTAAATATGTAAGACTTAGTTAAAGCTTGAACCCTTGAGGTTTCTTGAGACATGTTGCACTGGTTCTTCTAAGTCTTCTTTTCTTCTTTTTGTTCACGAGTTTGTCGTCATCAAAACCTCAGCCAGGGTCAAGAGCAAGACCTTCTTCACAAATCATTTATGCAACAATTTTTAAAATATATCGCAGATGAGAATAAATTACCTGCGATTGTCATATTGCAATTAGGAAGAATGAAAAAGTTTAAAGGTATTGGTATTACTAACTTCATATTCATATATGTTTCAATTAATTTATGATTAAATCACAAGGATAATGATCGTTATACCAAAGTTGTTTTCATTTCCAGGAAAGATGGGTGTATCAAACATAACATACAATATTAGGCTACTAATGAATATTGATGATAACTGGAATTTATATGATGTTTTTGTTATCTTTCTCTTGCTTTTTATTTTTATTTTTATTGAGTCTCATATAGTTTTTATTTCATTTTGTTAGGGTTTTCACTTTATTTTTGCATTTGCATATAGATTAGCAACTTTTGTGTTTTTAGTCCTTTTTAGTTGTTTCTATTAGATTTTAGTCCTTGTTAGAGGTTCTGGTCAATTGAGATGCATTTTTGGGGATCTTGATGCAATTTATGAACAAGTGTGGCTGAATTAAAGAAGAAGAGCAAGCATCAATCTCACTTCTCTTATTTAACATGTGCCTAAATGAAGAAATTAAAGGAGATGAAGAATCAAGCAAGAAACATGTGCTAAAATAGAGAAATGATTAAGAGAATGGTTGTTTCAATTGTTTCAAACCTCTCTTGAAGCCACCATAATGCCCCATCAAAGCATTGATGAAAGGAATCAAAAGAGAAGACGAAGAACAAGAAAATGAGGAGTCTGCCGTGCTCCAAACGCCTGAGCGTTGGGAAGCCCATGCATGAGCGTTGGCATTCTACCAAAATTCAAGACTTTAATGCTGTCTCCAACACTCGAGCGTTGGAACCCAACGCTTGAGCGCTGGATTGTTGTCAGATTGGCTATAAATTCAGTTTTTGGCTTTCCTTTTGTATCATACCTAATCAGACTTAGACACCATCTTGCACCTTGTTTCTATGCTTTCCTGGACTTGTGGGAGGCCATCTTGAGCTCCCAATTCATGTTTTATTTTATGTATTCCTTAGCCATGCTTGGCTAAGTTTTTCTTAGTATTTGGGTTGTAGTGAATCTATTTCAAACTATGCTCTAGGTTTTCTGTTTATATATGAATAAAAGTTCAAGTTCTTAGTTTCTATTATCTGTTTTAATATTATTCTTGTTGTACACAAGTCTTCATGCTTAATTCTTATGCAATGGTAATTGGTAGGATTTAAGGGAAATGGGAACATAATGAATGATTGTATGCCACTTAGGTATAAGGGCAGGAGTTGTTAGTGTTGGCCTGAACTTGGAATTCATCTTCAATTTGATTAACTAATCACTAAGTTATTAGGATTAGAAATTGGATTGGAAGTTCTATTTGATTAAGGTATTAACAAGTAGAAACTCTAGGCTAGAACACCTAAGAACATGTTCTGAATTTCATATATAGAATTGATTCTGAATAGCTTAGTTAGAGGTAGTGAAACTCAACCCAAGTACTTGTTTTTTTCAAGCTATTATCTTTATCTTTATGTTGTTTTATTTAAATTCCAAAATCAAAACAAAAACATCTTTTCTTTTTCAAACTCTAAAATACCGATTTCTAGTCAAACATTGCCATGTGGAGACGATATCTTTTATATTACTTCGATACAATCTATACGCTTGCAGAATTGCTATCAAGTTTTTAGCGCCGTTGCCGGGGATAGGTTTTGTTTTTGAGTCTTTTTGCTAAGTTGCTTAGACCTTTTTGTTACTAACAGTTTACTGTCATGAGCTCAAGGGAAGACCCCTTGGAAACCATAATTTCAGAGGGGTTCAAACTTGGAGATATTGAAATTGATGAAGAACAGGTCATTGAGACAGCAAGGTATTTGTAGGCTGCCCATTTTATCCCTTCAAGGAAAAATTGGGTGGAAGAGTTGAGAAGAGATGAGGAAACTCAAGTAGAGGAGGAGAAGGAGCTGAAACCTCTACCCTCCACTCTCAAGTATGCATTTCTTGAGGAGGGTAACATAAAACCTGTCATTGTAAGTAGTTCTATTACTCCTCTTGAAGAAGAAAAGGTGGTAAGAGTTCTGAGGGCTCACAAGTCTGCTTTGGGTTGGACTATTGGGGATATCAAAGGAATAAGTCCCACTGTTTGTATGCATAAAATCTGTTTAGAAGAAAAAGTGAAACATGTAGCCTAACCCCAAAGAAAACTCAATCCAGCTATGAAGGAGGTGGTAAGAAAAGAGGTAATTAAACTACTTGATGCAGGTATTATTTACCCAATTTTTGATAGGGAATGGGTTAGTCCCGTTCAAGTTGTTCCTAAGAAAGGGGGAAACACTGTTGTACCAAATGAAAATAATGAATTGATTCCCACCAGGAAGGTAACTGGGTGGAGGGTTTGCATAGATTACCGGAGGCTAAATGCAGCCACCCGGAAGGATCATTTTCCTCTTCCTTTTATTGACCAAATGCTTGACAGGTTAGCTGGACATGAATACTATTGCTTTTTGGATAGTTATTCAAGTTACAATTAGATTGTGGTTGATCCCAAGGATCATGAAAAAACAGGTTTCACTTGTCCTTTTGGGGTTTTTGCCTACAAAAGAATGCCTTTTGGATTGTGTAATGCACTTGGAACCTTCCAAAGATGCATGTTTGCTATTTTCCATGATTTAATTGGGGAATGCATGGAAGTATTCATGGATGACTTTTCTGTTTATGGGTCTAACTTTGATAGGTGTTTGGACAATTTGGAAAGGATCCTAATAAGATGCCAAGAAACTAACTTGGTACTAAATTGGGGAAAATGCCATTTTATGGTAAGAGATGGCATCGTGCTTGGGCACAAAGTTTCTGAAAAAGGGATTGAGGTTGATAGAGAAAAAACTGAAATTATTGAGAATCTACCTCCTCCCACAAACATTAAAGGTATTAGAAGTTTTCTTGGTCATGCTGGGTTTTATAGGCGATTTATTAGCGATTTTTCAAAAATTGCGAAGCCTATGATGAACCTTCTTGAAAAGATGCTCCTTTTATCTTTGATGATCAGTGTTTATCTGCTTTCAAGCAATTAAAAGAAAAACTTGTGTCGGCCCCTATCATTGTTGCACCTGAAGAATTTACCATATGAAATTATGTGTGATGCAAGTGATAATGCAATAGGGGCTGTTCTTTGTCAGAAAAAGAATAGGGTCATGCATGTGATTTATTATGCCAGTAAGGTTCTGAATGAAGCTCAAAGGAACTATTCTACAACTGAAAAAGAGTTGTTAAGTGTAGTTTATACTTTAGATAAACTCAGACCTTACATTCTGGGCTCTAAATTTTTGTGCAAACTGACCATGCTGCATTGAAGTACTTGTTTTCTAAACAGGATGCTAAACCTAGGTTGATCAGATGGATCTTGCTCTTACAAGAGTTTGATCTGGAGATAGCGGACAGAAGAGGAAAAGACAATGGTGTGACTCACCATTTGTCAAGACTAGAAGGTGGGAACTCAAACTTAGTTCCTATCCAAGAAGAGTTTCTGGATGAGAAACTCTTAGCAGTTTAGGAGTCAAGAATAATGCCCTGATATGTGAAATTAGCTAATTACAAAGCTGTAAGGTTGTTACCATCTTATTTATCATGGCAACAAAAGAAAAAATTCTTGCATGATGCCAAATTCTATTTCTGGGACGAACCTTTTTTATCCAGAGAATGCTCCGATGGAGTCATTAGGAGATGTGTTCCAGAAAAAAGAATTTGAAGGTATCTTGTGGAATTGCCATGGTTCTGAATATGGAGGCCATTTTTCTAGAGAGAGGACTGCAAATAAAGTCCTCTGAATTGGTTTTTATTGGCCTGCTATCTTTAAAGATAGTAGAGCATTTGTGGAAAGGTTTGATTGCTGTCAACGAATTTGTAACATCTCAAGAAGGAATGAGATGCCCCAAAAAATGATTTTAGAAGTTGAGTTGTTTGATGTTTGGGGCATTGATTTCATGGGACCTTTCCCTCCTTCTTTTGGTTGCCAGTATATTTTGGTAGCCGTTGACTACGTTTCTAAATGGGTTGAAGCATCAGCCCTTCCCACAAATGATGGTAAATTAGTTTTGGAATTCCTGAAGAGAAAAACCTTCACTAGGTTTTGGTTGCCAAGGGCAATTATTAGTGACGGGGGTAAGCATTTTTGTAACAAGGCTTTTGAAACTCTTTTGAAAAAATATGGTGTTCATCATAAAATTGCTACCCCCTATCACCCCCAAACTAGTGGACAAGTGGAAGTTTCCAATAGGGAGTTAAAAAGGATTTTGGAAAAAGTGGTAAGTACCTCAAGAAAGGATTGGTCAAGAAAATTAGATGACACCTTGTGGGCTTACCAAACTGCATTTAAAACTCCTATTGGAACTTCTCCTTATCAATTGGTTTATGGAAAAGCATGTCATTTACCTGTGGAGCTGGAATACAAAGCCTTTTGGGCTTTGAAGCAACTGAATATGGATCCCAAAAGTGCTGGGGATAAAAGAAAAATACAGTTGCATGAATTAGATGAATTCAGACTTCAGGCATATGACAATGCTTGGATATACAAGGAGAAAACTAAAAGGTGGCATGACAAGAAGATCGTGCCAAAGAAATTTGTTCCGCGACAGCTTGTGTTATTATATAACTCAAGGCTGAGACTTTTTCCTGGAAAGTTGAAGTCAAGGTGGTCAGGACCATTTAAGATCACCAAGGTTTTCCCCCATGGTGCAGTTGAGCTTGAAAATGAGGTTACAAGGAACACTTTCACTGTCAATGGACAGAGGCTCAAACTGTACTTGGGAGGGGAAGTTGAAAGAGAAAGGACTCTTGTCCAGCTTGACTCTCCTAATTGATTAAAAAGGGAGGATTCTACCTAAGACTATAACAAAGGGCTGCTTGGGAGACAACCCAAGATCAGGTTTGGTTTAAATTGCTTTCTTTAATTTCTGCATAAAAATTGAAAAAAAAAGTTTTTGCTGCAGGAGGGGCCAACGCTCAAGCGTTGGAGGCTCAACGTTCATGCGTTGAGCCCCTGTGAAGCCCCAAGGTTGAATTTCAGCCAACGCTCAAAAGAAGAAGGATCAAACTACTCGAAGAACATACATTGCCTGAGATGAAAATGAAGTAAGTTCATCATCCGACTCTGAAAAGGAAGAAGCACAAGTTGCATTAATGGCTTCACATGACTCAGATGTTGAGGATATCCAGGTTAGTGGCAATGTTATTTCATTTCATGATTTAGAATTTGCTATAGAGAATGTGTTTAAATTATGTCAAAGTTTCTCTAAAGTTAGTAGTAAGAAAAATGTTATAATTTCCTCTTTAGAAGATAAGTATAGAACCTTACAGGAAGAACTAGATGATGACTGGATTTTATATGATAATTTTAGGGTCTTTTTAGTCTTTTTATTTTGTTATTTTTGAGTCTCATATAGGATTTTTATTATTTTTATGTAGATTTTATATTTATTTTTCATTTTGCATATAGATTAGCTTTTATTTGGTTTTTAAACTTTATTTTATATTTTTAGGAATTTTTATAGTTATTTTTATATTTTTAGAAAGCTGGTATAGTTATCATTTTTGTCCAGGGACCAAATTGTAAAGTTTCAGCAAAGGAAGGATTAAAGTGTAAAAGTTCAAGAGCGGAGGATGAAAAGTGAAGTCTCAAGGACTTGAAGGATTGAAATTGAAGTGCTAGCAAAGAGAGGACTTAAGGTGGAAATCAAGAATATGAACCAACACTCTCTAAATTAAGCACATGGAAAATAAGGATTAAAGGATGAGTGGAGAATTGATGGTAGTGGGAAAGAGTTTTCAAAAGTTAATTGGTGGCCAATGAAGGCCATAATGGCCATCAACTCCTCCACCATTGAAAGGCAATTTTTTTTTGCTATAAATAGGAGTGCTCATCCTTTGTAAAAAACACACCATTTCAGAATACAACAAGTATTCTTCTTTCCTCGTTAAGATCATTGTTCCTAGGAATTGTGGGAAGCAAAACTTGAGCTCCTATCCAGGGTAATTCAATGATTCTTTTAGCCATGCTTGGCTAACTTCTTCTTTAAGTTTTTGGGTTGTTTTAGTTTATAATTTATGTTCTAGTCTTTTTCTACATTTCTGAATAATATTTCCTTTCATGTTTTATTTCCTTGTTCTTCATTCATCTTTGTGCACAAAAGATATCTTGCTTATTGCTTATTACATAAGGCCATTTGGTAAGTAGTAAGGGAAATAGGAAATAAAAAAGGCTATAAGTATATATCACTAAGGTATTAGGATAGACGTAGTTTTATGTTGGCCTGAACATCTTCTTCATCTTCTTCTTTAGTTAACTAGATGCCAAGGAATTGGATTTAGTAATTAAAAAGAAAGTTCTACAATGCTTAAGGAATTAACTTGTAGTTACACTAGGCTATAGCATCATGAAATTGGATTTAGAGTTCAGAAATTAAGTAGGATCTTACTAGCATATTTTATAGACTATGTAAACCAACCCAAGAGCTTAATTCTTATCATCTTTATTCTCTTATCATTTTATGCTATTGTTTTTATTTTGTTCTAAACCAACATCAAACATATCTTTTTATTTTTCTGTTCAAAGTACTAGATATTATAATAATAAGAACACCTATCCTTTGGGTTCGATCTTTTTATACTACGCGATAGTCAATCGTGTGTTGTTTTAGATAGCAACCTGAGAGGGGGGGTGAATCAGTGTTGCCCCGATTTTAGCCTTATTGAAAATGTTACTTTCAAGATGATGATAATCACGAAACGATTGTTGTGATTGCAGCGGAATTGAGTATTGCATGAAAGTAAAAGATGAAGGAAGGAGGAAATCACACACAGAATTTTATCCTGGTTCACCTTCAATCCACCGAAGGCTACGTCCAGTCCCTCAAGAAAACCCCTTGAGGATTTTTCCACTATTGATAAAAATCTCTTACAAGTTCCTAACCCAAGGACCCCAAGAATTTCTACCAATACCCTGTGAAAGCAAACCACTTTCAACAGCCCCTGAAAGCAAACCGCTTTCAGTTCCTGAAGGCAAACCACCCTCAGACCTTGAAGGCTAAACCACCTTCAATCAATACCCTGAAAGTATACCACTTTCAGTGACAACAACCCTTCACCGAGTACCACAGTGAAAACTCAATCTTACAGAAAGAGATGAAGAAGAGTTTACAATTGGCTGTATCAATCCTTTAACATAGAAGTGGATTGATCATGAGAATTTATGCTTTAAGGCTTTTAAGCATAATATAATTCTGAGTTCCTCAAGATATGAACAACTAAAGTGTTCTTATAAACATGAAGATCATGAACTCAGAAATTTAGGCTCTTGAAGGTTTAAGTTCTAAAAGATGAACTAATTTTGACAAAGCTTTGGCCTAATGTTGTATTCTCATGTGTTGTTGTGTTCTGGACTCAAATGGACTTTATATAGGCAAGGGAAACGTCCTTGAACCATCACAACCCTTTCCAAAAGATTTGGGACACAATGGTTCATGAAAAGATGCAACTTTTCGTGCTGGTAATCGATTACATCACTTAGTGTAATCGATTACACTAATAGCCGTTTCAGTTTGAATTTCAAATTCAAACATGTAATCGATTACAAGCAAAGGTTAATCGATTACTTGCCTAGGTGTAATCGATTACCAGAATCCTGAAATCGATTACACTGAAGTCCAACTTCCAGAAACTTGATCCTTTGAGATCGGCTTAAGGTTTTCTACTTCTTTTAAGTTATGAAAACGCTTAGCATGATTAGTTTAGATGTTTTAAGAGCCTTTATGCTTTAATAGACCTTTAGAAGCATAACTCACCTAAACTAAGACTTCTAGACTATTGATGAACTTTGTAGCGCTGTTTCTTCGAAGTCTTCTTTTCTTCTTTTTGTCGATGAGTTTGTCGTCATCAAAACCACAGCCAGGGTCAGGAGCAAGACCTTCTTCACATCGTGCACTTGCGATTTGGGTATCACTAGACATAGTGAAATCCAAATTAGACATTCCACATGAATGTACTAAGTGTAGTTCTTTAGAAGAGAAGATAGATAGTCTTCAACAAAGAGTTCATAACTTCAACAAAGGAAAACAAAAGTTAGATGATATCTTAAGTGTTCAAAGACACTCCAATAGTAAGTTTGGTCTAGGATATACATCTCACCCAAAGACAAAAGAAGTCAAGAAAACCATCTTTGTTAAACCAAACAAAGTGGAAGGATCTTCTGAAAATTCTAGGACTAATTCTTTTAGGAGTACGAACAATAGGAAAGAATTATTATAGATCTCCTAAGAAGATTAATCCTACTCCTAGACAAACTTCCGGTTACAATAAATACTCATGTACCTATTGTAACAAAGTAGGACATACTCCAGATAGATGCTATTACAAAAATGTAGGAGTACCAAATAAAGAGTATATATGGTTTAAGAAAATTACTAACATAGAAGGACCCAAAGCAAATTGGGTACCTAACTCCCAAGTCTAAACTTTGTCATGTAGGTGTGCATGAAAGCAGCAAAGGACTTATGGTATCTTGATAGTGGCTGCTCATCACACATGACAGGAGACAAAACAAAGTTCTCTTTTCTTATGCCTAGAGAAAAAGGTTTTGTTACATATGGAAATAATGAGAAAGGGAAGATACTTGGCATTGGAAGAATAGGCACACCCCCTCAATCTGTCATTGACAAGGTTCTATATGTTGATGATTTGAAGCATAATCTTCTAAGTATCAGTCAACTATGTGACAAGGGTTTGAAAGTTGGGTTTATAATTGATATCTGTGTGGTGAAGGATGTGAAAACGAGAGGAATCAAGTTTTCTGGGTACAAAGTCAATAAAGTCTTCATGATATCGTTGGATGAAATTCCATCTAATGTTAGATGCTTGTTACCCAAGAACAACAATGGTTCATGTCTCTGGCATAGAAGACTGGCTCACATCCACATGGATCATTTAAATAAACTAGTTAAACATGATTTGGTTGTTGGACTTCCAAAGATAATATTTGAAAGAGACAAGCTCTGTGATGCATGTCAGAAAGGGAAGCAAACCAAAGTGTCTTTCAAACCAAAGAATATAGTCTCAACTACAAAGCCAGTCCAACTACTTCACATGGATTTATTTGGACCATCAAGGACTAGAAGTTTTGGAGGTAATTATTATGCTCTAGTTATTGTTGATGATTATTCTAGATTCACTTGGACTATTTTCTTGCCTCATAAGAACGAAGCCTTCAATGCATTTAAAAGATATGCAAGGCTTGTTCAAAATGAAAAGGCTTTAAAGATCTCTTCTATTAGAAGTGATCATGGTGGAGAGTTTCAAAACCACCAATTTCAGGAATTATGTGATGAAAATGGAATATCACATAACTTCTCTGCACCAAGGACACCACAACAAAATGGTGTTGTGGAAAGGAAGAACAGGTCACTTGAAGAACTAGCAAGGACCACGCTGAGTGAATCCAACCTTCCAAAGCACTTTTGGGCTGATGCTGTGAGTACTGCTTGCTATGTATCCAACAGGGTGCTCATTAGACCTTTTCTGAAGAAAACTCCCTATGAACTATACAAAGGGACGAAACCAAACATTGCTCACTTGCATGTCTTTGGATCAAAATGCTTTGTCTTGAACAATGGTAAGGAAAACCTTGGTAAGTTTGATGAAAAATCCGATGAAGGTATATTCCTTGGATATTCTCTGACAAGAAAAGCATATAGAGTCTTCAACAAGAAAACTCTATCTATTGAAGAGTCCATACATGTATCTTTTGATGAGTCTAACTCTTCAAAAGAAAATACAGTTACTCTTCCTGATAATGATGAGGAAGATAACATCTTAAAGGAATATTCTCAAAAGCAAATGGAGCATGGTTCAGAACAAGAAGAGCATATTGAAGATACCACTTATGAGTTGCCAAAATAATGGAGAACCCACAGGGGTCATCCTATTGACAACATCATTGGTGACATATCAAGAGGAGTTTCTACAAGGCTACGCTTAAATGATTCAGTATTGAACATGGCCTTTGTTTCTCAGACAGAACCCTCAAAATTTGATGATGCTCTTGAAGATGAGAATTGGATTGTAGCCATGCAAGAAGAATTAAACCAATTTGAAAGAAATCAAGTATGGGAATTGGTTCCTAAGCCCACTGACAAGCATATCATTGGAACAAAATGGGTGTTCAGAAATAAGTTGGATGAAAATGGTATAATTGTCAGAAACAAGGCAAGGCTGGTTGCACAAGGGTACAATCAAGAAGAAGGTATTGATTTTGATGAAACCTATGCACCAGTTGCAAGGTTGGAAGCCATAAGATTACTGTTGGCTTATGCTTGCTCACTAAACTTCCCATTGTATCAAATGGATGTTAGCGCTTTCCTGAACGGATATATTCAAGAAGAAGTATATGTGAAGCAACCACCAGGATTTGAGGATCCTAAGTATCCTTCACATGTCTTAAAATTGAAGAAAGAACTTTATGGTCTTAAGCAAGCCCCTAGAGCATGGTATGACAGGTTGAGCACATTCCTTTGTGAAAAAGGATTTCAAAAGGGTAAGGACGATACAACCTTGTTTATCAAGAAAACCAAAGGTAATACGTTGTTAGTTCAAATTTATGTAGATGACATTATTTTTGGTTCCACTAACAAATCACTATGCAAGGAATTCTCTAACATGATGCAAGAGGAATTTGAGATGTCTATGATGGGACAGCTAAACTTCTTTCTAGGATTGCAAATTAAGCAATCTCAAGATGGAATATTCATTAATCAATCCAAGTTCTGCAAGGAGCTTTTAAAGAAGTACGATTTGGATGATTGCAAGGCCATAGCCACACCTATGGGGTCAAATACTTATCTAGATCAAGATGAGTCCGGCATTCCAGTAGATATTACCAAATATAGAGGTATGATCGGATCTCTTCCTTATTTAACAGCAAGTAGACCAGATATTATGTTCAGTGTGTGTTTATGTGCTAGATATCAAGCATCTCCTAGGGAATCCCATTTGAGTTCAGTGAAAAGGATCTTCAAATATTTGAAAGGAACCTCAAATGTTGGTCTGTGGTATCCCAAAGGGAGTGTTTATGATTTAATTCGATATTCTGACTTAGACTTTGCTGGATGCAAAACTGAAAGAAAAAGCACAAGTGTTACTTGTCACTTATTGGGAAATGCTCTAGTTTCTTGGTCCTGTAAGAACCAAGCTTGTGTTGCTTTAAGTACTGCAGAAGCAGAGTATATTGCTGCTGGAAGTTGTTGTGCACAAACTTTATGGCTCAAACAACAACTCAAGGATTATGGCTTAGAGCTGGGCTGCATTCCAATCAAATGTGACAATACAAGTGCCATTAATCTCACGAAAAAACCCATTATGCATTCTAGAACAAAGCATATTGATATAAGGCATCATTTTCTTAGAGATCATGTCATGAGAAAGGATATAGAAATTTCTTTCGTAGATACACATAATCAATTAGCTGATATATTTACAAAGCCTCTTCCTAAGGATTCTTTCTTTAAAATTAGAAGAGAATTAGGCATTATAGATGAAATTGGTATCTGATTATGTGATTATATGCTTATATGTTGATTATATGTTTATATGCTCATATGCTTGTAGTTATATTTTGTTTTGTGTGTTTTTCAATTTTGGTAATCGATTAAAAAAGTATAGCAATCGATTACCCTGTCAAACCATATAGTTTCTTTTCCAATATAACTGCTCATAATCGATTACCCAACCTCTTGTAATCGATTACTCTTTCGAAATTTGAACTTTAATTCAAATTTAAACTTCTGTAATCGATTACACAACCTCCTGTAATCGATTACCCATTCGACCAGTATAAATTCTTGGTCTGTCTCATTAATCGATTACAGACTTTCTTTCAAACTCTTCCTCCTTCGACGCACACCACCTTATTTCCTTCATTTCTCCTTCAATTCTTGATCATTTTCAAGAATTCTTAGTGGGTTTTACTCGTCCTTCTCATCTCTTTCCATTCGACCCATTCATTCCTTCTGATTTGGTTCGAATTAAAAAGCCCTCTTTTCAAAAAACCCGAAACCTAGCATTCCTTTTTCCGAATTTCTCTCATGGCTTCTTCCTCTTCTCGTCGTATCCGCACCAAGAACCCTACTCTGAATGCATTGTACTTGTCAAGGCTTCTTGTAACAGAGGAACAAAGGAAGAGGTTCCTTTCTCATTATCTTGAACGGCTGATTCTTCCACCAAAGTATGGAGTCATGACTTCCTTTCTTGAAGCAGAATTTGTGTTTCCCACTCTATTCGATCATCAAGGGCTTGACGAGTTCGTTGGTCTAACCGGTACGTATTATCCCGAACTAGTAAAGGTCTTTTATTGCAATATGGTCAAGAAGGGAGGAAAACTCTGCACCTGTGTCAAAGGTGTTGACATAACCTTGACAGTTGAGCAACTAGGAACCTGTCTGTCTATTCCTAGTGTTGGTAAAAAGCTTGGGTCAGAACTGATGTGTCCTTGGGAGGATTATGATAAGAAATCTTTCTACCTTTCTCTCTGCCGCTTTTCAGAAGAGAAAATTCAGAGTAAAAAGCAGAGATTGGAGGCCAACCGTTCTAGAGATATCCTTGCCGTTGGGTATCTTACTGTAGAGAACCGGTTGCTCCACTATATTATGAGTTATGTCCTTCTTCCTCAAACCTCAAACCATGCCAAGATTAGTGACTTAGAGTTACAAATCCTATATGGGCTGAAGAAGTAAGAGTCTATTAACTGGGCTTATTCAGTGATGACCCATATGCTGCTTCATAAGGATAGGACTGGTCCTCTTCCCTATGCTCATGTCATTTCTCTAATTCTGAAGAACTTTGGTGTTCCTACCAGTGGAGAATTTGCTCAGTCCATGGACACCAGAACTCAGCAGATTGATATGGAGATTCTGAACAAGATGGGCATCTTCAGGGACGTCGATGGTATCTTCAGGCACAAATCAGATTTGGGTTCTGAAACTACACAGGCTCTTGCCCCTGCTGCATTCTGTCCTCCATCCTCTGAGAGTAATCCTTCCTCTTCTGCTGATACTGATGCCTCTACTCAGCTTATCCTCTCTCATCTTACAGACATGAAGTAGTATATCAACCAGCGTTTCGATCGTATGGAAGGCCGAGTCGAGTCCATGTACACTACCTTGCGTGCTGATATGGATAGTCTTAGTCTACGTGTCGACCACATGACTCGCTCTCCTCTTAATTTTCCTGATTTATCCGACGGGTCAGACGACCTTTAGACTCTTTATGCTTTATTTGGACATCTTTTGGGTTGTAATAGTTTAGCTTAACTCTTGACTGCTCTGTTGGATATTTTTGTTGTTGTTACTCTGCACTGTTTTGTTTGTGACTTTAAGCTGTGATGTTGTTGTTTGTCATGATGTTACTTGTTTACCCCCACTCCCCATGATTTATAAGTATATATTCCTTGTTAGCCTGTATGTATACTTCGGCCTTTTCTTCTTTTTGATGAAGTCAAAAGGGGGAGAAAGGCTCTGTGCTCTTTAAAGATCATATGCAGGAATGCTACAAGTGAAACAAAAAGGGGGAGTTGCATGAGTTGCATCAGATTGCATCCAACAGGGGGAGTTTCTACAAAGAAGCAACATACTGATCTTCAAAGTTACAAGTATGTGTTTGCCATCATCAAAAAGGGGGAGATTGTGAAGAAGGTCTTGCTCCTGACCTTGGCTGAGGTTTTGATGACGACAAACTCATCGACAAAAAGAAGAAAAGAAGACTTAGAGGAAACAGTGCAACATGTTGATATATCTACCTAAGTCTTAGATAGGTGAGCTATGCTTCTAAAGGCTACTCTAGTATAAAGGCTCTTTAAAACATTAAAGCTAATTGAGTTTAACCTTTTCATAAAGTAAAAGAGGTAGAAAATTGAGATTCCGATCACCTTGCTTTTAGAGAAGTTCACCTTAAGGCCCGACATTAGTTTAAAACATCTCAGCACAGTTTTAATAACCATCACATTTTGGATAGATGCCTCCCCTATAAACAACGTGTCATCTGAAAATTGTAGTAGAGAAACTTCCACACTCTCCTTTCCCACCTTGAATCCCTTAAAAAGGCTAGTTGATGTTGCTTGTCTCATCATGACACTCAATCCCTCCGCTACCACCAAGAAGAGGAATGGTGCAAGTGGGCCGCCTTGCCTGAGTCCTCTCCTCATAGAAAATTCCTCAGTTGGACTCCCATTTACCAATACTGAAACTGTGGCAGATTCTAAGCAGCTTTTAATCCACCCCACCCACTTCTCGCAGAAATCGAGCCTCCGAAGCATGCTTAGTAGGAACTCCCAACTTACAGAGTCATAGGCCTTCTCATAATCGACTTTAAAGACTAAACATCATTTTTTTCTTTCTCTTTGCTTCGTCCATCACCTCAATTACCACCAAAACACTATCAAGCATAGACCTACCTCCGATGAACGCCGATTGCCTCTCGTAAATTATTGGATCCATAACCAATTTGAGTCTATTTGACAAGATTTTAGCAACAATCTTATACATACACCCAATTAAGGAAATTGGTCTAAATTCATTTAGACCAATTGGGTTGTCCCCCTTCGGGATCAGGGTAATGAATGATGCATTTCCTCCTTTGGTCCATACCCTGTTAGCATGGAAATCTGCCAAGACTACCAAGATATCTCTTTTGATGATATCCCAAAAAGCTTTGATGAACCAGAAATTGTACCCATCCGAACCAGGGCTTCTATCCCCACCACAATCCCAAACTGCAGAGCGGATTTCCTCCTCACCGAAGGGTTCCGTAAGCATGGCATTATCCACCCCAGAGATTCTTGTGAAAGGTATATCCCCTAGGCTGATGCCTTGCCAAGCCACACTTTTGAACCTCTCCTCAAAGAACTTCTTTATGAAACTCTTCACAGTAGTAGGATCCTCACTCCATGTGCCCTCAATATGCATACCTTTTATATTGTTCTTCTTCCTCCTCCAGTTGACTACTCTATGGAAGTATTTTGAGTTTGTGTCACCTTCTTTAATCCACTTGTCCCTGGACTGCTGCCTCAACATAGATTCATTCAGCCTTGATAAATCCCAGAAATCAGCCAACAGAGTTGTTTTCCCAACCAATTCTGATTCAGATAAGCTTCCCTGCTCCTCCCGTATATCTAGCTCATTTAACTTTGTCTCAAGAACCTTAAATCTATGGTCCAGATTCCCAATATTCTCTCTGTCCCAAACTCTTAGTTTTTCTTTAAGCTGCTTCAACTTGCCCTTAAATACAAAGGCCCCCCACCCATTGACCAAGCATTTGGCCCAAGACTTCTTGACAAAGGCATCAAACAAAGCATTTTGAAACCAACAATCTTTGCACCTGAATGGTTTTGGTCCCCAATTGATGTTAGAAACCCTTAGCAGTAGAGGACAATGATCAAAAACATCCCTGTGAAGTACATATTGCACGCTGTTCGGCCAGTGAGTCAACCATTCCTAGGAAACTAGAAATCTATCCAGTCGACTTTTAGCTTGACCATTAGGCCTATACCACGTAAACTTTCTGCCTGCTAGGGGGATTTCCTCAATCTCCATATTTTCTATAAACATATTAAACTCATCCATTTCTCTTGTACCATATGTATTTTGTTGATTCACTCCCTGTCTCTCGTCATGGCCTCTGACCGCATTAAAGTCACCCACCACACACCAGACATTTTCAGTCAAGTTATGTTTTAGTTGTAGCAGGGCCCCCCATAGTTCCCTCTTCTCATCTATCATGCACGAAGAATAGACAGTTACGACAATGCACCCAATGCCGTTCGACTTCCCCTTCAATGCAATATAGCTGGGCCCAGAATACTGTTCTTCCACTGAAAACACACTACTATTCCAAATAAAAAGGATACCCCTAGCTGTGTTAGACGTAGGGTATGCCATCCAATCAAAATCATCATTCCCCCAAATTGCAGAAATCAGGTGCCTTGTTACAGCAGTCATTTTAGTTTCCTGAACGCACAATAGGTCCACTTCTTCAGACTGTATCAACCTCCTCAATGTTCTCCTCTTCAACCTACCCCCTAACCCCCTTATATTATATGCCATAATCTTCATAGGAAACTAGTGCCACCCCTTCCATCATCCTGAACTTGTTTACCCCTTGATTCTCGAGCATCTCTTTTTTCTAGTTCAATCAATTTACCCACCACATCTGCATCACTTCCCTCAGTTATGACCCCAATTTCCTTCCCAATTTCCCAATGCTTCCTTGCTTCAATCTCATTGTTCCTCAACCAAAACATCTTATTGAAATTCATTACTCCAGAATCAGAAATTGAGTTACTAAGAGAGAGGATTAATTGCCTAACCTCCTTCTTGCCGCTTGCCAATGCCAAGTTATGTTGGGAAGCCATCTCTAATTCCAGTGGAAGCTGCGAAAATTGAATCGCAGGGCCTTCGAGAGTCCTTGCTGAGGACGTCTGACCCCTATCAGCGACGGCCAATGGAAACGAGCTTCCCACACTAAACTGTGTTTGACCAGCATTCTTTGAACGTGGGGGAGAAGGACCAGCAGTAGAAGAACTTGCGCACACAATATTAATTTCGTTATTACCTTGGTGGGATAAATTTGTGAAGTGATTTTGTCCTGCCACATGTTCATGGCCATACCCAATTCCTTTTTCTTTGCACTGCACCACGTCACTTTCACAAACTTGGTTAATGTGGACCAAGTTTATAGAGTTCCCTACTACTATTCCTGATTGGGTATCACTGCCGCTTATGTTTGATCGTGTGGCTACGCTCCTTGGGGTTCCGGACTTGTGTGCAGTTCCTAGCCAGTCTATGGTGTTGCCGTCTAGTTGGGCCCGACCGCCTCGTGGTGTTTTTAAGCTTAATTTTGATGCAGCTCTTCGAGATTCGACTTTGGCTGGCTTTGGGATGGTGGCTTGGAACTTTGAGGGTGAAGTTCTTGCTTCGGCGGGTGCAGCTACTATCATGGTCTCGTCCTCTGTTGTGGCGGAGGCCCTGTGTTTCCGGTGGGCGATCTCCACTGCTATTGATTTGGGCTTCAGGCGGGTCATGTTTGAGACTGATTGTCTGAAGCTCTTTGATCTTTGGCGCCGCCCCAAACCTGGTGGTTCTTATCTTTTTTCTATTATTAGGGATTGTCGTTCGTTTTCTTGTCATTTTGATTTTATGGACCTTGTTTTTGTTAGGCGGGAAGGCAATATGGTTGCTGACTCCCTTGCCAAATTGTCTTTCTCTACGTTGTCTTTTGTTTGGATTGAGGACGCTCCTCAAGAGATTTTAGCTGCTCTGCAGCATGATGTAGTGGCTTCTGCCCCTGTTTCTTGATTAATATATTTATCCAGTTTCAAAAAAAAAAACTTCCTTATTCATCCTCAATTTGGGCCATTTGTTGCTAGGGCCAAGCCCACCAATTGGTGAAAAAGCTGGGTTGTGAGGGGCTAGATCAGTTTTGCTATCCAGGCTGGATCTCAGCGTGATGGGCCCCATGTTGCACTATTTCCCTTTCTGAGCAGAAGCAGGGGTTCTTAGCCTCACGTGACTATCAGCAGCAGCAACATTTAATGTTTCAGTATAGTCAGCCCTAGGCCTGTCATATTCATCAGCATCATTTAATGTTTTCGTACGGCTCTCTCCCCCCATACCCACAGCGCCACCGTCGTCCTTGTCAACCACCCCTTTCTCTCCTTTCACGCGCCACTGTTCCATCCTCCCCCAAACTTCTTCATCTCCACTACTGCTTTCTTCCGAATCCAAATCGCTCCCCCCAATCAGTGAGCCATCCACCGAGCTCGCATGGCTATCTCCGATTGTGTTTTTGCCACATTCAAAAAAATGATTTGTTGGTGCCCCACATTCCTCCATAAATCTAATGTCAAATTTTTCTCCACTAATCTTGGTCCTTCGAAATGTTGCAATCAGTGTCAAAGAGGAAGTTTTGATGGCTAGTCTCGCGAACTCCAACCGGCTGAGTGAAGATGTTTCTTCGTCCACTGCTACAAGGTTCCCAAATGGTAGAACCAACTTGGCAAAACAGTCTTCTTGCCACACATTTAGTGGGATCCCAAGACCACGAAACCATGTGATTCTGCTCCCAAGCACCTTTGAGGCCTCCCATGGTTGCAGCTCATCAAAGATTGTGGTAAGCCACTCAGCTGCACCACCCAGAATCTGTTCTACCTTTCTTCCATCTTTGCTTGACAACAGTGCCATATCATCTCCTAGGTACCTAACTCGTATTTTGTTGAATCCCTCCAGGAAGAACATTTCTGTTAGCGCCTGAGCATCAATTGGATTTAGTAGCCTACCCACGAAACTATTCTGGAGCCAAACCAAGTGTGTATCATCTGTGTTGATTTCCTCCCACTTCCACTCATCATTGTTTCCCACAGGCACCCCTTTCTTCTTCGTTGTCTGGAGATACCTCGTATGAGAGCCACCAACTCCCGGCGCCACCACTTGTGCGTATGTTCTGTGATGCCGAGCAACATTCAGGTTGTTGGTTGTATTATCACCATCTATTGGTTGTGCATATCTGGTATACTTGCTCCTTGTCACTTTCCTGTCAAACTTTGGTAAGTTAACCTGTATCCTCCTATCCCTCACCATGATTTGGTCAAGTTTACTGGCCAGCCCTTTAGGATCCCTTTCATCTAGGAACCTTACAAACCCAAATCTCTGGCCCTCCTTGTTTCTGCGCCTTGGGAGATACACATCACAAACTCTTCCCCACTTCTAAAAAGTTCTCCATAGTTCTAGTTCCCCCACTGTATCAGGGATGTGTGAGTAGAGCGAAGTTACATTTCTTCCCCTCCAGTTATCCTGTGCCCCTGGATTCATCTTTCTCCCATGCCTTCCCCACTCTACATCGCGTGCACCCACATTCCTCCATCCTCCCTCTCTCTCTCTCTATCATGCTTTAGGCCCCTGTAATCTTTCAATTTTTGTTTTACTTCCAACACATGTGCGTTGGAAGGGGCCAACGCTCATGCGTTGGACCCCTGTAAGGCCCAGTATTTCATTTAATCCCAGCTCTCAAGCGTTGGGAAGCCAACGCTCCAGCGCTGGAGCATGGGCAGCATTTTTAAGTGGGTTTCTAATTTGAAATAACCCACTTCCCACTCTTATCTCTTCAACTCCCTCTCATCCTTCTTTCACCCTACGACCCCAAACCTCTTTAAAAAAGCAATTCAATCATCTCCATCCCTTCAATCTCTTTTGAAATCACTTGGGAGTTGGTTTCTCTTTGCTGAAGGTCTTTTTCCAGGTTCTCCCTTTCATTTGTTCAAGGTTGGTTTTGCTTAAATTCTTTCACATTTGCTCATCTTTTTAAATACCTTGAACAATACGTATATAGGGAATAGGATTTGTGGTTCTTGGGTTGTGATTAGATTGATTTGGAGGTTGAAAATTCTGTTTTTACATTTTCCCTTTGTATATATGAAATTCTGTTTTGGATTGTGCCTACCAAGTGTTTGATAAAATGCCAGAATGGGCTGCTTGAGTTCTTTCCATGCTGTTTGTTCTTAGTTTTGATCTTGTGATTATTTGAAACTCATGGAACCTCATTTGCTTTAAAGTGGACACATTTCCACCCTTTAATTTGAACTTTTGTAAAGGACTTCGGATTTTGGATTTAGGACTAACAATTCTAACAAGTTGGTTGCTTGTGAAATTTTGTTTGTTCTATGTTGAAGATATGGCACCTAAGAGAAGGGTTGTGGAAGAGGCTCCGATCCTTGAGGAGCAATTTGATTATAATCGCTTTCTTTCCCTTGAAAAGGAGCAATACTTCAAGGGGAAAGTGGTTCAAAAGGAGCTGTTCCGAGAGAGGCCCCTTTACTTTGATATGGTGGACTGGTGGGGGGTCCAAGAAGCCATTGCTGAGAGAAAATGGGAGCATCTATGTGCTCCAATTGCTGATGGGTGCCAAACCCTTGTGCGGGAGTTTTATGCTAATGCGCGCTATGACTCCGATGAGGAGATCCCCGCCATCCCAACCTACAAGTCATGGTTCCGGGGAACGACAATTAGCTATGATGCAAAAGCAATCCGAAGGCTTCTGAAGTTTCCCACTGAAGCCCAAGACCGGGCTAAATTTGGTGGGAATGGGGCTAGTTACAATGAGCTGCTCAATAACTACCCCTTTGCTGAAATTCTTGAGGCACTTGCTGTGCCAGGAGCTGAATGGGAGACCGAAGTGGATGGGGTCACCCCGAGTTACATTTACCGGAAGTTTGTGAAGCCGGAGGTCCGAGTGTGGGACCACTTTTTGGGGGACATTCTTTTCCCTAGCTCTAACAAAACTGAGCTTAGGAAATAAAGTGCTCTCTGTATTTATTTTCTTTTGAACAAGAGACCAATTGATGCTGCAAGGATCATTGCTTGGCGGATTCCCTTCTCCGTCAATGTTGATAAAAAGGGTAAGAGGTTTGGTTACCCTATGCTGATTAATAAATTGGTGCAGGCTAAGCTTAGGGCAGCAGCTATGCCTCCCATTGAGATCCACATCCATCCTCTTCCTATTATGAGTTTTGAAGCTGCTAAGAAGATTTACAATGACCATGCTGATGCCCTTGAGAAGCAAGGTGATCCTGCTCATGCATACCATGCACCTTCCAGGTCCAGAGCCAACTCTAGAATAGGAACCAAAGATTTAGGGGAGTCTTCATCTCGGCCCTCTATTCATACTTGGCAGGAGGAGCCTTTTGGAACCATGTTCCAGCACATGCACAGGATATCTAGCAACCAGCAGCTGATTTGGGACCATGCTGGCTACAGTGATCCCAGTTGGCAGAGGTGCCCAGCCCCCACTGAATTGGAGAGGAGATTGATGAACTTGCATGTATTTGAGCAGGCTGAAGGCTCAGGATCAGCTGAAGGAGAGGAGGCCCCTATGCATTTTGACTGATGAACTATTATTTACCAGCTTTTAGTTTTTATTTTATTTGGATAATTTTTATTTTTCTGCTTTTATTTTGCTTTTAGAATTTTTAAAATTGCATTGTCTAGTACTTTATCCAGTTAACATGCTATAATTGCTTTGTGAATGCTTTATCCGATTAAATTTCTTCTATAGATACAATGTTTTGATGCTGTTAGGATTGCATGATGTTAGGAATGATTGGAAATCTTGATTGTAAGCTTGGGTAGAAATTTTTATGAGTTCTAAAAAGGGTACCACTTACCCTATGTCTTTTCTGAGTGCTGAGAACTCTGAATGCATGATTGTAAGATTTTTCTACCTTGTGTTGCATGTTGATTGGAATTTTGTATGCTTTGTGAATTGTGAAGAGATTCTAGGAATTTTTTAAAACTCAGATTTTTTGTTGAAATTGAATTTCCAATAGTAGCCCCCTTTGAGCCTTAAAAAAAGTCATTTTGTTGGAGCCTACTTTTGTGAAAATTATTTGAGTTGTTAGAGTGATTCATAAATTGAAAGAATTAGAGCTATATATGTTTAGGACCCTCTTTGAAAAAAAATGAAAAGTGAAAATCTTAAGTAAGTACTTATGATTCATTAAAAAAATGTGAAAAAAAATAAAGAGGTCCAGTGTTGATATTGTTCAAAGCTCTAAATTGAGAAAGAAAGATCACCTAACAAAAAATTCTGAGTTAGCCAAATAGAGTTGCCAAGTTCTTGAAATTCCTACCTTGATTGCTAAACCCTTTGGCCAAGTTTCAACCTTCAAAAATCTCTTCAAAGTTACTTAGTTGAATGGTTTCAATTTTGATTTGAATGATAGGCAGGATCATTGAGCTTTCTTGTTTTCATTGAGTATATTCGTTTGTGAGCTTAAATTTGATGGACTCAAGAGATTGAAGTGCCAAGCTTAACTTTCTTGATTAATTTTTGTGAAACATTTTTGCTCTCCAAATTCGCTGTGCTTTCCTGAAAATGTATCTTGTGCTTCAATGTTAAATGGATAAACTTTTTCTAAACTAGAGGACGAGGGTTTTTCTTTAAGTTTTTACGCTTGAGGACAAGCTGTCGTTGGGTATAGTGGTGTGATGACTGGATTTTGTATGATAATTTTAGGGTCTTTTTAGTCTTTTTTATTTTTATTTTATTGAGTCTCATATAGATTTTTATACTTTTTATTTAGATTTTCTATTTATTTTTGCATTTGCATATAGATTAGCTTTTATTTGATTTTTAAACTTTATTTTTATAATTTTAGGAATTTTTGTTAGTATTTTAGTCTTTTAGAAAAGCTGGTAGAAATAGTCATTTTGTCCAGGGACCAAATTGTAAACCTCAGGAGAAGAAGGGCCAAAAATGCAAAGTTCAGAAGAGGAAGGACTGTTGCAACCGGGGCCGCGGCAGGGACGACGCTAAAAACAAATTAGTAACAGACAAAGTCGCCATTAACATTTTTTAAGAGGGAAACGCTAGAAAACCTAAAAAGAAAATAAAATGGCCTACGAAACCTAAAATTCTAGGTTCGGGAGTCGGTTACGCGTGGGGAATGTGTTAGCACCCCACAGCGCCCGTCGAAGATGGTACCAAAGATTGATTGTGCAAAAATTATTAAAGGATTTGTTATTTTAAAAAAAAAAATTTATTATTTTTGAGGTTTATTATTTACAAAGAAATGAAAATGATATTATTTACAAAACAAAAATGTTTATTTTTTTTATTTAGCCTGATAGATGTGAACCTAGTCCTACGTACTTCCCTCAAATGGAAGATCAAGGCCACGTAGTTATGAAGGTTTTAATTGATTTTTTTTATGTTTTTTATTTTATTTTGAAAAGATTTTTTTTATTATTTTTTTTAGAGTTTTTTATTAGGTTGACTGACGAGAGTGTTCTCGCTCCTACGTACCTCTATTGAAGGGCTCAAGGCTTACGTAGTTTTAAACAGAAACAGAAAACAGAAACAGAAACAAAAACAGAAACAGAGACAGAAACAGAAATAGAAAATTACAGAAACAGAAAATTACAAAAACAGAATAATATAGAAAATCTGGAACGGCGGCTTTGGAGGAGAGGAAGGGTGGCGCGGCGGCCTAGAAGGAGTGGAGCGGTGGTGCGGCGGGAGAAGGAAGGAGTGGAGCGGTGGTCCGGCGAGAGAAGGAGTGGCGGTGGCTACTGGACAGGGAGATGCGGCGGCAGCTGGACCCAAGGGAAGGTGAGTGGCGGCAGCAAAGTAGTGAGAGGAAGGATGGAGGGGGCAGCGGCCAAGGAGAGGGTGAGGGAAGGAGGAAATTAGGGTTTTTTGGTGAAAGGGGAGAGCTTGAGGGAGAGAGGGGCGGCCAGAAGAGAGAGAGGTGAGGGAGTGTGTGTTTTTTTTAGGGCTTGTAAGATGAGAGTGTATGGAGGCTAAAAATATATGAGTGTCAGGGTTTATGGCATGAGTTAGTTTAAATAGGGGAGAATTAGGGTTTGAGTGAGGGGCAAAATGACTAAGTTGCCCTCCCTTCTTTGTTTCTGCTTCCTCCCCTTTCCTTTGGGCTGCGGCCCATTTTTCTTCCTTTCTTCTCTTTTTTTCTTTTTGTGTTGCCCTTTTGATTTTCTTTCTTCTTTTATTCCCCCCCCCTGTTTTTTTTAAATAAAAGACCCGGACAAAATTGGGTGCTGGCAGCAGCCCCCATTTGCTTGACTTTCGGTGAGAAAGTTAAAGAAAATTCAAAAGCGACCAATTTTGGCCAAACAAACAGAAGAAGAATAACAAAGATTCTAGATCCAGAGCCCATCAACGGGTGGATCAAAAACATGGGATAACTGAAAGAGTGTAGGGGTTAGATACCATGAGAGATTGTAGGGGTTGGTTACCCTGAAAAAGTGCAGGGGTTGGTTACCCTGAAAGAGAAAACTTGGCGTCACAATACCAAGCGGGCGTCACAATACCCTAGAAGAGAAAGAACTACGCGTCACAATACCTAGCGGGCTTCACAATACCCTGAAAGAGAAAGAAACTAGGCGTCGCAATACCTAGCGGGCGTCACAATACCCTTAAAGATAAAGAAACTAGGCGTCATAATACCTAGCGGGCCTCACAATACCCTAAAAAAGAAAACTTGGCGTCACAATACCAAGCGGGGGTCACAATACCTTGAAAGAGAAAGAAACTAGGCGTCACAATACCTAGCGGGCTTCACAATACCCTGAAAGAGGAAGAAACTAGGCGTCACAATACCTAGCGGGCGTCACAATACCCTGAAAAAATAAAACTTGGTATCACAATACCCTGCAAAAGAAAGAAACTAGGCGTCACAATACCTGGCGAGCGTCACAATACCCTGAAGAAGAAAATACAAGAATAGATAGTTGTGGGCCATGCCCTGAAAGAGAGAACTAGGCAGAAATACCTAGCAATGCAAGAGAATTTTTTTGAATTTTTTTAATGATCATGTGCAAAAAGAGAGTTAAAAGATTTTCAAACAAACAGATTTGTGATTTTCAAAAGATTTTATCTTCACCATTGCAACACAACACTGGTCAAAGCTAGTGGATAAATGTATGGGTTTTGGATGGAAGAAATGGAATAAGATTTGTGGAGGGTAATGGAGATTAGGCTTGTAACAAGCCCCTAGGTCTAACATCAATGTAAGCATCAATTTGAAGATCTATCATGGAAGAGGAGCGAACTCGGAGCCCAACTTGCTTCAGGCCCATCTTCAATCAATATATGTCTCATCACTCCAATTTTCTCTTTCCTCTTTTTTCTGAATTTTTTTTAAGGAGCAAAAACACACAAGTGTAAACTCATTGTCCAAAAATCAAAGTTTAAGAAAATAAGAGCAATCAATATTTGATTAGGATGGACTTTATTGGCTTGTAATGTGGCTAGGGGTAATGGGTGACGAAAGAAAGGATATAAGGCTCAAAGAAAGTGTTTAAGGGTTAATTAGGACAAAGGATCTCTAGTGCAATGTGATGGATTCAAACAATATTCCTTTTCATTCTTTGCATTTTTTTGTTTTTTTTTTCATTTTTTTCTTTTTGATTTTCCATTTTTCCTTTTTTGCCTTTTTTTTTTGAATTTTTTGATAGCAGAAGAATGATTTAACTGTCTTAAACGTTATAAAAAGCCCCCTTGTGTTGGGGAAATTCATGAACACTTCTAGAGAAACACTCAAACTGGGCTGGCCCTCGATGTGGAGGTGACAAGTGAAACAAATGGGATATCAGCTCCAATGAAATGAGTCATATAGATGGAGAATTATTGCACTAGCCCCCAGTGTAGGGGTGATCCTTGTCCAGAGTTAAATGAAGTAAAAGAAATTTAAGGCTCAAAGTGGGTAGCAAGGGATTATATATATATATATATATATATATATATATATATATATATATATATATATATATATTGGATAGAGAAAAATGGCCAAACTTCATTTCAAAAATTGATTGCTCCTTTTCAAAAGATTTAACTGTAGGACAAAAGTTTTGGACTTTGCAAATTTGCTCCTTTCACTCTTTTTTTTTGGGAAACAATATTATAAACAAAAGAGCATAGACAAAAACATACGATAATTTCATTACTGAAACATAAAGACACAAACAAACTTAAAGACGAGACCACATGGTTAACGTCTAATGAAGACACAACATAAAGACAAAGTCTAACGCGGAAAACATAAATGACGAAACAACTTTGAGATCAAAACATCTGAGTGGCACTTTTAATGCTTTAGCAATGGGTTTCTCTCAACACTCATCTCTCCAGATTCCTCCTCCTCTTCCATGAAATTCAACAATTTGTTGTTCCTCAGCTTCTGAACCTTTACCTTGAATGTTATGCATCTCTCAATAGAATGACCAGGCTCTCCCATATGAAATCTACAGGCTTCATTGGGATTGTACCACTTAGGGAGTGGGTTTGGGGTAGGCGTGGGAACCTCTGGATCAATCAAATTTCCCTTCAGTAGAGTATCATAAATTTGGTCATAAGGCATTGGCACTGGCTCTATTGTCACTCTTCCACTTCCTTGCACGTTAGATTGGTTTTGGGGAGCAGTAGGAGGAGTGTTAACCTGTTTGCTTGGAGTGGTGTTGGATAGCATTATACTGTTCACACGTGAAACTTGGGGAAGCCCTTGTGGATATGTTGGTGTGTAGTTTGGTAAAACGGTTGAGAGGATCCGCTTTTGGATGAAATATGGCTAGTGTTAATCTCATGAACATCTACTTTCTTTTTGTGAAACATTGACTTCTTCTGTTTATCCACAAGGGGACTTGTCTCACTCAGCTTGCCTTCTCTGAAGGTGTCTTCAACTTGTTCGCCAGCTGTAACCACATCAGCAAAATGATTTGTGACACAACCAACCAGCCTTTCAATGTATGGCCCCTGAAGGGTCTTCAGGAAAATTCTAACAACCTCCTTCTCATCTAGAGGAGGGTAGACTTGAGAGGCTTTCTCCCTCCACCTTTGAGCATACTCTCTAAATGATTCAGACTCTGCCTTCTTCATCCTTTTCAACTCAAATCTATCAGGAGTAATGTCAGTCACAAACTGGTAATGCTTCACAAACAGCTCAACGAGACCGTGCTAGGTTTTGGTTTGCTTCTTATCAAGATGCAAGAACCATGTTAAAGCACCACCAGTTAGGCTATGCTGGAAGCAATGGACCATCAGTATCTCATTCTCGTGATAAGCAGCCATGCTTCGAGTATACATAGTAAGGTGAATCATAGGGTCTGATCTCCCTTCAAACTTTTCAAAGTCAGGAACCTTGAACTTTTCCGGAATTTCCATATCGGGAAATAGACAGAAATCTTGCATGTTTAGGCTCCCATATTTTTCTATACCTTGCATTTCCCTCACTTTCTCTTCAGGTGCCTCCATCTTATTCAACGTCTTGGCTTCTTCCTCATTACCTTTCTCAGTAAAAATTTCGGCCTCCTTTTCCTTAGGGGTCTTTTGGGTGAGAATAACAACCTGGGGTCCCTCCGCTTCCCCATCATTGTTCTCATATCCTGTGTCCTTTGTGGGAATAAGGGTCTTAAGCAAATCCAGGATTTGACCCACGTTTCCTTCCAATCTTTCAATTCTTTGCTCCATATGTTGATTTGTATTTTGGTCAGACATACCGGCTGTTGAGGTTTGTTGGGAAGTCACTGATTGATGAGAACGAGAACGAGTTTGAATTGGGCTACGAATGAAATTGTGGTGTGAAGCAATGGTGAAAATCTGTAAAATAAAACTGTTAAGATCTATGCGTGATTTTTTCATATAGATGTTTTAAAAAAAAAGGAAGATAAAATAAAAGAGAAAATAGGGATGGAACAAAAGGGAACGATAAAAGAAAGGAAAGTGTACAAAATGTTTTTTTTTTTTAGATTTTTTTTGATAAGGATAAAAAACAATTTATTTACTGAGACAAGAAAACGAGGGACTCCGAGAGAGAGAAGGAGCCCCCAACTAAACTTATTTTCTTAACCATAAAGGTTGGATTATTCTAGAAATGGAGAAACCTAATATAAGCAACAAACTAGTCTAATGGTTGGGGGATGGATCTGGATCTCACATAACTAAAGGTTCCCAAATTACCCTCATCACACAGACAAGGACCCGATGATCAAACTATTTGACGAGTAGACACTAGGCCTCTCATGACAAATAGCTAAATGACCGGTAATAATTTGAGTGGTGAATCAATAGTTGACGCGTAGACACTAGGTCTCTCACGACAATTATCCAGACACCTCTACGCTCCCTAGTTTGCGGGCCCGGATATAGAGCCCAAAAAGTGTGTAACATAAGTAAAATATATAATAGAATCAAAAGAAAGCATATATACAAGATAAAAATAAAGATATATACAAAATGACAAGAAATAAATAATAAGATAAAACAAACATAGAGAAAAAAAAGAAAATGCACAACCAATCATATAGGCCTGGCTCTCAAAAGCCCCCAGCTGAGTCGCCATCTGTCGCAACCGGGGCCGCGGCGAGGATGACGCTAAAAACAAATTAGTAACAGACAGAGTCGCCACTAACGTTTTTTAAGAGGGAAACGCTAGAAAACCTAAAAAGAAAATAAAATGGCCTACGCAACCTAAAATTCTAGGTTCGGGAGTCGATTACGCGTGGGGAATTGTTAGCATCCCACAGCGCCCGACAGTACCAAAGATTGATTGTGCAAAAATTATTAAAGGATTTGTTATTTTAAAAAAAAATATTTATTATTTTTGAGGTTTATTATTTACAAAGAAAAGAAAATGACATTATTTACAAAACAAAAATGTTTATTTTTTTTATTTAGCCTGATAGGTGTGAACCTAGTCCTACGTACTTCCCTCAAATGGAAGATCAAGGCCACGTAGTTCTGAAGGTTTAAATTGATTTTTTTAATGTTTTTTATTTAATTTTGAAAAGATTTTTTATTTTTTATTTTTTTAGAGTTTTTTATTGGGTTGCCTGACGAGAGTGTTCTCGCTCCTACGTACCTCTATTGAAGGGCTCAAGGCTTACGTAGTTCTAAATAAAAACAGAAACAGAAACAGAAAACAGAAACAGAAACAAAAACAAAAAATTACAGAAACAGAAATAAAAAATTACAGAAACAGAAAATTACAAAAACATAATAATATAGAAAATCTTGAACGGCGGATTTGGAGGAGAGGAAGGGTGGCGCGACGGCCTGGAAGGAGTGGAGCAGTGGTGCGGCGGGAGAAGGAAGGAGTGGAGCGGTGGTCCGGCGAGAGAAGGAGTGGCGGCGGCTGCTGGACAGGAAGATGCGGCGGCGGCTGGACCCAAGGGAAGGTGGGTGGCGACGGCAAAGTGGTGAGAGGAAGGATGTAAGGGGCAGCGGCCAAGGAGAGGGTGAGGGAAGGAGGAAATTAGGGTTTTTTGGTGAGAGGGGAGTTTTAGAACAGATAGCAACCTGAGAGGGGGGGTGAATCAGTGTTGTCCCAATTTTCGCCTTATTGAAATCGTTACTTTCAAGTTTATGATGATCACGAATTGATCGTTGTGATTGCAGCGGATATGAACAATACTTGAAAGTAAATGTGAAGGATAAAGAGAATCACACACAAGATTTATCCTGGTTCGCCTTCAATCCACCGAAGACTACGTCCAGTCCCTCAAGAAAACCCCTTGAGGATTTTTCCACTATTGATAAGAATTTCTTACAAGTTCCTAACCCAAGGACCCCAAGAACTTCTACCAATATCCTGTGAAAGCAAACCGCTTTCAACAGCCCCTGAAAGCAAACCGCTTTCAGTTCCTGAAGGCAAACCACCCTCAGACCTTGAAGACAAACTTGTCTTCAATCGAAACCCTGAAAGCAAACCACTTTCAGTGACAACAACCCTTCACCGAATACCACGGTGAAAAACTCAATCTTACAGAAAGAGATGAAGAAGATATTACACTTGGCTGTTTCAATCCTTTAACACACAATTGGATTGAACATGAGAAATTATGCTTTAAGGCTTTTAAGCATAATACAATTCTGAGTTCTTCAAGATATGAACAACTAGTGTGTTCTTGTAAACATGAAGATCATGAACTCAAAATTTAGGCTCCAAAAGATTTAAGTTCTAAAAGATGAACCAATTTTGAAAGAGCTTTGGCCTAATGTGTTTTTCTCATGTGAAATGTGTATATTTCGTGTGTGTTGTGTGTTCTATGTTGTTGTTTTGTTTTCTGGACTCAAATGGTCTTTATATAGGCAAAGGAAACGTCCTTGAACCATCACAACCCTTTTCAAAAGGTTTGGGACACAATGGTTCATGAAAAGATGCACTTTTTCGTTCTGGTAATCGATTACCATACTTAGTGTAATCGATTACACAAGTGACCGTTTCAGTTTGAATTTGAATTTCAAACATGTAATCGATTACAAGACTGGAGTAATCGATTACTTGCCTTGGTGTAATCGATTACCATAATGGTGTAATCGATTACACAGAAGCCCATTTTCCAGAAACTTATTCTTTGAGACTTGCTTAAGGTTTTCTACTTCTTTTAAGTTATGAAAACACTTAGCTTGATTAGATTAGGTGTTTTGAGAGCCTTTATGCTTTAATAAACCTTTGGAAGCATAACTCACCTAATTCTAAGACTTCTAGACTATTGATGGACTTGAGTGCTTGATTCTTTTGAAGTCTTCTTTTCTTCTTTTTGTTGATGAGTTTGTCGTCATCAAAACCACAGCCAGGGTCAGGAGCAAGACCTTCTTCACAATCTCCCCCTTTTTGATGATGGCAAACACATACTTGAAACTTTGAAGATCATATGTGCATTCTTGATGCTTAACTCCCCCTATTTGATGGAATTTAGTATTTCTGATTTTTCTCCCCCTTTCTAATGTACTCGTTGAATTCCTGCATATGATCTTTAAGAGCACAGAACCTTTCTCCCCCTTTTGACTTCATCAAAAAGAAGAAAAGGCCAAAAAATGTACAGGCATACATACAAGTATATTGAAACATAAAGCATGAGGGAATAGGGGTAAACATGAAAAACATAATCAAAACATAATTGTCCAAACATAGCAAGTTAACATCAAAGCATCCAACAGTGCAGAAATTAGTCATAATCTAAACTATTACAAACCACATAAAGCAAATAGTCAATGAAAGAGATAAGCAAGGCTAGAGGTCAAATTCATCAGAGGAATCAAAGGAATCATGAGGAGAAGGAGCCATGCGATCAATACGAAGACTCAGACGATCCATATCAGCACGAAGAGTAGTGTACATGGATTCAACCCGACCTTCCATGTGATCAAACCTCTGATCAAAGTGAGTCCTCATATCGGCCAGATGAGAGAGAATGAGTTGAGTGGAGGCATCACCAAGCATAGAGGATGAAGGTCCTTCCTCAGAAGATGGTGGATAGAAAGCAGCAGGGGCAGGAGCCTGAGTGGTATCAGGACCTAAATCTGACTTGTGACGGAAAGTGTCATCAACATCCCTGAAGATCCCCATCTTGTTCAGAATCTCCATATCAATCCTCTGTGCTTTAGTATCCATGACCTGAGCATATTCCCCTTGTGTAGAAATTCCAAAATTCTTCAAAATGAGAGTAATAATGGGAGCATAGGGAAGAGGACCAGATCTATCCTTGTGTATCAACATATGTATCATAACCAAATGAGCCCAGTTAATGGATTCATTATGTTTCAGCCCATAAATAATTTGTAACTCTAGATCACTAATCTGGGCATGGTTAGAGGATTGAGGAAGAAGAACATAACTAATCAAATAATGAAGCAGACGATCTTCAACAGTAAGATATCCAACAGCAAGGATATCCCTAGAGCGGTTGGCTTCTGCCCGCTGCTTCTTCAAAAGAATCTCTTCCTCAGAAAATCGACACAAGGATAAATAAAAAGATTTCTTGTCATAATCAGCCCATGGACATGCTTTCTCCGGACTTAATCGTTCTCCAACATAGGGAATTTTTAGAAGAGTTCCCAATTGTTCTTGAGTCAATGAGATATCAATTCCCTTGACTGATGAGCAGATTTTCCCACCTCTTTTCACCAAATTGCAATAAAATACTTTAACCAATTCAGGATAGTACGTACCCGACAAGCCAACGAAATCATCAAGTCCTTGAAAATCAAGGAGAGAAGCGAAGAGGAATCCAGCATTGATGAACGAGTTGACATCGGCATACTTGGGAGGAAGGATGGGTCTTTCCAAGAAGTAAGCCAAAAACCGGTCCTTTTGCTCCTCTGTGACAAGAAGCCGTGAAAGATCAAGAGTGTTCATGGTGAGGTTCTTCGAGCGGTGTCGGAGTGAAGAGGAGGCCATTTTTCAGACTGAAATTTTTAGGGTTTTGAGAAAGGGGTTTCTGGGGAAGGCCGAATTTGTCAACTTGAAGGGATGGAGAGGAAGGAGAGGGCAAAACTGAGCAAAACCCACTAATTTGTTCTGAGTTTGAGCAAGAAACGAGAGAGAATGATGGAGATAACCAGTTCGGCGACGAGGGAAGAAGAAAGAGGAAGAGCCGTGTAATCGATTAAGTGTTCTGACCCAAAGAACTTATACTATCGATTTGGTAATCGATTACAGTAAGTTGTGTAATCGATTACCGCTTTTCGAATTTTGAATAAAATTCAAAATAGCAATAGTAATCGATTACAGCAGTTGATGTAATCGATTACCTGAAGTCCAAAATTTGAAATTTCTAAAATTCAACTATGTAATCGATTATGGAAGTTAGAGTAATCGATTACTCAGAGGAATTTAATAATCAACAGGACTAAAAACAAGGGTAATCAATTGATAAGCCTAAGATAATTGATTTCATGAATATTTTTATAAGTTCTATCATATGTAACACATGTTCATATAAAAATTTCAGTGCAAAATCAATTATGACAAGCAAGCACATATGAAACATTCAAGCAATTATAGAGAGGCTTATATTAAGGCATTTCTAGTGGTATTATAGATCATATATCTTAAGCCTATTTAAAGAGGATAACTATGAATATATGAATGTCTATACTTATCTAGAATCTAACTAGGTAATTTCTAAAAACTAGCATAAACATATACTTAGAGAAGCATTTTATTATTGTTTCTACTGTTTTTCTTATGATCTTCTAGACACTGGGCTTAGGAGCAAGTTCTCAAACTTGATTCCTTTCAAATTGATTTAGTTCTTCCTGCATTGCTACAATCCAATACTCATCCTTTAGAGCATCATTTACTTTTGATGGTTCTATCTGAGAGACAAAGGCCATATTCAAAACTGAATCATTCAAGCGTAGCCTTGTAGAAACGCCTCTAGAGATATCACCAATAATATTATCAACTGGATGATCCCTATGGGTTCTCCATTCTTTTGGAAGTTGATAAGTATTACTTTCAATGTGCTCTTCTTGTATTGGATTCTGATCTCCATCCTTTTGAGAATCTTCATTTATAATGATGTCATCTTCTTCATTATCTGGAAGATTGACTTTATCTTCTATTGAAGATTTAGATTCATCAAAAGTAACATGTATGGATTCTTCCACAGATAGAGTTTTCTTGTTAAAGACTCTATATGCTTTGCTTGTTAGAGAATATCCAAGGAATATACCTTCATCAGATTTTTCATCAAACTTACCAAGGTTTTTCTTTCCATTATTCAAGACAAAGCATTTTGATCCAAAAGCATGTAGATGAGAGATATTTGGTTTCCTTCCTTTGTAGAGTTCATAGGGTGTTTTCTTAAGGATAGGTCTAATAAGAACTCTATTGGAAACATAGCAAGCAGTACTTACAGCATCAGCCCAGAAATATTTAGGGAGACTAGATTCACTTAACATGGTTCTTGCTAATTCTTCAAGTAACCTATTCTTCCTTTCTACTACACCATTTTGTTGTGGTGTTCTCGGAGTAGAGAAGTTATGTGATATTCCATTTTCATCACATAGTTCTTGGAATTGTTGATTCTGAAATTCTCCACCATGATCACTTCTAATAGAAGAGATCTTTAAAGACTTCTCATTTTGAACTAGCCTTGCATATCTTTTGAATGCATTGAAGGCTTCATTCTTATGAGGTAGAAATAAAGTCCAAGTGAATCTAGAGAAATCATCAACAATAACAAGTGCATAGAAATTACCTCCGAGGCTTTTAGTTCTAGAAGGTCCGAACAAATCCATATGTAACAATTGAAGGGGTCTTGAGGTCGAAACTATGTTCTTTGGTTTGAAGGATGTTCTGGTTTGCTTCCCTTTTTGACATGCATCACAAAGCTTGTCTTTCTCGAATTTTATCTTTGGAAGCCCAACAACTAAATCATGCTTGACTAGTTTGTTTAAATGATCTATGTGAATATGTGCAAGTCTTCTATGCCATAGCCATGAATCACTATTATTCTTGGCCAAAAGGCATCTCACATTTTGTGGAATTTCTTCCAATGAGATCATGAAGACTTTGTTTACTTTATATCCAGAAAACTTAATTTCTTTAGTTTTCACATCTTTCACAACACATATATCATTAATAAAACCTACTTTCAAACCTTTATCACATAGTTGACTAATACTCAGAAGATTATGCATCAAACCATCAACGTAAAGAACTTTATCGATGACTGTTTGAGGGGGTGTGCCTATTCTTCCAATACCGAGTATTTTTCCCTTTTGATTGTTACCATATGTGACGAAACCTTTTTCCCTAGGTATAAGAAAAGAAAACTTGGTTTTGTCTCCTGTCATGTGTGATGAGCAGCCACTATCAAGATACCATAGATCCTTTGCTGCTTTCATACACACCTACATGACAAAGTTCAGACATGGGTATTAGGAACCCAACAAGTTTTGGGTCCTTCTAAGTTAACATCCTTTCTAACCCAAATGTACTCCCTATTTGGTACTCCTATATGTTTGTAGTAGCATCTACTAGGGGTATGTCCTATTTTGTTACAGTAAGTACAAGAGTAATGATTGTAACTGGAGGTTTGTCTAGGAGAGGGATGAATCTTCTTAGGAGGTCTATTTTGAATGTTCTTCCTATTGTTTGTACTTCTAACAGGATTAATTTTATTGTTACTAGAAGATCCTAAAACATGGTTTGGTTTTACAAACACAGTATTCCTAACTTCTTTTGTCTTTGGATGAGAAGTATATCCTAAACCTGACTTATTGTTTGAATATCTTTGAACACTTAGAATATCATCTAACTTCTGTTTTCCTTTATTGAAGTTATTTACTCTTTGTTGAAGATTTTCTATCTTTTCTTCTAAAGAACTACACTTAGTGCATTTGTGAGTAATGTCTATCTTAGATTTTACTACATCTAGTTCTTCTTGTAAATTTCTACATTTACTTTCTAGGGAAGAAATTAACTCATTTTGCCTAGTGCTAACTTTAGAGAATTCTTGACATATTTTAAACATATTTTCCATGGTAAACTTTAAATCATGAAAAGATATAGAATTCTCACTAACCTGGGAATCTTCAACATCAGAATCATGTGAGGCCATCAAAGCAACTTGTGCTTCTTCTTTATCAGAATCAGATGATGAACTTACTTCATTATCATCCCAAGCCAAATATGCTCTTCGAGTAGGTTGATCCCTTTTCTCGAATTTCTCTCTTAGACCATGTTTCTTCTTCTGAAGATTTGGACAATCTGACTTGAAATGTCTCGGTTTGCCACACTCGAAACATGTAATCTTTTGGGATGAAGAAGACTCATTGTTCCTTTGGAAGACTTTATTGTTGTTAAATCTAACATTTTTCTTTTTAAGAAACTTTCCAAAGTTCTTCACTAGAAGATTTAGATTTCCATTGTCTTCTTCTTCAGAATCTGCATCATAATCTTCTTTGATGCTTTCTTTTGCTTTTAGGGAAATTGATCGATACTTCTTCTCATGTTGTTCATGCTCTTCTAAACGATTCAATTCCAACTCATGTTCTTGGAGTTTTCCAAAAAGAGTTGCAAGAGTCATATTTGATAAACTCTTCTTCTCTGAGATGGCTGTTACTTTTGGTTGCCATACTCTTGTAAGTGATCTTAGAACTTTCATGTTCAAGTCACTGTTTGAAAATTGTCTACCAAGAGCAATCAAATGATTAATTAAATGAGTGAATCGTTTTTGCATGTCTAATACCTTTTCTCCTGGAAGCATTCTGAACATTTCATATTCTTGAGATAGAGTATTGATCTTTGATCTCTTGACTTCATCTGTTCCTTCATGAGTCACCATCAATGTATCCCATATTTCTTTTGATGAAGTGCACGTTGATACTCTGAAAAATTCATCCATGCCAAGAGCAGATGTAAGAATGTTCATTCCTTTGAGATCATGTTGAACCTTCTTCTTTTCTTCTTCACTCCAAGTACTTTCTGGTTTTGTTTGTGAAGTTCCTTCTTCATTTGTTGTTACAGGCACAAAGGGTCCTTCTTCAATGACTTTCCATATTCCTGAGTCTAATGACTTTATGAATATCTTCATCTTGATTTTCCAGAAGTCATAGTGTTCTCCATTGAAGAATGGTGGCCTGTTCATGTTATGTCCTTCACTTGTTCCATGATTGGAAGAGGATGCCATCTTTTCCCGGATCTTAGGAATAACTTACCTAAACTTCTGCTCTGATACCAATTTTTAGAACAGATAGCAACCTGAGAGGGGGGTGAATCAGTGTTGTCCCAATTTTCGCCTTATTGAAATCGTTACTTTCAAGTTTATGATGATCACGAATTGATCGTTGTGATTGCAGCGGATATGAACAATACTTGAAAGTAAATGTGAAGGATAAAGAGAATCACACACAAGATTTATCCTGGTTCGCCTTCAATCCACCGAAGACTACGTCCAGTCCCTCAAGAAAACCCCTTGAGGATTTTTCCACTATTGATAAGAATTTCTTACAAGTTCCTAACCCAAGGACCCCAAGAACTTCTACCAGTATCCTGTGAAAGCAAACCGCTTTCAACAGCCCCTGAAAGCAAACCGCTTTCAGTTCCTGAAGGCAAACCACCCTCAGACCTTGAAGACAAACTTGTCTTCAATCGAAACCCTGAAAGCAAACCACTTTCAGTGACAACAACCCTTCACCGAATACCACGGTGAAAAACTCAATCTTACAGAAAGAGATGAAGAAGATATTACACTTGGCTGTTTCAATCCTTTAACACACAATTGGATTGAACATGAGAAGTTATGCTTTAAGGCTTTTAAGCATAATACAATTCTGAGTTCTTCAAGATATGAACAACTAGTGTGTTCTTGTAAACATGAAGATCATGAACTCGGAATTTAGGCTCCAAAAGATTTAAGTTCTAAAAGATGAACCAATTTTGAAAGAGCTTTGGCCTAATGTGTTTTTCTCATGTGAAATGTGTATATTTCGTGTGTGTTGTGTGTTCTATGTTGTTGTTTTGTTTTCTGGACTCAAATGGTCTTTATATAGGCAAAGGAAACGTCCTTGAACCATCACAACCCTTTTCAAAAGGTTTGGGACACAATGGTTCATGAAAAGATGCACTTTTTCGTTCTGGTAATCGATTACCATACTTAGTGTAATCGATTACACAAGTGACCGTTTCAGTTTGAATTTGAATTTCAAACATGTAATCGATTACAAGACTGGAGTAATCGATTACTTGCCTTGGTGTAATCGATTACCATAATGGTGTAATCGATTACACAGAAGCCCATTTTCCAGAAACTTATTCTTTGAGACTTGCTTAAGGTTTTCTACTTCTTTTAAGTTATGAAAACACTTAGCTTGATTAGATTAGGTGTTTTGAGAGCCTTTATGCTTTAATAAACCTTTGGAAGCATAACTCACCTAATTCTAAGACTTCTAGACTATTGATGGACTTGAGTGCTTGATTCTTTTGAAGTCTTCTTTTCTTCTTTTTGTTGATGAGTTTGTCGTCATCAAAACCACAGCCAGGGTCAGGAGCAAGACCTTCTTCACAATCTCCCCCTTTTTGATGATGGCAAACACATGCTTGAAACTTTGAAGATCATATGTGCATTCTTGATGCTTAACTCCCCCTATTTGATGGAATTTAGTATTTCTGATTTTTCTCCCCCTTTCTAATGTACTCGTTGAATTCCTGCATATGATCTTTAAGAGCACAGAACCTTTCTCCCCCTTTTGACTTCATCAAAAAGAAGAAAAGGCCAAAAAATGTACAGGCATACATACAAGTATATTGAAACATAAAGCATGAGGGAATAGGGGTAAACATGAAAAACATAATCAAAACATAATTGTCCAAACATAGCAAGTTAACATCAAAGCATCCAACAGTGCAGAAATTAGTCATAATCTAAACTACTACAAACCACATAAAGAAAATAGTCAATGAAAGAGATAAGCAAGTCTAGAGGTCAAATTCATCAGAGGAATCAAAGGAATCATGAGGAGAAGGAGCCATGCGATCAATACGAAGACTCAGACGATCCATATCAGCACGAAGAGTAGTGTACATGGATTCAACCCGACCTTCCATGTGATCAAACCTCTAATCAAAGTGAGTCCTCATATCGGCCAGATGAGAGAGAATGAGTTGAGTGGAGGCATCACCAAGCATAGAGGATGAAGGTCCTTCCTCAGAAGATGGTGGATAGAAAGCAGCAGGGGCAGGAGCCTGAGTGGTATCAGGACCTAAATCTGACTTGTGACGGAAAGTGTCATCAACATCCCTGAAGATCCCCATCTTGTTCAGAATCTCCATATCAATCCTCTGTGCTTTAGTATCCATGACCTGAGCATATTCCCCTTGTGTAGAAATTCCAAAATTCTTCAAAATGAGAGTAATAATGGGAGCATAGGGAAGAGGACCAGATCTATCCTTGTGTATCAACATATGTATCATAACCAAATGAGCCCAGTTAATGGATTCATTATGTTTCAGCCCATAAATAATTTGTAACTCTAGATCACTAATCTGGGCATGGTTAGAGGATTGAGGAAGAAGAACATAACTAATCAAATAATGAAGCAGACGATCTTCAACAGTAAGATATCCAACAGCAAGGATATCCCTAGAGCGGTTGGCTTCTGCCCGCTGCTTCTTCAAAAGAATCTCTTCCTCAGAAAATCGACACAAGGATAAATAAAAAGATTTCTTGTCATAATCAGCCCATGGACATGCTTTCTCCGGACTTAATCGTTCTCCAACATAGGGAATTTTTAGAAGAGTTCCCAATTGTTCTTGAGTCAATGAGATATCAATTCCCTTGACTGATGAGCAGATTTTCCCACCTCTTTTCACCAAATTGCAATAAAATACTTTAACCAATTCAGGATAGTACGTACCCGACAAGCCAACGAAATCATCAAGTCCTTGAAAATCAAGGAGAGAAGGGAAGAGGAATCCAGCATTGATGAACGAGTTGACATCGGCATACTTGGGAGGAAGGATGGGTCTTTCCAAGAAGTAAGCCAAAAACCGGTCCTTTTGCTCCTCTGTGACAAGAAGCCGTGAAAGATCAAGAGTGTTCATGGTGAGGTTCTTCGAGCGGTGTCGGCGTGAAGAGGAGGCCATTTTTCAGACTGAAATTTTTAGGGTTTTGAGAAAGGGGTTTCTGGGGAAGGCCGAATTTGTCAACTTGAAGGGATGGAGAGGAAGGAGAGGGCAAAACTGAGCAAAACCCACTAATTTGTTCTGAGTTTGAGCAAGAAACGAGAGAGAATGATGGAGATAACCAGTTCGGCGACGAGGGAAGAAGAAAGAGGAAGAGCCGTGTAATCGATTAAGTGTTCTGACCCAAAGAACTTATACTATCGATTTGGTAATCGATTACAGTAAGTTGTGTAATCGATTACCGCTTTTCGAATTTTGAATAAAATTCAAAATAGCAATAGTAATCGATTACAGCAGTTGATGTAATCGATTACCTGAAGTCCAAAATTTGAAATTTCTAAAATTCAACTATGTAATCGATTATGGAAGTTAGAGTAATCGATTACTCAGAGGAATTTAATAATCAACAGGACTAAAAACAAGGGTAATCAATTGATAAGCCTAAGATAATTGATTTCATGAATATTTTTATAAGTTCTATCATATGTAACACATGTTCATATAAAAATTTCAGTGCAAAATCAATTATGACAAGCAAGCACATATGAAACATTCAAGCAATTATAGAGAGGCTTATATTAAGGCATTTCTAGTGGTATTATAGATCATATATCTTAAGCCTATTTAAAGAGGATAACTATGAATATATGAATGTCTATACTTATCCAGAATCTAACTAGGTAATTTCTAAAAACTAGCATAAACATATACTTAGAGAAGCATTTTATTATTGTTTCTACTGTTTTTCTTATGATCTTCTAGACACTGGGCTTAGGAGCAAGTTCTAAAACTTGATTCCTTTCAAATTGATTTAGTTCTTCCTGCATTGCTACAATCCAATACTCATCCTTTAGAGCATCATTTACTTTTGATGGTTCTATCTGAGAGACAAAGGCCATATTCAAAACTGAATCATTCAAGCGTAGCCTTGTAGAAACGCCTCTAGAGATATCACCAATAATATTATCAACTGGATGATCCCTATGGGTTCTCCATTCTTTTGGAAGTTCATAAGTATTACTTTCAATGTGCTCTTCTTGTATTGGATTCTGATCTCCATCCTTTTGAGAATCTTCATTTATAATGATGTCATCTTCTTCATTATCTGGAAGATTGACTTTATCTTCTATTGAAGATTTAGATTCATCAAAAGTAACATGTATGGATTCTTCCACAGATAGAGTTTTCTTGTTAAAGACTCTATATGCTTTGCTTGTTAGAGAATATCCAAGGAATATACCTTCATCAGATTTTTCATCAAACTTACCAAGGTTTTTCTTTCCCTTTATTTCCATTATCCTGGAATACTTTGTATGGCTTTTTCTTCTTTTTGATGATGTCAAAAGGGGGAGAAAAGTCTTGTGTATGCTTGATCATTTTCAGGATACTGTGCTTCATTTGCAAAACAAAGGGGGAGATATAATTGCAAAACCAAGGGGGAGATACAAGACAAGAAAGAAAATTTAATGATCCATCAATGTTCAAGCATGATGTTTGTCATCATCAAAAAGGGGGAGATTGTAAATCAAGTCTCGTTCTTGGACTCGACTGAGGTTTTGATGAAGACAAACACATCACAAAAAGAAGAAAGACTTCAGAAGAGAAAAGGAAGACTTCAAGAAATCTTCAAGAAAGAACGGAACAAAAAGAAAGACTTCAAGAAAACTTCAAGAAGACTTAAGAAAAGAAAGACTTCAAGAACCAGGCTCAGAACGTCAAGATCAAAACATGAAGGTTCTAGTTTTAAGTAAGTCTTGTCAACTTAGTGTGCTATGCTTTATTAAGGTTCATATTGCACTTGAAGGCTCATGAAAGATCAACTAATTGAGTACGATATGTTCTCACAAGTAAAACTTGGTAGGAACACTCAATTAGGGTTTAAACAGTCAAAAACTGAGTTCTGGACTGTCTGTAATCGATTACAGAAGTGTGTAATCGATTACAGGATGTGTGTAATCGATTACCACAAGTGTGTAATCGATTACCAAGTTTGAAATTTGAATTCAAACTTCAACGGCATGGTGTAATCGATTACACTAACTGTTGTAATCGATTACCAGGTCGACAGATGTGTTATTTCATGAACCATTGTGTCTCAAACCATTTGGGAAAGGTTGTGTTGGTTCATGGACGACCTCTAGTGCCTATATAAAGTCCCTAGACACTCAGAAACAAAAATGACTTGGTCCATAACTTTCATATTCATTAAAGTCATCATTCTGAGTTTCGGTTCTCTCATTTTCATAAGAACACTCATGATGTTCAACATTTGAGAAACTCAGAATGGAAGAGCCTTCATTGTAATTGCCTGGAGCATACAAACTAAGATCAATCCTTCTTGTCTAAAGGATTGAATCATGCATAGAAAAGGCATCTTCTTCTTCTTCTATTTGAATCATGTTGATTCTTTCACCGTAGTTTTCGGTGGTTGTAAAAAGGCCCTTTGAATCAAGTTTGATTCAAAGTCCACCGTGGTAATGCGGTGTCATCAGAAAGTGGTTTGCTTTCTGAGGCATGATGGGTCCTCTTAGGGTCCTTGGCACAAGTATTGCTAAGAAGACTTGATCAATCAGAAGTGGGTTGCTTCAGGAAGATTGATAAGATATCTTAGGGTCCTTGGTGCAAGCATTCGTTAAGAGTACTCGATCATGGGAAATCTTCACTGTGGAATTCAGTGGAGTGGTTCTTCAGAAAGTGGTAATCTTTCTGAGGGATTCTAACTTCACCGTGGTATTCGGTGAAGGGTTGTTCGATTGAAGGCGAACCAGGATAAATCTTGTGTGTGATTCTCTTTATCCTTCACATTTACTTTCAAGTATTGTTCATATCCGCTGCAATCACAAAGATTATCTCGTGATCATCATAAACTTGAAAGTAACGATTTCAATAAGGCGAAAATTGGGGCAACACTGATTCACCCCCTCCTCTCAGGTTGCTATCTGTTCTAACAATTGGTATCAGGGCAGAAGTTTAGGTAAGTTATTCCTAAGATCCGGGAGAAGATAGCATCCTCATCTACAAGTACCAATGAAGGATTCAACATAAACAGGCCATCAGTCTACAATGGAGAACTCTACGATTTCTGGAATATCAAGATGATGATCTTCATAAAGCCATTTGACGCGGGAATCTGGAAAGTCATTGAAGAAGATCTCCTTGGGCCTGTAGTAGAAGTTGAAGGAAGTTCACAATCAGAACCAGAAAACACATGGAGTGACAAAGAAAAGAAGAAAGTTCATCATGACTTAAAAAGGTATGAACATCTAGACTTCAGTCCTTGGTATGAAGAAATTCCTTAGAGTATCTACTTGCAAATCTTCAAAAGGAATATGGGATACTTAAATGGTTATACACGAAGGGACTGATGAAGTCAAAAGATTCAAAGATCAATATATTCTATCACAAGAATATGAGATGTTCAGAATATTGCCTGGAGAAAGCATACTTGATATGCAAAAGCGGTTCACACGATTATTGAATCACTTGGTTGTTCTTGGTAAGGAATTCTCTTATTATGCCATAAACATGAAAATGTTAAGATCCCTTACAAGAACATGGCAACCAAAAGAACACTGCTCTCTCAAAGAAGAAAAGTCTCTCCAACATGACTCTGGCTACTCCTTTGGAAAACTTCAAGAACATGATTTGAAGTTAAACAGACTTGAGCAATATGAGAACAAAAAAAAAAGGAGACATCGGTCTGTTGCTCTAAAAGCCAAAGAAAGCATTAATGATGAATATGATTCAGAGTCAGAAGATGATAAGAACATGGTCTTAATAGTCAAGAATTTTCGAAGGTTCTTACAAAGAAAAGGTATGAAGTCTACAAGTTTTCAAAAGGGAAATAAACCCTCCTCCTCTTCACAAAAGATCACATGTTATGAATATGGAAAATCTGGTCATATCAAATATGATTGTCCAAACATTCAAAAGAAGAAGCATGGACTAGAGGAGAAGTTTGAAAAGAAGGATTCAAACTCCAGAAGAGCATACATCGCGTGGGATGACAATGACGTAGGCTCAGACTCAGAATCAAAGAAGGAAGAAGCACACTTTGCATTAATGGCATCTCAGAATTCTGACAGGGAAAATATCCAGGTTAGTACCAGTACTTCTTCTTCTAATGATTTAGAATATGCTATAGAAAGTCTTTTTAAGATGTGTCGTAATGCTTCTAAAGTTAGTGTTGAAATGCTATTATTTCATCTTTAGAAGAAAAATGTCAAATGCTTCAAAAGGAATTAGATGATGTTAAATCTAAATTAGATGTTATACATTCATGCACTAAATGTAGTTCTTTAGAAGTAAAAGTAGAAAATCTACAACAAACAATTCATAGTTTCAATCTTGAAAAGCAAAAACTAGATAAGATTCTTAGTATGCAACAAAACTCAAGCAACAAATGAAGTTAAATCTCTTGAAAGTGAACACATGCATGCTAGCTCTTCTAGAAATATAAACTATAGGAACTACCCACAAAATATCCCAAAAACAATCCTAAAGATTCATTTCTTAAGATTAGAAGAGAATTAGGTATATTAGATAAACATGATTGAATGTATTTAAATTGATTATGTGCTTAAATGTTCATCTAGAAATGTGCTACATAGGACTTGATAGTTTTAGAACCTATAAAAATGTCTTTGTAATCGATTACCATAGGTCCTGTAATCGATTAACCCTGTTCTCAGTCCTCGTGCCTGTTAGAATCTTCTAAGTAATCGATTACCATAACTGCTGTAATCGATTACATATTCAAAGTTTGAAATATTTCAAATTTAAACTGCCAGTAATCGATTACCCAACTGCTGTAATCGATTACCTTCTCGTGCTATATAATCAAAGCATGAAATTTCAATAGGAATTATTCTCAAATTGCTCCAAGACAACTTAGGAGACATTATGATATGCTTAGATATAATATATAATGAAGGTTATAGATTATATACTTGTAGTTATTACAAAAAGGTAGAATATACCTCTAGTAGATGTTATTATAGGAATATAGGAATATCAAGTGGGCAATGTATGTGGGTGGAGAAGACAATCAATATCCTAGAACCCAAAGCAACTTAGGTACTTAATATTCCTTTATGAGAACTTGTTTGTAAGTGTGTATGAAAGCAGCAAAGAGTTTATGATATCTTGATAATGGCTGCACATCACACATGATTGGAGACAAAACAAAATTTTTATATCTCATACCTAGAGAAAAGGGATATGTCTCATATGAGAATAATGAAAAAGGGGTAATAACTTAGCAGGTACGCCTCCTCAAACAGTATTAAATAGAGCAATCTAAAGTACATAATGCTTTAGAAGATGAGAACGGGATTCTAGCCATGCAAGCATAGTTGAACCAGTTTAAGAGAAACCAAGTATGGATATTGGCCCCCTGACCTAATGATAAGCATATTATTGAAACCAAATGGGTGTTTAGGAACAAACTAGATGAACATGGAATCATAGTTAGAAATTAGGATAGATTAGTAGTACAAGGTTATAGTCAGAAAGAAGGTATAGATTTTGATTAGACATATGTACCAATTGCTTGATTAGACGCAATTAGACTTCTATTAGAGTATGCCTACTCGATTAACTTCCAACTATATCAAATGGATGTTAAGAGCGGTCTCTTGAATGAATATATTCAAGAAGAAGTCTATGTGAAGCAACCTCCTGGCTTTGAATATCCAAAAGTTCGTTCACAAGTCCTCATCTTAAAGAAAGCTTTATATGATATAAAGAAAGCACTACGGGCATGAATTGCAAATCAAGCAATCTGAAATTGGGATATTCATCAATCAATCCAAGTTCTACAAAGAACCTCTAAAGAAATATGACTTGGATGATTACATAGTAATACCCACATCAATGAGAATCAAGTACTTATCTAGATCAGGATGAATCATTCACTCCAGTAGAGATTACCAAATATAGAGTCTTTGTCTATACTCTCTGAAACTTGTCCTCCAAAACAAAGAAGACAAACTTGGAAGACAATGAAGCAAGTTCATCATCCAATTCAGAAAACGGAGGAATATGTCTTGTTTTGATAGTAACACATCATTCTAATGATGGCAATAAAGAGGTTAGTAATGCAATTTCATATGATAATTTACAAAGTAATTTTTATAGATTGCATGATAGTTTCTTGAGTGTTTATGAAGAATATGCATATCATAGTAGGATCATCTCATCTCTACAAAGTAAAACTAAAAGCATGAAAGATGAATTAGATCAAGTAAAATCTAGAGTAGATATTCAAATTGATTTTACATCTTTATATCCATGCATAATCTTTAAGTTAAAAAATTGATGAATTAACTCAAGTAGTAAACAAAGGAACAAATGATATGGATAAGTTGTCATGTAATCAAAGACATGTCTTTCATAAAAGTGATTTAGGTTTATCTGATCGTAGTCATCCTAGTGATGTTAAGAAAATCACTTTTAGACCAAGTAGTACATATAACCTTGGTCACACAAGGAGAGTACATGATGGTGCTCAACTTAGAAAGGATTATATCAAAACATTCCATTGTTCTAAAGAGAAAGTGCCTAACATAAAGCTAAAGTTATTTCACTATACTCGTCATTAATGTTGTCATAAGAAATGATGGAGTTCCCAATAAAAGATTCATATGGGATGTGAAAGGAACTAATCCAAAAGGATCCAAAGACTATTGGGTACCTCTAAAATACCATTGAGCCTATTGTGCAAATGTGTTTTGAAGATCTTGTGATCTGAAATGTCATATACAAAGGATGGTCTTTCAAAACACAAATTTAGAATGTGGTATTGGTAAGAGAAAATCTAAAAACTTTATACCTTTCAAATAATATTAAGTACAAGAGTAATGCATTCTTAGGCATCTGCATTTACATCATAGTTATCTGTTAGATATATCTTTCATGCAGTACTGATAATGAAATTGCAAGCGTACAATTTACTATCGCGTAATATAAAAGATTATCGAACCCAAGGGATAGGTGTTCTTATATTTATATAATTTAGTAATTGTGCATAGAAAATAAAATAATATGGTTGATGTTTGGTTCATGACAAAAAGAGAGTAATAGCATAAAAATAATAAAGCAAATAAGATGAGAGAATTTAAGCTCTTGGGTTGATTTACATAATCTATAAAACATGCTAAAAAACTCTTACTAAATTTCTGAATTTTAAATTCAAATTCATGGTGCTATAGCCTAAGTTTCTACACCCTAATAGCCTTAAGAAATGTAGAACTTCCTTTCCTAATTACTAACTCCATAGCCTTGGTTATTAGTTAATTAGAGAAGAAGATGAAGAAGAAATCCGAGCCAACACAAAATTACGTACATCCTTATAGCCTTAAGAAATGCAAACATATAACCTTTTTTATTTCCTATTTCCCTTACTACTTACCAAATGGCCTTATGAATAAGTAGAAAGCATGAAATCTTTTGCGCATAAAGATTAATGAAGAACAAAGAAATAAAACATGAATAGAAAATATTATTCAGAAATGTAAAAGAAAACTAGAACATGAATTATAAATTAAAACAACCCAAAAACTTAAAGGAAGAATTAGCCAAGCATGGCTAAAAGATTCATTGAATTACCCTGGATAGGAGCTCAAGTATGGCTTCCCACAAGTCCTAGGAACAATGATCTTTGAGGGAGAAAGAGAGAATACTTGTTGTATTCTATGAAGGTGTGTTTTACAAGTGAAGAAAAGGGTCCTATTTATAGTAAAAATCCAGCCTCCAACGCTTCAGCGCTAGAATTTCCAACGCTTGGGCGCTGGAAGCATTAAAAATCCACTGCCAGACCGAAAGCCAGCGCTTGAGCGCTGGCTTCCCAGCGCTGCAGCGCTGGGACCTGCTGTTTCAGCTCCAAGTTTTCCTTCCTTCTTCATGGTTAGTGGGATTTGAATGCCATAAAAACCCACTACTCAGCCCTTGTTTAATTCTGAAACTTCTCCTCCACTACCATCAATTCCTTCAAGCTTATTTTCCATGTGCTAATTTGAAGAGAGTTGCTTCATATTCCTCTTTTTCACTTTTAGTCCTCTCTTGGTTAGCACTCCAATTCAAGCCCTTGAACTCTCTCAATCTTCACTTTAAGTCCTCCACTCTTGAACTTTTACAATTTGGTCCCTGACTTCCTAAAACTTTACACATTGGTCCCTGGACAAAAATGATAACTAAACCAGCTTTTTCTAAAAATACAAAATAACTAGAAAAATTCCTAAAAATATAAAATAAAGCTAGAAAATCTAATAAAATCTAATCTACATGCAAAATGAAAAATAAATAGAAAATCTATATAAAAAGACTAAAAAACCTATATGTGACTCAAAAATAATAAAATAAAAAGACTAAAAAGACCCTAAAATTATCATATAAAATCCACTCATCAAGTACCTATCAAGTCTGGAAATCCAAGTTTTCAGACATGATAATCGATTACATAAAGTAAGTAATCGGTTACAGGGTTATTTTGGCCCAGGATTATTTCAGAAAGCTTCAGTAATCGTTTACTGGAAGTATATAATCAATTCTATCAGGGCTAAAAATGGAAAATAGTTACCTTTCAGAGTTTGGCTTATGTTTTCATATATTTTGGGCTGTAATAGTTTAGACATAACCTTTAGATGGTTTGAATTATGCTTGTATGTTTAATTATGTATTCTGAACTTCTATGGTTATGCTTTAATTACGTGTGATGCATAAGTTTCAAAATACTGTCTTGCACACCCCCACTCCCTACGATTCAAATGTCTATACTACTTGTTAGCCATGTATGCTTGGACTCATCTTCTTTTTGATGAAGTCAAAAGGGGGAGAAAGGGTCACATGTGCTTTGTAAAGACTTCCTTATAAGAAAAGCTACAAGTGGAACAAAAAGGGGGAGAAAAGTGTTGATACACATTATCGTTTTGACATCAAAATATTTGTCATTATGCTTCCCTTTATTTCCATTATCCTGGAATACTTTGTATGGCTTTTTCTTCTTTTTGATGATGTCAAAAGGGGGAGAAAAGTCTTGTGTATGCTTGATCATTTTCAGGATACTGTGCTTCATTTGCAAAACAAAGGGGGAGATATAATTGCAAAACCAAGGGGGAGATACAAGACAAGAAAGAAAATTTAATGATCCATCAATGTTCAAGCATGATGTTTGTCATCATCAAAAAGGGGGAGATTGTAAATCAAGTCTCGTTCTTGGACTCGACTGAGGTTTTGATGAAGACAAACACATCACAAAAAGAAGAAAGACTTCAGAAGAGAAAAGGAAGACTTCAAGAAATCTTCAAGAAAGAACGGAACAAAAAGAAAGACTTCAAGAAAACTTCAACAAGACTTAAGAAAAGAAAGACTTCAAGAACCAGGCTCAGAACGTCAAGATCAAAACATGAAGGTTCTAGTTTTAAGTAAGTCTTGTCAACTTAGTGTGCTATGCTTTATTAAGGTTCATATTGCACTTGAAGGCTCATGAAAGATCAACTAACTGAGTACGATATGTTCTCACAAGTAAAACTTGGTAGGAACACTCAATTAGGGTTTAAACAGTCAAAAACTGAGTTCTGGACTGTCTGTAATCGATTACAGAAGTGTGTAATCGATTACAGGATGTGTGTAATCGATTACCACAAGTGTGTAATCGATTACCAAGTTTGAAATTTGAATTCAAACTTCAACGGCATGGTGTAATCGATTACACTAACTGTTGTAATCGATTACCAGGTCGACAGATGTGTTATTTCATGAACCATTGTGTCTCAAACCATTTGGGAAAGGTTGTGTTGGTTCATGGACGACCTCTAGTGCCTATATAAAGTCCCTAGACACTCAGAAACAAAAATGACTTGGTCCATAACTTTCATATTCATTAAAGTCATCATTCTGAGTTTCGGTTCTCTCATTTTCATAAGAACACTCATGATGTTCAACATTTGAGAAACTCAGAAAGGAAGAGCCTTCATTGTAATTGCCTGGAGCATACAAACTAAGATCAATCCTTCTTGTCTAAAGGATTGAATCATGCATAGAAAAGGCATCTTCTTCTTCTTCTATTTGAATCATGTTGATTCTTTCACCGTAGTTTTCGGTGGTTGTAAAAAGGCCCTTTGAATCAAGTTTGATTCAAAGTCCACCGTGGTAATGCGGTGTCATCAGAAAGTGGTTTGCTTTCTGAGGCATGATGGGTCCTCTTAGGGTCCTTGGCACAAGTATTGCTAAGAAGACTTGATCAATCAGAAGTGGGTTGCTTCAGGAAGATTGATAAGATATCTTAGGGTCCTTGGTGCAAGCATTCGTTAAGAGTACTCGATCATGGGAAATCTTCACTGTGGAATTCAGTGGAGTGGTTCTTCAGAAAGTGGTAATCTTTCTGAGGGATTCTAACTTCACCGTGGTATTCGGTGAAGGGTTGTTCGATTGAAGGCGAACCAGGATAAACCTTGTGTGTGATTCTCTTTATCCTTCACATTTACTTTCAAGTATTGTTCATATCCGCTGCAATCACAAAGATTATCTCGTGATCATCATAAACTTGAAAGTAACGATTTCAATAAGGCGAAAATTGGGGCAACACTGATTCACCCCCCCCCCTCTCAGGTTGCTATCTGTTCTAACATTCTTAAGGATAGGTCTAATAAGAACTCTATTGGAAACATAGCAAGCAGTACTTACAGCATCAGCCCAGAAATATTTAGGGAGACTAGATTCACTTAACATGGTTCTTGCTAATTCTTCAAGTAACCTATTCTTCCTTTCTACTACACCATTTTGTTGTGGTGTTCTCGGAGTAGAGAAGTTATGTGATATTCCATTTTCATCACATAGTTCTTGGAATTGTTGACTCTGAAATTCTCCACCATGATCACTTCTAATAGAAGAGATCTTTAAAGACTTCTCATTTTGAACTAGCCTTGCATATCTTTTGAATGCATTGAAGGCTTCATTCTTATGAGGTAGAAATAAAGTCCAAGTGAATCTAGAGAAATCATCAACAATAACAAGTGCATAGAAATTACCTCCGAGGCTTTTAGTTCTAGAAGGTCCGAACAAATCCATATGTAACAATTGAAGGGGTCTTGAGGTTGAAACTATGTTCTTTGGTTTGAAGGATGTTCTGGTTTGCTTCCCTTTTTGACATGCATCACAAAGCTTGTCTTTCTCGAATTTTATCTTTGGAAGCCCAACAACTAAATCATGCTTGACTAGTTTGTTTAAATGATCTATGTGAATATGTGCAAGTCTTCTATGCCATAGCCATGAATCACTATTATTCTTGGCCAAAAGGCATCTCACATTTTGTGGAATTTCTTCCAATGAGATCATGAAGACTTTGTTTACTTTATATCCAGAAAACTTAATTTCTTTAGTTTTCACATCTTTCACAACACATATATCATTAATAAAACCTACTTTCAAACCTTTATCACATAGTTGACTAATACTCAGAAGATTATGCATCAAACCATCAACGTAAAGAACTTTATCGATGACTGTTTGAGGGGGTGTGCCTATTCTTCCAATACCGAGTATTTTTCCCTTTTGATTGTTACCATATGTGACGAAACCTTTTTCCCTAGGTATAAGAAAAGAAAACTTGGTTTTGTCTCCTGTCATGTGTGATGAGCAGCCACTATCAAGATACCATAGATCCTTTGCTGCTTTCATACACACCTACATGACAAAGTTCAGACATAGGTATTAGGAACCCAACAAGTTTTGGGTCCTTCTAAGTTAACATCCTTTCTAACCCAAATGTACTCCCTATTTGGTACTCCTATATGTTTGTAGTAGCATCTACTAGGGGTATGTCCTATTTTGTTACAGTAAGTACAAGAGTAATGATTGTAACTGGAGGTTTGTCTAGGAGAGGGATGAATCTTCTTAGGAGGTCTATTTTGAATGTTCTTCCTATTGTTTGTACTTCTAACAGGATTAATTTTATTGTTACTAGAAGATCCTAAAACATGGTTTGGTTTTACAAACACAGTTTTCCTAACTTCTTTTGTCTTTGGATGAGAAGTATATCCTAAACCTGACTTATTGTTTGAATATCTTTGAACACTTAGAATATCATCTAACTTCTGTTTACCTTTATTGAAGTTATTTACTCTTTGTTGAAGATTTTCTATCTTTTCTTCTAAAGAACTACACTTAGTGCATTTGTGAGTAATGTCTATCTTAGATTTTACTACATCTAGTTCTTCTTGTAAATTTCTACATTTACTTTCTAGGGAAGAAATTAACTCATTTTGCCTAGTGCTAACTTTAGAGAATTCTTGACATATTTTAAACATATTTTCCATGGTAAACTTTAAATCATGAAAAGATATAGAATTCTCACTAACCTGGGAATCTTCAACATCAGAATCATGTGAGGCCATCAAAGCAACTTGTGCTTCTTCTTTATCAGAATCAGATGATGAACTTACTTCATTATCATCCCAAGCCAAATATGCTCTTCGAGTAGGTTGATCCCTTTTCTCGAATTTCTCTCTTAGACCATGTTTCTTCTTCTGAAGATTTGGACAATCTGACTTGAAATGTCCCGGTTTGCCACACTCGAAACATGTAATCTTTTGGGATGAAGAAGACTCATTGTTCCTTTGGAAGACTTTATTGTTGTTAAATCTAACATTTTTCTTTTTAAGAAACTTTCCAAAGTTCTTCACTAGAAGATTTAGATTTCCATTGTCTTCTTCTTCAGAATCTGCATCATAATCTTCTTTGATGCTTTCTTTTGCTTTTAGGGAAATTGATCGATACTTCTTCTCATGTTGTTCATGCTCTTCTAAACGATTCAATTCCAACTCATGTTCTTGGAGTTTTCCAAAAAGAGTTGCAAGAGTCATATTTGATAAACTCTTCTTCTCTGAGATGGCTGTTACTTTTGGTTGCCATACTCTTGTAAGTGATCTTAGAACTTTCATGTTCAAGTCACTGTTTGAAAATTGTCTACCAAGAGCAATCAAATGATTAATTAAATGAGTGAATCGTTTTTGCATGTCTAATACCTTTTCTCCTGGAAGCATTCTGAACATTTCATATTCTTGAGATAGAGTATTGATCTTTGATCTCTTGACTTCATCTGTTCCTTCATGAGTCACCATCAATGTATCCCATATTTCTTTTGATGAAGTGCACGTTGATACTCTGAAAAATTCATCCATGCCAAGAGCAGATGTAAGAATGTTCATTCCTTTGAGATCATGTTGAACCTTCTTCTTTTCTTCTTCACTCCAAGTACTTTCTGGTTTTGTTTGTGAAGTTCCTTCTTCATTTGTTGTTACAGGCACAAAGGGTCCTTCTTCAATGACTTTCCATATTCCTGAGTCTAATGACTTTATGAATATCTTCATCTTGATTTTCCAGAAGTCATAGTGTTCTCCATTGAAGAATGGTGGCCTGTTCATGTTATGTCCTTCACTTGTTCCATGATTGGAAGAGGATGCCATCTTTTCCCGGATCTTAGGAATAACTTACCTAAACTTCTACTCTGATACCAATTTTTAGAACAGATAGCAACCTGAGAGGGGGGTGAATCAGTGTTGTCCCAATTTTCGCCTTATTGAAATCGTTACTTTCAAGTTTATGATGATCACGAATTGATCGTTGTGATTGCAGCGGATATGAACAATACTTGAAAGTAAATGTGAAGGATAAAGAGAATCACACACAAGATTTATCCTGGTTCGCCTTCAATCCACCGAAGACTACGTCCAGTCCCTCAAGAAAACCCCTTGAGGATTTTTCCACTATTGATAAGAATTTCTTACAAGTTCCTAACCCAAGGACCCCAAGAACTTCTACCAGTATCCTGTGAAAGCAAACCGCTTTCAACAGCCCCTGAAAGCAAACCGCTTTCAGTTCCTGAAGGCAAACCACCCTCAGACCTTGAAGACAAACTTGTCTTCAATCGAAACCCTGAAAGCAAACCACTTTCAGTGACAACAACCCTTCACCGAATACCACGGTGAAAAACTCAATCTTACAGAAAGAGATGAAGAAGATATTACACTTGGCTGTTTCAATCCTTTAACACACAATTGGATTGAACATGAGAAGTTATGCTTTAAGGCTTTTAAGCATAATACAATTCTGAGTTCTTCAAGATATGAACAACTAGTGTGTTCTTGTAAACATGAAGATCATGAACTCGGAATTTAGGCTCCAAAAGATTTAAGTTCTAAAAGATGAACCAATTTTGAAAGAGCTTTGGCCTAATGTGTTTTTCTCATGTGAAATGTGTATATTTCGTGTGTGTTGTGTGTTCTATGTTGTTGTTTTGTTTTCTGGACTCAAATGGTCTTTATATAGGCAAAGGAAACGTCCTTGAACCATCACAACCCTTTTCAAAAGGTTTGGGACACAATGGTTCATGAAAAGATGCACTTTTTCGTTCTGGTAATCGATTACCATACTTAGTGTAATCGATTACACAAGTGACCGTTTCAGTTTGAATTTGAATTTCAAACATGTAATCGATTACAAGACTGGAGTAATCGATTACTTGCCTTGGTGTAATCGATTACCATAATGGTGTAATCGATTACACAGAAGCCCATTTTCCAGAAACTTATTCTTTGAGACTTGCTTAAGGTTTTCTACTTCTTTTAAGTTATGAAAACACTTAGCTTGATTAGATTAGGTGTTTTGAGAGCCTTTATGCTTTAATAAACCTTTGGAAGCATAACTCACCTAATTCTAAGACTTCTAGACTATTGATGGACTTGAGTGCTTGATTCTTTTGAAGTCTTCTTTTCTTCTTTTTGTTGATGAGTTTGTCGTCATCAAAACCACAGCCAGGGTCAGGAGCAAGACCTTCTTCACAATCTCCCCCTTTTTGATGATGGCAAACACATGCTTGAAACTTTGAAGATCATATGTGCATTCTTGATGCTTAACTCCCCCTATTTGATGGAATTTAGTATTTCTGATTTTTCTCCCCCTTTCTAATGTACTCGTTGAATTCCTGCATATGATCTTTAAGAGCACAGAACCTTTCTCCCCCTTTTGACTTCATCAAAAAGAAGAAAAGGCCAAAAAATGTACAGGCATACATACAAGTATATTGAAACATAAAGCATGAGGGAATAGGGGTAAACATGAAAAACATAATCAAAACATAATTGTCCAAACATAGCAAGTTAACATCAAAGCATCCAACAGTGCAGAAATTAGTCATAATCTAAACTACTACAAACCACATAAAGAAAATAGTCAATGAAAGAGATAAGCAAGTCTAGAGGTCAAATTCATCAGAGGAATCAAAGGAATCATGAGGAGAAGGAGCCATGCGATCAATACGAAGACTCAGACGATCCATATCAGCACGAAGAGTAGTGTACATGGATTCAACCCGACCTTCCATGTGATCAAACCTCTAATCAAAGTGAGTCCTCATATCGGCCAGATGAGAGAGAATGAGTTGAGTGGAGGCATCACCAAGCATAGAGGATGAAGGTCCTTCCTCAGAAGATGGTGGATAGAAAGCAGCAGGGGCAGGAGCCTGAGTGGTATCAGGACCTAAATCTGACTTGTGACGGAAAGTGTCATCAACATCCCTGAAGATCCCCATCTTGTTCAGAATCTCCATATCAATCCTCTGTGCTTTAGTATCCATGACCTTAGCATATTCCCCTTGTGTAGAAATTCCAAAATTCTTCAAAATGAGAGTAATAATGGGAGCATAGGGAAGAGGACCAGATCTATCCTTGTGTATCAACATATGTATCATAACCAAATGAGCCCAGTTAATGGATTCATTATGTTTCAGCCCATAAATAATTTGTAACTCTAGATCACTAATCTGGGCATGGTTAGAGGATTGAGGAAGAAGAACATAACTAATCAAATAATGAAGCAGACGATCTTCAACAGTAAGATATCCAACAGCAAGGATATCCCTAGAGCGGTTGGCTTCTGCCCGCTGCTTCTTCAAAAGAATCTCTTCCTCAGAAAATCGACACAAGGATAAATAAAAAGATTTCTTGTCATAATCAGCCCATGGACATGCTTTCTCCGGACTTAATCGTTCTCCAACATAGGGAATTTTTAGAAGAGTTCCCAATTGTTCTTGAGTCAATGAGATATCAATTCCCTTGACTGATGAGCAGATTTTCCCACCTCTTTTCACCAAATTGCAATAAAATACTTTAACCAATTCAGGATAGTACGTACCCGACAAGCCAACGAAATCATCAAGTCCTTGAAAATCAAGGAGAGAAGGGAAGAGGAATCCAGCATTGATGAACGAGTTGACATCGGCATACTTGGGAGGAAGGATGGGTCTTTCCAAGAAGTAAGCCAAAAACCGGTCCTTTTGCTCCTCTGTGACAAGAAGCCGTGAAAGATCAAGAGTGTTCATGGTGAGGTTCTTCGAGCGGTGTCGGCGTGAAGAGGAGGCCATTTTTCAGACTGAAATTTTTAGGGTTTTGAGAAAGGGGTTTCTGGGGAAGGCCGAATTTGTCAACTTGAAGGGATGGAGAGGAAGGAGAGGGCAAAACTGAGCAAAACCCACTAATTTGTTCTGAGTTTGAGCAAGAAACGAGAGAGAATGATGGAGATAACCAGTTCGGCGACGAGGGAAGAAGAAAGAGGAAGAGCCGTGTAATCGATTAAGTGTTCTGACCCAAAGAACTTATACTATCGATTTGGTAATCGATTACAGTAAGTTGTGTAATCGATTACCGCTTTTCGAATTTTGAATAAAATTCAAAATAGCAATAGTAATCGATTACAGCAGTTGATGTAATCGATTACCTGAAGTCCAAAATTTGAAATTTCTAAAATTCAACTATGTAATCGATTATGGAAGTTAGAGTAATCGATTACTCAGAGGAATTTAATAATCAACAGGACTAAAAACAAGGGTAATCAATTGATAAGCCTAAGATAATTGATTTCATGAATATTTTTATAAGTTCTATCATATGTAACACATGTTCATATAAAAATTTCAGTGCAAAATCAATTATGACAAGCAAGCACATATGAAACATTCAAGCAATTATAGAGAGGCTTATATTAAGGCATTTCTAGTGGTATTATAGATCATATATCTTAAGCCTATTTAAAGAGGATAACTATGAATATATGAATGTCTATACTTATCCAGAATCTAACTAGGTAATTTCTAAAAACTAGCATAAACATATACTTAGAGAAGCATTTTATTATTGTTTCTACTGTTTTTCTTATGATCTTCTAGACACTGGGCTTAGGAGCAAGTTCTAAAACTTGATTCCTTTCAAATTGATTTAGTTCTTCCTGCATTGCTACAATCCAATACTCATCCTTTAGAGCATCATTTACTTTTGATGGTTCTATCTGAGAGACAAAGGCCATATTCAAAACTGAATCATTCAAGCGTAGCCTTGTAGAAACGCCTCTAGAGATATCACCAATAATATTATCAACTGGATGATCCCTATGGGTTCTCCATTCTTTTGGAAGTTCATAAGTATTACTTTCAATGTGCTCTTCTTGTATTGGATTCTGATCTCCATCCTTTTGAGAATCTTCATTTATAATGATGTCATCTTCTTCATTATCTGGAAGATTGACTTTATCTTCTATTGAAGATTTAGATTCATCAAAAGTAACATGTATGGATTCTTCCACAGATAGAGTTTTCTTGTTAAAGACTCTATATGCTTTGCTTGTTAGAGAATATCCAAGGAATATACCTTCATCAGATTTTTCATCAAACTTACCAAGGTTTTTCTTTCCCTTTATTTCCATTATCCTGGAATACTTTGTATGGCTTTTTCTTCTTTTTGATGATGTCAAAAGGGGGAGAAAAGTCTTGTGTATGCTTGATCATTTTCAGGATACTGTGCTTCATTTGCAAAACAAAGGGGGAGATATAATTGCAAAACCAAGGGGGAGATACAAGACAAGAAAGAAAATTTAATGATCCATCAATGTTCAAGCATGATGTTTGTCATCATCAAAAAGGGGGAGATTGTAAATCAAGTCTCGTTCTTGGACTCGACTGAGGTTTTGATGAAGACAAACACATCACAAAAAGAAGAAAGACTTCAGAAGAGAAAAGGAAGACTTCAAGAAATCTTCAAGAAAGAACGGAACAAAAAGAAAGACTTCAAGAAAACTTCAAGAAGACTTAAGAAAAGAAAGACTTCAAGAACCAGGCTCAGAACGTCAAGATCAAAACATGAAGGTTCTAGTTTTAAGTAAGTCTTGTCAACTTAGTGTGCTATGCTTTATTAAGGTTCATATTGCACTTGAAGGCTCATGAAAGATCAACTAATTGAGTACGATATGTTCTCACAAGTAAAACTTGGTAGGAACACTCAATTAGGGTTTAAACAGTCAAAAACTGAGTTCTGGACTGTCTGTAATCGATTACAGAAGTGTGTAATCGATTACAGGATGTGTGTAATCGATTACCACAAGTGTGTAATCGATTACCAAGTTTGAAATTTGAATTCAAACTTCAACGGCATGGTGTAATCGATTACACTAACTGTTGTAATCGATTACCAGGTCGACAGATGTGTTATTTCATGAACCATTGTGTCTCAAACCATTTGGGAAAGGTTGTGTTGGTTCATGGACGACCTCTAGTGCCTATATAAAGTCCCTAGACACTCAGAAACAAAAATGACTTGGTCCATAACTTTCATATTCATTAAAGTCATCATTCTGAGTTTCGGTTCTCTCATTTTCATAAGAACACTCATGATGTTCAACATTTGAGAAACTCAGAAAGGAAGAGCCTTCATTGTAATTGCCTGGAGCATACAAACTAAGATCAATCCTTCTTGTCTAAAGGATTGAATCATGCATAGAAAAGGCATCTTCTTCTTCTTCTATTTGAATCATGTTGATTCTTTCACCGTAGTTTTCGGTGGTTGTAAAAAGGCCCTTTGAATCAAGTTTGATTCAAAGTCCACCGTGGTAATGCGGTGTCATCAGAAAGTGGTTTGCTTTCTGAGGCATGATGGGTCCTCTTAGGGTCCTTGGCACAAGTATTGCTAAGAAGACTTGATCAATCAGAAGTGGGTTGCTTCAGGAAGATTGATAAGATATCTTAGGGTCCTTGGTGCAAGCATTCGTTAAGAGTACTCGATCATGGGAAATCTTCACTGTGGAATTCAGTGGAGTGGTTCTTCAGAAAGTGGTAATCTTTCTGAGGGATTCTAACTTCACCGTGGTATTCGGTGAAGGGTTGTTCGATTGAAGGCGAACCAGGATAAATCTTGTGTGTGATTCTCTTTATCCTTCACATTTACTTTCAAGTATTGTTCATATCCGCTGCAATCACAAAGATTATCTCGTGATCATCATAAACTTGAAAGTAACGATTTCAATAAGGCGAAAATTGGGGCAACACTGATTCACCCCCTCCTCTCAGGTTGCTATCTGTTCTAACAATTGGTATCAGGGCAGAAGTTTAGGTAAGTTATTCCTAAGATCCGGGAGAAGATAGCATCCTCATCTACAAGTACCAATGAAGGATTCAACATAAACAGGCCATCAGTCTACAATGGAGAACTCTACGATTTCTGGAATATCAAGATGATGATCTTCATAAAGCCATTTGACGCGGGAATCTGGAAAGTCATTGAAGAAGATCTCCTTGGGCCTGTAGTAGAAGTTGAAGGAAGTTCACAATCAGAACCAGAAAACACATGGAGTGACAAAGAAAAGAAGAAAGTTCATCATGACTTAAAAAGGTATGAACATCTAGACTTCAGTCCTTGGTATGAAGAAATTCCTTAGAGTATCTACTTGCAAATCTTCAAAAGGAATATGGGATACTTAAATGGTTATACAAGAAGGGACTGATGAAGTCAAAAGATTCAAAGATCAATATATTCTATCACAAGAATATGAGATGTTCAGAATATTGCCTGGAGAAAGCATACTTGATATGCAAAAGCGGTTCACACGATTATTGAATCACTTGGTTGTTCTTGGTAAGGAATTCTCTTATTATGCCATAAACATGAAAATGTTAAGATCCCTTACAAGAACATGGCAACCAAAAGAACACTGCTCTCTCAAAGAAGAAAAGTCTCTCCAACATGACTCTGGCTACTCCTTTGGAAAACTTCAAGAACATGATTTGAAGTTAAACAGACTTGAGCAATATGAGAACAAAAAAAAAAGGAGACATCGGTCTGTTGCTCTAAAAGCCAAAGAAAGCATTAATGATGAATATGATTCAGAGTCAGAAGATGATAAGAACATGGTCTTAATAGTCAAGAATTTTCGAAGGTTCTTACAAAGAAAAGGTATGAAGTCTACAAGTTTTCAAAAGGGAAATAAACCCTCCTCCTCTTCACAAAAGATCACATGTTATGAATATGGAAAATCTGGTCATATCAAATATGATTGTCCAAACATTCAAAAGAAGAAGCATGGACTAGAGGAGAAGTTTGAAAAGAAGGATTCAAACTCCAGAAGAGCATACATCGCGTGGGATGACAATGACGTAGGCTCAGACTCAGAATCAAAGAAGGAAGAAGCACACTTTGCATTAATGGCATCTCAGAATTCTGACAGGGAAAATATCCAGGTTAGTACCAGTACTTCTTCTTCTAATGATTTAGAATATGCTATAGAAAGTCTTTTTAAGATGTGTCGTAATGCTTCTAAAGTTAGTGTTGAAATGCTATTATTTCATCTTTAGAAGAAAAATGTCAAATGCTTCAAAAGGAATTAGATGATGTTAAATCTAAATTAGATGTTATACATTCATGCACTAAATGTAGTTCTTTAGAAGTAAAAGTAGAAAATCTACAACAAACAATTCATAGTTTCAATCTTGAAAAGCAAAAACTAGATAAGATTCTTAGTATGCAACAAAACTCAAGCAACAAATGAAGTTAAATCTCTTGAAAGTGAACACATGCATGCTAGCTCTTCTAGAAATATAAACTATAGGAACTACCCACAAAATATCCCAAAAACAATCCTAAAGATTCATTTCTTAAGATTAGAAGAGAATTAGGTATATTAGATAAACATGATTGAATGTATTTAAATTGATTATGTGCTTAAATGTTCATCTAGAAATGTGCTACATAGGACTTGATAGTTTTAGAACCTATAAAAATGTCTTTGTAATCGATTACCATAGGTCCTGTAATCGATTAACCCTGTTCTCAGTCCTCGTGCCTGTTAGAATCTTCTAAGTAATCGATTACCATAACTGCTGTAATCGATTACATATTCAAAGTTTGAAATATTTCAAATTTAAACTGCCAGTAATCGATTACCCAACTGCTGTAATCGATTACCTTCTCGTGCTATATAATCAAAGCATGAAATTTCAATAGGAATTATTCTCAAATTGCTCCAAGACAACTTAGGAGACATTATGATATGCTTAGATATAATATATAATGAAGGTTATAGATTATATACTTGTAGTTATTACAAAAAGGTAGAATATACCTCTAGTAGATGTTATTATAGGAATATAGGAATATCAAGTGGGCAATGTATGTGGGTGGAGAAGACAATCAATATCCTAGAACCCAAAGCAACTTAGGTACTTAATATTCCTTTATGAGAACTTGTTTGTAAGTGTGTATGAAAGCAGCAAAGAGTTTATGATATCTTGATAATGGCTGCACATCACACATGATTGGAGACAAAACAAAATTTTTATATCTCATACCTAGAGAAAAGGGATATGTCTCATATGAGAATAATGAAAAAGGGGTAATAACTTAGCAGGTACGCCTCCTCAAACAGTATTAAATAGAGCAATCTAAAGTACATAATGCTTTAGAAGATGAGAACGGGATTCTAGCCATGCAAGCATAGTTGAACCAGTTTAAGAGAAACCAAGTATGGATATTGGCCCCCTGACCTAATGATAAGCATATTATTGAAACCAAATGGGTGTTTAGGAACAAACTAGATGAACATGGAATCATAGTTAGAAATTAGGATAGATTAGTAGTACAAGGTTATAGTCAGAAAGAAGGTATAGATTTTGATTAGACATATGTACCAATTGCTTGATTAGACGCAATTAGACTTCTATTAGAGTATGCCTACTCGATTAACTTCCAACTATATCAAATGGATGTTAAGAGCGGTCTCTTGAATGAATATATTCAAGAAGAAGTCTATGTGAAGCAACCTCCTGGCTTTGAATATCCAAAAGTTCGTTCACAAGTCCTCATCTTAAAGAAAGCTTTATATGATATAAAGAAAGCACTACGGGCATGAATTGCAAATCAAGCAATCTGAAATTGGGATATTCATCAATCAATCCAAGTTCTACAAAGAACCTCTAAAGAAATATGACTTGGATGATTACATAGTAATACCCACATCAATGAGAATCAAGTACTTATCTAGATCAGGATGAATCATTCACTCCAGTAGAGATTACCAAATATAGAGTCTTTGTCTATACTCTCTGAAACTTGTCCTCCAAAACAAAGAAGACAAACTTGGAAGACAATGAAGCAAGTTCATCATCCAATTCAGAAAACGGAGGAATATGTCTTGTTTTGATAGTAACACATCATTCTAATGATGGCAATAAAGAGGTTAGTAATGCAATTTCATATGATAATTTACAAAGTAATTTTTATAGATTGCATGATAGTTTCTTGAGTGTTTATGAAGAATATGCATATCATAGTAGGATCATCTCATCTCTACAAAGTAAAACTAAAAGCATGAAAGATGAATTAGATCAAGTAAAATCTAGAGTAGATATTCAAATTGATTTTACATCTTTATATCCATGCATAATCTTTAAGTTAAAAAATTGATGAATTAACTCAAGTAGTAAACAAAGGAACAAATGATATGGATAAGTTGTCATGTAATCAAAGACATGTCTTTCATAAAAGTGATTTAGGTTTATCTGATCGTAGTCATCCTAGTGATGTTAAGAAAATCACTTTTAGACCAAGTAGTACATATAACCTTGGTCACACAAGGAGAGTACATGATGGTGCTCAACTTAGAAAGGATTATATCAAAACATTCCATTGTTCTAAAGAGAAAGTGCCTAACATAAAGCTAAAGTTATTTCACTATACTCGTCATTAATGTTGTCATAAGAAATGATGGAGTTCCCAATAAAAGATTCATATGGGATGTGAAAGGAACTAATCCAAAAGGATCCAAAGACTATTGGGTACCTCTAAAATACCATTGAGCCTATTGTGCAAATGTGTTTTGAAGATCTTGTGATCTGAAATGTCATATACAAAGGATGGTCTTTCAAAACACAAATTTAGAATGTGGTATTGGTAAGAGAAAATCTAAAAACTTTATACCTTTCAAATAATATTAAGTACAAGAGTAATGCATTCTTAGGCATCTGCATTTACATCATAGTTATCTGTTAGATATATCTTTCATGCAGTACTGATAATGAAATTGCAAGCGTACAATTTACTATCGCGTAATATAAAAGATTATCGAACCCAAGGGATAGGTGTTCTTATATTTATATAATTTAGTACTTGTGCATAGAAAATAAAATAATATGGTTGATGTTTGGTTCATGACAAAAAGAGAGTAATAGCATAAAAATAATAAAGCAAATAAGATGAGAGAATTTAAGCTCTTGGGTTGATTTACATAATCTATAAAACATGCTAAAAAACTCTTACTAAATTTCTGAATTTTAAATTCAAATTCATGGTGCTATAGCCTAAGTTTCTACACCCTAATAGCCTTAAGAAATGTAGAACTTCCTTTCCTAATTACTAACTCCATAGCCTTGGTTATTAGTTAATTAGAGAAGAAGATGAAGAAGAAATCCGAGCCAACACAAAATTACGTACATCCTTATAGCCTTAAGAAATGCAAACATATAACCTTTTTTATTTCCTATTTCCCTTACTACTTACCAAATGGCCTTATGAATAAGTAGAAAGCATGAAATCTTTTGCGCATAAAGATTAATGAAGAACAAAGAAATAAAACATGAATAGAAAATATTATTCAGAAATGTAAAAGAAAACTAGAACATGAATTATAAATTAAAACAACCCAAAAACTTAAAGGAAGAATTAGCCAAGCATGGCTAAAAGATTCATTGAATTACCCTGGATAGGAGCTCAAGTATGGCTTCCCACAAGTCCTAGGAACAATGATCTTTGAGGGAGAAAGAGAGAATACTTGTTGTATTCTATGAAGGTGTGTTTTACAAGTGAAGAAAAGGGTCCTATTTATAGTAAAAATCCAGCCTCCAACGCTTCAGCGCTAGAATTTCCAACGCTTGGGCGCTGGAAGCATTAAAAATCCACTGCCAGACCGAAAGCCAGCGCTTGAGCGCTGGCTTCCCAGCGCTGCAGCGCTGGGACCTGCTGTTTCAGCTCCAAGTTTTCCTTCCTTCTTCATGGTTAGTGGGATTTGAATGCCATAAAAACCCACTACTCAGCCCTTGTTTAATTCTGAAACTTCTCCTCCACTACCATCAATTCCTTCAAGCTTATTTTCCATGTGCTAATTTGAAGAGAGTTGCTTCATATTCCTCTTTTTCACTTTTAGTCCTCTCTTGGTTAGCACTCCAATTCAAGCCCTTGAACTCTCTCAATCTTCACTTTAAGTCCTCCACTCTTGAACTTTTACAATTTGGTCCCTGACTTCCTAAAACTTTACACATTGGTCCCTGGACAAAAATGATAACTAAACCAGCTTTTTCTAAAAATACAAAATAACTAGAAAAATTCCTAAAAATATAAAATAAAGCTAGAAAATCTAATAAAATCTAATCTACATGCAAAATGAAAAATAAATAGAAAATCTATATAAAAAGACTAAAAAACCTATATGTGACTCAAAAATAATAAAATAAAAAGACTAAAAAGACCCTAAAATTATCATATAAAATCCACTCATCAAGTACCTATCAAGTCTGGAAATCCAAGTTTTCAGACATGATAATCGATTACATAAAGTAAGTAATCGGTTACAGGGTTATTTTGGCCCAGGATTATTTCAGAAAGCTTCAGTAATCGTTTACTGGAAGTATATAATCAATTCTATCAGGGCTAAAAATGGAAAATAGTTACCTTTCAGAGTTTGGCTTATGTTTTCATATATTTTGGGCTGTAATAGTTTAGACATAACCTTTAGATGGTTTGAATTATGCTTGTATGTTTAATTATGTATTCTGAACTTCTATGGTTATGCTTTAATTACGTGTGATGCATAAGTTTCAAAATACTGTCTTGCACACCCCCACTCCCTACGATTCAAATGTCTATACTACTTGTTAGCCATGTATGCTTGGACTCATCTTCTTTTTGATGAAGTCAAAAGGGGGAGAAAGGGTCACATGTGCTTTGTAAAGACTTCCTTATAAGAAAAGCTACAAGTGGAACAAAAAGGGGGAGAAAAGTGTTGATACACATTATCGTTTTGACATCAAAATATTTGTCATTATGCTTCCCTTTATTTCCATTATCCTGGAATACTTTGTATGGCTTTTTCTTCTTTTTGATGATGTCAAAAGGGGGAGAAAAGTCTTGTGTATGCTTGATCATTTTCAGGATACTGTGCTTCATTTGCAAAACAAAGGGGGAGATATAATTGCAAAACCAAGGGGGAGATACAAGACAAGAAAGAAAATTTAATGATCCATCAATGTTCAAGCATGATGTTTGTCATCATCAAAAAGGGGGAGATTGTAAATCAAGTCTCGTTCTTGGACTCGACTGAGGTTTTGATGAAGACAAACACATCACAAAAAGAAGAAAGACTTCAGAAGAGAAAAGGAAGACTTCAAGAAATCTTCAAGAAAGAACGGAACAAAAAGAAAGACTTCAAGAAAACTTCAACAAGACTTAAGAAAAGAAAGACTTCAAGAACCAGGCTCAGAACGTCAAGATCAAAACATGAAGGTTCTAGTTTTAAGTAAGTCTTGTCAACTTAGTGTGCTATGCTTTATTAAGGTTCATATTGCACTTGAAGGCTCATGAAAGATCAACTAACTGAGTACGATATGTTCTCACAAGTAAAACTTGGTAGGAACACTCAATTAGGGTTTAAACAGTCAAAAACTGAGTTCTGGACTGTCTGTAATCGATTACAGAAGTGTGTAATCGATTACAGGATGTGTGTAATCGATTACCACAAGTGTGTAATCGATTACCAAGTTTGAAATTTGAATTCAAACTTCAACGGCATGGTGTAATCGATTACACTAACTGTTGTAATCGATTACCAGGTCGACAGATGTGTTATTTCATGAACCATTGTGTCTCAAACCATTTGGGAAAGGTTGTGTTGGTTCATGGACGACCTCTAGTGCCTATATAAAGTCCCTAGACACTCAGAAACAAAAATGACTTGGTCCATAACTTTCATATTCATTAAAGTCATCATTCTGAGTTTCGGTTCTCTCATTTTCATAAGAACACTCATGATGTTCAACATTTGAGAAACTCAGAAGGGAAGAGCCTTCATTGTAATTGCCTGGAGCATACAAACTAAGATCAATCCTTCTTGTCTAAAGGATTGAATCATGCATAGAAAAGGCATCTTCTTCTTCTTCTATTTGAATCATGTTGATTCTTTCACCGTAGTTTTCGGTGGTTGTAAAAAGGCCCTTTGAATCAAGTTTGATTCAAAGTCCACCGTGGTAATGCGGTGTCATCAGAAAGTGGTTTGCTTTCTGAGGCATGATGGGTCCTCTTAGGGTCCTTGGCACAAGTATTGCTAAGAAGACTTGATCAATCAGAAGTGGGTTGCTTCAGGAAGATTGATAAGATATCTTAGGGTCCTTGGTGCAAGCATTCGTTAAGAGTACTCGATCATGGGAAATCTTCACTGTGGAATTCAGTGGAGTGGTTCTTCAGAAAGTGGTAATCTTTCTGAGGGATTCTAACTTCACCGTGGTATTCGGTGAAGGGTTGTTCGATTGAAGGCGAACCAGGATAAACCTTGTGTGTGATTCTCTTTATCCTTCACATTTACTTTCAAGTATTGTTCATATCCGCTGCAATCACAAAGATTATCTCGTGATCATCATAAACTTGAAAGTAACGATTTCAATAAGGCGAAAATTGGGGCAACACTGATTCACCCCCCCCCCTCTCAGGTTGCTATCTGTTCTAACATTCTTAAGGATAGGTCTAATAAGAACTCTATTGGAAACATAGCAAGCAGTACTTACAGCATCAGCCCAGAAATATTTAGGGAGACTAGATTCACTTAACATGGTTCTTGCTAATTCTTCAAGTAACCTATTCTTCCTTTCTACTACACCATTTTGTTGTGGTGTTCTCGGAGTAGAGAAGTTATGTGATATTCCATTTTCATCACATAGTTCTTGGAATTGTTGACTCTGAAATTCTCCACCATGATCACTTCTAATAGAAGAGATCTTTAAAGACTTCTCATTTTGAACTAGCCTTGCATATCTTTTGAATGCATTGAAGGCTTCATTCTTATGAGGTAGAAATAAAGTCCAAGTGAATCTAGAGAAATCATCAACAATAACAAGTGCATAGAAATTACCTCCGAGGCTTTTAGTTCTAGAAGGTCCGAACAAATCCATATGTAACAATTGAAGGGGTCTTGAGGTTGAAACTATGTTCTTTGGTTTGAAGGATGTTCTGGTTTGCTTCCCTTTTTGACATGCATCACAAAGCTTGTCTTTCTCGAATTTTATCTTTGGAAGCCCAACAACTAAATCATGCTTGACTAGTTTGTTTAAATGATCTATGTGAATATGTGCAAGTCTTCTATGCCATAGCCATGAATCACTATTATTCTTGGCCAAAAGGCATCTCACATTTTGTGGAATTTCTTCCAATGAGATCATGAAGACTTTGTTTACTTTATATCCAGAAAACTTAATTTCTTTAGTTTTCACATCTTTCACAACACATATATCATTAATAAAACCTACTTTCAAACCTTTATCACATAGTTGACTAATACTCAGAAGATTATGCATCAAACCATCAACGTAAAGAACTTTATCGATGACTGTTTGAGGGGGTGTGCCTATTCTTCCAATACCGAGTATTTTTCCCTTTTGATTGTTACCATATGTGACGAAACCTTTTTCCCTAGGTATAAGAAAAGAAAACTTGGTTTTGTCTCCTGTCATGTGTGATGAGCAGCCACTATCAAGATACCATAGATCCTTTGCTGCTTTCATACACACCTACATGACAAAGTTCAGACATAGGTATTAGGAACCCAACAAGTTTTGGGTCCTTCTAAGTTAACATCCTTTCTAACCCAAATGTACTCCCTATTTGGTACTCCTATATGTTTGTAGTAGCATCTACTAGGGGTATGTCCTATTTTGTTACAGTAAGTACAAGAGTAATGATTGTAACTGGAGGTTTGTCTAGGAGAGGGATGAATCTTCTTAGGAGGTCTATTTTGAATGTTCTTCCTATTGTTTGTACTTCTAACAGGATTAATTTTATTGTTACTAGAAGATCCTAAAACATGGTTTGGTTTTACAAACACAGTTTTCCTAACTTCTTTTGTCTTTGGATGAGAAGTATATCCTAAACCTGACTTATTGTTTGAATATCTTTGAACACTTAGAATATCATCTAACTTCTGTTTACCTTTATTGAAGTTATTTACTCTTTGTTGAAGATTTTCTATCTTTTCTTCTAAAGAACTACACTTAGTGCATTTGTGAGTAATGTCTATCTTAGATTTTACTACATCTAGTTCTTCTTGTAAATTTCTACATTTACTTTCTAGGGAAGAAATTAACTCATTTTGCCTAGTGCTAACTTTAGAGAATTCTTGACATATTTTAAACATATTTTCCATGGTAAACTTTAAATCATGAAAAGATATAGAATTCTCACTAACCTGGGAATCTTCAACATCAGAATCATGTGAGGCCATCAAAGCAACTTGTGCTTCTTCTTTATCAGAATCAGATGATGAACTTACTTCATTATCATCCCAAGCCAAATATGCTCTTCGAGTAGGTTGATCCCTTTTCTCGAATTTCTCTCTTAGACCATGTTTCTTCTTCTGAAGATTTGGACAATCTGACTTGAAATGTCCCGGTTTGCCACACTCGAAACATGTAATCTTTTGGGATGAAGAAGACTCATTGTTCCTTTGGAAGACTTTATTGTTGTTAAATCTAACATTTTTCTTTTTAAGAAACTTTCCAAAGTTCTTCACTAGAAGATTTAGATTTCCATTGTCTTCTTCTTCAGAATCTGCATCATAATCTTCTTTGATGCTTTCTTTTGCTTTTAGGGAAATTGATCGATACTTCTTCTCATGTTGTTCATGCTCTTCTAAACGATTCAATTCCAACTCATGTTCTTGGAGTTTTCCAAAAAGAGTTGCAAGAGTCATATTTGATAAACTCTTCTTCTCTGAGATGGCTGTTACTTTTGGTTGCCATACTCTTGTAAGTGATCTTAGAACTTTCATGTTCAAGTCACTGTTTGAAAATTGTCTACCAAGAGCAATCAAATGATTAATTAAATGAGTGAATCGTTTTTGCATGTCTAATACCTTTTCTCCTGGAAGCATTCTGAACATTTCATATTCTTGAGATAGAGTATTGATCTTTGATCTCTTGACTTCATCTGTTCCTTCATGAGTCACCATCAATGTATCCCATATTTCTTTTGATGAAGTGCACGTTGATACTCTGAAAAATTCATCCATGCCAAGAGCAGATGTAAGAATGTTCATTCCTTTGAGATCATGTTGAACCTTCTTCTTTTCTTCTTCACTCCAAGTACTTTCTGGTTTTGTTTGTGAAGTTCCTTCTTCATTTGTTGTTACAGGCACAAAGGGTCCTTCTTCAATGACTTTCCATATTCCTGAGTCTAATGACTTTATGAATATCTTCATCTTGATTTTCCAGAAGTCATAGTGTTCTCCATTGAAGAATGGTGGCCTGTTCATGTTATGTCCTTCACTTGTTCCATGATTGGAAGAGGATGCCATCTTTTCCCGGATCTTAGGAATAACTTACCTAAACTTCTACTCTGATACCAATTTTTAGAACAGATAGCAACCTGAGAGGGGGGTGAATCAGTGTTGTCCCAATTTTCGCCTTATTGAAATCGTTACTTTCAAGTTTATGATGATCACGAATTGATCGTTGTGATTGCAGCGGATATGAACAATACTTGAAAGTAAATGTGAAGGATAAAGAGAATCACACACAAGATTTATCCTGGTTCGCCTTCAATCCACCGAAGACTACGTCCAGTCCCTCAAGAAAACCCCTTGAGGATTTTTCCACTATTGATAAGAATTTCTTACAAGTTCCTAACCCAAGGACCCCAAGAACTTCTACCAGTATCCTGTGAAAGCAAACCGCTTTCAACAGCCCCTGAAAGCAAACCGCTTTCAGTTCCTGAAGGCAAACCACCCTCAGACCTTGAAGACAAACTTGTCTTCAATCGAAACCCTGAAAGCAAACCACTTTCAGTGACAACAACCCTTCACCGAATACCACGGTGAAAAACTCAATCTTACAGAAAGAGATGAAGAAGATATTACACTTGGCTGTTTCAATCCTTTAACACACAATTGGATTGAACATGAGAAGTTATGCTTTAAGGCTTTTAAGCATAATACAATTCTGAGTTCTTCAAGATATGAACAACTAGTGTGTTCTTGTAAACATGAAGATCATGAACTCGGAATTTAGGCTCCAAAAGATTTAAGTTCTAAAAGATGAACCAATTTTGAAAGAGCTTTGGCCTAATGTGTTTTTCTCATGTGAAATGTGTATATTTCGTGTGTGTTGTGTGTTCTATGTTGTTGTTTTGTTTTCTGGACTCAAATGGTCTTTATATAGGCAAAGGAAACGTCCTTGAACCATCACAACCCTTTTCAAAAGGTTTGGGACACAATGGTTCATGAAAAGATGCACTTTTTCGTTCTGGTAATCGATTACCATACTTAGTGTAATCGATTACACAAGTGACCGTTTCAGTTTGAATTTGAATTTCAAACATGTAATCGATTACAAGACTGGAGTAATCGATTACTTGCCTTGGTGTAATCGATTACCATAATGGTGTAATCGATTACACAGAAGCCCATTTTCCAGAAACTTATTCTTTGAGACTTGCTTAAGGTTTTCTACTTCTTTTAAGTTATGAAAACACTTAGCTTGATTAGATTAGGTGTTTTGAGAGCCTTTATGCTTTAATAAACCTTTGGAAGCATAACTCACCTAATTCTAAGACTTCTAGACTATTGATGGACTTGAGTGCTTGATTCTTTTGAAGTCTTCTTTTCTTCTTTTTGTTGATGAGTTTGTCGTCATCAAAACCACAGCCAGGGTCAGGAGCAAGACCTTCTTCACAATCTCCCCCTTTTTGATGATGGCAAACACATGCTTGAAACTTTGAAGATCATATGTGCATTCTTGATGCTTAACTCCCCCTATTTGATGGAATTTAGTATTTCTGATTTTTCTCCCCCTTTCTAATGTACTCGTTGAATTCCTGCATATGATCTTTAAGAGCACAGAACCTTTCTCCCCCTTTTGACTTCATCAAAAAGAAGAAAAGGCCAAAAAATGTACAGGCATACATACAAGTATATTGAAACATAAAGCATGAGGGAATAGGGGTAAACATGAAAAACATAATCAAAACATAATTGTCCAAACATAGCAAGTTAACATCAAAGCATCCAACAGTGCAGAAATTAGTCATAATCTAAACTACTACAAACCACATAAAGAAAATAGTCAATGAAAGAGATAAGCAAGTCTAGAGGTCAAATTCATCAGAGGAATCAAAGGAATCATGAGGAGAAGGAGCCATGCGATCAATACGAAGACTCAGACGATCCATATCAGCACGAAGAGTAGTGTACATGGATTCAACCCGACCTTCCATGTGATCAAACCTCTAATCAAAGTGAGTCCTCATATCGGCCAGATGAGAGAGAATGAGTTGAGTGGAGGCATCACCAAGCATAGAGGATGAAGGTCCTTCCTCAGAAGATGGTGGATAGAAAGCAGCAGGGGCAGGAGCCTGAGTGGTATCAGGACCTAAATCTGACTTGTGACGGAAAGTGTCATCAACATCCCTGAAGATCCCCATCTTGTTCAGAATCTCCATATCAATCCTCTGTGCTTTAGTATCCATGACCTTAGCATATTCCCCTTGTGTAGAAATTCCAAAATTCTTCAAAATGAGAGTAATAATGGGAGCATAGGGAAGAGGACCAGATCTATCCTTGTGTATCAACATATGTATCATAACCAAATGAGCCCAGTTAATGGATTCATTATGTTTCAGCCCATAAATAATTTGTAACTCTAGATCACTAATCTGGGCATGGTTAGAGGATTGAGGAAGAAGAACATAACTAATCAAATAATGAAGCAGACGATCTTCAACAGTAAGATATCCAACAGCAAGGATATCCCTAGAGCGGTTGGCTTCTGCCCGCTGCTTCTTCAAAAGAATCTCTTCCTCAGAAAATCGACACAAGGATAAATAAAAAGATTTCTTGTCATAATCAGCCCATGGACATGCTTTCTCCGGACTTAATCGTTCTCCAACATAGGGAATTTTTAGAAGAGTTCCCAATTGTTCTTGAGTCAATGAGATATCAATTCCCTTGACTGATGAGCAGATTTTCCCACCTCTTTTCACCAAATTGCAATAAAATACTTTAACCAATTCAGGATAGTACGTACCCGACAAGCCAACGAAATCATCAAGTCCTTGAAAATCAAGGAGAGAAGGGAAGAGGAATCCAGCATTGATGAACGAGTTGACATCGGCATACTTGGGAGGAAGGATGGGTCTTTCCAAGAAGTAAGCCAAAAACCGGTCCTTTTGCTCCTCTGTGACAAGAAGCCGTGAAAGATCAAGAGTGTTCATGGTGAGGTTCTTCGAGCGGTGTCGGCGTGAAGAGGAGGCCATTTTTCAGACTGAAATTTTTAGGGTTTTGAGAAAGGGGTTTCTGGGGAAGGCCGAATTTGTCAACTTGAAGGGATGGAGAGGAAGGAGAGGGCAAAACTGAGCAAAACCCACTAATTTGTTCTGAGTTTGAGCAAGAAACGAGAGAGAATGATGGAGATAACCAGTTCGGCGACGAGGGAAGAAGAAAGAGGAAGAGCCGTGTAATCGATTAAGTGTTCTGACCCAAAGAACTTATACTATCGATTTGGTAATCGATTACAGTAAGTTGTGTAATCGATTACCGCTTTTCGAATTTTGAATAAAATTCAAAATAGCAATAGTAATCGATTACAGCAGTTGATGTAATCGATTACCTGAAGTCCAAAATTTGAAATTTCTAAAATTCAACTATGTAATCGATTATGGAAGTTAGAGTAATCGATTACTCAGAGGAATTTAATAATCAACAGGACTAAAAACAAGGGTAATCAATTGATAAGCCTAAGATAATTGATTTCATGAATATTTTTATAAGTTCTATCATATGTAACACATGTTCATATAAAAATTTCAGTGCAAAATCAATTATGACAAGCAAGCACATATGAAACATTCAAGCAATTATAGAGAGGCTTATATTAAGGCATTTCTAGTGGTATTATAGATCATATATCTTAAGCCTATTTAAAGAGGATAACTATGAATATATGAATGTCTATACTTATCCAGAATCTAACTAGGTAATTTCTAAAAACTAGCATAAACATATACTTAGAGAAGCATTTTATTATTGTTTCTACTGTTTTTCTTATGATCTTCTAGACACTGGGCTTAGGAGCAAGTTCTAAAACTTGATTCCTTTCAAATTGATTTAGTTCTTCCTGCATTGCTACAATCCAATACTCATCCTTTAGAGCATCATTTACTTTTGATGGTTCTATCTGAGAGACAAAGGCCATATTCAAAACTGAATCATTCAAGCGTAGCCTTGTAGAAACGCCTCTAGAGATATCACCAATAATATTATCAACTGGATGATCCCTATGGGTTCTCCATTCTTTTGGAAGTTCATAAGTATTACTTTCAATGTGCTCTTCTTGTATTGGATTCTGATCTCCATCCTTTTGAGAATCTTCATTTATAATGATGTCATCTTCTTCATTATCTGGAAGATTGACTTTATCTTCTATTGAAGATTTAGATTCATCAAAAGTAACATGTATGGATTCTTCCACAGATAGAGTTTTCTTGTTAAAGACTCTATATGCTTTGCTTGTTAGAGAATATCCAAGGAATATACCTTCATCAGATTTTTCATCAAACTTACCAAGGTTTTTCTTTCCCTTTATTTCCATTATCCTGGAATACTTTGTATGGCTTTTTCTTCTTTTTGATGATGTCAAAAGGGGGAGAAAAGTCTTGTGTATGCTTGATCATTTTCAGGATACTGTGCTTCATTTGCAAAACAAAGGGGGAGATATAATTGCAAAACCAAGGGGGAGATACAAGACAAGAAAGAAAATTTAATGATCCATCAATGTTCAAGCATGATGTTTGTCATCATCAAAAAGGGGGAGATTGTAAATCAAGTCTCGTTCTTGGACTCGACTGAGGTTTTGATGAAGACAAACACATCACAAAAAGAAGAAAGACTTCAGAAGAGAAAAGGAAGACTTCAAGAAATCTTCAAGAAAGAACGGAACAAAAAGAAAGACTTCAAGAAAACTTCAAGAAGACTTAAGAAAAGAAAGACTTCAAGAACCAGGCTCAGAACGTCAAGATCAAAACATGAAGGTTCTAGTTTTAAGTAAGTCTTGTCAACTTAGTGTGCTATGCTTTATTAAGGTTCATATTGCACTTGAAGGCTCATGAAAGATCAACTAATTGAGTACGATATGTTCTCACAAGTAAAACTTGGTAGGAACACTCAATTAGGGTTTAAACAGTCAAAAACTGAGTTCTGGACTGTCTGTAATCGATTACAGAAGTGTGTAATCGATTACAGGATGTGTGTAATCGATTACCACAAGTGTGTAATCGATTACCAAGTTTGAAATTTGAATTCAAACTTCAACGGCATGGTGTAATCGATTACACTAACTGTTGTAATCGATTACCAGGTCGACAGATGTGTTATTTCATGAACCATTGTGTCTCAAACCATTTGGGAAAGGTTGTGTTGGTTCATGGACGACCTCTAGTGCCTATATAAAGTCCCTAGACACTCAGAAACAAAAATGACTTGGTCCATAACTTTCATATTCATTAAAGTCATCATTCTGAGTTTCGGTTCTCTCATTTTCATAAGAACACTCATGATGTTCAACATTTGAGAAACTCAGAAAGGAAGAGCCTTCATTGTAATTGCCTGGAGCATACAAACTAAGATCAATCCTTCTTGTCTAAAGGATTGAATCATGCATAGAAAAGGCATCTTCTTCTTCTTCTATTTGAATCATGTTGATTCTTTCACCGTAGTTTTCGGTGGTTGTAAAAAGGCCCTTTGAATCAAGTTTGATTCAAAGTCCACCGTGGTAATGCGGTGTCATCAGAAAGTGGTTTGCTTTCTGAGGCATGATGGGTCCTCTTAGGGTCCTTGGCACAAGTATTGCTAAGAAGACTTGATCAATCAGAAGTGGGTTGCTTCAGGAAGATTGATAAGATATCTTAGGGTCCTTGGTGCAAGCATTCGTTAAGAGTACTCGATCATGGGAAATCTTCACTGTGGAATTCAGTGGAGTGGTTCTTCAGAAAGTGGTAATCTTTCTGAGGGATTCTAACTTCACCGTGGTATTCGGTGAAGGGTTGTTCGATTGAAGGCGAACCAGGATAAATCTTGTGTGTGATTCTCTTTATCCTTCACATTTACTTTCAAGTATTGTTCATATCCGCTGCAATCACAAAGATTATCTCGTGATCATCATAAACTTGAAAGTAACGATTTCAATAAGGCGAAAATTGGGGCAACACTGATTCACCCCCTCCTCTCAGGTTGCTATCTGTTCTAACAATTGGTATCAGGGCAGAAGTTTAGGTAAGTTATTCCTAAGATCCGGGAGAAGATAGCATCCTCATCTACAAGTACCAATGAAGGATTCAACATAAACAGGCCATCAGTCTACAATGGAGAACTCTACGATTTCTGGAATATCAAGATGATGATCTTCATAAAGCCATTTGACGCGGGAATCTGGAAAGTCATTGAAGAAGATCTCCTTGGGCCTGTAGTAGAAGTTGAAGGAAGTTCACAATCAGAACCAGAAAACACATGGAGTGACAAAGAAAAGAAGAAAGTTCATCATGACTTAAAAAGGTATGAACATCTAGACTTCAGTCCTTGGTATGAAGAAATTCCTTAGAGTATCTACTTGCAAATCTTCAAAAGGAATATGGGATACTTAAATGGTTATACAAGAAGGGACTGATGAAGTCAAAAGATTCAAAGATCAATATATTCTATCACAAGAATATGAGATGTTCAGAATATTGCCTGGAGAAAGCATACTTGATATGCAAAAGCGGTTCACACGATTATTGAATCACTTGGTTGTTCTTGGTAAGGAATTCTCTTATTATGCCATAAACATGAAAATGTTAAGATCCCTTACAAGAACATGGCAACCAAAAGAACACTGCTCTCTCAAAGAAGAAAAGTCTCTCCAACATGACTCTGGCTACTCCTTTGGAAAACTTCAAGAACATGATTTGAAGTTAAACAGACTTGAGCAATATGAGAACAAAAAAAAAAGGAGACATCGGTCTGTTGCTCTAAAAGCCAAAGAAAGCATTAATGATGAATATGATTCAGAGTCAGAAGATGATAAGAACATGGTCTTAATAGTCAAGAATTTTCGAAGGTTCTTACAAAGAAAAGGTATGAAGTCTACAAGTTTTCAAAAGGGAAATAAACCCTCCTCCTCTTCACAAAAGATCACATGTTATGAATATGGAAAATCTGGTCATATCAAATATGATTGTCCAAACATTCAAAAGAAGAAGCATGGACTAGAGGAGAAGTTTGAAAAGAAGGATTCAAACTCCAGAAGAGCATACATCGCGTGGGATGACAATGACGTAGGCTCAGACTCAGAATCAAAGAAGGAAGAAGCACACTTTGCATTAATGGCATCTCAGAATTCTGACAGGGAAAATATCCAGGTTAGTACCAGTACTTCTTCTTCTAATGATTTAGAATATGCTATAGAAAGTCTTTTTAAGATGTGTCGTAATGCTTCTAAAGTTAGTGTTGAAATGCTATTATTTCATCTTTAGAAGAAAAATGTCAAATGCTTCAAAAGGAATTAGATGATGTTAAATCTAAATTAGATGTTATACATTCATGCACTAAATGTAGTTCTTTAGAAGTAAAAGTAGAAAATCTACAACAAACAATTCATAGTTTCAATCTTGAAAAGCAAAAACTAGATAAGATTCTTAGTATGCAACAAAACTCAAGCAACAAATGAAGTTAAATCTCTTGAAAGTGAACACATGCATGCTAGCTCTTCTAGAAATATAAACTATAGGAACTACCCACAAAATATCCCAAAAACAATCCTAAAGATTCATTTCTTAAGATTAGAAGAGAATTAGGTATATTAGATAAACATGATTGAATGTATTTAAATTGATTATGTGCTTAAATGTTCATCTAGAAATGTGCTACATAGGACTTGATAGTTTTAGAACCTATAAAAATGTCTTTGTAATCGATTACCATAGGTCCTGTAATCGATTAACCCTGTTCTCAGTCCTCGTGCCTGTTAGAATCTTCTAAGTAATCGATTACCATAACTGCTGTAATCGATTACATATTCAAAGTTTGAAATATTTCAAATTTAAACTGCCAGTAATCGATTACCCAACTGCTGTAATCGATTACCTTCTCGTGCTATATAATCAAAGCATGAAATTTCAATAGGAATTATTCTCAAATTGCTCCAAGACAACTTAGGAGACATTATGATATGCTTAGATATAATATATAATGAAGGTTATAGATTATATACTTGTAGTTATTACAAAAAGGTAGAATATACCTCTAGTAGATGTTATTATAGGAATATAGGAATATCAAGTGGGCAATGTATGTGGGTGGAGAAGACAATCAATATCCTAGAACCCAAAGCAACTTAGGTACTTAATATTCCTTTATGAGAACTTGTTTGTAAGTGTGTATGAAAGCAGCAAAGAGTTTATGATATCTTGATAATGGCTGCACATCACACATGATTGGAGACAAAACAAAATTTTTATATCTCATACCTAGAGAAAAGGGATATGTCTCATATGAGAATAATGAAAAAGGGGTAATAACTTAGCAGGTACGCCTCCTCAAACAGTATTAAATAGAGCAATCTAAAGTACATAATGCTTTAGAAGATGAGAACGGGATTCTAGCCATGCAAGCATAGTTGAACCAGTTTAAGAGAAACCAAGTATGGATATTGGCCCCCTGACCTAATGATAAGCATATTATTGAAACCAAATGGGTGTTTAGGAACAAACTAGATGAACATGGAATCATAGTTAGAAATTAGGATAGATTAGTAGTACAAGGTTATAGTCAGAAAGAAGGTATAGATTTTGATTAGACATATGTACCAATTGCTTGATTAGACGCAATTAGACTTCTATTAGAGTATGCCTACTCGATTAACTTCCAACTATATCAAATGGATGTTAAGAGCGGTCTCTTGAATGAATATATTCAAGAAGAAGTCTATGTGAAGCAACCTCCTGGCTTTGAATATCCAAAAGTTCGTTCACAAGTCCTCATCTTAAAGAAAGCTTTATATGATATAAAGAAAGCACTACGGGCATGAATTGCAAATCAAGCAATCTGAAATTGGGATATTCATCAATCAATCCAAGTTCTACAAAGAACCTCTAAAGAAATATGACTTGGATGATTACATAGTAATACCCACATCAATGAGAATCAAGTACTTATCTAGATCAGGATGAATCATTCACTCCAGTAGAGATTACCAAATATAGAGTCTTTGTCTATACTCTCTGAAACTTGTCCTCCAAAACAAAGAAGACAAACTTGGAAGACAATGAAGCAAGTTCATCATCCAATTCAGAAAACGGAGGAATATGTCTTGTTTTGATAGTAACACATCATTCTAATGATGGCAATAAAGAGGTTAGTAATGCAATTTCATATGATAATTTACAAAGTAATTTTTATAGATTGCATGATAGTTTCTTGAGTGTTTATGAAGAATATGCATATCATAGTAGGATCATCTCATCTCTACAAAGTAAAACTAAAAGCATGAAAGATGAATTAGATCAAGTAAAATCTAGAGTAGATATTCAAATTGATTTTACATCTTTATATCCATGCATAATCTTTAAGTTAAAAAATTGATGAATTAACTCAAGTAGTAAACAAAGGAACAAATGATATGGATAAGTTGTCATGTAATCAAAGACATGTCTTTCATAAAAGTGATTTAGGTTTATCTGATCGTAGTCATCCTAGTGATGTTAAGAAAATCACTTTTAGACCAAGTAGTACATATAACCTTGGTCACACAAGGAGAGTACATGATGGTGCTCAACTTAGAAAGGATTATATCAAAACATTCCATTGTTCTAAAGAGAAAGTGCCTAACATAAAGCTAAAGTTATTTCACTATACTCGTCATTAATGTTGTCATAAGAAATGATGGAGTTCCCAATAAAAGATTCATATGGGATGTGAAAGGAACTAATCCAAAAGGATCCAAAGACTATTGGGTACCTCTAAAATACCATTGAGCCTATTGTGCAAATGTGTTTTGAAGATCTTGTGATCTGAAATGTCATATACAAAGGATGGTCTTTCAAAACACAAATTTAGAATGTGGTATTGGTAAGAGAAAATCTAAAAACTTTATACCTTTCAAATAATATTAAGTACAAGAGTAATGCATTCTTAGGCATCTGCATTTACATCATAGTTATCTGTTAGATATATCTTTCATGCAGTACTGATAATGAAATTGCAAGCGTACAATTTACTATCGCGTAATATAAAAGATTATCGAACCCAAGGGATAGGTGTTCTTATATTTATATAATTTAGTAATTGTGCATAGAAAATAAAATAATATGGTTGATGTTTGGTTCATGACAAAAAGAGAGTAATAGCATAAAAATAATAAAGCAAATAAGATGAGAGAATTTAAGCTCTTGGGTTGATTTACATAATCTATAAAACATGCTAAAAAACTCTTACTAAATTTCTGAATTTTAAATTCAAATTCATGGTGCTATAGCCTAAGTTTCTACACCCTAATAGCCTTAAGAAATGTAGAACTTCCTTTCCTAATTACTAACTCCATAGCCTTGGTTATTAGTTAATTAGAGAAGAAGATGAAGAAGAAATCCGAGCCAACACAAAATTACGTACATCCTTATAGCCTTAAGAAATGCAAACATATAACCTTTTTTATTTCCTATTTCCCTTACTACTTACCAAATGGCCTTATGAATAAGTAGAAAGCATGAAATCTTTTGCGCATAAAGATTAATGAAGAACAAAGAAATAAAACATGAATAGAAAATATTATTCAGAAATGTAAAAGAAAACTAGAACATGAATTATAAATTAAAACAACCCAAAAACTTAAAGGAAGAATTAGCCAAGCATGGCTAAAAGATTCATTGAATTACCCTGGATAGGAGCTCAAGTATGGCTTCCCACAAGTCCTAGGAACAATGATCTTTGAGGGAGAAAGAGAGAATACTTGTTGTATTCTATGAAGGTGTGTTTTACAAGTGAAGAAAAGGGTCCTATTTATAGTAAAAATCCAGCCTCCAACGCTTCAGCGCTAGAATTTCCAACGCTTGGGCGCTGGAAGCATTAAAAATCCACTGCCAGACCGAAAGCCAGCGCTTGAGCGCTGGCTTCCCAGCGCTGCAGCGCTGGGACCTGCTGTTTCAGCTCCAAGTTTTCCTTCCTTCTTCATGGTTAGTGGGATTTGAATGCCATAAAAACCCACTACTCAGCCCTTGTTTAATTCTGAAACTTCTCCTCCACTACCATCAATTCCTTCAAGCTTATTTTCCATGTGCTAATTTGAAGAGAGTTGCTTCATATTCCTCTTTTTCACTTTTAGTCCTCTCTTGGTTAGCACTCCAATTCAAGCCCTTGAACTCTCTCAATCTTCACTTTAAGTCCTCCACTCTTGAACTTTTACAATTTGGTCCCTGACTTCCTAAAACTTTACACATTGGTCCCTGGACAAAAATGATAACTAAACCAGCTTTTTCTAAAAATACAAAATAACTAGAAAAATTCCTAAAAATATAAAATAAAGCTAGAAAATCTAATAAAATCTAATCTACATGCAAAATGAAAAATAAATAGAAAATCTATATAAAAAGACTAAAAAACCTATATGTGACTCAAAAATAATAAAATAAAAAGACTAAAAAGACCCTAAAATTATCATATAAAATCCACTCATCAAGTACCTATCAAGTCTGGAAATCCAAGTTTTCAGACATGATAATCGATTACATAAAGTAAGTAATCGGTTACAGGGTTATTTTGGCCCAGGATTATTTCAGAAAGCTTCAGTAATCGTTTACTGGAAGTATATAATCAATTCTATCAGGGCTAAAAATGGAAAATAGTTACCTTTCAGAGTTTGGCTTATGTTTTCATATATTTTGGGCTGTAATAGTTTAGACATAACCTTTAGATGGTTTGAATTATGCTTGTATGTTTAATTATGTATTCTGAACTTCTATGGTTATGCTTTAATTACGTGTGATGCATAAGTTTCAAAATACTGTCTTGCACACCCCCACTCCCTACGATTCAAATGTCTATACTACTTGTTAGCCATGTATGCTTGGACTCATCTTCTTTTTGATGAAGTCAAAAGGGGGAGAAAGGGTCACATGTGCTTTGTAAAGACTTCCTTATAAGAAAAGCTACAAGTGGAACAAAAAGGGGGAGAAAAGTGTTGATACACATTATCGTTTTGACATCAAAATATTTGTCATTATGCTTCCCTTTATTTCCATTATCCTGGAATACTTTGTATGGCTTTTTCTTCTTTTTGATGATGTCAAAAGGGGGAGAAAAGTCTTGTGTATGCTTGATCATTTTCAGGATACTGTGCTTCATTTGCAAAACAAAGGGGGAGATATAATTGCAAAACCAAGGGGGAGATACAAGACAAGAAAGAAAATTTAATGATCCATCAATGTTCAAGCATGATGTTTGTCATCATCAAAAAGGGGGAGATTGTAAATCAAGTCTCGTTCTTGGACTCGACTGAGGTTTTGATGAAGACAAACACATCACAAAAAGAAGAAAGACTTCAGAAGAGAAAAGGAAGACTTCAAGAAATCTTCAAGAAAGAACGGAACAAAAAGAAAGACTTCAAGAAAACTTCAACAAGACTTAAGAAAAGAAAGACTTCAAGAACCAGGCTCAGAACGTCAAGATCAAAACATGAAGGTTCTAGTTTTAAGTAAGTCTTGTCAACTTAGTGTGCTATGCTTTATTAAGGTTCATATTGCACTTGAAGGCTCATGAAAGATCAACTAACTGAGTACGATATGTTCTCACAAGTAAAACTTGGTAGGAACACTCAATTAGGGTTTAAACAGTCAAAAACTGAGTTCTGGACTGTCTGTAATCGATTACAGAAGTGTGTAATCGATTACAGGATGTGTGTAATCGATTACCACAAGTGTGTAATCGATTACCAAGTTTGAAATTTGAATTCAAACTTCAACGGCATGGTGTAATCGATTACACTAACTGTTGTAATCGATTACCAGGTCGACAGATGTGTTATTTCATGAACCATTGTGTCTCAAACCATTTGGGAAAGGTTGTGTTGGTTCATGGACGACCTCTAGTGCCTATATAAAGTCCCTAGACACTCAGAAACAAAAATGACTTGGTCCATAACTTTCATATTCATTAAAGTCATCATTCTGAGTTTCGGTTCTCTCATTTTCATAAGAACACTCATGATGTTCAACATTTGAGAAACTCAGAAAGGAAGAGCCTTCATTGTAATTTCCTGGAGCATACAAACTAAGATCAATCCTTCTTGTCTAAAGGATTGAATCATGCATAGAAAAGGCATCTTCTTCTTCTTCTATTTGAATCATGTTGATTCTTTCACCGTAGTTTTCGGTGGTTGTAAAAAGGCCCTTTGAATCAAGTTTGATTCAAAGTCCACCGTGGTAATGCGGTGTCATCAGAAAGTGGTTTGCTTTCTGAGGCATGATGGGTCCTCTTAGGGTCCTTGGCACAAGTATTGCTAAGAAGACTTGATCAATCAGAAGTGGGTTGCTTCAGGAAGATTGATAAGATATCTTAGGGTCCTTGGTGCAAGCATTCGTTAAGAGTACTCGATCATGGGAAATCTTCACTGTGGAATTCAGTGGAGTGGTTCTTCAGAAAGTGGTAATCTTTCTGAGGGATTCTAACTTCACCGTGGTATTCGGTGAAGGGTTGTTCGATTGAAGGCGAACCAGGATAAACCTTGTGTGTGATTCTCTTTATCCTTCACATTTACTTTCAAGTATTGTTCATATCCGCTGCAATCACAAAGATTATCTCGTGATCATCATAAACTTGAAAGTAACGATTTCAATAAGGCGAAAATTGGGGCAACACTGATTCACCCCCCCCCCTCTCAGGTTGCTATCTGTTCTAACATTCTTAAGGATAGGTCTAATAAGAACTCTATTGGAAACATAGCAAGCAGTACTTACAGCATCAGCCCAGAAATATTTAGGGAGACTAGATTCACTTAACATGGTTCTTGCTAATTCTTCAAGTAACCTATTCTTCCTTTCTACTACACCATTTTGTTGTGGTGTTCTCGGAGTAGAGAAGTTATGTGATATTCCATTTTCATCACATAGTTCTTGGAATTGTTGACTCTGAAATTCTCCACCATGATCACTTCTAATAGAAGAGATCTTTAAAGACTTCTCATTTTGAACTAGCCTTGCATATCTTTTGAATGCATTGAAGGCTTCATTCTTATGAGGTAGAAATAAAGTCCAAGTGAATCTAGAGAAATCATCAACAATAACAAGTGCATAGAAATTACCTCCGAGGCTTTTAGTTCTAGAAGGTCCGAACAAATCCATATGTAACAATTGAAGGGGTCTTGAGGTTGAAACTATGTTCTTTGGTTTGAAGGATGTTCTGGTTTGCTTCCCTTTTTGACATGCATCACAAAGCTTGTCTTTCTCGAATTTTATCTTTGGAAGCCCAACAACTAAATCATGCTTGACTAGTTTGTTTAAATGATCTATGTGAATATGTGCAAGTCTTCTATGCCATAGCCATGAATCACTATTATTCTTGGCCAAAAGGCATCTCACATTTTGTGGAATTTCTTCCAATGAGATCATGAAGACTTTGTTTACTTTATATCCAGAAAACTTAATTTCTTTAGTTTTCACATCTTTCACAACACATATATCATTAATAAAACCTACTTTCAAACCTTTATCACATAGTTGACTAATACTCAGAAGATTATGCATCAAACCATCAACGTAAAGAACTTTATCGATGACTGTTTGAGGGGGTGTGCCTATTCTTCCAATACCGAGTATTTTTCCCTTTTGATTGTTACCATATGTGACGAAACCTTTTTCCCTAGGTATAAGAAAAGAAAACTTGGTTTTGTCTCCTGTCATGTGTGATGAGCAGCCACTATCAAGATACCATAGATCCTTTGCTGCTTTCATACACACCTACATGACAAAGTTCAGACATAGGTATTAGGAACCCAACAAGTTTTGGGTCCTTCTAAGTTAACATCCTTTCTAACCCAAATGTACTCCCTATTTGGTACTCCTATATGTTTGTAGTAGCATCTACTAGGGGTATGTCCTATTTTGTTACAGTAAGTACAAGAGTAATGATTGTAACTGGAGGTTTGTCTAGGAGAGGGATGAATCTTCTTAGGAGGTCTATTTTGAATGTTCTTCCTATTGTTTGTACTTCTAACAGGATTAATTTTATTGTTACTAGAAGATCCTAAAACATGGTTTGGTTTTACAAACACAGTTTTCCTAACTTCTTTTGTCTTTGGATGAGAAGTATATCCTAAACCTGACTTATTGTTTGAATATCTTTGAACACTTAGAATATCATCTAACTTCTGTTTACCTTTATTGAAGTTATTTACTCTTTGTTGAAGATTTTCTATCTTTTCTTCTAAAGAACTACACTTAGTGCATTTGTGAGTAATGTCTATCTTAGATTTTACTACATCTAGTTCTTCTTGTAAATTTCTACATTTACTTTCTAGGGAAGAAATTAACTCATTTTGCCTAGTGCTAACTTTAGAGAATTCTTGACATATTTTAAACATATTTTCCATGGTAAACTTTAAATCATGAAAAGATATAGAATTCTCACTAACCTGGGAATCTTCAACATCAGAATCATGTGAGGCCATCAAAGCAACTTGTGCTTCTTCTTTATCAGAATCAGATGATGAACTTACTTCATTATCATCCCAAGCCAAATATGCTCTTCGAGTAGGTTGATCCCTTTTCTCGAATTTCTCTCTTAGACCATGTTTCTTCTTCTGAAGATTTGGACAATCTGACTTGAAATGTCCCGGTTTGCCACACTCGAAACATGTAATCTTTTGGGATGAAGAAGACTCATTGTTCCTTTGGAAGACTTTATTGTTGTTAAATCTAACATTTTTCTTTTTAAGAAACTTTCCAAAGTTCTTCACTAGAAGATTTAGATTTCCATTGTCTTCTTCTTCAGAATCTGCATCATAATCTTCTTTGATGCTTTCTTTTGCTTTTAGGGAAATTGATCGATACTTCTTCTCATGTTGTTCATGCTCTTCTAAACGATTCAATTCCAACTCATGTTCTTGGAGTTTTCCAAAAAGAGTTGCAAGAGTCATATTTGATAAACTCTTCTTCTCTGAGATGGCTGTTACTTTTGGTTGCCATACTCTTGTAAGTGATCTTAGAACTTTCATGTTCAAGTCACTGTTTGAAAATTGTCTACCAAGAGCAATCAAATGATTAATTAAATGAGTGAATCGTTTTTGCATGTCTAATACCTTTTCTCCTGGAAGCATTCTGAACATTTCATATTCTTGAGATAGAGTATTGATCTTTGATCTCTTGACTTCATCTGTTCCTTCATGAGTCACCATCAATGTATCCCATATTTCTTTTGATGAAGTGCACGTTGATACTCTGAAAAATTCATCCATGCCAAGAGCAGATGTAAGAATGTTCATTCCTTTGAGATCATGTTGAACCTTCTTCTTTTCTTCTTCACTCCAAGTACTTTCTGGTTTTGTTTGTGAAGTTCCTTCTTCATTTGTTGTTACAGGCACAAAGGGTCCTTCTTCAATGACTTTCCATATTCCTGAGTCTAATGACTTTATGAATATCTTCATCTTGATTTTCCAGAAGTCATAGTGTTCTCCATTGAAGAATGGTGGCCTGTTCATGTTATGTCCTTCACTTGTTCCATGATTGGAAGAGGATGCCATCTTTTCCCGGATCTTAGGAATAACTTACCTAAACTTCTACTCTGATACCAATTTTTAGAACAGATAGCAACCTGAGAGGGGGGTGAATCAGTGTTGTCCCAATTTTCGCCTTATTGAAATCGTTACTTTCAAGTTTATGATGATCACGAATTGATCGTTGTGATTGCAGCGGATATGAACAATACTTGAAAGTAAATGTGAAGGATAAAGAGAATCACACACAAGATTTATCCTGGTTCGCCTTCAATCCACCGAAGACTACGTCCAGTCCCTCAAGAAAACCCCTTGAGGATTTTTCCACTATTGATAAGAATTTCTTACAAGTTCCTAACCCAAGGACCCCAAGAACTTCTACCAGTATCCTGTGAAAGCAAACCGCTTTCAACAGCCCCTGAAAGCAAACCGCTTTCAGTTCCTGAAGGCAAACCACCCTCAGACCTTGAAGACAAACTTGTCTTCAATCGAAACCCTGAAAGCAAACCACTTTCAGTGACAACAACCCTTCACCGAATACCACGGTGAAAAACTCAATCTTACAGAAAGAGATGAAGAAGATATTACACTTGGCTGTTTCAATCCTTTAACACACAATTGGATTGAACATGAGAAGTTATGCTTTAAGGCTTTTAAGCATAATACAATTCTGAGTTCTTCAAGATATGAACAACTAGTGTGTTCTTGTAAACATGAAGATCATGAACTCGGAATTTAGGCTCCAAAAGATTTAAGTTCTAAAAGATGAACCAATTTTGAAAGAGCTTTGGCCTAATGTGTTTTTCTCATGTGAAATGTGTATATTTCGTGTGTGTTGTGTGTTCTATGTTGTTGTTTTGTTTTCTGGACTCAAATGGTCTTTATATAGGCAAAGGAAACGTCCTTGAACCATCACAACCCTTTTCAAAAGGTTTGGGACACAATGGTTCATGAAAAGATGCACTTTTTCGTTCTGGTAATCGATTACCATACTTAGTGTAATCGATTACACAAGTGACCGTTTCAGTTTGAATTTGAATTTCAAACATGTAATCGATTACAAGACTGGAGTAATCGATTACTTGCCTTGGTGTAATCGATTACCATAATGGTGTAATCGATTACACAGAAGCCCATTTTCCAGAAACTTATTCTTTGAGACTTGCTTAAGGTTTTCTACTTCTTTTAAGTTATGAAAACACTTAGCTTGATTAGATTAGGTGTTTTGAGAGCCTTTATGCTTTAATAAACCTTTGGAAGCATAACTCACCTAATTCTAAGACTTCTAGACTATTGATGGACTTGAGTGCTTGATTCTTTTGAAGTCTTCTTTTCTTCTTTTTGTTGATGAGTTTGTCGTCATCAAAACCACAGCCAGGGTCAGGAGCAAGACCTTCTTCACAATCTCCCCCTTTTTGATGATGGCAAACACATGCTTGAAACTTTGAAGATCATATGTGCATTCTTGATGCTTAACTCCCCCTATTTGATGGAATTTAGTATTTCTGATTTTTCTCCCCCTTTCTAATGTACTCGTTGAATTCCTGCATATGATCTTTAAGAGCACAGAACCTTTCTCCCCCTTTTGACTTCATCAAAAAGAAGAAAAGGCCAAAAAATGTACAGGCATACATACAAGTATATTGAAACATAAAGCATGAGGGAATAGGGGTAAACATGAAAAACATAATCAAAACATAATTGTCCAAACATAGCAAGTTAACATCAAAGCATCCAACAGTGCAGAAATTAGTCATAATCTAAACTACTACAAACCACATAAAGAAAATAGTCAATGAAAGAGATAAGCAAGTCTAGAGGTCAAATTCATCAGAGGAATCAAAGGAATCATGAGGAGAAGGAGCCATGCGATCAATACGAAGACTCAGACGATCCATATCAGCACGAAGAGTAGTGTACATGGATTCAACCCGACCTTCCATGTGATCAAACCTCTAATCAAAGTGAGTCCTCATATCGGCCAGATGAGAGAGAATGAGTTGAGTGGAGGCATCACCAAGCATAGAGGATGAAGGTCCTTCCTCAGAAGATGGTGGATAGAAAGCAGCAGGGGCAGGAGCCTGAGTGGTATCAGGACCTAAATCTGACTTGTGACGGAAAGTGTCATCAACATCCCTGAAGATCCCCATCTTGTTCAGAATCTCCATATCAATCCTCTGTGCTTTAGTATCCATGACCTTAGCATATTCCCCTTGTGTAGAAATTCCAAAATTCTTCAAAATGAGAGTAATAATGGGAGCATAGGGAAGAGGACCAGATCTATCCTTGTGTATCAACATATGTATCATAACCAAATGAGCCCAGTTAATGGATTCATTATGTTTCAGCCCATAAATAATTTGTAACTCTAGATCACTAATCTGGGCATGGTTAGAGGATTGAGGAAGAAGAACATAACTAATCAAATAATGAAGCAGACGATCTTCAACAGTAAGATATCCAACAGCAAGGATATCCCTAGAGCGGTTGGCTTCTGCCCGCTGCTTCTTCAAAAGAATCTCTTCCTCAGAAAATCGACACAAGGATAAATAAAAAGATTTCTTGTCATAATCAGCCCATGGACATGCTTTCTCCGGACTTAATCGTTCTCCAACATAGGGAATTTTTAGAAGAGTTCCCAATTGTTCTTGAGTCAATGAGATATCAATTCCCTTGACTGATGAGCAGATTTTCCCACCTCTTTTCACCAAATTGCAATAAAATACTTTAACCAATTCAGGATAGTACGTACCCGACAAGCCAACGAAATCATCAAGTCCTTGAAAATCAAGGAGAGAAGGGAAGAGGAATCCAGCATTGATGAACGAGTTGACATCGGCATACTTGGGAGGAAGGATGGGTCTTTCCAAGAAGTAAGCCAAAAACCGGTCCTTTTGCTCCTCTGTGACAAGAAGCCGTGAAAGATCAAGAGTGTTCATGGTGAGGTTCTTCGAGCGGTGTCGGCGTGAAGAGGAGGCCATTTTTCAGACTGAAATTTTTAGGGTTTTGAGAAAGGGGTTTCTGGGGAAGGCCGAATTTGTCAACTTGAAGGGATGGAGAGGAAGGAGAGGGCAAAACTGAGCAAAACCCACTAATTTGTTCTGAGTTTGAGCAAGAAACGAGAGAGAATGATGGAGATAACCAGTTCGGCGACGAGGGAAGAAGAAAGAGGAAGAGCCGTGTAATCGATTAAGTGTTCTGACCCAAAGAACTTATACTATCGATTTGGTAATCGATTACAGTAAGTTGTGTAATCGATTACCGCTTTTCGAATTTTGAATAAAATTCAAAATAGCAATAGTAATCGATTACAGCAGTTGATGTAATCGATTACCTGAAGTCCAAAATTTGAAATTTCTAAAATTCAACTATGTAATCGATTATGGAAGTTAGAGTAATCGATTACTCAGAGGAATTTAATAATCAACAGGACTAAAAACAAGGGTAATCAATTGATAAGCCTAAGATAATTGATTTCATGAATATTTTTATAAGTTCTATCATATGTAACACATGTTCATATAAAAATTTCAGTGCAAAATCAATTATGACAAGCAAGCACATATGAAACATTCAAGCAATTATAGAGAGGCTTATATTAAGGCATTTCTAGTGGTATTATAGATCATATATCTTAAGCCTATTTAAAGAGGATAACTATGAATATATGAATGTCTATACTTATCCAGAATCTAACTAGGTAATTTCTAAAAACTAGCATAAACATATACTTAGAGAAGCATTTTATTATTGTTTCTACTGTTTTTCTTATGATCTTCTAGACACTGGGCTTAGGAGCAAGTTCTAAAACTTGATTCCTTTCAAATTGATTTAGTTCTTCCTGCATTGCTACAATCCAATACTCATCCTTTAGAGCATCATTTACTTTTGATGGTTCTATCTGAGAGACAAAGGCCATATTCAAAACTGAATCATTCAAGCGTAGCCTTGTAGAAACGCCTCTAGAGATATCACCAATAATATTATCAACTGGATGATCCCTATGGGTTCTCCATTCTTTTGGAAGTTCATAAGTATTACTTTCAATGTGCTCTTCTTGTATTGGATTCTGATCTCCATCCTTTTGAGAATCTTCATTTATAATGATGTCATCTTCTTCATTATCTGGAAGATTGACTTTATCTTCTATTGAAGATTTAGATTCATCAAAAGTAACATGTATGGATTCTTCCACAGATAGAGTTTTCTTGTTAAAGACTCTATATGCTTTGCTTGTTAGAGAATATCCAAGGAATATACCTTCATCAGATTTTTCATCAAACTTACCAAGGTTTTTCTTTCCCTTTATTTCCATTATCCTGGAATACTTTGTATGGCTTTTTCTTCTTTTTGATGATGTCAAAAGGGGGAGAAAAGTCTTGTGTATGCTTGATCATTTTCAGGATACTGTGCTTCATTTGCAAAACAAAGGGGGAGATATAATTGCAAAACCAAGGGGGAGATACAAGACAAGAAAGAAAATTTAATGATCCATCAATGTTCAAGCATGATGTTTGTCATCATCAAAAAGGGGGAGATTGTAAATCAAGTCTCGTTCTTGGACTCGACTGAGGTTTTGATGAAGACAAACACATCACAAAAAGAAGAAAGACTTCAGAAGAGAAAAGGAAGACTTCAAGAAATCTTCAAGAAAGAACGGAACAAAAAGAAAGACTTCAAGAAAACTTCAAGAAGACTTAAGAAAAGAAAGACTTCAAGAACCAGGCTCAGAACGTCAAGATCAAAACATGAAGGTTCTAGTTTTAAGTAAGTCTTGTCAACTTAGTGTGCTATGCTTTATTAAGGTTCATATTGCACTTGAAGGCTCATGAAAGATCAACTAATTGAGTACGATATGTTCTCACAAGTAAAACTTGGTAGGAACACTCAATTAGGGTTTAAACAGTCAAAAACTGAGTTCTGGACTGTCTGTAATCGATTACAGAAGTGTGTAATCGATTACAGGATGTGTGTAATCGATTACCACAAGTGTGTAATCGATTACCAAGTTTGAAATTTGAATTCAAACTTCAACGGCATGGTGTAATCGATTACACTAACTGTTGTAATCGATTACCAGGTCGACAGATGTGTTATTTCATGAACCATTGTGTCTCAAACCATTTGGGAAAGGTTGTGTTGGTTCATGGACGACCTCTAGTGCCTATATAAAGTCCCTAGACACTCAGAAACAAAAATGACTTGGTCCATAACTTTCATATTCATTAAAGTCATCATTCTGAGTTTCGGTTCTCTCATTTTCATAAGAACACTCATGATGTTCAACATTTGAGAAACTCAGAATGGAAGAGCCTTCATTGTAATTGCCTGGAGCATACAAACTAAGATCAATCCTTCTTGTCTAAAGGATTGAATCATGCATAGAAAAGGCATCTTCTTCTTCTTCTATTTGAATCATGTTGATTCTTTCACCGTAGTTTTCGGTGGTTGTAAAAAGGCCCTTTGAATCAAGTTTGATTCAAAGTCCACCGTGGTAATGCGGTGTCATCAGAAAGTGGTTTGCTTTCTGAGGCATGATGGGTCCTCTTAGGGTCCTTGGCACAAGTATTGCTAAGAAGACTTGATCAATCAGAAGTGGGTTGCTTCAGGAAGATTGATAAGATATCTTAGGGTCCTTGGTGCAAGCATTCGTTAAGAGTACTCGATCATGGGAAATCTTCACTGTGGAATTCAGTGGAGTGGTTCTTCAGAAAGTGGTAATCTTTCTGAGGGATTCTAACTTCACCGTGGTATTCGGTGAAGGGTTGTTCGATTGAAGGCGAACCAGGATAAATCTTGTGTGTGATTCTCTTTATCCTTCACATTTACTTTCAAGTATTGTTCATATCCGCTGCAATCACAAAGATTATCTCGTGATCATCATAAACTTGAAAGTAACGATTTCAATAAGGCGAAAATTGGGGCAACACTGATTCACCCCCTCCTCTCAGGTTGCTATCTGTTCTAACAATTGGTATCAGGGCGGAAGTTTAGGTAAGTTATTCCTAAGATCCGGGAGAAGATAGCATCCTCATCTACAAGTACCAATGAAGGATTCAACATAAACAGGCCATCAGTCTACAATGGAGAACTCTACGATTTCTGGAATATCAAGATGATGATCTTCATAAAGCCATTAGACGCGGGAATCTGGAAAGTCATTGAAGAAGATCTCCTTGGGCCTGTAGTAGAAGTTGAAGGAAGTTCACAATCAGAACCAGAAAACACATGGAGTGACAAAGAAAAGAAGAAAGTTCATCATGACTTAAAAAGGTATGAACATCTAGACTTCAGTCCTTGGTATGAAGAAATTCCTTAGAGTATCTACTTGCAAATCTTCAAAAGGAATATGGGATACTTAAATGGTTATACACGAAGGGACTGATGAAGTCAAAAGATTCAAAGATCAATATATTCTATCACAAGAATATGAGATGTTCAGAATATTGCCTGGAGAAAGCATACTTGATATGCAAAAGCGGTTCACACGATTATTGAATCACTTGGTTGTTCTTGGTAAGGAATTCTCTTATTATGCCATAAACATGAAAATGTTAAGATCCCTTACAAGAACATGGCAACCAAAAGAACACTGCTCTCTCAAAGAAGAAAAGTCTCTCCAACATGACTCTGGCTACTCCTTTGGAAAACTTCAAGAACATGATTTGAAGTTAAACAGACTTGAGCAATATGAGAACAAAAAAAAAAGGAGACATCGGTCTGTTGCTCTAAAAGCCAAAGAAAGCATTAATGATGAATATGATTCAGAGTCAGAAGATGATAAGAACATGGTCTTAATAGTCAAGAATTTTCGAAGGTTCTTACAAAGAAAAGGTATGAAGTCTACAAGTTTTCAAAAGGGAAATAAACCCTCCTCCTCTTCACAAAAGATCACATGTTATGAATATGGAAAATCTGGTCATATCAAATATGATTGTCCAAACATTCAAAAGAAGAAGCATGGACTAGAGGAGAAGTTTGAAAAGAAGGATTCAAACTCCAGAAGAGCATACATCGCGTGGGATGACAATGACGTAGGCTCAGACTCAGAATCAAAGAAGGAAGAAGCACACTTTGCATTAATGGCATCTCAGAATTCTGACAGGGAAAATATCCAGGTTAGTACCAGTACTTCTTCTTCTAATGATTTAGAATATGCTATAGAAAGTCTTTTTAAGATGTGTCGTAATGCTTCTAAAGTTAGTGTTGAAATGCTATTATTTCATCTTTAGAAGAAAAATGTCAAATGCTTCAAAAGGAATTAGATGATGTTAAATCTAAATTAGATGTTATACATTCATGCACTAAATGTAGTTCTTTAGAAGTAAAAGTAGAAAATCTACAACAAACAATTCATAGTTTCAATCTTGAAAAGCAAAAACTAGATAAGATTCTTAGTATGCAACAAAACTCAAGCAACAAATGAAGTTAAATCTCTTGAAAGTGAACACATGCATGCTAGCTCTTCTAGAAATATAAACTATAGGAACTACCCACAAAATATCCCAAAAACAATCCTAAAGATTCATTTCTTAAGATTAGAAGAGAATTAGGTATATTAGATAAACATGATTGAATGTATTTAAATTGATTATGTGCTTAAATGTTCATCTAGAAATGTGCTACATAGGACTTGATAGTTTTAGAACCTATAAAAATGTCTTTGTAATCGATTACCATAGGTCCTGTAATCGATTAACCCTGTTCTCAGTCCTCGTGCCTGTTAGAATCTTCTAAGTAATCGATTACCATAACTGCTGTAATCGATTACATATTCAAAGTTTGAAATATTTCAAATTTAAACTGCCAGTAATCGATTACCCAACTGCTGTAATCGATTACCTTCTCGTGCTATATAATCAAAGCATGAAATTTCAATAGGAATTATTCTCAAATTACTCCAAGACAACTTAGGAGACATTATGATATGCTTAGATATAATATATAATGAAGGTTATAGATTATATACTTGTAGTTATTACAAAAAGGTAGAATATACCTCTAGTAGATGTTATTATAGGAATATAGGAATATCAAGTGGGCAATGTATGTGGGTGGAGAAGACAATCAATATCCTAGAACCCAAAGCAACTTAGGTACTTAATATTCCTTTATGAGAACTTGTTTGTAAGTGTGTATGAAAGCAGCAAAGAGTTTATGATATCTTGATAATGGCTGCACATCACACATGATTGGAGACAAAACAAAATTTTTATATCTCATACCTAGAGAAAAGGGATATGTCTCATATGAGAATAATGAAAAAGGGGTAATAACTTAGCAGGTACGCCTCCTCAAACAGTATTAAATAGAGCAATCTAAAGTACATAATGCTTTAGAAGATGAGAACGGGATTCTAGCCATGCAAGCATAGTTGAACCAGTTTAAGAGAAACCAAGTATGGATATTGGCCCCCTGACCTAATGATAAGCATATTATTGAAACCAAATGGGTGTTTAGGAACAAACTAGATGAACATGGAATCATAGTTAGAAATTAGGATAGATTAGTAGTACAAGGTTATAGTCAGAAAGAAGGTATAGATTTTGATTAGACATATGTACCAATTGCTTTATTAGACGCAATTAGACTTCTATTAGAGTATGCCTACTCGATTAACTTCCAACTATATCAAATGGATGTTAAGAGCGGTCTCTTGAATGAATATATTCAAGAAGAAGTCTATGTGAAGCAACCTCCTGGCTTTGAATATCCAAAAGTTCGTTCACAAGTCCTCATCTTAAAGAAAGCTTTATATGATATAAAGAAAGCACTACGGGCATGAATTGCAAATCAAGCAATCTGAAATTGGGATATTCATCAATCAATCCAAGTTCTACAAAGAACCTCTAAAGAAATATGACTTGGATGATTACATAGTAATACCCACATCAATGAGAATCAAGTACTTATCTAGATCAGGATGAATCATTCACTCCAGTAGAGATTACCAAATATAGAGTCTTTGTCTATACTCTCTGAAACTTGTCCTCCAAAACAAAGAAGACAAACTTGGAAGACAATGAAGCAAGTTCATCATCCAATTCAGAAAACGGAGGAATATGTCTTGTTTTGATAGTAACACATCATTCTAATGATGGCAATAAAGAGGTTAGTAATGCAATTTCATATGATAATTTACAAAGTAATTTTTATAGATTGCATGATAGTTTCTTGAGTGTTTATGAAGAATATGCATATCATAGTAGGATCATCTCATCTCTACAAAGTAAAACTAAAAGCATGAAAGATGAATTAGATCAAGTAAAATCTAGAGTAGATATTCAAATTGATTTTACATCTTTATATCCATGCATAATCTTTAAGTTAAAAAATTGATGAATTAACTCAAGTAGTAAACAAAGGAACAAATGATATGGATAAGTTGTCATGTAATCAAAGACATGTCTTTCATAAAAGTGATTTAGGTTTATCTGATCGTAGTCATCCTAGTGATGTTAAGAAAATCACTTTTAGACCAAGTAGTACATATAACCTTGGTCACACAAGGAGAGTACATGATGGTGCTCAACTTAGAAAGGATTATATCAAAACATTCCATTGTTCTAAAGAGAAAGTGCCTAACATAAAGCTAAAGTTATTTCACTATACTCGTCATTAATGTTGTCATAAGAAATGATGGAGTTCCCAATAAAAGATTCATATGGGATGTGAAAGGAACTAATCCAAAAGGATCCAAAGACTATTGGGTACCTCTAAAATACCATTGAGCCTATTGTGCAAATGTGTTTTGAAGATCTTGTGATCTGAAATGTCATATACAAAGGATGGTCTTTCAAAACACAAATTTAGAATGTGGTATTGGTAAGAGAAAATCTAAAAACTTTATACCTTTCAAATAATATTAAGTACAAGAGTAATGCATTCTTAGGCATCTGCATTTACATCATAGTTATCTGTTAGATATATCTTTCATGCAGTACTGATAATGAAATTGCAAGCGTACAATTTACTATCGCGTAATATAAAAGATTATCGAACCCAAGGGATAGGTGTTCTTATATTTATATAATTTAGTACTTGTGCATAGAAAATAAAATAATATGGTTGATGTTTGGTTCATGACAAAAAGAGAGTAATAGCATAAAAATAATAAAGCAAATAAGATGAGAGAATTTAAGCTCTTGGGTTGATTTACATAATCTATAAAACATGCTAAAAAACTCTTACTAAATTTCTGAATTTTAAATTCAAATTCATGGTGCTATAGCCTAAGTTTCTACACCCTAATAGCCTTAAGAAATGTAGAACTTCCTTTCCTAATTACTAACTCCATAGCCTTGGTTATTAGTTAATTAGAGAAGAAGATGAAGAAGAAATCCGAGCCAACACAAAATTACGTACATCCTTATAGCCTTAAGAAATGCAAACATATAACCTTTTTTATTTCCTATTTCCCTTACTACTTACCAAATGGCCTTATGAATAAGTAGAAAGCATGAAATCTTTTGCGCATAAAGATTAATGAAGAACAAAGAAATAAAACATGAATAGAAAATATTATTCAGAAATGTAAAAGAAAACTAGAACATGAATTATAAATTAAAACAACCCAAAAACTTAAAGGAAGAATTAGCCAAGCATGGCTAAAAGATTCATTGAATTACCCTGGATAGGAGCTCAAGTATGGCTTCCCACAAGTCCTAGGAACAATGATCTTTGAGGGAGAAAGAGAGAATACTTGTTGTATTCTATGAAGGTGTGTTTTACAAGTGAAGAAAAGGGTCCTATTTATAGTAAAAATCCAGCCTCCAACGCTTCAGCGCTAGAATTTCCAACGCTTGGGCGCTGGAAGCATTAAAAATCCACTGCCAGACCGAAAGCCAGCGCTTGAGCGCTGGCTTCCCAGCGCTGCAGCGCTGGGACCTGCTGTTTCAGCTCCAAGTTTTCCTTCCTTCTTCATGGTTAGTGGGATTTGAATGCCATAAAAACCCACTACTCAGCCCTTGTTTAATTCTGAAACTTCTCCTCCACTACCATCAATTCCTTCAAGCTTATTTTCCATGTGCTAATTTGAAGAGAGTTGCTTCATATTCCTCTTTTTCACTTTTAGTCCTCTCTTGGTTAGCACTCCAATTCAAGCCCTTGAACTCTCTCAATCTTCACTTTAAGTCCTCCACTCTTGAACTTTTACAATTTGGTCCCTGACTTCCTAAAACTTTACACATTGGTCCCTGGACAAAAATGATAACTAAACCAGCTTTTTCTAAAAATACAAAATAACTAGAAAAATTCCTAAAAATATAAAATAAAGCTAGAAAATCTAATAAAATCTAATCTACATGCAAAATGAAAAATAAATAGAAAATCTATATAAAAAGACTAAAAAACCTATATGTGACTCAAAAATAATAAAATAAAAAGACTAAAAAGACCCTAAAATTATCATATAAAATCCACTCATCAAGTACCTATCAAGTCTGGAAATCCAAGTTTTCAGACATGATAATCGATTACATAAAGTAAGTAATCGGTTACAGGGTTATTTTGGCCCAGGATTATTTCAGAAAGCTTCAGTAATCGTTTACTGGAAGTATATAATCAATTCTATCAGGGCTAAAAATGGAAAATAGTTACCTTTCAGAGTTTGGCTTATGTTTTCATATATTTTGGGCTGTAATAGTTTAGACATAACCTTTAGATGGTTTGAATTATGCTTGTATGTTTAATTATGTATTCTGAACTTCTATGGTTATGCTTTAATTACGTGTGATGCATAAGTTTCAAAATACTGTCTTGCACACCCCCACTCCCTACGATTCAAATGTCTATACTACTTGTTAGCCATGTATGCTTGGACTCATCTTCTTTTTGATGAAGTCAAAAGGGGGAGAAAGGGTCACATGTGCTTTGTAAAGACTTCCTTATAAGAAAAGCTACAAGTGGAACAAAAAGGGGGAGAAAAGTGTTGATACACATTATCGTTTTGACATCAAAATATTTGTCATTATGCTTCCCTTTATTTCCATTATCCTGGAATACTTTGTATGGCTTTTTCTTCTTTTTGATGATGTCAAAAGGGGGAGAAAAGTCTTGTGTATGCTTGATCATTTTCAGGATACTGTGCTTCATTTGCAAAACAAAGGGGGAGATATAATTGCAAAACCAAGGGGGAGATACAAGACAAGAAAGAAAATTTAATGATCCATCAATGTTCAAGCATGATGTTTGTCATCATCAAAAAGGGGGAGATTGTAAATCAAGTCTCGTTCTTGGACTCGACTGAGGTTTTGATGAAGACAAACACATCACAAAAAGAAGAAAGACTTCAGAAGAGAAAAGGAAGACTTCAAGAAATCTTCAAGAAAGAACGGAACAAAAAGAAAGACTTCAAGAAAACTTCAACAAGACTTAAGAAAAGAAAGACTTCAAGAACCAGGCTCAGAACGTCAAGATCAAAACATGAAGGTTCTAGTTTTAAGTAAGTCTTGTCAACTTAGTGTGCTATGCTTTATTAAGGTTCATATTGCACTTGAAGGCTCATGAAAGATCAACTAACTGAGTACGATATGTTCTCACAAGTAAAACTTGGTAGGAACACTCAATTAGGGTTTAAACAGTCAAAAACTGAGTTCTGGACTGTCTGTAATCGATTACAGAAGTGTGTAATCGATTACAGGATGTGTGTAATCGATTACCACAAGTGTGTAATCGATTACCAAGTTTGAAATTTGAATTCAAACTTCAACGGCATGGTGTAATCGATTACACTAACTGTTGTAATCGATTACCAGGTCGACAGATGTGTTATTTCATGAACCATTGTGTCTCAAACCATTTGGGAAAGGTTGTGTTGGTTCATGGACGACCTCTAGTGCCTATATAAAGTCCCTAGACACTCAGAAACAAAAATGACTTGGTCCATAACTTTCATATTCATTAAAGTCATCATTCTGAGTTTCGGTTCTCTCATTTTCATAAGAACACTCATGATGTTCAACATTTGAGAAACTCAGAAAGGAAGAGCCTTCATTGTAATTGCCTGGAGCATACAAACTAAGATCAATCCTTCTTGTCTAAAGGATTGAATCATGCATAGAAAAGGCATCTTCTTCTTCTTCTATTTGAATCATGTTGATTCTTTCACCGTAGTTTTCGGTGGTTGTAAAAAGGCCCTTTGAATCAAGTTTGATTCAAAGTCCACCGTGGTAATGCGGTGTCATCAGAAAGTGGTTTGCTTTCTGAGGCATGATGGGTCCTCTTAGGGTCCTTGGCACAAGTATTGCTAAGAAGACTTGATCAATCAGAAGTGGGTTGCTTCAGGAAGATTGATAAGATATCTTAGGGTCCTTGGTGCAAGCATTCGTTAAGAGTACTCGATCATGGGAAATCTTCACTGTGGAATTCAGTGGAGTGGTTCTTCAGAAAGTGGTAATCTTTCTGAGGGATTCTAACTTCACCGTGGTATTCGGTGAAGGGTTGTTCGATTGAAGGCGAACCAGGATAAACCTTGTGTGTGATTCTCTTTATCCTTCACATTTACTTTCAAGTATTGTTCATATCCGCTGCAATCACAAAGATTATCTCGTGATCATCATAAACTTGAAAGTAACGATTTCAATAAGGCGAAAATTGGGGCAACACTGATTCACCCCCCCCCCCCTCTCAGGTTGCTATCTGTTCTAACATTCTTAAGGATAGGTCTAATAAGAACTCTATTGGAAACATAGCAAGCAGTACTTACAGCATCAGCCCAGAAATATTTAGGGAGACTAGATTCACTTAACATGGTTCTTGCTAATTCTTCAAGTAACCTATTCTTCCTTTCTACTACACCATTTTGTTGTGGTGTTCTCGGAGTAGAGAAGTTATGTGATATTCCATTTTCATCACATAGTTCTTGGAATTGTTGACTCTGAAATTCTCCACCATGATCACTTCTAATAGAAGAGATCTTTAAAGACTTCTCATTTTGAATTAGCCTTGCATATCTTTTGAATGCATTGAAGGCTTCATTCTTATGAGGTAGAAATAAAGTCCAAGTGAATCTAGAGAAATCATCAACAATAACAAGTGCATAGAAATTACCTCCGAGGCTTTTAGTTCTAGAAGGTCCGAACAAATCCATATGTAACAATTGAAGGGGTCTTGAGGTTGAAACTATGTTCTTTGGTTTGAAGGATGTTCTGGTTTGCTTCCCTTTTTGACATGCATCATAAAGCTTGTCTTTCTCGAATTTTATCTTTGGAAGCCCAACAACTAAATCATGCTTGACTAGTTTGTTTAAATGATCTATGTGAATATGTGCAAGTCTTCTATGCCATAGCCATGAATCACTATTATTCTTGGCCAAAAGGCATCTCACATTTTGTGGAATTTCTTCCAATGAGATCATGAAGACTTTGTTTACTTTATATCTAGAAAACTTAATTTCTTTAGTTTTCACATCTTTCACAACACATATATCATTAATAAAACCTACTTTCAAACCTTTATCACATAGTTGACTAATACTCAGAAGATTATGCATCAAACCATCAACGTAAAGAACTTTATCGATGACTGTTTGAGGGGGTGTGCCTATTCTTCCAATACCGAGTATTTTTCCCTTTTGATTGTTACCATATGTGACGAAACCTTTTTCCCTAGGTATAAGAAAAGAAAACTTGGTTTTGTCTCCTGTCATGTGTGATGAGCAGCCACTATCAAGATACCATAGATCCTTTGCTGCTTTCATACACACCTACATGACAAAGTTCAGACATAGGTATTAGGAACCCAACAAGTTTTGGGTCCTTCTAAGTTAACATCCTTTCTAACCCAAATGTACTCCCTATTTGGTACTCCTATATGTTTGTAGTAGCATCTACTAGGGGTATGTCCTATTTTGTTACAGTAAGTACAAGAGTAATGATTGTAACTGGAGGTTTGTCTAGGAGAGGGATGAATCTTCTTAGGAGGTCTATTTTGAATGTTCTTCCTATTGTTTGTACTTCTAACAGGATTAATTTTATTGTTACTAGAAGATCCTAAAACATGGTTTGGTTTTACAAACACAGTTTTCCTAACTTCTTTTGTCTTTGGATGAGAAGTATATCCTAAACCTGACTTATTGTTTGAATATCTTTGAACACTTAGAATATCATCTAACTTCTGTTTACCTTTATTGAAGTTATTTACTCTTTGTTGAAGATTTTCTATCTTTTCTTCTAAAGAACTACACTTAGTGCATTTGTGAGTAATGTCTATCTTAGATTTTACTACATCTAGTTCTTCTTGTAAATTTCTACATTTACTTTCTAGGGAAGAAATTAACTCATTTTGCCTAGTGCTAACTTTAGAGAATTCTTGACATATTTTAAACATATTTTCCATGGTAAACTTTAAATCATGAAAAGATATAGAATTCTCACTAACCTGGGAATCTTCAACATCAGAATCATGTGAGGCCATCAAAGCAACTTGTGCTTCTTCTTTATCAGAATCAGATGATGAACTTACTTCATTATCATCCCAAGCCAAATATGCTCTTCGAGTAGGTTGATCCCTTTTCTCGAATTTCTCTCTTAGACCATGTTTCTTCTTCTGAAGATTTGGACAATCTGACTTGAAATGTCCCGGTTTGCCACACTCGAAACATGTAATCTTTTGGGATGAAGAAGACTCATTGTTCCTTTGGAAGACTTTATTGTTGTTAAATCTAACATTTTTCTTTTTAAGAAACTTTCCAAAGTTCTTCACTAGAAGATTTAGATTTCCATTGTCTTCTTCTTCAGAATCTGCATCATAATCTTCTTTGATGCTTTCTTTTGCTTTTAGGGAAATTGATCGATACTTCTTCTCATGTTGTTCATGCTCTTCTAAACGATTCAATTCCAACTCATGTTCTTGGAGTTTTCCAAAAAGAGTTGCAAGAGTCATATTTGATAAACTCTTCTTCTCTGAGATGGCTGTTACTTTTGGTTGCCATACTCTTGTAAGTGATCTTAGAACTTTCATGTTCAAGTCACTGTTTGAAAATTGTCTACCAAGAGCAATCAAATGATTAATTAAATGAGTGAATCGTTTTTTCATGTCTAATACCTTTTCTCCTGGAAGCATTCTGAACATTTCATATTCTTGAGATAGAGTATTGATCTTTGATCTCTTGACTTCATCTGTTCCTTCATGAGTCACCATCAATGTATCCCATATTTCTTTTGATGAAGTGCACGTTGATACTCTGAAAAATTCATCCATGCCAAGAGCAGATGTAAGAATGTTCATTCCTTTGAGATCATGTTGAACCTTCTTCTTTTCTTCTTCACTCCAAGTACTTTCTGGTTTTGTTTGTGAAGTTCCTTCTTCATTTGTTGTTACAGGCACAAAGGGTCCTTCTTCAATGACTTTCCATATTCCTGAGTCTAATGACTTTATGAATATCTTCATCTTGATTTTCCAGAAGTCATAGTGTTCTCCATTGAAGAATGGTGGCCTGTTTATGTTATGTCCTTCACTTGTTCCATGATTGGAAGAGGATGCCATCTTTTCCCGGATCTTAGGAATAACTTACCTAAACTTCTGCTCTGATACCAATTTTTAGAACAGATAGCAACCTGAGAGGGGGGGTGAATCAGTGTTGTCCCAATTTTCGCCTTATTGAAATCGTTACTTTCAAGTTTATGATGATCACGAATTGATCGTTGTGATTGCAGCGGATATGAACAATACTTGAAAGTAAATGTGAAGGATAAAGAGAATCACACACAAGATTTATCCTGGTTCGCCTTCAATCCACCGAAGACTACGTCCAGTCCCTCAAGAAAACCCCTTGAGGATTTTTCCACTATTGATAAGAATTTCTTACAAGTTCCTAACCCAAGGACCCCAAGAACTTCTACCAGTATCCTGTGAAAGCAAACCGCTTTCAACAGCCCCTGAAAGCAAACCGCTTTCAGTTCCTGAAGGCAAACCACCCTCAGACCTTGAAGACAAACTTGTCTTCAATCGAAACCCTGAAAGCAAACCACTTTCAGTGACAACAACCCTTCACCGAATACCACGGTGAAAAACTCAATCTTACAGAAAGAGATGAAGAAGATATTACACTTGGCTGTTTCAATCCTTTAACACACAATTGGATTGAACATGAGAAGTTATGCTTTAAGGCTTTTAAGCATAATACAATTCTGAGTTCTTCAAGATATGAACAACTAGTGTGTTCTTGTAAACATGAAGATCATGAACTCGGAATTTAGGCTCCAAAAGATTTAAGTTCTAAAAGATGAACCAATTTTGAAAGAGCTTTGGCCTAATGTGTTTTTCTCATGTGAAATGTGTATATTTCGTGTGTGTTGTGTGTTCTATGTTGTTGTTTTGTTTTCTGGACTCAAATGGTCTTTATATAGGCAAAGGAAACGTCCTTGAACCATCACAACCCTTTTCAAAAGGTTTGGGACACAATGGTTCATGAAAAGATGCACTTTTTCGTTCTGGTAATCGATTACCATACTTAGTGTAATCGATTACACAAGTGACCGTTTCAGTTTGAATTTGAATTTCAAACATGTAATCGATTACAAGACTGGAGTAATCGATTACTTGCCTTGGTGTAATCGATTACCATAATGGTGTAATCGATTACACAGAAGCCCATTTTCCAGAAACTTATTCTTTGAGACTTGCTTAAGGTTTTCTACTTCTTTTAAGTTATGAAAACACTTAGCTTGATTAGATTAGGTGTTTTGAGAGCCTTTATGCTTTAATAAACCTTTGGAAGCATAACTCACCTAATTCTAAGACTTCTAGACTATTGATGGACTTGAGTGCTTGATTCTTTTGAAGTCTTCTTTTCTTCTTTTTGTTGATGAGTTTGTCGTCATCAAAACCACAGCCAGGGTCAGGAGCAAGACCTTCTTCACAATCTCCCCCTTTTTGATGATGGCAAACACATGCTTGAAACTTTGAAGATCATATGTGCATTCTTGATGCTTAACTCCCCCTATTTGATGGAATTTAGTATTTCTGATTTTTCTCCCCCTTTCTAATGTACTCGTTGAATTCCTGCATATGATCTTTAAGAGCACAGAACCTTTCTCCCCCTTTTGACTTCATCAAAAAGAAGAAAAAGCCAAAAAATGTACAGGCATACATACAAGTATATTGAAACATAAAGCATGAGGGAATAGGGGTAAACATGAAAAACATAATCAAAACATAATTGTCCAAACATAGCAAGTTAACATCAAAGCATCCAACAGTGCAGAAATTAGTCATAATCTAAACTACTACAAACCACATAAAGAAAATAGTCAATGAAAGAGATAAGCAAGTCTAGAGGTCAAATTCATCAGAGGAATCAAAGGAATCATGAGGAGAAGGAGCCATGCGATCAATACGAAGACTCAGACGATCCATATCAGCACGAAGAGTAGTGTACATGGATTCAACCCGACCTTCCATGTGATCAAACCTCTAATCAAAGTGAGTCCTCATATCGGCCAGATGAGAGAGAATGAGTTGAGTGGAGGCATCACCAAGCATAGAGGATGAAGGTCCTTCCTCAGAAGATGGTGGATAGAAAGCAGCAGGGGCAGGAGCCTGAGTGGTATCAGGACCTAAATCTGACTTGTGACGGAAAGTGTCATCAACATCCCTGAAGATCCCCATCTTGTTCAGAATCTCCATATCAATCCTCTGTGCTTTAGTATCCATGACCTTAGCATATTCCCCTTGTGTAGAAATTCCAAAATTCTTCAAAATGAGAGTAATAATGGGAGCATAGGGAAGAGGACCAGATCTATCCTTGTGTATCAACATATGTATCATAACCAAATGAGCCCAGTTAATGGATTCATTATGTTTCAGCCCATAAATAATTTGTAACTCTAGATCACTAATCTGGGCATGGTTAGAGGATTGAGGAAGAAGAACATAACTAATCAAATAATGAAGCAGACGATCTTCAACAGTAAGATATCCAACAGCAAGGATATCCCTAGAGCGGTTGGCTTCTGCCCGCTGCTTCTTCAAAAGAATCTCTTCCTCAGAAAATCGACACAAGGATAAATAAAAAGATTTCTTGTCATAATCAGCCCATGGACATGCTTTCTCCGGACTTAATCGTTCTCCAACATAGGGAATTTTTAGAAGAGTTCCCAATTGTTCTTGAGTCAATGAGATATCAATTCCCTTGACTGATGAGCAGATTTTCCCACCTCTTTTCACCAAATTGCAATAAAATACTTTAACCAATTCAGGATAGTACGTACCCGACAAGCCAACGAAATCATCAAGTCCTTGAAAATCAAGGAGAGAAGGGAAGAGGAATCCAGCATTGATGAACGAGTTGACATCGGCATACTTGGGAGGAAGGATGGGTCTTTCCAAGAAGTAAGCCAAAAACCGGTCCTTTTGCTCCTCTGTGACAAGAAGCCGTGAAAGATCAAGAGTGTTCATGGTGAGGTTCTTCGAGCGGTGTCGGCGTGAAGAGGAGGCCATTTTTCAGACTGAAATTTTTAGGGTTTTGAGAAAGGGGTTTCTGGGGAAGGCCGAATTTGTCAACTTGAAGGGATGGAGAGGAAGGAGAGGGCAAAACTGAGCAAAACCCACTAATTTGTTCTGAGTTTGAGCAAGAAACGAGAGAGAATGATGTAGATAACCAGTTCGGCGACGAGGGAAGAAGAAAGAGGAAGAGCCGTGTAATCGATTAAGTGTTCTGACCCAAAGAACTTATACTATCGATTTGGTAATCGATTACAGTAAGTTGTGTAATCGATTACCGCTTTTCGAATTTTGAATAAAATTCAAAATAGCAATAGTAATCGATTACAGCAGTTGATGTAATCGATTACCTGAAGTCCAAAATTTGAAATTTCTAAAATTCAACTATGTAATCGATTATGGAAGTTAGAGTAATCGATTACTCAGAGGAATTTAATAATCAACAGGACTAAAAACAAGGGTAATCAATTGATAAGCCTAAGATAATTGATTTCATGAATATTTTTATAAGTTCTATCATATGTAACACATGTTCATATAAAAATTTCAGTGCAAAATCAATTATGACAAGCAAGCACATATGAAACATTCAAGCAATTATAGAGAGGCTTATATTAAGGCATTTCTAGTGGTATTATAGATCATATATCTTAAGCCTATTTAAAGAGGATAACTATGAATATATGAATGTCTATACTTATCCAGAATCTAACTAGGTAATTTCTAAAAACTAGCATAAACATATACTTAGAGAAGCATTTTATTATTGTTTCTACTGTTTTTCTTATGATCTTCTAGACACTGGGCTTAGGAGCAAGTTCTAAAACTTGATTCCTTTCAAATTGATTTAGTTCTTCCTGCATTGCTACAATCCAATACTCATCCTTTAGAGCATCATTTACTTTTGATGGTTCTATCTGAGAGACAAAGGCCATATTCAAAACTGAATCATTCAAACGTAGCCTTGTAGAAACGCCTCTAGAGATATCACCAATAATATTATCAACTGGATGATCCCTATGGGTTCTCCATTCTTTTGGAAGTTCATAAGTATTACTTTCAATGTGCTCTTCTTGTATTGGATTCTGATCTCCATCCTTTTGAGAATCTTCATTTATAATGATGTCATCTTCTTCATTATCTGGAAGATTGACTTTATCTTCTATTGAAGATTTAGATTCATCAAAAGTAACATGTATGGATTCTTCCACAGATAGAGTTTTCTTGTTAAAGACTCTATATGCTTTGCTTGTTAGAGAATATCCAAGGAATATACCTTCATCAGATTTTTCATCAAACTTACCAAGGTTTTTCTTTCCCTTTATTTCCATTATCCTGGAATACTTTGTATGGCTTTTTCTTCTTTTTGATGATGTCAAAAGGGGGAGAAAAGTCTTGTGTATGCTTGATCATTTTCAGGATACTGTGCTTCATTTGCAAAACAAAGGGGGAGATATAATTGCAAAACCAAGGGGGAGATACAAGACAAGAAAGAAAATTTAATGATCCATCAATGTTCAAGCATGATGTTTGTCATCATCAAAAAGGGGGAGATTGTAAATCAAGTCTCGTTCTTGGACTCGACTGAGGTTTTGATGAAGACAAACACATCACAAAAAGAAGAAAGACTTCAGAAGAGAAAAGGAAGACTTCAAGAAATCTTCAAGAAAGAACGGAACAAAAAGAAAGACTTCAAGAAAACTTCAAGAAGACTTAAGAAAAGAAAGACTTCAAGAACCAGGCTCAGAACGTCAAGATCAAAACATGAAGGTTCTAGTTTTAAGTAAGTCTTGTCAACTTAGTGTGCTATGCTTTATTAAGATTCATATTGCACTTGAAGGCTCATGAAAGATCAACTAATTGAGTACGATATGTTCTCACAAGTAAAACTTGGTAGGAACACTCAATTAGGGTTTAAACAGTCAAAAACTGAGTTCTGGACTGTCTGTAATCGATTACAGAAGTGTGTAATCGATTACAGGATGTGTGTAATCGATTACCACAAGTGTGTAATCGATTACCAAGTTTGAAATTTGAATTCAAACTTCAACGGCATGGTGTAATCGATTACACTAACTGTTGTAATCGATTACCAGGTCGACAGATGTGTTATTTCATGAACCATTGTGTCTCAAACCATTTGGGAAAGGTTGTGTTGGTTCATGGACGACCTCTAGTGCCTATATAAAGTCCCTAGACACTCAGAAACAAAAATGACTTGGTCCATAACTTTCATATTCATTAAAGTCATCATTCTGAGTTTCGGTTCTCTCATTTTCATAAGAACACTCATGATGTTCAACATTTGAGAAATTCAGAATGGAAGAGCCTTCATTGTAATTGCCTGGAGCATACAAACTAAGATCAATCCTTCTTGTCTAAAGGATTGAATCATGCATAGAAAAGGCATCTTCTTCTTCTTCTATTTGAATCATGTTGATTCTTTCACCGTAGTTTTCGGTGGTTGTAAAAAGGCCCTTTGAATCAAGTTTGATTCAAAGTCCACCGTGGTAATGCGGTGTCATCAGAAAGTGGTTTGCTTTCTGAGGCATGATGGGTCCTCTTAGGGTCCTTGGCACAAGTATTGCTAAGAAGACTTGATCAATCAGAAGTGGGTTGCTTCAGGAAGATTGATAAGATATCTTAGGGTCCTTGGTGCAAGCATTCGTTAAGAGTACTCGATCATGGGAAATCTTCATTGTGGAATTCAGTGGAGTGGTTCTTCAGAAAGTGGTAATCTTTCTGAGGGATTCTAACTTCACCGTGGTATTCGGTGAAGGGTTGTTCGATTGAAGGCGAACCAAGATAAACCTTGTGTGTGATTCTCTTTATCCTTCACATTTACTTTCAAGTATTGTTCATATCCGCTGCAATCACAAAGATTATCTCGTGATCATCATAAACTTGAAAGTAACGATTTCAATAAGGCGAAAATTGGGGCAACACTGATTCACCCCCTCCTCTCAGGTTGCTATCTTTTCTAACAATTGGTATCAGGGCGGAAGTTTAGGTAAGTTATTCCTAAGATCCGGGAGAAGATAGCATCCTCATCTACAAGTACCAATGAAGGATTCAACATAAACAGGCCATCAGTCTACAATGGAGAACTCTACGATTTCTGGAATATCAAGATGATGATCTTCATAAAGCCATTAGACGCGGGAATCTGGAAAGTCATTGAAGAAGATCTCCTTGGGCCTGTAGTAGAAGTTGAAGGAAGTTCACAATCAGAACCAGAAAACACATGGAGTGACAAAGAAAAGAAGAAAGTTCATCATGACTTAAAAAGGTATGAACATCTAGACTTCAGTCCTTGGTATGAAGAAATTCCTTAGAGTATCTACTTGCAAATCTTCAAAAGGAATATGGGATACTTAAATGGTTATACACGAAGGGACTGATGAAGTCAAAAGATTCAAAGATCAATATATTCTATCACAAGAATATGAGATGTTCAGAATATTGCCTGGAGAAAGCATACTTGATATGCAAAAGCGGTTCACACGATTATTGAATCACTTGGTTGTTCTTGGTAAGGAATTCTCTTATTATGCCATAAACATGAAAATGTTAAGATCCCTTACAAGAACATGGCAACCAAAAGAACACTGCTCTCTCAAAGAAGAAAAGTCTCTCCAACATGACTCTGGCTACTCCTTTGGAAAACTTCAAGAACATGATTTGAAGTTAAACAGACTTGAGCAATATGAGAACAAAAAAAAAAGGAGACATCGGTCTGTTGCTCTAAAAGCCAAAGAAAGCATTAATGATGAATATGATTCAGAGTCAGAAGATGATAAGAACATGGTCTTAATAGTCAAGAATTTTCGAAGGTTCTTACAAAGAAAAGGTATGAAGTCTACAAGTTTTCAAAAGGGAAATAAACCCTCCTCCTCTTCACAAAAGATCACATGTTATGAATATGGAAAATCTGGTCATATCAAATATGATTGTCCAAACATTCAAAAGAAGAAGCATGGACTAGAGGAGAAGTTTGAAAAGAAGGATTCAAACTCCAGAAGAGCATACATCGCGTGGGATGACAATGACGTAGGCTCAGACTCAGAATCAAAGAAGGAAGAAGCACACTTTGCATTAATGGCATCTCAGAATTCTGACAGGGAAAATATCCAGGTTAGTACCAGTACTTCTTCTTCTAATGATTTAGAATATGCTATAGAAAGTCTTTTTAAGATGTGTCGTAATGCTTCTAAAGTTAGTGTTGAAATGCTATTATTTCATCTTTAGAAGAAAAATGTCAAATGCTTCAAAAGGAATTAGATGATGTTAAATCTAAATTAGATGTTATACATTCATGCACTAAATGTAGTTCTTTAGAAGTAAAAGTAGAAAATCTACAACAAACAATTCATAGTTTCAATCTTGAAAAGCAAAAACTAGATAAGATTCTTAGTATGCAACAAAACTCAAGCAACAAATGAAGTTAAATCTCTTGAAAGTGAACACATGCATGCTAGCTCTTCTAGAAATATAAACTATAGGAACTACCCACAAAATATCCCAAAAACAATCCTAAAGATTCATTTCTTAAGATTAGAAGAGAATTAGGTATATTAGATAAACATGATTGAATGTATTTAAATTGATTATGTGCTTAAATGTTCATCTAGAAATGTGCTACATAGGACTTGATAGTTTTAGAACCTATAAAAATGTCTTTGTAATCGATTACCATAGGTCCTGTAATCGATTAACCCTGTTCTCAGTCCTCGTGCCTGTTAGAATCTTCTAAGTAATCGATTACCATAACTGCTGTAATCGATTACATATTCAAAGTTTGAAATATTTCAAATTTAAACTGCCAGTAATCGATTACCCAACTGCTGTAATCGATTACCTTCTCGTGCTATATAATCAAAGCATGAAATTTCAATAGGAATTATTCTCAAATTGCTCCAAGACAACTTAGGAGACATTATGATATGCTTAGATATAATATATAATGAAGGTTATAGATTATATACTTGTAGTTATTACAAAAAGGTAGAATATACCTCTAGTAGATGTTATTATAGGAATATAGGAATATCAAGTGGGCAATGTATGTGGGTGGAGAAGACAATCAATATCCTAGAACCCAAAGCAACTTAGGTACTTAATATTCCTTTATGAGAACTTGTTTGTAAGTGTGTATGAAAGCAGCAAAGAGTTTATGATATCTTGATAATGGCTGCACATCACACATGATTGGAGACAAAACAAAATTTTTATATCTCATACCTAGAGAAAAGGGATATGTCTCATATGAGAATAATGAAAAAGGGGTAATAACTTAGCAGGTACGCCTCCTCAAACAGTATTAAATAGAGCAATCTAAAGTACATAATGCTTTAGAAGATGAGAACGGGATTCTAGCCATGCAAGCATAGTTGAACCAGTTTAAGAGAAACCAAGTATGGATATTGGCCCCCTGACCTAATGATAAGCATATTATTGAAACCAAATGGGTGTTTAGGAACAAACTAGATGAACATGGAATCATAGTTAGAAATTAGGATAGATTAGTAGTACAAGGTTATAGTCAGAAAGAAGGTATAGATTTTGATTAGACATATGTACCAATTGCTTGATTAGACGCAATTAGACTTCTATTAGAGTATGCCTACTCGATTAACTTCCAACTATATCAAATGGATGTTAAGAGCGGTCTCTTGAATGAATATATTCAAGAAGAAGTCTATGTGAAGCAACCTCCTGGCTTTGAATATCCAAAAGTTCGTTCACAAGTCCTCATCTTAAAGAAAGCTTTATATGATATAAAGAAAGCACTACGGGCATGAATTGCAAATCAAGCAATCTGAAATTGGGATATTCATCAATCAATCCAAGTTCTACAAAGAACCTCTAAAGAAATATGACTTGGATGATTACATAGTAATACCCACATCAATGAGAATCAAGTACTTATCTAGATCAGGATGAATCATTCACTCCAGTAGAGATTACCAAATATAGAGTCTTTGTCTATACTCTCTGAAACTTGTCCTCCAAAACAAAGAAGACAAACTTGGAAGACAATGAAGCAAGTTCATCGTCCAATTCAGAAAACGGAGGAATATGTCTTGTTTTGATAGTAACACATCATTCTAATGATGGCAATAAAGAGGTTAGTAATGCAATTTCATATGATAATTTACAAAGTAATTTTTATAGATTGCATGATAGTTTCTTGAGTGTTTATGAAGAATATGCATATCATAGTAGGATCATCTCATCTCTACAAAGTAAAACTAAAAGCATGAAAGATGAATTAGATCAAGTAAAATCTAGAGTAGATATTCAAATTGATTTTACATCTTTATATCCATGCATAATCTTTAAGTTAAAAAATTGATGAATTAACTCAAGTAGTAAACAAAGGAACAAATGATATGGATAAGTTGTCATGTAATCAAAGACATGTCTTTCATAAAAGTGATTTAGGTTTATCTGATCGTAGTCATCCTAGTGATGTTAAGAAAATCACTTTTAGACCAAGTAGTACATATAACCTTGGTCACACAAGGAGAGTACATGATGGTGCTCAACTTAGAAAGGATTATATCAAAACTTTCCATTGTTCTAAAGAGAAAGTGCCTAACATAAAGCTAAAGTTATTTCACTATACTCGTCATTAATGTTGTCATAAGAAATGATGGAGTTCCCAATAAAAGATTCATATGGGATGTGAAAGGAACTAATCCAAAAGGATCCAAAGACTATTGGGTACCTCTAAAATACCATTGAGCCTATTGTGCAAATGTGTTTTGAAGATCTTGTGATCTGAAATGTCATATACAAAGGATGGTCTTTCAAAACACAAATTTAGAATGTGGTATTGGTAAGAGAAAATCTAAAAACTTTATACCTTTCAAATAATATTAAGTACAAGAGTAATGCATTCTTAGGCATCTGCATTTACATCATAGTTATCTGTTAGATATATCTTTCATGCAGTACTGATAATGAAATTGCAAGCGTACAATTTACTATCGCGTAATATAAAAGATTATCGAACCCAAGGGATAGGTGTTCTTATATTTATATAATTTAGTACTTGTGCATAGAAAATAAAATAATATGGTTGATGTTTGGTTCATGACAAAAAGAGAGTAATAGCATAAAAATAATAAAGCAAATAAGATGAGAGAATTTAAGCTCTTGGGTTGATTTACATAATCTATAAAACATGCTAGAAAACTCTTACTAAATTTCTGAATTTTAAATTCAAATTCATGGTGCTATAGCCTAAGTTTCTACACCCTAATAGCCTTAAGAAATGTAGAACTTCCTTTCCTAATTACTAACTCCATAGCCTTGGTTATTAGTTAATTAGAGAAGAAGATGAAGAAGAAATCCGAGCCAACACAAAATTACGTACATCCTTATAGCCTTAAGAAATGCAAACATATAACCTTTTTTATTTCCTATTTCCCTTACTACTTACCAAATGGCCTTATGAATAAGTAGAAAGCATGAAATCTTTTGCGCATAAAGATTAATGAAGAACAAAGAAATAAAACATGAATAGAAAATATTATTCAGAAATGTAAAAGAAAACTAGAACATGAATTATAAATTAAAACAACCCAAAAACTTAAAGGAAGAATTAGCCAAGCATGGCTAAAAGATTCATTGAATTACCCTGGATAGGAGCTCAAGTATGGCTTCCCACAAGTCCTAGGAACAATGATCTTTGAGGGAGAAAGAGAGAATACTTGTTGTATTCTATGAAGGTGTGTTTTACAAGTGAAGAAAAGGGTCCTATTTATAGTAAAAATCCAGCCTCCAACGCTTCAGCGCTAGAATTTCCAACGCTTGGGCGCTGGAAGCATTAAAAATCCACTGCCAGACCGAAAGCCAGCGCTTGAGCGCTGGCTTCCCAGCGCTGCAGCGCTGGGACCTGCTGTTTCAGCTCCAAGTTTTCCTTCCTTCTTCATGGTTAGTGGGATTTGAATGCCATAAAAACCCACTACTCAGCCCTTGTTTAATTCTGAAACTTCTCCTCCACTACCATCAATTCCTTCAAGCTTATTTTCCATGTGCTAATTTGAAGAGAGTTGCTTCATATTCCTCTTTTTCACTTTTAGTCCTCTCTTGGTTAGCACTCCAATTCAAGCCCTTGAACTCTCTCAATCTTCACTTTAAGTCCTCCACTCTTGAACTTTTACAATTTGGTCCCTGACTTCCTGAAACTTTACACATTGGTCCCTGGACAAAAATGATAACTAAACCAGCTTTTTCTAAAAATACAAAATAACTAGAAAAATTCCTAAAAATATAAAATAAAGCTAGAAAATCTAATAAAATCTAATCTACATGCAAAATGAAAAATAAATAGAAAATCTATATAAAAAGACTAAAAAACCTATATGTGACTCAAAAATAATAAAATAAAAAGACTAAAAAGACCCTAAAATTATCATATAAAATCCACTCATCAAGTACCTATCAAGTCTGGAAATCCAAGTTTTCAGACATGATAATCGATTACATAAAGTAAGTAATCGGTTACAGGGTTATTTTGGCCCAGGATTATTTCAGAAAGCTTCAGTAATCGTTTACTGGAAGTATATAATCAATTCTATCAGGGCTAAAAATGGAAAATAGTTACCTTTCAGAGTTTGGCTTATGTTTTCATATATTTTGGGCTGTAATAGTTTAGACATAACCTTTAGATGGTTTGAATTATGCTTGTATGTTTAATTATGTATTCTGAACTTCTATGGTTATGCTTTAATTACGTGTGATGCATAAGTTTCAAAATACTGTCTTGCACACCCCCACTCCCTACGATTCAAATGTCTATACTACTTGTTAGCCATGTATGCTTGGACTCATCTTCTTTTTTATGAAGTCAAAAGGGGGAGAAAGGGTCACATGTGCTTTGTAAAGACTTCCTTATAAGAAAAGCTACAAGTGGAACAAAAAGGGGGAGAAAAGTGTTGATACACATTATCGTTTTGACATCAAAATATTTGTCATTATGCTTCCCTTTATTTCCATTATCCTGGAATACTTTGTATGGCTTTTTCTTCTTTTTGATGATGTCAAAAGGGGGAGAAAAGTCTTGTGTATGCTTGATCATTTTCAGGATACTGTGCTTCATTTGCAAAACAAAGGGGGAGATATAATTGCAAAACCAAGGGGGAGATACAAGACAAGAAAGAAAATTTAATGATCCATCAATGTTCAAGCATGATGTTTGTCATCATCAAAAAGGGGGAGATTGTAAATCAAGTCTCGTTCTTGGACTCGACTGAGGTTTTGATGAAGACAAACACATCACAAAAAGAAGAAAGACTTCAGAAGAGAAAAGGAAGACTTCAAGAAATCTTCAAGAAAGAACGGAACAAAAAGAAAGACTTCAAGAAAACTTCAAGAAGACTTAAGAAAAGAAAGACTTCAAGAACCAGGCTCAGAACGTCAAGATCAAAACATGAAGGTTCTAGTTTTAAGTAAGTCTTGTCAACTTAGTGTGCTATGCTTTATTAAGGTTCATATTGCACTTGAAGGCTCATGAAAGATCAACTAACTGAGTACGATATGTTCTCACAAGTAAAACTTGGTAGGAACACTCAATTAGGGTTTAAACAGTCAAAAACTGAGTTCTGGACTGTCTGTAATCGATTACTGAAGTGTGTAATCGATTACAGGATGTGTGTAATCGATTACCACAAGTGTGTAATCGATTACCAAGTTTGAAATTTGAATTCAAACTTCAACGGCATGGTGTAATCGATTACACTAACTGTTGTAATCGATTACCAGGTCGACAGATGTGTTATTTCATGAACCATTGTGTCTCAAACCATTTGGGAAAGGTTGTGTTGGTTCATGGACGACCTCTAGTGCCTATATAAAGTCCCTAGACACTCAGAAACAAAAATGACTTGGTCCATAACTTTCATATTCATTAAAGTCATCATTCTGAGTTTCGGTTCTCTCATTTTCATAAGAACACTCATGATGTTCAACATTTGAGAAACTCAGAATGGAAGAGCCTTCATTGTAATTGCCTGGAGCATACAAACTAAGATCAATCCTTCTTGTCTAAAGGATTGAATCATGCATAGAAAAGGCATCTTCTTCTTCTTCTATTTGAATCATGTTGATTCTTTCACCGTAGTTTTCGGTGGTTGTAAAAAGGCCCTTTGAATCAAGTTTGATTCAAAGTCCACCGTGGTAATGCGGTGTCATCAGAAAGTGGTTTGCTTTCTGAGGCATGATGGGTCCTCTTAGGGTCCTTGGCACAAGTATTGCTAAGAAGACTTGATCAATCAGAAGTGGGTTGCTTCAGGAAGATTGATAAGATATCTTAGGGTCCTTGGTGCAAGCATTCGTTAAGAGTACTCGATCATGGGAAATCTTCACTGTGGAATTCAGTGGAGTGGTTCTTCAGAAAGTGGTAATCTTTCTGAGGGATTCTAACTTCACCGTGGTATTCGGTGAAGGGTTGTTCGATTGAAGGCGAACCAGGATAAACCTTGTGTGTGATTCTCTTTATCCTTCACATTTACTTTCAAGTATTGTTCATATCCGCTGCAATCACAAAGATTATCTCGTGATCATCATAAACTTGAAAGTAACGATTTCAATAAGGCGAAAATTGGGGCAACACTGATTCACCCCCCCCTCTCAGGTTGCTATCTGTTCTAACATTCTTAAGGATAGGTCTAATAAGAACTCTATTGGAAACATAGCAAGCAGTACTTACAGCATCAGCCCAGAAATATTTAGGGAGACTAGATTCACTTAACATGGTTCTTGCTAATTCTTCAAGTAACCTATTCTTCCTTTCTACTACACCATTTTGTTGTGGTGTTCTCGGAGTAGAGAAGTTATGTGATATTCCATTTTCATCACATAGTTCTTGGAATTGTTGATTCTGAAATTCTCCACCATGATCACTTCTAATAGAAGAGATCTTTAAAGACTTCTCATTTTGAACTAGCCTTGCATATCTTTTGAATGCATTGAAGGCTTCATTCTTATGAGGTAGAAATAAAGTCCAAGTGAATCTAGAGAAATCATCAACAATAACAAGTGCATAGAAATTACCTCCGAGGCTTTTAGTTCTAGAAGGTCCGAACAAATCCATATGTAACAATTGAAGGGGTCTTAAGGTTGAAACTATGTTCTTTGGTTTGAAGGATGTTCTGGTTTGCTTCCCTTTTTGACATGCATCACAAAGCTTGTCTTTCTCGAATTTTATCTTTGGAAGCCCAACAACTAAATCATGCTTGAGTAGTTTGTTTAAATGATCTATGTGAATATGTGCAAGTCTTCTATGCCATAGCCATGAATCACTATTATTCTTGGCCAAAAGGCATCTCACATTTTGTGGAATTTCTTCCAATGAGATCATGAAGACTTTGTTTACTTTATATCCAGAAAACTTAATTTCTTTAGTTTTCACATCTTTCACAACACATATATCATTAATAAAACCTACTTTCAAACCTTTATCACATAGTTGACTAATACTCAGAAGATTATGCATCAAACCATCAACGTAAAGAACTTTATCGATGACTGTTTGAGGGGGTGTGCCTATTCTTCCAATACCGAGTATTTTTCCCTTTTGATTGTTACCATATGTGACGAAACCTTTTTCCCTAGGTATAAGAAAAGAAAACTTGGTTTTGTCTCCTGTCATGTGTGATGAGCAGCCACTATCAAGATACCATAGATCCTTTGCTGCTTTCATACACACCTACATGACAAAGTTCAGACATAGGTATTAGGAACCCAACAAGTTTTGGGTCCTTCTAAGTTAACATCCTTTCTAACCCAAATGTACTCCCTATTTGGTACTCCTATATGTTTGTAGTAGCATCTACTAGGGGTATGTCCTATTTTGTTACAGTAAGTACAAGAGTAATGATTGTAACTGGAGGTTTGTCTAGGAGAGGGATGAATCTTCTTAGGAGGTCTATTTTGAATGTTCTTCCTATTGTTTGTACTTCTAACAGGATTAATTTTATTGTTACTAGAAGATCCTAAAACATGGTTTGGTTTTACAAACACAGTTTTCCTAACTTCTTTTGTCTTTGGATGAGAAGTATATCCTAAACCTGACTTATTGTTTGAATATCTTTGAACACTTAGAATATCATCTAACTTCTGTTTACCTTTATTGAAGTTATTTACTCTTTGTTGAAGATTTTCTATCTTTTCTTCTAAAGAACTACACTTAGTGCATTTGTGAGTAATGTCTATCTTAGATTTTACTACATCTAGTTCTTCTTGTAAATTTCTACATTTACTTTCTAGGGAAGAAATTAACTCATTTTGCCTAGTGCTAACTTTAGAGAATTCTTGACATATTTTAAACATATTTTCCATGGTAAACTTTAAATCATGAAAAGATATAGAATTCTCACTAACCTGGGAATCTTCAACATCAGAATCATGTGAGGCCATCAAAGCAACTTGTGCTTCTTCTTTATCAGAATCAGATGATGAACTTACTTCATTATCATCCCAAGCCAAATATGCTCTTCGAGTAGGTTGATCCCTTTTCTCGAATTTCTCTCTTAGACCATGTTTCTTCTTCTGAAGATTTGGACAATCTGACTTGAAATGTCCCGGTTTGCCACACTCGAAACATGTAATCTTTTGGGATGAAGAAGACTCATTGTTCCTTTGGAAGACTTTATTGTTGTTAAATCTAACATTTTTCTTTTTAAGAAACTTTCCAAAGTTCTTCACTAGAAGATTTAGATTTCCATTGTCTTCTTCTTCAGAATCTGCATCATAATCTTCTTTGATGCTTTCTTTTGCTTTTAGGGAAATTGATCGATACTTCTTCTCATGTTGTTCATGCTCTTCTAAACGATTCAATTCCAACTCATGTTCTTGGAGTTTTCCAAAAAGAGTTGCAAGAGTCATATTTGATAAACTCTTCTTCTCTGAGATGGCTGTTACTTTTGGTTGCCATACTCTTGTAAGTGATCTTAGAACTTTCATGTTCAAGTCACTGTTTGAAAATTGTCTACCAAGAGCAATCAAATGATTAATTAAATGAGTGAATCGTTTTTGCATGTCTAATACCTTTTCTCCTGGAAGCATTCTGAACATTTCATATTCTTGAGATAGAGTATTGATCTTTGATCTCTTGACTTCATCTGTTCCTTCATGAGTCACCATCAATGTATCCCATATTTCTTTTGATGAAGTGCACGTTGATACTCTGAAAAATTCATCCATGCCAAGAGCAGATGTAAGAATGTTCATTCCTTTGAGATCATGTTGAACCTTCTTCTTTTCTTCTTCACTCCAAGTACTTTCTGGTTTTGTTTGTGAAGTTCCTTCTTCATTTGTTGTTACAGGCACAAAGGGTCCTTCTTCAATGACTTTCCATATTCCTGAGTCTAATGACTTTATGAATATCTTCATCTTGATTTTCCAGAAGTCATAGTGTTCTCCATTGAAGAATGGTGGCCTGTTTATGTTATGTCCTTCACTTGTTCCATGATTGGAAGAGGATGCCATCTTTTCCCGGATCTTAGGAATAACTTACCTAAACTTCTGCTCTGATACCAATTTTTAGAACAGATAGCAACCTGAGAGGGGGGGTGAATCAGTGTTGTCCCAATTTTTGCCTTATTGAAATCGTTACTTTCAAGTTTATGATGATCACGAATTGATCGTTGTGATTGCAGCGGATATGAACAATACTTGAAAGTAAATGTGAAGGATAAAGAGAATCACACACAAGATTTATCCTGGTTCGCCTTCAATCCACCGAAGACTACGTCCAGTCCCTCAAGAAAACCCCTTGAGGATTTTTCCACTATTGATAAGAATTTCTTACAAGTTCCTAACCCAAGGACCCCAAGAACTTCTACCAGTATCCTGTGAAAGCAAACCGCTTTCAACAGCCCCTGAAAGCAAACCGCTTTCAGTTCCTGAAGGCAAACCACCCTCAGACCTTGAAGACAAACTTGTCTTCAATCGAAACCCTGAAAGCAAACCACTTTCAGTGACAACAACCCTTCACCGAATACCACGGTGAAAAACTCAATCTTACAGAAAGAGATGAAGAAGATATTACACTTAGCTGTTTCAATCCTTTAACACACAATTGGATTGAACATGAGAAGTTATGCTTTAAGGCTTTTAAGCATAATACAATTCTGAGTTCTTCAAGATATGAACAACTAGTGTGTTCTTGTAAACATGAAGATCATGAACTCAGAATTTAGGCTCCAAAAGATTTAAGTTCTAAAAGATGAACCAATTTTGAAAGAGCTTTGGCCTAATGTGTTTTTCTCATGTGAAATGTGTATATTTCGTGTGTGTTGTGTGTTCTATGTTGTTGTTTTGTTTTCTGGACTCAAATGGTCTTTATATAGGCAAAGGAAACGTCCTTGAACCATCACAACCCTTTTCAAAAGGTTTGGGACACAATGGTTCATGAAAAGATGCACTTTTTCGTTCTGGTAATCGATTACCATACTTAGTGTAATCGATTACACAAGTGACCGTTTCAGTTTGAATTTGAATTTCAAACATGTAATCGATTACAAGACTGGAGTAATCGATTACTTGCCTTGGTGTAATCGATTACCATAATGGTGTAATCGATTACACAGAAGCCCATTTTCCAGAAACTTATTCTTTGAGACTTGCTTAAGGTTTTCTACTTCTTTTAAGTTATGAAAACACTTAGCTTGATTAGATTAGGTGTTTTGAGAGCCTTTATGCTTTAATAAACCTTTGGAAGCATAACTCACCTAATTCTAAGACTTCTAGACTATTGATGGACTTGAGTGCTTGATTCTTTTGAAGTCTTCTTTTCTTCTTTTTGTTGATGAGTTTGTCGTCATCAAAACCACAGCCAGGGTCAGGAGCAAGACCTTCTTCACAATCTCCCCCTTTTTGATGATGGCAAACACATACTTGAAACTTTGAAGATCATATGTGCATTCTTGATGCTTAACTCCCCCTATTTGATGGAATTTAGTATTTCTGATTTTTCTCCCCCTTTCTAATGTACTCGTTGAATTCCTGCATATGATCTTTAAGAGCACAGAACCTTTCTCCCCCTTTTGACTTCATCAAAAAGAAGAAAATGCCAAAAAATGTACAGGCATACATACAAGTATATTGAAACATAAAGCATGAGGGAATAGGGGTAAACATGAAAAACAAAATCAAAACATAATTGTCCAAACATAGCAAGTTAACATCAAAGCATCCAACAGTGCAGAAATTAGTCATAATCTAAACTATTACAAACCACATAAAGCAAATAGTCAATGAAAGAGATAAGCAAGTCTAGAGGTCAAATTCATCAGAGGAATCAAAGGAATCATGAGGAGAAGGAGCCATGCGATCAATACGAAGACTCAGACGATCCATATCAGCACGAAGAGTAGTGTACATGGATTCAACCCGACCTTCCATGTGATCAAACCTCTGATCAAAGTGAGTCCTCATATCGGCCAGATGAGAGAGAATGAGTTGAGTGGAGGCATCACCAAGCATAGAGGATGAAGGTCCTTCCTCAGAAGATGGTGGATAGAAAGCAGCAGGGGCAGGAGCCTGAGTGGTATCAGGACCTAAATCTGACTTGTGACGGAAAGTGTCATCAACATCCCTGAAGATCCCCATCTTGTTCAGAATCTCCATATCAATCCTCTGTGCTTTAGTATCCATGACCTGAGCATATTCCCCTTGTGTAGAAATTCCAAAATTCTTCAAAATGAGAGTAATAATGGGAGCATAGGGAAGAGGACCAGATCTATCCTTGTGTATCAACATATGTATCATAACCAAATGAGCCTAGTTAATGGATTCATTATGTTTCAGCCCATAAATAATTTGTAACTCTAGATCACTAATCTGGGCATGGTTAGAGGATTGAGGAAGAAGAACATAACTAATCAAATAATGAAGCAGACGATCTTCAACAGTAAGATATCCAACAGCAAGGATATCCCTAGAGCGGTTGGCTTCTGCCCGCTGCTTCTTCAAAAGAATCTCTTCCTCAGAAAATCGACACAAGGATAAATAAAAAGATTTCTTGTCATAATCAGCCCATGGACATGCTTTCTCCGGACTTAATCGTTCTCCAACATAGGGAATTTTTAGAAGAGTTCCCAATTGTTCTTGAGTCAATGAGATATCAATTCCCTTGACTGATGAGCAGATTTTCCCACCTCTTTTCACCAAATTGCAATAAAATACTTTAACCAATTCAGGATAGTACGTACCCGACAAGCCAACGAAATCATCAAGTCCTTGAAAATCAAGGAGAGAAGGGAAGAGGAATCCAGCATTGATGAACGAGTTGACATCGGCATACTTGGGAGGAAGGATGGGTCTTTCCAAGAAGTAAGCCAAAAACCGGTCCTTTTGCTCCTCTGTGACAAGAAGCCGTGAAAGATCAAGAGTGTTCATGGTGAGGTTCTTCGAGCGGTGTCGGCGTGAAGAGGAGGCCATTTTTCAGACTGAAATTTTTAGGGTTTTGAGAAAGGGGTTTCTGGGGAAGGCCGAATTTGTCAACTTGAAGGGATGGAGAGGAAGGAGAGGGCAAAACTGAGCAAAACCCACTAATTTGTTCTGAGTTTGAGCAAGAAACGAGAGAGAATGATGGAGATAACCAGTTCGGCGACGAGGGAAGAAGAAAGAGGAAGAGCCGTGTAATCGATTAAGTGTTCTGACCCAAAGAACTTATACTATCGATTTGGTAATCGATTACAGTAAGTTGTGTAATCGATTACCGCTTTTCGAATTTTGAATAAAATTCAAAATAGCAATAGTAATCGATTACAGCAGTTGATGTAATCGATTACCTGAAGTCCAAAATTTGAAATTTCTAAAATTCAACTATGTAATCGATTATGGAAGTTAGAGTAATCGATTACTCAGAGGAATTTAATAATCAACAGGACTAAAAACAAGGGTAATCAATTGATAAGCCTAAGATAATTGATTTCATGAATATTTTTATAAGTTCTATCATATGTAACACATGTTCATATAAAAATTTCAGTGCAAAATCAATTATGACAAGCAAGCACATATGAAACATTCAAGCAATTATAGAGAGGCTTATATTAAGGCATTTCTAGTGGTATTATAGATCATATATCTTAAGCCTATTTAAAGAGGATAACTATGAATATATGAATGTCTATACTTATCCAGAATCTAACTAGGTAATTTCTAAAAACTAGCATAAACATATACTTAGAGAAGCATTTTATTATTGTTTCTACTGTTTTTCTTATGATCTTCTAGACACTGGGCTTAGGAGCAAGTTCTAAAACTTGATTCCTTTCAAATTGATTTAGTTCTTCCTGCATTGCTACAATCCAATACTCATCCTTTAGAGCATCATTTACTTTTGATGGTTCTATCTGAGAGACAAAGGCCATATTCAAAACTGAATCATTCAAGCGTAGCCTTTTAGAAACGCCTCTAGAGATATCACCAATAATATTATCAACTGGATGATCCCTATGGGTTCTCCATTCTTTTGGAAGTTCATAAGTATTACTTTCAATGTGCTCTTCTTGTATTGGATTCTGATCTCCATCCTTTTGAGAATCTTCATTTATAATGATGTCATCTTCTTCATTATCTGGAAGATTGACTTTATCTTCTATTGAAGATTTAGATTCATCAAAAGTAACATGTATGGATTCTTCCACAGATAGAGTTTTCTTGTTAAAGACTCTATATGCTTTGCTTGTTAGAGAATATCCAAGGAATATACCTTCATCAGATTTTTCATCAAACTTACCAAGGTTTTTCTTTCCCTTTATTTCCATTATCCTGGAATACTTTGTATGGCTTTTTCTTCTTTTTGATGATGTCAAAAGGGGGAGAAAAGTCTTGTGTATGCTTGATCATTTTCAGGATACTGTGCTTCATTTGCAAAACAAAGGGGGAGATATAATTGCAAAACCAAGGGGGAGATACAAGACAAGAAAGAAAATTTAATGATCCATCAATGTTCAAGCATGATGTTTGTCATCATCAAAAAGGGGGAGATTGTAAATCAAGTCTCGTTCTTGGACTCGACTGAGGTTTTGATGAAGACAAACACATCACAAAAAGAAGAAAGACTTCAGAAGAGAAAAGGAAGACTTCAAGAAATCTTCAAGAAAGAACGGAACAAAAAGAAAGACTTCAAGAAAACTTCAAGAAGACTTAAGAAAAGAAAGACTTCAAGAACCAGGCTCAGAACGTCAAGATCAAAACATGAAGGTTCTAGTTTTAAGTAAGTCTTGTCAACTTAGTGTGCTATGCTTTATTAAGGTTCATATTGCACTTGAAGGCTCATGAAAGATCAACTAATTGAGTACGATATGTTCTCACAAGTAAAACTTGGTAGGAACACTCAATTAGGGTTTAAACAGTCAAAAACTGAGTTCTGGACTGTCTGTAATCGATTACAGAAGTGTGTAATCGATTACAGGATGTGTGTAATCGATTACCACAAGTGTGTAATCGATTACCAAGTTTGAAATTTGAATTCAAACTTCAACGGCATGGTGTAATCGATTACACTAACTGTTGTAATCGATTACCAGGTCGACAAATGTGTTATTTCATGAACCATTGTGTCTCAAACCATTTGGGAAAGGTTGTGTTGGTTCATGGACGACCTCTAGTGTCTATATAAAGTCCCTAGACACTCAGAAACAAAAATGACTTGGTCCATAACTTTCATATTCATTAAAGTCATCATTCTGAGTTTCGGTTCTCTCATTTTCATAAGAACACTCATGATGTTCAACATTTGAGAAACTCAGAATGGAAGAGCCTTCATTGTAATTGCCTGGAGCATACAAACTAAGATCAATCCTTCTTGTCTAAAGGATTGAATCATGCATAGAAAAGGCATCTTCTTCTTCTTCTATTTGAATCATGTTGATTCTTTCACCGTAGTTTTCGGTGGTTGTAAAAAGGCCCTTTGAATCAAGTTTGATTCAAAGTCCACCGTGGTAATGCGATGTCATCAGAAAGTGGTTTGCTTTCTGAGGCATGATGGGTCCTCTTAGGGTCCTTGGCACAAGTATTGCTAAGAAGACTTGATCAATCAGAAGTGGGTTGCTTCAGGAAGATTGATAAGATATCTTAGGGTCCTTGGTGCAAGCATTCGTTAAGAGTACTCGATCATGGGAAATCTTCACTGTGGAATTCAGTGGAGTGGTTCTTCAGAAAGTGGTAATCTTTCTGAGGGATTCTAACTTCACCGTGGTATTCGGTGAAGGGTTGTTCGATTGAAGGCGAACCAGGATAAATCTTGGGTGTGATTCTCTTTATCCTTCACATTTACTTTCAAGTATTGTTCATATCCGCTGCAATCACAAAGATTATCTCGTGATCATCATAAACTTGAAAGTAACGATTTCAATAAGGCGAAAATTGGGGCAACACTGATTCACCCCCTCCTCTCAGGTTGCTATCTGTTCTAACAATTGGTATCAGGGCGGAAGTTTAGGTAAGTTATTCCTAAGATCCGGGAGAAGATAGCATCCTCATCTACAAGTACCAATGAAGGATTCAACATAAACAGGCCATCAGTCTACAATGGAGAACTCTACGATTTCTGGAATATCAAGATGATGATCTTCATAAAGCCATTAGACGCGGGAATCTGGAAAGTCATTGAAGAAGATCTCCTTGGGCCTGTAGTAGAAGTTGAAGGAAGTTCACAATCAGAACCAGAAAACACATGGAGTGACAAAGAAAAGAAGAAAGTTCATCATGACTTAAAAAGGTATGAACATCTAGACTTCAGTCCTTGGTATGAAGAAATTCCTTAGAGTATCTACTTGCAAATCTTCAAAAGGAATATGGGATACTTAAATGGTTATACACGAAGGGACTGATGAAGTCAAAAGATTCAAAGATCAATATATTCTATCACAAGAATATGAGATGTTCAGAATATTGCCTGGAGAAAGCATACTTGATATGCAAAAGCGGTTCACACGATTATTGAATCACTTGGTTGTTCTTGGTAAGGAATTCTCTTATTATGCCATAAACATGAAAATGTTAAGATCCCTTACAAGAACATGGCAACCAAAAGAACACTGCTCTCTCAAAGAAGAAAAGTCTCTCCAACATGACTCTGGCTACTCCTTTGGAAAACTTCAAGAACATGATTTGAAGTTAAACAGACTTGAGCAATATGAGAACAAAAAAAAAAAAGGAGACATCGGTCTGTTGCTCTAAAAGCCAAAGAAAGCATTAATGATGAATATGATTCAGAGTCAGAAGATGATAAGAACATGGTCTTAATAGTCAAGAATTTTCGAAGGTTCTTACAAAGAAAAGGTATGAAGTCTACAAGTTTTCAAAAGGGAAATAAACCCTCCTCCTCTTCACAAAAGATCACATGTTATGAATATGGAAAATCTGGTCATATCAAATATGATTGTCCAAACATTCAAAAGAAGAAGCATGGACTAGAGGAGAAGTTTGAAAAGAAGGATTCAAACTCCAGAAGAGCATACATCGCGTGGGATGACAATGACGTAGGCTCAGACTCAGAATCAAAGAAGGAAGAAGCACACTTTGCATTAATGGCATCTCAGAATTCTGACAGGGAAAATATCCAGGTTAGTACCAGTACTTCTTCTTCTAATGATTTAGAATATGCTATAGAAAGTCTTTTTAAGATGTGTCGTAATGCTTCTAAAGTTAGTGTTGAAATGCTATTATTTCATCTTTAGAAGAAAAATGTCAAATGCTTCAAAAGGAATTAGATGATGTTAAATCTAAATTAGATGTTATACATTCATGCACTAAATGTAGTTCTTTAGAAGTAAAAGTAGAAAATCTACAACAAACAATTCATAGTTTCAATCTTGAAAAGCAAAAACTAGATAAGATTCTTAGTATGCAACAAAACTCAAGCAACAAATGAAGTTAAATCTCTTGAAAGTGAACACATGCATGCTAGCTCTTCTAGAAATATAAACTATAGGAACTACCCACAAAATATCCCAAAAACAATCCTAAAGATTCATTTCTTAAGATTAGAAGAGAATTAGGTATATTAGATAAACATGATTGAATGTATTTAAATTGATTATGTGCTTAAATGTTCATCTAGAAATGTGCTACATAGGACTTGATAGTTTTAGAACCTATAAAAATGTCTTTGTAATCGATTACCATAGGTCCTGTAATCGATTAACCCTGTTCTCAGTCCTCGTGCCTGTTAGAATCTTCTAAGTAATCGATTACCATAACTGCTGTAATCGATTACATATTCAAAGTTTGAAATATTTCAAATTTAAACTGCCAGTAATCGATTACCCAACTGCTGTAATCGATTACCTTCTCGTGCTATATAATCAAAGCATGAAATTTCAATAGGAATTATTCTCAAATTGCTCCAAGACAACTTAGGAGACATTATGATATGCTTAGATATAATATATAATGAAGGTTATAGATTATATACTTGTAGTTATTACAAAAAGGTAGAATATACCTCTAGTAGATGTTATTATAGGAATATAGGAATATCAAGTGGGCAATGTATGTGGGTGGAGAAGACAATCAATATCCTAGAACCCAAAGCAACTTAGGTACTTAATATTCCTTTATGAGAACTTGTTTGTAAGTGTGTATGAAAGCAGCAAAGAGTTTATGATATCTTGATAATGGCTGCACATCACACATGATTGGAGACAAAACAAAATTTTTATATCTCATACCTAGAGAAAAGGGATATGTCTCATATGAGAATAATGAAAAAGGGGTAATAACTTAGCAGGTACGCCTCCTCAAACAGTATTAAATAGAGCAATCTAAAGTACATAATGCTTTAGAAGATGAGAACGGGATTCTAGCCATGCAAGCATAGTTGAACCAGTTTAAGAGAAACCAAGTATGGATATTGGCCCCCTGACCTAATGATAAGCATATTATTGAAACCAAATGGGTGTTTAGGAACAAACTAGATGAACATGGAATCATAGTTAGAAATTAGGATAGATTAGTAGTACAAGGTTATAGTCAGAAAGAAGGTATAGATTTTGATTAGACATATGTACCAATTGCTTGATTAGACGCAATTAGACTTCTATTAGAGTATGCCTACTCGATTAACTTCCAACTATATCAAATGGATGTTAAGAGCGGTCTCTTGAATGAATATATTCAAGAAGAAGTCTATGTGAAGCAACCTCCTGGCTTTGAATATCCAAAAGTTCGTTCACAAGTCCTCATCTTAAAGAAAGCTTTATATGATATAAAGAAAGCACTACGGGCATGAATTGCAAATCAAGCAATCTGAAATTGGGATATTCATCAATCAATCCAAGTTCTACAAAGAACCTCTAAAGAAATATGACTTGGATGATTACATAGTAATACCCACATCAATGAGAATCAAGTACTTATCTAGATCAGGATGAATCATTCACTCCAGTAGAGATTACCAAATATAGAGTCTTTGTCTATACTCTCTGAAACTTGTCCTCCAAAACAAAGAAGACAAACTTGGAAGACAATGAAGCAAGTTCATCATCCAATTCAGAAAACGGAGGAATATGTCTTGTTTTGATAGTAACACATCATTCTAATGATGGCAATAAAGAGGTTAGTAATGCAATTTCATATGATAATTTACAAAGTAATTTTTATAGATTGCATGATAGTTTCTTGAGTGTTTATGAAGAATATGCATATCATAGTAGGATCATCTCATCTCTACAAAGTAAAACTAAAAGCATGAAAGATGAATTAGATCAAGTAAAATCTAGAGTAGATATTCAAATTGATTTTACATCTTTATATCCATGCATAATCTTTAAGTTAAAAAATTGATGAATTAACTCAAGTAGTAAACAAAGGAACAAATGATATGGATAAGTTGTCATGTAATCAAAGACATGTCTTTCATAAAAGTGATTTAGGTTTATCTGATCGTAGTCATCCTAGTGATGTTAAGAAAATCACTTTTAGACCAAGTAGTACATATAACCTTGGTCACACAAGGAGAGTACATGATGGTGCTCAACTTAGAAAGGATTATATCAAAACTTTCCATTGTTCTAAAGAGAAAGTGCCTAACATAAAGCTAAAGTTATTTCACTATACTCGTCATTAATGTTGTCATAAGAAATGATGGAGTTCCCAATAAAAGATTCATATGGGATGTGAAAGGAACTAATCCAAAAGGATCCAAAGACTATTGGGTACCTCTAAAATACCATTGAGCCTATTGTGCAAATGTGTTTTGAAGATCTTGTGATCTGAAATGTCATATACAAAGGATGGTCTTTCAAAACACAAATTTAGAATGTGGTATTGGTAAGAGAAAATCTAAAAACTTTATACCTTTCAAATAATATTAAGTACAAGAGTAATGCATTCTTAGGCATCTGCATTTACATCATAGTTATCTGTTAGATATATCTTTCATGCAGTACTGATAATGAAATTGCAAGCGTACAATTTACTATCGCGTAATATAAAAGATTATCGAACCCAAGGGATAGGTGTTCTTATATTTATATAATTTAGTACTTGTGCATAGAAAATAAAATAATATGGTTGATGTTTGGTTCATGACAAAAAGAGAGTAATAGCATAAAAATAATAAAGCAAATAAGATGAGAGAATTTAAGCTCTTGGGTTGATTTACATAATCTATAAAACATGCTAGAAAACTCTTACTAAATTTCTGAATTTTAAATTCAAATTCATGGTGCTATAGCCTAAGTTTCTACACCCTAATAGCCTTAAGAAATGTAGAACTTCCTTTCCTAATTACTAACTCCATAGCCTTGGTTATTAGTTAATTAGAGAAGAAGATGAAGAAGAAATCCGAGCCAACACAAAATTACGTACATCCTTATAGCCTTAAGAAATGCAAACATATAACCTTTTTTATTTCCTATTTCCCTTACTACTTACCAAATGGCCTTATGAATAAGTAGAAAGCATGAAATCTTTTGCGCATAAAGATTAATGAAGAACAAAGAAATAAAACATGAATAGAAAATATTATTCAGAAATGTAAAAGAAAACTAGAACATGAATTATAAATTAAAACAACCCAAAAACTTAAAGGAAGAATTAGCCAAGCATGGCTAAAAGATTCATTGAATTACCCTGGATAGGAGCTCAAGTATGGCTTCCCACAAGTCCTAGGAACAATGATCTTTGAGGGAGAAAGAGAGAATACTTGTTGTATTCTATGAAGGTGTGTTTTACAAGTGAAGAAAAGGGTCCTATTTATAGTAAAAATCCAGCCTCCAACGCTTCAGCGCTAGAATTTCCAACGCTTGGGCGCTGGAAGCATTAAAAATCCACTGCCAGACCGAAAGCCAGCGCTTGAGCGCTGGCTTCCCAGCGCTGCAGCGCTGGGACCTGCTGTTTCAGCTCCAAGTTTTCCTTCCTTCTTCATGGTTAGTGGGATTTGAATGCCATAAAAACCCACTACTCAGCCCTTGTTTAATTCTGAAACTTCTCCTCCACTACCATCAATTCCTTCAAGCTTATTTTCCATGTGCTAATTTGAAGAGAGTTGCTTCATATTCCTCTTTTTCACTTTTAGTCCTCTCTTGGTTAGCACTCCAATTCAAGCCCTTGAACTCTCTCAATCTTCACTTTAAGTCCTCCACTCTTGAACTTTTACAATTTGGTCCCTGACTTCCTGAAACTTTACACATTGGTCCCTGGACAAAAATGATAACTAAACCAGCTTTTTCTAAAAATACAAAATAACTAGAAAAATTCCTAAAAATATAAAATAAAGCTAGAAAATCTAATAAAATCTAATCTACATGCAAAATGAAAAATAAATAGAAAATCTATATAAAAAGACTAAAAAACCTATATGTGACTCAAAAATAATAAAATAAAAAGACTAAAAAGACCCTAAAATTATCATATAAAATCCACTCATCAAGTACCTATCAAGTCTGGAAATCCAAGTTTTCAGACATGATAATCGATTACATAAAGTAAGTAATCGGTTACAGGGTTATTTTGGCCCAGGATTATTTCAGAAAGCTTCAGTAATCGTTTACTGGAAGTATATAATCAATTCTATCAGGGCTAAAAATGGAAAATAGTTACCTTTCAGAGTTTGGCTTATGTTTTCATATATTTTGGGCTGTAATAGTTTAGACATAACCTTTAGATGGTTTGAATTATGCTTGTATGTTTAATTATGTATTCTGAACTTCTATGGTTATGCTTTAATTACGTGTGATGCATAAGTTTCAAAATACTGTCTTGCACACCCCCACTCCCTACGATTCAAATGTCTATACTACTTGTTAGCCATGTATGCTTGGACTCATCTTCTTTTTTATGAAGTCAAAAGGGGGAGAAAGGGTCACATGTGCTTTGTAAAGACTTCCTTATAAGAAAAGCTACAAGTGGAACAAAAAGGGGGAGAAAAGTGTTGATACACATTATCGTTTTGACATCAAAATATTTGTCATTATGCTTCCCTTTATTTCCATTATCCTGGAATACTTTGTATGGCTTTTTCTTCTTTTTGATGATGTCAAAAGGGGGAGAAAAGTCTTGTGTATGCTTGATCATTTTCAGGATACTGTGCTTCATTTGCAAAACAAAGGGGGAGATATAATTGCAAAACCAAGGGGGAGATACAAGACAAGAAAGAAAATTTAATGATCCATCAATGTTCAAGCATGATGTTTGTCATCATCAAAAAGGGGGAGATTGTAAATCAAGTCTCGTTCTTGGACTCGACTGAGGTTTTGATGAAGACAAACACATCACCAAAAGAAGAAAGACTTCAGAAGAGAAAAGGAAGACTTCAAGAAATCTTCAAGAAAGAACGGAACAAAAAGAAAGACTTCAAGAAAACTTCAAGAAGACTTAAGAAAAGAAAGACTTCAAGAACCAGGCTCAGAACGTCAAGATCAAAACATGAAGGTTCTAGTTTTAAGTAAGTCTTGTCAACTTAGTGTGCTATGCTTTATTAAGGTTCATATTGCACTTGAAGGCTCATGAAAGATCAACTAACTGAGTACGATATGTTCTCACAAGTAAAACTTGGTAGGAACACTCAATTAGGGTTTAAACAGTCAAAAACTGAGTTCTGGACTGTCTGTAATCGATTACAGAAGTGTGTAATCGATTACAGGATGTGTGTAATCGATTACCACAAGTGTGTAATCGATTACCAAGTTTGAAATTTGAATTCAAACTTCAACGGCATGGTGTAATCGATTACACTAACTGTTGTAATCGATTACCAGGTCGACAGATGTGTTATTTCATGAACCATTGTGTCTCAAACCATTTGGGAAAGGTTGTGTTGGTTCATGGACGACCTCTAGTGCCTATATAAAGTCCCTAGACACTCAGAAACAAAAATGACTTGGTCCATAACTTTCATATTCATTAAAGTCATCATTCTGAGTTTCGGTTCTCTCATTTTCATAAGAACACTCATGATGTTCAACATTTGAGAAACTCAGAATGGAAGAGCCTTCATTGTAATTGCCTGGAGCATACAAACTAAGATCAATCCTTCTTGTCTAAAGGATTGAATCATGCATAGAAAAGGCATCTTCTTCTTCTTCTATTTGAATCATGTTGATTCTTTCACCGTAGTTTTCGGTGGTTGTAAAAAGGCCCTTTGAATCAAGTTTGATTCAAAGTCCACCGTGGTAATGCGGTGTCATCAGAAAGTGGTTTGCTTTCTGAGGCATGATGGGTCCTCTTAGGGTCCTTGGCACAAGTATTGCTAAGAAGACTTGATCAATCAGAAGTGGGTTGCTTCAGGAAGATTGATAAGATATCTTAGGGTCCTTGGTGCAAGCATTCGTTAAGAGTACTCGATCATGGGAAATCTTCACTGTGGAATTCAGTGGAGTGGTTCTTCAGAAAGTGGTAATCTTTCTGAGGGATTCTAACTTCACCGTGGTATTCGGTGAAGGGTTGTTCGATTGAAGGCGAACCAGGATAAATCTTGTGTGTGATTCTCTTTATCCTTCACATTTACTTTCAAGTATTGTTCATATCCGCTGCAATCACAAAGATTATCTCGTGATCATCATAAACTTGAAAGTAACGATTTCAATAAGGCGAAAATTGGGGCAACACGGATTCACCCCCCCCCTCTCAGGTTGCTATCTGTTCTAACATTCTTAAGGATAGGTCTAATAAGAACTCTATTGGAAACATAGCAAGCAGTACTTACAGCATCAGCCCAGAAATATTTAGGGAGACTAGATTCACTTAACATGGTTCTTGCTAATTCTTCAAGTAACCTATTCTTCCTTTCTACTACACCATTTTGTTGTGGTGTTCTCGGAGTAGAGAAGTTATGTGATATTCCATTTTCATCACATAGTTCTTGGAATTGTTGATTCTGAAATTCTCCACCATGATCACTTCTAATAGAAGAGATCTTTAAAGACTTCTCATTTTGAACTAGCCTTGCATATCTTTTGAATGCATTGAAGGCTTCATTCTTATGAGGTAGAAATAAAGTCCAAGTGAATCTAGAGAAATCATCAACAATAACAAGTGCATAGAAATTACCTCCGAGGCTTTTAGTTCTAGAAGGTCCGAACAAATCCATATGTAACAATTGAAGGGGTCTTGAGGTCGAAACTATGTTCTTTGGTTTGAAGGATGTTCTGGTTTGCTTCCCTTTTTGACATGCATCACAAAGCTTGTCTTTCTCGAATTTTATCTTTGGAAGCCCAACAACTAAATCATGCTTGACTAGTTTGTTTAAATGATCTATGTGAATATGTGCAAGTCTTCTATGCCATAGCCATGAATCACTATTATTCTTGGCCAAAAGGCATCTCACATTTTGTGGAATTTCTTCCAATGAGATCATGAAGACTTTGTTTACTTTATATCCAGAAAACTTAATTTCTTTAGTTTTCACATCTTTCACAACACATATATCATTAATAAAACCTACTTTCAAACCTTTATCACATAGTTGACTAATACTCAGAAGATTATGCATCAAACCATCAACGTAAAGAACTTTATCGATGACTGTTTGAGGGGGTGTGCCTATTCTTCCAATACCGAGTATTTTTCCCTTTTGATTGTTACCATATGTGACGAAACCTTTTTCCCTAGGTATAAGAAAAGAAAACTTGGTTTTGTCTCCTGTCATGTGTGATGAGCAGCCACTATCAAGATACCATAGATCCTTTGCTGCTTTCATACACACCTACATGACAAAGTTCAGACATAGGTATTAGGAACCCAACAAGTTTTGGGTCCTTCTAAGTTAACATCCTTTATAACCCAAATGTACTCCCTATTTGGTACTCCTATATGTTTGTAGTAGCATCTACTAGGGGTATGTCCTATTTTGTTACAGTAAGTACAAGAGTAATGATTGTAACTGGAGGTTTGTCTAGGAGAGGGATGAATCTTCTTAGGAGGTCTATTTTGAATGTTCTTCCTATTGTTTGTACTTCTAACAGGATTAATTTTATTGTTACTAGAAGATCCTAAAACATGGTTTGGTTTTACAAACACAGTTTTCCTAACTTCTTTTGTCTTTGGATGAGAAGTATATCCTAAACCTGACTTATTGTTTGAATATCTTTGAACACTTAGAATATCATCTAACTTCTGTTTACCTTTATTGAAGTTATTTACTCTTTGTTGAAGATTTTCTATCTTTTCTTCTAAAGAACTACACTTAGTGCATTTGTGAGTAATGTCTATCTTAGATTTTACTACATCTAGTTCTTCTTGTAAATTTCTACATTTACTTTCTAGGGAAGAAATTAACTCATTTTGCCTAGTGCTAACTTTAGAGAATTCTTGACATATTTTAAACATATTTTCCATGGTAAACTTTAAATCATGAAAAGATATAGAATTCTCACTAACCTGGGAATCTTCAACATCAGAATCATGTGAGGCCATCAAAGCAACTTGTGCTTCTTCTTTATCAGAATCAGATGATGAACTTACTTCATTATCATCCCAAGCCAAATATGCTCTTCGAGTAGGTTGATCCCTTTTCTCGAATTTCTCTCTTAGACCATGTTTCTTCTTCTGAAGATTTGGACAATCTGACTTGAAATGTCCCGGTTTGCCACACTCGAAACATGTAATCTTTTGGGATGAAGAAGACTCATTGTTCCTTTGGAAGACTTTATTGTTGTTAAATCTAACATTTTTCTTTTTAAGAAACTTTCCAAAGTTCTTCACTAGAAGATTTAGATTTCCATTGTCTTCTTCTTCAGAATCTGCATCATAATCTTCTTTGATGCTTTCTTTTGCTTTTAGGGAAATTGATCGATACTTCTTCTCATGTTGTTCATGCTCTTCTAAACGATTCAATTCCAACTCATGTTCTTGGAGTTTTCCAAAAAGAGTTGCAAGAGTCATATTTGATAAACTCTTCTTCTCTGAGATGGCTGTTACTTTTGGTTGCCATACTCTTGTAAGTGATCTTAGAACTTTCATGTTCAAGTCACTGTTTGAAAATTGTCTACCAAGAGCAATCAAATGATTAATTAAATGAGTGAATCGTTTTTGCATGTCTAATACCTTTTCTCCTGGAAGCATTCTGAACATTTCATATTCTTGAGATAGAGTATTGATCTTTGATCTCTTGACTTCATCTGTTCCTTCATGAGTCACCATCAATGTATCCCATATTTCTTTTGATGAAGTGCACGTTGATACTCTGAAAAATTCATCAATGCCAAGAGCAGATGTAAGAATGTTCATTCCTTTGAGATCATGTTGAACCTTCTTCTTTTCTTCTTCACTCCAAGTACTTTCTGGTTTTGTTTGTGAAGTTCCTTCTTCATTTGTTGTTACAGGCACAAAGGGTCCTTCTTCAATGACTTTCCATATTCCTGAGTCTAATGACTTTATGAATATCTTCATCTTGATTTTCCAGAAGTCATAGTGTTCTCCATTGAAGAATGGTGGCCTGTTTATGTTATGTCCTTCACTTGTTCCATGATTGGAAGAGGATGCCATCTTTTCCCGGATCTTAGGAATAACTTACCTAAACTTCTGCTCTGATACCAATTTTTAGAACAGATAGCAACCTGAGAGGGGGGGTGAATCAGTGTTGTCCCAATTTTCGCCTTATTGAAATTGTTACTTTCAAGTTTATGATGATCACGAATTGATCGTTGTGATTGCAGCGGATATGAACAATACTTGAAAGTAAATGTGAAGGATAAAGAGAATCACACACAAGATTTATCCTGGTTCGCCTTCAATCCACCGAAGACTACGTCCAGTCCCTCAAGAAAACCCCTTGAGGATTTTTCCACTATTGATAAGAATTTCTTACAAGTTCCTAACCCAAGGACCCCAAGAACTTCTACCAGTATCCTGTGAAAGCAAACCGCTTTCAACAGCCCCTGAAAGCAAACCGCTTTCAGTTCCTGAAGGCAAACCACCCTCAGACCTTGAAGACAAACTTGTCTTCAATCGAAACCCTGAAAGCAAACCACTTTCAGTGACAACAACCCTTCACCGAATACCACGGTGAAAAACTCAATCTTACAGAAAGAGATGAAGAAGATATTACACTTGGCTGTTTCAATCCTTTAACACACAATTGGATTGAACATGAGAAATTATGCTTTAAGGCTTTTAAGCATAATACAATTCTGAGTTCTTCAAGATATGAACAACTAGTGTGTTCTTGTAAACATGAAGATCATGAACTCAGAATTTAGGCTCCAAAAGATTTAAGTTCTAAAAGATGAACCAATTTTGAAAGAGCTTTGGCCTAATGTGTTTTTCTCATGTGAAATGTGTATATTTCGTGTGTGTTGTGTGTTCTATGTTGTTGTTTTGTTTTCTGGACTCAAATGGTCTTTATATAGGCAAAGGAAACGTCCTTGAACCATCACAACCCTTTTCAAAAGGTTTGGGACACAATGGTTCATGAAAAGATGCACTTTTTCGTTCTGGTAATCGATTACCATACTTAGTGTAATCGATTACACAAGTGACCGTTTCAGTTTGAATTTGAATTTCAAACATGTAATCGATTACAAGACTGGAGTAATCGATTACTTGCCTTGGTGTAATCGATTACACAGAAGCCCATTTTCCAGAAACTTATTCTTTGAGACTTGCTTAAGGTTTTCTACTTCTTTTAAGTTATGAAAACACTTAGCTTGATTAGATTAGGTTTTTTGAGAGCCTTTATGCTTTAATAAACCTTTGGAAGCATAACTCACCTAATTCTAAGACTTCTAGACTATTGATGGACTTGAGTGCTTGATTCTTTTGAAGTCTTCTTTTCTTCTTTTTGTTGATGAGTTTGTCGTCATCAAAACCACAGCCAGGGTCAGGAGCAAGACCTTCTTCACAGGGAGAGCTTGAGGGAGAGAGGGGCGGCCAGAAGAGAGAGAGGTGAGGGAGTATGTGTTTTTTTTTTAGGGTTTGTAAGATGAGAGTGTATGGAGGCTATAAAAATATGAGTGTCAGGGTTTGTGGGATGAGTTAGTTTAAATAGGGGAGAATTAGGGTTTGAGTGAGGGGCAAAATGACTAAGTTGCCCTCCCTTCTTTGTTTCTGCTTCCTCCCCTTTCCTTTGGGCTGCGGCCCATTTTTCTTCCTTTCTTCTCTTTTTTTCTTTTTGTTGGCCATTTTTATTTTCCTTCTTCTTTTATTCCCCCCCCCCCCCCCCTTTTTTTAAATATAACACCCGGACAAAATTGGGTGCTGACAAGGACTAAAAGTGAAGTCTCAGCAAATAAAGGTCCAAAAGTGAAAAGCTGGAAGAGGAAGCACCAATTTCAATTGAGCACATGGGAAAAAGGGCTTGAGTGGAGAATTAATAGCAATTGTTGTTTCAGAGTTAATAGGAGACAAAAATGAGGCTAATGAAGGCCATCAATGTCCACCAACTCCATCACCTTGAAGAGCAAAACAACCAAGAAGTGCAAACACCAGTCGTGCTAATGCTCAAGCGTTGGAAGCCCAACGCTCATGCGTTGGCACTCTGACTTGAAGCCTAGTGTTTAATTTGACCCAACGCCCAAGTGTTGGAAGGGCCAACGCTCATGCGTTGGGCCCCTGACTTACCACATTCTTGTAATTAATTCCAACGCCCAAGTGTTGGAAGGGCCAACGCTCATGCGTTGGGCCCCTGTTTTCCTACGTTTGGCATTAATAAACCCAGTGCTCAAGCGTTGGGATTCCAGCGCTCAAGCGTTGGGATGCAGTCAAGAAATTCTATAAATAGGACTGCATGCTTCATTTGCAAAACACACCAGAATACAGTAATCTATTCTTTCTTTTTCCTTAGAGCATTATTTCTTGAGAACTGTGGGAAGCCTTTCTTGAGCTCCTAGCCTAGGTTAATATAATGTCTCTCTTAGCCATGTTTGACTAAGTTCTTTTTAAGTTCTTGGGTTGTTTTTAGCTTATAATTATGTTTTAATTTTCTTCTTTATATCTGAATAAAAGGCATTTCATGTTTCATTTCCTTGTTCTTCATCTACCTTGTTGTACACAAGTGTTTTTACTTATTTCTTTATCAATGACAATTGTTAAGTAATAAGGGAAATAGGAATTGGAAGAACATTTTTCATTTCACAAAGGTGTTAGGAAAAGCTATGTTTATGTTGGCCTGAATATAGAACTCATCTTCTTCTCAAAATTAACTAAAAAACTAAGAAATTAGACTTAGTAATTTAGAAGAAAGCTTTGCATGTTTAAGAGATTAACTTGTAAAGAAACTAGGCTAGAACATAATGATTTTCTTACTTAAATTTCAGATATAAAATTGATTCTAAGAGCATAAATTATAAGCTATTCACTCAGCCCAAGTTCTTAATTTTTATTGTTATATTTTCATTGCGAATTGCATGTCCGAGTTTTTACTCAGAACAAATTCAAAACAAACCTATTTATTTTCTGCACTAGTTCTAAACAAATTAAAATTAGACTTTGGAACACCTATTCCTGTGGAGAACGATATCTTTTATACTACTCGATAATCAACCGTACACTTGCGGATTTGGCTTATCAATTGATATTCCTAAAATTCGTGATTCAAAATTGAAGGTAGCCTTAACAATTATTGGTTATGATTTTGCGCTTGTTTGACTTTCCCTATCCTTTAAATCGTCTACTCAACCATCATCTGCATCGTCTGCTCAACGGCTATTCTTTGATCATCTGCTACTTCTGCATCGTCTGCTCAACCATCGTCTACATCGTTTGCATTGATTGTGGTTCTGTTCATCTTCTCCATCGTCTGCATCCGTCGGAACCCTCGCTCTCTCTATACGACAGTGTTTTTCCTCCGGCAGCGGATCAGAAGCGTTCTGGTTGAGATTAAAATTTTCCCTCTGTTTGCTGTTAATGGTTGAATGAGAGAGAAAGAATTATATTTTATTTAAGACCTCACTTTTGGTGAGGAATGAGCCAAGAAACGGATCTTTGCTTTAGTTAAGATCTCATGTCATGTTAGTCATCTCCAATGGTGAGATATTGTAAGATACAAATCTTAAAATAAAATCTCATTTTAACGTCTTCATTGGAGATGCTCCAATACTCAATATATTTAAAGAACTAATTGAAACATAAAGAGAAAAATTGTTACTTCATAAGGAAAAGTTCAGATGTGGGATTGAAAGAGATTGGAAGATCTAAATTCGAGAAGCTTGAATTCAAGCAATTAACAATCAGTTAGACATTCTCCTATGAGCATCAAAATTGAACAACCCTCACTCTAAGCAAATCAATTGGAGATGCTATGCCTATTAGCAAAAGCAAACGCTCTCCAAATGATGGATGCCACGGTGGACTTGACATGGCACAAAAATCCAAATAAGCAGCTATTACCCTTTATAAATTAAAACCCACAAACTCACCCACTCAATCACCTAATCCAAAAAAACTCTCTCTCTCTCTAGTACATTTCTATTATTTTTCTTTTCCGCCTGAAAATGAACAATCCAGGTCCGGTGACGAAAATCGCCCGTCTCGCCGATCACCGCCGTCACGTCTTCCACGAAACTTTCACTCCCTTAGCCTAGCCTAGAGGCTAGAGCAATTGAAGTGAAATCACCACACTGCTGCATATAATTTAATTTGTTTCTATTTTCACCAAAAAAAAAAGTTATTGTGGTTTCGGTGAAGAACACGCCAAATCCGTGAGTCATTGACTGGTGCAGGGAACGATGAATGTGAGTTGACTGGGTTGTGATTTTTGACCAACCAAGTTCGAAACGAAACGAAGAGAGAGATCCATCATCGATCACATTTTTTGTTTAATTTGTTGTTGCAAGAATGGGTCCTATGAAGATCCAACCCATCGACATCGATTCAGAGAGAGTGGAGGAGCTGATTGTTCGGAATGAGCCGGCGTCGAAGTGGCGGTTGAGAAGGCTGTTCGCGTTCGAGCTCAAGAAAGATGGAGGAGGAGCTCATGAGTGGGAACCGAGCTCCGTTTGCTTGGCCAAAATGGTCCAGAATTTCATGGAGGATCAGCCACAGTCTCCGCGGTGCGGTCGCAACCGCTGCAATTGCTTCAACGCCAACGCCTCCTCCGACGACTTCTTCGACCTCTCCGCCGATTCAATCTCCGATGCCACCGACTTGCTCAAGGTAAATTTCAGTTTCTAGTTAAACCGACCAATATCAATATCATATCACAATTTCAGTTTCAAATTTTCAGTTATATTTAATTTTGTTGTTGTGGTTGTTTGCAGAGGTTGATTCCTTGCTCGAGTGTTGGTGAGAGGAACCTCTTAGGTGAAGTCGCAAGAATGGTTGAGAAGAAGAACGGGAAACGAAAAGACGATTTGATAAAGATCGTGGTGGATGGTCTTTCATCTCTGGGCTATGATTCTTCCATTTGCATTTCTAATTGGGACAAAACCTCATCATCCCCCTCTGGTAGCTACCAATTCGTCGATGTGATTGTGGAAGGGGAAACGCTGATAATAGACATCGATTTTCGATCGGAGTTTCAGATTGCGCGACCCTCGGGGACATACAAGGCTATCCTTCAATCGCTGCCGTACATCTTCGTCGGGAAACCGGAGAGGCTGCGGCAGATCGTGTGCGTCGTGTCGGAGGCGGCGAAGCAGAGCTTGAACAAGAAAGGGATGCACGTTCCGCCGTGGAGGAAGCCCCACTACATGCTCGCCAAGTGGCTCTCCCCCTCCACCGCCAGGTCCGACGGAGACTCCGGTGAGATGGGGAAGGCAGTGTCACCGGCGTGGCAACCGCCGGCGGTGAAACCGAGGAGTGTTGAGAGAGGGGCGAAGGTCGTGACCGGATTAGCCTCGCTCCTCAAAGATAAACCGTAGATCAAAATTTTGTTCTCTCTTTAAAAATAAAAAATAAAAAAATATGAAGAGAAATTTTCGGATAAGGATCACTTTCTTTTTTAATTTTTAAATAATTTTGTTTTCCCTTCCTTGTTTATTTTTTTTTTGTTATAAAGGGGAACACTGCGAGTGTACACCCAAATAGTACAGATACTTCTGAATACTATTTTTTATTTTTATTTATTTCTTTCAATTACATCACATTATAAATCTTACTTATCTCTCATCTTTTTCTATCTCTCCGATTGTCTATATTTCCTTTGTATGTCCACCGATTCAGTGGTCTACCCCCTTGTTTGTTTGTTTTTTTGGTTAAGAAGGGGAACCTGTTAGGTGCAACTTTTTTCTTTTTCTTTTTGAGGGGCACGGTGTCAGAAGCTACTATATATTCTCTGTAATAAAATTGCAAATAGCTGAAAACAAGAATAGTTATAGTATTTGACTATTTGTAATAATAATCTTTAAGTTTTGAAATACCCAAAAAAACACCTGAGGGAGGTTGCATGCATGACTGAGAGATTCTTCTGCTTTGATTTCCCAAATGTCAGCACTCTGCTTCTGCTATGGATCAGCATTTCCTTTATGATTTTGAACAGAAATTGCATTTATACCTTATTTTATGATCATTAATTTCTGAGTAGAGGTTGGCTTGTTACTCGGTGTCATGGTTGAGAACAGTGAAGATAGGATTACACCTTACTCTGTTTGATGGTTGAGAACAACTTGCAATTTTAATGGTATTTTTTCTACATTGTTTTTTTTTATAGGCATTTTTTTTTCTACATTGTTTATATGGTAGGAGACAAATTAAGGGGATTGGAACTTTTCTTTCTTTATTTTCCTCCTCTTTTTATTAACCTAAAACATTAGGGTTAATGGGATTCTATCTACCGTGGGTCAGTTAAAAATAGAATTACGGTGGTTCAGTTTAATTTCTACCATTAGATATAATACTTAAAAGTTGAGTGATCCAAATTCAATTTTAAAAATAATGACAATGACAATGACGAATATACCTTTGCTCTACTCTCTCCTTCCTCCCTATTGTCTTGTCCCCTTGCAAAATCCCCAGCGTCATCGCGAACATGTTGTCGTCGCTTACTTCACCCCATTCTCCCTTGCAGAACCACTTTGTCATCGCTTACCACTGTCAATCTCCCTCAGCCTACCAACATCGCCATAAGGGATCCACCAAAACCATTGTACCTCTCTAATCACCACCAGATCCTTTCTCCCTGACGAGTTTCTGCATAACCTGCATCCGCATCAGCCCAGCCGTGCTCCTTATCATGAAGGTGTCACCACCGTCATCGTGACTCGAGATTAGGATGCTGCGCCACCCACCCCCTACCAACGATCAGATCCAAAAACGCAGCAACCTCCACCAAAAGGCACTCCTCAGCAGAAACCACCCTAGAAAAGACCAGATCCAGAAACGCAACAACTTCCACCCGAAGCCGCCCCCACCAAAAACCCATATCCAAAAACGCAGCAACATGCAGACCCTTCATCTCCATCCAAAGCCACCCCCTCCAAAAACCTAGATCCAGAAACGGAGATCTTTAATAATGAAAAAAATTCAAGCTTTTTTGTGCTTTAGTTTTATCTTTTTCAGAATCTGAGCGAAGCAGGTCGGGTAGCGATGGGGACGAGTGCAGAATACGCGGCAGCTCCACAATTGTCCGAAAAAGCCGCAGGCCTCGTTCTCTCGTTGTCTGAAGCTCGAACGTACTGGAGAAGCGCTCACGAAATCTAGCTCCCATGGTGCAGAGAAAGAAAAAATGAAGAAAAAGAAAAGGGGAAGAAATAAGCTTGAAGGGATGGGAGCAGATCAACGAATCACCGTCGAAGGCGGCCGGAGAAAACGGTGGTGCTCCTTATTGTTAAAAAAATGAAACTGATCCACGGTAAACGCAGTCGGTTAATGACTTAAACTTGAGTGATGATTCCTAGACACGTGAATAGTGTCAAACACCAAACACCTTTTGTTTGTAACAGTTTTTATAATTTTGTCACGGTTTTTGACCATCACAAAAAGAGACGTTTAGTGTTTCACACTATTCAAATTCATACGTCTACCGATCATTTTTGCTTAAACTTATATTCTATACTTAACTTTTTCATTCGTATTCATGTTAGGCTTTTAAGAAGTTTTAGTTCTTAAAGTCATAAATGTAATATACGTAAATCATTAATTAAAATTTGTTATTGATATTATATTAATAAATAATGTAATTGTTAAAATTTAAGAATATAATTTTCATGCATCAACATTTATTTACATCTAATCATTTAATGTTGGATAAGACAACACTTCAGGGGCGGTTATTTATTTAAATTAGATGGAAAGATAATTTTTTCTGATTTATATAAATTTTACATTAACAACACATGCAACTTTTATCAAATATTGAATCATTAATTTTTTAAATGATTGTTTAGAATACCTGCTGTCGCAACAGGGGTCGCGGCGGGACGGCTTGTAAAAAGAATAAGAATCAACAGAGTCGCCACCAATATTATTTTAATGGGAAACATTGGAAAACTATGAGAGAGAATGGTCTACGAAACCATATCGAGTTCGGAAGTCAGTTACGCATAGGGAATTGCATCAACCCTGCGGGTTTCTGATGCTCAACCTTCGCCTTCTGACAAGTCAGGCATGCAGCAACATACTCAGCAACATTCCTCTTCATGCCTGGCCACCAAAACTGTAACCTCAGATCCTGATACATCTTCGTCGCCCCTGGGTGAAGACTCAACCTACTCTTGTGACCTTCGTCAAGGATCATCCTCCTCAACTCAGCGTCACTCAGAACACACACACGTCCCCTGCAACGCAAGATACCATCGGATCCTACCTCAAAATCCGGTGCTTTCCCCAAATTGATCATTTCTCTTTTCTCAACCAACACTTTGTCTTGCATTTGTTTAACCTTGATCTCTTCCAACAAACCACTAGATACGGTAACCATCCTGAAACTCAACTTCCCGGGTGTTACTTTGACATCTAAACTCAGATCTCGAAAAGCCTCGAGCAACTCCAACTCCTTGACCATCAGCGAAGAAACATGGATAGCCTTGCGACTGAGAGCATCAGCCACAACATTACCCTTCCCCGGATGATACTGCAAGGTAAATTCATAGTCCTTCAGAAACTCCATCCATCGCCTCTGCCTCATATTCAAGTCCTTCTGATCGAACAAATACTTCAAACTCTTATGGTCACTAAAGACGGTAAACGAGCTCCCATAGAGATAATGCCTCCATATCTTAAGAGCAAAAACCACCGCTGCAAGTTCCAAATCATGTGTCGGGTAGTTCCGCTCATGGATCTTCAACTGCCTCGAAGCATAGGCCACAACCTTACTGTTCTGCATCAAAACACAACCCAAACCCTGGTAAGAAGCATCACAATAGACCTCGTAAGGTTCAACACATTGTGGTAATATCAGAACGGGTGCGTTTGCCAAACGCCGCTTCATCTCCTGAAAACTACACTCACACTCCTCGGTCCAAGCAAAAGGATGATTCTTTCTAGTTAGCTTTGTCAAAGGTCCTGTGATATTTGCAAAGCCCTCAATGAACTTCCGATAATATCCAGCTAAACCCAGAAAACTCCTGATCTCTGTCGCAGTCTTCGGTTGTTCCCACTTAGTCACTGCATCTATCTTGCTCGGATCAACGACAATGCCTTCCTTAGAAATAACATGGCCCAAAAACTTCACTTCTTCCAACCAGAACTCACACTTAGTTGAATTCGCAAAGAGAACCTTCTCTCGCAAAACGGTCAACACCTGACACAAATGTTCTTCGTGCTCCTCCCGAATCCTCGAATATATTAGGATGTCATCAATAAAGACGTCCACGAACCTGTCAAGAAGAGAATAAGATCTTGCACACAAAACATACAAGACCTGAAGATTTACTCAAAGACAGTCACAAACCTGTCTAGAAAAGAATTGAAGATTCTATTCATGTAGTCCATGAATACGGCTGGTGCATTTGTAACTCCAAATGGCATCACTAAATACTCATAGTGTCCATAGCGAGTACGAAATGCAGTCTTCTGAATGTCTATCTCCTTAACTCGAATCTGATGATAACCAGATCGCAGATCGATCTTCGAGAAAACAGACGCTCCCCAAAGTTGGTCCAACAAATCGTCAATCCTAGGCAAAGGATAACGATTCTTCACTGTCACCTTATTCAGCTGCCTGAAGTCTACACAAAGTTGTGATCTACCATCTTTCTTCTTCACAAGTAGTACTGGCGCTCCCCGTGGAGAAACACTGGGTCAGATGAAACCCTTCACTATGAGATCATCAATCTGACTCTTCAGTTCCACCAACTCTGCTGGTGCCATTCGGTATGGTGCAATAGAAATCGGCCCGGTTCCAGGAACCAAATCGATTGAAAACTCGGTATCACGAACATGTGGTAATCCTGGTACATCTTTAGGAAACACATCTTCAAACTCACGAACAATAGGAATACCCTACACCCCATCTGACGATGATTCTCCAACACTCGCTGCTAAGAGAACCTTCAAAGCTCCTCTTCTCAGGGAGGACTTCGAAAGATAGGATTCCAAAATCTCAGACATCCTCAAATCAGGAACAATTACCTCCTTATTGGCGCAATCCAATAGAACATGGTGAAGAGAAAGCCAATCCATGCCTATGATCACGTCCAAGTGCTTAAGGGGTAAACAGATCAAGTTCGGAACGAACTTCCTATCTCGGAACATCAAAGGACAATTCAAGCAAACAGAGGTTGCAGTCAAAATTTTGGCAGTAGGGATAGATACCACCAAGTCGAACGACAACTCTAACACAGGCAAACCTAACTTTGCCACACAATCAACAACAATAAAGGAGTGAGTAGCACCCAAATCAAATAATACAGAAAGAGGAATACCAGATATGTCACAACGATCCTTGATCAGTCCCTCAACGTCATTAGTTGTCTCTCCATAGATGTTATACACCCTACCGTGAGCAACATGTCGTTTCCCACGCGTAGCATTCACAGCACCCTCCTTCTTCGGCTCTCGGCAGTCTCTAGCAGTATGCCCCGGCTTCTGAAAACTCCAGCAAGTCATTGTTAGCCTAGATAGCAACCTGAGAGGGGGGTGAATCAGGTTTACCCGATTTTCGCCTTGATACCTTCTTACTTTCAAGATGAATATAAATACAAACGATTGCAGCGGAAATAAGCGTTGCTTGAAAGTAAAGATGAAGGATAGAAGAATGCACACACAGAATTTTATCCTGGTTCACCTTCTATCCACCGAAGGCTACGTCCAGTCCCTCAAGAAAACCCCTTGAGGATTTTTCCACTATTGATAAAAATATCTTACAAGTCCTTACACCAAGTACCTTAAGAATTTCTATCAACCACCTGTGAAAGCACACCACTTTCAACAGCCCCTGAAAGCACACCACTTTCAGTCCTTGAAAGCACACCACTTTCAGACCCTGAAGGCAAACCACCTTCAGTCCCTGAAGGCTAAACCACATTCAGTCCACACCCTGAAAGCACACCACTTTCAGTACAACAACCCTTCACCGAACCCTACGGTGAATACTCAATCTACCAGAAAGAGATGAAGAAGAGTTTACAATATGGCTGTATCAATCCTTTAACATACAAGCAGATTGATCATGAGAATTATGCTTTAAGGCTCTTAAGCATAAGAAGGCTCTCTTGATTCTGAGTTCTTCAAGATATGAACAACTAAAGTGTTCTCTTAAACAATGAAGAACATGAACTTAGAACTTAGGCTCTTTGAAAGTTTAAATATCAAAGGCTAATTTAACATGAATGAACAATTTGACAAAGCTTTGGCCTAATTCGTGTATTCTCATGTGTTGTTTGTTTCTGGACTCAAATAGACTTTATATAGGCATGAGGAAACGTCCTTGAACTAATGCAACCCTTCCCAAAAGGTTTGAGACACAATGGTTCATGAAAAGATGCAACTTTTCGAGCATGTAATCGATTACATTACTTAGGTAATCGATTACACTAAGAAGCCGTTACTGTTTGAATTTCAAATTCAAACATGTAATTGATTACAAGCAAAATGTAATCGATTACTTGCCTATGGGTAATCGATTACCAGAAGGGTGCAATCAATTACACTCAAGTCCAATTTCCAGAAACTTGAACTTTTAAGATCGGCTTGAGATATACTACTTCTTTTAACTTATGAAAACATTAAACTTGATTAGCTTAGTTGTTTTAAAGAGCCTTTATACTCGAGAATCCTTTAGAAGCATAACTCACCTAATCTAAGACTTTTAGGTAGATGTTGAATCATATAGCATTGTTTCCTCTAAGTCTTCTTTCCTTCTTTTTGCCGATGAGTTTGTCGTCATCAAAACCTCAGCCAGGGTCAGGAGCAAGACCTTCTTCACAGTCATGGTCTTCGCGATACAGCTACTAGCATAACGCCCCTTCTGATTGCATTTGTAACAAACCACATCCTCGATCGGTTTCGGAGCTCCCTGAATGCCTAAGTTAAATCAAGAAATTTGTCCGATAAAAGAAAAATTATATCGTTTTGATCTTGTGTTGTTTTATTTATATTTCAGTTTTACTATCCTTGTAAAACCGAAATTAACAAGATAGAGCAAAAAACTGAAACTCCAGATTAGAAGATAGTTTTTTCTTTGTTCAAAATTAGAAGATTGTAATTTTTATTTTGTCAACAAATTGGAAGATGGGTTAAGTGTCCAACCCGTTTCATTTGTTTTGAGTATGCTACTGGGCCCAGAGACCCAATTGAAATATTTCATTTCCACTTTTATTTTACAAACCTAGTTATTATTGGACAGAGAAAAACCCTTTTGTTCCAAATCAAAGTCCAATGGGCCGGCCGAGGAAACACACAACAAAGAACTTCTTGACTAAGATAAAAAATATGATAAAATAAACATTATAACCATTAATTACAAAGCTGCACCCATCTTGTTTTAGCTTATTTCTTGCAGACCTTGCATGTCGTCCTTACCTTGTCTATCTTTTTGCCCTGTGCCTTAATATATGAGGATTTAAGAAAAAAAACTAGCCTTTTATTTATCACTATTAAAAGATAGAATTAAATATATTTTTAGTCATTACTGAAAAAATTTCATAACTTTTTGGTTCACCAAACTTTTTTTTTTAATATTTAAACACATATCAAAGTTGAACACCTATTTTAAGAACTCATATTACTATTATTTTAAATATGACTTTTAATGTTGAATAATATTAAAATGAATTTAATTTATTAAACTCTTCAATTTAAAAAAACACATGCATTTCACCGATTACTAACTAATGATATATAAATGACTAAAAGTACAAATATTCATTAAATAACTCATTTTGTTCTGTACCTCTTTAATTTTGCCTTTTAAAGTATCCCGACCACTATCATGTCGAGACTCTAAAATCACGTGAGTAGAATAAGTTTTATCACGATATCACATGTATTATTTCTCCCAATTTTCTTCGTTTTTATCACCAGTGTCTAAACAATTTAACCTTCTACAACACATTTTCCATTTTTTTCAAGGACATAAATTGTTGCTACAGGTGTAAAAAAATTGGTTACTCTCCAGTTTCCACCTTCTCGGATGTCACGATACTCACGTTGATAGACTCAATTGCATTGCAGTGCATGTGAAGCAAAGAAAACTTGAGTTCTTGCTTCCTTCCTTCCTATTCCAATCTTGAACCCCAAGAAAAGTTCCCTTTTCAAGAAGAAACATTATCAAACAACCCCTCTCTTCACCCATATTCACAACCTTGCCACTGATCGTTTTACCCCACGCACGGACACACCATCTCACACCACAAAAAACGTTTCACCGCCATTTTCACCATTCTCTCTTCTAAGCCACAGATCAACTTCACTTGGTTCTTCTGCAACTGCAATCCACTCCATGAATCTTGGAATCTGCACCGGGATCGCAGCGTCCCGATCTGTGCACCTTCTCCGGCGACAACAAGCAAGAAACAGAGGATGGGTGAGTGTGAGTGTTAGAGTGCGGGCTAGCTCCTCGTCGTACCTGGATATGTGGAAGAAGGCGGTGGAGAGAGACAGAAAGACATCTCTCTTCAACAAAATCGCCGCTTCTGCATCTGTGGATAATGATGATCCTGACAACGTTTTGGAGAAGAAAACCACCGAGTTCCAGAAGCTTCTCCATGTTTCCACCGAAGAGCGCGACAGGATCCAGATGTTGCAGGTCATTGATCGTGCCTCCGCCGCCATTTCCGCTGCCAGGGCCATTCTCAACGAACCTAATACCAATGCCGCCCCTTCCACCCGCTATCAACACGGTACTGCGTTTGCTACTTGTTTTGTTTCCTTCGAATTTCAATAGCAACTGTTTTCTTTCTAGCTTCTTGGGTTTTCAGTTAGTGAATTGAACATTTTTATTAATTAGCTTATTTTTCTCATGAATTTCATTTCCTCAGAAATCGATTAGTTTATTTCCAATCTATAACATATTAACCTGTTTGGATCAACTTATATTTTCTAAAAATCGATTCCTTCCTTAGAAATTACTCACATGAGCTTTTCTTTAAATTTGATTTTGAAATTAGAATCAACATGCTATTCGTTTTTTATTTTTTAAATGGAAAGTGTGTGTGGAAGGAAGATGTTAATTGTTGTTGTGTTGATGTGTTGCTTTGTGTTCATTTTGGGGTAATTTGATAGAATCAGGTTCAGAAACGCAGAGCGGAAGTGTTTTAGTGCCTGAATCAGAAACTCAGAGAAATGGTATCCCAGGCCCGGATTTTTGGTCCTGGACACCCCCACCACTGGATAGTGATGTTCCTTCAGATGATGCCGGTGGGTTGCAGTTAAATACCAAGTCTTCAGTTCATTCAGCCTCACCCAATCCTGTTGTGGAGAAGGAAAGGTCGCCGCAATCGCTCTCCATTCCGTTTGAGAGTTTACTTTCTCAGAGCAAACATAGCGCCCCTACTCTTCCACCCTTTCAGTCATCATTAGAGGCTGAAGCTGCACCTTCAAATCTGGAGTCACCATCCTTGGAAGAGGAGCAGAGTCGTGGTGCATCGTCTTCTAGCCATGCAGCAGAAGCAGTTCGTGCCCTTGGTCAGGCTGACAAATCTTTACCTATTGGAGTGAGTCCAGATGGATCGAGAAGGTGGAAAGAAACAGGTGTTGAGCAAAGACCTGATGGGGTCATTTGCAGATGGACAATGATCAGAGGTGTTAGTGCTGATAAAGCTGTTGAGTGGCAAGAGAAGTTTTGGGAGGCTTCTGATGAGTTTGGCTACAAGGAACTTGGTTCTGAGAAATCTGGACGTGATGCAAATGGAAATGTTTGGCATGAATTTTGGAAAGAATCCATGCATCAAGTAAGCAATATATTTCATACATTCTAATTTACATTTATTAATTGGCTTTCTTATTAAATTGTGTCTTATATCACGCCCTTGTTAGCACATTTATTCTGGAATGTAATTGGGCACCTGATTTTTAAGCTCTTTACAATTAGTTTTAACTCATGTGTTCCTTGTCAACTACAAATGCATTGGCTGTACCTGTGGACTCAGCACTTGTAAATCAGACCTATGATGATATCTTGGACTAAAAAGTACTTGTAATTTAATAAAATTGCGCTGACTATGTGTTTTGCTAGCAGGAAAATGGGCTAATGTATATGGAGAAAACTGCAGACAAGTGGGGAAGTAACGGTCAAGGTAATGAGTGGCAGGAAAAATGGTGGGAACGCTACGATGCCTCTGGTCAAGCAGAGAAATGGGCGCACAAGTGGTGCAGTATTGACCCAAACACACCCCTTGAAGCTGGGCACGCTCATGTTTGGCATGAAAGGTAATAACAGTTTAGGAATGGATTAGAATTTGAGTTGTAATCCACTTTTCATATCCCTCATTCTTCTAAATATTTAGTGATCTTTCAAACTTCAAAGCTTATGCTTGTTTAAGATTCCTTTGATTGTAAGCAGGACCTTGCATAATTTTCAAATGCATTCAGTAAAAAGAGCTATGATTTTGTCCCATCCAATGCTGGTTTGTGTTGGAAATAATTTACAACAAGCATGTTATTCGTGCTATCAAATAAAAAGTATTAGAGACTGCACTATATTAAGATAACAGAGAAATATAGTCATAATATCTGTCTTCTCTTCAAGGTAGGATGTCATCAGAGCACACTTAATAAAATTATACATGTATTATCCAAATATGAGGCTCCATTGCTTTATATGTCTTGGTTTATTCTTGAAGCTTAATTTTCTCGTGTGATATATAGGTGAAAGACTGTAATATGAACAACCTTTATTCCTTGCATGTATTCAATTCTGATCAGTGTTTCTAACTGAACTGCTCTGTATGTCATTTTGAGAATCTCCATTTTGCTCTAAAACCTTCCTTAAGATTTTGATGTATGCAAATGGCTTTCCTGGAAAGAAATTGTGAGGAGTGAATGGACCCAATTTATCTTAATGTCCTAAGTAATAAGTGGCAGCTTGTTAAATTTTTTAATCTTTATGTCTATTTTTATCACTCATGGATTAAGTGTGCTATGCCTATGCCAGGTGGGGTGAAACATATGACGGATATGGAGGCAGCATAAAATACACTGACAAATGGGCTGAGCGCTATAAGGATGGTGGATGGGAGAAATGGGGTGACAAATGGGATGAAAATTTTGATCTAAATGGTCATGGCATCAAGCAGGGTGAGACCTGGTGGGAAGGTAATCATGGAGAGCGCTGGAACCGAACTTGGGGTGAGCAACACAATGGTTCTGGATGGGTTCACAAGTACGGGAAGAGCAGTAGTGGGGAGCACTGGGACACACATGAAGGGCAAGATACATGGTATGAGAGATTCCCTCATTATGGTTTCTTTCACTGCTATGAAAACTCAGTCCAGCTCAGGGAGGTTCCAAAACCATCTGAAATACAGGACTCCTAATCCCATGATAATATTCATATGTCATTGTAATTAACCTGGACATAGTAATAGACTGACTAGTAGGATGATCATATCAAGCTCGTAGAATTGTAATGAGTGAACACTGGATAGTGTGTTGTTCCCTCCTGTCAGCACAACAGCAGCATATACATATATGTACTTTTTTCAATTTTTTGTAGTTTTTTTTTCTGGGGCTAAGCCTTTATTTGAAGTGTTTAAGGCTGTATGGGTGCTAAAGAACGGTATGGAGTTGGTACTTTTTTTTTGGTAGATAAGAAGGGGCTGGAGCCCCTAAACAAAACAGAAAACTATCCCAGAACAGAAGAAGCTACACTGGGGGATGAAACCCCAACTAACTCATCATAGAGCAGCTGATGACACTCAACAGTAGAATGGTCTAGCACATGGATCCTATAATGGAACTGATGGGAGAGACGAGCCAAGAAGTCAGTCACCATGTTAGAGGTTCTTGGGGTGAATTGAAACCTCACTTCAACATCTGTAGGGATGCTTGAAACAATAGATTGGATCATAGCCGTGTAAGGGCTAGAAGAAGGAGGACTAGAGGTAAGTAACTGCACAGCTGAGAGAGAATCACTCTCTATGATGAATTTCTTCCACCTTCTCCCTCCAACCACCAGCCCACCCAAATATGGGCTGCATGAAATATTCAACCCAAATATCAAAAGTGAGTGGGACTAGTCTAACACTTTTTGACAAGCCAATGATGATCCTAGCCCAACCTGCCATGCTAGCCCACTTTGCCCACCCTACTTTTGGAGAGTGCCTCAATCAAATTTTGCATTTGACTTGCTGACCTTCTCATGGGATTGGTGTAATTGTCTTTTGAAAATCAAGGCATGTGCACTGTACTTCTAGAGTATTGACTTGACTCCTTCCATTGAGAATAGTAGAATACATTAACATTCTCCAGAGGCACGTGGCAATTAACACCAGACGTGTTATTTTTTTCCCTTCACAAAGCGCGTTGACAGTGATCTATCAAATTCAATAAGAAATTCATACTACTATTACTATGTGAAAGAAAGGTGCAGTTTATTCAAAATTCTAATCCTCTCTTCTTCTGGGTTTTTTCTCAATCACGCAAGCAAATTAAACCAACCAGCGTGGTCTTTGGGGTGGGTGGTGTTGAACTTACAAAGTGGTAGTATAAACAGAGGACTCTCCCTCCCCAAAGTCCACACCATACCAATTAATGCCTTTTGTCCCCTAAACATCAATCCCTTCCAGCTGTCTACTTATATTATTCAAACCAAGTACTCTATATGTCAAAATATTAAACAAACAACAACACCATTTAAATCTTCATACCCCACCTTATTTCACTAATCTATTTATTTTGGATAGAGATCAAATTCAAGGGGTTGCATTGCAAATTTTGCAATTAATCAGATTCTTTTTCCATAATAATGCCACAGCCTTCACACCAAAACACAGTCATAAGCGTGGTTTGACCCTTATATTAATTAATATCAATTCAAAAAGAAATAATATATCTTGCTACACTTTCCACATTGAACTTCTACATATAGCCCAGCTAAGATTGAGCTATACTCAACAACACATCTCTCTCTTCTCTCTTTCTCTCTCATAGTTCAAAGTTCAAACCGTGTATTGGTTGAGTTTGATTTGAAAACAAGCATACCATGGCAGATGTTCTGAGTCAAGACCAGATTGTTGAGATCAAAGAAGCCTTTGGCTTGTTTGACAAAGATGGAGATGGTGAGCAAAGTTTTCTCCTTTTTGCAGTACTATCTATGTTTTTCACTCTTATATATGTTAAATTTTTAAAATCCTTTGAGGTTGTGAAAATGCTTATCATTCTTCTATTATTAGAATGTCTGGATTAACTCATTTTCTCCAAAATCAATTCTGACATACAGAAGCTACCTACACAAGTTTTTCTCCAGAATTGATTCTAACTTTAGAATGAATTGTAAAAGGATTTTCAAACATAATGCTCATAACTTAGTTTTATAACATGTGGGAATGTTAATGAATCTTTGATACTTGGTAGGGTGCATTACTGTGGAAGAATTAGCCACAGTTATCCGTTCATTGGATCAGAACCCAACAGAAGAGGAGCTCCAAGATATGATAAACGAGGTCGATGCAGATGGCAATGGAACAATAGAATTTGTTGAGTTCTTGAACTTAATGGCCAAGAAAATGAAAGTAATCAAATTCTTCGCTTTAACTCTTCTATTTGTTTCTGAAATACTACTACTACTACTCATCACACACCTTTTAAGTTATGAAGCATTAACATTGCATGTGTTTCCAAATTCCAATGCTCCTCTCATTAATTACAACAGCCAGCTGAGAGAGGCTAATTAAATTCATTTGTGTATTCTCGCTCTATTAGGAAACTGATGCAGAGGATGATCTCAAAGAAGCTTTCAAGGTTTTTGACAAAGATCAAAATGGCTATATTTCTGCTACTGAGGTATGTAACTCTTGTTCCCTTTGTTCATTTTGTGATGTGAGTTTCTTTCTTTGATGGCAATGTCAATTAAAATATTCACACTTTCTAACAATTACCACAAAGGGGGAGCTCAAGATGTCAACTTTTGAATCTCTTCTCATTTTTCTTCCTCTATGATTAATGGTTCATTTACCTTCTAGACCAAGTAATAGAGACGGTTATTTCAACAAATTTCCGTCACTTATTAGATTAGACTTATTATGAATAAAAATAAATATAAATTTGCTTCAATTATAGATTATTATCAATAATATATCATTAAAAAAATTATTGGTTTATCGCGTATGAACTATATATATTTAAATGCTTATAGATTATGCTTTCCGTTTGTAACAAAAAAATGCTTATAAATTACTAATTTAAATCGTGCAAAATTTATTACTCGTGCAGAGTCATGAGTAATAATATTTTTATGCAAGATATATATGCAAGTCTTTTTTATAAAATTAAAGATAAATTATTTTTTAAACATTTTTTTTATAATACAAAGTGGAGTGAAAGAGATACATATAATAAAAATAATGTGAAGTCACACATATTAACTAGCTGTATAACTAATGAAATAGTTATAAATGAAAATCTTTTGATACGGGCCAACGCGGTCTATATGGGTTGGCCCGTCACGAGTTGGGTTGAAAACGGGTTGGGTTAGAGCAACCAGCATCTAAACGAGCCAATAAAATATGAACTCAACCTGGCTCGTGGGCTGACCCGTATTGACAGTAGAATAAATAAAAAATCTAAAAATTGGGGAATTCGATTAAAAAATGTTGAAAAAATGATAAAAATTCATATTAAAAAATTACTAACACATGCATTTTGCCAAATTTACTAATCCAAGATCATAACAATGTTGCATCACACACTTTGTCATTAAATTTTGTCAATAGCTCGTTCTTTTGTTTAAACTCAGCAAGACAGCAACACAAATCCAGAAACTCTTATACAAACTCAATTAGTTCGTTTAAATTCAAGGAATGAAAAATCATTTCAAAACTAGAGATAAATTGTACAAGATACTGGAAAAATCATTTCAAATAGAAGAGATAGAGATGCAAACCAGGGTGAGAGAAGAATTGATAGAACAGTTCTGTTGAACCTTAATATATAATAAGCCTTTAAGTGATATCAAATCATAAAAGCAATCTATCTAAGGTAAAGACTTAAAAGTTAACGTTTTGAACCTTAACTAAAGACTTTAACATCTTGTGCTCTTGTTCATCATGGTCTTCACATTTTTCTTCTTTTGTTAATGTGATTGTCTTCATTAAAACTCAGCCAAGATGAAAGAGAAGCTTTTCTTCACATATATGGGTTAGTGATGTTTTTTAGCCGCTAAAATATTAACAACGACTAAAAGTTATCACTAACCCATATGTGACTTGGATAGTTGGATGTCCAATAAAGTTCATATGTATATATATCAGTGGCCATACTTGTATCTAAACTAATTTTATATATATATATATATGAGAAAATAAGTGCATTAATTTCACATGCCCATCTAGCTAGGACAGTACCTTGTACTGTCTGCAACCAATGGATAACAGCTGTTTGATTTAAAATATGCCTTGGGTTTGACATTTGATTTTCAGTTCTACTCTATCTCCCTTTTATTTATTACTACTTATATTAACTAATATGCACATGATTCGTAGGCATATAATAAAATATTTATGTTCTGTGCAGTTAAGACATGTAATGATAAATCTTGGTGAAAAACTAACTGACGAGGAGGTGGATCAGATGATTCAAGAAGCAGATTTGGATGGAGATGGTCAAGTTAACTATGACGAATTCGTTAAGATGATGATTACGATTGGATGAAACTCACTCACTCTCAAATCAATCAACAGATCATTTATTTTGTTATTCAAATTCTTTAATTTGGCTCCTATAGTAGTCTCATTTCTTTAATTTGCAAGAAATAAAAGTTCTTATTATAGCTTGTTGAACTCTATTTGTATTTTGTAGTCCAAGATTATGTGAATGCACAACGCGTTAGGGTGACATATAGGCCACACCATTTGATTTGTTGAACTCCTTTTTTTGGTACAACGATTTGTTCAACTCCTACTCATAATTATTCTTTTTCTAGTTATGTATTTATTTAGTTTCATAATATTTATTACTTTAATAATTTTAGTTTGCTTCAATTTATAGTCGTGGCATAAAAACTATTAAGAAATATATAATTAATGCTTTCATTTTCATGAAAATTGTTATCTATTTTCCTATTATACATCTTATCTCATATAAATTAATTTGTGTTCATTTAAAATTAATTACTTGTGTTGGATGAAACATAATTAACTATCCATTGGTGTTATACAATGAGAATCAAATTGAACTTTTTAATTAAAATGTCAAATAAAAGGGAAATGGAGGAGTGGGGTATGTTATCTCAAATAAGTGTTGGAAAATAATACTCTCAAAAAAATAAAATAAAAACAATCAAAACACAAGCAATGCAATGTAAAAACTTTAAAATCAGAGGAAAAATCACAGCTATTGTCCGAAGACAACCAGATAATAATATCACGTGAAAACTTTTACTACACATAGATTTATCTAATCTCACCTCAAAATTTTAGTACACTCATACTCTTACTTCAACATCTCAGGCAATGTGAGACTTTTCCAATAGCTTTTTTTTACCTCCCTCCTCATTTATCGTAGTGGGAAATGCGGCCTGAACTTGTTCCACAGTTACAATTGAACTCAACGATCTCCATCATGCTTGTAATGGACACATATTCTACATTCAATGTCCACACCGACAACCATAGTTCTCATTGTCTACACTGGCGAAGAAAACTATCATACTCCACCATAAAGAGCACATTTCAATTGGAACTAAACCATCCGAAGAATTTTCACATGTAGAAACCTCATGAAAAGCCAATCTCCATCATATTGGCTTTCTCCGCACAATCTCACCACACATCTTGCATCAATATCAACCATTGTTGATGTGCAATTCTGAATCCTCTAGTAATAACTTGTCAATTTCCATGGTAGCGCAGAAATACCATAAGCATACACTTTCATCTACTAGAGAAAATCATCCTCTCCCGTAATGAGGGAGACATTGCTAGCACTTACCTCAAAGTCTTTTCCTGACATTGCTCCACCTGAACAATTTTTCTTTACATGCTCAAACTTTTCACAATTATAGAATGTCATATTCTTTCCATAGATCTTCTTCCCATAAGGCTCATTCCTAGTTACCAACACCGAGCTTGAAGTATTTTTCTCACTTTTCATTCATTTTTCTTCAAAAATAATTTTAATGCACTATAACAAGAATGCTAATTCAGTTAGTTAGTAGGTTATGATTCAGTTTTAGTCTATTAGGAAATTAGTTATAATTCAGTTTAGAAGTTAGCTTAGTCAGCTTTATTTTCAGCCTCTATATACGGCTTTGTATACCAATATTGTATGAATGAAGAATTCACAATGTAGCTTTTACATTTCCAATATGGTATCAGAGCAATTTTGCTCCGCTGCTGCTCTGATTAATTTTCCTTCTTCGATTTCTCTTCTATGCCTAGTTTCTACTCCTCTGTTTTTCCTTGTTCATCCAATATTTTCTCTGCTTGATCTTTTGCTCCTCGATCATGGAGGTGTTTCCATGCCATGATTTAAGAGGTGAATTGATTGTTTTGGTTCTTCTTGGTGATGGATGCTGGAAGCCATTTTCTTCTTCCAGATTGAAGTTACGTTTTTCTTCCTGGTGATTTCTGGTTTCAGAATCGTTCACAGATTCGGTTTCTTGGTTTGAGGATTCGTTACTACTGGTTGTAATTGATTACTGTTTGGTTCAAGAGTTGGTTCTGCTCTTGCTTTCGGTTTTCAGCATTGTAGTTTCAGTCTTCTGCTTCTGATTTCAGAGCTTCAGATTTGAGTTTCTGGCTTTGATTACTTCATATTTTCGCTTGATTGGTCAGTTGGCGATCCTTCTATGTTCGTCGCTGCCGTTGTTTTTGTTCACACCGCTGCCTATGTACGTGTGATTTCGATCTTTCTTATAGCTTCATCGATCTTCCTATGTTCGTTATTGAAGTTGTGTTTTCATACCACTGCCTATCTATGTGGTAATTTATGTTGAATTCTTGCACCAATGCCTATGTATTTGGTGTTTTTCATTATCTCTTGTTTTTCTGTTTTTGGTTCTGGAAGTTGCACACAAGGTGTTTGTGCAATTGACTCAGAGAAAGTTGGTGATGCTACTCTTGTTTTAGTAGCCGGTCTCCTCTAGTTACTGATGCTCCTCTCTGCCTCGTCTGACTGCCTCGTCTGACATTCGTCTAGCTGCCTTGTCTGCCACTCGTCTGCTGCCTCGTTTGGTACTCATCTGGCATTCGTCTAGCTGCCTCGTCTGCCACTCGTCTACTGCCTCGTTTGGTATTCGTCTTGCTGCCTTGTTTGGACGCTCGTGCAAGCCTCGTGTGGTACTCTTGTTTGGCATCGTCTGGTACTTTGTTCAGCCTCATCTACCAGTCTGCATTCAGCATCGTCTGGTACTTTGTTCAGCATCGTCTGGTACTTTGTTCAGCATCGTCTGCCTCGATTATTGCTCTCGTCTGGTGTTGTTCAAGCTACTTGGTTATGGATTTTTCCATCTTTTATTGTCCGAGCTTGGAGTGTATGGCCTATGTTCCAGCTTTCTCTTGAAGGGGGGTGTCATCGATACCTTCGGATAAGTTAGATTCTAGTCTTTGAGACTGGGGTTTAGCTTCACTGTTCGGCTTCACTGTGTTGTTTCTAAGCTGGTCGTGTTATTGTATAACACTTCTAGCTTGTGGGGGCGTAACAAGAATGCTAATTCAGTTAGTTAGTAGGTTATGATTCAGTTTTAGTCTGTTAGGAAATTAGTTATAATTCAGTTTAGAAGTTAGCTTTATTTTCAGCCTCTATATAAGGCTTTGTATACCAATATTGTATGAATGAAAAATTCACAATGTAGCTTTTACATTTACAATACACTACTACGTAATTTCCTTTTTACCTCGCCCCTGTTACCCCAGTTCCGTGTCGGACCGAGGTAAAATGGTGCCCGGAGCTCAGTTACCACGGTTCCTTGTGGAACCGAGGTAACTGATTTTCTCTTTTACCCTGGTTTCGTCAAAACCGTGGTAACTGGGATAGTTTTAATATGTTTTTACTTAAAAAAGACTACTACCACGGTTGAAAGGAGAATCGGGGTAATAGAGTTTATTATTTTATTATCTGACATTATCTATTGCCCTGGTTGTCAGTCGAACCGTGATAATATGTATTATTTTATTAAAAATATGGTCATTTGCCTCTTATTATAGCAAGAAAACTCTTCTCTCGAGAAAAACCCTTTGTCTTCTCGCTTCTCTGTCTCGACTCCGTCGATCTTCAATGTCGTCATTTCCACTCGACATTCCTCTCTTCCGCACCCCATTACCTCCATTCCTTTCCGCCTATCACAACTCCTCATCATCGGCGCTCGTTCTCTCTGCATTCACTCCGTAACTGCTTTGCTCGTTGCGGCTACTCCTTCTCTTGCTCGCAGCCTCCCTCTTTGTGTGCTCACTAAACTCGTTCCTTCGGCTACTCAGCTCATTTATCTTGCTTCCACACCTCACCTGTGAGTCCTCTTGACCTGCTTCTACTTCTAGGGTTATCTTTCTTTTGAAGATTTATGTTGTTGTTCAGTACCTTTGCTTGGCGTTTTAATTTTTTGTGGAATTTAAGGAGTTTATCTGTTCGATAATTACTAGTTCTTATGCCTTTGCTATTGTTGTTCAGTACATTGTGTTGAATGTTGAAGATTTTTGTTGTTGTTTAGTACTTCAGTGGAATTTAATCCCGGCTAGAATAGAGACCTTCACCTATGAATTTTAGTAGGATATGTACTAGACTTTGAGGATGTGGTAATTGCGTGTAGACATTAACATATGTTTATCCAGGTACGTATATATGGATCGTAAATGGATGTTTGCTAATTGCTTATTCGATGAATATGAGGCCGGGGTGAAAGACTTCGTTTCCTTCGTGGATCAATGCTCAAAGAACCCCAATAGCATGTTATGCCCCTGTTTAAATTGCTGTCATGGTCTTAGAGTTAACCCACTTGAATTGGAAGACCATCTAATCTGCAATGGAATTGATAAGAACTATACGCGTTGGACAAATCATGGTGAGTCCATTGATAGCCAAATCGCAAGTGCACGGTTGATTATCGTGTAATAAAAAGATCGAACCCAAGGGATAGGTGCCTTCTTATTAAATTATTTAGTACTTGAGCAGAAAATAAAAAGATGTATGTTGTTGATGGTTTGATTGTGATAAAAGAAGATATAGCAATAAAATATAAAGAGAAAAAGATGATGAAGAATAAGCTCTTGGGTTGAATTACATAGTCTATAAAATATGCTAGCAAGTTCCTACTTAATTTCTGAACTTTAAGTCCAAGTTCATGATGCTATAGCCTAGTATATCTACAAGTTAATTCCTTACACATTGTAGAACTTTCTTTCTAATTACTAAATTCAATTCCTTGCAACTTAGTTAACCAGAGAAGAAGATGAAGATGAAATTCAGGCCAACATAAAGCTACGTCTATCCTAATTCCTTAGTGATATATACTTATAGCCTTTTTTAAATCCTAGGTCCCTTACTACTTACCAATTTCCATTCGTATAAGTAATAAGCAAAAACGCTTGTGATCATCAAGATAAAATTAAGAACAAGGAAATAAAACAAGAACTGGAAATATTATTCAGAAAGGTAGAAACAAACTAAAAAATAAATTGTAAACTACTACAACCTAAGAAACTTAAAAAGAATTAGCCAAGTATGGCTAAAAGAGTCATCGAATTACCCTGGATAGGAGCTCAAGTATGGCTTCCCACAATTCCTTGGAACAATGATCTTTAAGGAGGAAAGAAGAACACTTGTTGTATTCTGAATAGGTGTGTAAATGTGTGATTTTTACAAAGGATGAGCACTCCTATTTATAGCAAAAATTTGCCTTTCAATGGTGGAGGAGTTGATGGCCATTATGACCTTCATTGGCCACCAATTAATGGCCTTCATTGGCCACCAATTAACTTTTGAAAACTCCTTCCCACTACCATCAATTCTCCACTCATCCTTTAATCCTTATTTTCCATGTGCTTAAATCAAAGAGTGTTGCTTCATATTCTTGATTTCCACTTTAAGTCCTCTCTTTGCTAGCACTTCAATTTCAATCCTTCAAGTCCTTGAAACTTACTTTTCATCCTCCACTCTTGAACTTTTACACTTTAATCCTTCCTTTCCTGAAACTTTACAATTTGGTCCCTGGACAAAAATGATAACTATACCGCTTTCCTAAAAATATAAAAATAACTATAAAAATTCCTAAAAATATAAAATAAAGTTTAAAAACCAAATAAAAGCTAATCTATATGCAAAATGAAAAATAAATATAAAATCTACATAAAAATAATAAAAATCCTATATTAGACTAAAAAATAATAAAATAAAAAGACTAAAAAGACCCTAAAAACATCATATAAAATCCGGTCATCATCCATATTTGATTCTAGCGATGCAACGGATACTCTGGGATGCCCCCTCAGTTGATATGGAGAAAGATGAATGTGAGGGTGACTGTGTTGACGAAATAGCGGAGGCGGTGGAAGATGATCTTCGTGATTGTCCTGAAATGTTCGACAGGTTGAAAACTGATGCGAAAACGCCTCTTTATGAAGGATACTCTAAATTCACAAGATTGTCTGCGGTCTTAAAGTTTTACAACCTGAAAGCTGGCAATGGATAGACAGATAAGAGCTTCACCGACCTACTTTCTCTCTTAAAAGATATGCTTCCGGAGGAGAAAGTTCTTCCCTGCCGAACATATGAGGCTAAACAAATGCTTTCATCTATTGGAATGAGATATGAGAGGATTTATGCATGTCCTAGTGATTGTATTTTATTTCGTAATGAATATGCATCTCTAGATACATGTCCTAAATGTAAAGCTCCACGATATAAGAAGGAAAAATCTGGTCCCTTAAAGGTGTTATGGTATTTCCCCATAATACCCAGATTTAGGCGCATGTAATGCTGAAATTGCAAAACACCTGACATGGCATAAAGCTAGAGGGGAAGGTGATGGAATGCTTCAACACTCGGAAAACTTTCCCTAATGGAAAAAAATTGATGTGGACTACCCCCAATTTGGAAAAGAGGAAAGAAACCTACGCCTTGCATTGTCTACTGATGGAATAAATCCACATAGCCTTCAAAGTAGCACCCATAGTACATGGCCGATGATACTAGTGATCTACAACCTACCTCCTTCGCTTTGTATGAAGCATAAATATATGATGTTATCTATGTTAATTTCTGGGCCTCAGCAACCGGGAAATGATATAGACATATACTTGGCCCCTCTAATTGAAGATCTGAAGAAATTATGGGATGTAGGTGTAGAGGTGTATGATGGGTCAAAGGAAGAAACTTTCAGGCTGAGGGCAATGTTGTATGGTGCGATCAATGATTTTCCGGCATATGACAATTTGTCGGGATATAGTGTAAAAGGAAAGCTTGCATGCCCTGTATGTGAAGATAGTACAGCTTCAATGCGATTAGAACATTGTAAAAAGACTGTTTTCCTACAACATCATAGGTTCTTGCATACAAGACACCGTTATCGGGGCTGGTCAAAAGCTTTCAATGGAAATATAGAAGAATTAGAGCTCCCAAGCCATTGAAGGGTGCTAATCTGTTTGCCAAGGTGAAGAACTTGAGGTGTACATTCGGCAAGACTTTCAAAAAACAAGTTCCTAAAAGTGGTTGGAAGAAAAGGTCAATTTTCTTTGAGTTGCCATATTGGGAGTCACTCTATGTGAGACATTTTATTGATGTGATGCATGTTGAGAAGAATGTTTTCGAAAGTGGTTTTGGTACTTTGCTAGATGTGCCAGGAAAGTCTAAAGATAGCATCAATTCAAGGCTTGATTTTGTTAGCATGGGCATAAGAAAAGAATTAAGACCAGTGAAGAAGGGAAAACGTACGTATCTCCCTCCAGCAGCCTATACTCTGAGCAGGAAAGAGAAAGTTGCTTTGTGAAAGTTTCTCAGTGGTGTTAAGGTTCCACATGGGTACTCTTCAAATATTAAGAGTCTAGTATCAATGAAAGACCTTAAGTTAAAGGGTTTGAAGACTCTTGATTGTCATATTCTTATGGAGAACTTGCTACCGATGGCTATACGCTCCATTTTTCCCAAAAAAATGCGAGGTACCTTAACAAGATTGTGTCTGTTCTTCAAGGCTATTTGCAGCAAAGTGATTAACCCTTCTAAGCTGACAGCATTGCAGACAGAAATTGCTACAACTTTGTGTGAGCTTGAGATGTACTTTCCACCTTCATTCTTTGATATAATGGTTCATCTAACCATTCACTTGGTTAGAGAGATACAAATGTGCGGGCCAACTTATATGAGATGGATGTACCCTTTTGAACGTTACATGAAGATTTTAAAAGGTTATGTAAAAAACCGAAGCAGGCCAGAGGGGTGTATGGTTGAACGGTACTTAGTAGAAGAAGCTATTGAATTTTGTACCGAATACCTGTCCAATGTGGATTCCATTGGGCTTCCAAAGTCTCGTCACTCAGGAAGAATAGAAGGGGAAGGGCTGTTTAAATGTGAGATAGTCACCATTCCGACCAAAGAATGGCAACAAGCACACTTATTTGTTTTGGATAATGCGGATGAGGTTGGGCCATATATCGACATCCACAAGGATGAGATTAAGAGGTTGAACCCCAATAGGTCTGAAAATTGGTTAGCAAAGGAGCACAACAAGACTTTTATCTCATGGCTAAAGGATCAAGTTTATCAGGAGTGGATAGAAGATCCTACCTCTGTTTCAGATAGATTGAAATGGTTGTCGAAGGGTCCGAGTATACATGCCTTTTCTTACAACAACTATGTAATTAATGGTTATACATTTTATACGCAAGCCCAAGATGAACGGTGTAAGACACTTTCTTTTTATTAATATAAGGATTTTATTAATATATGTGTGTGAAAATATATTGGATATATGTTGATTAAGTGTGACATATTTTTATGTTAAATGTTGGTTTTCGTCCGATGAGTTATGTTGTATTCGTCTGACAAATCTCGTTTGTGCTCATCCGACGAATGATGTTGTGTTCGTCCGGTACGTTCACCGGAGAGTTCGTTTGGTGAATTACTTTAGGTACTCGTTTGACGAGACACTTTTTGTTCTCCTTTGACTTGATTAGTTGGTGTTCGTTTGATGTGACCGTGTAGTAAGTCGGTTGGTACTCGTTTGATTAGTTAGCCATTTTTGTTGACTTTAAGAGATAAGTATCAGATGTCTTGGAAATGGTAAACTTCCGTTTTTGTTGACTTTGGACATATGTCAGGATCATTAATGAGCATTAATGACCCACCACTTTTCATTAAATGTTTACCTTGAGAGTTGGTTTTCCTCGTACTATAAATACCAAGTTCCTAGTTTCATTTCAGTTCTTAGATTCTTTGAATCCTTATCACTTTCCTCACTTCGAAGAAATCTCTCTTAAACATCTTTCTAAAGTTCTTGTTCTAGTTCGTTTTTCTTCCAGATTCAATCTTTCAAGTTGTGTTCGAACCAAAGAAGGTTGGTTCTTCTTACTCTGTTTTACCCCGTTTCTCGTTATAAATGGAGTTTCAGTGATTATGATTCCAGTTTGTTTTGGGATTATTCCTTGTCGTTGGAATAATTGTTTTAAAACATGTTATCATGTTTTTGGTAGGTTGAAGACTCAAGTGTATGCAACCTACGAGAAGGTTAGGGTAACTCATATGTTAGCTTATCTTAGTATCTGTAGTGATATCTGTTTTAATTACTTTGGTAACATGAATATTGTGAACGAATACTGAAATGTTTCCAGAATGAATTGTATTATGTAACTTATTGGGGTTAAGGGAACGAGTGAAGCGTATTTGTTCATGAAGAACTGTGATTGGCCATCATGATGAATTTTTGGTTTGATGTGGTGGACTATTATGTGCCATGGAATCATCCGAGGGTGGTGTGGAAGAGTCTCGTCCTCGTAATCATCCTGTCCAAAATAAGGCAAAACATTGAGCTACGAATATATATATTTGGTTATTGGAAATCACCAAGTGTGTGATTATGAATTGACTTATGAATGTTGTGAGACCAACTGTGTTATTGTCAGTATGATTGGTGATATCGTCTGCCAAATTATTACGATTATTGATTTTACTTATATTGGAGTTAACCCTTTTCTTGTTTGTATTTCTTTATTTTGGCGTATATCGCCAGACGATCACTAGTAGGTAGTCGTCCGCTGTTGATCAGGAGGAAAACAAGGTCTGCTTCTGGAGACGGACGAGGAGGATTTTAGAAGCTTAAAGACTGGAGCTTTTACTTATTTTGTGTTTCAATGAATTGTACTTTTTTTTGTAAAAGAAAAGCACATGTTGTGCAAGATAATACTTTCATTACATCTTATTTTCCTTGCAATTACGAAATATATTATATGGGCTACACTATCTATGAATATTATGAGTAACAAACGTTTTGAAAATATAAGATGTTTTGAAAGGTTTAAATTTAATGTTATTTCCGCATGGTTACTATGTGATACTCGACGTCAAAAATCGAGTTGTTACAAACGGAGTACAATGCAAAACAGTGGAGCGACTCTTGTTGCTAGAGCTATGCATGTCTCTAGCGCCAAAGATAGAAACCCAATATATGCAGACATGTCATACTTTGGGGTAATTCAACACATATGGGAGCTGGATTACACAACATTCCAGGTTCCTGTGTTTGGTTGTAAGTGGGTAGACATTAACTCTGGAGTTCAGATTGATGACTTAAGGTTCATTCAGGTTGATTTTAATAGGGTGGGGTCCAAGGATGATTCGTTTATTTTGGCATCCCAAGCAGAGCAAATATTTTTTGTCCCTGATCCTGTTGACAATAAAAGGTCCATTGTTCTTTTAACAAATAATGCGCATATCAACAACGATGATGGACAAGACCTTCATACCGCAAATGCTAGCTATTGAAGATGACCCATTCCTCGAGATACAACAACCATTCAACCTTGATTCAGATGAAGATGATTGTTTGTACGTCTGAGATGATCATGAAGAAGGAATTTGGATGAATATGGCATTCCATGAAAAAACGTATGCGCCTTTTGAACCAGAAGAGGAAAAGGACTAGTAAAACAAGTTAAAAAAGCATGCATTTTTTTTATAATGTTGTATGTGTAAGATATATTTCATATGTATGTAACATAAATGTGGGGTCTGTACATAATTTGTACATATTTGATTTGTTGTACATATTATATATATTGCTTGCATATTATGTTGTTAGGGTTGTTTCCACTGCATTGCAGATCCTGGTTATATTTTGTTTACTGTTGGAATTGCATGTCTGATCTCTGATTGTACATTGCACCAAAGAAAAAAGAAAATTGTTACCGCGGTTCATAGATATTAAAAAAAAAACTAAATTAATACCACAGTTCGAAAATAAACCGCGGTAACAAAGTGAGATGTTACCCCGGTTTCAGTTTGAACCGAGGTAACAGAGGCATGATATTACCGCGGTTCCGTGTAAAATCGGGTATTTTTGAGGTACAATGTTACCACGGTTCCGCCTTCAACCGTGGTGACTTATCTATTACCTCTCAGCCTGTTACCGCGGTTCGACCGAGGTAATATGCTTCCCGGAACCGTGGTAACATGACAAATCTGTAGTAGTGATGGCAACTTCTTCAATACTTAAAGTTTTGTTCCCGTACATCAAAGAAGATTTGATATGCACAATAGAAGACGGAATGGACAATATGAGTCATAACACTTTAATTTCTCTTTAGATCCCCAAAAGTGGTCTCAGAGCCAATGGTTGGTGCGATCCGCTGACAGCTCCTTGTATCGAAATTCTTCCTGACAACATGGTGGTCATACTTTCGCTAAGGGGGGCATGATTATGTGGTGGAGTCTCCCAGTTGAGAGGGAGAACTTTGAGAGATGTGAAAATAATATAAGAGATGTGACCCATAAACTCAATGCATTAAGGTTTTGGATAAAGATGTGATATCCAAATCTCTAAATTTCTTGGTGGTCTTCAATGTTACTATTAGTCCATGTGTGCAGATTCTCCTACTTTCTTTCTCTCTCCCGTCTTCCCAACAGTATTCTCTATTATTATTGAAGTTTACATTGTGCTTCTAAGTAACTGTTAGTTAGTTGATATGCATTATTCTGAAAGAAATTATTAACCTGCACCACCAAAAGGATTTCTCAATTTCAACCTGGTTTTATCATCAGAAGCCAAGATGGTAGTTTTTCCTTGCACATCTGTGCCATTGGCAATACAAATTACTACATTCCCATCTTGTTTACCTTCCTGGGGAGGCCTATCTTCAGGTTCACTTATATTCTCATCATAATCCAACCATGCAGCTATTCCCTGATCATCTTTGCCTTCAGCTCCTTAATGGTTTTGATAATCTACATCAAAATCCTCTTCATGAGTATCTCCTTTGGATAAATCACTTTGAAGTGAACTTCTTGCACAGTCAGAAGCTATTGCTGTAGTTTTCTCATCATCATCTTCAGATTCAGCAGTTGGATGCATTTGATTTTTCATCTTCACGTCACTTTTATCAGCATCTCCTTCCAATGAAACATCATCAAGCATGATTTCTGATTTCTCTTTCACATCATTGGCTTCAGTTGTTGGAGTCATTTAATTTCCTCTTTCACATCATCTGCATCACTCTCAAGGTCATATGTTGTATAATCAGAAGCCATTTCTATGGCTTTCACCTGAACATCTTCAGCTTCAGCGGTTGAGAGTATATGACGTTGCATATTGACATCACTTGCATGTGTATCTTCTTCCAAAGGATCGGTTTCAAGTATGCTTGTTGTGTTGTTTTCTCCTCAACATCTTCGGCTTCAGCTGTTGGAATCGTTTGGACTTTCCCTATTGCATCATCTCCAAGATCATCCTCTTGCATTGTATCTTTTTCAAGTTCAGTTCTTATTTCCATGACATCATTGGCTATGGATGTTGGTACATTCTGATTTTCTTCCTTGACACTGTCTGCCCCAACATTCTGTGATGTCCCATTTGCAAGTTCACCAGCATCCTCGGAGAGATTCTTCTTCTCGGCTTCACTAATGTTATCTTCCTCTACAAAATGGCAAATGAAACTTAACAAATAGAAAGGAAAAATAAAACTCTACCTCACCAAATTTTGTTTAACATTCCAATAACAGAACCAGTACCTTTGATAGCAGATGTGATTTTATTACCCATTTCGTTTCCCATGCTCAACTTGCCAAATCCTGCCATGCAAAGAGATTATGACACAATTCCCACACAACTGGTTTGATTTTAATAGAGCAAGATATATTAAAGGAAAGGACTCCAAGTTCAAAATAAGGAAGAACAAGAATTCTAGTTCATACCATGACAGTGATGATGATATTCACATGCTCCCTGGCTTTAAACACTTGAAGGACAGGTTGATATCAGTGACATTTCCAGAGTGTTTATACTAATTGAAACAGCCGCTAACATGGGGTTGCTTACTGCATAATCCTCATTTTGGGTCATCTCTATGCCTAATAAACATATCCTAAAAGAAAACATTGGAGTGGCAATAGATCCTTGCTCTTTTCATTTTCAACATGTTGAAATAGAAGGAATAGAGAAATAGAGACTTAGGGAATTGTTGTGTTTTTATTTCTTGTAGGCAAAGCCTTAATTTATATTACAATTGAGAGCTCAGTAAAAAAGGAAATAAAATATTACAAATAATACTGTGATATTCTCTCCCTAATTATACTCTGATCTCCTCCTTATTTATTCTTGATTCTCTTTTGACCAAATCTGTCTTGATGCTCTCCTTAAATATGTTGATATTCTGACACTCCCCCTCAAGTTGAATAGTGGGATCTCCAATACTCAACTTGTGTAGAATTGTTTCTAGAGTTCTTCCTGTTACAGCTTTGGTGAGAATATCAGCAAGCTGATCTTCAGATCTCACAAAGGGTAACTCAACAGAACCATCTTCAATCTTCTCTTTTATGAAATGCCTATCCACTTCAACATGTTTAGTCCTGTCGTGTTGAACTGGATTTTCAGAGATACTGATTGCTGCCTTATTGTCACACCTGAGCTGGGTAGGGAGATTTACTGGAAAACCAATTTCACTCATCAGTTTCCTTAGCCAGAGAACTTCAGTTATCTCTTTTACAATACCTCTGAATTCTGCTTCTGCACTAGACAGTGCCACTACCTTCTGTTTCTTGCTTCTCCAGGTAACCAGATTTCCTCCGATTAGAGTGAAGTATCCCGCTGTGGATCGCCTATCATTTGGATTACCAGCCCAATCTGCATCAGTATATGCCTCAATATCCAAATGCCCATTTCTTCTGAAAATGATCCCTCTTCCTGGAGTGCCTTTGAGATATCTGACAATCCTCATAGCTGCTTCCATATGCTCTACCTGTGGATGATGCATAAACTGACTCACCACGCCAACAGCGTATGCGATGTCTGGTCTGGTGTGGGCTAGATAGATTAGCTTTCCTACTAACCTCTGATACTTTTCTCGATCAGCTGGCTCAGAATCTTCAACAATCTTGAGTTTGTGATTTACCATTATTGGAGAATCACTTGGTTTACAATCTACCATACCAGTTTCAGCTAATAGATCCAGTATATATTTCCGTTGAGAGATATAAATCCCTTCTCTGGATCGGAGGACTTCGATGCCCAAGAAGTATTTCAGCCCCCCAAGGTCTTTCATTTCGAATTCTGTAAAGAGATTCTTCCTGAGCTGAGAGATCTCTTCTTCATCACTACCTGTTATGATCATGTCATCCACATATATAATGAGGCATGTGACTTGATCACCTCTTCTTTTAAAGAAAAGCGTATGATCCGCATTGCTCTGTCTATAACCATATTTCTTCATTGCCATAGTAAACCTCCCAAACCAAGCACGGGGAGATTTTTTGAGCCCATACAAGGCCTTCTTCAACCTGCATACTTCTTTTTCTTGGAAGTTGCTTGAGAATCCAGGTGGGGCTTCCATATACACTTCTTCGTTTAGATCTCCATGTAAGAAGGCATTTTTTACATCAAACTGATGAAGAGGCCAGTCCTTATTTGCTGCTATTGAGAACAACACCCTGATGGTGTCAATTTTTGCAACTGGGGAGAAGGTTTCTGAGTAATCTATCCCATAAGTCTGTGTGTAGCCTTTGGAAACTAACCTTGCTTTGTATCGCTCAATGCTCCCATCAGCTTTATACTTGATGGTGAAGATCCATCTACACCCAACTGGTCTCTTTCCTGTTGGTAGTACACATTTCTCCCATGTACCATTTTTTTCAAGGGCTTCCATCTCTGTATTCATTGCTTTTCGCCACTCTGTTTTCTTGCTTGCTTCTTGGGCTGTTTTTGGAATATTTTCTGAGAGAAGAGTAGCTGAGAACGCTTGAGCAATTTCAACAATTCTCCCCCTGGCTAGGTTTACTGGGTACCTTGAAGCACGGGAAACATGTTCAGGAGAATATCGATTCGGAGGAACACCTCTGTTTCTCCGAGGAGGAAGGGCACTCACTTCTGGCTCTGGTTCTTCTGGCTCTATGCTGTCATCATGGGCAGTGACATTATTCAAATCAAGTGACATATCATTAGAGTTAGGCTCATTTACCTCATGCTGGACATCTTCCGAAGTCGGATCATTGGTTGTGTGTGTTGGTTCGTCAGATCTGACTACGTTGATAGAAATAGGTTCAGTGGCTCCATCTACCTGCTCTGTTGGGACAGTATCAGAACAACTCAAATCATTTAACCAACTTAGTGATTCACTAACAGTCTCCCCCTGAGCACGAAGTTGGTGATAGAAAAATTCAGATTCTAAGAAGTCACAATCCATAGTAACATGAATGCGATGAGTGAAAGGATTATAGCACCGATACCCCTTTTGATGCATGGCATAGCCCACAAAGACACATTTTTCAGCACAAGGATCAAGTTTGGTTCTGTCACTTTTGGGAACATGAACAAACACAGAGCACCCAAAGACGCGGGGAGGTAAAGTGAGGAGTGAAGGAATAGTGGTTTGGGTAGCTAAGGCTTGTAAAGGAGTTTTGTGATTTAGGATTTGGGTAGGGAGACGGTTGATGAGATATGCTGATGTGGCAAGGGCTTCGGGCCAAAAAGAGGACGGAGCGTGGGAATCAAGGAGGAGGGCACGAGTCATTTCTAGTAAAATTCGATTCTTGCGTTCAGCAACACCGTTTTGCTGAGGTGTGTTAGGGCAAGAGGTTTGATGGATGAGGCCATGTTCCTGAAAGAAGGCTTGCATAGAGTGGTTCACAAATTCTCTACCATTATCAGAGCGAAGAATTTGAATTTTCTTTTGGAATTGAGTTTGGATCATCTTATAAAACATAACAAATTTATCGGGAACCTCAGATTTGTGTTTCATAAAGTATAGCCAAGTCATGCGAGAATAGTCATCCACAAATAATACAAAGTATTGAAATCTACTTTTATTAGAATTCGGAGCTGGGCCCCAGACATCAGAATGAATGAGAGAAAAAACAGACTCAACACGAGTATTATTTTGGGAAAAAGAAGTTCTATGACTTTTAGCTCGAATGCATGTTTCACACTTAAGAGAAGTGGATTTATTTGGAAAAAGGCTAGGAAATAAAAACCTAAGATATCCAAAAGAGGGATGACCAAGGCGGCGATGCCATAACCAAAGTTGTCTATCAACCGTCCCGTGAGCAAGCATGGCATGACCCGGGCGAACCACTTCATCAACGTAGTACAGACCCCCTCGCTCAGTACCACGCCCAATGATCTCCTTCGTAAGAATGTCCTGCAAAAGGCAAAAAGTAGGATACATGAGAACCACACAGTGAAGATCTTTGGTCACTTGACTGATAGACAATAATTTGGAGGACAAAGTTGGAACATATAGACAGTTATGTAATTTCATCTTGTCAGAAAAAACAATAGAGCCTCCTCCCTTCACATGGATAAGTTCTCCACTAGCTGTCTCAATATGGGTCTTAGATGGAGGAGACAAATTTAAAAAATCCTTTTGATCATATGTCATAGTATCTGTGGCCCCACAATCAAATATCCATGCTGCTGATTTTTCAGAATTACCCTGGGCAGCTGATTGGGTAATATATGCTTTAGATTTTTTTTCTGTGTTATTTAAAATAGGATGCAGCCCATTTTCTTGTGGCCCAGAAAAACAAAAAACAGAGGCAGCATTATGAGAAGGACAAAAAAGAGGTTGGAGAGATATTGGGCTTGGGTCATGAACCCCAAACCCATTACCTTGAAACCCTAATTCATGTGAGGCTCTTCCCTCACTCTCGCTGGACACAGCGCCGTTTCTGCCTGGTTCGCGATTCTCCTCGGTTTGCTCGCGAGTGGTGTGGCTGGCGGCAGCGGTGCTGGCGGACGGCCCTCTGTCGCCGCCGGCCCTGCTGCTGGTCCACCGTTCCTCTCTCGGTCGCAGGTCTGGGCCATGTTCATGGTGGCTGGCCGTGGTTTCGTGGTGGCTGGTCATGGCGGCGGCGGCCTTTCCGGTCTTGGTGCCCGTTTTTTCCTTCTCCCACCATTCTGGGTAACCCACAAGTCTGAAACACGTTTCTTTGGTATGTTTCTTCATCCCACAATGAGTGCATGTGAGATGCGATTTGTCCTCTTTATCTCGTGACCGGTTTTTGGTTCTGTTTCCCGCATTGCCTGTATCACGAGTGCCACGATCTCCCGCTGTTCTGGCCACCAAACCTGCTCCGATCCCCGATGATGTATCGATTTCAGAGGTTGCCGCTTTCAATATTTGAAGCCTGGCGACCTCTCGCCTCACCGTGGCGAAAGCTGTTTCAACTGAGGGGAGAGGTTCACGTTTCAGAATGTCTCGTTTGATTGGTTCGTACCTGTCATCAATGGCTGCGAGAAGTTGGTATAATCTCTGTTCCTGTAATTTATTGTTATAAATTTGAATATCTGTAGAACAGGTCATTGGGTTGGGTTCTCGCCGATCAATGGCAATCCAGAGACTTTGCAACTTGTTCCAGCAATTTTCCAAGGTATCAGTACCTTGCCGTAATGAATTCGCCCTTCGGTGAAGGTCAAAAACCTGCAAAGAATCAATTCCTGCACCATATGTTAGAGCTAATCCATCCCACAAATTTTTTGCGGTTGGATATTGAGAAACATTATTCACCAAGTGTGATTCAATATTTTGAATCAACCAGGTAAACACACACTGATCATCTTGCTCCCAGCGTGCGTATGCTTGATCTGTTCTTTGTGGTGCTGTAGGTTCTCCGGTGAGATGGGCGCTTCGCCCTCGGCCACCGATAGCTTTCTTCATCAATGTTGCCCATAGTGGATAATTGTCTCCACTCAGTTTGATCCCGAGAGATAAATTCTCGGAGTGGGTTGTTGTGGTCTGGGCTCCAAGACTCTTCTGTAGAAGAACCGCAATCTGGCGTGTTAATTCATCAGTAATACTGGGAGTAATACTGGGTTTTTTAGTTTGATTCTGGTCAGAGTCATTATCAACATCTGACATGGTTTTGGTTTTGGGTTTTTTTAGGCTGTGGTTGTTTTATGGCTAGAAAGAGAAGAAGAAGAAAGTGATGGAGCTGTTCTTAATTCCCAGAATCAAGAAACCTGCTCTTGATACCATGTTGAAATAGAAGGAATAGAGAAATAGAGACTTAGGGAATTGTTGTGTTTTTATTTCTTGTAGGCAAAGCCTTAATTTATATTACAATTGAGAGCTCAGTAAAAAAGGAAATAAAATATTACAAATAATACTGTGATATTCTCTCCCTAATTATACTCTGATCTCCTCCTTATTTATTCTTGATTCTCTTTTGACCAAATCTGTCTTGATGCTCTCCTTAAATATGTTGATATTCTGACAACAAAGTGAACCAAAAGATAGAAGCGGATTGCACCATATGAATCACTTTGTTCAGTTTATCTAAGAAAACTACTTCATGGCACGAAGACGTCATCAACCACAAAAGTGGACAAACTCAGTAAATTAACTTTCAAAGTTTTGGATGTTTTTTCATCCATACCCTTGTATTCTTTTGTTCTTTCCTAATCGATGACTTAAACCTTAGTGAATTTTTTTGCCAATTTTTCCATCCTTTGCAGTTTTGTTTGTTATGTATTAATATTTATGCAACTTTCAAATTCGCAAGTTAAGGAGAGTGTTTACAAAGCCCATAATTAAACAAAAATAACATGGTGATTATTTTATCTTGAAAGTAATTAATTTGTCACAAATTATAAACAGCAAAAACAATAAATACTAGTTAATTTATTTGAATTCAACAAGTGATAACGGACTTGGATAGCACGAAACTATACAAATTTCATTATCAACTTTATATGGTTTGAAAAGAACAAATTTCATTGCATAGTGCAGAGCCATGTGTATTGATCCTTATCAAGATGATTTGACAAGGTTTTACGTTGGTTGTTCATTGTTCAATATTGTTAGAAAATATGAACACTTCATTTCTAATTTAAATTTCACGATAAATGATTCATGACATAGTATAAGAGTCTCTATAATCAAGTGGTATAGAATTCAATTTATATTTCAGCACAAGTTAGATGGGTTTGTACATTGTCCATATTTCAAGTTCCGGCTTCTTGAAGCCTTCCATTTCAATTCCGGCTTCTTCAAGCCTCTCAAATCAAGTTCCGGCTTCTTCAAGCCTTCCATTTCAATTTCGCCTTCTTCAAGCCTCTCTAATCAATTATGGCTTTTTCAAGCCTCTCAAGTCAAGTTCGGCTTTTTCAAGCCTTCCAAGTCAAGCTTCTTCAAGCTTTCTCAAGGTCCTCTCAGAACTACGTAGCCTTGATGCCTCTTCACAGAAGATAAGAAGGCCGATAAGTAATTCCCGACAGGCACCCCAATAAAAACCTTCTCTAAGGTTCCCTCTCAAACTCAGGCTTTTTCAAGCCTTTTAAAATCCAAAAAATATAGAACTACATGGCTCTGAATTCTCCACTACACTATGGAGATATGTAGGCACAAGCTTCAACAGCTTGTCGAGCCAAATCTGTACATAATCATTTTCCTTTTTCTCCTCTCGGGGTGAAACAAATATTTTGAAAGCTAATTTCTTTTGCACAATTAATTAGAGGTACCGCTTTTTAAACGGGCGCCATAGGGTGCTAATACCTTCCCTACGTGTAACTGACTCCCGGATCCAAATCTGGTTCCGAAGACTATTCTCTTTTATGGGGTTTCCAATGTTTCCCATGTAAATAAATATTGGTGGCGACTCTGTTGATTCTTATTCTTTTTACGCGCCGTCCCGCCGTGACCCTGGTTGGGACACAACGTTTAGGGACTAAACTCTAAAGTTTAGAAAGTTAAGAAAATATATTGGATTAGTTTAATATTATATGTCTAGTCCACTGACGCGTTGTCGTGATGAGTGTCAGTTGCGTCATAATTCTCATCGTTATCCGAAACCGGTCGTGGACATGTTTTCCAATGTTGCTGAGAGTGACTAATACCAGTTCTCATTTGTTTTGGACCTCGTGCTCGTACAACTCAAGCCTCGGGTCATTTCTCTCAAATTTGTGCCGATTTCAGCCCGAAAACACTATTCATGGGACACTGTTCAAGAAACACTATTCACAAAACATTATTCAAGAAAACACTATTCACAAAAAGTTTTTATCGCATATCTGAATCCGTCACATTAAACAAAGTCCTTTGGTGATTCCTGAATTATTGATCCGAGGTCTCGAAGTGCTCGTTTCGCTTGCTGGATTTTTGACTGAAAGTTGCTAGAGAGAATCGCCTTTTCCAGGCTCCGGAAGGAAACCATATTAATATTACAGTCGTTCTTCTCGAAATTCTTCACTGAACGTCATGGAGATAGTGAGAACGTCTTATTCTCATCCGAACTCAAAATCGGGTCAAGATTAGTTCTACTACGAGGTATCGTAAAGAAACATTTCATTGGTGATTCAGCAGACGATATCATTTGTTGACGCTCGAGAGCAGTTTTAAACAGCACATGGGATAATTAAATAATTATTTAATTACTGACAGGGTCTTACAATCTCAAGTCACCCACATACAACCCTAACTCTCTCCCAAAACTTCTCAAAATCTTATTTTAAGTCCTTAATCTCTCCTCAATTCTTAATACCCTCCCCTCATAATTAATTGATTAATTTTCATTAGCATAATCTTAATAAACTATGTTTTTTCACATAAAATAACAACTTTTTAACAAGATTTATTCACTAATCTTCCTAATTAAATTTTCTTAATTTTTTATGTGATACATTTTATGCTCAAACTCCAATGTATCAATCACTATTGTCATAAATATAATTTTATCTTCTCTTATTAACATCAAACTATAATAATACACATAAAATCACAAACACACACATTAATCATCAATAAAAATAATAATAATAATAATAATAATAATAATAATAATAATATTTATATTATCATTTTCTTTTAGTTGATGGAAAAAATGGGATGTTACACATCGGCGTCCAAGACTCACCACAACACCTCTTCCTTTAACATTTGTTTCAAGATTAAATATATGCATCTCAGAGATTGAATTCCCCTCTGTTTAAGATGCTTGTTCAACCATCACTGCGATCTCTGATGGCCTCTAAAATGACATCTCTGCCTTTATCTCTACCTCCGACGCGGCTTCAGAAGTTTGCTCGACCACGGCTACATCTCGCTTTTCTTCCGCTGCGATCTCCAATCCTCGCACCGAAGTCATTGTCGCTGTTCGCTCTGCCTCGGTTGCCGCCTCCAATTCTCTCCTCGCTTGTTCCCTCGTCTATCTCCTCTCTTCGAGTTCTCTCAACTGATCTTCTAATTCTGAAATTTCTTTCTCAAGTTCAGGGATTGGAACAAGTCGCACCCCCAATTTCTTCGCAGCCTCCACAAGAATTAACTCGTTCTTTGCGGTCATGGCCTCAACTGACTCATTCTAACCCTCAATTCTCTGCATTCTTGCACCTCTCCATCAAAATATCTCACCATACTACTCATCGCCAAACGTAGCACCGGGAATTCGTGGATTCCAAGCACCAGGTCGGTGCTTTGATACCAGTGATAGAACTGGTACCAAAGAGAAAAGAAAACTGAAATCATTTATTAGAAAATAGTGCTCTTAAGAAGAATTACAATCAGACACCAGTGGCCAGCCACCAAAACCTAATTCTCCCAAAACCTAATCCTAATAAAGGTGCACTCACCTCTATTTATACTAAATCAAATAACCTAACAAAATTAAAATATAATGCTGACTGGGTAAAAGATACTAACATAATAAATCATAATGCAATAACCTAATAAAATATAAAATCTAATGCTGATCGGATAAAAGATACTAATGAAAACATAAATCCTAATGCTCTCTAATCACTCTTATTTATAGGCAACATGCCTCATAACCCCTCAAACTAACTAGCTAACCTCAAGTACCTATCAGCGGCCCCGACGGCACGCAATCTAGATGTGTACTAGCCCTTTGAATTGTCTCGGGCGAACACTGCAATGTCGGCGTCACCACCCGCACCGCTCTCTTGCAGATGAGGGACATGGTGGAAGACTTTGATACCAATTGATAAGAACCTTGGGATAACCACACCACAAAAACTAGGTGTTGTAGTTGGAGAGTCCAAGGTCTTACAAACCCCACATTGGAATCCCATACTTCCAATGTGGGACTTAAGTCTCATACCTTGCAATTGGGTCCTAACATCCCACCACGCTCCGCAGTCCCGGTGGCCACGCGGGCAGGCTGTGCACTAGCGCTTTGACTAGTCCCGGGAAAACATTGCAATGTTGGCGTCACCGCCCGCGCCTTGCAAGTCCAAGCTTGAAGAAGGGCACGATAATTGGCAGAAGGACAAGGAATGCTCACGCTCAACGCCATGGTCATGGCACGATTTGAAGAATGGTAATTATCAAGAACCTAAGATAGCAATACCAATCTTGGACTGTCTGAGTGTCTTATTGATGACGAAAGAATGGACTATGAGAATCATCCATAGCTGCACAGAACTGATGAAGAAGACGATGACAGTTCTGTGATAAAAAGAAGATGATGAATTTGCAGAGAAAACAGAGAAAGCGTGAATCAAACTGAGTAAAAAGAATGAATCAAACTTACTACTGGAGTTGAATCTGTTTACATACAAATTACTAGGTACAAAAATGTAAAGGCTAGATCACATGTACACAATTAGAATATATCTAACAAACTAACCACTTGCTAACAAAAATGTAAAACTAAAACCAATAACTCACTAACTCAAGTACTGACATTGGGATAGGCTATGTAATGCATATAAGGAGAGCTATGGATGGTTATCCTTAGACATGAATGACATGATTCATGATAGGACATTATAGCATTGCCTGATACATGTAGTGGACTCCTCCTATTGAGAAAAAGCCTTGCTTGTTGTCTTTGTTGTGTGGTTCAGAGCCATGGTTGGAAGCCTTACCAGCCCTTGACTAGAGCGAGAAGCATTTAGCTCATTCAAAATTAAAAATAATTGAGTGAGCAAATACTAAGATGAAAAAGGAATGAGCAGAAATGATCCTCATCAAACCAATTTCCTAATGATGCCGGGAAAATCGGAGAGATGGTGGCCAATGTTGAGGAGACTCGGATATTAGACAAGATGAACAAAACGAAGCACAAGGCAAGTTTGTTAAGGGATCAATCACATCTCTCCCTGCTTGCCTAGCTCTATCAGACTATATCCTGGACTACTTTTCAATTCTTTATCCTTTGTCGTGGCCCGTATATGGGCTACTTCATCCCACCTGCCCCCTTCAGCAAATATATTCGATATCAAAACATAAGAACCTGAGTTACGTGGTTCCAGTTTTAATATCTGCTTCGCGATAGCCTCGCCAATCTCTGTATCCCCATATAGTCTGCAAGCAGAAAGCAAAGCACACAGTGCAGCAGAACTATGTGTTGATGGTGTGCTTTTAACCAGATTGTATGCCTCTACAAGTTGTCCAGCTCTGCTTAATAAATCTATGATACAATTATAATGAACTTCACCTGGAACTATTGCGTATTCTTTTATCATGCTCCTAAAAATTTGTAGACCCTCTTCTACCAATCCCGAGTGGCTGCAGGCAGTGAGTATCGATGTAAAGGTTAACTCATCAGGTTTCATATTTCCTAATTTCATACGATCAAAGAGTTTTAACACCTCTGTATAATTTCCATGCATTGCATATGCACCTAGCATTGCATTCCAGGATGTGAGACACCGTTCAGTCATTTGCTGAAATAGATATCTAGCCATATGTAATTTTCCACACTTAGCATAAGTAGTAATAAGTGAGTTGTTTACAGGCAACTCTCTACCATGAAAAGCTCGGTAAGAGAGACAATGAACTTCCTTAACAGCATTTAGACATCCAAGCTGGGATAATGCCTGAAGGAGACTAATTAGAGTAACAGAGTCAATTTTTAGATTTTCTCCTCTCTGCAGCCAACGAAACAAAACAATGGCTTCATTGATATGGCCATGATGAACATAACCTGTTATCATTGAAGTCCATGAAACCAAGTCCCTTGATCCCATCCTATTGAAGACTAACCTTGCATATTGTAAATACCCACATTTTGCATATGTATGAATGATTTGATTTGCAATTTCCACATGTGTAATGTATTGATGCCTCAAAACATACCCGTGGATAGACATGGCTAGCCTGATGTCTCTCAAGTGTGACACTGCAGAAATTAAATTCAGAACTGAAGCCACATTCAGACTAACACTCATCTTGACCATTTCATGAAAAACATTTATCGACTCCATAGGCAACTCATTTTTGAGATAACCAGCCATCATAACATTATATATTACAGCATCCTTATTCCTCAACCTTTCAAACATTTTTCTAGCTTTGGTGACATCGAATTTAGAGTATAGATCAATCAAAGCAGTGCAAGCGACCATATCAGGTTCTACCCCCATCCGGACCATGTATCCATGGATACTCTTTCCTTGACATAAATAACCCAACTCAGCACAAGACAGAATAGCATTTGCCAAGGTTAACAAATCAGGCAAAACCTTTCTATGCATCATTTGACGAAAAAGTTCAAAAACTTTTAAAGCCTGTCCATTATTAAGATAAGCAGCTATCAAGGTGTTCCAAGATCCAACTCTTGTACCTGCGGCACTCATCTTGCCAAAAACAGAGGCAGCCATCCCTACACCCCCACATTTATGATACATATCCAAAAGGGTAGTCTCAAAAATCTCATCAGACAAGCCAAATCCTCTTCTAACAGCAAAACCATGGATTGCACGTCCCTCTTGTAGCACCCCCAGTTTCGCGGCTGCATGTAGCAAGCTCACTAAGGTTACTCGATTGGGATGCAGGCGTTGCTCCTGCATTGTCCAAGCAATCCGGAAGGCCGCATAAGCACATGAACCCCCAGAGTGAGCATAGGCAGTGATGATGGAGGTATAAGCCACAAGATCCTTGTTGGTAATTTCATCAAACACCCTGTATGCATCTTCTATTTTCCCATATTCTGTGTAGAACCGAATGAGAGAGGAACCCACGAAGCAATCAGAGTTTAAATTAACCTTGATGGAGTCCACATGAACCCCTCTTCCAAACTCTAGCCACCCCAGTGCAACGCAACTCTTGAGGCAAAGCGTGATGGCAGAGCCAACCAAAGTGAATTTCGAGCACTTCAAATCCAAATAGCGACGGAGAACCTCGCCGTAGTGACGGCTCCTACAATAATAGCCAAAAAGGTTCTCGTTGGTTGGTGGGTGCTTCATATCACAGGTATCAATTAAATTTCTAACAAATTAGAACAATTCATTAGCATTGTGCCTTGAACTAATAATGTCCTTGCCAGTTGCCATAACCACAGTTGACATGGTAGGGAAAGAAGTAGCATGTTAGTTCGAAAATACGTCACAAATAGAAATATTATTTTTTTCTTTCACGGATGTGACTAAAAGAGAAAAGGTATTGATTAAGGTGAACTACCAATTAAGTAGTACACCGTGCACCACCAGCTTTTAGCCAATAAGATCGCGCCAAGTGTCCAGGTAAGTAACTGGTAACTGGTTCTACAGGTTATTTTATTTTTATAATTTATTCTAATTTTAATTTGTTAATTACTATAAACCCCTTCCTCTATGTTAATATTTTTTTATAATTCATTTTTACCTTTTTTAAAAAATGGTAAAAATTTAATTAACTAATTATTGGTGGCTTCTAGGGTGCACTTGCACCCTAAGTGGTGCAACGTACACCATTATAAATGACCTGCTACAACAGGTTTTTTTACCTGATATTTAAAAAAAATTAAAATAATAATAATTAGTTAATTACATTTTTACCCAATTTTTTTTAAAAAAAAATGTAGAAATGAATTATAAAAAAAAGATCAACAGAGAGAAAGGGTTTTATAGTAATTAACAAATTAAAATTACAATAAATTATAAAAATAAAATAACCTGTAGAACCGGTTACCGGTTACTTAGCTGGACACTTGGCGTGATCTTATTGGCCAACTGTTGGTAGTGCACGGTGCACTACTTAATTGGTAGTTCACCTTAGACAACACCCTAATGATTATTATTTTAAACTAAAAAAACCTGCTGCAGCAGGTCATGTAGAGTGGTGCACCACTTAGGGTGCAGGTGCACCCTAGAAGCCACCATATTTTATCATGTTAATTTTATAGTTTATTTGTTTAATTTATTAATTAATATATATAGCAAAAGGGTAAATCGTGATTGAACTCTATGTAAAAAAATGGCAATAAACTTGTAATATAAAATTGTTTTTAGTGAATGACTGTTGAATTAGATTTATTTTTTATTTTTATTTGAAGGGAAATGAGTAGTACTTGTACGAGAGTGTGGCAGTAGAAGTTAAGCAAAATAGATAGATAGATAAGGAAGAAAGAAAGAAAGTGAGAATAGAAGAAAAGAGATAGCAATGGCAGGTTGTGCAGTATTATTGGGAAACACCTTCAGCTTCGCTGCTTCGCGCGCAGTGGCAGTCGCACCCAGCAGATCCTCCTCCTCCTCCTCCTCCTCCTCCTCAACCCGTAACTTCACTTCTTCTTCTTCTTCTGAATTTGAATTTGAATTTGAATTATTAGGTAGCTTTCTTCTGATATGCATGCGTTTTTATGAATATTTGTGATTTCAGAGTTAGGGTTCTTGACCTCGCAGTTGAGCGGCCTCAGCCTCTGCTGCCAGCCTACGACAAAACTGCCCTCACCCGTTGTTGTTATTGCTTCTCCTATTGTTGCTCGTAATTTCTATTGCTTTTCCCTTTTCGTCTTTCTTGCATTTTGATTCTCCCGTTTTGGCTAAGCTTCAAGTAGGGACAAATTAAAAATTAATAATAATGGTAGTACACTTTGCTTCCTAACAATTTAGCATAATTGTTATTGATGTTGTAGTGGATGGATGTTTTCATGCTATATTGATAATGAATACCATCTTAAGTTAACTTGTTTAGCTGGGTGCTTAGTTTCAGACTCCATTTTTCTGCTTGTTTTGAATTTACATCACAGGTTGGGTTTCTTTTAGGATCTCAGTACAGGTCAACAAAGAGGAAAATGTGGGAATACCTATTGCGAATGCTGCCAACACACTCCTTATGAGTGGTCTTTTTGTTGAAAAGTCAATACACTTTTTAAAAAGTATTCAATTTACTTGACAATTGAATTGAAATTTTAAAAAATGAACTAATCATAAAGAGTTTTGCTATATTGTCCTCCTTTTTATTTGTTCCCCTTTCAATTTCTCTGTTTCTTTAACTTCCAAACATTAATTTTGTGGTACTTGAGAACTCTCTTCCTTGTTTTTGCTATATATGTGGCTACATTATCAGCTTGTTATTGTTCATTTTGAATCCTATTTTAAAACCATTTCATGATTCTTGTGTTTAAAATCTCGTATCATAGATTCCCGGAGCCTTGTATGCCCAATATCCTTCTTAGTAGTCTTCCTTTATGTCTTCTTTTTGACTAACTTTGCTCGTCTTTAAACGGGCATTGTCTTTAAATTAAATTTTGCATCCTCTCACCAAGCTGTGTGTCGGCTGTCATCTTACATGCTTAAACCATCTTAAATGGTTGCATCATAGTTTCCTCTATAAAAGCTAATCCAGTCTTACTCTTCTCCCTCCTGCATCCTAATCTTAATATCCCTTGTCTAATCATTCCTAGTTCGCCCTTTTGTTCCCTGGAATATCCTCATTTCTCGGACCATCATCTTTTGTTCATGGAAACTATCATTGCCTGACATTATGATCCATTCAACATTGCATGTCATACAAATGCCATTTTTCCTTTGAGTTTTCAGGCACTTTACTGTCTAAAATATACCTAAGGAACTTCTCCATTTCATCCATCCTACTAGGATATAATGTGTTAAATACTGACATCATTATGTAGAATTGATCCCAAGGTCATGTAGCTCTAGTATTTTCATACTTCTTTTTCCTGTGTTCTTACTTCTTACTATTTCATCATCTCCACTTCTTTTCATCTTGATTGTTGTTTAAAGATTATATGTTCTGTCTTTGATCTTAACAAGTGGAATCACATCTGTGCAGAATTCAACCATAGCATTCGCTCTTTTTTCTAATCTACCAAAAATTATCACCTTCTTTAAGCAGAGCTAATTTAATTCTTGACTTATTTATTTATTTATTTGTGAGTTCATCCTTGTAGGCATTGTGCTAGTGAAAGAGTTAGATGCATAAGTATGACGTAATTAACTCTCATATTTTGTCTGGATTTTATTTAGGTTTTAATTTAGCTTGCATTTAGTAATTAAGCTTATAGAAGGTTGTGTGCCTTCTATGGCACATCCTAGGTGTACAGCTGTACCTCTTGAAAATGGCTGGTGAAATTATCATTCTTTTCATCTATCCTGAATTATTGACAATTGAACGGTATATTAGATACACTATCAGTGTCATTTTCAAAAGGAGTAGCCTTGCACCACCTAGGTATATAGAAGCCACCATAGAGAAATTGCATTACATAAGATGTTGGATAGAACTATGGAAAAACAACAGGTGTAAACATGTTAAGAAATACTTCACTAGTTTATAAAAGCCGAGCATATACAAAAAGGATGTTTTGTAGGAGTAAAACTTGTGTGAGGACAGTGTCTGCAAGCATAGCTAATAAATACACAACGTACATTAAAATACTAACAATAATAATAAAATACAACAAATCCCTTGCTGAAGTTATTTTAATGTTACTTTGAGGTTTTGATTGGTTATGCTTATAAACATTGTGTTCATGCAAGATTTGCTCTTTTTGAAGTTTTACATGATCATGTGATATGAAGGAAGAGTTTATTCTATGTTGAAGTTTCTGTCAAGGGTATAAACGGATACATAGTTTGTTAGGATCGGAAAAATCCCGAACAGCCAAACACCAAGAATCTGGGCAGAAAAGTAATTTTCTCTGAATATAACACTGCTATTAATAATAAAATAGTAACCCAAGGAGCAAACCTCCTTACAAGGGAAAACCCCTTGCAATTCACCTACTCAAAAGCTTCATGATTCCTACCCCTATGACCAAAACCCTATTTAGCGCCTAGGAAATAAAACTTAATCACTAAGGAAACTTAATGACTGAGAAAACTTAATCACTAATGAAACTTAATGACTAAGAAAACTTAATCACTAAGAAATATAAACTTCCTCTCTAAGAAATATTTAATCATTCATAAATACTTAATAATATTTTTATAATTATGCTGCCTTCCCCTTATCTTTGAGGTCTCTTCTAGAGTACACCTTCCATAGTAAGGTTTCTCTTGGATCCTGACATAGTTGGAAATAGCTTTAGTGATCCTCAATTACCATAGATAACCGGGCTCTGTCTCTTTAAGAGCCCATTTCTTCCCCCAGCAAGCAAGGGATGGCTATCTGTAACTGGCCAACCATGCTCTTTTATGCTTCTTTTTTTTTTTAAATAAAGATAAAAACTTATAGCTGGTCAAAATGTATTTTTACTTTTTTTAGTTATTTTCTTCTTGCACTATTATTTACTCCAGTTCCAGCTTCACCTTTAGATTAAAACAAATATACTCTTGTTAATTTATGTTGGCCTATGACCGTAGTCTTTTTAAATAAGAGAACATGTAACAAACAATAAGCTTATATGGTTATTGCTTGATTATCCCAAGCTACATTATCATAAGTATCTGAGGAATCCAACTGTAAATCATGATTATTAATCTAAAACAGTTTATCCAGTTGATTGGTGATTATCCCAAGCTACATTATCATAAGTATCTGAAGAATCCAACTGTAAATCATGATTATTAATCTAAAAAAGTTTATCCAGTTGATTGGTGATTAATTCTACTTGTACTTTGGTTTTACTTTTTCAGGGAGGGTGTGTCCCTTCACTGGAAAGAAAGCAAACAGGGCCAATAAAGTGTCTTTTTCAAATCATAAGACAAAGAAACTGCAGTTTGTAAACCTTCAATACAAGAGAATTTGGTGGGAAGCTGGGAAGCGCTATGTGAAGCTTCGTTTATCAACCAAGGCATTGAAGACCATAGAGAAGAATGGACTTGATGCAGTTGCAAAGAAGGCTGGAATCGATCTTAGGAAGAAATAAGAGTACCTAATGATCATTGTAATTGAATGGAAGAGTAAATCCATGTTCTTCCTTATTATTTGTAGAATTTTCTTTAACATATATTATTTTTAGGGGCTAGATCCTGCCTGCGGTCAAAAGCAACTTGTGTAAAAACTAAATATGATGAGACCAAGAGTCTACTAGGCCATGAATCTGATCAATGGAAATCTACAAAGTTCCTCATAATAATGTTAGGTCATTACTAGCATTAACACCGTGAATCACACACCGCTAACTTAGTATTTGTGGACACCTATGACCTATGAAGAATGTACTTTGAATTGTAGCAACTGATCGTACTGAGCCCTATTTGGCTTAGTGCATGTTTGGAAAAACTATCATAATCAAGTGTGCGTAAAAAATTGCGTATTTATAAGTTATTCAAATAGCTTCCCATATGTATGCGCAATTTTGAGCTATACTTTTACCAATGCTTTTATAAGGCATTTCTGTCACGCAGCAGGATGCCCTAAACCTGGGTTTAGGATGACTCAGCTCTGATTTTCTTTTCCTTCTTGTTGTTGTTGGATATCTCATTTGTACACATCTTCTCTTTATTTCTCAAGTCTATAGTGAGGTACAGACAAAGTTCAAAAAAGTCAAATCTTTGATGATTGAGCTGCAAAAACTTATGTAAGGTCATTTCTCACATTTCAAGTCACGTTCACATAGCACAAAGACTAAAGGGAAGCACATATGAATTGCATATCCCTAGACCCTAGTGTATCCTGAATATTTTAGTACTCACATTATAGTTGAGCTAAATTCTCCTCGACCACGCACTTGAAGAATCCACAAAAAAAATTATTACAATTTGTCTCACTCTCTTAATGAAAAATCATATGAATCATGAGGATTCAAGAGTACTTCTAAATTGTAAATTATTATACATTGTATTTGATTTTTATATTTTTCTTAAGATACATAAAGGATAAAAAGGAGAAAAAGTCAGACTAAGGTAGTGTTTGGCCCGGCTTTTTTATGACTTTTAAGTTACTTTTAAGCTAAAGCAGGGCCAAACACATTTGTTGAAAAAGTTCAGTAGCTTTTAAGTAACTTATTTTTATAACATAAAACAGAAATAAGTAACTTTTTAGAAAAAACTAGAAATAGGAGCTTTTTACTTAAAAGTAACTTATTATTATTATGACCACCACCACCCCACCGCCGCTGCCCCCGCTGCCGCCACCACAGCCACCGCCACCGCCCCCTCACGCCACCGCCGCCAACACACCACTGCCACCGCCGCCACCGAACCGCCGCTGCCGTTGCCCCCTCACGCCACCGCCGCCACCACACCACTGCCACCGCCGACACTGAACCGCCGCCGCCCCCTCACGCCACCGTTGCCACCGCCGCCGCCACCGAACCGCCGTCGCTGTCGCCTCCTCACGCCGCCGCCACCGCACGACCACCACCGCCACCACCGCGCCACCACCACCACCACGCCATCTCACCGCCACCACCACCGCCACTGCACCGCCGCCTCCCCCTCACGCCACCGCCCCCCCACGCCATCGTCGCCACTGCCCCGCCGCCACCGCACCACCGCCACCACGCCACCGCCGCCACGCCGCCACCGCCACCACGCCGCCGCCGCCCCTTCACGCCACCGCCCCCCGCCGCCATATATGAAACTTTTATTAAACAGTTTTACCAAACAACTTTTAACTTAAAAGTAGTTTTTTAAGTTATAAAAAACTGAAAACTGACAAACAGCTTCTTCTTCTTTTTAAAAGCTCTTATTTTTAACTTTTACTTAAAAGTGGCTTTTAAGTCAGAAAAAAGCTGGGCCAAACGAAGCCTAATAAATATAATTATAGACTAGTGGTTAATAGATTATGATACTATAGACCGATCAAACAATATTTTAAACAAACACAACTAACATGTTGAAGTGGGATAACATAGTTGCAAATTGATTAATAAGTGTTTTATGATTGTTTTACTACAAGAATATTATAATAAATAAATTCGGGTAAAATACACTCATCCCCTCAATATTAGCAAGAATGACATTTCACTCAATTTTTATTTAAAATCTGCACTTTGCCCCATTTTTTATAGAGACAAAATTTAGTGATGAAAAAAATTCGTCACTAATAATTAGTTATAATTTAAATGGGATGAAGTGTAGATTTTAGATAAGAATGAGGTGGAGTGTAATTCTTGCAAACATTGAGGGGTGAGTGTATTTTCCCCAATAAATTTTAATAATTATATAAAAATGTTTTGTATGTGTATTTTTTTTTTGTTTAATAGCACTTTTAGTCCCTCACTTATCACGATTTGACACTTTTGGTCCCTAACAAAAAAAATTAGCCTAAATGGTCCCTCACTTTGACAAACGACACTAGTTTTAGTCCCCAGTCACTATTCCGTTAAAAATTAACATTTTCCATCTAATATTTAACACTTTTTGGAAAATAAAATAAAATAAAAACCCTTACTCCGAACCCTCAGATTCGGTTTCCATCTCCATCCTCTTCTCTTCAACCCTAGTTCCCCTCTCTTCTTCATCTCAGTGCCGCCACCACCCACCTTCCTTCTTCATCAACCGCCACTCCTCTCTATCTTCCTCTCCCCCAATCTTGCGACTAAAACCCTCACTGCAACACCCAGTGCCGCCTCCCTCCTCTGCTCCACCATCACCGTTTTCCCCTCTTCGTTCGAAGCTCTGCCACCGCCGTTGCTCCTCCCTCTTCGTCTCCATGTCGAGGTCGCTGCTCCTCCTTCACTGTTCGAGACCCGCCGCCAGCAGCTCCTCAACCTTCACGACTCGAGATCCTCGAGATAGCCACCCACATCAACCTGCTCCGCATCGCCGGCGAGATTCATCTCAGTGTCGTTCCAGCTCTCTGGCGCCGCCCCTGAAGCCACCATCAGGCTTTCCTTCCACTGCATCAAGTGGACTCGCCACTGATTCGTCCTTTGCCGCCCTGAGCCACTGCCGGACCCACCACCTCAGGTTGTCGTTGGATTTTCTGCTATTGGGTTCGCTCGATCTTCCTTTGGTTTGACTATGTTGATTATTCAAAATTTTCCTTAATGTTCTTCCTGCTTTCTGCTTCTTCTTCTCACGTGGGGCTCCGATTTGAATCTGGGTTGGTGATTGAATCTGGGTTGGGGTGATGTTGAATCTGGGTTGGGGAAATTTGGTTTGAATGATGTTTAAGGAAGAAGAAAAAGAGAGAGATCAAGAAGTCCGAGAGAGGCAAAGAGTGGATCGAGAGGGAAGAAAGTAAACAAAATCTGGTTTTAGATGAATTTGTGGGTTTGAAGGTGAGATGAAGAAGAAAAAGGAGAAGGATGAACAAGGATGAATTTCTGGGTTTCAAGAGTTTTTTTGTTACAATTTTTTTTGTTGATTTTTTACAGGAAACATTAATTTCTAACGGAATAGTGATGGAGGACTAAAACTACTGTCGTTTGTTAAAGTGAGGGACCATTTAGGCTTTTTTTTTTTGTTAGGAACCAAAAGTGCCAAATCGTGATAAGTGGGGGATAAAAAGTGATATTAAGCCATTTTTTTCACAAAGTTTAGGAGAGCCATGGCTCCCCTCATTCTATACTAAGATTATGTTCCTGTGCATAACCCATGTCAAGTCTTTGGCGTCACCTCAGCTAGTGCTTTAGCCATTGCTTGATCTTGGTCAATGAACAAAGTTTACGGCTTTTTATTCCCATGTACTTCAGCAAGCAATGTTTCAAACAACCATAAAAATGATTCAATGATTTTAGGTGGTTTGTAGAGTGGAGGTGGACCTTAGGTTTTGTACTATGCAAGAGTATTCTAATAAAATTACAAAAATAACCCTTTATTTTTTTCCTACCCTCTCTCTCTCCCCCATTGGTGGCACGACACACTGCCAGAACCCTGTCTCTTTCGTGCTAGGACTCTTCTGCCGCCACCGCAAGCCGTGCTCCTCAACGGCGAGTAAGGCAGCATCCTCCCTTCCCTTTTTATTTTTCACCATAATTCTACGACTTCACTCTAAATTATTTCTCTCCCACCCGTCTTCTCTTCTCTCAATTATTTGTCAGGTTCTCTCTTCTCCTCGTATTGATTTTTCTTCGCCCAAATAGTCCGCACTGTTCATTGGTCTCAATTCTTTTTTCTAAAGCCTCTCTAATTTAACTGATGCTTCAAAGCTCGATTATATGTTCATGATGTGAGATATGATGGTCATTATATTTAACCGATGCTTCAAGGCCAGTTGCTGTGATCCATCTTTATTTGTCTACAGTACAACTTCTTGTTGCATTTACATCTTAGTCTATGTTGACGATATTATCATCACTGGAAATTCCTTACCTCTCATTCAGAAAATTGTCACTCAGCTTAATGCAGAGTCTTCACTCAAACAACTGGGCATGCTGGATTACTTCCTTGGATTCAAGTTCAGCATCTGCAAGATGGGTCTCTTCTTCTATCACAATCTAAATACATAGGATATCTTCTTGACAAGGAAAATATGACCAATGCAACAGGGCAATCTACACCTATGCTTAGTAGCGAAAAACTCAGCAAACATGGTACTGATTTATATGATGATCCAACCAACTACAGGTCTGTTGTTGGCGCATTGCAATATGTCACTCTCACTAGACCTGAAACTAGCTATGCTTTCAACAAAGTCTGTCAGTTCATGAGCCAGCCTCTAGATGTTCACTAGAAGGCTGTTAAGCGCATACTAAGATGCCTCAAAGGTTCTATCTCTTATGGTCTGCTTCTCAAGCCCTGCAATTCTGAATCTGTTGTTCCCTTGACTGCCTACTGTGATGCTAATTGGGGTTCGGATCCGGACGATAAACGTTTCACGTGTGGTTCATGTGTTTTCTTGGACCAAACTTAGTGTCTTGGAGTTCCAAGAAGCAGATGATTGTCGCAAGGTCAAGCACTGAAGCAGAATATCGAAGCTTGGCCAACACTACTGCTGAACTTCTTTGGATTCGATCTCTCCTCATGGAGTTAAAGATTCCTTTCCAAGTTCCTACAGTACACTGTGGCAACATGGGAGTTGTGGCCTTAACTCACAACCTTATTTTGCACACCAGAACCAAACATATGGAATTGGACATCTTCTTCATTCGAGAGCAAGTTCAAAACAAGTCATTGCTTATGTATCACATTCCTGGTTAGGATCAATTGGTTGATATCTTCACAAAACCTCTCTCGCCTCGACACTTTGTAGCAATGAACGCCAAACTCAATGTGTTTGCAAAGGATGGTCCTTTTCACCCACCTTGAGTTTGAGGGGGGCTGTTAGAGCAATGCAGTATTGTCTGAAACCTATCGTCTGTATCATCTGATACTCTCGTTTGTATCGTCTGATACTATCATTTGAATAAGTTAGCATTCTATTGTCTGTATGGAAGCATCGTCTGCCAAGTTGAAACAAATGCATAAAAGTATCGTCTGGTCAGTTAGTCATGTTAGATGTTTTAGTCACGTCAGCTGTCCATGTGTTGACCCGGAATATTCGGGATCTTTTCTGTTTGTCTATTTTCTATCTGTATAATTACAGAGCTTGTAACAGTGAATTAATCGGAATAGAAAGAATATTCAGTATCTTCGATTTCTCAAATTTTCCTTTTCAAAGAACCCTTGGTTCTTAACAAGTTAGTTAAAGGGTGGCTATAAATAGAAGTCCCTTATGTGTGTTGGAGCCAGAATGTTATGTTATAGAAACATTTGAATTAGTCTTCTAACAATGTACTGATACATCAGAGCTAGTAATAACAGAAATTTGATTCCTCTCCTCTCACATTCCATGCTTTGCATTCTCGGTTTTTCTGCTTGTGTTCTAATAGTGCACTCATGAGATGAAATGATGACTTTTGCATCAATCTTGAGTCCTCTGCTATTTCAATCTCATATGCTTGAACTTCATATATTTTACAATGTGATGCTAATGTATGTGTTGTTTATGCAAGTTGTAGATGATAGTTATGAAGCCTCCACAAACTCGTGGATTACAAAGGTCTCATTCTTTGCACTAAGTGAAATTCTTGCTTTGCGCTCAGTTCTTGTCTAAGTTCTGAAATTCTTAACCAAAATAGATCTCTTGTCCATTGTTCGATCACCTTCCTTGCAAGTTGCAACACACGACAATCTCATGGAACCAATCATGTTTCCTTTCGTTCATTCTCAATAACTGTATTTAATTTTTTTCTTTCTTCTTTGGTCAGTCAAATTTTGCTTCTACGTTCATTTTTCCTTGTAAATTTCTTCATAACTTTGCTTGCATGTTTAATTTGTTATCAGCATTCAGCAGCACCCACATCGAGGGTATGGGCATACTTAATTTGTTTATCAAGTGAGAGAGTTCAGGAGGGGACAGGGGTATTTTTCCATATTGTAAAATTAACTTTATATAGACAACTAATTATAACTCTTAAATTTGCTACATCAGAATCTAATTTCATAATTAATTCAATAAGTTTTGAAATAATTATTTGATGTGACAAGAGTCTATGTAAAATTCTTTTAAACTGACAATACATAAAGTCTAAACTCAAAATTAAAATATACATCTAAAACATATGAAACTCTACCAGTCTGCCACTAGAGTTATGTGGCAGGTTCAAATTGGCGTAAGATAAAACCACAATCCTACGTATTTAGTGCGCTGACGGTAGAATAGAATGGTGAATTAAATCACAATTATATGTGGTCACCGAAAAAATAAAACCATAATCTTTAAGTTTGAACGTACACTCTCAGTTCTTAACCATGTTACTCTATGGAAGATGGAGGAATAATTTTTTACTATTTAGTTACATACCATGATTTTATTTTTATTTTAAGAAAGTTAAGGTGTGTAAATAATAAAATATGTTGTATAATTAGCAACCCTCATGGCCCTTTCAAAAAGTTTAAGTAGCCCATGCACTTTCCAAAGAGATACTTTATTTTTGTGAAGCCCACATATGATATGTAAAAGACGAAATTCTCTCCTTTTCTCTACGTCTAATCACTCAACGAAATTATCTTTTAAGTCTTTAACCCACTGTTGGCTTATATGATTAGAATTAAAAAAACAACTTAAAAGTTAAAGTTAAAGTACTTGTCTTTGTTTTTGAGATTTCTCACCATTTTTCTTTTGAATGAACAATGGTTGGTATATAAGCCAAGCTGCTTACTTGAGTTGGCTCAAATTTGGAAGGCAACAAGTGCATACATTTTATTTTACTACCTTTAGTGGTCTGAACAGAAAAAGGCACATTTCCTTTAGCAAAACAGCCTTAAGAAATTGATAGTAAAGCTAACTTTTGTTTTTCTAATATATGTATTATTCACATGAGGTAATCCTCTTTAGACTTGCGCGTACGTATCCTGCATTGGGCAATGTGGGTCTTCAAGGCCACGTAGTTCTAAATAAAGAACCAAATATTTTGTGTTTTTATTTTATTATTATCTTATTTTAATATATGTATATATTTACTATTTTTAAGTGTTTAATGTATTTTTGGGTTTTGAATTTTCTTGTTTTATAAATTAAAAAGATATTCTTTGTTTTTAAGAGTTTTTAATTGGGTTATTTGACGGAGGTATTCACGATCCTACATATCTCTATTGAAGGGCTCAAGGCTAATACAGTTCTAGAAATTTATGAGATTAAATTTAAAAGAGTATTTGATGTTGATCATTATATTTTTGTGATTTAATTATTTTTAAAAATCTTTCTTAGAAGTTTGTTATTTTATGAAGATTTTTTGATCATGAATGAATGAAACAAAGTAAAGCTGAAAGGAAGGAATCCGATTCAAATTAGTTTTGTTTTATTAATATTCTATTGTTTATTATCTTTACATTGAATCTAATCAAATGAAGGAAAATGACTTGATAATTTCTAAGATTATGAAGGCACCATTGCTCCTTGCTTCCATATTTTTTATATTATTTTTTAATTTACATTCGGGGTTACTGCCTAAGTAATTTCCTTTACCATTTTGTGAGCCGCTTCACTGTCCTCCTAGTTTAGGAATCTTTCCAACCGGGTGGTGAACTCTCGCATTGTGGTTTGCTTTCTTTTATCGAGGGAGGATAGGAAGCGGCTGGGCTCCAGCAGGCCTTGTTGCACTAGTTGAAGTTGTAATATTTTTGGTAGATTTCCCACCCGACTGGCCTCGTCGTAGAAACGGTTAAGGTAACTGCGGAGGGGATCGGTAGGGCATTGTTTGATTAGACCCAAGGTCAGCGCAGTCCTCGGTAGTTGTTTGGCTGTGGCATAGCGTTTCAGAAATAGTTGCTCCAACTCGTCCCAACGGGTGATGGATCCGACTGGCAGGGATTGGAACCAGGCCATAGGGTTCTCCCCTAGGCTGAGAGGGAAGCATCGGCACGTCAGGACCTCATCGGCCTCGGCGCATTGCATGAATCCTAAGTAGAATTTTAAGTGAATTTGAGGGTCGGTGGTTCCGGCATAGGGACGTGCGAAGGTTGATCGGACGAAACCCTATGGCCAGGGTCTTAAGATTATCTCCCTACAAAACGGGCCTCTTACGATCAGCGCGGTCAGGGGGATTTGATGTTGCGTGGGTTGTTTCGGCTGGCCTTGGGCCGATGGTGCCTTCTTTTGTCTGAGGATCCGGACAGAACCCTCGTCCCTGAGAGAAGGGGAGTGTTTGCTGCTCTGGCTGGCCTCCGCTTGGGCTTGGTCTCTTTCCGACCGTAGCTGATCACGCTCTTGCTCTAGCTGCCAGATTTGGGCCTTCATTTGTTGAAATACAGCGAGAGAATCCTCGGCAAGGGGTCGTGCTTTTACCCCCTCGGGGACCTCCTGTCTACGCTCCATGGCTAAAACCCGCTCATTGAGTTGGTCTAAAGTCATTTTGGCATCCCTCGGCCTGATGGACGGTCCGGGGGCAACTCGGGGTTGAGATGGGTTTTGCCCTTGCTGGGCTCGACTAGCAGCCCTGGTGATTCTGGTTGCGGCCTCTTCTTGACCCAGTGCCGATCGGAATTGGTGTGAGTGCCCCTCGCTCAGAGTCTCTATGTGTCCCTCCGGGGTGGTTTGTCTCTTGGAATTCTGCTGCTTGGATGCCTTGGCTTTCCCCATTGTGGCGAAGGTAGAATTTTACCAAATCCCCACAGACGGCGCCAAATGAACAGACTAAGCCTGCTTGAGAATAGGGGGTTGGTGGTCTGGTAGTCGGGTTGCCTGAGTGTGGTGGTCTTCTGCCGTTCCTGGGCCTAGGAGGGGATCTTGCAAAGACACCCCGATGCTAAAGTCAGTGATCGGTGTCAAAGGATTTATCCGAGAGAGTGTGGGTTAGATTGTTGTGTGTACCTTATGGTTCGAGGGGGATCCCATTTATATAGGGGGGTCGAGAGAGGTGCGGCTTTCAAGAATAGTTGGTGGAGATTTGACCAGTAGATCTTCCTGGACTGTATGATCCCCTGCTTTGTCAGGTTGATCAGGTGGTCCACGTTGGTCCCAGTTCAGCGCGTTCTCAGAAGTGACTCCGTGATGGGGCTAGCGATCAGATGTTTGAGGGCGGTTCCTCAGTAGGGTTATTGTTCCGTCTCTGGTCGACGCTCATCGGGCAGTAGAGTGAAGGATAGTCCAGACGATAGGGTTGATGATGTGCGCCTGGTCGATAGGGTAGACGACATGGGTTCGGGTTGTTCCGAGAGGGTTGTAGGGCCTAGTAGACTTACTCCCGAAACAGTAGCCCCCCAGCCTAAGCTCTCAGTTACGATGGCCTAGGTTAAACTGTGCATGTTTGGGGGTTCTCAGAGTGTCGTACCTTATGTGTGGTTTGGAGTGGTGGTTCCCGGAACAAAGAGAGACGGTGGTGACAGGTCCGTTGGGCGGAGTGTTCGTGATCGTTACTGTGAGGTGAAAAGATTATACAGTGGTTTATCAAGACTTATAGTTTTGCTTTATGAATTCGAAAAAAACAAAATCATTATATGTATCACGTATAGCAAGCTCAACAATTTTTTTTTTGGTACAACATGAAAAGGAATGCAAAAACTACAGCCTAGGGAAAGCTGTTCCCAAAAAATCCGCAAAGCTCAACAATTAGTTATAAACATTACAATTATCAAGAGATTAAATGTATCAGAGCTATTGAGTCAATAATTAAATTAAAGAAATAGAAAAAATATTACTTGGATAGAGGAAATTCTTCTTTTCTTCTTCTTTGAATCCTATGCGTCCTTACCTTGATGATTCATCTTGTGTTCTGCTCTTCGGACCATAAAAATTCTGATTTAAAGGAAGGAACTCTCAGTGTATACCTTACTTTTAGAATTGTGCCTCAAAGCTAGATGGAACCACAATTCACAAGTGATCGCTCTACTAGTGCTTTCTCTCGAACTCTGAACATGTCTTTCCACCCTCAACGTTCATTTATTGATAGCCAACCTAGGGTTTCTTGTTCCATAATCTATTAAGATTTGATTTGAAATACTAGAAAATTTGATGAGATTCCTTTTAATTTTGAAATATTTTCGAATTTTATAGTGAAACATGACTAAGTTCGCTTTCTAGAGCTTTCTAACTACCAAATATTTTCCTCATAATCATTTTCCAAAATCTTCCTGATTATCTTTTGATTTTCCTAATTATCTTCTCGAATCTTCTAGATTTTCCTAATCATCTTTTAGAGTTATTTTAATATTTCAAATTTTACTTTTATTTTAATACTTAAATCTTCAATTTTATTGTTTCAAATTTTATATTATCTATATTTGAATTTCGAATGTTTTTATTATTATTACTATGTTATTATTATTATTATTTTATTATTATTACTATGTTTATTATTATTATTATTAGTATTTTCTGATTTTTAATTTATTAAGCTTTTTTAATTAAAATTAAGATTAATGTAGAAATGGATTGGACAAAACTGGGCGTTGACACTCACCACTAAGGCCATCTCAAGCCACTCACCGCGGCGGTGACGGTCACAGAATTCCGACGCGGTGGTTTGGTTTGGCAAACCACCACACAACCATATCTTTTTCTTCCCCATTCCTCCACCCCAACCACCCTTGGAGCGGTGGTCCGCGGTTACGCTGGAAGACAGATTAAGGCGAGGAATACAAGAAAATATGGGTTAAGAAGACGAAGAACCCAACCTAACCAGACAAAGATGAAGATGATGAGTTCTAACCTTCATGAGAACTAACACCAGAGCTAATCCTAGGCTGTCACGGATGGTTTGGGATCGTGGTTTTTTCTTTCAAGGGATCGATTTATTTTCAAATAGATGTCAAAATCACATAGCAGCATCAGCAATGACGCAGTTGTGAGCTTCATGTTTTGAGTGTAGCGGTGTCTATGGTGCACAGTGTGGATCTTCTCCATGAAGATGGTTTATGTCCAAACCAAACTAAAATCCCACAACAATGACCTAAATGAGAATTTCATTGTGTCCCATGCCTTAAATTGTCTACCTGCTAAATTTGCCCTAACCAAAACTACCTATAATACCTTTGGTGAGAAATGGACCATTAACGACAAGTGTGTGGCTGAGGAAGAGAAACTTAAGAAAGAAAAGAGTGATTTAGCCCTTCTAACTTTTCATGCTAAACCTCTTTCTTGTAAGAGTAATTGGAAAGACATTAAAAATATTCCTAGTGCTTCTCATGAAAATAGTGATTTGAGGAAACCATGTAATAGTCAGAATCACAATATAAGAGGACCTAAGCCAGTTACCTTCAAGAATTCAGCCTAGTGCTTCTAGTGAAAAGAAAAGGGGCATAGGAAAAATTATTGTTGTACATTTAAAGCTTTATTAGAGACCAAGAAGAAATCTGAAGGTGATCATTTAGAAAAATGTTTGTTTTGAGTCTAACTTAGTTGATGTTCCCATTAATTTCCGGTGGCTTAATAGTGGTTGCACAATCCATATTTTTGTGTCCCTACAAAGGTTCAAAAACCAGAGGAGACCAAGTTTGAGGGAAAGCAAGCTCAGGGTAGGAAATGATCTTGAAGTCATGGTGGAGGTAGTGGGAGATGCTATCTTAGTTTTGGGAACTAGTTTTAAGCTGTTAGAGAAATATATAACCGTCTGATACCTATCGTCTGATACTCTCGTCTGTATCATCTGATACTATCGTCTGAATAAGTTAGCATTCTATCGTCTGTATGGCAGCATTGTCTACCAAGTTGAATCGAATGCATAACTATATCGTCTGGTGAGTTAGTCATGTCAGTTGTCTATGTGTGATATGTGCCAGCTGTCTATGTGTGATAAGTGACCCGCCGATTATGATGACGCTTGCGAGAGCGAAGGAGGTAGGCCTCATGAGCAATAAGCATTGCTTCTGCTTGAGAGACTGAGCATGGCACCTCCCGATTGATGAGAAGAGGCATAAGAGAGCTATACTCATCTGGTAGACCATCAAAGATAGCTTTAATGTGATCTTGATATGAAACTGGATCACCGATAGAGATGAGACCATTGACAATTGTCTTAATGCATTTGAGGTAGTCTGAGAGGGATTTCTCCCCTTTGACAATGGTGCGAAGCTCTAAGCAAAGAGTTGCGGATTGTGCCAGAGAATGTACATTCAAGAAGTCATGAACTTCTTGCCAAATCTGCCAGGACTGCTTGCAGTTAACAACTGTAGGCAGAACGACAGATGATAATGAAGAAAGCAACCAAGTAAACAGTGCTGAATCCTGTTTGATCCAGGTAGTGTAAAGAGGATTCTCAACAGAATTCTTCTAGTGTTCGTGGTTCTGCTAGTGGTGAGTGAGACTAAGAAGTGTGAAGTAAAGAGGATAAGCTTTCATCGTTCGATCTTCTCATCTGCTCATCAATGTAAGTGTCGTTTATATTGTCTGTGAGAATCATTTGATGAATAATGTTGTGTGGCTTAGGGTTCCGTGGATGTGTTATGGGTTAGGGGGTTTCAATTTTTGAGTTAGGGGTTCTTGTTGATGGTATTTGGGTTTGGGTTTGGGTTTTTCATTGCTATTTTGGTCAGAAAGTGTCTGAACAAACTTTGTGATTGCAAGATGGTGTTTTCATTGGTGATTCATCATGGGGGTGGTTTGGAACTGCTCCCGATTTGCATTACTTTGGAGGAAACGTAAGTGTCCATCATGGTCTTGATGAGGACATGTGTTCCTTCTTTGAGAAAGTGGACAATGTCAAAGAATTGGGATATACAACAACTGCATTATGGTGGTGTTTACGCTAGTTTTTTGTAACTAGTGTAACACCACAAGAAAATCCGAATGTTTATGAAGAGGCTGGATTCTATCATCTTTCGAGTCCTGGGAGTGCATGTGCGTGTGGAGTGGGTGGAGCGGAACCCGTCGAAAGTGGTTCGAGCGGAGTGGATTCGTGTTTTGGGATGAATTACTTGAGAGCGAGGCACTTCCAAGCATCGAGGAGGGGGTTATAGGCAGGGAAAAGGTTATAGGCAGACAAAGAAAAAGAAAGAAAAGAAACAAATTGCATTGAAATGTAAAATTATAGGGAAATGTAAAGGTTCGGCCAATCAACCACCACTCAGCCGCCATTCACGTGTGTCTCATTCCTTTTGCTCTGCGTCACTACCAGTTGGACTTATGGTGTAGTGGTGAGGGTTAACGCTACCGGGTGTGTCGTGATGAGGGCGAAAGACCCCGAACTCTGCCTTTGCTTCTTCTATTTATAGGCAAAATCTCCTAACATCTTGCAACGGTCACTTCTTCTTGTACTTACATGTGTCTTCTATCCGCTTCTTCATTCTCCACGTGTCCTATTGATCTAACTGCTCTAATCGTCGAAAAAACCATCCCATGCATGTCGAGGCCTTAGTCAAGACATAAACAAAATCTAATATTGGTTTGTTTAAGTCTTTGCTATTTCGTTAGTTTCGACTTCGATCTACCATATCTTCGTCATTTCAGTCGAACTTGATGAATTTTTTCCGTGTCCTCTTGATGCCCAAAAAACCCTGACCTTCAGGGATTCTCATGAAATTTCTTTCTTAGAAGAACCAAATCGGGTCTTTAGGTCTTCTCCTATGACCAAAACCGATAGGTACTTGTTATGGCTTGGCAGGGTAGAGGCCAAAAAATTTGAACATTGGAAAAAATTAGGGATTTTCGACCTAATTGAATTGTCTAGGTACAATTTGAACTATAACCCTCCAATGTTGTTAAGTTCTTTCTTTTTCTGGGAACGTTCGACCAATTCTTTTCACGTTCCTTTAGGAATGATCTTGCCTACTCTTTTTGATATTGCCGCCATTACTGGCCTCCGACTGACTAGTATAATCTACAAAGTAGGCAAGACTGTCCCTTCGACTCAACTCAAATTTCCATCTCATATGTCTACCTATAACCCCTTTATCCTTCAATTTTCTGGATCGTCTGATGAAGTCACCGACCTAGAACATGTTTCTTTTCTCTGTTTGTGCCTTTCGACCTTTGTGTTTTGCAGTAAATCCCTTCAAATGCCGAAAAACTTGCTCCCTCTAGAAACTCTCTTACACGAAGGAGTTGATATCTGCCTGAGTAAATTGCTCCTAGCTAGCTTATACCAAACTCTAGGGGAGTCTATCTTTCATCTTCACCATCGCATCAACAGAACTTTTTCCCCAGGGGGCCCTTTGTGGCTACTTCAACTCTGGTTGAATGTAGTCTTCGAGCCAAAGTTATCGGCAGTCTACCCGAAAACCATTTATTCGACCATGGAGGGTCCCACCTTAGCTTTTTTACACCCAAATCGAAAAAACCATATGCGAAAGGGGATTTCAGGAAATATTTCTCATATTTCCTTGACTTAAAGGACTACACCATGTCGATTACTCTCTATAGTAGTCGGAGGTGTCGTCCCGACTGGTTTACCAGACCCTTTATAGGTGAGATCGTAGGACTGCAAGCTGAGAATCTAGCTATCTAGGCTGAATTTCTAACTCCAACAGTTCTTCTCTCGGGGTTTACTGAGGAGGAACGCTGCATTTTTTGCTATCAACCACAACTGGTGGCTCGACAGTTTGGACTTAGCCAATTCCGTCCAACCCCTATGTTTAACAGATCTCAAGCTGTGTTTTACACAAACACTGAGGTTGATTCTAATTTCACCACAAAAGCTTTCAACTATTATGAGAGACGTGCCCCAGTTTTGACCCCTTTACAATTTGAGCCATCTTTCTACTGTACCAAGGCCTTCCATAAATGGTGGAATCAGTATTATACTTCAATCAGTTTGACCATGCCCGCATGCATTGAGAGAATGACTGCTGTTTTTTCTGATTTGCAGACGAAGGAACCGAAGAGAAAGTCTAGAGGTACGCACATCAAGGAAATCCAACAATTCCAAAAATATTTTGAAATTTTTTATTTTCCCAGTCGAATCGGAGATACCATTTGTCGGGCAGCTTTTGCATTGAGGGAAAAACTTGAAAAAATGTTTTCAAAGATTCGCTTTCCCCTGAATGTAGACAAGTATTTATACACTTTAAAGTGTCACAAGCCAAGATTTCCACCTTTACCGAATTGTGAAATAGCTTTAGCTATTCCAATTACTCCTCAACCTCCTTAGCTTATAGTGAACACGTTAAATGTATGTGCTAATGAAGCAAAACCGCCTTGTAAAAGGTCATTTGGTCTAAACTATTCAGTTTCAACTATCATGACCACATTGACATCGATGAACGTCACATCAGGGTTCTTGACCATGTGGGCCAAGGTAATACAAGATAGAAATTCTCCGCATTACTTTTGTTAGAATTCTTCACTGAACTTGAGACTTACAACTCGACCCCTTCCACAAAAATCAAGGGCCTTTGAAGTGGATGACGACGAGGATGAAGATGAAGAAGAAGACAACACTTCTTCCAAGGCTAAAGCTTCGAGCAAGGTCCCTCAGGTTGGAGTCCTTACCGGTTTCTTGATTGAATCAATTTATATGTTGATCCTTATGAGCTTTTTTGATGTTTGTCGAGTCAAAAGAGGGCTGGTCCAGGTCAAACCTCTCAATTTTCCAAGAAAATAAAAGGAAAAGTGGTCACCACTATCTCACTTTCGAGTGATGAGTACAGCTCTGAAAACAAACAGGTATGAAACTGCTTTTTGCTTTGTTCAAAATAAGCTAGTCATTACTGATTTTCATTTTATTTTCAGCCTGAACAGAGCGATCAACAAATGGAGCAAGAGGCTTGATAGCCAAACCGCAAGTGTACGGTTGATTATCGCGTAATATAAAAGATGTCGAATCCCACAGGGATAGGTGTCTTATTATTAACTAGTTTAGTGCTTAAGCAGGAAAATAAAATGATGTATTTTGGATGTTTGGTTTTTAGAACAAGCAAAATGAAATAGCATAAAATAAAATGAATAGAAGATAATGATGAGAATTTAAGCACTTGGGTTGAATTATATAGCTTATAAAATATACTAGCAAACTCCTACTTAATTTCTGAATTTTAGAGCCAAGTTCATGATGCTATAGCCTATTATTTCTACAAGTTAATTCCTTACAAATGTAGAACTTTCTTCCTAATTACTAAATTCAATTCCTTGCAATTTAGAAAAAACCAAGAAGAAGATGAAGAAAGAATTTCAGGCCAACATAAAGCTAAGTTTATCCTAATTCCTTAGTGATACATCATATTGCTTATTTTAATTAGTGATACATCATATTGCTTATTTTAAGTCCTATTTCCCTTACTACTTACCAATTTCCATTGCTATAAGCAATAAGAAAAAACACTTGTGATCATCAAGATAACATTAAGAACAAGGAAGTAAAACGTGAACTTATAGCAATATTATTCAGAAGAGTAGAAGTAAAACTAAAGCATAAATTACAAACTAAAACAACCCAAGATACTTAAAGAAATTAGCCAAGCATGGCTAATAGAGGCATCGAATTACCCTGGACTAGGAGCTCAAGATGGCTTCCCACAATTCCTAGGAACAATGCTCTTAAGGGAGAAAGAAGAATACTTGTTGTATTATGAAAAAGGTGTGTCTTACAAGTGAAGAAAAGACCCCTATTTATAGTAAAAATCTGCCCTCCAGCGCTTGAGCGCTGGGATCCCAACGCTTGGGCGTTGGGTGCAATTAAATCCCACGTTGCAGATATAGGCCCAGCGCTTGAGCGCTGGCTTCCAACGCTTGAGCGCTGGGTGCAGTTTCCTACTCTAATCCTAGTCAAAGTCCCAACGCTTGAGTGTTGGGTCACCTGCTGATTCATCTTCAAGCTTTGCTCTCCTTCATGGTAGTGGGTTTTCAATGCCTTCAATGGCCTCCACTCAGCCCCTCTTTACTTCTAAAACCTCCTTCCTAATCAATCCTTCAAGCCTTATTTTCCATCATGTGCTTAATTTGGAGAGTGTTGGTTCATATTCTTCTTTTTCACTTTTGATCCTCTCTTTGCTAGCACTTCAATTCTGACCCTTTAACTTCTTGAAACTTCACTTTTCATCCTCCACTCTTGAACTTTTACACTTTAGTCCTTCCCTTCCTAAAACTTACAAATTGGTCCCTGGACAAAAATGATAATTATACCAACTTTCCTAAAAAAATAAAAATAACTATAAAAATTCCTAAAAATATAAAATAAAGTTTAAAAACCAAATAAAAGCTAATCTATATGCAAAATGCAAAATAAATATAAAATCTACATAAAAAGAGTAAAAATCCTATATGAGACTCAAAAATAACAAAATAAAAAGACTAAAAATACCCTAAAAATATCATACAAAATCCAGTCATCAAGGCTCAGGATCAAGGTGAACCTGAAGTAAATTCACCTGCTCATGATGATGAACCTCTGATCGCCACATCGGTTAGGATCATACCTTCCTCGACTTCTATTCCTCAAGATCCTCCTTCAAAGGAACCCCATCATGAGTCGAGGGTATACTCGAAGTTTCGAGAATTTGAGTCCTGAAAAAGATAATCCGCACAAGTAACACTTCTTCAACTTATCTTTCTTGAGAATTCTTATGTTCCAGCCTAAAACAAAATTGATTTCTCTTATTTATGCAGGGTAATCCGTTTCCAATGCCTTTGCTGCCGGGAGTTCGAGACCCCAAGTAAATAAATCTCCCTCGAATACTTTCAATTATTCGAACACCTCTGGCTCTTCAAACAGCTTTGATCCTCCTGATCTCCCTCCTTCAATAAAACAACAACTACTGGGCCATACTTTGCCTTTTAGGTTCTCAACGACCAGGTCGCCCAGTTGTTTATCATACTCTTGATGTTGATCGAAATGTTTTCCCTTCATAGGAAAACTTGAACCCTGAGCCCCAAGAGAAATAGGGTGGTCCACTGACCCACACCGCCTACTCTGAAATACTGAGCGCCCCGTGAGTAACTTCTCCTTTGATAGAAACAGTAGTCAATACTTCGAATACTTAAGGTTCTACCCAGACCCGCATTTCTTTCGAGGAACTTGAGAAGTTGGCAGAGAATCCTGTTGACTTGCTAAAAGAGGATGTAGAAGTGGAGATACTAGCAGTGAGTAGCCCAAGTCATCCAGCTCCAGAAATTGAAGTCATCAATCCTACCGACGACGCTGAACCGTTATTGACGAGGTTGAAGTTCTTAGTTCTTGAACAGGACTTGCTCGAGGGCCTTAGAGATCAAGCCATTGCCACGAAGATTAGAAATCTCACTCAAACCCTGAATGGCATAGAGCTGTCTGAAGATCAGCAACGTGAAACTCTCGAGCTTCGGTATTTCGTGAATGATGCTTCGACCAATCTCGACCAACTTGCTACCTGTCAACAAAGCTTAAACTTCGGTAAAGCGGCAAGTTGGATGGTGAAGGAAGAGATTTGTAAATTTCAGAGCACGCTTGTTGAGATCGAGCGAATAGAAAAGCAGTCGACCGATAGGATTTTTGAACTTAGACAAGAAATTTAGAGCATGACGAAAGAGGAACAAATGTTGTCAGACAAAGTACCGCAACTGGTGGCCCAAAAGACTGAAATAGCAAGTCGGGTTGTTCCAAAAATCAAAGAAAGCTTTCGACTTGGGTACGTCATTGCTAACAATGAAAAGATAGCCACAGTGGTTCAAGGCAGAATCTAAAGGTTGAAAAAGCAAATCGTGCGATATAAGGCCCAGTCTTCTTGAATTTGTTCAATCTGATTCTGAAATTAAGTCATTTTTGTAAATAGCCATGTTAGCGGCTTAATTTCGAGATGACAATTACCTGATAACTTTGACCGTGCAATTTAACTGTGAAACTTATTTGTCGGGAGAATTTTGGCTGTTAAATCTAAACAATGTTCTTAGCATTTTTTATCATAAATAAACTGCCAAAGTTGACTCTTTGTATCCCGAAAAATCATGACTTGCAATCAAAAATCAGCACGAGAGCCGCTGAAAGGCTAAGTCAACTTTCAGCTATATATATATAACCTTAGGAAAGCATAGCCTAGGCATAATGATAACACTTAAAAATCATGCCTGCAGTTATATCGTTAAAGTCATATTAAGGTAACGACAACACTTCGACGCCATCACCATGTTCTACGTAATGTTGTACACTTTTCACAAAGTACTAGTCAACCAGCACTTTAACGGGAATTTTTTTTTGGAAACCGTTTGATTGTCGTGTTCGGCTAGACTACTCGTTATCAAACAAGGATCTCCCTTTACCTACTCTCTATAACGGATCAGAATCGATCTTCATGGCGGCTTTTTTCTTGAGAATAGCGAGATCATCTCGACTTACATCGTTCGCTTCAAAATAAGCCACTTTCTTCCTCTTAGGAAATTTATTACTTTTCAATTTCTCTCGCTTGAGACACTCAACTTGTCGGATTCTGGCCGCCAGTTGTGCCAAATCCCTTATGTGTTGAGTATCGATCTTTTTTCCTGATCGAATAGTCCAGACCACCGGTGGCTGACTCGACCAGTTCGTGTTCGGGAACTTGCATGAAGCATTTCGACTTCATGTGTCGGAATTTGCCTAAATAGTCGTCGATAGTTTCTGATGGTTCCCTCCTTATACTTGCTAGTTCTTTGAGGCTAACTTTAGGTTCTCCTCTAAAGTAATGGTCGTGGAAAACACGTTCCAATTGATTCCAACTAAAAATAGATTTTGGTGGTAACTTTGTGAACCAAGTGAAAGCGTTCTTAGTCAAAGAACTAGGGAAATACTTCATCTTCAAGTATTCATTATTCGCCAAGTCTCCAGCTTCGACCTAACATCTGGCAACATGCTCTACAGCAGATTCCTCAACTTTTCTAGAGAACTTAGTGAACTTAGGGACTTTCCATCCCCTTGGAAGTTCTGTTTGCAGAACTATCTCAGGAAATGCCAAAACGAAATGTGGTCTATTAGCGTAACCCACATTGAATCTGTGTTGATTCAGCAATTGTTCGACAATATTGGCAACATTTTGTTGCCCCCCAATTTTATTTTTTTGTCGAACTCTCTCTAGGATTCTCTCAGCATTTTGGTTCCTGTTAACCAAAACTGGGATTTCTCCATTTTGACCAAGGATAACTTGGTGAGCAGGCTCGTTACAGGGAACCTCTTCATTCCGACCAAGATTGACTTGGTGAACGGGTTCGTTTTGCGGGACCTATTCAGTTCGACCGAAGTTAACTTTGTGAACAGGCTCATTTTGCGGAACCTATTCGTCTCGACCAAGATTGACTTGGTGGAAAGGTTCACAAAGGTGAACCGGTTGGTTAGTTTGAATCCCTAACGCATAGGGCTGGTTAGTCGGATAAGGCGCTTGTCGACCAGCCTGGGCAATTTGCCCAACCGTAGGAGATGGTGCGCCGAAAATATCCGCTATTCGACCTAACAGGGTCATCAGTTGTTGGTAGGAAACCTTGGTGTCTCTAATCATGGGATTAAAGACCGTACCAATTTGTTGAATCAACATATTGACCAACTCATGGTTACTATCATCCATTTGTTGCCTGAGAACATCAATTGTGTTGTTGGTCAAGGAAAATGACGATCCATCTACACTAGGAAGAGGGGGTCCCATATTTCTTGATAATACTCCTCCTCATCTCGATGTTATGTGTTGGTTTCCTTGGGAACTCATCGAAACCATATTTTTCGAATACATTACAGGATAAGTTCCTCTCCCTTACATCATCGACCAGGGCATTCCGTAAGGTTGATTTACGAAATGTTGTGGAATTCGATAACTGTCCCATGACCCCTAGGTGGACGACACTGATAGCCAAATCCGCAAGTGCACGGATGGTTGTCGTGTAATATAAAAGATCGAACCTAAGGGATATGTGTCTTCTTATTAAATTATTTAGTACTTGAGCAAAAAATAAAAAGGTGTATATTGTTGGTGGTTTGATTAAGACAGAACAAGAAATAGCAATAAAATATAAAGAAATAAAGATGATGAAGTTTAAGCACTTGGGTTGAATTACATAGTCTATAAAATATGCTAGCAAATTCCTACTTAATTTCTGAATTCTAAGACCAAGTTCATGATGTTATAGCCTAGTATTTCTACAAGTTAATTCCTTATAAGTGTAGAACTTTCTTCCTAATTACTGAATTCAAGTCCTTGTAATTTAGTTAACCAGAAAAGAAGATGAAGATGGAGTTCATGCCAACATAAAGCTACGTCTATCCTAATGTCCTTTAATGATATATACTTATAGCATTTTTTAAATCCTATTTCCCTTACTACTTACCAAATGGCCTTTTGTTATAAGTAGAAAGCATAAACACTTCTGATCATCAAGATAGAATTAAGAACAAGGAAATAAAACATAAACTGGAAATATTATTCAGAAATGTAGAAATAAACTAAGACATAAAATATAAACTACAACAACCCAAGATACTTAAAAGAATTAGCCAAGCATGGCTAAAAGAAGCATCGAATTACCCCGGATAGGAGCTCAAGTTTGGCTTCCCAAAATTCCTAGGAACAATGCTCTTTAAGGAGGAAAGAAGAATACTTGTTGTATTCTGAATAGGTGTGTCTTACAAGTGAAGAAAAGACCCCTATTTATAGTAAAAATCTGCCTTCCAGCGCTTGAGCGCTGGCATCCCCAACGCTTGGGCGTTGGGGTGCATTAAAATCCCACGTTCAGATATAGGCCCAGCGCTTGAGCGCTGGCTTCCAACGCTTGGGCGTTGGGTGCAACTTCTGACTCAGCTCTTAGTCAGAGTTCCAGCGCTTGAGCGTTGGGACTTCTAACGCTTAAGCGCTGGCTCGAACACTGGCAGCTCTTCTTGGATGGTTTTTCTTCTTCAATGGTGGAATTGATTGGCTTATTAGGCTCCATTCAGCCTCTATTAAGTTCTGAAACTCCTTTCCACCACCATTAATCTTCCAACCTTATTTTCCATGTGCTTAAATCAAAGAGTGTTGCTTCATATTCTTGAATTCCACTTTAAGTCCTCTCTTTGTTAGCACTTCAATTCTGGCCCTTTAAGTCCTTGAAACTTCACTCTTCATCCTCCACTCTTGAACTTTTCCACTTTGATCCTTCGTTTCCTGAAACTTTACAATTTGGTCCCTGGACAAAAATGATAACTATACCAGCTTTCCTAAAAATATAAAAATAACTATAAAAATTCCTAAAAATATAAAATAAAGTAGAAAAACAAATAAAAGCTAATCTATATGCAGAATGCAAAATAAATAGAAAATCTATATAAAAATAATAAAAATCCTATCTGAGACTAAAAAATAATAAAATAAAAAGACTAAAAACACCCTAAAAATATCATATAAAATCCGGTCATCAACACCAGCAACGCCCAGTGAAAATGCAGGAGTTGTCGGACTTGGGATTGGAATTCGGGTCTTAACGGCGTTAATACTGGCCTGGAAGTGTATGAACTTGACGCTTGAGTGGAATTCATTCCAACAGGCATGCTTGGTTGTGGCCGAGTCAAATCCTGACCAGTCGAAACCGGCAGTTGATTTTGACTCGTTTGAGCATTAGTAACCGCCATGTCTGAAACCGAAACGTCTTCTAACCGTGAAGGATCTACTGATGAATTAACACCATTACTGGTATTATTCTGTAGTTCTTCACTAACATTAGGCCTTACATTAGACCCTAATGATGGCTTGCTCTAGAATAGTTGGTAATTTTCTTACCATTCTGTAATATCATACACTAAATTAAGCTTCCTTAATTCAAAAACAGTTTTCTGAATTAGAGAAATTTGTCTAAGACACAGAGATGATTTCAAATGAAAACATACTCCTTTGGTCCCACTGGGTGTGCCAAGAAAATCTGAATGTTTATGAAGAGGCTGATTCTATCCTCTTTCAGGTCCTGGGAGAACAGAAATCTTCCATGCGCGAGTGCGTGTGCGTGTGGAGTGGGTGGAGTGGAACCCGTCAAAAGTGGTTCGAGCGGAGTGGGTGCATGTTTCAGGATGAATTACATGAGAGTGAGGCGCTTCCAAGCGTCGAGGAGGGGGTTATAGGCAGGGAAAAGATTATAGGCAGACAAAGAAAAAGAAAGAAAAGAAACAAAAAGAAACAAATTGCATTGAAATGTAAAATTACAGGGAAACGTAAAGGTTCGGCCAATCGACCACCACTCAGCCACTCACGTGTGTCTCGTTCCGATTGCTCTGCGTCACCACCAATTGGACTTATGGCATAGGGGTGAGGGTTAACGCTACCGGGCGTGTCGTGATGAGGGCGAAAGACCCCGAACTCTGCCTTTGCTTCTTCTATTTATAGGAAAAATCTCCTAACTGCTTGCAACGGTCACTTCTTCTTGTACTTACACGTGTCTTATGTCCGCTTCTTCATTCTCCATGTGTCCTGTTGATCTAACTGCTCTAACCATCGAAAAAAACATCCCATGCATATTGAGGCCTTATTCAAGACATAAAAAAAATCTAATACTGGTTTGTTTAAGTCTTTGCTTTTTCGTTAGTTTCGACTTCGACCCACCATATCTACGTCATTTCAGTCAAACTTCATAAATTGCTTCGTCAGCCCTAATGAAGTACTTCTCGTTTCAGTCGAAATCATCCTTTGGCGTGGTCTTTGACTAATTCGATACTTGGGAAAATTCCAAGCTAACAAGTGGACAACACCTGATGATGTTTTTCATCATTTGTTCCGAAAATATGAAACTGATGGTGACGCTTTGAAAATGGCTACATATGCTTTAGAAAATCGGCTTGAAGCCTAGTTGTATGTTGATAATTTAGCACAAGTTGGTCCCTTTATTGCTTCACAAAGAGTTCCCCCTATGCAACCTCTTCAAATTGATGAAGTTCTCCCTATCCCACATGTTGTTGTTGTTGCCGAGAATTTGCATGTCAAGGGTAGGGAGAAATCATATAAGAAGATGAAGGTGCAACCAGATAAGAAGACTAGGGTGAGGAGGTCACATCGCTTGCAAGAAGTTGTGAGGAGCTCAAGATATCAGAGACCCCCTCCTATTGTAGTTATCTCTGATGACAAGGATTTAACACTGTTGAATGATGCTGCACATGTGTTTGATATCGATGATGCAAATTTGGATATGCCTAGTGAAGATAGCAATGACTATGTGGATATGGCTGATGAAGATGCAAATGCCAATGTGCCTGTTCCTGAACAAGTTTCTTTAAATGGTGATGTAGCTTAGCAGGTTAATCATGATGAAGTTGAAAATGATGAGGCAATTTCTGTTAGCTCTGAGGTTTCTGCACATGATGTTCATCTTGGGGACAGTGAGGAGGAAAGGGACTTAGCAAATGATGATGGATCTGCAAACCAAGATATGGGCAAGTCAAAGGAATTGTTGAATGATCATATTAGTCAAATGCTTAGTGGAGGGTTTGTAGGTGGAGGGAACCTTAGAGAAAATGTTGACAGGTGTGACAGGGGGAATGTGGATAAGGGGGATGGAGCTGATTTTGATGGTGGTTATGTGAGTGAGAATCTTGATAGTGTCACAAGTGATAGTGAGGTGGAAGGTAATGTTAAGAGGCGTTTCTCAAAATTCTACCCGGAGGATATGTGCCAGGATTTCCAGTTCATTTTGGGGATGTACTTTGCCTCATTGCAACAATTCAAAGATGCAATTACTGAGCATTCCGTGCTTAATGGCATGGAATTCAAATACAAGAAAATTGATGCCAAGAGATGTAGGGTGATCTGCAGAAGTGAAGAATTTGGGTTTCTGATATTATGCAGCAAAGTAAGAGGAACACACACATGTGCTAAGGTTTTTTATAACAAGTTAGCAAGTACAAAATGGGTGAAGAGTAAACCGTTGAACAAAGTGAGGACCGTAAACAAAATAAGCACCAATGAGGTTGTTGATGACTTCAGAGTTAATCTTGGGACTGGTATCACTAGATACAGAGCTTGGAAAGGTAAGTAGATGGCTACAAAAGAGGTTGAGGGTGCTATAAACAAGCAATATGCCTTGTTATGGAGATTTAGTAATGAGTTGAGAAACAGGTCTGCTGGTATTACATGTAAAATGAATTTTGAAACACCCACTGTAGGATTTTTCCCTAGATTTACATGTGTTTGGATGGATGTAAGAGGGGGTTTCTAAGTGGATGTAGGCCATTCATTGGTCTTGATGGATGTCACTTGAAGACCAAACATGGTGGAATTCTTCTGGCAGCTGTTGGTAGAGATGCAAATGATCAGTACTTCCCCCTTGCCTTTGGGGTGGTTGAATCAGAAAATAAGGACAATTGGATGTCGTTTCTGGAGCTATTGTTTGGTGATATAGGGAGTACAAGCACAAACAGATGGGTTTTTATCTCAGATCAAAAAAAGGTAACTGTAAACCTAATTCAATATGCCATATGAATTATTTGTATTAGTCTAATCATCATTATCACTTGTGCATACAGAGTTCAATGGAAGTGTTCAAAGAGGAGATGCTACAAGGTGTGGAGCACAGATTATGTGTGAGACACCTCTATGCTAATTTCTAGAAGAAATATGGTGGAGTGCTATTAAGAGATCTTATGATGGCTGCTGCTAAAGCGACTTACGATGAAGCATGCAATGAGAAAATTTTGGAGATTAAAGAGAAGAAAGAGCTAGCCTACAATTGGTTGATGGAAAAACCTACAACAAGCTAGTGTAGGCATACATTCAGCTATCACCCCAGGTGTGATGTTATTATGAATAATCTCTCTGAATCATCCCATGCAACCATTTTGTTGGCTAGTGACAAGCCTATATTAACAATGTTGGAGTGGATTTGTATCTATTTTATAGGGAGGTTTGCAACAATGACTGAGAAGTTGGAGAAATACAGTGGAAAATCATGCCTAGGCCACTAAAGAGATTAGCAAGAGAGGTTGAAAAGAGTAGAAATTGGATCCTAAGAGCTGCTGGGATTGAAAAGTACGAGGTTCCTCATGCATACTATCCTGAAAGGCATGTGGTAAGCTTGAAGGAAAAAACTTGTTGTTGCAATTTTTGGGAGCTTAATGGCTTTCCTTGCAGACATGTTATGGCAGCAATTAATTACAAGGGTCATGATCCAAAAGAATATGTCCACCAGTGTTACAGGAGGGATGCCTACAGAGCTTGTTATGGACACCCTATCACTCCAATCCCTAGGCCTAACCAGTGGATTGTGACACCAAATGATCCTGAATGCATTCTGCCCCCTAATTACAAGAGAGATGCAGGAAGGCAAAAGAAATTGAGAAGGAGAAATCCATACAATGACCCAAATCCAAGATCATTGAAAATAGGGGGTGCATTTACAAAGTGTAGCAAGTGCAAGCAATACGGGCATAATGCCAAAGGCTGTAAGAATCATGTTGAAACTAAAGAGAAAACACAAGTTGATCCACCTCTGGAAGGCCAAGTCCCTGAACCTGTGCAAATTAAACCCCGGGAACAGAATGAAGCAGCTAAAACCCCTGATGCTCAACCTGCAGTTGTGCAGAATATTAAGAAAGTATGATTCCTGAAACTGTGGACAAATTATGTTGTTTTATCATGATTCTAAAACTCAGAAGGTTTTTGTTTTGTTTTTGCATCTGCAGAGAGGATTTATAAGATGTAGTAAATGCAAGCAAATTTGGGCTCAATAAAAAAGGTTGTAAGAACACTCAAGGGGCTGCCTCTCTACCTGAAAAATGTTCAAGAAGCCTCAACATCTGCTGCATCTCCACCTCTGGAAAACCAAGTCCCTTCAAGTGTTCAAGTTGATCCAATTCAACAGCATGTAGTTCCTGATGCTGAAAAAGAGGTATGGAATCTTAATTTATTAAATGGGTTTATTGCATACTATCCATTATTACCTTTTGTCAAATTTCAGAAGGGGAATAACTATGCTCAGACTGGATATGTGGATGAAAGGTAGACTCAGCTTCTTTCTACAATGATTCAAAGTTCACAAGCTGCAAGCTGTTCCACTGTTCAAGATCTGGTGGAAGGGACATCAGTTGGCGCAAAAACAGATTCACACACAGCAGGGGTTCCGGAAACTGTAACAGATTTAGAAGTAGAGATTGGTATGCCTAAAGGAGACAAATTTATGGAGGAGGGACATAATCTGCCAACCCAGGGCAGTACTGTTATTGACAAGAGTCTAGGGGAATCGATCTAACTTTTCCATAGATGAGGGGATAGCTTTTTGATGCTGGGAAAACTGAAGGAATCTTCTACTTTGTAGTTTTTTAATGATTCACATAGTGCTTTACTTGGAATAGCAGTAAGGGGATCACACATGGCCACTAGGGTCAGTTTTTTTCTTGTAATATATGTGACGGTTGTTGTGGACCACTTACTTTGGCCACTTACATTGGTATTATCATCGTTTATTTTCTTGTGGACCAGTGCAAGTAGATTGTTTTTTTATAGTGAAATGTGTGATGGTATTTGCCAAATATTCAATTGGTAGAGGAGCACTTTCAATCCTTATCTTTGAATTCCTTATCTATGAATTCCCCTAAATTGTTTAGTCAACTTGTCTATTATTTATTTTAGTGTTTAATATAGTGAAGGAAGTAGTTCATGAAGTGGGTGCCAAACCACCACATATCCCGACTATTCAATAAATACCATTCATAACAATTAATTTCAGCACAAATGACACAACAACTCTTCTTCCTTTACATTAATTTCAATTGATATTACATAACCAAGGATTTACATTGCAAATTCAAAATCTGACTCAAATTAGAACAATATGAAGTTCTTTGTTATACCATTCCAATCCCTAACTCCATCCCCTAACCTCCCTAATATCAATCCATAACTTCAACCCGTTCCAACAAAAAAACACCAAACTGTCAAAATCCAAGACAGCACAGCAAACCCACATGCAACATTCTTTTGGAACCTTACACCATCAACCTTCTTCTTAAGATTCTTCATCTTCCTTTTGCTGTCCACAACATGTTCAACATAATTGGGGGAATTGGCAATCTGAGAATTCATGCTCATAGTATCAGCCTCTTGTTGTGGATCCCTTGACTTTACAGGATCATCAATCCAAAAAAAGAAGTCACAAGTTCCTGGAAGCTACACCAAACAGATCAATTTTAACATCACCTAATTGTAGTATTAAATTAGTACTTGAAAACTTAGCACAGGAGAGTGAACCTTACCTGCCAATTTCTGCATCTCATGAACCTCCTACCTGGATTATCTGGAGTATTAGCAGTGTATAGCATGAGCAACACACCATATTGACACTTTGCCCTTGAACCTGCAGACCTAGGCCTGACACGAGAGGAGGAAGCAGATGACATAGACATGGTAGGAATGTTGAAGCTCAAGCAGAGATGAAGATAAAGAACGAAGCTCAAACAAGCAGATGGATGAAGACGAAGGAAAGGGATGAAAGGTCGAAGAAGGAGCCGTGCATGGATTGGGTAAGAAAGGTGACAGAGGATGGTTCGAACCCTAAATTGGGAAGGAATGATTCATCGAAGGAAAGGGGAAGAAGATGAATTTATGGGTTTTTGATTTAGGGATTTTTTATTTCAAGTTCAAAATTAGGGATTTTGGGGTGTAAAATATGATTACAAATAATTTGGGGGTTTAATTAGTTGATTTAGTGAAGTGTATTTTTTTATTTATTTAAAAAATCCACATAGGATTCCTTAATTGATTCAGCAGGCCACGACAACACTTACAGGAGCACTGAACTCCGGCGAGGACTAAAACCAGCCATCTTGCAATCGTGGGGACTATATGCTAAATGTTTTCCGGAGAGGGACCAAACTCAAACAACAACACAAACAGAGGGACCAAGTTGATGATTAACCCTTTAAAAAACATGTTGAGAACAGGACATTGTAAGTTCTTTTGATGTAGTTGGTTAGTGAAAGTTTATATTTATATCTTAGGATATATTCTGTTAGATTCAAATAATTAAATGAATTATTATGTTTTGATAATTAACAATTTCTTTAAGGATTAATATTGTTAGAGATAGAATTCCTAACATAGTGAAATTTATCATATCCAGGAGGGACTGAATGAATCTCAAAGCATTATCAAGAATATCAGTCTGCTAGAAGAAACCGTCCGGTCATCCTGAAGGAAATACTGTCAAAGACATACAAAGGAAAGCATTCATGAAAAGACAGTCTGGTGACTCACGAGGGATAAAGCAGTAACTTCAAATAGCAAACATCCTCTCTCAAGGTCACTCTATCAAGCTATGTGCTCTCAAGTCAAAGTCTACTTCAAGAAGCTGAAACAGTCCGCTACCTAAACCTACAGTGATCAAACGGAAGACTGCTTCATCTAAAGCTGAAAGAATATGACAACTCATGAAGAAACACCTTCGGCTTCGAAGCTACTCTAGCATCATATAAAGAAGTTGTGGATCAACTCTCTCAGATGGAGAAATTCAGTGGAAGCAAAAGAAAAGGGAAGATTCAGTCTTCTATGAGCCAAGAAGATTCTAATCATTAAGAATGACTGAATGAAGAAAGATCGTTTGCTGATGCAAGCCACTCAGTAACGGAATTTCAAACATTGTATGGAGACTGCGTCTGCCAAATTCTAAGGAAGAATCTGTTAGTACAGATAGCAACCTGAGAGGGGGGGGTGAATTAGAGTTGCCCCGATTTTCGCGTAGTAGTACCAAACGACTTTCAGCGCAATTAGAGTTGTAACGTAAGAACGTTGTTGCAGCGGAATATTGTAATTGCTTGAAAGTAAAAGATGAAGGATGAAGGAAATGACACAGAGAATTTTATCCTGGTTCACCTTCAATCCACCGAAGGCTACGTCCAGTCCCTCAAAGAAACCCCTTGAGGATTTTTCCACTATTGATAAAAATCACTTACAAGTTCCTAACCCAAGGACCCCATGAATTCCTACCAATATCCTGTGAAAGTAAACCACTTTCAACAGCCCCTGAAAGCAAACCGCTTTCAGTTCCTGAAGGCAAACCACCCTCAGACCTTGAAGACTAACCCGCCTTCAATCGACAACCCTTCACCGAATACCACGGTGAAGTTAAGATCCCTCAGAAAGATTACCACTTTCTGAAGAACCACTCCACTAAATTCCACAGTGAAGATTTCCCATGATCGAGTACTCTTAACGAATGCTTGCACCAAGGACCCTAAGATATCTTATCAATCTTCCTGAAGCAACCCACTTCTGATTGATCAAGTCTTCTTAGCAATACTTGTGCCAAGGACCCTAAGAGAACCCATCATGCCTCAGAAAGCAAACCACTTTCTGATGACACCGCATTACCACGGTGGACTTTGAATCAAACTTGATTCAAAGGGCCTTTTTACAACCACCGAAAACTATGGTGAAAGAATCAACATGATTCAAAATAGAAGAAGAAGAAGAAGATGCCTTTCCTATGGCTAAATTCAATCCCTTAGACAAGATGGATTGATCTTAGTTTGTATGCTCCAGGAAATTACAATGAAGGCTCTTCCATTCTGAGTTTCTCAAATGTTGAACATCATGAGTGTTCTTATGAAAATGAGAGAACCGAAACTCAGAATGATGACTTTAATGAATATGAAAGTTATGGACCAAGTCATTAATGTTTCTGAGTGTCTAAGGGCTTTATATAGGCACTAGAGGTCGTCCATGAACCAACACAACCTTTCCCAACTGGTTTGAAACACAATGGTTCATGAAATAACACATCTGTCGACCTGGTAATCGATTACAGCATTCTGGTAATCGATTACACTATAACCATTATGTTCTAACGGCTATTTCCTGACAGGTAATCGATTACTGAAAACTGGTAATCGATTACGCTATGCCTGGTAATCGATTACTGAAAACTGGTAATCGATTACGCTATGCCTGACTGACAGGTAATAGATTACTGACTGCCTGGTAATCTATTACTGCAAGTCTGAAACTCATTTTTTAACCAACTCAAGCCCTAATTGAGTGTTCCTACCAAGTTTAACTTGTGAGAACATATCGTACTCAATTAGTTGATCTTTCATGAGCCTTCAAATGTAATTAAACCTTAATAAAGCATAGCACACTAAGTTGACAAGACTTACTTAAAGATAGAACCTTAATGATTGATCTAGACGTTCTGAGCCGGTTCATGAAGTCTTTCTTCTCTGAAGTCTTCTTGAAGTCTTCTTAAAGTCTTCCTTTCTTTTCTGAAGTCTTCGTGAAGTCTTTCTTCTTTTTGTTCCTTTCTTTCTTGAAGTCTTCCTTTTCTTTTCTGAAGTCTTTCTTCTTTTTGTGATGTGTTTGTCTTCATCAAAACCTCAGTCGAGTCCAAGGACGAGACCTGATTTACAGAATCCGTCCGCTCAAGCATCAGAATGCGCCAAAGGTACAAACATTAAGAAATGTGTTTTACGAGGATATTAGCTCAACATAAGCATTAAAGAAATTATTCTCTTCATCTTGAATAATTGCTTCTTGGATCAAAAGACATCTACCTCGTCTGCATATTAATTAAAGTACTGGCAATGGCAGAAAGTAAAAAGGGACAAAATTAATACAATATTCCTTAGTGCCACTGCTTCTCTACTTTTCCTCAAATCAAGCTAACATCGTGGAATCAACGGCAAGAATCTCTGAGCATCGTACACATTCAACGGTCGAAATTCAAATGTCTGATCAGAGCACTTGATGAGCATTAGCTGGCACGCACTCGGGTATAATGGTCAAACGAATACCACAGCTGGATTTCCTGAGCATTATATACAGAAGACATGGCTCAAGGAAACTCGCTCAGCATGGAGCCAGATGATGTCAACCCAGGAAAATCAATGCTTCTCAGATCGTGTCTCAGACCTGCTGAAAAATGCAGAACTAGCCGTTACTCTCAGCAGAGGAAGAAGGAGCACCACCGGGCAGGTTTTCTCTCCTACTGTGAAGGAAGAACAAAGATCTTCAACTGAAGATATATATATATAGAGAACCCTGCCTCCGTAGCAACTTGGCGACTAGAATTCAATTTCACATATCTCAACGTCGTTCGTTCAAAGAACCAAGACATTCTTGGTTCCAACTCAGGGAACTTCAAGCCATATCCTACCTGAGTTGAGTTGCTCATGTGTGTGGAAAACTTATAGAGTATTACTCTCATCCTATCCCACACACAAAACTCAAAACAGAGAACCAACTTGCTTATGATCTCTGTTTTCTGCTCTTCATTTCTTTTACCCACTCTTATTAGAAGAGAACTATTGTAGAAAAGCAAAACCTTGTAAAAGGTGTGAGGAGAAGTCCTGTATAATACTTGTAAGGAGAAGTCCTAAGAATACTTGATAGGAGAAGTCCTAAGAATACTTGATAGGAGAAGTCCTTCGAATACTTGTTGGGAAAAGTCCCTGATAATACTTGTACTATTTGTTGAAATAGTGGAAAATCTTGGTGAAGCCAAAGACCGGACGTAGCCCTGACGATTATGGGGGTGAACCACGATAAAAATGATGTGTGCTTTACTTTTTATGTTAAGTTATGATTTCATGTTGCATGCATATACATCTGCTTAAAACATTAACTCTTTTGAAAATGAATAATTAACGAAGAAAGAATTTTTTTTAAAAATAAGCAACACAATTCAATCCCCCCCTTTCTTGTGTGTTTCTTGCACCTTCAATTGGTATCAGAGCCTAACCACTCTGAAAATAACTAACAACTTCACAAATGCAGAGTACAAAGATATATGGTAATAAATGTTCTCCTCGAACAAAAGCAACCATGATCCAAACAATAGTGCAGGAAGAACATCTCAAAGAAACTAACTCAAGGAAGGAGTAAACGAGATAAAAGGAAGCTATTCACAGACAACTTAATGAAGCACAAGAATATCTATATTCATCCAAGAAGAGGAAGCTAATGAAGACCCCTGACTTCCTAGCTCAACTCATTTCTAGTCTCATTAACGACGGATCCTCCAGCAAATCTGTGAAATAATCAAGCTCTCCTTTAAGAGAAATGTAAACTCATCGTCCTCATGATCGAAACAACCTCATCCAAAGATCGAAAACAGTTGGTACATCATGTTATCACTTGAAATACAAATGAGGTAACTCTGAACTTATGATCATCAAGTTGTGACTACTCTTTCACCTGTTCTAACTTATAAAATTAGTTATATAATAAAGAAAGGAAAAACTGAACATTTGTCTTCTAATCTCAATCATTCTTTCACTAAGATAGATTCTAAATCAACTTAATCCCATACCATTTCAGAAAAATAAATCGCACAAAAGGGACTAAATCTCTATTGCCATATCAAAATCTGCATAGTATATTCGAATGCTGTCCTGAAAAGTATATGTTTTAAAGTACATACACATTTGTATATCTGCTTGAGCCTTGAGAAATTATTTTACTTTGATCATGACACTCAAACACTGATGTTTACAATCGTATAAGTAAAGGACTAACCCTCTGGACCCAAGGAAAACCTGGGTACCACAATGATTACTTCTGCAGGAGCTCACAGTGAAGAAAGAAAGTAAAAGAATGTGCTGGACGAATATCTCTCATTTCCGTCCGTGAAAACTTACAAATAATCTGTATGATAATGTGTCAGATAACATCATCCACCCGATAGGAGACAGCTATGAAGACATGATGTGTAATACAAAACACAGACCCAATGATAAAGCTTGTTCACATGGAGTATCTCTAATCTATGATAATCGGAGCATACAGACATCACTTCATGTGACAAACTAAAACAATGAGAAGGTACTAATAAAGCTCTGTGGCAAAGTACTCTATGTTAATGTTTGCAGGATGAAGAAATGCACATATTGAGTAGATGACGGAAAATGATCAAAGAGGTGAATCCAAAGGAGGACTTAAAGAAAAGACAACATTTGTCGTAAATGGAGCCCATTGCCAAGATTAATTGATTTCAGACTGAGTCACCGTCTGGTGATTAATCAAGAAACATCCAAGTGAGAACGTCTGGGTTTAACTGAAAGGACACGTTCAGACACCCACGTCTGGGTCACTGGTAAACAGCTGTATCGTTTCATATGCTTAGGCGCTCTTAACACGCATTAAATCTCTTAACTGTCATGACTGCACATTTATAGATTTTCACTTGATATGTGTTCTATGCTCGTTATCTCACATCAAATGCACAAGTAATCATTCCATTCCATAAAACGAGTAAAACTGTCTGCCTTCTAATCAACCTCAACAAAAGAAATTGAAAATAGAAGCCCTATACTCACAACTCACTCACACCCAAAATTTGTGCTATTCTCTGTTTGCTTTCTCTAACCTCTCTCTGCAGAACTCTCAAATGGCACCAAAGAAGAAAACCGCTGCCAAGACCAAACTTACTCAAGCGCAAGAGGCCGTTCTTGAGCTGAGAAGGAAGAATATTGACGCCAATCGTCGTGAACAAGTAAAGAAGATTGGGGCTCAGAAATTCTCTGACCTAGGTGAAAGGGAACTTGTATCACCAAGGTATCTTGAGCTTCATAGCTTCCAATATGCCAAAGTTTCCGGACTAAGTCTCGTATTATTGCAAGACTGGGAGCGACTCATGAAAGTCTCAGAGACCCCTGCTCTTGAACCTCTGGTAAAGGAGTTCTATGAGTGCGCCGTGAAGAAAAGTCATCTATCCATTGTGAGCAGATGCATGAGAGTGATAACGGAAGCCTGTCCTGGAGATATTGCCCTGGCACTAGAAGTGGATGTAAATGATGGAGTTCACTACTCCCCGAAGTGGGAAATCTCAGCCATAAACAGCAACTGCATCTGGAAGGAGGACCCTAAGATACATGGAAACTATGTCAGCAACCTAGTTGAAGAATACAAGTTTCCACACGCCGTTCTCATTAAGGTTGTTATTCCTAAGGAGGGAGCCCGAGATCTTGTAAACAAAATGTCTCACTGGGCACTCTATCAGACGAGTAACATGCAAAAGATCAACCTCCCCTCTCTGATCTTTCATCACATGGTAGGAATTATTGAGAGTCCGGTGTCAAACCTCCCCTATGGTGCTCTCATTACAAAGATGATGGGGTTGAAAAGACTAGTGACTGAAGAGAAACTCCAAAATGAGTTCATTGCCCACGACTACATCTACCCAACACCCATCAGGTTTGGGGATGTCAAACGGATGAATTTGAAAATTGATTTCTCTGGCGTTCCAAAGAAGATGATCTCTAAGTGGGAAAAGAAGCAACTGGATGACGATGAAGAAACCAAGCAGGGAAAAGAAATCCAACCTTCTCCTCCAAGGACCAGAGCGTCCAGAGCAAAGAAAGAAACTATCCCAACGGCATCTTCACCAATCAAGAAGCGTAATACTACAGAATCAGATAAGGCAACTAGGATCATGCCGTCATCCGAGCCAGAACCAAAGCGGAGACGCCTTGTAAAGGAAACAACCACCAGCGCCAGACAAAGCACAACTTCATCAGGTGATGATGAAGACTCCATGCCGATAGCCTCACTGGTAAAAAGTGTGAAGGGAGCACCTCTGAAAGTGTTTCCGAAGGTTGATCATCCCTCACCCTCTCTCATGAAGTATCTTTCTTATATACCTACATTATTCCACGAATATGTGGAAGACATTATTCATGTAGTAGATGATGGGAATTGTGGCTATCGATGCATTGCTCAATGGCTTGGGGTCAATGAGAATGAATGGTTTGCTGTCAGAATGGAGATGATAGAAGAGCTTAATGCTCATCACTCTCTACATGCTGGCATGATGGAGTCTGAGCAGCATTTGGAGCGGATAAGAGATGCACTAAATTTACCTACGGGGGAACCTGCTCTATCCCCCAAATGGTTCACAGTTCCTGATATGGGATTGCTGGCTGTAAGCACTTTCAAGATCATACTAGTAACACTAAGTCTAAAGGAGTCATGCACCTATTTACCCTTAGTTGGTCCAGCTTTCATCCCTCCCATTATCGCTGTCATCTGCAATGTCGATGATCACCATTGGGTCAGAGTGAAACTCAGGAATGATTCACCACTTCCTTATAGCACTCCTCTGTGGAGACAAAATTGTGTGAGAAATGCTAGAAGATGGGGGAAACATATCTCCCCAAGGATCATAAAATATAAGGAGATTGTTGATCCAGAGTATGTACGACAAACTCAAAGTTCCTCAAGCCCATCTGATAGTAAATCCACTCATGACAGCGATGAGATCTCACAAGTGCAAGCTCAGACCATTCAAACCTCATCAGTAGCTCCCCCAAGTCCAACCCAATCACCAAGGCCACTTAAGGTTACGAATAGTCCACTGGACGTTAAACAAGTGAGTCAAAACAAAGGAATGCGGTATGCCCCATTGATAGAGAGGCAGAAAATTTAGAGATTCAGGAGGAATTTCGTCCTGCTACACAGAAGGATGGTCCTTCAAAAGAAAGTGCTAAGCAGCGAACGAAAACTAGAGCATCAAAGAAGTCAAAACCAAAGAAGAAGAAGCAGAAGACTGAAGCTAAGAACATAAATGATCATGTTGATGATCCAGAAATATCTCTGAATGAGATACTGGCCACTCAGCATAAATTCTCTGAGGAAGGATCTGCACTTGAGAATAATCAGGATAATGTTGTTCAAGTGTCTATTCCTATGAAGTCTTCGCGGAAAATAGCAAGAGTCTTTCTAGCTCATGTCCCAAGAAGGTCTCGTCGGACGGCAACTCCTTTTTCTTTGCAGATCCCCAGAATGCTTACAATGGAAAACTCTGTCCATGCTCCAAACTTGTTGGTGGAACTGCTAGGATATAATTTCTGTCTTCTGGCTCGACTCTGGTCTCCTCCCGCTCTTGACGGCATACAAATTGCACTTACTCAAAGGTCCAGGTACGACATCTTTCACCATGAGTGGGAACTGTCTGTCTTCAAACCAGTTCATCTGAGCACCATTCCATTCGGACTGATTCATGGTGTTAAAAGCATTGTGTTTCAACATGGATCATGGTTGCTCATTCTACTTACTGCAAGACCTCGACCTGATCCTCTGTCAACTACCATTACACCTCCCAACAACCATCCATCATATGCACCAGTCATTTCCCTGCCTCAAGTCATAACTATATCCCAAGATATATTCATCACATCCTCCGACTCTGAGGAAAGTCCAAACAATGTATCTCCATCTTCTTCGAGAGAAACTCTTGCCACTGCAGCTTCAGCAAATGCCCTGGATGCTGAGATTACAACTACTCAACCTATATCATTTGCTCTTCCAAAGAATGATCTTCCTCAAGCTGAGGAAATTCCTGAACAGAAGACCTCAAATATGCATTCATCGGCTGAGGATTCCTTTGATACCAAGGCTGCAGTGATGCAACTATCAGCGAGAATAGATGAAGCTTGCTCAACTTCTACTAAGGAGAATCAAGAGCTGCGTGGCGATGTGTACAACCACATTGACACTGTGTCAAAAACACTCTCTGACAAGATGGACACACGATTTGAAATCCTAGAAGGATTGATGAGGCGTTACCTTGAACAAAGACAGCAGCAGAATAACTAACCTCTATATCCTTATCTTTTTCTCTTGAACAATTTATATTCTTTTCCACACTTACTGTCTGCAAGTTATCTATATAATTCTCTTATTCAGCACTTAGTTTTCATTTCCTGCTTTACTTATCGATTATTTCTTTTTGATAATGCCAAAGGGGGAGAAGACTCAGGAAAGGAAAAAGAGATAGAATTATGAGGAAAGGAAAAAGAAAGGACAAAGAGATAATGAAATATCTTAGAAGCAACAATTAGGGGAATGGGAAGATATCTTAATATCATAAAAATAAACCCTAAACATATCTAAAACTTAATAGTATCAGTTCAGGGGGAGTTTATTTAGAAGAATATATGTTAGACAAAAATTATTTAAGGAATATCAGATTTAGGGGGAGCAAAGGTAGGTAAACTCAAGGAGTTAAGACCGTCCGCCTAAAAACAAAAATGTTCTTGTCTACGTACTATTACAAAACGATCATGTTTTTCTACATAATAAAATATCCAGCAGAAAAACCATTTTGTGTTATCTGGAAAATTGACAAGGTGCTTATATCAACAAATATATTCTCAACTAAACCTTTTTCCAAGGAAATTGTCATTATCAAAAAGGGGGAGATTGTTAGATTCAAATAATTAAATGAATTATTATGTTTTGATAATTAACAATTTCTTTAAGGATTAATATTGTTAGAGATAGAATTCCTAACACAGTGAAATTTATCATATCCAGGAATGACTATCTACAGGAGGGACTGAATGAATCACAAAGCATTATCAAGAAAATCAGTCTGCTAGAAGAAACCGTCCGGTCATCCTGAAGGAAATACTGTCAAAGACATACAAAGCAAAGCATTCATGAAAAGACAGTCTGGTGACTCACGAAGGATAAAGCAGTAACTTCAAATAGCAAACATCCTCTCTCAAGGACACTCTATCAAGCTACGTGCTCTCAAGTCAAAGTCTACTTCAAGAAGCTGAAACAGTCCGCTACCTAAACCTACAATGATCAAAAGGAAGACTGCTTCATCTAAAGCTGAAAGAATATGACAACTCATGAAGAAACACCTTCGGCTTCGAAGCTTCTCTAGCATCATATAAAGAAGTTGTGGATCAACTCTCTCAGATGGAGAAATTCAGTGGAAGCAAAAGAAAAGGGAAGATTCGGTCTTCTACGAGCCAAGAAGATTCTAATCATTAAGAAGGACTGAATGAAGAAAGATCGTCTGCCGATGCAAGCCACTCAGTAACGAAATTTCAAACATTGTATGGAGACTGCGTCTGCCAAATTCTAAGGAAGAATCCGTCCGCTCAAGCATCAGAATGCGCCAAAGGTACAAACATTAAGAAATTTGTTTTACGAGGATATTAGCTCAACAGAAGCATTAAAGAAATTATTCTCTTCATCCTGAATAATTGCTTCTTGGATCAAAAGACATCTACCTCGTCTACATATTAATTAAAGTACTGGCAATGGCAGAAAGTAAAAAGGGACAAAATTAATACAATATTCCTTAGTGCCACTGCTTCTCTACTTTTCCTCAAATCAAGCTAACATCGTGGAATCAACGGCAAGAATCTCTGAGCATCGTACACATTCAACGGTCGAAATTCAAATGTCTGATCAGAGCACTTGATGAGCATTAGCTGGCACGCACTCGGGTATAATGGTCAAACAAATACCACAGCTGGATTTCCTGAGCATTATATACAGAAGACATGGCTCAAGGCAACTCGCTCAGCATGGAGCCAGACGATGTCAACCCAGGAAAATCAATGTTTCTCAGATCGTGTCTCAGACCTGCTGAAAAATGCAGAACTAGCCGTTACTCTCAGCAGAGGAAGTAGGAGCACTACCGGGCAGGTTTTCTCTCCTACTATGAAGGAAGAACAAAGATCTTCAACTGAAGATATATATATATATATAGAGAACCCTGCCTCCGTAGCAACTTGGCGACTAGAATTCAATTTCACATATCTCAGCCTAGTTCGTCCAAAGAACCAAGACATTCTTGGTTCCAACTCAGGGAACTTCAAGCCATATCCTACCTGAGTTGAGTTGCTCATGTGTGTGGAAAACTCATAGAGTATTACTCTCATCCTATCCCACACACAAAACTTAAAACAGAGAACCAACTTGCTTATGATCTCTGTTTTCTGTTCTTCATTTCTTCTACCCACTCTTATTAGAAGAGAACTATTGTAGAAAAGCATAACCTTGTAAAAGGTGTCAGGAGAAGTTCTATATAATACTTGTAAGGAGAAGTCCTAAGAATACTTGATAGGAGAAGTCCTAAGAATACTTGATAGGAGAAGTCCTTCGAATACTTGATAGGAGAAGTCCTTCGAATACTTGATAGGAGAAGTCCTTCGAATACTTGTTGGGAGAAGTCACTGATAATACTTGTACTATTTGTTGAAATAGTGGAAAATCTTGGTGAAGCCAAGGACTGGACGTAGCCCTGACGATTATGGGGGTGAACCACGATAAAAATGATGTGTGCTTTACTTTTTATGTTAAGTTATGATTTCATGTTGCATGCATATACATATGCTTAAAACATTAACTCTTTTGAAAATGAATAATTAACGAAGAAAGAATTTTTTTTAAAAATAAGCAACACAATTCAAACCCCCCTTTCTTGTGTGTTTCTTGCACCTTCATATTCTTATTATGTTGAATTTTATTACGGACACTTTTAGTGTTGGGTAGCCAAATACTATCATTTTTTAGCCATTGATAATTCAATGAGTCTTAATCATTATTTATCATTGTTTATTTATATATCAACTGTAAAATTTGAGACTCAGTGTCGTTGGGACCATTGTGCCTGTGGTTGACACTATTTTGAAGTTCATTGCATAATTATAGTTTTGAGCTTGGTGTCATTGGGACCACTATGGTTGTGGTCAACGCCCGATTGGAGCTGATGCATGATGGTATATATAACCATACAATTTCTTTGGTTTTAAGGCATTTGAAATAAATTGTTAGGACTCACAAAGAAAATAATAGTTTGGCCGTTGCATCCCATTTACATGCTATTTTCTTGCCACGCTCTACATCGATGACTAGTCGACGGAGTCGGTGATGCTTGTAAGTATGAAAGGTTTTATATCAATAAAGGATATAATAATCTCCATGCTATTTGCTAGGCTTTTCCTGGACAATGTCGTACGCAGATACTGCACCTGGAATATGTGTTTTCTTAAAACATGGCCACATTTTAAGAAATTAGTCACTAACCCGATAATCGTTTTCAAACAAATGTTTTTTAAAATTAAAATCATACAATTGATTTTACTCAATTGGGGTAGAATTACCTAACTTTTTGTGGGCTGTAAACAATTTTTATTTTATTTGTAAAAAATGGGTTATTCATGATTTCGATTGGGGTGCATAAGTAGACTCTTTTATTAATTAATTTACCCTTTTAATTTGGCATGAGTATTTGTAATCTGATTGGTGTGGGTTAAAGTGTGGGTCGTAACCCTTTGGCCCATGATGGGTAGGGACTAGGATTATGACTTTTATGACTAGGTCCCCTATGTAATTACTGAATCAAAAACTGATGGCTACACAGCTTGCCACGTTGAGAGTTGTGAAAGAGAGTGTGGGATCTAGAGGAAATCTTGACCACAGAACGTTGCAGGTATTTTAATTTAAAACAAGGAGACAAAAATGACAATCCTTCTCCTCGAAAATCATGTCTTTAACAAGTAGGTGTCGATATTCTAATTTCATTTAATTGCTTTATGAAAATTTTCGCTTAAGTTATTCAAGAAAATTTTCTTCCAATAACCTCCTTTTCTTGAAACTGAACTGAGTACAAAACAGGAAAACAGAGAAAGAAGCGTAAAGCTTTCTGATTATTCTATTAGTAAAAGGTAAAGTACAATTACAATAGATCCTTTTATATATGTACTGCTATACTATTCTTACTCTGCTAACTCCACTAACTGAAACTCTAACAAACTGAAACTAACCTCTAACAAACTGAAACTAACTTCTAACAGTTATGGTTAAATAAATAAGCACATGTTATTTTACATCTGCAATACCCCCCGCAAGCTGGAATGTATGTCTAGCATTCCAAGCTTGTCAACAAGTGTCTGAAAAGAAGTGGTAGGTAGAGGTTTAGTGAATAAATCAACAGTCTGTGCTGCTGAAGAAACAGGGAGAAGATGCAGTGTGCCTTCTTGTACTTTGTCACGAACTAGATGACAATCGAGCTCAATATGTTTTGTCCTCTCGTGGAATACAGGATTATTTGCTATGTGTAATGCTGCTTGATTATCACAATAGAGTATAACTGGCAAAAGGGTTGCAGGATGTAAATCAGCAAGCAAATATGTCAACCACATTGCTTCACAACTTGCCTGTGCTAATGCACGATACTCAGCCTCACTAGAAGAACGAGAAACAGTAGTTTGCTTCTTACTGCGCCATGAGATTAAGGCTGAACCAAGGAAAAAACAGTATCCAGAAATAGACCTGCGTGTATCCACACAAGAACCCCAATCAGAATCACAAAAACCCTTGAGAGAAACATTCGATGCTGTAGGAAAGAATAACCCCTTTGCTGGTTCATTCTTTACATATTTCAGAACTCTTAATGCTGCTTCATAGTGAACTGTAGTAGCACAGTCTAAAAACTGACTCAAATGATGAACTGCATAAGTGATATCTGCTCTGGTACTGGTCAGATAAAGCAGCCTACCAACCAATCTCCTGTAACTTGTTGAATCAGCAAGTTTGTCCCCTGAAGTTCTATGCAACTTAAGAACAGAATCCATTGGTGTAGAACATGGTTTAGCTCCTAATAGCCCTGTATCAGCAAGCAAATCTAATGCATATTTGCGTTGATAGAGAGTTATACCTGCCTTTGATCGTGCCACTTCTAAGCCCAGGAAAAACTTTAGTGCACCTAGATCCTTGATGCTGAATTTATCATCCAGGAGCCTCTTGATGATATTAATCTCTTCCAAATTGTCTCCTGCCAACAAGAGATCATCAACATACACCAATATAGCTGTAAACCCAGTTGAATTCCTCTTGGTAAACAAGGAATAATCAGCCTTAGATTGTTGAAAACCTTGCTGAATTAACACACTAGTCAACTTGGCATTCCATTGTCGACTAGCCTGCTTTAGGCCATACAAACTCTTGGTTAAACGGCAAACCAGATTGGGTTTTGGTAGAATCAAACCAGGTGGAGGCGTCATGTACACCTCTTCTTCAAGATCTCCATGAAGAAAAGCTGTATTCACATCTAATTGTTGTAAATGCCAGTCATTAATACTTGCCAAAGCCAATAAGGTTCTGACTGTTGTCATCTTAACAACTGGACTAAAAGTCTCAAGAAAATCCAAACCCTCAGTTTGTGTAAAGCCCTTAGCAACCAAACGAGCCTTACAACGCTCAATTGTGCCATCAGCCTTGTGTTTTACCTTGAAAACCCACTTACACCCTATAGGTTTCTTGTGAATAGGTAAAGGTGTAAGCTCCCATGTATGTGTGTTATGTAGTTCTGCCAGTTCACTGTTTATAGCCTCTTGCCAACATGGAAACTGTATAGCTTCTTGGTAGGTCTTTGGTTCTGTGATAGATGATATGGAGAGGGAAAAAAGTTTATGTGAAGGTGATAAATTGGTATATGAAAGATGATTGGAAAGAGGATACCTGATATTGCAAGATGATGAGTGAGCTGAACCAGTGGCCATAGCACAATGATAATCTGCCAAATATTGTGGAGCATGTCTGACCCTTTGTGATCTCCTAGCTGGTTCTGGTTCAGATACAAGTTCAGGAGAAGAGGGTGTTGAGATATCTGGTTGTGGTGTGTCATGTTGCTGAAAAGGTTCCTCTAAAAAAGTGACAGGTGTGGATGTGGGATGAATATGTGATGCAGCTGTTGGTAAATGTTCCATCTTGCTGAAGGGGAAAAAAGTTTCATAGAACTGGACATTCCTAGAAATTGCTAACTGTTTGGTGGTAAGATTAAAGGTAATAAAACCCTTAACACCAGGTTTGTACCCGAGGAAGACGGATTTATGTGCTCTAGGATCTAATTTCCCCCTATGGACAGATAACGTAGAAACATAACAAAGACAACCAAAGACCTTTAGTGTTGTGAGATCTGGCATTTGGTCAAACAGAATATGATATGGGATTTTATGGTTGAGTTTAGAAGATGGCAACCTGTTTATAATATACATAGCATGTGCCATAGCAAAATTCCAAAGGTTTTTGGGTGTGGAAGATTGAATCATGATGGCTCGGGTTACCTCTAGAAGATGTTGATGTTTCCTTTCTACAACCCCATTTTGTTGGGGTGTATAAGGACAAGAGGTTTGATGTATGATTCCTTTGGATGAATAAAAATCAGGTAATTTGAACTCTAAACCATTGTCTGATCTTATAATCTTGATCATTTTGTTAAATTGAGTTTGTACATGGGCTACAAAGGATTTAATAAGAGATGATGTTTCTGACTTATGCCTCATGAAGTAAAGCCATGTAAATCTAGATTTATCATCAACAATGGACAAAAAATATCTGTATCCAGAAGCAGATGTAATAGCAATGGGACCCCAAATATCAGTATGTATCAAATCAAATACATTTTCAGATATGGATACACTAGAAGGAAAAGACAAATGTTTCTGCTTGGCCATATGACAAGCATCACAAGGCAAACTATTTTGGGTACAAGAGATGAAAGGGTAAAATTTCTTTAAGGCTATAAGCTTTTTATGGGATGTGTGGCCTAACCTTAAATGCCACTTATTACAATCAGGGGTACCAGCATTCGTGGATGCATCAGCCTGAGCTATTTGATTCACAAAGGGACTTGACAGCTTATATGTGATATGTTGCAGTGTGGGACTTTTCAATGTGTATAAGCCACCATTCAGTTCAGCAGCACCAATCATCTTCAAGGTAATTATGTCCTGTATGTAACAGAAACCATTTATAAGAGTGATTTTGCATGGTAAAGAACTCATGAGTTTGGAGACAGATATGATATTAAAATCAAAAGAAGGAACATAGAAAACATGGGGTAAATAGAATTGTGGTGAGAAATGTATTGGTCCTGCCATAGAAGCTTCTACTTTGTTTCCATTTGGCATAGCTATCTGAACTGGTTTCACATCTTTCACAAACTGGAAAGCTGATAATGAGTGGCAAACATGAACTGTGGCACCTGTATCAAGGATCCAAGTATCTTTAGGAAAGTAGATAGCAGCAGTACAAATTATACCTGTCATTTTCTTTGAATCTGTCACAGTTTTTGGAGCTGGAAAGGCTGTAACTTGATTCACAGCTGGGGATCCATTCACAGAAGTGGATCCAGAAGTAACATTCTGATTAAGCAATGCTAAAATAGCTTTATGTTGTTCTGCTGTAAAACCAAACTGATTCAAGTTAGACTGATTTTCATCCACTTCTTGCTTGTATGAATAAACTGAACCAGTATCATTGTAATCATCTTCATCAGCATTTACACAATTGTTGATTGTGCTATACTTCCTTGGACCAGAATTTGGAGGGAAGCCATGCTTCCTATAACACACATCTACAGTGTGTCCAGTACGGTGACAATAACTACAAACCTTGTGTGAATTCCTGTTTCCATTTCCCCTTCCCTTGGGGTAATTAGGCCTTCCTTGTTGCCTATCTCCTTCATTATATGATTTTCCTTGTTGCCTCTCTTTCTCATTGCTTGAGAAAGCAAGAATCTTGTTTTCTTCTCCAGAATTTTCAAGTTGCCTTTCTTGTTGTATCAACAGTGAATAAACCTTGTTAATAGATGGTAATGGTTCCATTAACATGATGTTTGATCTAACAGAAGCATAACTATCATTCAATCCTTTCAAGAAACGTATAACATGATCTCCTTCCCTATAATTCTTCACAGTGGGAATCAAATCACAATTACAACGAATATCACAAGAACATGATGGAATAGGTCTAAAAGCATCAAGTTCTTGCCACAGTGTTTTAATATGTGTAAAATATGCATTGATAGAACTATCACCTTGCTTATATGAGTAAATCTCTTCTTGTAATTCAGAAATCCGAAACACATCACCTTGGTAGAAACGTTCTTTGAGATCTTCCCAAACCTCAAGCGCTGTATCCATCCACAGAATGCTTTGACGGATAGTTGGGTCAACAGCATGATTGAGCCATGAAAGAACCATGGTGTTGCATCGATCCCAGGACTAAAAAACCAAATCTCCTGCCTCTGGCTTCTGAATCCTTCCATCCACAAATTGCAATTTATTTTTCGATTTCAGAGATAAAACCATCGCTCGCGACCAAGCGTGGTAGTTGCTCCCAACCAACGGAGCTGAGACAAGAATCGCTCCTGGATTCTCGTTAGGGTGTAGATAATATGGATCATTGAGATCAGCAATCGGATTCGCCATCAGAATCCAAAAGAAATTGAATCAATCAATCAATTCCTCAGCAAAGAAGGAAAACAGAACTGGAATTTCACAGATTCCAGAGAAGAAGAAGACGAATCAGAAAAGCAAGAGGAAAACAGGAATCGATTCCAGAGGTGGAATCGCAGGAGAAGAATCGAGCCTATCGATTCCAGAGGTGGAATCGCAGTAGAAGAATTGAGCCAATCACAGGCATGCTCTTGATACCATCTTGAAACTGAACTCAGAATGAGTACAAAACAAAAAAACAGAGAAAGAAGCGTAAAGCTTTCTGATTATTCTATTAGTAAAAGGTAAAGTACAATTACAATAGATCCTTTTATATATGTACTGCTATACTATTCTTACTCTGCTAACTCCACTAACTGAAACTCTAACAAACTGAAACTAACCTCTAACAAACTGAAACTAACTTCTAACAGTTATGGTTAAATAAATAAGCACATGTTATTTTACATCTGCAATACCTTTTCCATTTGCATACCACTAACAAAGAGAGAAATTATAGACGAAACAAGCTATAAAGCGTTTCCAATTTTTTTAGTGTATGCAACACCGATAGCAACATAGTAGTGATTAATTTTTTCGTTGCGGATGCTCATACTAAATAGTAAACAGATAACTATAAATTATGCTCTATTCTTATGGGTAATGATTATCCTTTTACGTCATGGTTAAGAGATGGAGCGTGTTAACTACCACACCACGTCTCGTGGTTGCGTATCCGGCCAAATGATGCCTTTAAGTTAATTTGCATTGGAATTTCAATATTTCATACTAAACGCGCTTAAACATCACTTGTCACGCTCTATGGAAAGTAAATGGATATATAGTTTCGAGTGCTTCGCCATAAAAAGCAATCTCTGCATTTGCTTTTTGCTTCATGGAAAATGTTTTGTAGTTGATAAGTTTGGTTCATTATTTACATGAAAGTTTAAAGCCTGAGTGGGACATTGACCAGTACACCCTGCACATATAGCTTAATCCCCACTTTTTCACTGACACAGGAAACCCCAACAATGAAATGGGTGGAATCATAGGCTGCAAAGTGCAAAATGTACAATATTAGAGGATTGGGATGTGTTGTTGTGTGGTGCTGTGTCTGCAGACGATAGGTCAGAACCCACCACAGGCACTTTCTCTTTATTTACTTTGCATTTGCTTGGGAATTGCCACCTACACTACACCACACCATCACTACCAAGTATCATCGCTCTCAAACATGCACAAGAGAAGATAACACGCCAACATACATTAACGGGTACGGTTAGTGCTACTAACATTCTTTTTCACACTTTTTTTTAATATTTTTTATTTGATTAATTTAAATTCATATAAATTTTATTAAATTGGGATTGAGACTCATATAATTTAGTAGATCCTATTTAAATTTTTATCGATCAAAGTGTGAATATTAAAAAAGAGAGTCAAAAAGTGTTGCTAGCATTTCTCTACATTAAATAAATTATGCCCAAATAAACAAACAAGCATTCTCCAAGTTTCACTAATTAAATTAGTGGTGTATCGGTAGGTTACTCTAAAATAGTTTGTAGTATTATGTTATGTTTGATATGTTTAGTTGATAAATTATCTGAAAGCTGAAAACTTAAAAGCTATTTATTGAAAAAAAAATGTTCGATAAAACTAACTGTTGAACAAGCTAAAATCGTAAAATGACATAAAAGACATACTTGTATAATTAGTTTTATATTTAACATTGCTTTATTTATACATCAATATCTTATGATATTACTATTAAAATAATTACCACTTTAAATATTTTAATTTAGTTCAAATTATTTATTATCTTAAAAGTATAATATTAATTTTTAATTTATTTTCAATTTTTTTTAAAAAGTTTATATTTTTCTAAATCACCAAACAATATTAGTTTAATTTATAATGATTAACGAATATACAACTTTTCTAATATCAACCATTTTACCAAAAAAAAAATAGATAAATATTGTCCTTAACATAAAAATTCAAATAAATAGTCATTAAAAACATAAGAGAAAAAGAAATCTATAAAGTAATAATCAAAATAAAAATTTCATCTTGCATCCCATAATAAATTAGCCTTAGCCTCTTAGATTCGATAACTGAGACATAAATCTTATAGAACTTTTCAAGTAGAGCGCACTTGCTTTTTGCGTGTATATTTGGTGACTGCATGTTCACCGTATTAGGTGTTCATCTTCATTTCATGAAGTTTGAAATTCAGGCATTGAATAAACTTCGGATTGCACCTTCCCAAGTTCATATAAATGGTTGGGCGTTCATACGGGCTTTTTTCATATTTGCTCAAGGCTTTTAGTTTGGAGTTGTCTTGGCCAGTGTTCTTCAACCTGTTCAAGGTGTCATACCCTACTAAAAAGAGTTAGGTGAACCTTCAAGAGGTTTCGAGTACTTGCCTCTTGCAACCTTTTGCACATTTGTATCGTCGAGCAAGTGTTTCATACAAGAGAGAGTTCTTTAGGGTACTAGGTGCTTCAGGTAGTGTTCCTTTTATGAGTGACTCCACCGGTGAGCATCTTCTGTCAACTCTTTGTTGGGGGAAGAGACATTACAACTTTCCCGCGAAGAGTTATCTAGTTGGTCAGGACCACTTATCTATAACAGTTTTATGATCAAATGAGGCTTTTATAAAGGTCATTGCCGAGAAGGGGAAGCCACTTAAATGTTGGGCTCTCATAAATTCTCCACCCAATAACTATAGAGACCTTCGGGTTAGGGATCATAGATGCATGCATTTCCTTCTTCTCTTTATTTCTTCTTATCCGCTTTCAATGAGTTGTTTTAGTGAGGATGTCTAGCTCCACCACGAGGAAACTCCGCTTGAGGAAATTGGAGGAACTTGATGCTTCTCGTTCTTCCGCCTCTCAGGACAAAACTCAAACCCCAGCAACAGAAATCGAAACTCTTGCAGAGGTTAGGCAGATGGTTTATGCGAAGAACCCTCTTTTCCCCGATAGTGGTGGCCTCCTCGTCTAGCAATCAAGAAAACATGCCTCCTAAAACTGAAATATCTTCCCGTGGTGATGGTTCCAGCACTAAAGATGATGCAAGAGAGTTTGATGTAGTGGAAGCCCCTTGGTCGATTTGGAGAACTGAATGCTCTCTTAGAGGTGTTTGAAGAAGATTTTGTACACCTCTTGGGATTCTGTTCTGTTAGGCCAACACCTTCGTACTCAGGTTGTTGAGACTAGCGTATGAAGACTTCTACAAGGTAGCGCATTGGGGTGGCGCACTCCTCAGGAGGTGTTTGACCAAATGGTGAAGTGTTTGGCTCGTGTTAATTACCTGGATTAGAATAAGGTAATGGTAGCTATAGGAGGTCTCCTCCAGAAGTTGACCGAAGAAAAAGCTCTCCTAAACGGCAGAGAAAAACCAAAGATGCTAATGCCAAGAAGATGAAAGAGTTTAAGCATGCAATAATCTCTGAGCTTGAAACTCGACGTTAGGAACTCTAGTAATGACATCAGGCAGAGGTTGATGGCGGAATGAAGGGATTACTCGTGACTTCTCACTCTGAGGTGCCTAATATTGAGGAGAAGGCTAATAAAGAGGTATCTAGGATCATTCGTGCTCATCATACAAAAATTAAGGGGATAGACGAAGAGACGTGGAAAGCCGCCCTTGAACAATTTGATTTTTCTCGGGTCCAACTTTAGATCTTAAATCCCAATCTTAATGAATCGGGGATCTCTCCAAAGTATGTGATTGAGAATGGAAAGAACCACTCTATTACCTGAGATGGAACCTTAATCGAGGTCATGCTTGGTCCAAATTCTCAATCCTAACACTTATTTTCCTATTTATTTTGTTTGTAATAGGTTTTATCTTTGTTGACTGTTGTTGTAACCAGTTTCAATCTTTCTCCAACTTTTGGTGTAATTTGCATTTTTGTGCGCCTTTTGTATTTACTTAGGAGATTGATCACCTGCTCTTGGTTTGATACGCAAAATATTCCAAAGCACGCTGTTATCGTGCCTTTATTGGCACTTAAAGTGTTTTAGGACTCGCTCAAAGCACCCTATTAATGCACATTCCTCATGTTTTTTTGGTCCAATGAGCACGATGACTAGTAACAACTCGTCTTTATTATACATGTTACAAACAAGGGCATGTTCTACCTATAAGTAACACACTTCTTCTGAACTCTTGTTCATCTTTGTTCTTATTTTCCTCTACTCATTCTATCATCTGTTCAGAGATAGGGATAACCTTAAGGTGAAGGTTGATAAAGTACAAGGTTTCGAGTGAGTATGAGGCTGCTTCTTCTACTAGCTCCTCGGGTCATTATAGCCTTGCATTTTTCTTCGAGGTTCCAATGCTAGAAGAGCTAACAAGATGGTGGCTCTTGACCGCTTCGTCATTATGAAATGTTCAGGGGAAATAAAATGAGAAAGGAAATGAAGGAGTGGGACATTGGGGACGATGATTGACTATCCTTTGAGATTTGTTATCCTCCGGTGGCCTAAGGGTTAGAGGTCATGTACCCTCTTTTGAAAGTTCCACTCATGCATTTGCTTCTTGCAAGATGACCGTTTCATCAGGAAAAATATCGAGGTTTGGATTGTTACTCCTTTCCCTTTAGTATTTCGATGTCCTACAACTCTATGCCGCTCTATGCCGCTCAATAAGGAGTGATATTTTGGGAAGATTAGAATCCATGTAGGATGCCCTTAGTGTATAAGGATGCTAAATTGTAAACCAAGGAGAAAGAGAAGTACTTCAAGGGTTAGTAAGCTATAAGTAATGTAGCCCTTAGCCGATTGGCAGGATTGCGGACACTTGCTAAGCTAGACTTCCTCCTTAGCCTCTAAGGGAACCACTTCAGAAATCGAACTTGAGGAAGGAGTTTTTCGGTCGTAGTTATGACGGTAGGAAGATGAAATCTCAAAGATTGAAGGTCTGGAGTAAGGAACCTTGCTAATAACTTTGGAGGATAATGAATGGACTGAATCAGAAGAAGTACGCTTGAATAGTGCCAAGTGTTTAAGCATGATATAGGCTGCTTTGTAGGGCCAAACGGAACGTACCAGGCTAAGTGGGGACAACTGAGGTTAGCACTCCGAAGTAGGATTGTCAAGTACCTGAATGCATGAGACCACCAAATGAAAAATCCATGGATAGAAGTAATTGGGTGAGCCTTAAGGAGCATAAAAGCTTAGGCTAGAAGCCATGAAAGTCGTACGTGAAGAGTTAGTTGTCCACCATTAATACACATGACCTGAATGTGTTTCCTACCCTTGAGTCGTAGGAGCATGTGTTTACCCTACTGCAAGTTACCGCTTGTTTTTGCTTTAACAGTTGCTGCTTGTGATGCCTCCCCTTGGTTGTTGAGTATGCTTCTTAGAATGGTTGGTTTTCCAACCACCAAGTCCTCACAGACACTTGCCAGGTGACTTGTTACCTGTCATGTCTGAGTTGAGTGTGGTGCATTCGCTCATTTGATGTATGGTAGTACTACTAGATATTGCGTGTTCTTTCACTGCCATTGATTTGGTAGTTACTTTCTCTTGTTGTCGTGTTTTGATTGAATTTACTGATTGCATGCATTGTCTGATGATAGATAAAGTAAATTCTTCCTTACCAACTGTAGGTGCTTATATGCATATATACCACTTGCAAATCTATGAATGAATTGGCTATCTTAGAACCTTGTGGTACTGGATGGTCCATGTAGGGTAATGATATTGATAGTGAGAAAAACACCCAAGAAAGGGGGGGTTTGAATTGTGTGTGTGATTTTTGAAATTCTTTTCAGTAAAATGCAGTTATTAGTTTTAAATATTTTCGCTAGTGAGTGCAGCGGAAGATAACTTAAAGCTAAAAAGTAAAATACACAAGGTATTTATCCTAGTTCATCCCCTAAATCGACAAGGCTATGTCCAGTCCTTGGCTTCACCAAGATTTTCACTATTTTCACAAAATAGTACAAGTATTTTCCAGGACTTCTCCCAGTATTCTGAGGACTACTCGTTTACAAGTATTAGACAGGACTTCTCCCAGTTCTTTTGCAAGAAGGTTTTGGGATTCTACAAAGTCTCTTCGGTAAGAGTGGGTAGAAATATGAAGAACAGATTACAGAGATGCTAAACAGTTTAGTTCTCTGATAGGGTTGTGTGAGAGGAAATGAGAGTAACACTCTGTGAAATCTTCACACTGGCAGACGACTTTACTCAGGTAAAAAAATAGCTTTGAATTGCTGAGTTATGGCTTAAGAATAGATCGCAGTGTGTGAACTTAGAAGGATTGAATGCTTTGATCGTGTGTAAGTCGCCAACTGAATCCGGATGCCAAGTCCTCTATTTATATCTCCAGTAGGATGAGCAATGGAAGCTTTGATGAAGATTTGAAAATAGTTCCGTTTGAATTTCTTCCTCCTTGTGAGTAACGGATACTTCTGCATCTCTAGTTCAGCATTAAATGCATTCTGCCATGCATTTACTGCAGCATTAATGGAGAAAGTTGACTTCGTCTAGTTTTTCAGTGCTTTCAGCCTGGAGCTTTAATTTCAGCATTAAATGCTCGCGCAATCCAGCTAAGAGAGCAATTAATGTTCTGAACAGAAGATTTAAATTTGATCGTTGAGGAGATACTATGTTTAGAAAATCCGCTATTGCCTTCTGTGAATGTTGCATGATTTAAGGAACAACAGAGAGGTTTGCAGAAACGAGTAATAAAATATTTATATTTTCCCTTTCTTCATTCTGCGATCAACAAGGCTTCATTAATACTCTGACGAGGTAGATGGCCTTGATTGCTGAGAGAGTTTTGACAAACAAATTCTTCAACATGAATTGGCAAATGAACTCTCAACAGAGTTCCCAGACGTACTCCTTAGGCAGACGTACTCCTTCAGGTGGGTTGCCAAACGAGTACATCATTGAGTTGCCCGGCGTTCTCCTTAAGTCAAACGTACTCAATCTGTCAGACTGACTTTTTCGTGAATGGCCAGACGTAATCCTCTTCCATACTTTGCTTGAAGTTCTGCTTTTTCGAGACCATCGGCTCTATCAAAATATAATAATTCATAAAATCATTTGAATCTAACAGATATTTCCCAGCAGAGTGTCTCTGAATGCTTGATAAAGAACCCCGTAGGAAGCTGCTCCGTAGTGAGGATTCCGGTAGTGTCTTCTATCGATCAACATTGAAGAGAGAAGGGAAATGAAGATGAGAAGTGAACAAATGGCACAAGACCCATTTAAGTTGCAACTTACGGATGAAACCCACGGCGTTAACCGAGTTCAAGTGATAGATAAAGTATCTAACTCGGAGGGGACACGTGTTGGGTAAAGTGTTTCGCTTGGGGAAGTCCCAGCGTTGCTATTAAGGAAGAAGGACAGGAGGTTCCGACTCTGCATGAATTATCGGCAACTGAATAAGGCAACGGTAAGAGACCAATGCCTTTATCAAGGATCGATGACTTGATGGACCAGCTTAGAGAAGCAGTATTGTTCCCTAAGATCGACATGAACTAGTATACCGTCAAATACGGATTGAGGAGAGGATATTCCAAAGACAATTCCAGAACTCGTTACCGACAGTGCGAGTGTCTTGTGATGCCTTGGGATGACCAATGCACCGGTTGTCTTCATGGAATACCTGAATCAAAACCCGAGCCATTCTTGGATCAGTTCGTGACAGTGTTTACTGACGTTCTACTTGTTGGCTCCAAGAGTTTTGAAGAGCTTGAGAAATCATCTCCGACCGACATCGCACGTGCTAAGGAAGATGAAGCGGTATGGCAGCCCTCCAAAGTGTGGAACTCGACTCGAGTAAGTGGAGTTCTAGTGTTATGTGATTTCAAGGGAAGGAATCACAGTGGACCTAGCCAAAGTTGGAACAGAGTTAGCACAGGAAGGACCGAAGACATCGACTGAGACAAGAAGTCATTTCAACTTAGCTGGCTGTGACCGATGCTACATCGAAGGACTCTCGAAGCTAGTGGGACCGCAAACACAAATCACTAGGAAGGACCAACCTTTTGCAAGGACCAAGAGGAGTAAGTTCAACTATCAACAGATGAAGAAGAAGTGGATGACTTCATCAGTACTAGTTCTATCACAACCAAGAGCACCGTACGAAGTTAATGATGATGCGCCGTATCAAAGGCTAGGTTGTGTATTGAAGCAAGACCTCATGGTGGCGACCCATACCTCTAAACAGCTACAGACACCAGGGAAGAGCTATCTGAAGCATAACTTGGAATTAGTTGTAGTGGGGTTTGCGCTCAAGATATGGGGACATTACCTCTATGAGAGTACTCTCACTATCTCCAGTGACCACGAGAATTTGAGACACTAGTTGATCATAAGGAGTCAACATGAAACAACATGAACGGATAGAGTTTACAACAGAATATGATCTTGCACTGCAGTGCCCTCTGGGAAAAATCTAGCGAGGTTGCTAATGTTTTGAATTGAAAGGAAATGAATACCTCTTCCATGACAGCGGGAGATAAGGAGTTACTCGAACAGTTCCAAGATCTCAGCGTGGACATGAGAGTACCCCCAGGGAATTTGACCTTCGGGATAGTCACTATTTCCGCTGTATCGAAGGGACAAAACGAGGGTAACCAGATACCTGATGAGCAAAAAATTGAGCATTCGTCTAAGGCAAACCCAGGGTGTACCAAGATCTAAGTTGAACTTGGTTATCAGGAATGGAGAAGTGAAGGACTGAGTATGTGACTGCACGCCTTACTCGTCAGAAGGCAAGAGTTGAGCGTAAGAGGCCTGCCGGGAATTATTCAGTCTTGTGACGTCCCCGGGTAGAAGTGGGATAGTACATAATGGGATATAGGTTCGGTTATCGTGTTTCCATGAACGCCGAGGAAGTATGACTCGATCCGAGAAATCATGGGCCGACCTACCAAGTTAGCCCACTTTAACCCATAAGGACAACCTACAATGTACAGAGGTCAGCAGAAGTGTACATCACAGAGATCGTGTGATGGCACAGAGCGTGCTCAAGTATCGTCTCGGGTCAGGACCCGATGTTTCAATCGCACCTTTTGAGTGATAGTGATAAAACACACAAGAAATGGGGGGTTTGAATTGTGTGTGTGATTTTTAAAATTATTTTCAGTTAAAGACAGTCATTAGTTTCAAATATTTTTGTGAGTAAGTGCAGCGAAAAATAACTTAAGGCTGAAAAGTAAAGCACACAAAGTATTTATCCTGGTTCTTCCTTGTGAGTAACAGATACTTCTGCATCTCTGGTTCAACATTAAATGCATTCTACCATGCATTTACTGCAGCATTAATGGAGAAAGTTGACTTCGTCTAGTTTTTCAGTGCTTTCAGCCTGGAGCTTTAATTTCAGCATTAAATGCTCGCGCAATCCAGCTAAGAGAGCAATTAATGTTCTGAACAGAAGATTTGATTTTGATCGTTGAGGAGATACTATGTTTAGAAAATCCACCGTTGACTCTGTGAAAGTTGCTTGATTTAAGGAACAACAGAGAGGTTTGCAGAAACAAGGAATAAAGTATTTATTATGACCCTTTCTTCATTATGCGATCAACAGTGCTTCATTAATACTCTGATGAGGTAGATGGCCTTGGTTGCGAAGATTAGTTATGACAAACGAACTCTTCTGAATCTTTGTCGAACGAACTCAACGCTTCTGCCAAACAAACTCTTCAACAGAGTTCCTAGACGTACTCCTTAGGCGGACGTACTCCTTTGGGTGGGTTGCCAAACGAACACATTGTTGAGTTTTCAGACGTACTCCACAGCAGGACGTACTTTTTAAGGCAAACGTACTCAACTGGTTGACTAACTTTTTCATGAGTGGCCAGACGTACTCCTCTTCTTTACTTTGCTTGAAGTTCTGCTTTTGATAATGCTTTGTATGGATTGATAGCCAAATCCGCAAGTGTACGGTTGATTATCGAAATAATATAAAAGATATCAAACCCACAGGGATAGATGTCCAATTATCAATTTGTTTAGAACTTGTGCTGAAAATTAAAATTAAAATTTGATTTTAATTTTAGTTTGTTTTAGAATAAGAATTTGGATTAGCATAAATATAAAGATAAGATGACGGTGTAAATTAAGCACTTGGGTTGAAATGAATAACTTACAATATATGCTAGTAAACCTCTACCTTATTTCTGAATTTTAAAACAATAGTTCATGATGCTTGATGACAAGATTTTATATGATATTTTTAGGGTGTTTTTAGTCTTTTTATTTTATTATTTTTGAGTCTCATATAGGATTTTTATTATTTTTACATATATTTTCTATTTATTTTTCATTATGCATATAGATTAGCTTTTATTTGTTTTTCTAACTTTATTTTATATTTTTAGGAATTTTTATAGTTATTTTTATATTTTTAGGAAAGCTGGTATAATTAACATTTTTGTCCAGGGACCGAATTGTAAAGTTTCAGGAAATGAAGGATCAAAGTAAAAAAGTTCAAGAGTGGAGGATGAAAAGTGAAGTTTCAAGGACTTGAAGGGCCAGAATTGAAGTTCTAGCAAAGAGAGGACTTAAAGTGGAATTCAAGAATATGAAGCAACACTCTTTGATTTGAGCACATGGAAAATAAGGTTGGAAAGATTAATGGTGCTGGAGAGGAGTTTCAGAACTTAATAGAGGCTGAATGGAGCCTAATTAAGCCAATCAATTCCACCATTGAAGAAGAAAAATGATCCAAGAAGAACTGCCAGTGTTCGAGCCAGCGCTCCAGCGTTGGAAGTCCCAACGCTCCAGCGCTGGAACTCTGACTAAGAGCTGAGTCAGAAGTTGCACCCAGCGCCCAAGCGTTGGAAGCCAGCGCTCAAGCGCTGGGCCTATATCTGAACGTGGGATTTTAATGCACCCCAACGCCCAAGCGTTGGGAATGCCAGCGCTCAAGCGTTAGAAGGAAGAGTTTTACTATAGATAGGGATCTTTTCTTCACTTGTAAGACACACATATTCAGAATACAACAAGTATTCTTCTTTCCTCCTTAAAGAGCATTGTTCCTAGGAATTGTGGGAAGCCAAACTTGAGCTCCTATCCAGGGTAATTCGATGTTTCTTTTAGCCATGCTTAGCTAATTCTTTTTAAGTATCTTGGGTTGTTGTAGTTTATATTTATGTTCTAGTTTATTTCTACATTTTTGAATAATATTTCCAGTTTATGTTTTATTTCCTTGTTCTTAATTCTATCTTGATGATCACAAGTGTTTATGCTTTCTACTTATAACAAAAGGCCATTTGGTAAGTAGTAAGGGAAATAGGATCTAAAAAAGGCTATAAGTATATATCACTAAAGGGCATTATGATAGACGTAGCTTTATGTTGGCCTGAACTCAATCTTCATCTTCTTTTCTGGTTAACTAAATTACAAGGACTTGAATTTAGTAATTAGGAAGAAAGTTCTACACTTTTAAGGAATTAACTTGTACAAATACTAGGCTATAGCATCATGAACTTGGACTTAGAATTCAGAAATTAAGTAGGAATTTGCTAGCATATTTTATAGACTGTGTAATTCAACCCAAGTGCTTAATCTTCATCATCTTTATTTCTTTATATTTTATTGCTATATCTTGTTCTACCTTAATCAAACCATCAACAATATACACCTTTTTATTTTTCTGCTCAAGTACTAAATAATTTAATAAGAAGGCACCTATCCCTTGGATTCGATCTTTTTATTACACGATAACCATCCGTGCACTTGCGGATTTGGCTATCAAGTTTTTGGCGCCGTTGCCGGGGATAGGTTCTGTTTAAGTTCTTTTTATTATTTTGTTTAGTGCTTTTTATATTAAAAAAATTTTTTTGCCTAACCGTTTGCTGCCATGTGGAAAGAAGATCCTTTAGAGACTATAATCTCTGAGGGGTTGGATTTTGAAGATATTGAAAGCAATGACGAACAGGTCATAGAGATGGCAAGATATCTGAAAGCTGCCCATTTTTTCCCTTCAAAGAAAAATTGGGTAGAGGAACTGAAGAGAGAAGAAGAAGTTCAAGAGGAAAAGAGGGAACTGAAGCCCTTACCTTCTTCCCTTAAGTATGTATTTCTTGAGGAAGGTAACAGTAAACCAGTCATTGTGAGTAGTTCCCTCTCTCCTCTTGAAGAAGAAAATTGGTAAGAATTCGTAGAGCTCATAAATCTGCTTTGGGTTGGACTATTGAGGACATTAAGGGCATAAGCCCCACTGTTTGTATGCATAAAATTTGTTTATAAGAACAAGTTAAACCCGTAGTCCAACCCCAAAGAAGACTTAATCCTGCCATGAAAGAGGTGGTAAGGAAAGAAGTGATTAAGTTGCTTGATGCAGGGATCATTTATCCCATTTCTGATAGTGAATGGGTTAGTCCCGTTCAGGTAGTTCCCAAAAAAGGGGGAATTACAGTGGTTCCCAATGAGAACAATGAATTGATTCCCACCAGGAAGGTAACTGGATGGAGGGTTTGTATAGATTACCGGAGGCTAAATTCTGCCACCCGAAAATATCATTTTCCCCTTCCTTTTATTGACCAAATGCTTGACAGGTTGGCAGTCCATGAGTACTATTGTTTCTTGGATGGATATTCAGGATACAATCAGATTGTTGTTGATCCTAAGGATCAAGAGGAAACTGCTTTTACTTGTCCCTTCGGGGTTTTTGCTTATAAAAGAATGCCTTTTGGCTTGTGTAATGCACCCGGAACTTTCCAAAGATGTATGTTTGCTATTTTTTATGATTTAATTGGTGAATGTATGGAAGTGTTCATGGATGATTTTTCTGTGTATGGCCCCAACTTTGATAAGTGTTTGGACAATTTGGAAAGGATTCTAGTTAGGTGCCAAGAAAAGAATTTGGTACTTAATTGGGAAAAATGCCACTTTATGGTAAAGGATGGCATTGTGCTTGGGCACAAGATTTATGAAAAAGGGTTTGAGGTAGATAAAGCTAAAACAGAGATTATTGAAAATCTACCTCCTCCCACCAATGTTAAAGGTATAAGAAGCTTTCTTGGTCATGCAGGTTTTTATAGGCGATTTATAAAATATTTTTCTAAAATTGCTAAGCCTATGACAAACCTCCTTGAGAAAGAGGCTCCTTTTATCTTTAATGATGAGTGTTTGGCCGCTTTTAAATTATTAAAGGAAAAACTTGTTTCAGCCCCTATCATTATTGCTCCCCAATGGGATTTGCCTTATGAAATAATGTGTGATGCTAGTGATATTGCAATAGGGGCTGTTCTTTGTCAAAAAAAGGGAAAAGTTTTGCATGTGATTTACTATGCTAGTAAGGTCTTGAATGAAGCTCAAAAAAATTATGCTACAACTAAAAAGGAGTTATTGAGTGTAGTTTATGCTTTAGATAAATTCAGACCTTACGTGTTGGGTTCTAAAATTATTGTGCATACTGACCATGCTGCATTGAAATACTTGTTTGCTAAGCAGGAAGCTAAACCCAGGTTGATCAGGTGGATCTTACTCTTGCAAGAGTTTGATCTTGAAATTGTGGACAGAAAAGGGAAAGACAATGGTATAGCAGACCATTTGTCAAGACTTGAAGAGGGGAACTCCATCCCAATTCCTATTCAAGAGGAGTTCCCAGATGAGAAGCTCTTAGCTGTCCAAGAGATAGCTCCATGGTATGTACATTTAGCTAACTTTAAAGCTGCTGGTGTGTTGCCATCTGATTTGACTTGGCAACAAAAGAAAAAAATTCTGTATGATGCCAAATTCTTTTTCTGGGATGAACCTTATTTGTTTAGAGAATGTTCTGATGGGATCATTAGAAGGTGTATTCCAGAAAAAGAGTTTGAGGCTGTTTTATGGCATTGCCATGGCTCCGATTATGGAAAGAGTTTGATCGCTGTATTCCAGAAGGTGTACTACAGTTAAAGTCCTCCAAAGTGGTTTTTATTGGCCTACTATCTTCAAAGATAGTAGAGCATTTGTGGAAAGGTGTGATCGCTGTCAACGAACTGGTAATATCTCAAGAAGGAATGAGATGCCCCAAAAAATGATTTTTGAAAGTTGAGCTTTTTGATGTATGGGGCATTGATTTCATGGGACCTTTTCCACCTTCTTTTGGTTGCCAGTATATTTTGGTTGCTGTTGAGTATGTTTCTAAGTGGGTTGAAGCATCAGCCCTTCCCTCAAATGATGGCAAAGTGGTTCTGAATTTTCTGAAGAAAAAGATCTTTACTAGATTTGGGGTGCCAGGAGCAATTATGAGTGATGGAGGTAAGCACTTTTGTAATAAAGCTTTTGAAACTCTTTTGAAAAAATATGGTGTTCATCATAAAGTTGCTACCCCCAAACTAGTGGATAAGTAGAGGTTTCTAATAGGGAGTTAAAAAGGATTTTGGAAAAAGTAGTTGGTACATCAAGGAAGGATTGGTCAAAAAATTAGATGACACCTTGTGGGCTTACCGAACTGCGTTTAAAACTCCTATTGGAACCTCTCCTTACCAGTTGGTTTATGGTAAGACATGTCATTTACCTGTGGAACTTGAGTATAAAGCCTTTTGGGCTTTGAAACATTTGAACATGGACCCCAAGGAAGCTGGGGATAAAAGACAGTTACAGGTACATGAGCTGGATGAATTTAGACTCCAAGCATACCACAATGCTAGGATCTACGAGGAAAGAACAAAAAGGTGGCATGATAAGAAGATTTTGCCAAAAAAGTTTAGTCCAGGATAGCTTGTGTTATTGTATAACTCAAGGCTGAGGTTGTTTCCTGGAAAGCTGAAGTCAAGATGGACAGGACCATTTTTGGTCACCAAAGTCTTCCCTCATGGTGCGGTTGAGTTAGAAAATAAGGTTACAAAGAACACATTCCTTGTTAATGGGCAAAGACTGAAACCGTACCTAGGGGGAGATGATGAAAGACAAGTGATGACTGTTGTGCTCGCTGCCCCTAATTGATTAAAGGGAAGGGTCTATCTCGGACCTTAACAATGAGCTGGTTGGGAGACAACCCAACTTAGGACTAGTTTAAATTTATGTCGTTTAATTTTCTGCATCATCCTTGTAAATAAATAAAAGAAAAAAATTCTATGTTTTTGTTGTAGGAGGGGCCAGCGCTCAAGCGCTGGAGGCCAACGCTCAAGCGTTAGGCCCCTGCTTAAAGTCCCCTGGTTCCAGTGTTGTCCAACGCCCAAGCGTTGGGGGCCACCGCTCATGCGCTAGGCCCCTGGAACCACCCAGTTTTTATTTTAATTTCCAACGCCCAAGCGTTGGAACCCCAATGCTCAGGCGTTGGAACCCAGTGCCCAGTTTTTCTTTTTATTTCCAGCGCCCAAGCGTTGGCAACCCCAACGCTCAAGCACTGGAGCTCGGGCAGTTTCTCTGTTTTGTTTTATTTTCTATTTTCTGGTTTTTAATAAATTTTGTGTCCACCATTTCTTGAAAAGTTTTAGATTCTGTGAGTTTTCCCTTGCTTCTATAATGGTTTTGATTTTTGGGAACTCAAGAATTCTTGTTTTTAGGTGGACACAATTTTTCAACCCTTGTTCTTAAGTATGCTGTTTTGGGAACTAACAAGTCAAGCAAGCTTCTGCTTGTGATACTTTTGTTTGTTCAATTTTGCAGGAAAGGCACTGATACCCAAAATCGCAAGTGCACGATTCAATATCGCGTAATAAAAAGATCGAACCCAAGGGATAGGTTTCCTATTATTATAATATTTAGTACTTGTGCAGAAAATTTAAGAGATGAATATTTGATGTTGGTTTTTATAGCAAGCAAGAACAATAGCATAAAATAATAAAGAGATAAGATGATGAGAATTAAGCTCTTGGGTTGATTTACATAATCTATAAATATGCTAGCAAGTTATTACTTATTTTCTGAATTTTAAGTCCAATTCCATGGTGCTATAGCCTAGAATTTCTACAAGCTAATTGCCTTAAGTCATGTAGAACTTTCTTCCTAATTACTAACTCCATAGCCTTGGTTATTAGTTAATTTAGAAAAGAAGATGAAGAAGGAGTTCGGGCCAACACAAAGTTACGTCCATCCTAATTGCCTTAAGAAATGTATACTTATAACCTTTTTTATTTCCTATTTCCCTTACTACTTACCAAATGGCCTTATGACATAAGTAGAAAGCATGAAATCTTTTGTACACAAGATTAATGAAGAACAAGGAAATGAAACATGAAATGGATATATTATTCAGAAAGGTAAAAACAATACTAAAGCATAAAATTATAAATTACTACAACCCAAGAAACTTAAAAAGAATTAGCCAAGCATGGCTAAAAGAGTCATCGAATTACCCTGGATAGGAGCTCAAGTATGGCTTCCCACAATTCCTAGGAACAATGATGTTTAAGGAGGAAAGAAGAACACTTGTTGTATTCTGAATAGGTGTGTCTTACAAGTGAAGAAAAGCTCACTATTTATAGCAAAAACCTGACCTCCAGCGCTTGGGCGCTGGCATTCCCAACGCTTGGGCGCTGGGAAGCATTAAAATCCAACGTGCAGAAATAGGCCCAGCGCTTGAGCGCTGGCTTCCAACGCTGCAGCGCTGGGTGCAACCTCTGACTCACATCCTAGTCAGAGGTCCAGCGCTTGAGCGTTGGGTCTTCCAACGCTGCAGCGCTGGGACGAACACTGGCAGCTTTTTCTTGGATTCCTTTCTTCTTCAATGGTGGAATTGATTGGCTTAATTAGGCTCATTCAGCCCCTAATAAGTTCTGAAACTCCTTCCTTCCACCATTAATCCTTCAAACCTTATTTTACATGTGCTCAAATCAAAGAGGGTTGCTTCACATTCTTTAATTCACTTCAAGTCCTCTCTTTGTTAGAACTTCAATTCTGGCCCTTTGACTCCTTCAAACTTCACTTTTCATCCTCCACTCTTGAACCTTTACACTTTGATCCTTGATTTCCTGAAACTTTACAAATCGGTCCCTGGACAAAAATGATAACTATACCAGCTTTTCCTAAAAATATAAAATAGCTATAAAAATTCCTAAAAATATAAAATAAAGTTAGAAAAACAAATAAAAGCTAATCTATATGCAGAATGCAAAATAAATATAAAATCTATGTAAAAATACTAAAAAATCCTATATGTGACTCAAAAATAATAAAATAAAAAGACTAAAAACAACCTAAAAACATCATATATTATCCTGTCATCAGGCACCAGAAGGAGAAAGAATCCTCTTGAACTTAAGTGTTCAAAATTGATGTTGCATTGAGGTTCCCTTGGACTTTTTGTGGAAAAATTGCATATTGTACCAGCTTTTTAGTTTTCCTTTTTAATTTTTAGTTTTATTTTTAATTTTAGTTTTATTTTTGCTTTTAGTGTTTTTAAACTGCATGGTTGAGTGTCTTTATCCAGTCTGAATGCTGCTATTGTTTTGTGAATGATTTATCTGATTGAACTGCTTTTTGAAAAGATTCTATGTTTTGATGCGGTTAGCATTGCATGCTGTTAGAAATGATTTGGACATCTTGATTGTTTTGGTTGTTGGCAAAGTTTTTCTGAGTTCTAAAAAGGGTACCACTTACCCTATGTTTTTCTGAGAGATGAGGACTCTGAATGCATGATTGTGAAATTTGTCTGCCTTGTGTTGCATGTTCATTGGGATTTTGTTTACTTTGTAAGTTGAGAAGAGATTATAGGCATTTTTGAAAACTCAGAGTTTTGGTTGAAAAGCGAAAAATCCACTAGTAGCCCCTTTTTGAGCCTTAAAAGAGTCATTCTTTGGAGCCTACTTTGTGTGATATTTTAAAGTTGTTATTGTGATTCATGTGCTGAAATTGCTAGAGCTATGTTTGTTGGGTTTCTCTCTAAAAAAGAAGGAACAAAGTTGAAAAAAATTAAGGTATGTGCCTTAGAAAAAAAGAAAAAATAATGAAGTGGTGGGGTGAGAAAGAGTATGAGGGGAGTAAAATTAAAGTCATTCATCCCATAGATTCCACTACTTTGTTCAAAAAAAAAAAAGAGAAAAATTGAGAGGACCCTTGTGTTGAATTGTTGAAGCTCTTAGTCAAAAAAATCACTTAACAACAGATTCTGAGTTAGCCAATAGAGTTGCCAAGTTCTTGAAATCCACACCTTGAATTATTCAACCCTTTGGCCAAGTTACAACCTTCAAAAATCTCTTCAAAAGTTACTTAGTTGCATGGTTTCAGTTTTTATTTGAATGATAGGAAAGATTATTGAGCTTTCTTGTTTTTCATGGAGAATATCATTTTGTGAGCTTAATTTGATGAACTCAACATGTTGAAAAGCCAAGCCTAACTTTCTTGAGTAATATCTGTAAACATGCAGGTCTTCCAAATCCGCTAAGCTTTCTTGGAAAGGTTTTTGTGCTTCAAGTTTTAATCAGATAAACTTTCTCTAAACTCAAGGACGAGTTTCTCTTTAAGTTTTGTTGCTTGAGGACAAGCTGTCGTTGGGTATAGTGGTGTGATGACAGGATTTTATATGATATTTTTAGGGTGTTTTTAGTCTTTTTATTTTATTATTTTTGAGTCTCATATAGGATTTTTATTATTTTTATATAGATTTTCTATTTATTTTTCATTATTCATATAGATTAGCTTTTATTTGTTTTTCTAACTTTATTTTATATTTTTAGGAATTTTTATAGTTATTTTTATATTTTTAGGAAAGCTGGTATAGTTATCATTTTTGTCTGGGGACCGAATTGTAAAGTTTCAGGAAATGAAGGATCAAAGTGAAAAAGTTCAAGAGTGGAGGATGAAAAGTGAAGTTTCAAGGACTTGAAGGGCCATAATTGAAGTGCTAGCAAAGAGAGGACTTAAAGTGGAATTCAAGAATATGAAGCAACACTCTTTGATTTGAGCACATGGAAAATAAGGTTGGAGAGATTAATGGTGGTGGATGTAAGGCCCTTAATTTTGTGTGATTGTATTTTGGTCCCTGTAACTCTTATGATTATAGTTTGAATCTTTTTGAAGTATATTGATTATACTTTATCTTGAATTATTTAGTAATTCGAGTTAGTATTGGGTTGATATATTGAGTTTTATTTATGAGAAATATGTGTTTGAGTATGGAATTATGTACTGTTTAAGCCTTGGCTGAATTGGCGACGTTTTGAAAGGGAAGTTGAGATCGTCCTGTAAAACTGGTTGAGATCGTCCTGTAAAACTAGCGGACTTTGTTGGCGGACTATGTTGGCGGACTATGTTGGCGGACTGTGTTGGCGGACTATGCTGGCAGACTGTTTCTCCGTTGGCAGACTAGGACTTCGTTTTGTCTGGTCTGGTCAGCCGTTATTGTTGACTTTAAGAAATGAGTGTCAAATGCCTTGGGAATGATAAACTTCCGTTTTTATTGACTCTTAAGAGATAAAATGTCAGAATCATTAATGAGCATTAATGACTTGCCGTTTTCTTTGACTTAGAGTATTTTAATCTTTTCTAAGTCGGTTTCCTCACTCTATAAATACCAAGCTTTGTCAGTACGTTAATCTTTCATTTTCCCACACCTTTCTTCTCTTCAAAGTAAGCTGAATCCTTGACATTTTTCCGAAGCGTTGTTGTTGGTAAGTTGTTCAGACTCTTACTAATTCTGGAATTCCATAGTATTCGATTTACTTCATCATCTTGGAGTTTAACTTGTTCTATTTCCCTTGCAGCCATATTCTTCTTGTTCGTTGAAGACCAGAGCTGTTCGTGGTGAGTTCTTCTTGGTTCGTGAAGGACAGAGCTGAAGTTTCAAATCTCTTTAATCTTTTAGGCCATTCAAGGTTGGTTTCCTTTCTAGTCCTTGTGTTAGAACTCTGTTGTAATCTTTGTATTCTAAAATAATCCTTGAAGACCATATAGACACTGTTTTAAATCAATTTGGTAATGATTTTATCTATAAAGAAGTTTGGGTTTTAAAGAAATGAATTTAAAAGTGATTTTTCGTGAAAAACTCTGATTCTGGACTCTCAGACTGAGAGCCAACGCTTGGGCGTTGGGATCCAGCGCTTGGGCACTGGGTTTCTTCGATATTTCACGTAACCAGACGTTGCCAACGCTTGGGCGTTGGGGGGCACTCTGTTCTGCCCTGTTTTACGAAAAATTCTGATTTTGACCGTTTTGAGTTCTTTTTCTTTCCAGATTTCATCCTAGCCTTAGGATAGTTAATTAAATGAGTTTATATGCTATTTTTAGGTTGAAGAACAAGTGTATGCAACCTAAGAGAAGGTAAGGGTAACTCAATCTTAGTACTATGATATTATGATATTTTTGTGATTCTGATTGCAGAACACGGACTGTGATTGATTATGAGTTTGTTTGAATATTGTTGATGATAGTATGATATAACAAATATGTTGTATGGTTATGAGATTGAATTGATTGAATATATTTTGTAAGAAGAGCTTACTGTGTTATGTATATATTGACATAACTGTGAAACGAGTGAACCGTTATTGTTCATGAGGATTCGATTACTGTCATGACAGATGCACTACAGGTGCCTGATTTTAGGTTTTGATGTGGCGAACTATTATGCGTCGCGGGATCATGCCAAGGGTGGTGTGGAAAAGTCTCTTCCATGTTCTAAGTCATCCTGGCCAGATACGGCAAAAACCCAATGAGCTATGTGCATTATTCGTTGAAAGCTAACAAGCATATGTGTTGTGATGAATGAGACTTATTTTGTGAAGTTATGAATTACTAGCATATATATTGTGAATTGTTGTTTCATTTATAGTATGATAGTTAATACTGTTTACTCTATAATGTACTTCTAATATTGTTCTATATTCTTATATTTGAGTTAACCCTTTGTTGTTTCTGTTTGTGTCTTCTTTTATTTTGGCGCTTAACGCCAGATGACCAGCGATGAGGGAAGACTTGAAGGCTGTTTTGATGCAAGCTTGAGGAACTTTTGGAGCAGATTTGAAGATGATGTTTAGTTTCCGCTATTTTGTAAACTTAGCACATGTGTGCAATATATTACTTTCATTACGTCTTGTTTTCCTTGCTGTAATATTACTGACTATGGGCTACACTTATTAAATATATGTGAGACGTTGTTTTGGAAAGCTTGAGATGTTTTGAAAGGTTTTTATTTAAGTGTTATTCCGCGTTTTTCAATGTGACTCTCGACTTATAAATCGGGCTGTTACAGTGGAGAGGAGTTTCAGAACTTAATAGAGGCTGAATGGAGCCTAATTAAGCCAATCAATTCCACCATTGAAGAAGAAAAATGATCCAAGAAGAACTGCCAGTGTTCGAGCCAGCGCTCCAGCGTTGGAAGTCCCAACGCTCCAGCGCTGGAACTCTGACTAAGAGCTGAGTCAGAAGTTGCACCCAGCGCCCAAGCGTTGGAAGCCAGCGCTCAAGTGTTGGGCCTATATCTGAACGTGGGATTTTAATGCACCCCAGCACCCAAGCGTTGGGAATGCCAGCGCTCAAGCGCTGGAAGACAGATTTTTACTATAAATAGGGGTCTTTTCTTCACTTGTAAGACACACCTATTCAAAATACAACAAGTATTCTTCTTTCCTCCTTAAAGAGCATTGTTCCTAGGAATTGTGGGAAGCCAAACTTGAGCTCCTATCCAGGGTAATTCGATGTTTCTTTTAGCCATTCTTGGCTAATTCTTTTTAAGTATCTTGGGTTGTTGTAGTTTATATTTATGTTCTAGTTTATTTCTACATTTCTGAATAATATTTCCAGTTTATGTTTTATTTCCTTGTTCTTAATTCTATCTTGATGATCACAAGTGTTTATGCTTTCTACTTATAACAAAAGGCCATTTGGTAAGTAGTAAGGGAAATAGGATCTAAAAAAGGCTATAAGTATATATCACTAAAGGACATTAGGATAGACGTAGCTTTATGTTGGCCTGAACTCAATCTTCATCTTCTTTTCTGGTTAACTAAATTACAAGGACTTGAATTTAGTAATTAGGAAGAAAGTTCTACACTTTTAAGGAATTAACTTGAAGAAATACTAGGCTATAGCATCATGAACTTGGACTTATAATTCAGAAATTAAGTAGGAATTTGCTAGCATATTTTATAGACTATGTAATTCAACCCAAGTGCTTAATCTTCATCATCTTTATTTCTTTATATTTTATTGCTATATCTTGTTCTACCTTAATCAAACCATCAACAATATACACCTTTTTATTTTTCTGCTCAAGTACTAAATAATTTAATAAGAAGGCACCTATCCCTTGGGTTCGATCTTTTTATTACACGATAACCATCCGTGCACTTGCGGATTTGGCTATCAATACTCTAGCCTATGGTTTCTACAAGTTAATTCCTTACACATTGTAGACATTTCTTTCTAATTACTAAACTCAATTCCTTGCAATTTAGTTACTTAAAGAAGAAGATGAAGATAGAGTTCAGGCCAACATAAAGCAAAGTCTATCCTAATTCCTTAGTGATATGTCATATTGCTTCTTTTAAATCTTATTTCCCTTATTACTTACCAACTTCCATTGACATAAGAAATAAGCATGAATACTTTTGTACATCAAGATAAAATAAGAACAAGGAAATAAAACATGAACTTGCAATATTATTCAGAAATAAAGATGAAGAGAACTAAAACATAATTATAAGCTAAAACAACCCAAGAACTTAAAAAGAAATTAGCCAAGCATGGCTAATAGAAACATTGGATTACCCTGGACTATGAGCTCAAGAATGACTTCCCACAATTCTCAGGAACAATGCTCTTAAGGAAGAGAGAAGAATACTTGTTGTATTCTGAAGTAAGGGGTGTTTACAAGTGAAAGCAAAGGCCCTATTTATAACAAATTCTGCCACGTCCCAACGCTCAAGCGTTGGCCTCGCTGTTGCTTCATATTCTTCTTCTCAAGCAATGGTGCTTCATCTTCTGCCTTCATTTTCAGTCCTCCAATTCCTGCAATTTTCACCTTGGTCCCCACTAATATGCTTAATTCAACCAGTTTTCTAAAAAGACTAACAACTAATGAAAATACCTAAAAATATATAAATAAAGTTAAAAAAAAAACAAATAAAAGCTAATTTATATGAAAATGCAAAAATAAATAGAAAATCTTAATAAAATGTACAAAAATCTATATGAGACTCAATAAAAATAAAATAAAATAAACTTAAAAGACCCTAAAAACATCATATGAAATCCAGTCATCATGGATCTATGCAGTCTTCTTCAAGTAGATAGATGTTCCTAAGTATGAAAATATTCAAGGAGTTAGGAATTCTATCTCTAACAACATTAGGCCTTAAGAGAAATTGTTATTTATCAAAATATAATAATTCATTAAATCATTTGAATCTAACAATCTCCCCCTTTTTGATAATGACAATTTCTCTTGAGAAAAAGGTTTAATTTGTTTATATTGACAAAGATATTTCTCAGAGCAAGTACGTTATTTTCAAGGATGAGTTTTTTTTCTTAAAGTATTTCTTTATCTAGAAAAACATGAACGTTCTTGAAAAATGCTTTGTGAACGAGATCATTTTTATGATAATCAAATGAGGATAGTTTTTATTTATTTACGAAAAGCTCCCCCTGAGAAGAATAATTTTCTAAATTCTTGTTTCATTGTTCCCCCTAAGTTTGATATATAATTTTAACCATTTTTTTTTAGTTTACTCCCCCTAAACTAGTACTACTTTTTCTCTACCCATTCTCCCCCTTTGGAATTATCAAAAGAAACAGATGTAGCCAAATGAAACAGAGAAAATACAGTTAAATGGTAGCATGAGTATAACAAAAAATAGGCAAAATTGCAGCCTAATTTAGAAGTAAATTGTTCAAGAAAATGTAAAGAGAGAGAGTTTAGGGATTGAAGGATGTCTTCAAGTAATCGAAGAGTTTATTCAGCGTCTCCTGCAGCAAACCAAACCGGGCATCCATATGACCCTTGATTTCTTGGCGCAACTCTTCATTTTGACCCTTCATCTCTTGACGCAATGCTTTAGCTTGCTGATCAGATGCTACTTGCAATTCTTCAATGCGCTTCTCCAACATGGAAACTCTATCAGTAGTGTCTGGCTGCACAGAAGTGATGGCATGGTTGTCAGCATCTGCGGAGGCTTGTACCTTATGATCATCAATCTTTATGGTGTTGGCATTGTTTGTCGGCAGAGAAATAGAAATGGGCTGAGCAGACGAAGTCACATCAATAGCAACAGTAACTGTAGAGCTTGGCATCGCAATGGAGAGCGGTTCTGGAGAGTGCACTGACTGAACAACAGACTTGATAACAAGTGTTGAAGATAGAATGGGAGTAGATGGTGCCACCGTAGGAATCAATGGTAGAGGATGAGCACACGGAAAAATGAATCCATAATCTCGCAGAGGCTTGTTCAGAAATGGAAGAAGGACAAGTCTCCATCTCCTAAAATTCAAAACGAGTGGATCCACGCGTCCATCCAGGAATAATGGAATTAGCGCCACATGAGTGATCCCAGATAGAGTCAGCTTCCATTCAAAGTGGAAGAGATCATCTTTGTTCCTGATGATTTGAATAAGGGCGAGATCACAACATCCAAATGGTGCCCATAGACCTGCATGAAAACAAAAGGGCAAGCCAAGAACCTCAAATGACACATTCTAAATAAGATGCTCATTCTACACAGGCACCATTCATTTCCGCTTGCTAAGTTGGGGAAACATGGAAGATTTGGGCCGGCGAGCGAATGTTGGCATGAATGAGATCTGGCTTTGGGAAGGATTGTAGTGACCAGCTGAAGCAACATAGGAACTGGGCTTGGTCAACTTGAAAGGTGGAGACATGGAGTGAAGAGGTGGTGGTGGTACTTGTGAAGTGAGATGAGTGATAGGAATGGTTGTCTTCAGTTTGGCAATAAGTTCATCAAAGGAGGGAAGTTTTGGATCTTCAGCGAATGGCATATCCTCTTTGTTGAGTGCGTCGGCAGCCTGTGCCAGACTGTGATCTTTTATAGGAGGATCGATCAGATGTGAAGCTATAGCCAGACTTGGACCATCTGGGCAAAAGTGATTTCAACCTCTTGCACTTGTTTTTCTACATGTGCTCCAGAATGAGCTTGGTCAGGAACTTCATCCACTTGCTGAAGTTTACCATCCTCAAGGGTAGTATCATCAGCTTCAGATATCTGAATAGGCTTACCAATTGGCACTACTTCGGCCACCACCGGGTCAGCCACTTCAAGTTGTTGGATCATCGTAGCAAGGCGATCAGCATCAGCAGTCTCTTGCTCATCATCATGAACAGCCAAACCTGAAATGGATTGCACAACATTTGCAGCCTTCTGTGCAAGTGTTTCAGAGGTTTGGTTTGTTTCAGCAGCTTCATGAACAGGGACGCTTGCATGTACTGACACCATAGATGGTTGAGGTTCAGACGACCTTGGTGAGGACATCGTTTGTGGTTCTTCCTCATCAGAATCATCATCAATTGGAATATGATGAATATGTTGAGGAACTTCAAATAGAGTCAAGGAACTTGTCTGAGTCTCCTTGCAGTAGTCCTTTGAAGTGTTGGATTCTTGGAATGAGTGGGGTCACCAATGCATGAGCAGTGTTAGAGCAGTGATGCTTCCATTGAGGAAACACAGTTGGCAAATGGGAGTTCTCAACTAGCTTCACCCTTACCCAGTGTTTATTGTTGATGTTCCCCAGCATAGTGATTGTTGGTTTTTCAGCAACAGGGTCTAAAAAAGGTAGATACGTACAACACCAGTTTGGTGCTAACATTACCAGAATGATATTGAATGTTGTTGCAGCGAGTAACCCCATATCCGGAACTGAGAACCACTTGGGCTCGTAAGCTGGTTCCCTGGGGGAAAGTGTCAATGCAATACGGACCGCTTCAACTTCCTCATCAGAGTTGAGGATTTGAGAATGAAGCTTCTTGTTAAAGAGAAGTTCATCGATCATAAGCCTGCGAACCTCTAGCCAGTACTCTTGAGGTCTCCCCAGCCATTGGGCAATGCATCTGTATCCACAGTTGCCATCATCTTCAACGTCGATGACGTCTGCAATATAGTTATGGAAAAGTTGGGTCAAGAACTTTAGATAGTATGTATGGTCAGCAGAGATAAGATCAGCAGTACTGTGGACTGCTTCTGGTTGTGGTTTTGATGGTGTTTGTTGTCAGGTAAAGATGGTTTGACGAGTTGCTTCCTATGGTATAGTCTCAAGCTTTGATTGATGATTGGTGTGTAAAAGGGCCGCTATGGGTAATGCATCTTCAGCAGACGAAGTAGGTGAGGCGGTAGTCTGATCAGATGTGGCCTTGGCCAAACGAGGCTTTTTCACCAAACGATGACGCTTGAGTTCTGGGGCAAAAAAAGTAGCTTCAGTATTGCCGCCAGACAGAGCAGAGGCAGGGAGAATTCTCTTGACTCGTGGTTTCCTAGTCACTGGAGCTTTAGAAGACGAAGACATGCCTTATGCCTTTTTCTTCTTTGCCCAATTGCTCAGGAGCTCTTCTGGAACGGCAGAAGTGTTAATAGCAAGCCGCATCCTTTGGATATCTCCAAACTTGATAGGAGTGGCAGATATGTAATCTTGCGCCATGAACTCTTTCTCTTCCATTTCTGTGGTAAGCAGTTTCTTCTTTCGCATCATAGCAGTAATCAGCGAACCATAAGGAAGGTTCGTGTTGGAGTTCTCCAACATCTGGATCATGTACTGGATGATGAGGTTTGGGAGGTTTATCTTCTTATGGTGCTGCATCTGGTACAGAGCCCATTGAGATATCTTGTTTACGAGATCACGTGACCCTTCCTTTGGCAACACTATCTTGCTGAGAATGGCATGGGGAAGGACACATTCTTCAACAAGGTTGTTTACACAGGACCGATAGTGGGTTACGAGATCCAGAGTAAGAGTGACATCTGCTGGATGAATGTCCTCAATCTTCCTCATGCACCTTGTTCTGATGTGGGTGGTGCTCATCTTGACAGCACAATCATAGAACTCTTTTACAAGAGGAGAAAGAGCTGGAGTCTCTAAAACTTTGAACAGACTTTCCCAATCCTGAAACACCAGTTCCAGACCTGGAACCTTTATGTGTTGATACACGTTGATGTTGAGGTATCGAGGAGTGACGAGATCCCTGTCACCAAGGTTTGCAATCTTTACGGGACCGATCTTGAGTACTTGCTCCTTACGGTTTTGGATGATGCATTTGTTTCTTTGATCAACAATCTTCTGTTGAGCATCAATGAGAGATTCTGGAGCTTTAGCTTGCTCCTTTGTAGGTTGTCTTTTGGGTGCCATATTTTGCAAAAATGGTTAGCATGTGCTAGAACAAATGGAGAAGAAGACAATGAGTGCAGAGAGAATGCAAGTAAACTTTGAGTGTAATGAACTTAGTTTCAAAAGTTCTTTTTGTTATATTGCATGGAATGCAGAGGGTTTTTCTTGATTTTCACAAGGGTATGATTGACATTAAGGGTGATGTGAGAGAGATGAGACATAGCACGCGCATTAAATGTAAAGCTATCAATGTGCAGTCATGACAGTTGAAAAATTTAAGGCATGTTGAAGAAGCCAGTTATTGAAACGACACAACTGTTCACCAGTTACTTTTGAACGATGTGGTGGCCAAATGAAGACCTCTTAGTTCCTCCAGACCACGACCTTTCGGTTGAGCCAAACGAAGTCACTTCGATGCAGACGTGTACCTATCTTTGTTCGTCTGATCATCAACTATTTTTTGCAAAAAGGGTTAGTGTAGACGAATACACTATAATGCAGGAAACATGCCTATTCTTTCTCTAAGACATGTGAATTTGTTTTCAATGAGAGGCTTGGTAAAGATATCAGCTAATTGATCATCAATATGCACATACGAAATATCAATGTTGCCCTTTGCTACATGATCACGAATAAAATGATGCTTTATTTCTATGTGTTTAGTTCTTGAATGTAACACAAGATTTTTTGTTATATTAATGGCACTAGTATTATAGCATAATAAAGGAATATTGTGCTAAAAAATGTTGTAATCCTCTAGTTGATGCTTTACCCACAAAAGTTGGGTGCAGCAAGATCCTGCAGCTACATACTCTACTTCAGCGGTAGACAATGAGATTGTAATTTATCTTTTGTTGGCCCAAGATATCAGACATTGTCCTAAGAAGTGTCAACCACCACTTGTGCTCTTCCTTTCTATGCGATCTCCAGCATAGTCAACATCACAAAATTATTTTGTGTGTGTTTTGCATTCAAGAATTTGTTAAAACTTTCAAATTGACAAGTAACCATCTATCCTAATTTTTCCTTGAACGTTTTGAAGTTTTGAAGAGTTTTGAAAGTTGAACTTAGAGTTTTCCAAGTCTTTTATAAGGCTACCAGAATTGCTAAAAATGTTTTGACTCCTAAGTTCCTTCTTGTGAACTCGGACAATTTCCAACGTGTTGGAAATCTTGCTAGTATAGCAGCTACGCTTTAGGATTGAATTTCAAGTCCTAAACTAGCCTATGTTTGTTGAAGGGTTACGAGACTTCGGGGCGACCAGGACGAATGGAGCTTACGCAACTACTCAGATCGAACATTTCTTCGGTAAGGGCACTTCGTTTCATTAGCTACTAAGAATAAGTATTTAATTATGTGAATGTATGTACTATGATTTCTGAAATTGTAGTTGACGGCGTTCTGAGAACGACCTAATTTAAAATTGTAATGATTGAAATATTAATGCAAGTATCTGACGGGACGGGCTGGACCGCGTACCCAGCTCTAGTGGCCATTGTGTTGTTGGTACTCGAATTGGGAGATATTATATTCTTATGTAGTAGATTAACAATGTGAGACTGAAAGATGATATTTCGGATAGGGATCTAGTAACCCATAAAGGAGCTGAATTTTGAAGGTCTCGCAAGCAAGATTTAGTGGTTCTTATGTGCAAAAAAACATTAGAACAAAATCAACACAACATTTGGTATGAAAAAATAAAAAAGAAAACCAAATTTGCACGTTTACTGTTTGGGGTTTGGGATTTATTGAGGGTAAGTTTAGTTTGGTGTTTAGGTTTTGAGGTAGATTAGATTTAATGATTTGAGGATGAATAAGGAAGATAAGAAGAGAGATGAAGAAGATGAATTTCTAGGATTTAAGTTCATGGATTGAAGATGGAAGAAGATGGTGGAAGTTGAAGATGATTGGGGATGAAGAGGATGAGAGATGATTAAATTAATTTATTTTTGTGTCTTGGTCCCTCTAATATTTTTGCGTAATAAAAAATAAATTAAAATAGAATTTTTTTTACACCTGAGCGATGATCGTAGGAAACCGACATACTGATTATATCAGCGGTCAAACTGATTAAAAGACGAAAATCAAACTTAGTTAAAGGATGGATTTTAATGTTTTTTTCTTTAGGGATGAAAACAAAAAATTAGCTATAATTTAGGGGAAAAAACATATTTATCCTTTTTTATAATTATTGTAATTACTACTTGATCCAGAGGCAGTTTTGAGTGAGCAACCTTCCAAATTTCAATTGAGTGGTCTGGTCTCTAATGAATGCCAACTTGATTTCCCACGATGGATATGATTTGTGGTGGGGCCCGACCAACTTAGCTCCTAGTCTAATGATGTCATCATAAATACACACACACACTCACTGCTTTATTTAATTGCCACCTCAGGTTGGTCCTTCATAATCCCATGATTAGCACTAGCCAAAGCCACAGTACAACTGCGTCTGCAACGCAACCCCACTCAATAAAGTCTCATGATTCAAGATCAAGATCAAGATCCTACCCAACACATCTTTGGTCTTGAATCTCATGATGATTTGAATTGAACTCATCAACATCAACAGTGTACATACCGTGCCTGGCCCACCAGTGAACAAGATAGTGCGGTGAACCGAGAAGCACTGAATCATACCAAGGCAAGAATTAAAAAAAAAAAGTTAAACCCAAAGCTATTTAATCGACCGTTACGAGGCAAAGGCGTACCCAAGCACTAGGAGGAGAAGGAAATTGGATGATGGGCACTGAACAGAACACACTTGACAAAGTAAAGCTTGTTTGTTTGTTGGGACATTTGCATAGGGAGGAGGGAAAATTCAGAGAGAGAAAGAAAAAGCACTTATGGGCAACAGAAAGAGGACTGCAACTTCCAATTATTCTTCTTCCTTGTATGCTTTGCTTTTAATTTATAATCCTCAGTACCTCTCTTGGACTCATTACTTGTACATCTCTCTCCACCTTTCATAATATTTTATATTTTCTTTTTCTTATTTCTATGTTTCTTTTTTTTCATAATATAAATAATTTTGCATTCCTTTCTTTCTTTTTATTTTCACTTATTTTTTCGTTTACATCTCTCATTTCTTTTTAAACATAAAATAATTTGTAGATATTCTTATAATGCTAGTACTCCATATATGTTAAATATAATAAAAAGTGAAATAAAAAGAAAAATTAGTATTTATAAAATGTTTGCGTTGTCCAGTTTCCACTAAAATGAGAAAGTTGTTTCATAAAATAAAGTAAACATCTCAAAATGATAAAAATGACTTTACAAAAGTCATTTTCTCTAGTATTCTTTTATCTCTCTCGTTGTTGATGAATATAGGGCGTTAACAATAATTTTTGACATTTTATATTAGAGCAGCATGGTACATACCCTACGCTGCTATAAGAAGGTGTGAGTTTGAAGCAGTAGAAAAAGGCAAGGGGAGAGAGGCCAGAGGCAAAGGCTTTTAACACGTGATAAAGAAAAAACCAAAAAGCTCTTTTCTTTTGCATGCGTGTATAAGATTCATCACCATCATCATCTTCCTTTTCTCATTTTCCCTTTCTTTCCTTCTCCATTTCTACCATTCATTCCTTTCACTCGGGTACCTAGCTAGCCATAACGCATTCTAGTCTAACCAAGAGCAAGAGGGTGAGTTCAAGTTTTGTTTTGTTTTTTTTTTCTTTTTCTCTTTTCCATTCACAGGTTAATTGGTGCGTGAGCTTTGTTGATCCGTTGTTGGGTTTTCATTTTCTGTTTTGACTTTGTTTACACTTCAAGTCATTTAATAGAAACCATTCTGTAGCCTTTGAAATATCTTCTAGACAGTGATTTTGCTACGCCTTTCAATGTTTATTCCTTCACTTGGGATGTTTTGTTCTTGATTTTTGTTTTCTTCTGCTTGTTTTGACGGTTTCAACTTTCAAACCTTGCTTCATTGTCAATTTTTGTATTACAAAGTTCATTTTTTTCCTTCTTTGTGGCTGTTTTTGTTGGTGATGTTGGGTGATTTTTGTAAGGGTTTGCTTGCTGAAACAAGGGTGGCTTGTTGGATTTCCAATTTTGCAAAGAAATAGTAATGTTTAAGCAGCTTAAACGATGCTAGTACTTTTCCAAACCATGCCATTTTTAACTTTGTGCATTAATCCATCGAGCAACTCTCATAATTAAGTCTTTTTGTCCACTTTACAGCAATAACTACGCCTTTGGCTCACCTACATTTTCCATCTATGTTTCTCTATTCTTAGCTGAAGCAATTGGCACTGTTTTGCAGTTATAAGAAAAAACTAAGAGTAAAAAACTGGTTTTTGCTTAACCTTATCACCATTGACAGCCGCACCTCTTTGTATAATCCATTCCTGCCATCACTCAGCAAAAAGCAAACATGCCAGTGAGGCAGATGAAAGAGAGCTCAGAGCAGCACCTTGTGATCAAAACTCATTTGCAGAACCCCATGAATGCAGCTAAGAAGGTAACTAGGGCTGTCCAAAATGGCAAAGGTCCACCACTACCACAAGAACAACCCCATAATCAAACTTCACCTCAGGAAAGGACCAGGGGAAGAAGAAGGTACAGAGTTTGCAGGAAATCTGATCAAGGAGGTGTTTTGATGAGACCCTGCACTGTTGTGACAAATACTGAAAATGGGCCTGGTGAAAATGGCAGCATCTCTGGTGACATAGAAATGGGTTACCCTACTTCAAGCAAGTCTTTGAACTTTGCTCCTAGGCCTGGGTTTGGACAAGTTGGGACAAAATGCATTGTGAAGGCTAACCACTTCTTTGCAGAGTTACCAGACAAGGACTTGAACCAGTATGATGTAAGCTCCTTTCCTTGGTCTTCATTACTATAATTAGCATGTTTGGATCAGCTTCTCTCTTTCACCCCAATCAATTTTGAAACCCAAAAATTACTCACATAAGCTTCTGCCAAAATTGATTCTAGCTTCAGAATCAATTAGGGTTTTCAAACGTGCACTATGTATCCTACTGCAATTAAAGAAGTTAGGTTTTCTGAGTGTCTCACAGAACTATCATGGCCCTTAATTGAAGTATTTAAATTCATCCTGTGATTTCCTCTTATATGTACTGTTCAATTGCAGAAGGAATTGAATGGGGTTCTTTTTTTGCAGTCCTTGTTTTATTTATGACTTTTGAGTCCATAAATTTGACCAGAGGTTTTGTTCTTATTGTTGCCTTTGTTTTAATACCATTACCTGTTGCTGTATTTAAAGGTCACTATTACACCCGAAGTGTCTTCCAAAGCAGTAAACAGGTCCATCATAGCAGAGCTTGTGAGGCTTTATAAAGAGTCTGACCTTGGGATGAGGCTTCCAGCATATGATGGCAGAAAAAATCTGTACACAGCAGGGGCACTTCCTTTTTCCTGGAGAGAGTTTACGATTAAGCTTATAGACGAAGAAGATGGAGTTAATGCCACCAAGTAAAGTTTATTGCATATACACTTCAAACATACATAATATAAACTCAATAGTCTAATATTTTCATTTGGATTGGAGACAAAAACATGACGGACGAAGATACCTCTTATTATTTGTGTCTGAATTAAGTTCAATTCAACTGACACGCCGTTTTTCAGAAGGGAAAGAGAATACAGTGTGGTGATCAAGTTTGTTGCGCGGGTAAATTTGCATCACTTGGGGCAGTTTCTAGCTGGTAAGCGTGCTGATGCTCCACAGGAGGCACTCCAAGTTCTTGACATTGTATTAAGAGAGTTATCATCTAAGAGGTAGCTATACCATATAGTAAATGAGTGAAAAAGTGAAGCTTAAAATTCTTTTTTTTCCCCCTCACAAAAGCTGCATTTTTTAAAGGTTTTGTCCCATCGGGAGGTCCTTCTTTTCACCTGATATTAGAACACCGCAACGGCTTGGGCAAGGATTGGAGTCCTGGAGCGGATTTTACCAGAGCATAAGGCCTACTCAGATGGGCCTTTCCCTCAATATTGGTATATTCTCGCCATAGATGTCAATTCATAATGGCAGTATAATTCAACATTTAATTTATCTTCTTGCATTTCGTAGATATGGCTTCTGCTGCGTTCATTGAACCTCTCCCAGTAGTGGAATTTGTTGGCCAGCTATTAGGAAAAGATGTTCTGTCAAGGCAATTGTCTGATGCTGATCGCATTAAGGTATTTAGTTACACTCAAAAAGCATACTTAGTTCATTTTTGGTGTTGTCTCATAACTATATGAAAGCCACTTTAAGATGTCTAACAGATTAAGAAAGCCCTTAGAGGTGTTAAAGTTGAAGTAACACACAGAGGGAGTTTTAGAAGAAAGTATCGCGTTTCGGGTTTGACTTCTCAGCCAACAAGAGAACTTGTGTAAGTTAATTTTCTTTCTGACTCTTGTTCTACACCCATTTCAAAGAAGTTCTGATGATATTCCACTAGCTTTCTTAATGATGGGGATATCCCTCTTTAGGTTTCCTGTTGATGAGAACTCGACCATGAAGTCGGTAGTTGATTACTTCCAAGAAATGTATGGTTTCATTATTAAATATACCCACCTTCCTTGCCTGCAAGTAGGAAATCAAAAGAAAGCAAACTATTTACCTATGGAGGTAGGGAAAATTCCTGTTATTTGATGCAACCATTCTTCTTGCTCATAATTATATTGATTATTCTTACATGCTTCTGGTTCCTCAGGCCTGCAAAATTGTGGAGGGTCAACGTTATACTAAAAGGTTGAATGAGAAGCAAATTACTTCTCTCTTGAAAGTTACTTGCCAGAGACCCCGTGATCGAGAAAGTGACATTTTGCAGGTATTTAGTGGGTGTTTTGCCTGTGATTTATTAGAAATAATTTTTCAATTTAAAAATCTCTCTACAACTTTATGATTATAAGTGCTTCTGAAAGCAAAAAAATTAGTTCAAATACGTTCATTATTGAACCCTCATAAGAAAATGGAAAGTTACTTGCCAGAGACCCCGTGATCGAGAAAGTGACATTTTGCAGGTATTTAGTGGGTGTTTTGCCTGTGATTTATTAGAAATAATTTTTCAATTCAAAAATCTCTCTACAACTTTATGATTATAAGTGCTTCTGAAAGCAAAAGAAATTAGTTCAAATACGTTCATTATTGAACCCTCATAAGAAAATGGAAATTCGCATCCCAGCTTTTATTTGAAATGAAGAACTTTTACATTGTTATTTTTTCATGATTTCTTCCAGAGCTACTTAGTGAATTCATGTTATATCATATATAATTCACAGATTCCTACAATGTAGTAGCTGTGATTTTCCAATAATGTTCTATACTTCAAAGCTTATAGGGGCGGTCACTTGTGAGTTGTGACAAAGAAAACCTTCAGCATCAATAAATTTTATTAAGGACACTTAGATTCGACTGTGACATTTTATATATTCACAAATAGTTAACATATATACATGATATTCTTGAAGCTAAATGATAATATGGGTCTTCATATTAATAGTTCAATTTTGCTTACAACCAGACCATTCAGCATAATGCTTATGATCAAGATCCTTATGCAAAGGAATTTGGGATTAAAATCAGTGAAAAACTAGCTTCTGTGGAAGCACGAATTCTTCCTGCCCCTTGGGTAATGTGCTTTTTCAAAAGGTGTAAGAAACTTAAAGTTCAATCTAATTTTTTGCCATGATTTATTGACTTGCATTATTTCTGTCTGCAGCTTAAGTATCACGATAGTGGGAAAGAAAAGAATTGTTTACCTCAAGTTGGTCAGTGGAATATGATGAACAAGGTATTGTGCATTGATATAACAATTATCTGTCCACAAGCAGTGATGGATGCAACTATGCTCCCTTATTTTTAATAAAATAAAAGTGGATGCTGTTTTTTCAGATGTAATGTATAACAAGATTATGAATTTGTAAGGTATTTTCTGTTCTTGTTTCACCTAGAGTTTTCATTTGATACTGTTCTCTTTGTCACATGATGAATGATACAGAAAATGATCAATGGAATGGCCGTTAGCCGGTGGGCATGCATAAATTTTTCACGAAATGTGCAAGATAATATTGCTCGCACTTTTTGTAATGAGCTTGGTCAAATGTGTCAAGTATCTGGGATGGTAGTTTCCTATCTATTCTATTAGTTGTGTTTGAAGATTATTAACCTTTGCTACAATTCATAATATGGCTTTTTTGTTGTAGGAGTTTAATCCAGAGCCTGTTATCCCCATCTACAATGCCAAACCTGAGCAGGTAGAGAAAGCTTTGAAGCATGTATATCACGTGTCAATGAACAAAACTAAAGGAAAGGAATTGGAGCTTTTGTTAGCAATATTGCCTGACAACAATGGCTCTCTCTATGGTAAGCCAGCCAAATTTATTGAAATAAATGTACATGATTGATATAAATGTTTTGTGGACTTTGAGCCTCTCTCTAATGAGGTATTTTATTGCAATTTTCCAAAAAAAAAGTGATATCTACTTGCTTCAGTTGACAGAGCACAGTTGTGTTTAAGTTCAATCCCAAATTCATAATTTCATATAAATATCTTTTGTTTTCAGGTGATCTCAAGCGTATTTGTGAAACTGAGCTTGGTTTAATTTCTCAATGTTGTCTGACCAAGCATGTCTTTAAGATCACTAAGCAGTACTTGGCTAATGTGTCTCTGAAGATCAATGTCAAGGTTATTTTGCTATCAAATCTCAGTTACATGAAATAGCACTTTACTGAGTAAAATTTATAAGTCTACAATCCATTTCTATTAATTGTTAGACAATTCTCTATCTTTTTTTTTCCGTTTCTATTCTTGGTTAAGATCCTTTCTGCGTTTAAATCCGTTGCTAGAATTGCTAGCCTAATCAAGTATTTTTCACACCTTTAGGATTCTTGATTAATGTCTCAGGTCTCAACCCTATGCGCCTTTAATGGGTGCAGTTTCTCAGTAATTGTTGCAGATCTGAGATACAGTAACAAAATATAGTTGTATTTCACTAATAGCCTAAACCCAGTGTAGAGGGGATATGTATTTGGCTGAGCTTCTAGCAGTGATCCGCAGTCTAACTTTGGCTTGGTGCTTTGGTGTTCGTAAGCTTGTGTGTGAGCTGGATTGCCTCGATGTGGTGAATGGTCTCTCTCGTAACTGTTCCCTTCATCTTCACTCTTGTGCAGCTTATCTTGCGGAAGCAAGGGTTCTAATTTAGCAGGATTGGGAGGTGATTTTCAAGCATGTCTCTAGAGATTGCAACAAACCAGCAGATGCGTTAGCTAAAATGGGTCTTAGGGAAAAGGATGAGTTTAAAACTTGGAGTTCTCCTCCCATGGAAGTTCTTCCTCTGTTGGAGTGCGGCTAGTTTTGTTTTGTTGTTTTTTATTTTTCCACTCTACCAAAAAAGTGTAGAGGCAAATATTTTAACCTACAGAAATACTGATGTGTCAGATTTTAACCTTTTGGTTTTTCCTAAAATACCATGCCATGTTAGCCAATGTGGTCATCTCAACTCTATGGATATATTTTCAGAATTATTCTAACTTTTCTGAATTGCTTTCAGCACTAATGAATGATTATTTTCTCTCTTCTTGGTGCAGATGGGAGGTAGAAACACTGTTCTTGTTGATGCTGTAAGCTGCAGAATACCATTGGTTAGTGACATACCAACTATAATATTTGGAGCAGATGTTACCCATCCTGAAAATGGAGAAGACTCTAGCCCCTCAATTGCAGCTGTATGATTATCTAATCTATTTGTTTTGATTTTTTCAATATTGTAATGATTATTGAAGGGCTTTGGTTCCTGATGGTATGTATTGCGCAATCTATAGGTAGTGGCGTCCCAAGACTGGCCAGAAGTAACAAAATATGCAGGTTTAGTGTGTGCTCAAGCTCATAGACAGGAAATTATACAAGATTTGTACAAAACTTGGCATGACCCTATTCGTGGCTTAGTTAGTGGTGGCATGATTCGGTAATAATAGCAATATAATTTCCACCTCTCTAACTATCAATGTTGTTCCTGGATGTTATATGATGGGATTTCAGTAATATGAATTTGACTTTCCTCTTTTACTTCCATGTTTCATTCTGTATCCTTTTCATGCAGAGATTTGCTGATTTCTTTTAGAAAAGCAACAGGACAGAAGCCACAAAGGATTATATTTTACAGGTCTGTATGTTTAATGAATGATGCAAGGTCACAATGAAATTTTCATTGGAAAACCACTTTATTGATGCAAGGTCAATGCTTGCTAAAAACTTGTATAACAATGAAATTTTCATAGGAAAGCCACTTTATTGCAATGCCCAAAAATTGTTTGTCAAGCTTACCGTTAACTGTTTGCCGGTGAGCATACATCATAATTATGTTCTTTTGTGAAAGCACTATTATGTGTCATATGTAGTTCTGTCTAATCATATCGACAGAAAAGCATCCAAAGTGGTTTATTCTCTCTTTTTTGGGTAGTTTTCTAAATATAATCTAAACTTATTCAGAGATGTGGGGCATATTTTATTCAAATATGCTATCTGAATTCACATGCATATATCATTTGCTATCTAGGAGCTTGGCTTTTTCAAACATTCTTGTTTGTTGAAACTGTTAGTCAGCAATGTGTTAATGAGAAATTTGAACAGGGATGGTGTGAGTGAAGGGCAGTTTTACCAAGTTCTACTTTATGAATTGGATGCGATTCGGAAGGTCAGAATTGTTTTGCTTACTATTACTCTCATCATTCGTTATATTATGTCTTTCTATACCAGACATGTTCTGATTAGAAATATGTATGCAGGCATGTGCTTCTTTAGAGCCAAACTATCAACCTCCAGTAACTTTCGTAATTGTACAAAAGAGACATCATACTCGGTTGTTTGCAAACAACCACACGGACAGGAACAGTACAGATAAGAGTGGGAATATATTGCCTGGTTTGTTCAACGTACCCGAGTTGCTTATGCACACATTGATTTGAGATAAATGAACTTGTGCCTAATAAGATTGATTTCTTTCTTTGATCTTTTAGGGACTGTTGTTGATTCCAAAATCTGTCACCCAACAGAGTTCGATTTTTATCTCTGCAGTCATGCTGGCATTCAGGTAGAAGATTGTTTTTTTCTTCCTTCTATACTAAGCTTTACGAATTGATTATGATGAATGGTTATGGAACAAAGCTTTTAGCATAGTTATATGGGTCAGCTATGAAGCACGGGCTGCGACACGGACACGGTGACATGGCTAAAATCCAAAAAGTAGGACAACGGGACATGACTTATATATATATATATATATATATATATATTAAAAAATGAAAATTAATATATATTTTTCAAAAATAGGGAAATGAGGCATATAAAAAATAGTGTATTGGCTTCAAAGTTCAAATAAACCAGTAAAAAACACAAGAATGGGAGAAACTCATGTGAACACATAACTAAACACAAAACTCATGGGGAAAAAATAGCACACAAAACTCTCAAGAACACAAAACTCACACGCTTGGGTGTCTAGCCATGAAAGAGCGTCAACATATTGTTCGAGCTGTGCCCGAGCCGTAAAAAAGTAATATTTTATTTAGAAACTTCCAACACGTGTCGGACACGTGTCGTCGTGTGTCGGTGTCGCACGCGTGTTTGACAGGCGGACACTCCCCTTTTCAGGTGTGTCCGTGCTTAAGAGCCGGTCAGATAATTCAAGGGAAAGTGAGAGAAGTACCCTTGTAGATCCCATTAGCTGCTGCATGTTTTTTGCCATTTGGGAACTTGGGGATATGAAGCTTGATGTGCCAAGGACCGAGAATTATAGCGTTGTTGAAGACCGTTCCTCCTCCATGGGTGAACCTTAATCAAGTGGTTGTGAATGTGGTGAGGGTATGGGTATTGTTCAGGATACCTGACTTTACGCGATTCACTAGCCAGGGGTTTCCGTTTGTTCCTTCTCCCGTTTCCTCTTCCACACTACCTGAAGGGATGCCATTCTTCCTCCCTTTTTTTGTAATCCAAACTCAAATCATCCTCTTTGTTTTCCCTTTGTTTCTTACCTGCCCTGGGTTGATCAGCATGCCAACAAATTCATTTGAGTACATAAACCTCTGGAATAAGAGGTTTAGATTTATATGCTTTCTAGTAGCAATGCTTCCAAGACTTAACTTTCTTTCTGCTTTCTTGCTCCCCAAAATCTAGAAGCTGAACCAGAATATCTGGATCAAAATCTGGCTGGTAATTCTTGAGTAGAGCTTTCTCAAAACCCAACCATGTTGCATCCTTGTTGTTCCTTTTTTTTGCAATACTACCAATTGAGAAACCATCCTAGCTAATGGTATCTTCTCCTTCTCTGTTACTTCCATGGCTGCAAAATAATGGTCTACCTTGATCAACCACCAGTAAGCTTTGTCTCCTTAAAATGTTACTTTCTTCCTACGTTTCTTCTTGAGTTCCCTCTTGGAAGTGGCTATCTTCTTTCCCATTTCTTCAAGATTCGATGCCCCACACAGCTCCATATGTATTGATAGGAATTGGTATAGAAGAACATAAACTTTATTTATTCAAGAGACCATCACTCTTCCCAAAATGACCTTGATTACAATCTAGATGCGTATTCCCCTCTCCTCATTTTCTCTAATTAACTACTCTGGGTAGCGATCAAACTTATTAGTCATGCCTAGGATACGAGACTTGTTTGATTTTCTCTTGGGAGGCTTAAAGCTTTTAGTTACTAGAGAGTATATAAATCTAAACCTCTGATTTTCCTCAAATCAATTATGATTTATGTTTCCATTATCATGCAGGGAACAAGTCGCCCAGCTCATTATCATGTTCTATGGGATGAAAACAACTTCACTGCTGATGGGATTCAGTCTTTGACAAACAATCTCTGTTATACATATGCTAGGTGTACACGCTCTGTATCTGTTGGTAAGCCCATTTAATTTAATTTATTTTGTGAGATTTAATTTTACTCCTTAACCTTGCCTCTAAAAAACTAGAACGTGATTAAATTTTGTGGTAGCATCTGCAATTATTACTTAGCAAACTAAAAGAATTCATGATAAGAAAATTACTTCGTTTTTCAGCTTCTAGCAACCTCAATCTAAAAAGTGGACTTTTTGTTGTTGTGCAGTTCCTCCAGCATATTATGCACATTTAGCCGCATTTCGAGCCCGTTTCTACACGGGACCGGAAGAGCTGCAGGGGAATGGCTCCTCAGGTGGTGGCAGTGGTGGACATGGTTCCAAAGTAACAAGAGCAGCTGGAGACTGTGGTGTGAAGCCATTGCCAGCCTTGAAAGAAAATGTGAAGAGAGTTATGTTTTATTGTTAGATTGTCTGGCAATGGCAGAAGGGGGGGCATCAAACACAAACCTGCAATGCAATGTTTACACCTTCCCTTCCCCCAACGCCGTAGCTTGTACATCATAGCGGCAAGGTTTCCCATTACAGATCCATTGATTAGAGTACTCTTAGAGGCCTAGTTTAGGATTCCTAGAAGTATTCGGCCACAACTTAGGAGACAAAAGACTTTAGAGTTGCTAACCCCTCGAGTCACCATACCGAATCAGGCATTGTAAGCAAAGTTCTTGTATAAAAATCTGTATGAAGGTGATGATGAAGAGTACAGTAGATATTTTTCACTTGATATTTGCAAAGAGTGGAAAAATGCTCTTTTGGCACTGGTGCAAAATAAAATAAAAAGAAAAAAAAAACAAATGAAACCCTTGTTATAAATTGAGCTGAAGTTGCATCTCATCCATTGACTAAATATAAATTATATCAAAAATCTACGGTGGAGGGAATTTGATAACGAAATCTCACAAATGGTGCCAATTGTTGTCATACAGACTTCATAATGTCTTCTCGTTCAACTTCTGTAAATAAATGTTGCAAATGAAGCTACGCGAGCATACTTGAATATGAATATTTTTCCATGTATATATTTCAAGAGTAATTTGTACACTACGTATATACAAGGCAGATAAAATCATTCTCCGTAAGGTTAGTCAATAATAAGCATTATACATATTTTAAATAAGAGAAAACATATAAATAAATTTCTTCTTTGCTTCATAATCCTAATTTGAAAAAGTTACTAATTAATATGATCTAAAAGTAATATAAGTTCTTCAGATCTCATCGTGATAATTAATTGGATAGTTACTTATCTATTTATGAATTGTTAGATCGCACTTTAAAAGAATAAATCAATTTGAGAGGAATAAACAAATGTATGATCATCGTCACGAAATAAGATAGCGGCAATGATTGTTGTTTTCCTACTTAATTTCCAACTATCTCAAGAGTTTAACATGGAAAGCAACATCACTCCTCCTCCAACCAACAATGTTGATGTCACTCCTCCTAAAGTCGTTCCTATGCCTACTATTCCCACTGCGGCTTTTCCAAAACCACCTTTCTGGGACATCTCTAAAATTGAGGAGGGTCAAAATTTTAGAAGATTGCAAGAATGTGTCTTTTCTGTCTCAACATGCATGGGTTGCTGCAGCTCTCACTGATTCTATGTCGGTGGATTCTAATCAACTAGACAATTGGACTTAAGTTGGTGTTGGTTCACAAATAGATTTGGTCGATTAGATAATAGATTTGGTTGATCAAAAAGTTGTGTAGTCGGTTAGAAAATCAACTATGATTCTCTAATCAAGCGATTACTTGAGGAAGGGACTCTGTTCCTCAATATAGATTCTTAAGATACTCCAAAAAGCTCTTAGTGCCTCGCTATTGAAATATGTTTGAAATATGACTTTGGCTATGAACTAAGGTCTACTCCTAAGGAATGTAAGGGTTTGAAAAGCAGTAAAAAAAATAAAGGCAGAAAGCCGTAAATCGGCTGAAAGATAAATTGTAGAAAGCGATAAATAATTTAAATGACTGAAAAGTAAAATAAGGATAAAATGCAGGAAATTTGTAGATTTGATTGATTGATTGTGTGTGTTTGTACAAATGACCCTTCCTCTATTTATAGAGGCAAATCAACTAACTACTTGGTAGTTGGAAGGAACATATGACACCCCACGTTCTCCAATCATTACAAGTGTTTGCAAAATCGTGGGGTGTCGTCGTTCTCTCTTTCCTAGTCAATCTACAGGCTTTGTTTCAGCCGTTCCCTATTGCATCGGCTACCTTGCAACCATTTTCTCCAATTTTCGCAGGAGCAAGCCCACTAACTACTTTTGCACGTGGAAAGCTTCTAGAAACCTGATGACTCATCCTATTTGAAGCCTAAGTTTTTGCATCTTCCTTAAAGCTTGTCTTTGTACACTCGATTCACCTTGGCCGATCACTTGTTCTACTAATCGGCTAGACCCACTCGAATCAGCTGCTATTCTGCTCGACCATGTTCCCCAATCGACTCGAGTGGCCCTTCGGCTCCTTACTAGTCGTTACTAATTTTTAGGTGCCAACACATTGCCCCTTGCATTCTCAATTTATCCTTTAGAGATGAATTAGAATGCGACAACGAGTGGCCCGACTTACGAAGTGAAACCTTCTGGACTCGGAAACCTGCTTATTTGAATTTGAAAGTTCTTCTCAGACCCCAGTATCTTAGGCTCCTCAAGTAACCAACCACCTTGTTCGATTTTCGCAATTACCTCGCCACCCTATACCAATCTTCCATTCGATCCTCCATGGATTCCTCCTCTCGGCGTGCTTTCGGCGACTCCGGTGTTTCTTCGTCAGTTCAAACTCTTGTCCCTTTTGATCATAGTAAAGGATAATACCTCTTGGGGCCTCTTGGGGGCCCATACTTGAGACTCGGAAATGACTTCCCTAACTGTGACCGGTTTCATCTCCCTTGATAGTCTCCAACATCCCATTACTTGCGATTAGTACAACCCTGCAAGTTTTCCCAAAATATTTAGAGGGTGGCCCTCCCGAGCTCCTGATTACGTTACTTGGTTGGATTGGGTGGAATCCACCTATGGTTCGTTGCGGAAACAATGCGGAATCTTTGACATGATTCAACTGTCGAGGAATGACATCCCTTGTTGTTCCTTCCTCATATCGGGGCTTCTTAGCTACTGATCGACGGCCATCAACGGATTCATTTTTCTAGCGGGCGCAATGTCCCCCAACTTTTGACGTGGTAGACATATTGGGTCTTCTACTTGATGGGGAAGATCTTCTCTCCTCAGCAGCCGAGTCCCCAGGTCAACCTAAAGAGTTAGGAATCAAAATCGGCAAAGACGTTACTGCCTATTCCAACTTTGTTACCAAGAATTCAAATCTCGTGAGCCAGTCTTGGTTCCCGAGCACCAAGCTTTCCTCCTCTATTGGCTCTGCAAGTACTTTGTCTGCAGTAGTTTCGCAGGTATTGTTGTTGAGCTTTGCCAAGTGGTTTATGCGATAACATCGGGAATGCGACTTGCCTTAGCGCCTTACATTCTCTCCCTGCTCTACAAAGGCTTATTTGTCTCCCTGGAAACAAATAAGGGTGGTGGTCGAATGGAGTCCAAAGGAGCAGGAACCTCTTTGTGGTTCCTTCAACTTTGGGTTCTGCTGTATTTCCCGGAGCTCAGCCCATCTCCTCCACCGCGGCTGATAGCCTCTGGAGACACTCCCGTGTATGGGATCCACCTGTCCGAACTCAGTGTTACCAACGCTAGAAGCCTTTTCAAAGCAGCTAATGTTTTATCTCAGCTTGATCTGTCTAACCTCGACCGTTTTATTCCTTACCACAACCGCGAGGGTGGCCCTGGGTGGTTCAGGAGGGAGCTGTCTGATTCCACTGCTCATCTGGGAAGTCTGGTGTCTGGATGGGGATCAGTCTTGATGAGCCGCCTCCTTCTTAATGGCCTCAAGTTGTCGACGTGCTTTAACAAGCTTTCTGTCGAACCATACCATCCACAATGCTACGCTAGGCAATTCAGTTTGATACAAGCCATACCTGCCCCAGCTGAATTCCCACTTTGAATGGATCCTTTCACCCATTTACAGCTCACGAAGGACCAAGTCAAGGGAGTAGTGGCCGATTCTGATCGACGGGTAGAGGACTTCATCCTTCACCCCTTTCAGTTGCCACCCAATGTTGTTCCTGAATTCACCAACTTTTGGGAGCTAGCCCCTGACGTAATATTTTATGGGCCTGTGTCCTCATACTTAGCTAAGCTCCTTTTCCAAGAAACTGATTGAGAAAGACATTCTCGTAAGGGATCCTGAAGACTTCCTGTCACCCGCTCGGGAGGTGCTTATTGTTTTCCATTTTTGTCTTTCCTATGTTTTCATCAGGGCCTTACTAACCCTTCCTTTCTTGCAGATTCCTCTTTCCTGGATCCTGACTCTCCTCAGAGTGCCTCTGCCCGTCGTGTGAAGGAAAACCGTGGCGTTATCGTACCTCCTTCTCCAATATCGATGGCCCTCCCTCCCGACGGTTCCAATCCTGTCGATGAACAGCCTTCCGAGACGGTTAACACACCACCTGAGGTTAGCACCATTCTCGTTCCTGTTTTCTGCCATTCTTGCATTATACTAGTTCCCCCCAAATCAGCAGGTCTCGAAGAAAAAACCTAGCAAGGTTATGGTAATGGTAATTGTGCCTTCTTCCATAGCCGATCCCGTTGCTTCTCCGGTCCTTGATGACGTCATGACCAACTATTTTGCGTCATCCTTATCTGCGGTTAGTGCCCGCATCATTCTTTCGGCAGACCACCAGGCTCGAGTGGACAAGTACCTGGCCGACGAATTTCCTTCTAACACTCAAACCTAGGCGGCCTTAAAGAGATTATTGGCCATCTTGGTTCAGGTCCAGGAAGCAATTTCAGACACATAGAAGGCTGAGTACAAGACTTTAGCTATCTCCTTAACCTAGATAGAGGGAAAAATTCAGCTAGGACAACAACAGGTGGATCAAAACCGGCGTAATTTGAGCCAACTAACCATTATTCAGCAAAGGTAGGGTGACCTATCTACTGAATTCACCGAGTTGGAGTGCCAGTGGCAAAAAGATCTTGCCAGTCAGACTGAAATGGGAAATCAACTGAGCTTTATAGAGGCCGAGGTCCTTAGGATTCAAGGGGAAATAGATTCCCTTAGAACCAAACATCAAGAACTCACAAGTCAGCTTAAACAGCAAGTGGCCCATCGTTACGAGTTGTACCATCAATCCCAATCTCTTAACAAAGAATTGATTTCTTATATGGAACAACAGACGCTGGCTGAGGATGAGCTCCACAATGGGAAGCGTATGGTGGCTGAAGCTCGTGCGTACTGGTCCAGCTTCAGAGTTCGGCTAGCTCAAGCTAGACAGCTACCAGTCAATCCAATCAAACGCGCCCTAAGGCAGGTCAACAAGCTGCAGATGCGTCATCTCAATAGGCCTCTGAAGCCTCCGTTCCTATTGTGCAAGTGGAGCCAATTCCTGATGCTTCGGCCACTGAAGCGAATGGCAAACAACTCAGAGACTAACTTTTTTTCATTTTCGTTCCTCGATGGGTCTCTGGCTAGGTGGCTGGCTTGTAGTCATCCTTCGAAAAGATTTCCTTTACTTTTAACAATCCTCCCATAAGGAAGGATAGTACTTTTTGAGATGCTCCGCGTTATATTTCTGTCGAACTCGTTTCTGATTATATCTGCTAGCCGATAGGCCCCTCCTGGGATCACTTGACTAACAACACAAGGTCCTTCCCCCAAGTTGGTGTCCATTTGCCAAGAATCTGGTCCTCAACTCCCATGGGGAGAGTGGCTTTCCAAACGAGATCACCTTCGCTGAATGCTTTTGCTTTCACGTGCTTGTTGTATGTTTTTGCTACTTTGATTTTGTTCAATCAGATGTTTTCCAATGCCATGAGTCTATCGTCATCGACTGATTCTAGCTCCATGAGCATGGCCTGGTTAAACTCCTCCATTTGTTGCTGATTTTGTGTTGCCACCCTTAAGGAAGGCACTGCGATCACTAGTGGCAAGACTGCATCTTGACCATAAGTTATCTGAAAATGAGTAGTTTTTGTTGGATTATTCTTAGAATTCCTGTAAGCCCATAAGACTTCATGCAACGTTTCATGCCACCCTCTCGGCTTTCCCTCTATGCTCTTCTTAATTAGCTTGAAGATGATCTTGTTATCTACTTCGGTTTGTCCGTTTTCTTGTGCATAGTATGGTGATGAATACACCATCTTGATTCCAAACCGTTGGGTAAAAGCTTGAACCTTACTGCTGGTAAAGGGAGTACCTTGGTCAGCAGTAAGAGTTTGAGGAACTCCGAACCTGTAAATAATCCGATTCTTAATGAATCGAATCATTTGTCGGTGCCGAACATTCTGGTATGCCTTAGAATCAACCCATTTAGTGAAGTAATCTGTGGCCACGAAGATAAAGGCATGGTTTTTAGAGGATTGAGGATTGATCTGACCAATGATATCCAGTGCCCATCCACTAAATTTCCATGGTTTGATAGAAGGATGTAATTCCTCAGCAAAGACTTTCTGAATAGGTCCATGCTTCTGCCATGCTTCACATCCTTTAGCGTACCTAATGCAATAGGAAGATATGGTAGGCCAAAAATATCCATACTGATTTATTAACCATGCGATCCGCAGATTCCTTGATGTGTTTCTCCCGTAACCCTGAGCGGCTCTTTAAGGCCTACGCATTTTAGCAACAACCCTTCAGCCAATATTTTGTAGAGATCCTAGTCCAACAAAACAAGCTTCAACACCTATTTCTTAAGTTTATCTTTAACCTTAGCCGATGGGTTTAGCAAATAGTCCACTAAGGGCTTTCTCCAGTCTTCCTCTTGGTCTACTTGACCAATGAGTGGGAGCTCAAGCTCATTAGTACTGGGAAGGGATTTTTATCCTGATGCATGCTAAGCCAAATCATTGACTTCGCCATTGTGCTCTCTTGGGATGTACAAAAGTGTTGCATCGAAAAACCCTCTGATTAATTGTAGAGCCCTCTCATGGTACCTTACCAGATTTGGATTGAAACACTTGAAATATTTTGTTAACTAATTCACCACCAATTGAGAGTCTCCATATATACGAATAACTTGGGCTCCTTAGAACTCCAAGAAATGCAATCCCAAGATGAGAGCCTTGTACTCCGCCTGATTGTTAGAACAATCGGCAGACAACTACTGTGTGATCTTCCATGTACGACCCTCTGGGTCCTTTACAACCACACCAAAACCTGCTACGAACCCTATCTTAGACCCATTTAAGGCTAAGGTCCATGGCTACAAGTGCACAAAAGCTTGCACCTCCAACCAGGGATCTCCTACCTTCGTCATGGGGTGTTCGGCTAAGAAATCGGCTATAGCTTGCCCTTTTACTGTCCGTAGAGGCATGTAGTTTAAAGCAAAGGAATTGATAATTGTGTCCCATATCATCAACCTCCCTCGTAAGACAGGTCTGTTGAGTAAATACTTTACAATGTCTATTTTGCTCAGCAAGATAACTTCTTTCGGCAACAAATAATATTCCAATTTAGTGTAAGTCCATAGTACAAAGACAAGCATAACTTCTCAATTGGGGAATACCTAAGTTCGACGTCATGTAATTTCCTACTTAAGTAATAAACGACTCTTTCGTTCCCATCCTCGGCATCCTGAGCCAGAAGACAATCGATGGATTCTTTCGCCGCAGCTAAATATAGTTTGAGCTGCTTTCCTGTTGAGGAGGATTAAAACCGGAGGCTTGGACAAAGCCTGTTCGATCTGTTCGAATGCTTCTCCTTGCTCTTCCCCCTAAGTGATCTCCTCGGCGTGCTTCGCCTTCAGCAAAGGTGAAAATGCCTTGAGTTTTCCTTCCGAGTTGGCTATGAACCTCCTAGGGAAATTGATCTTCCTTAACAAACTCTGAAGTTCTTTTTTGTTAGTAAGGGGCCTAGCTTCCTTGATTATGCACAAGGAACCCCAACAAGTTTCCAGCTGAAACACCAAACGTGCATTTAGCTAGGTTTGTAAGACCCTTAATTTTCGTAAATTTATATTTTGGTCCCTCGAGTTTGTAATATTCATGTTTTCTTCCCTCGAGTTTGTAATATTTGTGTTTTGGTCCACGGACTATTTTATAGTTCACGGTTTGGTCCCTGGTAGACATTGTTCGGTTTGAAATAGATTCTGTTTGATTATCCTACTCGAATTTGAGATGAGGATAAAATAAAATCTTCACATATGTGATTGCTAGATTTGATTCACTACAACAGATTTTCCTTTTTACCTCACCCCTGTTACCCTGTTTCACTCTCGAACCGAGGTAAAATGGTGCCCGGAGCTCAGTTACCACGGTTCTGTGTTGAACCGAGGTAACTGATGTTCTCTATTACCCCGGTTCCATGTCAACCATGGTAACAGAGATTGTTTTTATTATTATTTTTAATAATAAAGGACTATTACCACGGTTGCAAGCAGAACCGGACTATTACCCTAGTTTTTAGATCGAAACCTATATGTGAACCCTTTCTCTATTGCATCCGTGACCGTCGTTCCAGGCCGCTGCACCTCATGACCGCCGTTCCTGGCCGTTGCACCTCATCACCGGCCCTCCTTCTCTCTGCAAAGGCACCACCGCTGCTGCACATGCTTGTTGGTGCCAGGCTCGTCTCCATCTTCGTGCCTCGCCATTACCGTCTTCTCCAGTTGGCCGCTCTTCTCTCCCTCACTGGTGAGTCCTCTTGACATACTTCTAGTCCGAGGGTTTTGTTTTGAGTATTGTTGTTGTTGTTGTTGTTGTTGTTGTTGTTCAGTGCTAGCCACTAGGGTTTTTTTTTACCGGAGCGCAAGAAGTGTGCGCCGTTTCCATCGTAAATGCTTGTCTTTATACCCACTTCATTGTCTCTTCATAAATGCTTCCCAGTGCGGTTTCTCCAGCATGCGTGGTTTCGTTCTTCTAAACAGTCACGCCGGTTCTCCTTCCCTATACATCTCTTTGCTCTGCACCTATGAACAGTCATGGCCGTTGCTCTTCTTCACACCGTTTCACTTTCCTCATTTGCTTATAAATTTCAGAATGTTTTCTCAGTTCTCCATCCAATACTTCATCTTCCCTGCATCCTTCCTTTTATGTGTTCATTATTATTCATTAAAAACAGAAATGGAAAACGGTTTTGAAATCTGTCTTCCTTATACCGTAAATTTCCCTGAACTAGAGCACTATCAAGTTCTCAGCACCAATTCTCTGCGTAACACACCATTCTGAGCATTGTGTGATGCCTCTAATGAGTCAATGTACCCATACCTCATCTTCGACTTCTGGTCCTCCTTAACATTTGTATGCAACCGAGGCTTTGTTGCAACAGTGATGGGTCATGAGTTTTCCCTTACCAGAGGGAAACTTGCTGAACTCCTCAATAGTGAGGGTGAAGGTTACACATACATTGAATTCTGGAAAGCTCACTGCGATGAAGAAGATATATATGAAAGCATCTATATGATGGAAAATCCATCCAATTATGAGTGCCGTATCTACTCATCCCTCAACTATTCTGCCAGAGTTTTACATCAATTGGTTACTAAAGTGCTTTGTCCAAGACTCGATCGTTTTACGTGCTTGACCATGACCTGTATATCATGTACATGATTATGAATGATGAGCGTTTTAATGTTGTAGACATCGTCTACAATCACCTTGCTTCTACTCTGGTTGACAACCATCAAGCCATTCCATATGGTTTCCTCGTAACAAAACTCCTTAGGGGTTCAAATGGGTTGCCCTTATTGACTTGGAACCCTTTAGAGGAGGTGACTTGTCAGGTGATCGGAATGGCTTAGCACTATATTATGCCCATACGGAATGACTTAGCAGTAAATTACGCATGCTAAGCAACATTCCGGGCTCGAAGATACATTGAAGGCGATGTGTCAGAATAAGTTGGGAGCACTGGCAGGAGCCCTCATTTCCAGTTGAAGATGTTATGATTCAACTGCTGAGATCTACCGTCTACCCTTATTTATTAATTTATTTTTTCATTTAGTTTAAATTTCTTAGCCTTGTGCACAGTTGGCATTGAGTTGTTCTCATATGCTGAACTGTGTTTTTTGGCATTGAGTTGTTCTTCTGCTGAACTGTTTTGGCATTGAATTGTAACAAGATATTAGGATAGTTTCCTACTACTAAACCGTGTTTTGGCATTGAATTGTAACGATATATAGTTTATTTGGTAATTTGGTATTTATAGTTTCGTGTAGACCATGTTTTAGTTAATTCGGTATTATTTTGGCAATATAATAGACTATATTTTTTATTTGCACGTACATTAATTAAGGTGAGAGAACATAAGAAAAAAAAATTAGACATATTACCACGGTTCAACACTGAACCGAGTTAATAGGAAGATATGTTACCACGATTGGTAAATGAATTGTGGTAACAGAGCTGCAATGTTACCTCAATTAAGCCATCAAACGCGGTAACATAGCTGCAATGTTACCACGATTCCGCCTTCAACTGAGGTAAGAGAGCTGCGATGTTTCCACGGTCCGCCTTTGTAACACCCTAATTTTGGGTTGAGGGTTACATGGTAAAAACACGGAAATTAAAACCTCTCAGAAAAACAACTCAATTTTTAAAAGAGATTTCGTCACTCAAGTTCTTATTAATAATATAAATAATAATTTTCCCCACAAATAATAATTACTACACGGAAGCGAAAACGAGGAAATATTATTACAAAGTTAAATGCTCATTAATCTCATGTCTTAATTCAAATTCGAAATTCAGCCTTTAACCATAAAAAATTTGATTAAAATTAAAACATACCTCACTAGGATTCAAACACAAGGCATGTCAATCAATTGCCTAAGTCTCCACCACTAAACCAAGGCTCTTTTTTGTTAAAACTCTTACACGAACATTTTTATAAACCTCCAAATCGAACCATCATGACAAAATATCATTAAAGCTCTTAATACTAAAACCCAAACCAACCTTGACTAGTCCAAGGACTAAACCACAAATATCCAAACTTAAAGGACCAAAACCTAATTATAAAATCTCCAAGGACCAAAGTATAATTACTCAAAACTTGAGGGTCTTACAATACCACCCCCCTAAAAAGAGTTTCGTCCCCGAAACTAAAAGTCGCGAAACAAAACGGATTCGATCAAAACAGCAATCACTTAACGGCCATTTCTGTATCTTGACTTGCTAACCTCTTACTTCTACTTGTAAGGAAGTCAAAAATAAATCTAGAAACAGAAAAGCAAGTAAAATCAACCAACAAACAATTAAGTCATGCCATTCTTCTTTCGATTGTCACCCCAACAATCGATTTCAGAATGCAACTACCCAACAGCTCTGATACCACAAATGCGGTAACATAGCTGCAATGTTACCACGATTCCGCCTTCAACTGAGGTAACAGAGCTGTGATGTTTCCACGGTCTGCCTTTGTAACACCCCAATTTTGGGTTGAGGGTTACATGATAAAAACGCGGAAATTAAAACCTCTCAGAAAAACAACTCAATTTTTAAAAGAGATTTCGTCACTCAAGTTCTTATTAATAATATAAATAATAATTTTCCCCATAAATAATAATTACTACGCGGAAGCGAAAACGAGGAAATATTATTACAAAGTTAAATGCTCATTAATCTCATGTCATAATTCAAATTCGAAATTCAGCCTTTAACCATCAAAAATCTGATTAAAATTAAAACTTACCTCACTAGGATTCAAACACAAGACATGTCAATCAATTGCCTAAGTCTCCACCACTATACCAAGGCTCTTTTGTGTTAAAAATCTTACACGAACATTGTTATAAACCTCCAAATCGAACCATCATGTTCTCAAAACAAAATATCATTAAAGCTCTTAATTCTAAAACCCAAACCAACCTTGACTAGTCCAAGGACTAAACCACAAATATCCAAACTTAAAGGACCAAAACCTAATTATAAAATCTCCAACGACCAAAGTATAATTACTCAAAACTTGAGGGTCTTACAGCCTTGAATCGGGGTAATTTATCTATTACTTCTACGCATGTTACCGCGATTTAACCGTGGTAACATGCTACCCGGAACCGTGGTAACATGGCAAATTTGTAGTAGTGATTGATAATTTATTATTTTCTGGGATATCTTTTATTTAGTGCAAATTTTATTTCTGTTTTGTGTAACCTTATTTCATTCGAAAATAAAGAAGATTAGAAGGGATAATATTTCTGATTTTGGGGAGATATATTCTGAATATATTTATTATGGAATGATAATTATTAAGTGATCATAATTCAGAATAGCCATAATTAGGGGTAGATTCATTTCTATTTTAAAACATGATCACTTAGAGCTGTTAGGGAAAGATTTGATAGAAGATTCTGATCTGAATTAAGGTGAAAATCTACAACCAAATCCTCCTTTTTCTTCCTAGGCTGCCCCTTGTTGCTTTTCATCCAAAACACTAAACCCTAACTCTCTCAAGTGATGAAAATATCCCTACTGCTATTGCTGCTGCCGAAATTCTTCTTTTCCCTTTGGAGAATCAAACATTCCTTCCCTCTTATTGTTGCTGCTGTCGAGACCTTCATCCTTCCTTGAAGAATCCAAATTTCTTTCCCCTTGCCGTTGTTGCTTGAGTGGTTCTTCTCTTCTCGAAAGACCGAAGGCGTTCTCTTCTCTCTTCTTTCCAAGAATTAACGGGGAGCAGTCCTTGTTCCAAAGTTCTTCAAGGGTTAAGGTTGTAGAACCAATTTTCTGAATTCTTCCTAATACTTTGATGTTTCTTTCTTGTTTCCTTCCAAGGGCTCTATCATGAAAGGGTTCCAGCCGTCACTGTGATCGTCGGTCGATCGATTGTTCGAAGCGTACAAGCATACTTCATTTCCTGTTGACCGCTCTTAACTCAGGTTGGTCCCTCTCGCTTTTCATTGTGTTGGAAATTTGTGTTGTCGATGAGATGTTGTTCCATGATTGAATATTTTCCTAGAACCCTTGTTACCTTCTTATTCAAGAAATCATTGTGCCTAAAGACCTCTTGTGTTTTTGAGAAAACCTTCTTTTCTAATTGATTTCTCCATTTATTTTGGCTATGGAAAAACCTTTTTTTTGAAAAGTGCAGTTTCAAAATTGATTATGTGGAAAAATTTGCATTTTGGACTCCTTGGAAAGGAGCCAGCGCATGCGCGCTGGCTTCTCCCACGCACATGCGTTTGGAGTTCTTGATCCAGTGGGTCGAGGCAGCGAGGCAGCACAAGACCACTAGCTACCTGGGCGCTCAAGCGCTAGGGAAGGCAGGGAGTCAGCGCATGAGCGCTGGACACTCGAGCGCACATGTGTTGGGCTTAGTTCCTTCCTTGGGCACGGCAGGATGCTAGCGCATGAGCGCTGGCATTCCAACGCACATGCGGTGGTCCCTTCCTAGCTAGAATTGTTGTATTGTTTTAAAATTCTTTTGGGGTTGTTTTCCACCCTTGTTCCAATGGTTGTTGATTGTTGCTTATGTTTTTATCTTGCAAGGTTGGAGAGCACGTTTATGCGACCCATTCGACGGTAAGGGTAACTCAATGCTAGTATCGAGTAAGTTGTGATTGTTGTGTAATTCCCTTTGGGAATTTCTGAAATCTTCTTGATATGTGATACATGTTGTGTGGTTGAGATATTCTATTATAACATAAATTAATGAGTATTTTCACATGATTTATAACATGTTGTTGTGAATTGAGGATTTGAGATATTGATGATAACATATGCTTAAACTATGACCGTTGGAGAATAATATGAACTGTTGGTTCAATTAAAGTTGATTGAGGTTGTCATAGCATTTGCATTATGTAGGTTTATTTAAGGTTGATGTGACGACAGTTTGTCCTGTGGGATCATCCTAGGGCGATGTGGTGGATCGTTGTCCCACATGATCGTCCTGACCTATTTGGGTAAAATCTTGGCCATAGTTATGCATGTAGCTATTGAGGACTAACAAGCATGATTATTGACAAATTAGTTGAAATATTTGAATGTTGATTATTGCTGCAAAAGTTACTGTTTTATTAATCTTGCTGCTGTTTTGAAAATAAAACTGTTGTTAATGATTTGGATAATCTGTGCTGTTTCTGTTTTCTGTTGTTGGTACTGTTCATTGTTAAATTACTACTGTTTAATAATCCCGTTTTATTACTTTTGCTGTTTCAAACTACTGCTTCTGGTTTTAAATTATCACATTGTTGATAATAATGTTTTCTTGTATTTTAAAGAGTTAACCCTTTCTGTTTGTTGTTTGAGCGCTTAACGTCATAGATGTACAACACGAGGACTCGAATGAAGAATGAATTTGTGGTTGGCTAAAGGAGACGACAGAGGAGGCTCGTAGACCATGAAGAAATTTTTATTTCTGCTATTTATTTTTTGAAAATGACTTAGCACATTGTGGTGAAAATTATTATTAATTTTTATTACACGCTGATAAATTATTTATGAAAATATTATGTTAAATAAATATTGAAAGACATTTCTTTTTTTTGAAAATCTGAGTTGTTTTTTAGAGGCTTATTTAATTAATTTCCGCTTAATTACTATGTGACCCCTGGCCGGAAATTGGGGAATTACATTTGTGGTATCAGAGCAATGGTTAAGATAACTTGAGCTTTTGGGTAGTTAGGACTTTTTCATTCTAAAATCGATTGATGGGGTGTCAATCAAAAGAAAAATAGTGCGAATAAATGTTTACTTGTATTTTTTGTTTTAGATTGTTCCTTGAGCGGACGATCTAATTGTATTTGATTGATTAATAATTTTCTTGTTATTTCTGTTTTCTGGATTAACTGTTAGCTTTCTTATAAATAGGAGTAAGAGGTTAGCGAGTCAGAATATAGAAATGGGTGATCAAAACGCGATGAATCAGATGGCTGCTGCCATCACTAACTTGACCACCCTGATGACGCATCAGGCTAATATAATGTTGCTGCAGCGCATGCTGAGGAGGAAGCTAATCGGGCTGCTGCAAATGCTACTGCACAGGCCCACCAGGCGGAGCGGGAGCAGGCTTCGACTCTGACGAGGGGACTGCATGATTTTAAGAGACATGATCATCCCAAGTTCTCAAAAGGATATGATCTAGAGGAGGCTGACCTATGGCTGCAGAAGGTCGAAAAGATCTTCACCTTCTTACAAACCCCTGTACCAACCAGGGTGAACTACGCTGATTTTCTGTTGTCCGGGGAGGCTGAGCACTGGTGGAATGGTGCTAGGGCGATGATGGAGGCTGATCACTAGGCGATTACCTGGGAATCCTTCAAGAGGGCTTTTCTGGGGAAATATTTTCCTAAAAGCGCTAGGGTTGCCAGGAAAAAGAATTTCACAGAGCTTAAACAGGGGAGCATGTCTATTGCTGAGTTTGCTACGAAGCTGGAGTCATTGGTCAGACACTTCATATACTTCTGAGGACAGATCAACGAGGAGTTCATGTGCAAGCACTTCGTCGATTGACTGAACTATGATTTGAAGCTGGTGTGAAGAAGGTCTTGCTCGTGACCCTGGCTAAGGTTTTGAGGACGACAAACTCGTGAACAAAAAGAAGAAAAGAAGACTTAGAAGAAACAATGCAACATGTCTCAAGCAATCTCAAGGGTTCAAGTTTTAACTAAGTCCTACATAGTTAGGTAAGTTATGCTTCTAAGGTCTCCTTAAGTATGAAGGCTCAAACATAAAAGAAACATATTTAGTTTAACCTTTTTCATAAGATAAAAGTGATAGAAAAACTCAAGTTGATCTTAAAGTTTCACTTTCTGGAAAATGGACTTGAGTGTAATCGATTACACCCTTAAGGTAATCGATTACACAAAGGCAAATAATCGATTACAACTTGCTTGTAATCGATTACATGTTTGAATTTGAAATTCAAACTGCAACGGTCACTTAGTGTAATCGATTACCTACGTATTGTAATCGATTACATGCTCGACTAGTTGCATTATTTCATGAACCATTGTGTCTCAAAACGTTTGGGAAGCATTGTGTTGGTTCATGGATGATCTCCTATGCCTATAAATAGTCCATTTGGGTCTAGAAACGAAGCAAGACTCATAAGACTCTCATATGCACAATTAACACTCTTTCATATTCAAAAACCTTTGTTCTAAAACTTTCAAGAGTCAATATTCTGAGTTCCTTGTTCTTCATTGTCAAAAGAACACACATGCTGTTCAACTATTGAAGAACTCAGAATAAGAAAGAGCCTTCATATGAAAAGTGCCTAAAAGCATAGCTTATACATTCAATCCATTCTATGTTAGAGGATTGAATTAGCCGGTTAGAAATTCTTCTTCATCTTCATTCTGGTTGAGTGAAAGATTCACCGTAGGGTTCGGTGAAGGTTGGTTGTTCTGAAAGTGGTTTGCTTTCAGGTCTGAAAGTGGTGTGCTTTCAGGGTGTTGATAGAAATTCTTAAGGTACTTGGTGTAAGCACTTGTAAGAAGTTTTTATCAATAGTGGAAAATCCTCAAGGGGTTTCTTGAGGGACTGGACGTAGCCTTCGGTGGATTGAAGGTGAACCAGGATAAATTCTGTGTGTGATTTCTCCTATCCCTCATCTCTTACTTTCAAGCAACGCTTATTTCCGCTGCAATCACAATCGTCATTTGTGAACACCATTATCTTGAAAGTAACAATTTTTGTTAAGGAAAAAATCGTGCAAACCTGATTCACCACCCTCTTAGGTTGCTATCTATACTTATAGCGGGCTGTGCAACTGTTGGGAATTGAGCGCTACCAGATGCTGGTGGAGAAGGCGAAGGGAATTGAGGCCATTGATGATCGTTGAGGCAAGCAACAAGGGAGCGGAGGACTAGCCAAGTCCCATTCAGCGAGGAACAATAAGGGCAAGAGGCCGTACCAACGTCATCAAGCCAAGGGGCACATTGTTGGGTCAGATCGACCTGCAGGAGGCAACTTGGAAATTCGGGGAGCACCGAAGCCGCTGGAGGAGATTGTCTGCTACAAATGTAATCTGAAGGGGCACTATGCTAACAACTGTGCTGAGAACACCATTGTTTGCTGGAACTGTCACAAGCCGGGGTACGCAGTGAGGGATTGTCGCACTCCAAAGACTTAATGCACGGTGAATGCAGTTCGTGGAAAGCATCCTGTCGCACATGGCAGAGTTTACAACATGATAGGTGAAGCAGCTGAAGACACTGAGGGACTGATTAAGGATCGTTATGATATTGCGGGTACACCTCTAACTATAATTTTTGATTCGGGTGCTACTAACTCTTTTATTGCTGTTGATTCTATGGAAAAGCTAGGTTTGCTTGTGTCAGAGTTGCCGTTCGAGTTGGTGGTATCTATCCCTGCCGCCGAAAGTTTTACTACAACCTATTTGTTTGAATTGCCCTTTGATGTTCCGGGATAGGAAGTTTGTTGTGAACTTGATTTGTCTACCCCTTAAGCAATTGGACGTGATCATAGGCATGGACTGGCTTTCTCATCACCATGTTCTATTGGATTGCACCAATAAGGAGGTAGTTGTTCTTGATTCGAAGATTTTAGAATTCTTAAATTCTTACCTTTTGAAGTCCTCCCTGAAATGAGGAACTCTGAATTTCTGTTAGTAGCGAGCGTTGGAGAATTGCAGGCAGATGGTGCACAAAACATCTAGATTGTTCGTGACTTTGAAGATGTGTTCCTGAAGGATGTGCCGGGAATACCCCCTGTTCGTAACGTGGAGTTCTCGATCGACGTGGTTCCTGAAATCGGACCTATTTCTATAGCACCGTGCTAGATGGCACCTGCAAAGTTGGTGGAGCCGAAGGGTCAGATTGATGACCTCATGGCGAAGGGTTTCATTCAACCCAATGTTTCTCCATGGGGAGCACCTGTGCTACTTGTGAAGAAAAAGGACGGAAGATCGCATTTGTGTGTCGACTACCGAAAGCTGAACAAGGTGACAGTGAAGAATCGTTATCCTATTCCCAGGATTAACGATTTGATGGACCAGCTTCGGGGAGCATCTATCTTCTCGAAGATCGACTTGAGATCTGGGTATCTCCAGATTCGGGTCAAGGAGGCGGATATCCAAAAGACTGCTTTTCGTACTCGCTATGGAAACTATGAGTATTTAGTGATGCCATTTGGAGTTATGAATGCGCCGGTAGTATTCATGGATTATATGAATTGAATCTTTAATCCTTTCCGTGACAGGTTAATAGTCGTATAATTGACGACGTTTTGATCTTATGGATCGTGTGTGTAGTGTTTAAAACTCTTTCTTGATAGGTTCGTGGTCGTATTCATTGACGACATCTTGATCTATTCGAGGATTCGAGAGGAGCATGAGAAGTATTTACGACAGGTGTTGATAGTTATCTGGGAGAAGACTCTTTTTTCTAACTCAGCTAAATGTGAGTTTTGGCTTGAAGAGGTGAAGTTCTTGGGCCATGTCATTTCTAAGGAAGGCATTGCCGCTGGTCCGAGCAAAGTTAACGCAGTGATGATGTGGGAGCTTTCGAAGACTGTGACTAATATCAGGAGTTTCGTTGGCTTAGCTGGTTATTATCGGAGGTTCATCGAAGGTTTTGCAAAAATCGCAGGACCTTGGACGAAGCTTACGAGGAAGAATCATCTATTTGCATGGACAGAGGAATATGAATCGGGTTTCCAGGAAATGAAGCGGCATTTGACAACCACACCGGTTTTGGCGCTACCACATTGTGATGAACCTTACGAGGTTTACTGTGATGCTTCTTACCAGGGTTTGGGTTGTGTGCTGATGCAGCATCGGAAGGTTGTGGCTTATGCATCGAGGAAACTGAAGATCCATGAACGGAACTACCCGACGCATGACTTGGAGCTTGTAGCGGTGGTTTTTTCTCTTAAAATATGGAGGCACTATCTGTATGGGGGCACGTTAACCGTCTTCAGTGATCATAAGAGTTTGAAGTACCTTTTCGACTAGAAGGATCTAAATATGAGACAGAGGCGTTGGATGGAGTTTCTGAAGGACTATGATTTTACTTTGTAGTATCATCCAGGGAAGGCTAATGTGGAGGTAGATGCCCTAAGTTGCAACGCGATCCATATATCCTCGTTGATGATCAAGTAGTTGCAGATGCTCGAGGAATTCCGAGATCTTAGTCTGGATGTCAAAGTGACACCCGAGAAGCTGAGTTTCGGGATGGTCATCCCTGGTTGTAAGTGCAAGCCTTTGTGCTCATGGATCCATGGACCTTAGCCTTTGATGGGTCTAAGAGAGGGTCTGGAGAAGATGCTGGTGTGGTTGTGAGGGACCGAGAGGGTCGTACATGGAAGATTACACAACATTTGCCTCCCGATTTTTCTAACAATCAGGCGGAGTATGGGGCTCTTATCTTGGGATTGCATTTATTGGAGTTCTCATGAGCCCAAGTTATTCGTATATATGAAGATTCTCAATTGGTGTGAATTAGTTAACGGGAGAATTCAAGTGCTTGAACCCCAATCTGGTAGGATACCATGAGAGAGCTCTACAATTAATCAGAGGGTTTGCCGATGCAGCACTTGTTCACATCTCGAGGGAGCAATATGGCGAAGCCAATGACTTGGCTCAGCATGCATCAGGATACAAATCCCTTCCTAGTACTAATGAGCTTGAGCTCCCACTCATTGGTCAAGTAGACCAAGAGGAAGATTGTAGAAAACCCTTAGTGGACTATCTGCTAAATCCGTCGGCTAAGGTTGAAGACAAGCTTAAGCAAAAAGCACTGAAGTTTGTTCTACTAGGCCCTAGGAAGTCTCTCATTGTTATGGGAGAAAAACGTGTGATACATGTTCCCTCCATTTCTCCGAGCAAAATTCTTCACGTTGCAGTGCATATTGTATCGGCTTGGCCTTTCCTATGTGGAGACAGAATAAAGCGTCCATAATAAAGTCGCTTACTGTCTATTCTTGATTCAACACACTTCCACTGTAGTGAGGGAATTTGTTGATCTCATAGGTCTGGACAAAATATGAGGTGGTTAAAACACCGATATGGGTATTTTTGGCCTACCATATCTGCCGATTGCACCAGATACGCCAAAGGATGTGAAGAATGCCAAAAGCATGGACCTCTTAAAAAAGTCCCTACCAAGGAACTACATCCTATCATCAAACCATGGCCATTTAGGGGATGGGCACTAGACATCATTGGTAAAATTCATCCTCAACCCTCTAAAATCCATGCCTTTATCTTGGTGGCTACAGATCACTTCACCAAATGGGTGGAAGCTGAGGCATACCAGAATGTCTGACACCAGGAAGTGATTCGATTCATTAAGAATAAGATTATTTACAAGTTCGGGATTCCTCAAACTCTTACTGCTGAACAAGGTACTCCTTTCACCAACAATGAGATTCAGGCCTTTACCCAACGATCCAGAATTAAGATGGTGCATTCGTCACCATAATATGCACAAGCAAACGGGCAAGCCGAAGAAGCCAACAAGATCATCATCAAGATGCTCAAGAAGAACATAGAGGGAAAACCGAGAGGGTGGGATGAAACGTTGCCTGAAGTCCTATGGGCTTACAGAAATTCTAAGAATAACGCAACGGAAACTACTCCTTTTCGGCTAACCTATGGTCAAGATGCAGTCTTGCCATTGGAGGTTGCGGTGCCTTCCCTAAGGGTGGCAAGATAGAATCAGCTACAAATAGAAGAGTTTCACCAAGCCATGCTCAGGGAGCTAGAATCAGTCGACGACGATAGACTCATGGCACTAGAAAACATTTGATTGAAAAAAATCAAAGTAGCAAAAACGTATAACATACACATGAAAGCAAAAGCGTTTAGCGAAGGCGATCTTGTTTGGAAAGTCATTCTCCCCATGGGAGTTAATGACCCGATTCTTGGCAAATGGACACCGAATTGGGAAGGCCCTTAAGTTGTTAGTCAAGTGATCCTAGGAGGGGCCTATCGGCTAGCAGATATAAATGGAAACAAGTTCGACAGAAATATAAAATCAAAGCATCTCAAGAAACACTACCCTTCCCTATGGGAGGGTTGTTAAAAGCAAAGAGATCTTGTCTGAAAACAGTGACAACAAACCGGTCACGTAACCCTTGAAGAAAATTGAAAATGGTAATGATTATCAGTTACCTGGATCAGGATTTGAGAGGCCAACCCCGGCAGCTTCGGAAGATACGTCTTGGGAAACAACTGGAGGCAGGGTCTCAGGGAGCACGTCAGCAAAGAGATTGCATGGCTTTCCGAATTAGCAGTATCCTCGACTGAAGGTCTTGGAGCTTGCCGCGCTCGGGACAATTGGTCTTTGAAGCTATCCCTTCACTAGTAAGCTTCAGTTATCATGTGCTCCCCATTCCTGAGCTCTTCCTCTAGCAAGACCTTTTGCTCGGAGAGTGGGTCTAGCTCTGCATCAATAGCTTTTGCCCGATGGTACAGAGCATAACGACTAGTTGATTGGCGGTTCAGATCCTCAGTCACTTGAAGGAGTTGAAGCTCGAGAGAAATTATTTCTCCTTGGATGCGCTTCAACTCAGCTTGCAGGGAATATAGCTACAAAGTCACCTGAGTTTGCAGCACAGGATCTTTTTGCCGAAGTCGTTCGGCCTCGAGGAACTGAGTCGAAAGGTCTTTCTTATGCTTCTGAAGAGCTTCTTTCTGTTCCAAGCTACCTGGCTCAGATCCACTTACCGTTGCCCCAATTGGAGTGTCGTTTCCACCTCGGTGAGACCCAGGGCTATGGCTTTGTAAGCACATCTCTCCTCTTCAGACACGCCATCTTGAGGTTGGGCCAAAATGGCTAGTGGTCTCTTCAAAGAGGTAGCAGATAGGGGGTCAGAAGGAAATTCACGAACCAAGCACTGCTCCACCTGGGATCGATGGTCTGAAAGAAGAGTGGCACTCGCCCCAGAAGATGCGGATGGGGATGAAAAATAACTGGCAAGGACCTCATCCAGGCAGTGGATCTTTAGAATGGGGAGCCGATGGTTTTGAGGCAAGAGGGGACTGGCCAAATACGAGCTAGCTTTTATTCTTCTTAGGTTTAGACTGCGGAACCTGTAAGGAAAATGGGGGTTAGCAGTAAGACACGAGAAAGGTGCTGACCTCTGCTGGAACTGAAATAGGTGTAGGCTGAGAAATTTTCCCAAGCTGCCTCCTCATGATCCCTGTCAAAACTCCCTAAGGTGAGTCCTGATCTATAATGGGAGTCCCTACGAAAGACAGGAAACTTTAGGACTCCAGACTGTAGGGGATAAAAGAGTAATTACAAAGTAAAAACCTCAATACCTGTGCCCACATCTTGAGAAGTTTTCTTTGGCTTTTTATGCTAAGAAGGAATCACCGTGTCAGAACACGTGTCAATAAGCTTGGAATGGAATGACACGATGCCTCTTGGAAAAAGTAGGTCTGGCACTTGGGCCCAAAAATTGGCTAGTTCAGGAGCGTCTCAAGGTGAGGCATCAAAGGCAACCAGGTCAAAGACACTCAGCCGCTGCTCAGAGTCGACCAGAATGTGTTGAAGATCTTCATCCTTCAACTCAGGGCGAGATAGAGGATCAACGATGATCGGGCAGTTGACATGCGCCGTAATGGCTAGGATCAAGTCGAATTGCAGAGCAAAACACTGAGGATAATAGGGTTCAGCCAATAGCTTGCTACAACGCGTAGTAAACTTGAGACCATTGAGGAGAAGACAATTGGTCAATACTAAGCTCCATCCAAGAACTTTCTTTCCATGACTAGGAAGAGGGAAGAAGGTCAGTTACGCCGCGCCTAGACCACTCCAGGCCCCCTTTAATTCCCTAATAAGGGAAGAACCTCGCAGGATCAGAAAAAATCAACTGAGAAAATGATTCAACGATCTGTGTGAAGAAGGTCTTGCTCCTGACCCTGGCAGAGGTTTTGATGACGACAAACTCGTGAACAAAAAGAAGAAAAGAAGACTTAGAAGAACTAGTGCAACATGTCTCAAGCAATCTCAAGGGTTCAAGTTTTAACTAAGTCTTACATAATTAGGTAAGTTATGCTTCTAAGGTCTCTTTAAGTATGAAGGCTTAAAGATAAAAAGTAACATATTGAGCTTAACCTTTTTCATAAGATTAAAGTGATAGAAAAACTCAAGTTGATCTTAAAGTTTCACTTTCTGGAAAATGGACTTGAGTGTAATCGATTACACCCTTAAGGTAATCGATTACACAAAGGCAAGTAATCGATTACAGCTTTCTTGTAATCGATTACATGTTTGAATTTGAAATTCAAACAACAACGGTCACTTAGTGTAATCGATTACCTAAGAATTGTAATCGATTACATGCTCGACTAGTTGCATTATTTCTTGAACCATTGTGTCTCAAAAGGTTTGGGAAGCATTGTGTTGGTTCATAGATGATCTCTTATGTGTATAAATAGTCCATTTGGGTCCACAAACATGACAAGACTCACAAGACTCATAAGACTCTCTTATGCACAATTAACACACTTTCATATTCAATTAAGCCTTTGTTCTACAACTTTCAAGAGTCAATATTCTGAGTTCCTTCTTCTTCATTGTCAAAAGAACACTTATGTTGTTCAACTATTGAAGAAATCAGAATAAGAAAGAGCCTTCATATGAAAAGTGCCTAAAAGCAAAACTTATACATTCAATCCATTCTATGTTAGAGGATTGAATCAGCCGATTAGAAATTCTTCTTCATCTTCATTCTGGTTGAGTGAAAGATTCACCGTAGGGTTTGGTGAAGGTTGGTTGTTCTGAAAGTGGTTTGCTTTCAGGTCTGAAAGTTGTGTGCTTTCAGGTTCTTCATAGAAATTCTTAAGGTACTTGGTGTAAGAACTTGTAAGAAGTTTTTATCAATAGTGGAAAAATCCTCAAGGGGTTTCTTGAGGGACTTGATGTAGCCTTCGGTGGATTGAAGGTGAACCAGGATAAATTCCGTGTGTGATTCTCTCTTCCTTCATTTTTTACTTTCAAGAAACACTTTATTCTGCTGCATTCACAATCACCAATTGTGATTACTATTATCTTGGAAGTAACAAGTATTGTAAAGGCAAGAATTGGGAGAACCTGATTCACCCCCCTCTCAGGTTGCTATCTATACTAACAATTGGTATCAAAGCGTAAGTTTAGGTAATTTTCTCCTAAGATCCGGGAAAATATGGCATCCTCTTCTAGTCATGGTACTAATGAGGGATTCAACATAAACAGGTCACCATACTTCAATGGAGACCACTATGACTTCTTGAAAATCAAGATGAAAATATTTATAAGGTCATTGGATGCAGAAATATGGAAAGCCATTGAAGAAGGTCCCTTTATACCAATGAATGAATTGGGTAATAGTAGACAACTGAAACTAGAAAACACATGGAGTGAAGAAGACAAGAAGAAAGTTCAATATGAACTTAAAGGCATGAACATTCTTACATCTGCTCTTGGCATGGATGAATTCTTTAGAGTATCAACGTGCAGAACTTCAAAAGAAATATGGGATACATTGATGGTAACCCATGAAGGAACGGATGAAGTCAAGAGATAAAAAATCAATACCCTATCACAAGAATATGAGATGTTCAGAATGCTTCCTGCTGAAAATGTATTGGATATGCAAAAACGCTTTACTCATCTGACTAATCATTTGATTGCACTTGGTAAAGAATTTTCCTGAAGTGATCTAAACATGAAAATACTAAGATCACTTACAAGAGCATGGCAACCAAAGGTTACAGCGTTTTTTGAAAAGAAGAGTTTATCTAATATGACTCTAGAAGCTCTTTTTGGAAAAATCCAAGAACATGAATTGGAGTTGAATCGTCTAGAAGAACATGAACAACATGAGAAGAAGTATCGTTCCATCTCTCTAAAAGGAAAGGAAAGCATCAAAGAAGAATATGATGTAGATTCTGAAGAGGACGTCAATGAAGATATGAATCTTCTGGTGAAGAATCTTGGAAAGCTATTCAAAAGGAAAGGTATGAAATTTAACAATAATAGAACTTTCCAAAGGAATAGTGAACCTTCTTCCTCTCAGAAATTTACATGCTTCAAGTGTGGAAAACCTGGACATTTCAAACTGGAGTGTCCAAATCTTCAAAAGAAAAAGCATGGATTAAAAGAGAAGTTTTAAAATAAAGATTCAACATCAGGAAGAGCCTACATTGCATGGAATGAAAATGAAGTGAGTTCTTCATCCGACTCTGAAAAGGAAGAAGCAAATGTTGCTTTAATGGCTTCACATTACTCAGATGATGACAATATCGAGGTTAGTAGCAATGGTATTTCATTTCATGATTTAGAATTTGCCATTGAGAATGTGTTTAAATTATGTCAAAGTTTCTCTAAAGTAAGTAGTAAACAAAATGCTATTATCTCTTCATTAGAAATTAAGTGTAGAACCTTACAGAATGAACTAGATGTAGTAAAATCAAAATTAGACATTTCACATGAATGCACTAAGTGTAATTCATTAGAAGAGAAAATAGACAATCTTCAACAAAGAGTTCATAACTTCAATATAGGAAAGCAAAAACTAGATGATATCCTAAGTGTACAAAGACACTCAAGTGATAAAGTTGGATTAGGATACACATCTAAGTCAAAGGCAAAAGAAGTTAAGAAAACTATCTTTGTTAAAGCAAACAAAGGAGAAGGAACCTCTAGACATGAGAATACAAGATCATCTAAATCTATGAACAATAGAAAGAATTATCATCAGAAATTTTCTAAGAATATTAATCCTACTCCTAGGCATACCTCAGGTTACAATAAATATTCATGTACTTATTGTAATAACATAGGACATACTCCAAATAGATGCTATTATAAGAATGTAGGAGTACCAAATAAGGAGTACATGTGGATTAAGAAAGTCACTAACAATGAAGGACCCAAAGTACATTGGGTACCTAACACCCAAGTCTAAAATCTGTTTTGTAGGTGTGCATGAAAGCAGCAAGCAACTTATGGTATCTTGACAGTGGCTGCTCATTACATATGACAGGAGACAAAACAAAGTTTTCATATCTTATGCCCAGAGAAAAGGGTTATGTCACATATGGTAATAATGAGAAAGGAAAAATACTTTGCATTGGAAGGATAGGTACGCCCCCTCAAACCATCTTTGATAAAGTTCTCTACGTTGATGGGTTGAAGCATAACCTGCTGAGTATTAGTCAATTATGTGACAAAGGCTTGAAAGTTGGTTTTATAAATGATATCTGTGTGGTGAAATATGTGAAAACCCGAGAAATCAAGTTCTCAGGATATAAGGTCAATAAAGTCTTCATGATATCTTTGGATGAAATTCCATCCAATGTTGGATGCTTACTAGCCAGGAACAACAATGATTCATGGCTTTGGCATAGAAGATTGGCTCACATCCACATGGATCATTTGAATAAACTAGTCAAGCATGATCTTGTTATTGGTCTTCCAAAGATAAGGTACGAAAAGGATAAGCTTTGTGATGCATGTCAGAAAGGCAAGCAGACTAAGGTATCATTCAAACTGAAAAATATAGTTTCAACTACAAGACCACTCCAACTACTTCACATGGATTTATTTGGACCATCAAGGACTAGGAGTTTTGGAGGTAATTATTATGCTCTTGTAATTGTTGATGATTACTCAAGATATACTTGGACTATATTCTTATCTCATAAGAATGAAGCCTTTAATTCCTTTAAGAGATATGCAAAGCTTGTTCAAAATGAAAAGTCTGTGAACATTTCCTCTATAAGAAGTGACCATGGTGGAGAGTTTCTGAATCAACTATTCCAGGAATTATGTGATGAAAATGGAATTTCACATAACTTCTCCGCTCCAAGAACACCACAACAAAATGGTGTTGTAGAAACGAAGAACAAGTCAATAGAGGAATTAGCAAGGACCATGCTAAGTGAATCCAATCTTCCTAAATATTTTTGGGCTGATGCAGTAAGCACTGCATGCTATGTATCTAACAGAGTACTCATAAGGCCAATACTGAAGAAGACTCTTTATGAATTGTACAAAGGAAGAAAATCCAACATTGCTCATTTGCATGATTTTGGATCAAAATGCTTTGTCTTGAACAACGGTAAGGAAAACCTTGGTAAGTTTGATGAAAAATCTGATGAAGGTATATTCCTTGGGTATTCTCTGACAAGCAAAGCATATAGAGTCTTCAACAAGAAAACTCTAGTTGTAGAAGAATCAGTTCATGTCTCTTTTGATGAGTCTAACTCTTCAAATGAAGATAAAGATATCTTACCTGATTATGATGAATAAGAAAACATAATCAAGGATGATCTTCAAAAGAAAATGGAGCAAAGTTCTGAACCAACAGAACAAGTTGAAGATGCCACTTATGAGTTGCCAAAAGAATAGAGAACACATAGAGATCATCCCATTAACAACATCATAGGTGACATATCAAAAGGATTTTTAACAAGACTACGATTAAATGATTCAGTTTTGAACATGGCATTTGTTTCTCAAGTAGAACTTTCTAAGGTAAATGATGCTTTAGAAGATGAGTACTGGATAGTAGCAATGCAAGAGGAGTTGAACCAATTTGAAAGAAATCAAGTATGGGAATTGGTTCCTAAGCCTATTGATAAACATGTCATTGGAACAAAGTGGGTGTTTAAAAACAAGTTAGATGAAAATGCATCATAGTTAGAAACAAGGCAAGATTGGTAGCACAAGGATATAATCAAGAAGAAGGGATAGACTTTGATGAAACTTATGCACCAGTTGCTCGTTTGGAAGCCATAAGACTTCTATTGGCTTATGCTTGCTCTTTAAACTTTCCATTATATCAAATGGATGTTAACAGTGCTTTCTTAAATGGATACATTCAAGAAGAAGTATATGTGATGAGTGGATATTATATGATGTTTTTAGGTAGTTTTTAGTCTTTTTATTTTATTATTTTTGAGTCACATATAGGACTTTTGTTATTTTTACATTTATTTTGCATTTTGCATATAGATTAGATTTTATTTGTTTTTCTACTTTTATTTTATTTTTTTAGGGATTTTTATAGCTATTTTATATTTTTAGGAAAAGCTGGTTTAGTTATCATTTTTGTCCAGGGATCAATTTGTAAAGTTTCAGGAAATCAGGGACCAAAATGTGAAAGTTCAAGAGTGGAGGACTAAAAGTGAAGATTGAGAGAATTAAAGGGCTTGAATTGGAGTGCTAACCAAGAGAGGACCAAAAGTGGAAAAGAAGAATATGAAGAATCACTCTCTAAATTAGCACATGGAAAATTATGTTGAAGGATTGATGGCAGTGGGAGGAAGGTTTCAGAATTTATTAAAGGCTGATTAGTGGCTTTTTAAGGCATTTAAAACCAACTACCATGAAGAAGGAAGGAAAAGCTTGGAGCTGAATCAGCAACACCCAGCGCTGCAGCGCTGGGAAGCCAGCGCTCAAGCGCTGGCCTTCGGTTTGGAAGTGGGATTTAAATGCTTCCCAGCGCCCAAGCGTTGGTAATGCCAGCGCTCAAGCGCTGGAGGCCAGATTTTTGCTATAAATAGGGAGGCAATTTGCACTTGTAAAACACACCTTCTTAGAATACAACAAGTATTCTGTGTTTCTCCCTTTTGAGCATTGTTCCTAGGACTTGTGGGAAGCCATATTTGAGCTCCTATCCAGGGTAATTCAATGACTCCTTTAGCCATGCTTGGCTAACTTCTTTCTTAAGTATCTTGGGTTGTTTTAGTTTATAATATATGTTTTAGTTTTCTTCTACTCTTCTGAATTTTATTGCTATAGTTCATGTTTTATTTACCTTGTTCTTAATGTTATCTTGGTGCACACAAGAGTTTTTGCTTATTGCTTATAACAATGGAAATTGGTAAGTAGTAAGGGACTTAGGAAATAAAAGAAGCTATATGACATATCACTAAGGCATTAGGATAGACTTAGCTTTGTGTTGGCCTGGAAATTCTTTCTTCATCTTCTTCTTAGTTTTTTCTAGATTACAAGGTATTGAATTTAGTAATTGAGGAGAAAGTTCTACAATGCTTAAGGTATTAACTTGTAGAAACATTAGGCTATAGCATCATGACTTGGTACTAGAATTCAGAAATAAAGTAGTAGTTGCTAGCATATTTTATAAACTATATAAATCAACCCAAGTGCTTAAGATTCATCATCATCTCTTTTTCTCTTGTCATTTTATGCTTTTGTTTATTTCTTGTTCTAAAACCAACAACATATTCTCATCTTTTATTTTTCTGTTTAAGTACTAAATATTATAATAATAAGAACACCTATCCCTTGGGTTCGATCTTTTTACAACGCGATAGTAAATCGTACACTTGCGATTTCGCTATCAATATGCGAAGCAACCACCAGGTTTTGAAGATTCTAAATATCCTTCACATGTCTTCAAGTTGAAGAAAGCCCTTTATGGTCTAAAGCAAGCTCCCCGAGCATGGTATGACAGACTAAGTACATTTCTCTGTGAGAAAGGATTTCAAAAGGGTAAGGCTAATACAACACTATTCATCAAGAAGACCAAAGGTAATACGATATTAGTTCAAATTTACGTAGATGATATTATTTTTGGTTCCACTAACGAAAATTTGTGCAAGGAATTCTCAAACATGATGCAAGAAGAATTTGAAATGTCTATGATGGGAAAGCTAAACTTCTTCTTAGGATTGAAAATCAAGCAATCTAAAGACGGAATATTCATAAATCAATCCAAATTCTGCAAAGAGCTTTTAAAGAAATATGATTTGGATGATTGCAAAGCCATAGCTACACCAATGGGGTCAAATACTTATCTAGATCAAGATGAATCCGGAATTCCAGTGGATATTACCAAATACAGAGGTATGATCGGATCTCTTCTTTATTTGACTGCTAGTAGACCTGATATTATGTTCAGTGTATGTCAATGTGCTAGATATCAAGCATCTCCCAAGGAATATCATTTAATTTCTTTTAAAAGGACTTTCAAATACTTGAAAGGAACTTCAAATGTAGGTTTGTGGTATCCCAAAGGAGGTGTTTATGATTTGGTTGGTTACTCTGACTCAGATTTTGCTGGATGCAAAACTGAGAGAAAGAGCACAAGTGGTACTTGTCACATACTAGGAAATGTTCTTGTTTCTTGGTCTTGTAAGAAACAAGCATGTGTTGCTCTAAGTATTGTAGAAGCAGAGTATATTGCTGCAGGAAGTTGTTGTGCACAAACGTTATGGCTCAAACAACAACTCAAAGATTATTGCTTAGAGCTGGGCTGTATTCCTATCAAGTGTGATAATACCAGTGCAATTAACCTAACCAAAAATCCCATCATTCATTCTAGAATGAAGCATATTGACATAAGACATCATTTTCTTCGAGATTATGTCATGAGAAAAGATATAGAAATATCTTTTTTAGACACACATAACCAATTAGCTGATATTTTCACTAAACCTCTTCCCAAATATTCATTCTTTAAAATTAGAAGAGAATTAGGTATACTTGATGAACTTGATGTTTGATTGTGTGTTTTCATGTTTGCTTCTCTGAAAATAAGCTCCAAAGTGTGGTTTTCAAACTCAGTAATCGATTACACCTTTCTGGTAATCGATTACACAGGAAAATTTGGCCAAGATTTTAAAACAAAGATTTCAAGTAATCGATTACACAAAACCTGTAATCGATTACCATAAGTTTTCTGGTCCACGTGTTTTTCCAAGAGTTTGAGTAATCGATTACTCAAAGGGTAGTAATCGATTACCACAATATTTTGGCCCAAAAATATTCCAGAGAATTCCAGTAATCGATTACTTTATTCTGTAATCGATTACCCATTCATAGTTAGTATTTCTAACCGTCTCTTAACCATCTTTAATCGATTACCCAACTTGAAGTAATCGATTACACATTCGAAACAGTCATATATCTGCTTCAAAATTCCTTTCCCTCCTATTCTGTTTGAAATTCAAAAGTTCCAAAAACTGTCAAGTAATCGATTACGTAACTTCCGTAATCGATTATATACATGGTCATTATAAGCAACTCGTGTTATTCATATCACAATTCTCTTACAAACACTAGTTCCTCTCATATTCCACCTCTTAGCCTAAACATCTTGAACATTCTATCCTCCTGATTCCTATCATGGCTTCTGGTTCTCATCCATCAAATGACACCTCTCCTACCAATCTTCCAAGGCAAGAGACAGTCCATGATTCCTATGTTAATCATCACTATCGAGTGGATATTCAGACAAACGCCGTGTCTGCTGGTCTATCTCCATTCTATGCGATTCCTTCACACTGCTCCCAAGAGACTCGAGTCATTCTTGAACGCATGGACATCTTGGCCCTTCGTCTTACACAAAGATTAGGTCATTTAGAAGACACTATTCATTCCCGATTTATTCTTCTGCAAAGTCGAATAGAGTCTGCGAATGATTTTCTGCGTCAAGAAATCGACAAACTCAAAGAACTTGATGTGTCGGAAATGTCTGAGGATTCTTTTGATGTGTAGTTTCATAAGTATTTCTATACTATAATAGGTTCTAGTTTGGATTGTAATAAGTATCTACTTATGTACCATGTAGTGTGTTTGTTTATTTGCTTCTATTAAGTGTGGAAACTACTTGTAACTATGTTATATATATATCTAAGGTGTGATGTTTGTTTCTTAAGTTATGACTTGTTTACCCCCACTCCCTATGCTTTCAAGGTTTATACTGCTTGTTAGCCTGTATGGAATATTCTTAGCCTTTTCTTCTTTTTGATGAAGTCAAAGGGGGAGAAAGGTCCTGTTCTTTTTAAAGATCATTTACAGGAAATGCTACAAGTGGAACAAAAAGGGGGAGTTGCATCGGATAGGGGGAGTTTTGACAAAAACAACAATAATGATCTTCAAAGATAAAAGCATGTGTTTGCCATCATCAAAAAGGGGGAGATTGTGAAGAAGGTCTTGCTCCTGACCCTGGCTAAGGTTTTTATGACGATAAACTCGTGAACAAAAAGAAGAAAAGAAGACTTAGAAGAACCAGTGCAACATGTCTCAAGCAATCTCAAGGGTTCAAGTTTTAACTAAGTCTTACATGATTCGGAAAGTTATGCTTCTAAGGTATCTTTAAGTATGAAGGCTCAAAGATAAAAGTAACATATTGAGTTTAACCTTTTTCATAAGATAAAAGTGATAGAAAAACTCAAGTTGATCTTAAAGTTTCACTTTCTAGAAAATGGACTTGAGTGTAATCGATTACACCCTTAAGGTAATTGATTACGCAAAGGCAAGTAATCGATTACAGCTTGCTCGTAATCGATTACATGTTTGAATTTGAAATTCAAACAGCAACGGTCACGTAGTGTAATCGATTACCTAAGTATTGTAATCGATTACATGCTCGACTAGTTGCATTATTTCATGGACCATTGTGTCTCAAACTGTTTGGGAAGCATTGTGTTGGTTCATGGATGATCTCTTATGCCTATAAATAGTCCATTTGGGTCCAGAAACGTGACAAGACTCACAAGACTCATAAGACTCTCTTATGCACAATTAACACACTTTCATATTCAATTAAGCCTTTGTTCTATAACTTTCAAGAGTCAATATTCTGAGTTCCTTGTTCTTCATTGTCAAAAGAACACTTATGTTGTTCAACTATTGAAGAACTTAGAATAAGAAAGAGCCTTCATATGAAAAGTGCCTAAAAGCATAACTTAGACATTCAATCCATTCTATGTTAGAGGATTGAATTAGCCGATTATAAATTCTTCTTCATCTTCATTCTGGTTGAGTGAAAGATTTGTCGTAGGGTTCGGTGAAGGTTGGTTGTTCTGAAAGTGGTTTGCTTTCAGGTCTGAAAGTTGTGTGCTTTCAGGTTCTTGATAGAAATTCTTAAGGTACTTGGTGTAAGCACTTGAAAGAAGTGTTTATCAATAGTGGAAAAATCCTCAAGGGGTTTCTTGAGGGACTGGACGTAGCCTTCAGTGGATTGAAGGTGAACCAGGATAAATTCTGTGTGTGATTCTCTCTTCCTTCATCTTTTACTTTCAAGCAACACTTTATTCTTCTGCATTCACAATCACCAATTGTGATTACTATTATCTTGGAAGTAACAAGTATTTACTATCACTTAAGGAATGGCTTGAGGCTTTCTGAGTTTGAACCAATGGGTGCTTGGTTCTATGGGCAACTTGGTTGGGATATGCAATGGGTTGAATTCAAGTCGCCAAGTTGTTCTGGAAGCGGAATTCTCTATTTATATCTTCAGTAGAAAGTCTTCATTGAGCTTTGACGAAGAAGAGAAAATAGATCCGTTAGTGCTCCTGCTTCCTTGTGAGTAACGACTAATTCTGTAATTCTAAATCAGCATTGAATGCGTTCTGTCAAGCATTAATTGCTTGGGTTGACATCGTCTGGCTCGGCGCTGTGTTCGACTTTGAGTTTTTGTTTGAACATAATATCCCAGTGCATGTCAGCTAAGGATCATTAAATGCTCTGAACAGAAGATTTGAATTTTGAACGTTGAAGAAGTACGATGTTCAGAATTTCACACCGTTGATTCCGCAAGAGCATCTTGATTTGAGGAAAAGCAGAAGAGCAGAGGAACAAAGGAATAAAATATTAATTATGTCATTTTCTTCTTTCTACAATCAACAATACTTCATTTAATGTGCTGACGAGGTAGATGATCTCTGATCCAAGAAGAAATTATGATGAATGAACTCTTCAGAGTTTTGTTGAACAATTTCTTTAATGCTTATGTTGAACTGATTCTTCATAACCTCATGACACACGCTTTCTGGCATTTATGACCTTTGAGCACTTTGATGCTTTGAGCGGACGGAATCTTCATTATGACATGGCAGACGCAGTCTTTACAGAATCTTCAGAATTTCGTCACTGAGTGAGTTGCGTAGGCGCATGGATTTTCTTATTCCAACCTCTCTTGGATGTCAGATTGTTCTTGCTTTGTAGGTGACTGGACGCTTCCTTTTTTTGAGCTTCTGTTAAAGTTCTCCTTTTTGGATGGATTGTTGTCCAACTATCTTCCATAGAAGCTAGAGACACTTCAAAGCTTGATATGTTTCTTCAGGCCTATGACCAGACTTACTCACCTTTGGCAAAACAGTCTCCCTGTAGGTCAGAGTAAACTCAAGCACCGGACTGTTTTAACTTTCTCCCAGGTGCTTTTGATTTTGAGTGATCATAGTTGCTTTAGGACTTTTCAAAGGATATCTGTTTACTTTTGGGCAAGCTTGATCTTTGGTGAGTCGTCGGACTGTCTTCGCTTGATTGCTTTCTTTATGCTTTGAGACAATTCCTCTTGAAAACGTATGCAGTTCTTCTTTTGTGAGGACCCCGGGCGATTTCCACTTATATAGCCCGTATCACATTTTTGTGACTTCATAATGCCTTGGAATTTTATGAAGTCCTTTATGATGATAGTTTTTCCTGGACATAAAGATTATTCAGCAAGTTAGGAGTTCTACCTCAGAAATATCACGTTATAAAGAAATTGTTAATTATCAAAATATACTAATTATTTGAATCTAACAATCTCCCCTTTTTTGATAATGACAATTTCTTTTGAGAAAAAGGTTGATATTTATATATTCTTTAGAGCGAATGTTTTCAGTTTCACAGATAGATTGTTTTCTTAAAAAAAATAAATTCATTATCTAGAAAAATATGATCGATCTTGATACTTTTTGCATACGGAATCTTGACGTTATTTTTAGTGAATATGAGATTCCTAGTATGTTATCATTGGTTATTTGGCGGACGAAGACATTGTATACTTCTGAGTCTTTAAAACGTCCTCTAAGACAATGACTTATCCTTCTAAGATTTATTTAGATTTTCTCCCCCTAAATCTGTTATTTCTTCTTAGTCCATAACCTTAGTTTCTAGTTTTCTCCCCCTTAACTAATGCTTCATTTTATCCTAACTTTCTTCCATAGTTAGCTTCTTATCCTAGTTCAAATCTCTTATGATTTTTCTATTCTTCCTTCCTTTCTCTAATTAATATTAACCTTTTTCTCTATTTATTTTTCTCCCCCTTTGGCATTATCAAAAAAAGATTACGGTAATTAGAGTAAGAAGATCATAGGAAGGACTGAATCAGAGATGGATAGATGTATAGAACCAAAATTGCAGCAAATAGTAAAAGTAAAGCGTTGCTTGCACCATCCCAAACATGGCATCCAACTGCTCCTGAATGGCTTGCTGAACTGCTTGATTTTGGCTTCTAATTTCTTCGTGCAGCTCCTGAGTTTCTTTAGCATGAGTGGTTCGTACCTCTACAAGTGTTTCTTTCAATAAGGCAAGCTCAGCTTTAGCATCAAATTAATCTTCGGTAGACGAATTGGCATTAAAATCCTCTTGAGCTTGAAGTGCAGCTTCCTCATGGAAAACATCCTTGGGTAAAGCAACTGAGATAGGTTGAGCATTGGAGACCACATCACTTAGAGCATTTTCAGGAATGTTAGTTGAAACATGCTCGTGAAGTGAGTGTGAAGAGGCATCATCAGTTGTACCCTCGGGATCTGAAGGTGTGATCAACAAGTCTTTGGAGATGGTGACTATTTGAGGCAGATGTATAGTTGGCGCATAGGATGGTGAGTTTTGTGTGGATGAAGGAAAGGTTGGGCAAGGTTGAGGTTGTGGTTTGATTGCAATTAGAATAAGCGACCATGATCCATGTTGAATCACAACGTTTTTAACGCCATGAGTCAAAGAGTATGGTATGGTGCTTATGTGAACATGTCTGAAGACAGACAGTTCCCGATTGTGATGGAAGAAGTCATACCTGGTTCGCCTTGCAAACGTGAATTGAATTCCATTAAGTGTAGGTGGCGACCAGAGGCGTGCCTTTATGCAAAAATCATGGCCCAGCACCTCTCGAAGCAGACTTGAGCAATATACAGCATTCTCTTTTGAAAGTATCCTGGGTACTTTCTACGAAAGTGAAGTGACGCTTTGCCTGAGTTTCTTTGGAATGCTGGCCCAGAAAGTTCTAAGTTCTTTGGGCATAGTTTCTTACTGAGTGGATGAATGTGGCTGTTGAGTTGCACAATCTAGTCTGGCCTCAATTGTAGAAGTTGCCACATTCTGCGCAGCCAATATTTCATCAAGGGTAGGATCTAGATCACAAGCCTGACTAGAATTCTCCACAGTTGCCTCTTTTTCTTCAACTCTCTGCTTCTTTCTTGGGTTTGCGGTCTTGGATGCTCGAGTCTTAGTTCTTTTTCCAGCAAACCTGACTTTCTTCACTGGAGTTGGAAGATCATTTTGTTCTTCGGCCGGACAAACCTGTTTACTAGTTTCTGCCTTCACTGTATTGGCAGTAGTTGGGCTTGCATCTTTAACGTCCAGTGGATGAGTTACAATCACAGTTGGTGCCTCAGTAGTAATTGGATTCGATGGGGTTGCTGGTTGAGTCTGAATGGGTGAAGGCTGCATTTTTGGACCTTCATCACTAGCTTGGACGGACTCAGTGTTGGACGGTTTCTTAGTGCGTTTGACCGGACGCACATATGTGGGGTCAATGATTTTCCTATACATTACAATTCTTGGAGTGATATGCTTACCCAATCCCTTAGCATTCCTTGCACAGTGCAGTCTCCATAGTGGTGTGCCGTAAGGAAGAGAGGATTCGTTTCTGAGCTTCACCCTTACCCAATGGCTGTCGACTATGTTGCATAAAACAACTAAAACAGGAATGGAGACTGGACCTGTTAAAGGTAAATAAGTGCATGACTCTCTTAGACTGAGGGTTACCAGAATAAACTTGAAGGCATTAGCAGCAATCAATCCCATATCAGGGACATTGAACCATTTTGGAGAAAGAGCAGGTTCTCCTGAAGAAAGAGTTAGTGCATTACGCACCCTCTCAAGATGCTCCTCAGATTCCATTGTGTTCATGTGCAGAGAGCGTCTTGCATCAAGTTCCTCTATCATCTTTTTCCTTATAGCAGGCCATTCATTTTCATTTCGCCCAAGCCACTAAGGAATGCATCGGTAACCACAGTTACCGTCATCCTCAACATCAACAATATCTTCCAGAAAATCATGAAATAGAGTTGGCACATGTGGAAGGTACTTTTCAAAAGAAGCTCATGGTTGAGTGTTTTCTGGAATGGGCTCCAGAGTGGTCTTCTTAATATTTTTCACCAGAGTTGCTATGGGCATAGCGTCTTCGTCATCTTCAGAAGAGGGTATATTTTGTTGGGTGGCGGTGGTTACTGCTTCATATCCCCTTACTAGCCGTCTTCGTTTAGGCTTAGGGTTGGACGGAGGCTCTATCTCTGTCATCTTTCCAGAGTCAGAGATATAGTGCCTCTTTGCAGGAGGAGGAGAGTCATCAATGGCATCCTTCTTTGCTTTAGAGGCCCGGGTTTTTGGAGGAGACGTGCTTGCCTCCTTAGCTTGTGTCGTTTCTTCATTTCCTCTTTGCTTCTTCTTCTCCCAATCAGTGAGCAAATTTACAGGGACTCCAGAGGTATCAATTTTTAACCTCATCTTACGAACATACCCAAATTTGATGGGGGTAGGATAGACGTAGTCATGCTCCATGAACTCATTTTGCATTTTCTCTTTGTCAATGAGCCTTTTCTTTCCTATCATCGCTGTAATGAGCACACCATAGGGAAGATTTGACACTGGACTTTCAATAGTGCCTACCATGTGATGGAGGATCAGGTATGGGAGGTTGATCTTTTGCATGTGTATCATCTGGTAGAGTGCCCAGTGAGATAACTTGTTTACAAGATCACGAGCTCCCTCCTTTGGGATCACAATCTTGCTGAGGACCACATGAGGAAACTTGTATTCGTCAACCAGATTGTTGACGTAATTTCCATTTATCTTGGGGTCCTCCTTCCAGATGCAGTTAGGGTTGATGGCTGAGGCTTCCCACTTCGGTGAGTAGATGACCCCTTCATTCACTTCGACGTCAAGGGTGACGGCGATGTCTCCAGGGCCAACGTCTGTTACAACCCTCATGCATCTACTCTTGATGAATAGATGACTTCTCTTCACCGCACACTTGTAGAACTCTTTCACCACCGGTTCAAGAACGGGGGTTTCTGAGATCTTCATAAGATTTTCCTAGTCTTGGAACAATACCAAATTCAGTCCGGCAACCTTAACATCTACTCTGGGTGACACAAGATCTCTTTCACCTAAGTTGGTGAACTTTTGGATTCCAATCATCTGTTGTTGCTTGCGACAATTTGTGTCAGTGTTCTTCGTTCTTCGTTCGACTACAGCCTCTTGTGCTGGAGTAAGCTTAGGCTTAGCTACGTTCTGCTTCTTGGGAGAAATTGAGAAGTTTTCTGCAGAGAAGGGTTAGAGGTAGCAAGAGAGCTGGTAGAGAATAGCAAGGGATTCAGAGGGTAGCAAATGAATTGTGAGTGTGAAGTTTACTTTCTCAAGTCTTTTTGTTAAGTTTATTCAGAATGCAAAGAGTTTTACTCGTTTTACGCAGAGAAATGATTAACTTTGCAGTTGATGTGAGAGAAAGGACACAACACGCGCATTAAATGAAAATCTTTAAATGTGCCGTCATGGCGGTTAAAAGATTTAATGCCTATTGAGGAAGTTAAAATATGAAACGATACAGCTGTTTACCAATAATCTAAAAGTGGGTGAGGTGAACGTTGGATTGTGTCCTTTCATTTGATCCCAGACGTTCTCAGTTAGATGTTGTAATTATTGTGGGACTGAGTCACCAGACGGAGACCAATCTTTGGACTTCTTATCTTTTTCTCTTTCTATTGGTGGACTGTGTATTAGTCAGACATTGTCGTTTTTGGTGTTCGTCTGGCCTTATACATATTGTCATTTACTGCTGCTTTATCATTCTTTCAGCATGCTCCCTGATTGTCGGCTTTGACATCTCCTTGGTGAATCAGCAAGCTTGGGAAGACCTTCAATCATACCTGTGTCTTATTATGCACACACTAAAAAAAAGTTTCTACCATAGAATTTCATGGGTATGATCAGTGTGTTACTCAGTGATAATATTTATCAGATATAAGTAATCTAGAGTATTTCCTGCATGATCAATTCTCATGAGTTATGAGTTTTGAGTATCATATTGCCATTACAGCCTTTTTCTGGATATGATTGCTGATAGAATCACCGAGAGTGAAGGTGCAGTTGATCTTGTTTGAATCTGACAATGTTTTTCTGAGTTTGAAAGATTATCAAAGCAGGACTCAAAAATATGTCCATTTAGCTTGTGATAAATTGTCATTCATGTATCCTTGACCGGACGGTTACAAGATATGATAGTCCGGGAGATACTCTTCTTCATGTTTTCAATCATACTGAGGACGGATTCTACTCTTGACCACTTGCTATGCTCCAAGTGCAATTGCTGTTAGTGAGGGCACTGTTGAGTCTTCTTCAAGGATCGTCCTCTTATCTTTGTGTTATAGATTGAACCATATTTCCCTGTGAACTTAATAATTGATTAGCCTCTGTTGATCATTATTGTAGTAGATGTTTTTCCTTTGTTCTGCATTTTCTGCAACATGAGATATCGTACACTTTTGGTACCCATATTTTCTTGGGTCCGACTGGTCAGTTTCATATGCATTATTCAGAAGATGATTTTGCTGAATATTTATAATTAAAATGCTTTTGACTTTAATCATATGACCACATGTATATATATATGTTTTAGATTTTCAAGGCAGTGAATCTATCTTCTTAGCTTGACATATATGCATCATCAGATTATATGATTATTGTTGAGATTAGCTCAGATGACTATTTCTTAAGGTGATTATGGATTCTTTGTAAGAGCTTTATTTTATGCAATGTTGCTTATTTAAGCAATATGTGATTTAACAAGTTTTAATTTATCTCAGTTACATAAATAAGGAGAATTTAGATGCATGCAGCTGTCTAAACTTTCATACCTTGTTTGTTAATTTATACATCTTCAGTATGATATGTATTGAAGCACTAGCTATAGACTATCATGCTTACTAAATTAATATTTAAGGTTACCTCACTTTTACCATTGGTAGCGTGGTCACGCGGTTTGTCATGGCTTTGACTTCTTAGTTTGCTTCATGATCAGGAGAGTTAGCGAGCATCATAAATGCATTATGCGTTGTTATCATCTTCATTCTTCTGATTTGAGTGTTCCAATGTGAGCTTGTCATAAATCAGGATGACTTCTCTTTTCTGGATCTTTTCTGAAATGAAGCTCATTCATTTCATAGATTTGCTAGAAGATTCAGCATTGATGAGGACAGATATGATCTGGGTTGGAAAACCAAGGTTTTCATTAGCTAGTTCTCCTTAGATGAGTATGGAATCTTCTACAAGTCTCAAGTTGTGTGTGAGAAGCTTTTCTGTAACATTCTCTACCTCTTTCTTGAGCCTGTTTCTTGAGATTGTACTTCCTTCAATGTTCTTTGGATCATGAATGCTTTTTGACTGAGGAAGACACCTTTAAATCATAGATCTTTTCGCTCTACATCTGTGAAGATGTTAGTATCTTTCAGAGAGGTTAAGCTCTGATACCAATTGATAGTGCAAGAAACACACAAGAAAGGGGGGGGGGGGTTTGGATTGTGTGTTTGATTTTTGAAAACTTCTTTCCGAATACACCTTAGTTATTAGTTTTCAAGGAGTGTTAAAGAGTGCGTGTGTGTGTGCATGTATGTAGCGGAAAAATTAACATAAGACAGAAAATTAAAGCACACACGATATTTATCCTGGTTCACCCCCATAATCATCAGGGCTACGTCCAGTCCTTGGCTTCACCAAGATTTTCCACTATTTCATTAAATAGTACAAGTATTCTCAGGGACTTCTCCCAGTATTAGAAGGACTTCTCCTATCAAGTATTATACAGGACTTCTCCTAGTATTCTCAGGACTTCTCCTTTCAAGTATTATACATGACTTCTCCTAGTATTCTCAGGACTTCTCCTTTCAAGTATTCTCCAGGACTTCTCCTTATTAGTACTCTATAGGACTACTCCTAATTCCCTTTACAAATTGGGTTTGTTTTTCTACAAAGATTCTCTTCAGTAAGAGTGGGTAGAAGAAGTGAAGCTCGGATTACAGAGGATAAGAATTTCAGGTTCTCTGTGTAGTTTTGAGTATGACTTAAAATAAGAGTGACACTCTATGAATTCTTAACACAAGTGAACGACTTAACTCAGTTAAGTAATGGCTTGAGGCTTTCTGAGTTTTAACCAATGGACGCTTGGTTCTGTGGGCAACTTGGTTGGGATATGCAATGGGTTGAATTCAAGTCACCAAGTTGTTTTGGAAGCGGAATTCTCTATTTACATCTTCAGTAGAAAGTCTTCATTGAGCTTTGACGAAGAAGAGAAAATAGATCCGTTAGTGCTCCTGCTTCCTTGTGAGTAACGGCTAATTTTGTAATTTTGGATCAGCATTGAATGCGTTCTGTCAAGCATTAATTGCTTGGGTTGACATCGTCTGGCTCGGCGCTGTGTTCGGCTTTGAGTTTTTGTTTTAACATAATATCCCAGTGCATGCAAGCTAAGGATCATTAAATTCTCTGAACAAAAGATTTGAATTTTGAACGTTGAAGAAGTACGATGTTCAGAATTTCACGCCGTTGATTCCGCAAGAGCAGCTTGATTTGAGGACAAGCAGAAGAGCAGAGGAACCAAGGAATAAAATATTAATTATGTCTTTTTCTTCTTTCTGCAATCAACAGTACTTCATTTAATGTGCTGACGAGGTAGATGATCTCTGATCCAAGAAGCAATTATGATGAATGAACTCTTCAGAGTTTTGTTGAACAATTTCTTTAATGCTTCTGTTGAACTGATTCTTCATAACCTCATGACACACGCTTTATGGAATTTATGACCTTTAAGAACTTTGATGCTTTGAGCGGACGAAATCTTCATTATGACATGGCAGACGCAGTCTTTACAGAATCTTCAGAATTTCGTCACTGAGTGAGTTGCGTAGGCGGAGAGACTTTCTTATTCCAACCTCTCTTGGCTGTCAGATTGTTCTTGCTTTGTAGGTGACTGGACGCTTCCTTCTTTTGTGCTTCTGTTGAAGTTCTCCTTTTTGGATGGATTGTTGTCCAACTATCTTCCATAGAAGCTAGAGACACTTCAAAGCTTGAGATGTTTCTTCAGGCCTATGACCAGACTTACTCACCTTTGGGAAAACAGACTTCTTGTAGGTCAGAGGAAATTCAAGCACCGGACTATTTTAATTTTCTCCCATGTGCTTTTGATGTTGAGTGATCATAGTTGCTTTAGTGCTTTTCAAAGGATATCTATTTACTTTTGGGCAAGCTTGATCTTTGGTGAGTCATCGGACTGTCTCCGCTTGATTGCTTTCTTTATGCTTTGAGACAATTCCTCTTGAAAACGTATGCAATTCTTCTTTTGTGAGGACCCCGGATGATTTCCAGTTATATAGTCTGTATCACATTTCTGTGACTTGATAATGCCTTGGAATTTTATGAAGTCCTTTATGATGATAGTTTGTCTTGGACATAAAGATATTTCAGCAAGTTAGGAGTTATACCTCAGAAATATCACATTATAAAGAAATTGTTAATTATCAAAATATACTAATTATTTGAATCTAACACTTAGTGTCGTCAGCAGGAAAAATGGCAAGGTGGTATTCGAATGCAGGAGTTTCCCCCGATGCAATCGGGCCTGCGGTGGTAGGAGAGGTGAACTCGGGAAAGTATAGTAGAATCCATAGATGAAGAAACCAAAGAGGAGCATTTTTTTCCATTGGAATAGAAGCTCTTTCCACTCTTCAAATGGTCCAAAGCCAGGAAGAGACCACGATAAAGAGAAGACAACAGGTAAGACGCCAGAGAAAATGACCTACCCAAAATGATTGCTGAAACCACATGGCACAGCTCCTATACAATGGTGGTCGAGCGACTGCAAGTGAAATACTTGAAGAGCCAGTAGAAAAGAAAATATTTGTGCTCGGGCTCTGAAATCGGACCTTGCGTCTTCACGTTGGCGGTGATGAACTTGGAGTAAGGAGTGTGCTCTTTGCCGATGGTTATTTGGATTTGTTCCGATGATCCTTCAAATGGCGAAATAGCAGGAGGAAGCTCATCTCCTCTGACAGTGAGGCCCAAGATGTTTGCAACATCGAGCAAGGTAGGAGAGAGCATACCCGAGGGGAAGATGAAACCATTGATCGATGTAGACTAGTAAAGGAGAAACCCATAAATCAGTTGGGGGAAATGGGAAATTTCAGTGCTTGAAATCTTGATGACATCATAGATGCCCCATTCTTTCCAACATTTTCCGTAGGCTCCCTCGACTATAGTCATCCAATGGGTGTAATCGGACGATGATGTTGGCCAGCCCCTGAAGGTTTTTGGGCAACCATCGAGGCTGAACTAGTCACAAGTGATGGGGGTTTGAAGCCGTCTGGGGACAGGAAACCAGTTAATGTGAGGGATATGGCCTCTAGATCCACGTTTCGAGGTCAAAGATGCATCACCATGGAATTGGTGAAATCGGGAGTGAAGGCTTATAATGGGAGCCACTCTGACAGAAACGACAGGTTGATGAAGCGAGGAGCTCATGGCTAAAGAGGTATCTGAGCGAGATTCAGAAGACGATTGCTCGCCGTCATAAGAATGTTCTAGATTCTGGGAATCGCTTGACAAAATGAAGCTAGAAATAGTGAGCTAGGATCGGAAGGGGGAAATCGAATTCGTGGAAAAAGTAAAAGGAAGGAAGTTCGCAAGAAATGAGGATTTTTCAGTTTTTAACAGACTCACCTTGAACTCCGTAAAACCCATCATTGCATTCTAATTTATCTCTAACGGATAAATCAAGAATGCTGGGGGGCAATGTGTTGACACCTAAAAACCCGATACGACTAGTTAGAAGCCGAAGGGCCACTCGAGTCGATTGGAGAACATGGTCGAGCAGAATAGCAGCCGATTCGAGTGGGTCTAGCCAATTGGTAGCACAAGTGATCGGCCAAGGTGAATCGAGTGTACAAGGACAGGATTTAGGGAAGATGCACAAGTAGGATGAGTCATCAGGTTTCTAGAAGCTTTCCACGTGCAAAAGTAGTTAGCGGGCTTGCTCTCGGGAAAATAGGAGAAACTGGTTGCGAGGTTGCCAATGCAATGGGGAACGGCTGAAACAAAGCCTCTAGGCTGACTAGGAAAGAGGGAACGACGACACCCCACGATTTTTCAAACACTTGTAATGATCGGAGAACGTGGGGTGTCACATGTTCCTTCCAACTGCCAAGTAGTTAGCCGATTTGCCTCTATAAATAGAGGAAGGGTCGTTTGTACAAACACACACAATCAATCAATCAAATCTACAAATTTCCTGCATTTTATCTTTATTTTACTTTTCAGCACTTTAATTTTCAGTTATTTAAATTCTTTACCGTTTTCTGCAATTTATCTTTCAACCGATTTACAACTTTCAGCCTTTATTTTCTTTACAGCTTTTTAGCCCTTTACATTCCTTAGGAGTAGACATTAGTCCATAGCCTAAGTTCTATTTCAAACATCATTCAATAGAGGGATATTAAGAGCTTTTTGGAGTATTTTAGGAATTCATATTGAGGAATAGAGTCTCTTCCTCGAGCAATCGCTTGATTAGGGAATCATAGTTGGTTTTCCAGCCGATCACATGGCTTCTAGATCGACCGAATCTATTTCCTAATCGACCAAATCTATTTGTAAACCAAGAAAATCCAAAATATTTTGCAATAATAAGGATTAATAATTTTGGACAAATTGAAGGATTTAAGAGGCTTCATCCATCCTTTAATTTGCCACTATATAAAGTTAGAAGATAGTATAAGTTAGATGGAATGACTTTTATCTATCAATTCACTTTCTAACCATAACAACGAAGAAGGATTCTCAATATATAGCATTTATTTTAAAACTGACAAGTCGTTTTCCATTAAATGATATCTCTGCATGGATTCTGGCACTAACCAGATACAGCGGAAGCTTGTATATCCAGCACAAGGAAAATTCACAAGAGTCAAGAGATCATGGCATGCATGTGTAATGTATGAAGAACGTACACTGAGATCTTTAAGTATATGTTACGAAACTCGATCGATGAGTTTTCACATTAGGAGAAAAAGTACTTCTAACACTACTACAAAATTGTCTTTTTACCATGTTTCTGTTACCACGGTTCGGTATCGGACCGTGGTAAAAAGCTGCTCGGAGCTCTGTTACCATAGTTCCGTGTTGAACTGTGGTAACTGAGATGCTCTGTTACCACGGTCATATGGTAACCGTGGTAATTGAAATAGTTTTTTCTTAATTAACACCGTTTATTACCACGGTTGGTAGGTGACCGGGATAATAGGTTTTATTATATTTTAATAAACATTATCTATTACCACGGTTCTTATAGTAACCGTAGTAATAGTTTTTATTATTTTATTAATTAACGGTCAATTACCACGATTGTAAGGGGACCGAAGTAATATGTATTATATTATTAAAAAAATGGTGATTTACCACGGTTAATGGGGCAACCGAGGTAACAGGTTCTTTAGTTTTTCGTTTTCCCTCTCTTATAGCTTTAGGAAACCCTTGTTTTCAGAAAACCATATGTCTTCCCGTTTCTCAGTCGCGACTCCGTTGCTCTTCAACCTTGTCACCGCCACTCGACACTCCTTGCCGTTGCACCTCATTACCGTCGCTTGCCGCTACACCTCGTCACCGGCGCTCCTTCTCTCTGCATTCGCTCTTCCACTGCTTTGCAAGCTTGTTACATCCAATCTTCTCTTGCTTGCGGACTCCCTCTTTGTGTGCTCACTCAGCTCGTTCCTCTTTCTTCCAGACTTCACTCATGAGTCCTCTTGACCTACTTCTACTTCTAGGGTTTTCTTTTGAATTTTTTTGTTGTTGTTCAGTACGTTTGCCCTCTGTATTATTTTTTTTGGAATTTAAGGAACTTATCTGTTTCATAATTACCAGTTATTATGCCTTTGCTGTTGTTGTTTAGTACATTTTGTGGAACGTGTATTCTGTTGAAGATTTATGTTGTTGTTCAGTACATTTTGTGGAATGTGTATTCAGTTTTATGAGGTCATGTTCGATTGTAAAGATTACGTGAGGATACTAACTGGTAGCTTTTTATTTAATGGTAGCTTCTAATCTTCCGAACATTACATATTTTACAATAACATAACCTGAATTTTAGAATCTCGGCTAGAATAGAAATCTACCCCTCTGAATTTTAGTAGGACGTGCTAGACTTTGAGGATGTGGTAAATGCATGTAGGCATTAACATCTGTTGATCAGGTACGTATGGATTGTAAATGGATGTATGCTAATCACTTATCAGATGAATATGCGGCCGGAGTGAAAGAGTTTGTTTCCTTCGCTGTTCAACGCTCAAAGAATCATATTAGCATCTTATTCCCCTGTGTGGATTGTTGTCATGGTATTCGAGTTAATCAACATGAATTGGAAGAACATCTAATTTGCAATGGAATTGATAAGAACTATATACGTTGGACAAATCATGGTGACTCCAGATTCCATTCTAGCTATGCAACGGATACTCTGGGATCTCCTTCATTTCATATGGAGAAAGATACATGGGAAGGTGACCATGTTGATGAAATAGCGGAGGCGGTAAAAGAGGATCTTCGTGATTGTCCTAAAATGTTCGAGAGGCTGAAAACTGATGCGAAGATGCCTCTTTATGAAGGATGCTCTAAATTCACAAGATTGTTTGTGGTCTTAAAGTTGTACAACTTGAAAGTTGGCAATGGATAGACCAATAAGAGCTTCACCGACCTACTGTCTCTCTTAAAAGATATGCTTCTAGAGGAGAATGTTCTTCCCGGTCGCACATACGAGGCTAAACAAATGCTTTCGTTTATTGGAATGAGTTATGAGAGGATTCATGCATGTCCTAATGATTGTATTTTATTTTGAAATGAATATGCTTCTCTGAAGACATGTCCTAAATGTAAAGCTCCACAATATAAGAAGGCAAATTCAAGTCCTTTAAAGGTGTTATGGTATTTCCCCATAATACCAAGATTTAGGCGCATGTACCGTTGTGTTGAAGTTGCGAAACACTTGACATGGTATAAAGATAAAGGCCAGGGTGATGGAATGCTTCGACACCCGGCAGATTCACCCCGATGGAAAAAAATTGATTCGGACTATCCCGAATTCGGCAAGGATGAAAGAAACCTACACCTTGCATTTCCTACTGATGGAATAAATACACATAGCCTTCAAAGTAATACCCATAGTACATGGCCAGTGATACTAGTGGTCTATAACCTACCTCCTTCGCTTTGTATGAAGTGCAAGTATATGATGTTATCTATGTTAATTTATGGGCCTCAGCAACCCGGAAATGACATAGACATATATTTGGCTCCTCTAATTGAAGATCTGAAGAAATTATGGGATGTAGGTGTAGAGGTTTATGATGGGTCAACGGACGAAACTTTCAGAATAAGGGCAATGTTCTTTGGTACGATCAATGATTTTCCGGCATATAGAAAATTTTCAGGATATAGTGTAAAAGGAAAGCTTGCATGCCCTATATGTGAAGATGGTACAGCTTCAATGCGATTGAAACATTGTAAGAAGAATGTTTTCCTACAACATCGTAGATTCTTGCATTCAAGACATCATTATCGGGGCTGGTCAAAAGCTTTCAATGGAAATATAAAAGAAGGTAGAGCTCCCAAGCCATTGAAGGGTGTTGACCTGTTTGCCAAGGTGAAGAACTCGAGGTGTACATTCGACAAGACTTTCAAAGAACAAGTTCCTAAAAGTGGTTGGAAGAAAAAGTCAATTTTCTTCAAGTTTCCATATTGGGAGTCACAATATGTAAGACATTTTCTTGATATGTGCCAGGAAAGTCTAAAAATAGCATCAATGCAAGACTTGGTTTGGTTAGCATGGGCATAAGGAAAGAACTAAGACCATTGAAGAAGGGAAAACACACGTACCTGCCTCCAGCAGCCTATACTCTATGTTGGAAAGAGAAAATTGCTTTGTGCAAGTTTCTTAGTGGTGTTAAAGTTCCACAGAGGTGCTCTTCAAATATCAAGAAGCTCGTATCAATGAAAGACCTTAAGTTAAAGGGATTGAAGACTCATGATTGTCATGGTCTTATGGAGAACTTGCTACTAGTGGCCATACGCTCTATTTTGCCCAAAAACGTGCGAGATATCTTAACAAGAATGTTCTCTTCTTCAAGGCTAGATATTTTAGGGAAATTCTAGCCAAACACATCTTAGATAAAGATGGCAACGTGATTGACCATCCACCGTCGGCTTATGCCCGAGTGATTGATGTTGGTCAGTGGATGCAATTTGTTGCTCAACATCAAAGTGAGGAGTTCAAGGTAACATATCTATTTTTGTGAGTGTCATGCTTACATTACGTTTTGAATATAATTATGTAATGATACATATGTTGTGTTTTGAAACAGAAACTGAGTGAAGTGAACAAGAAAAGATCATTGAAGCCCAAGTACCCATACAGATCATCACGTATGGGATACGCTTGCCTTCAGCAAAAGACGGTATACAGACACACATAATGCAGCTTCAACTCTCGTGTATTAAATTTCTTTTGTGATTATTTTTCTTGTCTTAATATAGTTGAAGGAGTCTGGATCAAGCGCCACTTCCGTTCCCCGCCATCAATTGTGGAAGCGTGCTCGTATTTCTTAGAAGGGGTAATTTGACAATGAACATGTTACACAAGTTATCAGCACATGTGTAAGTATGAATTCACAGATGTGTAATATTTATTTCTTATGCACATTATTGAGAATTTTTATATATGCCTCAGGAGAATCTCTCACAATCTATATCGCAAGAGGACTTGGCCAAACGTGCACCAGATGACATTCTTGGCCAAATTGTAGAAGCCCGAGCACCCAGGTCGTGTAAGGGGAGCAACCTTCCCCATATGCCAAAGAACCTACTTCAAGGCTCTAAAGAAGGAAAAGGACAAGGAGACTCCACCAGAAGTCGCACACCTCCTACAAGTGGTGGCATCCCTACAACAACAAGTCTCTATTTTGATGCATGAGAGGGAGGTCGTCAAGGAGCCTGTGAATCTGCCTTACAACAGTGGGAAAGATAGTTGCACACCTCAGGTTGATATTCATGAGGTAATTGGTGTTGTTTGCGTTATTGTAATACAGCATTGATAGTTCGTTAAAGGTATTGACCTCAATACTTCCTTCATTTATGTAGGGGAAGAGGGCCGAGAATGAGTCATTTGTATCCGAGGACGAACCACTAACACCATCCATTAACTTCCCTAAGGTAAGTTGTTTTGTTAGTGTTTGCAATCCATTAGTGACGATTTAGGCGGTTGATGATTAACTTTTTTGTCATTGATTTAGGGTATTACACGTTGTGCTCTGTCTGTGGAGACGCCCGGTTTCCACGTGGTGGCTAGGGGTTTTGTGTATTGCACTGAGAACAATACAATCCATAACTGCTCACTGATGAGTGGATTTTATATGATGTTTTTAGGGTCTTTTTAGTCTTTTTATTTTATTATTTTTGAGTCACATGTAGGTTTTTTATTGTTTTTATGTAGATTTTATATTTATTTTGCATTTTGCATGTAGATTAGATTTTTTGTGTTTTTCTATCTTTATTTTATATTTATTAGGAATTTTTCTAGTTATTTTATATTTTTAGGAAAAGCTGGTTTAGTTATCATTTTTGTCCAGGGACCTATGTGTAAAATTTCAGGAAGTCAGGGACCAAATTGTAAAAGTTCAAGAGTGGAGGACTTGAAGTGGAGATTGAGAGAGTATGAGGGCTTGAATTGAAGTGCTAACCAAGGGAGGACCAAAGTGAAAAAGAAGAATATGAAGAATCACTCTCCAATTTAGCACATGGAAAAAATGCTTAAAGGAATTGATGTTAGTGGAGGAAGGGTTTCAGAATTGATCAAGGCTGGTTAGTGGCTTTTTATGGCCATCAAAACCCACTACCATGAATGAAGAAGGAAGGAAAAGCTTGAAGATGAAGAAGCAGCGTCCCAACGCTCCAGCGTTGGGATCCCAGCGCTGGGGTTCTGACTAGATGATGAGTCAGATGTTGACCCAGCGCCCAAGCGTTGGAAAGCCAGCGCTCAAGCGCTGGGCCTCGGACAGAAAGTGGATTTTTAATGCATCCTAGCGCCCATGCGTTGGGAATGCCAGCGCTCAAGCGCTGGAGGCTGGAATTTTACTATAAATAGGGCCCTTTTCTTCACTTGTAAGACACACCTTCATAGAATACAACAAGTATTCTCTCTTTCTCCCTCAAAGATCATTGTTCCTAGGAATTGTGGGAAGCCAAACTTGAGCTCCTATCCAGGGTAATTCAATGATTCTTTTAGCCATGCTTGGCTAATTCTTCTTTAAGTTTTTGGGTTGTTTTAGTTATTAATACATGTTCTAGTCTTTTTCTACATTTCTGAATTTTTATTTCCATTCATGTTTTATTACCTTATGCTTTATTTCTATCTTGTGGATCCCAAGAGGTTTTGCTTATTACTTATTACATAAGGCCATTTGGTGAGTAGTAAGGGAACTAGGTAATAAAAAAGGTTATAAGTATACTTCACTAAGGAATTAGGAAGGACGTAACTTTATGTTGGCCTGAACATCTTCTTCATCTTCTTCTTTAGTTAACTAGGTACCAAGTAATTGGGTTTAGTAATTAAAAAGAAAGATCTACAATGCTTAAGGAATTAACTTGTAGTTACACTAGGTTATAGCATCATGATAATGGTTTTATAATTCAGGAATTTAGTAGGAAATTTCTAGCATGTTTTTATAGACTATGTAAACCAACCCAAGAGCTTAATGTTCACCATCTCTTTTTCTTATTATTTTATGCAATTGTTTCTTTCTAGTTCTCAAACCAACAACAAATATACATCTTTTTATTTTTTCTGTTTAAGTACTAAATTTTATAATAATAAGAACACCTATCCCTTGGGTTCGATCTTTTTATATTACGCGATAGTAAATTGTACACTTGCAATTTCATTATCACTCACCGCCCTCCGGATTTTTAAAATTAGGTATTCAAGTTGAGGTTGAGGGTGATGCAGAACTGCCGGTGCCTGATGAGTATGATAAACTGATTACCATCCAGGACGCAGTAGGCGAAAATGTGGCATGGCCTGCCAACCTTGTTCCAGTTGAGATCACGGTATGTTATGATATGATATAATTCTATAAACTCAATCACATATATTCGAATTCACATTCATTGATTATACATGAATTTATCATTTTCAGGCGCAAGAGAAGAACAAGGGAAAGATGGAACATGAGTATAATGAGAAGGTGAATGTGAAAGGGAAGGAGAAGGAGGTTGAAACAAACCGGACAAGGGAGTCCGTTGCATCCCCAAGTCATCAACCTAGGCCTCGCATTGGACGAAATGATAATCCACTTAAGAGCTGCAAATTTCTGGACATATATGCAGAAAAGGTACTTACTGACGACAAGCTTATCACAATATCAATGGAGGAGATAATGTTTGGCTGTGTTTATGTCTAGCACCTTGGTAGTGAAGAGTTCCGTCAAGTCACCCAACATGGTAAATTGGGTGCTTCAGTTATTTGCATTTACATGAGGTACTTTGTTAAACTTAACTGTAACTAAGTTTTTGGTTTTCTTATTTCAACAATGATGTTAATCGTTTATGATTTGTATAATCTTATTTAAGGTACTTGTTTGATCAATATGTGACTGGGAATTCGTGTGTGAGATTTGCGTTTCTCAGTCCTCATTGAACAACGCACCTCGCAAAGCAGCAAAGCCAGTACATTGCAGATACAATAAAGTCACATGCACACCCAGACCAATTATATCTCGCACCAATCAATACAGGGTGAGAAATTTATACGATCCATTTATAACTTTGTCATCAATTTATATGAAACTTAGTTACTTGATCGTTTGTTGGTTTAACATGTGTTGTAGGGGACATTGGGTGTTGGTGGTGATCAATACCACCAAAGGGACCTTATTTTTCTTGAATCCTTTGCATGGTGATCTAAGAAACCGCAAAGAAATGAATGAAATTTTTGATCCGTAAGCATATAGATCAACCGTGCTATATAGTCTTACTATTTGACATGTTTACTCATTTGGGTTATTCCTTCATTTTGTTAGCGCAATGAAGATCTACTGTGCTACTTGCAATGATCAGAGGATTAAATGGAGCAAAGCCAAGTGAAATACTATAAAGGTATATATATATATATATATATATATATATATACACATATATATTTACATGACTTTCATCAATTATATTCACCAAAATCACTTATATCTTTTATTTGTTTTTGTAGTGCTCTGCTCTGCTCAAACAATATAGATTGTGGGTACTATGTGCTAAGCTTTCTAAGAGACATCATTCTCACAATCAAACTACAATTCCTGATGCGGTACGAAACTTTACATTTATTTTACATTTATTTGTTGCGTATCTAACAAAATTTTAATGATGACTTTAACTTTAACTTTGGTTATTTTTACTATCATTTTGCAGTACTTTCCTGATTGTCAATTCGAATCCTACGATCAGGACCAGCTAAATGAAATTAAAGAAGAGTGGGCTGGTTATGCATTACAAAATTTCCCCTAAAATGTATACAAGTGAGCTGTACATATATTTGTTTGTTGTACATATTATATTTGTTGTACATAAAAGTGTTTGGTATATATATATATATATATATATGTGTGTGTGTTCTGTCACATGCTGTTGATCATGGTTGCATGATTTAGATTTGATTATTTGTACGTAGCATTATAGATTATTAGATTACAGGCTATTTTACTTGGCAGAATGTTGTCGACCAAATATTTGGCAGAATGCCAGCGCATGAGCGCTTGCTTTCCAGCACTCATGCGCTAAGAAGGCATAATAGAGGTCAAAAACAAACAAAAAACTAGCATATTACCACGGTTCTCACATTGTTCTCACTTGATACACTCCCTATATATATATATATATTTACTATTCCCTTTTTCTATTAATTGATGAAATAATTTGAAAATAAAACAGCAAGCACAAAAATTAGTAATAACCCCCTGTAGAGACTGGTATGATTCAAATCAACATTTTGTTCATTTGGGTTTGAATGTGTCGTAGCTCTATGATTCGGATTAGGTTTATGGTTGGATGCACTGCATTGCTGATATCGATCCCAAAAAAGAAACGGTGGATACCGCAAGTCCGTGAACAACTAATGATAGTACTGTAAAAATTATTTTAATTTTGGATAAAATTGATTCTAACGACATTGATTACGGCATAAGTGAATTTGTAAGTTACGGGATTTACGTTTGTACACGTTGATTATATAAGTGATTTTACTATAGGAAATAATAAAAATGTCTTGTGAGAAGCGTTTGGCCCAGCTTTTTTTTAACTTAAAAGTTACTTTTAAGTTAAAAGTTGTTTGGTGGTTGGAGGCAGTGGTGGTGGCCAGAGGCGGTGGTGGTGGCCGAAGGTGGTGGTGGTGGTCGGGGGCGGTGGTGGTGGTCGGGGGCGGTGGTGGTGGTGGCTGGAGGCGGTGGTGGTGGCCGGAGGTGGCAGTGGTGGTCGAAGGTGGCGTTGGTGGTCGGAGGCGGCGACGGTGGCGTTGGTGGTCGGAGGTGGCGGTGGTGGTGGTGGTCGGAGGTGGCGGCGGTGGTGGTCGGAGGGGGCGGTGGTGGTGGTGGTCGGAGGTGGCGGCGGTGGTGGTCGGAGGGGGCGGTGGTGGTGGTGGTTGTGGTCGGAGGTGGCAGTGGTAGTCGGAGGTGGCGGCGGTGGTCGGAGGTGGTGGCGGCAGTGGTGGTCGGAGGTGGTGGCGGTGGTGGTGGTCGGAGGTGGCGATGGTGGTGGTCGGAGGCGGTGGTGGCTGGAGGCGGTGGTGGTCGAAGGTGGTGGTGGTGGCCGAAGGCGGTGGTGGCTGGGGCGGTAGGAAGTGAAAAAAGTAACTTATTAGAAAAAAGCTCCCTCAATTAACTTTTTACTTAAAAGTTACTTTTCAACATTTTGTATGTAAAAAAAAAAGTAACTTAAAAGTAACATATTTTTTAAGATCTTATACACAATTGTGTTTGGCCCAACTTATCTTAAAAGCAATTTAAAAGTAAAAAAAAAAGTTGGACCAAACGCTACCTAAAATCACATTTATGTTAAAGCTTTGTCTTCTCTTTCAGTGATTATACATATATAAACATACACATTTTACTAGACACTCTTAGAATATATGATTTAGCGGTGGTTTTTGATATCCGCAAAGTTTTGAGGCTACTGCTAAATCGTATGATCGAAGGATGTGTCTACCAAATTAAATTATATGCCCACCAATCATTTATGTTTGACTTTAGCCTCAACAAGATTTTGTTAGCCTCAAACATGTTCTAATGATGAAAAATCATGTTAGAGAAAAGATTAGAAGTGCTTATGTGGATCGGCAACATGAGACCAAACATATGTTGGAATGAATCTTGATATATTCACACTCTAAATTTTACCCACTTTTTTTCCACCTCATTTTGTTTCTATTTCCCTCCTCATTTTCTATTATCTCACATATTAAATCTCGTACTTTCTCTCTCTTTCCTTCCTATCTCTCTTCACGTCTCATTTTGATGTGGAAAGAGGTGGAGGGATGAGAGAGATAGAAAAAAATAGAGAGAAAGTATAAGATTTGATATGTGAGGTGATAAAGGAGGAGAGAGATAAAAACAAAATGAGGTGAAAAAGAAGTGGAGAAAATTTGGAGTGTGAATATATCAAGATTCGCATATGTTGAGAGTAGCTTTTGTGAAGAAGTGATTTTGAAAAATTTCAACGTCAATCAAACATGCTAAGGGTGTCCATCTAGTAGATTGATAGTGTGTTTGTACGTGAAAAAGAGAAAGTGAAAAGGTCCCCCACATCGTTGGCACGTAATTACCTCAAGTTATTAATGCTGTTGCAGTATACATAGAAAACACTCACTATATATCCTGTCTGCAAAATATGCATGGTGCATTGTTGGCATGACAATATTCAATTTGCACCACCAGGGACCACTTTTCACCTTTCTTAATTTCCTTTTCATTTCAATAGTGTCGAATGTCGATCCCCTAAATCTAATAGAGAGTTGTATGCTATATATAACAGTGGCTACTTATACTATCTTCTCAATACAAACTCTAGCTCCTTTAAATTCTCAATCCCATAAACAAGTAGCAATTTTTGTTCTTTTCCTTTTAGCAACATGGACCACTACCAGTTGAAGCTGCCAGCATGATCTCAGTTTCCCTTCTTTATTGGGAGAAGATGAGATCATATGGTTGCTTCATCTAGTAGTTCTTCCATGAAAAAAAACAAAAACAAAAAGGACTCCTAATCCATCTGTTTGTTGAACAGTAATTGTGTTTTATTTTTTTCTTTACACTGGGATTTTGTGCTTGTTTGTTGTGGAACACTAGGATTTTGATAGCATGTTTGTTCTGGATCTCTAAAGAAGATATAGCTGGTAGGAGGTTTCTTTTTATTCATGGGAAAATTCTGGTAAGAGATTCTTATGGATTTTTTTTTTTTGTCTAAATTTGAATTTGCAGGCTTTTCTGTATCTCTACCTACTCACCATAGTTATATTCCCGTGATAAATAATGAGTATATGTATGTGGTTTATGATTATCTTTTTATGCAGTTCTAAAATTAATTTAGAAAGGACCTCTTTTAACTTACAGACACTATTTAGCCAATAATTACTCTAGACATTGCATGTTGGAGCTTGGTGCAGTTCGTATGAGCTCAAGAACCAAATCATTCTTTCGTCTTTGCTTTTTAATATGGACTATGTACGAAGATAGTACTCCTATAATGTCTTCTTTCGATTACACATATCAGGACTTTTATTTATCCTTTTTGTTGTTCTTTGTTTGGAAGAGCTAATTCTTTACCTCTATCTCTTTGGCCATTTATACGAGATCATAATACTATTATGTGGTATCGAAGTTGCATTAAAGAACTTCCTGTATAATTTGATTTCAACCTCCAATGCGATCAATGTACGTAGGATAAAAATAGTGATCAATAAAAAGTCATATATCCTAGTATTCCATTTTATATGATACGGTTCTTATACAACTATATACTTTGAGAAAAAAAAAATATACATCTATCAACCTACTATTTCGAGATAATATTTAATAATTTTTTCCAATAATATCCTCATGTTTTTTTTAAACTAATAATACCCTCATGTTAATGTTGTTATTGTCAATTCCAATAACTTCGGATATTCCCACTGTCTATGGTTCTCATACAAATTAAAAGTCGAATACCATATGGTTAAAGAGAGAATACATTTTTCTGGGAAAATAAATAACGAGAGATAATGAATAAAGTTAAAAGGACAAAATAAGAAAACTAATTTTATTTTTATGAAAATCATCAAAATTAATTATTTTTTAATTACTGTATATTTTTTTTATCTTACCTCCTCATGTGTGTCGTTCTATATGTGTATTATCTTATTAAGAATTCAAGTGTGAGTTAGAGTCTCACTTTGTTTAAATATGGGTGAGGTGAAGGCTTTATAAGAAATGTGACCAATATACTTAATGCCTAAAGGTTTTGGGTAAAGATGTGGCGTCGGGTTCTCTTTGTGTCTTGTTTCCTCAGCCCACGGGATCCACGTGTCTCTCAAACAAGTGGTATTAGAGCCAATGGTTGGTGTAGCCATGGTGCGAGTGTGACTCCTTATATCCAAAGTCTTCCTGGCATGTGGTCAGATGGCGTGTCCCGTTGACGCGGTGAAGTGAACGACATAGTATGGATAGCTTTCGCAGAGGGGGGCATAGTAATGTGGTGGTGACTCGCACTTGAGGGGGAGAATGTTAAGAATTCAAATGTGAGTTGAAGTCGCACACTGGTTAAATATGGGTGAAGTGAAGACTTTAAAATAGATGTGACTCAATGGCTTAAGGTTTTGTGTAAAAATGTGTCAGATTCTCTTGATATCTTGTTTCCTCGGCATATGGATTCCTGGTGTCTCCCCAACCCATCTTAATAATTATGATAGTATTTTCAATTTATTTTATTATCATTTTCTATAAAATTCCTTTATCCGTGCATAACAAAATAAAAAGGTTGAAATGGAACTTTCCTTGGGGGATGAGTAGAATGAGAGGAAAATTTCTTGAGTTAAGTGGGACATATTGTGCAAACCAAAAGACCAGGGGGTTTGGTGTGGAGGACATTGTCACAATTAATAGGTTCGTTTTAGGTAAGTGGAGGTCGCGGATTTTCGGTGAGGGGGACAGCTTATGGGGGAGGGTGTTTGTGTGGTGGGTTGGAGAGTAAAATTGTTTCAGAAATGGATCGACTTGGTGGAAGGATATAGGGAGGGTGGGCTTATGTAGTGAGGGTGAGTGGTTTAGGAAATATTTGAAGAGAGTGGTGGTGAATGGAATAGAGGTGAGCTTTTGGCGTGAGAGTATGGCAGGGGAAATGAGTCTGGAACAGAAATATAAAAGACTGCATGGCATTTCGGAGCAGAAAGAGCATTGCGTGGCTGAGATGGGTTACTGGGGTTAGTGGGGTGGGAGTGGAAGTTCTGCTGGAGAAGGAACCTATTCGATCAAGACCAGTATCTTTGTTGTGACATTTTGCAGGACATTGCATCTATTCAGATCTTTATAGATGAGAAGGATGGGTGGAGTGAAGGTGTGTACACTGTAAGATTTATTTGCATACAAGGCACAGTTGGCAAATGTTGAGGAAGCTGGTAGGCGATTTTTCAAGGTACACTGGAAAAGTCCGGTGTCGCCTAAGGTGGTTGCACTAGCATGCATGGAGGATTGCACTTTGTAGGTTACCAACGATGGACAACTTGACAAAGAGGGGAGTGACACTTGACAAAATAGGGGGCATTGCTACCTCTGCGAAAGACAGTTGGAGAATGTTTATCATGTCTTCTTTGGGTGCGATTTCTCTTACAACCATTTGGATGTCGTGTTATTCTTGGCTGGGAGTGAAAACAGTGCTGCCAATTAAGTGCGCTTCAAATCTGCTGCATCATGAGCTATGGGGGAGAAGTAAGAACCATAAACTGAGTTCGATAGCTATTTTGTTTGCTGGAATTTTGAGTATTTGGTTCAATAGGAATGTTGTTGGCTTTAAGGGGGAGTAAGTTAATGCAGAAACAGTTTTGGATCTAATTAAATTAAGATCGTGGGTATGACTTAAAACCTTGATTAAGAGCTTTAATTTTTCATATCATGAATGGGAAAGGAACTATTTTCTTCATTCACTCTTCTTTTGTTATATACCCTTGGATATATTTATATCTTTTTTCATCTCAGTAGTTGGGGTGGGTTTTGAATATTGTTGTTTCCTTTTTCTCTTCCTTTTCTGGCTAATATTGTTGGGGTTTACCGATGTCTCTTCTAACGATGCTTTTAAGTGGCTTGGGCTTACGCAGCTAGGGCGGCCAAGGCTTGATTTTGTGAGTCACGTAGTGACCTGCACGCCCTGCGTTTGTGCTGTTTGTGTATTGTGAGGCTTTGGCCGGCCGTGGCGAGGCTTTCGCTCGACCTTATTTCGGTGAGACTTTGGCTTGATTTAATTCGATAAAGGATTTTGCTCGCAAAGTGAAGCGTCTGCTCAGTGAGACTTTTGGCTTGGATCCCAGTGGCCACTGGGGTTGCCCAAGGCTTGGCTCAAAGACGTGCTCGATTTAATTCGATTAAGGATGGGGATTCTTTTCCGTATCGCACAAGGGTCGTGCATGCCGTTCCAAACGAGCCACCATCCACGGACCTTGCTCTCTCGCCTTGAGAGCTGGAAGGGCGCCAGGCTAGAGGTTATTATTCCCCCTTGGTCGTTTGGAAACGGCCTTAAGTAATTCCTTTGGTCGCCACTGGACCCTTTTTCTTAAGTTGCAAATTTGGAATTTAGACCCCCACTGGGCCTTGGAATTTACACCGCCATTGAGCCTTGGAATTAAAAACATATAATAACTTGAATTTGCAACTTTATTGAATTTAAATAGACCTCCACTAGGCCTTTATTTGAGCGGGTCCACATTGGCGTCGATTTGTTTTATTGACATGTGCTACGCACATCATTGTCAATTCGTTCAAATGACATGTGAATCATCGCCAAATTTTGTCGCAAAGGCACCCCATAGAAAAATCCTTACTAAGGAGAAAGGAGGGGAGCACCCCTGCTTTTACACAATTAATCTATAGTAATGTCTCAGGTTTGAGGCATTGTAGGACCTTGGAATCCTTCTACCTGATAGTTCCTCCACATGATAGGCCCCCGCCCTAAAGACTCCGTGACCTTATATGGTCCTTCCCAATTTGACATCTACGAAGCACCAGGTCGCCCACACGCATTTGACGTGGGACTACCTTCGCGTCAAATTTTCTTGCCACCCTTTGCTTCATGGCCGCCTCCCGAAGGTGAGCCTCCTCTATTATTTCAGCCAACATGTCTAGATTAACCAGCATATTTCTTTCATTGTGATCACGATTCATCACCGTGGTTCTCCAGGCACTGTTTTTTATCTCTACTAGCAACATGGTGCCCGTCCCATATGTCAACTTGAAAGGTGTCTCGCCAGGTGTGGACTGAGGCGTTGTGTTGTACGACCAAAGCACCACAAGTAATTCCTCCAGCCAGCGGTCCTTGGCCTCATTCAATCTTTTCTTCAGGCCTGCCAGGATGACATTGTTTGCCGCCTCAGCCTGCCCATTTGTTTGTGGGTGTTCAACGGATGTGTACCTAGTTTGGATTATCCATTCATCGCAAAAGTCTTTGGTCGCCTTGCTAGCGAACTGCGTCCCGTTGTCTGAAATGGTCACCTGCGGAACGCCAAACTTGCAAATGAGTCTCTACCAATAAAACTTTATGATCTTTGCTGATGTTATTGACGCTAGAGGCTCTGATTCTATCCAGTTGGTGAAGTAGTCAACCGCCACTAATATATATTTCATCTGGGAACGGGCGAGCGAAAAAGGGCCCACCAAATCGACCCCCCAAAGGGCGAATGGCCAGGGAGAAGATATAGTCGCCAGTAGCTTGGGTGGGGCTTTATGCAGATCGGCAAACACTTGACACCTAGCACATCTCTTGACGTCCTGTTGACAATCCTTTCTCAAGGTCGGCCAGTAGAACCCAGCTCTTAAAATTTTGGCGGCCAGGGACCGCCCGCCTATGTGGCTAGCACACGCCCCCTCATGAACCTCCTCCATCAATCCGCGGGCCTGCTCCTCCGGAACACACCTTAGTAAAGGTTCTATGAAACCTCGCCTATACAACTCTCCATCAACCATGGTATAATAATTGGCGGTCCGCCGCAACTCGCCCGGGAACTTGCTCATTTCTGTCGAATCACACTCCAAGACTTCAATTATTGGCGACATCCAAGTGGCTCCCACCGAGACACTACATACTTCCATCGCCTCCACAGTTGGAGTCTGGATGGTTTCATGGATTACCGACTTGTAATTCCCTGGTCTTCTTGTACTAGCCAGCTTAGCGAGCAGGTCTGCTCTCTGATTCTGTTCCCTGGGAACATAATCTATGGAAACACTTGGGATCCCATTCATCAGATCCTTCGCCTGCCTTAGACATTTCTCCATCAAAGGATCTTTAACCTGATACACGCCCTTTACCTGATTGGTAAACAGAAGGGAGTCAACTTTGATTTCAAGTTGGCCTATTTCCAACTCCTTGGAGAGCGTCAGGCCCGCTATCAGTGCCTCATACTCTACCTAGTTGTTGCTGACCTTAAATTCGAATCGCAATGACTGTTCCACCTGTACCTGGTTGGGACCACATATGATGATCCCCACACCGCTTCCACTTGTCTACTTTGGTCTCGCCCTCGGCGGCGGTCAACTCGGCAACAAACTCAGCCAGCCGCTGCGGCGATACCTTTCAAACAGCAACGGTCACATAGAGTAATCGATTACCTAAGTACTGTAATCGATTACATGTTCGACAAGTTGCATCTTTTCATGAACCATTGTGTCTCATATCTTTTGGAAAAGGTTGTGTTGGTTCATGGATGATCCCTTATGCCTATATATAGTCCATTTGAGTCCAGAATCGAAACACACAAGTAACACACACGAAATAGGCCAAAACTATTCTTGTATTTCTCTTTCATGTTCATTTAGCCTTTGTTCTTAAACTTTCAAAGAGCCTAGGTTCTGAGTTCATATTCTTCATTGTTTAAAGAACACTCTTGCTATTCATATATTGAAGAACTCAGAATCAAGAGAGCCTTCTTATGCTTAAGAGCCTTCTTATGCTTAAGAGCCTTAAAGCATAACTCTCAAGATCAATCCAATTGTGTGTTAAAGGATTGATACAGCCAGTTGTAAAACTCTTCTTCATCTCATTCTGGTTGAGTGAATATTCACCGTAGGGTTCGGTGAAGGTTGACTGTTCTGAAAGTGGTGTGCTTTCAGGGATTGAAAGTGGTGTGCTTTCAGGGATTGAAAGTGGTGTGCTTTCAGGGACTGAAAGTGGTGTGCTTTCACAGATTGGTGTTGATACAAATTCTTAAGGTACTTGGTGTAAGCACTTGTAAGATATTTTTATCAATAGTGGATAAATCCTCAAGGGGTTTCTTGAGGGACTGGACGTAGCCTTCGGTGGATTGAAGGTGAACCAGGATAAAATTCTGTGTGTCCGTTCTCCTACTCTTCATCTTTATTTTCAAGCAACATTTATTTCTGCAGCACTCGATTATGATCATATTTATCTTGAAAGTAAGGTGTGTTAAGGCGAAAATCGGGTAAACCTGATTCACCCCCCCTCTCAGGTTGCTATCTATACTTATAATTGGTATCAAAGCGTAAGTTTAGGTAATTTTCTCCTAAGATCCGGGAGAAGATGGCGTCCTCCTCTAGTCATGGAACTAGTGAGGGATTCAACATAAACAGGCCACCATACTTCAATGGAGACCACTATGACTTCTAGAAGATTAAGATGAAAATCTTCATAAGGTCACTGGACGTGGAAATATGGAAAGCCATTGAAGAAGGTCCGTTTATACCTATGAATGAAGTGGGTGATAGTAGACAGCCAAAACCAGAAAACACATGGAGTGAAGAAGAAAAGAAGAAGGTTCAGTATGATCTCAAAGGAATGAATATCCTTACATCTGCTCTTGGCATGGATGAATTCTTTAGAGTCTCAACATGCACAACATAAAAAGAAATATGGGATACATTGACGGTAACTCATGAAGGAACAGATGAAGTCAAGAGATCAAAGATCAATACCCTATCTCAAGAATATAAAATGTTCAGAATGCTTCCAAGAGAAAAGGTATTGGATATGCAAAAACGATTCTCTCATTTGACTAACCATTTGATTGCACTTGGTAAACAATTTTCCAGAAGTGACTTAAACATGAAAGTTCTAAGATCACTCACAAGAGCATGGCAACCAAAGGTTACGGTGATTTCCGAAAAGAAGAGTTTGTCTAATATGACTCTTGCAACTCTCTTTGGAAAACTCCAAGAACATGAATTGGAGTTGAATCGTTTGGAGGAGCATGAACAACATGAGAAGAAGTATCGATCCATTTCTCTAAAAGCAAAGGAAAGCATCAAAGATGATTATGATGCAGATTCTGAAGAGGACGAGAATGAAAATATGAATCTTCTAGTGAAGAATCTTGGAAAGCTATTCAAAAGGAAAGGTATGACGTTTAATAATAACAGAACTTTCCAAAGGAATAGTGAGCCCTCCTCTTCTCAAAAATTCACATGCTTTGAATGTGGAAAACCGGAACATATCAAGTTGGAATGTCCAAACCTTCAAAAGAAGAAACATGGTTTGAAGGATAAGTTTGAAAAGAAGGATCAAACTACTCGAAGAGCATACATTGCCTGGGATGAAAATGAAGTGAGTTCATCATCCGACTCTGAAAAGGAAGAAGCACAAGTTGCATTAATGGCTTCACATGACTCAGATGCTGAGGATATCCAGGTTAGTGGCAATGTTATTTCATTTCATGATTTAGAATCTGCTATAGAGAATGTGTTTAAATTATGTCAAAGTTTCTATAAAGTTAGTAGTAAGGAAAATGCTATAATTTCCTCTTTAGAAGTTAAGTGTAGAACCCTACAGGAAGAACTAGATATAGTAAAATCCAAATTAGACATTTCACATGAATGTACTAAGTGTAGTTCTTTAGAAGAGAAGATAGATAATCTTCAACAAAGAGTTCATAATTTCAACAAAGGAAAACAGAAGTTAGATGATATCCTAAGTGTTCAAAGACACTCCAATAGTAAATTTGGTCTAGGATATACTTCTCACCCAAAGACAACAGAAGTCAAGAAAACCATCTTTGTTAAACCAAACAAAGTGGAAGGATCTTCTGAAACCTCTAGGACTAGTTCTATTAGGAGTATGAATAATAGGAAGAATTATTATGATAGACCTCCTAAGAAAATCAATCCTACTCCTAGGCAAACATCAGGTTACAATAAATATTCATGTACCTATTGTAACAAAGTAGGACATACTCCAAATAGATGCTATTACAAAAATGTAGGAGTACCAAATAAAGAGTATATATGGGTTAAGAAAATTACTAACATAGAATGACCCAAAGAAAATTGGGTACCTAATTCCCAAGTCTAAACTTTGTCATGTAGGTGTGCATTGAAGCAGCAAAGGACTTATGGTTTCTTGATAGTGGCTGCTCATCACACATGACAGGAGACAAAACAAAGTTCTCTTTTCTTATGCCTAGAGAAAAAGGTTTTGTTACATATGGAAATAATGAGAAAGGGAAGATACTTGGCATTGGAAGAATAGGTACACCCCCTCAAACCGTCATTGACAAGGTTCTATATGTTGATGGTTTGAAGCATAATCTTCTAAGTATCAGTCAACTATGTGACAAAGGTTTGAAAGTTGGGTTTATAAATGATATCTGTGTGGTGAAGGATGTGAAAACTAGAGAAATCAAGTTTTCTGGATACAAATTCAATAAAGTCTTCATGATATCCTTGGATGAAATTCCATCTAATGTTAGATGCTTGTTAGCCAAGAACAACAATGATTCATGGCTCTGGCATAGAAGACTAGCTCACATCCACATGGATAATTTAAATAAACTATCTAAACATGATCTGGTTGTTGGACTTCCAAAGATAAGATTTGAAAGAGACAAGCTCTGTGATGCATGTCAGAAAAGGAAGCAAACCAAAGTGTCTTTCAAATCTAAGAATATAGTCTCAACTACAAGACCACTCCAACTACTTCACATGGATTTATTTGGACCATCAAGGACTAGAAGTTTTGGAGGTAATTATTATACTGTTGTTATTGTTGATGATTATTCTAGATTCACTTGGACCATTTTCTTGCCTCATAAGAACGAAGCCTTCAATGCATTTAAAAGATATGCAAGGCTTGTTCAAAATGAAAAGGCTTTGAAGATCTCTTCTATTAGAAGTGATCATGGTGGAGAGTTTCAAAACCACCAATTTCAGGAATTATGTGATGAGAATGGAATATCAGATAACTTTTCTGCTCCAAGGACACCATAACAAAATGGTGTTGTGGAAAGGAAGAACAGGTCACTTGAAGAACTAGCAAGGACCATGTTGAGTGAATCCAACCTTCCAAAGTACTTTTGGGCTGATGCTGTAAGTACTGCTTGCTATGTATCCAACAGAGTACTCATTAGACCAAACATTGCTCATTTTCATGTCTTTGGATCAAAATGCTTTGTCTTGAACAATGGTAAGGAAAGCCCTGGTAAGTTTGATGAAAAATCCGATGAAGGTATATTCCTTGGATATTCTCTGACAAGCAAAGCATATAGAGTCTTCAACAAGAAAACTCAATCTATTGAAGAGTCCATACATGTATCTTTTCATGAGTCTAACTCTTCAAAAGAAGATACAGTTATTCTTCCTGATAATGATGAGGAAGATAACATCATAAAGGAAGATTCTCAAAAGCAAATGGAGCATGTTTCAGAACAAGAAGAGCATATTGAAGATACCACTTATGAGTTGCCAAAAGAATGGATAACCCACAGGGATCATCCTATTGACAATATCATTGGTGACATATCAAGAGGAGTTTCTACAAGGCTACGCTTAAATGATTCAGTATTGAACATGGCCTTTGTCTCTCAGACAGAACCCTCAAAAGTTGATGATACTCTTGAAGATGAGTATTGGATTGTAGCCATATAAGAAGAATTGAACCAATTTGAAAGAAATCAAGTATGGGAATTGATTCCTAAGCCTACTGACAAGCATATCATTGGAACAAAATGGGTGTTCAGAAATAAGTTGGATGAAAATGGTATAATTGTCAGAAACAAGGCAAGGCTGGTCGCACAAGGATACAATCAAGAAGAAGGTATTGATTTTGATGAAACCTATGCACCAGTTTCAAGGTTGGAAGCCATAAGATTACTATTGGCTTATGCTTGCTCTCTAAACTTCCCATTATATCAAATGGATGTTAAAAGCGCTTTCCTGAACGGATATATTCAAGAAGAAGTATATGTGAAGCAACCACCAGGATTTGAAGATCCTAAGTACCCTTCACATGTCTTCAAATTGAAGAAAGCACTTTATGGTCTTAAGCAAGCCCCTAGAGCATGGTATGACAGGTTGAGCACATTCCTTTGTGAAAAAGGACTTCAAAAGGGTAAGGCTGATACAACCTTGTTCATCAAGAAAACCAAAGGTAATACGTTTTTAGTTCAAATTTATGTAGATGACATTATATGCTTGTCAGGTCCACTGCTCTGTCTTATCTTTCCTATCATCCACTTCGGTGACTCCAACCCCGGAAAGATGATCTCTTCCACTAACCTCTTCCCATGAACTTCCGGAGTCCCTATCTAATAGTCACCCCCTCCCTTACTGACTAAGGCTAAGGTGGTGTCAGAGATCTTCCGATACCCCCCATTTGACCAATGGAGATAGCAAGGCGCGTAGCGGAAGTCCTCTTCTACGCTTGGGAAAAGGATCGAACGAGAAGCTTGCGGGAGCTAGGCATGAGGGTAGGGACCTTTTTCATTCGTAGCACGACATGACAAAAGCTACTTCTGGACAGGCTTTGGTTCCACTAACAAATCTCTATGCAAGGATTTCTCTAACATGATGCAAGAAGAGTTTGAGATGTCTATGATGGGACAGCTAAACTTCTTTCTAGGATTGCAAATTAAGCAATCTCAAGATGGAATATTCATCAATCAATCCAAGTTTTGCAAGGAGCTTTTAAAGAAATATGATTTGGATGATTGCAAGGCCATAACCACACCTATGGGGTCAACTACTTATCTAGATCAAGATGAGTCCGACATTCTAGTAGATATTACCAAATATAGAGGTATGATCGGATCTCTTCTTTATTTAACAACAAGTAGACCAGATATTATGTTTAGTGTGTTTTTATGTGCTAGATATAAAGCATCTCCTAGGGAATCTCATTTGAGTTCAGTGAAAAGGATTTTCAAATATCTGAAAGGAACTTCAAATGTTGGTCTGTGCTATCCCAAAGGGAGTGTTTGTGATTTGATTGGATAATCTGATTCAGACTTTGCTGGATGCAAAACTGAAAGAAAGTTCACAAGTGGTACTTGTCACTTATTGGGAAATGCTCTTGTTTCTTGGTCCTGTAAGAAACAAGCTTGTGTTGCTTTAAGTATTGCAGAAGCAGAGTATATTGCTGCAGGAAGTTGTTGTGCACAAACTTTATGGCTCAAACAACAACTCAAGGATTATGGCTTAGAGCTAGGCTGCATTCCAATCAAATGTGACAATACAAGTGCCATTAATCTCACGAAAAACCCCATTAGGCATTCTAGAACAAAGCATCACTTTCTTCGAGATCATGTCATGAGAAAGGATATAGAAATTTCTTTCGTAGATACACATAATCAATTAACTGATATATTTACTAAGCCTCTTCCTAAGGATTCTTTCTTTAAAATTAGAAGAGAATTAGGCATTATAGATGAAATTGATATCTGATTATGTGATTATATGCTTATATGATGATTATATATTTATATGTTTATATGCTTGAATATATATATTCCTATGTGTATTCTCTTCTCTAATATTATCCTACAGAAAGTAGTTGTTAAAATTAGGATATCTGGTCCAGTTATGATATTCAAGGTCTCAAGTAATCGATTAACATATCCTGTAATCGATTACTCTGTTGAAACATACAGTTTTTCTTCCAGTATAACTGCTCGTAATCGATTACCCAACCTCCTGTAATCGATTACTCTTTCAAAATTTGAATTCTTTATTCAAATTTAAACTTCTGTAATCGATTACACAACCCACTTGTAATCGATTACCCATTCGAACAATATAAATACTTGGTTTGTCTCATTAATCGATTACAGACTTTCTTTCATCTTCTTCCTCATTTGACACATACAACCCTATTTCCTTCATTTCTCCTTCAATTCTTGATCATTTTCAAGAATTCTTGGTGGGTTTTCCTCATCATTCTCATCTCTTTCCATTCGACCCTTTCATTGCTTCTGATTTGGTTCGAATTAAAAAGCCATCTTTTCAAAAATTCAAACCCTAGCCTTCTTTTTTCAGAATTTCTCTCATGGCTTCTTCCTCTTCTCGTCGTATCCGCACCCCAAGAATCCTTCTCTGAATGCATTGGACTTGTCAAGGCTTCTTGTAACAGAGGAACAAAGGAAAAGGTTCCTTGCTCATTATCTGGAACGGCCGATTCTCCCACCAAAGTATGGAGTCATAACCTCCTTCCTTGAAGCAGAATTGGTGTTTCCCACTCTTTTCGACCATCAAGGGCTTGACGAGTTCGTTGGTCTTACTGGTACGTATTATCCCGAACTAGTAAAGGTCTTTTATCGCAATATGGTCAAGAGGGGAGGAAAACTCTGCACCTTTGTCAAAGGTGTTGACATAACCTTGACAGTTGAGCAACTAGGAGCCTGTCTGTCTATTCCTAGTGTTGGTAAAAAGCTTGGGCCAGAGCTGATGTGTCCTTGGGAGGATTATGATAAGAAAGCATTCTACCTTTCTCTCTGCCACTTTTCAGAAGAGCAAATTCAGAGTAAGAAGCAGAGATTGGAGGCCAACCGTTCTAGGGATATCCTTGCTGTTTGGTATCTTACTGTAGAGAACCGGTTGCTCCACTATATTCTGAGTTATGTCCTTCTTCCTCAAACCTCCAACCATGCCCAGATTAGTGACTTAGAGTTAAAAATCCTATATGGGCTGAAGAAGTATGAGTCTATCAACTGGGCTTATTTAGTGATGACCCATATGCTGCTTCATAAGGATAGGACTGGTCCTCTTCCCTATGCTCATGTCATCTCTCTGTTTTTGAAGAATTTTGGTGTCCCTACCAGTGGAGAATTTTCTCAGTCCATGGATACCAGAACTCAACAGATTGATATGGAGATTCTGAACAAGATGGGCATCTTCAAGGACGTCGATGGTATCTTCAGGCACAAATTGGATTTGGGCTCTGATACTACACAGGCTCTTGCCCCTGCTGCACTCTGTCCTCCATCCTCTGAGAGTGGTCCTTCTTCTTCTACTGATATTGATGCCTCTACTCAGCTTATCCTCTCTCATCTTACAGACATGAAGCAGTACATCAACCATCGTTTTGAACGCATGGAAGGTCGAGCCGAGTCCATGTACACTACCTTGCGTGCTGATATGGATAGTCTTAGCTTACGTGTCGACCACATGACTCGCTCTCCTCTTAACTTTCCTGATTTATCCGATGGGTCAGACGACCTTTATACTCTTTATGCTTTGTTTGGACATCTTTTGGGTTGTAATAGTTTAGTTTAACTCTCGACTGCTTTGTTGGATGTTTTGTTGGTGTTCTGCCCTGTTTTGTTTGTGACTTTAAGCTGTGATGTTGTTGATTGTCTTGATGTTACTTGTTTACCCCCACTCCCTATGCTATGCATGTATATATTCCTTGTTAGCCTGTATGTATATTTCGGTATTTTCTTCTTTTTGATGAAGTCAAAAGAGGGAGAAAGGCTTTGTGCTCTTTAAAGATCATATGCAGGAATGCTACAAGTGAAACAGAAAGGGGGAGTTGCATTAGTTGCATCAGATTGCATACAGGGGGAGTTTATACAAAGAAGCAACATACTGATCTTCAAAGTTCAAAGTATGTGTTTGTCATCATCAAAAAGGGGGAGATTGTGAAGAAGGTCTTGCTCCTGACCCTGGCTAAGGTTTTGATGACGACAAACTCAACGAAAAAAAGAAGAAAAGAAGACTTAGAGGAAACAATGCAACATGATTATATATCTGCCTAAGTGTTAGATAGGTGAGTTATGCTTCTAAAGGCTTCTCTAAGTATAAAGGCTCTTTAAAACATTTAAGCTATTTGAGTTTAACCTTTTCATAATTTAAAATGGGTAGAAAAACTCAAGCCGTTCTTAAAGGTTTCCTTTTCTGGAATCTGGACTTAAGTGTAATCGACTACACCCTTAAGGTTATTGATTACACATAGGCAAGTAATCGATTACAACTTGCTCACAATTGATTACACGTTGAATTTGAAATTCAAACAGCAACGGTCACATAGAGTAATCGATTACCTAAGTACTGTAATCGATTACATGCTCGACAAGTTGCATCTTTTCATGAACCATTTTGTCTCATATCTTTTGGAAAAGGTTGTGTTGGTTCATGGATGATCCCTTATGCCTATATATATAGTTCATTTGAGTCCAGAATCGAAACACACAAGTAACACACACGAAATAGGCCAAAACTATTCTTGTATTGCTCTTTCATGATCATTTAGCCTTTGTTCTTAAACTTTCAAAGAGCCTAGGTTCTGAGTTCATATTCTTCATTGTTTAAAGAACACTCTTTCTTTTCATATATTGAAGAACTCAGAATCAAGAGAGCCTTCTTATGCTTAAGAGCCTTAAAGCATAACTCTCAAGATCAATCCAATTGTGTGTTAAAGGAATGATACAACCAATTGTAAAACTCTTCTTCATCTCATTCTTGTTAGTGAATATTCACCGTAGGGTTCGGTGAAGGTTGATTGTTCTGAAAGTGGTGTGCTTTCAGGGACTGAAAGTGGTGTGCTTTCAGGGGCTGTTGAAAGTGGTGTGCTTTCACAGATTGGTGTTGATGGAAATTCTTAAGGTACTTGGTGTAAGCACTTGTAAGATATTTTTATCAATAGTGGATAAATCCTCATGGGGTTTCTTGAGGGACTGGACGTAGCCTTTGGTGGATTGAAGGTGAACCAGGATAAAATTCTGTGTGTGCATTCTCCTACTCTTCATCTTTACTTTCAAGCAACGTTTATTTACGCAGCACTCGATTGTGATCATATTTATCTTGAAAGTAAGGTGTGTTAAGGCGAAAATCGGGTAAACCTGATTCACCCCCCCCCCTCTCAGGTTGCTATCTATACTTACATATTAAATGACGCAGCCGTTGTAACCTTCTACGCCCTGCTTGCCGCAAAGTGCGTAAGGAATTTATGTGAAAAATCTGTAAAGTTGGTTACGGAATGTAAGGGAAGCCTACTGAACTAGGCGAGCGTCGTCCCCTTGAGAATAGCCTACATCTGACCGCGTAAGAAGCCTGGCTAATTACCATCTTAGTCATAAAGATCTGCAGGTGTTCCTAGGGGTCGCCCTCGCCTGCACAAGTCTCCAGCATTAGACTTTTCAGTGCATTCGGCATGGGAAACGCCGCAATTGCTACAGAGAAAGGCTGAAACTCTACCACCGTTTCCGCCTCCATGTGGCATTCCATTCCCTGATCCCTTTGCTGACTGAAGTACTCCACCTGAGCCTGCAGATGCTGGTTCTACTGCTGAATAGTGTTGATGGTGCCACACACTCTCCTCCACTGAAGACTACGTCCAGTCCCTCAAGAAAACCCCTTGAGCATTTCTCCACTATTGATAAGAATTTCTTACAAGTTCCTAACCCAAGGACCCCAAGAACTTCTACCAATATCCTGTGAAAGCAAACCGCTTTCAACAGCCCCTGAAAGCAAACCGCTTTCAGTTCCTGAAGGCAAACCACCCTCAGACCTTGAAGGCTAAACCACCTTCAATGAAAACCCTGAAAGTAAACCACTTTCAGTGACAACAACCCTTCACCGAATATCACGGTGAAAAACTCAATCTTACAAAAAGAGATGAAGAAGATATTACAATTGGCTGTTTCAATCCTTTAACACACAATTGGATTGAACATGAGAAATTATGCTTTAAGGCTTTTAAGCATAGTACAATTCTGAGTTCTTCAAGATATGAACAACTAATGTGTTCTTGTGAACATGAAGATCATGAACTCAGAATTTAGGCTCCAAAAGATTTAAGTTCTAAAAGATGAACTAATTTTGAAAGAGCTTTGGCCTAATGTGTTTTTCTCATGTGAAATGTGTATATTTCGTGTGTGTTGTGTGTGCTGTGTTTTCTGGACTCAAATGGTCTTTATATAGGCAAGGGAAACGTCCTTGAACCATCACAACCCTTTTCAAAAGGTTTGGGACACAATGGTTCATGAAAAGATGTACTTTTTTGTTCTGGTAATCGATTACCATACTTAGTGTAATCGATTACACAAGTGACCGTTTCAGTTTGAATTTGAATTTCAAACATGTAATCGATTACAAGACTGGAGTAATCGATTACTTGCCTTGGTGTAATCGATTACCATAATGATGTAATCGATTACACAGAAGCCCATTTTCCAGAAACTTGTTCTTTGAGACTTGCTTAAGGTTTTCTACTTCTTTTAAGTTATGGAAACTCTTAGCTTGATTAGATTAGGTGTTTTAAGAGCCTTTATGCTTTAATAAACCTTTGGAAGCATAACTCACCTAATTCTAAGACTTTCTAGACTAATGATGGACTTGAGTGCTTGATTCTTTGAAGTCTTCTTTTCTTCTTTTTGTTGATGAGTTTGTCGTCATCAAAACCACAGCCAGGGTCAGGAGCAAGACCTTCTTCACAATCTCCCCCTTTTTGATGATGGCAAACACATTCTTGATACTTGAAGATCATTTATGCATTCTTGATGCTTAACTCCCCCTATTTGATGGAATTTAGTATTTCTGATTTTTCTCTCCCCCTTTCTAATGTACTTGTTAAATTCCTGCATATGATCTTTAAGAGCACAGAACCTTTCTCCCCCTTTTGACTTCATCAAAAAGAAGAAAAGGCCAAAAAGTGTACAGGCATACACACAAGTATATATTGAAACATAAAGCATGGGGGAATAGGGGTAAACATGTAAAACATGAACAACCGGTACTTATATATATATATATATAAGAAGGCAAATACATTAGTTATACATAGTAAGGCATATAAAACATATGTAGCAGAGGGATTACAACAAATAGATAGAGCCATTTTGCTAAAATAGGGAAATCCTAATAGTAAGTAGATAACTATATAGAGACACAAGACTTCAGAACTTAGGTTTGACTAGAATCCTCAGAGTTCTCAGAAGGGTCAAGTTCTTGAAGGCTCTCAATCTCTTTACGCATGAAGGAGTGCATGGCCTCTATGCGATTTTCCACAAGTATAAAGCGAGACCGAATGGTATCCTCTAGTTGGCCCAACTTCTGAGAAAGACGGAGTGACAAGATATCCATCCTTTCTAGTATAACCTTGGTTTCTTGTGAGAAACTTGAAGGAATGGTATAAAAGGGAGATAATCCAGCCGATGCAGCATTGGTTTGAACATCAATGCGATAGCGAGACAACACCAAAGGATCTGTGGAGGTTTCCCTTCGAGGAACATTGATTGGAGAGCAGACATTTGAAGGACGTGGAAGAGATCCCATGGCGAAACAAGACTTAGAAGAAGAAGAATTGTATATGAAGAAAGGTAGGCAAAGAGGCAGAGGACAAATGCTGATTTTATAGAGAAAATCGTGCGTGTAATCGATTACGGTAGTTAAGATAATCGATTACAGCAGTTGTAAATTTGAAAACTTTTCAAATTTTTGAACATGTAATCGATTATGGAAGTTATGATAATCGATTACTCAGATAATTCCATTAAGCACGAGGACTTAGAACATGGATAGTCGATTACAAATCCTAGGGTAATCGATTACTAGGACATTTTTACAAGTTCTAGGCTCTAGAATCCTATGTAACACATTTTCATATATAAACACTTAAGCACAAAATGCAAATGAACATATAAAGTTTATGCAAATAACATGTTATCTTAAATGTCATGCTCATCTAAAATTCCTAATTCTCTTCTTATCTTGAAAAATGATTCTTTAGGAAGAGGCTTAGTAAAGATGTCTACTAACTGATTATGTGTATCCACAAATGAAATCTCAATAACTTTCCTCATAACATGATCTCGAAGAAAATGATGTCGTATATCAATATGCTTAGTTCGAGAATGCATGATAGGATTTTTAGTGAGATTAATGGCACTTGTGTTGTCACATTTAATTGGAATGCAGCCCAGCTCTAAGCCATAATCTTTGAGTTGTTGTTTGAGCCATAGAGTTTGTGCACAACAACTTCCTGCAGCAATGTATTCTGCTTCTGCAGTACTTAGAGCAACACATGCTTGTTTCTTACAAGACCATGAAACAAGAGCATTTCCTAATAGGTGACAAGTACCACTTGTACTCTTTCTTTCAGTTTTACAACCAGCATAATCAGAATCAGAATATCCAATCAAATCACAAACACTTCCCTTGGGATACCACAATCCAACATTTGTAGTTCCTTTCAAATATTTGAAAATTCGTTTAACAGAACTCAAATGTGATTCCCTAGGAGATGCTTGATATCTAGCACATAGACATACACTAAACATAATATCAGGTCTACTTGCAGATAAGTATAAAAGAGATCCGATCATACCTCTATATTTGGTAATATCTACTTGATTACCGGATTCATCTTGATCTAAATATGTGTTAGACCCCATAGGTGTGGCTATGGCTTTGCAATCATCCAAATCATATTTCTTTAATAGTTCCTTGCAAAACTTTGATTGGTTGATGAATATTCCATCACTTGATTGCTTGATTTGCAAACCAAGAAAGAAATTTAATTGTCCCATCATGGACATTTCAAATTCTTCTTGCATCATGTTAGAGAAATCCTTACAAAGAGATTCGTTAGTTGCACCAAAGATAATATCGTCAACATAAATTTGAACTAATAAGGTATTACCTTTGGTTCTTTTGATGAACAAGGTTGTATCAGCCTTACCCTTCTGAAATCCTTTATCACAAAGGAAAGTACTTAATCTATCATACCATGCACGAGGGGCTTGCTTAAGACCATAGAGTGCCTTCTTTAATCTGAAGACATGTGAAGGGAACTTTGGATCTTCAAATCCTGGAGGTTGCTTCACATAGACTTCTTCTTGAATGTATCCATTCAGGAAAGCACTTTTGACGTCCATTTGATATAATGGGAAATTTAAAGAACAAGCATACGCCAATAATAGTCTTATGGCTTCCAACCTTGCTACTGGTGCATAAGTTTCATCAAAATCTATGCCTTCTTCTTGATTATACCCTTGAGCAACTAATCTTTCTTTGTTCCTAACTATAATACCATTTTCATCTAACTTATTCCTAAACACCCACTTTGTTCCAATAACATGTTTGTCACTAGGCTTAGGGACAAGTTCCCAAACTTGATTTCTTTCAAATTGGTTTAGTTCTTCCTGCATTGCTACAATCCAATACTCATCCTCTAGAGCATCATTTAATTTTGATGGTTCTATTTGAGAGACAAAGGCCATATTCAAAACTGAATCATTTAAGCGTAGCCTTGTAGAAACGCCTCTAGAAATATCACCAATAATATTATCAACTGGGTGATCCCTATGGGTTCTCCATTCTTTTGGAAGTTGATAAGTATTACTTTCAATGTGCTCTTCTTGTATTGGATTCTGATCTCCATCCTTTTGAGAATCTTCATTTATAATGATGTCATCTTCTTCATTATCTGGAAGATTGACTTTATCTTCTATTGAAGATTTAGATTCATCAAAAGTAACATGTATGGATTCTTCCACAGATAGAGTTTTCTTGTTAAAGACTCTATATGCTTTACTTGTCAAAGAATACCCAAGGAATATACCTTCATCAGATTTTTCATCAAACTTTCCAAGGTTTTCCTTTCCATTATTCAAGACAAAGCATTTTGATCCAAAAGCATGTAGATGAGAGATGTTTGGTTTCCTTCCTTTGTAGAGTTCATAGGGTGTTTTCTTAAGGATAGGTCTAATAAGAACTCTATTGGAAACATAGCAAGCAGTACTTACAGCATCAGCCCAGAAATATTTAGGGAGACTTGATTCACTCAGCATGGTTCTTGCTAATTCCTCAAGTAATCTATTCTTTCTTTCTACTACACCATTTTGTTGTGGTGTTCTCGGAGTAGAGAAGTTATGTGATATTCCATTTTCATCACATAGTTCTTGGAATTGTTGATTCTGAAATTCTCCACCATGATCACTTCTTATAGAAGAGATCTTTAAAGACTTCTCATTTTGAACAAGCCTTGCATATCTTTTGAATGCATTGAAGGCTTCATTCTTATGAGGAAGAAATAAAGTCCATGTAAATCTAGAGAAATCATCAACAATAACAAGTGCATAGAAATTACCTCCGAGGCTTTTAGTTCTAGAAGGTCCGAACAAATCCATATGTAACAATTGAAGAGGTCTTGAGGTCGAAACTATGTTCTTTGGTTTGAAGGATGTTCTGGTTTGCTTCCCTTTTTGACATGCATCACAAAGCTTGTCTTTCTCGAATTTTATCTTTGGAAGCCCAACGACTAGATCATGCTTGACTAGTTTGTTTAAATGATCTATGTGAATATGTGCAAGTCTTCTATGCCATAGCCATGAATCACTATTATTCTTGGCCAAAAGGCATCTCACATTTTGTGGAATTTCTTCCAATGAGATCATGAAGACTTTGTTTACTTTATATCCAGAAAACTTAATTTCTTTAGTTTTCACATCTTTCACAACACATATATCATTAATAAAACCAACTTTCAAACCTTTATCACATAGTTGACTAATACTCAGAAGATTATGCATCAAACCATCAACGTAAAGAACTTTATCGATGACTGTTTGAGGGGGTGTGCATATTCTTCCAATACCGAGTATTTTTCCCTTTTGATTGTTACCATATGTGACGAAACCTTTTTCCCTAGGTATAAGAAAAGAAAACTTGGTTTTGTCTCCTGTCATGTGTGATGAGCAGCCACTATCAAGATACCATAAATCCTTTGCTGCTTTCATACACACCTACATGACAAAGTTCAGACATGGGTATTAGGAACCCAACAAGTTTTGGGTCCTTCTAAGTTAACATCCTTTCTAACCCAAATGTACTCCCTATTTGGTACTCCTACATGTTTGTAGTAGCATCTACTAGGGGTATGTCCTATTTTGTTACAATAAGTACAAGAGTAATGATTGTAACTGGAGGTTTGTCTAGGAGAGGGATGAATCTTCTTAGGAGGTCTATTTTGAATATTCTTCCTATTGTTTGTACTCCTAACAGGATTAATCTTACTGTTACTAGAAGATCCTAAAACATGATTTGGTTTTACAAACACAGTTTTCCTAACTTCTTTTGTCTTTGGGTGAGAAGTATATCCTAAACCTGACTTATTGTTTGAATATCTTTGAATACTTAGAATATCATCTAACTTCTGTTTTCCTTTATTGAAGTTATTTACTCTTTGTTGAAGATTTTCTATCTTTTCTTCTAAAGAACTACACTTAGTGCATTTGTGAGTAATGTCTAACTTAGATTTTACTAGATCTAGTTCTTCTTGTAAATTTCTACATTTACTTTCTAGGGAAGAAATTAACTCATTTTGCCTAGTGCTAACTTTAGAAAATTCTTGACATACTTTAAACATATTTTCCATGGTAAACTTTAAATTATGAAAAGATATAGAATTATCACTAACCTGGGAATCTTCAACATCAGAATCATGTGAGGCCATCAAAGCTTCTTCTTTATCAGAATCAGATGATGAACTTACTTCATTATCATCCCAAGCCAAATATGCTCTCCGAGTAGATTGATCCTTTTTCTCGAACTTCTCTCTTAGACCATGTTTCTTCTTCTGAAGATTTGGATAGTCTGATTTGAAGTGTCCCAGTTTACCACATTCGAAACATGTGATCTTTTGAGAGGAAGATGATTCATTGTTCTTTTGGAAAGATTTGTTGTTGTTGAATTTCACACCTTTTCTTTTAAGAAACTTTCCAAAATTCTTTACTAGAAGATTCACATTCCCATTATCTTCTTCTTCAGAATCTGCATCATAATCTTCTTTGATGCTTTCTTTTGCTTTTAGGGAAATGGATCGATACTTCTTCTCATGTTGTTCATTTTCTTCCAAACGATTCAATTCCAACTCGTGTTCTTGGAGTTTTCCAAAAAGAGTTGCAAGAGTCATTTTTGATAAACTCTTCTTCTCTGAGATGGCTGTTACTTTTGGTTGCCATACTCTTGTAAGTGATCTTAGAACTTTCATGTTCAAGTCACTGTTTGAAAATTGTCTACTAAGAGCAATCAAATGATTAATTAAATTAGTGAATCGTTTTTGCATGTCTAATACCTTTTCTCCTGGAAGCATTCTGAACATCTCATATTCTTGAGATAGAGTATTGATCTTTGATCTCTTGACTTCATCTGTTCCTTCATGAGTCACCATCAACGTATCCCATATTTCTTTCGATGTAGTGCACGTTGATACTCTGAAAAATTCATCCATGCCAAGAGCAGATGTAAGAATGTTCATTCCTTTGAGATCATGTTGAACCTTCTTCTTTTCTTCTTCACTCCAAGTACTTTCTGATTTTGGTTGTGAAGTTCCTTCTTCATCTGTTGTTACAGGCACAAAGGGACCTTCTTCAATGACTTTCCATATTCCTGCGTCTAATGACTTTATGAATATCTTCATCTTGATTTTCCAGAAGTCATAGTGTTCTCCATTGAAGAATGGTGGCCTGTTTATGTTATGTCCTTCACTTGTTCCATGATTGGAAGAGGATGCCATCTTTTCCCGGATCTTAGGAATAACTTACCTAAACTTCCGCTTTGATACCAATTGTTAGAACAGATAGCAACCTGAGAGGGGGGGTGAATCAGTGTTGCCCCAATTTTCGCCTTATTGAAATCGTTACTTTCAAGTTTATGATGATCACGAATTGATTGTTGTGATTGCAGCGGATATGAACAATACTTGAAAGTAAATGTGAAGGATAAAGAGAATCACACACAAGATTTATCCTGGTTCGCCTTCAATCCACTGAAGACTACGTCCAGTCCCTCAAGAAAACCCCTTGAGGTTTTTTCCACTATTGATAAGAATTTCTTACAAGTTCCTAACCCAAGGACCCCAAGAACTTCTACCAATATCCTGTGAAAGCAAACCGCTTTCAACAGTCCCTGAAAGCAAACCGCTTTCAGTTCCTGAAGGCAAACCACCCTCAGACCTTGAAGGCTAAACCACCTTCAATGAAAACCCTGAAAGTAAACCACTTTCAGTGACAACAACCCTTCACCGAATATCACGGTGAAAAACTCAATCTTACAGAAAGAGATGAAGAAGATATTACAATTGGCTGTTTCAATCCTTTAACACACAATTGGATTGAACATGAGAAATTATGCTTTAAGGCTTTTAAGCATAGTACAATTCTGAGTTCTTCAAGATATGAACAACTAATGTGTTCTTGTGAACATGAAGATCATGAACTCAGAATTTAGGCTCCAAAAAAATTAAGTTCTAAAAGATGAACTAATTTTGAAAGAGCTTTGGCCTAATGTGTTTTTCTCATGTGAAATGTGTATATTTCGTGTGTGTTGTGTGCGCTGTGTTTTCTAGACTCAAATGGTCTTTATATAGGCAAGGGAAACGTCCTTGAACCATCACAACCCTTTTCAAAAGGTTTGGGACACAATGGTTCATGAAAAAATGTACTTTTTCGTTCTGGTAATCGATTACCATACTTAGTGTAATCGATTACACAAGTGACCGTTTCAGTTTGAATTTGAATTTCAAACATGTAATCGATTACAAGACTGGAGTAATCGATTACTTGCCTTGGTGTAATCGATTACCATAATGATGTAATCGATTACACAGAAGCCCATTTTCCAGAAACTTGTTCTTTGAGACTTGCTTAAGGTTTTCTACTTCTTTTAAGTTATGAAAACTCTTAGCTTGATTAGATTAGGTGTTTTAAGAGCCTTTATGCTTTAATAAAACTTTGGAAGCATAACTCACCTAATTCTAAGACTTTCTAGACTAATGATGGACTTGAGTGCTTGATTCTTTGAAGTCTTCTTTTCTTCTTTTTGTTGATGAGTTTGTCGTCATCAAAACCACAGCCAGGGTCAGGAGCAAGACCTTCTTCACACTTAGGACTTCCATTATCGTGATTCTACATGGAACTGTGGTAACAGAGCTCCGGGCATCATTTTACCATGGTAGAACACGGAACCGTGGTAACAGAGGTGTGGTAAAAAGACAAATCTGTAGTAGTGGTAGCAGTTGTACAAGACTTTGCTTCTCACCGACAGTCCTTCCAAATGAACTCGGAGTACTGGAACATGATGAATCAAGCTTTCTTTGTTTGGGTGATTATTTTTCCTAGTTATTCAAATTAAGAGGATTAAAATTTGAGAGACATTACTATAATATTTGGTTCAAAAAACTAATACAAATGGTTTAAAAAATTATGTTATGGTTACCTCGCTTGTGTCATGTGTGTGGAGATTTTCTGATAACATATCTGAAGAACCGCTGTGAAGTGGGCCCTGGAAGGATAACAATAATGGTGATATTATGTCATGTCTTTTGTTATAAATATTAGATTTTTTCACTCTTTAAATAACACTTTGATTACATCTTCTAATTTGTACTTTTGCACAAATGACTTCATAAGTGTGTCGTCCACAAAAAGCCGATTTATTTGGATATTAGTCTACTCTGTATAGTTGAAGTACTGAATTTTGACCTGCACCTTAAATATGAATGACCTTTCCCTGAAAGCATTAAGTTCTTGTGGATATTCCCCATCCTCTTCACCCTAGTAATGTTAAATAGATTTCTTATATTAATAAGAGTTGGAAAGTTATTTGATGTAATTAAAATGACAATTTACCCGTGTTGCGTATAAACTGTGGACTTCAGCCACACTCTTTTTCAGAAATTTGGTAGTATCACGATCAAATATGATGAAGGAGGAACTATCAGTTCCATCAGCCACCGTTATCTGAACTTTGTACCTGGAGGATCATGTTCAAAAATGTAATTAAGAAATTAACAGCTGCATGCGATAAGTTAGTATTCACACACACCAGAGTCATGTACCTGATGAATGGATTTTGTATGATAATTTTAGGGTCTTTTTAGTCTTTTTATTTTGTTATTTTTGAGTCTCATATAGGTTTTTTATTCTTTTTATTTAGATTTTCTATTTATTTTGCATTTTGCATGTAGATTAGCTTTTATTTGTTTTTTTTAAATTTATTTAATATTTTTAGGAATTCTTATAGGTTTTTTTTATATTTTAGGAAAGCTGGTAGAATTAGTCATTTTTGTCCAGGGACTAAACTATAAATTTCAGGAAAGGAAGGACCAAAGTACAAAAGTTCAAGAGTTGGGGGCTGAAAGTGGAGTTTCAGGAAAATAAAGGGCCAGAAGTGAAGTGCTAACAAAGAGAGGATCAAAAGTGAAAAGGTTGAATATGAAGCATCACTTCTAATTTTGCACATGTGAAAAATGATGATTGAAGGATTGATGGTAGTGGGAAGGCTGTTTCAGAAATTAAGAGGAGGCCATTGAAGGTGATACCCAAATCGCAAGTGTACGATTCAATATCGCGTAATAAAAAGATCGAACCCAAGGGATAGGTTTCCTATTATTATAATATTTAGTACTTGTGCAGAAAATTTAAAAGATGAGTATTTGATGTTGGTTTTTATAGCAAGCAAGAACAATAGCATAAAATAATAAAGAAAGAGATGATGATGAGTCTTAAGAACTTGGGTTGATTTATATAATTTATAAAATATGCTAGCAACTACTACTTGAATTCTGAATTTTAGTACCAAGTCATGATGCTATAGCCTAATGTTTTTACAAGTTAATACCTTACACATTGTAAAACTTTCTTCTCAATTACTAAATTCAATACCTTGCAATCTAGAAAAAACCAAGAAGAAGATGAAGAAAGCATTTTCAGGCCAACATAAAGTTAAGTCTATCCTAATACCTTAGTGATATGTCATATAACTTCTTTTAAATCCTAGGTCCCTTACTACTTACCAATTTCCATTGTTATAAGCAATAAGTAAAAACACTTGTGATCATCAAGATGAATATTAAGAACAAGGAAATAAAACATGAACTACAGCAATATTATTCAGAAGAGTAGAAGAAAACTAAAACATAGATTATAAACTAAAACAACCCAAGATACTAAAGAAAGAATTAGCCAAGCATGGCTAAAAGAGTCATCGAATTACCCTGGATAGGAGCTCAAGTATGGCTTCCCACAATTCCTAGGAACAATGATCTTTAAGGAGGAAAGAAGAACACTTGTTGTATTCTGAATAGGTGTGTCTTACAAGTGAAGAAAAGCTCTCTATTTATAGCAAAAATCAGCCTTCCAGCGCTTGAGCGCTGGCATTCCCAACGCTTGGGCGCTGGGAAGCATTAAAATCCAACGTGCAGAAATAGGCCCCAGCGCTTGAGCGCTGGCTTCCAACGCTGCAGCGCTGGGTGCAACCTCTGACTCACATCCTAGTCAGAGGACCAGCGCTTGAGCGTTGGGTCTTCCAACGCTGCAGCGCTGGGACGAACACTGGCAGCTTTTTCTTGGATTCCTTTCTTCTTCAATGGTGGAATTGATTGGCTTAATTAGGCTCATTCAGCCCCTAATAAGTTCTGAAACTCCTTCCTTCCACCATTAATCCTTCAAACCTTATTTTACATGTGCTCAAATCAAAGAGGGTTGCTTCACATTCTTTAATTCACTTCAAGTCCTCTCTTTGTTAGAACTTCAATTCTGGTCCTTTGACTCCTTCAAACTTCACTTTTCATCCTCCACTCTTGAACCTTTACACTTTGATCCTTTATTTCCTGAAACTTTACAAATCGGTCCCTGGACAAAAATGATAACTATACCAGCTTTTCCTAAAATATAAAATAGCTATAAAAATTCCTAAAAAATATAAAATAAAGTTAGAAAAATAAATAAAAGCTAATCTATATGCAGAATGCAAAATAAATATAAAATCTATGTAAAAATACTAAAAATCCTATATGTGACTCAAAAATAATAAAATAAAAAGACTAAAAACAACCTAAAAACATCATATATTATCCTGTCATCAGAAGGCATTGAAGATCCACTACCATGAAGAGGAGCAAAACAGCAAGAAGAGCAATCAGCAGATGAGCCAACGCTCAAGCATTGGAAGTCCAACGCTCCAGCGTTGGCACTCTGACTAGGATCCAAGTGTGCAGTTCTTACCAACGCTCAAGCGTTGGCAGCCAGCGCTCATGCGCTAGGCCTCTGTTTGCAACGTCTAGAATAAATAGGACCTAGCGCTCAAGCGTTGGGATCCCAGCGCTCAAGCGCTGGAAGGCAGACTTTTTGCTATAAATAGGGGTGTTCATCCATTGTAAAAATCATCCCTTACTTAAGAATACAGCAAGTATTCTTCTTTCTTCCTTAAGAGCATTGTTCCTGAAAATTGTGGGAAGCCATTCTTGAGCTTCTAGTCCAGGGTAATCCAATGTTTCTATTAGCCATGCTTGGCTAATTTCTTTTTAAGTTCTTGGGTTGTTTTAGCTTATAATTTATGTCTTAGTCTTCTTCATCTTTGTTTCTAAATAATATTGCAAATTCATGTTTTATTTCCTTGTTCTTATTTTCATCTTGATGTACACAAGTGTTCATGCTTATTTCTTATGTCAATGGAAATTGGTAAGTAATAAGGGAAATGGGATTTAAAAGAAGCAATATGACATATAACTAAGGAATTAGGATAGACTTTGCTTTATGTTGGCCTGAACCCTATCTTCATCTTCTTCTTTAATTAACTAAATTGCAAGGAATTGAGTTTAGTAATTAGAAAGAAATGTCTACATGTGTAAGGAATTCACTTGTAGAAACCATAGGCTAGAGCATCATGAGCTTTTGTTTTAAAATTCAGAAATAAGGTAGAGGTTTACTAGTATATGTTATAAGTTATTTAAGTCAACCCAAGTGCTTGATTTCCATCATCATCTCTTCTTTATTTATTTATGCTTGACAGCGAAATCGCAAGTGTACGATTGACTATCGCGTAGTAAAAAGATCGAACCCAAGGGATAGGTGTTCTTATTAATATAAAATTTAGTACTTGTGCAGAAAAATAAAATGATATGTTTGATGTTGGTTTAGAACAAGATGAAAATAATAGCATAAAATGAAAAGAAATAAGATGATAAGAATTTAAGCTCTTGGGTTGGTTTACATAGTCTATAAAACATGCTAGAAATCTCCTACTTAATTTCTGAATTTTAAATCCAAAGTCATGGTGCTATAGCCTAGAATTTCTACATCCTAATAGCCTTAAGAAATGTAGAACTTTCTTCCTAATTACTAAATCCTTAGCCTAGGTATTTAGTTAACCAGAAAAGAAGATGAAGAAGGAATTCGGGCCAACACAAAGTTACGTCCATCCTAATTGCCTTAAGAAATGTATACTTATAACCTTTTTTATTTCCTATTTCCCTTACTACTTACCAAATGGCCTTATGACATAAGTAGAAAGCAAGATATCTTTTGTGCACAAAGATTAATGAAGAACAAAGAAATAAAACATGAATTGAAAATATTATTCAGAAATGTAGAAAAAGACTAGAACATGAATTATAAACTAAAACAACCCAAAAACTTAAAGAAGAAGTTAGCCAAGCATGGCTAAAAGAATCATTGAATTACCCTGGATAGGAGCTCAAGTTTGGCTTCCCACAATTCCTAGGAACAATGATCTTAAGGAGGAAAGAAGAATACTTGTTGTATTCTGAAATGGTGTTCTTTACAAGTGAAGAAAAGGCCCCTATTTATAGTAAAAATTCATCCTCCAGTGCTTGAGCGCTGGCATTCCCAACGCTTGGGCGTTGGGATGCATTAAAATTCCACTTTCTGTCCGAGGCCCAGCGCCTGAGTGCTGGCCTTCCAACGCTTGAGCGCTGGGTGAGAATCTGACTCATCTCCTAGTCAGAGTCCCAGCGCATGAGCGTTGGGATCCCAACGCTGGAGAGTTGGGTCGCTGCTGCTTCATCTCCAAGCTTTCCTTTCCTTCATGGTAGTGGGTTTTGAATGCCTTCAAAGGCCACTACTCAGCCCTTAATCAATTCTGAAACTTATCCTCCACTACCATCAATTCCTCAAGTTTATTTTCCATGTGCTAATTTGAAGAGAGTTGCTTCATATTCTTCTTTTTCACTTTTAGCCCTCTCTTTACTAGCACTTCAATTCTGGCCCTTCAATTCTCTCAATCTTCACTTTTAATCCTCCACTCTTGAACTTTCACATTTTGGTCCCTGATCTCCTGAAACTTTACAAATTGGTCCCTGGACAAAAATGATAACTAAACCAGCTTTTCCTAAAAATATAAAATAGTTATAAAAATTCCTAAAAATATAAAATAAAGTTAGAAAAACAAATAAAATCTAATCTACATGCAAAATGCAAAATAAATATAAAATCTACATAAAAATAATAAAAATCCTATATGTGACTCAAAAATAACAAAATAAAAAGACTAAAAACAACCTAAAAACATCATATAATATCCACTCATCAATGCTTTTTCCAAGTCTTTGTTCTAAACAATCCAAAGCTAAAATCAATTTTAATTTTCAGCACAAGTTCTAAAAAAATTAATAATTGGACACCTATCCCTTGGGTTCGATATCTTTTATATTACTTCGATAATCAACCGTACACTTGCGGATTTGGTCATCAGTACCTAAAAGTAGCATTGCTATAGCCCTTGTTGCATTTTCTACAATAATATTTTCCATCTCCATCCCTTATAGAAGCTGAGCAATTCTTTGTTGGACACCCACGATATGACCAGCCGAACCTTAAGCCAACGTCATTCACAGTTCCATAAGTCACGAAAGAACCATGTTGGATCAAAAATTAAAAATAAATTGCGCTGAATTATTATTATAATATTCTTAATTACATGTATATAATATTTAGTCTAACGACTTAATATAATATAATATGATAATGCACTTATGATAACTTTTCTACTTAGACATGGTAGGTTCTTAAATATGATGATTTATGAATAATAACATGTAATACCCCAGTGGAGCTCTTAACTCTGCAATTGTCTTGTAGACCGACACATTTAAGACATCATCAGTTACCGAGTACATTGAAGCTGCAAGTAACTTTGGCAGTGGGATAGACGATGCATCTGGATGAGTGACAAATACCTAATATCAATATATTAGACGTTTGTTCGTTAATGTTCGATTTAAAGGATAGGGAAAGTCAAACGGGTGCTAAATCATAACCAATAATTTGTAATTTTACCTTGAATTTAAATCACGAACTTCAGGAATATCAATATTCATTAGAAGCCTAGTATTGTATGTTGTGTTTGATACACCCATCTCTCCTGAAAATGAGAAAAACATTGGTACAACAATCTTTGTCCTTGTGATTTAATCATAATTTGATTGAAACATATATGAACATGGAGTTAGTAATACCAATACCTTTAAACTTTTTCATTCTTCCTAATTGCAATATGACAATTGCAGGAAATTTATTCCCATCTGCAATATATTTTAAAAGTTGTTGCGAAAATGGTTCCTAGAGTGTACAAAGCATATTATCACATCCTTTGAAAAATATGTTATTATATAAACAAATTAAAATATTGTTTAATAAATAAATAGGTTCATATATAGGAATATTTTAGATTCCATAAAATTATAAAAATTACGTACTCAAGATTATCCAACTCAGGAACAATATAAGTGGTTGACGTTTCACCAGAGTTATATTGTGTGAGCTCTCACGACACCAATGACATTTGTTGGGAAAAAACACGCATACAGGATTAAAATCATGTTAAAAATAATAAATTACATGCGAGTTTTTGAGGGGTCACTGTAGAATAAATAGAAGAAACTCACCGACTGTAACACCCTGATTTTCAAGGCGTTACTGTAGAAGATGAATAGTAAATAAACATGCGGAAAGTCTTAGGATTTTTCGAAAATGCGTGTGTATTTTTTTTGAAATCATGCCAAGTCAAAATGCTTACATAATTACCCATACATATAGGATAGCCTCGGCGGCAGTGTTCCAGGATAGTTTTGACTGTGCAAGTGGTTATATCACCAGGTGTAGTGCAAAGGAAAAGTTTATATTACAGGCGGTAAACCCCAAAACAGAATTAGTTCTTATCGAAAGAGTTATATGCACCCCCACTATTTCCCCATGATTCCTATCCTCCACTATAGTTCCCGGAGAGCCTCTGATAGGGATGGCAGCGGCAGGTTGAAGGTGACGTGGCATAAGTGCATGATGTAGCGTCGTCCCAAGGGAGTAGTCTGAACCTCAATTACGCGACCCAAGTACCGGACTCCATCGAGCAGCGGGTCAACCTCCCAGGATGCCGGGTTTTCAGAGTCAACGAAAAGAAGGGTCAGACCTCCCCGAGGAGTTGGGTCCACGGCTGGGGGTCCTGCTATCGCGTCCGTCATTGTCTGGTGAAACATCCACAATCCATCCAACAAAACTCAAAAAAAGGGTCACTTCCGAAAACAAGTCATATAAAAGAGAAATCCATGGCATCAACAAGCATTATCAATCAAGTAGCAAGTAGCAGAGCAAGTACAATTGTTTGACGTAGTTAATTGGGAAAAACCCTAGGACTCCTATATGAACTTACACCCTCCTCCTGTACAAGAAATTTTTTTATCTAGATTGCACCAACTCCCACGGGCAGGTGGGACACTCTCCCGAACTCCGAACGAACTAGAGAGTAAGTCGGTAAGTCGAGAGTTGCGACTTACACGAGAACGCTCTGTATAACGCCCCGATGGTGCGCCATCTAGCCCGTGACTCTTTATAGCCCTAACCATGACGAATTTCACAAAATATGCTTGACACAACATGAATTAAAAAAACACAAGTTGGACTCATACGTATTTAAACAAGGCCGAACATAGCTTCATAATTCATACTAATCATGTAGAGCAGTTGCAAATATCTCAAGCAGATATAAATCATGTCGAAGGAAATCATGCTTTCAATTATCAATATAGAAATGAACATTCCATAAGTCAACCCACAATCCAAATCAATTTCAACATTGACACACTTCAAACAATTCCTAATCCAGCATATCAGATGCCTTCAGAGACTTGCATTAATATTTCAATCAATACAGTTTAAAGTCGGTTCATTCTCAGAACGTCGTCAAATACAATTCCAAAGATCATAGTGCAACATGGTGTATATTTATACTTATGCTAATAAACAGAGATACGAAGTGCCCTTACACAGAGGCGACCGATCTTGGCGGTTTTGGAAGTTCCGCACGTCTTGGTCGGTCTAGGGCCTCGTGATCCTTCAACAAACACAACCTAACTTTAGAACTTTGAACTCAAACCTAAGGAAGAAGGTCTGGTCTAAACAGGGGTCTAAACACTTAGACATAGGCTCTACAACTTAGGAAATTCTCAGAGGTCGACAACACTTAAACAAGATTTCGACGATTACCAAAAAAACTTAGAAAACCCTAAGTTACGAAACCTAAATTTTCTGAAATTTCGAACCATTCAAAGAGCATCAAGGCTAGATGCTTACAAACCATTTTGAGGCCTTAATCAAGATTTTATAAAACAAAAGCACCCAAGCATAACACTAAGTTCAAATCTGCCCACACTTTTTAAAAACCCTAAAATTCTCAAATTTTCACCCAACACTACACTAAATTTTCGAAATCAATTGCACAACCAAGACATAACTCCCAAATCCATTTTCCACTCCAAGTTTTTAGAATGTGTAAAAACCCTAATTTGAATTATAAGTTCCAAAAACCAATTTTCCCAAAAACTCAAACTTTTTCTACAAGTTTCCAAATCAATTTTCAATTCTTGAATTCAGTAAAATCCTAAGGATCAAGATAATTCATTCATACAATGCTTAAAAAATCTGAAAATTCAAATTTCTGGATATAGTAATCAATTACACAGAATGAGTAATCGATTACAGGGAAAAATTTGGTCCAGAACGTTTTCCAGAAAAATTCAGTAATCGATTACTCTGAAATTTTGGCCCAGAAATATTTCCAGATATTTTCAGTAATCGATTATTGGAATACTGTAATCAATTACATCAGGGAAAAAGTGAAAAATAATTGACTTTCAGAGTTTGGCCTCAATTTTTCATATGTTCTGGTTTGTTTAACATAACCCCCATAATATGCTATGATTTTGCACTTCTTTTAGCATAATATCTTTGTCATTCTTGATTCCCTTTACTCAGTTGAAAAACTGGGCACATTACTACAATGGCTAGTAGTGTAATCGATTACCATGTTGCAGTAATCGATTACACAGTTCAAATTTGAAATTTGAACTACAACGACTAGTGTAATCGATTACCAGATTGCTGTAATCGATTACCATGTCGACAGAGATGTTGTTTCATGAACCAATGTGTCTCAAAACGTTTGGGAAGCCTTGTGATGGTTCATGGATGACCTCTAGTGCCTATAAATAGTCTATTGATGCTCAGAAACGAGATAACAACTTACAACAACTTGGGCAACAACTTTCACATTCATTAGAAACATTATTCGAAGTAATTGCTCTTTCATTTTCATAACAACACTTATGTTGTTCAACATTTAAGAAACTCAGAATAATTGAGCCTTCATTGTAAGTTTCCTGGATCATACAAAATAAGACCAATCCAATTAGATAGATGGATTGTTCAGCCATAGAAAAAGCTTCTTCATCTTGAATCGGTTTGATTCATTCACCATAGTGTTTGGTGGTAGTGGAAAAAGGTCCTTTGAATCGGTTTGATTCAAAGTCCACCGTAGTGTTCGGTGTCATCAGAATGTGGTGATAGTGCAAGAAACACACAAGAAAGGGGGTTTGAATTGTGTGTGTGTGTCATTTTTGAAAACTTCTTTCATAATATACATTAATTATCAGTTTTCAAAGAGTGTTATCGATTTGGTGTGTGTGCATGCATGCAGCGGAAAATTAACATAAAGTAGAAACGTAAAGCACACACAATATTTATCCTGGTTCACCCCCATAATCGTCAGGGCTACGTCCAGTCCTTGGCTTCACCAAGATTTTCCACTATTTCAACAAATAGTACAAGTATTATCAAGGCCTCCTCCTAGTATTATAAGGACTTCTCCTATCAAGTATTGTACAAGACTTCTCCTTTACAAGTATTCTCGAGGACTTCTCCTCATTAGTATTCTACAAGACTACTCCTGATTCCCTTTACAAATTGGGTCTGTTTTTCTACAAGGATTATCTTCAATAAGAGTGAGTAGAACAAATGAAGCTCGGGTTACAGAGAGGATAGGAATTTAAGTTTCTCTATTTTGTGTTGTGAGTGGCTTAAGATAAGAGTAACACTCTATAAGTTCTTCAACAAGTGGACGACATAACTCAGGTAAATTTTTGGCTTGAAGCTTTCTGAGTTTGAACCAATGGAAGCTTGGTTCTCTGGGCAAACTTGGTTGAGATATACAATGGATTAAATTGAAGTCGCCAAGTTGTCCTGGAAGCTGAATTCTCTATTTATATCTTCAGTTGAAATTCTTCATTCATCTTTGATAGAAGGAGAGAAAATAGATCCGTTAGTGCTCCTGCTTCCTTGTGAGTAACGGCTAATTATGTAATTCTAGAGCAGCATTAAATGCGTTCTGTCAAGCATTAATTGCTTGGGTTGACATCGTCTGGCTCGGCGCTGTGTCTAGCTCTGGGTTTTTGTTTGAACATGATATCCCAGTGCGTGCTAGCTAAGAATCATTAAATGCTCTGAACAGAAGATTTGAATTTTGAATTTGGAGGGAATACGATGTTCAGAATTTCTCGCCGCTGATTCCGCAAAGTCAGCTTGATTTGAGGAAAAGCAGAAAGGCAAAGGAACAAGGAATAATATATTAATTATGTCCTTTTCTTCTTTTTGCAAACAACAGTGCTCCATTTAATGTGCAGACGAGGTAGATGATTCTTGATCCAAGAAGCAATGATAATAGATGAACTCTTCAGAGTTATTGTTGACGATTTCTTTAATGCTTCTGTTGAATTGATTCTTCATAACCTCATGACACATGCTTTCTGGCATTTATGATTGTTGAGCACTTTGATGATCTGAGTGGACGAAATCTTTCATTAAGATTCGGCAGACGCAGTCTTTATAGAATCTTCAGAATTACGTCACTGAACGAGTTACACAGGCATACGGACTTTCTCATCTCAATTTCTCTTGAAGATTAGAGTGTTTTTGATTTGTAGATGATTGGGCGCTTCCTTCTTTTGTGCTACTATTGAAGTTCTCATTTAGAATAAGTTGTTACTCAACTGCTTTGTATAGGGCTAGGGATACTTCAAAGCTGAGAATGCTTCTTCATGATTCGTTGCCAGACTTATTCATCTTTTGGTAAAACATTCTTCCTGTTGATCACTGTTTATTCTGTTAGATTCAAACAATTAAATGAGTTATTATGTTTTGATAATCAACAATTTCTTTAAGGTTTAATATCATCAGAGATAGAATTTCTAACACCATGAACTTTCTCATATCGAGGTAAATCTATCTACTAGAAGCACTGAATGAATCTCAAAGCACTATCAAGAGAATCAGCCTTGCAAGAAGAAATCGTCCGGTCATCACTACAAACATCATGAAGAAAAAGCTGTCAAGATATACAAAGAAAGCATTCATGTGAAGACAGTCTGGTGACTCACGGAAGATAAAGCAGTGACTTCAAAACAACAAACATCCTTTTTGAAGACACTCAATCAGCTATGCACTTTCAAGTCAAAGTCTACTTCAAGAAGCTGAAACGCATTTGATGGGCACTAGCTGGCACGCACTGGGGTATAATGGTCAAACAAATACCATAGTTGGAATTCTTGAGCATTAAATACAGAAGGCATAGCTCAAGGCTACTTGCTCAAATGGAGCCAGACGATGTCAACCCAAGCAAATCAATGCTTCGCAGATCGTGTCTCATAACTGCTCAAAAATGCAGAATTAGCCGTTACTCACAGCAGAGGAAGTCGGAGCACTAACAGACAGGTTTTCTCTCCTTCTGTGGAAGAAGAATGAAGATCTTCAACTGAAGATATAAATAGAGAATCCTGTTTCCGGAGCAACTTGGCGACTTGAATTCAAACTTACATATCTCAATCAAGTTTGTCCAGAGATCCAAGACTTCATTGGTTCCAACTCAGAACGCTTCAAGCCAACCCTTACCTGAGTTGAGTTGCTCATGTGTGTGAAGAAATTATAGAGTGTTACTCTCATCCTAACCAACACACACAACCCAAAACAGAGAACCCAAATGCCTATCCTCTCTGTAAACCCTTGCTTCAATTCTTCTACCCACTCTTATTGAAGAGAATTATTGTAGAAAAACCAAGCCTTGTAAAAGGTATCAAGAGAAGTCCTGTATAATACTTGTGAGGAGAAGTCCTGGAAAATACTTGTAAGGGGGAGCCCTGATAATACTTGATAGGAGAAGTCCTTACAATACTTGTTGGGAGAAGTCCCTGATAATACTTGTACTATTTGTTGAAATAGTGGAAAATCTTGGTGAAGCCAAGGACTGGACGTAGCCCTGTCGATTATGGGGGTGAACCAGGATAAAAATCATGTGTGCTTTACTTTTTATGTTATGTTATATTTTCCGCTGCATACATGCATATTTGCATAATCAATAACTCTCTTTGAAAACCAATAATTAATGTTTATCATCGAAAGAAGTTTTCAAAAATGAGTCACACAATTCAAACCCCCATTTCTTGTGTGTTTCTTGCACCTTCATATTCAAGTGCCGGATTGTTTCAACTTTATCAAGTGAGTTTTGGCCTTGAGAGTGCATAGCTGATTTAATGTCTTCCAAAAGATGTTTGCAGCGGGTAGGCAATGCTTGGTCCTCCAGAGTCACCGGACTGTCTTTGCTTGATTGCTTTCTTTGTATATTTTGACAGCTCTTCTTGAAGGTGTATGCAGTTAATCTTCAGTGAGGACCGGACGGTTTCCTCTTACAGGACTGTTTTTCTTGATAACACATTGCGATTCATTCAGTTCTTCAAGTGGATAGATTTTCCTGGATATGAGAAATTTCAACGAGTTAGGAATTCTATCTCTAATGATATTAAACCTTAACGAAATTGTTAATTATCAAAACATAATAATTCATTTAATCGTGTGAATCTAACATGTGGTGTGCTTTCTGAGGGTTGATAGGTCTTCTTAGGGTTCTTGGCGCAAGTATCGGTAAGAACGCTTGATCAATCGGAAGTGGTGTGCTTTCGGGAAGATTATAAGTATTCTTAGGGGCCTTGGCGTAAGCATCTGTAAGATTACTTGATCATAGTGGAAAAATCCCTGAATCAGAACGGGAGACTGGACGTAGCCTTCAGTGGTTGAAGGTGAACCAGGATAAAATCTGTGTGCAATTCGCTCAACTTTATCTTTTACTTTCAGCAAGTCTTTGTTCCGCTGCATTCACAATTAACAGTTGTGATTCTGATCATAATAAAAGTAATCGATTTTTTATAAGACGAAAAATTGAGAGAACCTAATTCACCCCCCTCCCCCTCTTAGGTTACTATCTGCACTTACAGTTGGAACAACATGTATTATTTAGTTATGTTATTTAAAATATATGATATCTTTTAATATTTGATAAGATATTTAATTTATGGAAATTTAATTTTTTTATTTGTATTCAATTAATTTACAACTATTTATATTATCTCTGGTTTTAAGTAACAATTTTTTTATATAAATAAGTTTTGCATGACTCAACAATATGAGTATCTTACTTGAGTTGGACAAATATTGCACATCTAAGAGAGTACTCCCTACCAAAGAGAAGCAATTTTAGGTTCTATGTCACAAACCCAAAGTATACCACATCAAATTAAGACAGAAAACCCGTCCACATTTGAGGAAAAACCAGTGCTCAAGTTGATATGCGCCAAGAAAGTATCAGCATAATATTTTGATTGCAAGCAACTTGTACATGGCATCAGATTATGCGCAAAGCTGGAAAAATCAGCTGAGTACAGATATATCAAAGCCTTAGTAGTTCAAACACAATAGAACTGTAATCAGTAATTAGAAGACCAGTTAGCAGCACTCCCAACTCTTGGCATGCCAGTTGTTTCCTTCTTAGTTTCAGCATCCACCTTGAAAGTTGCACCACACACCTGACCAGAACTGTCAACCCTCGGTACCGGCTTTAACTCGTTAAGCGGGTGCTCATAGCTCCTCAGACCTCCAGATGTTGTAAAGAAGCATCCTGAACATGCATGTTACTTCTTGAATCAAACCATTTGAGCAAAACAATTTGAAAGCACATCAAAAGTATGGAAGAAATATTCATGGCGATCAAACAATACACAGAATTCGAAATCAGCAGTATAATTGAATAACTTGAGAAACACTTGAAATTTGATCACGGAGTTTGTTGGGAAACAGTAAAACTTGTTATTAGATTTTATGTTAGACCAAACCCTACCCCAAAAGTTAGCTCAGGGTTGATGATTGCTCTACCCTTTACAGGGACTTATCTAACCATGCCTCAAGTGAATGTGGGACCTCTAAGCAATCTTACAAAAAAAATGATTTTAATGGCCCTTATTTCCGATTTCATAGCAATCTAACTCATTATTCCTTCCTTTGTTCCTAATCACTTGTAATATGCTTATGCTCACATAATATCATTTAAAATCACTTGTAATATGCTTATGCTCACATAATATCATTTAAAAGTGAGGTTTCAAAAGATGTTCAACAACTATGCCATTTTTTTAGGAGGTAATTAGTAGCATGTTTGAATTTGCTTCTGTTTCCTCAAAATCAAATATGGAACTCGGAAGTTACTTACAAAAGTTTCTCCCTATAATTGAGTATGACTTTAGAATCAATTGTGAAAAGATTTCCAAACATGCAATAAATTATTTACTACCTCCGGTCCTATTTATAAGAACCAAAAAATTAATTCACACAGTTTAAGAAATCTTAGTTAAAGTGGATAAGTGCATTAAATTTGTTCTCAATTAGTATTGAACTTCCAAAATTGCCCTTAAATCACTTTTCATAATTTCTATGCATCATTTAATGCGTAGGAGAGTGGAAAAAGAGAGAAAGTTAAATTAAATAAGGGCATTCTTGTTAAAAAATAATTAATGCACCACAAACTCCAAGTTAGTTCTTATAAAAATGACCAATGTAAAACTCTCATTTGGTTCTTATAAGTAGGACCAGAGGTAGAAATTACCTTTAGGGAATGGAGCAGAAGATTTCCCACAACTCTTACTTACAATCTCTGTTTCATCTGAAAGAACAAGATTTCCATCAGCATCAGTTCCCCAAAAGAAGGGAACACTCCCATCAGAATCCTGGAAAGGACCACCATAGTATATCAGGTTAGAGCAGAAAAGCTAATGGAAAATTTGACAGAGAAGACAAAGATAGGCCTTAGGATTACTCACAGAAGCAACAAATGCAGTTTTAGAACGGCTGTCAAACAGGATAAATGCAAATTTGCCTTGGAAATCCCTCACAACCTGATCAGCAGGGTAGGGACCTCGATCTCTTAGAGTCCTGTAAGCCTCTATGACAATGATCACCTCATTTGCTGTTTTGTTCAATCCGTATTGCTGCTTAAGATGAGGAACATTGTCAATGTGGCCTTGTAACAAGCAGAAGATGTCATCTACCACTGCAAACAGCCTGGCAACATGATACAAGAAAAACAAGTAGCATTAACCTTCTATAGAATCACTTTCCAATAATCTGATTCCGGCAAGGAGAAAACCTAGATACAGTTCTATACATGCTGTTTTTACTAAAGTATTAAGAAAGTGAGTGACCGAGTTTTTCATTGGGCAACAACACAAATAGTAGTTATAGTACCATAGGTAAGATGTGTCCCGCAAGGAAAAACATTTTCATTCATGGTGATTTTGGTAATAAACCATTTGACCATAGATCAAAGAGAATGAAGGACAAAATTAGGTATAACATCAGAAAGGAAATATTCAGCAAGTTTTGTTCAAAGTATTAGAAGAATGTTTTCAATCTGATTAAATTACAGAACAAGAAGCAATAGATAAGGATGAAGGCGATACTATGTAGATTAATAGATGATCAACAAATGATTACATGTACTGAATTGACAAGTGAAAAACTATGTAATTTGTTAAGATCTAAGAAAAAACAATAGAATCGAGACATCATTTTTATCACCCACCGTGGCAACCTTAAAGGAGAACCCATGGGATTTTATATATGATATGCCAAATATTTTTTCTGTCTTCTATTGAAGTCATTGACCGAAACAAGACAAATCATAAGCATGCTAATATGCATAACCTAATAAAAGAACCACGAGCAAAATGACAAAGCGCTATTAACAAATACAAGTGTGTAGATCTTAACACTGGCAGTTCTGAAAACTTATCATCAAAATCCACAAGCTTTAAGTCATAAAAGTGAACAATCCACAATCCCTGAGGCTGAGGCGTAAAAAATTCTCATAAGGTTCATACAGGGTGATGTTATCCCAACAAGTGCAAATATCAAAATACAAGCTTTCATCTTGCACAAATCAAAATTACGCTAAGTAATATAATAATTAGAATAAAAATTATGATAAATATGAACAATCGCACAAGGGATCAAAGGGGTAGGAAGAACACTTGGGGTTTATCCACCAAAACAAAAGGTTCTAACTTTGATCTCTTCAAAGGAGCCCAGATTAAAAAAAATGAAGAAGAGGGCTGAAGTAGCAAAATCAGACAATGTCAACACCATAGAAGAAGAAGAACAACAAGGGGTCCAGTAACGTGTAACGGGGAAAAAATGAGAAATTGAGAGAAATTGGGATTTCACCTTGGGAGTAGTGGATTCTGTTTATCAAGGGAATACGCCAAGAGAGCCGAAGGGGAAAGGTTGAGGGTGACGGAAGCAGGGTGAAGAGAGGTGAAGTGTTTGGCCAAAAACCCATCTTTGAGCGCTGAAACAGAGTTGGATTGAGGACTCTGCAGACCCTCTGGGCTCTTGGCTACAGATTTGTCGAAAACAGCAAGCATCTTTCTGGTTTCTGAGTTGAATTGATCCTCACAAAACAGAACTGAGAGAGCAAGGAAAGGAAGACTTTTTGTATATTTTTTGGGTTAAATATGTTTTTGGTCCCTTAAGTACGAGTGAGATTTGATTTTCGTCCCTCGCCGGCGTAAAGGTGGACTTTAGTCCACAGACTATGAGAAGTTGTTAGTTTTAGTCCCTGCAGCCGGCGTGAGAGCTCCGTTTTGCTCATGTGACACTGCCACATGTGGAAAATAATTTTTTTTTCAATTTTTTTTACTTAATTCTTAATTAAACCTAACAAATCAAATAATCCTTAATCCTTAAAATTAGCTCTTTAATTAAGCCAGAAAATGAAAATAAAAAGAAGGAACCAAATCCACAAAGCATCCGCTCTTCTTCTTCCTCATTTTCATCTCTTTTCTTCAACCTCTTCTCGAAAAATTAGGGTCCTTCCCTATGTTCAGGTCATCCCCAAAATAGTCATCTTCTTCGTTGATTCGTTGCACTCTTTGCACATTCTCGACCTCGATTTCGTCTTCTTCCTCATTTTCATCTCTTTTCTTCAACCTCTTCTTCTCGAAAAATTAGGGTTTTTCCCCATGTTCAGGTCATCCCCAAAATAGTCATCTTCTTTGTTGATTCGTTGCACTCTCTGCACATTCTCGACCTCGATTTTGTCTTCTTCCGTCTAAATCTCCCCTTTTCACCATGTCAGCCTCTTTGACGTCTTCTGCTTCGCGTTCTTCTGCAAGGTCAAGCGTCACAGTACAAGCGCAATGGTGCGGTGAGGGGTGTGTTATTGTGGAGAAAACCTTGTGTTGTTGACTTCCCACATTGCTTCAAACCTAGATAGAGAATTATGGCGCTGCAGAAATCATTAGTTGCCAAATGACTGTGGTTTCTTCTTGTGGGATGTTGATGATATATTGGTTGTTTAGAGGAAATTGGAGAATAATAAGAAGGAATTGGAGGACACAGAGAAGAAATTGGAGGACAGCAACAGAGGACTGGAAGACATCAACTCGAAATTAGAGGATATGAAGAAGAAGATTTCCAATCTTGATAGGAAAGTTGAGTGTGAAATAAAGAAGAAGAATATGGCCCATTTCATAGTTCTAGTGTCTTGGGTGCTGCTAATAGGCTTTTTCTTCTTAGGAAGGGTTAATTGAGTGCAATAGGTTTCCTTGTATGTCCATGTGGGTAGTTAGATTGTATTCTAAAGGCTTATTTCATATGTACTTGACCTGCTGAATTTATGACAAGTTATGAAAATTGTTGTGAGAAAAATGTATGTTGCCTTATTTTTGCTAAGCACTTTAATGCTGCCTTTGATTTCATGACTTTTGTGAATTATGATGACATATTAAATGACACCAAAAAAACTCAGAACCTGGCTTTGAAATCAGCAGCTCCTTTAATTTGTGAATAAGAATTACATAAGAATTGCATCGTTTGCATGCACCATTTGCAGCATGTAGCGCCGTTTGCAGCATAGTGCTGCAACGTTTGCATGCACCGTTTGCAGCACGCATGCACCATTTGCAGCATAGTGTTGCATCGTTTGCATGCACCAATATACTAAACAGATAATTCAAGTTACTCTGTGCAATCCAAGTGTTATTGTTAACAGATATTTCAAAATGACAAGCTTGGTATGATAATAATGAAATAACATAAGAAAGAGGGGGTTTGAATTGTGTTTGTGATTTTTAAAAAAACTTTTCTTTCAAAACAAGTATAAGTTTAACTATTCTTTTATAAAACTTGTGCAGCGGAAAGCTAACAGAGCTGAAAAGTAAAGCACACAAAGAGTTTATCCTAGTTCACCCCCTTAATCGATAGGGCTACGTCTAGTCCTTGGCTTCACCAAGATTTTTCACTATTCACATCGAATAGTACAAGTATTGTGCAGGACTTCTCCCAATATTCAAAGGACTTCTCCTTACAAGTATTCAACATGACTTCTTCCAGCATTCGTAGGACTTCTACTTACAAGTATTCGACAGGACTTCTCCCAATTCTTTTACAAAGAATTTTTGGTTCTACAGAATCTCTTCACAAAGAGTAAGGTAGACAGTGTTTGAGCATAGATTACATAGATGATGTGAAAATGAGTTCTCTATTTTGAAGCGTGAGAAGGATGAGAGTTTTCACTCTATGAGGATTTCACGCTAGGGTAGACGACTAAACATAGAGTAGTATGATACTATATTTCCGAGTAGGTTTCTGTAACAGCCCATTTTTTGACGTAGAGTGTCACAAAGTAACCATGCAGAAATAATACTAAATTTAAACCTTTCAAAACATCTCATATTTTCAAAACGTGCAATACTCATAATATTTAGATAGTGTAGCCCATATAATACATTACATAATTACAAGGAGAAATAAGACGTAATGAAAGTACTATCTTGCACAACATGTGCTTTTCTTTCACAAAAAGAAGTACAATTCTGTTGAAAACAAAATAAGTAAAGCTCCAGTCTTTAAGATTCTGAAGTTCGCCATCGTCTGGCTCCAGGAGCAGTCTCTTAATCAACAGCAGACGAATACCTACTAGTGGACGTGTGGTGATATACACCAAAAATAAAGAAAACACAAACAAGAAAAGGGTTAACTCCAATATAAATAAAATCAATAATCACAATAATTTGGCAAATGATATCACCAGTCACACTGATAACATCAGTCAGTTGATCCTACGACATTCATAGTCAATCCACAATCACACATTGATTTTCCATAATCAATATGTATCTATAGCTCATTGTTTGCCTTATCTTGGACAGGATAATTGCATGGACGAGACTCTTCCACCCACCCTCGGATGATCCCGCGGCGCATAATTATCCACCACATCAAACCAAAAATTTATCATGATGGCCAATCACAGTTCTCATGAACAAATATGGTTCACTCGTTCCCTTAACCCCAATAGTTATATAATATAATTCAATCTGGAAACCTTCCAGTGTTCATTCATCAAATTCATGTTACCAAAGTAACTGAAACAGATATCACTGCAAATACTAAGATAAAGCTAACATATGAGTTACCCTTACCTTCTCATTGGTTGCATACACTTTGAGTTTTCAACCTTCTATAGTTCGAACACAACTCGAAGATTTGAATCTGGAGAAAGAACGAACAAGAACAAGAACTCCAGAAAGATGTCTAATAAAAGTTTCTTTGAAGTGAGGAAAGTAGTAAGAATTTCAGAGAATCGAAGAACTGAAATGAAATTAGGAACATAGTATTTATAGTACGAGGAAATCAAACTCTGAGGGTAAACATTTAATGAAAAGTGGTCAAGGAAAGTGGTGAGTCATTAATGCTCATTAATGATCCTGACACATGTTCAAAGTCAACAAAAACGGAAATTTATCATTTCCAAGGCATCTGACACTTATCTTCTAAGGTCAACAAAAGCGGCTAACTAACCAAACGAGAACGAAAAGGTGCCTCGTCAAATGAGTACCCAAAACACTTCACCAAATGATCTCTCCAGTGAAAGTATCGGACGAACACAACTTTATTCGCCGGACGAGCACAACTGAGATCTGTCAGACAAACACAACATAATTCGTCGGACGAGAACCAACAATTAGTATAAAAATATCAAACTTAACCAACACATATTCAATATAATTTCACACACATAATCAAATAAAATTATTATATTTATAAAAAAAAAGGGTCTTACGATACTACCCCTCTTAAAAGAGTTTCGTCCACGAAAGTACAACTAAGAAAACAGAGCAGGGCACTGCTCCCTCATCTTTTCTTCTAATTCCCACGTAGCATCACCAATTGCCTGGTCCCAAACTACATTTACGAGCAAAATTTGTTTGTTCTTTAATTGCTTCACGCTACGATCAGCAATACTCATAGGAGGAACTTCAAACGTAAAGATCTCCTTCAACTGGACATCATCCTAAGTAATAACATGGGAAGGATCTGGAATATACTTACGTAACTAAGATACATACAAAACATCATGAATCTTAGATGAGTACTTTCCTAGACGAGTACTTTCCTAGACGAGTACTTTCCCTCTTTTCCACTATGACTTTGTCTGGTCTCTGTTTCACTTTAATCTCTTCCAAAAGGTCACTAGACACAGTAATAATTCCAAAACTTAACTTCCCTGGCATTATCATAACATCCAAACTCAAATCTCTAAAATTCTCAATCAACTCCAACTCCTTAATCATCAACGATGATACATGAATAGCTTTACGACTAAGAGCATCAGCTACAACATTAGCCTTTCCGGGATGATATTACAATGAAAAATCATAATCCTTCAAGAATTCCATTCATCTTCTCTACCTCATATTCAAATCCTTTTGATTGAATAGGTACTTCAAGCTATTGTGGTCACTGAAAACAGTGAACACACACCCATACAAATAATGTCTCCAAATCTTAAGAGCAAAAACTACCGCAGCAAGTTCCAAGTCATGAGTAGGGTAGTTTCTCTCATGAATCTTCAATTGCCTCGAAGCATAAGCCACAACCTTACCATTCTGCAACAATACACAACCCGAACCTGGATAAGAAGCATCACAATAGACATCGTATGGTTCCCAACACTGAGGTAAAATCAAAACAGGTGCATTCATTAGGCGACGTTTCAATTCTTTAAAATTAGGTTCACACTCTTCAGTCCACGCAAAAGGATAATTCTTCGTAGTCAGCTTTGTCAAGGGTCCTGCAATATTTGCAAAGCCTTCGATGAATCTAGGATAGGATCCTGCTAAACCCAGGAAACTTCTAACATCAGTAACGGTCTTAGGCTGTTCCCACTTAGTCACATTGTCTACTTTACTTAGGTCAACAACAATGTCTTCCTTATAAATAACATGCCCCAGGAATCTCACTTCTTCCAGCCAAAACTCACAGTTGGCCAGATTAGCAAAAAAAACTTTTTCACGCAGAACAAATAATACCAAACGTAAATGCTCCCTATGATCCCCATGGCTTCTTGAATAAATCAAGATGTCATCTATGAAAACAACCACGAATTTATCTAAGAAAGAATTAAAAATCATGTTCATATAATCCATAAACACAGCAGGTGCATTAGTAACTCCAAATGGCATCACCAAATACTCGTAATGTCCATAACGAGTACGAAATGCAGTCTTCTGCATATCAGCCTCTTTAACTCTAATCTGGTGGTAACCAGATCGCAAATCAATCTTAGAAAACATAGCAGCTCCTCAAAGTTGATCCATCAAGTCATCAATCCTAGGCAAGGGATAACGATTCTTCACTGTTACCTTGTTCAGCTTCCTATAATCTACACATAGACGAGATCTACCATTTTTCGTCTTCACAAGTAGTACTGGTGCTCCCCAAGGTGAAACAATAGGTCAAATAAACTCCTTCATCATAAGATCATCAATCTGATTCTTCAGCTTTGTCAAGTCTACTGGTGCCATCCGATATGGTGCAATAGAAATAGGTCCAACTCCAGGAATCACATCAATAGAAAACTCAAGATCACGAACAGGGGGTAACCCTGGTACATCCTTAGGAAATACATCTAAGAAATAACATACAACAGACAAACTTTGGACATCGTCCTTCGACGAACTACCATCACCAGATGATATCAAAACCTTCAAGGCTCCTCTTTTCAAGGAGGACTTCGAAAGATAAGAGTCCAAAAATTCAGACATCCTAGGGTCGGGAATATTACCTCCTTATTGGCACAATCCAATAGGACATGGTGAAGAGAAAGTCAATCCATGCCTATGATTACATCTGATTCCTTAAGGGGTGAACAAATCAAATTCACAACAAATTTCCTATTCTGGAAAATAAAAGGACAATTCAAGCAAACAGAGGTTGCAGTTAAACTCTTGGCAGCAGGGATAGATACCACCAAGTCAAACGACAACTCTGACACAAGCAAACCCAATTTTTCCACACAATCAACAGCAATAAAGGAGTGAGTAGCTCCTGAATCAAACAATACAGAGAGAGAATTACCAAAAATATCGCAATGAATTCTGATCAAACCTTCATCATCCTTCGTAGATTCCCTACAAATATTGTAAGCTCTCCCCTGAGCTACCGGACGTTTACCACGAGCATCATCAACAGCTCCCTCTACCTTTGGAACCTTACAATCTTTGGCCATATGCCCTGTCTTCTTACAGTTCCAGCAAATATTCAAGTTTGCAGACGATCTCCTCCATTGGCCTCGAATCCCTTTGAATATTCAAGTTTCCTCCACCTGGCTTGTTGAATCCAAAGTCACGTTTCTTAGTCTGTGGTCGTTGATATGGCCTCTTTCCCTTATCATCCCTGTTTAAGTAGGACCTAGCTGGTCCACCACCTCCTTGTTGCTTTGGTGAATGGGCGTCAATCGCCTCAATACCCTTGACCTTTTCCACTAGTTGTTGATAGCGGACAATCCCCAATGGTTTCACAACCCTCTTCAGTTCGTAGTTCAACCCATCAATGAAACGTTCACACATGTGTTCTTCATCGACCCTGTCTCTGAAGAATCTATAATGTCTGGCAGACGATTCCAACTTAGCAGCATACTCAGCCACTGACATGCCTCTCTGCTTTAGCTCTGTAAATTCCCCTTCCTTAGCAGCTCTAGCACTCCTGGGAAAGTATTTCCCCCAAAATGTCTTCTTGAAAGATTCCCAAGTAACAGCCTGAAAATCAGCCTCCATCATGGCCTTGGCACGATTCCACCAATGCTCAGCCTCTCCTATTAGCAAATATGTTGCATAATTCACCCTGGTTGCAGCAGGGGTATCTATGAAAGTAAAGATCTTCTCCACTTCTTGCAACCACAAATCAGCTGTCTCTGGGTCATAACCTCTAGAAAACTTAGGTGGGTCCTGCCTCTTAAAATCGTGCAGTCCCTTCATCTAAGTAGAAGCTTGCTCCTTCTCAGCATTTTGTACTTGTACTACAGCAGCAGCTTTATTTGCTTCTTCCTCTGCACGAGTAGCAGCAACATTTGCTTGATGTACCACCAGCGTGGTAAGATTAATAATGGTAGTAGCCATTCTGTCCATTGCACTCTCATCTGCCATTTCTGTGTTTCGATTCGTTAACCTCTTATCCCTGTTAAGAAAGTCTTCTTGGTAAATCTTAACAACAGAAATAGCCAAAATTGTCAATACATATCATACAAAACTGTCCACTCATCGGACGGTCTCAACAACAAGAAAAATACTTAACAATTATTCACACTAATTCTTCCTTCGATTTATACCCCATTAATCGATCTTAGAACATACTACCACCCATCAGCACTGGTTATCTAAACCATTGCTTTGATACCAAAAATGTAACAACCCAATTTTTGAAGTTAAGTGTCACATAGTAACCATGTAGAAATACAACTAAGTTTAAATCTTTCAAAACATCTCATATTTTCAAAACGTACAATACTCATAATATTTAGATAGTGTATCCCATATAATACATTACATAATTACAAGGAGAAATAAGACGTAATGAAAGTACTATCTATCACAACATGTGCTTTTCTTTCACAAAAAGAAGTACAATTCTGTTGAACACAAAATAAGTAAAGCTGCAGTCTTTAAGCTTCTGAAGTTCGCCATCCTCTAGCTCCAGGAGTAGTCTCTAAATCAACAGCGGAAGAATACCTACTAGTGGACGTCTGGCGATATACGCCAAATATAAAGAAAACACAAACAAGAATCACAATAATTCACAATAATTTGGCAGACAATATCACCAATCACACTGATAACATCAGTCAGTTGATCCTACGACATTCATAGTCAATCCACAATCACACAGTGATTTTCCATAATCAATATGTATCTATAGCTTATTGTTTGCCTTATCTTGGACAGGATAGTTGCGTGGACGAGACTCTTCCACCCACCCTCAGGTGATCCCGCGGCGCATAATAGTCCACCACATCAAACCAAAAATTCATCTTGATGGCCAATCACAGTTCTCATGAACAAATACGGTTCACTCGTTCCCTTAACCCCAATAGTTATATAATATAATTCAATCTGGAAACCTTCCATATGAGTTATCCTTACTTTCTCGTAGGTTGCATAAACTTTGAGTTTTCAACCTTCTTTGGTTCGAACACAACTCGAAGATTTGAATCTGGAGAAAGAACGAACAAGAACAAGAACTCCAGAAAGATGTCTAATAAAGGTTTATTTGAAGTGAGGAAAGTAGTAAGAATTTCAGAGAATTGAATAACTGAAATGAAATTAGGACCATAGTATTTATAGTACGAGGAAAACCAACTCTGAGGGTAAACATTTAATGAAAAGTGGTCAAGGAAAACGGTGAGTCATTAATGCTCATTAATGATCCTGACACATGTTCGATGTCAACAAAAATGGAAGTTAATCATTTTCAAGGCATTTGACACTTATCTTCTAAGGTCAACAAAAACAACTAACTAACCAAACGAGAATGAAAAAGTGCCTCGTTAAACGAGTACCCAAAACACTTCACCAAAGGATATCTCCAGTGAAAGTATCGGACGAACACAACTTTATTCGCCAGACGAGCACAACTGAGATCTGTTAGACGAACACAACATAATTCATCGGACGAGAACCAACAATTAGTATAAAAATATCAAACTTAACCAACACATATTCAATATAATTTCACACACATAATCAAATAAAATTATTATATTTATAAAAATAAAGGTACTTACAGTTGCAGAACTTGATCGCAATAATAGACTTTGAAAGCTTTGATGATTTTTCTTTGTAAGTCGCCACTGATTTCAGTCTTCAAGTCTTCTATTTATATCTTCAGTAGGACGAACGTTGGTGAAGATTTTAGAATTCTGTTTGAATTTCTTCTTCTCTGAAGGTGCAACGGATACTTCTAACATGCTCTTAGAAGCATTAAATGCAAAACTGCTACACATTAAATGCAACAATTAATGCACTTGCTTCTATCATCCGCTCTTTTCTGCTTTGTTTCCTTAAACAGTGTTCGAGCATTAAATGCAAAGGAAATCAGCAGAGCGTATCTTCTATTAAGATCACCGAGATTTGATTCTGACCGTTGAGGTGATACGATGTTCAGAAAATAGTGTCATTGACTCGGAAAAGGTGTATTTTGTTATACAGAGAGTTCAAGGAGCAGGCAGATACGAGGAATATTCTCTATTAAATATGTCCTTTCTTAATTCTTGTGTGAACAGTGCTTCATTTAATATTTAGACTATGCAAACCTTCATTTTTTGAACACTGAGACAGACATTCTTTCTTGAACGTAGTCAAACATTCCTTCATGAAAGTAGGCAGATGTTCTTTCTTCATATTTTCTTGAGCGATACATTTTAACGTTCTGCTTCCAATTCTTCTGAAGGAGGTGTAGACGTTGCGTTACTTTCCATTGATAGATATTTCCTGAAATGTAAAACATGTAAGGTCTTCGGAAATCTTTGTCTATCATGATTAAACCTGAGGTAAAATTGTTATTATCAAAATATGATAAAACGTGAAATCGTTTGAACTTAACATGGTCCACATTTATATCTCCAAAGTGGCCTTTGTGGTCCACAATAGTAAACAAGACAATAAGTTCACATGTGCAAAATACTAAACTATATGCATAGAGACACCAAACTGAGTGGTCCACAACAATCAAAATACTCAAAAGACACCCATGTGCATAGACTAAACTATTACAAGTTTTGGATTTTGACATCTAATATCAGTTGTACAATCTGCAACGACATACCTTTTGCTGATCAGAAATGAAGATCCATCTTTTATCATTGCCAATCTCCACTAATAGAAGTTCAAGAAACCACTTCCAACTTTCTTTGCATTCAGATTGAACCACAGCAAAGGCTAGTGGAAAGTACTGGTCATTTGGGTCTCTAGCAACAACACATAACAAAATTCCACCAAATTGTGTCTTTAAATGACACCCATCCAAGCCAATAAAAGGCCTACAGCCAGCCACAACCTTTTTTGCATCCCTCTAGACACATGCAGAACCTACCATATCTAGCAGGCTCACTACCAATAGTAGGAGGGTCAAAATGAAACTTACAGGTATTTCTGGGAGATACTCTCTTCAATTCTGCACTAAACCTAGACAACATGTTGTATTTTTTACTTGCATCACCCTCAACTATCTCTGTTGCCAATTGTTTTTCCCTCCATGCTCTCCAATTTGTGATCCCAGTGCTATACTCAACCCTCATGTCATCAACAATTTCAGATGATTTTACCTTTCTTCAATTTCTGATTTTGTCAACCATCTTAAATGAAACCCATTTGGCTGATGCAGTTTTGTTGTTGAAGACTCTGCCACATTTGTGTTCTCCATTCAGAGTCTTGATGCTGAAAGCCTGCTTCCCTCTTACTTTGCTACAAAGAATCACAAAATCACAAGTGTATTTCTTGCATACAGCCCTACATCTAACTCCATCATTTTTCACAAATGTGATTTGTCTCCCATTAAGCATAGAATTCTCTCTAACTGCATCCTTAAACTGCTGTAGTGAGGTAAACTTTATTCCAACTCTGAACTTGAACTCTGTTCTCATGTCCTCCTCATGATATTGTGGAAATCTGTTTTTACATCTACCACCTTCATCCTCATCGCCACTACAATCATTGATAAGTTTCTCACTGTCTCATCCATCCTGCATCTCATGGTCTCCTTCAAACCCAATTTCATCATGACCTTGCTGACCATGAGCTTCTTCAAAGGTACCCTCTGCCATATGCCTTAATTGCTCATTTAACAAAGCTTCAACCACTCCAATAGTGGGGTTCTGAAACCCATCATCACAATCATTTTCCCTATCTTCTTCACTACCACTGAAGTGGACATCCTTGGTCGGAATTTCATCATCACAAACACTTTCAGAGCTCTCACTATCATGTTCATGAATTTCTTCTTCACCACCTGATTCATCACTGGATAACAACAACACAGAAACTCTACCATTGATCTTCTTTGAAGGTCCCCCAGTGGACAATATCCTGTTTGACCTCCTAACTGGATGTGTAGAAGTCTTCTTCTTGAGATTATAACTCTTCTTTGGAAGCATATCAGAAACAACTGTCCTCTTAGATGGAGGCTTGAAAGGCTTATTTGCTTCACACTTTGGAACATGCTTCTTGGGAGGGACATTAAGTACATCACCACCACTTGAATGTCATTCACTACTTGGAGGTATCACAGCCAATGGGGTATGTGTCAAATCATACAGCTCATGCTCCACAAACAAGTCTACATCAACCCTATTTTTAACACCATAAGATCCCAGTACCATTGCATCATTGTCACTCAACACGGGTCTGAAAATGTGATTATGAACATCCTCTCTTGTTCTCCATCACATTTTAAACTTTCCAACAGTATAGCCCAAGTCTTTGACAGCATCAACACACTCAAAAAAGCTCCATTTGTCAAGATCAATTCCACACTGAACATGGATATGACCTCCTTTGAAATTCATGTATGGATTGTACACACAGACCGCAAATGATGCACAATTAGATTGAAAGACATCCTACATGAACAACATGAAAATTACTCAGAATCACATCATATGAACAACATGGAAAATCATATGAAGCACAGGAAAATCTCTCAGTATCAAACCATATGGGTACTTTATCATAATCAAATCAAATGCAAAATCAATAAACCCAGGACCACCAATCCACTGCCATGAAACCCGAAATGTAAACTGATAACCCGAATTCCCACGATCAGAAACCCTAAAACATGAAATGTTAACCAATACCCAACTCAAAATCAATTGTAGCAAGCCAAATGCAAGTGAAGATATGCCCGATAGTTTGTTACCTCCCGTTAGTTCTTTGCCTCGCCTCAGTTCTTTCTGAATGGAATGGAGAAGAACTCTTCAACAACAAGCGGAGAATGGGAAGGAGAATGAGTCATGTGTCGTCTACGAGCTTTCTCTGTTGTTGCTACTGTTTCCCAGTTCTTCGTCCCTTTTCATCCAGTTCGTCGTCTACAAATTGTTGATTTGTTTGATTGTTTAGTGTTGTAGATGGCAAATTGATGTTTTCTTGGTGAGACTTCCTGACTTCCAATAATTTTAAGGATTAAGGATTATTTGATTTGTTTGGTTTAATTAAGAATTCAGTAAAAAAAATTGAAAAAAAAAATTATTTTCCACGTGTCCTTCATTAATTGACGTGGCAGTGCCAAAGAGGCAAAACGGAGCTCCATCGTTGATCACGACGGCGGCAGGGACTAAAACTAACAATTTCTCGTAGTCTGGGGACTAAAGTCCACCTTTACGCCGGCGAGGGATGAAAACTAAATCTCACTCATACTTCAGGGACCAAAAACATATTTAACCCTATTTTTTAACCTTTATAGAGATGGTGAAGTGTGAAAAGGTATTATTAGCTAGTAATTAGTCTTGATGAGGATTATTATGGCAGTTTTATTTTTAATAAAAGAAAAAGAATCTATGTGAGGTGGCTAAGCTGAAAAATGTAATTTCTATCGTGGAATACGTGAATTTGACTTATATAAAATGAGATGATAAAATAAGTATTGTAAACATTAATAATAATTATTATTTATTTTCAAAAAATTAGTAAAATAACTCCTATCACTATTCCCCGTTAACCTTACGTGTTGTCTAAGGTGCAATATTTTTTAAGTCTTGGATTGGTGCAACATCTCTTAAAGCCGTTGGATGTAGGTGGCTTCTAGGGTGGGTGCACTTGCCTTAAGTGGTGCACCGTGCACCACTCTAAATGACATGTTACAATAGATTTTTTACCTAATTTTTAAAAAAATTAAAAATAATAATAATTAGTCAATACCATTTTTACCCTTTCTTTCACTAAAAAGTCTTACAAAGGACAAGAAAGACATTAAAAGGGGTTTTATGGTAATTAACAAATTGAAATTGTAATAAAATTATAAAAATTAAATAACCTGTTGAACCGATTTCTAGTTTCTCACATGGACACTTGGCACGATCTCATTGGTCAGAAGATTGCAGTGCATGGTGCACTAGTTAAATGGTAGTTCACCCTAGACAACACCATAAAGATGGGTATTAAAATGAGTAATAATATAAAATATCACTTAATACACATTTGTTTAACAATAAATATCTGTAATCCTATTATTTATAAACACAGTTTTTTAAATTTTAAAATCACACTTTTACTTAACAAGAAAATAGATGTAAACTTATTTTTGTATGAAATTTTGTTATCAAAACAAGCTCTTGGTTAAGCCATGTTTGACAAAAGAGAGACTACGTTAATCCATTAATCAATAAATAATGCTCAACAAAAAGATTAGCCAATATTAAATTATACAATCTTTTAGTACGACGAGTTGTCATTTAATATTTATTGATTTATTGCCTTTTGCCTAGTACTGGCAGATCTTACCGTATAAAATTCATTAATTAACTATATAGCTAGTTACAAGTTATTCAAGAGCCAATAAGTTAGATAGTAAAAAATATAAGGATAGTAAATACATTTTCGTTCATTTGAGTGAGTTTTGGTTTTCATTCCTCAAGGGTATTCATAATCGAACAAATTCAAACAAAACCGACAAACTTATCCAAAAAAACGAAAATTGAATAAACCGAAAACTAAAAAAACCTGATTCTTTTTTATTGGATTGATTCGTATTTTAGATTTGATTTTCGAACCGAATCAATCCAATCCAAACCGAACATTTGCAAATATATATAGTTTAAGTTATACATTTTTCATATCATTTATACTTGCATATTTACATCATTGTATATTTATGTATTTATTATATGACTCGTGCTTATATATGAAAATATATTTGAATAAAAAGAGAATCAAATGATTATTTGAATAAATATGCATCAAGGTGAACAAATATAATCATAATTTAAAAAATTGTTGGCTATGTTATAGTTTTTTAATGCTATATTGATGCTAGAAATTGTATATCATTCTATTTATTATATATTATATTTTTTATATTTATGCACTACAATCTCAAAGGAAAAAAAGAAGTTAAAAAAACTGAAAAAATTCAATCCAATCCAAACCGCTATATAATGGAGCAAATTGGTCCGGATTTGAACTTAGAGACAAATCCATTGGATGATAAAACCATTAAACCGATGGGATTGGATCAGATGGTTTTTCCCTTCAAAACCGGTCTGATCCAATCCGCAAACTTTATTGGACCGGGCCGGACAAAGGCTGAGGGAAGCACTACCGCAGTAGATCAGCTCACAACCACTCCCGCTCGAAAGCCTAACTTGAAAGCTTCCCTCCAACACCTGTAGGGGCCTCCGACGCCTATAAATATAGTTTCTATGTTCCCTCTGGGATGCTTCTTACTATTACTTATATTACGAGTTTGCTATGCATTCTTACATGTTTGAGCTGAGTTCTTAGATGCTCTCATTGCTCAAATATTGACTTGAGCGTTAGAGTGTCTTTTGCAGGCCCCCCCGACGCACTTCAATTCGAAGGCTCCACCTCAATCATGACAGAGCAAGGCTGAGCTCTGCCACTGCTTCGACGAGAGTACTGTCGTCCAAGATTCACGCACAAACAAAAATGATATAAGAAGTTTACAGAGGTAACAAAGAAGAAACCGTACTTAGGATGTGATTTCACTTGATCCATGACTTGTTCTCAACCCATACACTCATACAAGATGGAATTGACATTTAAGATGCCGATAAGAGCTATTCACATAATAATTCCTTGTTTAAGAAAACCTACCAATTAAGATCCTAGCCTTAATCACTTAAGTCCTCGTAATCACAAAAGGAGCATAATAGCGCAAACGCACTCGGTGAGACATACCCAAGGCTCTGTTCCTAACCAAAGAAAGTCATGTCCTAGGGGATGGAATTTTAACTGTCACTCAGAAAATCTCATTGATTCCTTCCTAAATACTCCTATCTTAGAGTGGTGAGTATCCTGAATAGTCACTCGGTTTATTCCCAACTCAAGATATTCGTATCTTAGGGTTAATGTGATACTATTGTCACCTAGAAAACCTCAACCCAACCTAAGACAATCATTTCCTAGGATGACTGATGCAAAGAGAGGTTCCTCTCATTTACTAAACTCACACCAACTTCCCAATTGCTATGCAAGCCTTAAAAATCATCAAATGGTCAAAAGATACATGAGGCACAAAGAGAATCAACAAACCTAAGACATAGGTGTCTTTCCCCTTTTCATGAACTAAGAATACATCAGTCCATATCGATTTTCCAATATGTTTTTGAATTAATGAAACTCTTAAAATCACCAATTGCCCAAATAAAGCATTAAACATAGAGAGTAACACCAAATGATGAGAATTCATCATCATAATTGCATAAAAGTGTATTGAACAAGGGATAGAATCAAGTAATATCAAAGTACCAAAATAGAATTGAATTACATAAAAGGAGAAGAGAGGAAAGATGGAACCCAAGGTAGATTAGAGCCATGGCCTTCCGGAGAAGCTGTCACCTTCATCCATGGTTCCTATACACCAGCCCTCAAGGGCCCAACCTTCCTCTCCATCAAACAAGTGCCTTCTTAGCTCTAGAGTGCCTCCCAAAGGTGTCCAATTAGGTTTAGATTGAGCCAAGATCCGTTTCCAATCGCAAAAATTTATTTTTATATGACTCTAGTAGCAAAATAACTGAATCAGGTTTTTCACAGCACTTAGGCGTTGGATATTGAGCACTGGCTCTCTGGAGTGCACAGCTATTGCAGCGCTTTCGCGCTGGTGCTGCCAGCTTCAGAGTTTTTACACCATTGAGCTCCCGTCGTAAAATTCCTAGTGTGACTTCGTCCACTGTTGGATTGGCCTGAAAATTTGATATGTTGTTCGTGACACAAAGATCTTCAATCTGACCGGTTGCATCATAAAGAAAATATCTATGCACGGAGAGAAAGCCCACACAAAAAGCAGCCAAATTACTAAAGTGGAATCTTCCTCTTCCTTTGTTCTTCCAACACAACCCTTTAGCTTTCTCCTCATTAAAGCCCTTGATTAGCCTTCATTTCCCATCAAACCTGCAACCAAAACTCCTCAACACACTATCAAAGCACAAAAACTCACTCATGACTCTTCATCCTCTCATTAAACCACATAAAAACCATTTAATTGAGTCTATGTTCACTCTGTATAAATACAAAGCTTGTAACCATGAAATAATTAGAATAGAAGATACAAGAATATCAGAATAGTAAGATCATTTACGCATCTTCGATTTCTCCAGTTTTCCTTTTTCTCAAGAACACTTGGTTCTTAACATGGTATCAGAGCTAGTTTGATCTATGGTTTATATATATATATATATATATATATATATATATATATATATAAACAATAATTAGAGTAATGAACGAGTAACAGAGCTATAAACAGATATAAGAGAAGACGATCTATAGCTTTATAAACAATCACTTTGTGAATAAATATATGAACTAAATATACTCCCCCTCTCTGTTCCAATAATTTATTTCTGATTATTTTCTTCCTATGTTCTTCGATTTCTAGTCTTCTCTCCCCCTTTGTTAATTAATGTTTCTGATCACCTCTCCCCCTTTGTTAAACAGCTAAAAACCATTTTCTCTTTGTCTCTCCCAAGATCAATTAGAAAAGGCATTTCTCTTTTCTCTCCCTTGTTCTAATGTTTCTACTTTTTCTCTATTCTCCCATTTTTTCAATTTTCTGCTTCTCTCTGTTCTTCCCCTTTGTCAATTACGTACTTTTTCTCTAACTCTCTCTCTCCCCCTTTTTCATTATCAAAGAACAACAAGATACGGTACATGTAAAATGTGGTAACAAAGCAAATAGTATCAGAGCAGATGCAATTTGAGGAATTAGAGTATACTATAGAGCATGGTCAACATATATGAATTGATAAAGCAGAGATCAGAACAATTGTTGAATCAACATCATATTATAGCGAGTATAAGAAATGAATTTATATATCAAAATTAATTGTTCAATAAGCATAGTAAATATGTTAAGAAAGATAGGGAAAAGGAAAGTCTTAGTCTTATTGTGAGATTTTGATCCTCGTAAGCTTTGTTGAGCTGCTTTTGTAATCGATGTGAAGCTGGTGAACGATATATTGCATATGACATCATCTTCTTTTGAACTTAACAATGGACGATAGGTAGCAGTCATTGCACTTAGATCCTGTACACGATGATCGTATCATTTATGCCTCTTCCTTCTCTTGCACTTTTGTTAGTAAACACAATATATAATTCACAAGGCAGGATGCATACCAAAAATTTCTCTCAAATATATGAATCTATTCTCAATGAGAGTTTGAGTAAATATATCTGCTAGATGATTTCGTTGAGGTTGGTTGATGGCACGTCTTTGTCGTTAAATGATAGACTATCATTGGATGATGCAGATTGCTTGGACGATAGGTGACCATTGAACAGTTGAGCTTTGTTGGACGATGGTCCTTAATTCCAGTCCAATTTTGATAGTTCGTCTTTTAGGTTGATCAACTCTTCATTGATCAATTCTTCCACCACTTATGATAAGATCGTTTTGGTCACCACTAAGGTAACTGTTCGTCCATTCCTTTTCAGCATGGATCTTTTGGAACGTAGACCTTCTTCTTGTTGAGTGTTGCAAGCATCCATTTTCCAAGTACCATAGTTGGTTTCTTCTTTGCCCTATTAAACAATTCTACAATAGAAACAATCATGGTCTTTGGTACCCAAATAATTTTGGGTCCTGTTTTGTTAGTGGAACTTTTGGGAGGGACCTTCTTGATATAAGGCGTCCTCTCTATTGTCTGTTTGAGATTACGTTTCACTATAAACGTCATGGGTTCAGAAGATATGGCATTGGATGATACAAAATTAATGTCAGACGATGCAGTATTAGATGATATAACAGTAGACGATGCACATGACTTATTGGACGATGCATGTTCAGACAATGTTTCACTATATCCTAAACCACTTTTATCTTATAGTTCTCTATTGTTTCCACTTAGCTTAACCAAGTTATCATGCCCATTTGTAACTGATGGAAGGTCTTGAATTAAAACTTTGACTCTCTTTTTAAGGGCAATAACTTCTTCAGAAGAGTTATGTTCTTTTAAAGCTTTATTTTCTTCAACTAATAAGGTATTTTCATGCTTGGACATTTCTAGTTCTTTTTGCATCTGTGAAAACATTTTCTGTAAACATGCATACTTAGACGATATAGCATGAGAATATTCAAGCAATTCATTATAATTATCTTCAAGAGTTTCATATGTTATCTGGTCCTCCTCTTCGTCTGATTCATCAACAGAAGCCATGAATGCATAGAATGATTCATCATCGTCTTCATCTTCACCACCGTATGATGATTCATCAGACTCATCATTGTGTCCTATGAGCGCCTTCTTCTTTCTGTGGTTTTTGAAAGTTTTCTTCATTTGTGGGAACTCTGCTTTGATGTGTCCAGGATTTTTGCATTCAAAGCAGACGATAGAGCTTTTGTCAAAACTTTGTCCTCCTTCTCGTTTGGAGCTAGATTGGGGCTTTCTTTGTCCAGACTCCTTCCTGTGATCTTTGGATTCATTTATGCCTTTTTGATGTTTCATCCACATATTTTTGAACCTCCTGTTGAAGAGTGCTTCTTCACTGTCAGTGTCGCCTGATGATGTTTCTGCTTCGTTAGACGATGCTTTTGCGTTTATAGGTTTGGAGCTTTTGGCTTTAAATGCTATGGATTTTCTCTTCTTACTCTCACCATACTCTGTCAGCTCAATCTCAAGAACCTTCAGAGATCCCAAAAGATCTTCCAATTTTAAGGTGGTGAGATCCTTGGCCTCTTGAATAGTTGTGACCTTCGGTCTCCATTTGGCTGAAAGACATCTCAGTATCTTCGTCACCTGGTCAAGATTGTTGTAACTTCTTCCCATATTTCTCAGTCCGTTGATGATGATTTGGAACTGCGAGAACTTGTCATCGATGGACTCAACTTCCTTCATTTTGAATTCCTCATACTGAGCAACCAACATGCTTAACCATGTGTGTTTGACATTGGATGTTCCTTAATGCGCCATTGTCAATGTGTCCCAAATCTCTTTTGCTGTTTTGAGACTATCTACTTTGTCATGCTCCATTTTTCTTAGAGCAGATGTTAGGAACAACTCGGCTTTGGAGTTCTGTTGATTTTCAACTCATTGTTCATTGGTCCATTGAGAACGTGCAATAGGTTCACCTGCAATATTTTTAGGCACATAATTACCAAAATCAATAATATCCCAAATTTTATAACTAGTAGACTCAATAAATAATTGCATATGCTTTTTCCAATAAGGATAATTTGAGAAATCGAATAATGGTGGCTTGTTTGTTGTTGCGCCTGTTGGGAATGAGAATGCGTTGTCCTCCATGGATCTCTTCTCTGTACCTGTTAAGGTGTTAGTTTCTCAAAGCCGAAGCTCTGATGCCAAATGATAAAATAAGAATAAACACAAGAGGGGGGGGGTTGAATTGTATTCGTATAAATACTTGCTTTTCTAAAAACAAATATATATATTTTCAAACCGTTTCTTAAACGATAGGTTGCTTTTAGCAGACGATGGGATAAACAATATTGATGCAGTGGAAATAGAATGTGTTTGCTGTTAAACGATAAAGCAGTAAAATTATAAAGCAGTAAACAACACACGCAAATTGTTAGAGAAATACAATATCGTCAGATACTGTATCGTCTGATACTATCATTTGAATAAGTTTGTGTTCTATCGTCTATATGGAAGCATCGTCTGCCTAGCTGAATTGATTGCATAATTGTATTGTCTGGTCAGTTAGTCATGTCAACTATCAATGTGTGATAGTTGACCATGCGTGATAGGTGTCAGCTGACATTATGTGATAGATGACCCGCTGTTTATGTTTACCCGGAATATCCGAGCTCTTGTCTGTTTGTCTATTTTCTCTCTGTATAAATACAGAGCTTGTAACAGTGAATTAATTAGAATAGAAAGAACATTTCAATATCTTCGATTTCTCAAGTTTCCCTTTTTCAAAGAACCCTTGGTTCTTAACATGGTATCAAGAGCTAGTCTCAATCTGTGATTATTTTTTTTCTTCGCTTTCCGCTATGGCATAGGCTTAGACTTCATCTTTGCCTTCTTTTTCCCATGTTGTTTCAATCAAACTTGATGAAACAAATTTTCGTTCATAGGTACAACACGTTGAAGGTGTTGTGCGCCAACATAGTTTGGAAAAGTTTCTTTTGAATCTAGTAATCCCTATTCGTTTTTTATCTGATGTTGATCATGAAAAGTTAGTTGAGAATCCACTTTACACTACCAGGGTCAAACAGGATTCAGCCATGTTCACCTTGTTGCTCTCTTCCTTATCGTCTGATGTTCTGCCTACAGTTGTTAACCGCAAGCAGTCGTGGAAGATCTGGCAAGAAGTCCATGAGTTCTTCAATGTACATTCTCTGGCACAATTTGCAACTCTTCGCTCAGAGGTTCACACCATGGTCAAAGGGGCAAAATCCCTCTCTGACTACCTCCAACGCATTAAAACAATTGTTAATGCTCTAATCTCCATTGGTGATCCAGTTTCATATAGAGATCACATGGAAGCTATCTTCGACGGCCTCCAAGATGAGTATAGCTCTCTTATGCCTCTTGTCAGCAATCCTGAGGTTCCATGCTCTGTCTCTCAAGCAGAAGCCATGCTTATTGCTCACGAAGCCTATCTTCTTCGCTCTCGCAAGCGTCAGCTTCTTGACACTCCACCGTCTGCCCTCCTCACACATACACCTGCGTAGACGATGGATTCACCAGCCCTGAACCAGCAGTCTGCTCAAGCAAACTACGCTTCTAGTTCACCTGCCCAGCATGGTGCCATGAACACCACTAATCCCTCATCATTTGGAAATTGAGGTTTCTCTGACCCAACCCAGAACTATGGCTCATCTGGTGATTATTGTGGTCCTGGTGGTCGTGGTGGCCGTGGCCGTGGACGTGGTGGACGCTCCTCTGTTCAGTGTCAAATCTACTATAAGTGGGGTCATGAAGCCAATACTTGCTATCACCGAATACCGTCTCCCCTTTTTCCTGGAATTGTAGGCTCATCACCATATGGTGGTCAGTTTAACCAAGTTCCCCAGTAGGCCGGTTGGCCCTTCTCTCTTTGCACTGCAACCAACAGGCGATGCATGAGCCTGAATTTCAGTCTCCCCAGCAGACGGTTGGCCCTTCTCTCTTTGCACTGCAACCAACAGGCCAATTGTTCCCACAACAGATGATGGGACAAGCTCTGCTCCCTGCATCTGTAGGCCCCAGTCAAGGGACCTGGTTACCAGACACTAGAGCAACTCATCATGTCACCAATGATGCTACTGCCTTCTCCAATCCTGCACCCCTTCAAGGAAATGATCACATTCTCATGGGGAATGGTCAAGGTTTTCCTATTCATTCTGTTGATACAATCTCTTTTAAATCACCATGTCAAACACATGCTACTCTTTCTCTTCGTGATTTATTTCTAGTTCCTTCAATCACTAAAAATATTGTCAGTGTTAGTAGGTTTTCTAGAGATAATCATGTTAAATTTGAGTTTGATCATACTCATTGTCTTATTAAATCTCAGGCCAATGGTGACATTCTTCTTCAAGGGACTGTTGGGGATGATGGTCTCTATTATTTTGATGGCATGCATGCTTCCCAGTTCTTCAAGAACAAGTCTTCTGTCATGCCAGCTTCCACTCCCTCCTCTTTTCATTTACCTAAAACACATGTAACCACAAGCACTAATAGTTCACTAGTAGGACCCACCTCTTATGACCTTTGGCATCATCGTCTGGGTCATCCTACTCATGAGATTTTACATTTTGTTTTGACTAAATGTAATGTTTCAAAAAAAAAATGTAATATTTCAATTCCTTCTTGAGCTATTTCTCGTGTTTGTAATGCATGTTGTATGGGCAAATCTCATAGATTTCCCTCTTCTCAATCAAATACAGTTTATTCTCATCCCTTAGAACTTGTGTTTTCTAATTTATGGGGACCATCCTCCATTGAATCTTCTGCTGGTTATTCTTATTTTCTTACTTTTGTTGATGCATACACAAGATATACGTGGATTTTTCCTTTAAGGAAGAAATCTGAAACTTATGCCACTTTTCTTCAATTTCAAGCAATGATTGAATTGCATTTAAATCTAAAAACAAAAGCTGTTCAAACTAATGGAGGCACTAAATTCAAACCCCTCAGTTCTCATTTTGCTCAGTCAGGAATTGTTCATCATCTGACTTGCCCCCACACACATCACCAAAATGTCAGTGTGGAACGCAAGCACAGACATGTCGTTGAAACTGGCCTTTCTTTGCTTGCTCACGCCAACATTCCCCATCAGTATTGTGATCATGCCTTTTTAACGACCACCTTTTTCATAAATAGATTTCCCACCTCTGTCTTAGGCAATGTTAGCATTTACTATAAACTTCACAATGTTCACCTAGATTACAAGTTCTTGAAAGATTTTGGGTGTGCATGCTATCCCTTTCTATGTCCTTACAATGTCTCCAAAATCCAGTTCAGGTCCCGGGACTGTGTCTTCCTTGGTTATTCCCTTGTTCACAAAGGTTATAAATGTTTAAATGGCAGTGGGAAAATCTTTGTGTCAAAAGATGTTATTTTCAATGAGTGCAGGTACCCATACACAAAGATATTTTCAAATCCTTCTACCACCATGGAGGGGCCTTCTCTAACCTCATTTATTCTAAGGTACTCTGTAACTCCACATCAAGAGCAGCAGCAACCTCCATCTGATCACCCAGCTGCAGAATCGCCTGATGCTTCTTCTACATCGTCTGGTGTTCCTACATTGACAGGTGGTGCAGTATCGTCTGATGCACCTCAATTGTATGGTGTTATAGCATCGTCTGCTCATCAGTAAGCGCCAGTCAACACACATGCTATGCAAACTAGATCCAAAGTTGTGATCACTCAGCCCCAGGAATCTTCAGTTCTTCCTCCTCCAGTCAACACTCACATGATGCAAACTCACTCGAAGACTAGCACTGTTCAGCCACAACTTCTTTTAACTCAGGTTGAACCAACCTCCTACAGGAAAGCTCTTCAAGATCCACACTGGAAGAAGGCTATGTAGGCAAAGTTTGATGCCTTGCAACAAAACGCCACATGGTCCTTGGTGTCCTTACCACCAAACAGAAAACCCATAGGTTGGAAGTGGGTCTTCAAGATCAAGAAAAAGGCTGATTGAACTGTTGAAAGATACAAAGCAAGGTTAGTAGCCAAAGGATACAATCAGGTTCAAGGTTTTGACTATTCAGAAACCTTTTCCCCTGTTGTGAAGCCAATCACCATTTGTCTCATTTTGTCATTGGCTGTCACCAAACGTTGGCATATTCAACAACTTGATGTCAACAATGCCTTCCTGAATGACACACTTGATGAAGATGTCTACATGGATCAACCACCTGGGTTTCAAACTGAAGAACACACCTTGGTCTGCAAACTTAACAAAGCTCTTTATGGTCTCAAACAAGCTCCCCGATCTTGGTTTGACAAATTAAAAAGGGCTCTGCTACGTTTTGGCTTCAAGGCCAGTTGTTGTGATCCATCCTTATTTGTCTACAATAAAACCTCTTGTTGCATATACGTCTTGGTCTATGTTGATGATATTATCATCACTGAAGTTCCTTACCTCTCATGCAGCAAATTACCACCCATCTCAATACAGAGTTTTCACTCAAACAACTGGGTACGTTGGATTACTTTCTTGGAGTTCAAGTTCATCATCTGCAAGATGGGTCTCTACTGCTATCCCAATCTAAATACATAGGAGATCTTCTTGAAAAGGAAAATATGACCAATGAAACAGGGTAATCCACGCCTATGCTAAGTAGCGCCAAACTCAGCAAACATGGTACTGATCTATACGCTGATCCAACCAACTATCAATATGTTGCTGGTGCATTACAATATGCCACTCTAACTAGACCTGAAATTAGCTATGCATCCAACAAAGTCTGTCAGTTCATGAGCAAGCCTCTAGATGTTCATTGGAAGGCTGTTAAGTTCATACTATGATACCTCAAAGATACTATCTCCCATGGTCTGCTTCTCCAACCCTGCATTCTAACGCTGTTGTGCCCTTGATTGTCTTCTGCGATGCTGATTGGAGTTCTGATTCAGATGAAAGACGTTCCACGTCTGGTTCATGTGTTTTCTTTCAACCGAACTTAGTGTCTTGGAGCTCCAAGAAGCAGACGATTATTGCAAGGTCCAGCACTATAGCAGAATATCGAAGCTTAGCCAACACCACTGCTGAACTTCTTTGGGTTCAATCTCTTCTCACGGAGCTAAATATTCCTTTCCAAGTTCCTACAGTATACTGTGACAACATGGGAGCTGTGGCCTTAACTCACAACCCTGTTTTACACACCAAAACCAAACATATGGAGTTGGACATCTTCTTCGTTCGAGAGAAAGTTCAAAACAAGTCATGGGTTGTGTATCACATTCCTGGTCAGGATCAATTAGCTGATATCTTCACCAAACCTCTCTCGCCTCAACACTTTGCAACAATGAAGACCAAACTCAATGTGTTTGCAAAGGCTGCTCCTTTTCACCCACCTTGAGTTTGATGGGGGCTGTTAGAGAAATACAGTATCGTCTGATATTGTATCATCTGATACCATCATTTGAATAAGTTTGTATTCTATCGTTTGTATGGCAGCATCGTCTGCCTAGCTGGACCGGTTGCATAATTGTATCGTCTAGTCAGTTAGTCATGCCCTGTGATAGTTGAACATGCGTGATAGGTATCAGCATTCATTATGTGATAGATGACCCGCTGTTTATGTTGATCCGGAATATCTGGGATCTTGTTTGTTTGTCTGTTTTTTCTCTGTATAAATACATAGCTTGTAACAGTGAACTAACTAGAATAGAAATAACATTTCAGTATCTTCAATTTATCAAGTTTCTGTTTTTCAAAGAACCCTTGGTTCTTAACACAGATTTATCCTGGTTCACTCCCAGAACGATGGGGCTACGTTGAGTCCTTGGTTTCACAAAGATTTTCACTATTCACCTGAATAGTACAAGTATTATCCAGGACTTCTCCTATCAACAAGTATTCTCAAGGACTTCCCCCAACAAGTATTCTCAGGGAATTCTCACAACAAGTATTCCACAGGACTTCTCCCAACAAGTATTCTACATGACTTCTCCTAATAAGTATTTGAAGGACTTCTCCTTTTTCAACCGTTTCTTCTACAATAAATCTCTTCTCAAAAGAGTGATGGTAAAAGCAAATTCAGGGTCGACAAACTCTTAGTATTTGGTAGAAGGTTTGACACTAAATAGTATACTTGAGGTTTGTAAAACAGAGATGAATAGACAATGGTTTCTCTGTATGGTGTGAATGAATTTAGAGTGTTTGACTCTATGAGGTTTCTCACACTTGAACAATTTCACTCGTTGTGATTTGACACTGTAATCCGAGGTGAATTTTTGGGCTTTTTATAGTTCGACTCTAATGCTCTATTTTTCGTTCGTTTTCTATTTCACTTTATTTCTCTTTTCTTTTCTTTGTTGAGCTCTCTGTTTCTTCATGTCTTCAAGTGCTCATTTTATACCTAGAATTCAATTTCGATTTCCTGAAGATGCTAGTCATTGACTTGCTCTTCTCAATCAATTCTTGACCGTTCCTCAACGGCTATGAGCATTGAATAAATATGACTTTGTTGATTCTGCAGATCATTGAGTGTTTTGTGTCGTGAATCTATCCTTTGCTTTGGTTGCGATTTCATAACTCATTTTTCTCGATTTTTCTCCCCCTTTGGCATTAGCAAAACAATTGTAATAATAAGCAAAGGTATCAGAGTAAAGAGTAAAAGGTACCAGAGAAATAATTAGGAATAATAGAGAAAAAACACCAGAGGTAACTCAACTGAATGATAAATGTGTTAGCAAAAATAATGATTCGGCAAGAAAATAAAAGTAGAGGGATAGAGAATGAAGTGATTCTTCATTTGAGCTTGTTGAGGAGCTGGAACAACATGTCCTGCAAGGTATCAAGCTTGGTAGTAAATTCTCCCTTCATATCGTCTAAGCGTTGCTGATTTCTGTTGTCCATGTCATTGATCCTCTGATTTGTGTGCTCAGCCATGGCCTTCACTTCACTGCACACTTCAGCAATTTCATCCTTAAGAGCTTCAACAACCTCATCATCTTCAGGAAGCTCCATAGAGATGGGAGTAAAAGGTGATTCAACTCTATAATCATCAGTTTATTCGACTTGATCCTGATCAAATTAAATCGCCGGAGGCTGAGATGGAATGTGTGCACTGCAGGTAGGTGGGAATATTCCTCCAACAGTGATATCATTAGCCTTTATTGCCATAAATGAAACCCATGTAGCTAGCCGAGGAACTAGAATCCGTGCAGGTAGCAGAATAAACATCTAGGATTCAAAGCGAACAATCAAGATTTCAGTTCGCCATGATGAACATGGAGCCATATAACCATTATATCCTTGAGATTCTCATAGTTTCCACTCAGGGTGAGATATGTCTGCTTGTTGATGATGGAGTAGTTTGGATAGGACATAAAGCCACATATAGTAGACTCATGTGACAATCGATTCTACTGGCACAACTTCGTTTTATGAAGTTCTTGGATGCTTGACAGAGTCTGCACAGGAACATGTACGCTTTCTCTTTTTGAATGATGGCATGAAAGCAACTGACTTTGCTTTCAGTAGAGAGGAAGAAGGAGCATCGTCCTCAGTTGTGATTTGAAAGGCATCTTCATCGGAGGGTTTCACTGACGAGGTAGCTATAGTGACAACATTGGAGAGTACTTCATTAGACGCAGTTGTAACAACGCATTTCACACGAGCAGTGGTGGATACAGTGTCAAAGGTAGCTTTAAATGCAGATATAGCTCTGGTGGGAGAACCTGGAGCTGAGAATCTTTTGGGAGATGGTGAGAGAACTATTGGAGAAAGGGGTGGAGTTCTGAATGGTTCATCAAAGAGCTCTGTTAATAAGGCTTCATTTTTCTCAATCCCTAGCATAATATCATCAAAACGATCCATTCTTGCTCGAAGTGGGATTTCCCAGCCTTTGGATTTTTCTAAACAGTAGTGTTTCCACTGTATGAAGGTCTGTGGTAAGGGAGAGTCATTCTTCAACAACACTTGGACCCAGTGATTGTTGCGAACATGTCCTAGTACAACCACGGGTAAGGTTGAATGTGCTGGTTCATGAAGAGGAAGAAATGTGTAGCATGCAGAATTGGATAAGGTTACCAAACATATATTGAATGTATTTGCAGCTACAAGGCCCATATCCGGTACAATGAGCTACTTCTCCTTATATGAAATTTCTTGAGGGCCAAGCTTCAGGGCATCAAGTATTTATAGATAAAAAGAAGATCCTAGCAAGTTTTCATGAATTTTGCAGCTTCTCTCCATTTCAATGATCATTCGATTTCAAATGGAGCGCCACAAATTTTCTCCAAAACCTATTTGTGCAGCTATGCATCTGAAGCCACAGTTTCCATCGTCCTTAACATCGATGATATCTTCGATGAATGGATGGAAATTTCTGGGCAACAAATGGATAAGTTCATTTAGGGCAGAGTGGGGTGGAAGGGCATCCAGAATTGATTCTACAGTTGTTTCAGTCTTCATATCTTTTGCAGCTTCGGCTTGTGTTGCCTTTTGAGTTATTGCTGGAGAAGAGATCTTTTATGTGAGATCTACAGCTTTGAGTAAGCGTCTCTTCTTAGAAGCCCCTGGTTATCTGTGCAAGATTGCTCTTTGCAGATGAGTGGGTTATTCTGATCCTTTTAGCAGTTTGTGGAGGCCTCTCCGACGTTGCGTCCACATTAGTTACTCCTACTACTCCAGGTTTTGGTGCAGGAACAACTTGAGTACGTTTTGTCTTGGGAGTGGAAGGTTTGAGTTGGGAGTTTGCCTTTAGTGAATCGGGCACTCCTGATTCATCAACAGTGACCTTTGTGCACTTCACATCCCCTACTTTGATTGGAGTTGGAATAGCATAGTCTGAGCTGATGAAGTTGTTCCTTTCTATTTCAGCAGTGATATCTCCCCGTTTGCTAAACATGGTGGTTATGATGGATCTATAGGGTAAATATCTATTACGATTGCTCAGACAGCTCACAATGTGTTGAAAGATAAGGTAAGTAGGGTTCACCTTTACTTTCTTCATTATTTTGTAAAGAGCGTACTGTGCAATCTTGTTGACATAGTCCCTTGATCCTTCTTTTGGAAGGATGAATTTGCATAGTACTCTGTGTGGAAAGACACACTCTTCCACGAGGTTGCTTACTAAACTTCCACCATCTTTGGCCTTGAGATCTTTCTTCCAAATGCACTAAGCATCATTTGCATTTAGTGTCCAGAGAGGATTCTATTTTTCTCCACTATCAATGTCCATGTCTAGGGCCTTGGCAATGTCGAATGTAGAAATTTCCACAATCTTTCCCATAAATCGAGTCTTGATGATTCCGGCATTGTGTACGGCACAGTCGTAAAACTCTTTTACGATTGGAATGACTGTCTCATTTTGAGAGACTAGATAGAGTTTCTCCCAATCTTGATGATATAGGTTTTCATCTCCAGGAATCTTTAAATTAATGAAGATGCTCATATCCATATATCCGGGTGTGACAATGGATTTCTCACCCAAGCATGCGATGATTGGCTTTCCTATCTCCACCATTTGATTTCTTCTGTTGGAGAAGAAGATATTGCTTCTATTTTGGAGAATCATTTTCTCCGCTTGAGTCAAGGTTGAGGTCACTTCTTTCTTTAAGTTTTTCCTTGGTGCCATTGTTTTACTTTTCTGCAGAGAGAGGGTTAATGCAAGAACAAGATAGAGAGTGTAAGAGTTTTCTTTTTCCGGAGTAGAGAAGATGAGTGTGTGCAAAGGACCTTCAGAAAACAGTTTTGTATATTTGCATGGAATATGAAGGGTCTAGGGTTTTTGCGTAAGCAATTATTACTTTTTGATAAAGTATGAGAGAGAGAATCAAGCATAATCCTAATCCCCATGCGCATTAAATGCGATGTGTTAATTGCGTCTAATGAGTATTTTAATGCACGTATTTATTGAAATGACAACACCTGACTGACTTCGTTAAGAGATTGGGTCAAATCGTTTGTACTTCCATAGTAGGAAACAGACAATCCAAGTTGATTTGTTGTCTGCCCTTAAGCTTTTCAATCAGATGAGACAAGCAATTTGTTGTTTGATATTTTGTCTCCTTCTGCATAGGGTTAGTACAGAAGTTATATGTTTGTGAAATGGAAAACGTACCAGTATTCACTCACAGATGAGTAACGCGAAAATCAAAAGTAAGTGTGGTAGAGATGTCATCCAGTTGATGCACATATGATGTGTCGTTATTTCCATTTGAGCGTGATCTTGAACAGAGTGATGCTTGGTTGATAGTCTTCTAGTTTGTGTTTTACCCAGACTAGTTGAGTTGAGTATATCAAGATCCAGCATCAACATATTCAGTCTTAATGGAGTTAGAGATATTGTGCTTTAAGGTCTTTTTGCTGAAGGCGTTCCTTCCGGAGTTGGCTCCTCACCATCATTTCTGATAATTTCATGAACAGCTTGGGGCACCTTGAAGAGATTGTCAATCTAATCATCATTCTTATCTTTGAGCATCTTCTTGAATTTCTCCAGACAAGGGAGCAGTAAATTTTCCCAAGCCTTTGCTTCATCAGCGCAGTGATGCTTCCATTGAGGGAATACTGTTGGCAAGGGCGAATCCTCAAGCAACTTAATCTTAACCCAGCGCCTTTTGTTGATGTTCCCAAGAACCACCAATTTTGGATTTGAAGGTACTGGTCCAAATAAAGGTAGATATGTGCAGCTTCCATCACTTGACAGTGTTACTAAGATCATGTTGAATGTTGTAGCTGCTAGCAAGCCCATGTCAGGAACTGAGAACCACTTTGGTTCATAGGTAATCTCTCCTTGTTCTAGCCTGAGCGCCATTAGAAAAGATTCAACTTCAGCTTCAGAAGGAAAAATCCTTGAGTGTAGGACTCTTCTGTCAATCAGCTCAGTAAACAATCTTTTGCGAATGTGAGGCTAATATTCTTCACCGTGGCCTAACCACTCAGCAATGCACCATTAATCGTAGGTACCATCATCTTTTACATCAAAGACATCTGCAATATATTTGTGGAAGTTTGTTGGCAGATACCTTACATAGTAGGCGTGATCTGTTGAGAGAAGATCTCCTGAACTAGGTGCTTTTTCAGCTTTGGCAGCATAGATTTCACCTTCTTCCTTTTGAGAAGCTTCAACTGTTGTAGACACTTCAACAATGGAGTCAAGTTTAGCTTTATCAGTGGCAGGTGCACAAGAGGAAATAGGTTTAACATTTGCGACTTCGTCAGACGAAGGTCTCGTCTTGTCAGCTTCCACAGATGAGGGTGTCGTCTTATTACTCTTGACCGGACGACGCTGCTTTGGTGCTGGCGTGGACGAGGGCAGTTGATCAGATGAAAGCAGAGCTGGGCTTGCATCGAATGACAACCTCTTTGCACGAGTTCGTCTTTCTAGAGGCAGTTCTTTTACCTTTTTGCCCTCAGACGAGGCAACTTTAGGAACTGCCTTGGCAATCTGCTTCTTGGTCCATTTTCCAAGCAATTCTTCAGGCACTTGTGAAATATCAATATCCAGCTTCATCCTCTTGACATCTCCAAGTCTGATTTGGGTAGCATACATGTAATCATGAGTGATGAACTAATTTTTTTGCATATCCTGAGTTAACATCAGCTTATCCCCCATCATTGCAGTGATAAGGGAGCCATAGGGCAGATTTTTGATGAAGTTCTCCAAAGTATTCAGCATGTGATCAAAGATGTAGTATGGAGTGTTTATTTTAGATAACCTCATCATCTTGTAAAAGGCATATTAAGTAGGTTTGTTAATAGTGTAGCCACCGTAGCAACATTCTGCAATCCTGACTTGTAGTTGGATCCGTTGCTAACGTTCATCTTTGTTGTCCTCCAAGAATTGAGCAGACTTGACGATCTTTTAACTATCGGGTTGGTGAGCTTCTTGACTTATTGAGTGGCTCCCTCCGTTGGTTTCCACCTTTGCTGTTTTGCTTGGAGCATATATGAGCCAAAGCCAGGCTTTTGAGTTTTGATGATTCTTGGAGAAAAATGCACTTGTTCATTGAGAGAGTTGTGATCATCAGGAGCTGCAGTATGTTTATGTTTGTGCCTGGCAAGAGAGCATTGTTTTCCATGGATCTTTAACTCTTACACCTGTTAAGATGTTAGTTCCTCAGAGCCGTTAAGCTTTGATACCAATTGAAAATAGTAAAACAACACAAGAAAGGGGGGTTGAATTGTGTTTGTGTGATTTTTAAAACATTTTCCTTTTAAACAAGTATAAGTTTCAACATACTCTTCTAGGACTGGTGCAGCGGAATGTTAAGCAGAGTTGAAAAGTAAAGCACACAAAGAATATATCCTTGTTCACCCCCTTAATCGATAAGGCTACGTCCAGTCCTTGGCTTCACCAAGATTTTCACTATTTGATCCAAATAGTACAAGTATTATGAAGGACTTCTCCTAGTATTTGAAGGACTTCTCCTTACAAGTATTCTCAAGGACTTCTCCCAGTATTCGAAGGACTTGTCCTTACAAGTATTCTCAAGGACTTCTCCCAGTATTCGAAGGACTTCTCCTTACAAGTATTCTCAGGGACTTCTCCCATCAAGTATTCTCACGGACTTCTCCCAGTAATTCTTTTATGAAAATATGAATTCTACAAAATCTCTTTAACAAAATTAGGGTAGAAACATTAAGCACAGACTGACAAAGAGGATATGACAATGTGTTCTTTGTTTTGGAGAGTGAGTGATAGGTTTTTGTTTCGATAAAACCTTCACACTTGGCTTGGCTGCAGAACTCAGAATAGTTTGGCTATTTTGTTTTGAGCAGGATGAAGTGCTTCATTATTTTGAACCTATAAATTCTTGGGGATACGCTTGATGTCTAATTCATAGTTCTTCATAGCTCCCTCTGCTTCATGCAGTAAACTCTCTTTTTATTTTCTCCTTCACACTCTCACTTTCTTCTGTCTTCAAGTCTTCAAGTCTTCTATTTATATTTTTAGTAGAATTTACGTTGATGAAGATGATGAAGATCTGGTGAGAGTAGTCTTTCCTGTAGCACCAACGGATAGTTCTGACAACCATATTAGAGCAATAAATGAAATCCTTCTATGTCATTGATACATCATTTAATGCAACTCATTCTATCATATTGCGCTTCCTTTTCTTGTTTCCTTAAATAGTGTTGAGCTGTAAAATTGATATGGAAACAATGGAGCGTATCTTCTTTTCTGATCATTGAGATTTAATCTTAATTGCAGAGGTTGTACTTTGTTTAGAGCAGGGTACTGTTGAGTCTGAATAATAGATCTTTGATGTGCAACAGTTCATATCTTGAGGTGAGACAAATACTGGAGATATTCATTAAATGTGTCCTTCCTTCTCTTTGGTGAAAACAGTGCATCAATAGGTATGACAGACGTTGTTGCTTCACTGTATTCGTGTTTGACTTCACTTGAAAGCATACTCAGGCGTTTCTCCTTCTTCTTCTAGTCAGACATGGCTACTGAAGGTAGATAAGTGTTCTGGTTGAGAGGAGTAAGACGATCCATTTCTTTAGCATTGGTTGATAGTGCTTTAGATTAATGCTACTATGAATCTCCTATTTCTTCGTGATATCTGAATGTAGAAGCATGTTCTAGTTGAGAGCATTCAAACGTTGGTGAGGAGCATGAAGTTCCGTTTGAATTTCTTCTTCACTGTTGTTGCAACAGATACTTGTGGTAGCTTTGTAGCAGCGTTAAATGCAACCTACTACGCATTGATTGCAGCATTAAATGCTCTTGCAATCGTCGTCTGGTTCTTCAATGCAGTTTCCTTACATGCTCATTTGAGCATTAAATGCGAGAGGAAAGTAGCAATAAGAATCTCCTTCTTCTGAACATAAGATTTGAGTTCGACCGTTGAGGTGATACGATGTTCAACAATTTGCGCCTTTGACTCTAAAAAGTTGTGCTTGATTTACGGAATGTCAGAGAGGCTACGGAATCAGATGATGAACTTACTTCATTATCATCCCAAGCCAAATATGCTCTCCGAGTAGATTGACCCTTTTTCTCGAACTTCTCTCTTAGACCATGTTTCTTCTTCTGAAGATTTGGACAGTCTGATTTGAAGTGTCCCGGTTTACCACATTCGAAACATGTGATCTTTTGAGAGGAAGATGATTCATTGTTCTTTTGGAAAGATTTGTTGTTGTTGAATTTCACACCTTTTCTTTTAAGAAACTTTCCAAAATTCTTTACTAGAAGATTCACATTCCCATTATCTTCTTCTTCAGAATCTGCATCATAATCTTCTTTGATGCTTTCTTTTGCTTTTAGGGAAATGGATCGATACTTCTTCTCATGTTGTTCATTTTCTTCCAAACGATTCAATTCCAACTCGTGTTCTTGGAGTTTTCCAAAAAGAGTTGCAAGAGTCATTTTTTATAAACTCTTCTTCTCTGAGATGGCTGTTACTTTTGGTTGCCATACTCTTGTAAGTGATCTTAGAACTTTCATGTTCAAGTCACTGTTTGAAAATTGTCTACCAAGAGCAATCAAATGATTAATTAAATGAGTGAATCGTTTTTGCATGTCTAATACCTTTTCTCCTGGAAGCATTCTGAACATCTCATATTCTTGAGATAGAGTATTGATCTTTGATCTCTTGACTTCATCTGTTCCTTCATGAGTCACCATCAACGTATCCCATATTTCTTTCGATGTAGTGCACGTTGAAACTCTGAAAAATTCATCCATGCCAAGAGCAGATGTAAGAATGTTCATTCCTTTGAGATCATGTTGAACCTTCTTCTTTTCTTCTTCACTCCAAGTACTTTCTGATTTTGGTTTTGAAGTTCCTTCTTCATCTGTTGCTACAGGCACAAAGGGACCTTCTTCAATGACTTTCCATATTCCTGCGTCTAATGACTTTATGAATATCTTCATCTTGATTTTCCAGAAGTCATAGTGTTCTCCATTGAAGAATGGTGGCCTGTTTATGTTATGTCCTTCACTTGTTCCATGATTGGAAGAGGATGCCATCTTTTCCCGGATCTTAGGAATAACTTACCTAAACTTCCGCTTTGATACCAATTGTTAGAACAGATAGCAACCTGAGAGGGGGGGGGGGGGTGAATCAGTGTTGCCCCAATTTTCGCCTTATTGAAATCGTTACTTTCAAGTTTATGATGATCACGAATTAATCGTTGTGATTGCAGCGGATATGAACAATACTTGAAAGTGAATGTGAAGGATAAAGAGAATCACACACAAGTTTTATCCTGGTTCGCCTTCAATCCACTGAAGACTACGTCCAGTCCCTCAAGAAAACCCCTTGAGGATTTCTCCACTATTGATAAGAATTTCTTACAAGTTCCTAACCCAAGGACCCCAAGAACTTCTACCAATATCCTGTGAAAGCAAACCACTTTCAACAGCCCCTGAAAGCAAACCGCTTTCAGTTCCTGAAGGCAAACCACCCTCAGACCTTGAAGGCTAAACCACCTTCAATGAAAACCCTGAAAGTAAACCACTTTCAGTGACAACAACCCTTCACCGAATACCACGGTGAAAAACTCAATCTTACAGAAAGAGATGAAGAAGATATTACAATTGGCTGTTTCAATCCTTTAACACACAATTGGATTGAACATGAGAAATTATGCTTTAAGGCTTTTAAGCATAATACAATTCTGAGTTCTTCAAGATATGAACAACTAATGTGTTCTTGTGAACATGAAGATCATGAACTCAGAATTTAGGCTCCAAAAGATTTAAGTTCTAAAAGATGAACTAATTTTGAAAGAGGCCTAATGTGTTTTTCTCATGTGAAATGTGTATATTTCGTGTGTGTTGTGTGTTCTATGTTTTCTGGACTCAAATGGTCTTTATATAGGCAAGGGAAATGTCCTTGAACCATCACAACCCTTTTCAAAAGGTTTGGGACACAATGGTTCATGAAAAGATGCACTTTTTCGTTCTGGTAATCGATTACCATACTTAGTGTAATCGATTACACAAGTGACCGTTTCAGTTTGAATTTGAATTTCAAACATGTAATCGATTACAAGACTGGAGTAATCGATTACTTGCCTTGGTGTAATCGATTACCATAATGATGTAATCGATTACACAGAAGCCCATTTTCCAGAAACTTGTTCTTTGAGACTTGCTTAAGGTTTTGTACTTCTTTTAAGTTATGAAAACTCTTAGCTTGATTAGATTAGGTGTTTTAAGAGCCTTTATGCTTTAATAAACCTTTGGAAGCATAACTCACCTAATACTAAGACTTCTAGACTTATGATGGACTTGAATGCTTGATTCTTTGAAGTCTTCTTTTCTTCTTTTTTTTGATGAGTTTGTCGTCATCAAAACCACAGCCAGGGTCAGGAGCAAGACCTTCTTCACAATCTCCCCCTTTTTGATGATGGCAAACACATTCTTGATACTTGAAGATCATTTATGAATTCTTGATTCTTAACTCCCCCTATTTGATAGAATCTAGTATTTCTGATATTTCTCCCCCTTTCTAATGTACTCGTTGAATTCCTGCATATGATCTTTAAGAGCACAGAACCTTTCTCCCCCTTTTGACTTCATCAAAAAGAAGAAAAGGCCAAAAAATGTACAGGCATACACACAAGTATATATTGAAACATAAAGCATGGGGGAATAAGGGTAAATGTGTAAAATAGGACTAAAACATAACAATCCAAACATAGCATTTAAAAGAAAAACATACATACAATGGGAACATAGTACAAGATGAAATAGATAAACAACATGAAAAACTCCTAGAAAAACTAAGTACTAGTAGGAGAGTCAACATCAGCAATGGTATACACTGGTACGAAATCCCGACCAGCATCATGAATTTGACAAGGAAGAAGAAAGAGGCCAAAGTCATTGGTGATGTTGAGCGAAGGAAGAATGGAGGTTTCTATTCGTTTGAGATGTGATGACCGCGTGTCATAAAGCTTGGCAATAGGTACTCCAGAGTAGAGAAGGAGGCGGGTAATGATCGATGCATAAGGAAAAGAGTCCGCCAAGTTACGACTTCGTAGCATGTGGTGCATAACTAAGAACGCCCAATTGATTTTGTGACAATGAAGAATGCCATAAAGAATTTGTAACTCAAAGTCGCTAATGTGAGCAAGAAGAGTTTCTTCAGGCAGAACTACTTGATTAATGAAGTAGTGTAGAAGATGATTGTTTGTCGTGAGGACATCAGTGTTGTATGGGCAAGAAGTAGTATGTGGTGGGTGAATTCTCTGGAGGTCTACTGACTCAAATCGACACAGAGATTTGTAAAAGGAGTCATGGCTATAGTCAGACCAGGGGCAGGGGAGGTTAGGACCCAAGAGAGCACCGGATGAAGGAAGTCCAAGGCATCGACCAAAAGATGACAGGGAGTGTCGAATAAGAATCCCCTTGACAGAACTTTGAAATCCATCTTGCAAAGGTTCTAAGTAGCAATAAAAGACTTTTACTAGTTCAGGATAATAGGGATTGCACATAGAGATAAACTCCTCAAGCTTTTGATAACGGAGATAGGCGGGAAATGTGTGACCATTGTCGACAAAGGAATCCAAATCACCAAACAAAGGTTTACGGATGAGTTGATTGATGAATCGTGAAGCAAACCTAGTTCTTTGATGGGTGGATGTGAGTAGTCTTGTAAGGTTCATGGGTCGAGAGGAACGAGAATGATAGGAATTCATAGTTGGTTGAGAAGAATATGCAGCACCTTAAGAGGGTTTTGGAGGATATGACTAATCAATTCCTAAGGCTGGCTTAAATATCCTGAGCATGTAATCGATTACAGCAGTTGAAGTAATCGATTACGGAGCAGTTATGCCAAGTTTTGAATTTCAAAAGATGGAGGGAAATTGAAATTCTGGCAATTTTTCGAGTATGTAATCGATTACGGCAGTTAGGGTAATCGATTACATCAGTTACAAATTTGAAAAATTTCAAACTTTGAATATGTAATCGATTATGGCAGTTATGATAATCGATTACTTAGATGTTTCTAACGGGCACGAGGACTTAGAACATGGATAATCGATTACAAAACCTAGGGTAATCGATTACTAGGACATTTTTACAAGTTCTAGGCTCTAGAATCCTATGTAACACATTTTCATATATAAACACTTTAAGCACATAATGCAAATGAACATATAAAGTTTATGCAAATAACATGTTACATTAAATATCATGCTCATCTAATATTCCTAATTCTCTTCTTATCTTGAAAAATGATTCTTTAGGAAGAGGCTTAGTAAAGATGTCTGCTAACTGATTATGTGTATCCACAAATGAAATCTCAATATCTTTCCTCATAACATGATCTCGAAGAAAATGATGTCGTATATCAATATGCTTAGTTCGAGAATGCATGATAGGATTTTTAGTGAGATTAATGGCACTTGTGTTGTCACATTTAATTGGAATGCAGCCCAGCTCTAAGCCATAATCTTTGAGTTGTTGTTTGAGCCATAGAGTTTGTGCACAACAACTTCCTGCAGCAATGTATTATGCTTCTGCAGTACTTAGAGCAACACATGCTTGTTTCTTACAAGACCATGAAACAAGAGCATTTCCTAATAGGTGACAAGTACCACTTGTGCTCTTTCTTTCAGTTTTACAACCAGCATAATCAGAATCAGAATATCCAATCAAATCACAAACACTTCCCTTGGGATACCACAATCCAACATTTGTAGTTCCTTTCAAATATTTGAAAATTCGTTTAACAGAACTCAAATGTGATTCCCTAGGAGATGCTTGATATCTAGCACATAGACACACACTAAACATAATATCAGGTCTACTTGCAGATAAGTATAAAAGAGATCCGATCATACCTCTATATTTGGTAATATCTACTTGATTACCGGATTCATCTTGATCTAAATATGTGTTAGACCCCATAGGTGTGGCTATGGCTTTGCAATCATCCAAATCATATTTCTTTAGTAGTTCCTTGCAAAACTTTGATTGGTTGATGAATATTCCATCACTTGATTGCTTGATTTGCAAACCAAGAAAGAAATTTAATTGTCCCATCATGGACATTTCAAATTCTTCTTGCATCATGTTAGAGAAATCCTTACAAAGAGATTCGTTAGTTGCACCAAAGATAATATCGTCAACATAGATTTGAACTAATAGGGTATTACCTTTGGTTCTTTTGATGAACAAGGTTGTATCAGCCTTACCTTTCTGAAATCCTTTATCACAAAGGAAAGTACTTAATCTATCATACCATGCACGAGGGGCTTGCTTAAGACCATAGAGTGCCTTCTTTAATCTGAAGACATGTGAAGAGAACTTTGGATCTTCAAATCCTGGAGGTTGCTTCACATAGACTTCTTCTTGAATGTATCCGTTCAGGAAAGCACTTTTGACGTCCATTTGATATAATGGGAAATTTAAAGAACAAGCATACGCCAATAATAGTCTTATGGCTTCCAACCTTGCTACTGGTGCATAAGTTTCATCAAAATCTATGCCTTCTTCTTGATTATACCCTTGAGCAACAAATCTTGCTTTGTTCCTAACTATAATACCATTTTCATCTAACTTATTCCTAAACACCCACTTTGTTCCAATAACATGTTTGTCACTAGGCTTAGGGACAAGTTCCCAAACTTGATTTCTTTCAAATTGGTTTAGTTCTTCCTGCATTGCTACAATCCAATACTCATCCTCTAGAGCATCATTTACTTTTGATGGTTCTATTTGAGAGACAAAGGCCATATTCAAAACTGAATCATTTAAGCGTAGCCTTGTAGAAACGCCTCTAGAAATATCACCAATAATATTATCAACTGGGTGATCCCTATGGGTTCTCCATTCTTTTGGAAGTTGATAAGTATTACTTTCAATGTGCTCTTCTTGTATTGGATTCTGATCTCCATCCTTTTGAGAATCTTCATTTATAATGATGTCATCTTCTTCATTATCTGGAAGATTGACTTTATCTTCTATTGAAGATTTAGATTCATCAAAAGTAACATGTATGGATTCTTCCACAGATAGAGTTTTCTTGTTAAAAACTCTATATGCTTTACTTGTCAAAGAATACCCAAGGAATATACCTTCATCAGATTTTTCATCAAACTTTCCAAGGTTTTCCTTTCCATTATTCAAGACAAAGCATTTTGATCCAAAAGCATGTAGATGAGAGATGTTTGGTTTCCTTCCTTTGTAGAGTTCATAGGGTGTTTTCTTAAGGATAGGTCTAATAAGAACTCTATTGGAAACATAGAAAGCAGTACTTATAGCATCAGCCCAGAAATATTTAGGGAGACTTGATTCACTCAGCATGGTTCTTGCTAATTCCTCAAGTAATCTATTCTTTCTTTCTACTACACCATTTTGTTGTGGTGTTCTCGGAGTAGAGAAGTTATGTGATATTCCATTTTCATCACATAGTTCTTGGAATTGTTGATTCTGAAATTCTCCACCATGATCACTTCTTATAGAAGAGATCTTTAAAGACTTCTCATTTTGAACAAGCCTTGCATATCTTTTGAATGCATTGAAGGCTTCATTCTTATGAGGAAGAAATAAAGTCCATGTAAATCTAGAGAAATCATCAACAATAACAAGTGCATAGAAATTACCTCCGAGGCTTTTAGTTCTAGATGGTCCGAACAAATCCATATGTAACAATTGAAGAGGTCTTGAGGTCGAAACTATGTTCTTTGGTTTGAAGGATGTTTTGGTTTGCTTCCCTTTTTGACATGCATCACAAAGCTTGTCTTTCTCGAATTTTATCTTTGGAAGCCCAACAACTAGATCATGCTTGACTAGTTTGTTTAAATGATCTATGTGAATATGTGCAAGTCTTCTATGCCATAGCCATGAATCACTATTATTCTTGGCCAAAAGACATCTCACATTTTGTGGAATTTCTTCCAATGAGATCATGAAGACTTTGTTTACTTTATATCCAGAGAACTTAATCTCTTTAGTTTTCACATCTTTCACAACACATATATCATTAATAAAACCAACTTTCAAACCTTTATCACATAGTTGACTAATACTCAGAAGATTATGCATCAAACCATCAACGTAAAGAACTTTATCGATGACTGTTTGAGGGGGTGTGCCTATTCTTCCAATACCGAGTATTTTTCCCTTTTGATTGTTACCATATGTGACGAAACCTTTTTCCCTAGGTATAAGAAAAGAAAACTTGGTTTTGTCTCCTGTCATGTGTGATGAGCAGCCACTATCAAGATACAATAAATCCTTTGCTGCTTTCATACACACCTACATGACAAAGTTCAGACATGGGTATTAGGAACCCAACAGGTTTTGGGTCCTTCTAAGTTAACATCCTTTCTAACCCAAATGTACTCCCTATTTGGTACTCCTACATGTTTGTAGTAGCATCTACTAGGGGTATGTCCTATTTTGTTACAATAAGTACAAGAATAATGATTGTAACTGGAGGTTTGTCTAGGAGAGGGATGAATCTTCTTAGGAGGTCTATTTTGAATCTTCTTCCTATTGTTTGTACTGCTAACAGGATTAATCTTACTGTTACTAGAAGATCCTAAAACATGATTTGATTTTACAAACACAGTTTTCCTAACCTCTTTTGTCTTTGGGTGAGAAGTATATCCTAAACCTGATTTATTGTTTGAATGTCTTTGAACACTTAGGATATCATCTAACTTCTGTTTTCCTTTATTGAAGTTATTTACTCTTTGTTGAAGATTTTCTATCTTTTCTTCTAAAGAACTACACTTAGTGCATTTGTGAGTAATGTCTAACTTGGATTTTACTATATCTAGTTCTTCTTGTAAATTTCTACATTTACTTTCTAGGGAAGAAATTAACTCATTTTGCCTAGTGCTAACTTTAGAAAATTCTTGACATACTTTAAACATATTTTCCATGGTAAACTTTAAATCATGAAAAGATATAGAATTATCACTAACCTGGGAATCTTCAACATCAGAATCATGTGAGGCCATCAAAGCAACTTGTGCTTCTTCTTTATCAGAATCAGATGATGAACTTACTTCATTATCATCCCAAGCCAAATATGCTCTCCGAGTAGATTGATCCTTTTTCTCGAACTTCTCTCTTAGACCATGTTTCTTCTTCTGAAGATTTGGACAGTCTGATTTGAAGTGTCCCGGTTTACCACATTCGAAACATGTGATCTTTTGAGAGGAAGATGATTCATTGTTCTTTTGGAAAGATTTGTTGTTTTTGAATTTCACACCTTTTCTTTTAAGAAACTTTCCAAAATTCTTTACTAGAAGATTCACATTCCCATTATCTTCTTCTTCAGAATCTGCATCATAATCTTCTTTGATGCTTTCTTTTGCTTTTAGGGAAATGGATCGATACTTCTTCTCATGTTGTTCATTTTCTTCCAAACGATTCAATTCCAACTCGTGTTCTTGGAGTTTTCCAAAAAGAGTTGCAAGAGTCATTTTTTATAAACTCTTCTTCTCTGAGATGGCTGTTACTTTTGGTTGCCATACTCTTGTAAGTGATCTTAGAACTTTCATGTTCAAGTCACTGTTTGAAAATTGTCTACCAAGAGCAATCAAATGATTAATTAAATGAGTGAATCGTTTTTGCATGTCTAATACCTTTTCTCCTGGAAGCATTCTGAACATCTCATATTCTTGAGATAGAGTATTGATCTTTGATCTCTTGACTTCATCTGTTCCTTCATGAGTCACCATCAACGTATCCCATATTTCTTTCGATGTAGTGCACGTTGAAACTCTGAAAAATTCATCCATGCCAAGAGCAGATGTAAGAATGTTCATTCCTTTGAGATCATGTTGAACCTTCTTCTTTTCTTCTTCACTCCAAGTACTTTCTGATTTTGGTTTTGAAGTTCCTTCTTCATCTGTTGCTACAGGCACAAAGGGACCTTCTTCAATGACTTTCCATATTCCTGCGTCTAATGACTTTATGAATATCTTCATCTTGATTTTCCAGAAGTCATAGTGTTCTCCATTGAAGAATGGTGGCCTGTTTATGTTATGTCCTTCACTTGTTCCATGATTGGAAGAGGATGCCATCTTTTCCCGGATCTTAGGAATAACTTACCTAAACTTCCGCTTTGATACCAATTGTTAGAACAGATAGCAACCTGAGAGGGGGGGGGGGTGAATCAGTGTTGCCCCAATTTTCGCCTTATTGAAATCGTTACTTTCAAGTTTATGATGATCACGAATTAATCGTTGTGATTGCAGCGGATATGAACAATACTTGAAAGTGAATGTGAAGGATAAAGAGAATCACACACAAGTTTTATCCTGGTTCGCCTTCAATCCACTGAAGACTACGTCCAGTCCCTCAAGAAAACCCCTTGAGGATTTCTCCACTATTGATAAGAATTTCTTACAAGTTCCTAACCCAAGGACCCCAAGAACTTCTACCAATATCCTGTGAAAGCAAACCACTTTCAACAGCCCCTGAAAGCAAACCGCTTTCAGTTCCTGAAGGCAAACCACCCTCAGACCTTGAAGGCTAAACCACCTTCAATGAAAACCCTGAAAGTAAACCACTTTCAGTGACAACAACCCTTCACCGAATACCACGGTGAAAAACTCAATCTTACAGAAAGAGATGAAGAAGATATTACAATTGGCTGTTTCAATCCTTTAACACACAATTGGATTGAACATGAGAAATTATGCTTTAAGGCTTTTAAGCATAATACAATTCTGAGTTCTTCAAGATATGAACAACTAATGTGTTCTTGTGAACATGAAGATCATGAACTCAGAATTTAGGCTCCAAAAGATTTAAGTTCTAAAAGATGAACTAATTTTGAAAGAGCTTTGGCCTAATGTGTTTTTCTCATGTGAAATGTGTATATTTCGTGTGTGTTGTGTGTTCTATGTTTTCTGGACTCAAATGGTCTTTATATAGGCAAGGGAAACGTCCTTGAACCATCACAACCCTTTTCAAAAGGTTTGGGACACAATGGTTCATGAAAAGATGCACTTTTTCGTTCTGGTAATCGATTACCATACTTAGTGTAATCGATTACACAAGTGACCGTTTCAGTTTGAATTTGAATTTCAAACATGTAATCGATTACAAGACTGGAGTAATCGATTACTTGCCTTGGTGTAATCGATTACCATAATGATGTAATCGATTACACAGAAGCCCATTTTCCAGAAACTTGTTCTTTGAGACTTGCTTAAGGTTTTCTACTTCTTTTAAGTTATGAAAACTCTTAGCTTGATTAGATTAGGTGTTTTAAGAGCCTTTATGCTTTAATAAACCTTTGGAAGCATAACTCACCTAATACTAAGACTTCTAGACTTATGATGGACTTGAATGCTTGATTCTTTGAAGTCTTCTTTTCTTCTTTTTGTTGATGAGTTTGTCGTCATCAAAACCACAGCCAGGGTCAGGAGCAAGACCTTCTTCACACTCCTTGAGAGTCACCAGACGTACTCTTCAGAAGTACTCAATGGACCATCCACTTTTTCGCCATTTTTCGACGTGCTACTTTTGAATTAATTTTAAAGGATAGGCAGACGTTTTCTCTTCATATAGATAGATGTTCCTAAAATATATAATACTCAAAGCATTAGGAATTCTTTATCTATCAACATTAAACCACCTTAGATAAAATTGTTATTAATCAAAATATAATAAAAGATGAAATCATTTGAATCTAACAAAAGTTAGCATAATGTCCCTTCTTGTTGCACTTGAAGCACGTCACATCCTCAAGTGGGGGATGAGTCCCCTGATTGCTAGATCTCTCTCCGGTTGGTCGGTACTTCCCAAAACCTTCTCCCTTCTCTTGAGGTCGTTGGTAAGGTTTCTTTTGGAAATTCTTCCTCTTATCATTCTTCATGATTGGTCCTCCACTGTCTTGGTGGTTGTCCTTCCGGTTTTCCTCGTTATTCATAGCCGCAATTCCGTTGGTCTTCTCTACCAGCACTTGGAATTGCTGGAGGAATGTAAATGGACAGCAGCAATGAAAAAACGCTAAGGTGACATCATTAAATGTTAACCAAGAGTGTCTGACCCCATAAGAATGCATACATATTTTAAAATGAACTTTGCAGAATCAGAAAATTTGAACAACAAGACAATCCTGCGAGTGAATGCAGGTCGGCTTCAATGAGAAGAAACACTGGGTCCTTAGAAGTGTCCTGGAGCGTGCGATGTTTCTGTTAGAAAGAGGAGCTATATTTATGTAATTAGCCTTGGAAAATCCCAAGGGAATAAAAAGCGGCGAAAGTTCCACTAACCAACACACGGTGGGAAGCAACGCGACATTACAAATGAATTGCGGAACCGATCGGCCATCACAATCCCACTCGAATCATAGTCCAGCCAACTCGGCAAAGCCACATCTAGTCTGGTCAACAACTGCAGCTCAGATCAGCGCAACGCTGAGCAGCAATCCAAGGCCCCAAAACAGAACTGGGCCAAAACAAAACAAAGAGACTCTCACAACAGCGGAGAGCCCATTACTTCATTGCAGGGGGGCTCTAAGACACAGCATAAGGGATCTCGACCAAAAACTTCATATAACTTGACATGTGTCGCAACCGGGGTCGCGGCGGGGACGGCTCTAAAAAACAAATTGGTTAATCAGCTAGAGTCGCCACTAATGTTTTTTAAAGGAAAACACTAGAAAACCTAAAATGAAAATAAAAGGCCTACGAATCCTAAAATCTAGGTTCGGGAGTCGGTTACGCGTGGGGAAGGTGTTAGCACCCCACAGCGCCCGTCTAAGACGGTACCTAAGATCGATTGTGCAAAAAGAAATTATTAATGGACTCATTATTTACAAAGAAAAAACAAAGATATTTATTATTTTTTTGAGATTTATTATTTAAAAAGAAAAAAAGAAAATTAGATTATTTACAAAACAAAAATTTTTGTTTTATTTTATTTAGCCTGATAGGTGTGAACCTAGTCCTACGTACTTCCCTCAAATGGAAGATCAAGGCTACGTAGTTCTGAAGGTTTAAAGTGATTTTTAATTTGATGTGCCTGGCGGGGAGTTGCCCGGTCTGAAGGCTTAAAGTGATTTAAAAAAAAGGGTGCCTGGCGGGGAGTTGCCCGGTCCTACGTATCTCCGAAGAGAAATCAAGGCTACGTAGTTCTAAAGGTCTAAAGGTCTAAATTGATTTTTATTTTTTGGAAAAAAAAAGTGAGCAAAACGGTACGAGGAACGACATTCCACCAGGGAACAGACGCTATGTCGCATCACGTTCGCAATTATTTGGTTTTTACGCGCATTGGCGTGAAACTGACACGAGAAACGACATTCCACAAGGGCACAGACGCATTCGCATTGCGTTCGCGATTATTTATTATTTGATTTTTCGCGTGAATAGGAATAAAGGAGTGAATGAATTAAAATCAGAAACGCACACAAGAGCAAACAGAGACGAGATTGACATCAAGATCAATTGATAAAGCCTAAGATAAAAATATTTCAATCAATGCATAGAGGTTGAAAAACCGATCGTGAAGCCTATTTTCAATGGAAGTCAAAACAAATTGGGTAGACCCAAGAACAGCAACATAATCAAACATTCACATGGTATATCAATGACAATAGCAGAATCCACAACAGCAATATTAAAGAAACATATTGACATTCACAAACAGATCCAGATCCAGGAGAAGAAAATTTTGAAGAAGAAAATTAACAAGGGCAAAACTTAGCAAATAATAAAAAAACAAAGAAGCAGTACCCAGGGGCTGTGAAATGGAGAAGTAGCCATGGAAGGGGAGGAAGGCCGAGCGGCGCGAGGAGGCTTGAGGGAGAAGCGACGGCGGCGTGAAGCTTGAGGGAGGAGCAGCGGTGGCGCGGCGGCCTGGGAAGAGGAGCGGCGGCGGTGGACCCGAAGCGAGCTTGGCGGTGGCGATTGTGGAGAGGAGTGAAGGTGAGGCGGCTGAGCAGTGGCGGCCAAAAGCAGAGGTGTGGGAGAATCGGTGATGGATTTGAAGAAAAGGGACGAACAGCGGCGCTGGGTTCAGTGGTGTTGGTCGAGGAGGCTTAAGGGAGGAGGAGAGCGTCGTTGGTGGTTTGGGTGGTGGGTTGCAGCGACGGTGGCTGTGTCTAGGGAGAGGGAGAAGGGTTCGAAGGTGTGGTGGCACAGGAGGGCGTGGTGGCGGCGGAGCGAGAGAGATGGAGGGGGAGGCCGAAGGTTTTTTTCGGAAGAGGGAGAGTGAGACGGCTCAGAGGTTGAGAGAAAAAGGGATTTAGGGTTTGAGAGGCTGAAGTGAATAGTGGTTCTGGTTCCCTTGCGGATTTCGAGGAGAAGGGGATTATATGGTGTTAGAATTAGGGTTTCTGGGATGTGAAGTTACAGAACTACCCCTAGGGTTTCTGCTAAAGTCTTTTGGTCTATTTCTTTTATTTATTTGCTTTGGACCAGTTTGGCCCATTTTTATTTTTGAGAAACTAAAGTAATTAAAAAAACAAATTCAATTAATCTAAACTCCCTACTTTTTTTTATATTTTCACTAACTAATTAGCTAACTATTTTTTTGATTTTTGTTTTTAATAAAATGAAACACGACAAGAAAAAGAAATTAAAATAAAAGAGTCGGACAAAATTGGGTGCTGACAGCAGCCCCCATTTGCTTGGCTTTCGGTGAGAAAGTTAAAGCAAATTCAAAAGCAGCTAATTTTGGCCAAGCAAACAGTAGAAGAATAACAAAGATGCCGGATCCGAAGCCCATCAACAGGTGGATCAAAAACATGAGATACTTAGTAAAAACAACAAACGCTCGGCAACCTGGACAACAAATCTAGGGAATCCTAACGCTTGGGCTAATGGGATAAAACACTAGATGCTCGACAACACGAATGTGGAATTCTAACATCTAGGCCAATGAGATCAAGACAGACACTCGACAACTCTTACGAGGAATTCTAATGCCTGACCCAAAGGATAAAAAGCAATAAACGCTTGGCAACCTGGACAACAAATCTAGGGAATCCTATCGCTTGGGCTAATGGGATAAAACAATAGATGCTCGACAACACGAATGTGGAATTCTAACATCTAGGCCAATGAGATCAAGACAGACACTCGACAACTCTTACGAGGAATTCTAATGCCTGAAAAAAATGTACTAGGGGTTGGTTACCCTAAAAGAGTGCAGGGGTTGGTTACCCTGAAAAAGTGCAGGGGTTGGTTACCCTGAAAGAGTGCAGGGGTTGGTTACCCTGAAAGTGTGCAGGGGTTGGTTACCCTGAAAGAGTGCAGGGATTGGTTACCCTGAAAGTGTGCAGGGGTTGGTTACCCTGAAAGAATGACTAGGTACCAAAACCTAGCAAAATTGATATATTTTTTTGAATTTTTGAATGATCATGTGGAAAAAAGAAAGTTGAAAGATTTTCAAATAAACAAGTTTTTTTTTTTTTTTTAACTTTCAAAAGATTTTATCTTCACCATTGCAACACAATACTGGTCAAAGCTGGTGGATGAAGGGATGGGTTTTGGATGGGAGAAATGGAATAAGATTTGTGGAGGGCAATGGAGATTAGGCTTGTAACAAGCCCCCAAGTCTGGCATCAATGTAAGGAACAAACTGTTTATCATTTTATCGTGCTGAGAGGAGAGAAAGGCGGCAAGCCCCAAGTGCGATAAGCATCAATCTGAATACTTGTCATGGAGGAGGGGCGAACCCCGAGTCTAACTTGCTTTAGGCCCATCTTCAATCAAGGAAGAATATAGGTTTCATCACTTCAAATTTCCCTTTTTTGATTTGATCTTTTTTTTTTAATTTTTTTTTATTTTAGGAGCAAAAACACACAAGTGTAAACTTATTGTCCCAAAATCAAAGTTTAAGAAAACAAGAGTGATCAATATTTGATCAGAATGGACTTTATTGGCTTGTAATGTGGCTAAGGGGTAATGGGTGATGAAAGAAAGGGTATAAAGGCTCAAAGAAAGTGTTTAAGGGTTAATTAGGACAAATGATCTCTAGTGCAATGTGATGGATAAGAGACATTTATTCAAACAATATTTTTTTCATTCTCTGCATTTTGTTTTTTTTTTTTTGATTTTCCATTTTTCTTTCTTTTCGCTTTGTTTTTTTTTTTTTTTTTTTTTATAGCAGAAGAATGACTCAACTGTCTTCAAACATTATAAAAAGCCCCCAGGTGTTGAGGAAAATCATGAGCACTTTTAGAGAAACACACAAACTGGGCTGGCCCTCGATGTGGGGGTGACAAGTGAAACAGATGGGATATCAGCTCCAGTGAAATGAGTCAGATGAACTATTGCACTAGCCCCCAGTGTAGGGGTGATCCTTGTCCAGGGTTAAAGCAAGGGATAATATTTTTTGGATAGAGAAAGAATGGCCAAACTTCATTTCAAAAATTGATTGCTCCTTTTTCAAAAGATTTAACTTTAGGACAAAAGTTATAGACTTTGCAAATTTGCTCCTTTTTTCTTTTTTTCTTTTTTACCTTTTTTTTTGTTTTTTTTTTTTTGGGAAACAAAAGAGATAGACAATAACATAAGACAATTTCATTACTGAATTTGAAAAGATTACAAACTTAAAGACGAGACAACATAACACATGGATAAAGTCCAACGAAAACACAACATAAAGACAAAGCCTAAAGACAAGACACGAAAGACATAAAGGACGAAACAACTCTGAGATCAAAACATCTGAGTGCCACTTTTAATGCTTCAACAATGGGTTTTTCTCAACATTTGCCCCTGCGGACGATTCCTCCTCCTCTGCGAAGGCCAAGTAACCAGCATCTCTCAATTTCTGCACTCGATTTTTGAAGGACCAGCACCTCTCAATTGTATGCCCAGGCGCTCCCATGTGATATTTGCAACTCTCAGCTGGGTTGTACCACTTTGGGGGAGGATTGGGGACTTGTGGTGGCACCTCAGGGCCTATCAAGCCTCCCTTGATTAGAGTATCATAAATCTCCGAGTAAGTACCTGGCACTGGGTCTATCTTTGGTTTTTCTTTCTTTGGTTGATAGGTTTGGCTTCCAGGTGGAGATGCATTTGAGGTATGGCTTACTTGCAGGGTAGTGGATGGATAAGGGGCAGGATAAATTGGATATGGTGCAGGTGGGTAAGTTGGTTGAGAATTTGGTGGATAATGGCCAGTGCCAACCATATGGACATCTGCGTCCTTTTTGTGGATCATTGGCTTCTTTTGTTTGTCTGCAGTGGCATTTGCCTCACTCAGCCTCCCCTCTCTAATAGCATCTTCAACTTGTTCGCCAGCAGTGACCACGTCAGCAAAATGATTTGCGACGCAGCCAACCAATCTTTCAAAGTATGGCCCCTGAAGGGTCTTCAGAAAAATTCTAACAATCTCCTTCTCGTCCAGAGGAGGGTAGACTTGAGAGGCTTTCTCCCTCCACCTTTGAGCATACTCTCTAAATGATTCAGACTCAGCCTTCTTCATCCTTTGCAACTCAAATCTGTCAGGAGTAATGTCAGTCACAAACTGGTAATGCCTCATAAACAGCTCAACGAGACCATGCCAGGTTTTGGTTTGCTTCTTATCAAGATGCAAGAACCATGTTAATGCACCACCAGTAAGGCTATGCTGGAAGCAATGGATCATCAGTTTCTCATTCTTGTGATAAGCAGCCATGCTTCGAGTATACATAGTAAGGTGAATCATAGGGTCTGATCTCCCCTCAAACTTTTCAAAGTCAGGAACCTTGAACTTTGCCGGAATTTCCATATCGGGAAATAGACAGAAATCTTGCATGTTCAGGCTCCCATATTTGTCTATACCTTGCATTGCCCTCACTTTCTCTTCTAGTGCCTCCATCTTATTCAGCATCTTGGCTTCTCCCTCATTACCTTTCTGAGTTAAAATTTCTGCCTCCTTTTCCTTAGTGGAATTTTGGGTCGTAATAACAACATGGGGTCCCTCCGCTTCCCCATCATTGTTCTCATTTCCTGTGTCCTTTGTAGGAATAAGAGTCTTAAGCAAATCCAGAATTTGACCCACGTTTCCTTCCAATCTTTCAATTCTCTGCTCCATGGGTTGATTTGTATTTTGGTCAGACATACCGGCTGTTAAGGTTTGTTCGGAAGTCACTGATTGATGAGAACGAGAACGAGTTTGAATCGGGCTACGGATGAAATTGTGGTGTGAAGCAATGGTGAAAATCTGTAAGACAAAACTGTTATGATCTATGAGTGACTTTTTCATTAGATTTTTTTTTTTTTTTTTTAAAAAAGGAAGATAAAATAAAAGAGAAAAGATGGAGGGAACAAAAGGAAGGAAAGTGTACAAAAGTTTTTTTTTTTTTTTTGAGATTTTTTGATAAGGATGAATAAGAAAAAAGAAATTATTTACAGAGACAGGAAAATGAGGAACTCCGAGAAAAAGAAAGAGCACCCAACTAAGCTTATTTTCTTAAGCATAAAGGTCGGATTAATATAGAGATGGAGAGACCTAATCCAATTAATTGACTAAGATTTAGACAATTAGTACAGTGATGGGGATGGATCTAGACCTCACATAGCTAAAGGTTCCCAGATTACCCTCATCACACAGACAAGGACCCGATGATCAAACTATTTGACGAGTAGACACTAGGCCTCTCACGCCAAATAGCTAAATGACCGGTAATAATCTGAGTGGTGAATCAATAATTGACGAGTAGACACTTGGTCTCTCACGCCAATTATCAAGACACCTCTACGCTCCCTAGTTTGCGGGCCCGGGTATAGAGCCCAAAAAGTGTGTGAGGCAAGTGAAATAAATTCAGTAACCAATAAAGATAATATATGCAACATAAGAAAATATATACAGAAAAGAAAGAAACAAATAATAAAATAAAAAAAACAAAGGGAAAAAACAAAAAAGCACAATCAATCATACAAGCCTGACTCTCAAAATGTCCCCAGCAGAGTCGCCATCTGTCGCAACCGGGGTCGCGGCGGGGACGGCTCTAAAAAACAAATTGGTTAATCAGCTAGAGTCGCCACTAATGTTTTTTAAAGGAAAACACTAGAAAACCTAAAATGAAAATAAAAGGCCTACGAATCCTAAAATCTAGGTTCGGGAGTCGGTTACGCGTGGGGAAGGTGTTAGCACCCCACAGCGCCCGTCTAAGACGGTACCTAAGATCGATTGTGCAAAAAGAAATTATTAATGGACTCATTATTTACAAAGAAAAAACAAAGATATTTATTATTTTTTTGAGATTTATTATTTAAAAAGAAAAAAAGAAAATTAGATTATTTACAAAACAAAAATTTTTGTTTTATTTTATTTAGCCTGATAGGTGTGAACCTAGTCCTACGTACTTCCCTCAAATGGAAGATCAAGGCTACGTAGTTCTGAAGGTTTAAAGTGATTTTTAATTTGATGTGCCTGGCGGGGAGTTGCCCGGTCTGAAGGCTTAAAGTGATTTAAAAAAAAGGGTGCCTGGCGGGGAGTTGCCCGGTCCTACGTATCTCCGAAGAGAAATCAAGGCTACGTAGTTCTAAAGGTCTAAAGGTCTAAATTGATTTTTATTTTTTGGAAAAAAAAAGTGAGCAAAACGGTACGAGGAACGACATTCCACCAGGGAACAGACGCTATGTCGCATCACGTTCGCAATTATTTGGTTTTTACGCGCATTGGCGTGAAACTGACACGAGAAACGACATTCCACAAGGGAACAGACGCATTCGCATTGCGTTCGCGATTATTTATTATTTGATTTTTCGCGTGAATAGGAATAAAGGAGTGAATGAATTAAAATCAGAAACGCACACAAGAGCAAACAGAGACGAGATTGACATCAAGATCAATTGATAAAGCCTAAGATAAAAATATTTCAATCAATGCATAGAGGCTGAAAAACCGATCGTGAAGCCTATTTTCAATGGAAGTCAAAACAAATTGGGTAGACCAAAGAACAGCAACATAATCAAACATTCACATGGTATATCAATGACAATAGCAGAATCCACAACAGCAATATTAAAGAAACATATTGACATTCACAAACAGATCCAGATCCAGGAGAAGAAAATTTTGAAGAAGAAAATTAACAAGGGAAAAACTTAGCAAATAATAAAAAAACAAAGAAGCAGTACCCAGGGGCTGTGAAATGGAGAAGTAGCCATGGAAGGGGAGGAAGGCCGAGCGGCGCGAGGAGGCTTGAGGGAGAAGCGACGGCGGCGTGAAGCTTGGGGGAGGAGCAGCGGTGGCGCGGCGGCCTGGGAAGAGGAGCGGCGGCGGTGGACCCGAAGCGAGCTTGGCGGTGGCGATTGTGGAGAGGAGTGAAGGTGAGGCGGCTGAGCAGTGGCGGCCAAAAGCAGAGGTGTGGGAGAATCGGTGATGGATTTGAAGAAAAGGGACGAACAGCGGCGCTGGGTTCAGTGGTGTTGGTCGAGGAGGCTTAAGGGAGGAGGAGAGCGTCGTTGGTGGTTTGGGTGGTGGGTTGCAGCGACGGTGGCTGTGTCTAGGGAGAGGGAGAAGGGTTCGAAGGTGTGGTGGCACAGGAGGGCGTGGTGGCGGCGGAGCGAGAGAGATGGAGGGGGAGGCCGAAGGTTTTTTTCGGAAGAGGGAGAGTGAGACGGCTCAGAGGTTGAGAGAAAAAGGGATTTAGGGTTTGAGAGGCTGAAGTGAATAGTGGTTCTGGTTCCCTTGCGGATTTCGAGGAGAAGGGGATTATATGGTGTTAGAATTAGGGTTTCTGGGATGTGAAGTTACAGAACTACCCCTAGGGTTTCTGCTGAAGTCTTTTGGTCTATTTCTTTTATTTATTTGCTTTGGACCAGTTTGGCCCATTTTTATTTTTGAGAAACTAAAGTAATTAAAAAAACAAATTCAATTAATCTAAACTCCCTACTTTTTTTTATATTTTCACTAACTAATTAGCTAACTATTTTTTTGATTTTTGTTTTTAATAAAATGAAACACGACAAGAAAAAGAAATTAAAATAAAAGAGTCGGACAAAATTGGGTGCTGACAACATGCCAACATATGCCACGCCAAGCAGGGGGCTCCTGTTCCGATCAGCTCTTCAACCATACGACCAAACGGCGTAGCAGCTAGCCCACTAGGGATGCTCTTAAACATACACCTAAAAGTCAGCCTGCATGACCTAGCTAAGGGATGAGCACTCCCGGCTTGGTGGTACCTTATTCGACCGACCCGGGCACAAGCTGGAGGGAAAGCACTTCACAGGCTGCTCGGCCTACAGGAACTCCCGCGCGGAAACCTTACTTATGAGCTTCCCCAACACTTGTAGAGACACCTCCGACACCTATAAATACCAGGTGCTACTGTCTTACTCGGGACATCGAACTTTGTCTCTAATTTCCACCTTTTCACTTTGATGCTTCTAACTCATTACGTACATTACAAGTTTGCTATGCATTCTTACATGTTGGAGCTGAGTTTTTTGAAGCTCTCATTGCTTCGTAACTGCTTTGAGCGTCAGAGTGTTTTTTGTAGGTTCCCCCGACACACTAAAATTGAAGACTCCACCTCATCCACACCGGAGCATAGCGAGCGCCACCACAACCTCGCCGAGAGCCCCACCATCCAGGATTCACACCCGAACACCTTCTCTCCAAAAGCTCTCTTATTAACGTAAGTGTCGAAGTGCTTATAAAAGTATCACTGTTCACCGTGGCGGAGAATCCTCTTTAAACCGTGCATTACCTCAATGAATCAATAACATCACCTAATTCATAATATTTTTGGAAAAACATAAGCCGAGGCTGATGTTATCCTATATTTTATTTGAATGAGTTTGACAACCCCTTAAATCAAAATTTTGATACTGATAAAAGAGAATTTTTGAGGCTACATACACATACCCAATACCTTGTTGCTACACAGCATGTGCAACCTTATCTCTTAATCACGGTTTCAACAGACTATGTGATCCAATTCGATTTATGTGCCGGCATAATAAAAACTTCTGCAGCTAAAGGAGCTAGCATTTTTCTGCAGCCATCTTCAAATAATTGTCCATGCATGTTCGTTCCCAGCTCACACATGATGATGAATAGATAGTAAATTCCCCCCTTTCCTTCTTTTTGATATACTTCTATTAGCAATATAAATTCATACAATATTTTGTAACTATTGTGAAGGAAGAAAAATATTTCATAAATTAAAAAAATTAAAAAAGATTATCACGTACCTAAAGAGTATATTGAAAATATAAGTTATATGTTAATAGTTAAAATATGTTTCATGAGTGAATGAATTTTTAATATAGTGCATCATAACATTGCTTATTTAAACACACCAATATTAATAACCTTTCGTTTTATTTTATTTTTAGTAGCTACAAACTTGTTACTAATATTTTAATGATTTATGGTCAAAATAATTAACCATTATTGAGTTAGTTCCGGCGAATAAATGTGATCTTAAAATTTTGAAAGAATTAGTCTTATAATACTTGGCTGTGAAATAGCTTGATAGAAAAAAAAGTTGTTACTAAATATATATATATATATATGGAATAATTAGAATTTCAATAATAGCTTGCAAAACATTTTGTTGTTGGCCCTCGTGCGTTAAAGTAATCACATCGATCATGCAAATTATTGCTTTTGAATATGATTTCACTAGAATGGCCCATTTTATCTCCTGATTTTGCTGGAAACTGCTAGAGTGATTGAGAAGATCAGAAGGAAAGGGACGTGCTAGAATGTACAAAAACAAATTTTGAGCTTGGTGGAGAATTATGGTAATGTAATTAACACGTGTTTGATTTTGTTTCTACAATTTTTTTTAGTCAGCGCACTAAATAGGGGACTGACGAAAGCGTTATTTAATGTTTGAAATCAAACCTCAAATTACTTTTTTTTTTTTTTGAAACTCACCTCAAATTACTTACTTAACACATGAATTGTACAAGTACTACGCCACCGTACTTTCTTAGGATATATGTTATGTTAATGGATATTTTCCAAGAACGAAAATTGAAAAAAAATGGTTAGGATTGTTAGGGCTCTTATTTACGGTTTGAAGAGTAGTAGTAACACACTCTCTAAAAATATAACTTAGAGTGAGTCCATATGTTCTAATGAATCCCATATAAATTATATTTCTTAAAAAAAAAAGAGTATTTTTAAAAAGCGTGTCAAAGATTAAGCTTAATATTTAACATAATTGGTAGATAGTTGAACTCCTTAAGTATTTAGTCTTGTTGGTTCACAAATAGAATTGGTCGATTAGGAAATAGATTCAGTCGATCTGAAAGCCATGTGGTCGGTTGGAAAACCAACTCTGATTCCCTAATCAAGCGATTTTGCTCGAGGAAGGGACTCTGTTCCTCAATATGGATTCCTAAGATACTCCAAAAACTCTTAGTGTCTCGCTATTGAAGGATATTGAAATAGGACTTTGGCTATGAACAAAACTCTACTCCTAAGGAATGTAAAGGGCTGAAAAGCGGTAAAGAAAATAAAGGCTGAAAGCTGTAAATCAGCTAACAGATAAATCAAAGAAAACGATAAAGAATTTAAACAACTAGAAAATAAAGTATTGAAAAGTAAAATAAAATGTGGGAAATTTGTAGATTTCGATTGATTGATTGTGTGTGTTTGTACAAATGACCCTTCCTCTATTTATAGAGGCAAATCGGCTAACAACTTGGCAATTGGAAGGAACATGCGACACTCCACGTTCTCCGATCATTACAAGTACTTATTAAATCGTGGGGTATCATCGTTCCCTCTCTCCTAGTCAGCCTAGAGGTTTTGTTTCAGCTGTTCCCCATTGCATTGGCTAGCTCGTATCCACTTCCTCCTATTTCCGCGGGCGCGAGCCCACTCACTACTTTTGCACGTGGAAAGCTTCTAGAAACCTAATGACTCATCCTACTCGAAGCTTAAGTTTCTGCATCTTCCCTGAATCTTGTCCTTGTACACTTGATTTACTTTGGCCGATCACTTGTGCTCCCAATCGGCTAGACCCACTCAAATCGGCTACAATTCTGTTCGACCATGCTCCCTAATCGACTCGAGTGACCATTTGGCTCCTAACTAGCTGTGAAGAAGGTCTTGCTCCTAAACCCTGGCTGTGGTTTTAATGACGACAAACTCATCAACAAAAAGAAGAAAAGAAGACTTCAAAGAATCAAGCACTCAAGTTCATCAATAAGTCTAGAAGTCATAGAATTAGGTGAGTTATGCTTCTAAAGGTTTATTAAAGCATAAAGGCTCTCAAAATACCTAATCTAATCAAGCTAAGTGTTTTCATAACTTAAAAGAAGTAGAAAACCTTAAGCAAGTCTCAAAGAATAAGTTTCTGGAAAATGGGCTTCTGTGTAATCGATTACACCATTATGGTAATCGATTACACCAAGGCAAGTAATCGATTACTCCAGTCTTGTAATCGATTACATGTTTGAAATTCAAATTCAAACTGAAACGGTCACTTGTGTAATCGATTACACTAAGTATGGTAATCGATTACCAGAACGAAAAGTTGCATCTTTTCATGAACCATTGTGTCCCAAACCTTTTGAAAAGGGTTGTGATGGTTCAAGGACGTTTCCCTTGCCTATATAAAGACCATTTGAGTCCAGAAAACAAAACACACAAGAACAACAACATAGAACACACACACACACGAAATTTACACATTTCACATGAGAAAAACACATTAGGCCAAAGCTTTTTCAAAATAGGTTCATCTTTTAGAACTTAAATCTTTTAGAGCCTAAATTCTGAGTTCATGATCTTCATGTTTACAAGAACACATTTGTTGTTCATATCTTGAAGAACTCAGAATTGTATTATGCTTAAAAGCCTTAAAAGCATAATTTCTCATGTTCAATCCAATTGTGTGTTAAAGGATTGAAACAGCCAAGTGTAATATCTTCTTCATCTCTTTCTGTAAGATTGAGTTCTTCACCGTGGTATTCGGTGAAGGGTTGTTGTTACTGAAAGTGGTTTGCTTTCAGGGTTGTGATTGAAGACAAGTTTGTCTTCAAGGTCTGAGGGTGGTTTGCCTTCAGGAACTGAAAGTGGTTTGCTTTCAGGGGTTGTTGAAAGCGGTTTGCTTTCACAGGATATTGGTAGAAATTCTTGGGGTCCTTGGGTTAGGAACTTGTAAGAAATTCTTATCAATAGTGGAAAAATCCTCAAGGGGTTTTCTTGAGGGACTGGACGTAGTCTTCGGTGGATTGAAGGCGAACCAGGATAAATCTTGTGTGTGATTCTCTTTATCCTTCACATTTACTTTCAAGCATTGTTCATATCCGCTGCAATCACAAAGATCAACTCGTGATCATCATAAACTTGAAAGTAACAATTTCAATAAGGCGAAAATTGGGGCAACACTGATTCACCCCCCCCTCTTAGGTTGCTATCTGTTATAACAATTGGTATCAGAGCGGAGGTTTAGGTAAGTTATTCCTAAGATCCGGGAAAAGATGGCATCCTCTTCCAATCATGGAACAAGTGAAGGACACAACATAAACAGGCCACCATTCTTCAATGGAGAACACTATGACTTCTGGAAAATCAAGATGAAAATATTCATAAAGTCATTAGACTCAGGAATATGGAAAGTCATTGAAGAAGGACCCTTTGTGCCTGTAACAATTGAAGAAGGAACTTCACAACCAAAACCAGAAAGTACTTGGAGTGAAGAAGAAAAGAAGAAAGTTCAACATGATCTCAAAGGAATGAACATTCTTACATCTGCTCTTGGCATGGATGAATTTTTCAGAGTATCAACATGCACTTCATCAAAAGAAATTTGGGATACTTTGATGGTGACTCATGAAGGAACAGATGAAGTTAAGAGATCAAAGATCAATACTCTTTCTCAAGAATATGAAATGTTCAGAATGCTTCCAGGAGAAAAGGTATTAGACATGCAAAAACGATTCACTCATTTAATTAATCATTTGATTGCTCTTGGTAGACAATTTTCAAACAGAGATTTGAACATGAAAGTTCTAAGATCACTTACAAGAGTATGGCAACCAAAAGTAACAGCCATCTCAGAGAAGAAGAGTTTATCAAATATGACTCTTAGAACTCTCTTTGGAAAACTCCAAGAACATGAGTTAGAATTGAATCGTTTAGAAGAGCATGAACAACATGAGAAGAAGTATCGATCAATTTCTCTAAAAGCAAAAGAAAGCATCAAAGAAGAATATGATGCTGATTCTGAAGAAGAAGACAATGGAAATCTGAATCTTCTAGTGAAGAACTTTGGAAAGTTTCTTAAAAAGAAAAATGTTAGATTTAACAACAATAAAGCATTCCAAAGAAACAATGAGTCTTCTTCATCTCAAAAGACTACATGTTTTGAGTGTGGCAAACCGGGACATTTCAAATCAGATTGTCCAAATCTTCAGAAGAAGAAACATGGTCTAAGAGAGAAATTTGAGAAAAAGGATCAACCTACTCGAAGAGCATATTTGGCTTGGGATGATAATGAAGTAAATTCATCATCTGATTCTGATAAAGAAGAAGCACAAGTTGCTTTGATGGCCTCACATGATTCTGAGGTTGAAGATTCCCAGGTTAGTGAGAATTCTATATCTTTTCATGATTTAAAGTTTACCATGGAAAATATGTTTAAAATATGTCAAGAATTTTCTAAAGTTAGCACTAGGCAAAATGAGATAATTTCTTCCCTAGAAAGTAAATGTAGAAATTTACAAGAAGAACTAGATGTAGTAAAATCTAAGATAGACATTACTCACAAATGCACTAAGTGTAGTTCTTTAGAAGAAAAGATAGAAAATCTTCAACAAAGAGTAAATAACTTCAATAAAGGAAAACAGAAGTTAGATGATATCCTAAGTGTTCAAAGACATTCAAACAATAAGTCAGGTTTAGGATATACTTCTCACCCAAAGACAAAAGAGGTTAGGAAAACTGTTTTTGTAAAACCAAACCATTTTTTAGGATCCTCTAGTAACAGTAAGATTAATTCTGTTAAGAGTACAAACAATAGGAAGATTAATCAAAATATACCTCCTAAGAAGATTCATTCTTCCCCTAGACAAACCTCTAGTTACAAACATTACTCTTGTACTTATTGTAACAAAATAGGACATACCCCTAGTAGATGCTACTACAAACATATAGGAGTACCAAATAGGGAGTATATTTGGGTTAGAAAGGATGTTAACTTAGAAGGACCCAAAACTTGTTGGGTTCCTAATACCCATGTCTGAACTTTGTCATGTAGGTGTGTATGAAAGCAGCAAAGGATCTATGGTATCTTGATAGTGGCTGCTCATCACACATGACAGGAGACAAAACCAAGTTTTCTTTTCTTATACCTAGGGAAAAAGGTTTCGTCACATATGGTAACAATCAAAAGGGAAAAATACTCGGTATTGGAAGAATAGGCACACCCCCTCAAACAGTCATCGATAAAGTTCTTTACGTTGATGGTTTGATGCATAATCTTCTGAGTATTAGTCAACTATGTGATAAAGGTTTGAAAGTAGGTTTTATTAATGATATATGTGTTGTGAAAGATGTGAAAACTAAAGAAATTAAGTTTTCTGGATATAAAGTAAACAAAGTCTTCATGATCTCATTGGAAGAAATTCCACAAAATGTGAGATGCCTATTAGCCAAGAACAATAGTGATTCATGGCTATGGCATAGAAGACTTGCACATATTCACATAGATCATTTAAACAAACTAGTCAAGCATGATCTAGTTGTTGGGCTTCCAAAGATAAAATTCGAGAAAGACAAACTTTGTGATGCATGTCAAAAAGGGAAGCAAACCAGAACATCCTTCAAACCAAAGAACATAGTTTCGACCTCAAGACCCCTTCAATTGTTACATATGGATTTGTTCGGACCTTCTAGAACTAAAAGCCTCGGAGGTAATTTCTATGCACTTGTTATTGTTGATGATTTCTCTAGATTTACTTGGACTTTATTTCTACCTCATAAGAATGAAGCCTTCAATGCATTCAAAAGATATGCAAGGCTAGTTCAAAATGAGAAGTCTTTGAAGATCTCTTCTATTAGAAGTGGTCATGGTGGAGAATTTCAGAATCAACAATTCCAAGAACTATGTGATGAAAATGGAATATCACATAACTTCTCTACTCCGAGAACACCACAACAAAATGGTGTAGTAGAAAGGAAGAATAGGTTACTTGAAGAATTAGCAAGAACCATGTTAAGTGAATCTAGTCTCCCTAAATATTTCTGGGCTGATGCTGTAAGTACTGCTTGCTATGTTTCCAATAGAGTTCTTATTAGACCTATCCTTAAGAAAACACCCTATGAACTCTACAAAGGAAGGAAACCAAATATCTCTTATCTACATGCTTTTGGATCAAAATGGTTTGTCTTGAATAATGGAAAGGAAAACCTTGGTAAGTTTGATGAAAAATCTGATGAAGGTATATTCCTTGGATATTCTCTAACAAGCAAAGCATATAGAGTCTTTAACAAGAAAACTCTATCTGTGGAAGAATCCATACATGTTACTTTTGATGAATCTAAATCTTCAATAGAAGATAAAGTCAATCTTCCAGATAATGAAGAAGATGACATCATTATAAATGAAGATTCTCAAAAGGATGGAGATCAGAATCCAATACAAGAAGAGCACATTGAAAGTAATACTTATCAACTTCCAAAAGAATGGAGAACCCATAGGGATCATCCAGTTGATAATATTATTGGTGATATCTCTAGAGGCGTTTCTACAAGGCTACGCTTGAATGATTCAGTTTTGAATATGGCCTTTGTCTCTCAGATAGAACCATCAAAAGTAAATGATGCTCTAGAGGATGAATATTGGATTGTAGCAATGCAGGAAGAACTAAACCAATTTGAAAGGAATCAAGTTCGGGAACTTGTCCCTAAGCCTAGTGATAAACACATTATTGGAACAAAGTGGGTGTTTAGGAATAAGTTAGATGAAAATGGTATTATAGTTAGGAATAAAGCAAGATTAGTTGCTCAAGGCTATAATCAAGAAGAAGGTATAGATTTTGATGAAACATATGAACCCGTAGCAAGATTAGAAGCCATAAGATTGTTATTAGCGTATGCTTGCTCTTTAAACTTCCCATTGTATCAAATGGACGTCAAAAGTGCCTTCCTAAACGGATATATTCAAGAAGAAGTGTATGTGAAGCAACCTCCAGGATTTGAAGATCCAAAGTTTCCTACACATGTCTTTAGACTAAAGAAAGCACTCTATGGTCTTAAGCAAGCCCCTCGTGCATGGTATGATAGGTTAAGTACTTTCCTTTGTAATAAAGGATTTCAAAAAGGTAAGGCTGATACAACCTTGTTCATCAAAAGAACCAAAGGTAATACCTTACTTGTTCAAATTTATGTTGATGATATTATCTTTGGTGCAACTAACGAATCTCTTTGCAAAGATTTCTCTAACATGATGCAAGAAGAATTTGAAATGTCCATGATGGGACAATTAAATTTCTTTCTTGGTTTACAAATCAAGCAATCAAGTGATGGAATATTCATCAATCAATCAAAGTTTTGCAAGGAACTATTAAAGAAATATGATTTGGATGATTGCAAAGCCATAGCCACACCAATGGGGTCTAACACATACTTAGATCAAGATGAATCCGGTAATCAAGTAGATATTACCAAATATAGAGGTATGATCGGATCTCTTCTATACTTAACTGCAAGTAGACCTGATATTATGTTTAGTGTGTGTCTATGTGCTAGATATCAAGCATCTCCTAGGGAATCACATTTAAGTTCTGTTAAACGAATTTTCAAATATTTGAAAGGAACTACAAATGTTGGATTGTGGTATCCCAAAGGAAGTGTTTGTGATTTGATTGGATATTCTGATTCTGATTATGCTGGTTGTAAAACTGAAAGAAAGAGTACAAGTGGTACTTGTCACCTATTAGGAAATGCTCTTGTTTCATGGTCTTGTAAGAAACAAGCATGTGTTGCTCTAAGTACTGCAGAAGCAGAATATATTGCTGCAGGAAGTTGTTGTGCACAAACTCTATGGCTCAAACAACAACTCAAAGATTATGGCTTAGAGCTGGGCTGCATTCCAATTAAATGTGATAATACAAGTGCCATTAATCTCACTAAAAACCCTATCATGCACTCTCGAACTAAGCATATTGATATACGACATCATTTTCTTCGAGATCATGTTATGAGGAAAGATATTGAAATTTCATTTGTGGATACACATAATCAGTTAGCAGACATCTTTACTAAGCCTCTTCCTAAAGATTCTTTTTTCAAGATAAGAAGAGAACTAGGCATATTAGATGAGCATGATATTTAAGGTAACATGTTATTTGCATAAACTTTATATGTTCATTTACATTATGTGCTTAAGTGTTTATATATGAAAATGTGTTACATAGGATTCTAGAATCTAGAACTTGTAAAAATGTCCTAGTAATCGATTACCCTAGGATTTGTAATCGATTATCCATGTTCAAAGTCCTCGTGCTCGCTGGAAACATTTGAGTAATCGATTATACAAACTGCCATAATCGATTACACACTCACAATTTGAAAATTTTCAAATTTGTAACTGATGTAATCGATTATCCCAACTGCAGTAATCGATTACACACTCGAAAAATTGCCTGAATTTCAAATTTCCCTCCATCTTTTGAAATTCGAACTTGGCTCAACTGCTCTGTAATCGATTACCAAAACTGCTGTAATCGATTACATGCTCAGGATATTTAACACACCCTTTGATGTTGATCAGTCATACCTTCCAAAATCATTCTAAGTTCTGATTTTTTATCTTCCACAGCAACATGTCTTCCTTTCCATGCTTATCCTCAGCCTTTTGTCCTCACAATCCACTAAATTTCTCCCGTCTTCTTCCCACCTCTGCTGAGAGAACTCGATTTATTTCTCACTTTCTCACACAAACAGTTCGAACCCCCTTCTATGCTGAATTAGAATCTTTCATCGAAGCTGGTCTAACCTTTCCCGCTTTACTTGGAGATCAATATGTTGATACTTTCCTTCAATCTACCACACCTTACTATCCCGAGTTGGTCAAAATATTCTATTGCAACTTGGAAGTTGAAGGCACAAGTATTACCTCTTCTGTCAAAGGGACTACCATTCAGTACTCTCTTGTCTCTTTTGGCAAGTGCTTGGGTCTTCCTTTTTCTGGTGCCGAGTTGGGAACAAATTTACCCTGCCCCTGGCCTGAATATAACTCTGATGCTTTTTACCGAACTTTGTGTCGATTTACCCCCTCTGAAGTTCGGAAGCTTCATCCTCCTCGTACCAAAACCTGTCCTTATCATGTTGATGTTTTTACCACCACCAACCACTTGCTTCATTACTTTGTTCATCACATCCTTCTTCCTTAAGAAGACCTTCATGCTCATATTAGTGAATTAGAACTTCAAGTTTTATATGGCATTCTTAATGGTCATGCAATAAACTGGACATTCTTAGTAATGCACCATATGCTTACTTGCCGGACTAAAGCACAATCATTTCCCTATGCTCCAAGTATCACTCGTCTTCTCCTTCAATCTGGAGTTCCCATTGACGACTCCTATGATGTTCGCTCTTTAAATTACAAGTGCGTTAATTCTAGGATACTATCAAGCTTAGGTTTATTTCATGACTATGGAATTGATACTCTTTCCTGGTTACTTCATTATGACGGCATTGGCATCTTGTCCGATGATGAAGACATGTCTGATGATTCTTAGGCTGTAATTGTTTTATTCACCATTCCTGTTTGTACTTTTATGTATTTGCTTTCTTATATATATATATATATAAAGTGCTGGTTGTTCATGTTTTACATGTTTACCCCCATCCCCCATGTTTTATATTGCCATATATACTTGTGTGTATGCCTGTACATTTTTGGCCTTTTCTTCTTTTTGATGAAGTCAAAAGGGGGAGAAAGGTTCAGTGTCTTTAAAGATCATATGCAGGAATTCAACGAGTACATTAGAAAGGGGGAGAAAAATCAGAAATACTAAATTCCATCAAATAGGGGGAGTTAAGCATCACGAATGCATAAATGATCTTCAAAGTTTCAAGTATGTGTTTGCCATCATCAAAAAGGGGGAGATTGTGAAGAAGGTCTTGCTCCTGACCCTGGCTGTGGTTTTGATGACGACAAACTCATCAACAAAAAGAAGAAAAGAAGACTTCAAAGAATCAAGCACTCAAGTTCATCAATAAGTCTAGAAGTCTTAGAATTAGGTGAGTTATGCTTCTAAAGGTTTATTAAAGCATAAAGGCTCTCAAAATACCTAATCTAATCAAGCTAAGTGTTTTCATAACTTAAAAGAAGTAGAAAACCTTAAGCAAGTCTCAAAGAATAAGTTTCTGGAAAATGGGCTTCTGTGTAATCGATTACACCATTATGGTAATCGATTACACCAAGGCAAGTAATCGATTACTCCAGTATTGTAATCGATTACATGTTTGAAATTCAAATTCAAACTGAAACGGTCACTTGTGTAATCGATTACACTAAGTATGGTAATCGATTACCAGAACGAAAAGTTGCATCTTTTCATGAACCATTGTGTCCCAAACCTTTTGAAAAGGGTTGTGATGGTTCAAGGACGTTTCCCTTGCCTATATAAAGACCATTTGAGTCCAGAAAACAAAACACACAAGAACAACAACATAGAACACACACACACACGAAATTTACACATTTCACATGAGAAAAACACATTAGGCCAAAGCTTTTTCAAAATAGGTTCATCTTTTAGAACTTAAATCTTTTAGAGCCTAAATTCTGAGTTCATGATCTTCATGTTTACAAGAACACATTTGTTGTTCATATCTTGAAGAACTCAGAATTGTATTATGCTTAAAAGCCTTAAAAGCATAATTTCTCATGTTCAATCCAATTGTGTGTTAAAGGATTGAAACAGCCAAGTGTAATATCTTCTTCATCTCTTTCTGTAAGATTGAGTTCTTCACCGTGGTATTCGGTGAAGGGTTGTTGTTACTGAAAGTGGTTTGCTTTCAGGGTTGTGATTGAAGACAAGTTTGTCTTCAAGGTCTGAGGGTGGTTTGCCTTCAGGAACTGAAAGTGGTTTGCTTTCAGGGGTTGTTGAAAGCGGTTTGCTTTCACAGGATATTGGTAGAAATTCTTGGGGTCCTTGGGTTAGGAACTTGTAAGAAATTCTTATCAATAGTGGAAAAATCCTCAAGGGGTTTTCTTGAGGGACTGGACGTAGTCTTCGGTGGATTGAAGGCGAACCAGGATAAATCTTGTGTGTGATTCTCTTTATCCTTCACATTTACTTTCAAGCATTGTTCATATCCGCTGCAATCACAAAGATCAACTCGTGATCATCATAAACTTGAAAGTAACAATTTCAATAAGGCGAAAATTGGGGCAACACTGATTCACCCCCCCTCTCAGGTTGCTATCTGTTCTAACACTAGCCGTTACGGATTCTTATGTGCCAACACATTTCCCCCTGCATTCTCGATTTATCCGTTGGAGATGAATTAGAATGCAATGATGAATTTTGCGGATTACAAGGCGTAAATTGTTTTCATTCAAACTCTTTATAACAAATTTTCAAATTCCCTTGATAAGCCATTACCATCATCAATTCATTACTTCTTTATCACGTTTCTTCCTGATTCCCTTAGAAACCCTAGTTGCACTCTCTGACTTTCCAATTTCGCCATACACCATGTCCTCCACCAGCGATTCGTAGAACCGTTCTCACTCGCAGAGAGGTAGCTCCTCCTCCACATCTGATTCGAGACCACATTACTCAATTACCATTCCGATCCCGCATGCAACAGGTCCACCGCCATCGACCCAGCCACGTTAAGAAACCCCTCGCTTGTCAGTGATCACGACACTAATTCCTCTTGACGACTCAAAGAAATTTCTTCTAGGGCCCACTACCAGAGTGGTCAAGAATGACAGAGGCCCTCTGGATAATTACCTTGCTCACAATCAACATCGACTTCCCATTACCAAGCTCTGGTTCGCCTTGGGGAGATTTTCCAACACTTGGCGTGGTTGGTCTGATGTCTCCATAGAATATCCCCAATGGGTCAAACAAATTGCTCAGGTTAAGAAACCAGATTGGGAGGTTTGGGGGATTTATGACATGATCATGCTTTCTACTCACGAAGTCCCCTATCTCCTCGATCTTCTGTTTGGTTGTGATAGCTTTTGCTCCACAAATATCAATGGGTTCATCTTCCCAATAGGCATGTTGATTCCTACCCTGCTGGATGTGGTCAATATTCTTGGCCTTCCTTCCATCTTGGAAGATTTTTTCCTTTCAGCACACGGCTCTTCAAGCGAGCCGAGGGACCTCGGTATCCAATTTGACAGAAAGCTTTTTCAATACCATGCTTTCCTGCAAAGGAATGCACGAACCCGAGGGGAAGTAACTGAAGAGGAGCATGCCACCTTTCTCCTTTATTGGTTATGCAAGTACTTCATCAATACTTCTTTTGTTGGCATGAAAGCCGAAATAAATCACCTTGTCCCGGCCATCAAATCTAGAGAACAATTCGCCTTGGCCTTGGCCTTCTAGTACCTGTTTTATCGAAGCATGTTCAAGTTCCTACGAGTAATCCGAGATGGAGGAAACTTAGCATCACAGGTTGTGAGAGGACCATTCTAGTTTCTGCACCTGTGGACTCTGTTGTACTTGCCTCATTTTCGTCAGTTTCCATCAGCTAGTTCGTGGAGCACCCGTGTCTTCGGGGATTTCCTATCCAAACTTGGTGTTAAGTCGAGATCATCAGTCTTCACGTGGCTCACTACCTTTTTGAGCATGAACTTCTCAAACCCGCACCAGTACTTTCCCTATCATGAAGGGAACAAACCCATTTGGCCTCAAGACAATTCTGAGGAAACCTAGGTCGAACGTGTGTTGAGCTGGAGCAGCATCCTCACTGTTCAGCTATTATTCTCTGACATTAAACCAACGTCCATGTGTAACTATTGTGCTGCCAAGTTGTATGCTCCCAACTGCTTTGCTCGGTAGTTTGGTTGGGTACAAGTCATCCCTGTCCTCCCCACTCTTCCAATGGCGTTCCTCCCAAGTTCCTAAGGTGTTCTTGAGCTTGATAGGGACTTTGCCTTTGACACGAGGCCGTGGCCAAAATGGACGCTTACCGCCACAAGACATTCCTCTTTCTTCCCGACACAGTTTCTCCTTTTGTGACCTAGTGGTTAGTGGCCACTACTTTCCTTTTTCTCAATGATCGTGGCCTCATGTTAGGAAAGCTTGCCCAACATCACCCTGACTCTGAAGGCCCTTCTTCAAAAATCTCAAAGAAACCCAAGAAGACCCTGTCGATCACTCTAGGTATGCGCGTCTCCTTTTCTTTCTTCCCTGTAATCCTTTCTTATTGCTTTATGACAATTTCTTGTCACAGCTTGCCAGTTCTCCCATCATCGATGTTGACGCCCTGAGGGAAACTCCCGAGGGGATTTCGGCTCCGACAACCATTCTGGCTTCCATGAAGTCTTTCAAGGAGTCCTCTAAGAAATGTCCTACCGTTGACAATCCTCAATCACCAAAGGTAAGTCGATTTAGTTACCTACCTCTTTCTTTGATCCCTATCTGCTTCTTATCAATTCTTACTTTGACTGTTAGCAGACCAAGAAAAAGAATACAACTGGGGAAATTCCGACTGTTGGCGCCGATGACTCTGATTTGTCCCATGGGGCCTTAAAACGAAGCCGAGGTGACTGGGCCGTATCTCCCATGCGCCTCGAATCCCTAGAACCAGCGCCGATGAGCCCAGCTTCTAAAATAAGAACGCCATCTCCTCCACCACCGCCAAGCGCGACCACTGCTGATGACTCCCTAATCTCCGTCCACTGTGATCTGGTGTACTGTTACTTCTCCGAGGAGCTTCCTAAGAATCCTGCCGAGAGGCGCGTGCTGGAAAGCTCGCTTAGAAATCTATCTCAGAGCTCTTCCCTTGAAATATCTAGAAGAGCGGGACTTCTATGATGGTCTTATTAGTGAGCTCCAATGCTTATCCACTCATATCGACCTTAGCAAAGAGGTATTGGATCACAATCAATGGGAGCTTGAAAGCTTAGCCACCTGGAGGGTCGAACAATATTCGTACCACCAGCTGAACCAGTGACAAGACTTTGTACGGGGGAATAGGATCAGGTTACTGCTTGCTTATCGATGCTCTTTGGCAAATGGTCTCGTATCAATGCAGAGATTGCGTCGCTTCAGAATGAGAAAACTTCCATGAGGCTCTAGGGCTATGAGATTTCTATGAACAAATTCCATGCTCACCTCTCATATGAAGGCAGCGGAACTGGACATAGCCTCGGTGGAACAATGTAGGCCCACCTTAGAACAGAGCATTTTTTAGGCGGATGCCAATCTTGTAGAGGCGGTGAAGGAATGGGAGAAGCTCAAATAGAAGGTTATCGTTCGGTTTCCCATGTGAGGATTTCCAACTCGGCTGAACTTGTGAGCTTCTTTTATTGCGGCTAGGTGGCCAGCCTGTGGCCATCATCCGTGGACAAGGTTTTTCACTTTCAATAATCCTCCCATAAGGAAGGATAATACTTTTTGAGATTCTTCGTGTTTATATTCATGTGAAACTCTTTTCCATTTATATCTGTTAGCCGATAAGCCCCTCCTGGGATAACTTGACTAACAATATATGGGTCTTCCCAATTCGGCGTCCATTTGTCAAGAATCGGGTCTTTAACTCCCATGGGGAAAATGGCTTTCCAAACGATATCCCCTTCGCTAATTTTTTTACTTTCATGTGCTTGTTGTATGTTTTTGCTACTTTGATTTTGTTCAATCGGATGTTTTCCAGTGTCATGAGTCTATAATCATCGACTGATTTTAGCTCCATGAGCATGGCCTGGTGAATCTCTTTCGTTTGTGGATGATTTTGCCTTGCACCATTAGGGAAAGCACTGCGATCTCCAGTGGCAAGATTGCATCTTGACCATAGGTTAGTTGAAAAGTAGTAGTTTTTGCTGCATTATACTTAGAATTTCTGTAAGCCCATAAGACTTCAGGCAACATTTCATGCCACGCTCTCGGCTTTCCCTCTATGTTCTTCTTGATGAGCTCGATGATGATCTTGTTAGCTGCTTCGGCATGCCCGTTTGCTTGTGCATAGTACGGTTATGAATGCACCATCTTAATTCCGAATCGTTGGGCAAAAGCCTAAACCTTACTGTTGGTAAAGGGAGTACCTTGGTCAGCAGTAAGGGTTTGAGGAACTCCAAACCTGTAAATAATCCGATAATCGATTCCTGCTGTCGAACATTCTGGTATGCCTCAACTTCCACCTGTTTGGTGAAGTAATCTATGGCCACATAGATAAAGGAATGGTTTTTATATGACTGAGGATGGATCTTACCAATGATATCTATTTCCCATCCCTTAAATGGCCATGGTTTGATAATAGGATGTAATTCCTCAGCAGGGACTTTCTAAAGAGGTCCATGCTTTTGGCATTCTTCACATTCCCTGGCGTACCTAACGCAATTGGCAGATATGATAGGCCAAAAGTATCCATATCAATGTATTAACCATCTCATCTTTGGCCCAGACCTATGCGATATGTAGATTCCCTCATGTGTTTCTTCCATAACCCTGAGCAACTCTCTAGGGCCTATGAATTTTAGCAACAACCCCTCAACCGATCTTTTGTAGAGATCTTGGTCCAGCAAAAAAAACTTCAGTTCTTGTTGCTTAAGTTTGTCTTCAACCTTATACGATGGGTTTAGCAGATAGTCCACTAAGGGTTTTCTCCAGTCTTCCTCTTAGTCTACTTGACCAATGAGTGGGAGCTCGAGCTCACTAGTACTGGGAAGGGATTTGTATCCTGATGCATGCTGAGCCAAGTCATTAGCTTCGCCATTTTTCTCCCTTGGGATGTACACAAGTGTTGCATCGGCAAACCCTCTGATTAATTGTAAAGCCTTCTCATGGTACCTTACCACGTTGGGGTTTAGGCACTTGAATTTCCTCGTTAACTAATTCACCACCAATTGAGAGTCCCCATATATGCGAATAACTTGGGCTCTTGAGAACTCCAAGAAAAACAATCCCAAAATGAGAGCCTTGTACTTCGCCTGATTGTTAGAACAATCGGCAGACAACTGCTGTGTGATCTTCCATGTACGACCCCCTGAACCCTTCACAACCACACCAACACCTGCTCCCGACCCTGTCTTAGACCCATCAAAGGCTAAGGTCCACGGCTCCAAGTGCACAAAAGCTTGCACTTCCAACCAGGGATCTCCTACCTCTTTTATGGGGTGTTCGACTAAGAAATCATCTATAGCCTTCCCTTTTACTGCCCGCAGAGGCACATAGTTTAAAGTAAAGGCATTGAGCTTTATGGCCAATTTCACCAACCTCCCTTGTAAGACAAGCATGTTGAGTAAATACTTGACAATGTCTATCTTGCACAATACATTAACTTCATTCGGCAAAAGATAGTATTCCAATTTAGTGCAAGCGTAATACAAAGACAAGCATAACTTCTCAATTAGGTTATACCTAAGTTTGGCATCATGTAGTTTCCTACTTAAGTAATCAACGGCTCTTTCGTTTCCATCCTCGGCATCCTGAGCCAGAAGACAACCGATGGATTCTTCTACCGCAGCTAAATAAAGTTTGAGTGGTTTTCCCAGTTTAGGAGGAATTAAAACTGGCGACTTGGACAAAGCTTGCTTGATCTTCTTGAATGCTTCTTCTCGCTCTGACCCCCAGGTGAACTCCTCGGCGCGCTTTGCCTTCGGCAAAGGTGCAAATGCCTTGAGTTTTCCTGCCGAGTTGGCTATGAACCTCCTGAGGAAATTTATCTTCCCTAAAAAACTCTGAAGTTCTTTCTTGTTAGTAGGAGGCCAACCTTCAAGAACGACTTTAGCCTTATTTTTTCCCACCTCGATCCCTTGATTGTGCACAAGGAACCCCAAGAAGTTTCCAGCCGAAACTCCAAACTAGCATTTACCTGGGTTCATCTTTAGGCCATTGCGCCTCATACAGGTAAAGGCTTGCCGCAAATTGGCAGCATGGCCCATGGTGTTGAGATATTTGACCACTACATCATCTACATAGACTTCCATGACTTGTCGGTCAGCTCGTGGAAGATCATATTCATGGCTCTTTGATAGGTGGCTCCATCATTCTTCAATCCAAACAACATGACCATCCACTCATAGATTCCGAGGGCCCTTAGGAATCTAAATTTTGTCTTGGGAACATCCTCTTCAGCTATGTGTATCTGGTTATAACTAGAGTTGTCGTCCATAAAGGAGATAATCCAATTGGCTGCAGCCGAGTCATTCATCCTTAGGTGTCACTAAATGTTGTTTGATTGTTCAATTTTTAAGGAAGGTATAAATAACCATGCAAATATAAAGGAAGCGATAATTGAAACGGTTTTAAAACAGATTTAGAAAAACTGTTGGGATTCGGTTCATACTTCAAATCTCATGTATCCGTTAATTCAATACATACAACCTATTATATTTTTTATTCCCTCTCACCAGTTCTTAACAGATTTAGAAAAACTGTTGGGATTCGGTTCATACTTCAAATCTCATGTATCCGTTAATTCAATACATACAACCTATTATATTTTTTATTCCCTCTCACCAGTTCTTAACTAACACATCTATGTCTAGCTTGAGAAGTTCATCGGTTCATTCTCCTAATTATCAATGTCTCGCATAATCAACAGAACAAACCGTAATATATTCGGGTGTAAAAAGACTAGCAGGCCTAATTCTATGTCTAGAAATTAGGATTATTAGATTATATAACCTAGGTCCAATTCAAATATGTAGCTTTCAGTCACACATCAAACCTAAGATCAAGTTCTAGGTGATCAAGCCAAAACAAGCATTAAACTCAAGATCATATCATGGAAATTAAGAAATATAATGGATTCATATACACAGAAGTAATATGGATACATTCAAAATGAATTATTACACCAAATCCCAACAGAGAGAAGTTTAGCTATCCATATACATGGATGCTATAGCTTACAAGAAGTAATAAGGGAAACAGGAAGCTCGACGACTTTCGCGTTGTGTCTCCACCTCGGCAGCGTGGCTCCGAACCTCGAAAGTCTTCCTTTCTTGCTCCTTGGTTCTTGCTGCTCGAATTCTCTCTCAAATTGTCAAGTATCCAATTCTGGAACTCTTTTTCTTTTGTTCTGGACGAACCTCTATTTTTATAAGCAGAAACAGAAAAGTCGCTGAGCGACCTGTTTCTTCACTCCAGGGTTTCCTCAATCGAGTTGGTCGCTGAGCGGTCCACTTGAGGCGCTAAGCGGCCAGAGAGGTTACTTGGGTCGCTGAGCGGTTGTCCTGGGTCGCTGAGCGACCAGAGAGGGTGTTATGCTCGCTGAGCGGTTGCCTTGAGGCGTTAAACGGCTATACAAGGTCACTGAGCGACCATAAACTTGTAATTTTTTGCCTAGTTCTTTCTGCCTTTGTGAAAATCCATCCAAAACTTCATTCCTACATCAAAAATGGGCATAAAACATAAGAAAATCCAATACAAACCCATTCTTGACAAAGTTCCGAATATATACGAAAGTTAGAGGAGTTGAGCACAGAGTATTCATCAAATGATCAAAGTAAGTGTGAATTAAAGGCTGTAAAACTATGCATATTTGACACTTATCATCCGTACACACCCGAACCTGTCCATTCTTCTTTGTTACTGGAATGATATTGGATAACCATTCACCGTATTTTGTAGTTCTGATGAATCCAACACCCAATAATTGTTCCACCTCTTCCTTTACCTTGAGCAGTACTTCAAGGTTAAACCTTCATGGCAGCTGCTTGTGAGGTTTAAAGCCTTCTTTAATCGGCAGCCTATGTTCTACAAATTACCTATACAAGCCAAGCATCTCATGGTAGTTCCACGCGAAGCAGCCTTTGAATTTTCTTATGACCTCCAGTATGACTTCCTTGTCGTCTAGTGATAAGAGACTGCTGATTATAGTTGTCCTTGGTTCCTGCCCAGTCCCCAAATTGACATCATCTAAGGGGTCTTGAGCTTCGAAACTAGGCACATGTCTCTTGATGGGAGACGAGAAGTCTTCTTCCGTTAACTCCCTTTTTTCTGGCTAGTAATCCGAATCACACGAGATACATATCAATTTGGCAACCTTGTCCAAGGTTTCTTGGAGCACCTTATGTTGTGTCTCCATTACAACCTTTGGTTGGCCGTGGATTGGCCTGGGTGTTTTCTTGAAATTCTTCTATCTCTCGTTGCACCTCTACCCTCATCATCATTAGCAGAATTCTGGGATCATCGAACGTGGCATCTCCCATTTTTGCAACGGAGACGTCAGCTGCAAAGGGATTCTGATCGGCTGGGAAAACTTCGATCCTGTCACCAATCCAAAATTTTAGAAGCTGATGCAAAGTTGAGGGTACACAAAGACTGGGGTGTATCCAATCCCTTCCGAGCAAAACGTTGTAGTTGGGTTTGCCATCGACCATGAAGAAAGATGATCAACTAGACTTAGGCCCTTCCGTGATATTGGCAATGAGAACCCATGCAACATTGGTGGATCCTCCCGTGAAATCAGCCATCTTCATCTTCGTTTTCAATAAGTCCTGCGTGCTTTTGCCCAATTTTCTCAGGGTTGAGAATGGTATAACATTCAGTACAACACCGAGGTTGACAAACACCCTTGACATCAGCTTTCCATTAATGTGAGCACTGACAAACAAAGGTTTGAGATGCTTGGCCATCTCTTTGGTAGGTTTCTCAAATGGTACTACCGCATCGGGAGTAAATACCAAGGAAGCCTATTCGGCTTCATCTACCATGACATCTTCTTCCAATGCAGTAGCTTGCCCCTAGACTGAAGCAAACTCCTGGGGAATTATCCCTGCTGCTACTAGGTCAAGGAGGTCATCCTCCTGGAGGAAAGCTTCGAAATCCTCATTAGTTAAGGAAAAATCCAAATCCAATTCTTCCTATTCCCATTGTAGAACTAGGAGGGTCTGAACTCTTGGACTGAAACTAGTTTTGGCGGATTCCCCCATCTCTGGTAAGACTGTAACTTGTTGGGCGACCACCATTTCCCCTGCCGAGGCAGGTTCTTGCACTTGGGGAAGCGAAAAGACCATAGTTACTCCACCCGAACTAGGTTCCTTAATCTTAGGAACGGGATCGGTAGTCTCCCTCGGCTCTTTAGTCGTGCTAAGCTCTTGTTTGTTCTGTTTCATCTTATGCATAGCCCTAATTCTCTGCCTTCTCCACTTCTAAGAACGAGATAGTGTTCGGGGTTCAGATGGATGGTCCTTGTCACTTTTATTCAAGACCAACTTAGCCTTTGTCACCCCTGACTTGGGCTTGATCATTTTTCCAGTCACCAGAGAATGTTTCTCCTTGAGGTACACCTTGAGTGAGGTTTTCCCTCCAAAGGTACTTATCTCGACAATCCTGATTTCTTCATCCTTAATCGGCTGTTGCATATGTTTTGCTGCCAACGCCAGATCAAAACGTTCGATTTTCTGGTTAGCTCGATACTTGGCATGGAGTTCTCATGTCGTCAGCCTAGTTAACCGCCTCTTCTCGATGATAGGTGGTTCCAGTCGATCGAGCACATTCTCCCTAGCAACGGGCTCCGAAGCATAGGTTTGCACTTCCTCCTTTCTCACCCACTTCTTAACTGTAGAAGTCCTTCCTTGAAAGGACACCGTATTCGCTGGAGCAGAAGGGAAAGGATCGGTGTCGATCTTCAAGCTTGTCGTTCTTTGGTCTGTTAATTTTACTCTACCTTCCCGAATGCCCTTCTGGACAAGTTCTGGAAGACAACACAGTTGGCTGTTAAATGGCTATAGGAATTGTGTGATTTGCAGCACTTCTTTCCTTTGAGCTCCCCGACTGAGGGGATTTTTTGTACATTCAGCAATTGTATTTGCTGATCCTTCAAGAGTGAATCAAATATCTGGTCAGCCTGAGTGATATCAAAGAGATATTCCTCTCGGCTATCCATTTCCTTACCCTTGGGAGGTCTCAGTGCATGACGGGTGTAAGGTTTCCCCTTTAAGAGTTCCGCAGCCATTACTTCCCCATAGGGATCCACAACTGCCTCCTCTGTTGCCTCATCATCTATAATAGAGATGAGGTGAGGCTCTCTGCCTGTTCTGTTTGAGTGTTTTTCTTCCTTCTCTTTGATGAAGGACTCGATGCGTGAGACTTTTGATGCCAATTATGTCCGATAACTGTACTATTGGGAAATAAGCCTATCTGCAATTTGAGGATGCATATTTTTTGTGACCATATGCGAATACTCAGATTCAGGAAACTGTACAGGGCATCAACTCTTCAACTTCCTAAACCTTTTGAGATATTCAACAACCGACTCATCGACTCTTTGACAAGTAGCCATTAAATGAGCAACCAAAATATAAGAACAAGGACTGTAGAACCTATCATGGAAAATCCTTTCCATTTCTTTCCAGTTATGAATGGAATTGGGAGGCAAGGAGGAGTACCAACTGAATGCTGCCCTTGTTAACAACAAGGGGAACAATTGCAGTTTTTAAAACTCATTATGATTCGCCTCTCCACATTGGGCCGTGAATCGGTCGATGTGTCCCATCGTGGACTTATCATCCTCGCTTGAGAAAGTAGTAAAGTCCAAGATTTTAAAACTTCTCAGCAATGGGCCAGTCCTGTCCACCCATTCAGGGTATGACTTCAGATAGACATGCCTATCGATGGGCCGCAGCTAAACCACCAAATGTCACTGCATAGTTTCGACAATCATGTTGGGGTCAATGAAGTTTGTTCCCCTGGGCTCCCCTGTGTTAGGAGGATTCCCCTAGTGTCCAAACCCTTGAACTGGTGGTGGTATTGGTACTGGTCTCGACTGAGTTGGTGGTGGATGATAGTGAACAGTAGGCTGTGCTGGCTGCTCATAATAAGGTTGCTCAAGCACTCCTCCAATCCAGTATTGCATATGGGGGTCTACTGCTGGTTGTTGTCTCTCCCAGTCCACCGAGACACATTGGGCCAAATGAGTTTGGATGACAACGGTGGTGGACAATGGAACCTCCTGCATTTTGGAAAGTAGGCTATGCAGACAAATTTGGCTGTGAGGAACTGCCAATTCTGAAACCTTTCCCATGCCTTGCTATGGAAACTTGTCCATACTAAAGGGATACCGTGTGGTGATAACCCTGAATGGGCTGCCCCCAAGCGTGGGCACGTTCTGAACAACATAGGGCGGAAAATCCGGCCCTCGCCGTTGCAAATCCTCCTTGGCAAAGTTCATCTCGTAATGCACCATAGGTTTGACAATTTCGGCCAAGTTCTTAAAGACTTGAGCGATGATATCATTAATCCCCAGGTGGATCTGTTTCCGAATGAAGGAAGTTGTGGTAACCATGCTCGGGTCTCTCTCTTCGTTTGCTGTCTCAACGACTTCAACGTAAGGAGAAACACTCGCTGCGACTATTGCCGAAACACCATTGCCAGTGTGGTCCGTAGCAGGTTTTATTTGTACTGGCATTGTATTGGAGGTAGAAGCGGCACCAGCGAGCAAGGTACGACTACTAATGACTCTGCGATTGCTTGAAGACTCCATTTTCTTTCGAGACCTTAACTGCATACGCCAATTTAGGTCTAGAGTAGGTGATGAAAATCATCCAATAGCGAGAGTGGTCCCACTGGGTGCACCAATTTGTTGGTTCACTAATAGATTTGACGATTAGGAAATGGATTCGGCCGATTTGAAAGTCGTGTGGTCGGTTGGAAAACCAACTATGATTCTCTAATCAAGCGATCGCTCGAGGAAGGGACTCTGTTCCTCAATATGGATTCCTAGGATACTCCAAAAAGCTCTTAGTGCCTCGCTATTGAAGGATATTGAAATAAGACTTTGGCTATGAATTAAGGTCTACTCCTAAGGAATGTAAAAGACTGAAAAGCGGTAAAGAAAATATAAGCTGAAAGCTGTAAATCGATTGAAAGATAAATTGCAGAAGCGATAAAGAATTTAATCGGCTGAAAAGTAAAGTGTTGAAAAGTAAAATAAAGATAAAATTCAGGAAATTTGTATATTTTGATTGATTGATTGTGTGTGTTTGTACAAATGACCCTTCGTCTATTTATAGAGGCAAATCGTCTAACTACTTAGCGGTTGGAAGAAACATGCGACACTCCACGTTCTCCGATCATCACAAGTGCTTACAAAATCGTGGGGTATCATCGTTCCCTCTGTCCTAGTCAGCCTAGAAGCTTTATTTCAGCCATTCCTCAATGCATCGGCTAGCTTGCAACTACTTCCCCCTATTTTTGCGGGAGCGAGCCCACTAACTACTTTTGCTCGTTGAAAGCTTCTACAAACCTGATGGCTCATCCTATGGCTCATCCTACTCGAAGTTTAAGTTTATGCATCTTCACTGAATCTTGTTCTCATACACTCGATTTGGTTTGGCCGATCACTTGTACTTCCAATCGGCTAGACCCACTCGAATCGACTTCTATTCTGTTCGACCATGTTCCCGATCGACTTGAGTGGCCCTTCGACTTCTAACTAACGGTACAGATTTTTAAGTACCAACAAGTCTATGATATAATCTCTAAGCTGTATGTATGATGAAGAATTCTTAAAAGAAATCTACTCACTTGATTTCAGAGTTTCAAAATTGGCTTGATTGCCAGCTATAGAATATTCTGGTAAAAAAAATTTATGCTTTCTCTTATCCGAATTTCAATTGTGTGGGGGCATTAGTTTTTTCCGCACTTTTGTCATGCAATACCTATAAGATTGAAGGATTCGAACATATATAATTGGTACTAGCATATATAATATGTGGGGTACCGATGTGCGTCTTTTAATATATTTTGCTTATAAAAAAAATATAATTGGTACTAGCATAGGAATGGATCTTCCCTAGTGAAAAACAATATCATTGAACCTAACTAACTTTGGGTTGAAGATCATCTTTCGCCGTTTTGGATTCCCATGTATGTACCACTAATCAAAATTAAACATGTTGTGTTAAATGTTCATAACAGTTTTTTTTTTTTTGAAAACATAAGTTATTTAATTGTCTCTTACTTAATTGATGTGTCGAATTTTAATTTGTGGATCAGGAATTTTGAGGACAGGCACAAAACAGACGCTGAGGAATTTCATCCCTAACATTGACTCTCCAAATGGAAACATGAGCGTCACATAATATCATTGCATGCATACCACTGCGAAATTGAAAAAATACACCGGGGAATTTAATCTCTAATATCGACTCTCGTAATTTCCACTCGGATGGAGTGAAGATTAAAGAGTTTTCTTAAGTGTGGAGCTCTTAAGAACTGAACTTTTAACCTAGAAATTTAAACAATCACTTTTAACCAATGCGATGAATACACGTTAAGAAAAAGTTATGATTCATGAACCACGTGCAAACACCTTGAGATACTTCTTTTTTTTCTCTATCTCTCTTTTTTGCAAACATCATATCATATTTCACAGCTACAATTATCTCTCATCTCTTCCTATCTCTTACTAGTGGTCTACCCGTACCAATCTTTTATTGTAAGGAGAGACATCCTTTTTCCTAATAATAATTCTTCGCTACCAATTACCATCTCTTGCATTTTTAGCATGTTGAGTTACTTGAGTGTCAAAGTTGAAAACTGGAAACCATTCAGTCAAATAAAGAAACGGAGACATGGCTTTCCAGCTACCTAGAAAGAAAAATAGAAATGAAACCCTGCACAACATTTATTTAGGACTTGGAGCTAAATAACCAAGTTCATCAACCAACACATTAATATCTTCATCTTTTTCAAATCCCACTAGTAGATCCTCTTCTGTCCCCTCATTAAGAAAATCATCCCAGAACCCTTCTTCATCCATGTCTTTATTCTTACTTTCAAAGTCAACTCCTTTCTCTTCAAGGCTCTTTGGGCTTACACTTCGTTCTGAAACCTCAAGCTCCTCTGACATTTCATTGTATTCAATAGGTCTTCTTCTTTTCTTAGAAAATTTTTCCTCCAACTCCTTTCTCCATTCCTTTTTCTGAACCAATTGTTGCACAAATTGGGGATTCTGCGTTGCCCTTGCCAAGAAATTCATCATCTGTTGCTGTTTCTGCTCTGTCTTTTTAAGCCTGCTTTCAATTGATTGAAGGTAGCTTCTTGTGTTGTGCTGTTGTTGTCTTAGTTTCACAAGCTCCACCATCAGAACTTGCTTGTCACGCCTCAACCGATCAACTTCTCTGTTGAACCCGAACCACCCCACCTCAACACAAGGATCCAGAGCTTGCTGTGGTGGTGGCTGAGCTTGACATGTTGTCTTCCTTCTCCTAATGTTCTTCAAAAGATGCCTTTGTCCTCTCAGAAACCCTTCATTTGCAAACTCCCACTTATCTGGATCTACCTTTCTAAACCCCTACAACAACATCATCATCAAGTTCGTTCTTCATGTTTAAATCCTTAAGATCTTACTGCATGTAAGAAACCCTTTAATTAAGTGTTGAGGAAGATGTAATAGACACATAATTAATGGTGTAGTCTTTGTACTTCTCCTTTTCTTAGACTTTAATTAAATAAAATGAAAACAAGGAAACTCTAGAAGTAAAAGAATAAAATGGGATAAATTAAACCTACCAAACTATCATAAACAAACAGGAAATGAAGATTGACAAATATTTACTAACACATTCATATATCCATGGTTTTAAAATATGGTTCGCCAACTTCAATTGTGCTAGCAATATTGCAGATTGAGATATTAGCAGCCATGACTGCATTTGCAATTTAAAAATCATCAATTAAATCAATGAATACAAAGTTATAATTTCATTGCTAAAAACAACAGAGTCAAACTATTCTAGTTCTAGTCCCCTTTAAGATGATTACTTCAAATAGTATCTCATCAAGATTATATATTATGTATTTACAGGGCATAGAGAGCTAAACATACGGACTAAAATCTTCTGGCTTAAATCTGTGTGTCATTCTCTTTCTCACTAATAAATTTTCAAATATCAGTTAAAAACTACCGTGTAAGTTTGTAAACGCCCCACTCATACTTTTTTAATTGACATGTCAAAATTTTAATAGTGAGACAAAAAATTGAGACACAGTTTAGAGATAGAAGATATTGATGCTGAACTTACATAGGTGTTAAGTTGCCTAACAAAGCTAGAGAAGTTATTGTGCTTGAAGTATCTGGGGAGAAGAGTGATGGAAAAAGCCTGAGGATCCCACACAACGAAGCTGTTGTTTCCTCTGCTCCATGAAACTATTTGATTAGTGGAAGCATCATCAACAAAGTCATATGTTTTTGTGAGAAATGGTGGAGGACCACTTTCATGAAGCCCCTCCATTGGTTGGGGAACACTACTTTCTCCCACCAACTCCTCCTTCACCTTCACAGGATTCATATTTGGAACAAGCCAAGCTTGATTAATTTGATCTGAAATAATGATTTCTTTGTTCCACAAAAATGATGGGTTGCTAAGGTTTGGAACTTGTGAAGCTCTCAACAAGCTCTACTAGAATGATCAGGGAAACTGATGATCATGAAAGGATATAAGGAGTAAAAGCATATCAGGTACTGGTTTTATTTACAAGTTACATGGCTCAGAGAAAGAGTGTGTGTGTGAATTCGGGGAAAGTGTGCCTGAAGTGTAAGTTTGATGATTTAATTGGGTATGGATTTGGAACGATGTGGAATCCAAAGAGTGGTGTTGATAAATGGGTCATGTTCAATCAATAAAACGGTTCTGTTGCTTTTGTTCTTTCTTTTTATCTAGAACTTTTCCTTTCAAGGGTCACATGAGTGTTGGGGAAGGTAGGGCGCAGCAGAAACATAACATGGCTTTCTTCTTCTTTGGAAATCATTTCAGTTCACTGTTCTCTATTTAGCATGAAAAATACTAGTAACACTCTGATACATTACAAAACTGTCTTTTTATCGCACCCTGTTACCACAGTTCTGTATGGAATCGTAGTAAAAAGAAGTTAGGAGCTCTGTTACCATGGTTCCGTGTTGAACCGTGGTAACTGAGGTGCTCTATTACCACGGTCGTATGGTAACCATGGTAACTGAGATAATTTTTATTATTTTTTAATTAACATTGCATATTACCACAGTTGTTAGGGGAACCGAGGTAATAAATTTTATTATTTTTTAATTAACATTGTCTATTACCACGGTTGTTACGGTAACCGTGGTAATAGATTTTATTATTATTTTAATTAACATTGTCTATTACCACGGTTGTTAGAGGAACCGTGGTAATAGGTATTATTTTATTAAAAAAAAGTGATTTACCATGGTTGTTAAGGCAACCGTGGTAATAGGTACTTAAATTTTTCGATTTCCCTCTTGTATAGTTATAGGAAACCCTTGTTTTCTAGAAAACCCATTTGTCTTCCCCTTTATCCGTCGCGACTCGATCGCTCTTCAACCTCATCACTTTCCGCTACACCTCATTACCGCCGCTCCTTGCCGCTGCACCTCATCACTGTCACTCGTTCTCTCTGCAATCGCTTTGCCACTGCATTGCAAGCTCGTCAGGCCAATCCATCTCTTGCTCGCGGCCTCCCTCTTTGTGTGCTCACTCAGCTCGTTCCTCCTGCTTCCACACTTCACTTGTGAGTCCTCTTGACCTGCTTCTACTTCTAGGGTTTTCTTTTGAAGATTTTTGTTGTTGTTCAGTACATTTGCTTGGCGTTTTAATTTTTGTGGAATTTAAGGAACTTATCTGTTTGATAATTACTAGTTTTGATGTCTTTGCTGTTGTTGTTTAGTACATGTTGTGGAATGTGTATTCTGCTGAAGATTTTTGTTGTTGTTCCGTATAATTTGTGGAATGTGTATTCTGTTTTGTGAGGTCATGTTCGATTTTAAGGATTCTGTGAGGATACTAACTGGTACCTTTTTATTTAACAGTAGCTTCTAACCTCCCGAATATTACGTATTTTACAATAACATAACCTGAATTTTAGAATCCTTCCTAGCTAGAATAGGAATCTCCCCCTCTAAATTTTAGTAGGTCGTACTAGACTTTGAGGATGTGGTAATTGCATGTAGACATTAACATTTGTTGATCAGGTACGTATGGATCGTAAATGAATGTTTGCTAATCGCTTTTCCCATGAATATGCGACAGGAGTGAAAGGGTTTGTTTTCTTCACGGTTCAACGCGCAAAGAATCGTAACAACATCTTATGCCCCTGTTTAGATTGTTGTCATGGTATTCGAGTTAATCCACATGAATTGGAAGGATATCTAATTTATAATGGAATTGAGAAGAACTATATACGTTGGACAAATCATGGTGAGCCCAAATTTGATTTACTCTGGGATCTGCCTCATTTGATATGGAGAAAGATGAATGTGAGGGTGACTGTGTTGATGAAATGGCGGAGGCGGTAGAAGAGGATCTTCGTGATTTTCCTGAAATGTTTGAGAGGTTGAAAACTGATGCGAAGACGCCTCTTTATGAAGGATGCTCTAAATTCACAAGATTGTCTGTGGTCTTAAAGTTGTTCAACTTGAAAGCTGGCAATGGATGGACCGATAAGAGCTTCACCAACCTACTTTCTCTCTTAAAAGATATGCTTCCAGAAGGGAACATTCTTCCCGGTCGAACATACGAGGCTAAACTAATGCTTTCGTCTATCGGAATGAGTTATGAGAGGATTCATGCATGTCCTAATGATTGTATTTTATTTCGAAATGAATATTCATCTCTAAAGACATGTCCTAAATGTAAAGCTCCACGATATAAGAAGGAAAAATCAAGTCCTTTAAAGGTGTTATGGTATTTACCCATAATACCCAGATTTAGTCGCATGTACCGTAGTGCTGAAGTTGCGAAACACCTGACATGGCATAAAGATAAACGAGAAGGTGATGGAATGCTTCGACACCCGGCAGATTCTCCCCAATGGAAAAAAATTGATTCGGACTATCCCGAATTTGGCAAAGAAGAAAGAAGCCTACGACTTGCATTGTCTACTGATGGAATAAATTTACATAGCCTTCAGAGTAGCATCCACAGTACATGGCCGGTGATACTAGTGATCTATAACCAACCTCCCTCGCTTTGTATCAAGCGCAAGTATATGATGTTATCTATGTTAATTTATGGGCCTTAGCAACCCGGAAATGATATAGACATATACTTGGATCCTCTAATTGAAGATCTGAAGAAATTATGGGATATAGTTGTAGAGGTGTATGATGGGTCAAGGGAAGAAACTTTCAGGCTGAGGGCAATGTTGTTTGGTACGATCAATGATTTTCCGGCATATGACAATTTTTCGGGATATAGTGTAAAAGGATATATTGCATGCCCTATATGTGAAGATGGTACAACTTCAATACGATCAGAACATTGTAAAAGGAATGTTTTCCTACAACATCTTAGATTCTTGCATACAAGACATCGTTATCGAGGCTTGTCAAAAGCTTTCAAAGGGAATATAGAAGAAGGTAGAGCTCCCAAGCCATTGAAGGGTGGTGATCTGTTTGCCAAGGTGAAGAACTTGAGGTGTACATTCGGCAAGACTTTCAAAGAACAAGTTCCTAAAAGTGGTTGGAAGAAAAAGTCAATTGTCTTCGAGTTGCCATATTGAGAGTCACTATATGTGAGACATTTTCTTGATATGATGCATGTTGAGAAGAATGTTTTTGAAAGTGTTGTTGGTACTTTGCTAAATTTTCTAGGAAAGTCTAAAGATAGCATCAATGCAAGACTTGATTTGGTTAGAATAGGCATAAGAAAAGAATTAAGACCAGTGAAGAAGGAAAACGTATGTACCTGCCTCCAGCAGCCTATACTCTATGAAGGAAAGAGAAAATTTCTTTGTGCAAGTTTCTTAGTGGTGTTAAAGTTCCACAGGGGTACTATTCAAATATTAAGAACCTCTTATCAATGAAAGACCTTAAGTTAAAGGGATTGAAGACTCATGATCGTCATGTTCTTATGGAGAACTTGCTACCAGTGGCCATACGCTCCATGTTGCCCAAAAAAGTGCGAGATACCTTAACAAGATTGTGTCTCTTCTTCAAGGCTATTTGCAGCAAAGTGATTAACCCTTCCAAGTTGATAGCATTGCAAAGACAAATTTCTACAACTTTGTGTGAGCTTGAGATGTACTTTCCACCTTCATTCCTTGATATAATGGTCTATATAACCATTCACTTGGTTGGAGAGATACAAATGCGCGGGCCGACTTCTATGAGATGGATGTACCCTTTTGAACGTTACATGAAGATTTTAAAAGGTTATGTAAAAATCTGAAGCAAACGAGAGGGGTGTATGGTTGAACGGTACTTAGTAGAATAAGCTATTGAGTTTTGTACTGAATACCTGCTCAATGTTAATTCCATTGGTCTTCCAAAGTCTCGTCACACAAGAAGAATAGAAGGGGAAGGGTTGTTTAAAATTGAGATAGTAACCATACAAGCCAAAGAATGGCAACAAGATCACTTATATGTTTTACTCAATGCGACCGAGGTTTGGCCATATGTTGACAAGTTGTTAGCCTGGAAATTTTTGGCTAAGTCTTAACCTGGTCAAAGATTGCATGGCAAGATGGTTTCGAACAAAAAAGAAGATATGCAATGAAGGCTAATAAAACGGTTTACTTTGACTAAAATGGCATGTTGAGTCGAAGTCGAATCCATGTTGGAGACAAGGCTTTAAAAGGAACAAGTGCTCAACTGGTTTTCGATTCAAGCTTCAGCAGGAATAGGAGGGCATTTTGATGGAAGTTATAGGAAGTTACTTAAAGAGAACGTGCAGAAAGCAAACCAGCAAACGTGGGACACGTGTCAAACGCAGGAAATCTGTCCGTTATCCAGCAGTTGAAGATTGCAGCCTATCAATAGAGGTAGACATGCCAGAATTAGGGGTCTTTTGTCCACTTCACAACATGTCCGATAACGTTAATTCTCAAACCCCACAGCCATAAGTCCAAGCAATCGTGACGCAGTGTGATGGGAACGAGTCAAACGCGAGTGACTGAGTGATGTTTGACTGACCAAACCTTTACATTTCCTGCAAAACTCTTTATCTTTTTCTGCAATTTACTTTTTAATGCAGTTTTTCTTCTTCTTTTGTTTTGCTCTTTATTTACTTTAAATTCAATCTTTTTTCTCTAAAATGCTTAACCAATTCGCTCAAAACACTTTCAACGGACACCACACACACCCACTCCACTCACACAATTTCGCGCACTCACGATTTCCATATCGCAGAGCCCGTAAGAGGATCAGGATCCAGCCTCTTCATCAACATTTGGATCCACTTGTGGATTTACCTGGTTTACCAAAAATCAGAGTAAACAAATTGGCACGCCCAGTGGGACCAAAGAGATATGTTTCATTATAAATTATTCCTAGTGCTTTGATTTTCTAAATTTTAGAAAATTATCCTCAATCGGTGTATGCTATTACGAAGTGGTAAATTCGTAAGTATGGAAAACCGTTCTAGAGGAAACCAGTCTCCAGGGTCTCAGGTTGAACCCAATAGTGCTTCTAATGCCAGTGTAGAACGTTCGATTAACACTAGTCATAATGAACCTGTTCACCAAGTCAATCTTGGTCGAAACGAAGGGGTTCCCCATAATGAGAACCTGTTCACCAAGCTAATCTTAGTCAAAACGATGAAGCCCCGATTTTGGTTAATAGAAACCAAAATGCTGAACAAATCCTAGAAAGAGTTTGGAAAAATAATTTTGGGGGGAAACAAAATGTTGCTAATATAGTAGAACAATTTTTGAATCAACACGAATTCAATGTGGGCTATGCCAATCGACCACATTTTGTTTCAACATTCCCTGATTTAGTTCTTCAAACTGAACTTCTAAGGGGATGGAAAGTCCCTAAATTTACTAAGTTCTCAAGGGACGTAGAAGAGCCCGCAATTGAACATATTGCCTGATACCAAGTCGAAGCGGGGGATTTGGAAAATAATAAATATTTAAAAATGAAATATTTTCTCAGTTCTTTGATGAAGAACGCATTTACTTGGTTCACTACCCTACCACCGAACTCGATTTTTAGTTGGAACCAATTAGAGCGGGTCTTCCATGATCAGTACTTTAGAGGTGAATCTAAAGTTGCTCTCAAAGAACTGGAAAACATTAAAAGGGAATTATCGGAATCGGTCGATGATTATTTAAGCAGGTTCCAACATATGAAGCCGAAATGCTTCATACAAGTCCCTAAACACGAGTTGGTTGAATTCGCTGCTGGTGGATTAGACTATTCGACCAGGAAAAAGATAGATACTCAACATATAAGAGATTTGGCCCAACTGGCCAATAGGATTAAACAAGTTGAGTACCTTAGGAAAGAAAAGTTAAAAAAAAGTAAATTTCCCAAGAAAGAAAAAATAGCATATATCGAGACAGGCGATGTAGGTCGAAATGAATCTATGAATTTCGAGCCCTAGGAGGATTTCGACTCTGAAGACGTTCAGTTAGGTGTACTCAAAGAAGGGCCTCCTTATGTCTTCAAAATGCTAACACCTAATAAATGGAGGCTAAATAATGATACGCCTCGAAATTCTAATTTTCCTGTTAAAATTTATAATTTTGACATTTCAAAATGTGAGGCCATCTATAATATTTTGGTAAAAGATGGTCAAATCGACATTCGTGTTGATCAGAAAGTTCCTTCAATTGATCAAAGGAAAGGTCAATGTTTTTGTAAGTATCATAATTATTTTGGCCACTGGACTAATTAGTGTACTAAATTCAGGGATTTGGTCCAAGCTGCCATCCAAGACGGGAGGTTGATCTTCGAACCTAAAGAAAATCCAACAATGAAGATGGGCTCTGATCCGCTACAGGTTCAAAATACAAGTTTCATAGAACCTACTGCGGTTTACATCATAGGTGTCACTGAAAGTCCTAAGCTTGAAACGAGTTGGGTTCGAATTTCGACTTATATAGTTGGAAACATAATTGAAGCATCTTTGAGGGTTGATAACATGTTTAGAAACAGTCTCCGACTATGAAAATTCTAATTCGGAAATTTCAGAAACCGAAGGAAGTCAGATGTTTCGAATAGATGAAACTGTGCAAGAAGCTAGAAATGTCGAAGAAATTATCCAAGACATGTCTGGCGATGATTTTGATAACAAAAAAACATTTGGGGAGAATGAAGATAACCAAATGGAGTCATCAGTCGAAGGTGCAAGACTCGACTATATATATGACGATAGTCCTTTGGGATTCGAAAAATCAATTTTTGATTCAGCAAAAAAAATGGAGGCTCAAGACCCCTTCGAGGAAATAAACTTAGGAGATGATTCGAAAAAGAGATCAACATACATCAGTTCATTAATTGATCCCGAATTAAAGGCACAAATGATCGAATTGTTACATGAATACAAAGACTGTTTTGCTTGGGATTATAATGAAATGTGATGACTGGATTTTATATGATAATTTTAGGGTCTTTTTAGTCTTTTTATTTTGTTATTTTTTAGTCTCATATAGGATTTTTATTCTTTTTATGTAGATTTCATAATTATTTTGCATTTTGCATATAGATTAGCTTTTATTTGTTTTTTAAACTTTATTTTATATTTTTAGGAATTTTTATAGTTATTTTTATATTTTTAGGAAAGCTGGTATAGTTATCATTTTTGTCCAGGGACCAATTTGTAAGTTTCAGGAAAGGAAGGACCAAAGTGTAAAAGTTCAAGAGTGGAGGATGAAAAGAGAAGTTTCAAAGAGTTAAAGGGCCAGAATGAAGTGCTAGCAAAGAGAGGACTTAAAGTGGAAATCAAGAATATGAACCAACACTCTCTAAATTAAGCACATGGAAAATAAGGATTAAAGGATGAGTGGAGAATTGATGGTAGTGGGAAGGATTTTTCAAAAGTTAATTGGTGGCCAGTGAAGGCCATAATGGCCATCAACTCCTCCACCATTGAAAGGCAAATTTTTGCTATAAATAGGAGTGCTCATCCTTTGTAAAAATTACACCTCTTCATAACTCAACAAGTGTTCTTCTTTCTCCCTTTAGAGCATTGTTCCTGAGAATTGTGGGAAGCCATACTTGAGCTCCTAGTCCAGGGTAATTCGATGTTTCTATTAGCCATGTTTGGCTAATTTCTTTTTAAGTTTCTTGGGTTGTTTTAGCTTTCTATTATGTTTTAGCTTTCTTCTACTCTTCTGAATAATATTGCAAATTCATGTTTTATTTCCTTGTTCTTCATTCTTCTTGGTGCACACAAGATCTCTTGCTTATTACTTATACGAATGGAAATTGGTAAGTAGTAAGGGACCTAGGATTTAAAAAAGGCTATAAGTATATATCACTAAGGAATTAGGATAGACGTAGCTTTATGTTGGCCTGAATTTCATCTTCATCTTCTTCTCTATTTAACTAAGTTGCAAGGAATTGAATTTAGTAATTAGGAAGAAAGTTCTACATTTGTAAGGAATTAACTTGTAGAAATACTAGGCTATAGCATCATGAACTTGGTTTTAAAATTCAGAAATAAGGTAGAGGTTTGCTAGCATGTTTTGAAAGTTAAGTAATTCAACCCAAGAGCTTAATTTCCATCATCGTTATTTTCTGTTTATTTATTTTATGTTTAGTTCTTGTTCTACAACATACCATCTTCAACCTTTATATTTTCTGTTTAAGTTCTAAATAATTTAATAAGAAGGAACCTATCCCTTGGGTTCGATCTTTATATTACACGATAATCAACCGTGCACTTGCGGTTCGGCTATCAAAATGCCGGGTTTAAGTCGAGAATTGGTGGAACTCAGACTACCAATTACGCCCAACAAAAGACCGGTAAAACAAACTCCGAGACGCTTTGCTCCTAAAGTTGTGTCAAAGATCAAGGAGGAGATTGAGCGACTCTTGAAAAATAATTTTATCAGAATTGCTAGGTATGTGGATTAGCTTCCAAATATAGTCCCTGTGATAAAGAAGAATGGCACTCTTCAAGTGTGTATCGATTTAAGGGATTTAAATGCTGCCACTCCAAAGGATGAGTACCCAATGCCTAATGCTGACATGTTAGTTGATTCAGCTGTTTGCAATGAATATCTTAGTCTTCTAGATGGATATTTAGGGTACAAACAAATCTTCATCGCTGAAGATGACGTTCCTAAAACCGCGTTTCAATGTCCAGGTGCATTGGGAACGGATGAATGGGTGGTAATGCCTTTCGGTTTAAAGAACTCTGGCGCCACTTACCAAAGGGCCATGAATACTATTTTTCATGATTTAATAGGTCGATTCATGCAAGTCTATATCGATGATGTCGTGATCAAATCCAGGTCAAAGAATGAACATCTAGACCATTTACAGCAATCATTCGAAAGAATGAGATAATTCGGTCTTAAAATAAATCGCATCAAATGTGCATTTGGTGTGGTTGTAAGGGATTTTCATGGCTTTGTAGTACATAAAAAAGGGATTGAAATTAATAAGAACAAAGCCAATGCAATCTTCAATACTCAGGCTCCCTCGATGAAGAAACCACTTCAGTCGTTACTGGGAAAATAATTTTTTTAAGAAGGTTCATTTCGAATCTAAGTGGCAGAATAAAGATTTTCTCGCCACTCCTTTGACTTAAATAGGAAGAAGAGTTCGTTGGAAAGCTGAGCATCAAGAAGCGTTTCATGATATCAAAAGCTACTTGGCCAATTCTCCCGTAATGGCCCCACCTATAAGTAGCAAACCCATGAAATTGTACATTTCGGCATCAGATGAGACAATAGGGAGTATGCTAGCTCAAGAGGACGAAAATGGTGTTGAAGGAGTCATTTATTACCTTAGTCGAATCTTAAATGTGATGCAGATACTAGATATAGCTCAATTGAAAAATTGTGCTTATGTTTATACTTTTCATGTGTGAAGTTAAAATATTACATAAAGCCTATCGATGTCGTCGTCTATTCCCACTTTCATATTATCAAACATATGTTGTCAAAGCCTATATTACATAGTCGAATGGGAAATGGGCATTGACATTGTCTGAGTACTCTTTAAGATATGCACCCTTGAAATCAATGAAAGGCCAAGTAGTAGCAGATTTTTTGGCTGAACATTCCTTAACGGAAATACAGGAGATGTTGGTTAATGTTAAGCCTTGGAAGCTCTTTTTTGATGGATCAAAACATAAAAAAAGAACAGGAATAGATATTATAATTATATCCCTCCAAAATATTCCAACAAGTTTTAAATTTAAAATTCAGGGTGTTAGCTCGAATTACGAGGCCGGATAAGAAGCATTAATTGCCGGTTTAGAAATGCTGCTCATATTAGGAGCCAAAACGGTCGAGATTAAAGGTGACTCAGAGCTTGTGGTCAAACAGTTGGCCAAGGAGTATAAATGTACGAATGAATGCTTGATAAAATATTTTGTGAAAGCTTCCCATTTGTTGGTCAAGTTCGATGAAGTCGGATTACAACATGTGTCGAGAATTGACAATCAAGAAGCCAATGAATTAGCCCAGACTGCTTCTGGTTATAAAGTTTCAATGAAGAAATTGAAGGAATTGATAAAAATTAGGGCGAAGTTGATTCCTGATCAAGAATTCAAATTTTTAGCAATTGACAACTTGCTACCTAATGATTGTAGGAAGCCTATAGTGGATTATTTGCAAAATCCCAGTTCAACGCCTGATCGAAAGGTAAATTACCAAGCTTTAAGTTACTCATTATGGGTAATGAATTATTTAAAAAGGATGCCCTTGAACTTTATTAAGATGCCTCAATGAAGACGAGACCCTAATTTCCGTTTCACAAGTACATGGTGGATCTTGTGGCGCACACCAAGTTTGCCATAAAATGAAATGGTTATTAATTCGACAAGGCGTTTATTGGCCAACTATGTTGAAAGATTGCATGCGGGGATACAGCATGTTCAGGAAAGTGAGTTTCATTCAATAGTTAAACCTTGGCCTTTCATAGGTTGGGCAATCGACTTGATAGGTGAGATCAGTCCTTCTTCGTCCAAAGGCCACAAATATATTACTGTGGCGATCGATTATTTTACTAAGTCGATCGAAGCAATTTCATTAAGAATAGTGACTCAAGATAGTCTAATTGATTTCATACAAAAATACATTGTGTCACGTTATGGAATTCCCAAAACCTTGACAACTGACCAAGGGACATTTTTCGTCGGTCGAAAAGTAGTAGCTTGGCGATTAAATAGTCGAATTACAACATTAAGTCATAAAATATGGCTAAAAACTTTAAAGTCAAAATTCGACTATAAAGAGGTTGACAAAACGCTTTAACTAGACCACTAGTTTCAGCCTCAAAATCTTCATTGCCTGGCGGTTACTCCTTCTTCATCGAGGACGATGATTCAGAGTTCATTCTCTGCTTGAATTTTGAGATGAATTCAGCCCTAGAGATCATCGCAGGCTTGGACGTCTTCTCCCACCACTCGAGAACTGCAGGCGAGGTCTTCATGTCGGGGATGTGCGCTTTAACAATGTCAAGATCTTCTAAAGGCATTAGTTCTAGAAAATGTCTCGCCATTATCGCCAGTTGGTCAACCGTATTTGTTTGATTGGCTCTGAACTCTTCTTTTCGACCTCCCCATCCTCTCAATCTGTCAAGACTGTTGCCTAATCAAGAGCAACACTCTCGCTTTCTTTGCCGCTTCATGGAAAGGTCCATTATGACTCCCAAATATGGAGACATACATTCCTTTTTCTAAAGAAGGTTTCACCTTCGCAACCTTGCTTGAATATCAGTACTTGGAACAGTTTGTGCAAATGAAAAACTCCTATTATCCAGAACTCGTTAAAGTGTTCTACTGCAATCTAGTTGTTCAAGGAGATGTGCTGACCAGTTCCGTCAAAGGTGTTCATATACATCTTTCTTTAAAAAACTTTTCCAAATGGTTAGATGCTCCTTATCATGGTGCAAAACTTGGAACAAGTCTCGTCTGTCCTTGGGATGATTATGATAAGCATACTTTCTACCATTATCTGTGTTGTTTTGGGCAAAGCTGAAATACAGGAAACACTATCTTCTCAAGACTCTTCACGTTTACGGAATGTTGGTGTGCTAACTCCTGACAATCGCATGCTCCATTACTTTCTCAGCCATATTATTCTACCTCGACATGCCAATCATGCTCATATCAGCGGTTTGGAACTCCAAATTCTTTTTGGCTTGATTCATTTCTGGCACATCAATTGGGCTTATTTGATGATGCATTGATAGTAATAAAATCACACAAGAAAGGGGGGTTTGAATTGTGTGGGTGACTTTTTAAAAGTTTTTCGTATTGAAGACGAATTATAAGTTTAAAAGCGTTTATGTAAACGTGCAGTGGAAATATATTTAGAGCATAAGCAGTAAAGCACGCAAGATATTTATCCTGGTTCACCCTCAAAATCGATAGGGCTACGTCCAGTCCTTGGCTATACCAAGATTTTCCACTATTTCGACTGAATAGTACAAGTGTTCTCAGGGACTTCTCCCAGTATTCTGAGGACTACTCCTTTACAAGTTTTCTCAGGACTTCTCCTTTATCTCTTAAGTATTCGACATGACTCCTCCCTGATTCTTTTACAAGAATGTTGGTTTTCTACAAAGATCTCTTCACAAAGAGTGGGTAGAAAATATGAGGTTCTAGGTTCAGAGATGATGGTTAAGTTTGGTTCTCTGAAGGGATAGTGTGAGAGTAATGAGTTTTCACTATATGAGGATTTCACACTAATTGGCGACTAAACTCAGAAGGATAGAAAGTTCTAAGGTTACTGAGTTTTCTTGGCAAAATCTTGTCTAAGGTATGAATTGACTTGAAGAATTTGAATGCTTAGATATAGTGTAAGTCGCCAAATTGAAAGTGATGCAGAGGCAGCTATTTATATCTTCAGTAAGGTGAGAACTGGATGGATTGCTGAAGATCTTCAAAAATAGTTCCGTTGGAGATTTGCTCGATTGTGAGTAACGGATACTTCTGCACTTGTTGTTTGATAAAGTTTGCCATAGTGATGAGCATTTCTTCAACCGCTAGAGAGTGAGTTCGTCTGGCAATCCTTTTTCTTCTGGTTTCCAGGGACAGCAATTAATGCGAGTAGATTCCAGCTAATAGGGCAATTAATGCTTCTGACCAGAGGACTTGAATTCTACCGTTGAGGAGATACGATGATCAGAGGATTTCACCGTAAGTTCAGTAAAAAGCAACTTGAACTAAGGAATGTCGGAGAATTTGAATCTTCAGGATATATGGCGCTTAATTCTGTCTCTTTCGTATTTAATGCTCTGATCCAAGGAGGTGCTTGACGGCTTCTCTTGGTTTAGGAAAACGATCTCTACTGAGAAGATTCCTTTCGTGTCAGTCTTTAATCATTACTTCTCAGTCAACCTCTGTGTTTGACTTGGAGTGAACCGGTCAGATCTTTTAGGCGGACGAAGTCTACCGAGAGAGAGGCTCCAGTTCTCTTAGCCGGACATACTTTTCCTTTGCTCTTTGATAATGATTGCAGCGTCCCTTCCGTATATAAGAGTTCCTGAATATAAAATACTTTGAAGAGAATTAGTGACTCTTTACGAAATTGTTATTTATCAAAATAGGTTAATTTATTTGGATATTTTTCTCTAACATGCATCACATGCTGCAGTATCGTGATCGGGCTGTTTCCATCCCGTTTGCTTCTATCATATCTATCATTCTTGAGAACTCTAGGGTTCCTGTTGATCACGAATGTGTTGTGGATTCTAACAGAATGCCATGTGTTAACCTGAATATCCTTCCAAAACTTGGTATTATCAGAGATCGTCATGGTATCTACCATTATCGGAGTGACATCCGAACGCACTATGGCTCTGATGATTCGTCTGTATCCACATTCTCCACACGTTCTCCCCACTGTTCTCCAGAAACCAAACACATTTTGGAATGTCTGGACGTCATGGATATTCGTATCACTCAACGTCTCGATCAACTGGAGGAAAGTTTTCTGTCACGTCTTACTCGTTTGGAGGGGCGCATAGTTTTTATGTCTGCTCAGTTGTAAAATGACATTGAACAAATCAGGGCGCAACTTCCTCCATCTCCATTCCAGCCATCAGGCATGTTAGAAGATCTTGTTGATTATTTAATTGTCTGATGTTTCTATGGTCTTTATCAGTTTCTGTAATTTCCATGACAATTTCTTTGGTTTGTAATAGTTTTAGGATTAACTGTTGCTTTATGTTATGTGTTTAGATATTTGGACCAATTTCGTGCTTTATCGTTTGAATAGTTATGTTATTATTGTCCAAATATCGGCTTGAATTCCCCGCTCCCTACGCTTCGATGTATTATATTTGTTCGCTTGTATGGTATATATATTTTTGGCCTTTTCTTCTTTTTGATGAAGTCAAAAGGGGGAGAAAGGGTCCTGTGCTGTTAAAGATCATTTACAGGAAATGAAATGCTACAAGTGAAACACAAAGGGGGAGTTGCATAAGACAGGGGGAGTTTCAACAGAGTCTCAACACAATGATCTTCAACGCTTAAGACACGTGTTTGCCATCATTAAAAAGGGGGAGATTGTGAAGAAGGTCTTGCTCCTGACTCTGGCTGTGGTTTTTATGACGACAACACACATTACAAAAAGAAGAAAAGAAGACTTAGAAGAACTAGCTCAGCATACTTCAAGCACTATCAAAGGGTTCAAGTTTCAGTCTAAGTCTCGTTTGTAAAGTAAGTCATGCTTTACTTTGGTCTCTCTTTTCATGAAGGCTTATGAACTTAGTTAATTAAGTACAAAATGGTTTCATAATTCAAAAATAGTAGAAACACTCAATTAGGACTTAAACGTTCATAAAACCAAGTTCTAGACTTAGTGTAATCGATTACACAAGTCATCGTAATCGATTACATCATGTGAGTAATTGATTACCACAATGCTGTAATCAATTACATAAATTGAATTTTGAATTCAAATCACAACGGCTAGTAGCGTAATCGATTACTCTATAGCTGTAATCGATTACACACACAAACAGGTGTGTTGTTTCGTGAATCAAAGCATCCCATACCATTTGGGAAGCCTTGCAATGGTTCATGGACAGTCACTAGTGCCTATATAAAGTCCATAACAGGTTCAGAATGCAAGGCATGCAATCCACAACTTTCATATATTGAATTGCTGTCATTCTGAGTTCCTATTCTCATAATTTCAAAAGAACACTTATGCTGTTCAACTTTTGAGAACTCAGATTAATAAGAGCCTTCATGTTAGAGTGCCTTAGTGCATAACTTACATCATCAATCCATTCTAGTTGTGAAGGATTGATTCAGCCTTGTAAAAACTTCTTCTCTTCATTCTGTTTAGAGTGAACTTCACTGTGGTGATTCAGTGAAGGGGTTATTCAGAAAGTGGAATTATTTCTGAATATTGTAAACTTCACTGTGGTGATTCAGTGAAGGGGTTACTCAGAAGGTGGCGATTCTTTATGAATGTTTTGTACTTCACTGTGGCGATTCAGTGAAGGGTGTTACTTAGAAGGTGGTAATTCTTTCTGAGGGTTGTAACATTCGCTGTGGCGATTCAGTGAATGGTGTTACTCAGAAGGTGGTAATTCTTTCGGAGGGTTGTAACATTCACTGTGATGATTCAGTGAATGGTGTTATTCAGGAAGTGGTTTACTTTCTGTTATAGTGGATAAATCTCTGTGTGATTAGAGGACTGGACGTAGCCTTCTGTCGTTTGAAGGTGAACCAGGATAAAATCCTTGTATGATCTTCTTATCCTTCATCTCTTACTTTCAGCATTACCTTATTCCGCTGCATTAACGTTTATACGTTGTGATTCTCATCACGCTGAAAGAAGTTTGAGTTTTATAAGGAGAAAATTGGGGGAACCTAATTCACCCCCCCTCTTAGGTTTCTATCTGTACTTACAAGAAGACAAAAGAAATGCCTCTACTTATAAGGAGAGAAGGAAGAATTGTAGTGGGATTGATGGGACTGGAAAGCTGATACAAAGAAGTAAGTTCACATCATTCATTTTAGGCACGTGAGTCAGTATTGGGAATCCAATATGTATCATGGCCTATTTACTAGCATAGTGGGCTACTAACTGCTCCGCCATCATTACAAAAAACCGTCAAGCCCTCCAACCTAATTAAAAGAGGTGCATTCGAATTTGTCTTGGATTTGATCAAAATATCACACTTCTCAGCAAGAAGTCTCCTTGAAGTGTGATATTTTGGGGGGCATCTGTTAGCCTGGAATTTTTTGGCTAAGTCTTAACCTGGTCGAAGGTTGAGTGGCAAGATGGTTTCGACCAAAAGAGAAAATATGCAATGAAGGCTAATAAAACAATTTCTAACACTTCGACTAAAATGGCATGCTAAAGTCGAAGATAGGAACAAGTGCTGAACTTGTTTTCGACTCAAGCTTCAGTAGGCATAGGAGAGCATTTTGACAGAAGTTATAGGCAGTTACTTAAAGAGAACGTGCAGAAAGAAAACCAACGACCGTGGCACACGTGTCAAACACAGGAAATCTGTCCATTATCCAGCAATTGAAGATTGCAGCCTATAAATAGAGGAAGACATGCCAGATTTAAGGGTCTTTCGTCCACTTCACAACATGTCCGATAGTGTTAATTCTCAAACCCCATAGCCATAAGGCCAAGCAACCATGACGCAGTGCGATGGGAACGAGTCAAACTTGAATGACTGAGTGATGTTAGATTGATCGAACCTTTACATTTCTTGCAAAACTTATTATGTTTTCCTAAAATTTACTTATTAATGCAGCTTTTCTTCTTCTTTTGTTTTGCTCTTTATTTACTTTAAATTCAGTCTTTTTCTCTAAAACACTTAACCAGTTCGCTCGAACCACTTTCGACGGACACCACGCACACCCACTCCACTCACATCATTTCACGCACTCATGATTTCCATATCCCAAAGCCCGTAGGAGGATCAGGATCCAGCCTCTTCATCAACATTTGGATCCACTTGTGGATTTACCTGGTTTACCAAAAATTAGAGTAAACACAAGCACAAGGATAAGATTAAGAGGTTGAATCCCAATAAGTCTAAAAATTTGTTAGCAAAGGAGCACAACAGGGCTTTTATAAAAGGGCTAAAGGATCACGTTTATGAGGAGTGGAAAGAAGATCCTAGATCTATTTCAGAGAGATGGAAATGATTGTCGAAGGGTCCGGGTATACATGCCTTTTCTTACAACGGCTATGTAATTAATGGTTATACATTTTATACGGAAGCCCAAGATGATTGGAGTACAATGCAAAACAGTGGTGTGACTCTTGTTTCTAGAGCTATGCATGTCTCTAGCACCAGAGATAGAAACCCCATATATGCTGACATGTCATACTTTGGGGTTACTCAAAACATATGGGAGGTGGATTACACAACATTTCGAGTTTCACTGTTTGGTTGTAAGTGGGTTGACAATAATTCTAGTGTTCAGATTGGTGACTCAGGGTTCATTCAGGTTGATTTTAATAGGGTGCGGCCAAGGATGATCCTTTTATTTTGGAATCCCAAGCAGAGCAAATATTTTATGTCCCTGATCTCGCTGACAATAAAAGTTCCATTTTCATTTTATCAAATAAAAAAAAAATCAACAATGATGATGGACAAAACATTCATGAAGAAAATGCTATTGAGGATGACCTTTTCTTCGGGATACCACAACCAATCGACCCAGATTCAGATGAAGATGATTGGTTGTATGTTCGAGATGATCATGAAGAGGAACTTGTGTTAGATACATATGAGAAGAAGTTGAGGTTAGATAAATACTATTAAATTCGTGCATTAAATTATCTATGCAAACATACGTAACATCATTAGAACTTGTGTTATTGCAGACTGGTTTTCATATTCATGAAAAGCGCAAAGACTATGTGCTTAAATAAAAGGTGCTTTGGCTAGAAATTTTAGGGAAAATCTAGCCAAACATATCTTAGATAAAGGGGGTAATTTGATTGACCATCCATCGGCAGCTTATGCCCGAGTGATTGGTGATAGTCAATGGAAGGAATTTGTTGCTCAACATCAAAATGAGGCGTTCCTGGTGAAATATCTATTTGTGTGACGTGCCATGCTTACATTACGTTTTGAATATAATTATGTAATGATACATATGTTGTGTTTTGAAACAGAAACTAAGTGAAGCGTATAGGAAAAGGGCATTTTCAGAAATTATGGGATACGCTTTCCTTTAGCAAAAGATGGTATACAGACACATATAACGCACTTTTAACTCTCGTGTATTAATTTAAACAATTAAGTGTTATTTGTGATTATTTTTCTTGTCTTAATATAGTTGCAGGAGTCTAGATCAAGAGCCATATCCGTTCCTCGCCATCTCTTGCGGAAGCGTGCTCGCATTTCCTGAAGGGATCAATCGAAAATGAAAATGTTGAAGAAGTTATCAGTACATGTGTAAGTATGAATTCACAAATAAATAATAATATTTCTTATACCCATAATTGACAATTTTTATATATGCCTCAAAAGAATCTCTTACAATCTGTATCGCAAGCGGACTTGGCCAAACGTACACGAGATGACATTCTTGGCCAAGCATTGAAGACTCCCGAGCACCCAGGTCGTGTAAAGGGAGCGACCTTTCCCATTTTCCAAACAACCTACTTCAAGGTTCAAAAGAAGGCAAAGGACTAGGAGACTCCACCAGAAGTTGCACACCTCCTACAAGTGGTGGCATCCTTGCAACAACAAGTCTCTATATTGATGCAGGAGAGGGAGGTTGACAAGGACCATGTGCATGTGCCTTACAATAGTGGGAAAGATAGTTGCACACCTCAGGTTGAGATTCATGAGGTAATTGGTGTTGTTTGTGTTTTTGTAATACATTAATGATAGTTCGTTAAAGGTAGTGTATTCATTAGTTTCTTCATTCATGTAGGGGAAGAAGGCCGAGAACGAGCCATTTGTATCCCACAACAATGGCATGGAAAGGTCTACACCACTAAGACCATCCATTAACCACTTCCCTAAGGTAAGTTGTTTTATTAGTGTTTTCAATCTATTATTGATGATGTAAGCGTTTGATGATTAAATTTTTTTGCCATTGATTTAAGGTATTATACATTGTTCATTGTGTTTGGAGCTCCCCTATTTCCGCGTGGTTGCTAGAGGTGTAGTGAATAACACATATGGTGATACAATCCATAACGTCCCACTTCCCACCGGCTTTGTAAAAGTTGGTATTGATGTTACGGTTGACAGTGATGCAGAACTGCCGGTGCCTGATGAGTCTGATGAATTGATTAGCATCCAGGACGCGATAGGTGGAATTGTGGCATGGCCTTTCGACCTCGTTCAAGTTCATTGCACGGTATGTTATTACATGATATAATTACACAAACTCAATCGCATATATTTGTATTCACTCATTGATTATACATGAATTTATAATTTTCAGGCACAAGAGAAGAACAAAGGCAAGGCGGAAGAGGAGGACAAAGAGAAGGCAAAAGAGAAGGAGAAGGAGGTTGAAAAAAAATGGACAAGGGAATCTATTGCATCCCCAAGTCATCAACATAGGCCTCACATTGGAATAAATGACGATCCACTTAAGAGCTGCAAATTTCTCGACATATATGCAGAAAAGGTACTTACTGCCGGCAAGCTAATCACAATACCAATGGAGGAAATAATGTTTGACCATGTTTATTTTGAGCATATTAGTTGTGAGGAGCTCCGTCAAATCACTCGACATGGTCAATTACGTGCTTCAGTTATTTGCGTTTACATGAGGTACTTTGTTAAACTTAAGTGTAACTAAGTTTTTGGTTTTCTTAGCTCAACAATGATGTTAATCATATATGGTTTGTAGAATCTTATTTAAGGCACTTGTTTGATCAATGTGTGGCTGAGAATTTGTGTGAGAGATTTGCATTTCTCAGTCCTCATCTAACAACGCACCTCGTGAAGCAACAAAGCCAGTATATGGCGGATACAATAAAGGCACATGCAGACCCAGACCACTTATATCTCGCACCAATCAATACAGGGTGAGAAATTTATATGGTCAATTTATAACTTTATAATCAATTTATATGAAACTTAGATACTTGATGGTTTGTTCGTTTAACATGTGTTGTAGGGGATACTGAGTGTTGGTTGTGATCAATGCCACCAAAACGACTTTCTTTTTCTTGGATCCCTTGCATGATGATTTAAGAAACCAGAAAGAAATGAAAGAAATTTTTGATCGATAAGCATATAGATCTACCGCGCTATATAGTCTTACTATTCGACATGTTCACTCATTGGATTATTTGTTCATTTTTTTTAGCGCAATGAAGATCTACCATGCTACTTGCAACGAGAAGAGGATTAAATGGAGCAAAGCCAAATGAAATACTATAAAGGTGTGTATATATATATAGGGAGCGTATCAAGTGAGAGCGATGTTTATTATGAGAGATGAGAGCGTTAAATCTTAGGCATTAGATCTACCATGGAGGGCCAAGATTAAAACAAAATGGCATGTGACTTTTTTAAAAAGTCATGTGACCACTAAGCTACTTTTAATCTCAACCACTCATGAATGGTTGTACGGCCATGATTTAACGCTCTCATCTCTCATAATAAACATCGCACTCACTTGATACGCCCCCTATATATATATATATATATATATATATATATATATATATATATATATATTCAAACAAATTATATCCACCAAATCACTTATATTTTTTATTGGTTTTTGTAGTGCTCAAACAAACAAACAATATAGATTGTGGGTACTATGTGCTAAGCTTTCTAAGAGACATCATTGCGCACAATCAATCTACAATACCTGATGTGGTATAAAACTTTACATTTATTTGTTGTTTATATTACAAAATTGATATCTTTTTGTATTTTTAATTTGTAATTAACTCTAACTTTGGTTATTTTTACTATCATTTTGCAGTACTTCCCTGATTGTTAATTCGAATCCTACGATCAGGACTAGCTAAATGAAATTACAGAAGAGTGGGCGGCTTATGTGTTACAAATTTTTTCCTAAAATGTGTAGATGTGGGCTGTACATATTATATTGGTGGTACATATTATATTGGTTGTACATTATTTTGTTAGGGATGTTTGGTCTATATATATATGTTTTGTCACATAGTGTTGATCATGGTTGCATGATGGATTTGATTTGATTATTCTCTAATTTGTACGTAGCATTATAGATTATTAGATTACAGGCTGTTCGACCAAGAAGTAGTTATATGTTTGCATACTCTTGGAAGAATGCCAACGTATGAGCGCTGGATTTCCAACGCTCTTGCGCTAAGAAGGCTTTCGACCAAATACTTGGCAGAATTCCAGCGCATGAGTGCTAGTTTCCTAGCGCTCGGGCGCTAGAAAAAATAATAGAGGTAAAAAAAATAAAAAATAAAAAACCAAGCATAGTTCCACGGTTCTTAAAGGAATTGTGGTAACAGAGGTAAAAAAAAAAGAAGCTAAAGCATGATATTTCCACGGTTCTTACTGGAACTGTGGTAACAGAGGATCAAAATTACCATGGTTCCGCCTTGAACCGTGGTAAAAGAGGTGTGATATTTCCACGGTTCCTCCTTGAACCGAGTATTACAGAGGTATGATATTATCACGGTTCCTCCTTGAACCGAGTATTACAGAGGTATGATATTATCACGGTTCCGCCTTCAACTATGGTAATTGATCTATTACTACATCGAGCAATACCACAGTTTAACCGTGGTAATATGCTGCCTAGAACTGTGATAATATGACAATTCTGTAGTAGTGACAACAAATTCTAATTATTATTTATGAAGATAACAACCATAATATCAAGTTGTTAAAAAACTCTCAAACCCTAGCCAATAGCACTCTTGGGCGCAGCACACACATACAACATAGGGGAGATTTTCAAATTTTTCCTAGATCAAACCACTCTATAATTTTATGAGTTTTATGATAATCATGATGAACATAACAACTAAAAATTATAAACTTCACAATAATAATTCCTAAAACCCAACCCTTAGTGAAATAATTAATAAAAACTTCTACCACATGTTTCTAAGGAAAATGATGGATCTACCAACCTTGAAACAAAGAACTGTATGAAGGTAAATGAAGAACACTTGAAGAACTCCTTGAAGAACTTCTTCACAAACGTTTCCTCGGACTTCTTCCTTCGCGAACAAGAATTGCCACGCCAAAAAGAAAAGAACTCAAACCAAAAAGGATGAAGGCCAAGAACAAGAACTAAGAACAAGTGAGGACTCTCCCAATGAACGAGAAGAACTCGAAATCTAGAGAGAGGGGAGGAGAAGTGTTTCTGGTCTTCTTGTGAATGAGATACAATGAGGGGCTGCAGTCTATTTATAGTTGAGAACCTGTGTCAGGCCTACTTGATTTCCAAGTTGCCTAATTATCTTTAATAATTAAAATTAATTAAGTAAAAGATAATTGAGAATTAAACCTTAAGATGTGTGAATATTCCCCTTCTAAATAACTCTCTTCTATTTATTTAATTAAAACACTTTTAACTAAATAAAACTACACTTATTGGATTAAATCCATTTTAGCCCAAAACCCACCCAAATAAATGGGTAGGCCTTGGCCTATCATGCATATATATATATATATATTATTTTTTCTCTTTAAGTAATCACATTTATTAATTAATTAAACAAAAATATTTTCCGTCTTGGAAAATAAATAGTGTGCCACGCACACTCCTCCCAAACATAGGACATTGATTCCTTTTCATCAACCACACCAATATTCAATCATATATTAATCACACAAAAAAAAAACATTATTGATTAATCATAATATTAATAATATCTAATAATATTTAATGATACTTGAAAAGACAAAAACACCCTTAGACTATTTCTAGGGTCTTACATTACTACCCCCCTTAAAAAAAGTTTTGTCCTAGAAACTACGACTCAAACAACTCAGGGTAATCTTTCTTCATCTTTTCTTTTGGCTTCCAGGTTTCATCTCATGTCGCTTGATTCCAAATCACTTTGACCAAAGCTACATCCTTTTCTCATAATTGTTTGATCCTACGATCATCTATCCTTAAGGGTGGAACTTCGTACGATAAGTTATCCTTCACCTGAAGTTCATTAGGTGCAATGATGTGAGACAGGTCATGTACATACTTACGTAACTACGACACATGCAGCACATCATGGATATTTGAAAGAAAAGGTGCTAAAGTGACTTGATAAGCCACCGGTCCCACATGACGTGTAATCTGATATGGTCCAATGAACTTAGGTGTGACCTTCCTTGACTTGAATGATCTTCCTAGGCCCGTCATTGGTGTAACTCGTAGGAAAGTGTGATCACCAGCTTCAAACTCAAGATCCTTCCGACGCTTGTCGGCATAACTTTTCTGCCTACTCTGAGATGTTTTCATCTTCTCCCGAATTCCTTTCACTTTTTCCGTTGTCTGATGGATATACTCGGGTCCAAAAAGGTTCTCTCCATTTTGATATCAACACAAGGGTGTCCGACATCTTCTTCCGTACAAAGCTTCATAAGGAGCCATCCCTATACTTGTGTGGAAACTATTTTTGTATGTGAAATCTATCAAAGGTAGGAGATCATACCAGCTTCTAAGGTTGTCAAGAACACAAGCTCTCAACAAGTTCTCTAATGATTGTATGGTCCTTTCGGTTTGCCCATCCGTTTGAGGATGATAAGCGGGACTCAACCTCAACTTAGTTCCTAGAGCCTCGTGTAAAGCTCCCAAAAAACGAGAGGTAAACATAGGGTCTTAATCCGAAACAATACTCATGGGTACTCCATGAAGTCTCACGATCTCAGATACATACACCTCAGCTAGTTGCTGCACATGGTAAGTAGTCCTCACTGGTAAAAAATGGGCCGACTTGTTCAACTGGTCCACGATCACCCAACTACAAACATCTTGGGTAAAGCCACTACAAAGTCCATTAAAATTCTATCCATTTCCACTCAGGTACATCCAGTGACTGCATAATTATGGCTATCTTTTGATATTCTACTTTTTCCTTCTGACAAGTTAAACAGGTAGCCACATATTCAGCTACTTGTTTCTTCATTCCAGGCCACCAAAAATTTAACTTTAAGTCCTGGTACATCTTTGTCGCTCTTGGGTGAATACTCAGTCTGTGCATGTGACCTTCGTATAAGATTAGTTTCTTCATTTTAGAGTCATTAGGTACACATACTCACCCTTTGCATCATAAGACATCATCGTATCCTACCTCAAAGTTAGGCGCTTTTCCTAGAATAATCCATCGTCTCTTTTCTAAAAGTTCCTCGTCTACCATCTACTTGTCATAAATCTCCTTCATTAGGTCGTTGGAGATGGTGATATTCCAAAACTCAGTTTTCCTAGCGATATCTTGAAATCTATGGTAAGATCTCTGAACTTTTCCAACAAATCCATCTCCTTAACCATCATTGAGGATGCATAGATGGCATTTTTTCTTAAGGCATCGGCTACTACATTATCCTTCCCCGGATGATACTGGACCATGAATTTGTAATCCTTCAAGAATTCCATCCAGCATCGTTGTCGCATGTTAAGCTCCTTCTGGTCAAAGAGATACTTCAAGCTTTTGTGGTCGCTGAAGATAGTGAATGTGCTGCCAAAGAGATAGTGTCTCCATATTTTTAGGGCAAACAAAATGGATGCCAATTCCAGGTCATGGGTCGATTAGTTCCCCTTATAAATCCTCAATTGTCTCGAAGCATAAGCCACAACCCTACATTCTTGCATTAGCACACAACCAAGACCTTGGTGTGAAGCGTCATAATACACATCATAGGGATCTCCCTCCTGAGGTACAACCAACACATGTAGGATTCCCAATTGTTTCTTCATTTTCTGGAAACTTGTCTCACAACCCTCGGTCCAAGAAAACAGTTGGTTCATCCTTGTAAGCCATGTCAAAGGTCATGCGACCTTTGCAAAACCCTCAATGAAGCGTTGATAATATCCAGCCAAGCCAATAAAGCTTCAGATATCAGTTATAGTCTTAGGTTGCTCCCAAGCAAGCATTGCTTCCACTTTTGACGGTTCCACGACAATCCCTTCCTTTGAGATGACATGTCCTAAGAACTTCACCTCGTCTAACCAAAACTCGCACATAGATATGCCAGCATACAGCTCTTTCTCACATAGTACTTGGAGCAGTTGACGTAGATGGTCTTCATGTTCCTCGCGACTCTTAGAGTAGATGAGAATGTCATCGATAAACACCACCACAAAACGGTCTAAAAATGGGTGAAATATCCTATTCATGTAATCCATGAACACTGTCAGTGCATTAGTGACTCTGAATGGCATTAGCAGGTATTTGTACGGTTCGTATCTCATCCGAAAGCAGTTTTCAAGATGTCTTCTTCTTTCACTCGAATCTGGTGATACCCAAACTTCAGATCGATTTTTGAGAAAACACCAACTCCTCAAAGTTGGTCCATTAAGTCAACGATCCTTGGTAGTGGTGTTAGCCTAGGATTTTTTCCCAAGTCTTAACTTGGTCGAATGTCACTCGACAACTGATTTCAACCAAAATTCCAAGTTACTCCACTTGATTAGAAAATATGCTTTTGATATTCGACTAAATTCAAGAAAGATATTTTTAGACGAAGTCGAATCCATATTGAAAATGAATCTTAATCAGAGAAGTGTAAGGTTCATTTCGACCAAAATCTTGGCATCCAAGGAAGTTATTCTTTGACAGAAGTTTTTGGGCAGTTACATCAAGCAGGACATGTTGAGAACAAAGAAGCAGACTCGAGACACGTGTAAAGCTCAAAGAATTTGTCTCTTGCAAGCAGTTAAGAACTTAGCTTATAAATAGAAGAAGCCAGGTATAAAATTGGGGTTCGTTCACCATTTCGCAACCCATCCCTTAAACATCATTACACTCACCCACTGCTACACGTCCGACAACTGCGACATTCAACAAGTAAGAGTTAGAATGTACGTGATTAAGCGAAACCGAGCAACCACACCCTTTAAACTTATGCAAATTTATGATCTCAGCATTTTCTATTCAATGCAAGTTTATGCTTTCGATTTGATGCAATTTCCTTTTTTTCTTCATCTTTTATTGCTTTTTGAAGAATTTACATTTAGTCTACTTTTAAAGTCAATTTCTACCCAATTCAGTCGAACATTTCGACGAATTTTCCTTTTCCACTCCATTGTACACGTAAAGCACTGGTCATTTCAAACCCTCGTATCCCAGAAGAAGATCAGGATCCAACCTCTTTATCAACATTTGGATTCCCTTGTGGATTTACTTGGTTATACCAAAAATCAGAGCAAACAAATTGGCACTCCCAGTGGGACACGAGACATGTTTTCATTTGAAATCTTACCTTGTGCCTTAGTTTTTCAAAATTACTTTTGTGATTTAAGATGTGTATGAAATTACGGAACGGTAAATTTTTTAGAACGACCAACCATTTTTGAGGAAATCAATCTCCAGGGTCTCATGCTGAGCCCAGTGGAGAACGTTCGATTAATACTAATGATAGCATTAATCCTCCAAGGATTGAAAAAAGTTCCAATCTAGACATGGCAGTTACAATTGCTCTAGTGAGTCAAAACGTACCACTGGTTTCGACTGGGAAAAGTATGTTGGGTCGATTCCGATACATGCACAAAATTTGTACACAACAGGGCCAATCTTATCACAAGTTCCGGCCCCGATTCCTATTCCAAGTCCTACAACCCTTGCTATGTTGCAGGCTGTTGTTGGCATAGTTCAACCGGGTTCTCGGAACAATATGAGGAATCCCCAGAACAATGTTAGTCACCCTTATAGACAGCCTGTATCGTTAATGCAGGGGATAAGAACCTATCCCCCTATGTATTCCGACAATTTGGTTTCGACGGGTTCCCCGGGAAATCAATTCTTAGCATCAAGATCAGGGGCGAATGGATTAAGAAATTAGGGGCCTCTAGTGTCTACTTTAGATGGGTCCCCATTCGCTTAGGCTAACAATACTGTGAACGTACTTAGGCAACAAATGGACGATATTAACCATGAGTTAGTCAATACCTTCACTCAACAAATTGGTACAGTCTTTAATCCCATGATTAGAGACACTACACTTGCCTATCAACAATTGACTATGCAATTGGGTCGAATTGCGGATGTTTTCAGCGAACCTAACCCTATAGTAGAACAGACATCTCAGGCTGGTAGACAAGCGCCTCCTCCTAACCAACCCCAAGTTTTGGAGGTTCAACCCAATCAACAGGTCCTCCATAACGAACCTGTAAACCAAGTTAATCCTGGTCGAAATTAGGGTAACCTAATTTTGGTTAATCGAAACCAGAACGCCGACCAAATATTAGAAAGAGTTCGACAAAATAATTTTGGGGGGCAACAGAACGTTTCACACATAGTGGAGAAATTGTTGAATCAACATGGATTCAATGTGGGATACGCTAATAGACCCCACTTTGTTTTGGCATTTCCTAAGATTGTCGTTCAAACTGAAATTCCGAGGGGATGGAAAGTCCCCAAATTTACTAAGTTCTCAGCAAAAGTCGAAGAATCCATGATCGAACATATTGCTAGATACCAGGTCAAAGCTAGAGACCTAGCAAACAATGAATATTATAAAATGAAATATTTTCCTAGTTCTTTGACGAAGAACACTTTCACTTGGTTCACAACTTTACCACCAAATTCTATTTTTAATTGGAAACAATTGGAACGAGTCTTCCATGATCAGTACTTTAGAGGCGAGTGTAAAGTCAGTCTAAAAGAACGTGCAAGTGTTAAAAGGGGAGTATCAGAATCCGTCAATGACTATTTAGGCATGTTCAGACATATGAAGTCGAAATGCTTCATGCAAGTTCCCAAACACAATTTGATCGAATTAGCCGCTGGTGGTTTACACTATTCAATCAGGAAAAAGGTTTATACTCAAAACATAAGATATTTGGCATAGTTAGCCGATAGAATAAGACAAGTTGAGTTCCTTAGGCAAGAGAAATTGAAAAATAGCAAATTGCCTAAGAAAGATAAAGTTGCCTATATTGAAACAGACGATATGTGTTGAGATGACCCTGTAACGTTTGAGCCTTATGAGGATTTTGAGTGCCATGATGTTTAGTTAGTTGAACTCAAGGAAGGTCCCCCTTATGTTTGTAAAATTTTATTCCCTAATAAGTGGAGATCGACTAATAATGATGTGCCTCAAAATTCAAAGTTTCCTATCAAAGTTTATAATTTTTATATTACTAAATGTGAGGCTAATTATGACATCTTGGTAAAATATTGCCATATAGACATTCTTCCTGATCAAAAGGTTCCTTCTCTTGATCAAAGGGAAGGTCGAAGGTTTTGTAAATATCATAACTATTTTGGCCATTGGACTAATAAATATACTAAATTCAGGGATTTGGTCCAAGCTGCAATCCAAGACGGAAGATTTATCTTTGAGGCTAAGGAAAAGATGACTATGAAGATCGATTTTTATCCACTGCAAGTCCAAAACACCAACTTTGTTGAGCTCATGGTTATATGCACTGTTGAAGTTGTTGAAGTTCTGAAAGTGAATGAAGTCGAAGAATTTGATGAGGAGATGCAAGAAGTATATCCTCATGCTGGAGAAAGTTTTCTCGAGTACCTACAAAGGTGCAAGGACAAAGATGCTGAAGTGACTCTGTGTCCAAGGTGCAGTGCAATGTTCGACAGAAGTGCTGCAAAGGCTGCGGAGGCGGCTACGAAGAAGTCTGATCAAAGGCCTACAGTTAAAAGGTTAGGACACTGTCTTCTATCTACTCAGCGTCTGAGTTCAAGGAGTCCTTTAGAGAAAAAGACTCAACACACCCCAGTCAACAGGAGGAAGAGTTTTGTTCCCCCAACTGGAGTTTGTCCTAACCTGTAGGTTACTACATTTCAGTCGAAACCCACCTTTCAGTCGAAGATTGAAGTGGGTCACACTACCTTTCAGACTGGGAGTTTCCACACTTAGAGGAATCATTATCATGCTCCAAGTACTTACTTTGGAACTAATATAATGACCAAGACTCAATGGAGAAGGTTTCAAAGGAAAAGGAAAGCTTCGCTCAGAAAGGCAAGGCTGTAATTGAGGACATCGGAAAGACAGCCCCTATGATTAAAATGGGTCAAAAAGGGAAGTCTACTTTTGAGGTTGGACAATATAGTCGAAGAAGGACTCTGACGCATATGGACTTGGCGTATAAACCCAACTTGAGTCCTGAGGGGAAGCCTTTCATCCTAAGAGTTATGCTGCCTAAACCTTTGACTGCCGAAGAAGAAGGTATGCTTACTGATCATTCCGGCAGCAATACTGAGAGTCCGGACATCGTTTGCAATGTAGTGTCCATTCTCCCAGTGGAGTTTAGCCAAACTACAGAAGTAACTGAAGACGAAGATGAATACTACATCGAAGAAGAAGAAGAAGACGACAATCCCTTATGTTATTACATAATGACTAAAGGAGGTGTTGAAGAGTAGAATGCAGTCATCTAAAAGCCAGATCCAGAAATGAACAGGCACCTCAAGCCACTTTTTGGGTGGGCTCGAGTCGAAGGAAAAGGAATTAATAAGGTTTTGGTCGATGGTGGGGAAACTATCAATCTAATGCCTAAGTTTTTAATGAAGAGGTTAGGTAAAACCGATGCAGACCTTCAACCTCATAGGGGTTATTCCCCTCGAAATTACCGTTGGCGCGGTAACAAGAACCACATTGTTCGTGGTAGTTCTTGCAAAGGAAAACTAAAATTTTCTTTTAGGCAGGGAGTGGATCCCCGAAGTCGGAGAAGTCCCTTCAACTCTCCATCAAAAGATGTCTCTTTGGAGAGAATATTGCATTCTTGAAAATGTCGATGCAGACGAAAGTTACTTCTTGGATGAATGTGACCAAGTCAATAAGAAGACGTTTGACAAGAAGCTTTCCAACATTGCTCCTTATGATGACTTGGAATATGAACTGGAAGGAGAAACTGCACTTTTCTCAGTTAGGCTCGATTCTAACTATGGTTTTTACCAAAGGCGGGAATATGGTTGAATAAATATCGATGAAGATGCCACAAGGGAGTGGCATATGGTGGATCATATCTAAAAGAATTGGATTCGAATTTCGGCTTACATAGCTGAAAAAACATTGAAACCGTTTAGAAGCCGGAAATGTGTTAAGAGAAACGAGATTCAACTGCTTTAATTCATGAAGGTGTATATTTTTACATCGAATGTGATATTGGCACCGAAAAGGCCATGTTGTTACCTGAGCAAAATTTCAGGTGATGCAGAAATTGGGCGTAATCTAAATCTCAAGTTATGCCAATATTTGTACTTTTTATGAATTTATATATATATATATATTAAGATTCCATTGAAGTTTCAGTTATTCTCGTTTTAATATTAAGACATGCGTTGTCGAAGTCTACATCACACAATCAAATCAGAAAAGTTGGCTTTGGCACTATCTATTTCAGTCGAAGTGCAAAGAATGCTATTTAAACTTAGGATTTAAAGCATTTCAATTAAGAATATTGTGCGAGAATAATGAATAACAATCAGATTATAAAGAAACATTGTTATTTACAAACTAAGTCATTAACATGGATATTTTGTTCGAAGAAACTGAAAATTACAGTTCGACTAATAATTTAAAAAAAGGATTTAGCCTTGACTTGGGTGAACTGTTTCTTCAGTCTCTCGATTTTTTCTTGAACCGTAGTTGTTGTCCTCCCTTTATTTGCAATGATGTGGCCAAGTCTAACGCTTTCTTTTATCTCTGGAATTGCTTGATTTTCCATTTTAGTATTTCGAGCTACTAGCTTTGGTGCCTTTTCCAGCAACACTTATTTTTCTTTCATTATTTTCTCAAGTTGTTTTTCAAGTACCAAAAGCGTATCAGCGAACCGTTTCTCTACTCACTTGGTCTCAGCAATTGTTTTTTGAATTTGGAAGATCTTTCATTTCACAAACTAATTGGCTGCCTTGTTAGAGTTCAGACTTTATTGGCAGGCAGCAAGTTGATCGAAGTTGGCTGAAGCGTCGTTTACAAAAGACCGAAGCTAAAAAATGGTGTGTTGTTGATCAACAAGAGGATTTTATCAGCTAAAATCTGAATAAGGCTTTTAATCTCTATAGCAGCAGCTTGATCCTTGAGATCTTCGAGCAAATCTTGTTCAAAAGCAAAGTTCCTTGGTCTTGCGAACATTTGTTCGACATCATCATCAGGAATGTTGACTTCAACTTCAGGTGCTGGCTGACTTTGGCTATTTTCTGCTAACGTCTCTTTGTCCATGTATTTTTTTAGCAAATCCATGGGGTTTTCAGCTAGTTTTTTAACATCTTCGATAAAAAGGTGGGTCTGAGTAGAGCCATGGGTATTTGAAGTGTTTACTATCGTTTCAGTCGAAGGGGACGTAGTCCCAGTGATGTTTGGCCTTTCAGGTTCAGCAGCATTGTTTGGTGGATCGTTTTCCATCTCTTAAGGCTCTTGGTTCAAGTTTTCCTGTGAAGGAAAAGCAGTTCGATCAACATCTAAAGAATGGTAAACAATTGGACAACCAGGGCGTTGGGAAGCCAAAGGTAAAGTGTATCCCAACAGTTGTTTCATAGAAAAAGGAAGTTCAGGAAGTTCAAGGCTACTCAAAGATTCAGAGTTGCTTGAAGAATTGAAAGTGGTCGAAGGAGATCTAATTTCTTGGTTTCTCAAGCTTCCAGCAACAGTTTTAGAGACTTGCATACCTTGATTAAAAGAGAAGTTTAGCTTTTGGAAAAGAAGCATGAAATTTCTTAACTTGAGAAAAATAGGTTTAAACTCTTTTACTTGTAGAGGGTTATTTTTCTCAAGACTCGAGTTTTTGGAGCTTCAAGTATATCCCCGGCTCAAACTTGGCTCCTTCGAAGGAGGACCTTGAGAGACATGAGTTTGAGAAGTGATAGTCCCGGTAGGAGTGGCAATCGGAGGTTCCTCTTGATCATGAAGAGGTGAATCCACCTCGGGCTCATCTTGGCTTTGAGTTTCCTGCCTTGCGTATTGATCATCTTGCTCAAACTAAAGTGAGTCAAGGGTCATTGATGCTTGAAAAGTTTGTTTAGACAAGGTAAGGTGTAAGTAATACCTCATTGTCTTCAGAACCATCTTCATCACTCGAAAGAGAGATGGTGGTAACCTCTTTTCCTTTAAGCTGCTTGGAAGGTTTCGAAGTTTTGCTTGGTCCTGGCCTCTTTTGACCCTGCAATATGAATGTTAAGAGAAAGGCATACGATGTAATTCGAGCAAAATAATATTTCGAAGAATTCTTACTGAGAAACTTTGCTGGAAGCCTTCATTTTTGATGATGTGCTATCATCATCTTCATCTTCATCACCATCTTCCTCAGGAGCGTTTGACTTAGGTGGAAGAGGTCGAGCTGCTAGTTTTAGAAGTTCAGTACAAAATCAAAATGATGAAGATAATGTGAAACTTTTCTCAAATTACCTTGGCCCACACGGTCGAGAACCTTGATGTAGCGTTCATCGATGTGAATATGGTTGCGATAGTTGTAGTTGTACAACCTAGTCCAAGTAAATCTTTTGCGAGGCAGTTTTTCTTCGTTAGCCAACATGTTTATAACATTCACCAAAAACCAAGGAGGTCGAGGTGCAACAGGAATGGCTAAAGACATTTCACAAATTGGCAAAGGTGGAAATTTCGGTCGATGAAATTTCAAAGTGTACAACTACTTGTCCACATGTGGGGGAAAATGAACTTTTGGAAATGCTTTTTCTAATTTTTCCCTTAAAGTCAAAATCTCCTGCCAAATCGTACTTTGAATTCGACTAGGTAAGTAAAATGTTTCAAAATACTTTACAAATTGTTGAATCTCTTTGATATGCGTACCTCTGGTTTCCCTCTTTAGATCCTTAGTCTGCAAGTCAGAGAAAGCAGCAGTCATTCTTTCGATGGATTCAACCATGGTGAGACTAATCAAAGAATAGTATCGACTCCACCAATTTTCAAAATCGGTAGTGCAGAAGAAAGAGGGCTCGAAATGGAAAGGAGTCAAAGTTGGAGCACGCTTGTCATAATAGGCAGGGGCTCTCTTCACAAGATTTGAGTCGATGGCAGTCTCTGAGAAAAATAGGGCTTGATATTTTGAGAAGATAGAGGTTGGCGAGAATCGGCTAAGTCCAGATTGTCGAGCTACCAATTGGGGTTGATAGCCGAAAAGACAACGCTCTTCTTTAGTAAACCCAGAGAGAAGGACCTTGGGAGTTAAGAATTCAGCCCAAATGCCCAATCTTTGTGCTTGGGTTCCAATATTTTCACTTGGAAAGGGCCTGGTAAACCAGTCGGGACCACACTTCCGACTACTGAAAGGAGCAGTTGATTCAGTATGGTCCTTTAAGTCAAGGAAATACAAAAAGAATATCTTAAAATCCCTTTTCGCAGATGGCTTTTTATATTTGGGTGTGAAAAAGCTAAGTCTATGTCCATCAATGGTTGAATGGATGTTTTTTGGGTAGACTGCAGATAATATTTGCTCGAATACAACATTCAACCATAGCTGTAATAACCACAGAGGGCCCGTTGGGGCGAAGGTTTTATTTGTCTTGTTCTGAAGATGATAAACGGCTTCTCCTAACGATTGATACAAACTGGCCAAGAGAAGTTTGCTCAAGCAAATATCAACTCCTTCATGAAGAAGGGTTGCTAATGGAAGCAAACTCTTACGGAGTTGGAGAGATTAGTGCCGAAAACAAATGCTGAGAGCCATAACAAAAGAAAAGCTACATGCTCTACATTAGAAACTTCATTCGAATTTCCGTGGAATTGGATGACAAATGGGTTGAAGATAAACAGGTGAGGAGGAAGTTGAGTTGGAGTCTAAGGAAGAGTTTCGCCGGCTTTGAAAACTATGCCAGTTGGTCGAAGACCAGTAATGGCAGCGATGTTGAATAAAGTGGGAAAAATCATTCCGAAAGGAACGTGGAAAGAATTAGTCAAACGTTCCCAGAAGAAAAAGGAACTCAGCAGCGTTGGGGAATTATAACTCAAGCTATACCTAGATAGCTGAATTAGGTCGAAAATCCCCAATTTCTTCCAATGTTCATATTTTTTAGACTTAACCCTATTAAGCCAATTCAAAAATCTATCTGTTTTGGACATGGAGGAAGACCTAAACACTCTGTTAGGGTCTTCTAAGAATGAGATATCATAGACGTCTCTAAAGGCCAAGATTTTCTCAAAAGCAAGAGGACAAGGGAAAAAAGCACTATAACTCTCAGGAAGGTCGATAAGATAAGGACCTAAGAAAGCATAAGTATTGTCCCTAATAGAAAAGGGAATAAATACCTGAGATATCCAAATAGAAAGCTTTTCAGCTTCATGAGGTGGTTCCGGTACATATTAATGGTGACCTAAAGGTAAAGGGCCTTCGATTTGGCTTGCAAAAGGAACAAGAGCCGAACATGTTGATGAATTGGAAGCCATTAGAGAAAAGCTTGAAGGTAAGAGGTTTGAAACAAAATCGTGCTTCTGGAAACTGAAAGAGAGGAGTTTTCTGGGAAGAAGAAAATGTATGAAGCATAAGGAGTATGTAAAGAGGAGAAATGTGAGAAACATTTCTATTTTTAAGAAAATAAGAGGGAAGTGAAAAGGCCGTGATTGGATTGATGGAATTGAAAAGCCATTAAAAAATGATTATATTTCCATCATTTCTTAGGTCAGGTGGGCTGAAGCCTTGGAAACCCAATACCCATCATTGCCTATTTACTACCATAGTGGGCTATTAACTGCTCCGCTATCATGATTAAACCGTCAGGTTTTAATTGCCCGTTAAATAAAGGATAATTAAATTTATCTTCTGTTTAGTTTAAAATATCATGCTTCTTAGAAAGATTTCATCAAAGCATAATATTTTGGGGGGCATCTGTTAGCCTGGGATTTTTTTCCCAAGTCTTAACTTGGTCGAAAGTCACTCGATAACTGGTTTCGACCGAAATTCCAAGTTACTCTACTTGATTAGAAAATATGCATTTGATATTTGACTAAAGTCAAGAAAGATATTTTTGGTCGAAGGCGAATCCATATGGAAAATGAATCTTAATCAGACAAGTGTAAGGTTCATTTCGACTAAAAGTTTGGCATCCAAGGAAGTTATTCTTTGACGGAAGTTTTTGGGCAGTTACATCAAGCAGGACGCGTGGAAAACAAAGAAGCAGACTCGAGACACGTCTAAAGCTCAGAGAATTTTCCGTTGCAAGCAATTAAGAACTTAGCCTATAAATATAAGAAGCCAGGAACATAATCGGGGTTTGTTTGCTATATCGCAACACATCCCTTAAATGTCATTCCACTCGCCCACCGCTACACGTTCGACGACTGCGACATACAACAAAAAAGAGTTAGAACGTACGTGATTGAGCAAAACCGAGCAACCAAACCCTTTAAACTTATGCAAATTTATGCTTTCAACATTTTCAATTCAATGCAAACTTATGCTTTTGGATTGATGCAATTTCCTTTTTTTTTCAACTTTTATTGCTTTTTGAAGCATTTACATTTAGTGTACTTTTAAAGTCAAATTCTACCCAATTTAGTCAAACACTTTCGATGAATTTTACTTTTCCACTTCATTTTACACTTAAAGCATTGGCCATTTCAAACCCTCGTATCCTAGAAGAGGATCAGGATCCAGCCTCTTTATCAACATTTGGATTCACTTGTGGATTTACTTTGTTTTACCAAAAATTAGAGTAAACAAGTGGATAACGATTCTTTAATGTTACTTTGTTGACTTGTCTATAATCAACACACAACCTTGCTTCCTGTTGAAAGGATTTCTTATGTCTTCTAGTTCAAAAACCGTTCACCAAACACATTTATAAATTGTCACTTAACTACAATTAAAAACCCTTTCAAGACTCAATTGTAGTATAGCAACAGGTATTGTCGAACCATAGAGAATTGCGGACAAAAGTCGTTCTTTAGTGAAACTAATCAAATAATGGATAAAATAGGATTGTTTAAAGGTTGTTTTTACAAATGAATTACAAACAAAACAATAAATGATTTTCAAGCAGATTGAGAAACTGTTAGGATTTAGTTCATATTATAACTTCCCTATATGCTTACTTTCATGCACAAAATCCATTATATCATTGATTATTCCTCACCGGCTCTTATCTAACTCATATATGTCTAGCATGAGAAGATTATCAGTTACTTTAATAACTATCAATGTCTCGCATATTTAATAGAGCAACGACATTAGACTCAGGTGTTAACAGGGCATACAATATCAACTCTATCTCTAGCAATTAGTATTATCAGATGATATGATTAGTTCAGATTCAATTATGTAGTTGTCACTCACACAAAGAACCCAAGATCATGTTCTAAACGGCCAAATCAGAACAAGCATGAGACTTAAACTTATATCATGAATATCAAAGGATATAACATAGATTCATGTACAATAAACTAACATGGTGTTTACGCTAGTTTTTGGTAACCAGGGTAAAACCACAAGAAAATCCAAATGTTTATGAAGAGGCTGGATTCTATCCTCTTTTCGGGTCCTGAGGAGTACGGAAATCTTCCGTCTGCGCGTGTGGAGTGTGTGAGAGTGGAGAGGAACCCGTCGAAAGTGGTTCGAGCGGAATAAGTTTGTGTGCTTTAGGAATAGTTGAGGAAGGGGTTATAGGCAGAGAAAAGGGGTTATAGGCATGAAAGCAGGGAAAACAAAGTAAAAGGAAAATAAAATTGCATTGAAATGTAAATTACAGGGAAATGTAAAGGTTTGGCCAATCGACCACCACTCAGCCACTCACGTGTTTCTCGTTCCTGTTGCACTGCGTCACTACCATATGGACTATCGGCTTAAGGGGTGAGGTTTAACGCTATCAGGCGTGTCGTGATGAGGGCAAAAGACCCCGAGTTTTACATTGGCCTCTCCTATTTATAGGCAATTTCCTCAACCGCTTGCAACGACTATGTCTTCTGGTCTTTACACGTGTCTTTTGTCTGTTTTCTTTTCCCTCCATGTGTCTGTTCGTTCTAACTTCTCTATAACCTCCGTTGAATGGCATTTTTATGCATATCTAGGCTGGGATTGAAAACAAACAAGTTTCAATACTTGTTTATGTTAAGTCATGACTTCACTGGTTTTGACTTTGACCTATCATATTAACATTATCCCAGTCAAACTTCATAGAAACCACTTTGTTAACCTCAACTAGACATTTCCCATTTCGGTCAAAATTCTCTTATGGTGTTTGCTTCAACCAACCCGAGACTTGGGAAAATTTCCAAGCTAACAGATGTCCCCCGAAATATCATACTTCGAAGGATTTTCCTTGTTCAGAAGTGTGATATTTTTTCCATTTAAATCAAAGATAAACTTAATTACCTTTTCTCTTCAAAAAGGAAGATTGAAGGTTTGGCAATGATAGTGGTGTAGATAATAGCTCACCATGTTTGTAGACATGTAATGATGATTCTTAGATTTCCAATGCAAAAAGTTCTTATGGTTCAAACTTCAAACTAAGTGCTAGCCGTCTCTAGATGGCTTTTCACTTCCATCTGTCAAGGAGGAAAACCCTTCCATCTTCTTCCGTTTACCTATAAGTGGGCTTGCTCCGTGTGCCTCTCTCTGCACTGTTTTCTTCTTCGACAACCTTTCTGAAATTACTGTTGAAGAAAACGTCATTATGGTGATCATTTTCTTCCCTTACACCGTCAACCTCCCTGAACTTCACCGTCACCGAGTCCCTGGCTCTATTACTCTGAGCCACACCATCCTGTTGGAGTTATGTGAGGCCTCTAATGAATCTATTTACCTTGAAATGGTACTAGGTTTCTGCTCTTCCCTCTCTCTTCACCGCAATGGCAGCTTCAGGGTAAATGTGCTCAACCGCGACATTTCCTTGACCCGAGGAAAACTCTCAGAACTCCTCAACAGTGACGACAACCGCATGGTTTACTCGGAGTGCTGGTGGAAAAGGCATGGCTGGGAGGATATTGACGAATTTGTCTACCACATGGATAACCCTACCGCCACCGAATGCTCCTTCTACTCTTCTCTTTCCGTCCCGGCTAAGCTTCTTCACCAAGTGATCACCAAGGTGATTTGCTTGAGGGTCGATCACGTGGAGGACGTGCTCGACAAAGATTTTTTCCTTATATACTCTATCTTGAGTGAGGAGTATATAAACGTTGTAGACGTTGTCTACAACCATTTGGCCTACACCATTGTTGACCGGGAACAAGCCATTCCCTATGGCTTCCTCGTTACCAAGCTTCTTAAGGGCCCTAACGGGTTACCTCCTCAGGCTTGGAAAGTTTTGGAAGAAAGGCCTTGCCGTCGGATTGGGGTGGAGTTTCTCCATGCCAAGGGTTTCAACGTCGAAGATCTATCTTCTTCTGAAGACTTCAACGATTCTTCAAGTGATTCTTCTAGTGGCTCTGATGATTCCATGGAGTTCGTCGAGGAATTAATCGGCTCCTCCCCCTTTTTCTGACTTTAGGCAGAACTTTAGAAAACTTTTTAGATTAGAACTAGGCTTCTCGATCAACTTGTATCTCTTTTCAAGTTTGTATCAATGGTTTGATGTAACTGCTATAATTTTGGGAACTTGCCTTATCATAATCTAAAAATTTACCATTAACTTACCTTTTTGTAGTCTTTCTGCTTCATCACGTTTCGAATTTAATTTTAAGACTAATAATTAACCTTTATTTCGATTGCTATTGTATAATTCTGCCAAACCTTTGGTTAAGTATAACACGCTTCGACAAATAAAATCAAAATAGTAACTCGATAAGTTTACTCATAAATGTAAATTTCTTCTTCATCTGTTTGTGGGGACTGCTTCTTTGAAAACTTTAAGTATTTCCCAAAGGGGTGCTTATGGTCTTGGCATCTCCAACATTGAACATGTTAAGTAATCTTTTGACATATTTCTCCTGGGAAAAATTTAGAATACCTTTTGATTTTTCTGAAAATTCTCATATTAAGGATTTGTTTGGCCGGACCAAGATCCTTCATCTAAAAGTTTTCTGGCAGCTGTTGCTTCAACTTGTTAATTTTAGTCTTATTGGATCCTTTTATCAATATGTCAACAACATACAAAGCAAGGATAATATATCATAGCAGCAATGAGTCAGATCTGTTAAAACCGGAGTTGCTCATAAAATCATTGAACTTCATGTACCACTGTCTTGGTGCCTGTTTCGTACCGTACAAGCTTTTGTGAAGTTTGCATATAAGATTCAGCATGCCTGGAACTTCAAATTCTCCAGGTTGTGTCATGTAAATGTCTTCTTCCAAATCCCCATGTAAAAATACAGTTTTAACATGTAACTGCTCCCTGTGAAGATTCTCTGCAGCTACGATACTCATGATAACTCTGAAAGTGGTCATTTTGACAACCATAGAGAAATCTCTGTGAAGTCAATTCCATATTTTTGCTGAAACTCTTTCACTACAAGTCTTGCCTTGTACCTTATGATGCCATCAGATTCTTCCTTCAGTCTATAGACCAATCTATTCTGCAGAGCTTTCTTTCCTTCCAGCAACTTGATTAGAGACCATGTTCCATTCTTGAGAAGGGACATCATCTCATCTTACATTGTTAGCTCCCACTTGATAGATTCATTCCCCGACATGGCCTCATGAAAATATTCTAGCTCTCCAGCATCAGTTAACAACAAATAATGCAATGAAGGAGAATATCATTGTGGTGCTTTCAACATTCGGATAGATCTCCTCACTTGGGTCATAGGAGTTTCAGGTAGGGGTGTTCGTGGTCTGAATTGGTTCGATTTTGAGAAGAAAATTCATCCGATTCAATCACTTCGGTTTTGTCACTTCATCATCCATTCGGTTCTTTTATCTTAAATCCAAACCAATCTGATCTAATTTTTATCGGTTTAGATTGGATTGGACTTTGGTTTTCTAGCACGCTAGCATTAACACAAAAATCAGACCCAGATGGATGAAAAAGTGTCTTAGTCGACAATGAAAAATAACTAGTGTTCAGTATGGTGTTTCTAATATGGCTTTATTATTGACCCAAAACGCAGTTGGAACTCCCATATACAGAATATTTCATGATATTTAGAAAATGTTTGATAAATAATTATGATGTTTTACAATAGAACCGAAGTCAATACCAGCCAAAATAACCGTGGACCTGCTCGTCTCTCATATTAACGTAAAATTATGGATGAGTGATCTTTTCCATGATATCAAGGTCATTTTCCTTAATTGAATGAAGGTGAAAAATAAATTTGCTTTGCTTTGTCCACTTTAACCTGGCATGTACAACAACATAACAACTCTTACTCACGGGAAGGCATCAAAGTAATTTTTTACATGTAGTTAATTAATTTCGATTTGGTTTGGATCGGTTCGGTTTTGAGAACTCAATCCAAAAACCGAATCAATCCATTAGAAATCCGGCGGTTTTCATTTTTTTTTGTTTTTTCAGTTTTTGATTTTTTGGTTCGGTTCGTGCGGTTTAATTCAGTTTGATTTGGTTATGAACGCTTCTAGTTTCAGGTATTGCTTTTGGATCTTGATATATCTCAACTTATACCCCCGTCATCCTCGTTCTCTAAATTATTCTAGTTTCTGTTGGCTACATCAACTTCTGAAATTTCTTCCAATGCCACTCTCTCAGAAAGTTCTGACTGTTTACTTGAATTCATAGATTCTGCAGAAGTCCTATCTTTATAAAACATATTTTCATTAAAAGTAACATTTCTATTTCTAATGATTTTTCTGTTTTGTTCAACCCAAAACCTGTAGCCATACATGTCAGATCCATAGCCAATGAAAGTACATTTTCTGGCCTTGGGGTCCAATTTATCTCTACTATCAGAGTTTATAAGTACATATGAGACACAACCAAAGACTCTCAAATGTGAAAGAATTACCTCATTTCCAGACCATACCTCTTCAGGCAACTAAGAATCCAAAAGAACGGATGGTCCTCAATTTATCAAGTAAGTTGTTGTATTAATAGCATCTGCCCAAAATATTTTAGGCAACCCAGACTGGATCCACATACATCTAGCCCTTTTGTTCAAGCTTCGGTTCATTCTTTCCATAACACCATTTTGCTCAGGCGTCCCTGGTATTGTCTTGATCATTCTGATCCCATTTTCTAAACAAAACTCTTTGAACTCTTGGCTGTCATACTCCCCGCCATTATCAGATTTCATACTCTTAATATTCAAGCCTGTCTAGTTTTCAACTTCCGTTTTCCATAGAAAACACATTAGATTACTTTTGAGAAAATAAGCCCATATATTTCTTTATGAGTCATTTATAAAGGTGATATAATAGCGTGAGTCTCCAAGAGATTTCACTGTGGCTGGACCCCACACATCTATATGCACAAGATCAAGCTTTTCCAGTTTTAATTTCCTTCCTTCCTTTGAGAAGATAAACTATTTCTGTTTTCCCGAAATGCAATGCTCACAAACACCAATATTAACGTACTTCAAATTTGACATCTCAATCTTTGACTCCATGATCTTCTTTCCCTTTTCACTCATGTGTCCAAGTCTTTGACGCCATAAGGATGAGCTATTGACAACTTTAGTTACTGCTATCATGTCGTCCTCCGCAACCATCTAAAGGGAGCCTCGTTTCTTTCCACGAGCTACAACCAGATTTCCTTTCGTCACCTTCCATGCTCCACCGCCAAAAGTGGTGTGATGGCCCTCATCATCCAACTAGCCTATAGAGATCAAGTTTCTCTTTAGGGAAGGGACATGTGTGAGATTACACAATGTCCATAGGGTTCCATTAGAGGATTTAATCTCAATATCACCTCTTCCCATAATATCAAGTGGCATTCCATCTGCAAGATAAATCTTTCCAATCTTTCCAGAGATATATTTTGATAATAGTTTTTTTGAAGGAATAGTGTGAAAAGATGCACCGAAGTCTATAACCCATAAATCAACGGGACTATTGATAATGAAATCGCAAGTGTACGATTTACTATCGCGTAATAAAAAAGATCGAACCCAAAGGATAGGTGTTCTTATTAATATAAAGTTTAGTACTTAAACAGAAAAATTAAAAAGATGTATTTGTTGAAAGTTTGTTTAAGGTAGCACATGGAAATAGCAATAAAATAGAAAAGAATAAGATGATAGAAAATAAGCTTCTTGGGTTGGTTTACATAGTCTATATAATATGCTAGTAAGTTCCTACTTAATTTCTGAATTATAAATCTAATTTCATGATGCTATAGCCTAGTTATCTACAAGTTAATTCCTTACACATTGTAGAACTTTCTTTCTAATTACTAAATTCAATTCCTTGCAACTTAGTTAACTAGAGAAGAAGATGAAGAAGAAATTCAGGCCAACATAAAGTTACGTCCTTCCTAATTCCTTAGTGAAGTATACTTATAACCTTTTTTAAATCCTAGATCCCTTACTACTTACCAATTTCCATTCGAATAAGTAATAAGCAAAAACTCTTATGCGCATAAGATGAATGAAGAACAAGGAAATAAAACATGAAATAGAATTAATATTCAGAAAGGTAAAAACAAACTAAAACATAAATATAAACTACTACAGCCCAAGAAACTTAAAGAAGAATTAGCCAAGCATGGCTAAAGGAGACATTGAATTACCCTGGATAGGAGCTCAAATATGGCTTCCCACAAGTCCTAGGAACAATGCTCAAGAGGGAGAAAGAGAGAATACTTGTTGTATTCTAAGAAGGTGTGCTTTACAAGTGAAGAAAGGGGTCCTATTTATAGTAAAATTCTGGGCTCCAGCGCCTGAGCGCTGGCATTTCCAACGCCTGGGCGCTAGGATGCATTAAAAATCCACTTTCTGTCCGAGGCCCAGCGCTTAAGCGCTGGCTTTCCAACGCTTGGGCGCTGGGTCAACATCTGACTCAGCAGCCAGTCAGAACCCCAGCGCTGGAGCGCTGGGACGCTGCTTCTTCATCTTCAAGCTTTTTCTTCCTTCTTCATTCATGGTAGTGGGTTTTGATTGCCATAAAATGCCACTACTCAGCCTTGTTTAATTCTGAAACCTTTCCTCCACTAACATTAATTCTTTAAACATTATTTTCCATGTGCCAATTTAGAGAGTGATTCTTCATATTCTTCTTTTTCACTTTGGTCCTCTCTTGGTTAGCACTTCAATTCAAGCCCTCATATTCTCTCAATCTTCACTTTAAGTCCTCCACTCTTGAACTTTTAAAATTTGGTCCCTGACTTCCTGAAACTTTACACATTGGTCCCTGGACAAAAATGATAACTAAACCAGCTTTTTCTAAAAATATAAAATAGCTATAAAAATTCCTAAAAATATAAAATAAAGGTAGAAAAACAAATAAAATCTAAACTACATGCAAAATGAAAAATAAATATAAAATCTATATAAAAAGACTAAAAAACCTATATGTGACTCAAAAATAATAAAATAAAAAGACTAAAAACTACCTAAAAACATCATATAAAATCCACTCATCAACTATCCAAGCTGCAAATCAATGTGTCTACAACTTCCTCAGTTAGTGCGTTAGCAGATTCATCATCATCCTGCCTCTTTTTATAATTCTTATTCTTCTTTGGGGCTCTGCATTGATTGGTAAAGTGACCATTTATGTCATAGTTCCAGCAAGTAATGTCATTTCTGACTTTAGTCTGAATTCTTCCTCTTGATTTTGATTTGCCTTGGCCTTGGACTTGATAGTGACTCTTCACATCTTCCTTTGCTTTCAGTATTCAATGCTGAACTGGAAGCATTGTAAGACTCACTTGAATCTTTCCTGCGAATATCCTCTCTTAAGATCAAGTCTCGGATATCATCAAACTTTTTCTTGTTGTCCCTTGTAGAGTTACTGACCGCAGTAATACTTGCAGCACAACTATCCGGTAGGGATTGTAACAATCTCTTGGCCATCACCTCGTCGTCAAAGGTAATCTTCACTGACGATAGCTGGGAAATTATTGTATTAAAACTATTAATCTGATTAGTTACAGAGTTACCTTCTCCCATCCTGAGGTTGAATAATCGGCGTATAAGATGTACTTTATTGGTTGTAGATGGCTTCTCGTACATATTTGATAACGTCTTCATCAGTTTTGCAGTAGTCTTCTCATTCACTATGTTGAATGCAACATTTTTGGATAAGGTCAATCTGATCACACCAAGGGCTTATCGATCTAACATCTCCCATTGTTTCGGCCTCATGTCATCTAGCTTCTTCCCTGTTAAGGGTTGATACAACTTCTTTTGGTATAGATAGTCATTCATCTACATCTTCCAAAACCCGAAGTCTCTGTCATCAAACCTCTCATTCTTCACCTTCTCTTCTTCCAACGTCATTACTCCCACTTCTTCCTCTAAACTGAGGATGTTGTGTAGGAAACTATGATCTGTCCTCACACTCTCAAAGTATCACCTTTCTCACAACAAAAAAAGGATAATTATTTTCTAATGTGGAAGATCAGACAATGCTACAACCATAAAGCATACTAATAAAAAATATCCAAGGATAATTCTTTACTGATGTGGAAGATCAGGAAATATTGCAAGAAAACTATCCCACCGAACCTGGAGCTCTTGATACTGGTTGTTGGGAGAAAAGATAGAAAGGATATAAGAGAGAAAAAAATATAACACGAGGATTTTTAATGTGGTTCAGCACACAGTGTGTGTACCTACGTCCACGGCTACACTAGATTGTAATATTTCTTGGTCTGTATAATGTTTACAATGAAGTGCCTATATATAGCAAGAGTAAGACAAACTTCTTCAAGACTAAACAATGTGGGACTACAAATAGATTACATAAACATAACACATCACTCCTATGATCATGCTTCTTGGTGAGGAAGAAGATGATGACCTTAGGCCACTGAGGTTCTGCATGTGGCTATTGATAGTTCTAGAATTGAGTATCACTGAACAATTAAAGGATTAATTGACTATATGTGAGAATTTGGTTTGAAAGAAGTGATTTTAGCTTAGGAAACAAAAATTGAACTTTAGGCCAGCTTGAATTGAAATTTAATTAATTTTATAGAGAAGATAGAGGAAGGAATCAAGGCTGAGAATGATGGAAATTGTATGAAGAAATTTTTCTGAAGTTAAATTTTGGAAAAGTTGGAAAAAGTGATTTTGAAAAAGTGTTTTTCAAAGAAAAATAGCTTTTGGACCTCAAATTAGTGAAAACAAACATGGTCTTAGAAAATAAAAACGAAATTCAGAATTAAATTAAATTATCAATTAGATATTGAAAAATAATAATATCCGTTTTGATGCAGAAAACTTGTAGCTCGAGAGGAACTCCGCTTTGACTGTGAAGACACGAGGTAAGAGGGGTTACGAGCTGATAGGGCATAAGGGGATTTATATTGAAGCTTGCCAGATAGATGATGGGCTTAATGCTTGATCTGTTGATTGTTAATGATTGTGGAGCTGTAAATTGTCTTGTTGACCGATGATTCAAAATTGCTCCATTAGGTTTTTGTTATCGGCCAAATTTTCCTTTCAGGGATTGATCGTTGGACCTTCTCCTCCCTAACTCATATGTCCTACAACTCTTACCATTTGAGCTATCCTTCAGGCACAAAATTTCTCCATTAGTGTTTTAATTCTTACTTCAGATCCATAGATATTCGTCCCTATAAAATTACCTTTAACATGAAAAATAAAATTAGACTTAATAATATCTTGCACAAGATGTATATGTAAAATGTATAAAAAAGGCTATTGCCTCATTAGTTCAGTGATATGTGTAACCTATCTTTATGATTTTCATACAAAATAATCAAACGTGAGCTCCACTGGTGCACTCACATGCCTGTCTTTTATGGCCAATAAGTCCCTATTATCACCCTGCAGGTAAGCTTCCAAGAATGCAACTACAAGTCCTCCAACAAATCTCCTCATTGGTTTCCTTGACTCTCCATTCTTGCATAAACAATAGGAAGCTTTCCCTCTAATTCCATTGGTATCATCATCTAGCATGTCAGTGTGTCCATAATCCTTAGCCACAAAATACCAAGCAGGTTTGTCACATTCATTGAAAAAGTCCTCATGGTTGACACCTTTAGGAGCACAAGGGGGAAACAAAGGATTCCTTTTCACTTCACCTAAACCTGAACCTATAACCATTGAAGCCATGTCGAAATCAAAGGAATGAGGAACATAGGTGAGAACTGGTGGGGGAGTTTGCTTTCCCTTGTCCATTCCATCAACTGGGTCCACTCCTATTAAGGCTGAAAATCTGAGATCTGTGGTGGTGTTCAATTTTCTGAGAGCAAGTGCAAATGCTGTTTTGCCTCCGCGACTGTGGCCGGCGAGTGCTAACTTGCCAAAATTTGGTGTTACATTTGGTGGAAGGAACTTGCTGAGTCCTTCAGAGAGCCAATTTGTTATTGCAGCTGCAGAATGAATCTCTTCACTTATATCAGGTCCAGCCACCGTGTACAACTGTAATGTGCAAACAGATTTAACATTCTGTTTCACCAAATGGGATTCTAACTATTTTGCAAAAGGGGGACTACAACTATTTGAAAGCATTCAAAATTATGAAACTATTCCCTGAGACAAGTCAAACAATAGAGAAATGGTGAAGACTGTAACCCATAATATCATGTATACATTTTACAAATATTTCTGTCTGTGAGGCTTACACATGAATATTCAATTTCCATTCGAAAAGTTATCATCATGACTTCTTTGTCATCATAATCATCATCACAATCAAGTAAGCTTGCTTAATTTGTAAGAACTTTGCATCCAACGTTTCGCTTAGGATTTACATTATCCCCACACAAGAAACAATGAAGTAATGATGACACCAGTAAAAGGGATCGAGTCTCTTAGGCCTGAATTTATCCTCCTCTAACAAGTAACTGATGACATGATAAACCAACCTTCTCATCATCATCGTCATCAAGTTCTACCACAGAATAATAATCCTAGATCTTTTTCCCAATGGGGAAATCAAATGAAATGGTATTACAGAAAACAAATACAGGGATGGACTCATTGAAATGCATATACTCTACAACTCTATTGTTCATGGATTGTTAACTCCATAACCCCATAGACGAATAACAAAAGTCACTGGAAGTGACAACCCAAATGCCTGCATTAATTGAAATCTTAACCAAAATGTGAAACATTGTACTCAAACTCATCCTGCAACAGAATTTTCCTTGCTGATCTTATTTGTCCTGTCTCTAATATGCTTTTGGTAGTTAATAAAAAAACACATCAATCACCATAACTTGCTCTAACTTGTCAATAAAACTAATTAATCTGTTTGTCACTGATGGTGTTGTTGTGAAAGTGAGCTTCCCATCATTGCTTCTTGCGAAACCAGATATTATATACATTAAAAAGTCAGAAGGGAAGTCACTAACCTGAGGAGCAATGACAATGAAGCCATGAGAAGCAATGTGTTGGATAAGCTGGGAATAAAATGAATTGCAAAGAAGATAGCCATGCAGGAAAAGTAGAAGTGGGAATTCTCCAACTTCAAGAGGAGTAGCAATCAAGAGCGGCTTGGGCGGTGGAAGTGGAACTGAACATATAGCAAAAATCAAAACAGACTAATTAATAGCATGTTTGCATTAGCTTCTTTTTTCTCAGAATCAATTCCGACACAAGCTGCTCACATAAGTTTCTTCCCAGATTTATTTTGTCCAATTGTAGCATGATTTACAAAGATGCACTAAAGCTTAATTGTGACAGAGGTAGAGGAATAAAAAGTTTACCATGGTGTTGGTGTGTGTGACTGCATGAGTTAGATTTAATCCTTTGTAGCGTGGTGGTGTAGTTCCCAGTGTCAAAGACGTTGTTGAGAGCAGTAGATGAATCAGAACACATCTTAACTGATGATAGTTGAGAATGAGATTCAGCTTATGTTTTGCCTGAATGTGAAAGTGTTACTTTTGCTGCAGGATCAGATTACAAACTTGTGGTTTTTATCTATTCTTGTCGACTTAGGTTTATAGATATTTTGGTCAATGGATATTTTTGTTTTTTTGTTTTTCTTTCTTCATTGCCCATGAAAACTCTCTCTTTATTACTCAAAAATAAAATAAAATTATATCTCCTCTCTCATAACGGATTGTCATTAGTGGAGGATTGTGAATTCATGACAATCAATTATGATTTCTTTGAATTCTAAAATCTGTTATTTATCGAGTGATATTTTATTTATGTTGGACTTGCAATCACTTTATTGCTGAATCTTGACTATTTGATCACCATGTTTACGTTGGAATTTCTATACCAAATTAGTATGGCTATTAAATGGTACTTTTAATTACCATTATCATTGGAATAATATCTTTGAAGAAAATTAAACTGAATTGAATTTACCCTGACTTGCCAAATGTTGAACCGAATTCATGATGCCTATAGGTTAAACCAGTTCATCATTTCATTTTCTTCAATTCTCTTCTATTCCATTCCTATTTGTAGGTAATATTTTGTGAAACATCCATTGCGTTCTGTCTCACGATTTTTTTTAAATAATGCAAAAATATTTTTTTATGTCAAACGAGGTACATTGGAAAATATGCGTCAAAATGGGGTAGTTTGTGGAACTAGCCTCATCTGAGGCGTGTCTAAACTAGCCTGAAACGTGCTTGTTTGAACTAGCCTCAAACCAGGCGTGTCTCAATAAAGATAAAAAAGGATTATGTTGCACAGGAGACATGATGGGACAAGGGAGACAGAAAAGTGATTGAAACACGCCTCAATTGAGGCGGATTCAAACACTGACCTATTGTCTGAGCCATTAGCAGTATCCCATCGTCTGATCCATTAGCAGTTTTCCCATCGTCTGATCCAGCCACTGACCCATCGTCTGAGCCATTACCAGTTTCCCATCGTCTGATCCATGAACTGACCCATCGTCTAAGCCATTAGTAGTTCCCCATCGTCTGAGCCATTAGCAATTCCCCATCGTCTGAGCCATTAGTTCCTGTTAGAGATAAGTATCATCTACTGTTGGAAATGCGCAGTATCGACCAGAGCATCGTTTGGGATGATCTGCTGTATTGATTGACAAAGGAATGCATCGTCTGACCCTATTGTCTGATAAGGATCATTTGTATGTTGAAGCAATCGATCGTCTGCCAAGCTATGTCGTCTGGTCAGACGTATCGTCTGACCAATACTATGCCAGTCGTAACCAGTTATCTAGTAGTACTAGCAATCCTGGAATATCCGGGATCTTATCTTTATATTTATTATTGTTTATGTTTCCCAATGTAATAGTTGACTTCGGACTATCCGTCGTCTAGTTTATGTTCACTCTATATAAATACAGAGCTTGTAATAGTGAAATCAATTAGAATAGAAGAATAGAAAGATTACTTCAGTATCTTCGATTTCTCAAGTTTTCCTTTTCTTCAAGAACCCTTGGTTCTAAACATGGTATCAAAGCTAGTCTGATCAATGGTTTCTTTTTCTTCTTTCTTTTCTCCCATGGCAGAAGCTCCGCTTTTGTGTTAATCTTTATCCTTTCCCTTATCTACTCTATCACCCGTTTTCACACTGAAACTCAAGAACTGAGGGCTAACACCAGTTGAAGTTCCTCTGGGCTCAAGCTCTATGCTTTATCCTTTTTCTCTTTTTAACTTTTCGACACTGAGACTCATGAACAGAGGTTTAACACCTGTTAACGTTCTTCTGAGTTGAAGCCACTGCAGCCACTGCAGCCGTAAGGCCTCTGAGACTCAGACGAAGGAACACAAGTCATTGACCTATGAGGTTCCCGCTGGAGGACATGCCCAGGAAAACAAAACAAAATATGCATTTTTCTTTCATCTGGTGAAGCAGATCTGGTGGATCTGGCAAAGCAGTCCGAATCATCTTCCATGTACTTCATTTCTAGCACCATGTACCAACCTTTCGCTCCGAGTACAATCATCAATGTCAAAGGAGCGCAACTATTCCTGGCATTATATTGCCACTCTTGCTCGTGATGACTGCAAGAGACGTAATGGCAAAGCAAGTTGCAGCTATGGAGGTCAACCACAATGTGTTTTCGAAGGCTGTCTTCCTTCTCACTCATGAGCTTCAGTATTTTCTGATGTTGGACATGCGCAGTATCGACCACAATCTTGTCTGGGATCGTCTGTTGTATTGACTGACAAAGGAATGCATCGTCTGCCCCTATCGTCTGATCAGGATCATCTGTATGTTGAAGCAATCGATCTTCTGCCAAGCTATGTCGTCTGGTCAGACGTATCATCTGACCATTACTATGCCAGCTGTAACCAGTTATCTAGTAGTACTAGCAATCCCGGAATATCCGGGATCTATTCTTTATATTTATTATTGTTTATGTTTCTCAATGTAATAGTTGACCTCGGACTATCTGTCGTCTAGTCTATGTTCACTCTGTATAAATACTAAGCTTGTAACAGTGAAATTAATTAGAATGACGAATAGAAAGATCATTTCAGTATCTTCGATTTCTCAAGTTTTCCTTTTCTTCAAGAACCCTTGGTTCTTAACAGTTCCCCATCGTTTGAGCCATTTCTTCTTCTTCCGTTTTCTTTCTTCTTCTTCTTCTTCCTCTGTTTTAGAAAATGCAACGCCGACGTCGTCGCCTTCTTAGTTTCAAATGCAACCCAGTTAGTCAAATCATAATTTAAAGACAAAACAATACTTGGGGCAAAACCCTGGAGGGGAATCAGACACGAACAGAGACAGAAACAGACAGAAAATAGCCATGGAGGCGGCGGCGGTCGATGGCGGCTGATCATCAAATTTGTTTGGGGGTTTTGATGCGGACATAACAAGGATCAGCATCATGCAACTCATTTTCTCATAAGCCAAAATGGTTGGCCGGAAAAAAACCATGAAGGCGGTGGCGGTGGCTGATCATCAAATTTGTTTGGGGGGTTTTGATGCGGACATAACGAGGATCATCATCATGCAACTAATTTTCTCATAAGTCAAAAGGGTTGGCCGGAAAAAAACCGTCAAGGCGGTGGCGGCGGCGATCGACAGCGGCCGATCATCAAATTTCGTTGGGGATTTTGATGCGGACACCACGAGGATTTCAATGGCGGTGGTGTCTTCTCCATTGGCCCACTGGTTTGGCCGGAATTGGAGGGAGAAGGTGACAGCGTCGCGTTTTGGGTTTTGATGCGGACATCATGAGGATTTCAATGGAGGTGGTGTCTTCTCCATTGACCCACTGGTTTGGCCGGAAACGGAGGGAGAAAGTGATGGCGACGGTGTCGCATTTTCCAAAACATAGGAGGAAGAAGGAAGAAGGAAGAAGGAAGAAGGAAGAAAGAAAGCAAACGCCGAGAGAGAGGAAGAAGGAAGAAAGAAAAGAACATGAGCTGAGAGACAGAAAGAAGTCAGAAAGTGAATGAGTGGAGAGATAGAGAGAGTGAGACATGCCTAAATTGAGGCGTGTTTGAACACACCTCAATTTAAGCTAGTTCAAACACGTTTAAAATAAGTCTGATTCCACAGACTACCCCATTTTAACAAATAATTTCCAATATACCATATTTGATAATAAAAAAAACCTTTTTACATTATTTAAAAAATTGTCTGTGTCTCGAGTGAGCGTGTCAATTTATAGTTGTGTTTTTTTGGTACATAACAGCTAAAAGAAAAAAGAAAAGAGGCAGTAAAACGCCAGACTAAAGCCTCAAGAACGAAGTGCCACCATAATCTTCAGACAACGCACCAACCACACTACCAGGAGGAGGAAGCTCAAAACAATCTGTGTCAACGAACTCGTTGCCCCATCCTTCGCCAAAATGTTAGCAACCATGTTACCTTCGTGAAGAGTGTGCCTTAAAACAACTTGCCAATTAAGCTTCAGCAACGTATTGATGAAACTAAGGATCACAGCAAGCTTCTGCAACCGAGGAACACTTTGGTAGTAGCTTACTAAGCAGACCCAAGAGGCTTAAGGCCCAACCCATCAGATTCAAAGACCACATCACTTGAGAAATTCTATTTTAATGTATTTACTAGTATTTTCTGTTTTATTAGCTGTGTACTTGAAGTGGACTATCCACAAGTAGGCCCAAGCCCAATGTTAGGACAAGCACTTAAAATATATGTACTACTTTTCTGCAAAGGGAATGAATCATTTTGGCAAAATTGCTCCCCAAGTTATACGATACAAACAAACACATTAAAAAATTAGGTTTCAACAGCAAGGGTAGAACAAATTGGGATCTACCAATTGGTGCTTTCATTGATCTACTCTCCATGCCTCCCACAGATTCACCTTCCATGGCCGAAATCTTGGCTGCCATGGCAGATAAGCTCGCCGACATGTCAGTGCGGCAGGACCTTCTACATGCGCAAATGGATACCAGCCACTCCAATCTCACATCAGTGCTCACTGGCCTCATGGACAAGGTAAATTCCATGCCTATTGACCATTCCATTATAAACCCCAAACCCCCACCCCATCAGCAATCTGGTTCTTCTGCTCCTCCTGGGTTTCCCCCACCAAAGCTTCCAAAATTGCATTTAAATAGCTTTGATGGTTCTGACCCATCAGATTGGGTTTTCCAAGCAGAACAATACTTTAACCTGTTACAAACACCACCAAAATAGAGGTTAGAATTAATTGCTTTTTACATGAAAGGGGAAGCTCTAAGCTGGTTCAAATGGATGCACAATAATGAGCAATTATCTACATGGGATTCCTTTCTAAAAGGAATCCCATGTAGACATATTCCCTCTATGACATTTTCCATCAAAGGAATCCCATGTACAATTTCTGGACAGCCTCAATTTCCCCCAAACCCAGCTACCTACCAGCAGTTTTGTCGCCTCATCCACTCCAATGCCATTGCTGAATTGCACATTCTAAGCTATTCAGCAAATGTCTCAACACCCCCACCACCCCCACACTACTACAGCTAGAAAACCTCACAGAAAAACCAGCAGCCATTGACACTGCCATATGGGAACTATTGCAATCTTATAATGCGGTTTTCACCCCACCCCATGGCCTACCCCCTTCCCGCCCACACGACCACCATATCACCCTGCAACCAAACACCCCGCCTGTTAACGTCAAACCATACCGCTACCCTCACTCCCAAAAAGAAGCCATGGCCACACTCCTATCTAACATGCTCCAAGAGGGCATAGTCAAACCAAGCACCCGCCTTTACTCCTCACCTGTGCTTCTCATCCGGAAGAAGGATGGCTCCTGGCGGTTTTGTGTGGACTATAGAAGCCTAAATGCCATCACAATCAAGGATCGCTTTCCGATCCCTACGATTGACGAGTTGTTGGATGAACTAGGTGGCTCTTCTATCTACAGAAAACTTGATCTCCGCTCGGGTTTTCACCATATTCGAGTGGCGGAGGAGGACACTCACAAGACCGCTTTTCGGACCTCAGATGGGCATTATGAGTTCTTAGTCATGCCTTTCGGCTTGACCAATGCACCATCAACCTTCCAACATGCCATTAATGACTTACTTCGGCCTTACTTAAGAAGGTTCGTCCTTGTCTTCTTTGATGATATCCTAATTTATAGTCCTAATTTTGACACTCATTTGAACCATTTACGCATAATATTGGATACACTACAAGCTAACAAGTTCTATGCCAAGCTGTCAAAGTGTGAGTTCGCTATTGATTTTGTGAGCTACTTGGGACACATTGTTTCATCTAAAGGAGTGCAACCAGATCCAGCAAAAATACAAGCAATCCTAGAATGGCCAGCTCCAAAAACTCTCACAGATCTGCGCGGTTTCCTAGGACTAACCGGATTTTACAGAAGGTTCATCCGTCACTATGCATCTATTGCATCTCCTCTAACTGAACTTTTAAAGAAAGCAAACGGATTTACCTGGACAGACCAAGCAGCAGCAGCGTTTGACTCCTTGAAACACGCGGTCACAGCCTCACCCGTCCTGGTTTTACCAGATTTCAGCAAGGTCTTTGATGTCGAAACTGATGCCTCGGGCATTGCTATTGGAGCTGTGCTTTCTCAGAATGGACGACCCATCGCGTATTTCAGCACTACTGCAATCTACTTATATCCGGGAAATGTCTGCTGTGACAGAATCAATTAAAAAGTGGCGTCAGTATTTGGTGGGCAGGTATTGCAGAATTTATACAGATCAACAAAGCCTTAAATATTTGATGACCCAAAGCTATCAGACACCAGAACAACAACGATGGGCCACAAAATTATTGGGGTTCAGTTATGATATTTTCTACAAACCTGGTTCAAGCAACCGTGTTGCGGATGCTTTGTCAAGAAGCCATTCTTCCGACCCTCCAATGCTGGCTTCCTTCACATCGTTGGTCCCAGAAATTATCACCAAACTCCAGCAATTCTATAACACTCCAGCAGGTGAAACAGTTATGAGAACCAATCTGTCCAATCCGGCATTTCAGCAACGACACGGTTTACTGCTTTACAAAGAGGGAATCTACATACCTGAGATTGACAACTTGCGTTCTTCATTGCTCAGCGAGTATCACGATTCCCCTTCGGCAGGTCACTCTGGTCTTAAGCCGACGCTGTCCCTCATAACAGCCTCCTTCAACTGGCCTGGAATTCACAAAGACACCAAACTTCACATCAAAATCTGCTTACCGTGCCAGTACAATAAATATTCTCCAACTAAACCACAGGGACTTCTCACCCCTTTACCCTGTTCTTCACAAGTTTGGGAACATATCTCCATGGATTTCATAGCTGGATTACCAAACTCTTTCGAACACTAGGTCATCTGGGTCGTGGTGGATCGCTTAACAAAATCAGCCCATTTTATTGCTCTCCCCACACACTTCACTGCAACTGCTTTGGCCTCTAGGTTCTCTTCTGAAATCTGTCGTCTCCACGGTATGCCTCGAACCATTGTTTCAGATCGTGACAAGCTCTTTCTCAGTCATTTTTGGCGCGATCTTTTCTGGGTTCAAGGCACAAAATTATGTTTCAGTACTGCCTATCATCCTGAAACATACGGACAAACAGAAGTCGTTAACCGAGGCATCGAAACTTATTTAAGGTGTTTCTCTGGGGAGATACCCAAATCCTGGTTTAAGTACTTACACTTAGCAGAGTACTGGTACAATACCTCTTATCATTCAGCAATCAAAATGTCCCCATTTGAAGCCTTGTACGGACGCAAACCACCGTCCCTGCTAGATTATGTTCCAGGCAGCACCCAAATCACCTCTTTGGATCAAATCCTGCAAGCAAGAACCGAGATCTTACAATCATTGAAGGCAAACATAATGCGGGCTCAGCAACTCATGACAGAACAGAAGAACAAAGGGCGCAGAGACATCACCTTTCAAGAAAATGATTGGGCTCTCCTCCGCCTCCGGCCTTACCGGCAACGCTCCTTGGCAAATCGATCGTCTCAGAAGCTGGCGCCTCGCTTCTACGGTTCTTTTCGCGTAGTCCGCCGCATCGGGGCCGTCGCCTACGAGCTCCAACTCCCCCAACCACTAGGTTGCATCCGGTCTTCCATGTTTCCCTCCTGAAACACTTCTCTAGCAAGCCTCCATCACACGTCCTTCCTTTACCGCCGCTGCTGCATGAGGACGATACACCCACCATCGTCGCGGCTGCGACCCTGCCAGCCACTCCGGTCACCGCCGGCGCCCCCTTGGACTTCCCCACCCAGCCGCTGGCCACCGCTCAAGGGAACCACCCAAGCACCCTTCCAACCTCGACGCCCAATCTGCCTATTGTTGTTTCCCTCCCAAAACAAACCAACAATATCACTTCCCAAGGTTTCAAACACGGGCTCCAAGAGGCTAAGTCAACTGACAAAACAGCAAACTCCACCCACGTGGCTTCTCCACACCCACATGCCCCAAAAGCTACAATTATTATACCACCAAACATGGGGCCCACCGCACCTACCACTCAATCAGATCTTTCAAGAGCAAGCCTTGAGGACAAAGCTTATCCCATGGGGGAGGGGATTGGTAGTAGCTTACAAAGTAGACCCAAGAGGCTCAAGGCCTAACCCATCAGATTCAAAGACTACATCACTTGAGAAATTCTATTTTAATGTATTTACTAATATTTTCTGTTTTATTAGCTGTGTACTTGAAGTGGACTATCCACAAGTAGGCCCAAGCCCAATGTTAAGACAAGCACTTAAAATATCTGTACTACTTTTCTCAGAGGGAATGAATCATTTTGGCAAAATTGCTCCCCAAGTTATACGATACAAACAAACACATTAAAAATTAGGTTTCAACAGCAAGGGTAGAACAAATTGGGATCTACCACAGTTCCCTGCAAAAGAGAAAGGGCCAGAGAAGAATCGGAAAATACCACAACACGCTGGAACCAACACGCTCAGCAAAGCTTAAGGCCGAGAAGGATCGCGACAAGCTCAGCCCGGAGAATCTCTGCTACCCCGATGGAACCAGAAAATTCAAAAATCGAGATTCCGTCCTCATCAGCCAGCGCCCCTCTAAAACCTGGAGGTCTCGGGTTTCCAAAGGAGGAGCCATCCCATCGGTGTTCAACGCCACCCAACCCTCATGCGGTGTCGTCCAAGAAACCCAACGAGCCATCGAAGGAAACAGACGTAACTCCCTCATCCTTGGTTAGAACAGCCATGATAGTAGTCGCGCGAAGGGAGACAAGCCTTAGGCTCCAATTTGTGCTCACAGTTGAACGTACACCTCCGACACCAGACAAACCAAGCAAGGACTACCAATTTGTGTTAATTTAAAATGAGATAATCAATATAAGAATCTAAAATGTAAAAGAATAAGTATAAGAAATAAGAAAGAAAATAAGCTTGTATTTGTTCTTCCTATGTGATTGTTGAAGAATTTTCCATACATTCCCCACCGGTATGGTGGAATGTCATAGTCATAAATGTCTCTTCGATATTTGATTGGTTGTACATATTATATATATTGCTTGTACATTATGTTGTCAGGGCTTTTTCCATTGCATTGCAGGTCATGGTTATAATTTGTTTACTGTTTGAATTGCATGTCTCTGATTGTACGTAGCTAAAAAAAAACCACACATATTACCATGGTTCATACAGGAACCGTGGTAACAGAACTTAAAAAAAACAAACAAAATTATTACCACGGTTCATAAAGGAACCATGGTAACATAGGGACAAAATACCACGGTTCCTCCTATATTTGTGGTAACAAAGGCTTGATATTACCACGGTTCAGCGTAGAACCGGGTATTTCAGAGGAGGTGGGGTGAAGGGGTGGTGAAAGTGTTGGGTAGCTCGGCAACGACAATTGAGAGGGGGAGAAGGAATGATAATGCCATGGATTGTAAATTTAAATTGATTTAAGGGTAAATATGTTAATTTATGTGAAACACTCATACATCACTTAGTAGGGTATGAGTGCATTGTAGTTGTCGCCTTGCCAAACATAATAATTTATATTACACTTTAGAAAATAAATTTTCGGGTTCTAATTCATTCACTCTTTTCTTTCACTTTTATCTCATTTTCACTCACTTTCTCTTTCTACCTCTCTGTTATTTTTCTATCACATCACTAATTCTCTCTTTTCTTCCTTTGCCTTACTTGGTGTAAGTGTAGCAAAGACTGCCGTAAATCTTAGGAGTATAATGGAAATTATTATGTTTTGGAAACTAAATTTTAAAACACTGAAAGTATTAAAGGTGTTCCGGGAATAACCTTCCCGATCGCAATTGAAGTAAGATGTCTCGAGAACCTCCGACCACCCACTCAACTGAACCCTGGGCCCTCATAACCGAGTGCCCGGGCTAGGGGGCTACTGTTCCGGGAGTAATCCTCCCAGACCCCTGAGACCCTCTCGGCGTATCTCTATTCAGCCGACTGTGACCCTCACCTCCTCAGTCCTACGGCAACAGGCTGGGAGGGGACAAGAGCATCATCGGGAGATCGCCTATACACGTCAAGTCAGCAGTCTTATCACAGGGTCACCTCCGTAGGCGTGTCGACCGAGGACAAGTAACGACTGTCAGATCCACTGGACGTGGCAGGAGATCCAACGGCCTGAGACGATCCTTTGACAAGGTCATCATCACTTGTCATCAAGGATCGCGCCACCTCCAGACCTCTATATATGGAGGATCCCCAGAAACCATAAGGTGCACACACTCTGCTAACCCGAACTTACTCGAATTAACCCTGTGACCCCGACCTCTTACTTTGACATCAAAGTGTCTTTACAGGGACCCCTCTCGAGCTCAGAAGCGACGATGAAGACCACCTCACTCAAACGACCCAACCACCTGCATACCGACTCTTCTATCTCCGAGCAGACTTAGCTTGTTCAAAATACATTCTGAAAATTAACTACAGACTAAATGGTGAGATGTGAGGTGGTGAGAAAAGGAAAAGTCATGAAACAATTTATCAATTTCTACAGCACAATTTTTGGGGTCCACTGCAGCACTTAATTTTTGAACAAAAAGAATAAACAAAGTGGAAGAATAATGTAATCCAAATCTACGATGGATCTAGCTCACAAACCTTAAAACAATTTATCGGGATCCAAGTAAAGAACATTAAAAAAAACCAGCTCATTCATGAAATGTCTTTGTCTTCAACATTACACTTCACTCAGTCGTGTCTCTTTCCTTTTTTTTCTTTTGACTGTCCGGTCCAAGATACTCCTTTACTTTCCAAGTCGACCAAATAAGGCAAAGCTTCACATGATTTTCACTTTGGTTCAAATTACAATACTTTCCCATTCAAAAAAATACATTAATGTATGCTCCCCAAGATTAAAGACACCCACCCCTATCTATCTAGCATTTACTTAATTTCCCCTTTTTACAAATGGATCCAAACCCCACCCACCATTTATCTAAACAAAAGATCTATTACCATGGTACAGTTTCATCATAAAATCACTTAGAAGGGCATATTCTGTTCTTGTTGTTCCTTTCTGCAGCAACCGATAGAAGCCTTGACACACCTTGAGTCCACACATCATACTCTCTTTGATTTCTGCACTCAAATTCAACAACACCCCGCATCACCGTCTTCAAACCAAAGTAGCGGCGGTTCTCACCGCCTTCTAGCAAGTGTCGGCCGGGCCAAGCCGGCATGTCTTTGATCACCCCAAGCACCACATCTGTAAATGAAACAACATTGCTATATGTTACAAAAAGAAAACTAGAAGAAAGCATGCTTAAGAGTGAATGTTGCTCTATCATTTTCTGAGGATTATTTTAATCATATATTTAGTTAATGTGGAACTACTTAAGAAGCAATTACCACTTTTTTTAGGGTAACTTTTAGTATTTTGAATGAATGAAAATTTCAAACAAAGGCGTATGAAATTAAAGAATAAAGAAGAACCCTTTTGATATTTTTCCAGCTTTAAAGAGCATGACTTTCACAAATCCCCAAATGCAACAAGCCCCACCTCCAAATCTGTTGAAATTATTAGTGAGAGCGGGACAAAAGTAATCAACACTCACTCTTTTTCTTTTTTGTGATGGTCCCAGCAACATGTCTGCTCTTCATCTTCAGAATAACCTGATGCACAAAAAGAGCTTCCAAAGTGAAACTATTACATTTGCAGATTTCTAGGAAACAAAAGCAACTTGATCAGTGTATACTATCTCATCGTGTTAAGAGCCATCACTTTTACTACAACTTTTTCCAAGACCAGGTTCACACTCATCATTGAAACTCTTAATTGATGACCATATAATTGGTTATGCTAAAGAATCAAAGTACATTGCATAATAAGGTATGAAGGGAGAAAAAGGATAAATAAATCACCTGGTTCATCCTGTTTATATAAACAGATACAATTTTCCAATGCAGTTCACCTGCAAGCAAATCTCATATCAGATCACTTTCCAATCATCATGTACATAATAAAAATGAGAAGAAACACAAGAAACAACTAACACAAATGTACCAAAGTAGTAACATATTGAGAAACACAATACCACAATGTCGAAACAAAACAGAACATAAAGTTCATGTTCATGGAAATCATTGTGGACAGTTTCCATGAGTAGCTTCTGAGTTTTAAAATTGATTATACCTGTGCGGGTGCGCTTGAGGAGCTCACAACCTCTGGCTAGCAATTCTCTACTACATATGCCCAAGAAATTTTCTTCTGGAACAAGTTCACCGCTGAAGCTACTATGAGAACTGCCATTGCTACCATTACCATTACCATTGCCATGGCCATTACCATAACCACCACCTCCCAAATTCTTCTCCACAGGAATTACAGCTGCAATATTCCAAACCTCTTTAAGGGCCCTCGCTTTCAACGTGGCGGCCCCACGTAAAGCTGCAAATACAAACACCAAATTAGTACCATAATCAACAAAATTATCAAAATTAAATTTAGATGATCATGATTTCTTAGAATTCCTTTTTGATGAAAATTAAATTTAAAATGATGTGATTTGTATTTTAAAAAAAATCGTTTTTTATTGAAATAACATCATTCTGAAGGGACTATAATCAAATAAGATTGTTTTTCAGTAATATACAATAAAACCTTTTACATGATGAATGGACTACATCAATTAAATGATTGCATGATATCGAATTAAACATTGTCTTATTACAAACAAAATAAGAAAAAGAAATTTGATTGATACAATCAAAATTGCTATTTCAGTGGCCACGGATACCTGTGGCCGCGGCCGCCGTCAACGTTAAGATATCACCGGCAGACCTCACATTCACGGCGGAGCTAACCACTGACGCCAGGTGATCCCGCTCAGCTCCCATAGCCTCCGCAGCCTCCACACATTGAGCCGCCACCAGCGTGGCCGCCGACGCCACTGCCATGTCCGTCTTCGCCATCTGCTCGTCTTTGCCGTAGCCGGAAGAGGCGGCGGTGGCAGCAGCAATGGCCGCAACTGCTGCGGCAACCCCGGCAACCGAAACCGCTGCGTGGAGCTGAGCATTCTGGGCCCTCATCTCCTCCTTCTTCTTCTCCTTCCTGTCCTTTAGCCACCTCCCAACAGTCTTTCCACCGCCACCGCCAGCAGCGGTGGCCCGGTACTGACTATTCAAGCTGCTGTTGATGCTGTTATGGTTGTGGTTGTAGTTGTTGGAGCGGTTATACTGCAGAGAAGTGGGCAATTCAGAAATTTGCTTCATATCTATTTGTTTGGTTAAAAATCAAATGCTAAAACCATTATGTAACATACTAACATATGTATGAAGTTCTTAAAGTAAGTGACTAAGTGTTGTAACAAAATTAGAATTTGAGATTCTGAACAAGGTAACAACCTTGATATTCTAGTGCTAAACGGGATATGCTTATCTATATGGCCTTTGTCTATTTTCACCCAACTTGTTCTTTGGGGGGTCCATCAACCATTAATGCAAATCAAGAAGGGGAATTTTTTTTAGCCTTGATTACCGAATCAGGAATCACAGGGGTAGTTTCGGTTGGTGTTGTTACTTGTTAACCAATTTAACAGTGGGAGGAAGGGGACCAGTACCAGAAAGAATAACAGAAGGTACCAAACATGTGCAATTTGATGTTTTTGTGAACAGAAACTAAAATACAAAGAGGTTCTAAAACAAAAATTTGCAGTTTTGCAGGATTAATTTTACACCCTCTTTGTTAATTACTACTACTATTTTGAAGTTGCTGGACTTAAATTAAGCATTAATTAACTGAATTTTTAAATGGGTAGTAGCAAAAACTAGTTTTATTTTTTGTTTGCATTGAAACTTGCAAAGAGAAAATAGGAGCACTCGCTGCAGGTGTCATCCAAGTTTGTTTGTTTGCTTGGTAACAGTGAAAGCTGAAAAAAACATGGTTGGTTGTGTGAGCAGTGAGATCAGTGTTGGTGCTTTGCACCCATTCCAAAAAATATTGTATAACAAAAAGGTGAAAAAACAAAAGCAAACAACCCAACCCAACCCAACATGATTTTTGTGTGCTGAGGTTGATGTCAGAGTCCGGCAACCAATGAAAGAGAGAGAGAGAGAGGCATTGATACCTTGAAATCGTCAATTTCAGAGGGAGAAACTGGAGGGCTGTCTGTCAAGGACCCATTCAGAGGGCCACTGCTATGAGAGAGTCTTCCTGAGGTGCGTGGTGATACATCCTGCTGAAAAACACTAATTGCTTCAGTTCTTTTGTTTCTCTCTCACAAAAAATTCCAAAAGGGGGATCATCATTGTGGTCACAAAAATGGTGAAAAAAAAGACAGAGAAATGAAATATGGGAATTATTTTGCTTTTGCAAGATTGGATTTCTAAGATGACCCAGATATGCAAAACTGAAAAAAAAAAATATGGATAGAGACATAACAAACAATTTTATTTGCTTCCTTATGTAACAAAAAAAAACAATTTTATTTGCAGAAATGGAGGGTGAAAGGAACAGAACAAGACAAACCCAGCTAAAAATAAAATAAAAAACACCCAAATCAACTTGTGGAACAGAGAGACAAATAAGACAACAACACAGGGTCCATCTGATATTCACCTTTGTTTCTATTTGCAGAACATGGATGAAATTGAATGAAACAAAAGCAACGAAAAACAAGAGTAACATGATGAATTGACAGTGTTGCTAGAATCAGTACAACATACCGAGTGTGACATGATACGGTCCATGACCATCTGAGAGGTCTCAGAGGAAGCAAAAGAAAAAGGGTTGCCAGAATGAAAAACAGTTGCGGCGGAAGAGTCTTCCACTACTTCACCAGCTATGTCCTCAAGAATGATGGAACCATTATTAGAAGATAGTGGTGGAGCAGGGGAGAGAGCCTTAGAGACTTCGACTGCAGAGGCGCTCCAAGAACGAGACAAGAACTCCATCGGGTCACGCGGCGTCTCCGGCGGCCTCAGCGTGACGGCGCTGCCGTGGAACGGGTCGGGTCTCCAGTCGGGTTTGGCCTTTTCCATTTCGGGTTGAAGAAGAAGAAGATGAAGAGTTTGTTATTTGTGTGTGTTGGTTGATTGTGTGAGCATTTATAGTGTGAGTGAGATGAAATCATGAAAGTGGATGAACTTAAATTAAAAAGTAAAAGTAAAAACCACACTGCCCGGGGTGGGTCACGCTCACACCGTTGATCTCGCATCAGTGTTGATCCACGGCTGCTGTTACTCGCTTGCACCAACCTTCCTTACAATTCTGATTTGGACGATTTTTGTTCTTTTATTTTGGGTTTTTTTTTTGAACTCTTTTATTTTGGGTTGATGACGATGTATTTATTTTACATAAAACCAAATTGAATATTAGTCTTCTTTTCTTTTTCTAGTCAAATCAAAACGTATTGCTTTTCCTATTTTATATTTTATTTTATTATATTTTGAATGTGTGCTAAATAATTAAATATAGAACAAACACAATATTTATATTAGAGTTTAATGTAAAAAAGTTATGCATATGCATCCAATTAGATATATTGGTTTCACCATAAATTTAAAAAATGTGGGGTTCCCATGCTACACTTGTATTACTGATTCAGAAGATCCAAATTAGTACCGAGTTTCCTCGGTTGGGAATGGTGAGCAGAGTGAGTCGAGTTAACCAAAAGAGCCGAGTTGACAGAATGGGCTGGGTTGACAAGATGAGTCGGGTTGTGGAGTGCTGACGTCCGAACGTGCTGAGTCTCCTCCGATTGAACCTGCGAGGACACTCTGATGTCAAAGTCAGTTTGGGAATGAGCGAGGAATTAGGATTCAATCAGATTAGAGAGCATACCTTACACCTAAGACCTCTTCTCTATTTATAGTGGTGGATCGGAGGTGAGAGATTGGTTGTGGTCCCCCTGTGTTCTTGTTGTGAAATGATCATTGTCGTCCATTTGGTGATGGTACCACAGATCCGACCGTAGTGAATAGTTAAGGGGGAGACAAGTCGTTTTTCGCTTTCGTCAGGTGATGACATCAGCCCCGGTTACTTTTGTCGGGACAAAGGTGATTGGGTCGCTTTCATGGATGCCTTTATCAGCGTCTTCTCCGCTGCGCCGTTGGATTGACGTTTGATCATGTCGGACGTCACGGCGTTCCCTGCCGAGTTGATTACATTGTCTGAGTCCCTCATAATAGTAGCCCCAAGTCGGCCAGTCCTAGCTCCTTCTGACTCAGTTTGGCAAGTTGGGTAGTCAGCCATCTATGGCTGACTTCTAGAACAGTAGCCCCTCAGCTTGGTCTTATTCTGCATGATAAGTTAAAGTTGGTAATCAGTTTAGAGCTTCTCTTCACTCAGCGGTTTCTCGGTTAACTTGTGGGTCGACCTCAGCCCCTGACATGAGTGACCGGGTTTGTGCGGGGCTCATCATGCCTCTCAGTGGGGGCCTGCATCTGTGAAGAAGGTCTCGTCCTTGGACTCGGCTGAGGTTTTGATGAAGACAAACACATCACAAAAAGAAGAAAGACTTCAAGAAAGTGTCCTATGTTGTTAAAGATCATTTACAAGAACATGCTACAAGTGCAACAAAAAGGAGGGGTTGCTTACGACAGGGGGAGTACTTCAAAATGATCTTCAACTTTCAAGACACGTGTTTGCCATCATAAAAAAGGGGGAGATTGTGAAGAAGGTCTTGCTCCTGACTCTGGCTGAAGTTTTGATGATGCAACACATGTTACAAAAAGAAGAAAAAGAAAGAAGACTTCAAGAATCGGCTCAAAACGTCAAGATAAACAATTAAGGTTCTAACTTCTAGTAAGTCTTGTTAACTTAGTGTGCTATGCTTTATTAAGGTTATATTGCATTTGAAGGCTCATGAGTAATCAACTAATTAACTACAACTTGTTTTCAAAGGCTAAAATTAAGTAGAAACACTTAATTAGAGATTGAACATCAAAGAAACCAAGTTTCAGACTTGCAGTAATAGATTACCAGATTTTAGTAATCTATTACCTGTCAGTCATGCATAGCGTAATCGATTACCAGTTTTCAGTAATAGATTACCATGCAGTCAGTAATCGATTACCAGATTTCAGTAATCGATTACCTGTCAGAAAATGGCACTCAGATCATAACGGCTATAGCGTAATCGATTACCAGAATGCTGTAATCAATTACCAAGTCAACAGATGTGTTATTTCATGAACCAATGTGTCTCAAAACGTTTGGGAAGCCTTGTGATGATTCATGGATGACCTCTAGTGCCTATATATACTTGATTGATGTTCAGAAACGAGTAATGACTTGGACTACAACTTTCATAATCATTAAAGTCATCATTCTGAGTTTCTAGTCTCTCAGTTTCATAAGAACACTTATGCTGTTCAACATTTGAGAAACTCAGAATAATTAAGCCTTCATTATAATTGCCTGGATCATACAAATTGAGATCAATCCAACTAGTCTAAAGGATTGTATCAGCCATTACAAAGGTTTCTTCTTTTTCATCTTGAATCGGTTTGATTCATTCACCGTAGTGTTCGGTGGTTGTGGAAAAGGTCTTTTGAATCGGGTTTGATTCAAAGTCCGCCGTAGGGTTCAGCGTTATCAGTTGGTGGTTTGCCTTCTGAGGTTTGACACGAGTTCTTAAGGTCCTTGGTGTAAGTGCTTGTAAGAAATCTTGATCATAGTGGTAAATCCTCAAGGGTTTCTTGAGGGACTGGACGTAGCCTTCGGTGGATTGAAGGTGAACCAGGATAAAATCTGTGTGCAAATCTCTCAACCTTTATCTTTTACTTTCAGCAAGTTCTTATTCTGCTGCATTCACAATCATCAATTGTGATTATCATTATCTTGAAAGTAATTAAGTTTTGTTAAGGCAAAAATTGAGAGAACCTGATTCACCCCCCCCCCCCTCTTAGGTTGCTATCTATACTTACAATTGGTATCAGAGCGTAAGTTTAGGTAATTTGCTCCTAAGATCTGGGAAAAGATAGCATCCTCTTCTAGTCATGGTACAAGTGAGGGATTCAACATAAACAGGCCACCATACATCAATGGAGACCACTATGACTTCTGGAAAATCAAGATGAAAATCTTCATAAGGTCATTGGATGTGGAAATATGGAAAGCCATTGAAGAAGGTCCGTTTATACCAATGAATGAAGTGGGTGATAGCACACAACCAAAACCAGAAAACACATGGAGTGAAGAAGAAAAGAGAAAGTTCAATATGATCTAAAAGGCATGAACATTCTTACATCTGCTCTTGGCATGGACGAATTTTTCAGAGTATCAATGTGCAGAACTTCAAAAGAAATATGGGATACTCTAATGGTAACTCATGAAGGAACTGAAGAAGTAAAGAGATCAAAAATCAATACTCTCTCACAAGAGTATGAGATGTTCAGAATGTTACCAAGGGAAACTGTTCTAGATATGCAGAAAAGGTTCACTCTCTTGATCAACCATCTAATTGCTCTTGGAAAAGATTTTTCCAACAGTGATCTAAACTTAAATTTTTTAAGATCATTGTCAAGAGAATGGCAACCAAAGGTAACAACAATATCAGAAAAGAAGAGTCTTTCAAAAATGACATTGGCTGCACTTTTTGGCAAGTTGCAAGAACATGAACTTGAACTCAAAAAGATGGAACAACAGGAAGCAGTTGACAAGAACATTCGACCTATTGCATTGAGAACTAAAGCTACAAGATATGATAGTTCACAAGAGGAAGATTCTCAATCCGATAGTGATGATGATGATGAGGATATAAGAATCATTGTGAAGAAGCTTTGCAAAATTCTCAAAAAGAGAGAATATAATAATCTTCACAGAAAGAAGCTTGGCATAAAGAAGAGATTTGAGAAAAATATTTCCAAATCAAAAAATGCACACATGGATGACAATGAAGCAAGTTCATCATCCGATTCAGAGAATGAAGAAGGACATCTCGTCTTGATGGCAACACATCATTCTGATGATGAAAACAATGAGGTTTGTAACGATAAACTTTCATATGATCAGTTGCAAAATACCTTTGTTGAATTGCATGATATCTTCTTAAATATTTCTAAAGTATATGCAATACAAGACAAGATCATTTCATCTCTAGAAAGAAAAGTTAAAAGCATGCAAGAGGAATTAGATCAAGTTAAAACCAAAGTGGATATTCAAAGAGATCTAATAACTCTTGATAAACAAGCAACACTTGAATCAAAGTTTGATGAAATAAATCAAGTGTTAAAAGAGTATGAAAAAGATACAAATGAGATGAATGAATTGTCAAGTATTCAAAGGTATGTTACTCATAAAATTTGTCAAGGTTTGTTTGATCAAAGTAATTCTAGTAGTATTAAGGAAATTATCTTTACTACATCAAGTAATGCATGCTACTCTGATCACACAAGAAGAGCACATAGTGATACTCAACCTAGAAATGTACATTTCAAAACTTTCTATCATCTTAAAAAGAAAGTGCCTAACATGAAATTTAAGTGCTCTTACTGTACTCCTAGTTATCATAGAAATGATGGAGTCCCCAATGAAGGATTATATGGGATGTGAAAGGAACTAACCCAAAAGGACCCAAAGACTATTGGGTACCTCGAAAATACCATTAAGCTTATTGTGCAGGTGTGCTTGAAGACCTTGTGATCAGAAATGTCATATACAAAGGATGGTCATTCAAGACACAAATTTAGAATATGGTATTGTGAAGAAGAGTAAGAATTCTTAAGCATCTTCATTTATATCATAGCTCTTTGATAGATAAATCATTCATGCAGTGCTTTCCAAACCTGAAATATGAAGTTTCTGGATATGGTAATCGATTACACAGTATACGTAATCGATTATAGGGAAAGTTTTTGGCCCACGTGTTTTTCAGAGAGTTTGAATAATCGATTACCCAAAGATAGTAATCGATTACAACAATATTTTGGCCCAGAAATATTTCCAGAGTTTTTCAGTATTCGATTACTGAAATGCTGTAATCGATTACTGCAAGGTAAAAATTCAAATTTATTGGTTTTCAGACTTTGACTTGTATTTTCGTATGCTTTGGTCTGTTTCCAATAACCCCTATAATATGCTATGATTATGCAATATTCTTTGGCATAAATTCTTTGTCATTATACTTCCCTTTATTTCTATTATCCAGGAATACGTTGTATGGCCTTCTCTTCTTTTTGATGATGTCAAAAGGGGGAGAAAAGCCTTGTGCATGCTTGACCATTTTCAGGATACTGAGCTTCAATTGCAAAACAAAGGGGGAGATATACGAGATAAGAGGAAGAAGTCAAATGATCAATCAACTTTCAAGCATAATGTTTGTCATCATCAAAAAGGGGGAGATTGTGAAGAAGGTCTCGTCCTTGGACTAGGCTGAGGTTTTGATGAAGACAAACACATCACAAAAAGAAGAAAGACTTCAAGAAAGTGTCCTATGCTATTAAAGATAATTTACAAGAACATGCTACAAGTGCAACAAAAAGGGGGAGTTGCTTACGACAGGGGGAGTACTTCAAAATGATCTTCAACTTTCAAGACACGTGTTTGCCATCATCAAAAAGGGGGAGATTGTGAAGAAGGTCTTGCTCCTGACTCTGGCTGAAGTTTTGATGATGCAACACACGTTACAAAAAGAAGAAAAATAAAGAAGACTTCAAGAATCGGCTCAAAACGTCAAGATAAACCATTAAGGTTCTAACTTCTAGTAAGTCTTGTTAACTTAGTGTGCTATGCTTTATTAAGGTTATATTGCATTTGAAGGCTCATGAGTAATCAACTAATTAAGTACAACTTGTTTTCAAAGGCTAAAATTAAGTAGAAACACTTAATTAGAGATTGAACATCAAAGAAACCAAGTTTCAGACTTGCAGTAATAGATTACTAGATTTCAGTAATCTATTACTTGTCAGTCAGGCATAGCGTAATCGATTACCAGTTTTCAGTAATCGATTACCAAGCAGTTAGTAATTGATTACCAGATTTCAGTAATCGATTACCTGTCAGAAAATGGCACTCAGATCACAATGGCTATAGCGTAATCGATTACCAGAATGCTGTAATCGATTACCAAGTCGACAGATGTGTTGTTTCATGAACCAATGTGTCTCAAAATGTTTGGGTAGCCTTGTGATGGTTCATGGATGACCTCTAGTGCCTATATATACTTGATTGATGTTCACAAACGAGCAATGACTTGGACTACAACTTTCATAATCATTAAAGTCATCATTTTGAGTTTCTGCTCTCTCATTTTCATAAGAACACTTATGTTGTTCAACATTTGAGAAACTCAGAATAATTGAGCCTTCATTGTAATTGTCTGGAGCATACAAACTAAGATCAATCCAACTAGTCTAAAGGATTGTATCAGCCATTACAAAGGTTTCTTCTTCGTCATCTTGAATCAGTTTGATTCATTCACCATAGTGTTCGGTGGTTGTGGAAAAGGTCCTTTGAATTGTGTTTGATTCAAAGTCCACCGTAGGGTTCGGGGTCATCAGTTGGTGGTTTGCCTTCTACGGTTTGACAAGAGTTCTTAAGGTCCTTGGTGTAAGTGCTTGTAAGAAATCTTGATCATAGTGGATAAATCCTCAAGGGTTTCTTGAGGGACTGGACGTAGGCTTCGGTAGATTGAAGGTGAACCAGGATAAAATATGTGTGCAAATTCTCTCAACCTTTATCATTTACTTTCAGCAAGTTCTTATTCCGCTGCATTCACAATCATCAATTGTGATTATCATTATCTTGAAAGTAATAGAGTTTTGTTAAGGTGAAAATTGAGAGAACCTGATTCACCCCCTCTTCTCAGGTTGCTATCTATACTTACAACATCCGCTTTGTTGGTTGATCGCGCTGGGTAGACTCTCGAGCGACTCTTTGGGGTAGGTGAACGACTTTGTCTTTTCATCTTCGGTCGCATTGATAATCCAACGGTTGCCATTCCAGGGTGTATTACCATTTTACCCCTGGTGCGGTGATTCTATAAATAGCCTGTTACCTCTTTTCCCTTTCATTACTTTTTAGACGTGATTTCTGAGGAAGATTTGGAGATTTTCCGGCTCAATGTTGGCGATTTCCGGTGGCTGTTGAGAATCGTGGCGAGGTGTAGGAAGTTTTCGGTTGAATGGTCTCGATACTCGGTTGTAGTTCATCCAGATTCGTCGATTCTATTGGAATGATCACCAATCAAGGTATTTTTCCTCGTGACTCTCCGTAGGTTTATTTTTACTTTCCTTGCGATGATATGTTCGCGGTCTTCGGACGAGCTCGGTCAGTCCGAGGCTCGTCCGGTCGTTGTGTCGTCCTCTGAGGATTACGGTACTTGGTTTGTCTTGGTTAATCTTGTGACTACGAGTCGGGTTGGCGGGCTCGAGGAGACATTCAACCGTTACCAGCGCATTATCTGTGAAGTCTCGACTCACGGCGCGCGAGGCGTGTTGATGGTCGGGCTCCTTCATGTGATCAAACCTATTGTGGTTGTTGATGAAACCTTGTCATCTGCAGATAGCATGCTGAAACGTCATAAAAAAGAGAAAGAGCATAACAAGGTGATCCACGAGGTATCTCCTTTAAACCGTCACTTCTTTTGGGCTAATGAAGAGGCCAGGTGTTCGCCATCTTGCCTCACTGAAGATGACATCGAGGATTTAAACTTGAGGCTCCGCATGAGTGAAGATGTCGACTATGAAATCAAGGTCCCTTCAACGGCCAAGAGGGTATGTGACCGGTCGTCGTCCAGTTTCTACTTCTCTGACTACGTGGTAAATTCAGGGTCCCATTGTTGTTGATAGATTTCGAGATGCGGTTGTTGGATAGGTTCCACCTTGCCCCTACTCAACTCACTCCTGGTGGTTGGGCGTACGTGAGAAGCTTCGAGGGGCTATCTGAGTTCCTGGGTTGCCACGAACCGTCATTGTTAAGAACATTGGAAGGTACGTTCTTGAAAGGGAAAAATAAAAGGAAGGGTTGAGGAATCAAAGATACTTTGAAAGTAAGTTTCTTGTATATTTCTATCATGTTTATTCCCGGTTACAAGCTCTGTATTTATACAGAGTAAAAACTAAGATGATACTAAAATCATAATGACCATTTCGGATATCCCGAGGTTAACTATTATATTGGGAATGTAAACTACAATAAACAATAATAACTATAAGATAAGATAAGGTAGAATCCTGGCTATTCCGAGATTGCTATTATGACAAGATTTCTGGCTACAGCTGTCACGCACTAACGCAGACGATGCTTCAGGTCAGACATTTCAGCTGCTCAGACGATTCTTCCTTATGTAGATGATCCTACTCAGACGATAGGATAAAATGATATAATGTTGTATCTGACGATACTGCAGACGATTTTGCGTATCTCTTCATAGCAGACGATACACTTCTCTAATATCCCCCCGCAAACTCAACGTAGGATGAGAAAGGGAAGCCTTCATAGGTACTTTGAGTTTGATCCTTCATTAACTGCAACTTGATGTAGCATCCATCCTGGCTTTGTTCTTGTTGATTCTGAATACAATATCCGTGATCAGACTAATAGGCGTGGAATATTATGCCAGGAACCATTGTGCCCCCTTGACATGGATGCTTGCACTCGGAGCGAAGGGGTTGGAAGGGGTGCTGTTTGAAGCACATAAAGGAAGATACGATCTGTTTCACAGATCTGTCAGAACTGCATTATTGGACATATTTTTGTATTTTTGGTTTCTTGGGCATGTTCTACAGTGGGAGATGAAGTGTTTCAGGGACTTGCTCTTCTTCTTATGAGACTCAGAGGCCTTACGGCTATAGTGGGCATATTTTTGGGTTTTGAGTTCCTGGGCATGTCTTGCTGTGGGAGGCTCCTTCAAGGACTTTCCCTCTACCATCTATGGATCAAAGGCCTTACAGCTACAGTGGCATGAGTTCAGAGGAACGTCGACAGGAGTTACCCCTCTGTTCATGAATCTCAACAGCGAAGAAGATAAATTTGCAGAAAATGTAAAAATAAGGATAAAGCTTGAGTTCAGAGGAATGTTGACAGGAGTTACCCCTCTGTTCATTAATCTCAGCTGGAGATACGGGTGAAAGCTATCTAAAGAAAAGGATAAAGCTTGACACGAAGACAGAGCTTCTACCATGGGAGAAAAGAATGAAGAAAAAGAAACCATGGATTCATACTGGCTTTGATACCATGTTAAGAACGTTGGAAGGTACGTTCTTGAAAGGGAAAAATAAAAGGAAGGGTTGAGGAATCGAAGATACTTTGAAAGTAATTTTCTTGTATATTTCCATCCTGTTTATTCACGGTTACAAGCTCTGTATTTATACAGAGTGAAAACTAAGACAACACTGAAATCATAATGACCTTTCTAGATATCCCGAGGTCAACTATTACATTGGGAATGTAAACTACGATAAACAATAATAAATACAAGATAAGATAAGGTAGAATCTCGGCTATATCGGGATTTCTATTATGACAAGATTTCTGGCTACAGTTGTCACGCACTAACTCAGACGTTGCAGCTGCTCAGATGATTCTTCCTTATGTAGATGATCTTGCTCAAACGATAGGATCAAATGATAGAATGATGTATCAGACAATACCGCAGATGATTCTGCGCATCTCTTCACAGCAGACGATACACTTCTCTAACAGTCATTAAATCTCTTCCTCCATATTTTCAACATGTATCGGGTTCAGGCCGCGGGAGGCGGTAGGCCATGGGTCAATTTGAAAGAGGATTCTGGGGCTAAGTTCATGAAGTCGTACACGGATTCTTATAAGAGGTTTAAGTATAGGTTTTTTTCTTTATCGACCTTCTCATGAACTTGTCCCACCGTGGTGGAAGACTGTGCCGTCCGAGGGGAGTGCCTCTGTTGACCAATTTCCTTTAGTCTTGTAGGAGAAACACTACTATAAACCCTTGAGGTATTACGTGGTTTCGGAGATTCAGCTGACTCCGGATGAGTTGGCCCTCAAAGCCGTGTTACTTGAATGCATTCCTGAGGACAACAATTTCATTTTTGTTTGTCGGTCCTTTGTGCTGAGATAGGTATCATAGCTTAACATGTGTGGTTGATGTCGTTACCTTGTTGTTTTAATTTCCTGCTGATCTATCCTCGCTTTAACATCTTCTCCCTGTTTTTTTGCAGAGGACATGGGGCCCCTAGAGAGTTTAAAATTGATGATGTGCGCCACTTCCGCGAAGAGGGGTATCGGTCATGGTGCCCTAGCTAGGGAAAATGTAAAGGCTGACGACTCGGCCGCCCAGCAGACGGAGACGATTCCTGCTGCCACTGATTCAAGGAAGCAGAACCAGGAAGGTTCTTTGGCATCGAAGAAGAATTGTAAGCCGAAGAAGGAGAAGCCCGCGAAGTCGGTTGGTGACGGGGAGGCCTAAGTTAAGGATGTCGAGGAAGATGTGACCGTGTTGGATGCCGATGTCGAGCAGGAAGTGGGCCATGTCAGATCCTCAACCCTATCTCGTTCCGTTCCCTTTCACTCCGTTTGGAGCCCCAACTGTGCCGACTCGGAGCACTTGGATCAGATTGCTGAGATGTTCTTCACAGATCGTGACTGGCAACATCTCGAGCGCCTTATTGCTGATACTACCATTCAGGCCGGGGTCCGTCACTCCTTGAGGGATATGTCTACATGGTTGTATGTGCAGAGGGTTCTACTTCTTGAAAGCCACCAGCGCGAGGAGCGTTTGGCCGAGGCCGAGGTGATCATGAGAAACCTCCGCAAAGATAAGGAGGAAAAGGAGAAAACTTTGGACTCGGTGCTTCATACAACCTCTGATAACGCCTCCAAGCTTTCCTTTGTCGAGAGTACTCTTGTCCAATGGTCCTAAGAGGTTTAGGAGCTGAAGAGAAAGCTGGGTGAGATGGAAGGTTGCTCAAGAGCAAGCCTAGGAGCTTGACGCCCTGGGGGGTTTGTAGGCTGCGAACTCAGCCTTTGAGGAGGATGTTTCTCAGTGGGAGAAGGCCGAGTTTGAAGAGAAGATGCTGGTTATCAGCAGGGACAACTTCTGAAATGCTATTGACTATCTGAAGTTGAAGAACCCAGAGTTGGTGACTGATGGAGTTCACCATGAGTACTGCGTCGATGGGGGACTCGTGTACAACATGTACAACAGTAAATTTTGATGTTTTTGTAATTGGCCAAGTTTCTACACCTGCGTGTGGCAACCTTATTTTGTTTGAACCTTGACTATTTTTCCATCTTCATGTGGTCAACCCTTTTTACAATTTGGTGCTTTTAATTTGAAGTTTATTTGCTCGGTTTCTTGTGATGTTGGGTGACTATTTTTGTCACGAATTTTAATTCAACCAAGTTCATATCATGTTTGTATCACCGTTTTATTTCTTTGTGGGCGATCGACCCTGTTGTGTCAGATTTCTCTTTCTTTCTTCGCGTTCTTTGTCTCGATTTCTGAGTTTTCACAGGCAAAGCGTGTTTGTAAATTCGGACCTCGGTGATTTTGTAAAGCGTGTTAGTAATTATAATAGAAAAGCGTTTAACTCAGAGTCTTTTGGGTCGGTTTGTTGTTACTACAACCGACTCTACGAGGCGTGAATAATTTTAAACTCGGAGCCACTTGGTTGGCTTATTGTTACCACGACCGACTCCATATGGCGGAAAAGCATTTAACTCGTAGCCTTTTGGGTCGATATGTCATTACTAAGAGCGACTCTTCTAGGCGTGAATAATTTATGTTTAAAACTCTGGGTTTATATCCTTTGGCTAGGAGCCTTGTGGGTCGGTTTATTACTACGACCGACTCTACAAGCTCGATATTTTTAGTTTTCTTGGAGCTTTAGGGTAGGCTTTCATTTCTCGACCGGCTCTTCAAAAAGATTGTTTAGAACTCAAAGTCCATTTAGGTTGGTTTATTACTACGACCGACTCTACAAGCTTGATATTTTTAGAATTCTTGGGGCTTTGTGGTCGGCTTTCATTTCTCGTCCGGCTCTTCAAGAATTCTTGAACCTCTCTAGATGGGTGTGAACATCCTCATTTTCACTTCCTCCAAACTAGTTTTGGCTAACCAATGATATGAAATGTGGAGGAATTTGGAAGTCCGGCATTGCATCGGCCCGGCACCACAATGCTCCCCTCAAAATTATAGTCCACTCGGGGGGCTGTGATGTCACGAAGAGAATGGTTAGCATCCCGTTCTTCAGCTTCTTTCTGCTATCTAGTGAGTCGAGCCTCGACCGCAGCATTGAGTCGAGCATCAACCTCAGCAGCAATTCGTTCCTCATACTCGGCACGAAGACGTGCCTCCAATTCAGCTTGTGCTTGTATTTCTGCCATTGCTTGTGCTAGTCTCTGGAGTGCAAGTCTGCGATGAAACGTTCTTTCACTTTTAGGATCAAAATTAAAATCACCTAGCATGCAGAACAAACAAGTTAAGAGCACCTATTCACAACTCAACAGAAATGTTTTTTAGTAACCAAAAAACTTAAAACAATCAACAAGAAGGTCTAAAAAAACAGAAACCTATCCCCGGCAACGGCGCCAAGAACTTGATAGCCAAATCCGCAAGTGCATGGAGGTTATCGCGTAATATAAAAGATAACGAACCCACAGGGATAGGTTGTAATTCAAAACCCTAAAATCAATTGTTTAAACTTAAAAAAAATACATAATATAAAAGATTTTGTTTGAAGGTTGTTTTGTAGCAACAAATGAATAGGAAAAAGACTAGATAAAATATATGATCAAAGCAGTGCTTGGTTTGAGATTCTTTACCTTTAGCTTAAGCTATCCGAATCAATTTCATATATGAATTCTAGAACATGTTCTTAGGTGATATAGCGTAGTGTTTTCTACTTGTTAATTCCTTAAGCAAGAAGAATTTCCAATTTGTTAACTAAGCCTAATGCTTTAGTAATTAGTTAATTTCATTGACAATTATTTCATGATTTCACGCCAACACTAACAAGCCACCATTATACCTAAGAGGCATGCAATTGTTCTTTCTATTCCCATTTCCCCTCAATTCCTAACAACTACCATTGTATAAGAACAAGGTAAGAACACTTGTGTACATCAAGATAATATTATAACATAGAATAGAAACAAAGAACTTGAACTTTATTCATATATTGCAAAATAAACTTAGAACATGGCTAGAAAATAAATAGACTACAACTCAAGACACTAAGTAACTTAGCCAAGCATGGCTAAGAGAAACATTATAAAAACCTGAATTGAGAGCTCAGGAATTGGCTTCCCACACCCCAGGCAATGCTCTGAACAAGTATCCAAGTGTTTCTCCAAATATCCAAGTGTGTTTACAAAGGAAAGCAAGAGGCCTATTTATAGATTTTTCCTGACAGAGACCCAACGCTTGGGCGTTAGCTTTAAGTGCCATCAGACGTGGCCAAACAGGGGCTCAACGCATGAGCATTGGCCCTACAATGCTTGAGCGTTGGAATTAAAATAAAAACTGGGCACAAGTCAACGCATGAGCGTTGGCCCTCCAACGCTTGAGCATTTGAATTACAACAAAACTGGGCTCTAAGTCAGGGAGCCAACGCATGAGCGTTGGGGATCCAACGCTCAGGCGTTGAGCACGTCTGATGGTTCATCTTTTGGCTTCTTTGCTCTTCTCTCTTTGATGAGTCTCCATGGCCATCAATGCCCTTCATGTGGCCATATTCTTGTCTCTTAACAGCTGAATTAGCATCAATTTCTTCCTTCAATTCCTTTTTCACATGCGTTAAACAACATAAACACTTTGATGCTTCTTCTTCCTCATTAATTTTCAGCCACAATTCTTCCTTTATTTGCATCAACATCCCCACAAATGCCTTTATTTGACCTGAACCTTTAACAAGGACTAAAATGCAATAAAATTAAACTAAAAGGACTAAAAACAAAAAAAATTCTAAATTATATGAAAATGTTAAAATAAAGTGAAAACACTAACAAAATGAAATAAAAACTATATGAGACTCAATAAAAACAAAATAAAATAAAACAAAAAGACATTAAAAACATCATACAAATCCCAGTCATCAGGCCCATTAGGCCGCGACCCACACCCTCTAAATAGGGTTCCATGTTGAATTTTTCTCATTAAGCCACATTAAGGGAGATTTGGAATGAAAACTTGAGAGAGAAAGTGAGAGCTTGACAATGTTCATCTTCTTCTTCCTTTCTCCCCTCGATGACCGCACCTCCCTCCTCTCATGGCAGCCCCTTCCACTCATCTCCTCCACTTGATTCTTTGAGGTAAGTTACTCCCCTCGTCCCGATCTACGTTTCTACTGATCTGGATTTAAGATAGGCTGAGTTTGGATTTTTATGAAGTTGTTAGAACCTTGAACTCCATTTGTTAATGTTGTTCCTATGACCTTAGGCTTCATTTTGAACTGATTGGAATTTTGATTGGTTGAGTTTTTGTCCCTAGAGAATTTTCAAGTTGAGATTTTGCTAGGGTTACCTTTAGAAAAGTTATTCCTATGAAATTGATCTATGGTTTTGCCTAATTAGTTTTCTTGGAAGCTAGGTTTTTGAGAATTGATTATATGAAATAAGTGATTTTCAAACTTTAAAATTTGGTTTCACCATAGATTTCAAGTAACCTTTGATGTGTACAAGTTAGTTTTGAAAGAAAAATTGATTTTGGAATTTAAGTAGGTTGGTCGAATTGCATTCTATTTTGGCCAGGGAAGAAATTGATTTTCCAACTAGCTTTGAGTGTGTTTAAATGCTTGAAAATGGTTTTGGGTTTGTAGGAAAGGTTTTGCATTAATTAGTGCAAAAGGGCCTAGAGAAAATTGTATGTTTAAAACACTAGAGAAATTGATTTTTAGAAGTTTTGGTAAATTTGGAATTGAAGTTAAAAATTGAGCTTTTGGGTAAATTGGATTTGGAACTCATAGCTTGATAAGGGCTTTTGCTAAGTTAAGAAAATACGGGTTTTGGAAAATTGGCTTTTGGATGGAAAACTTGTGCTTTTGACACTTAATAGTTTTTCGAACTCAAGACTTGAAATTTGTTGTAGAAACTTGTATTAGAAGTTATTTTTTGGTTTGTGAAATTGTCTTGAGTAATTTAATGACTTGTTTGGTAAAACTAGAAATTTTTTGTGAATTTAAAGTTTTTGGGCAGAATTGAACTCTTAAGGTTTTGTGTGTGTTTTTGGATTCAAAATCTTGTTTAAGGCCTTCAAATTGTTTTTTAAGCATCTAGCCTTGATGCTCTTTAAAGATTTAAAGTTTTGGAAAGTTTTGAAAAATTGTAACTTATAGTTTTCTGAGTTCTTTCGGCGGTCGCCATAGTTGTTGAAAATGTTCTCGATTTCCAAGGATCTTCCTAAGAGTTAGGACCAATGCCTAAGAAATAGAAACCATGTAGGACCAGTAGCAAGGACCTTAGGATTGATCTTCAAATTCTAAGCTAGGCTATGTTTCTTGAAGGTTTACGAGACTTCGGACCGACCAGGACGAACGGAGCTTACATAATCACCCATATCGAACAATTCTTCGGTAAGGGCACTGGGTTACATTAGCTATTAAGCATATGTGTATGTATATACTATAATGCTGATTTGTCAGTCGACATCATTCTAAGAATGACCCGAATTTAAATTGCTTGAATTTCATTGCAGTATCTGAAGGCATCTAATATGCTGGATTAGAATTGATTGATGTTTACTTGTGTGTGCGTCTTGAATTGATTGAAGTTCTTGCTGTACTGTTAATTGTAAGCATGCTCTCATTTTTGCACATGTTTTATATCTGTTTGATATGTACCCATGCTCTACATGATTATTGTCAATTATGAAGCTAAGATAGGCAATGAATGAAGACAAGTAAGACCTAGATTGGGTAGTAAATTGAACATACGTACCATGCGGTAAGTAACTATATACAGAGTTGCTCAAACCTTCTCTTGGAACACGTATCAGGGCAGAAAGGCTTGCACCATATCTGCGAAGTGGCGAATCTCGGTAGTCGATGGAAAGCCACCATTTCCCCTTACACTGAGGAATCGTCCCGCCTCCCACGAATCAGAGTTGGCGTAATATCCGGATAAATAAAAAGTCTTCGCGAGAGGCGACTTAGAGACATCGCGAGATGCGTTTCAAAACGAAATGGCTTAGGCATAGAGACAAATATGCAAATTTTTGGGTTTCGAGGTTAATTGACTAACTAGCTTGTATGTTTATTAGTTTTGCTTTCCTGCATCCTCTCGATGTAAGTATCTATCTGCTAATATTATATAGGACTGCTTGAATTGCTTATTTGTAATGTTTGTTTTTGGAAGTTGACCCTTTCTTGTCTGTTATGTGTGTTTGCTAGCGATCCGTCGCCAGTCGAACAACCCTTAACCAGAAGTTGCAGGTCGATTCCGGTTCAAGGGAGATCAAGATAGAAGATGGATGCTTATCGGCAGGACCACTTATTGCGGACTTTTTTTTTATGTATGAACTCTTGTATGTTTAAGTCCTAGTGTAGGGAGTCTTAGTTTATTTTATTACAAATGGCAGCATAGTCTTTTGAACTCTACGTAAACCGTTTTGTAATCTATTTCTAAGTTGTTGACCAGTCACTTATTGCACATGTGTGGTTATTTGCGAATCAAGGTATTTATATTATTAATGCATCTCTTCATGGAATATTTCAAAAAGGAAAAAAAATATCCTCCTTTCTATGGTTTTGAAAACGTAACTTGCATATTTATTTATTGTTTATTCGCTACAGTAACGCCCTGAAAATTGGGGTATTACAAGGTTTGTCCTACTTCTTTTCCGAGTTGCTTTTTTAGCAGGAGGGAATCCTCTAGGTTTATATACTTGGTGTACCTCTTCCAGAATTCGTCCATTGTGGTTCAAATTGATTTGGCCAGGGTTGTTGAGGAAAATCCGTGGCTGTAGGGCATCGAGTAGGATGTGGAGTGTGACTTGTGGGTCTAGGTTGGGTACCAAGCTGGCCTTTTGATAAAAATGAGTCAGGAAGTTTCTCAAAGTCTCGTTCTTTCCTTTCTTGATATGGGATAATGTTTGAGACAACCACGACATGTCTTTGCTTGCGATGAACTTGTGGATGAATCGTGAGGTGAGGTGAGGTCTGCCCAACTTTTTCTTGACCCGGTTGGCAAGGACCGATACCACCGTTGTGCTGACTTCCTTAGAGTCAAGGGAAAGGCCTGACACGTTAGGGGATCTGGGGCTCCCGAGAACTGCGTGAAACTATTGAACGTGTGCAGATGCTCTTGGTGGTCCGAGTCCCCTAAATATGGCTCGATGTCGACGGTATCCGTGGGGGATGTAGTAAGTCATGATCTCCTCAGACAGTGGACCTTGGTAATCTACTTGGGCGACCGACCCTCGGTCCGTCAAGTCATCTAACTATTTTCGAGACGTCAGGGTGTCTCGGAAGCTCTAATCATCGATCTTAGTGTGATGCCGGAGTCAGCCTTCTAGTCGCTAGAAGGCGTCCAACGGGTTTGTCGGTCCTCACAAATTGTTTACGACTCAGATTCTCCTAGACCGAGAAAGAGCTGATGCTGCTGCCCGAGTCCTATGTGGTTTAAACATTTCGGGAGTTTTGTACGGGACCTCAGTCACGACACATTGGTGCTCGTGTATGGGACGAGGTGATAGTCTTAATTGGATATGGGTGCCTGAAGATGGTGGGGGGAGTTGGCTGTTGTCTAGCGTTTCAACAAAGCCTTCGAGAGTCGGTTGCAAGCAGTCTGTCTGGCTACGGGTGACGACTGGAATGGTAGTGTAGGAGTAAATTCACCATTCCCCACAAATGGCGCCACTGATTTAGAAAGATCTGAATCGGTACCGAGTTGCCTCGGTTGGGAACGGTGAGAAAAGTGAGCCGAGTTGACGAAAATAGCCAGTTGAAAGAATGGGCCGGGTTGACAGGATGAGTTGGGTTGTGGAGTGATCGCCTGGAGTGCTGACATCCGAACATGCTGAGTCTCCTTCGGTTGAACCTGTGAGGACACTCCGATGCCAAAGTCAGTTTGGGAATGAGGGAGGAATTAGAATTTAATTAGATTAGAGAGAATACCTTACACCTGAGACATCTTATCTATTTATAGTGGTGGATCGGAGGTGAGAGGTTGGTTGTGGTCCTCCTGTGTTCTTGTCGTGAAATGATCATCGTCTCCCATCTGGTGATGGTACGACAGATCTGACAGTATTGAATTGTAAAGGGGGAGATAAGCCTGCTTTCTTCAGGTGATGACATCAGCCTCGAATATTTTTTTCGGAACATAGAGGATTGAGTCGCTTTCATGGATGCCTTTAACAGCATCTTCTCTGCTCCGCTGTTGGATTGACGTTTGATAATGTTGGACTTCACGACGTTCCCTGCCGAGTTTATTACATTTTCCGAGTCCCTCAGAACAGTAGCCCCAAGTCCGCCGGTCCTGGATCCTTCTGAATCGTCCTGGCAAGCTGGGTAGTCAGCCATCTATGGCCGACCTATAGAAAAGATAAGACCAAGTTGAGGGGCTACTACTATTCTGGAGGTCGGCCGTAGATGGCTGACTACCCAGCTTGCTAGACCGAGTTAGCAGGAGCTAGGATCGGCCGACTTGGGGTTACTGTTCTGAGGGACTCGAACAATGTTATCAACTCAGAAGGGAACGTCGTGATGTCCGACATGATAAAGTGTCAATCCAAAGACGCAGCAGATAAGACGCTGATAAAGGCATCCATGAAAGCGACTCAATCCCCCTGTCCCAACAAAAGTTACCGGAGCTTGTGTCATGACCTGAAGAAAGCAGGCTTATCTCCCCCTTTACTATTCACTACCGTCGAATCTGTCGTACCATCACCAGATGGGTGGCGATGATCATTTCACGACAAGAACACAGGGGGACCACAACCAACCTCTCACCTGCGATCCACCACTATAAATAGAGAAGAGGTTTCAGGTGTAAGGTATGCTCTCTACTCTGATTGAATCCTAATTCCTCACTCATTCCCAAACTGACTTTGGCATCGAGTGTCCTCTCACGTTCAACCGAAGGAGACTCGGCATGTTTCGACGTCAGCACTCCAGGAGATCACTCCACAACCCGGGTCATCCTGTCAACCCGACCCATTCTATCAACTCGGTTTTTTCCGTCAACCCGGCTCACTTTGCTCACTGTTCCCAACCGAGGCAACTCGGTACCGATTCGGATCTTCTGAATCAATTGCCATTGGTGTATTATTTTAATTTTTTTTTTGGAAAAGCATTATTTTAATGTTAAACGTTCAAGATTTAAAAATAGAATAAAAATAGAGTAAATTGCAGTCAACTAGTTTCAACTTTACTCATATGACAATAAATTTCATTAGTCTCTAAAATCTACACTCCACCTCACCCCATTTTAACTTTTGCGATGGATTATCAAAATCCATCACTCAATTCTCTGGATGATGAATAATAGAGAGGAAATTAGTGACAAATTTTATAAGAGAATGTTTTCATCGTAAATATCATCATTAATAGAGAAGAGATAAGCTGACGCTACGTCACGAAATGACTTAGAGTTGGCTTGTAGATCTTATAGAGTGGGTCTAACCAACGCTAATTAGCACCATCCTGACTGTTGCTACTTTAAAATAATGTAAAATTGTATTTAACGCCTCGCAGCTGTTAAGTTCAAACGATTTCACATTTTATCATGTTTTGAATAATAACATTTTTTCTTAAGGTTTAATTTTATAGATAAAGATTTCCTAAGACTTTATATATTTTATATTTCAGGAAGTATCTATCATAAGGAAGAAACGCAATGTCTGCCCTATCTTGAAGAATTCAAAAGCAGTGCATTTAAATGTATCGAAGAAGAAGATCGTCTTACTGCATTCAAGAAGCACGTCTTACTATGACCATGCAGATTGTCTTACTACGTTCCAAAATAGAACGTCTGGCTCAATGCTTCAAACAAAGAACAATTACAAAGGTCTGAATATTTAAAGAAGCATTGTTCGCACCTGATTCAAGGAAGGACATATTTAATATTATATTCCTCGTATTAGCCTGCCGTATCTGAACATTCCGTAAATCAAGACACACCTTTTTCAGAGTCAACGACACTATTCTCTGAACATCGTATCACCTCAACGGTCAAAATCAAATCTCCGTTTTCAGAAGAAAAAGATTCACTTTGCTGCTTGCCTTTGCATTAAATGCTCAGATGCTATATAAGGAAACAGATCAGCAAAGACCAGACGACATACACAAGTGCATTAAATGTTGCAATTAATGCTTAGAAGGTTTGAATTTAATGCTTCTGATAGCTTTCCAGAAGTATCTGTTGCAGCTTCAGAAGAAGAAGAAATTCAAATGGAACTTCATGATCTTCACTAATGTTCATCCTACTGAAGATATAAATATAAGACTTAAACACTAGAATCAATGGCGACTTACAACGATCAAAATCTTAAGCGTTCAAGTCTTTTACTGCACCAAGCTCTGAAACCTACTCAGAAACTCATAGTCATTTCATTCTGAGTTCAGTCGTCTGCCTGTCTGATATTATCATAGTGAAAAATATTATCCATCTCACACTCCAAAACAGAGAATCCATTTTCATATCCTCTCTATAACTTTCACTTAAACTTTTTCTACCCTCACTCTTGTTGAAGAGATCTTTGTAGAAAATAAATATTCTTTGTAAAAGAATTGGGAGAAGTCCTGTCTAATAATTGTAAGGAGAAGTCCTGCATGATACTTGTAAGGAGATGTCCTTCGAATACTGGGAGAACTCCTATACAATACTTGTACTGTTTGGTGTGAATAGTGAAAATCTTGGTGAAGCCAAGGACTAGACGTAGCCCTGTCGATTAAGGGGGTGAACCAGGATAAACCCTCTACGTGCTTTACTTTTCAGCTCTGTTTATTTTCCGCTGCAGAAGTTTTCGTAAACACTTTCAAAACTTATATTTGTTTAGAACAAAAAGTTTATTAGAAATTAAAGACACAATTCAAGCCCCCATTTCTTGTGTTGTTTCATTACTTTCAATTGGTATAAAAGCTTAGCGGCTCTGAGAAACTAACATCTTAACACGTGTTAGAGCTAAAGATCCATGGAGAACAACACATTTCCGACTGGCGCGACTACAAACAAATTGCCATTCTTCGATGGTTCCAACTACCCATACTGGAAAAAGCACATGTAGTTGTTTATAGATTCCACAAGCTTTAAACTCTGGGACATTGTGGAGCAAGGCAACTATGTTCCCATAAATGCTGTAGGAGAAGCCATTCCCAGAGCAAAATGGACAGATGAACAACATACTGAGAATCAACTCAACTCCAAAGCGAGATTATTTCTCACGTGTGCCCTAAGCAAGAATGGGCATGACAAGGTTGATGGCTTAGACACTGCTAAGAAAATATGGGATACATTGGCAATGGCCCATGAAGGAACCTCAAGTGTGCAACAAACCAGAATAAGCATGCTGGTCGCACAATATGAAGCCTTCAAAATGAAGGACAATGAATCTATCAACGAGATGTTTTCTAGATTTCAAATCATCCTAAATGGACTGAGAAATCTTTGAAGAACATATAATAATCTGGATCAGATAACCAAGATCCTGAGATCCCTTTCACCAAGATGGAGATCAATGGTGACAACTACTAGACAAGAAAAGGACCTCACTACCTTAAGAATGGAGGATCTTCTGGGAGCCCTAAAAGTTCATGAGATGGAACTTGATGAAGATGCTGAAGCTAAGAAGATAAAATTCATAGCATTCAAATCCAAATCCTCTAAAGCTTTAAAAGTTGAAGAGTCATCTGAAGAAACGGAGGAATCGTCTGACCACTTAGACGACGAGGATGCTCTCTTCACAAGAAGGTTCAAGATGATGTGGCTCAAGAGAAAGCAGGCTAAGAAGGAACCAACAAAAGAGCAAGGAAAAATTTTAGAAAGGGAAAGATCTCGTACAACTCAATAAAATATGGAGAGAAGAACACTAGAAAAAGCTCTATCGCCTGCTTTGAATGCAGAAAGCCTGGTCACATGAAAGCTGACTGTCCTCGACTCTCAAAGATACCAATCTAGAAGAGGTTCATCAAGTAAAATAAGGCTCTCACATGCTAAGAAGAAGAATATGAAGAATGCTCAGAAAATGAAGAGGAAGAAGAAAATAATGAAGAGTCACTCTTCGCATTCATGGCATCTGTAGTCTCGTCTAACGAGGAAGGAGATGATGTAACATCTAAAATCTCTCAAGAAGAGTATAATGAATTACTTGATTATTCACATTCATTATCTGCAAAATATAGTAGGTTAAAGAAAAAGTTTGTAGAACTACAAAAAGAACTTGATGCTTGTAAGGAAGAAAATGTTTTTCTAACCAAGGTAAACAAAACCTTGAAAGAACAATGCTCCTATAAAGAGATTAAAATCCTCAAAGAAAGAGTCAAAGTCTTAATTAGTGATCTTTCATCCTTTACATTGGGTCACGAGAACCTAGTCAGACTTAGTGGTAATAACCGAACCATGTATGATAAAAGTGGCCTAGGTTTTGATAGTAATGATGATAATGTTGCATCGTCTTACAATGCATCTTCTAAAAAGTCATATGTATCATCATCCATGCATGATACGTTTGAGATTAAATTTATACCGTCTGGTGTTGTATCATCTAAATCTGCAATGTTTGTAGTAAAGTGTAAGGTGAGACAAACTCCAAGGAGAACCTTGTATGGGAGGAAAGTTCCGCCTAAAGATGAAACTAACAAATCAAGACCCAAGAAAATTTGGGTACCTAAAACTATGATTGTTCCTGTTGCAGATGTGTTTAACAGGACAAAGCAAAAGAGAACAATGGTACCTGGACAGTGGATGCTCGCGACATATGACGGGAAGAAAGTCTATGTTCCCAAAGATCCGTGCTAAGGAGAATAGGGGAACAGTTACCTTTGGAGTTAACCAAAAACGGTTCATCGTCGGAGAAGGAGACGTTGGTAAGGCCCCTCTTCCTGTAATACGGAAGGTTCTTCTGGTTAAAGGATTAACACATAATCTACTTAGCATAGGTCAATTATGTGATAGTGCGTTCATTTTTACCTTCAAGAAAGTGAAGTGTAAAGTCACGGATGACGATGACAATGTTATCTTTGAAGCTCAGAGACAAGGGAATCTATATAAGACGAACTTGGAAAAACTTGCAAGTCAAAATGTAACATGTCTAGTGTCAGCAGAGGACAATAAGTGGATTTGGCACAAGAAGCTAGGGTATGCTTCCTTAAAGACTATTACAAATATGGTCAAACATGACTTAGTACGTGGTCTGCCAAAATTATCTTTAAAATATAATGTCATATGCTCACCATGTCTTCAAGGAAAACAATTAAAAAGCTCTTTTCCCTCAAAGAGCGTTGTTAGTACGAGTAGACATCTGGAGATGTTACACATGGACATGTTTGGACCTACTAGAAAGGCTAGTTGGTCTGGAAAAAGATATTGTCTTGTCATCGTTGATGACTATACGTGATTTACATGGTTCCAGTTCTTAAGCTCCAAAGGTGAAGCATTCAAACCCTTCGCCATCGTCGCCAAGAGAGTCCATAATAAGAAGGGTTACTGCATCACATATATTCAAAGCGATAGTGGAGGAGAATTCGTAAACGATGAGTTCAACAGCTACTGCGAGCAAATGGTATCTTTCATCAACTATCAGCTCCTAGAACTCCACAGCAAAATGGAGTGGCTGAAAGGAAGAACAGGTCGTTGCGAGAGATGGCCAGAATAATGCTAAGTTAAACTTCTCTACCAAAGTACTTTTGGGCTGAAGCTATTCACGCTGCCTGTTACATCCAGAACATGATTCTCATGCAACCAATTCTAAAGAAGACTTCGTATGAACTATGGAAAGGGTGGAAACCTGACATATCCTACTTTCATCCTTTTGGATGCCCATTCTTCCTACTCAACACAAAAGATGATCTCGGAAAGTTTGACGCCAAGTCTGACAAAGGAATGTTCCTAGGATATTCACCTAACTCAAAGGCACACCGAGTGTACAAGCCGAGAACAATGATGATTGAAGAATCTATCCATGTGAAGTTTGATGATATCAACTCTTGTGGAAATCAAAATGCTCCCGAAGACGACCTTGATGATCTAAAATTAAATGATCAACCATTGTCAATCAGTGCCCAACCATCAAGTGCAGATGTTTCATCAAAGCAGACTGCATTGTCTGACGATCAACCATCTACAAAGGAAGATGCTACTCCATCGTCTGATCCAGCATCGTCTGACCAAGTCATGGCATCCAGTGGAATCTCTCTTTCAAGAGATTGGAGATTCAAACCGGATCATCCTCCGATTCAGGTCATTGGAAGGATCTCAGAGAATGTAAGAACTCGTTCTTCATTTCATAATTATGGAAACTGTGCATTCATCTCTGAGATAGAATCGAAGCATGTAGTTAAAGCTTTATAAGATGAAGGCTAGATTCTTGCTATGCAAGAAGAGTTTAATCAATTCGAGAGAAGCAAAGTCTGGAATCTCGTCCCTAGACCTGAAGGAAAATTCGTCATCGGAACCAAATGGGTCTTCAGGAACAAAGTAGATGAATACGGGAATGTGACCAGAAACAAAGCAAGACTTGTAGCACAAGGTCACAATCAACAGGAAGGCATGGACTATACTGAAACTTTTTCTCCTGTTGCCCGCATTGAAGCTATCTGTATCCTTCTTGCCTTTGCATGTAAGCACTCAATCAAGCTTTGTCAGATGGATGTGAAGAGCTCCTTTCTTAATGGATACATTGAAGAAGAAATATCTGTTAAAAAACCCCCTGTATTTGAAGAACCAACATTTCCAGATCACGTGCTCAAGCTGAGGAAAGAACTATATGGATTGAAGCAAGCTCCAAGAGCTTGGTATGATCATCTGAGTTCATTTCTCATGAGTAATGGATTCTCAAGGGGTAAAGTTGACAATACTCTATTTCGACAAAAGTTACCAAATGATTTTATTTTAGTTCAATTATATGTTGATGACATCATATTCGGTGCTACTAACGAGTCTCTGTGCAAGGAATTTTCAAGTCTTCTGCAGAGTGAATTCGAGATGAGTATGATGGGAGAGCTGAAGTTCTTTCTAGGTCTACAAATTCTTCAAGTGCAAGGAAAGACATACATTCATCAGATGAAATATATTAAAGACCTTTTGAAGAAGTACAATATGGAAAAGTCATAGGAGATGAGCACTCCAATGCATCCTTGAGCCATATTGGACAAAAGTAGTGAATCATCTCCCGTTGATGCTACTAAATATAGAGGAATGATTGGATCACTACTCTATCTAACATCTAGCAGGCCAGGCATCATGTTTAGTGTTTGCCTATGTGCTAGATTCCAGGTAAATCCTCAAGAATCTCGCCTAAGTGCTGTTAAAATAATTTTTAGATATCTTATTGGTACTGCTAATCTTGGCTTAGTGTACGAGAAAGGTGATGATTTCAGGTTAAGAGGATTTTGTGATGCAGACTATGCTGGAGATTGCATAGAAAGAAAGAGCACAAGTGGTGGATGCCACTTTCTGGGCCAATGCCTAATATCTTGGGCAAGCAGACGACAAAGAACTATCTTATTGTCAAGTGCTGAAGTTGAATATGTAGCTACAGGTTCATGTTGCACCCAACTCCTATGGCTAAAGCATCAATTAGAAGATTATAGAATATTTGAACATAACATTCCTTTATTATGTGATAGCACAAGTTCTATAAACATCACTAAATATCTTGTTCAGCATTCTAGAACCACGCATATAGAGATTAAGCATCATTTTATTCGTGATCATTTTGCCAAAGGAAATATTGATATATCATATGTGCATACTGATGATCAACTAGCTGATATTTCACCAAGCCTCTTATTGAAAATCGATTTACTTATCTAAGAGAGAGTATTGGCATGTTCCCTGTGTTATAGAATGTATCATCTGCACTAACCCTTTGCAGAAAACAACAGAAGGATAGACGACAAGAACTCTGTTATCGACGGATAACTTGAACGTCTGAGGTCAACATTGTCAAGTTTAAACGACACAGTTTCACCCATCGGTTCACGTCTTGTGAATATGAAGAGTGATGTCTCCTCAGTAACTATCTTCTTTCAAACGCTTTTATTATTTAACTGTTTTGTCTCTGAAGCATTAATCACATGGCATTTAATGCCCATGGGATGTTGATTTTCTCTCTCCTGAAAATTCAAAAAGCAATAATTTTGTTTCACGAAAACCTAGAAAATATTTTGAATTCCATGCACATCATCAAAAGTGACTTTCTGAAACGTTTCCTCACTCTCACTCCATTACTCTCAATCTGAAACCCTAGCATTCGTTTCTCTCTTCTCTTGCACACTAGCATCTGTTGCAGAAAATCTTCAATGGCACCCAAAGCTACCAAGAAGCAAGTGAACGCTCCACCCCAGCTAACTCTGGTGCAGGAGTTGATTATTAGAAATAGAGAGAGTTGCACCTCCGTCAACAAGAGAGACCAAGTAGAAAGCATTGGAAAACCAGCGGTTGCCAACTTGGGAGATAAGCCTCTGGTATCTCCAAGATACTTAGACCTGAACATGTTCAAGAACGTAAAGGGTCCACGCATAGAAGAGCTCCTCCAACAAGACTGGGAAAAGGTTTACCTAGTTTCTCAGCAACCTGCAGTCACTCCCGTTGTTAAAGAATTCTATGGCTGTGCAGTGAAAGTTAGTGGGAACCACATTCGCACCCGGTTCCAAAGGAAGATCATTAGACATTCATCCCTCCAGCATTTTATTGCTCTGAATGTGGATGTTGGAGATGGAGACCGTTACAACAACTACTGGATGGATGCACTTTCAGATGCTGACAACATTTGGAAGCAAGATCCCAAGGTAGGAGGTGCTATTGTCAACAACCTTGTAGAAGCCTGCATCTTCCCCCATGGAGTAATCAGCAAGGTGATTCTTCCCAAAGAAGGTTCAAGAGACCTTTTCAACAAACTAGCGTCGTACGCCCTATATAAGGTGACGAAGAAAATAAAGATCAATCCAGCATATCTCATCTTTCACCATATGCTGAACACTCCCGAAAGAACCCACAGAAACTTGCCTTATGGGTCCCTTATCACAGCTATGTTGGAAAAAATGGGACACCTAACGAAGGAAATAGAGGAAACTACTTTCATTTCTCAGGACTATATTTTTCCAACTCCAATCAGGATTGGGGATGTGAAGAGGATGAAGGTGGTTATAGACATTTCCAACGTGCTCGAAGAACTATTGGGTAAGTAAACAAAGCAGACCAAAAGCTCCAAGGTGATTGCTAAAGCCAGTCTTGTTGACCTTCCCTCGTCTACTGTTAATGAGGAAACTGTGATTCTTCAACCGTCTGCCAGAAGAACTCGCTCTAAAAGACAACCGTCTGACAAGAGAAAGTCTGAACCTTCTGCTGATGTGAATAAATCGTCTTAGCCTGCCCTAAAAAAGAGACGTCAGGTAAAAGTGAGTACAAAGAGAATCATTTCAGAGAAGACTGATGAAGGCAAACCGGTTGCTGATTCTGGACCAGATACTAACAAGATTAATGCTGAATTTGCTCCAATTACTGAACCTGCATCACGTGAAAAAGGTGAGATCTCTGCCACAGACGATCACGACATTCAACCTGAAGCCAAACAACCTCCCTCTGCACTCAATACATATTTGCATTGGTTACCCAGTGTCAGCACCCAATTTTTTCCTGCTCTTTTATTTTAATTTCTTTTTCTTGTTATGTTATAAAAAAAAGGAAGAGAAAAGAGAAAAAGAGAAATAAGGAAAAGGCCCAACAAAAAAAAGAAAAGAAGAAAAATTGGCCGCGGTCCAAAGGAAAAGAGAGGAAGCAGGGACAAGGAAGGGAGGGCAACTTAGTCATTTTGCCCCTCACTCCAACCCTAATTCTCCCCTATATAAGCGTACTCTCCCTAACCCTAAAGATCACTCATATTTTTTTAGTTTCCATACACTCTCATCTTACAAACCGTAAAAAAAGAAACACACTCCCTCATCTCTCTTTCTTCTAGCCGCCCCTCTCTCGCTCAAGCTCTCCCCTCTCACCAAAAACCCTAATTTCCTCCTTCCCTCACCCTCTACTTGGCCGCCCCCCCCCCCCCCATTCTTCCTTTCACCATTTTTCCGCCGCCACCCACCTTCCCTTGGGTCCATCCGCCGCCACACCTCCCTGTCCAGCAGCCGCCTCCACTCCTCCTCCAGACGCCGCCATCTTACTCCTCTCCTTCCTTCTCTCGCCGCACGACCGCTCCACTCCTTCCTTGCGGCCGCGCCACCACCGCCACTCTCAAGCCCCCTGGCCGCCGCTGAGCCCTCCATCGGGTCCAACTACCAAAGCCGTCGTTCTAGAGTCTCTATATTATTCTGTTTTTGTATTATTCTGTTTCTATATTATTCTGTTTCTGTAATATTGTGTTTTTTCTGCTTGTTTCTGCTTCTGTTTCTGTTTCTGTTTCATAAATAAAAATTAATTAAAATTAAGAACTATGTAGCCTTGATTTCTCTTCGAGGATACGTAGGACCAGGCAACAACCCCGCCAGGCACCCTTTTTTAAATCACCATTTTTTCTTTAAATCCCTTTAATCACCTTTAGAACTACGTCAGCCTTGAGCCCTTCAATAGAGGTACGTAGGAGCGGGAACGCTCTCGTCAGGCAACCCAATAAAAATCTCCAAAAAAAAATAAAAAAAATTTCAAAATTAAAAAACATTAAAAAAGATCAATTTAAACTTTCAGAACTATGTGGCCTTGATCTTCCATTTGAGGGAAGTACGTAGGACTAGGTTCACAACTATCGGGCTAAAAAAAATAAACATTTTTGTTGTAAATAATAAGTCTTTTAATAATTTATTGCACAATCAATCTTTGGTACCGTCTTCAACGGGCGTTGTGGGGTGCTAACACCTTCCCCACGCGTAACCGACTCCCGAACCTAGGGCTTTAGGTTTCGTAGGCCATTTTATTTTCTTTTTTTAGGTTTTCTAGCGTTTCCCTCCTAAAAATGTTAGTGACGACTCTATCTGTTCTATTTTTTTTTTTTTGCGCCGTCTCCGCCGCGACCCTGGTTGCGACAGATGGCGACTCTGCTGGGGACTTTTGAGAGTCAGGCCTATATGATTGGTTGTGCATTTTCTTATTTTTCTCTATGTTTGTTTTATCTTATTATTTATTTCTTGTCTTTTTGTATATATCTTTATTTTTATCTTGTATATATGCTTTCTTTTGATTCTATTATATATTTCACTTATGTTACACACTTTTTGGGCTCTATACCCGAGCCCGCAAACTAGGGAGCGTAGAGGTGTCTGGATAATTGTCGTGAGAGACCTAGTGTCTACGCGTCAACTATTGATTCACCACTTAGATTATTACCGGTCATTTAGCTATTTGTCGTGAGAGGCCTAGTGTCTACGCGTCAAATAGTTTGATCATCGGGTCCTTGTCTGTGTGACGAGGGTAATCTGGGAACCTTTAGCAATTTGAGATCTAGATCCATTCTCAATCACTACACTAGTTGCTAACCCTAGTTTGTCGCTTTTATTGGGTTTCTCCATCTCTAGAATAATTCAACCTTTATGGTTAAGGAAATAAGTCTTTTGTCGGGGGGCTCCGTCTCGTTCTCTTTTGGAGTTCCCTATTTTCTCATCTCTGTAAATAAATCTCTTTTTCCATTATTCCTCCTTATATAAAAAAAAACATTTTGCATTTTATCTTCCTTTTTAATATATATATATAAATCACTCATAGATCATAACGGTTTTGTTTTACAGATTTTCACCATTGCTTCACACCAAAATTTCATTCGTAGCCCAATTCAAACTCGCTCTCGTTCTCATCAATTAGTGACTTTCCAACAAACCTCAACAGCTGGTATGTCTGACCAAAATGCAAATCAACCCATGGAGCAAAGAATTGAAAGATTGGAAGGAAATGTGGGTGAAATCCTAGATCTGCTTAAGAACCTTATGCCCACAAAAGACACAGGAAATGAAAACAATGAAAACGAAGGGGAAGCGGAGGAACCCCATGTTGTTATTCTAACCAAAAAAGACCACTAAGGCAAAGAAGACATAAATTTTTACTGAGAAAGGTGATTAGGAAGAAGCCAAGATGTTGAATAAGATGGAGGCACTAGAATAGAAAGTGAGGGCAATGCAAGGCATGGAAAAATATGGGAGCCCGAACATGCAAGATTTCTGTCTATTTCCCGATATGGAAATTTCGGCAAAGTTCAAGGTTCCTGACTTTGAAAAGTTTGAGGGGAAATCAGACCCTATGATTCACCTTACTATGTATACTCGAAGCATGGTTGCTTATCACAAGAACGAGAAACTGATGTTCCATTGCTTCCAGCATAGCCTAACTGGTGGTGCATTAACATGGTTTTTGCATCTTGATAAGAAGCAAACCAAAACCTAGCACAGTCTCGTTGAGCTGTTTGTGAAGCATTACCAGTTTGTGACCGACATTACTCCTGATAGATTTGAGTTGCAAAGGATGAAGAAGGCAGAGTCTGAATCATTTAGAGAGTATGCTCAAAGGTGGAGGGAGAAAGCCTCTCAAGTTTACCCTCCTCTAGACGAGAAGGAGGTTGTTAGAATTTTTCTGAAGACCCTTCAGGGGCCATACTTTGAAAGGTTGGTTGGTTGTGTCATAAATCATTTTGCTGATGTGGTTACTGCTGGCGAACAAGTTGAAGATGCTGTCAGAGAAGGCAGGCTGAGTGAGACAAGTCCCCTTGTGGATAAATAGAAGAAGTCAATGTTTCACAAAAAAGAAGCAGATGTTCATGAGATTGACACTAGCCATATTTCATCCAAAAGCGGATCCTCTCAACCATTTTACCAACCATCACCCTACCCTATTCCACCATACCCCTATCCATCCTACCCAAACTACACACCAACATATTCACAAGGGCTTCCCCAAGTTTCACCTGTGAACAATATAACGCTATCCAAGACCACTCCGAGCAAACAGGTTAACACTCCTCCTACTGCTCCCCAAAACAATATAACATGCAAGGAAATGGAAGAGTGACAATAGAGCCAGTGCCAATGCCTTATGACCAAATTTATGATAATCTACTGAAGGGAAATTTGATTGGTCTAGAGGTTCCCAGGCCTACCCCAAACCCACTCCCTAAGTGGTACAATCCCAATGAAGCCTGCAGATTTCATATGGGAGAGCCTGGTCATTCTATTGAGAGATGCATAACATTCAAGGTAAAGGTTCAGAAGCTGAGGGACAACGGATTGTTGAATTTCATGGAAGAGGAGGGGGAATCTGGAAAGATTGTGAAGTAGGTCTTGCTCTTGACCCTGGCTGAGGTTTTGATGACGACAAACTCATCGACAAAAAGAAGAAAATAAGACTTAGAGGAAACAGCGCTACAAAGTCTATCAAATACCTAGAAGTCCTAGTTTAGGTGAGTTATGCTTCTAAAGGTCTATTAAAGAATAAAGGCTCTTTAAACCACCTAAACTAATCAAGCTAAGTGTTTTCATAACTTAAAAGAAGTAGAAAACCTTAAGCCGATCTCAAAGGATCAAGTTTCTGGAAGTTGGACTTCAGTGTAATCGATTTCAGCCTTCTGGTAATCGATTACACCTAGGCAAGTAATCGATTACCTCTTGCTTGTAATCGATTACATGTTTGAATTTGAAATTCAAACTGAAACGGCTATTAGTGTAATCGATTACACTAAGTGATGTAATCGATTACCATAACGAAAAGTTGCATCTTTTCATGAACCATTGTGTCCCAAAACTTTTGGAAAGGGTTGTGATGGTTCAAGGACGTTTCCCTTGCCTATATAAAGTCCATTTGAGTCCATAACACAACAACACATGAGAATACAACATTAGGCCAAAGCTTTTTCAAAATTAGTTCATCTTTTAGAACTTAAACCTTCAAGAGCCTAAATTCTGAGTTCATGATCTTCATGTTTATAAGAACACTTTAGTTGTTCATATCTTGAGGAACTCAGAATCCTATTATGCTTAAAAGCCTTAAAGCATAAATTCTCATGATCAATCCACTTGTATGTTAAAGGATTGATACAGCCAATTGTAAACTCTTCTTCATCTCTTTCTGTAAGATTGAGTATTCACCGTGGTATTCGGTGAAGGGTTGTTGGTACTGAAAGTGGGATACTTTCAGGGTGTTGATTGAAGGTGGTTTAGCCTTCAAGGTCTGAGGGTGGTTTGCCTTCAGGAACTGAAAGTGGTTTGCTTTCAGGGGCTGTGGAAAGCGGTTTGCTTTCACAGGAAATTGATAGAAATTCTTAAGGTCCTTGGGATAAGAACTTGTAAGAGATTTTTATCAATAGTGGAAAAATCCTCAAGGGGTTTTCTTGAGGGACTGGACGTAGCCTTCGGTGGATAGAAGGTGAACCAGGATAAAACTCTGTGTGTGAATTCCTCTATCCTTCATCTTTACTTTCAAGCAACGCTTAATTCTGCTGCAATCACAACTACTGTTTCGTGATCATCATTATCTCGAAAGTAACAATTTCAATAAGGCGAAAATCGGGGCAACTCTGATTCATCCCCCCCCCCCTCTCAGGTTGCTATCTGCACTAACAAAGATGAGTGTTGAGAAAAACCCATTGCTGAAGCATTAAAAGTGGCACTCAGATGTTTTGATCTCAGAGTTGTTTCGTCATTTATGTTTTCCGCATTTTGTCTTTAGACTTTGTCTTCATGTTGTGTCTTCGTCGGACTTTAACCATGTGGTCCCGTCTTTAAGTTTGTTTGTGTCTTTATGTTTCAGTAATGAAATTATCGTATGTTTTTGTCTATGCTCTTTTGTTTATAATATTGTTTCCCAACAAAAAAAAGTGAAAGGAGCAAATTTTGCAAAGTCCAAAACTTTTGTCCTAAAGTTGAATCTTTTGAAAAGGAGCAATCAATCTTTGAAATGAAGTTTGGCCATTTTTCTCTATCCAAAAAAAAAAATCATAAAAATATTATCCCTTGCTACCCACTTTGAGCCTTAAATTTATTTTTCTTCATTTAACCCTGGACAAGGATCACCCTTACACTGGGGGATGGTGCAATAATTCTCCATCTACATGACTCATTTCACTAGGGTTGATATCCCATTCGTTTCACTTGCTACCCCCTCATTCGGGGCTTACCCAGTTTGAGTGTCCCTCTAGAAGTGTCCATGAATTTCCCCAACACAATGGGGCTTTTTATAATATTTGAAGACAGTTAAATCATTCTTCTGCTATAAAAAAATGGAAAAATCATAAATGAAAAAAAGGCAAAAATGCAGAGAATGAAAAAATACAGTTTGAATAAATGTCTCTTATCCATCACATTGCACTAGAGATCCTTTGTCCTAATTAACCCTTAAACATTTTTTTGAGCCTTTATACCCTAGCCACATTACAAGCCAATAAAGTCCATCTTGATCAAATATTTGACTGCTCTTATTTTCTTAAACTTTGATTTTTGGACAATGAGTTTACACTTGTGTGTTGTTGCTCCTAAAAAAAATAAATCAAAAGGGAAATGTGGAGTGATGAAAACTGTACTCTTCCTTGATTGAAGATAGGCCTGAAGAAAGTCAGACTCTAGGTTCGCCCCTCTTCCATGACAGATCTTATCGCACTTGGGGCTTGCCGCCTTTTCTCTCCTCTCAGCACAATAAAAATGATAAGCAGTTGTTCCTTACATTGATGTCAGACTTGGGGGCTTGTTACAAGCCTAATCTCCATTACCGTCCACAAATCTTATTCCATTTCTTCCATCCAAAACCCATCCCTTTATTTGATCGGTGTTGCAATGGTGAAGATAAAATCTTTTGAAAGCCTTTTAACTCTTTTTTTTTTCTTTCTTTCACAAGATCATTAAAAATTCAAAAATTCAAAAAAAAAAACTCTTGCATTGCTAGGGATTTCTGTCTTGTTCTCTCTTTCAGGGCATGACCCACAGCTATCTATTATTATATTTTCTTTTTCAGGGTATTGTGACGCCTAGTTTCTTTCTCTTTAAGGGTATTGTGACGCCCGCTTGGTATTGTGACGCCAAGTTTTCTTTTTTCAGGGTATTGTGACGCCCGCTAGGTATTGTGACGCCTAGCTTCTTTCTCTTTAAGGGTATTGTGACACCCGCTTGGTATTGTGACGCCAAGTTTCCTTTTTTCAGGGTATTGTGATGCCCGCTAGTTATTGTGACGCCTAGTTTCTTTCTCTTTAAGGGTATTGTGATGCCCGCTTGGTATTGTGACGCCAAGTTTTCTTTTTCAGGGTATTGTGACGCCCGCTAGGTATTGTGACATCTAGTTCTTTCTCTTTAAGGGTATTGTGACGCCCGCTTGGTATTGTGACGCCAAGTTTTCTTTTTCAGGGTATTGTGACGCCCGCTAGGTATTGTGACGCCTAGTTTCTTTCTCTTTAAGGGTATTGTGACGCCTGCTGGGTATTGTGACGCCAAGTTTTCTATTTTAGGGTAACCAACCCCTGCACTCTTTCAGTTATCTCATGATTTTTTATCCACCCGTTGATGGGGTCTGGATCTGGCATCTTTGTAATTCTTCTTCTGTCTGTTTGTTTGGCCAAAATTGGCTGCTTTTGAATTTGCTTTAACTTTCTCATCGAAAGTGTAGCAAATGGGGGCTGCTATCAACACCCAATTTTGTCCGGCTCTTTTATTTTAATTTCTTTTTCTTGTTATGTTATAAAAAAAAAGGAAGAGAAAATAGAAAAAGACAAAAAAGGAAAAGGCCCAACAAAAAAAAAAGAAAGGAAGAAAAATGGGCCGCGGCCCAAAGGAAAAGGGAGGAAGCAGGGACAAGGAAGGGAGGGAAAATTAGTCATTTTCCCCCTCACACCAACCTAATTCTCCCCTATATAAGCCTACTCTCCCTAACCCTAAAGATCACTCATATTTTTTTAGCCTCCATACACTCTCATCTTACAAACCCTAAAAAAAAACACACTCCCTCATCTCTCTCTCTTCTAGCCGCCCCTCTCTCCCTCAAGCTCTCCCCTCTCACCAAAAACCCTAATTTCCTCCTTCCCTCACCCTCTCCTTGGCCGCCGCCCCCTCCATTCTTGCTCTCACCATTTTTCCGCCGCCACCCACCTTCCCTTGGGTCCAGCCGCTGCACCTCCCTGTCCAGCAGCCGCCGCCACTCCTCCTCAAGCCGTTGCCATCTTACTCCTATCCTTCCTTCTCTCGCCGCACCACCGCTCCACTCCTTCCAGGCCGCCGCGCCACCCCTCCTCTCCTCCAGCGCCGCCACCGCCACGCTCAAGCCCCCTAGCCACCGCTGAGCCCTTCATCGGGTCCAACCACCAAAGCCGTCGTTCCAGAGTCTCTATATTATTCTGTTTCTGTTTTTTCTGCTTCTGTTTCTATTTCATAAATAAAAATTAATTAAAATTAAGAACTACGCAGCCTTGATTTCTCTTCGGAGATACGTAGGACCGGGCAACAACCCCACCAAGCACCCTTTATTAAATCACCATTTTTTCTTTAAATCCCTTTAATCACCTTTAGAACTACGTCATCCTTGAGCCCTTCAATAGAGGTACGTAGGAGCGGGAACACTCTCGTTAGGCAACCCAATAAAAAACTCCAAAAAAAAATAAAAAAAATTTCAAAATTAAAAAACATAAAAAAAATCAATTTAAACTTTCAGAACTATGTAGCCTTGATCTTCCATTTGAAGGAAGTACGTAGGACCAGGTTCATACCTATTCGGCTAAATAAAATAAAATAAACATTTTTATTTTGTAAATAATATCATTTTCTTTGTAAATAATAGGTCTTTTAATAATTTTTTGCACAATCAATCTTTGGTACCATCTTTGACGGGCGCTGTGGGGTGCTAACACCTTCCCTATGCGTAACCGACTCCCGAACCTAGGGTTTTAGGTTTCGTAGGCCATTTAATTTTCTTTTTTTAGGTTTTCTAGTGTTTCCCTCCTAAAAACATTAGTGGCGACTCTGCCTGTTTACTATTTGATTTTAGCGTCGTCCCCGCCGCGACCCCGGTTGCGACACCTAGCAACATGCACCCTTTCATTGAAGACATTTTCGATGTGAGAGAAGATGGAAACTGCGGTTTCTGATGTGTTGTAGAATGGCTCGGGTTGTGAGAAAATCACTGGTTTGATATTAGAACCAAAATGATTGCAAAGCTGGAAGAAAGCATAAATGTGCATGAGAACATTTATTGTTCAGAAGCTGAGTATCATACTGTGGTGAATGCAATAAGGCTGACACCTAGAGAGCCTGCTCTTAAGCCAAAATGGTTTGCAGTCCCAGACATGGGATTAGTTGTAGCAATAGCCTTCCACATCGTCTCGGTGATTTTATCCAATTCTGGAAGCTGCACTTATGTACCCTTGACCGGACCAGTACCTTCTTCCCCTATAATGGTCGTTCTTAGCCATATAGACGACACTCATTGGGTTCGTGTCAAGGTGCAAGAGAACTGTCCTATGCCTCAAACTTATCCTCAATGGAGACATCATCGCTCTAAAGCTGCAGTCGGATGGGAAACCCTATTCCTTCAAAGAATGGGTAGCTACAAGAAGATGCTAAAGCAGAATGTTGGTTCATTTGTGAAAATGCTCTTCTCTATTCCTGATTCTCTAGATCATTCACCAGCCTATGATGAGGACCCAAGCTCTCCACATCAACCCCATGTTTATTCACAAGAGATGATTTCACCTACTGCTCCTCATATTGAAAGACTCTTGTCGCCCTCACCGATTAGGATTTCAGACGATCTTGTTTCTACTGAGAAGAACTCTCTATAGTCTATATTCACTGAAGCTTCTCCACGGGAACTCGTTGTCAGTGCACCCATCTCTATAAGACGTTCTTCAAGCTTACCTAGCTCATGGAAACGTCTAAAGCTATCCGATCCTAAGTGTTAGAACAGATAGCAACCTGAGAGGGGGGGGTGAATCAGTGTTGCCCCAATTTTCGCCTTATTGAAATTGTTACTTTCAAGTTTATGATGATCACGAATTGATCGTTGTGATTGCAGCGGATATGAACAATACTTGAAAGTAAATGTGAAGGATAAAGAGAATCACAAACAAGATTTATCCTGGTTCGCCTTCAATCCACTGAAGACTACGTCCAGTCCCTCAAGAAAACCCCTTGAGAATTTTTCCACTATTGATAAGAATTTCTTACAAGTTCCTAACCCAAGGACCCCAAGAACTTCTACCAATATCCTGTGAAAGCAAACCACTTTCAGCAGACCCTGAAAGCAAACTGCTTTCAATTCCTGAAGGCAAACCACCCTCAGACCTTGAAGACAAACTTGTCTTCAATCGAAACCCTGAAAGCAAACCACTTTCAGTGACAAAAACCTTTCACCGAATACCACGGTGAAGAACTCAATCTTACAGAAAGAGATGAAGAAGATATTACACTTGGCTGTTTCAATCCTTTAACACACAATTGGATTGAACATGAGAAATTATGCTTTAAGGCTTTTAAGCATAATAGAATTCTGAGTTCTTCAAGATATGAACAACTAATGTGTTCTTGTAAACATGAAGATCATGAACTCAGAATTTAGGCTCCAAAAGATTTAAGTTCTAAAAGATGAACTGATTTTGAAAGAACTTTGGCCTAATGTGTTTTTCTCATGTGAAATGTGTATATTTCGTGTGTGTTGTGTGTTCTATGTTGTTGTTGTGTTTTCTGGACTCAAATGGTCTTTATATAGGCAAGGGAAACGTCCTTGAACCATCACAACCCTTTTCAAAAGGTTTGGGACACAATGGTTCATGAAAAGATGCACTTTTTCGTTCTGGTAATCGATTACCATACTTAGTGTAATCGATTACACAAGTGACCGTTTCAGTTTGAATTTGAATTTCAAACATGTAATCGATTACAAGACTGGAGTAATCAATTACTTGCCTTGGTGTAATCGATTACCATAATGGTGTAATCGATTACACAGAAGCCCATTTTCCAGAAACTTGATCTTTGAGACTTGCTTAAGGTTTTCTACTTCTTTTAAGTTATGAAAACTCTTAGCTTGATTAGATTAGGTGTTTTAAGAGCCTTTATGCTTTAATAAACCTTTGGAAGCATAACTCACCTAATACTAAGACTTCTAGACTAATGATGGACTTGAGTGCTTGATTCTTTGAAGTCTTCTTTTCTTCTTTTTGTTGATGAGTTTGTCGTCATCAAAACCACAGCCAGGGTCAGGAGCAAGACCTTCTTCACACTAAGAACTCTCATGTTCTTACTCGTCTATCTATAGAGCTGCTTGGATATTCTTTCTGCTATACTGCACAACTTTGGACACCATGTCCATGCTCCACCCTGATGTGAAAATTACTGGATCGCCAGCCAACTGATTTCTATCATTTTGACTAGGCTTGTTGGAGTTCTCAGGGACATATCGATTATGTCTCTGTATTCCTCATTCAGCATCCTGGATCTCTCATTGTCATACTTGGCTCTTGGAAGAATATCTTGTTGCCATCCTGGATCCCCGCAATTCCTCTTCCTTCTCTTCCAGATCTTTTATCAAAGGAGGATTTTTCTATGTTTCAGGGTCCTAAACTAACATTTGCTAAAGCAGTGCCGTTTATCAGCAGTGTGCTTATAGCTACTCAATCTCTTGGGATGGGATTCACATCGCACTCTCCAGCTCCTGAATCTACATATATGGTTGAGTCCCCATCATCTCCTATTTCAGAAGAGCACCCTGTCGATGCTAAGATTGTTGCTGAGATTGAAGAGAAGATTGAGACCTTTAAAGATGAAATGAGGCATGAGATGAAGATTCTGGATGCGAAGTCTGAGAAGCGGACCGAAGAATTAGAAGCTAAAATGAATGCCAACTGCTCAACCTTGCAGTCAATGATGTCAAAGATTCTGGAGAAAATGCCATGAAGAGACCCTTCTACCTATCTACTCTTCACTCTTTTTCATTCCTGCACCTTTACTTTACCAAACATTCTTTTATATACAGTCTGATTTGCTAGTTTCTCATCATTTTTTTTGCTCTGATCTTTTCTTTAATATCCTATTCTTTGCTATTTTTCCTTATCTTGATTGTCGAAAAAGGGGAGAGAAATAGAAATAGAAAATAGAAAATAGAAAGTAGTTTGCCCAATTTATTTGCTAATGACAAAGGGGGAAAGAAATAGAAAATAGAGAAAAAGCTTAGGTTGAAAGTTTTAGAAAAAGCTTGAGTTAAGGGGGAGCAAAGAGAAAAACAAACCCTAGCATAACTTAGAAAATTATTTCTTTAAGGAGGATAGACTGAATGTAGGCTATACTTGTGAGGGGGAGAGTTTACTCGTCTGCCTCTGGTATATCGTCTGCCATTACTTTAAGCTAAAAGTTTAACATAAGTACCACAATAACTTGCTTTGATTTTATGCGGTTAAATCATATTAAAAAAGCTTGGATTCCACAAATAAACATGCTCTGATACCTTCTATGGATTTTAAGACATAAACGATCCGATTTCTAAAATTATTAAATCTGATACCTTAGGCTTGCTAAGACAAACAGTTTGTTAGCATAGACAGCAACCTGAGAGGGAGGGGGTGAATTAGGTTCTTCCAATTTTCTCCTTTACAAAACTTATTACTTCCAAGATAATGATAATCACAATTCATGATTGTGAATGCAGCGGAATAAAGCGTTGCTTGGAAGTAAAAGATGAAGGAAGAGAGAATTACACAATAGTTTTATTCTGGTTCACCTCCTATCCACCGAAGGCTACGTCCAGTCCCTCAAGAAACCCCTTGAGGATTTTTCCAGTATGATCAAGATTTCTTACAAGCACTTACATCAAGGACTTTAAGAACTCTTGTCAAACCTCAGATTGAAAACCACCAACTGATGACGCCGAAACCTACGACGGACTTTGAATCAAACCCAATTCAAAGGACCTTTTCCACTATCACCAAACCCTACGGCAGACTTTGAATCAAACCCGATTCAAAGGACCTTTTCCACAACCATCGAACACTACGATGGACCTTTTTGCAACCACCGAAAACCACGGTGAATGAATCAAACCGATTCAAGAGATGAAGAAGAAGTTCTTGCAGTGGCTGATGCAATCCTTTAATCTAGTTGGATTGCTCTTAGTTTGTATGCTCCAGGAAATTACAATGAAGGCTCTTTTATTCTGAGTTTCTCAAAAGATGAACAGCATGTGTGTTCTTATGAAAATGAGAAAGAGGAAACTCATAATGATGACTTTAATGAATATGAAAGTTGTGGACCAAGTCATTCCTATTTCTGAGCGTCTATGGACTTTATATAAGCACTAGAGGTCGTCCATGAACCATCAAAAGGCTTCCCAAACGTTTTGAGACACATTGGTTCATGAAATAACACATCTGTCGACTTGGTAATCGATTACACTAGCCGTTGCAGTTTGAATTCAAAATTCAAACTGTGTAATCGATTACATGGATGTGGTAATCGATTACTGCCTTCCTGTAATCGATTACACGCAACCTGTAATCGATTACAAATAGTCCAAAACTAAGTTTTTGACTGTTCAAGACCTAATTGAGTGTTCCTACCAAGTTTTACTTGTGAGAACATATTATACTCAATTAGTTGATCTTTTATGAGCCTTCAAATGCAATTTAACCTTAATAAAGCATAGCACACTAAGTTAAAAAGACTTACTAAAAGAAAGAACCTTGATGATTGATCTTGACGTTCTGAGCCGGTTCTTGAAGTCTTTTCCTTTCTTATCTAAAGTCTTCTTGAAGTCTTCCTTTTCTTTTCTGAAGTCTTTCTTCTTTTTTGTGATGTGTTTGTCTTCATCAAAACCTCAGTGTGTGAAGAAGGTTTCATCCTTGGACTCGGCTGAGGTTTTGATGAAGACAAACACATCACAAAAAGAAGAAATACTTCGGAAAATAAAAGGAAGACTTCAGAAAAGAAAGGAAAGACTTCAAGAACCGGCTCAGAACGTCAAGATCAATCATCAAGGTTCTTGATTTTAGTAAGTCTTGTTAACTTAGTGTTCTATGCTTTATTAAGGTTAATATTGCATTTGAAGGCTCATAAAAGATCAACTAATTGAGTATAATATGTTCTCAAAAGTAAAACTTGGTAGGAACACTCAATTAGGGCTTGAGATGGTTAAAACTGAGTTTCAGACTATCTGTAATCGATTACAGGTTGTGTGTAATCGATTACAGGAAGGAAGTAATCGATTACCATCTTCATGTAATCTATTACACAGTTTGAATTTTGAATTCAAACTGAAACGGTTAGTGTAATCGATTACCAGGTCGACAGATGTGTTGTTTCATGAACCAATGGGTCTCAAAACGTTTGGGAATCCTTGTGATGGTTCATGGACGACCTCTTGTGCCTATATAAAGTCCATAGACGCTCAGAAACATTAATGACTTGGTCCATAACTTTCATATTCAGTAAAGTCATCATTCTGAGTTTCTGTACTCTCATTTTCATAAGAACACAGATGTTGTTCATCTTTTGAGAAACTCAGAATAAAAGATCCTTCATTGTAATTTCCTGGAGCATACAAACTAAGATCAATTCATCTTGTCTAAAGGATTGAATCAGCCATTGTAAAGGCATCTTCTTCTTCTTCATCTCTTGAATCAGTTTGATTCATTCACCATGGTTTTCGGTGGTTGTAAAAAGGTTCATCGTAGTGTTCGATGGTTGTGGAAAAGGTCCTTTGAATCGGGTTTGCTTCAAAGTCTGCCGTAGGGTTCGGCGTTTGTGGAAAAAGGTCCTTTGAATCGGGTTTGATTCAAAGTCCGCCGTAGGGTTCGGTGATAGTGGAAAAGGTCCTTTGAATCGGGTTTGATTCAAAGTCCGCCGTAGGGTTCGGCGTCATCAGTTGGTGGTTTGCCATCTGAGGTTTGACAAGAGTTCTTAAGGTTCTTGGTGTAAGTGCTTGTAAGAAATCTTATTCATAGTGGAAAAAAACTCAAGGGGTTTCTTGAGGGACTGGACGTAGCCTTGGTGGATAGAAGGTGAACCAGGATAAAATCCCGTGTGTGATTTCCTCTTCCCTTCATCTTTTACTTTCAAGCAATCCTTAATTCCGCTGCAATCACAACTATCGTTTTGTGATCATCATTATCTTGGAAGTAATAATTTCGATAAGGCGAAAATCGTGCAACTCTGATTCACCCCCCCTCTCAGGTTGCTATCTAGGCTAACACAGCCGAGTCCAAGGACGAGACCTTCTTCACAATCTCCCCCTTTTTGATGATGACAAACCCCATGCTTGAACATTGATTGATCATTTGACTTTCTCTCTTGTCTTGTATATCTCCCCCTTGGTTTTGCAATTATATCTCCCCCTTTGTTTTGCAAATGAAGCACAGTATCCTGAAAAATGATCAAGCATACACAAGACTTTTCTCCCCCTTTTGACATCATCAAAAAGACGAAAAAGCCATACAAAGTATTCCAGGATAATCAAAATATAGGGAAGCATAATGACAAAAAGTTTGATAATAATGTGTATCAGAACTATTCTCCCCCTTTTTGTTTCACTTGTAGCTTTCCTTGTAAATAATCTTTACAAAGCACAGGACCCTTTCTCCCCCTTTTGACTTCATCAAAAAGAAAAAGAGTCCACGCATATTCCATACATGCTAACAAGTAGTGGGGGTTACCAAGTTATAACTTTGAAAACCATGCATCACACGGAATTAAAGCATAATCGTATGAATTTAGAGTGTATAATTAATCAAACAAGCAGAATCCAAAGCAAAGACATCCAAAAGTTAAATCTAAACTATTACATCCCATAAATGTAAATAGTCATGATAAGTAAACAAGTGTCTAAAGGTCATCAGTCCCGTCGGAAAGATCAGAGAAATGTAGAGGAGAACGGGTCATCTGATCGACGCGGAGGCTCAGACTATCCATATCTTCACGCAAAGTGGTGTACATGGATTCTATCCGGCCTTCCATGTGATCAAAGCGCTGGTTGATGAATTGCTTCATGCTATCGATGTGAGAAAGAATAAGCTGAGTAGAAGCATCGATACCAGAAGATGAACATGGAGCATTGTCAGAAGGAGGGAAGTAGGCTGCAGGAGTAGGAACAGGAGGACCTTCAGCAGTCAGGTCAGACTTGTGCCTGAATGATCCATCAACATCCTGAAAGAATCCCATCTTGCTCGGAATGTCTAGATCAATGCGTTGAGCCTTACCATCCATAGTAATGGAGTACTTGCCATGGGTAGAGACACCTTTATGCTTCAGAATAATGGAAATTACAGAAGCAAATGGAAGAGGGCTAGTTCTCTCCTTGTGTAGCAACATATGTGTCATTACCAGATAAGCCCAATTAATAGACTTCTGATTAATCATGCCATATAGAATTTGTAACTCTAAATCACCGATCTGAGCATGATTTGAACTCTAAGGTAAGATCACATAACTGAGCAAGTAGTGAAGCAGTCTGTTTTCAACAGTTAGAAACCCAACAACAAGGGTATCTCTAGAACGGTTTGCATCAACCCGCTGCTTCTTAGACTGAATTTTCTCTTCAGAGAAGCGACAAAGAGATAAGTAGAATGATCTCTTATCGCATTCTTCCCAAGGGAAAACCAATTCAGAACTTAGTTTTGCTCCGGTGCTGGGAATAGAAAGACAATCTCCCAACTCTTCAAGGTCATGGAAATGTTAATACCCTTGACAGATGTGCACATTTTGCCACCACGTTTAATCAGATTACAGTAGAAAACTCTGACATGTTCGGGATAGTATTTACCATTTATTTCGACGAACGAGTCAAGTCCCTGATGATCAAACAGAGTGGGGAATGTCATTCCTGCTGCCATGAAGGAATCCAGAACACCATATTTTGGTGTGAGAACTGGCCGATCAAGAAAATGGGCAAGGAAGTGTTGCTTCTGTTCTTTGGTTGCCAACATCCTCGAGAGGTCCAAAGCATCCATGGATGGGTTTTTAGAACAATGAGGCTTGCGAGAAGAGGAGGCCATGGAAGCTGAAATTTGAAGATTTTCGAGTTCTAGGGTTTGAAAGGACCAAATTGGGGCTTTTTAAACCAGACCAATTCAACAACAATTGGTAGGAAGAATTGATAGAGACTGAAAGGAGGAAGAGAACCCACAAGGAATTCTTGAAAACGAACAAGAATTGAAGGATATATGGGGATTTGAAGCCTTCTGATGTCGCAGTCGAGAGAGGAGAAAGGAAGGGGCTTTAATCGATTAAGAAATGAAACCCAGGAATATATACTGGTCGGGCATGTAATCGATTGCACCTTCTAGGTAATGGATTACATGCTGGAAAATTTGAGTACAGATTCAAATCTCGAGGAGGTAATCGATTACACTATCTGGGTAATCGATTACCCACTTTTCTAAAAGAAAACAGGGCTAAAAATAATCCCTGTAATCGATTACGGATACTATGTAATCGATTAACATGTCTAAAAACTTGAAATTCCAGAATAGATAAGCACTGCATGAAAGAAATATCTAACAGAGAAATATGATGTAAATGCAGATGCTTATGAATGCATTACTTTTTTACTTAATATCATTTGAAAGATATAAAGTTTTAGAATTTCTCTTACCAATACCATATTCTAATATTGTGTCTTGAAAGACCATCCTTTGTATATGACATTTCTGATCACAAGGTCTACAAGCACACCTGCACAATAAGCTTAATGGTATTTTCGAGGTACCCAATAGTCTTTGGGTCCTTTTGGGTTAGCAATTTTCTTAACCCATATATATTCTTTATTTGGTACTCCTACATTCTTGTAATAACATCTATCTGAAGTATGTCCTACTTTGTTACAATAAGTACATGAATATTTATTGTAACTTGATATTTTCCTAGGAGTAGGATTGAACTTCTTAGGAGGTCTATGATAATTATTCTTCCTATTGTTCATACTCCTAAAAGAACTAGTCTTAGTATTTTCAGAAGATCCTTCCTCTTTGTTTGGTTTCACAAAGATGGTTTTCTTAACTTCTTTTGTCTTTGGATGAGATGTAGACCAACCTTACTATTTGAGTGTCTTTGTATACTTAGGATATCATCTAACTTCTGTTTTCCTTTGTTGAAGTTATGAACCCTTTGTTGAAGATTATCTATCTTCTCTTCTAAAGCACTACACTTTGTACATTCATGTGGAATATCTAATTTGGATTTCACTATGTCTAGTTCTTCCTCTAGGGATCTACACTTAACTTCTAATGAGGAAATTATAGCATTTTGCTTACTACTTACTTTAGAGAAACTTTGGCATAATTTAAACACATTCTCTATAGCAAATTCTAAATCATTAAATGAAATAACATTGCTACTAACCTGGATATCCTCAGCGTCTAAGTCATGTGAAGCCATTAATGCAACTTGTGCTTCTTCCTTTTCAGAGTCGGATGATGAACTCACTTCATTTTCATCCCAAGAAATGTATGCTCCTCGAGTAGTTTGATCTTTATTTTCAAACTTATCCTTCAAAGCATGTTTCTTCTTTTGAAGGTTTGGACATTCCAACTTGATATGTCCCGGTTTTACACATTCAAAGCATGTGAATTTCTGAGAAGAAGAGGGCTCACTATTCCTTTGGAAAGTTTTGTTATTGTTAAACTTCATACCTTTCCTTTTGAACAACTTTCCAAGATTCTTCACTAGAAGATTCATATTTTCATTCACGTTCTCTTCAGAATCTGCATCATAATCATCTTTGATGCTTTCCTTTGCCTTTAGAGAAATTGATCGATATTTCTTCTCATGTTGTTCATGTTCCTCCAAACGATTCAACTCCAATTCAGGTTCTTGGATTTTTCCAAAAAGAGTTGCAAGAGTCATATTAGACAAACTCTTCTTTTTGGAAATCGCCGTAACCTTTGGTTGCCATGCTCTTGTAAGTGATCTTAAAACTTTCATGTTTAAGTCACTCCTGGAAAATTCTTTACCAAGTGCAATCAAATGGTTAGTCAAATGAGTAAAGCGTTTTTGCATATCTAATACCTTTTCTCCAGGAAGCATTCTGAACATTTCATATTCTTGAGATAGGGTATTGATCTTTGATCTCTTGACTTCATCTGTTCCTTCATGAGTTACCATCAATGTATCCCATATTTCTTTTGATGTTTTGCACGTTGAAACTCTGAAGAATTCATCCATGCCAAGAGCAGATGTAAGGATATTCATTCCTTTAAGATCATACTGAACCTTCTTCTTTTCTTCTTCACTCCATGTGTTTTCTGGTTTCGGTTGTCTGCTATCACCCACTTCATTCATAGGTATAAGCGGACCTTCTTCAATGGCTCTCCATATTTCCATGTCCAATGACCTTATAAAGATTTTCATCTTAATCTTCCAGAAGTCATAGTGGTCTCCATTGAAGTATGGTGGCCTGTTTATGTTGAATCCCTCAGTAGTTCCAGGACTAGAATAGGATGCCATCTTCTCCCGGATATTAGGAGAAAATTACCTAAACTTACACTCTGATACCAATTGTTAGCATAAATAGCAACCTGAGAGGAGGGGGGTGAATCAGGTTCTTCCAATTTTCGCCTTTACAAAACTTGTTACTTCCAAGATAATGATAATCACAATTGATGCTTGTGAATGCAGTGGAATGAAAGAAGAGAGAATCACACAATAGTTTTATCCTGGTTCACCTTCTATCCACTGAAGGCTACGTCCAGTCCCTCAAGAAACCCCTTGAGGATTTTTCCACTATGATCAAGATTTCTTACAAGCACTTACACCAAGGACCTTAGAACTCTTGTCAAACCTCAGATGGCAAACCACCAACTGATGACGCCGAACCCTACGGCGGACTTTGAATCAAACCCAATTCAAAGGACCTTTTCCACAACCATCGAACACTACGATGGACCTTTTTGCAACCACCGAAAACCACGGTGAATGAATCAAACCGATTCAAGAGATGAAGAAGAAGTTCTTGCAGTGGCTGATGCAATCCTTTAATCTAGTTGGATTGCTCTTAGTTTGTATGCTCCATGAGGTCATCCATGAACCATCACAAGGCTTCCCAAACGTTTTCAGACACATTGGTTCATGAAATAACACATCTGTCGACCTGGTAATCGATTACAGCTCAGTTTTTGACTGTTCAAGACCTAATTGAGTGTTCCTACCATGTTTTACTTGTGAGAACATATTATACTCAATTAGTTGATCTTTTATGAGCCTTCAAATGCAATTTAACCTTCATAAAGCATAGTACACTAAGTTAACAAGACTTACTAAAAGCAAGAACCTTGATGATTGATCTTGACGTTCTGAACCAGTTCTTGAAGTCTTTTCCTTTCTTCTCTAAAGTCTTCTTGAAGTCTTCCTTTTCTTTTCTAAAGTCTTTCTTCTTTTTGTGATGTGTTTGTCTTCATCAAAACCTCAGGCGAGTCCAAGGACGAGACCTTCTTCACACAGTTATGCTCGGATACTTTTTCACAATAAGAAATTAAACATTTTTCTCAAAAAAATTGTCATCATAAAAAAGGGGGAGATTGTTAAGTTCAAACGATTTCACCTTTTATCATGTTTTGAATAATAACAATTTTTCTCAAGGTTTAATTTTGATAGATAAAGATTTTCTAAGACTTTATATATTTTATATTTCAGGAAGTATCTATCATAAGGAAGAAACGCAACGTCTGCCCTATCTTGAAGAATTCAAAAGCAGCGCGTTTAAATGAATCAAAGAAGAAGATCGTCTTACTGCATTCACGAAGAACGTCTTACTATGACCATGCAGATCGTCTTACTACGTTCCAAAATAGAACGTCTGGCTCAATACTTCAAACAACAAAGACTTACAAAGGTTTGAATATTTAAAGAAGCATTGTTCGCACCAGTTCAAGGAAGGACATATTTAATATTATATTCCTCGTATCTGCCTGCCGTATCTGAAAATTTCGTAAATCAAGACACACCTTTTTCAGAGTCAACAACACTATTCTCTGAACATCTATTACCTCAACGGTCAGAATCAAATCTCCGTGTTCAGAAGAAAAAGAATCACTTTGCTGCTTTCCTTTGCATTAAATTCTCAGACGCTATATAAGGAAACAGATCAACAATGACCAGATGACATACACAAGTGCATTAAATGCTGCAATTAATGCTTAGCAGGTTTGCATTTAATGCTTCTGATAGCTTTCCAGAAGTATCTGTTGCACCTTCAGAAGAAGAAAAAATTCAAATGGAACTTCATGATCTTCACCAACGTTCATCCTACTGAAGATATAAATAGAAGACTTAAACACTGGAACCAGTGGCAACTTACAACGATCAAAATCTTAAGCATTCAAGTCTTTTATTGCATCAAGCTCTGAAACCTACTCAGAAACTCATAGTCATATCATTCTGAGTTCAGTCCCTGCCTGCGTGATATTCTCATAGAGTGAAAACTCTTATCCTTCTCAGACTCCAAAACAGAGATCCTATTTTCATATCCTCTCTGTAATTTGCACTGAAACTTTTTCTACCCTCACTCTTGTTGAAGAGATCTTTGTAGAAGAGAAATATTCTTTGTAAAAGAATTGGGAGAAGTCCTGTCTAATTCTGGTGAGAAGTCATGCATAATACTTGTTAGGAGAAGTCATTCGAATACTGGGAGAAGTCCTGTACAATACTTGTACTATTTAGTGTGAATAGTGAAAATCTTGGTGAAGCCAAGGACTAGACGTAGCCCTGTCGATTAAGGGGGTGAACCAAGATAAACCCTTTGTGTGCTTTACTTTTCAGCTCTGTTTATGTTTCGCTGCACAAGTTTTCAAAAACACTTTCAAAACTTATATTTGTTTAGAATGAAAAGTTTATTAGAAATTAAACACACAATTCAAACTCCCCTTTCTTTTTTTGTTTCATTACTTTAAGCAACGATTTAGTCAACACTAACTTAGTGTTAGGGCTGACTCTAAATCGACATTTTCTTGTAGTGATTAGATTAGTAACCTCTAACCTTTTATGGGCACCTTTTTGATTGAGTTTCATTCTACTTTTTTTTTGGATATTTAATATTTGGAGAAAAAAAGTAACACATAAAAGCGGATAATTGTTTATACACATCCTTCAAATGATATTTGTACACTCAAAATAAGTATTGCTTAAAATACCCTTAAGTGACTAATAGAACACAAGCTAGAAGTTTGTGTGTAAGAAATTCAACTTTCAGAAGTTAAATTTTTATGTTCTGCAACTTTTGGAAAAATATTTGTTTTGCACATTTGAAAATTTAACTTCCGGAACACAAAAACCGATAGTTGAACTTCTGGAAGTGCAATATAAATTTACTTCAAAAAGTTTAACTTTCGGAATCTAAATTTTTGTGTTTCCGGAGTTCAACATCAGGAAGTGTCTTTTTGCACTCTCGGAGTACAAAAATTTAGTTTTTGGAAAAGAGAAAAAAATTATCACATTCATTCTCAACGATCATTTGCAATAAAGTAAAATAACATTTTTCACATATAATCAAACAATGGCTTAAAAAATGATTTAGAAGTGTTAAATTACTAATAGAAACTCAAGCTATAATGGAGGGAGATAGCACTAAGAATCATCGAAAAGAATAAAAAGATGGAGAAAAAAATTGATAAAGAATGAACTCACAAGATGTCACAAGATGCGTAAATAGTTATTTGAGTTTAATCGATATGTACAGTTAGAGTAAAATTTCTTCACACTGACATTCAACCATTGCTGTGCCACGTAAGACTTATAACTGTCGCATTTGCTTTGTATCTAAATGAAATTAAAATTTTAATTAAGATGTGGTGAAAAATAATTAGATCTCTAAGAAAAAATACTTACAACTGTGTATAAACATTAAATTCTAGTAATTTTAGAGTTTAAACACTTTCATTGTATTGTGTATAGTTTTTCTATCTAAAGGGTAGTGAAAAAAGCAACCCACAATGAGAGTGGGGGCGCAAAAATGTGTGATATAAGTTGAGAAAGATGGATCTGTCTTCTGAAACAAACAAAAGTTATCGAAGATGGATCCCATTGAAGAGAGCGAGAGAATAGAAGATTGGGAAAGGGAGGGACACATGAGAGAGGCATGCATGCCAAATGTGAAGAGTAAAAACGTGGGTCCCTCGGTTAGAGCAGAATCGTACTTCACGATTCGGTTGAGACCTACTGTCGACACTGCTGCTTCACTGCTCTCACAGCTTGGACTATGCGCTTCCTTGCTTCTGTTAATGATCTTTGGCAGCGTTTGTTTGAAGGTTTTTAAAAGCATTCTCACGTAGGGTGGCAATATGGGCTCACGGGGCGGGCCGGGCCCGACCCGTAAAAGCCCGTTAAAATGCGGGTTGGGTTGAATTGATTCACTTTTAGTATATGGGTTGAAAGTCTCAATCCAACCCTCATTTTTGCGGGCTAGCGGGTTGGCGGGCTAGCCCGCTAAATTGTAATGTAATGGAAAAAAAAATAGTCTTTGTTTAAAATTCTAACTTTCTAAGTTCTAACATTCAAAGGAAAAATAGTTAAAGATGCAGGTGGTGCAGCCATGATCCTTAATTCCTTAAGAAGATGGGTTAGCCATCCAAGAATATATAAATTCAAGCTAACAATTGTCTTTTAATAAAAAATACGCAAGTTGCAAAAATGCCACACATCGGAAGTTAATGCTTTACACTTTTTCTTGCTCTTTCCAAGTTCAACTGTTTGAGATTCTTCAATCTCATTTTCCTCATATTCTTCTATCTCATTCTCAGTGTCAACATCAATAGGATTTGATATACGACCAGACCCAGAACCTTCCATGCCAATTGCTGTAAAAAACAACAAAAGACAGCAAATCAAGTTTTATTTGTCACTTACACACTTTGGACACGTTGTTTCACGAAAATGGATCCTCCGCAGCAAGGTAGTGGTCAGACCGGTGAGAGTAGGGTAATTAGGTGTGGAAGGACCATCATGAAAGAAGTACTCATTGCAATGAGTAAAGGACAGAAGTTTGAGGTAACAATTCAATACAATGCTGTTGTTTTTTGTTTATTGGTTAAATTCACATGTCTCTATTTACATGTTTATGATTTAAATGTATTAGGTTGGTTGTGATTCAGATGGTGTATCGATTGACCCCAACAAAAATAAGTTTGTAGGCTATATTGGGTATCTTGCTCGCATAGTGGTTCTAATTACTGAAAATTGGTGGCCAAATGTTGCTGAAGATCTCAAACAACACATATGGGAAGAAGTTGAGGTTAGATACATACTCTTACAATTTGTGCATTAAATTATCTATGCAAACATACTTAACATTAATAGAACTTGTGTTATTGCAGGCTACTTTTCATATTCATGAAAAGTGCAAAGATTATGTTCTTAAAGAACCAGGTGCTTTGGCTAGATATTTTAGGGCAATTCTAGCCAAACATATCTTAGATAAAGATGGTAATGTGATTGACCATCCACCGGCAACTTATGCCCGAATGATTGATGATAGTCAGTGGCAGGAATTTGTTGCTTAACATTAGTTCAAGGTGAAATATCTATTTGTGTGACGTGTCATGCTTACATTACGTTTTGAATATGATTATGTAATGATACATATGTTGTGTTTTGAAACAGGAACTAAGTGAAGCGAATAGGAAAAGAGCATTGAAGCCCAAGTACCATACAGATTATCGCGTATGGGATACACTTGCCTTCAACAAAAGATGGTATACAGACCCACATAATTCACTTTCAACTCTCGTGTATTAAATTTAAATAATTAAGTGTTATTTGTGATTATATTTCTTGTCTTAATATATGATACCCAAATCGCAAGTGCACGATTGACTATCGCGTAGTAAAAAGATCGAACCCAAGGGATAGGTGTTCTTATTAATATAAAATTTAGTACTTGTGCAGAAAAATTAAAAGATGTGTTTGATGTTGGTTTAGAACAAGATGAAAATAATAGCATAAAAAAAGAAATAAGATGATAAGAATTTAAGCTCTTGGGTTGGTTTACATAGTCTATAAAACATGCTAGAAATCTCCTACTTAATTTCTGAATTTTAAATCCAAAGTCATGGTGCTATAGCCTAGAATTTCTACATCCTAATAGCCTTAAGAAATGTAGAACTTTCTTCCTAATTACTAAATCCTTAGCCTAGGTATTTAGTTAACCAGAAAAGAAGATGAAGAAGGAATTCGGGCCAACACAAAGTTACGTCCATCCTAATTGCCTTAAGAAATGTATACTTATAACCTTTTTTATTTCCTATTTCCCTTACTACTTACTAAATGGCCTTATGACATAAGTAGAAAGCAAGAAATCTTTTGCGCATAAAGATTAATGAAGAACAAAGAAATAAAACATGAAAGGAAATATTATTCAGAAATGTAGAAAAACACTAGAACATGAATTATAAACTAAAACAACCCAAAAACTTAAAGAAGAAGTTAGCCAAGCATGGCTAAAAGAATCATTGAATTACCCTGGATAGGAGCTCAAGTTTGGCTTCCCACAATTACTAGGAACAATGATCTTAAGGAGGAAAGAAGAATACTTGTTGTATTCTGAAATGGTGTGCTTTTTTACAAAGGATGAGCACTCCTATTTATAGCAAAAATTTCAATGGTGGAGGAGTTGATGGCCATTATGGCCTTCATTGGCCACCAATTAACTTTTGAAAACTCCTTCCCACTACCATCAATTCTCCACTCATCCTTTAATCCTTATTTTCCATGTGCTTAATTGGAGAGAGTTGCTTCATATTCTTATTTTTCACTTTTAGTCCTCTCCTTGCTAGCACTCAAATTCTGGCCCTTTAACTCTTTCAATCTTCACTTCTCATCCTCCACTCTTGAACTTTACACTTTGATCCTTGATTTCCTGAAACTTTACAAATCGGTCCCTGGACAAAAATGATAACTATACCAGCTTTTCCTAAAAATATAAAAATAACTATAAAAATTCCTAAAAATATAAAATAAAGATAGAAAAACAAATAAAAACTAATCTATATGCAAAATGCAAAATAAATACAAAATCTACATAAAAATAATAAAAATCCTATATGTGACTCAAAAATAATAAAATAAAAAGACTAAAAACAACCTAAAAACATCATATAATATCCACTCATCAATATAGTTGCAAGAGTTTGGATCAAGTGCCACATCCGTTCCTCGCCATCTCTTGTGGAAGCGTGCTCGTATTTCCAAGAAGGGGTCAATCGAAAATGAAAATGTTTCGGAAGTTATCAGTACATGTGTAAGTATGAATTCACAAATAAATAATAATTATTTCTTATGCCCATAATTTGGAATTTTTATATATGCCTCAGGAGAATCTCTCACAATCTGTATCATAAGAGGACTTGGCCAAACGTACACCAGAAGACATTCTTGGCCAAGCATTGAAGACTCCCGAAAACCCTGGTCGCGTAAGGGGAGCGACCGACCTTTCCCATTTTCCAGAAAACCTACTTCAAGGTTCAAAATAATGCAAAGGACAAGGAGACTCCACCAGAAGTCGCACACCTCCTACAAGTGGTGGCATCCCTGCAACTGCAAGTCTCTATATTGATGCAGGAGAGGGAGGTCGAAAAAGACCCTGTGCATGGGCCTTACAACAGTGGGAAAGATAGTTTCATACCTCAGGTTGAGATTCATGAGGTAATTGGTGGTGTTTGTGTTTTTGTAATACATTAATGATAGTTCGTTAAAGGTAGTACCTTCATTAGTTTCTTCATTCATGTAGGGGAAGAGGGCCGAGAACGAGCCATTTGTATCCGACAATAATGGCATGGATAGGTCTACACCACTAACACCATATGAATCCTAAATTGTTTTATTAGTGTTTGCAATCTATTATTGATGATGTAAGCATTTGATGATTAACTTCTTTTGTCATTGATTTAGGGTATTACACCTTATTCATTGTGTTTGGAGCTCCCCTATTGTAAGTGCAGATAGCAACCTAAGAAGGGGGGTGAATTAGGTTCTCACGTTTTTCGCCTTATTGAAATCGGATTACTTTCAGTTTGATCAGAATCACAATTGAAAATTGTAAATGCAGCGGAATTATAACTTGCTGAAAGTAAAAGATAAGGGATAAGAGAACCACACAAGGATTTTATCCTGGTTCACCCCTTCAACCACCGAAGGCTACGTCCAGTCCCCGTTCAGACTTGGGGATTTTTCCACTATTGATAAAGAATTCTTACAAGCACTCACACCAAGAACCTTAAGAAATCTTATCAACATTCAGAAAGCACACCACTTTCTGAATACCACCATTCACCGAACACTACGGTGAATTTCACTCTAACCAAGAATGAAGATGAAGAAGATTTTTACACAGCTGAGTCAATCCTTCAATATTCAAGTGGATTGAACATGCAAGTTATGCTTTAGGCAATCACATATGAAAGCTCTAACAATTCTGAGTTCTTAATGTTTGAACAGCATAAGTGTTCTTTTGAAAATGGGAGATTATAAACTCCGAATGATTGCTCTAATGAATATGAAAGTTGTTTTTTGAGTTTTGAGCATCATTGGACTATTTATAGGCACTAGAGGTCGTCCATGAACCATCACAAGGCTTCGCAAGCGTTTTGGGACGCACTGGTTTATGAAAAGACACATCTGCTGACCTGGTAATTGATTACATTAAATAGGGTAATCGATTATGCTATTTGGCTGTTGTAGTTTGAATTTCAAATTGAAACATGTAACCGATTACAAGCTTTGTGGTAATCGATTACTTGCCTATGTGTGGTAATTGATAACTCAAAGCGTGTAATCGATTACACTTAAGTCCAAATTCTAGTTTGTTAAACTTTAAACCCTAATTGAGTATTTCTACCATGTTTTAATTATGAAATAATGTTGTACTCAATTATTCAATTGCCTTGAGCCTTCGTAAGTAAAGTAACCTTAAAAGCATAACTTACCAAGATATGGAGACTTAGCTAAATCTAGAACCCTTTGGATAATCTTTGAAGTCCTTTGAGCTAATTCTTCTAAGTCTTCTTTTCTTCTTTTTGTAATGTATGTTTGTCGTCATTAAAACTTCAGTCAGAGTCCAAGGACAAGACCTTCTTCACACCTATTTCCACGTGGTTGCTAGGGGTGTAGCGTATAACACAAATGGTGATACAATCCATAACTTCCCACTTCCCACCGGATTTGTAAAAGTTGGTATTGATGTTGCGGTTGACGGTGATGCAGAACTACCAGTGCCTGATGAGTATGATGAATCGATTAGCATCCAGGACGCAATAGGTGGAACTATAGCGTGGCTGTCAAACTTCTTCAAGTTGATTTCACGGTATGTTATGATATGATATAATTCTACAAACTCAGTCGCATATATTTGTATTCACTCATTGATTATACATGAAATTATAATTTTCAGGCGCAAGAGAAGAGCAAAGGCAAGGAGAAATAGGAGGACAAAGAGAAGGAAAAAGAGAAGGAGAAGGAGGTTGAAAAAAAATGGACAAGGGAATCTGTTGCATCCCCAAGTCATCAACATATGCCGCGCATTGGAAAAAATGACAATCCACTTAAGAGCTGCAAATTTCTTGACATATATGCAGAAAAGGTACTTACTGATGGCAAGCTAATCACAATACCAATGGAGGAAAGAATGTTTGACCATGTTTATTTTGAGCATATTGGCTGTGAGGAGCTCCGTCAAATCACTCAACATGGTGAATTAGGTGCTTCAGTTATTTGCGTTTACATGAGGTACTTTGTTAAAATTAAGTATAACTAAGAATTTGGTTTTCTTAGTTCAACACTGATGTTAATATTATATGATTTGTATAATCTTATTTAGGGTACTTGTTTGATCAATGTGTGGCTGAGAATTTGTGTGAAATATTTGTATTTCTCAGTTCTCATCGAACAACGCACCTCGTGAAGCAACAAAGCCAGTATACTGCAGATACAATAAAGGCACATGCACACCCATACCAATTATATCTCACACAAATCAATACAGTGTGAGGAATTTATATGATCAATTTATAATTTTATAATCAATTTATATGAAACTTAGGTTTATTCGTTTAACATGTGTTGTAGGGGACATTGGGTGTTGGTTGTGATCAATGCCACCAAAGAGACCTTATTTTTCGTGGATCCTTTGCATGATGATTTAAGAAACCGTAAAGAAATGAAGGAAATTTTTGATCTGTAAGCATATAGATCTACCGTGATATATAGTCTTACTATTCGACATGTTTACCCATTGGGTTATTCATTCATTTTGTTAGCGCAATGAAGATCTACCGTGCTACTTGCAATGATAAGAAGATTAAATGGAGCAAAGTCAAATAGAATACTATAAAGGTATATATATATTTACATAACTCAAACCAATTATATCCACCAAATCACTTATATTTTTTATTTGTTTTTGTAGTGCCCTGCTCAAACAAACAATATAGATTGTGGGTACTATGTGCTAAGATTTCTAAGAGACATCATTGCACACAAACAATCTACAGTTCCTGATGCGGTATGAAACTTTACATTTATTTGTTGTTTACATAACAAAATTCTTATCTTTTAGTATTTTTAATTTGTAATCTAACTCTAACTTTGGTTATTTTTACTATCATTTTGCAGTACTTTTGTCAATTCGAATCATACGATCAGGACCAGCTGTCGCAACCGGGGTCGCGGCGGGACGGCGCAAAAAACAATTAAGTCAAACAGACAGAGTTGCCACTAATGTTTATTGAAGGAAAACACTAGAAAAAAACCTAAAAAAGAGATAAATAGCCTACGAGACCTAAAATCTAGGTTCGGGAGTCTATTACGTGTGGGGAAGGTGTTAGCACCCCACAGCGCCCGTCTAAACGGTACCTGAGATTGTTTGTGTAATTTTCTTAACTTTCTACATTATTAATTTTACCCTTATTTATTTTTTACTTTTTATTATTTAATTCCTAATTATTCCAAAAAAAGAAAGAGGACAAAATATTTTTGTTATTTTTTTATAGCCTGATAGGTGTGAACCTAGTCCTACGTACTTTCCTAAAATGGAAGATCAAGGCTTACACATTTCTTGATCAAAGGGATGACATTCCACAAGTGAACATTCCATCTCTTACATCAATCCGCAATTATTTAGATCTGAATTAATTAATTAAATTTTATTAATGAAAACAAATAAAGATAGTGTAAGGGACGACATCCCACTAGTGAACAGTCCATCCCTTACATCAATTCGCAATTATTTGATCATTATTATTTTTTTAGATTTCTAAATTTGGCGATAAACAAAAGCACTTTTTTTTAGTTTTTTAATAAGTAAAACTAAACACATATACATATTTATAGGGACTAAACTTAAACAAAAATGTCTACAGCCTAACTAATTTAAAAAGGAATAAGGCAAAACATTCAGAATATTAAAATCAATTAAGAATTATTACTAACAAAATAATAATGATAATAAAGTAATAAACCCACACATATACACAAACACACACTGGCTTAACCCACTAACATAATAATGTTAATAAAACACACATACATATATGATATAATACATTAACACTAAGGGTTTGTTTGGTTCAAAGGAGGGAAGGGGAGGGGAGGGATTTTAATGGAGGGGAGGGGAGGAGAGGGGAGATATTTTAATCCTTATTATGTTTGGTTCATAGGAGGGGAGGGGAGGAGAAATAACTCTTTTTTTGTTTGGTTCACAAGGGGAGGGGAGGGGTTTTATGATTAAATTACTTTTATACCCTTTATAAATTTACTTGTATTTTAAACATGTTTGCATTTAATATTTTTCTTTTATTAAATAGGGTTATTTTTGTCCAACAAAATGTTTCCCCTCCAATTCCCCCCACTTTTGGAGGGGACACAAAATTGAGTTAGGAGGGGTTTTGGTCCCCTCCATTCCCCTCCCCTCCCCTCTTAAAAATTGAACCAAACAACTAAAGTTTAAAAAAACCCCTCCCCTCCCCTCCCCTTCCCTCCGTTCCCCTCCAACCAAACAATACCTAAATAGAGATAATGAAATAATAAAAACACACAACACTGCACACACTCACAGAGAAGAAACGAGTGAGAGAAAGATGGAACGAGAGATGGATAAAGGAAGAAAGGGTGAAACCAGAATTGAAATCGGAGAAGGCGAAGCAGCAGTAAGCAGCGCGGTGGCGGTGGCGGCGGTTCAAAACAGAGGAGAAGAGCAGCGACGATGAGGTGGTGCAAGGTGGCCAGTAACACGGCGGCGTCGCTTGACGGCGGCCAGACCACGACAGCGAGGTTCGATGGAAGGACGGGGAGGAGACGGTGATTCAGAACGGCGTGGTTTTAGCGACGTGTCCTCTTGATACTCGCGGAGGTGGAAAGGAGTGAAGGTGATGGTGGCTGGGTTCGGTTAGGGTGGCTGTTGATGCGAGTGATGTGGTGGTGAAGATGAAGAGGGGATCCGAGGGAGATAAAGAGAGGGACGAAGGCTGTTTATGGCAAAGGAGAAGGAGCTCGTTTGAGGTGGTGGTGGCCGAGTGTATGGTGGCGGCTGGGTTTTGTGGTTGAAAGAATTGGTGATGAGAGGAAGAGATGGAAGAAGAAACACGTCTTTGCTGAGAGAACAGGGAGTGGGGCGTGAGAAGAGAGGATGGGAAGAAGAGGTTAAGCGTTGATGGTGATGGTTAAGAGAGGAGGGGCGGCGGCCAGGAGAGAGAGAGGTTGAGAGTTGATGGTGGCTGGGTATTGCTACTGCTTATGGTTTTGGTGGTGATGAGTGAAGAACATGAGGATTTTATGGAAGAGACGTGTGGCGGCTACAGAGGTGAGGGAAGAGGAGTTATTTTTTAGGGTTTTTTTGAGAGAGGAGTGTGGAGGCTAAAAATATGAGTGTAGGCTAAAAAAATGAGTAAGTTTTAGGGTAGGGAGAGTTGGTTTAAATAGGGTAGAACATGAGGATTTGATGGAAGAGATGTGTGGCGGCTACAGAGGTGAGGGAAGAGGAGTGTGGAGGATAAAAAATATGAGTGTATGGTAAAAAAATGAGTAAGTTTTAGGGTTAGGGAGAGTTGGTTTAAATAGGGTACAATTAGGGTTTGTGTGAGAGGAGAAATAACTAAGTTTCCCTCCTTTCTTTGCTTCTACTTCCTCCCTTTTTCCCTTGGGCCGCGACCCATTTTTCTTCCTTTATTCTTCCTTTTTCTTTCTTTTCTTTATTTTGCTTTTTCTCTGTTTTTTCTATTTTCCTTCAAAATTGGGCCCGGACAAAAATATGTGTCAACACCAGCTAAATAAAATTAAAGAAGAGTGGGCTGCTTATGTGTTACAAAATTTTGCCTAAAATGTATAGATGTGGGTTGTACATATTATATTGGTTGTACATTATTTTGTTAGGGGTGTCTGGTCTATATATATGTTCTGTAATATATTGTTGATCATTATTGCATGATGGATTTGATTTGATTATTCTCTAGTTTGTACGTAGCATTATAGATTATTAGATTACAGGTTATTTGACCAAGAAGTAGTTATATTTTTTCATACTCTTGGCAAAATGCAAGCGCATGAGCGTTGGCTTCCCTGTGCTCATGCGCTAAGAAGGATTTCAACCAAATACTTGGCAGAATGGCAACGCATGAGTGCTGGCTTCCGAGTGCTCGGGAACTGGAAAAAATGAAGTCTTCAACGCATTCAAAAGATATGCAAGGCTAGTTTAAAATGAAAAGGCTTTAAAGATCTCTTCTATTAGAAGTGATCATGGTGGAGAATTTCAGAATCATCAATTTCAAGAACTATGTGATGAAAATGGAATATCACATAACTTCTCTACTCCGAGAACACCACAACAAAATGGTGTTGTAGAAAGGAAGAACAGACTACTTGAAGAATTAGCAAGAACCATGCTAAGTGAATCAAATCTTTCTAAATACTTCTGGGCTGATGCTGTAAGTACTGCTTGCTATGTTTCCAATAGAGTTCTTATTAGACCTATTCTGAAGAAAACCCCCTATGAACTCTACAAAGGAAGGAAACCAAATATCTCTCAGCTACATGCTTTTGGATCCAAATTCTTTGTCTTAAACAATGGAAAGGAAAACCTTGGTAAGTTTGATGAAAAGTCTGATGAAGGTATATTCCTTGGTTATTCCCTAACAAGCAAAACATATAGAGTCTTTCACAAGAAAACTCTATCTATGGAAGAATCCATACATGTTTCCTTTGATGAGTTTAAATCTTCAAAAGAAGATATAATCAATCTTCCAGATAATGAAGAAGAAGATATCATTATCAATGAAGACTCTCAAAAGGAAAAAGATCAAGATCCAATACAAGAAGAGCATATTGAAGATAACACTTATCAACTACCAAAGGAATGGAGAACCCACAGGGATCATCCAGTTGATAATATCATTGGAGATATTTCTAGAGGTGTTTCTACAAGGCTACGCTTAAATGATTCAGTCTTGAACATGGCCTTTGTCTCTCAAATAGAACCCTCAAAAGTAAATGATGCTCTGGAGGATGAGTACTGGATTGTGGCAATGCAGGAAGAACTAAACCAATTTGAAAGGAATCAAGTTTGGGAACTTGTTCCTAAGCCCACTGACAAGCATGTCATTGGAACAAAGTGGGTATTCAGAAATAAACTAGATGAAAATGGAATTATTGTTAGGAACAAAGCAAGGTTGGTTGCACAAGGATATAATCAAGAAGAAGGCATAGATTTTGATGAAACCTACGCACCAGTAGCAAGGTTGGAAGCCATAAGACTTCTGTTGGCTTATGCTTTTCCATTATATCAAATGGATGTTAAAAGTGCTTTCCTGAACGGATTCATTCAAGAAGAAGTCTATGTGAAGCAACCTCCAGGATTTGAAGATCCCAAGTTTCCTTCACATGTCTTCAGATTAAAGAAGGCACTCTATGGTCTTAAACAAGCCCCTCGTGCATGGTATGATAGATTAAGTACATTCCTTTGTGAGAAAGGATTCCAAAAGGGTAAGGCTGACACAACCTTGTTTATCAAAAGAACCAAAGGTAATACTTTATTAGTTCAAATATATGTAGATGATATTATTTTTGGTGCAACTAACGAATCTCTATGTAAAGATTTCTCTAATATGATGCAAGAAGAATTTGAGATGTCCATGATGGGACAATTAAATTTCTTTCTAGGATTGCAAATTAAGCAATCACATGATGGGATATTCATCAATCAATCAAATTTTTGCAAGGAACTGTTAAAGAAGTATGATTTGGATGATTGCAAAGCCATAGCCACACCAATGGGGTCAAACACATATCTAGATCAAGATGAATCCGGTGTTCAAGTAAACATTACCAAATACAGAGGTATGATCGGATCTCTTCTATATTTAACTGCAAGTAGACCTGATATTATGTTTAGTGTGTGTCTATGTGCTAGATATCAAGCATCTCCTAGGGAATCACATTTGAGTTCAGTCAAACGGATTTTCAAATATCTGAAAGGAACTACAAATGTTGGTCCTGTAAGAAACAAGCATTGTTGCTCTAAGTACTGCTGAAGCAGAATACATTGCTGCAGGAAGTTGTTGTGCACAAACCCTATGGCTCAAACAACAACTCAAAGATTATGGCTTAGAGCTGGGCTGCATTTCAATCAAATGTGACAACACAAGTGCTATTAATCTCACTAAAAACCTCATCATGCACTCTCGAACTAAGCATATTGATATAAGACATCATTTTCTTCGAGATCATGTCATGAGAAAGGATATTGAGATTTCCTTCGTAGATACACATAACCAATTAGCTGATATTTTTACTAAACCTCTTCCTAAAGATTCATTCTTTAAGATTAGAAGAGAATTAGGCATATTAGATGAACATGATATTTAAAGTAATGTGATATTTGCATAATCTTTGTGTGAACTTATATGATTGCATGTATCTAAATTGATTATATGCTTAAATGTTCTTCTAGTAATGTCTTACATAGGAATTGATAGTTTAGAACCTATAAAACTGTCCTAGTAATCGATTACCATACATCCTGTAATCGATTACCCCTGCTCTATGTCCTCGTGCCTGTTAGAATCTACTAAGTAATCGATTAACATAATTGCTGTAATCGATTACCATAACTGCTGTAATCGATTACCTAAACGAAAATTGCCAGAATTTAAAATTTCCCTCTTTTTATTTAAATTCAAACCATCTTGTAATCGATTACCTAATTGTCCTAATCGATTACTCATACAGTTTTCTCTATAAAATCAGCATATGCCTCTTGCTATTTCGTCTTACCTATCCACATACATCTCCTATCTTCATCCTTGATCTTGTACTAGCCATGGGGCCTCTTCCTCGTCCTTCAAATGTCTCATCTCCTGTCAATACTCCTCGAAGGGACTCTTCCTATGATCCCTATGTACATCATCGATACCGCATAGATGTTCAAACCAATGCTGCATCTGCTGGACTATCTCCTTTCTATGCTATACCTTCGAACTTTTCTCAGGAAACTAAGGTCATCCTTGAACGAATGGACATCTTGACTCTTCGTCTCTCTCAAAGATTGGGTCAACTGGAGGATACCATTCGCTCTCGATTCCTGCTTGTGGAAAATCGCATAGAATCAGTGCACTCCTTTATGCGTAAGGAAATTGAGAGTCTCAAGGATCTTGACCCCTCTAAGATGTTTGAGGATTCCAGTCAAGTATAAATCCTGACCAACCTTGTCCCAGTAAAGTAATACAACTACTAATAGGACTTCTCCATCTACTACTAGCATTTCTCTATATCTACTAATAGGTGCTCTCCTTGATTGTAATATAAACCCTCCTTCTTATGTTTGTAATCTAATTGTCATATGTAACTTTTACTTTTGTTTCTATATATATATATATATATATATATATATATATATATATATATGTGTGTGTGTGTGTGTGTGTGTGTATATATATATATATGTGTGTGTGTGTGTGTGTGTGTGTGTGTGTGTGTGTGTGTGTTGGTTGTTGTTTATCACTGTTTTACAACTTTACCCCCATCCCCTATGCTTTATTCGAATATACACTTGTATGGATGTATGCCTGTTTTTGGCCTTTTCTTCTTTTTGATGAAGTCAAAAGGGGGAGAAAGGTTCTGTGTTCCTTAAAGACTATATGCAGGAATTCAACAAGTGAATTAGAAAGGGGGTGATATATTGGATTACATCAAACAGGGGGAGTTTTCAACAAAGAAGCAATTTTCAACAAAGAAGCATATCTGATCTTCAAGTTTCAAAGAATTTGTTTGCCATCATCAAAAAGGGGGAGATTGTGAAGAAGGTCTTGCTCCTGACCCTGGCTGAGGTTTTGATGACGACAAACTCATCAGCAAAAAGAAGAAAAGAAGACTTAGAGGAAACAACGCTATAAAGTTCATCATTTACCTAGAAGTCTTAGTTTAGGTGAGTTATGCTTCTAAAGGCTTCTCAAAGCATAAAGGCTCTCTAAAACATCTAAACTAATCAAGCTTAATGTTTTCATAACTTAAAAGAAGTAGAAAAAACTTAAGCCGATCTTAAAAGATCAAGTTTCTGGAAGTTGGACTTTAGTGTAATCGATTTCAGCCTTCTGGTAATCGATTACACCTAGGCAAGTAATTGATTACTTCTTGCTTGTAATCGATTACATGTTTGAATTTGAAATTCAAACTGTAACGGCTCTTAGTGTAATCAATTACCTAAGTGATGTAATCGATTACACACACGAAAAGTTGCATCTTTTCATGAACCATTGTGTCTCAAACCTTTTGGGAAAGGTTGCATTGGTTCAAGGACGTTTCTCTTGCCTATATAAAGTCCATTTGAGTCCAGAACATAACAACACATGAGAATACAACATTAGGCCAAAGCTTTGTCAAAATAAGTTCTTTCATTAAGTCTTTTTGCACTTAAACTTTCAAAGAGCCTAAATTCTGAGTTCATGATCTTCATGATTAAAAGAACACTCTAGTTGTTCACATCTTGAGGAACTCAGAATCTTGTTATGCTTAAGAGCCTTAAAGCATAAATTCTCATGATCGATCCACTTGTATGAAAAAGGATTGATACAGCCAATTGTAAAACTCTTCTTCATCTCTTTCTGATAGATTGAGTATTCACCGTGGATCTCGGTGAAGGGTTGTTGATACTGAAAGTGGTGTACTTTCAGGGTGTTGATTGAAGGTGGTTTAGCCTTCAAGGTCTGAAGGTGGTTTGCCTTCAGGAACTGAAAGTGGTATACTTTCAGGGGCTGTTGAAAGTGGTATACTTTCACAGGAAATTGATAGAAATTCTTAGGGTCCTTGGTGTAAGAACTTGTAAGAGATTTTTATCAATAGTGGAAAAATCCTCAAGGGATTTTCTTGAGGGACTCGATGTAGCCTACGGTGGATAGAAGGTGAACTAGGATAAAATTCTGTGTGTGTGAATTCTTCTATCCTTCATCTTTACTTTCAAGCAACGCTTATTTCCGCTGCAATCGTTTGCATTTACATTTATCTTGAAAGTAAGAAGTTATTAAGGCGAAAATCGGATAAACCTGATTCACCCCCCCCCCCCCCTCTCAGGTTGCTATCTATAATAACACATTGCAGCCGTAAGGCCTCTGAGACTTAGGTGATGGAGAAAAACTCAATGACCTCTGAGGTTCCCACTACAGTACAAGCCCAGACAATATTCCTCGGACTGGCATGGAAAGATCATTGATCCAAAGTGCCTTTTCGAAACAAAAATATGCATTTTTTGTTGTCCTGGTGAAGAAAATCTGGTGGATCTGGCAAGGTGGCACAATTCATCTTCCATGTTCTTCATTTCTAGAATTATGCCCCACCCTTCGCTCCGAGTACAAGCATCAATGTCAAAGGAGTGCAACTATTCCTTGCATTATATTTCCACCCTTGTTAGTGATGACTGCAAGGGAAGTACAAGCAAGCATGTTGCAGCTAAGAAGGTCAAACTCAACGTGTTTTCAAAGGTTGTCTTCCTTCTCACCCACGTTGAGTTTGCAGGGGGTGTTAGAGATAAGAATCGTCTGCTGTTGGAGATGCGCAAAATCGAGCACAGCATAGTTTGGGATCGTCTGACAAAGGAAAACAACGTCTGGTTCTATATCGTCTAATAAGGATCATCAGCATGTTGAAGCAATGGATCTTCTGCCAAGCTATATCTTCTGGCCAGGTGTATCATATGGCCAGACTATGCCATTTGTAAACCAGTTATCTAGTAGTACTAGTGTAACACCCCAATTTTGGGTTGAGGGTCACATGGTAAAACCGCGGAAATTAAAACCTCTCAGAATACAACTCAATTTCCAAAAGGATTTCGTCTCTCAAAATAATTAACCAATAATACTCCCTTAATAATAATAATAACTACGCAGAAGCAGAAACGAAGGAATATTATTACAAAAATAAACGCTCAACAAACGAGCCAAAAAATAAAATAAAACGGCGGAAGTTCTTTAACATTGTTCATCTTCTTCTGAATCTTCCGCGCTTCCAATGCGCACTCTGATTCCATAATGCTCTTCAAGGGATAAAGAAATCCTCGCCCTATCTGCCTCTGGCGTCAAGCGCCCAAACATAAACAAAAAGGGTTAACTCTTAAAACAAACATCAAATAGCACGCAGCATGTTGAAGAGAACTTAACATAACCAACAGTAACAACATTTTCAAAAATACAGCGATAACATATTCAACATTATACTCATTTCCTCATATACAACATCACAAGCCATGCTTATGAGTCCTCAAATGCAACTACAAGTTATGACATGATCACATGGGACTAAAACCCATCTCATCACCCTTAACCACGATCCCGTGGGACTAAAACCCATCTCATCGCTCTCAGGAACGATCACATTGAACTAAAACCCATCTCATCGCCTCAACCTCAAAAAAATGCATATGCCATGCCAACATGTTCAACATCATCAATAAGCTATCCATCCTACTTCCTCAAACTTCCTTCGGCTCAGCATCCTCCGGTTACTCTTCGGCTAGTAGTTGTCTAGCTGGTGACGGATCGCCCAAAATACAAACAAAGCAAATAGGTGCAAGGGCCAACTTCAAATACAACATGTATAAGCATTAAGAGGCATATAAGTATACATAATCACAATTAACCAAAACATCATATGAACAAAATTAAGATAGAAGTGGTCGTTGACCCTACAACTCCATATATGCACGTACAATCCCTCATTTTACAAAAAAAGATTCATCTGGATGTAACACCAAATCCCGCAGGCAGGTGGGACACTTGACCGAGCTCCACTATAGACTAATAGTGTTCTTGGTAAGTCGATGAGATGCCACTTACGTGAGTACATTCCTTTTAACGCCCTGATATTTTCCATCTCTAGTCCAGTGCTATGTTTAGCCTCAAACCACGATGGCCCTAAAAATATGCTTGACACGACATGATAAACACTATCGAACCAAGTTACAGAGCCGTGTGTTTAAAAAGTCAAGCTAAAATTCAAAGGCACATTCGTACGAAGACGTGGCCTCACATAACTTCATAATTATTAAAACAATCATGTAGAGCATGTGAACATATCCATAATAAAAAAAAAATCATGTCATAAGAAAGCATGCCACCACTTAACATTTTGGAAAGGAAGCACATCAATCAATAACCAAATCAAGAAATTCTACCAACAATCAGGTCGTTCTCAAAACACCGTCGGCCACCAATTCCCAAGGTCGCAATATATATATATTAATTTATGTTGTGATAGCTAGTAGTAGTGAAGTGTGATGACTCATTTTCTCCGGAAAGCTACATTTGCTTCGAGTTCTCCTAAGTCCCGTGAACCTTAACAAACATAACCTAGTTTTGAGTTTTTCAAACTAAGTTCTAAGACTTACACTAAGGTACTTATGGAAACTTCTTTTCTAAGAAAATGACATAATTCACAAGAATTAAAACCATGTAATCAAGACTTTTTGGAAAACTCTCAAACCTTTAAAACTTTGCAAAACTTCAAATCACAACATCCAAACTCAAACAAAATTTTGAAACTTCTTATGAACAATTTAAGCAGAGTTTACACTTAACAATTTAGAAGCTTGAAACAAGCTTTTGAAGACAAAATCACACACAAACCCTAAAGGTTTCTGATGACTGGATTTCATATGATGTTTTTAGGGTCTTTTTAGTCTTTTTATTTTGTTATTTTTGAGTCTCATATATGATTTTTATTATTTTTATATAGATTTTATGTTTATTTTGCATTTTGCATATAGATTAGCTTTTATTTGGTTTTTAAATTTTATTTTATATTTTTAGGAATTTTTATAGTTATTTTTATATTTTTAGGAAAGCTGGTAGAATTATCATTTTTGTCCAGGGATCGATTTGTAAATTTCAGGAAAGGAAGGACCTAAAGTGCAAAATTTCAAGAGTGGAGGATTGAAAGTGAAGTTTCAAGGATTTGAAGGATTGGAAATGAAGTGCTAACAAAGAGAGGACCAAAAGTGAAAGTCAAGAATATGAAGCAACACTCTCTAATTTAGCACATGTAAAATAAGGATTGAAGGATTGATGGTAGCGGGAGGGTTGTTTCAGAAGTTAATAGGGGCTGAGTGGAGGCCATTGAAGGCATTGAAAACCCACTACCATGAAGAAGAGCAAAGAATGAAGAAGAGCAATCAGCAGTCGAGCCAACGCTCAAGCGTTGGAAGTCCAACGCTCAAGCGTTGGAACTCTGACTAGGATCCAAGTAGGAAATTCACCCCAACGCTCAAGCGTTGGCAGCCAACGCTCATGCGCTAGGCCTCTATCTGCAACGTCTGAATTTAATTGCACCCAACGCTCAAGCGTTGGGATCCCAGCGCTCAAGCGCTGGAGGACAGATTTTTGCTATAAATAGGGACCTTTGCTTCACTGGTAAAACACACCTTATTCAGAATACAACAAGTATTCTTCTTTCTCCCTTAAGAGCATTGTTCCTGAGAATTGTGGGAAGCCATACTTGAGCTCCTAGTCCAGGGTAATTCAATGTTTCTATTAGCCATGCTTGGCTAATTTCTTTTTAAGTCTTGGGTTGTTTTAGCTTATATTTTATGTCCTAGTTCTCTTCATCTTTATTTCTGAATAATAATGCAAGTTCATGTTTTATTTCCTTGTTCTTCTTTTATCTTGGTGCACACAAGTAATTATGCTTACTTTTTATGTCAATGGAAATTGGTAATTAGTAAGGGAAATAGGATATAAAAGAAGCAATATGACATATCACTAAGGAATTAGGATAGACTTTGCTTTATGTTGGCCTGAATTTCATCTTCATCTTCTTACTTAATTAACTAAATTGCAAGGAATTGAGTTTAGTAATTAGGAAGAAAATTCTACATTTGTAAGGAATTAACTTGTAGAAACCATAGGCTATAGCATCATGAATACTTGTTTTAGAATTCAGAAATAAGAAGATTACTAGCATATTTTATAAGTTATGTAATTCAACCCAAGTGCTTAAATTTCTATCATTATCTTCTCTTTATTTATTTTATGCTTATTCATGTTCTTGGCTCTAAACAAACCACATCAAAATCAACCTTTATATTTTCTGTTTAAGTTCTAAATAAATTAATAATAGGACACCTATCCCTGTGGGATCGATATCTTTTATATTACGCGATAATCAACGGTACACTTGCGGTTTAGCTATCAGTTTCAATTCTACCCTAGGCCACAAAATGGAATAAATTTTCCTATTTCACCAATCAATCCACAATCTCCTACACATTTTCAATGCCCAAAACTCAAAAATTCCCGTAAGTTTCCAAAATCAATTTTCAAATCTTGAACTCAATAAAATCTCTAAGTTTCGCGAATCAAAAAATCTATTCAATGTCAACCTTTTAAATTCTCAAACTCACAATTCCTCAAAACCCTCAAAAACCCTAAACAAGCTAAGAGCTTCAAGAAACCATTTAACCCAAAACTTTGCTCTTAACTCCTCAAATCATTTAACACTCAAAACCAAGTTTAAGATAAATTCTTCCAATCCCAAAAGCATAGTCAAGATTCGGCCATAATAGGTTAACTGCCAAGATGAATTTTTCTCTCAACTAATTTGTACACATCAAAGGCATAAAGAAATCTATGGTGAAAACTAAATTTAAACCTTGAGAATCACTTTTTCCAAATAAACACATTTAAAAAACTCAACTTATTGAAAAACAAATTAGAGATTCTTGAAGATCAATTCAAGGGGAGCAACTTTAACAAAAGAAACCATAGGAAAAAATCAACCGGGAATTAATCAAATGTAAAAAACTCAAGCTTTTAAAAAACTAAATCGTTCAAATTGAAGAGGATGATAAGGGCTACAACTTTAATGAAAGGAGTTAGGGATTCCAATCACTTTCATCATCCCCAAACTGCTCTTTTTTCAACAAAAACCATAAATTTGAGGAGCTTAAAAGGAGGAGAAAAACTAACTCCAGAGAATCAAAGTTAGAAAGTTAATGGAACCTGGTGAATGAAGATGATGATGATTGGCCATGCAAGACAAGAGGAAGAAGATGGAGTTGTGTTTCTCTTTCTCTCTCTAATCCTCTTTCTAACACCACTCATTCCCCATCCTTAATGAGCTTAAGTTAAAAAAAACTAACTAACCCCCATTGAAGCCTTGTGGGCCACAACTAGGGACCAAAGGAGGAGGAGCTAAATTTTAACTTTTCAATGCTTAGGGACCGAAGTTTGATGCTAAAAGCTTTGGTAAAAATATCTATTCACTATTTTAGGACTAAAGTATAAACTCTAAAGGGGCAAGGACTAGAGTCTAAAGCTGGAAAAGATTAAGAAAATATCTTACATTAAACTAAGATTAAAAGTCTAATCTAGGTCTTTCAAGTGTCTCATCCATGATGACGCATCATAAATCCTCTAGAACCTTAGAGAAATCATCCTTAAGTAAATGCCAAAATTTCTAATTACTTTGAAGTTGAACTCATCCGGACCCAGGCTCTTTTCCCCTCCACACTCCCATACTGCTTCCTTAATTTCTTCAGCCTCAAAAGGAGCGGTGAGAGATGAGTTGTGGTCGAGTGATAGTGTTTTGAAAGTAACACCATTCAACTTTGGACCTTCCCGTGTTTCTGCCAAGAATATCCTCTCAAAAAATTGCCTTACTTCCTCTTTTACCTCCCAGTTCCCATTGAATGGAGTTGGCTCTCCTACGCCAGTTAATGTAGCGTGGAAGAATTATGAATTGAAAAATGGGTTGAAATGTAAAAACTAACTCATGATTAAACCTTTGAAAAATGAAACAGTTATTAGATTAAAATGTGCAAATTTGTATTAGATTTAGCATCATGGAGAGGTGAATTACTCTAGAATGTTAACCAAAAACTTGCATCATAATAAGATTTTTTATCCTTTACTCCTGTACTCTCTTCATCACAAATTATAAGATTCTTTAGAGACAAATTTGGTGTCCTAAATTATAAGATCCTTTTTAAATTTTAGAAAAAAAAAATTAAGTTTTTCCTTTTTTACCTTTTGCATTCATTATATTTTCAATTTCAAAACTTTAATTATCACCTCTACTTATTACTTCTCTTTCATGTTTCCCAACCAACCTTTTATATATCCAATACTAACATAGGGGTATATATGGAAGATTTGCACAAAAAATAACAAAACCAAGATATTAATTAGCTTATTACATATTTTCTTAATAAGCGTAATTGTCAAGTTCTTATAATTTGGGACGGAGTAAATATTTATTACTCCCTCCGTCCCAAATTATAGGACCTTTAGAGACAAACTTGGTGTCCCAAATTATAAGACCCCTTCTAGATTTCAGGAAAAAAAAAAGTTTTTACTGTTTTATCCCTTGTATTTATTATATTTTAAATTCCAAAACTTTAATTACCACCTCTACTAATTACTTCATTCATATTCCCAACCAACTTTTGGTATATCCAATACTTACATTAACAATTTCCAGATTTTTTTTAAATAGGAGCATATTTGGAAGATTTGTATAAAAATCAACAAAACCAACATATTAATTAGCTTATTACATGTTTTCTTAATAGGCGTGATTGTCTGAAAAGGATCCTATAATTTGGGACGGCGAGAGTAATAATTAATAGTAAAAATAAAAGACATATTAAGAAAGTTAGTAATAAATTTCAGTTGAAAAGAAACCGAGGGAGTACTTGATTATGGACACATATGCACAGAGAACTTGTGTTTATGTTACAAGGTGCAAGTTCCAAGAATGTTGGCAACATGGCATTGAAAGAAACAAAACTACAAACGTTATCCCTGTATTAATTCATCATTTTCACTCGCCAATTAGCCATTTACAGCCCCACATATTTGACCATACAAATATTCCTTTCCATGATTTCTAGTTTTGTTGTCATTCACACTAACTTTTGAATCGCTACAGTACAGACAATTAGTTGCAGCATGTAGGGGTAGCACGGGAAATCCAAAACACCAGAGGGCCTTCAATTCACGTAGAAGAAAAAAAAACAAAATAATTTCAGAGGTAAAAGAAAAAGGGTATATAGAGAGGGACAGAAAATAAGGAAAGTGATGAGGGGTATACAGAAGAGGAATGCTAAACCACTGATTCAGTTATTTGCAGCAACAAAGTCCCAAGATTTGCTAAGGCAAAACGTACCAGTCTGTCTGGGCCTCTCTTTTAATTGCTGCGAGTGAAAGCTACTCTTTTGATTAGTTCTTAGTTCTTACCATATTTTTTCCCATCTCATTTTGATTAACTTTTCCTTTTATCACTATAGCATTTTTGGCCTTCCGCCGCAGATGGAAAACCGCAGGTACATCTGAAAAAACCGCGGGTAAAAGTTTACGCCACAGATTTGCCACGGTTCACGTTCCACAGTGCATGTGGCCGTGGCCAAAGTCGACGACCACGGTTCCTCCATGTTTAAGCCACGACTAAGTTAAAACTTTAAGGCCAAGGTTATGTTTCTGCCGCAGATCGAGAACCATGGGACAACTAATTTCTTGAAATGAGCTTCAGGTACATCCATGGGACAGCGTTTTAATCTTTCCATCATAGTAGAGTACTTCATAAAACAATTCCTCTTGATATTTCTCTTGTAACGCCTCCAAGCATCATTGATGCGAGAAAATACTATTTTTCTTCCTTTTTCAGGAATGATGTATTTATCCTACAAAAAAGAAGGAATTATTCACAAATTTTTAAAAAATAATTGCTTAATGGATAGAATTAAAATGAAATCACATTTTTCATACATTAACATAATCCCATATAACAACTTCATTTTCTTTGACCAAAGCTTTGAAGTTTGTAAAGACCAAGGGACACAAGTCTGAATTCCACGACTACAAAGTTACCTTTTTACCACGCCCTGTTACCACAGTTCCGTGTCGGACCGTGGTAAAAAGCTGCCTGGAGCTCTGTTACCACGGTTCTGTGTTGAACTGTGGTAACTGAGGTGCTCTGTCACCACGGTCATATGGTAACCGTGGTAACTGAGATAATTTTTATTTTCTTTTTAATTAACACTGCCTATTACCACGGTTGGTAGGTGAACTGGGGTAATAAGTTTTATTATTTTTTAATTAACATTATCTATTACCACGGTTCTTACAGTAACCGTGGTAATAGATTTTTTTATAATTAACACGGCCTATTACCACAGTTGTCAGGGGAACCGAGGTAATAGGTATTATTTTATTAAAAAATGGTGATTTACCACGGTTAGTGGGGCAACCGTGGTAATAGGTGCTTATGTTTTTCGTTTTCCCTCTCTTATAGCTATAGGAAACCCTTGTTTTGAGAAAACCCATTTGTCTTCCCGTTTCTCAGCTGTCGCGACTCCGTTGCTCTTCAACCTCATCACGGACACTCGACACTCCTTGCAGCTGCACCTCATTACCGCCGCTTGCCACTACACCTTATCACCGACACTCGTTCTCTCTTCATTCGCTCTTCCACTTCTTTGCAAGCTCGTTGCGGCCAATCCTTCTCTTGCTCGCGGCCTCCCTCTTTGCGTGCTCACTCAGCTTGTTCCTCATGCTACTCAACTCATTCCTCTTGCTTCCACACTTCACTCGTAAGTCCTCTTGACCTGCTTCTACTTCTAGGGTTTTCTTTTGAAGATTTTTGTTGTTGTTCAGTATGTTTGCTTGGCGTTTTAATTTTTTGGAATTTAAGGAACTTATCTATTTCATAATTACCAGTTATTATGCCTATGTTATTGTTGTTCAATACATTTTGTGGAATGTGTATTCTGTTGAAGATTTATGTTGTTATTCAGTAAATTTTGTGGAATGTGTATTCTATTTTGTGAGGTCATGTTCGATTGTAAGGATTCTATGAAGATACTAACTGGTAGCTTTTTATTTAACGGTAGCTTCTAATCTCCCGAAAATTACATATTTTACAATAATATAACCTAAATTTTAGAATCTCGTCTAGAATAGGAATCTCCCCCTCTGAATTTTAGTAGGACGTGCTAGACTTTGAGGATGTGGTAATTGCATGTAGGCATTAACATCTGTTGATCAGGTACGTATGGATCGTAAATGGATGTATGCTAATCGCTTATCATGTGAATATGCGGCAGGAGTGAAAGAGTTTGTTTCCTTCGCGGTTCAATGCGCAAAGAATCCTATTAGCATCTTATGCCCCTGTTTAGATTGTTGTCATGGTATTCGAGTTAATCCACATGAATTGGAAGGAAATTGTAACACCCCGATTTCCAGGGCGTTACAGTAGCAATTAAACCCTAAATAAATATGCAAGAGCACTTTCAAAACTCGGAAAAAGAGAGTTTTTTTTTTTTCTGAAATCATTTTCCTTTTCGGAATATGCCATGATGAGATGCATTAACGGTATAAATACCCTAATTCGTAAATAGCCACACATGTGGCATAAAGTGACTGGCCAGTGGCTTAGAAATAAATTTATAAAACGATTATTTGAGTTCAAAAGACTTGCTACCAGATGTAAGGAAAATAAACTAACTCCCTACTCAGAAACTTAAGCATACAATAATTATTACATAATAAAAAACAAAACAACGGCAGCGACAAGTCTTCCAGCACTAGGCACCTGACTTCATGTCATGGTTTCTCTTGGAATGACATCCATCTGCATCTTCCGACTAAAGGTAGTCCGACTGGCAACGGATCACCGGAAAACACAAGCAACACACAAGTGCAAGGGTCAACTTCAAATGACAGACAAATTATCTAAGAAGAGAAACAATCAAATAAACATACGAGTTAGTGTTCCTACTAAACCCCAAAAACCTCATTAAATTAGCATATTTGTCTCTATATGCCTAAGCCATTTGTTTTCTACAACGCTCATGGGCGTATTCCCAATTTATCCAGATATAGTGCCAACTCCGATTCGTGGGAGGCGGGACGTTTCCCCAGTGTAGGTACGACGGTGGCTTTCCATCGACCACTATGATTCGCCACTTTTGCAGGTTCGGCGTAAGCTCTCCTGCACCTTATACGTTTTCCAGGTCAGGCTTGAGCAACTCTGTATATAGTTACATACCGCATGGAACGTATATCCACTTAACTACCCAATCTAGGTCTTACTTGTCTTTATACATTGCCTAAGTTAGCTTCATAATTAACACAATTATGTAAAGCATGGGTATATATCAACATATATAAAAACATGTGGAAGGAATAATCATGCTTTCCATTATCATTAAAGCAATAAACATCCGACAAGTCAAGTCACAAATCAAAACAAACTCAACGATGCCACACATCAAACAATTCTCATCCAGCATATCAGATGCCTTCAGATACTTCCATTAATATCACAATTAATACAATTATAAATCGGGTCGTTCTCAGAACGCCGTCAACTATAATTTCAGAAAATAATAGTGCATACATTTGCATAAATTTATACTTATGCTTAGTAGCTAAGGATACGAAGTGCCCTTACCTCAAAGGTAGTCGATCCTGGCGATCATGTAAGCTTTGTGCGTCTAGATCGGTTCGGGGACTCGTTATCCTTCAACAAACACAACCTAGCTTAGAACTTTGAACTTAAACCTATGGTCAAGGGGCTTGTCGAAACAGAGGTCTAAACACTTAGACAAAAGTTCTACAACTTAGGAAAATTCTCGGAGGTTGAAAAGACTTTTAACAACTTTGACGTTCGATAACGAACTTAGAAAAACCCTAAGTTACGAAATCCAAATTTTCCTGAAACTCTAAACCATTCAAAGAGCATCAAGGCTAGATGCTTACAAACCATTTTGAGAGCCTTAATCAAGATTTTAGAAAGGCAAAACACACACATTTTCACCAAACTTCTATATTCTGCCCAAACTTTCAAAAACCCTTAAAATTTCCAAATTTCACCCAACACTTCTCTAAATTTTCCAAATCAATCACACAACCAAAAACATAACTTCTAATTCAATTTTTCACTCCATTTCCTCCAAATTTCATAATGTACAAAAGCCCTAATTTCACTATGAGTTTCAAAATCCAATTTGCCCAAAAACTCCATTTTTCACTCATACAATTACAAATCTACCAAAGTGCTCTAAAAACCAATTTTCTAGGGTTTCAAATACACAATTCTTTCTAGGCCTTTTTTTCACCAATTAGGGCAAAACTTTCCGACAACCCAAAACCATTTTCAAGCACTTAAACATACTCAAAGCTAGTTAAAAGAATCAATTTTATCCCATGTTTCAAATCTGCCCAGAATTTGGTCATCACTCAAAAATTGCAAAATCAACTTTTTCCAAGTCTTTAAAACTCAAAATTTCCCAGTCCATTGCACAACATTTGTGACAAAACTTTTCCTCAATACCCAAATTAATTTATAAGAATTTTAACACACCCAAAAGCTAGTTGGAAAATCAAGTTCCCATTGTCCCAAAACCTATGTCAATTCGGCCAACAACGTTAATTCAAGGATAAATTTTTCTTCCAAATCTAATTTGCACACATCAAAGACAGCAATAAATCTATGGTGAATAATTACCTAAAGCTTGAAAAATCACTTTTCCAAATAATCAATTTTTCAAAAAATAAACTTCCAAGAAAACTAAATAGAGATTTTCAAAGATCAATGTCATGGGAATGACTTTTCCAAAGACAACTCTAACAAAATCTCAACTTGAAATTCTTCAAAGAACCAAAACTCATTCAATAAAAAATCCAATTGGTTCAAAATGAACCTAATGGTAGTGGGAACAACATTTGTGAAGGGACTTTCAAGTTCTAGTACTTGCATAAAAACTAAACTCAACAAATTGAAAAACCGAATCGGTAGAAGTGTAGATCAAGAGGAGGGGGCATTTTACCTCAAAGAACCAAGTGAAGAAGAGAAGAGGAAGGGGCTGCCATGGTGAGGAGGAGGTTCGGCCATGGTGATGAGGAGAGGAAGAAGATGATGAATAGTGAGAAAACTCTCACTTTCTCTCTCTAAAACTCACTTAAACATGAATTAATGAAGTTTGAAGAAGAAAAACCACATTTAACCCTTAAGAAGGGTGTTGGGCCATGGATATGGGCCTCCAAATGGGGGTGAAAATCTAATTTTTCATTTACCCTAAGGACCAAAGTTGGAATGGTAAAAGGTTAAAGTAAAAATAACTTTTTACTATCGAGGACCAAACCGTAAGGTTTGAAAGTTCAGGGACTAAACTCTAAGCTTATGAAGTTCTAATAAATATATGTGTTTGTTTAATAATAAATTCTCAATCATGATGCGTCAGTGCGTCAATGCGTCAGCGCGTTAGTGCGTCAGTGCGTCACTGCGTCAAGTCATTGGTCGTCATCTGGTTCTGGTCATCAATGAGTATCTCAGTACCACTGAGAATATCTGCCTCGGGATCATTTATTGGTTTCGGGGTACCGGGCCCGCGCAATTCGGGGCCAGGTCGATCTTTCTCGAAATCCGCGCCATGTTGCCCGAAAACACTATTCAGCTAAGTTCTGTTAGCGCAAAAAATCATTCCCGGGCTCCGGGAGGAAACTCTATCAATATTACAGTCGTTCTTCATGAAATTCTTCACTGAACATCATGGTGATAGTGAGAACGTCTTATTCTCGTCCGAACTCAAAGTCAGGTCTAGCTTGGTTTCCTACCAAGTGTTGTAAAAGGTGTTTCACCGGTACTTCGCTCGTCGATAACGCTTGCCGATGCCGCTGAGCGGATCCAAACAGTACCTTGGAATAATTAAATAATTATTTAATTACTGGGGAAAATTTTGGGTGTTACAGAAATCTAATTTGCAATGGAATTGATAAGAACTATATACATTGGACAAATCATGGTGAGTCCAGATTCTATTCTAGCTATGCAACGGATACTCTGGGAGCTGCCTCATTTGATATGGAGAAGAATGCATGTGAGGGTGACCATGTTGATGAAATAGCAGAGGCGGTAGAAGAGGATCTTTGTGACTGTCCTGAAATATTCTAGAGGTTGAAAACTGATGCAAAGACGCCTCTTTATGAAGCTCTAAATTCCCAAGATTTTCTGCGGTCTTCAAGTTGTACAACTTGAAAGCTAGCAATGGATGGACCGATAAGAGCTTCACCGACCTACTTTCTCTCTTAAAAGATATGCTTCCAGAGAAGAACTTTCTTCCCGGTCGTACATACGAGGCTAAAAAAATTCTTTCGTCTATTGGAATGAGTTATGAGAGGATTCATGCATGTTCTAATGATTGTATTTTATTTTGAAATGAATATGCTTCTCTGATGACATGTTTTAAATGTAAAGCTCCACGATATAAGAAGGAAAATTCAAGTCCTTTAAAGGTGTTATGGTATTTCCCCATAATACCTAGATTTAGTCGCATGTACCATAGTGCTGAAGTTGCGAAACACCTGACATGTCATAAAGATAAAGGCCAAGGTGATGGAATGGAAAAAAATTGATTTAGACTATCCCGAATTTGGCAAGGAGGAAAGAAACCTATGCCTTGCATTGTCTACTGATGGAATAAATCCACATAGCCTTCAGAGTTGCACCCACAGTACATGGCCGATGATACTAGCGGTCTATAACCTACCTCCTTTGCTTTGTATGAAGCCCAAGTATATGATGTTATCTATGTTAATTTTTGGGCCTCAACAACCCAGAAATGATATAAACATATACTTGGCTCCTCTAATTGAAGATCTGAAGAAATTATGGGATGTAGGTGTAGAGGTGTATGATGGGTCAAGGGAAGAAACTTTTAGGCTGAGGTCAATATTGTTTGGTACGATCAATGATTTTCCGGCATGTGGTAATTTGTTGGGACATAGTGTAAAAGGAAAGCTTGTATGCCCTATATGTGAAGATGGTACAACTTTAATGCAATTAGAACATTGTAAAAAGAATGTTTTTCTACAACATCATAGATTCTTGCATACAAGACATCATTATCGGTACTGGTCAAAAGCTTCCAATGGAAATATAGAAGAAGGTAGAGCTCCCAAGCCATTGAAGGGTGGTGATCTGTTTGCCAAGGTGAAGAACTTGAGGTGTACATTCGGCAAGACTTTCAAAGAACAAGTTCCTAAAAGTTGTTGGAAGAAAAAGTCAATTTTCTTCGAGTTGCCATATTGGGAGTCACTATATGTGAGACATTTTCTTGATGTGATGCATGTTGAGAAGAATGTTTTTGAAAGTGTTGCTGGTACTTTACTAAATGTGCCAGGAAAGTCTAAAGATAACATCAATGCAAGACTTGATTTGGTTAGCATGGGCATAAGGAAAGAATTAAGACCAGTGAAGAAGGGAAAACGTACATACTTGCCTCCAACAGCCTATACTCTATGCAGGAAAGAGAAAATTGCTTTGTGGAATTTTCTTAGTGGTGTTAAAGTTCCATAGGGGTAATATTCAAATATTAAGAACCTCGTATCAATGAAAGACCTTAAGTTAAAGGGATTGAAGGCTCATGATTGTCATGTTCTTATGGAGAACTTACTACCAGTGGCCATACTCTCAATTTTTCCCAAAAAAGTGCGAGATACCTTAACAAGAATGTGTCTCTTCTTCAAGGCTATTTGCAACAAAGTGATCGACCCTTCCAAGTTGACAGCATTGCAAAGAGAAATTGCTACAACTTTGTGTGAGCTTGAGATGTACTTTCCACCTTCATTCTTTGATATAATGGATCATCTAACCATTCACTTGGTTAGAGAGATACAAATGTACGGGGAAACTTATATGAGATGGATGTACCCTTTTGAACGTTACATGAAGATTTTAAAGGTTATGTATAAAACCGAAGCAGGCCAGAGGGGTGTATGATTGAACCGTACTTAGTAGAAGAAGCTATTGAACTTTGTACTGAATACCTGTCTAGTGTTGATTCCATTGGGCTTCCAAAGTCTCATCACATAGGTGCTTTGGCTAGATATTTTTGGGTAACTCTAGTCAAACACATCTTAGATAAAGATGGCAATGTGATTGACCATCCACCGGCAGCTTATGCCCGAGTGATTGATGTTAATCAGTGGATGGAATTTGTTGCTCAACATCAAATTGAGGATTTCAAGGTGAAATATCTATTTGTGTGACGTGCCATGCTTACATTACGTTTTTAATATAATTATGTAATGATACATATGCTGTGTTTTGAAACAGAAACTAAGTGAAGTGAACAGGAAAAGAGCATTGAAGCCCAAGTACCCATACAGATTATCACATATGGGATACACTTTCCTTCAGCAAAAGATGGTATACAGACACACATAATGCACCTTCAACTATCGTGTATTAAATCTCTTTTAACACATTATTTGTGATTATTTTCCTTGTCTTAATATAGTTGCAGGAGTTTGGACCAAACGCGACATCCGTTCCTCGCCATCTCTTGTGGAAGCATGCTCGTATTTCCAAGAAGGGGTCAATCGACAATGAACATGTTTCAGAAGCTATCAGTACATGTGTAAGTATTGTCAGCACCCAATTTTGTCCGGCCCTTTTATTTTAATTTTTTTAATCTTGTTGTGTTTCATTAAAAATAAAAAAACAAGATGTGGATACCGGATTTAGTCCGGGCCCATTGCACCAGGAATAAGGTTGAAACAAAGTATAGTAGTAAAGAGGGCTTTGCTTTGGACATGTGTGATAATATTGATAACAAAATCTGTTACAAATAAATTCAAACATTTAAAAAATTCCATCAGTTAGATAGTGAGGATTATATTAACTTTATCTGCAATTTGAATTATTTGTAACAGATTTTTGTTATCAATATCATCTACTATATACATATCTATACACCCATATTCATTGATTAGGATCACACACCCTTATTCACTCATCTCTTCCAAAAAAAAAATATCTCCTTTCCCTCTCTCTAGCAACACGAACCCCAAAATCCCTCTTCCCTTACCCAACGCCGCCACCTTCTAAGTCATCTTCTTCTCTTCCATTCGGCCTCCACCGTCTTCTGCTGTCTCCTCTCCCCCTTTTACCAGCCCCCCTCTTCCTCGCCACTCCCAACGCACCTCAAGCCACCGTTCCTCTCAATCTTCGACCTTCTCCCTCTCTCTTCTTCGTCGTCATCGCTGCTCTTCTCTCTTCGTTTCCACATTGCCACCCACCACTGGTCTGTGCCGCTCTCACTACGCTCCACCCTCCTGCCGCCGCCGTCGCCTGGCTGTCATTCTCCACTTGACTTCACCACCGCTGGGTCTTCGGTTGAATTCGTCCAGCTGCGCCGCCGCCGCTCCACTTGCCATCACAATCACGGTCATCCATCTCCACTCCAGAATCTCCATCATGAAGCTGCAGCATCGGCACCACCCCATCTCCGCGTGTCTCTCCGTTCTAGAGTCTCACTTTTAGACACTCAAAAACTATCGTCGCTTCTGTTCGATCTGTCGTGCCCAAAGCGCCGCAACCACCACCTAACAGCTTTTGCATCCTTATTTTGGTTTGCGTATCTCGTCCCCTTCTCATTCACTGTCAATTTTTCTGAAAAATGTATATTTCTCTATTCTGATATGATATCTGTTCTGTGTTGTTAATGTGATGCATCGTTTGCTTTCCCTATTGCTTGCTGCTATGTCGTGTTTCAATCCTTTTTGGTTCTGACTCCGTGTTTTCTTTTTAAGCCAAGTTCTTGATTCTATATGTTCATAAAATCAATCAAAGTTCTGGATTTTTCTCGACTTTTTTTATGTGTTCAATTTATTGTGGAGTTCATCCATGCTATTGTCCATTGCTTCTGTTTGGTTTTGTTCTTGACGCGCTTTTTCTGTTTCTAATATAAATAAATGCGAATGCGATGAGGTATCGACTGTTCACTAGTGGGATGTCGTTTCTCATGTCGTTTCGTTCTCCTTTCCTTTTCTTTGCACCAATGCGCATAAAAACCAAATAATTGGGGAAGTGATACGAGGGATTGACTTTTCCCCAGTTGGATGTTGTCCCTCCCACCATTTTTGCTCCTTTTTCATACAAAAGGATTTAATTAAAAATTATTAAAATTTAGAACTACGTAGCCTTGATTTATACATAGGACCGCGTAACAATCCCGCTAGGCATCCATTTCTTAAATCACCCCTTTCTTAAATCACTTAAATCACTTGAGAACTACGTAGCCTTGATTTCTCCTTGGAGATACGTAGGATCGGGCAATAACCCCGCCAGACACACTTTTTTTAAATCACCCTTTTTTTAAATCAATTTAAATCTTTAGAACTACGTAGCCTTGATCTTTCTATTGAAAGGAAGTACGTAGGACTAGGTTCACACCTATCAGCCTAAATAAAATAAAAAATAAACATTTTGTTTTTGTGAATAGTTCTTTCCATTTTCTATGTAAATAGTAAAATCTTAAAGATAATAAATAATTTTTTTTAATAATTTATGCACAGTCAATCTAAGGTACCGTTCTAACGGGCGTTGTGGGGTGCTAACACCTTCCCCACGCGTAACCGACTCCTGAATCTAGATTTTAGGTTTCGTAGGCCTTTTATTTTCTTTTTTAGGTTTTCTAGCGTTTCCCTCTTAAAAACCGTTAGTGGCGACTCTGACTGTTTTATCTCTGTTTTAGCGCCGTCCCCGCCGCGACCCCGGTTGCGACAAATGGCGACTCTACTGGGGACTTTTTGAGAGTCAGGCCTATGTGATTGATTGTGCACTCTTTGTTTTTCTCTTTGTTTGTTTTATCTTATTATTTGTTTCTTGCCTTTTGTATCTTGCATATACCATCTCTATTGGTTATTGTGTTTATTTAACTTATTTCACACACTTTTTGGGCTCTATACCCGAGCCTGGAAACTAGGGAGGTAGGGATGTCTTGATAGATGTCGTGAGAGACCTAGTGTCTACGCGTAAATTATTGAGTCACCACTCAGATTATTACTGGTCATTTAGCTATTTGTCGTGAGAGGCCTAGTGTCTACGCGTCAAATAGTTCGATCATCGGGTCCTTGTCTGTGTGACGAGGATAATCTGGGAACCTTTAACAATGTGAGATCTAGATACATTCCCAATCAGTACACTAGTTTCTAACTCTAGTTTGTCACTTGTATTAGATTTCTTCATCTTTAGAATAACCCGACCTTTATGGTTAAGAAAATAAGTCTTTAGTAGGGGGCTCCTTCTCATTCTCTTTCGGAGTTCTTCGTTTTCTCGTCTCTGTAAATAAATTCATCACTTTTTCTTACTCATTATTCCATTATTCCTCCTTATATAAAATTTTTTTTTGTACACTTTCCTTCCTTTTATCGTTCTCTTTTATTCCATCCCTCTTTTCTCTTTTGAGTTTTATTTTATTTTATCTTCCTTTCTTTTTAAAAAAAATCATTCATAGATCATAACAGTTTTGTTTTACAGATTTTCACCATTGTTTCACACCACAATTTCATTCGTAGCCCAATTCAAACTCGCTCTCATTCTCTTCAATCAGTGACTTCCCAACAAACCTCAACAGCTGGTATGTCTGACCAAAGTGCAAATCAACCCATGGAGCAAAGAATTGAAAGATTGGAAGGAAATGTGGGTCAAATCTTGGATCTGCTTAAGACCCTTATGCCCTCAAAGGACACAGGACATGAAAACAATGGTGATACTACCATGGAGTATGACGTAAGGGAAGCGGGGGAACCCCATGTTGTTATTCTGACCAAAAAGACCACTAAGGCAAAGGAGGCAGAAATTTTTACTGAGAAAAGTTATGAGGAAGAAGCCAAGGTGCTGAATAAGATGGAGGCACTAGAAGAAAAAGTGAGGGCAATGCAAGGCATGGACAAATATGGGAGCCTGAACATGCAAGATTTCTGTCTATTTCCCGATATGGAAATTCCAGCAAAGTTCAAGGTTCCTGACTTTGAAAAGTTTGAGGGGAGATCAAACCCTATGATTCACCTTACTATGTATACTCGAAGCATGGCTTCTTATCACAAGAATGAGAAACTGATGATCCATTGCTTCCAACATAGCCTAACTGGTGGTGCATTAACATGGTTCTTGCATCTTGATAAGAAGCAAACCAAAACCTAGCACGGTCTCGTTGAGCTGTTCGTGAAGCATTACCAGTTTGTGGCTGACATCACTCGTGATAGATTTGAGTTGCAAAGAATGAAGAAGGCAGAGTCTGAATCATATAGAGAGTATGCTCAGAGGTGGAGGGTGAAAGCCTCTCAAGTCTACCCTCCTCTAGACGAGAAGGAGATTGTTAGAATTTTCCTAAAGACCCTTCAGGGGCCATACTTTGAAAGATTAGTTGATTGCGTCACAAATCATTTTGCTGATGTGGTTATTGCTGGCGAACAAATTGAAGATTCTATCAGAGAGGGGAGGCTGAGTGAGGCAAATGCCACTGCGGACAAACAAAAGAAGCCAATGTTCCACAAAAAGGATGCAGATGTCCATATGGTTGGCACTGGCCATTATCCACCAAATTCTCAACCAACTTACCAACCTGCACCATACCCTACTCATCACCCCTCCTATTCAAATTATCCTGCCCCTTATCCATCCACTACCCTGCAAGTAAGCCAGACCTCAAATGCATCTCCACCTGGAAACCAAGCTTACCAATCAAAGAAAGAAAGACCAAAGTTAGACCCAGTGCCAGGTACTTAGTCAGAGATTTATGATACTCTAATCAAGGGAGGCCTAATAGGCCCTGAGGTACCGCCACAAGTCCCCAATCCTCCCCCAAAGTGGTACAACCCAACTGAAAATTGCAAATATCACATGGGAGCGCCTGGGTATACAATTGAGAAGTGCTGGTCCTTCAAAAATCGAGTGCAGAGGTTGAGATATGCTGGTTACTTGACCTTGAGAAGTTGTCGAAACGCTTGCTGATATTTTTAGGGCCGGGGCCTCTGCCCGCTGCGGGTGTTGTATTCGGTAGGTTGCTTGTGGAGGTGCCCAGGGGAGCTACTTGAGCAATTTCCTTTACAAGTTTATGAGCGGCTTCATTGTCCTCTTGGTTCAGGAATTTCTCTGAACGTGTGGTGAATTCTTGCATCGTTGCTGGTTTTCTCTTGTCAAGGGAGGATAAAAAATGGCTGGGTTCTAGCAGGCTTAGTTGCACTAGCTGGAGTTGCATTTGTTCTTATAGGTTAGGCACTCGGCTAGCTTCATCGTAAAAATGGCTAAGATAGCTGCGGAGGGGTTCGTTGGCGCCCTGCCTGATTAGTTCCAAGGTCTGGGTTATTCTTGGTAGTTGTGTGGCTATGGCATAGCGTCTCAGATATTATTTTTCCAACTTGTCCCAGCGGGTGGTGGATTTGGTCGGTAGGAACTAAGCCATAGGGTTCTCTCCCAGACTAAGGGAGAAGCATCGGCATGTAAGAAACTCATCAGCCCCAGCACACTGCATCGAGCCTAAGTAAAAATTTAGGTGAATCTGGGGGTTGGTGGTACCAGCATAAGGGTGTGCGAAAGTAGGTCGGACGAAACACCGGCTAGGGCCTTAAGATAATTTTTTGGGAGAAAGGGCCTCGTACGAGTGGTGCCGTTATTGTGACCTGGTGAGGTGCTGGCTGATTTGGCCGATCTTAAGCTGAGTGCGCGTTTTGCTTGAGGATCTGGACGGACCCGTCATCCCAAAGAGAGGGTGAGTGTTTGCTCGAACATGGCGAGGGACTCTTCGCTTAGAGGTCGTGCTTCTACCCTATCGGGGGCATCATGGCTTCGTTTCATGGCCATGATCCGTTGGTTGAGTTGGTCTAAAGTCAACATAGTGTCTCTTGGTGGGATAGATGGTTCTAGGAGGGCTGGAGGGCATGATGGGTTATGTCCCTGATGTGCCCGGCTGGTTGCCCTGGTGATTCAGGAAGCTGCTTCTCCCTGTTCCGGGGCCGGTCGCACTTGGGAATGGTGTGAGTGCCTTCCCTCGGTCAGGGTCTCTACATGTCCTTCTTGAGCAGGTCGTCTCTTGGAGTGTTGTTGCTTGGAGGCCTTGAATTTTCCCATGGTGGCGAAGGTTGAGCTTTACCGAATCCCCACAAACGGCGCCAAATAAACAAGCTAAGCCTGCTCAGAGAGAGAGGAGTCGGTAAGCAGGTGGTCGGGTCGTCCTATGCGGTGGTCTTCCATCGTCGCTCTTGAGCCCGAGAGGGGTTCCTGCAAAGACACTCCGATGCCAAAGTAAGAGGTCAGGGTTAGAGGGTTAATCTGGGTAAGTTCGGGTTAGAAGAGTGTGTGTACCTTATGGTTCATGGGGATCCTCCTTATATAGAGGTCTGGAGGTGGCACGATCCTCGTGCACAAGTGATGATGGCCTTGTCAGTGGATCGTCTCAGACCGTGGGATCTCCTGCCACATCCAGTGGATCGGATGGTCGTTGCCCGTCCTCGGTCGGCGCGCGCCTATGGAGGTGACCATGTGATAAGACTGCTGACTTGACATGCATAGGCAGTCTCCCGATGATGTTCTTGTCCCCTCCTGGCCCGTTTCCGTAGGACTGAGGAGGCGAGGGTTTGTCGGTTGGATAGAGAAATGCCGGGAGGGTCTTAGGGGTTCGGGAGAGTTACTCACGGAACACTTTCTTTTCTATTTTTCTCATAAACTAAACATAGTGTAAAAAGGAGTATTCCAATGACAATGGTGAACAGATAATATAAGCAGGCAGAAAAAATTCATTAAAGTTTAGTTCATATCTTCCTTATGCCCAGAATTGAGGATCATCCTCTATGAAATATATAAGGGTGTCCATCGGTCGGTTACGATCGGTTTTGGATCGCCAGTGTTGGTTTCGTCAGATCAAAATCACTAATAATTCAGGCCCGCCACCGTCCGTATAAAACATTGGTTTGGTCAGATCTCGGTTGTTGCGGGTGCGGGTAAATTCGGTCGGTTACATGGTAACCACAAACAAAGTGAGAAGGAAGAAAAATTTCGCATTCCAATGATGGTTCCAGAAAAAAACTCACAAAATAAAACAAAGAAAAATAATCACAGAGAGGATCCAGATCCAGAAGTTCATACATTCATACAGAGAATTCTTACAAAGTTCACCACTTTCAACATTTCGGTGGTGGTGGCTGGGTTTGGACGTTGAGGAGGAAAGAGAAGGAAGTATGGGTTGAATAAGGGATGAGAAGCGGAATTGGAGAAGGTTAGAGATTTTGGGTTCGGTAGTTGCTGGAGGAGTTGGAGATTGTGGTGGTTTCAGAAAAGGGTGATGGCAGTGGCGGCAGATCTAACTTCAGGAGAATGGAGGAGGAGCGGCGGCGACGGTGGATTCAAGTGGGAGATAGGCAGTGGTGGGTGGAGGTGCGATGGAAGTGGTGACTGGTGAGACCGTGAGAGTGAGACGGAGATGCTGAAAGCAGCGGTGGCGCAGCGATTGACAGGGGTGAGAGCAGAGGTGCAGCGACGACGTTGGGTTGAAAGGATGGAGCAGTGGTGGGGTGGCGGCTAGGGTTGAGAGGAAGAGAAGAAAGGAGAATTTATACTTCAGACTCTGAAATTGGGCCTGGGCTGATTTTTTTTTTCTTCTAAGAACTGGTTCAATCGGCTCGGTCGGGATGGAGCCCAAACCGAAACCGACCGATCAAATCCACGTGAACCCATAAAAATGGACCCGTAACACCCCGATTTTCAGGGCGTTACTGTAGCAGATGAACTGTAAATAAACATGCGAAAAGTCTTAGGAATTTTCGAAAATGCGTGTGTATTTTTTTTTCGAAATCATGCCAAGGCAGTATGCTTACATAGTTAACCATATTTACAGTGCCCTTGACGGTCAGTGCCATCGAAATACATGATTTAGTCTGGAGGAACACACATGATTCATGCAAGAGAAACATAGAGAAAAGGGTCACTTCCAAAAATAAGGTCATATAAAGAGCAATAAATGGCATCAATAAGCATTGTCAAACAAGTAGCAAGAAACATGAGCAAGTACAATTATTGACGCAGTTAATTGGGAAAACCCTAGGACTCCTATATGCACGCACACCCTCCTCGTGTACAAGAAAAACTTTTATCCGGATATGCACCAACTCCCACAGGCAGGTGGGACACTCTCCCGAACTCCGAACGAATTAGAGAGTAAGTCGGTAGGTCGAGAGTTTCCACTTACACGAGAACGCTCTGTATAACGCCCCGATGGTGCGCCATCTAGCTCGTGACTCTTTATAGCCCTGAACCATGACGACTTTCACCAAACATGCTTGACACGACATGAAAACAAAACACAAGTAGGACTCATACGTATTTAAACGAGGCCTAACATAGCTTCATAATTAATACTAATCATGTAAAGCAGTTGCACATATCTCAAGCAGATATAAATCATGTCGAAGGAAATCATGCTTTCAATTATCAATATAGCAATAAACATTCCATAAGTCAAGCCACAATCCAAATCAATTTCAACATTGACACACTTCAAAGAATTCCTAATCCAGCATATCAGATGCCTTTAGAGACTTGCATTAATATTTCAATCAATACAGTTTAAAGTCGGGTCGTTCTCAGAACGCCGTCAACTACAATCCTAAAGATCATTGTGCAACATGGTATATATTTATACTTATTCTAATAGACAGAGATACGAAGTGCCCTTACCATAGAGGTGATTGATCTTGGCGGTTTTGGAAGCTCCGCACTTCTTAATCGGTCAAGGCCTCTTGATCCTTCAACAAACACAACTTGACTTTAGAACTTTGAACTCAAACCTAAGGAAAATTGCTGGTCTAAACACTTAGACATAGGATCTACACCTTAGGAAATACTCGGAGGTCGAAAACACTTAAACAAGATTTCGACGATTGCCAAAAGAACTTAGAAAACCCTAAGTTACGAAACCTAACTTTTTCCGAAATTTCAAACCATTCAAAGAGCATCAAGGCTAGATGCTTGCAACCCATTTTGAGGCCTTAATCAAGATTTTAGAAAACAAAAACAACAAACATAACACTAAGTTCAAATCTGCCCACACTTTTTAAAAACCCTAAAATTCTCAAATTTTCACCCAACACTTCTCTGAATTTTCCAAATCAATTGCACAACCAAAACATAACTCCCAAATCCATTTTCCACTCCAAGTTTTCAGAATGTGTAAAAACCCTAATTTGAACTATAAGTTCCAAAACCCAATTTGCCCAAAAACTCAAACTTTTGCTATAAGTTTCCAAATCAATTTTCAATTCTTGAACTCAGAAAAATCCTATGGGTCAAGAGAACACAAAATTCATTCAATTGTCCACTTTTAAATTGTCAATTCCTCAAATTTTCAAAACCCTAAAACAAGCTAAAAGTTCCCAAGTCAAATTTACCCAAGAGTTTAATTTTAGCCCCTCTAAACTTTAACTCTCAAACCAAATGAGAATAAATTTTCTAAGCCCTTGAAACATTTTCTAACTCTCGGCCTCTTCATAAAAAATTAAGACAATAATTTTCCTTTGCATCAAACCTCACATACAAGCTTTAAACACTACAAAAAGCTAGTTAGGAAATCAATTTTCCAATGTCCCCAAACACTTAGTCAATTCGGCCAAAACACATTAATTCAAGGACAAATTTTTCTTCCAAAACTAATTTGCACACATCAAAGATAATAAGAAAACTATGACAAATAATTACTTAAAGCTTGAAAATCACTATTTCCTAATAATCAATTTTTCAAAAAATAAACTTCCAAGAAAACTAGTTGGAGATTTTCAAAGACTAATGTCATGGGAATGTCTTTTCCAAAGGAGACTAACAAAACCCTACTCCAAAATCTTCAAGCAAGAAAAACTCAAAAGATCAAAAATCTAATCGGTTCAAAACAAAGCTCATGGTAGTAGGAACAACATCTATGAAGGAGCTTCTAAGTTCTAGCACTAGCATAAAATTTAAACTCCACAAAACGAAATTTTGAGTCGGTAGAATTGTAGATCAAGGGGAGGTGAACACATTACATCAAAGAAGCAAGATGGAAGGACAAAAGTTGATGGAGCTAGGAGGGGAAGAGTGGTTCGGCCATAGGAGCTCAATGGAGAAGATGATGAATAATTGTCAAGTCTTTCTCTCTCTTAATCTCCCACTTATCTTTCTAATTTTTTCACTAATGACTCACTAAGTGAATTAAGGGTGAAGCTTCACCCCTTTAAGGCACTAGGCCGTGGGTTATGGGGGGTAAAATGGGGTGGGCTTTTTAATTTTTTCTTACCTTGGAGGCTTAAGTGAGGGTAGTAACTAGTTAAGGTAAAAAAAAACTTTTACTATTCGGGGACCAAACCGTAAGGTTTTTCAAAGTCCTAGGACTAAACTCTAAGTTTAGAAAGTTCCAAATAAAATATCTAGGTTTGTTTATTAATAAATTCCCCTCACTGACGCGTCAATGCGTCAATGCGTCAGTACGTTAGTGCGTCAAGTCACTGATTGTCATCAATGAGTACCTCAGTGCTACTATGAATATCTGCCCCAGGGTCATCTATCAGTCCCGAGGTACCTGGCCCGCACGATTCGGGACCGGGTCGATCTTTCTCGATGTCCGCTCCCTGCTGCCTGAAAACACTATTCACTAAAAACTCCTGCACAAAATTGGTCTCGAAACGCCAAACGAAATCGTTCCGCCAAACGAAATCGTTTGGTGCTTTTCAGATTCTCGATCTGGGGTCCCGAAGTTGTCTGTTTCGCCTGCTGAAGTTTCTGCTAAAAGTATCGTTAGCGCGAAATATCCTTCTCGGGCTCCAGGAGGAAACCCTATCAATATTACAGTCGTTCTTCACGAAATTCTTCACTGAACGTCATGGTAATAGTGAGAACGTCTTATTCTCGTCCGAACTCAAGATCAAGTCTAGCTTGGTTTCCTACCAAGTGTTGTAAAAGGTACTTCATCGGTACTTCGGCCGACGATGTCGCTTGTCGATGCCGCCGAGCGGATCCAAACAGTACATTGGAATAATTAAATAATTATTTAATTACTGGGGAAAATTCCAGGTGTTATAGGACCGGTCAAACCCGCGGCCGAACCAAATTGGCCCATTTAGCAAAAAACCGTTAATTTACTCAGTTCTGGTTCGGTTTTTTTTATTTGGACAGTCCTAGCAATATATATATATATATATATATATATATATATATATATATATATATATATATATATGCATCCTTCACACTGCACACAAAAGTACAAGATTTGAATCCCTTCGTTGTTTTTTTTTTTTTTCAAACCCTTCGTTGGTCTTTGAGATTGAGTAAAAGTACCATCATGCCGAGGCCCACACACACAATGAATTTTGCACCAAAACAGAGAGCAATTAAATAATGAACACTGAGCCGAGAGACACTAGGTCACTTGAGTCAGTAAGAGGAGCTAGCAATGTGATAGATATATTTAAACTTTAAAGTAGTGGGGTGGCATCATTGCATAGATTGGTCCCATGACAGTGAAGGACCTCGCTTTCATCATTAACACTACTAAGATTACTATATGTTCTGCTAAAGAAAGAAAATACTCTCCGTTCCTATTTAGGTGTCACTATTTTTATCATTTATTCGTTCCTAATTATCTGTCACTTTACAAAGTTCAAGAGAGTATTAATTATGTTTTACCAATTCTACCCTTCAAGTAATGGTGATAGGAAATTAAAGAGTCTAAATTAAGAAGAAAGATAAAAGGGTATGTTAGGAAATTAGGTAGTAACTTTGATAGAAACAAGAACATTAATACAATTCCTCAATATGTGTGCAAAACCTTATAGTGACAGTTATCAAGGAACGGAGGGAGTAGTCCCTGGACACCACTTGTACCTTTTCTCAATCCCACCGCCAGTTCTTCTTAAATCCGATATTCTAGCCTTGAAACTTGATGGGACTGCCAACTACATATTGTTGATTAATTAATGCTTCTTCCTACTCATAAGCCAATCAGATAACCTTGGCTAGTATTATTCTTGATCACATCTTTGATTTTGTTATCAATCTTGTATGAGGTTTATGCATGTGTCTTATTACATGTTGATAAAGGATTTTAATTTATTGTTGGTGGGCAGTGCAGAAATTAAATCAAGTAATGATGGCGCGTATTTGGATTGACCGTGAATACACAATACAAAAAACGATAGGCTTAATAGCACTTTTGGTCCCTCACTTATCACGATTTGACACTTTTAGTCCCTAACAAAAAAAATTAGCATAAATAGTCCCTCACTTTGTTAAACGACGGCAGTTTTAGTCCCCTCTCACTATTCCGTTAAAACTAACGATTTCTGTGAAAAAAAATTAACAGTTTTTTTTTAAAAAAAAAAGATCAGAGACAAAAAAAGAAAAAGAAAAAGGAAACCCAGAAAAGCTTAGAAAAACCCCAGAATTTACAAAAAACCCTTTCTTCCCCTTCTCACTCTCAATTCCTTCTCTTCTCTTCTCTCCAAATCACATTCACAGCCCCTTCTCCCACCAAATGGTCCTCCTTACCACCGTCACCCGCCTATCATGACGACGAAGAAGATGAAGACGAAGACAAAGACGCGGCTTCCCACCGACGAAGACGCGGCTTCCCACCGCGACGAAGACGAAGACGCGGCTTCCCACCGACGAAGACACGGCTTCCCACTGCGACGAAGACGAACCCAAGTGACGGAGGAAGACGAACAACCCCTGGATGTTGGCGTGAAGGAGCAGCAGAGCGTGTTCATGGACGAAGACGAAGACGAAGACGAAGACGAGCGGCACTCTATGACTGCTATGACTGCATGCATCTCAGATCCAGATCCATGGTGTGAAGGTTTGGGTTGCGAGCTGAGAGGTGCGAAGATCCAATGCATCTGATGTTGAAGCACTGGTGTTGGGTCATGGGTTTCCTCCTCTTCATCGCCACCCACCACCAGAAACCTCTTCACCGTCGTACAGGTACAAATTGGTTTGTTATTGACATTTGCGATGGAGATTTTGAACGAATTGAGAATTCTTCCCCAAATTTGCAACCTAGGGTTCGTTCTTCCCCAAATTGATGATCTAGGGTTTGCGATCTACCAGGTTGTGAGGGAAAGTTTCAAGCTTTATGCGAAAATTTGCGATGCGTGGGGTTTTGATGTGTTTCTTTTGGGGGAAAATTTATTGTTTAGCCTTAATTTCACCTCATTCTGATTCTGGATCGTGGGGTCAATTTGAATTTTGTTAATTTTGAAACTCTAGAATGTTGAAGATTTACTCAGAAAAATGAAAGACGACAATTCCCGGTTGATCATTTTTCACATTATGGTAGGCTTTGGAGTTGAGGTTGTTAGTTTTGTGGTTTGTGTAATTGTGGAAGATGAAGATGAAGATGAAGATGAAGATGAAGAATCTAGGATTTTCTGGTTTCTGTCCACTGTGTTATTTTTTATTTTTTTTTCCAAAAACTGTTAATTTTTTTAACAGAAAATGTTAACTTTTAACGGAATAGTAACGAGGGATTAAAGCTGCCGTCGTTTGAAAAAGTAAGGGACCATTTATGCTAATTTTTTTTGTTAGGGACCAAAAGTGTCAAATCGTGATAAGTGAGGGACCAAAAGTGCTATTAAGCCAAAACGATAATCCCTAAATTTGGCCCTTGTTCTTAAAAGTGATTATAGAACTTTTAACTACATAACTAAACACCCCAACATGGGCAGAGCCTAGGTAAAAACAAAAGAAGAAAATATTGGCCGAGCCGAGAACAACCAAAAACAAAAGGATAGAATCTCCCTCAACTAAGTTTTTTTCCATAATATAGACTCGAATATGAAAAATTATTTAAGATTAATTAAACATATACCGATTGGCACTCAAAATTTCGTAACTTCTAATTAGGCAGCCGAAGCGACACACTAGTCGATGAAGCAGACTAGGCGTTGGGAACATTAGCTGAGAGGTAAAGATTAGTTGTTTTAATGCTGCAGTGGAACAGTTAGGTGAAAGGAGTTATGAATTTGGACAAGATTTGAAGAAAGGTACAAAATCTCGAAGGGAAAAGTTAGATATATGAAGGGCTTCTAGGAGAATTCCACGTGCAAAGAAGCACCAGGTTAAAAATCCCATTGGTTTAAGGAAAAGCGGTTATTCTCGTGAACCAGCCGAAACAAGGAGGAACGACTTAAACAAAGCCTCTAGATTGACTAGGAGAGATAAAACATGTATGCTCCCCACGACTTGTAAATGTGTGTAAGGATCGTGGAACGTGCAATAGTGGCAGGTGGATATCAACTGTTGTAGGTTAGCCGAATTTGCCTCTATAAATAGAGGAGTGGTCATTTGAAAAAGGACACAACTAATCAATCAATCAAAACATACAAATTTCCCGCATTTTACCTTTCCTTTACTTTCCTGCCTTTACTTTCCAACACTTTAAATTCCTTAATAGTCTTTCAGTCATTTTCAATTTTTCAACATTTACTTTCTTTACCGCTTTTCAACATTTATCCATTTTTAGCCGTCAAGTTAGTTCATAGTCATGTCTTAGTCACAACCTCTCAATAGCGATCACTAAGAGCTTTTTGCAGTATCTTAGGAACCTAAATTGACGAACAAAGTCCCTTCCTCAAATAGTCGCTTGATTAGGGAACCGTTATATTGATTTTCCAACCGTCTCAAACAACTAGCTAATATAAAAAACTATTTGGAAACCACTAGTACCATTGTTAAGTGACACTACAAGAAATTTGACTTTCGGCCACGCTAAAATTTGCAACGGTCAGAAAACTATGCAAATGTTTGGATCTTCATTCGTCAGTTTGATGTAGTCATAACTTTTAACTAATACATATTTTGATATGCTAGCTTAAAATTTCTTGTTGATATTTTATTATTGATATATTTAATTACTTTCAAGCATTAAATATATGAGATTAACAAATTCACATGTATGCTTTTTAAAACACATTTTGTGGTCTAAATCGTGTTAAAAAGATCTATTCAAAATTCAGGGTTAAAATGTGAATTATGGCTTAAATGCAAATGCGACAGGTTATAATCATTGCCTAAAAAGTACACGCACAACTAAAATCGTGGCCTAAATATGGTCCCACTCATATAATAGCAACGGTTTAAAAACCGTGGTGTAATGAAGGAGCTGTAAACCGTGTAAACCAACTGTTTGAAAACCGTGGTGTATTGAAGGGGCTATAAACCGTGGTTGTATAATACCACGGCAAGTAACCGCGGACTAAATATCAAAGCAGCGGTTTAAAGAAGTAGCTGTAAACCGTGGCCTCAATCAGCGTCGTTAAACCGTGGCCTATTCGTGCCACAGTTATCAGAAATTGGTGGCCTAAAGTGTCAAACTGTGGCCGATTAGCAAAGGCCACGACTGCATATCCCACAGGCGAGAATTCGTGGCAAAACCGTGGTCGAAGGTTATTGCCACAGTTTTTTTACATGCAGCCACGGTTTTTTGGCCGCGGCCGAAAGTCAAATTTCTTGTAGATAAAGTATGCATTAGTGATTCTACCAAAGTTGTTTGTTTAGTTATGCAATCCATTAATATTTATGCCTAAATTAGACCCAGATTCGACCCATAGATACAGTACTTATACTCAAGCCCTAACGCCCAAAATATAACATAATTTGGTACTTAACAATATTGACAAGTTGGTAAAACTTAATGGTAACTAGTCAATTTTTTTTTTAACATGTTAATTGATAATGATGGATCACTTTCTTTTAGAAGGTTGTATGTTCGATTTTCGTTAGTGATGTGAGAGTTATGTCAGTGAATAATCTATAAGTACATCAGCAAGCAACCTATGATCTCAAAAGCATATTTTGGCCCGTGATGGTTACCAGAACCGAACGCACCTGAATTTTTATTCAGAAAGTTGGAAAAAAAAAGTTATCATTTAAGTTTTAGTTTGAAGAGAAGCTAGCGCCACGAGAAAAATGGAAAAAGGTTCACAAGCGTGCTTTTCATTCACTTTTCAACAAACCCACTTGGCTATTTTTTTGGTTCAAAAGATACAGTATTATTATGATGCACTTTTAATTGTGTTTGTTTGCTGAGCAAAATTTGAGTAATAATAAAAAAAAGCCATAGTGAGGATGACTGGATTGGCGTGGGACGACACGCCCTAGTGAATAAGGGCATGTGATCTAGGCGAGTCACCACCTTTTTTATGGGTCTGGACTGGCTAGAGGGGGCACGAAGCCCAATAAGGGGTACCTAAGGGCCTTATTGTAATAATTTTAGGGTTTTAGAGTATTTTCCCCACTTTAAAAGTCAAGTACCTTTTCTATTTAATTTATGTTCTCACTTCTTACAAAACATCTCATATACACGGTGATAGGAGCCCTAGATCCGAGGACCTCGAGATCCCCAAAACTCTAGATCTAATGCTCTAGTCACCACCTTGTTCCCATACTAGAACATTGGCGCCCACCCTGGGGCTCCGGTAAAACTGACCTAGGCAAGTCTACGACAATCCTGGCCTACACGAAACGGTCGGCAACGGCGGCGGAGAACGCTATGGAAGGAAACGTCCCAAACCCTCATATGCAAGCGATTCTAGACAAATTGGATGGTTTACAGCGCACCAACGAACAACTAGAAGCTCGAGTCAAGCAGATGACTTAGGAAAGAAATGACCGGCAATACGCAGATCGGCGGAGGCGGCGAACGCCACCAACTTCCATCTGCTTGCAGCGACTATTACTAGCACGGTCATCCTGGAACACTTGAAAACATTGGTTTTGGAGCCGTACTCTGGAGAGTCAGATCCGTGAGACTACCTTGTGTAATTCAACACTAGGATGGTCATCGTCGGAGTCACAGACGCAGTGAAGTGCAAGATGCTACCGTCGACGTTCAAGAAGTGGGTGATGACCAGGTATACCACCCTACTAGCTGGCTCCATTGGAGATTTTACATCGTTCTCGGCCAAATTCCTATCTCAATTCTCGGCGAGCCAGACAGAGAAGGTGACCGTCGCGACTCTGTTCAACACAGTTCAATGGAAAGACGAGACGATAAAACGTTACCTGTCCAGATTCAACAAGTTGGCAGTACACCAGGAAGACTCCGTGCCTTCGGTGTGCGTTGCAGCATTGAAAACAGGTTTAAGGGAGGGCGACCTAACCGTCGACTTAACCATGCGCCTAGCGGAAGCTATGCAGGAGCTCAGATCTCGAGCGCACAAATATATGCTGGTAGAAGAGGATAACATGCACAAAAGGGCGTGTGATAGCGAGGACCATTCCGCCAAAACAGCCCTAAGGGAAGGAACCTGATGACTGGATTTTATATGATGTTTTTGCTATCCTTTTTCTTTTATTTTTTTTTATTTTTTTTTGAGTCTCATATAGTTTTTATTTCATTTTGTTAGAGTTTTCACTTTATTTTTGCATTTGCATATAAATTAGCAAATTTTGTGTTTTTAGTCCTTTTAGTTATGTTTTATTGTAGTTTTAGTTCTTGTTAGACGTTTTGGTCAATTAAGGAACATTTGTGGGTATCTTGGTGAAAATAAATGAAAGAGTGTGGCTTAAGTTAAAGAAGAAGAAGAGTCATCAAACCTCCTATGCTTGTTTAACATGTGCCTAATTGAAGAAATTAAAGAAGGAGATGAAGAATCAAGCATTTAGCATGTGCTAAAATGGAGAAATGATGAAGCAAATGAAGGTTTCAGCTTTTGCAAAACATCCATGAAAGCCACAATGAAGCCCCTTAATTGCATTGATGAAAGGAATCAAAAGAGAAGAGCAAGAACAAGAAAATGAGGAGTCTGTCGTGCTCCCAACGCCTGAGCGTTGGCACCCCAACGCTCATGCATTGGCTTTCTGTCTGAAGATGGGAATTCAATGCAGTCTCCAGCGCCCAAGCGTTGGAACCCAACGCTTGAGCATTGGCTTGCTGGCAGATTGGCTATAAATTCGGTTTTTGGCTTTTCTTTTGTATCAGTCCCTGGAACCTTGTACTAGGCTGAGTTCCTTCCTTTTTAGCTTTGTTCTTAAAGCTTGTAAGAGGCCTTTGGAGGCCTTGTTTCAGGTTTTGTTCTTTTATTTTCTTTATGTTTAATTTAGCCATGCTTGGCTAAGCTTTCTTGTATTTGGGTTGTAGTGAAACTGCTTGTAGCTATGCTTTAGGTTCCTGTTTATATATGAATAAAGTTCAAGTTTTTAGTTTCTATTCTCTGTTTTAACATTATTCTTGCTGATCACAAGTCTTCTTGCTTAATTCTTATGCAATGGTAATTGGTAGCATTTAAGGGAAATGAGAATAGGAAGAACAATTGCATGCCACTTAGGTATAAGGGTAGAATTGTAGTGTTGGCCTGAACTTAGAATTAGTCTTCAATTTGAGTAAACTAATCACTAAGGTATTAGGATTAGAAATTGAATTGGAAATTATTCTTGCTTAAGGAATTAAGAAGTAGAAACTCTAGGCTAGATCACCTAAGAACATGTTCTGATTTTCATATATAGAATTGATTCTGAATAGCTTAGCTAGAGGTAGTGAAACTCAACCCAAGTACTTGTCTTATCATCATATTTCTATTCTTATGCTTTCTTCAAAATCCAAAATCAAAACAAATATTTCTTTTCTCATTTTCAAACTCTAAAGAACCGATTTTAAGTCAAACCAATCCCACTGGAGACGATAATCTTTTATATTACTTTGATACAATCTGTACACTTGCAAAATTTCTATCAGAACCCTACAATCGAAAGCTGCAAGAAAATTCAACACGCCCAGGAACAACAGACCTTCCCAATACAAAGCTCGTTGCCAACAGGGTGGAAGAGAGTGGAATCGTCGGGAAAACTTTTTAGCTCGGGAGCAACAACAAGTGCATAATACAGATCATGGAAGGCCAAGGGTACAATTCAACGCACCCTTGAGTCAAGCTTTGGCATAAGCAGACAAGGAAGGTTTGATAACTTGTCCCAAGCCAGTGAGGTAACCACCTCAGAATGTAAACCCAAATTGCTGGTGCGATTTCCATCGGTTGTTGGGACCTGTAATAGAAGATTTCTGGACGTTACACCGAGACCTGGAAATATTGATTACCAAAATTCGTTTAACTCAGCTCTTGAAAGGAGAAGTTCAGGGAGTGCCCAATGTGCCAGCCAAGGCATTAGCGGTGATGGAAATGATCAGGAGTAGGGCGATGGTGGAGTGAAAAGGTTGTAGGGCTGAATCGCCATTTTCCAAGCAAAGGAAACACGGATGGATGCAATAAGAAGGTACCTGAAGCTTAGTTTAAAAGGTCAAGCAAATGAAAGTAAGGAGCTGCGGCGAGAGTCAAGCCATTATACGATGATCGCAGACCAACTACATAGGAGGGGCTACTCAGTGCCACTACTTAAATGCGTCACTAAAGCCAAAGGAGAAGAAATCATACGAAAGGTACACGAGGGCGTGTGTGGCACCCATATTGGGGGGAGATCCCTGGCTTCAAAAGTTTTGCATGTCAGTTTCTACTAGCCCACCTTAAGAGGAAATTGTCATGAATTCATAATCAAGTGCGTGAAGTGTCAATGTTTGCCGATGTACACAAAGCGCCTCCAGGAAAACTAAATTCATGTCTTCTCTGTGGCAATTCGCCAAGTGGGGAATAAACCTAGTTGGTCCCTTCCCGAAGGCGAGATAATTGTGGCAGTTGACTATTTCACCATGTGGATTGAGGCTAAGCCTTTGGCCACCATATGGGAAGATTAAGTAAAAAAAATCGAAAAAAGCTATTTTCCAGGTTTGGTTTACCCACTAATATCATCTCTGACAATAGAACGCAATTCACGAGTCGCCTTGTTCAAGAATTTTTCAATGAGTTGGGCATAGAACTCAGATTCTCATATGTTGAACACCCACAAACTAATTGACAGGTCAAGTCGGCGAACAAAGTGGTCTTGGCAGGTTTAAAGAACAGGCTGGAAGAAGCAAAAGGAAAGTGGGTGGATGAGCTGTCAGTTGTCTTGTGGAGTTACCATACCATGCCACAATCAACCACAGGCGAGACACCTTACAGACTAACATATGGCGCTGACGCCATGATCCCTGTGGAATTGAGTGAGCGAAACTGGAGATTTGAGACTTTCAATGAAGAAGAGAACGCCCACAACATGCTTGTGAACCTGTACTTACTTCAAGAAGACCGAAAAAGAGCACACTTGAGAGAAGCGGTGATTAATTAAAGAGGTTCAAGGTGCTATGATACCAGGGTGGTTCCTCGAGAAGTGGAAGAGGGCGATCTGGTGCTTCGGAGGAAGACAAGAACAACGAGTAATAACAAGCTTAGCCAAAATTGGGAAGGTCCTTTCCACATCACCAGAAATCTAGGGCGAATAGCTTACCACCTTTAAGAATTAAATGGAAGGCAGATACCAATGGAATGGAATAAGTGGGCACTCTTATCTAAACCCACTCCTTAACCAACCCAAAAGTGAAGTAAATAAGTGGGCACTCTTATCTCCATCTTTTGAGGCGAGTTTTTAATGAGGCTCCATATAAAGAAAGGGACTAATGTACTTATGATTAATGTTTAATGTTATATGAATTATCTAACTGATGTGCATTTATAGACCTCGCAAAACGAGCCAAGTTACTGAGCCGAAGCCTCATTAGTTTGAGCCAAAGCCTTGCCAATGGCCATGGTAAGCCAAAGTCTCCTTACCTAGCTTACGCTCAGCCATAAGCCTCAAAATATTGAGCTAAGGCCTCAACCCCCGGGAGGCACTTAGAGCATAAAAGTCTCGCAAAATGAGTCAAAGTCTAGAAAAATAGCACATAAATGTTTAGCTTTGGTGAATATTTTCATTTTTGCAGATTAAGCAGAGAACCGCATCTTGGGAAAGGAAAGTGTAAACGCCAAAATCTATCGCCCGTTAAAAATGGGGTACCCGCCAAAGAGGGCAAGAAAGTAATCTCCAATAGAGGTTAAAGGGCTAACAGCCTTAATCGCCCAAAAGAAACAACATGACATAAGGAGGCTCGCTTGTAACGCATGCGAAACGCCGCCTGGATAGGTAGAGCGCAAGCCTGCTACAACGAGTGATTACCAAAACCTAAACGATGAAATGTGAAATACACCAAATCCAAAAGTGAAGTTTTTACAATTCACATCGGAGTGTTTAAAGAAAATGTATGATCTTTAACTATGGGATAATGGTTCTCCAATTTTTCTAGGGTTCTCCAAATGTGAAATTTTTTTCAGAACTATTTGCAACTTTGAAGTGAGTATCTCGTGAAAAAGGTTAAAAGTTTTGAAAATGGGATTCACCCCTTTTACGAGGAAAATTCTCGTTTGAACCTTTATGCTTATTACAAACAAGTTAATCATGCCTTTTATGAAAAATTACCTTTCTTCAAAAGAAAAGACTATATGAAATTTGAAGTGTCATCTTTTTGGTTTATGTATTTATTTTGGGAAAGTGACACCAAAGCAATGTACGTGACAGCGTGCTAAAAACAAAACACACCGTGTGCAAATAAGAAGACACACAACCCAGATCATACAAATAAAGGCTGCGAAGGGCCAAGTTAAGCGCCACAAAGGCGAGTTCCATCGCCCATTGGGCAAAAATTATACATTGTTTAAAAATATGAAAAAAGGGCAGTTTAGCCCTGCAATATTTTCACTCTGACATCGCCCTGCTCCTGATCATTACCGCCTCTGCTGTCACAATCATCCTCAGAATTCAAATCCTCCTCACTAAAATCCTCCTCCTCATCGCCGTCCTCGCCAACGAGCTCTTTCCCCACAACCTTCTTGTAAGGATGCATCGGTTTCGGATCAAGGTTGGGGGCGAGGCAGTGAATCTGTGCTTTGGAGTGGAAGAAGCCCTGCTCAAACTTGTCAGCCTGCTCGCCTATGCTCTTCTTATTTTCGGCTCCCAAGGTGGTAATGGAGGTTTCCAATTAGGCAATTGTCGACTTGAGTGAATCGATCTTCTTCTCCTTGTCGCTGCCATCGCCAAGTGCTTTGGCCTGGAACATTCTTAGGTCTCCTCGATACTTATCAACCTCACCATTCAGTGAGGCGATTTTGGCTCATGAAGTTGTCGAGTGTAGCTTGAAGAGATTCCTCGGTGATGTTTTCTCCCTTTGCGCCCCCTCCAACAACTTCTTGGTGACCATGACGTCCTACAGGAGCTTCACCCTCTCATCCGTAATCTTCTCCAGCCTCTCTTTCATCTGAGAATGTCTGGGGATGAGCTGGGCGCGGCCAATTTCATAACCGACAAGACCCCTAGCCAAGCCGGTTGCCAGTTGAGAAACTTTCAGCCCCCCGATCGCCATAGCTTCGCAAATATCTTTCACTGGAGATTTTTCAGTTTCACATCCAAGTCGGTGAGGGGGGAGATTTTTTCAATGAATTGGCAGGAGGGAAAGGAGATGTCCTAAGGTGAGGTGGGCGAGTCGAGAGTCAAATATTCAAAATCTTAGAGTACTTGGCGCCAAGAGGAAGTGGAGGATGAAACCATGGCAGCAGAAGGGTTGGAGGAGATCCCATTTTTCTTGTCAGCTCTCGCCGGAGGAGTATCCTGAGGGGCTGGACAGTCAACGGTAGGAACAAGTGACGCAAAGTTTTTGGCAGATGTGACATCGTCATTTCTCTTGCGTTTTTGGCGAGCAGGTTGAGTAGAGTCGCTGCCTTGAATGGGGGCGGTAGCAGGAGAAGCAGGAAGCTTTCCAGGGAAGTCAACAAACACGGGGGCATGTTTCCTATTCTTCCTCCAATGAGAGGCTTCAACTTTCTCCTGCAATCGCTTTTCTCTCTAGCTGGTGTTGGTGTCCCCTAAAGGCCACCATTTGGTTGATGGGGACCTCAAAGTTATCGGCTGAAAAATGAAAAAATACATGTTAGCAATAACAAAACAAAGGAAAATAGCGTGAAAAACACAGAAAATTACCATAGAAATCGGCGACGCGACCAGCCTTTGCAGCCTCGATCAAGCCAAGACTGCCCAAACTGTTCTGATGGATAAAAACCCTATTTATGGCGTGCCACTCAGTATACAACAACATATTAATATCAACGGCGAGGGAAGGTTTAGGCGATTCGGTCTAGTAAAGAGAAATTTGCACAAGCATGCTAGTCACTAGTTAAACGGGCGAAGTTGGGGTTGTAAATGACTTTAAACCACTTCCCGATGAAGGCCTTTTTTCCATTCTCTTTTAAAAATAGTGAAGAGTGGTTTGTATTTATAGGAGCTGTAGGATAAAAAAGAGGACATGCCCTTAGACAAAGTCTTCAGGCGGTAAAGGTGAAAGAAAAATGTATGAGTAGGGGTGACGTGATTAAATTCACAAAGAATCTCAAAGCAACGGAGAAACGCCCAGTTGTTAGGATGAAAGTGCATAAGCACAACGTTGAGAAAGTTTTAAATGGAGCAAATGAAGGGTGAGAAGGTCAGCTTCAAGTCCATCTCCGTAAAAAGGGCAGTGTACAAGTAGAAGAAGTAGGGCGAGATGCCACGGGGTTTGCTAGTGAAAACAAACTCGCCGTCGTTAGTGATGCCCACAATGAGCAATTGCTCGTCCTCAGGGTTCCGGCAAAAACCACCAGAGACAACGCCAATTTCCTGAACGTCCTCCAATGTTTGATAAATGGATGGCATGGTAAAATCCTTCAGGAGCTGCCACCGGGAGTCTAACGGCTTTGGGAGGGCCGCATCCATGATTCCATCCCTCAGCGGCCCAGAGGGTGGTACAAGACAAGACTCACTATCGCTCTCGCTCCCAGAATCACGGACTGAGGAGGTAGAGCCACATTTAAAGGTGGCAGGGTCTGAAAAAGTGAAATAAAAAGGATTGGAAAAGGATATCGTAGAGAAGGATTAAAGAAAATAGGATGAGAAAAAAATAAACGTTCACAGCATGCAACACGAAACAATGCCTTCCTAAACAAAAAGGAAAAGAAAAAGAAAACTTACCAGTAGAGGCTGGGTTCATGGCCCCGAAGACCATGGGTTGGGGCACGGTTTGAGAAGACAGAGTGGCCACGTTGACACCGGCAGTGACGGGTTCACCCGATTTTGCTCCTCGGGAACCGGCATGGGAAATAGTAGGGTTGACAACGGGGACCCTCAGAAGTGTTCGTCTGAGAAGCCATTAATGAATAGGGAAAAAGCCTCACGAAGAAGATGAAGTAGAAGGAAGCAAAGGCCTATGAGAACTTGGGAGGATGAAGCAACAGTGGAGAAGGCAAAGAGGAAGCGTGTGAAAAGTAGGAAAAATAGATTCAAGTTCTATTTATAACTAGGGCATTGAAAGGGTGTGTGAAAGCACGTGACCTTTGATTGGCCACCGTTTCGAATAAATTAATTAATGTCACAGTAAATTTATAATGATGATTGAATTCTTTGAAAAAGGGAGGTAGATAGAAGGGTGAAATTCAAACGCAAGGAAAGGCGTGTGAAGGGTCTCGGTAACAGTTGTATCATCGTGAAATGATAGCCAAATCCGCAAGTGTACGGTTGATTATCGAAGTAATATAAAAGATATCGAACCCAAGGGATAGGTGTCCAATTATTAATTTATTTAGAACTTGTGCTGCAATTTAAAATTGATATTAAGTGTGGTTTGTTTTAGAACAAGGACTTGCAATAACATAAATAAATAAAGAAAAGATGATGATGATGGAGATTAAGCACTTGGGTTGACTTAAATAACTTATAACATATGCTAGTAAACCTCTACCTTATTTCTGAATTTTAAAACAAAAGCTCATGATGCTCTAGCCTATGGTTTCTACAAGTTAATTCCTTACACATGTAGACCTTTCTTTCTAATTACTAAACTCAATTCCTTGCAATTTAGTTAATTAAAGAAGAAGATGAAGATAGAGTTCAGGCCAACATAAAGCAAAGTCTATCCTAATTCCTTAGTGATATGTCATATTGGTTCTTTTAAATCCTATTTCCCTTATTACTTACCAATTTCCATTGACATAAGAAATAAGCTTAAACACTTGTGCGCATCAAGATGAAATGAAGAACAAGGAAATAAAACATAAACTTGCAATATTATTCAGAAATAAAGATGAAGAAAACTAAGACATAAATTATAAACTAAAACAACCCAAGAACTTAAAGAGAAATCAGCCAAGCATGGCTAATAGAAACATTGAATTACCCTGGACTAGGAGCTCAAGAATGGCTTCCCACAATTCTCAGGAACAATGCTCTTAAGGGAGAAAGAAGAATACTTGTTGTATTCTGAAGTAAGGGATGATTTTTACAATGGATAAACACTCCTATTTATAGCAAAAAGTCTGCCTTCCAACGCTTGAGCGCTGGGATCCCAACGCTTGAACGCTGGGTCTTATTTATACCAGACGTTGCAAACAGAGGCCTAGTGCATGAGCGCTGGCTGCCAATGCTTGAGCGTTGGTAAGAACTGCATATTTGGATCCTAGTGAGAGTGCCAACGCTTGAGCGTTGGCTCGTCTGCTGATTGCTCTTCTTCATGATTTGCTCTTCTTCATGGTAGTGGATATTTAATGCCTCCTATGGCCTCCTCTTAATTTCTGAAACAGCCTTCCCACTACCATCAATCCTTCAATCATCATTTTTCACATGTGCAAAATTAGAAGTGATGCTTCATATTCAACCTTTTCACCTAAACATACATAGCTCAAGTATTTTTTCAGCTTATGAATCACACTAACAACTTAAAGTATCACACAAACGTAGGCTCCAATAAAATGACTCTTTTAAGGCTCGAAGGGGGCTACTAGTGGATTTTTTCCTTTTCAAACAAAACTCTGAGTTTTCAAAAATACCTATAATCTCTTCAAAAATTCACAAAGTTTAACAAAGACTCAACCAATATGCAACACAAGGCAAAAAAAATTTACAAGTCAAGCATTCAGAGTTCTCAGCACTCAGAAAAGATTGGAGTAAGTGGTACTTCTTTTCGAACTCAAAAAAACTTTGCCAAAACCTTTCAATCAAGATTTCAGTTAAGCCTAGCATCATGAAAACCTAAACCGCATTCAACAACATATTATCTTTTCAAAAGCATTATAAGTTCACTAGATAAAATACTCACAAGCAGCAGTAGCAAGATAACTGGATAAAGACTCTTAAGACTATGCAATTTAAAAACCTAAAAGCAAAACAAAACAGAAAAACTAAAAACTATCCAAAAAGAAAAACTAAGAGCTGGTACAATAGTTTTCTTTCACAAATAGTCCAGGGAACCTCATTGTAACTTCTTCTTTGAACACTCCAACTACAGGGGGATTTTCCTCTTTGGTGCCTTTCCTGCAAACTTTGAACAAACAAGAGTCTACAAGCAGAAGCTTGTTTAGACTCGTTAGTCCTCAATCCAACATACTTAAGTCCTTTTTCAAAAACAAGCCCAAGGATTGGAAATGTGCCCACCTAAAACAAACAAAGGTTCTTGAGTTCCCATTGATCAAGAGTTTAAACCAATTATAAAAGCAAGGGAAGAACTCAGGAATCCCATTCACACATTTTTCAAAAGCTGGTGGGCACAGAGTAGAATTATTTATGTACAGAAAATAAAAGCAGAAAAGCTGCCCGAGCTCCAGCGCCTGAGCGTTGGCTTCCCAACGCTTGAGCGCTGGAAATTAAATAAAAACTAGGAGTATTCCAGGGGTCCAACTCATGAGCGTTGGCCTCCCAACGCTGGAGCGTTGGGTGTAAACTCACCCAGGGGAGTCTGGCAGGGGCTCAACGCATGAGCGTTGAGCCTCCAGCGCTTGAGCGCTGGCCTCTCGTGCAACAAAATAGAATAATTTTTCTTTTTTCTTTTTACAATATGATGCAGAAAATTAAAGACAGAATTTAAACTGGTCCTAAGTTGGGTTGTCTCCCAACCAGCTCATTGTTAAGGTCCAAGATAGACCCTTCCCTTTTAATCAATTGGGGAAAGTTTTTCTCCTCTTGGTGAACAATCATCATTGAAATCATCTTCTTCCTCGGACTCACAATGTTTAGGAGTCCGAAATACTGAGAACTTAACCTTTTCATCTCCTACCTTCAAGGATAAGAGGCCTTCAGCCACATTTATCTTGGCATTCCCTGTAGCAAGGAATGGTCGCCTAAGAATTAATGGTACCTTCGAATCCTCTTCCATATCCAAAATTACAAAATCCACCGGGAAGACAAACTTGTCAACCCTCACAAGCACATCTTCAGCAACTCCATATGGATATTTAATGGACCTGTCCGCCAACTGCAAACACATGAGAGTAGGAGTGGCCTCTCCCATGTTCAACTTTTTCAAAATGGAGAGCGGCATGAGGTTTATACTTGCTCCCAAATCGCAAAGAGCTTTTGCGTTTGGTAACCCCTCAATGTCAACAGGTATAGTAAAGCTCCCCGGATCTTTCAATTTTTGGGGAAGCTTTCTTGAAACTATAGCTGAACATTCCTCAGTCAACAAAACAGTCTCTTCAACCTCACTTAATTTCCTCCTTTTAGATAAAATATCTTTCATCAATTTGGCATAGGTAGGCATTTGCTCCAAAGCTTCAGAAAAAAGAATATTGATTTGAAGTCTTTTGAAAATTTCAAGAAATCTTGAAAACTGTTTTTCCAAATTCTTTTTCAAAGCCTTGGGAAATGGAACCTTACCAACTTTCTTAGGAGGGGAAATTTTCTCATTTTCAAAAACATTTTCAGCATTGTTCTCAGTAAGCACACTCCTCTCTTTCTCTTTTTCCTCACAGTTTACTTCTTGTTCAATCTCAACTACCCTTTCGGGCATAATCCTACCACTCCAAAGAGTGATAGCTGAAACATTTTCTATATTTTCCTTGGGATTAACAAGAGTATCAAAAGGGAAAGTACCTGGAGTTCGCTCTGAAATGGTCTTGGCCAATTGGCCTACCTGAACCTCTAAATTTCTGATAGAGGCCTCGTGATTCTTGGCACTAGTCCTTGTTTCATTCATGAACTGTGCAGTTTGTTGGGCCATTTCACCAACAATTTCCTCTAAGCTCTTCCTTCCTTGACCTGAGTTTTGAGGCATTGGTGACCTCTGAGTTTGAAAAGGCCTCTGAAATTGTCTGGCCTCACCTTGACCACCCCCTTGGTCTCTCCATGAAAAATTGGGGTGGTTCCTCCAATTAGGATTGTAAGTATTGCCATAGGAATTTTGGAAATTCCCCATGGCTTTACTTCAGCTTCCATTTCTGCCTCTTCTGGGCTTAATTGAACTCCTTCCATTTTTTTTACCATAGCATCCACCTTCCTGGACTACAGCTTATTTGAAGCTAAAATTGCGTCAAAAGAATCAACTTCACATATACTTTTCTTTATGGCCCTGTCCTGATTTGAGTGGGCGGTTCCTGAAGCAAGTTTATTAATCAGATCAAGAGCCCCCTGAGGTGGTAAAGCATCAAATGCCCCACTTGCAGCCATGTCAAGTTTATCTCTTGTATAGTCATTACGTGCTGCATAGAATTTCTCCACTTGATCAGCAATGGAGATGTTGTGGCCTGGGCATCACCTTAGGAGTCCTTTGAACCTTTCCCATGTTTCATAAAGGTTTTCAGCATCTTGTTGGATAAAGGAGTTGATTTCTTGTTTCAACTTCCTTATTTGGTTATATGGGAAGAACTTAGCTATAAATTTCTCTGCCAAATCATCCCAAGAGGTAATGCTCCGATCCCGTGAGGTTGTGAGGACAACATTAGTCTTACCGTGTCCAGGTGAACATCATTCCTCCTCAAGGTGGAGCATTGCCTAGTGAACCGCTGCAAATGAGTGTGGCAATCTTCATTGACACTCCCTCCAAATTGGTTTTGGCTAACCAATGAGATGAAGTGTGGAGGGATTTGGAAATTGGGTAGTGCATCCTCCGGTACCACAATACTCCCCTCACAGTTATAATCTACCTGAGGAGCTGTGAGGTCCCGAAGGGAACGGTTAGCATCCCGTTCTTCCTCCTCAAGCCTTTGCTTAGAAGCCTTGCTTGGACTTCTTCATCAATGCGTGCATCATACTTGGCACGGAGGCGCTCTTCCATTTGTGCTTGAGTTTCTGCCATGGCTTTTGCAAGTCTTCTTTGCTCCGCTAATCGGCGATGCAAAGTTCTATGTATTTCAGGATCGAAATCAAAATGACCTAACATTCAGAAAGGCAACACAAAAGTTAATAGTACCTATTCACCACTCAGTTTTTTTCTTTTTGTTTTTTTTGTTTTTTTAGCATTAAACAAACTAATAAAAAGACTTTAAAAAGAACCTATCCCCAGCAATGGCGCCAAAAACTTGATGACCAAATTCGCAAGTGTACGGTTGATTATCGAAGTAATATAAAAGATATCGAACCCAAGGGATAGGTGTCCAATTATTAATTTATTTATAACTTGTGCTGCAATTTAAAATTGATATTAAGTGTGGTTTGTTTTAGAACAAGGACTTGCAATAACATAAATAAATAAAGAAAAGATGATGATGATGGAGATTAAGCACTTGGGTTGACTTAAATAACTTATAACATATGCTAGTAAACCTCTACCATATTTCTGAATTTTAAAACAAAAGCTCATGACGCTCTAGCCTATGGTTTCTACAAGTTAATTCCTTACACATGTAGACCTTTCTTTCTAATTACTAAACTTAATTCCCTGCAATTTAGTTAATTAAAGAAGAAGATGAAGATAGAGTTTAGGCCAACATAAAGCAAAGTCTATCCTAATTCCTAGTGATATGTCATATTGCTTCTTTTAAATCCTATTTCCCTTATTACTTACCAATTTCCATTGACATAAGAAATAAGCTTAAACACTTGTGCGCATCAAGATGAAATGAAGAACAAGGAAATAAAACATAATCTTGCAATATTATTCAGAAATAAAGATGAAGAAAACTAAGACATAAATTATAAGCTAAAACAACCCAAGAACTTAGAGAGAAATTAGCCAAGCATGGCTAATAGAAACATTTAATTACCCTGGACTAGGAGCTCAAGAATGGCTTTCCACAATTCTCAGGAACAATGCTCTTAAGGGAGAAAGAAGAATACTTGTTGTATTCTGAAGTAAGGAATGCTTTTTACAATGGATAAACACTCCTATTTATAGCAAAAAGTCTGTCTTCCAGCGCTTGAGCGCTGGGATCCCAACGCTTGAACGCTGGGTCTTATTTATTCCAGACGTTGCAAACAGAGGCCTAGTGCATGAGTGCTGGCAGCCAATGCTTGAGCGTTGGTAAGAACTGCATACTTGGATCCTAGTCAAAGTGCCAACGCTTGAGCATTGGTTCGTCTGTTGATTGCTCTTCTTCATGATTTGCTCTTCTTCATGGTAGTGGATCTTCAATGCCTTCAAAAGCCTCCTCTTAATTTCTGAAACAGCCTTCCACTACCATCAATCCTTCAATCATCATTTTTCACACGTGCAAAATTAGAAGTGATGCTTCATATTCAACCTTTTCACTTTTGGTCCTCTCTTTGTTAGCACTTCACTTCTAGCCCTTTATTTTCCTAAAACTCTAGTTCCAGCCCTCAACTCTTGAGCTTTTGTACTTTGGCCCTTCCTTTCTTGAAATTTACAGCTTGGTGTCCCTGGACAAAAATGACTAATTCTACCAGCTTTCCTAAAATATAAAAGGGTTAATGGTTTAATTGGTCCCTGTGGTTGTACCAAGATTTGGCTTTGGTCCCTCCCCGGAAAAAAGTTTGCAAAAGGTCCCTGTAGTTGTACCAAGTTTGATATAGGTCCCTGCCGGAGACTGGAGCTCCGGTGAGTGCACATGTGGCAGGCTGACTGGGTTAATGAAGGTGACGTGGATTTTTTATTTATTTATTTAAATACAGGTTAGATTTTAAAAAAATAAAAACCCCTAATTAAATCAAAAAAACCCCAAATCCCTAATTCCCCTTTCTTCTCCCCTAACTCAAGCAGCAGCTTAATTTTCCAGGTTCGTGGTTCCTTCTTCTCGTCCTCGTTGTCTTCTTCTTCTTCTTCTTCTTCTTCTTCTTCCTCTTATTCTTCTTCTTCTTCCTGTTCTTCCACTTCTTCCTGTTCCCTCTCAGTAGCTTCAGAAGTTACTTCTTCCCCTTTCTGAGCATCTTGCAATTGACCCATGCGCTCCTTCATATTTTAACTCTCAAGCCATTAACAACCAAACATAAAGAATTTATAAATGAAAGAGGGAGCTCTTAAAAAATGAAGGCAATATGAAAGATTAAAAAAGCAGCATACATGGACTGAATCATAACAGCAAAAGTTGAAGGAAGTTTCAAAATCACACCAAGGGCAATTAATGAAACACGGGCAAAAGAAACCCATGTTGCATTCACACACTTGTCTGCAAGTAATTTCAGCAAATAACATTTCAGTATGAGGAACATACCTGCATAGATCTCAATAATGCTCTCAAATCAGCATAATTGAGACAACGAAGAAGAGGAAGAACAGGAAGAAGAAGAAGAAGAAGAAGAAGAAGAAGAAGAAGAAGAAGAAGAAGAAGATGATGAAGACAACGAAGAAGAAGAAGACAACGAGGACGAGGAAGACATTGAAGAAGAAGAAGGAACCACGAACCTGGAAAATTAAGCTGCTGCGTGAGTTAGGGGAGGACCATTTCAGATGCGTGAGTGAGTTAGGGAAGAAGAAAGGGGAATTAGGGATTTGAGGTTTTTTTGATTTAATTAGGGGTTTTTATTTTTTTTAAAATCTGATCTGTATTTAAATAAATAAATAAATAAAATCCACGTCACCTTCATTAACCCAGTCAGCCTGCCACATGTGCACTCACCGGAGCTCCGGTCTCCGGCAGGGACCTATATCAAACTAGGTACAACTACAGGGACCTTTTGCAAATTTTTTTCCGGGGAGGGACCAAAGCTAAATCTTGGTACAACCACAGGGACCAAGTAAACCATTAACCCAATATAAAAATACCTATAAAAATTCCTAAAAATATAAAATAAAGTTTAAAAATCAAATAAAAGCTAATCTATATGCAAAATGCAAAATAAATAAAAAATCTAAATAAAAATAATAAAAATCCTATATGAGACTCAAAAATAACAAAATAAAAAGACTATAAAAGACCCTAAAATTATCATACAAAATCCAGTTATCCTGAAACCTATGTTTGGCGTCACATGTTAAAACAGCCATGAAATGCATGATTGAGATGCAGAAAGGTCACCCATCAATCATAAAAGGGATTTGAAAAAAAGCCCCGAGCGTGTCAGCCAACGCACGAATCGCAGTGAACCAAAATGGCGAGGAGACAAACAACTTAGAGACGCACTTGTGGACTTTAGCTAAAGTTTTATTCACGCCATGTCGGCGACTTATTTACCTTTTACAATGCCATGTTGGCGACCTACTCGTTTTCTCGATACGCTCCACAATGGTGACTCACGCATAGGACGCAGTTTAGCCAAGCCTCAAATGAGGGGCGATTGGCCAAGAACGCATGCTCAATCGTGGTTTAGGCGCTAAGAGCATGTAGACTGGGAAGGGACACGAAGCTCATGAGAGGGCCCCCCACGCGTGGTAGATGCTTATAAGACACACTGTGTCCTCGTAACTCGAACTCGGTGTCTTGTGGAGTTGCGTGGGGCAACATGCACTAATCATGGTTAGCCTCACCAGCGAACAAGGGCACGTGACCTAGGCAACTCGCTGCCCCTTCTATGGACTTGGACCGGCTAGAGGGCACGAAGCCCAATGAAGGGTACCGTAGGGCCCAACTGCAATAGATTTAGGGTTTTAGGGTGTTTGCCCCACTATAAAAGGCAAGTACCTTCTCTATTCAATGCATGTTCTCGTTTCTTACAAAATATCTCATATACACGGCGTTATGAACCCTAGATCCGAGAGCTAGAGATCCCCGAAATCCTAGATCTATGGCTCTAGCCACCACCTTGTTCCCATACGAGAACAATGGGAGACAACTATAATCTGAGCAAGCAAGAGGCAAGATTAATGGGATCGAGAATGATACTTGTTATAGAAAACTCATTGCGTGGATGACACGGAGGGCTACAGTTCAAAGATGGTGAAACAAGTTCCCAACTGGGCACAATATTAGATTGGCATATTTGTTCGAGTTTCAAATATAGTTTCAGTGCAATGTTTGATTATGAGCACAAGCACCACCAATTTGTTGACACTGAGGGGGACTTAATTTGACTTGAACATGACATATCAATCAAAGTACTTGAAGCCTGAAGTGGGCTTTCTAAAAAATTTGGACCAAATTAATTATCCCATCCCACTATAGAAAACTCAATTTGTGTGGTGGCTTTTTAACAGAAAAGCATGAAAAGAAAATGAAAATAGAAAAAACAATATTGCTAAAAGCAAAATATGTTGTAGCGTTTATACTATTTATCATTTTCATGGATTTTATTTTCTATAATTATAAAATTAAATACTATTTATATATTTGAAAACAAAAGTAAATCCTCTCTTTTTTTTTCCTTTCAGAAACCAACTCTAAAACACCCCGGCCCTATGTTAAATTCAGATCATTCGAAGGCAAAATGAAATAAGTGTACGTATGATTGAAACACTCTCCTAACGACCTAACTCAGTTTTATCAAACCAGCTCAATGCAAAAGAACTGAAATTCTACGACACCCATTGCAAAAATGTAAGAGAAATTGTTCCATTTTATAAACACTGTAAATATGCCCTTGTCTAATTTCTACCACCTGCTCGGATGGTATACCAATACAAGATTTATAACATATAAACATCAAATTTGTAACCAAGCACATGAAATAAAATTTATACTTGAAAATGTAATAGTAAAATAGTTGTTTGAAGATCAACTGCAAATTAGCCACTACACCAAATAATCAATTTTGCCCGTCGTTTCTATTTAAAACGGGTTAGATTAATTACGGCGGTTGGGCCAACTGCCAGTAATATTTTTGCTATACGTCAGTTTGAACTGCCGGTATTTGTATTTTTCTCTTTACGGCGGTTGGAACCGCAGGTATGTTTTTTTATTTTTATTATTTTAGTACCAAAATCCTCAACACGCACGAAGGGAATTGCAGTTCCCTCTATCCCATTCTTTCACCAAAACCTCAACCCACGCCGTCCTCACTCTCTGTGTCGCTCCCAAACCGTCTGTGTCTCTACCACACCGTCCTCTCCACCGCGTTCCTCTCGACCCCGTCGTCATCTTCGTCCTCTCTGTCGTCCACACTCTCTATGTTGCACCATTGAAACTTTTTAACACCCCATCATACCCCCTTTCACCGACCCAAGCCACCATCGAGCCACCATGGCCTCTGTGGTTTGAGACCCTCTCCTCACTATCAAGCCATCAGTAGCCACGGCGCCATCGAGCTACCAAACCCAGCCACGAAGAAACCTACAACCTGTAACACCTCGATTTTCAGGGCGTTACTGTAGCAAATGAACAGTAATTAAATATGCAAAAATGTTTTCAAAATGTAGAAAGAGGGTATATATTTTTTTTCATTTTCGAAATATGCCAAGATGAGATGCATTAATTATATGATTACCCTGATTCGTAAATAGCCACACATGGGGCATAAAAAGACAGCTAGCAGCTTAGAAATAAATTTCAAACGAATTACTTTAAGTTCAAAAGACTTTGCTACCAGCAGTAGGAAATAAACTAAGACTCCCTACTCTACTACATAAGCATAAATAAACAATCAAACGCCTGGGAGGAGTCGTCCTGCAACGAAGCATCCATCTTCCATCTTGATCTCTCTTGAAATCGGCATCCTCCTGCAACTTCTGGCTAAGGGCTGTCCAACTCACGACCGATCGCCGACAAACACACAAAGCAGACAAGCAAGGGTCAACTTCCAAACAGACAATACAAATAAGAGATTCTAATTATAGTATTAACAGACAGGTATCTACATCGAGAAGGTGCAGGAAAGAAAAATTGATAAACATAAGGGCCATGCAGGAAAATTTACAAGCAAGCGTCAGTCACAACACAAGTAGAATTTCAACCAAAAACGTACTCAATATGCAACACAAAACACGCATAGTAATCATATTACAATCATTCAGGATAATTATGATGCAGTTGAGGTGTAATATGGCCCGATCATTTCAATTTATCTGCAAAGAGTCTGCACATAGCGGATTGGCGATAAGCTTGTTATTTCAATCATATTGTCTGCACGTAGCCTGCACACAGCCTGCACACAGCTTCCACACAGTAATTCCACACAGTTTATCTACACAGTAACCACATAGTATTTCCTCACTCCAATTTCCCCACCTAGCGGAAACGTTGTCTTTTCGAATCCGAGTCCCTTTGTCGAAGGAGACGTCATCCATTTCGGAGAGCCCATCTACCTTGAGGGATTGTGATCGCCCGAACCCTCCTGGTCCAGTGATCTCTCATCGGTAGTTGCCGAAGCGTAAAGACGCCCGCTACCACCAACGAGGCATTTCCGAATAAGCTGCCCAATTTTCTTGAGAAAACATTTCTTGAAATATTTTTGTAAAGGTCTTTGCGGCTTTTGGAAAACATGTCTTATGATTCCTCGTGAGGAAGTTCTTATAGTTCTCCTTTTCCCAAGATGTGGCTTAATTTTCTTGCAAGATAAAACTTGTAGAAAAGAGGAGGAATTGTCCTTAAGTTCATAAAGGGGTTTGATGTATTCCTTTAATACATTATGAATTTTCCTTTAAGAAAGGTAGGCAGATCATTTCAAAAGCTCACGGTTTAACTTTAGGTTCTTCTTGAAAGCATGTTTCAAAACATTCATTAAGTTTCTAAACGAAGGTTTCTCTTATTCTCTTCGAAACTGTTAAGCCTTTACTTTTCAAAACAAAGTCTACATACTTATTTTGAAAGGAACCCCATTCCCATGGTAGCTTATACTAATTCCCCGGCTAGCACACACAAAAACAAAAGTTCCTGACACGACATGAAGACAAAACTCAGATAGGACTCATACGTCTTTATACGTGACCTAACATAGCTTCATGATTGAAAGTAATCATGTAGAGCATATGTACATGTCTTAAACAGATATATCATGTCGAGGGCAGGAATCATGTTCTCAATTATTATTAAAGCAATAAACATTCAATAAGTCAAGCCACAATCAAACCAATCACAAGGATGTCACACATCAAACCAATCCTCATCCAGCATAACAGATGCCTTCAGATACTTGCATTAATATCACAATCAAAGCAGTTATAAATCAGGTCGTTCTCAGAACGCAGTGAACTACAATTTCAGAAAAATCATAGTACATACACTTGCATAAATTTATACTTATGCTAGTATATAAAGAAACAAAGTGCCCTTACCGTAAAGGTGGTCGATCTTGGCGGCCTCGTGAGCTCCGCACGTTTCGATCGGCTTGGGGTCTCGTTATCTTTCAACAAACACAATCTAGCTTGGAAATTTGAACTTAAACCTAAGGTCAAGGGGCTGGTCTAAACAGGGGTCTAAACACTTAGACAAAAGTTCTACAACTTAGGAAAATTCTCGGAGGTTGAAAACACTTTTAACAACTTCGACGTTCGATAACGAACTTAGAAAAACCCTAAGTTACGAAATCCAAATTTTCCGAAACTTTAAACCATTCAAAGAGCATCAAGGCTAGATGCTTACAAACCATTTTGAGAGCCTTGATCAATATTTTAGAAAGGCAAAACACACACATTTTCACCGAACTTCAATTCTGCCCAAACTTTCAAAAACCCTTAAAATTTCCAAATTTGACCCAACACTTCTCTAAATTTTCCAAATGAATCACACAACCAAAAACATAACTTCTAATTCAAATTTTCACTCCATTTCCTCCAAATTTCAGAATGTACACAAACCCTAATTTCACTATGAGTTTCAAAATCCAATTTGCCCAAAAACCTCATTTTTCACTCATACAATTCCAAATCTACCAAAGTGCTCTAAAATCCAATTTTCTAGGGTTTCAAATACACAATTCTTCCTAGGCCCTTTTTGCACCAATTAGGGAAAAAACTTTCCTACAGCCCAAAACCATTTTCAAGAACTTAAACATACTCAAAGCTAGTTAAAAAAATCAATTTTATCCCATGTTTCAAATCTACCCAGAATTCGGTCATCACTCAAAAATTGCAAAATCAACTTTTTCCAATTCTTTAAAACTCAAAATTTCCTAGTCCATTGCACAACATTTGTGACAAAAAATTTCCTCAATACCCAAATTCATTTATAAGCATTTTAACACACCCAAAAGCTAGTTGGAAAATCAAATTCCCGTTGTCTCAAAACCTATGTCCATTCGGCCAACAACTTTAATTCAATGATAAATTTTTCTTCCAAATCTAATTTGCACACATCAAACACAACAAAAAATCTATGGTGAATAATTACCTAAAGCTTGAAAAATCACTTTTCCAAATAATCAATTTTTCAAAAACTAAACTTCCAAGAAAACTAAATGGAGATTTTCAAAGATCAATGTCATGAGAATGCCTTTTCCAAAGACAACTCTAACAAAACTCAACTTCAAAATCTCCAAGGGACCAAAACTCAACCAATCTAAAATCTAATCGGTTCGAATTGAAGCTTAAGATAGTGGGAACAACATTTGTGAAGAGACATTTGAGTTCTAACACATGCATAAAAACCAAACTTAACATATGGAAAAACCGAATCGGTAGAAGTGTAGATCTAGAGGAGGTGAGCATTTTACCTCAAAGGAGCAAGTGGAAAAGAGGTGAGGAAGGGCTGCCAAGGAAGAGGAAGAGGGGTGGCCAAGACTTGATGAGGAAGAAGATGAATAGTACTTCTTCATAGCTCCATTTTCTCTCACTAAAAATCTCTAAACTCCCTTGATTTTTCACTTAATGACTTGTTAAGGAGGTAAAATGCTAATTAACCCCCTTAATGGAGGGTATGGGCCACGGCCATGGGCCCAAAAATGGGGGGTGAAACAATTTTTCACCTACCCAAGGACCAAAGTTGGAATGGTAAAAGTTTAAAGTAAAAAACAAACTTTTTACTATCGGGGACCAAACCGTAAGGTTTCAAAGTTCAGGGACTAAACTCTAAGCTTAAAAAGTTATAATAAATATCTAGTTCTGTTTATTAATATATTCCCTTCACTGACGTGTCAGTGCGTCAATGTGTTAATGCGTCAGCGCGTCAGTGCGTCAATGCGTTAGTGCGTCATTACTTTAAGTCACTGGTCACCATCAATGAGTACCTCAGTGCTACTGAAAATATCTGCCCCAGGGTCATCTATTGGTTTTGAGGTACCGGGCCCGCTAAATTTGAGGCCAGGTCGATCTTTCCCGAAGTTCGAGTCACACTGCCCAAAAACACTATTCACCGAGTCACTATTCACGAAATTCTTCTTCATGAAATTGGTCTCGAAACGCCATAACAGTAAAATTGACTCTCATCATTCAAATAAAAACTATGCATATCAAATTGAATTCATGCCCCATTTCCACATAGCATAATTGATGTCAACGATGTTTCAATAAAATTAATTGGACCCAGATGCTATACTTGATTTTCGGTAGGAAAAAGCAACGAAACATTTGCAGTTTGGAGAGTTGATAAAAATCTAGAAACTATTGAGAATCAGAATGCAATTTAAAGCAAATAAATATTGAGTCATGTCACCAAATTTCCATCATATTTGCTTTCTTTTTTAGATTAAAGTTACTTGACGAATTGTTTGAAGTTGCTCTGATTTCTCTTAAGTCCCTAGACTCCTAGTAATTTCTGCATGCTAATAAGCTCTATGACGTTTTCCTATTTCAGACTCGAATATTGGAGGATCCATACTGGATTTCTTAATTGATTTTTGATACGGTGAACTTGGGTATTTTGGTGTCTTGCCTCATTGGTTGTAGATATTTAATCTTTTTGAAGCATTTGATTGCTTTTAGATGTAATGAGATGCTGATAAGAAAGCTCCCTTTCCAGAGGTTGGTTCGTGAAATTGCTCAGGAGTTCAAGACTGGCCTGCGTTTCCAGCGTGTTACTATCAAGCCTAAGTATATCCAATTAGCAATGAGGATTCTTGGTGAGCAAGCTTGTGGTCATAGATTTGCTTGTTGTGAAGATGGGTGGTGTTGAAGTGTTTTTCTATTGAGATTTCTTATTTTGTCGAAACATTAATTCATTAGGATTGTAGTTGCATTATAGTTGTTTACTGGTAGAGTGGTAGTCTTATCAATTGTGATAGGAAAATGCTGCCATGTTTTGTCAAGCACTGATTATTAGAAATGGGTGAGTAATTGAGGAGTTTGTTTTGTTTTAAAAATCTAATAATTAGGAACCACGGTGAACAAGCCAATTTTTTTTTTAATTTTCTGTAAATATGGCTGTAGTTGGAACTGCCGTAATTAGTATGTTATTTTTCCTCTTGATTTTGCGGCGGTTAAAACCGTCGTGAAAACAGAAGATTGAAAGTGTTGAAGTGGTGACCTTGGCGACGGTTGGAACCATTGCTTAATATTTTGAGGTGGTTTGTGTGGCGGTTATCCCAATCGCCGGTAAATCTCTTGACGACGGTCAGTTTACCGCCGGCTGGCCAACCGCCGCCTTTTTAGCGGCGGTTCAAACTGCAGTCGGTTTTACTTACAACCGCCGCACAAGCCATGTTTTGTTGTAGTGAGCTAATCTCGCAGCAATTAAATAGTAGTGTTTATATCCATTTGCCAAATAAGTGGTGTATGCTAAACAACCCGCAAATATGCAAATATAGCCGGAGATAATCCCAAAAAGTAATTATGTCAGGAATAAATAGCAAAATACAATAAAAACAGTTGTGTTGATCATCTGGGTTATCATCTAAGTGATCGTCTAAGGACTAATCTGAGCAGACCCTCGTCTTCTCAGACCCTCGTCTGAGGACTCGTCTGACCAAACCCTTGTACGGTGATTACAAGCTCCTTACATCCGGTGGTTTAGATTGCTTAACTCTGGAGGTTTAATCTGCACCAACTGACAGTACTGCAACTTGTCAGTGCGTGAACCTATCCCATCAAGGCTTTAGCGTCCACTACTTTATTGACAGCTGTCCCTTGACAGCTGCAATCCATCTTTCTGTCTTCTCTATATATATAGTTTCACTATTGTATAAACATAAATATCAAATGAATGAGAATTAGATTATGATGCATGTGAAGAAGGTCTTGCTCCTGACCTGGCTGAAGTTTTGATGACGACAAACTCATGGACAAAAAGAAGAAAAGAAGACTTAGAAGAACCGGTTCAACATGACTCAAGCAATATGAAGGGTTCAAGATAAACTAAGTCTTATGTAATTAGGTAAGTTATGCTTCCAAGGCTTCTCTTAGCATAAAGGCTCTAAAACATCTAAAGGTAATTGAGTATAACCCTTTCATAAGTTAAAAGTGGTAGAAAAACTCAAAGGAACCTTAAAGTTTCATTTTCTGGAAAATGGACTTGAGTGTAATCGATTACGCCATTAAGGTAATCGATTACACAAAGGCAAGTAATTGATTACAGCTTGCTTGTAATCGATTACATGTTTGAATTTGAAATTCAAACAGCAACGGTCTTTTAGTGTAATCGATTACGTGCTCGACAAGTTGCATTATTTCATGAACCATTGTGTCTCAAATCGTTTGGGAAGGGTTGTGTTGGTTCATGGATGTTCCCTTATGCCTATAAATAGTCCATTTGAGTCCAGAAACATAACATACACGAAATAGGCCAAAATTACACTTGAACAACTCTTTCATATTCATTTAAGCGTTGCTCTTAAACTTTCAAAGAGCCTATATTCTGAGTTCATTATTCTTCATTGTAAAAGAACACATTTGTTGTTCATATTTTGAAGAAATCAGAATCAAGAGAGCCTTCATATGCTTAAGATCCTTAAAGCATAACTCCTACAATCAATCCATTCTTGTATTGAAGGATGGATTCAGCCGGTTAGAATTTCTTCATCTTCATTTTGGTAGAGTGAATGATTCACCATAGGGTTCGGTGAAGGATGATAATCTAAAAGTGGTTTGGTTTCAGGGACTGAAAGTGGTTTGCTTTCAGGGTTGTTGATAGAAACTCTTAAGGTACTTGGTGTAAACACTTGTAAGAAGTTTTATCAATAGTGGAAAAATCCTCAAGGGGTTTCTTGAGGGACTGGACGTAGCCTTCGGTGGATTGAAGGTGAACCAGGATAAAATCATTGTGTGATTCTCTCTTCCTTCATCTTTTACTTTCAAGCAACGCTTTAGCCCGCTGCAATCACAATTGACGCTTTGTGACCACTATTATCTTGAAAGTAATATTTTTGATAAGGCGAAAATCATGCAACTCTGATTCACCCCCCTCTCAGGTTGCTATCTATACTTACAATGCATTCTTTATTTTCTATCTCCTTTATTTCTATTATGGTATCAAGAGCCTAAAACCGAGCCTTACCCATGACCTCCTCTGCAACATCTGCTTCTTCTCTTACTGCGTCGAATGCTCCGGTGACGTTCACGCATACCCTCTCTATCAAACTTGATGACACCAATTTCTATTCCTGGCGTCAGCAAATTGAAGGTGTGATCCGGTCACACAATGATGAAGACCGCATTGCTGACAAAATCAATCCTTCCTACTCTGACTGGGAACAGCAAGACTCGGAGCTGTTTACATGGCTTTTATCTTCTATTTCTGCTTTTATTCTTCCTACAGTTATACACTATGTACACACCTTTCAATTGTGGGACGAGATTCAAAGCTACTTTCAAGCTTGGGCTCGTGCGAAGGCTACACAACTTTGTACGGATCTTCGATCCATTTCAAAGGGCTCCATGACTATTGCTGAATATCTCAAGAAGATCAAGACAATTGTCAACACACTTACTTCTATTGGTGAACCGGTGAATTTTCGTGGCCATCTTGATGCCATCTTTGATGGTCTCCCTGAAGATTTCAACTCTCTCATGACCTTGGTTTATCATCATGAATCTGACTACACCATTCATGAGATTGAATATATGGCTTATCACATGATGCTCGTCTTGACCGAACACGGAAAAGGCAGCTCATAGATGCATCAATTAATGTAACTCAAGCTTCTCCCTTAACTCAAGCCTCTCTCACCAAAGCCTTTTCTGATTTCTCAAATGGAAATCCTGCAACACCATCACCTCCTCCTCCTCCAGCAGAAAAATGCTCCTCACAACCTTCCTCTCGTCTGAGCAGACCCTTGTCTAAGGAGCAACATACAAACACTGAAAAATTATCATGATGACAACTATGGTGGCTACGATGGTTATCCTAGTCGTGGTGGTCGCTGTGGCGGATGTGGTCATGGTCGCAGTACTCGCAATGTCTAGTGTCAGATCTGCTTCAAACATGGACTTAACGCTGATGTGTGTTACCAACGTCTGACTCCAACATCTGGACCTGGATACAATCAATATGGAAAAAACCAGTTTAGGCCATCTCCTTATGGCCCACCAACCTATGGACAACAAGGATTTGATCAAGAACCTCACTTTAGTATGAATTACACTACTCAATCTCCATTCAATGGATCACCTCAGCATATGCCTCAAGGATCCTATGGGTCTCCATATGGGCTAAGCCAGTTTGGGCCTCCCACTCAGTATAGGCCCACTCTGCCTTAGTATCGGCCTCCTCAGATAGGAAATGTGCCTTCGTCTTCCAGTCAATCATCACGAACGTCTGAGTCAACCACCCCAAGGCAGCAGTGTCAAGCATTCTTTCTGGGACTTGGCCCTGCTGCAGCTGAAACACAGCCATGGTACCCTGATTCTTGAGCCACGTACCATGCCACTAATGACCCAGCTCAGCTTGTAGATAGCTTCTCTCTCCCTGGTTCAGACAATCATGTGATAGTTGGCAATGGTCAAGGTTTGAAAATTCTAACTGTTGGCTCTGCTTGTGTTCAATCTCCCATTCACGCACACAACACACTTATCCTGAAAAATCTTCTTCTTGTTCCCTCAATTACCAAAAATCTAGTTAGTGTAAGTAAGTTTTACAGGGATAACAAAGTGTTCTTTGAATTTCATGAATCTCATTGCCTTGTAAAATCTCAGGGTTCTTTTGACATATTTCTCACTGGAAGTCTTGGAGAAGATGACCTCTATCAGTTTGATCATTTCACTCCTTGTCATCTTCCTCATGGTCAATCTCCCATCACTCCTTCAACTCAATCTCTAGCAGCTCTGCTTGCAAGTGTTCCAGCTCCATCGTCTGCCACTGCTTCATCGTCTGAGTCTGCTTTATTCCCTTCATCGCCTGCCATTGCTACCAGACCTTTCTCTGCTTCAACTAAAGACTCCACTGCCTTTAAATCTAATTTTGTAGGACTTACTATGTATGAGATGTGGCATAATAGAATGAGGCACCCTCATCATGAGGCCCTCAAAACTGCCTTGCTTCAATGTAATATCCCATTACCTAATAAAATTCCTTTCTCTAAATGTGCTTCCTGTTGTATTGGCAAATCATGTAGATTACCCTCACAATTGTCGTCTGTTGTTTATACCACTCCCCTGGAGCTCGTTTTCATTAATCTATGGGGTCCAGCTTCCACTGAATCCTCTTGTGGTTTTAAATATTTTCTCACCTGTGTTGATGCTTATATCAAATACACTTGGATATTTCCCATTGAGCTGAAATTAGAGGTTGTTACTTTGTTTATTCAGATCAGAGAAATGGCAGAATTACACCTTGGCACCAAACTTAAATCTGTTCAATCAAATTGGGATGGTGAATTTAAGCCATTAACTAAATATTTTACCGACCAAGGAATCATCCATAGAGTCACATGTCCTCACACACACCACCAAAATGGTAGTGTGGAAAGAAAACACAGACACATAATTGAAACTGGATTAACTCTTCTTGCCCATGCTAAACTACCCGTCTTATATTGGGATCAAGCCTTCCTCACAGCCACCTACCTCATAAACAGGTTACCTACCCCAGTTCTCAACAACGTCAGTCCTTTTACTAAACTCTACAAACAAATCCCAGACTACAAGTTTCTTAAAACCTTTGGCTGTGCATGTTATCCTTTCCTAAGACCTTATAACACCACCAAACTTCCTAACAAGTCAGCAGAATGTATCTTTTTAAGCTATTCTTCCAGCCACAAAGGATACAAATGCCTTGATGCCTTAGGAAAAATCTTTATCTCAAAGGATGTGATCTTTAATGAACTGAGATTTCCATATCCAGAGTTGTTTCCCACTGAGCAGCTCTCCTCTCCATCTCAGTCGACACTCGTTCCCTCCACCATTCATATAGTACCCACATCTCATACCACACCACCCAATTCCAATTCAAACTCTGTCGCTACTCCTGCTGAGTCTAGCTCTTACTCTGCCCCTGCTATTCTAGTCCTACTACAGAACCTACTTCCACTGCTGCAGCAAATACTTCTGAACAGTCAGACTCTTCATCGTCTGCCATCTCATCAGTACCCCACCAGTCAATAACCATCCCATGCAAACTAGAGAAAGATCAGGAATCTTTAAACCTAAGATTTTTCCCACTCTTTTATTGACACAAGCTGAGCCAACCTCAGCTAAGCAGGCTCTTAATGATCTTAAGTGGCGCTCTGTGATGATTGAAGAGTACAATGCCTTACAACGAAACAAAACCTGGTCTCTTGTTTCCCTGGCTCCAAACAGGTTTATTGTAAGGTGTAAATGGGTCTGTCGTGTCAAATAAAACCCTGATGGCTCAATTGAAAGATACAAAGCTCATCTTGTTGCCAAGGGATTCCACCAACAAGAAGGTATTGACTATACTGAAACCTTCTCTCCCGTGGTCAAACCTACAACAATCAGAATTATTCTCACCCTTGCAGTGTCCAAAGGATGGCCAATCCAGCAACTTGATGTCAATAGTGCCTTTCTTAATGGCACTTTAGATGAAGAAGTGTACATGATACAACCACCTGGATTTGAGGCAACAGATAAAAGCCTCGTCTGCAAACTTCACAAAGCTCTGTATGGCTTGAAACAGGCCCCACGAGCCTAGTTTGACAAGCTCAAATCTGCCCTTGTAAGATCAGGATTCAAAGCTAGCAAATGTGACCCTTCTTTGTTTGTCTTACAAACAACACATGCCATAGTTTATTTACTTGTTTATGTTGATGATATCATAATTATTGGCAGTTCCATCACCCTCATCCAACAACTAGTTACTAATCTTCACTTTGATTTTTCTTTAAAACAGCTTGGAGACTTGGACTACTTCCTTGGAGTTCAAGTTCAAAGGATGCACGATGACTCTCTACTTCTCAATCAGACCAAGTATATTCATAACTTGTTGGCTAGAGCCCACATCGATGATGCCAAAGGAATTTCCACTCCTATGATTGGAGGCTGCAAGCTCAACAAGCAAGGTTCTGATTACATGCCCACAACTTACAGATCTATTGTAGGAGCATTGTAGTATGCTACACTTACTAGACTTGAAATTTCCTTTTCTGTCAACAAAGTGTGACAATTCTTATCCCAGCCTTTGAAGGAGCATTGGAAGACAGTCAAAAGAATTCTGAGATACTTGGAAGCTACAGCCAATCATGGTCTTCACCTCAAGAAAGCCAATTTATCCAGACCTTTCTCTCTCAATGCCTATTGTGATGCAGACTGAGCTTCTGATGTAGATGACAGGAGGTCCACCTCTGGTCTGTGTGTCTTTCTAGGACCAAATCTTGTATCCTAGAGTTCCATGAAACAAAACTCTTGTAGAGAGGTCCAGCACAGAGGCTAAATACAGGAGTCTTGCTAATACTACCGTAGAGGTTCTATGGATTCAATTAGTGCTCAGTGAACTGAAAATCCATTTTCAAGTACCTCAGATCGTCTGTGATAACATGAGTGTTGTTTCCCTCACTCATAATCATATCCTGCATTCTCGAACCAAACACATGGAATTGATATTTATTTTGTGAGAGAAAAGGTTCAGAACAAGAGCCTCGTTGTGCAACATGTTCCCTCTCTGGACCAATATGCTAACATTTTGACTAAAGCTCTTTTTCTGGCTCGCTTCATTGAACTTCGGGACAAGTTAAAGGTGGTTGACAAGTTTCAGATTACTCACCCACCTTGAACTTGCAGGGGGCTGTCAGGAATAAATAGCAAAATACAATAAAAACAGCTGTGTTGATCATTTGGGTTATCATCTAAGTGATCGTTTGAGGACTCATTTGAGCAGACCCTCGTCTGGTCAGACGGTCTGCTCAGACCCTCGTCTGAGGACCCGTCTAACGAGACCCTTGTCCGGTGATTTCAAGTTCCTTACGTCCGGTGATTTAAATTGCTTTACTCTAGAGGTTTAATCTGCACCAACTGACAGTATTACAACCTGTCAGTACGTGAACCTATCCCATCAAGGCTTCAGCCTCCACTACTTTATTGACAGCTGTCCCTTGACAACTGCAATCCATCTTTCTGTCTTCTCTATATATATAGTTGCACTATTGTATAAATATAAATATCAAATAAATGAGAATTAAATTATGATACATTCTTTATTTTCTGTCTCGTTTATTTCTATTAAACTAGAAATTCTCTACCTCTTTCGTTTTTAGAAAAAGAAAAATTGCACTAACTTCATTCATTGGATTGGTTTTCAACAATTTTATCATCTTAAAAAGTACTGCTTAATTTCAAAAAATCAATAGGATGTAAATCATGTAATGGTAGTACGTAGGATCCTATATATAGGGTTAACTTGATTGAATAATAGTAATATAGTTGTTAAAAAGCATGAATATATAGTAGATTTTGGTTTAGGAGGTCATAATTAATTCCCAAGTAGATTCTTCAATCGGGAAGAAAATGAGCAAATTATAACCCTACATCTTTGGGATCGATATGTTGCTCATAGGTGCTTGCTTTTGCTTTGAAAAGATTCCGAATAAGCAAACACCGCAGCCTAGATGCCAAGTGAATATATTATAATCAAAGTTCCTACAATTGCCTAAATTAGCAATGTGATTGAGTGATTCGACTTTAATTAAATGCATAAATGATTGATGGTCACTACTTCATCTATGATGCGGTGTGGACCTATACCATGGCGAGTATTTTTTTCTTTTTTTGGCGCTGTAACCTACAGGCAAAATCTTTTTTCTAAATAAGAACATATATCCCATCATTCAAAATGGAAACAATTATGAGAGATGGGAAAAAAATTGTGTTAAATATGAAATACTATTTAAAAAAAACGTATATTTCTGAGTTTTGGCAGCCCAAAACGCAACGTAAGATGTGAGGTACACTTTAAGGATCCGTTTAGTGTTTAAGATTAGATAACAGTAAGATATGATAATGATAGGATAGGATAAGAGTAGCATAAACTTTTATCCTATCATGCGTTTGAAGTGGACAAGATATTGATAAGATATGATATAAACAATGAAAAATGTGTCAAATTTTCCTTAAAATAAAAAATACATAATATTTTTTAAAATTTAACTTTGTAAATAGTTTTTCTAGAAGTAATTATTCTATTAAATTAATTTTTTTTACATTTTTATAAATGAGCCTATATTTTATTATTAACTAAAATTAACTTCAATTTTATTAATTCGGTTATTTTAATTTTTTTTGAAGGGAGTCTATTTTAATTAAAATTATTCTATATGTAACCAATTGGTTTTAACTTATAGTAGGGGTAGGTGATAAACAACAAAAATCAATTAATTTTTAAAAAAATTATTAAAAGACATTATTCTTTCGAAATTAGTTTATATTTAAATTATTAATTATTATTATATAAGTAGAGAAATAATTTTAAATAGTAGCATATGATAATACGAAATTAGTCTATATTTACTATTAAAAATTAATATTTATATGTGAGTAGCTTATTTTATTGTTAGTAAAAAATCATTTTGTGTATTTTTATTATAACATAAATAACAAAAAATAATGTTAACTAAGTAGTAGCAAGCGATATGAAAATGTTATTATGTTATATGAGTAAATCCATTATTTTCACCATTTATAAACCAGTTTATTTTTTAATTAAATTTATAAGTAACTAAATAATTTTAACTTAGCAATAACAATTAATAAAATTATTAAATTATTAAATTTTAAAAAAATTATTTATTAATTAATATTATTATAAATTATATAAAATATAAATATTGAAATTAATTTTGGGTTATCGTAATAAAAAAACAAAAAATTGATATCCTATCTTGTCAGGATAATTTCTATCCCACCTCCTCCCTCATGATAACTTTTACACATGATGGACATGATAGGATAAGGGACAGGATAGTGTTGTCCTATACTGCTGGCACAACAAACAAAAGATTACAACAGGATAGGATTACTGCTATCTTATCTTGTCTGCTTATCCTGTCCACCAAACGGGCCCTAAGTTTATTAAATCTAATGCTTATGATAGGGTTGTGTGCCTCAAGTTTGGTAGTCCTAACCCCGATTCAAAACGTGAGCTACACTTTAGATCCATTACGGTCAACTTGTAGGACTTGTAGAGCTGTGTGCACCAAAGATCAGTAGCCTTAGACCTGCCTAAAACGTAGGTTGCACTTGCTCTAGGAGATGGATAGGAGTCAGTCGGACCAAGGGTTGCGTGTGGTCCCATAACCTCCCAATATTGGGGGAGCGGTTGTAACCCCTAAACCAACTTAATGTTGTCCCCCAAATTAATTAGTTAACCATGACACATTTAATTAATACCGCCATTAATTCGCAATAAAACCAGCAGAAACCCCTAACAATAGAAACCACTAGAAATCCTTGTGAAGGAGCTTGATCCAGTAGAGTTGGGCATCTTCACCGATCACCACGAATTTTAGGACCCTGAAGTGAAGGGTCCTCGTGCTTTGCAGAAATACCATAATTTAAAGTGAACAAAAAGCTATAAAATTTTTTTTTTGTTACATCGGAAAACATTTAAATTTCTATTATAGGGATTGATCCCTAGACCTACCCCTCCCCAACCCAGATGCCCTCAGCTCTTAGCACTTGAGTTATCCTTCGGGGTCGATAAAAAGTGTTCTTCGCTCATATAAATTTAATTTTTATTATTTTATCGTTACACTTTTTTGAAATACGTGTACTTTGTTATTGCTTCCAGCATATTGGTTCTGTTTATAAGTTATTTTTTAAAAGTAATTTTGTCCTTAAATATAAGTCACTTTATAATAATATCAACTAAGCATTTAATTTTTTTTTTAGCTTTATGTTTAATCTAGCCATGCTTGGCTAGTAGTTTCTAGCATTCTAGTTTGTAGTGAATCCTTTTTCCATTTATGCGAAGAAAGTCATTGTTCTCTATATCTTCTCCCCATGTTCAATTATGCTTGGTGCACACAAGTTTATCATGCTTTCTCTTGCACAATGGTAATTGGTAAGATTAAAGGGAAATGGGATTAGATTAATCGGTTATTCCGCCACTTAGGTATAAGGGTGGGAATCAATTGTGCTGGCCTGAACTAAGAACACTAATGCTTCAATTGGATTAACTATCACTAAGGTATTAGGGTTGGTAATGTAATTGGAAGTTCAATTTGATTAAGGTATTAACAAGTACAAATTCTAGGCTAGAGCACCTAAGAACGATTTCCAATTTCATATGATTTTCAGTTTGTAACAGACATAATTTGGTTAGGTGAAATGTAAACCTGAGTGTTATTTTTATCATAGTTTTATTTCTTCTTGCTTCACATTATCTTAATCACAAAAACAACAAAATATTTCTTTTTGTTTTCTGCTCTAACAATTGGGTTTAAAGCCCAAAATCAATTCCTATCCCTGTGGAGAACGATATCTTTTATATTACGCGATATCCCCTGTGCACTTGCGGTTTTGGTTATTAGAGGCCTTAGCACCACCTTGCTGATCAACTGGAACCTCCACAGGGCCCTTCCTCAAGAGACTACAGGAGTCCAACTTATGACCATACCTACCACAGTGGAAACACACAAACAGGAAATTTCCTATCATGAACAAAGACCCTAGAGACCAATACCTTCTAAAGATTGAACTCAACACATATCCTGGCAAATTTATCTCTAACAGTAAGAGAGCCCTACTCATTCTGCTCAATTTCACGTAGAGTGTTCTTGAAAATCTTCAAGGATTTACTAACTATATTCCCCAGATCCCATAGAACCTGATTATCATAATATTCAACAGGAAGACCAGGGATTCTCATCCAGACAGCAGCACAATGAAGCTCATCCTCCTTAGGGTAGAAACCAAACCTCCATTTTTGGATAATCAGGTAGTGATCCGAGATGAGCCACGACCTGCCATCATAAACCATTCACAGATCATCCAAACTCTTAAAACGAACCAGGAAGTAGTCATGCTCTAGATCAATAACCTCCATACCTTGCTTAGGCTTCCAAATCCTTGACAATCTAGTTTTCATAAAGCACAAACCAACCCTCATTGCTAGCAATTTCACGATCATTGAATTCCTCCAAGGCTGGCATATTCGTTCCCTTTCCTACTGAGACATAACAAGAACTGGGCACAGTGGATCATCCACCGGAACCTCAACATTCCCTGTCACATCATCAACCCCATCCCCAAAGGAGAAATCACCCTGCAGATCCTCCCAAAGATCATCCTCAGAACTCATATCCAAACGACCACCACCATTTACCCAAAGACAGGCTCCTTATAGGAAAAAACAACCTTCGCACCAAGAGAGGCCAAATCAACGTCGATCCCAGAGGAACCCCCTGATCTGTCGAAGGTCCAGCGTTGGCCAGAACCTTAGGCTTGAGGATACTCCGGTCTAGTAGATCCTCCTCCTGAACCGAACGATGCAATGTCGACATCACAAACTGAGAAGAAGACGTGAAGGAAGAGAACAGAGAAAAAATAACGCGCACGTGAGACTCACTCGCTCACACTTTTCAGTCTTCTATCTATTGATCCAATACGCATAAGAAGAACACAAGCTAGCGCCTAAAAATCAAGGTGCCCCTGTAATCTTCAATCAAAAGAGAGCCAACTCCAGAGGGAGGTTGATGATGAATCAACTGGCCATGAGAAGCTTTAGTTCTCTCCTTAGGATTGATGGTTGGAGCCAACTCTGTCCAAATCCTGACTTGCCTCTAGACTGCTCGATTGGGCCGAGTAGCTTGGATCAAAGCGGATTGGGCCTAGACAGAGTTGGGCCGTTGAGGATTGGGCTAGGCTGCAACAACTATGCTCTTAATTTGATGTGTAGGATTGGCACGTGCACACCTCATGACCCCTAAACAAAACACTTTAGTAATGGATCCCAGTCACACAAAGTGTTCTAATTTTCCATGGAGCAAATTCTTGAACTCATTCCTTGAAATGTCAGGGAGTTGTTGTTTGATCTTTCAAATTAAGTTTCTCAAGTACATATTATAATATCATCACATTAGTCATTCAATTTTTTATCATTTCATTAGTTTCTTAAAATATGTAGTTGTTACCAAATTCATTGTAAGAAAGACTAAAATAATGAAATAAAAAGATGAGTTTAATGGGTTTCTTTACACTGACAACATTCAATCATTGTGTGTCACATAGAACTAATATCTATATTTCTTTTTTATTTAAATTAAATCAACATTTTAATGTATGAAGTCGCGAAAAATAATTAAGTGTATGTGAAAAAATTGTTTAGACCTATAGTTTACAAACATTAAATCCTAAAAAGATTTAGTTTGGAATGACTAATTTGATATAAAACTCTTCACATGATATGGTGGCATTTAATTGGTTTGGAAAGGAGAGTTTTGTAGCCCCTAAAGTGGACTCAAAGTGGACTCACAACCGGCCAAACTCACCTACCTAAATATGTGTATTTTAGAAGGATTCTGCTTATTGTTGATGTGATTTTCACATGGTTTCTGACCCAACACAAATCACAAACACCCAATCCTTAATCTTTTTTAACAATTAATGTGCGAGTATATTGAAGTGGGTTAGTTTTGAAAAACTGGAGAAGAATAACTGAAATAAGTAAATATATAAATAAATGTATTTTAGTCAAGTTATATCAAAAAATGAGCTCTTTGCGTAACCATAACAAAATAAACTTTTGGAACAGTAGTAGTTGATATGTATAATGAGACGGTCAGTGAGTTCTTGCTGTAAAAAAATACTGAGCTATTTTTTATATGGGGACCATAGTATTAAAACTTGAAAGCAACTTATCAAATACAGATGAAGGGATCTACATTTCATTTTCTTACTTACTTGCTTCTAAGTTGTTGAATGTTGATGGTATGCTACACCTTTTGACAATGTTGAGGAAGACAGGCAAATGGCTTAGGAGCTTGCTTACAGGGAAGAAAGACAAAGAGAAAGAGAAAGAGAAGGGAAAATGTGGAACAAACCTGAGTTTGTCAAATCCAACAACCCCAAAGGAGAAAAGAAGATGGAGTTTCCGGAAATCATCGCCTTCCAAGGAATTCAATGTTGCAGAATCAAGTGCCACAGATGCTGTGATCTGCTTGAGTTCTGGTTCCAATGAAGGAACCAGAACAAGTATAGAAGAAGCTGCTGCTATTAAAATTCAAGCTTTTTTTCGGTCCTACTTGGTGACTTTATGGGATGCTAGTGTTGTCTTTCATTCTCAAGGGACTAGTACTGTTATGTATGTGACTGAATATATGAAATGTTTCAATATTTCTGTAACAGGCAAGGAAGGCACTGAGAGCTCTTAGAGGATTAGTGAAGCTGCAAGCACTGGTGAGGGGTCACTTGGTGAGAAAACATGCCTCAGAGACACTAAGATGCATGCAGGCTTTGGTCATGGCACAAGCCAGAGCTCGTGCTCATAGGGCTCGAATGGCATCAAAAGGACAACATAGAAAAGCCACAGAGGGAAAAAAATTCATGCATATGTATAATGTGAGTTCAATTTCTACCAACTATGTTTCAAAGTGTAGAGTTATAGTTGAATTTTTCAATAAAATTTTGCTGATTTTCTGTCCATAAATAAACATTGGTCCTTTCAGTCTGATTTAGAAGCCTTTTAGGAAAAGATAATGATGTTTTCATTTTGAATTAATTGGGGAAACACTCTGCATAGGCACACATCATTATCAAAATAGTTAGATTAAAATCAATTCTGGATGAAAATATTGATATTTAGGAGTCATTTTAGAGAATTGATTTCATACTTAAACCCAATTTTGTAGCTTCTACGTTAAGCATAACCAATTTTAAGACTGAATTTCATAACATTGCCCAACAAAAACCATTTTTTCCTAAATGTATCCAAACATAAATCACTTCATTTTCAACTTACTATCACTATAAGTTTATAACCAATTTTACTAAAATCAATTGTGACAAACACATGATACATAATACCATTAATTTCCTGGAAGAAAGTTGTTTCATTTGGTTGTATTTCCTCCAAGAGCAAGAGGAAAAAGATGGTGAATTTGAATGATGTGTTTGTGTTTATCCAGGAAGTGGACAGAGACTTGGAAGAGAATGTGAAGATTGTGGAGATGGATGTTTGTGAATCCAAAGGCAACTCAAGAGGCAGAAACAGCCCAGAAAATCATGGACATTGTGAATTGTCTGAGCATAGTTTTTGTGCATATTATTCACCAAATGGTTCATGCTTAAAAAATGAAAACTACCACAAGGCATCATCACCTGCACCATCCGCATTGACAGAGTTCAGTCCAAGAGCATTAAGTGAACGTTTTGAGGACTGTTCCTTCAGCACACCACAGAGCAGTGTAGAGGATTCAAAGCTTCCTTTTGGTTTTCCTAGACTACCCCATGCAGAATCCATGTCCTATGACTATGACTACCCTTTGTTCCCAAATTACATGGCCAACACAGAATCATCAAGGGCAAAAGTGAGATCACAGAGTGCACCAAAGCAAAGGCCAGATTCATGTCAGAGTCAGCCGAGTCGGCGAAGAGCTTCAGTGGAAGGAAGAAGTGTCCCAAGGCCAGTGAGCATGCAGAGGTCATCTTCACATGTCGGTGCCACTGCCCAAAACTACCAATATCCATGGTCAATAAAGCTTGACAGGTCCTCAGTTTCACTCAAACACAGCGAGTGTGGCTCTCCAAGTACATAGCTCACAAACTAACTACTGCAGGTCCCTTTATTCATATGAGGTGAGTGCTTACCTTTCTATTATACTAGAGATATGACAAATGAATTGACAATATAAAACCAAAACAACTCAAAGGAATTATGTTAATGACTATGAAGAAACTATAAGTCTCTTAGTTTGGTGATATTATAACATTTCTTGTTTTGACTGCAGCCTCATGGACATTGGAACTGATAATGCACCTTCCACTAAAACAATGTGAGAATCTAGAGTTCTTCTAATTGAAGTTTTGAAGAGTTTCTTTTATAAATTGTCCTGTGTTATGTCTGTGGAATACAATGTGAGAAAGCATGTAACAACTTATGAGCTGTGTATAATTTTACCAATTGAGGTATTTCCTAACACCAATTATTCTCCCATAACGCTTACTGTTTGTCTAAGGAGGAATGTCTTTTCACGATTCTCTTCTGTGCCAAACGAAAGAGACATGAGTAATCTATAAAACTGAGTCCATGAATCTAAGAGCATTTGTCATGTGTATAATATGTTGGGCAAATTCAATGAGAAAAACATTATTAACATCTAGTCTTTAACCAATAAAAATCTAGTGGAAGTATGTGCCAATTTTTAGAGTGCCTATGCCTGAGACATATCACTTTATTCACTTCAAGTTGATTGCAAACTTGTGCAATAAGCACAATAAGCACAATTTGGTGATTTAGTGGATGGCAAGTTAAATCCTCGTAAGGGTGATGACACAAATTCAAACTCTAGGAAAGTCATTTGTTAAGATGGTCTATCACAATTTTCTAAACGAAATTAGTTTTTCCCTTAAAGAAGGTTGAACACCTGTCAAAGATAAAAAAAGAAAAAAAAAACTTTGCAATAAGTATTGGCTTGAACCTATCTACTCCCGAATCACACAATCTTATTCATCTTTCAGCTACAAAGCAGGGATAAGGCTACATTGTCACCTTTCATTACATTTTACTATTTCCAAATGTGTATCAGCAATATCAACTTCTTACTAGTATAGTTTTGGCTTAATTGCAACTTTCGTCCCTCACTTACACACTTTTCACGATTTTGGTCTCTAACAAAAAAAAAACCACAATTTTGGTCCCCTACGAATGCTTCCGTTAGCAACTTTGGTCTTCCGTCTAAGATTTAACGGTTTATGGCAAAAGAATTAATAAAAAATTAAAAGAAAAATAGGAATCTAGAAACATGATGAATGTTCATCATATTCATCACCATCACCATCACCATCACCTTCATTTCAATCTTGTTAAAAAAACGCAGAACTCCCTCAGAACTAATTGAAACAACAATTGATCCCAAATTTTCTCAATCCAGAACAAATAATTTAAAACCCAACAATTAATCCACAACTCAAAACTAACAATTAATCCCAGAATTGTTGTAGCAAAACAATTAATCCTCTTCTCCCTCTTCATCTTTGAAACCCTAAAAAAAATCTCTTCCTCTCCTCTCAATCCTCCATAGCCGCCGCCCCTCAACCACTCCTCTTCTCCTCACCACCCAAACACAAACCGTCACCACCGTCCCACCGATTCACCTCTATCCTCTTCTCCTCACCACCCAAAAAAAATCCACAACTATCGAACCTCTGTCGCCACCTCTCTTCTCCTCTCCCTCCTCCCATCGCACACCACCGCGTCACCACCATCGTGCCACTTCTAGGTTGTTGTGTTTGCTGGAAGTGGGATGGATTTCCTGGGGGAGTAGACGATGAGTGTTTCTGGGTCCATTGTCTACTCCCCCTATCGTCTACTCCTTCATATCGTGCAACCTATTTTCTCAGAAGCCAAAAGGGTTGGCCAGAAAACAGCCATGAAGGCGGCGGCGGTCGACGACGGCTGATCGTCAAAGTTCTTTGGGGTTTTAATGCGGATGTTGTGGGGATTCCATTGGTGGTGATGGTTCCTTCACTAGGCTCACAATCTCGCCGGAAAAGAGGAGAGAAGGCGGAGATGGCGGCGGGGAAAAAGAGGAAGGAGATGAGAGGTGTGGTGGTGTCTCGTGGCCTGCTCTAGGGCTCCCAGTGGAGGACGAACGAAGCAGGGCTAGTGCCGTTGGTGGTTCGACCACCGATTCTGGGAAGGAAACAAAAGGAAATCGAAGATGGAGTAGAGAGTAGAAGAAGAAGAAGAAACGTCGAGAGAGAGGAAGAAGGAAGAAAAGAACGTGAATGGAGAGAGAGAGAGAGAGAGAGAGAGATCAGAAAATAAATGAGAGTGTTAGTGGTGGGGTAGGTGATGAATCAGTTTGTGAGTTAGTGATTGTTTGTTTTCTCTTTTGTGTAAGATGTTTGATTATGAGTTGGTTTGAGGAGGAGTTTTTTGTGTTTTGGATTTTTCTAGGTTTTATGTTGAAGATGATGATGAAGATGTTTGAAGATGTTAGAAAAAGATGAAGAATGTTCTAGATTTTTATTTCTTTTCCAGAAAATGTTAGATTTCTAACGGAAAGATGACGAAAGACCAAAGTTGCTAACGGAGGCATTCGTGGGGGACCAAAATTGTGGAAAATGTGTAAATGAGGGACCAAAGTTGCATTAAACCTATAGTTTTTCTTCTGAGTAAACCTGAATCAACTCGTTATTTATAACTGTCATCATATATACAACTATATTTTTCAAATTCGCAATCTATTCGGAGTGGTTATGTAATCCTTCATAATAGACAAAAAGACATGGGTTCAATCCTTGTCAATGTGCATGTAAAAGGCTTTACTAGAAAAGGCAAGACTCATTTTAAAAATCTCTGCACCTTGAAAGGGATTAGTTTTTGAATACAAGGAATATCCCTTAGGCACTAAACTAGAGCATCATGGTGACTAGAGCTTCTTGACGCTCCACAACTTTGTTGCATTCTGATTATTAGAGTAGGAAGAATTCATGGATCAAATCTGAACATGACATGAACTTTATCATTTTATAATTAAGAACTTAGCAGCTTAGTTAATATCAAGGTATTAAAAAGCTAGCATCTTCCGGTGGTTTATCAAGTGAACCACAGATACCTTCTCCAAACACCAGAAAAATCATTGAATGAACAAATAAATGCTGATACATTAAATTGACGATCCAACTACAGCATTAAACGCCAAACTCAATTTGCATCTCTCAACCACAAATACAGATGCAACAATTACACCAACTACTTCCCAGCTTGCTTTGGCAATATAGAAGTGTCATCTCTGGAATAAAGAAACTAAAAGGGTTAAACCATCAAAATCTCCAAATCAACAGAACAGATGAAGAGCAAACATGCAATAAATATAATTGCCAAAAATTCAGCATCTTCAAGGCTTGGATAATTTAACCAAAAACACAAAAGAAAGGATCTAACAAAACTATGAAGCACATGTTGCCAGCATTTGTTACACACATTCCAAGGAGACAACAAAATGTATGCCCTAAAATTTTGCGCGCATTCGTTGGACCTTTCTGTGAGCCTGTCATTTTTATCAGTGAGATACACGCCAAATACAGGTACAGGACACTAAGAATGGTACAACTTTTATTTGAATAAGCGAGGAACAACTTCATGTGCACCAATGTCCAAAACCTCTGGGTCCCTGAAAACAACGAATACAAAGTAGTTTCAAATCTCCAACTAATGGCATATGATATGATCATAGTAGATAATAAAGTACATGTTAGAATCCTCTGAATAGGTATTAAACAAATATTCGAAATATATATTTAAGCACAACATCTATGCAACGCAGGGCTTCGATAAAAGCAAAACCAATAAATGTTGTTGACATCAAGAATCAATAGTTGAGAGACTCCACATAAGATGCTCTTACTATAGAATCAGAGCGTTCAGAAGTTAAACAACATTTTGAATCAATACAATATGTTTGAAAGAAACAGGTATTGTTTGCAACATGAAGCAAAACATCTTTTGATGAGAATGATTATGAGAACCATTGCTTCATGCATCTACCATCCTCACAATAATTGTGGTTTTGATAAAAGAATCATCCATCACCATAATATTGCCCATCAAAAATTACAAAAATCACATTAAGTAAATAGGAGCAAGCAAGAGATGGTGGGAAAGAAACCTGCACAAAGTCTGTCCCTTTTCATTTGAACTGGGAATAAACCACAGCTTTCGCAGGGAAGGTGACTCAAATTGAACAAAGAAACCATCACTTTGTGCATGTCTCCACTTCCTTGATCCTTGACCTTTCCAGACCTGTGGACATAGAATGTCATTTAAGAGATTCTGGTGATTCAGACTTTGCAATTCTAAGTAAATGAGCAGATGAGCAGTTAATTGGATTGGAACCACACAATTAACCTAAATAAAAGAAATGACATGGTTTGTTTAGTTGATTTGTTGAAAAGGAACATTGATCAGATAGCCCCGCCTTTGCAAGATCAAAAGAATAACAGATAAAGTGGAGGTGATATTAGCCCACCTCCGACCAAGTGGAGAACCCATTAGGGCCCCAATATTAAGTGTTGAGATATCATATCAGTTAGGATATAGTTTGTTAGGATTAGATTTAATACTAGGTTTAATACTGTTATGATTTATTACGATGATATATATTGTTCGGATAATATAAATTGTTCTGTTATGATAGATTAGGATAAGATTTTATTGTTTAATTAGATTTTATTCTTTAGACTTTGTAACTGACTAGGAAGTCTCCAAAAACCTAGTCTATAAATATTGTACTTCCCTGTCGGCTCAAGTGTCCGAGCCGCAAAAAAACACTTTTTATTCAGACATCGCAAAGAAGTGTCTGACATGTGGCGGCGCGAGAGAGAAGAGGGATGAAACCCCTAGAATCCCGAGGTGAAAACCCCAAATTACCCCCATATTTAAACATTAGGTAATTTGGGGTTTTCACCTCGGGATTCTAGGTTTCCATTGCAGATTTTTGGAAAAACGCCATGAACTGCCATCCGTCATTGATAACACAGGTTAGGATACGATATATTGTTCTGTTAAGATAGATTAAAATCACGTAAGATTTTATTATTTAGACACTAGTTGACTTAGCCTCTAGAAACCTAGTCTATAAATATTGTACTTTAGAATCACGTTATCAATCAATCAACTATTCAAAATATCTCAGTTTCAAGAAGAAGAATTGATCCATAGGACTTAGGAGGATATCCTATCCCCAAGGAAAACTCCAAGCATTAAGAAAAACCAAGATATAAATAGCCTTTTTTGTTTTTAACTTAAAACAATGTCATCATTTAATCCATGCAGATCATCCCACGTAGTGGGAACATGCTTTCTACTTGATCTAGTAACCTGACCTAACCCAAAACAAAGAAGTTAACCCCTTAGAACAAAAGAACCAAAGGAGAGGATGGAAAAGCAAGCATATAGCTAATCTCCGGAAAAAGAAAGAAAAAAAAAAATTGTTCTTAGATGAGCAATTTAAACTATGAAAAGAAATATTATTTACAAGTATGAAGTATTAAAGTAAAAGGAAGAGGACAAGCTATGCTTATAAGGGAGGGGGGGGGGGGAGGGCAAGCTATTCTTTTTAAATAATACTTCACTAATAATTTCACAAAACAAAAGCATATGAATTAACTGCACGTACAATAGACCCACCTAAAGTGATAACTGGATCAACTTAAAATATTTCTTGAACATCGCTTTGCTAAGTAGGTGTACAAATATCAGTTCCTTTTTATTTCTATTAGTGTCTGACTTATCTGTTAGGTGTTTGTTAGTAGGTTAGTCAGGCTGAGATATTCGGTAGACATGAGGTATTTTGCCTATAAATAAGAAGTGGGATTGAGAGGGAGAGGTGAATAGTCAGTTTGGTAAGAAGTTGAGCCTTGGGGAAAGGAGGTGCAGACCCTCTTTTGTGTTTTCTATGCTGTATTAAGAGGAATTATTCCCAATTCTTTGTCATGAAATACAATGTTAGAAACCTTGTTGAAGATGTGCAAATGGGTCAAAAGTGGAATGCCCAGTTGAAGATGTGATATGTCTCAAAAGCGGGACTCCAACCCTCCAATAAAATTTGGTAATTTTTATTGCTGAAGATTCTCCTATATCTATAATGCTTTAAGAAATCATAAGTTACCTGGGGATAAGCAATGCTGTTTTTGGGTGTCACTAAGCAGGCTGCTTTGGAGAAAGATTCCTCAGCATACTGCCTAAGAAATGAATAGCAGCTGCTGTGTGTATGTGGTGATTCAAAGGCCTAGCAAACGAAATGATACCAAAGTAAAAAGATTAAAGTTCAGAATATGCCAACAACAGAGGCCAGCTCAAAAAAATGCATGTATATTTAACCAACATTATATAAATCACATATTCAAGCACATAAAGAAAGGAAACCACAATAAGAAACAAGTGAGTCACAATGAAAATCATGTGAAGATTGATCAGGAAATTATATACCTTATCAATATTCACAACTGGGGCATACTTATCGGTCTGTGTTTTCTCCTTATCAAGGAGAAAGTAAACTCTAGCATCCACAGAAGAAGTTTCATGCCATGATTTTACAGCAGTCTCCATAGTCTCAACAAGGAATACGAATATGTCTTTCCAGCATTCTTCAGATCCATACTTTCCAGACTGCATAAGGGAGATCATTTCAATCCTCACTTTGAAAATTTTAAACATGATGTATGAGTATATGAAAAAGTGAATTAACTTAGAAATAAAATTATCAAGGAATCAAAACAAAGAACAACAGTCTTATCCTTCTAAGTGAGATCGGCTATATGGATACCCGACGCCATTGTGCTCGGCCAAAAACCAAAATGACAAGGAGTCAAGAGATAAAACAAAATATCAAAGAAAAATACGGAAAAAGGAATAAATTCATTCTGACTCTGATATTTTGGGATCAATTTTCATGTCCTTTTTCCGATTTTTAAGAACCGAAGTCATTGGTATTGAATTGGAATGAATGAATGAATGCACTGTTCTGCTGTGAATGAGTAGATATCCCATGGATTATTGCCATCGAAATAACAGGAAGTCTGGCAACACCAAGGTTGTCAATATAGGAGATCCTACCTTGGATTGGATAAAGGGGGTTGGGGTAGAAATGTAAAATGCAAGATCATAGCATGAGACAGGAAATGTCACGTACCCTGTAAGTGTTATATATAAAAGTAATTAATTGTGCCTCCAAATCACTTCATGGGACATTTGTCAGTCATCACATCATGTTTTAACCCCTCCCTCCAAGTTACCCCATTTCTTGTGTCCCACTTAGTTTTTAGGGCACTTTTTGTCACTTCCATAGGAAGCCCTACTCATCCTTAGGGTTCAACCCTAAAGCATCACCCCCCTCCCCCATGAAATACGTAGTCTCTACTCCCCCAATTCATTGACCATACATGTGAACTCTATTTTTACTGTATTGTGTAATTTGCGCTTCACAGCTCTCTGTTTTCACAGTCTCCCACCTTCAAGACTTCCTATGTTCCTTTTTACTTGTTAATTCGCAATCCTCAACCCTCTATTATTGTGATTGTATCTAGATTTATGCGATTGTATCTAGATTATTTTACAATGACTTTTGGTTATTAATATGAATATCTTTAATTTGGGCAAATGTTTTATTTTTAGCATTTATATATGTGCCGTATAAATTACTTGTAAACATAATCTTCAGTATAGCAACCATCTCACTATAATGTTTTTAATGTCAGCCGTTCCATGTCACTATTTGGTTTTGACTTTTGACAATGTATATAAATAGTCTATGACACAATGTAAGGCAAGACTTGACCATTTTTTTCTAATATCCTAACTATCTGTCTAATGGTTTCATTCTTAATCCTATCTTGTCTTGTATGTTCATTCATCTACTGTAACTTTCTCATCTCTTCAACCTTGAACTTAATGTCTTGATAGCTCTTAATAGTTTAACATTCAATTTAATGAAATGTTACACTGGTACCAAAAGAAAGAGAAAGATAGAATGATCTTTAATAAATGAAACTAATTTCAGGCATGAACTCTATTAGAAATAATGTAAATAGAGAAATTATAAAGCGTATATTATTTTGTAATCGTCCTAATTAGGGAAAATAGGAATGTTGTATTTATGACGTGTATTATATATAACTCACTCCATCGTATAATTTAGACACATGGATTCAATATATTAGAATTTGGGAGGCCTAACTCAACCACAAAAGCTAGCTTGAAAGTTGAGGGTTGTTCTACTCTTATAAACACTTCATTGGCCATATCTCTAGCCAATGTGAGACTTCTAACACCCCCCCCCCCTCACGCGCAGGGCTGGACATCTGGAGCTGGAATGAACATCAACGGGTGGCCCAAATATGAGAGGTCTCCACAAAAATGGATCTAGGATAGGCTTTGATACCATATTAGAATTTGGGAGGCCTAACTCAACCACAAAAGCTAGCTTGAGAGTTGAGGGTTCTTCTACCCTTATAAACACTTGATTGGCCATATCTCTAACCAATGTGGGACTTCTAACACAATATATTTCTTTTGTTTCATCCTTCTCAACATGGTTAAGAGCTTGACGAGAGGCAACCCTAATCTGTGATTACCTGGTGGATACACTAACTGTCGGTGCCAAAATCTTTTCAAAAACCATGACTCATCTCTTATTTTTGAACCTCCTTCATTGTTGTGCCTCATTCTGGCAGGTTTCTACAGTATTCTCTGTCCACCTCCGTAGTCTTCCGACCACCGTTGCTACCGCCAGTCACCAGAACCAGCTGCTGACCCCACCATCTGCCTCACCTCGACCAGATCAGCTCCTTACCGACAGTCCGAGATCAATTGGGTCCCTCACACGCCCCGCACATGCTGCCCATGTCCCAACACGGTTTTCTCTAGAGGCCAGAGGAAGGTGCAGAATCATATGATTCTACAACCCGAGCCTTGATTTTGACAACCAAGGGCAACACACAACATAATACCTACAAATGAAGTAGTATATGCCTTTATGGGTTCTCCATAGCAATGAAGGTAAAACCTAGAACTAACCAAGGAAGATCTGAGATACCAATGACTAATATTGTGGATATTACATTAAGAAGATTGCATTGCTATGGGAGAAAGAATCTGAGATCATGCTTATTAGAATTATAATGTAAAAACATTCATGCGTCTCCACACAAAAGCTTAAGTTTTTGGAATAGTTTGTTGATGACATGGTATCTGAGTCTCTATGACCAAGTGGTCTAGAGTTCGATCCCCTGTTTTTCTTATAAAAAGTTGAATTTTGGAACGGGGTGGGCCTGTGCAAGTGTGCATCGTCCATGGTTCAAGCCCAACGGGCTCTAACATATGGGGGCATGTTAGAAATATAATATAAAATCATTCACCCAACAGCTTAAGCTTTGGGGATAGTTGGATCATGACAATGCTAACAACTTTGCTTCAATAAGGAGAGGTAATCTGGATCCTATTTCTAGTAACAAGATACAAAATATAGCAATTATGATTCTCATTATTGTGATTTACATGGTCACAACAAGAATGCTATGTTCAATCGTCACCAATCTTACAACAATCATGATCAAGGTCCTTTAAAAGTTGAATGAAGGAAAAACTCAACTAGAGGACAAAATTTAAACACTCAAGAGAAATTGATGAGAAAAAGGGATTCGAGCGATATATTTACAGTAATAGAGATTGATTGTTTCATGGTGATTATATTGGTATTGACTTATTAGTAGTTTGGGTGTTATTAAGGTGATTTTTTAATAAATTTGGGTTATTTGAAATTTAATTAACCAAAGGTTGTTTGGTTATCAAGCTCAGTTCGCCTATACAAGGATAGCTATGTATAAATTTGATACTCTAGAACTGCTTTGAGAATAGAAACTGTTTTAGACTTTTGTTTCTCCCTCTCCTCAGCATATTTATTCACCTTGCCTTCTGTATTTTTCCCTCCTTTTTGTCTCTCTCCCTGAATTTCTTCTTCCATTCTCTTTCTTCCATACCCTTTAAACATCATATATATATAATTAAGGAAAAAGAAAATCTACCAGAGCACATTATGCCCGTTGGACACGGCTAGAAATAGAACCAGAAAACATGTATACTAACCATTTCAGGTTTCAATGAATCTAAATGTTTGGCCATGTCAACATTAGATCTCATATTCTCCAATTCTTGAGCTCGCTTGCTATCTTTCACTAGTTGGTTTACCTTCTTTATCTTTTTTGACACTTCTTGACTTTGTGGGTTATACTGCAAAGCTGTCTGAAAGGAAGCTAAAGCCTACAATTATTCACACAAGCAGATGGATTAGGATCTAAAACCCAAACATTTAGCAGATTACCCAGCTTCAAGTGGCAGTTATATATATATATATATATAATACATACATCATCATATCGTTTCATGGCCTCCAATATGCTGCCCTTCCTGAAATATCCCTGGAAGTGTATACAAGCAACATCAATCAAAATTGCAATGCAAGAGTTCAAACACTGTTAATATGAAAAAATTTGATGAAAATTTACCTTTTCCCATTGAGGTTTTAATTTTATTGTCATTTCAGCATCATCAAGAGCTTTATTAAGCTTATCCAACTGCAGCAATGCTGCTGCACGATTACTGGCAGACAATGTAATAAAAGAAAACACATCAAGATAAGATGTTTATGCATTGAAAAGATGTTATGATTTATGAGACATATCTCAGTAGAAAAACATAGATCCAAACTACTCAATTTGCAATTTTGCATAAAAACCAACAAATGACTTCTAAATGTACTGCACAATGCATTTCTAGTTAGTATTTATCTCCAGCAATGTGCCATCTGGCATTCGATAAGATCACAAGCTCAATTAATGTGCATGACAAGTAACGCATAAAATATCAAATGAAAATTAAGCATACAATAGGATACGATGAAATGCTTAACCATTCGATACAACCATATACTGAGCATTCTATCATCATAAGCATGTACAGAATGACTTTCTCAGTAGTCTATAATCGGGTTTGGGGTCACTATTTTAGTGTTCAAATTCAAATGCAGTGATAGAAATAATATACAGTTATACACTTACAGCATGCCACATTACTCACATTGTATGAGACATGATGGGACATGGAAGAGTGTGATTATCCAAACACTACAAAAGCTATAGAAAAATGCCATAAATAATGACTTAAAAAAACATTAAAATAAAAATGGCATCAAACAATGATCATAAGTTGAGTCCCTTGTTCCATAAATAAGAGCCACAGGGTCTTGGGCGTCATAAGTTTCCACACAGTCAAAGAGTTGGAGGCTAGGAGGCATCACTATAAATTAGAGGTCAATCACACTGTCATGAAGTGGGAGATCGAGAATCTCAATGAAAAGGCTAGTTGGTTTATGAGAAGGCGTACCAGACTACAAGGTGTAAGCTCACCTGTATTTTTCTAGTAATTTCATCTCTTATAATAATTCCATTATTCTTTTTTTTTTTTGTGATGTGTAGTCCCTTTCACTAGTATTTCACTGAGAATCCAATTCATTAGCACTCCACTCAGTACAATCAAGTAGATATGTTTAACATAAAGTATACCGTCTACTACCTCTGTTCGTAATCTTTTGTCATACTTTAGTCAAGTTATATATGATTAAAGAGCTCTTAAACTATGTGCACCATAAACCACAAAAGGCCATGAATGGAGGTAGTACTAATCTACACGGCTACACAACTGATTGTAAAGAAAACTGATGAAAAGGGAATCCTCTTCTTTCTACTTAAGTCACCCAACCAAGATAACACATGGCCTAGTCAAACTGGCACTAATAAAACACATGGCCTGATCATAGACTGGCAATAAAACTCGACACTTCACAATCAATCATAACTGAAAAATAAAACTAAACTAAACTAATAATGATAACAAACCTTCAAAGATTAATAAAAAATAGTATTCCAACTTGTTTTTCAGTTTACAGGACAAGGACACAAAATATGAAAATAAAACAGAGGGAAACAGAAAACTCAGATCAAGAAAACAATAGTGCAGAGGCAAATTAGGAGCGAAAATTGAAAGCCAACAAGTGAGAGGAAAAGGGTACCTGTAGAGTGTGGGATTCGAAGAGTCTTTCTTGATGGCTTGAGTGTAGAGTGCTGCAGCTTTGAGATATTTGCCTGACTTGAAAAACTCGTTGCCCTGATCCTTCAAAGACACCTCCGAACCTGATCCTTCTTTCGTCTCTGCCATCGATGATGTTTTTCTTTTCCTTAAACCTTAAAATTTGTGATGCAGGTTTCAATTTCAAACGTAGAGTAGGGTTTGGAGATATGTTTGGTTGCTCCTTACCTTTCAGTTTTTCAGTTAATATATAATAAAGGCAGAAATATGTTTTTTTTTTCCTCACTTTTAAAGAGGAATATAATTAGGGGTGTTGGATTTAACACCCAAGGATTAAATTTGACACCCCAATTTCATGTAGTAAATGTCCTAAATACTCTTTTATTTTTTTCTTTTCGGGATTTTAAAATCCGGAACGTTATCTGAAGACCTTCCGAGTTTTGTTTTCCCGGGATGGAGGTAATGTTTTTTGTTCCGGTCTATATATCCCGGAATGACATTTTTTAAACTAGTTCCGTGTTATAAAACCCGGAATAGATATTACTAAAAATAGGTGTCTTCCGGGATGTGTAAAGTCGAAATGTTTTTTCACTTCTTCCGGTTTTACAAAACCCGGAAGGGTTAATTATAAGGTTCCGGGAACACGGAATCCGGATTTTCATGTAATTGTTTTCCGGGTTTTATATCCCGAAAGCAAATGGAAGGTCAGATGTATGTTCCAGGATATAAAAACCGGAACGTTGGTAGGCAGAACCAATTTGAAAAAGTTCCTGTTAGTCAAAAAACAGGCATGTAATGTATATAACATAGATAATAATGTTGGAAAAACATGCACTTGAAATTAATGAAGCCTATTACAACGCGTTTGAGTATATTATTGTTAAATTAATTACTACAACAGTGGCTAACTCAATCCTGTGTTATGTCTATATAATGCCTAGAACCAACAGTGCTGTTACTGTCACTCTTTCTCTGTTAGCGCAGTTGTTCTTCATACACTCTTATGCGTTCCTTGTGCGGGGTTTCCCATTCCTTTGCTTGGGATGAAGAATAACGACGCCATTGGTAAGCTATCGTCGGCATAGGATGCCCTTCCTTCAAAAAGACCTACAGTGGAAAATGAAGGCATGTTTAGAAGTGGGAAATGTTGTTAGCATTACTAGCAAGAAACTTAGGAAATTATAGTTACCTGAACCCAATGATTTGTGTTGATTAGAGGAACTGTTATAAGCTTTTGTTCTTCCTGTGGTGGTGGACTACCCCTGAGCGGCAAAAATGTGCAGTTCCCACTATGCGACAATTGAAGTAATATTAGTTGGAACCTTGTTGCAATAAGATATCCCATGTCAGGTAAAGACATCCACTTATCTTCAGTCGCTAGCTGGCCAGTGGAGAGAGTGAGTGCGTCATGTATTACCTTGTACCTTTGGGGGGACCCATAAAGTTCTTGGTAGAGTATGGGATACTGTATAAGCTCATTCAACAGCTCCACCCTTACGTAATTCCATTGCTCCTCATTCATTCCCAGCAATGCAGCGATGCATCTGTATCCACAATTACCATCCCCCATAACGTCCATCACGTTATCAATATGACATCTAAACTGCTACGGGAAATGATCAATATGCTTAATACCTCTACGGGTAAGCATTTTTCTGCGACCTTGGGTGGATGGTGGAATATACACTGGACTATTTAACGTGTTGCTTGAAGGTGCGATAAATACACAAGAAAGGGGGGTTTGAATTGTGTGTTTCATTTTAAAATTTCTTTTATCATGTATTACAGATGACTTATTCATCATCTTTCATCTATATTTAACATGGATCATTTATGTAAGAAATCATGAAATTCATTTTATAAGTTATGAACAACGTTTATTTGTTTTCCACAAATGTTTGCAAGATACAAACATATGAAAGAGCATGCAGCAGAAATGCAATTAAATGAAAATAAAACACATGATTTTATCCTGGTTCACCCCCAAAACCGACAGGGCTACGTCCAGTCCTTGGCTTCACCAAGATTTTCACTATTTCAACAAATAGTACAAGTATTATCAGGGACTTCTCCCGACAAGTATTCTAAGGACTTCTCCTATCAAGTATTGGAAGGACTTCTCCTTGCAAGTATTATTAGGACTCCTCCTTACAAGTATTATACAGGACTTCTCCTGACTCCTTTTTCAAGGGTTGGCTTCTCTACAAGGTTCTCTTCTTAATAAGAGTGGGCAGAGGAAGTTAAGCTCAATTTACAGAGATGATAGAATTTTGATTTCTCTGTTTGGAAGGATGTGTGAGTTGGGAAGGATAAGAGTAACACTCTATGAATTTTCCTCACACAAACTCATATACTCAGGCATGGATAATCTTGAGGCATCCTGAGTATAAACCAAGGTTACTTGGCTCTTGGAACAGACTTAGTTAACATATGGAAGTTTAAGTCTAAGTTGCCCCAAAATACTTCGGAGAAGGGATCTTCTATTTATATCTTCAGTTGCTTCTTCTTCTTGATAAAGAGAGAAAAACTGTCCGAAGTGCCTCTTCTCTTCTGAGCTGTGCGTAACGGCTAGTTCTGCATCTTTCAATATACGTAAGTCACGATCAGAGGCTTTTCTGCAGACATAACATATGATTTGAAAATCATCACTTCATCTGGGTTGATGTCGTCTGGCTCCATGTTGAGCGAGTATCCTTGAGCTGGTTTCTTCGTATATAATGTGTAAGAATGCAGTGGTGGAGACTGCTTTGACGCTTTTACCCCAGTGCTTGACAGCTAATACTCATCACGTGCCTTGGTCAGGATTTTGAATTTCGACCGTTGAGAGTGTACGATGCACAGAGATTCTTGCCGTTGATTCCGCGATGTCAGCTTGATTTTTGGGAAAGTAGAATGTCAGAGGGGCCAAGGAATATTGTATTAATTGTGTCCCTTTCTACTTTCTGCCGCATCCGGTATGTTAATAAACGTGTAGACGAGGTAGGAGTCTTTTAATCCACAAGGTAATTACTCCAGATGAGAAGGATAGATTCTTTAATACTTTGACAATCCTGATGTCCTCGAAAACCGCATTCCTTGATCTGTGGGCCTTTGGCTCAATTGTTACTTTGAGTGGACGTATTCTTTCTTGTAGTTTGGCAGACGTAGTCTCTATTCCATGCTTGAAGTTCTGCTGCAGAGTAATTTTGGATTGGCGGACAAACTTTTCCTTTATTCAGTCTGTTTTCTTGTCTTGTAGATGGCGGAATTTCTTCCTTCGATCTGATTGAAGTTCTTTCATCTGATAAGGTTGATTCACAACTTTCTTTTGTGATGCTAGAGAACCTTTTATACCGGAAGAATTTCTTCATGAGTTATCCTGCCCTTTTTATATCTGACTGGAGTAGTCATCTTGAGTGCCAGACTATTTTGTTTTCTTGAGATATGCTTTGACTTGAGCGAATAGGCACTGATGAGGATATCTCATATGTTGCCACTTTAGCATTTATAGTTCGCCAGACTGTCTCATGCAAGAGTGCTTTTCTACGTCTATTTTTGACATAGTCTTCCTTATGATGACCGGACGAACTTCCTCTGATGAGCTGGTATTCTTGATAATGCTTTGTAGTTTATTTATTCCCATTGGAAATGATTGTTCCTGTACATGAGAGTTTTCACTGTATTAGGAAATCTATTTTAACACAGTATTGAACCTTAAAGAAATTGTTGATTATCAAAATATAATTATTCATTTAATTATTTGAATCTAACAATCTCCCCCTTTTTGATAATGACAATTTCTTTGGAAAAGGTTCGATTGACGATGTACATAAAGCATTTTGTTATGATAGTTTTTCTTTGCATTATGTTAGGAGAACATGATCGCTCTTTTGTGGGTGATTTTATTTATATAGGAAGTAGGCTCCCCCTAAATTGAATACTTCTGGTAAATATTTGCCTAAGTGAACTTATCTTTGCGCCCCCTAAATTTGTTACTTCTTAAACTTAATTTTTATCATTTTGATAACAATTTCTACCTTTGATAACAATTTCTACCTTTCTTCTTTTCCTAAGTTTTCTCCCCCTTTGGCATTATCAAAAAGATTGGATACTAAATAATAGTGAACCTATGAGATAGAGGTAAGGGACAAAATAACCAGTACTGAATAAAAGATATGTAAGCATAAAGTCAAGCAGAATAGAGTGCATAAAGTAAATGAGCAGATAGAGTGGTAGAGGGAAAAAGTAATCAATCAGCTTTCTTCTGCCGAGACTCATTGTCTGTGCGGAGCAGTTCTTCGAAAAAGTTTGAGATGAGCCTCCAACTTAGCAGTGAGGTTTTGTTCCATCGCATCAGCTCGTTTGAGGATAGTACTTTCCATCTTCTCAGTTGCTTTGGAGTTGCTGGAGAGAGATTGTGCAACTTCTTCAGATAGCTCCTTAATAGCAGTTTTAGCATCAAAGGATTCCTTGGAGGATGGTACTTCATGTGACTCATTTTCCCTGGGGATTTCTTCAGTTGAGTCAGGATGATCACTGGAAGAAGCATTGGTGGGATGAACCACTGTAGTTTCCATTTCTAGGGTCTCATTTAGGGGTTCAGCAACAGTGACTTCCTTAGAAGATGGTGAGAGAGCATCATCTTGATTCTCCTCAGAGTCTGATGAGATGACAACTACCTCTTCCGAATCAGTCAAAACATGAATTTGGTGATCAACTGATTTTTGCTGTGAGACGTTAGCAGTTGAGGACAACTCATGGGAAGATTTGTCAGCGATAAAGATAAGCGACCATGATCCAAATTTGAGAGTGATGCGTTCAGCACCATGAATCAATTTGGATGAAATGATGCTTGTATGAACATGTTTGTAGGCAGACAGTTCCCAGTTGTGATGGAAGATGTCATACCTTGATCGCGGAGCAAACATGAGTACTAACCCGTCAATGGCAGGAGGAGTCCAGATTCTTGCTTGAAGGCAGAAATTGAAACCCAATGTTTCCATAAGAAATTGTGGAGCGTGCGAAGCATTTACCATGGAAATCATTCTGGGCACAATTGACGAGATAGGTGCAGTGCTGCGACGAGAACGTCTGGGCACGTGTACTGGAAATTTCTTCATTCTGTATTCTCTCGTTTGAACAGTTTGAATGCTATTTTTCTGAACTTCTTCAGATATAGTTCCTTCTTGGTGAGCCATGGGTTGTTTAGCAGTAACATCATCCCCACACACGGATTCGGTTGCACCATCTTTCTCAGCTTCCCTTGGGATATTTTTCCTTCTTTTTCTTTGATTGCAAGCCTTAACTGCGCGAGACTCCACTCTTCCTTTGGCCACAGACGCTTCCTCAGATGCCTTATCTTGATTTTCAATGTCCTGTGTTTCCATAGTGGCTTCTGGTTGGGACATAGGAATGTCAAGGAGTGTGTCGTCAACATTGTTGGATTTCTTGGCGATCTCATCACTTTGTTGTTCATTTAGTGAGGGAGAAGGATCTTCCACTTCTGATGCATCTGGTTTTAGCTTTGATGCTTTGGACGATGGCATGGTCACTTGCACTTGTTCTTCAGCTTCCTTCAGAATGGTCTTGATCTCCGGTCGCTTCCTTTTCAATTTTGAGGGACGAACATAGTTAGGATCTATAATGCGTCTATACATTATTATGCTTGGCCCCATGTTCTTTCCCCACCTCTTTGCGTCCTTCTCACAGTTGGGCATCCATTGTGGTGTTGCGTTGGGTAACGGAGAGTTTTCTTTCAGAATCACTCTTATCCAGTGCCGATCTTCAACATTGCATAACACTGCCACTGGAGATGGAGTTGTAACTGGACCAGTCATAGGGAGATACATGCAAGATTCCCTGAGACTGAGTGTGACCAGAACTGTTCTGAAGGTAGTTGCTGCTAGTAAACCCATGTCCGGAACAATGAACCATTTGGGTTCAAGAGCTGATTCGTTTGGACCAAGGGTCAAGGCTTTTCTGATTACCTCCATATGTCCTTCGGAGTCAAATATCTGCCGGTGAAGAGTACGTCTGTCGACGAGCTCCTTGATCATTCGTCGCCTAATCTCCGGCCATTCATTCTCGTTCATCCCTATCCATTGAGCAAGGCATCTGTATCCACAGTTGCCATCATCATCAACATCCACAATGTTTTCTACGAACTCATGGAACTCAGTAGGAATGTGTGGAAGATATTTAGATATGTTTGAGGATTGCTGAGGGATTTTTGACTCAGACTGTGAGCATGCTTTTCGGACGTTCTTGATCAGAGAAGCTATCGGACGATTATCTTCATTGTCATGTGGTGAAGCGATTTGATATGTGAGTGATTCAGGTTCTGAAGGGGGCACAATTTCAATTGTTTTTCCTGAACCAGTGATTTGAAACCGCTTGAGTGAAGGAGGACCATTACTATCAGCGTCCTCTTCTGCTTCTTCATCTTCTTCTTCTTCTTCGACACTCTTTTCTTTTGGTTGAGGTCTTCTTGCTTCCAATAGCACTTCTATAGGCACATTGGTAGTGTCAATCTTTAGCCCCATTCTTCTGAGGTCATCGAACTTCATTGGAGATGAGTGAATGTAATCACGAGCAATAAACTCATTTTCCTCCTTTGTTTTGTTTATGAGATGTTTCCTCATTAACTCAGATATGAGAGCTCCATATGGCAATTTTAACTCTTTGCCTTCCAGAGTCGATATCATGTGGTTGAAAATGAGATATGAGAGATTGATCTTCTCCTTATTCATCATATGATAGAGCGCCCATTGTGACAACTTGTCTACCCTGTTGCAGTTCCCTTCTCTGGGGAGAACTATCTTGCAAAGGACAATGTAGGGAAATTTGCATTCCACTATTAAGTTGTTGACGTTGGTTCCATGGACTTCCGGATTTTGTTTCCAGATGCAGTTGGGATTGGGAGCAGACATCTCCCAGGTAGATTTGAACTTTACTCCTTCGTTTACTTCACAGTCCAGAATTACTGCAATATCTCCAGGTGAAATAGTTGTGATTCTTCGCATGCATCTCGTTTTGATTTGGGAAGTTCTGCTCTTGACTGCGCAGTCGTAGAACTCCTTAACAACCGGTTCGATGGTAGGGAGAGAGGATATTCTCATGAGATTTTCCCATTCTTGAGCGACAACCCAATCCAGCCCTGCTATCTTGGCGTAACTGTAGAGATTCAGATTAAGGTACTTTGGCGGGACCAGTTCCTTATCACCAAGATTCATCGTCTTTAGTTTGCCAATGGACGTTTCTTGCTCCTTTCGACTTAGGGCGATGTTCCTCATTCTTCGTTCAATGATGTTTTGCTCAGTAGGAGTAAGCTCGAAGGCAACATTAATCTGTTTCTTTGAAGCCATTGTAATGATCTGCAAACAAGGGTTAGTAGGAGAGAGAGAGAGAGAGAGAACAATAGATAGCTCGAAGGTGATGAGAGTTTGAAGTGAGTAGTGAGTGTGTTACTTCTTTCTTCAAAATCCTTTTTGTTGATTTTTCTTTTGAATACGAACGGTGTTTACTTGGTTGAAGAGAGGAAATGATTAGTTCTCTATTGATGTGATAGAATGATTAGCATGCGCATTAAATGAAGATCTTTAAATGTGCATTCATAGCAGTTGAGAGATTTAATGCGTGCTTGAAAAGTTTTAAAATTTGAAACGACACAGTTGTTTTACTAGTAGTCCAAGTGTGGGCGAGTGACTGATCGTGCCTGATCAGTTGTTCACAGACGCTCTCTCTTGATGGTTCCTTAGGTAGTCACCAGACGGTAATTTCCATTTACTCGATCTTTGGAATGTAATCTTTAGTTAAGTGGAGTTTTCGGTCTTATCAAGAAGGTACTTGACGTCATTCTTCTAGTTGATCATGTAATATGTGTATCTATCTTCAAGCCTGCAAGATTCATTTCATAGTTCCTTTGCCGAAGGATCTTATTAATATTTTCTGATTATCACAATTTAGCTACAGGCAATAGGATGTATATTATATTTCAATGATCACACATGTATATATATATTAAAAAAAAAACTTTCTTTGAAGGACAGGTCGTAGAGATACAAGGATTTTTCAATGTACATCCTCATGCAGGAGGTATTTTGTTTTTCCAACTAGAGAACTTGTCAGAACATCTATGCTTGTTAGATAAGTTCGATAGTGTCTACCAGGGACTTTCCTGATAAATTGTTAGAACTAATGTTAATTAAAATACTAGACGCATGTAATGATAGTGTGAAAAGTCATATGCTACAGAAATGATTTGAACAAATGATTTTGATTAACATTTGTCAATTGAACAGTTTAATTTTAAATCTATATGATTATAGTGAGTAGATGATTATATAGGAGTTTGTGTTTTTAGAATGATGATATCAATGATTCAAGCACATCTTGATAGGCTTATAGAGAGGCTTATTTAAATAAATTAACAGTGATTGTATTAAGATATCCTTTGTGAATCTCTTAATCATCTGACCAGTATGAGGGGTAGTAAATAATCTAATATGAGTTTAGAGTTACCTCCCTTTCTATTTCTGAGAATAGAACTCGATCATTTCTCATATAACTCAAGAAATTTGTCAGTAATATATTGCTGGAAACACGAGCTGATGTATTCACTTGAATTACTAGCTTCCTTTGCGGAGAGAATATGAGATTTTTCTTTGAGATGTTCTTCTTGCATTGGCATTTGGATCATAGTTGCTTTAATCCACGGAGAACATATCCTTTCACGGATCTTTGAACTCTGCATCTGCGAAGATGTTAGCACTTTTCAGAGTGTTAGGCTCTGATACCAATTGAAGGTGTGATAAATACACAAGAAAGGGGGGGTTTGAATTGTGTGTTTCATTTTAAAATTTCTTTTATCATGTATTACAGGTGACTTATTCATCATCTTTCATCTATATTTAACATGGATCATTTATGTAAGAAATCATGAAATTCATTTTATAAGTTATGAACAACGTTTATTTGTTTTCCACAAATGTTTGCAAGACACAAACATATGAAAGAGCATGCAGCGGAAATGCAATTAAATGAAAATAAAACACATGATTTTATCCTGGTTCACCCCCAAAACCGACAGGGCTACGTCCAGTCCTTGGCTTCACCAAGATTTTCACTATTTCAACAAATAGTACAAGTATTATCAGGGACTTCTCCCGACAAGTATTCTAAGGACTTCTCCTATCAAGTATTGGAAGGACTTCTCCTTGCAAGTATTATTAGGACTCCTCCTTACAAGTATTATACAGGACTTCTCCTGACTCCTTTTTCAAGGGTTGGCTTCTCTACAAGGTTCTCTTCTTAATAAGAGTGGGCAGAGGAAGTTAAGCTCAATTTACAGAGATGATAGAATTTTGATTTCTCTGTTTGGAAGGATGTGTGAGTTGGGAAGGATAAGAGTAACACTCTATGAATTTTCCTCACACAAACTCATATACTCAGGCATGGATAATCTTGAGGCATCCTGAGTATGAACCAAGGTTACTTGGCTCTTGGGACAGACTTAGTTAACATATGGAAGTTTAAGTCTAAGTTTCCCCAAAATACTTCGGAGAAGGGATCTTCTATTTATATCTTCAGTTGCTTCTTCTTCTTGAGAAAGAGAGAAAAACTGTCCGAAGTGCCTCTTCTCTTCTAAGCTGTGCGTAACGGCTAGTTCTGCATCTTTCAATATACGTAAGTCACGATCAGAGGCTTTTCTGCAGACATAACATATGATTTGAAAATCATCACTTCATCTGGGTTGATGTCGTCTGGCTCCATGTTGAGCGAGTATCCTTGAGCTGGTTTCTTCGTATATAATGTGTAAGAATGCAGTGGTGGAGACTGTTTTGACGCTTTTACCCCAGTGCTTGACAGCTAATACTCATCACGTGCCTTGGTCAGGATTTTGAATTTCGACCGTTGAGAGTGTACGATGCACAGAGATTCTTGCCGTTGATTCCGCGATGTCAGCTTGATTTTTGGGAAAGTAGAATGTCAGAGGGGCCAAGGAATATTGTATTAATTGTGCCCCTTTCTACTTTCTGCCACATCCGGTATGTTAATAAACGTGTAGACGAGGTAGGAGTCTTTTAATCCACAAGGTAATTACTCCAGATGAGAAGGATGGATTCTTTAATACTTTGACAATCCTGATGTCCTCGAAAACCGCATTCCTTGATCTGTGGGCCTTTGGCTCAATTGTTACTTTGAGTGGACGGATTCTTTCTTGTAGTTTGGCAGACGTAGTCTCTATTCCATGCTTGAAGTTCTGCTGCAGAGTAATTTTGGATTGGCGGACAAACTTTTCCTTTATTCAGTCTGTTTTCTTGTCTTGTAGACGGCGAAATTTCTTCCTTCGATCTGATTGAAGTTCTTTCATCTGATAAGGTTGATTCACAACTTTCTTTTGTGATGCTAGAGAACCTTTTATACCGGAAGAATTTCTTCATGAGTTATCCTGCCCTTTTTATATCTGACTGGAGTAGTCATCTTGAGTGCCAGACTATTTTGTTTTCTTGAGATATGCTTTGACTTGAGCGAATAGGCACTGATGAGGATATCTCATATGTTGCCACTTTAGCATTTATAGTTCGCCAGACTGTCTCATGCAAGAGTGCTTTTCTACGTCTATTTTTGACATAGTCTTCCTTATGATGACCGGACGAACTTCCTCTGATGAGCTGGTATTCTTGATAATGCTTTGTAGTTTATTTATTCCCATTGGAAATGATTGTTCCTGTACATGAGAGTTTTCACTGTATTAGGAAATCTATTTTAACACAGTATTGAACCTTAAAGAAATTGTTGATTATCAAAATATAATTATTCATTTAATTATTTGAATCTAACATTGCTACCATTCGCTGAGTCCATGATGTTATCCACATGCTCCCAATATGAAGGATCACGCTTCTTGGAGCCAATAGGAGAACCTTTTTTACCTTTTGCCTGGCCTTTTGCACCTGTTGCCTTTTCCTGCCCCTTGGGTCTCCCTTTTGTTTTAATCTTGCTGGGCGGAGGACATAATGAAGTAGTATCTGGCCATGCAATCACCCTCAGCTTGTGCTTAACAGCCCATTTCCCTGGCACATCCAATTGCCCAAACCGAATTATCAACCCTTCAATCTCGTAATCCAGATTCAATTCCAATGAAGGGTCTTCACGGTGGGGAGCATTCCATGACAAACGTTTCCAGAAAGGATGAACAACCATAAGAGGAACAGAAGTGTAAAATAAACCTATCAACCTCCTCGGACATTTGATCTGCCATATCTGTTCGATAACCATGCTTTAAACGTCTAAAATAAACACCACTGGATGTATTCCGAGTTTTAAAACATGGAATATGAATTTCATTCCGAGATGTATAATCCAGAAATAACAGGCCTGGCATTTTCATTTTGGAATTCCGGATTTTACAAACCGGAAAAAATAAAATTTCAAACACTATATCATTTCCGGTTTCTAAAACTCGGAATATATGCATATTCCGGGATTTACAATTCGGAAACAAATTCATGTAATACCGGGGAATAAAAACCGGAAGGGAAACATAAAAATTTTCTTACCGGGAAATAGAATCCGGAAAAGGGAAAACTTCGAAGAACACGAGAACAAAATCAACCAGATCGTGGCTAAACAGAGCTTGGTGGTTGTGGTAGCTTCAAGGGTTGGTGAATGGTGGTCACAAGGAGCATAAAAATTGTATTTGGAGTCAGAAACTAGTGGTGGGTAATGGTGGTGGTGTGGTGGGAGTAGAAGCAGAATGAAGATTGAGGAAGAACGAAGAAGAAATGGGTAAGAATGGTGGAGAAAACGAAGTTCAGGAATATATATAGAGCAGTTACTCTTCCGGGTTTTACATCCCGGAAGTCCAACCAAGTTCCGGGATATATATCCCGGAAAAATGTTGCAGTCAAGTTAATTACCGAGTTTTATATCCCGGTAGTTCTACTGTCCGAACTACATTCCGGGATTTAAAACCCGAAAATGGGTATAATTGGTATTTATAAAAATACCCTAGGGTTTAGAATTGGGTGATGGGGTGCCAATTCTAACCCCCTATAATTAGGTCCCTATAAAATAAATTATGAGCCATTGGTCCTTCAAAAACATTTATTTGCAATAGGTTTAATAGTAAATATGGGTGGGAATAGGCCAGGCCTTCGACAGGGGCCTACGGCCTGGCCTGTTTAAAGTTTGGTCTGACCTGTTTAATATAAAGGCTAGGCTCGACTTTTTAAGAAGTCTATTTAGCTAAATAAATTAGGTTTAGGCTTATAAAAAATTTTGTTAAGCCTATTAGACCGGCCTGTTTGTTAGTATCTAGATTTAACATATTAATTTAATAAATTATACAAACAAATCAAAATATTAAATTCACCAGTTTTGGTATTTGCAGAAAATTTAATTTTACCATTTTGAAACTTGTTGATTGACAAATCACAATTACTCCCTTTCACCCAAAGTTGACAACTAATGGACGTAATCTTTTCAAATTACAACTTTACAAATTTACAACTCTAATTTCTCCCTGGCTCCCTGCCTGCCAGCTACCCTGTTATCAGTCTATCACGAATTCACTCTCCTTGGTCTGAAACACGTCACCTCCGTCCTCCGTCACCTCCACAGCTCTGCTCCCTAATCCCTTTCTCTCACCATCGACACACCGCACCACCAACGACTCACCGCCCCGCCATCGACGTACCACCTTCACGATTCACCCCTGTCCCCTTGCTCTGAAACCCGTCACCTCCGTCAACTCCGCAGCTCTGCTCCCTAATCCCTTTCTCTCACCGCCGACGCACCACACCACCAATGACTCACTGTATCGCCATTGGCGCACCACCACGCAGGACGTACCACCCTCACTACTGTTTCTGTTTATCTCACTCACAAGGTATGTTCATGCATGTCACCAAACTGCAATACAACTTAATAGATTAATTTATCAATGGAGATAACAAATAGATGAAAATTTCTTAGACTGTAAAGATATTTTACTCTCACAACCTAAGAGTGCAATACATTTTCGTGTTGGATTCCAATTTCAGTGTTTGTTACTGATGACAAAATGGTACACCTGGAAACTCTGGTTGTTCACTTATAAAATGCATTTGGAGGCTAAAGTAAAGTATCAATGTGTTTTTATTGCTAACAATATAACTTCAATTAGACCAAGTAAATGAACAAGCATTACTTCCTAAAAGTTAGAATTGTCGTGGTTAACAAATAAAAAATAGGCTTAAATGCACATTTTACCCCTGATAATTCTCAAAGTTGCAAATTGTAACCCACCAAAATTTTTGTCACCAAATGTACCCCTCTGAATTTTGAAATGAGCACTTTATGCCCTTCCGTCAGTGTGTCGTTAAAAGCAGCAAAACGAAACAGAGAGACAGCAGTTTAAATATGCAAGCATTGAAATCATAGTGAAAACTGAACTCGAGGTGTATTAAATAACCAAAAATGCAGTAAAACCATAAGTAATTTGTTCAGAGGAAGTGTAAAGAGAGAGTTTAGGGATTGAAGGGTTTCTTCAGGTGATCAAATAATCTGTTGAGCGTATCCTGCACCAATCCAAATTTAGGATCCATTTGTTCTTTGATGTCTTTGCGTAGGTCCTCATTTTGGCTTTTCATAACTTGACGCAGTTCCCTAGCTTACTGATCAGAGGCTGGTTGCAGCTCTTCAAATCTCTTTTCCAATAGAGCAAGTCTGGCATTATCATCGGACTGCACTGTGGTAAGAGCATTTGCATTGACTTCCTTGAGCACTTGATCTTCATGTTCTTCCACCGTTTGTGAGTGAGTATCATCCTTCGGCAAAGCAACCGAAATGGGCTGAACAAGCGAAATCACTTCAGCCAAGGAGCTTTCGGAAATGCCGCTAGAGAAAGATTCTTGAACAGAACTAGGAAGTTCACCACCGGTTGTACCCATAATTCTGATGTTGAATCCAACAAGTCTCGAGAAATGGTAACAGTCTAGGGCAGCTGAATTGTTGGCATGTCAATTGGTGCATTTGGTGCCAATAATGGGAAGGTTGGATATGGCTGAGGCTTTGGCAATTGGGCTATCAGGACAAGTGTCCATGATCCGGATTGAATCACCACATGTTTGACTCCATGAATCAAGTTGTATGGTATGCTGCTTACATGGACATTCTTGAACACAAATAACTCTCAATTATGATAGAAGGTGTCATACCTGGTTCTGTTAGCGAATGCAAATTTGAGATTGTTACATGCAGGAGGTGCCCATATTCTTGCTTTTACACTTAAGTCAAAGCCCACAAGCATTGCAATCAGACTAGGAGGGCATATGGCATTTTCCATAGGAAGCAGACTCGGCTTCCTCCATGAGAGTAGCATCATGTTTAGTCTGGGATTTTTAGGAATATTGATGAGGAAATACCTTGTCCCTTCTTCAATAGAGTTAGTCTGATGCGATGATGAGGTGGGTGAAGTGATATCGCCTAGCCTGGTCATAGATGTTGAATTAGTTGAAGGCTGTGGTTGAGTGGACAAAATCTCATTGAGAGATGGATCCGGATCACACGCATGATTTGTTTCATCAATAGGGTCTTCTTCCTGTTTAGACATAGACTTCTTCTTTGGACTAGCGATGTTGATAGCATGTGACTTTGTCTTACTTCTAGGAGAACTGAGCCTTTTAGTTGCGATCGGACGAACGCATTCTTCCACAGCCGGACGAATGCACTGATCAGTTGCTGGACTTGCTGCATCCACCGCCATTGGACTTGAACGGTTTGCCTTAGCAGGACTTGTATGTTTAACGTCCAGTGGACAAACCTCATTTGTGGTTTCGGCAAGTGCTTTAATGGATGGAGGATTCTGAGATTGCTTAGATGGGGAGTGAGTGAGTCTCGGGGGTGAAAGCATCTCTGTACTTTTCTCATTTGTATGGACAGTATCATAGTTAGAAGGTTGTTTGGTTGTTTTAGCAACAGTAGCAATAGTTGGATCAACTATTTGCTTGTAACGTCTGATATGTGAGATTATGCATTTACCCCATCTTTCGGCTTCCTTTGAGCAGTTAGGTCTCCATTGCGGTGTAGCATAAGGAAGAGGAGATTTGTTGCTTAACTTCACCCTCACCCAATGACTATCATTTACGTTGCACATGGCAACACTTATAGGAGGAACAGAAATTGGCCCAAGGAGAGGAAGATAGGTGCATGACTCCCTTCTGCTCAGGGTCACCAATATGATATTGAAGGTTGTTGCAGCGAGCAACAACCTTCAATATCAGATTGCTTGAATTGTGGAACAGCAGAGATGTTTGCAGAAACGAGGAATAAAGTATTAATTGTGTCTCTTTCTTCATTCTGCAATCAATGGTGCTTCATTTAATGTGCTAACGAGGTAGATAACCTTTAATGCTTGAAGGAGTTATTGACAAACGAATTCTTCAGTATCTTTGTCGAACGATCTCTTCAATGCTTCTGTCGAACGAACACTTCAGAATGTCTAGGCAGACGAGCTCTTCACCAGAGTCGCCAAACGTTCTCTTCAATAGTTTTGCCGAATGAATTCTTCAGATGTTTGCCAAACGTTCTTCTAAACTTGACTTGGCACATGAGCTCTTTAACATGAGTTCCCAGACGTACTCCTTTGGTGGACGTATTATTTACTGTGAGAATACTCAGCAGACTGACTTCTTGAAGAGTGTCCAGACGTAATCCTCTGGATGAGTTGTCACACACAAATTCTGTTGAAAAGCCGGGAGTGCTCCTAAGCTGGATATGCTCCTTCAGGTTTATGACCAGACTTACTAACTTTCCCAGGTGTGCTTCAATTTGTCAAGGCACAGTTAAGCACCGGACGGTCTCGATTTGTCAAGTATATTTTAATATGTGTTACTTGTTATCGGTTAGACTCATTATTATATATATATGATTTATTTACTTTCTTTTCTTAATTTGCCAGTAATACCCCACCCCACCCTTCCTCCTCCCAGCACTCCCACCCACTCCCTCTCCCCTTCCTCCCGGCCCTCCTCCACCGCCCTCCCACCTCTCCTTGTTCTCCGGCGACCACAACCTCTCCTGCCACTGCGGTGATGTTTCAGATGATAAACAAGACATAAAGAAGCAGATGCAATCTCTCTTAACGAACAATATCTCTTGCATGTCGTCATCATCGCCGGCGTCGATTGTCCTCGCCGATGTCGGCGTCAATTGTTTTCGCCCCTCACCACCTTGGAGGTGGAGATGGAGATGCAGATGTAGAAATTGTTTGTTGCGGCCTTCACTGCGATTGCTAAAGCTTCCACCGCGATTGCAAAAACAACCAGATTTGCCACGAGGGTGAAAATCGCCACCTCTGCAGAAATCATCGCAATGGAAAACACTTCTGTCATGTAGATCTGTGCTACGATAAGATCTTGAGCTGTGAAAATCGTTGTTGTGAATCGCTGGCAAGGAAATTCACTGGGAAGGAACCAGAATCCAAGGTCGGATTGGGGACGAATTGAAAAAACTAGGGATTTTGAGTGTAGATTTGGAAGCTAAAGCCCAGAAATCTTGAGCTCAAGGAAGAAGCAGTGGATGAAGGATTCTACCTTGATAGCGGCGGTGGTGTTGCCGGAGAAAAATGCGAGTGCGGCGAATGGCTTGGGTTTCGCCGATAAGCTTGAGGTTCTCCTATGTTGAGGTTGTGCGACATGCGGAGGACGATGGCAAAGGCCTCTACTGGGTCGAAGGAGAAAATGATGGAGATGGTGCTGGGAATGCTGATAACTGATTTCAAATATACCACTACATAGATGGAAGGTACTAAAATAAGGTCAACTCCAACCTTGTTTTTTTGCTTGAACAGATTTTGGGTTGTTTGTTTGGAAGCTTGATGTAGTTTGGACCAAAGATGGTGGTTTGGGGGATGGTATTTTGATTGGGATTTGGGTTTTGATGGAGGACGAAGGTGGAGGAGGGGTAGGCGCGGATGTCGGCAATCCAAAGAGAAGGGAGAGGAGAAAGAATATAGGAGGGTATTTCTGTAATGTACTCTTTTTTATTTTTTTTCAATTTTTGTATAAACCAGATAAAAAAACCTTTTGTAGAATGTTATTTTCAGTTGTGCACGTTGCACCACTTAGTGTGTAAGTGCACCATAAAAGCCACTCATTTTTGTAATATAACTTTTTCTTATTTTTCACAGTAGGTAACTATCATATTTTATAACAGATCAAATTTGCTCGTGCACGGTGCAACACCACGTACAGCCCAGAAGCCACCCTAACCTCCCTCTATCTCCCATCGGGCAAACCATATTTTGGTCACGTTGTTGGCTTCCTCAGTCCTCTCATTTCCGTGGACCTGTGAGTGAATCTACACTCTGAGTAAACCTTTAATGAAAAGATTAGTTTTGCCTCAAATTTCATCTTGACAAATAGTTTAACCTATAAAAGCAAAAGCAAGATAAATTGATAATAGTGGTAAGTTTGGAAATGAGTTGACCAGATAAGTATAGAAATGAGTGAAAGGTATATTGTTTTGGGTCTCAATTAAGGGCGCTTCATTCTACAATAATAATTGTAACTTTGAGCTTCTCTTTATTTTAAAAGAGTTTTACGTTGATATTTGAAGATGAAGCTCAAAGCTCTCATAATGAATAATGTTAGGTTCAAGTTTGCAACCGTTTTTAAAAATTAAAAACCAAAAACCTGAAATTTAAAATTGAAAACTAAAAGCTGCTTTTGTTTTTGAAATTTTGAAAACTTAAAACTTAAAGCCATCCCAAACAGGTGGTTAGTTTTGTGGTTTTCAGTTTTAAAGGTTGTCAATTTTTAAACTCACAATAGTCATCATTTTTATTAACTTTGTAAATTCAGGACAATGGGTAATGGCAGCGACAAAATAGTAATAGAGTCAGGTAACAGTGGTGGTGAAGGTGAGTATTATTTGGTGACAGCAACGATGGATCGAGGTGGGTGTTACCTTTTGGTTGCGGTGGTAGCGACAATGATGGTGGAGCGATGGGTGGTGGTGAAGCGGCAATAGTGGTGGTGAAGGTGGAGACGGTGGCAGTAGTGGATGGTGGTGGAGGCTCTAGAGGTGACAATGATAATGGTGGCTATGGAGGCGGCGTTGGTGGTTAGGGCGGTGGCATTGATGAAGAGTAGTGGTGGTGGTGGTGTTACATGTTGTTGAAACTAAAAGCCATAATCATAAATCTATTTTGTGGTTTTAAAAATCAGGCAAAATTTTAAAATTGAGTAAAAAATCATTTTCAGGTCAATTTTTACCAAACACGTTTGATTTCAAATTTACATTTATAAACTAAAAATTAAAAATTCACAACCACCCAAACGTGAACTAACTAATTATGTGATTTTTTTTTTTTCTAAAGCCAATAAGATACTCTTAGTCTTAAAGCCAATACATAATTGTTGAATATAATTGGTTTTGTTTATGATTAACGTTTCCTTGTTTAATTAGGTACTATAGGACATCACGCTTCAAAGTCATGGGCTGGATGGACTATTCCAAGTATATTTACAAACTCCTCTAAAGAAGGAAATAATTCAATTTGCTTTGTGGAACTATCAGGAATATACTATCTAAACATACAAATTATTGATATTACAATACCATTTTTTGCCAAATTATCATTACATTTTTTCTTATATCTCTATATAGAAAAGTATCAATTTATTTCTTTTTTGTATTATAGATAAAGTATAGATTATATTATATGGAATATCCTTGATACTGACAGATCCTCAACACTATCTGAATCAAATTTAAAAACAAAATAAAAGTAGAAAAGGGAATAACATAAATTAATTTAATCATGAGATTATTGAATATATTTCTTTTTCCATAATTAGTAGCCTCTACAATTTAAATATAATTAATATATACACCAAATGGTACACAGTGGCTAAGATTAAATGAATCACACACTTTATCATTTTCAGAATGCCATAAAAGTTTTGCTATATAAACAAAAGTTTCCATAAGAGCTACATGCCATTATATGCAAGTTAATCAATTTGAGATACTCACACTGTGATAATTTTTCAGCTATAAAAATGCTAGCTCCATTATATGAAGTGCTCAATTATAAGTTTACCGTGGTTCCTGTGATCACATCAATTCAACCCAAAACCACCATGGCCAATGTCTTTTGTAACTCGAGCCATGAAGTGTTAAACTATACACAACACCCACCTCACATCAACAAAGGCCAAAAACCATGCACACTGTGCAACAGAGTTTTCCCTAGCACTCAAGCCCTCATAACCCATTTAGATTCTCACATTGAACATGAAGAAGGTGCCATGAGAAGGTTCTATTTACCACCTCAACATGTCAATTCCCAAACACTACATCATCGCTTCCGACCAATCCCAACAACAGAGATCAATGATGGTTGGTTTTTCCAATCACCACCACCACAACAACCTATGACTATGGCGCCTCAGCCAAGAAGGAACCAATTTTTCTGTCCTGGCAGCCAGGTTGGTTCTTCACCGCCAGTAATTAGGCAAATTCAGTTTCCATCACAACTTCATGTTCTTTCTCCTGTAAGGAATCATCAATATTCGCCATATGATGGCACTAAGGCATACATCACACAGCTGGAGAAGCCCATCAAGAAGATTGATTTCATTGATTTGGTTAACATTGATGATGATGATGACAACTCTTATGAGGTGCAACCATTGGATTTGACACTCAAGCTCTAGAAATTCGTTCGTCAGTGTTATATGTTATGAAAGAATATTGAAAGAAACGCAAGAAATATTATTATTTGGACGAAATCACATATAAGGGTAATGGAGGATACCTACCACCTCTCTTATTTCGCATCATGACATCTAGTATTTACCCTAAAAACTTATGAGGTTGTCACCTTTAGATAATTAAGGTTTTAATACTATTATGTTGTTGATTTTACTTATTTGAAATGAAATTATTGTAATATAGCACAACTTTATGGCGCCTTTTAGGGTGGGCCATGAAGAAATTGGTCCTATGATGGACCAATGTATTTTACCGATTACTGAAAGTATAAGCTAGGGAACCGACATTGTGCATTTCAGATTTGTCCTAATCTGGTGGGGTGCGGTGCTGTAAGGAGGTGGCTGTGTGGCTCGCTGCTGTAATATCTGGTTTTGAATTGTTTAGGAGTGTTTTTGGGTGAAAGATGGGCAGCGGATAGCAAAGCCTAGTGCTGTTGTATTGTTAATTGTTGTTTCTTTCTTTAATTGTTATTCTTGTACCTTTGGGTTGGAGTACCCCTTGTACTCCCATTTAATTTAATTTTATGCTTGGCTTTAAAAAAAAAAGTATAAGAATAAATGTTATTTCAAATTACAATCTAGTCCCTCAGCTCATGTATTATTACATTTGTTTAAAAATGTAAATAAAAAGAAAAAAAAGTAAAAGAAAGGGACAACTGGCTTAGATATGGACAAGAAAACCTCTGTTGTAACCTTGTTTTTAGATCGATATGAGAAATACAAATTATAAGTAACATTTAATCCATTTTACGACAATTATGTCTTTTTTTCTGAAATATTTGTAGAATATTTTCATGTTAATTTCAAAGCAGTGTTTTTTAATGTTTGCTAAGTAGTTTAACTAAACAATTATCGAATATTCTATTGTTTTTTATTGAATGTGTTCGATACTAGCCGAACGGGTACCCGGATGGGGTGTTCGAGGGTCAGGGGAACGGTACTTCTGCTGGAAAAGGTGGTGGTGCCGAGTAGAATAGGGTCTCGCCGGTCAATCGATCGTGGGGGTACCTGCAAAGACACTCCGACGCTCAAGTCAGTGATCGTCTCGAGAGCTAAGTAAGTCCGAGGTACAAGAAGTTGTGTACCTTGTGTGGGAAAGTGGATGGGCTTTATAGTAAGAGATCCTCTGACACTTGAGAGGTTCCAGGGGTTGTCAGGAATGACGGCCGCCCTGTATCGGATGTCTAGTCGTCTCCGAGCTCCGTTCGCCGTCTGTCCTGACCGGTCTCCTCTGCTCAGCCGAAGGCCCTCCCTTGAGGTTTGACTCCCTGGATCGGCGTGGTGTGGTTGACCGGTCATCCTGTGTTGACCGGATACCCGATTGGAACAGTTGCCCCTGGCTCCGCCGTGCATTTGCTTTGCACGGTGAGAGTCATCCTCCTTTTTGCCCCAGTCTCGTCCGGGGTCTCGAATGGTCGGCCCGTAGTTATTTGAAATTTTCTTGTTCCGCGTGGTCGATCTTCCGATCGTCCCCTATGGGTTGCCCCCCGAGCGTCCGGCGGCGGGGGACTCGGCGGCGGGCGGTCGTGCTTAGTTCGTTAAGGCGGTGTGTTGATTGTCATGGAGGATAGATAGGCGTGTGCTCGGATGGTGGAGAGAAGAGGAATCGTCATACTTTGGTTGTCGCACCCGCACGCGTTGGGTTCGATGAGTAGGTGACTGTTGATGTTCTTTAGGCGTGTCCCTTGACGATTGGATTCCCACCTGCCCCCTAGTGGATAATTAATGCGACGTTTCATCTGGTCGTGGGTTTGCCTATATAAGGCTGTCATAAGTTTGGCCCTATTTACATACAATCGGCTGCAGAGCTCTCCTTCCGACTTTGTTGAATTGTGAATTTGGTGATTGTCGTCTCTCTTCTTCCGATCTTCGTTTTCGTCTTATCAGGTTCGGGTCTTATTTCCTTCACTTAAATCTTCCCGTCTTTCCCGTTTTTTTTTTGTGGTAGTCTGTCGTTAGGAGGAAGGGGGCCGAGTGTGGTTCCTAACCTCAAACAGTATTTGACTGCCTCGGACCCCCTTTCAGGTTTCCAAGATGGTGCGCGCAAAGGAAGTGACCTACCCGGCCATTAAGTTGAAGCCCGCTCGTACCGTCAAAGCTTCGAAGAGGACCAAAAAGGATATAGCTAAATACCCGGATTTAACCGGAGATCTTTTCCGGTATAACGAGTTTTGCCGAGACATACTCGCCATGCCATCTCGGCTGGCGAACGCTGATCCGGAATACTTGGAGAAGAAGAACATAGTGACGAGGGACGAGATCGGGGACGGTCATGCCGTGCACGCCCCGGCCCTTACCGATCGGGTTTGTTTTGAGCCCGTATCCGGATTCTTCGTGCATCTGGTCATCTTCTGGAAGCTCGGGGTTCGATTGCCCCTCTCTAACTTCATGATGAGGGTCCTAGACTATTTGGATGTGGCCCCGTCTCAGTTGCATCCGGGCGGGTGGGCCTTTGCTCGATCATTCGAGCGATTATGCAAAGTGCTGGGTCGAAGGCTGTCTATCGACCTGTTTTTTCATCTTTTCGTCCCGTCTCATACGTACGGGCTCGCGGGGCATGGGATGGTGAGTTTGAAGTCCCGGACGACCAAGGTGCTTCAAAATTTCACGGACTCTTATAAAGATTTCAAGAAGGATTATTTCCGAGTGACCACGACCGGTAATGACCGGTCGTGGTGGTATCGTATCGACTCGGCGGGGACTGTGTCCAAACGGTTTCCCCTATGGTGGAGTGATAAGCATTTCGAGTTAAATGCTTGTCAGTACAGAACGGATGATCCGGGTACCTTGAATCAAGCTGACAAGGATTTGTTGGCAACGTTGTCGAAGTCGGTAGTGCCGGACGAGGATGGCGCGCTGCAATTTGTGTTTAAGTGCCAAGACCTTTGCCGTTACTCGGTTTCGTCTTTAAGGGCACATTATCGTGAGTAAATTGCCCCCTAGTCGTCGATCTTTATTATTTATTGTTGATCGTCGGGGTCTTGCTAATTTGTTTTTTCTTTCTTTTCAGTGGGCATGGAGATCGACCCTGCTCTTCAGGAAATGATCCGATTGATGCAGGCTGAGAGTCCTGCCCGACCCGAGGCAATTGAGGCTGAGGTGCCCGTGGCCATCCCGATCCCGAGCGCTGTCCCGGTTGCCGACCAAGAGGACGTTCCGGAGGAGGTGCCGCTTGTGCGTAAGCGGAAAGAGGTGGAGGCGTCTGAGGGTGGGCCGAGCAAGCAGCCCAGGGTTATAGCTATGCTTCAACCCAATGTTCGTCGGACCATCGCGGCTCGATCACCGCCGACCCGCGCTCCTCGTCGAGTTGAGGAAATAATTGACGTGAGTTCGAAATCGGACCAGAATACCGAGATCGGTGGTCAAGAGGTGGTCGAGTCCGACTCATCGTCAAGTGGCGGTATCGGGACCCCTGAACGGCGTCGGCATGGGAAGTCTCCTCTGGTTGAAGTGTCGGCCGGGGGAATGGGGGTTTCAGGGGCTACGCCCGACGGGGAGTCGTGGGGGCCCAGTGTCTGGAATGACAACGCCTTCGACATATCTGAATATGTTCGAAGTGTTGACCGATTGGTCTTCCAGGGAGAAGATGTCCGAAGGATGGATGACATTTGTCGCAACCGGGGTCGCGGCGGGACGGCGAAAAAAAGAATAAGTCAAACAGACAGAGTCGCCACTAATGTTTATTTGAGGAAAACACTAGAAAAAAACCTAAAATTGATAAATAGCCTATGAAACCTAAAACCTAGGTTCGGGAGTCTATTACGCGCGGGGAAGGTGTTAGCACCCCGCAGCGCCCGTCTAAACGGTACCTAAAATTGTTTGTGTAATTTCCTTAGCTTTCTACATTATTAATTTTACCCTTATTTATTTTTATTATTTAATTCCTAATTATTCTAAAAGATAGAAAACAAAATATTTTTGTTATTTTTTATAGCCTGATAGGTGTGAACCTAGTCCTACGTACTTCCCTAAAATGGAAGATCAAGGCTTACGCAGTTCTCAAGTAATTTAAGTGATTAAAAGAAAGGCGTGATCTAAGAAAGGGATGATCTCAGAAAGGAGCGATTTAAGAAAAGGATGATTTAAGAAATGGATGATTTAAGAAATGATGATTCAAGAAAGGATGATTTAAGAAAGGGATGATTTAAGAAAATGGTTATTTAAGAAAATGGTTATTTAAGAAAAGGGATGATTTAAGAAAAGGGGTGATTTAAGAAAATGGATGATTTAAGAAAAGGGATGATTTAAGAAAATGGATGTTTAAGAAAATGGATAATTTAAGAAAAGGGATGATTTAAGAAAATGGATGATTTAAGAAAAGGGGTGATTTAAGAAAAGGGATGCCTGGCGGGATTGTAACCCGGTCCTACGTATCTCTAAAGAGAAATCAAGGCTACGTAGTTCTAGATTTTAATAATTTTAGTTTCTTTTTAGTCCTTTTTTATGAAAATGAGCAAAACGGCATGAGAAACGACATCCCACAAGTGAATAGTCGCTATGTCGCATCACGTTTGCAATTATTTGGTTTTTATGCGGCAAGCGAAAAGGAAGCGAAAACAAAACAGTGAGCTGAAAATGAGAGTTACTATGAGCCGCATCTTTTCTTTTTTTCTTTTCTATGAAGCAATCAAGAAGTCATTTTTATTGTCTAAGAACTGTTTTTTATCATTAAGAACCACGAAGACTTTATTTCTCCTTACTGTCAAGCAACAAATAACCATCTTTATCATCAAGAACCAAGAAAGGATATTATCAAGAACCATCATTCATCATTCAGACCCTTGGTTTCAATTTTAACATGAAGCTAACATGATTTAGTTTTCAGAGAGCAAATTAAAGAACCATTTTCTTTATCACCAAGAAGCATTTTTACCATTAAGAACCAACCTTTAATATTCAGAGCCACGATTCTTATAACCAAGAAGTGATTTTTTTAATTATTCAGAAACAAAGAAGAGAATAAGATTCAATCTTTCTTATCAAGAACCAAACTTTATCCTAAAAAGGCCATTTTTATCATCAAAACAGAGCTGGGACTCACTTTCTACAATCAAGAATCAAACTATATCATGAAGCTAAAATCACTGATTTGGTTTTCTTTAATGTCAAAGTTCATTTTTATCATCAACAACCAAACTTCATCAAGCCATCATCAAGGTTCAATTTTTTACTGCCGGACAACGAACCACGCAGAATACATATTCTAAAAATCATGCACACAACAAACATGAAGAGGAGCTGAATCCATACAAGTTGCATAACAATATCATGAAATAATCACAGGATAAAAATATTCGGCAACACAGAACAGTTCTCCAGCAAAAAATATGACCAAGATTTAGAAACAGAAGATTCAGAGACTAACAGACATACGAAAGACAAAGGACACCAACCAAAAAGATGAAGAGGAAGCAGAAAACAGCAGCGAAATGGAGGGGCAAGCGATTCTGCAACGGAGGTATTCGAGAGCGCTGGGTGGCGGTGTTGGAGGCGGCGTCGAGGAGATGAAGGAGGAGGGCAGCGGCGGAACTCCCACAAGAGGAAGAAGCAGCGGCGGCGGTAACAAGCTTGGTGGATGTCGACGGGATGAGGGTGGAGAGGAGCGATGGCGGTGCGGTGAGAAGTAGACGGTGGTGACGACGACGAGAGAAGGAAGGAGGAGAAATGGAGAAGGACGGCGGCCTTGGATGAAGGAGGCTAGGGTTTTGGCTCTTGGAATGGCGGCGGCTGTGTGAGAGGAGAGGGAGTTAGGTTTTGTCTTCAGAGAATGAGAGGGAGCTGATAGGTTTTTTTGAGTGAGTGGTGAATAGTGTGTGAATAGTGTGTTGTGAGAATCGAGGTGGGGTTTAAATAGCAACAGAATTAGGGTTTGTGTTTTCTGAAGCCTCTTCTTCCTCTCTCTTGGTCGTGGGCCCGCGGCCCACTCTCCTCCTTCCTTTCCTTTTTTGCTTCTGCTTCTTTTTTTTGCTCTTTTTCCTTCTTCTCTTCTTCTTTCTTTTCTTTTTTTTTTCTTCTCTGGGCTTCGTTCTTCTTCCTTTTTCTTTTTTTTTTCTTTTTCTTTTTCTTTTTTTTCTTTCTTTATTTCATTTTTTTGGTTTTTTTGTATATTATGATTTTTTATCATTTCTAAAATAAAGATGAAGACAACATTTTTTTGCTCTTTTTTTTCATTTTCTCTATTCTTTATACAAAAATGGGCCCGGACAAAAATAGGTGTCAACAGCTGCCCCTCTTTACTTGTTTCTTACTAGGTAGTATGAGAATACTACTGTTGTAAGAAATGAGTAAAGACATGACACATTTTTGTCCAGGTGTCAAAAAAGAACACAGCAAACTCGGGTTCAAAACCCGAGCCACTGTCAAGCAGGGATCGTCTAAGAGCCACCCTGGATCTGCTGAAAAGTAACACGGATCGTCTAAGCGCCACCGCGGATCTGCTGAAAAGTAACAAGGTTCGTCTAAGCGCCCCCTTGGATCTGCAGAAAGATAACACGGATCGTCTAAGCGCCACCGTGGATCTGCTGGAAGGTAACACGGATCGTCTAAGTGCCACCGTGGATCTGCTGGAAAGTAACAAGGTTCGTCTAAGCGCCCCCTTGGATCTGCTGAAAGGTAACAGGGATCGTCTAAGCGCCACCCTGGATCTGCTGGAAGGTAACACGGATCGTCTAAGCGCCACCGTGGATCTGCTGGAAAGTAACAAGGTTCGTCTAAGCGCCCCCTTGGATCTGCTGAAAGGTAACAGGGATCGTCTAAGCGCCACCCTGGATCTGCTGGAAAGTAACAAGGTTCATCTAAGCGCCCCCTTGGATCTGCAGAAAGGTAACACGGATCGTCTAAGCGCCACCGTGGATCTGCTGGAAGGTAACACGGATCGTCTAAGCGCCACCGTGGATCTGCTGGAAAGTAACAAGGTTCGTCTAAGCGCCCCCTTGGATCTGCTGAAATGTAACAGGGATCGTCTAAGCGCCACCCTGGATCTGCTGGAAGGTAACACGGATCGTCTAAGCGCCACCGTGGATCTGCTGAAAAGTAACAAGGATCGTCTAAGCGCCACCTTGGATCTGCTGAAATGTAACAGGGATCGTCTAAGCACCATCCTGGATCTGCTGGAAAGTGACAAGGATCGGTCTAAGCGCCACCTCGGACTTGCCAACTGCAACTTTCAATATGTGACAAAGGTATGTATGATATGAAATGCCATGCATGCTATGAAATGTAATGCATGCTATGAAATGTGTTAGAACAGATAGCAACCTGAGAGGGGGGGTGAATCAGTGTTGCCCCGATTTTCGCCTTATCGAAATCGTTACTTTCAAGAAAAAGATGATCACGAGATAATTGCTATGTTTGCAACGGAATAGAGCAATGCTTGAAAGTAAGTATGAAGGATAAAGAGAATCACACACAAGATTTTATCCTGGTTCACCTTCAATCCACCGAAGGCTACGTCCAGTCCCTCAAGAAAACCCCTTGAGGATTTTTCCACTATTGATAAAATTTCTTACAAGTTCCTAACCCTAGGACCCCAAGAATTTCTACCAACACCCTGTGAAAGTAAACCACTTTCAACAGCCCTTGAAAGCAAACCGCTTTCAGTTCCTGAAGGCAAACCACCTTCAGACCTTGAAGACTAACCCGCCTTCAATCGAAACCCTGAAAGTAAACCACTTTCAGTGACAACAACCCTTCACCGAAACCTACGGTGAAAACCCAACCTTACAGAATGGGATGAAGAAGATTTTACAATAGGCTGTATCAATCCTTTAACATACAAGTGGATTGATCATGAGAAATTATGCTTTAAGGCTTTTAAGCATAATACGATTCTGAGTTCTGATGAGTGGATTTTATATGATGTTTTTAGGGTCTTTTTAGTCTTTTTATTTTATTATTTTTGAGTCACATGTAGGTTTTTTATTGTTTTTATGTAGATTTTATATTTATTTTGCATTTTGCATATAGATTAGATTTTTTGTGTTTTTCTATCTTTATTTTATATTTTTAGGGATTTTTCTAGTTATTTTATATTTTTAGGAAAAGCTGGTTAGTTATCATTTTTGGTCCAGGGACCAATATGTAAAGTTTCAGAAAGTCGGGGACCAAATTGTAAAAGTTCAAGAGTGGAGGACTTAAAAGTGAAGATTGAGAGAATATGAGGGCTTGAATTGAAGTGCTAACCAAGGGAGGACCAAAGTGAAAAAGAAAAATATGAAGAGTCACTCTCCAATTTAGCACATGGAAAAAATGTTTAAAGAATTGATGAAGGGTTTCAGAATTGATCAAGGCTGGTTAGTGGCTTTTTATGGCCATCAAAACCCACTACCATGAATGAAGAAGGAAGAACAAGCAAGAAGATGAAGAAGCAGCATCCCAACGCTCCAGCGTTGGGATCCCAGCGCTCCAGCGCTGGGGTTCTGACTAGATGATGAGTCAGATGGTGACCCAGCGCCCAAGCGTTGGAAAGCCAGCGCTCAAGCGCTGGTCCTCGGACAGAAAGTGGGTTTTTAATGCATCCTAGCGCCCAGGCGTTGGGAAAGCCAGCGCTCAAGCGCTGGAGGCTGGAATTTTACTATAAATAGGGCCCTTTTCTTCACTTGTAAGACACACCTTCATAGAATACAACAAGTATTCTCTCTTTCTCCCTCAAAGATCATTGTTCCTAGGACTTGTGGGAAGCCATATTTGAGCTCCTATCCAGGGTAATTCAATGAATCTTTTAGCCATGCTTGGCTAATTCTTCTTTTAAGTTTTTGGGTTGTTTTAATTTATAATTCATGTTCTAGTTTTCTTTTACATTTCTGAATAATATTTTCTATTCATGTTTATTTCTTTGTTCTTTATGCGCAAAAGGTTCCATGCTTTCTACTTATTCATAATGCCATTTGTTAAGTAGTAAGGGAAATAGGAAATAAAAAAGGTTATATGTTTGCATTACTTAATGCTATAAGGATGTACGTAATCTTGTGTTGGCTCAGATTCCTTCTTCATCTTCTTCTCTAATTAACTAATAACCAATGCTATGGAGTTAGTAATTAGGAAAGGAAGTTCTACATTTCTTAAGGCCATTAGGGTGTAGAAACTTAGGCTATAGCACCATGAATTTGAATTTAAAGTTCAGAAATTTAGTAAGAGTTTTCTAGCATGTTTTATAGATTATGTAAATCAACCCAAGAGCTTAAATTCCTCTCATCTTATTTCTTATCATTTTATGCTGTTGTTATATCTTTGTTCTAAACCAACTTCATACTTCTATCTTTTAATTTTAAGTACTAAATTTTATATCAATAAGAACACCTATCCCTTGGGTTCGATAATCTTTTATATTACGCGATAGTAAATTGTACACTTGCAATTTCATTATCAAGTTCCTCAAGATATGAACAACTAATGTGTTCTTATGAACATGAAGATCATGGACTCAGAATCTAGGCTCTTGAATGTTTAAGTTCTAAAAGAACTAATTTTGACAAAGCTTTTGGCCTAATGTGATTTTCTCATGTGTTGTGTGTTCTCTTGTGTGTGTTGTGTATGTTACATGTATGTTCTGTTTTCTAGACTCAAATGGACTTTATATAGGCAAGGGAAACGTCCTTGAACCATCACAACCCTTTCCAAAAGGTTTGGGACACAATGGTTTATGAAAAGACATACTTTTTCGTTCTGGTAATCGATTACCATACTTAGTGTAATCGATTACACTAATGACCGTTTCAGTTTGAATTTGAATTTCAAACATGTAATCGATTATCATTCATGAGTAATCGATTACTTGCCTTGGTGTAATCGATTACCATAAACCTGTAATCGATTACCCAGAAGTCCATTTTCCAGAAACTTGTTTCTTTGAGAATGCCTTAAGGTTTTCTACTTCTTTTAAGTTATGAAAACACTTAGCATGATTAGATTAGGTGTTTTAAGAGCCTTTATGCTTTAATAAACCTTTGGAAGCATAACTCACCTAATACTAAGACTTCTAGACTATTGATGGACTTGAGTGCTTGATCCTTTGAAGTCTTCTTTTCTTCTTTTTGCCGATGAGTTTGTCGTCATCAAAACCACAGCCAGGGTCAGGAGTAAGACCTTCTTCACAATCTCCCCCTTTTTGATGATGGCAAACACATACTTGAAACTTTGAAGATCATATGTGCATGTGTGATGCAAAACTCCCCCTGTTTGATGGAATCTAGTATATTTGATTTTTCTCCCCCTTTCTAATGTACTTGTTGAATTCCTGCATATGATCTTTAAAAGCACGGAACCTTTCTCCCCCTTTTGACTTCATCAAAAAGAAGAAAAGGCCAAAAAGTACAGGCAGACATCCATACAAGTATATAAAGCAAAATGAAGTATTGGGGGTTGGGGGTAAATATGGAAACTATGAATAAAACACACATAACCAGTACTTATATATATATATAGAAGGAAGCAAATACAAAAGTTACAAACAGCAATAAGAACGGATACAAAAGCTGATAGAAACTAAGAGTCGTCAGATATGTCTTCATCATCGGTCAAGGTGTTAACACCATCATAATGAAGTAACCAGGAAAGAGTATCGATTCCATAATCGTGAAACAAGCCTAAACTCGATAGTATCCTAGAATTTACACAAATGTAATTTGAAGAGCGCACATCATGGGAGTCAGCAATAGGAACCCCAGATTGAAGGAGAAGACGAGTGATACTGGGAGCATAGGGAAATGATTGTGCTTTAGTTCTGTAAGTAAGCATATGATGCATTACCAGGAAGGTCCAGTTAATGGCGTGACCATGAAGGATGCCATATAAAACTTGGAGTTCTAACTCGCTAATGTGAGCATGAAGATCTTCCTGAGGCAGAAGAATGTGATGGACAAAATAATGAAGCAAGTGATTGGTTGTGGTAAGGACATCAACATGAAAGGGGCAGGTTTTGGTACGAGGAGGATGAATTTTATGAACCTCTGAAGGAGTAAAGCGGCACAAAGTGCGATAAAAAGAGTCAGAACTATAGTCAGGCCAGGGGCAGGGCAAATTTGGTCCCAATTCAGCACCAGTGAATGGAAGGCCTAGACACTTGCCAAGAGATATAAGAGAGTACTGAATGGTAGTCCCTTTTACAGAAGAGGTAAGAATGGTGCCATCAACTTCCAAGTTACAATAGAATACCTTGACTAACTCTGGATAATAGGGGGTGGATGATGTAATGAAATTATCAAGATATTGATCTCCTAGCAAAGCAGGGAAGGTGAGATCGGCTTCGATGAAGGAATCTAAGTTGGCATAAGAGGGGGTTCGAATTGTTTGTTTGAGAAAGTGAGAAATGAACCTAGTTTTCTCGGCAGAAGTAGGAAGAAGGCGTGAGAAGTTCAAAGGATTATGGGGACAAAAGGCTGAAGATAGACAAGGTAGGGAAGACATTTTGGAAAGATCCGAATGAGGAGGATAAGAAGACAAACCTGAATAAGATCAAAGGCTGGTATAAGTAGGTCGAGAATGTAATCGATTATAGCAGTTTGAGTAATCGATTACAAGGTAGTTACCCTAAGTTTGAAATTCAAAAAGAGGAGGGAAAACTGAATTTCTGGCAGTTTTTCGAGCATGTAATCGATTACTGTAGTTAGGGTAATCGATTACAGCAGTTGAAAATTTGAAAGAATTCAAATTTTGACCATGTAATCGATTATAGCAGTTGAGATAATCGATTACTCAAATGATTCCAACAGGCACGAGGTCTGTAGAGAATGGATAATCGATTACAAGACCTATGATAATCGATTATTATAACAATTTTTATAAGTTCTAGGCTTCTAGTGACTTATGTAACACTTTTCCTATAAAACACTTAATTACATAATCTATCTAAAGGCATGTAAACACATATTTATCATAAAGATCGTGCAAATAACATGTTAACTTAAATATCATGCTCATCTAAAATGCCTAATTCTCTTCTTATCTTATAAAAAGATTCCTTAGGAAGAGGTTTAGTAAAGATATCTGCTAATTGATTATGTGTATCCACAAAATAAATCTCTATATCTTTCCTCATAACATGATCTCGAAGAAAATGATGTCGTATATCAATATGCTTAGTTCGAGAATGCATGATAGGGTTTTTAGTGAGATTAATGGCACTTGTGTTGTCACATTTGATAGAAATGCAGCCCAGCTCTAAGCCATAATCTTTGAGTTGTTGTTTGAGCCATAGAGTTTGTGCACAACAACTTCCTGCAGCAATGTATTCTGCTTCTGCAGTACTTAGAGCAACACATGCTTGTTTTTTACAAGACCATGAAACAAGAGCATTTCCTAATAGGTGACAAGTACCACTTGTACTCTTTCTTTCAGTTTTACAACCAGCATAATCAGAATCAGAATATCCAATCAAATCACAAACACTTCCCTTGGGATACCACAATCCAACATTTGTAGTTCCTTTCAAATATTTGAAAATACGTTTAACAGAACTCAAATGTGATTCCCTAGGAGATGCTTGATATCTAGCACATAGACACACACTAAACATAATATCAGGTCTACTTGCAGATAAGTACAGAAGAGATCCGATCATACCTCTATATTTAGTGATATCAACTTGAACACCGGATTCGTCTTGATCTAGATATGTGTTAGACCCCATTGGTGTGGCTATGGCTTTGCAATCATCTAAATCATATTTCTTTAATAATTCCTTGCAAAACTTTGATTGATTGATGAATATTCCATCATTTGATTGCTTGATTTGCAAACCAAGAAAGAAATTTAATTGTCCCATCATGGACATCTCAAATTCTTCTTGCATCATGTTAGAGAAATCTTTGCAAAGAGATTCGTTAGTTGCACCAAAGATAATATCATCAACATAAATTTGAACAAGTAAGGTATTACCTTTGGTTCTTTTGATGAACAAGGTTGTATCAGCCTTACCTTTTTGAAATCCTTTATCACAAAGGAAAGTACTTAACCTATCATACCATGCACGAGGGGCTTGCTTAAGACCATAGAGTGCTTTCTTTAGTCTGAAGACATGTGAAGGAAACTTTGGATCTTCAAATCCTGGAGGTTGCTTCACATACACTTCTTCTTGAATATATCCGTTCAGGAAGGCACTTTTGACGTCCATTTGATACAATGGGAAGTTTAAAGAGCAAGCATATGCTAATAGCAATATTATGGCTTCTAACCTTGCTACGGGTGCATATGTTTCATCAAAATCTATACCTTCTTCTTGATTATAACCTTGAGCAACTAATCTTGCTTTGTTTCTAACTATAATACCATTTTCATCTAACTTATTCCTATATACCCACTTTGTTCCAATAATGTGTTTATCACTAGGCTTAGGGACAAGTTCCCAAACTTGATTCCTTTCAAATTGGTTTAATTCTTCCTGCATTGCTACAATCCAATACTCATCCTCTAGAGCGTCATTTACTTTTGATGGTTCTATTTGAGAGACAAAGGCCATATTCAAAACTGAATCATTCAAGCGTAGCCTTGTAGAAACGCCTCTAGAAATATCACCAATAATATTATCAACTGGATGATCCCTATGGGTTCTCCATTCTTTTGGAAGTTGATAAGTATTATCTTCAATGTGCTCTTCTTGTATTGGATTATGATCTCCATCTTTTTGAGAATCTTCATTTATAATGATGTCATCTTCTTCATTATCCGGAAGATTGACTTTATCTTCTATTGAAGATTTAGATTCATCAAAAGAAACATGTATGGATTCTTCCACAGATAGAGTTTTCTTGTTAAAGACTCTATATGCTTTGCTTGTTAAAGAATATCCAAGGAATATACCTTCATCAGATTTTTCATCAAACTTACCAAGGTTTTCCTTTCCATTATTCAAGACAAAGCATTTTGATCCAAAAGCATGTAGATGAGAGATATTTGGTTTCCTTCCTTTGTAGAGTTCATAGGGGGTTTTCTTAAGAATAGGTCTAATAAGAACTCTATTGGAAACATAGCAAGCAGTACTTACAGCATCAGCCCAGAAGTATTTAGGGAGACTTGATTCACTTAGCATTGTCCTTGCTAATTCTTCAAGTAATCTATTCTTCCTTTCTACAACACCATTTTGTTGTGGTGTTCTCGGAGTAGAGAAATTATGTGATATTCCATTTTCATCACATAGTTCTTGGAATTGTTGATTCTGAAATTCTCCACCATGATCACTTCTAATAGAAGAGATCTTCAAAGACTTCTCATTTTGAACTAGCCTTGCATATCTTTTGAATGCATTGAAGGCTTCATTCTTATGAGGTAGAAATAAAGTCCAAGTGAATCTAGAGAAATCATCAACAATAACAAGTGCATAGAAATTACCTCCGAGGCTTTTTGTTCTAGATGGTCCGAACAAATCCATATGTAACAATTGAAGGGGTCTTGAAGTCGAAACTATGTTCTTAGGTTTGAAGGATGTTCTGGTTTGCTTCCCCTTTTGACATGCATCACAAAGCTTGTCTTTTTCGAATTTCATCTTTGGAAGCCCAATAACCAGATCATGTTTGACTAGTTTGTTTAAATAATCTATGTGAATATGAGCAAGTCTTCTATGCCATAGCCATGAGTCACTATTGTTCTTGGCCAAAAGGCATCTCACATTTTGTGGAATTTCTTCCAATGAGATCATGAAGACTTTGTTTACTTTATACCCAGAAAACTTAACCTCTTTAGTTCTCACATCTTTTACTACACATATATCATCAATAAAACCTACTTTCAAACCCTTATCACATAGTTGACTAATACTCAGAAGATTATGCATCAAACCATCAACGTAAAGAACTTTATCGATGACTGTTTGAGGGGGTGTGCCTATTCTTCCAATACCGAGTATCTTTCCCTTTTGGTTGTTACCATATGTGACAAAACATTTTTCTCTAGGTATAAGAAATGAAAATTTTGTTTTGTCTCCTGTCATGTGTGATGAGCAGCCACTATCAAGATACCATAAATCCTTTGCTGCTTTCATACACACCTACATGACAAAGTTCAGACATGGGTATTAGGAACCCAACAAGTCTTGCGTTCTTCTAAGTTAACATCCTTTCTAACCCAAATGTACTCCCTATTTGGTACTCCTACATGTTTGTAATAACATCTACTAGGGGTATGTCCTACTTTGTTACAATATGTGCAAGAGTAATGATTGTAACTAGAGGTTTGTCTAGGAAAGGGGTGAATCTTCTTAGGAAGTCTATTTTGATTATTCTTCCTATTGTTTGTACTCCTAACAGGATTAATCTTATTGTTACTAGAAGATCCTATCACGTGGTTTGGTCTTACAAACACAGTTTTCCTAACCTCTTTTGTCTTTGGGTGAGAAGTATATCCTAATCCTGATTTATTGTTTGATTGTCTTTGAACACTTAGAATATCATCTAACTTCTGTTTTCCTTTATTGAAGTTATTTACCCTGAGTTGAAGATCACCTATCTTTTCTTCTAAAGAACTACACTTAGTACACTTGTGAGTAGTATCTACTTTAGATTTCACTATGTCTAATTCCTCCTATAAGGTTTTACACTTACTTTCTAGAGAAGAAATCAATTCATTTTGCTTTGTGCTAATCTTGGAAAATTCTTGACATAATTTAAACATGTTTTCCATAGCAAATTTTAAATCATGAGGAGACATAGAATTATCACTAACCTGGGAATCTTCAATGTCTGAATCATGTGAGGCCATTAAAGCAACTTGTGCTTCTTCTTTGTCAGAGTCTGATGATGAACTTACTTCGTTATCATCCCAAGCCAAATATGCTTTTCATGTAGGTTGATCCTTCTTTTCAAACTTTTCTCTTAGACCATGTCTCTTCTTCTGAAGATTTGGACAATCTGATTTGAAGTGTCCAGGTTTACCACATTCGAAACATGTGATCTTTTGTGACGAAGAGGGATCATTGTTTCTTTGGAAAGATTTATTGTTGAATTTGACACTTTTTCTTTTAAGAAACTTTCCAAAGTTCTTGACTAGAAGATTCAAATTTTCATCTTCTTCTTCAGAATCTGCATCATAATCTTCTTTGATGATTTCCTTTGCCTTTAAGGATATTGATCGATACTTCTTCTCATGTTGTTCATGCTCTTCTAAACGATTCAATTCCAACTCATGTTCTTGGAGTTTTCCAAACAGAGTTGCAAGAGACATATTTGATAAACTCTTCTTCTCAGAGATGGCTGTGACTTTTGGTTGCCATACTCTTGTAAGTGATCTTAGAACTTTCATGTTCAAGTCACTATTTGAAAATTGTTTTCCAAGAGCAATCAAATGATTAATTAAATGAGTGAATCGTTTTTGCATATCTAGTACCTTTTCTCCTGGAAGCATTCTGAACATTTCATATTCCTGAGAAAGAGTATTGATCTTTGATCTCTTGACTTCATTTGTTCCTTCATGAGTCACCATCAACGTATCCCATATTTCTTTTGATGAAGTGCACGTTGATACTCTGAAAAATTCGTCCATGCCAAGAGCAGATGTAAGGATGTTCATTCCTTTGAGATCATATTGAACCTTCTTCTTTTCTTCTTCACTCCAAGTACTTTCTGATTTTGGTTGTGAAGTTCCTTCTTCATTTGTTGTTACAGGCACAAAGGGTCCTTCTTCAATAGCTTTCCATATTCCTGAGTCTAATGACTTTATGAATATCTTCATCTTGATTTTCCAGAAGTCATAATGTTCTCCATTGAAGAATGGTGGCCTGTTTATGTTGAATCCTTCATTTGTTCCATGATTGGAAGAAGATGCCATCTTTTCCCGGATCTTAGGAATAACTTACCTAAACTTCCGCTCTGATACCAATTGTTAGAACAGATAGCAACCTGAGAGGGGGGGTGAATCAGTGTTGCCCCGATTTTCTCCTTATCGAAATCGTTACTTTCAAGAAAAAGATGATCACGAGATAATTGCTATGTTTGCAGCGGAATAGAGCAATGCTTGAAAGTAAGTATGAAGGATAAAGAGAATCACACACAAGATTTTATCCTGGTTCACCTTCAATCCACCGAAGGCTACGTCCAGTCCCTCAAGAAAACCCCTTGAGGATTTTTCCACTATTGATAAAATTTCTTACAAGTTCCTAACCCTAGGACCCCAAGAATTTCTACCAACACCCTGTGAAAGTAAACCACTTTCAACAGCCCTTGAAAGCAAACCGCTTTCAGTTCCTGAAGGCAAACCACCTTCAGACCTTGAAGACTAACCCGCCTTCAATCGAAACCCTGAAAGTAAACCACTTTCAGTGACAACAACCCTTCACCGAAACCTACGGTGAAAACCCAACCTTACAGAATGGGATGAAGAAGATTTTACAATAGGCTGTATCAATCCTTTAACATACAAGTGGATTGATCATGAGAAATTATGCTTTAAGGCTTTTAAGCATAATACGATTCTGAGTTCCTCAAGATATGAACAACTAATGTGTTCTTATGAACATGAAGATCATGGACTCAGAATCTAGGCTCTTGAATGTTTAAGTTCTAAAAGAACTAATTTTGACAAAGTTTTTGGCCTAATGTGATTTTCTCATGTGTTGTGTGTTCTCTTGTGTGTGTTGTGTATGTTACATGTATGTTCTGTTTTCTAGACTCAAATGGACTTTATATAGGCAAGGGAAACGTCCTTGAACCATCACAACCCTTTCCAAAAGGTTTGGGACACAATGGTTTATGAAAAGACATACTTTTTCGTTCTGGTAATCGATTACCATACTTAGTGTAATCGATTACACTAATGACCGTTTCAGTTTGAATTTGAATTTCAAACATGTAATCGATTATCATTCATGAGTAATCGATTACTTTCCTTGGTGTAATTGATTACCATAAACCTGTAATCGATTACCCAGAAGTCCATTTTCCAGAAACTTGTTTCTTTGAGAATGCCTTAAGGTTTTCTACTTCTTTTAAGTTATGAAAACACTTAGCATGATTAGATTAGGTGTTTTAAGAGCCTTTATGCTTTAATAAACCTTTGGAAGCATAACTCACCTAATACTAAGACTTCTAGACTATTGATGGACTTGAGTGCTTGATCCTTTGAAGTCTTCTTTTCTTCTTTTTGCCGATGAGTTTGTCGTCATCAAAACCACAGCCAGGGTCAGGAGCAAGACCTTCTTCACAAAATGTAATGCATGATATGTACCATATGTGATGGGGTTATGCATGTGATGTTGATGCTTTTGATGCAATGATGCAAACGATGCAAATGATGCATAGCTTATTAATTTGAAACTCAAACTTGAATTATGCTGTGTTAGAAAAGACTTTTGTTAGCTTCCTTGGAAAAAACTAGCTCAATAAGCATATGCATGCTCGGAAACTTAGACAGACTCAAGCTTGTTTCATCTGGACAGCTCACGTGAATGGATGTGAAGCTTGCCTTTTTTGCAAGATCTTCCTCTGAAACCTGACTGAGAAGGGTGGGTCACCTGCATATTGAAAGTTTATCTGAGTCGTCTGATGCTGACTTTGACTTTTTCTGACTGATGGAGATCTTTTAGGCGCTCTCTCTTTTCTGTTAGTTTGGAGTGGACTGAGAGCCTTTTGGTCTAGCATGTTAAATGAGATGTTGAAATGTTAAGTCATGTTATTGAACCTGTGATCTCTCGCTTTGAAGCGCTACCTAACTAATATGCATGACATGAGATGACACATGATGGAGTCAAATGACAGAGGATCGCCCCAGTTTTGTTTGGGGAGGATGAAGAGAATGAGTGATGGACATCAGGCTGCCCCAGCTTGGGTATAATTATAAGACATAGACTGGAAAATTGCCTTGGTTTATACTTTGAAGAATGAGCATCAGAAGACAAATGATTGTTCCTATTTGAAAGAAGTTGATGGAAAGACAAATGAACACCCCAATCTAGACATTGAATGGAAACATTGATTGCCCTAATTTTGAAAACAATTCATGACAAAATTGGGCGATTGCCCCGGTTTAGCCTTGGACGATGAGCATGAGGTAGCATATGATTGCCCCAATCTGGGAACATTGACAAAGCATGGGCTGGAAAATTACCTTGTCTGGATTATGAGAGATAAGCATCAGAAAACAAGTGCTTGCTCCAGTTTGAAAGACAATGCACTAGAATGATGAAAAGTGAAAGCTAGACAATCTCTCGGGTGTAACAAGGATGACAAGGAGTGGAATGATCAATTGCTTCAGTGATGTCTCCATAGGTTGGAAGAATTTGTGAGAACAACCAAGGTAATACTTCAGCCTGAGAGTGGAAGAACAAGTAGTCTTCCCTACTTTGAGAAAATGTATGAGGAATTCAGATGAGCAAATGCCCCAGATCAGAGTACGTGGGAAGACTACTAAGAATAGGTAATTATTCCAGCCGAAGAATGACCAGGTACACAAAAGATATGAAGTGAAGCTTAGACTGTTTCCCTAGTCTGATTCGGGTGAAGAAAAATGGCTTGAGTAATTGCCTCAAAGAGATCGGGGAGAAACGAGAAGATGGGTCCAACTTCAGGGAAAATTGTAAGCAATGAGCTGAGAGGTTTCCCCAATTGAGACAACGAATGGTAGTCCAACAATTGTTCTATTGATCTTGGCTCCCATTTGAGGTCTGGATGGGCATGGAAGAGATCTTTTCTTGCTTTTCTTCTGACTGATTGGGCTTTGCCGCAGTGTCCATTCTTGAGAAATCTTTGTGGGGGAAACTATTAAGTGTGCATCCCTCTCTCTTTTTTCTTTTTTTCTGAGCAAATGAATCAGGTTATTGTGTCTCAAAATTAAGTTCAAGAAAATGTGAACAATCAGTACTTGATCGGAATGGACTTTGACAGGGTTGTAATGTGGCTAAGGGCTAGTGGGTCATGAAAGGAAGGATATGAAAGGCACAAATAAGTGTTTACGGGTTAATGAAGACGAATGATATGTGGCTAAGGGATAGTGGGTTATGAAAGGAAGGATATCAAAGGCACAAACAAGTGTTTAAGGGTTAATGAAGACGAATGATATGTGGCTAAGGGCTAGTGGGTTATGAAAGGAAGGATATCAAAGGCACAAACAAGTGTTTACGGGTTAATGAAGACGAATGATATGTGGCTAAGGGCTAGTGGGTCATGAAAGGAAGGATATCAAAGCGTTTACGGGTTAATGAAGACAAAGGATTTTTAGTACTTTGATCGAAACTTAGCACTGATTGTTCAGAGAGTAATTCTCTTCTTATGGTTGGCCAAGACTTGCTAAGAAATTTTTTTTCTATTCTTTTTTTTTTACATTTTCATCTTTTTGACCTTTTTTTTTTTGCTTCTTTTTTTTTTGAAATGGAAATCTTAAGCAAGCTTGGCGCTAATATTGTGCTAACTCTAATGTATAATGATCCTTGTCTAGGGTTAAGGGGAAGGGATAATGTTATGAGGTAAGGATAGAGAAAGATTGCTCAAAGGGGGTATCAAGGGATAATGTTATGAGGTAAGGATAGAGAAAGATTGCCAAACTTCATCTCAAGGCATGATTGATCACTTTCAGGAACCTAAGTCCCAGACAAAACTGTGGTGAACTGATTCACTTGTTCTTTTTTGATGCCCTAACTTTTGCTTAGGTCGCCCTTTCGGGTTTTCAACCTAACGGGCTTTTTTCTTTTCCCTTTTTTTTTTTTTTGAGGGATGACTCTTACGCTTTTCTGCATCTGCTAAAGTTTTCCATATGAAATTGATCACCCTCTCACAATGAAGCGCTTGCAATTGTGACCAAAGATGCCCCCGGTGCTCCTAGTTTTTCTTCTATGCCAGCCCATGTCCTTAGAAATCAAGCAAATAAGTTCTCCCGCACTTGAGACATTAGCCATTATGAGACACTAGGAATGATTTGTATGAGATGGAAATGGAAGGAGAATGAGATTGAGATTGACACAGGAAAATACAATGAATGAAGCAAACAAATAAAAGAAAAAGAAAATGTCATGCATGATTCTTAAATAGTGCTTCAAAGAAAGTTAGCAAAGGTTCAACATTAACATGACAAAACGAAAAGCTTATGTTAACCACATCAATTAATAATGCTAGACCATTAAACTTAGGCGCCTAGATTGCTGAAAGATTGGCAGATGCCGCCTCCTCCTCCTTGAATGGGTTGCAAACAAGAGCAAACCAACGGATGGTCGGAAGCCTTTGCGACCCTTGTTGCACTAAGCAGTGCATCATTGATGAAAACCAGACGACTTCAGTGTTCTCTAGTGAAAGATCCATGAGGCCCACTAAGAGTATGATGCCAAAGTTCATCCTTGGAACTTGCCAAACTGGGGGCTAATAAACGCTTCAACCTCGAGTCAAAAACACCTCAACATTGAGGGAACAAACCATGCAATTGCAGGTCATCATGGTCAAGTGACAGCAGAGCAGGGGACTTGATAAAATGAACAGGTGTTTTGGAAAGAAGGTTGAATTATAGGGATGGTGATTGGATTGATGTGTGGTCATGGGATGGTTAAGGGAAATGTGATTGAAAAAGTCTTGAGGTGAGATGTATGGATAGAGTAGGTAAGGATCAACATAATATGAGGTGGGTGGGTAGGGCCTCCACGAATGAAATAGCCAGACGGTGAAGAGGAGGGCGATTAGGTTGAGATGAGATGATGGGATTAGTGCTAGAAAGAAAAGTGAGGTAACAAATGGATGGAGGGTCTAGAGATGAAAATGAAGTGGTAAGCTGTATGGTGAGTAGCATCAGGACAAAATGAGGTGGATAGGTAGGGCCTCCACAAATTATATTGAAGTTAATTGCTTGTGTTAGCCATATGGTGGAAAAGGGTGAAGGTTATTATAGCTGGTAGAATGGGCAAATATGGGTGATGATCCTTACTGGCGCACAAGATGAGGAAGTGGAATGGGAATGAGGAGGAAAAATAAGTGGCTGACTATATGGGGATGCTGCCATTGCACAAATTCAGTTCTTGACTCATTCACGATCGATGTTGATCTACCCTTCTGCGCTTTTGCACCCAGTGTTTGCATGATAGCATCATACTCAACCTTCTTCAAGTCTGGTTTCTTGTAGGTTCAGATTCCGGTATCAGCTGCTTCTATGGATTGCAGGGCTTTAGCTTGAGCTTGTCACTGCTTTCTCTCTTTTTTTTTTAAAACTTATTGAGACTTGAGTTCTCCAAGGAAATGCAAATGTGTTTGGAAACTTTTTTTGTTTTTTTTTTTAGAAGATGGCAACCAGTGTGTCCACTGGAAATTTTATTAAGCACCATTTTTGAAATGTTAGAGAGAAAACCGTGGGCATGGTTGCCAAATGTTTGGATGATGCAAAAACTAGGTTAATGCAAGTGATGATGCAAAATGATATGTTGATGCAAAAGCGGATAAATGCAAGCGATGATTATGTTGATGCAAAAGTGGGTAAATGCAAGTGATGATGCAAAATCTGGGTAAATGCAAGTGATAATGATATATTGACGCAAAAACTGGATTAATGAAAGTGATGATGCAAAATGCTATGTTGATGCAAAAACTGGGTTAATTACAGATCATATAAAATGCCATGAAATGCATGAGTATGGAGTGATGAAATGCAAGAGCGTTTTTTTTTATGATGATTTTTTTTTATATAAGATGAATGATGCATGGAAGGTGAATTTTTTTTATGTTTTTTTATAAAAGATGAATGATGCATGAAAGGTGAATTTTTTTATGTTTTTTTTTTATATAAGATGAATGATGAATGATGCATGAAAATTTTTTATGTTTTTTTTTATAAATGATCCATTTGGACTGTTAACAGAATTTGATTTACTGTTAAAAAAGAAGCATGTAAAATGCCATGAAATGCATAAACATGGAGTGATGAAATGCAAGAGCGTTTTTTTTTATGATTTTTTATTTATTTAAGATGAATGATGCATGTAAGATGAATTTTTTATGTTTTTTTTTTATATAAGATGAATGATGCATGAAAGGTGAATTTTTTTTATGTTTTTTTTTATATAAGAATAATGATGCATGAAAAATCTTTTTTTTTATGTTTTTTTTTATGAATGATCCATTTGGACTGTTAACAGAAATTGATTTACTGTTAAAAAGAAGCATGTAAAATGCCATGAAATGCATGAACATGGAGTGATGAAATGCAAGAGTTTTTTTTTTATGATTTTTTTTATATAAGATGAATGATGCATGGAAGGTGAATTTTTTATGTTTTTTTTTTATATAAGATGAGTGATGCATGAAAGGTGAATTTTTTATGTTTTTTTTTATATAAGAAGAATGATGCATGAAAAAAAATATTTATGCTTTTTTTTTATGAATGATCCATTTGGACTGTTAACAGAAATTGATTTACTGTTAAAAAAGAAGCATGTAAAATGCCATGAAATGCATGAGCATGGAGTGATGAAATGCAAGAGCTTTTTTTTTATGAATTTTTTTTTTATATAAGATGAGTGATGTATGAAAGGTGAATTTTTTTATGTTTTTTTTTTATATAAGAAGAATGATGCATGAAAAAATTTTTATGCTTTTTTTTATGAATGATCCATTTGGACTGTTAACAGAAATTGATTTACTGTTAAAAAAGAAGCATGTAAAATGCCATGAAATGCATGAACATGGAGTGATGAAATGCAAGAGCTTTTTTTATGATTTTTTTTTATATAAGATGAATGATGCATGGAAGGTGAATATTGTTATTTTATTTCTATGAGATGGATGATGCATGACATATTGATTGATGATGATATGAAAATAAAATAAAATAAAAAGAAGAGAATGCTCCCATTTGTCCTACAAGGGTAAAAACCTAAAGGGTGAGATCTACTACATTGGCCAAAACCTTAATTGGGTGGGGACTATAGTCAGATTACGTGCACTTTCCAAGGTAGGTTCTAGACTCCTAAAAGGCCCCCGGATTACCCCCGTCATAAAGACAAGGCCCCGATGATCAAATTATTTGACGAGTAGACACTAGGCCTCTCACGCCAAATAGCTCAATGACCGGTAATAATCCGGGTGGTGACTCAATAGTTGACGAGTAGACACTAGGTCTCTCACGCCAAGTACCGAGGCACCGCTACTCCTAAGCTTGCACTGGCTCGGGTATAGAGCCCAAAAGTGTGTGTCTCGAAGTGAAAGTGAAGTGTGTGCGTTGGGAGCATACAAACCTTTTTTTTTTTTCAAGAACCCTTTCCTAGGAACTACCCAACCTGCAACATAGCCAGAAAATACCAGATATAGCAGTTTATTTAAATTGGTCATCTACCCTAATACCGCATGTTGAAGACAAATTATATACAAGGCAAAGAAAATATGTACAAGGCAATTAATAAATGAAAGGGTAAAATAAAATAAAAAGAAAGCTAAGATAAAAAACACAAACAATTGAAAAAAAGGCCTGACTCTCAATGTGTCCCCAGCAGAGTCGCCATTTGTCGCAACCGGGGTCGCGGCGGGACGGCGAAAAAAAGAATAAGTCAAACAGACAGAGTCGCCACTAATGTTTATTTGAGGAAAACACTAGAAAAAAACCTAAAATTGATAAATAGCCTACGAAACCTAAAACCTAGGTTCGGGAGTCTATTACGCGCGGGGAAGGTGTTAGCACCCCGCAGCGCCCGTCTAAACGGTACCTAAAATTGTTTGTGTAATTTCCTTAGCTTTCTACATTATTAATTTTACCCTTATTTATTTTTATTATTTAATTCCTAATTATTCTAAAAGATAGAAAACAAAATATTTTTGTTATTTTTTATAGCCTGATAGGTGTGAACCTAGTCCTACGTACTTCCCTAAAATGGAAGATCAAGGCTTACGCAGTTCTTAAGTAATTTAAGTGATTAAAAGAAAGGCGTGATCTAAGAAAGGGATGATCTCAGAAAGGAGTGATTTAAGAAAAGGATGATTTAAGAAATGGATGATTTAAGAAATGGATGATTTAAGAAATGATGATTCAAGAAAGGATGATTTAAGAAAGGGATGATTTAAGAAAATGGTTATTTAAGAAAATGGTTATTTAAGAAAAGGGATGATTTAAGAAAAGGGGTGATTTAAGAAAATGGATGATTTAAGAAAAGGGATGATTTAAGAAAATGGATGTTTAAGAAAATGGATAATTTAAGAAAATGGATTATTTAAGAAAATGGATGATTTAAGAAAAGGGGTGATTTAAGAAAAGGGATGCCTGGCGGGATTGTAACCCGGTCCTACGTATCTCTAAAGAGAAATCAAGGCTACGTAGTTCTAGATTTTAATAATTTTAGTTTCTTTTTAGTCCTTTTTTATGAAAATGAGCAAAACGGCACGAGAAACGACATCCCACAAGTGAACAGTCGCTATGTCGCATCACGTTTGCAATTATTTGGTTTTTATGCGGCAAGCGAAAAGGAAGCGAAAACAAAACAGTGAGCTGAAAATGAGAGTTACTATAAGCCGCATCTTTTCTTTTTTTCTTTTCTATGAAGCAATCAAGAAGTCATTTTTATTGTCTAAGAACTGTTTTTTATCATTAAGAACCACGAAGACTTTATTTCTCCTTACTGTCAAGCAACAAATAACCATCTTTATCATCAAGAACCAAGAAAGGATATTATCAAGAACCATCATTCATCATTCAGACCCTTGGTTTCAATTTTAACATGAAGCTAACATGATTTAGTTTTCAGAGAGCAAATTAAAGAACCATTTTCTTTATCACCAAGAAGCATTTTTACCATTAAAAACCAACCTTTAATATTCAGAGCCACGATTCTTATAACCAAGAAGTGATTTTTTTAATTATTCAGAAACAAAGAAGAGAACAAGATTCAATCTTTCTTATCAAGAACCAAACTTTATCCTAAAAAGGCCATTTTTATCATCAAAACAGAGCTGGGACTCACTTTCTACAATCAAGAATCAAACTATATCATGAAGCTAAAATCACTGATTTGGTTTTCTTTAATGTCAAAGTTCATTTTTATCATCAACAACCAAACTTCATCAAGCCATCATCAAGGTTCAATTTTTTACTGCCGGACAACGAACCACGCAGAATACATATTCTAAAAATCATGCACACAACAAACATGAAGAGGAGCTGAATCCATACAAGTTGCATAACAATATCATGAAATAATCACAGGATAAAAATATTCGGCAACACAGAACAGTTCTCCAGCAAAAAATATGACCAAGATTTAGAAACAGAAGATTCAGAGACTAACAGACATACGAAAGACAAAGGACACCAACCAAAAAGATGAAGAGGAAGCAGAAAACAGCAGCGAAATGGAGGGGCAAGCGATTCTGCAACGGAGGTATTCGAGAGCGCTGGGTGGCGGTGTTGGAGGCGGCGTCGAGGAGATGAAGGAGGAGGGCAGCGGCGGAACTCCCACAAGAGGAAGAAGCAGCGGCGGCGGTAACAGGCTTGGTGGATGTCGACGGGATGAGGGTGGAGAGGAGCGATGGCGGTGCGGTGAGAAGTAGACGGTGGTGACGACGGCGAGAGAAGGAAGGAGGAGAAATGGAGAAGGACGGCGGCCTTGGATGAAGGAGGCTAGGGTTTTGGCTCTTGGAATGGCGGCGGCTGTGTGAGAGGAGAGGGAGTTAGGTTTTGTCTTCAGAGAATGAGAGGGAGCTGATTAGGTTTTTTTGAGTGAGTGGTGAATAGTGTGTGAATAGTGTGTTGTGAGAATCGAGGTGGGGTTTAAATAGCAACAGAATTAGGGTTTGTGTTTTCTGAAGCCTCTTCTTCCTCTCTCTTGGTCGTGGGCCCGCGGCCCACTCTCCTCCTTCCTTTCCTTTTTTGCTTTTGCTTCTTTTTTTTGCTCTTTTTCCTTCTTCTCTTCTTCTTTCTTTTTTTTTTCTTCTCTGGGCTTCGTTCTTCTTCCTTTTTCTTATTTTTTTTCTTTTTCTTTTTTTTCTTTCTTTATTTCATTTTTTTTGTTTTTTTGTATTTTATGATTTTTTATCATTTCTAAAATAAAGATGAAGACAACATTTTTTTGCTCTTTTTTTTAATTTTCTCTATTCTTTATACAAAAATGGGCCCGGACAAAAATAGGTGTCAACAACATTGGTCCGGACAGGCTCTTCAACTACTGCTGCCACATGCTCGGGCGGGTGACGTCGGTCATGCGTTACAGTCAGGTGGAGGTAATGGGTGCCCTCCGTGCTCGGAGCCGGGAAGTGAAGGACTTTGAAGCTCACTTTGCTGAATTTGACAAGATAAAGGCACAGCTGACCAGCCTAGTCGACCAACTGAAGGCCGACGTGGCTAATAGGGACGAGCAGATCGCGCACCTCACTTCTGAGAAGACCGACATGCAGAATCAGGGAACCGAGAAGGATGCGGCTTTGAGGGAGGTTCGCGATCGGCTAGCAGAAAGAGAACTGGAGGTGGGTGCGCTCAACCATCGATTGGTAGATGCTGACGAGATCATCAAAGGATTAAAGCAGGAGATTCAGCAAGGGAAGGACGAGAAGCATGACCTTACTGAGCGGGTGGAGGAGTTGACCCAATCCAACTCTTACTTGCAAGAGGCTGCCGATCGTCTAGCAGGTGAGGCGAATGCTTGGGCTGGTCAAAAGGCTCATTTGGAGGATATGCTGAAGCGGGTCGGAAAGGCTTCTTTCCAAAACGTTGTTTCTCAGTTGAGCATCCTTAATCCGGGCATCTCTTTGGCCGAGATCTCTTCAAAGCGGGTGGTCGTGGGCGGTTAGGTGGGGGACTTGGTCGATGGCCAGTTCCGTCCTCTGGTGTTGCCTGTTAGGAATGAAGAGAGGGGCGCTCCGGCCGAACCGGGAGTATGAGTGGTAGTTATTAATGTATAGGCCGAGCGTAAACATTTTGTAAGAGCTGTGCTCGTTTTGCCTCTTTTTGCTCCATGAACTCATGAATGTAACCTTTTTGTTTAGTCATTTGTTAATGGATACTAGTCCCCCGATTGCGTTTTTAGTACCTGTTCCTTTATTATAATTGTGTAATATTTATCTTGTCATGCTTTTAACATGTTTTAACCGACTTGCCTTACTTGAGCGATCGTCGAGACCGTCTAGGGAGATCGCTGGACCCTTATGAGGGTTTTTTTTTTTTTGAGGATCCGTCCTCTAGGTTCGGACGAACGTTGAGTTCGTCGCCTAGGGCGATCGTTGGACCCTTTTGAGGGTTATTTGAGGATCCGTCCTCTAGGTTCGGACGAACGTTGAGTTCGCCGCCTAGGGCGATCGTTGGACCCTTTTGAGGGTTTTTAGATGATCCGTCCTCTAGGTTCGGACGAACGTTGAGTTCGCCGCCTAGGGCGATCATTGGACCCTTTTGAGGGTTTTTAGATGATCCGTCCTCTAGGTTCGGACGAACGTTGAGTTCGTCGCCTAGGGCGATCGTTGGACCCTTTTGAGGGTTATTTGAGGATCGGTCCTCTAGGTTCGGACGAACGTTGAGTTCGTCGCCTAGGGCGATCGTTGGACCCTTTTGAGGGTTATTTGAGGATCCGTCCTCTAGGTTCGGACAAACGTTGAGTTCGCCGCCTAGGGTGATCGTTGGACCCTTTTGAGGGTTATTTGAGGATCCGTCCTCTAGGTTCCGACGAACGTTGAGTTCGCCACCTAGGGCGATTGTTGGACCCTTTTGAGGGTTATTTGAGGATCCGTCCTCTAGGTTCGGACGAACGTTGAGTTCGCCGCCTAGGGCGATCGTTGGACCCTTTTGAGGGTTTTTAGATGATCCATCCTCTAGGTTCGGACAAACGTTGAGTTCACCGCCTAGGGCGATCGTTGGACCCTTTTGAGGGTTTTTAGATGACTTCCTTCAACCTGATTGTCATTAGATAGTTTTCAAAAAAGGAAATTACATTTCCCTGTCAAGAGGGCAAGACTGGTGCTAACTATAGTAGTTCCTAAGATTCATGGCATTCCAGTAACGTGGCACCTCGGAACCGTCCAGACGTTCCAGTTTATAAGCTCCGCTCTCCGACGAGTGTCGTACCCGGTAGGGGCCTTCCCAATTTGCTGCGAGCTTCCCTCGGTCTTCCGGCCGCGACCCAACGCTGGCTCGGCGGAGGACGAGATGACCGGGTGGGAAACTCCGAGGTATGACTTTCTTGTTGTACCTGAGAGTTGCATACCGCTTGGCCACTGCCTGCCGTAAGTTGGATGCTTGTGTTCTTTCCTCCGCTAGGTCCAGCTCCTCGTTCAGTCGTTGGTCGTTCTTGTCTGCGTCGAACGCGAGAATCCGGGCGCTGGGTTCGCCGATTTCGGCTGGTATGACCGCCTTCGTGCCGTATGTCAGTCTGAACGGGCTCTCCCCTGTGGACGACTGAGGGGTAGTCCTGTAAGACCAAAGTACATGGTCCAGGTGCTCGGCCCATTGTCCCTTAGCGTCGCTGAGCCTCTTCTTGATCCCTTTGAGGATCACTTTGTTAGTCGATTCCGCTTGCCCGTTCGTTTGAGGGTGTTCCACTGAAGTAAAGTGTTGCTTGATGTGGAGCCCTTCCAGCAGCGCCCGGAAATTCTTGTCAGTGAATTGAGTTCTGTTGTCGGTTACCACAGATCGGGGTACCCCGAAGCGGCTGATGACATGCTTGTAAAAGAAGCGCTGCACTCGGGCCGATGTGATTGCGGCGAGCGGTTCGGCCTTTCTCCACTTGGTATGGTAGTCAACCGCGACTATCAGGAACTTCAGTTGCCCTGGTGCTTTGGGAAAAGGGCCGAGGAGGTCCATCCCCCACTGATAGAAAGGCCAAGGGGCCACCAAGCTGGATAGTTCATGGGGTGGGGCTTTGTGTAAGTCGGCGTGCCTCTGACAGGCATCACAGCGCTTCACATGGTCGGCTCCATCTTGATTCAGGGTGGGCCAATAGTAGCCGGCCCGAAGAAATTTCTTGGCGAGCGTTTGGCCGCCGGGGTGGTGGCCGCAGCTGCCTTCGTGAATCTCGGCCAGGACGTATGAAGCTCTCTCAAGGCTCAAGCATTTGAGGAGAGGGGTGGAGAATCCCCGCTTGTACAGCTAGTCGCCGACTAGGGTGAACCATGCCGCCTGTCGGACGAGCTTCTTCTTTTCCAGCTCATTCTCGGGTAGCCAGCCGCTCACGATGTTCTTGCGGATCGGCATGGTCCAGTCTTCTCCCGACGAAAGGTGGCCGATGACCGGTGATGGTTGAACGCTCGGGCTGCTAATAGTTCCCTGTATGACCGACATGTTGTTATCTGGTTTCTTTGTACTTGCGAGGCGCGATAGAACGTCCGCCCTCTCGTTTTCTGCTCTTGGCACATGGACGAACTGAACTTCATCAAATTTGAGACACAATTTCTTTAAATGTTCTAGGTAGTGCTGGAGGATCGGTTCTTTAGCCTGGTGTTCCCCGTTTTCTTGGGAGACGACCAGTTGGGAATCACTGCGGACGCTAACCCGACGAGCTCCCAAATCGGCGGCCGTCAACAGGCCCGCAATGCAGGCTTCATACTCGGCCTGATTGTTGGTCGTGGGGAAGTTGAAACGAATGGACTGTTCCACCGTGATTCCTAAGGTGCATTCGACCACAATCCCGGCTCCTCCTCCCTTGCAATTGCTGGAACCGTCCACATGGACCGTCCAGGTCACCTTGCTCGGTTCTCCCACTTCTTCCTTCATTTCCGCCAAAAATTCCGCCAAGGCTTGGGACTTGATGGCCTGTCTGGGCTCGTACTGAATGTCGTGTTCAGATAGTTCTATAGACCAACCGATCATTCATCCGGCTAGGTCCGGCTTGTGTAGCACCTGCTTGATAGGTTGATCGGTTCGCACAACAACAGTGTGGCCCTGAAAGTACTGCCTCAGTCGTCGGGCGGTTGTGAGGAGAGTGAAGGCCACCTTTTCTAACTTCTAGTACCTGAGTTCTGGTCCTTGTAGGGCTCTGCTCACAAAATGGGGTGCTGACCTCCCTGATCTTCCCTTACCAATACTGCGCTGGTCGCCTTTTCTCTCACATCCAGGTACAGGTACAGCGTTTCCCCCTTTACCGGACTGGATAGGACGGGGGGTGATTGTAGAGTCTCCTTAAATTCTTGAATTGCCTTCTCGGCCTCCGGAGTCCATTCGAAGGCCCTCCCTTTCTTGATGAGCTCGTACAGAGGCAGCGATCGGAGAGCTGCTCTAGGGAGAAAACGGCTCAAAGCTGTTAGCCGCCCGGCTAATTGTTGTACTTCCTTGATGGAGCTAGGGCTCTTCATGCTTCTGATGGCTTCACATTTGTCCGAGTTGGCCTCTATCCCCCTAGATGTCAACATAAATCCGAGGAACTTCCCCCCTCGGACTCCGAACGTGCACTTTTCCGGGTTCAGCCTCATGTTGTGCTTCCTTAACTGCCTGAAAACAGCCCTCAGGTTGGCTGCATGGTCCCCCCCTTCGGCGTCTTTACAATAATATCGTCTATGTACACTTCGACGACCCGACCTTGGAGATCCTCGAAGACTTTGGTCATCATCCGCTGGTAGGTGGCCACAGCGTTCTTTAAACCGAAAGGGAGCATAGTGTAGCAGAACGTCCCCTGGTCGGTCACAAAAGCCGTTTCTCTTCGTCTGGTCGGAACATTGGTATCTGATTGTACCCCGAGTAAGCGTCCATGAGGGAGAGGGACTCGTAGCCCGCCGAGTTGTCTACCAATGCATCAATACTAGGTAATGGGAAGGGGTCCTTCGGGCACGCTTTGTTGAGGTCGGTATAGTCAACGCACATGCGCCACTTCCCGTATGCTTTCTTGACGAGTACCACGTTCGACAGCCAGGTGGTATACTTGATTTCCCTGATGATCCCTGCCTTTAGCAGCTCATTCGTCTATTCCTTGATGACCGCTTGCTTTTCCGCGCTCATGGGTCTTTTCTTCTAGGCGACTGGCTTGTAACTCGGGCTGGCGGTCAACTTGTGGCACGCCAGGTCAGGGAGTACGCCCGACATGTCCGATGACTGCCAAGCGAAAAGATCCCCGTTAGCTCTGAGGAGTCGCTCCAGCCTTTCGGCCTGCTCGGCTGAGAGTTCTTCGACCATCTTTTTGACGTGCTTCTTCGACCTACCGACCTGGACAGCCCTAGTCCGCCCTTCTGGATGAAGGCGTAGGTCGGATTCCGAGTGGTCGATCCGGGATTCCACGTCCATTATGGCAAAGGCCTCCCGGGTCCCTTCGTTCGACCTCTGCTTCTTCCTGATCCGATCTTCCTTAGCCATGCGGCAACTAGCCGTATAGCAACTCCGTGCCATCTTGAGGTTACCTCTCACTGTTGTAACCTTGCCTTGGTGTGGGTATTTAAGCATTAAATGAGGGCAGGATATTATCGCTTTAAAGGCATTAATACTCGGCCTCCCGAGGATGACGGTGTAGGCGGTTGGGCAATCTACCACGATGAACCGGGTCTTAACAGTTTTGCAAGAACGAGGGTCCCCCAGGGAAAGCCACGTCTCGAAATACCCTAGGGGAGTGACCTGGTCTCCTGTGAATCCGATCAGGTCATTATCGTATGGAGTCAGGTCCCGCGTGGATTGTCCTAAGGCTTTGTACGCCGTGTAGAACAGTATGTTTGCCGAGCTCCCTGTATCTACAAGGGCCTTGGTAACTTGTTGGTTCGCAATTAATGCGCTGCAGACAATTGGGTCAGCGTCCTCGCCCGTCTCGCGGCCGTAGTCGGCGTTGGAGAAGGTAATGGTAGCTTCATCTCTGGTCGGCCTCCTCTCCGTTGCTTGGCCTACTTCGGTTCTCATCACTGCCCTCAGACCCCTCCTTCTGGAGCCTTCGCTGCTGGCGCCGCAGACGAAGCCCCCTGCGATCGACAAAGTGAAGTGGGGGTCTCCACGTGGCGCTCCCCTCCGATCATGATCTCGGGACCTTTCTCGCCAGTTCTGCCGTCGAGGTTGGTCTCTCGGGTGGGCGTCATACCTACGCCCCTCCCGGGTAGAGCGCTCCAGCTCTCGGTCCCTTGGGGGGCTCCGCCTACGGGGCGAGCAGGCCCGAGACAAGGACAATGCTGATTGCACATACTTAGTCAGGCGTCCTTCTCTCACCAGCCTTTCCACCGTGTCCATTACCTGTACGCACTCGTCGGTTTCATGGCCCGGGCCGTCATGATATTCGCAGAATTTAGATGAGTGGAGCATGTTCTTTGATCGTATGACAGGGGGTCGGTCTCGCAGCTCTGCATGGGCGTTTTCCCTGTAGATCCGGGAAAGTGGGGCGTTCAAGGGGGCGTAACGGTCGAACTTGGCTTTGGGTTTGTACGCCTCCTTCCGTTCTTTCTGCCTGTCGACCCGTGGGTCCTCCCTTGCCGGGACGGTCTGAGGTTGAGGCGCTGGTCTTGCTGGGGTAGAGGCTTCCAATTTCAAGGTCGTCTCAGCGTCTTCTTGGTTAATGAATTTTTCCAACCGCCTCTGGAACTCGGCGATCGTCCTTGGTCATACCCCACTTAAAGACTTCCAAAAGGGGCCCGGACGTAACCCTTTCCGGGCGAAGATCAAGTGCACTTCCTCGGAGAGCCCTGGGGTGAGATTGGCTTCTTTGTTGAATCTAGCTAGGTAGCTCCTGAGGGACTCCTGGGGGCCCTGTTTGATCTGCTCCAAAGTCTCAATCGTCCGAGGCAATTCCTTACTCGATGCAAAGTGCTGGGTGAATAGTCGGACGATATCGGCCCATTGCTGGATGGTGCCCTCTGGTAACGATTGGAACCACCTTTGCGGAACTCGTCCCAGACTCATAGGGAAGAAACGGCAACACAAAGGGTCCGTTGCCCCTGCACACATCATTGTGCTCCTGAAGTCATCCAGGTGGGCCCAGGGTTCATCAGTCCCGTCGTACTGCTGCATCTTGGGTGGTCGGATGAAGTTAGGAGGCATGGGCTCTTGCATGATGGCCGATCCAAGAGGATTACCCTGGACCGTCCTCCTCTCGTGGTCGGCGACGGGGGTCTGGCGAACGGCTTGCTGATGAACTCTTCCACCCGCCCCTTCCGCTCGGGGGGGTGATCGGTGGGGTTGGCTCTGGTTCCAGCCCTGGTCTCTTTCTTCCTCCAGGCGCTGGATATTCTCTTTTAAGAGTTGTATGGTCATGTTCTGTTCTTCGGTGCCCTTCTGCCCTTGTTCTTCCATCGCCGCCATCCTGGCTTCCAACCGAATAAGCGCCTCCCGGTCGTTCTGGGCCTGCTCGACTTCTTGCCCCCTTGGCCTGGGGGTTTCGGGAGTGATCTGAATCGTCTGGCCGATCTGCTGACCCTGACCTTTCGAAAGCTCGTTCTCGCCAATAGTTTCTACCCGAACGGAGTCCTCTTGAGCCGCGCGAGAAGTCTGCCTGGTAGCTTTCTTAGGAGCCATGCTGGGTAGCTGTAGGAAGTTTACCGTTCCCCACAGACGGCGCCAATGTTCGATACTAGCCGAACGGGTACCCGGATGGGGTGTTAGAGGGTCAGGGGAACGGTACTTCTGCTGGAAAAGGTGGTGGTGCCGAGTAGAATAGGGTCTCGCCGGTCAATCGATCGTGGGGGGTACCTGCAAAGACACTCCGACGCTCAAGTCAGTGATCGTCTCGAGAGCTAAGTAAGTCCGAGGTACAAGAAGTTGTGTACCTTGTGTGGGAAAGTGGATGGGCTTTATAGTAAGAGATCCTCTGACACTTGAGAGGTTCGAGGGGTTGTCAGGAATGACGGCCTCCCTGTATCGGATGTCTAGTCGTCTCCGAGCTCCGTTCGCCGTCTGTCCTGACCGGTCTCCTCTGCTCGGCCGAAGGCCCTCCCCTGAGGTTTGACTCCCTGGATCGGCGTGGTGTGGTTGACCGGTCATCCTGTGTTGACCGGATACCCGATTGGAACAGAATGCAATACATATTGTAAAATGAACGAGATATTTTCATAGTTCCATCTCAATTCAATTTTAATTATTACTCTGTCAATAACTTTTGAACATTACAGGGGTGTTTTGTAAAGGGAATAAGATTTCACACCCCCATTACAAGAAATGGCACCCCAAGGATTTTTTCAAAATATCTTAAATACCCCCAATCTAAAAAAACACTTTAAACTCCCCACCCCACCCATTTCCCCTCTCTGCTTCGTCTTCTCTTCTTCCGGTTTCAAACCCTCGAGACCCCTCACCTTCCTCTTCTCTTCGAACTTCCTTGCTTCCCTCCTTCGAGCTTCCTTCCTTCGAGCACATCGAGCTTCGTCCTTCCTCCTTCGAGCTTCCAGGTACCTCATTCTTCCTTTGTTCTTCTCTTCATTTGTTTAGTGTTGTTGTTTAGGGTCGATGGTTCTGCCATTGTTGCAGAACTATAGCCTTCCGGTTATATAACCCGAAATATAGCGTATGGGTACCGGGTTATAGAACCCGGAATATGTTCATAGGTCTGTAAACTGAGATATAGATCGCGGAAGATTTATTGCCCTTTTTTTTTGCTTGAAAAAAAATTGTCTTCCGAGGTTTAGAACTCGGAAGAAATGTGTTCCGAGACTTAGAACTCGGAAGGATTGTCTTCCGAGATTTAGAACTCGGAAGTTATAGTTTTCTAAAACCCATTCCGGTTTTTAAAACTCGAAATGGCAAAAACCTTTTTATTTGTTAGCCTTCGAGATATATAAACCAGAATGGGTTATGGAAAACTATAACTTCCGAGTTATAAATCTCGGAAGACAATCATTCCTAAACAGAAAACTATAATGTCCGAGTTCTAAATCTCGGAAGACAATTCATTCCGGGTTTTAGATCCCGGTAATAGAACTTTCAGAACCCAAAACCAGATTTTAATTTTTATTCTGTTATGCATGTTTTAAATTTGATTTTAATTTCATAACCCAATACTAGATGGCAAGGACTCACTTCGGACCCCGTGGACGTGGTCGTGGACAGAACAACACCAACGGCAGTGGTCGTTGTTAATACAGATAGCAACCTGAGAGGGGGGGTGAATCAGGTTTACCCGATTTTCGCCTTGATAATTTCTTACTTTCAAGATAAACGTAAAAGCAAACGATTGCAGCGGAATTAAGCGTTGCTTGAAAGTAAAGATGAAGGATAGAAGAATTCACACACACAGAATTTTATCCTGGTTCACCTTCTATCCACCGAAGGCTACGTCCAGTCCCTCAAGAAAATCCCTTGAGGAATTTTCCACTATTGATAAAAATCTCTTACAAGTTCTTACACCAAGGACCCTAAGAATTTCTATCAATTTCCTGTGAAAGTATACCACTTTCCACAGCCCCTGAAAGTAAACCACTTTCAGTTCCTGAAGGCAAACCACCCTCAGACCTTGAAGGATAAACCACCTTCAATCAACACCCTGAAAGTATACCACTTTCAGTACCAACAACCCTTCACCGAGATCCACGGTGAATACTCAATCTAACAGAAAGAGATGAAGAAGAGTTTACAATTGGCTGTATCAATCCTTTAACATACAAGTGGATTGATCATGAGAATTTATGCTTTAAGGCTTTTAAGCATAACTAGATTCTGAGTTCCTCAATATATGAACAACTAGAGTGTTCTTATAAACATGAAGATCATGAACTCAGAATTTAGGCTCTTGAAAGTTTAAGTTCTAAAGAGACTTAATGAACTAATTTTGACAAAGCTTTGGCCTAATGTTGTATTCTCATGTGTTGTTATGTTCTGGACTCAAATGGACTTTATATAGGCAAGGGAAACGTCCTTGAACCAATGCAACCTTTCCCAAAAGGTTTGAGACACAATGGTTCATGAAAAGATGCAACTTTTCGTGTGGGTAATCGATTACATCACTTAGTGTAATCGATTACACTAATAGCCATTTCAGTTTGAATTTCAAATTCAAACATGTAATCAATTACAAGCAAGTGGTAATCGATTACTTGCCTATGTGTAATCGATTACCAGAAAGCTGCAATCGATTACACTGAAGTTCATCTTCCATAAACTTGATCTTTTAAGATCGGCTTAAGGTTTTCTAATTCTTTTAAGTTATGAAAACATTAAGCTTGATTAGTTTAGGTGTTTTAAAGAGCCTTTATGCTTTAATAGACCTTTAGAAGCATAACTCACCTAAACTATGACTTCTAGGTATTTGATGAACTTTATAGCGCTGTTTTCCTCTAAGTCTTCTTTTCTTCTTTTTGTCGATGAGTTTGCCGTCATCAAAACCTCAGCCAGGGTCAGGAGCAAGACCTTCTTCACAATCTCCCCCTTTTTGATGATGGCAAACACATTCTTGATACTTGAAGATCATATATGCGTCTCTGTAGCAAACTCCCCCTGTTTGATGTAATCCAGTATTTCTCCCCCTTTCTAATTCATTTGTTGATCTTTAAGAAACACGGAGCCCTTCTCCCCCTTTTGACTTCATCAAAAAGAAGAAAAGGCCAAAAACAGGCATACATCCGTACAAGTATATATTTCGAAATAAAGCAAGGGTATGGGGGTAAAGATGTAAAACAGTGATAAACAGCAACCATCCAAATGTAGAAAATAAAAGCATCCAACAGTACAGTTAGGAAGTTAAACTATGCTATTACAAACCAAATAAGATAAGATGTCTAATGAAAGCATAAAAAGATCTAAAACTCATCAAATTCATCAGAAGAGTCAGGAGAGTCATGAGGAGAGGGAGCCATGCGATCGACACGAAGACTGAGACGATCCATATCAGCACGGAGAGTGGTGTACATGGACTCGACCCAACCTTCCATGTGATCAAACCGCTGATCAAAATGTGTCCTCATATCTGCCAGATGAGAGTGGATGAGTTGGGTAGAGGCATCGACATCGGCATCTGCGGAGGACGAAGGACCACTCTCAGAGGATGGTGGACAGAAAGCAGCAGGGGTAGGAGCCAGGGTAGTGTCAGGACCCAAATCTGATTTGTGCCTGAAAGTACCATCAATATCCCTAAAAATCCCCATCTTGTTCAGAATTTCCATGTCTATCCTCTGAGACTTAGCATCCATGACCTGTGCATGCTCTCCATGCGTAGAAATCCCAAAGTTCTTCAGAATAAGAGTAATCACAGGAGCATAAGGAAGAGGACCAGTTCTGTCCTTGTGAAGCAGCATGTGTATCATGACCAAGTAAGCCCAATTAATTGCTTCATTATGCTTCAGACCATATATGATTTGTAACTCCAAATCACTTATCAGAGCATGGTTAGAAGACTGAGGGAGAAGAACATAACTTAGCAAGTAATGAAGCAAACGATCCTCTACACTGAGATATCCAACAGCAAGGATATCCCTAGAACGGTTGGCCTCCGTTCGTTGCTTCTTCATCTGTATCTCCTCCTCAGAAAACCGACACAGAGATAGATAGAAAGATTTCTTATCATAATCAGCCCAGGGACACATAATCTCAGGGCCTAGTCGGGCTCCAACATAGGGAATCGACAGTAAAGTTCCCAATTTCTCTTGAGTCAAAGAAATGTCAACTCCTTTGACAGATGAACAGATTTTGCCACCCCTCTTGACCAAATTGCAATAAAATACTTTAACAAGTTCGGGATAATACGTACCCGTGAAGACAACAAATTCATCAAGGCCTTGAAAGTCGAGGAGAGAAGGGAAGAGAAGTCCAGCATTGATGAAGGAGTTCAAGTCGCCATACTTGGGAGGAAGAATCGGCCTTTCGAGGTAATAGGCCAAGAATCGTTCCTTCTGTTCCTCGGTGACAAGGAGACGAGATAGGTCAAGGGTATTCATGGAGAGATTCTTCGATCGGTGTCTGCGAGAGGAAGAGGAAGCCATTTTCGGAATTGTGAGAGGCTAGGGTTCGAGAAAGGGGTTTCGGGTTCAGGCCAAATTGGAAATTCCGAATAGGTTGAGGAGCAAGAGAGGAGACGGATGAACAAAACCCACAAATTGATTCTGAAAATGATCAAGAATCGAAGGAGAATGGTGGAAAATACTGCTTCGGCGTCGAGGGGAGGAAAAGGAAGAAGAACAGTGTAATTGATTATGAAACTGACCAGCGATACTTATATTATCGAATTGGTAATCGATTACAGGCAGTTGTGTAATCGATTACCACTAATTGAATTTTGAATAAAATTCAAAATTTGCAACCATAATCGATTACAGCAGTTAATATAATTGATTACTGACAGATTAAAATTTGAAAAATTTCAAATTTCAAATATGTAATCGATTACACCAGTTACGGTAATCGATTACTCAGAGAATTTTAATAAGCACGAGGACTGGGAACAGGGGTAATCGATTACAGACCTATGGTAATCGATTACAAGGACAGTTTTATAGGTTCTAAACTATAAATTTCTATGTAGCAAATTTCTAGATGAGCATTTAAGCATATAATTAGTTTAAAGACATGTAATCATGTAAGTAAAGATTATACAAGTATCTAATAATAAGAACTAACATAGGACATATGTTTAAGCACATAGGTAACTTAGATATATGCAATCATAAATTTAAAACATGAATTAAGCATGTAAGCATATATGTTCACATATAAAAATTATGCAAATAATTAAGACATATAAGCACATACTTAGATAATTATCTACTTAACGATCATGTTTGTCTAATTTATTTTTGAATACCTACTATGTTCCTATGAACTGCTAGTCAGTGGGCTTAGGAACAAGTTCCCAAACTTGATTCCTTTCAAATTGATTCAGTTCTTCCTGCATTGCCACAATCCAATACTCATCCTCCAGAGCATCATTTACTTTTGAGGGTTCTATTTGAGAGACAAAGGCCATATTCAAATCTGAATCATTTAAGCGTAGCCTTGTAGAAACACCTCTAGAAATATCACCAATGATATTATCAACTGGATGATCCATGTGGGTTCTCCATTCCTTTGGTAGTTGATAAGTGTTATCTTCAATGTGCTCTTCTTGTATTGGATTTTGATCTCTTTCCTTTTGAGAGTCTTCATTGATAATGATATCTTCTTCTTCATTATCTGGAAGATTGACTATATCTTCTATTGAAGATTTAGACTCATCAAAGGAAACATGTATGGATTCTTCCACAGATAGAGTTTTCTTGTTAAAGACTCTATATGCTTTGCTTGTTAGAGAATAACCAAGGAATATACCTTTATCAGATTTTTCATCAAACTTACCAAGGTTTTCCTTTCCATTATTCAAGACAAAGCATTTGGATCCAAAAGCATGTAGATGAGAGATATTTGGTTTCCTTCCTTTGTAGAGTTCATAGGGGGTTTTCTTCAGAATAGGTCTAATAAGAACTCTATTGGAAACATAGCAAGCAGTACTTACAGCATCAGCCCAGAAATATTTAGGAAGACTTGATTCACTTAGCATGGTTCTTGCTAATTCTTCAAGTAGTCTATTCTTCCTTTCTACAAAACCATTTTGTTGTGGTGTTCTTGGAGTAGAGAAATTATGTGATATTCCATTTTCATCACATAGTTCTTGAAATTGATGATTCTGAAATTCTCCACCATGATCACTTCTAATAGAAGAGATCTTTAAAGCCTTCTCATTTTGAACTAGCCTTGCATATCTCTTAAATGCGTTGAAGGCTTCATTCTTATGAGGCAAGAATAATGTCCAAGTAAATCTAGAGAAATCATCAACAATAACAAGTGCATAAAAGTTACCTCCAAGGCTTTTTGTTCTTGAAGGTCCGAACAAATCCATATGTAGCAACTGAAGGGGTCTTGAAGTCGAAACTATGTTCTTTGGCTTGAAAGACGTTCTGGTTTGCTTCCCTTTTTGACATGCATCACAAAGCTTGTCTTTCTCGAATCTTATCTTTGGAAGCCCAACAACTAGATCATGCTTGACTAGTTTTTTTAAATGATCTATGTGTATATGAGCAAGTCTTCTATGCCATAGCCATGAATCACTATTGTTCTTGGCCAAAAGACATCTTACATTTTATGGAATTTCTTCCAAGGAGATCATGAAGACTTTATTGACTTTATAACCAGAAAACTTAATTTCTTTAGTTTTCACATCTTTTACTACACATATATCATTAATGAAACCAACTTTCAAACCTTTGTCACATAGTTGACTGATACTCAGAAGATTATGCATCAAACCATCAACGTAAAGAACTTTATCGATGACTGTTTGAGGGGGTGTGCCTATTCTTCCAATATCGAGTATCTTTCCCTTTTGATTGTTTCCATATGTGACAAAACCTTTTTCCCTAGGTATAAGTAAAGAAAACTTTGTTTTGTCTCCTGTCATGTGTGATGAGCAGCCACTATCAAGATACCATAAATCCTTTGCTGCTTTCATACACACCTACATGACAAAGTTCAGACATGGGTATTAGGAACCCAACAAGTTTTGGGTCCTTCTAAGTTAACATTCTTTCTAACCCATATGTATTCCCTATTTGGTACTCCAACATTTTTGTAGTAACATCTACTAGGGGTATGTCCTATTTTGTTACAATAAGTACAAGAATAATGATTGTAACTAGATGTTTGCCTAGGAAAGGGATGAATCTTCTTAGGAGGTCTATGAGGATTACTTTTCCTACTGTTCATACTCCTAAATGAATTAGTCTTAGTGTTTTTAGAAGATCCTTCCACTTTGTTTGGTTTTACAAACACAGTTTTCTTGACTTCTTTTGTCTTTGGGTGAGATGTATATCCTAGACCTGACTTATTGTTTGAGTGCCTTTGCACACTTAGAATATCATCTAACTTTTGTTTTCCTGTGTTGAAGTTATGAACTCTTTGTTGAAGATTATCTATCTTTTCTTCTAAAGAACTACACTTAGTGCATTTATGTGTAATATCTAACTTAGATTATACTACGTCTAGTTCTTCTTGTAAAGTTCTACACTTACTTTCTAAGGATGAAATTAAATCATTTTGCCTAGTGCTAACCTTAGAAAATTCTTGACATAATTTAAACATATTTCCATAGTAAACTTTAAATCAAGAAAAGACATAGGATTGTCACTAACCTGGGAATCTTCAACATCTGAATCATGTGAGGCCATCAATGCAACTTGTGCTTCTTCTTTGTCTGAATCTGATGATGAACTTACTTCATTATCATCCCAAGCCAAGTATGCTCTTCGTGTGGATTGATCCTTCTTTTCAAATTTGTCTTTTAGACCATGTTTCTCCTTTTGAAGATTTGGACATTCTAACTTGATGTGTCCAGGCTTGCCACATTCGAAGCATGTGATCTTTTGAGAGGAAGAAGACTCATTGTTCCTTTGGAAAGATCTGTTATTGTTAAATTTCATACCTTTTCTTTTGAGAAACTTTCCAAAGTTCTTTACTAGAAGATTCAAGTTCCCATTGTCTTCTTCTTCAGAATCTGCATCATAATCATCTTTGATGCTTTCTTTTGCCTTTAGGGAAATGGATCGATACTTCTTCTCATGTTGTTCATGCTCCTCTAAACGATTCAATTCCAAATCGTGTTCTTGGAGTTTTCCAAAGAGAGTTGCAAGAGTCATATTTGATAAACTCTTTTTCTCTGAGATGGCTGTAACTTTTGGTTGCCATACTCTTGTAAGTGATCTTAGAACTTTCATGTTCAAGTCACTGTTTGAAAATTGTTTGCCAAGAGCAATCAAATGGTTAATCAAATGAGTGAATCGTTTTTGCATATCTAATACCTTTTCTCCTGGAAGCATTCTGAACATTTCATATTCTTGAGATAGAGTATTGATCTTTGATCTCTTGACTTCATCTGTTCCTTCATGAGTCACCATCAACGTATCCCATATTTCTTTCGATGAAGTGCCACGTTGATACTCTGAAAAACTCATCCATGCCAAGAGCAGATGTAAGAATGTTCATTCTTTTGAGATCATATTGAACCTTCTTCTTTTCTTCTTCACTCCAAGTACTTTCTGGTTTTAGTTGTGAACTTCCTTCTACTTCTGATACAGGCACAAAGGGACCTTCTTCAATGGCTTTCCAAATTCCTGCGTCTAATGACTTTATGAATATTTTCATCTTGATTTTCCAGAAGTCATAGTGTTCTCCATTGAAGAATGATGGCCTGTTTATGTTGAATCCTTCACTGGTTCCATGATTGGAAGAGGATGCCATCTTTTCCCGGATCTTAGGAATAACTTACCTAAACTTCCGCTCTGATACCAATTGTTAATACATATAGCAACCTGAGAGGGGGGGTGAATCAGGTTTACCCAATTTTCGCCTTGATAATTTCTTACTTCCAAGATAAACGTAAAAGCAAACGATTGCAGCGGAATTAAGCGTTGCTTGAAAGTAAAGATGAAGGATAGAAGAATTCACACACACAGAATTTTATCCTGGTTCACCTTCTATCCACCGAAGGCTACGTCCAGTCCCTCAAGAAAATCCCTTGAGGATTTTTCCACTATTGATAAAAATCTCTTACAAGTTCTTACACCAAGGACCCTAAGAATTTCTATCAATTTCCTGTGAAAGTATACCACTTTCCACAGCCCCTGAAAGTAAACCACTTTCAGTTCCTGAAGGCAAACCACCCTCAGACCTTGAAGGCTAAACCACCTTCAATCAACACCCTGAAAGTATACCACTTTCAGTACCAACAACCCTTCACCGAGATCCACGGTGAATACTCAATCTAACAGAAAGAGATGAAGAAGAGTTTACAATTGGCTGTATCAATCCTTTAACATACAAGTGGATTGATCATGAGAATTTATGCTTTAAGGCTTTTAAGCATAACAAGATTCTGAGTTCCTCAAGATATGAACAACTAGAGTGTTCTTATAAACATGAAGATCATGAACTCAGAATTTAGGCTCTTGAAATTTTAAGTTCAAAAGAGACTTAATGAACTAATTTTGACAAAGCTTTGGCATAATGTTGTATTCTCATGTGTTGTTATGTTCTGGACTCAAATGGACTTTACATAGGCAAGGGAAACGTCCCTGAACCAATGCAACCTTTCCCAAAAGGTTTGAGACACAATGGTTCATGAAAAGATGTAACTTTTCGTGTGGGTAATCGATTACATCACTTAGTGTAATCGATTACACTAATAGCCGTTTCAGTTTGAATTTCAAATTCAAACATGTAATCGATTACAAGCAAGTGGTAATCGATTACTTGCCTATGTGTAATCGATTACCAGAAAGCTGCAATCGATTACACTGAAGTCCATCTTCCAGAAACTTGACCTTTTAAGATCGGCTTAAGGTTTTCTACTTCTTTTAAGTTATGAAAATATTAAGCTTGATTAGTTTAGGTGTTTTAAAGAGCCTTTATGCTTTAATAGACCTTTAGAAGCATAACTCACCTAAACTAGGACTTCTAGGTATTTGATGAACTTTATAGCGCTGTTTTCCTCTAAGTCTTCTTTTCTTCTTTTTGTCGATGAGTTTGTCGTCATCAAAACCTCAGCCAGGGTCAGGAGCAAGACCTTCTTCACAGTCGTATCCCCGGTGGGCGTCTCCCACCTACAGCGTCCAACAGGAAACACAAAGCTGATGCTTCTTCATCAGCTCCACCTCCTACCCCATCACCAGTAGTTGACCAGGCAGAGGTCCTGCCCATTCCACCACCACCACCTCCACCACTAGTTGGAGTTGCCCAGCCTGATGCTTCTTCGTCAGCTCCACCTCATCATCCACCACCACCACCACCACCACCACCACCACCACCAGAGGGGCATTCAGAGCCAGAGACTGAAGAGTTAGTTCTTACACAAGATGCTATTTAGAATATTTTTTTTAAAACTGTAACACCCTGAGTTATCAATAACTAAACATGCGAGTTATCTTTCAAAGCTGCGCAAATGCAAATATATATTTTTTTCCTTTTTCAAGGCATGCCATATACAATATTCAATACATATATAAATACCATGTTCGGAAAAACATATAATTAACATAGTTAGGTGGTCAACATTGGTGGAATAGTTTGATAGTCAACTAACTTGTTTATTAAAGATGATGTTGCCACAATAAAACCCCAAACCCAAACCTCCTGATCCAGTATACCTCCTGTGATCCCACGCATGACGATCGCATAAAGGCATATAGTCCCTGAACTTTACCCTTCCCCTAGGCATGCTTGAGTTCAAACACAATAATCAATTAGTTATCTATAATCGTTATGCTTGAGTGCCCTTCCCCTAAGCATATACATCATATCCAAAGACCCTATAATATCTATTATATCAATTGATCATGAATTCATGCAAAATCCTAAATTAAGAACCCTAAAACATTCATATTGCAAAAATGTAAAAAGAGATAAGGTTGAAGGAGATGACACCATGATTTTTATCCTGGTTCGTTATTTTTCTATATATTTAAAAAAATCAATTTATAACTACTAATTAAATTTTTAAAATTGAATTCATTATATAGAAATATCTTTTAATTGAATTAATAATAATTAATATGTTTGAAACATAGATGCTACGGTATAGAAAAAAAATCAATCTCTGCTACGTTATTCTTTTTCTTTATAAACTCTGCTACATTATTCATAGATGTTTCAATCTTTGTGTTATTATTGAATATAGTACAAGAGGATTCCTGCCACATTTGAGTAATAATTAGTATGTTAAACTAGTAAGTAACACGTGCAATGCACGGGTGTTTTTAATATTTAATTTGCAATATTTTCTTAGTTGATGTTGTAAAGCTAATAAATATATGACATATGTCAACATTTTTAAACACGCGTAAGATCACATGATATATTGAAGTCCTCAATTGATAAAACCAAAGTAGACACAATGACTAATATTAAAATTGTTTATCTAAAGTTTATGTCATACCAAAATCAAACAACGTAACTAAGTTTTGATAGCAGAAATAGAAAAACATCCAACAAATACTTATGTAGCAATAGTCTTAACACAATGAAGATCTTATTTCACTTCTCTATCTTGACACATTTTAATTCTTTAGTTGAGGAAGCTTATGAAGATCTTATTTCACTTCTCTATCTCAACACGTTTTAACCATAGTTCAAAAGTTATTTTTTCATAATAAAGAAAGTTAATATAAGACTGATAAGAAATAAAGATTTTATGGTCGTTTGAAGTTAAGGATGCAGTGTCATCATCAACACGTTTGGAAGGAGTAAGCGTAGACAAAATTATGGGGTATTTATTTCTTTTAAAAATTTATTATATTTAATTACATTTTAATATTATTGACTTCTTTTATTTTAAAAATTTGTGAGGTTAGATCAATACAAAATAAATTAAGCAAGCAATATAAATAAAGAAATAAGAAGAATATCTAAAGATTAAAATATTTTTCAATAAATAGGAAATAATTTTATGACACATTAGGCTAATAAAGTGACTTCTTTTTTCACATTAGGAAATAATTTGATTTGATAGAGTGAGAAATTGTTGGGTTGATAAAGTGACACGTGTCGACATATAAGAGAGTCTTTTTTTTTAAGAGTTGCTGAGGTTTGAGATTGAGGACTCACAATTAATAGATACAGTAGTAGATAAATTGCATGATTTAAATTTTTAATAAATAATTATTTGAATTCTTTAATTATCGCAAATCATGATTTAAATTCGTAAATTTGATTTGATAGAGGGAGAAATTGTTGGGTTGATAAAGTGACACGTGTCGACACATAAGAGAGTCTTTTTTTTAAGAGTTGCTGAGGTTTGAGATTGAGGACTCACAATTATTAGATACAGTAGTAGATAAATTACATGATTTAAATTTTTAATAAATAATTATTTGAATTCCTTAATTATCGCAAATCATGATTTAAATTCGGAAATTTGATTTGATAGAGGGAGAAATTGTTGGGTTGATAAAGTGACAAGTGTCGACATATAAGAGTCTTTTTTTTAAGAGTTGCTGAGGTTTGAGATTGAGGACTCACAATTAGTAGATACAATAGTAGATTTTAAAAAATACCGTTTCTGAAATTTTCAAATTTAAAACTTAACTTCGTACTATTTATTTTAGGGGTTGGCTAAATGACCCCATGATTAATTGGGGTCATTCAACCCCATGTCCACATGGACCAATAAGATTGTGCCATTTATTTTATTTATTTTCACATTATTTTTTAATTTTAATTATGAGACAATCTTATTAGTCCATATGAACATGGGGTTAAATGACCCCAATTAATCATGGGGTCATTTAGCCAACCCCTTTATTTTATTAATGCTTCCTCATCGATTCATAACGATTTATGTATGTCACTAACTAATTCCATAATGTAACATTTTATTTATATATAAGAAAAATTTAAACTTAATAACCTATATAACTAATTATATCAGACCTTACTAATTCTTAATTAATTTTATAATTAATTCTTAAGTTCAAGCTAATTTTAATTTCTTTTTATGCTGCGGAAAGAAGCTAAATTTAATTCTATGATATATATGATTTCATTTTTATATATATTGACACACAAGTTTTCTCAAGTTATAAATAATGATTAAAACTTTTTAAAATTATTATAGTATTCATAATTTTACTAATAATAATAATTAACATTTTGCAGTTATTTAAAATATAACGTCAAACAAGTTATATAAAATACAATTATATGAATTTGATTTTTAAAATTTAACTCAGTATCATTTATTTAAATAATGCTTCCTCATCTATCAATCATGAAATATGTATGTCGTTAACTAATTTTATAACATAGTAATATAAATCAAATTAATACAGTTTTTAATATAAAACCTCAATAATGCTTCATTTAATATTATCATTAATGCTTATGTATAACAAAAATCTCATCACTTATCACAACAACATGATGTGAGTTTCCTAATCCAAAATGGCCAGCCATAACATGTTCCACCTTTCACAAAGCCCCGATTTGCGCACATCGTGATGCAATCAGATATACCTTTGCAATGACCTATGCATTTCTTTCCCAGAAAATCGAAGTCAGTCCTATACTCGATCGCTAGTCCTGCATGCGCCAACCACAAAGCTAAGTTAGTTCAATTTTAGGTAAATAGATTAATACAATGTATTTTATTTCGCTTTTAGTTGGTAAATTGTTCTTAAGAATGAAAGTTGAAATAAGAAAACCTTCTAGTCCATACCTGAAATCAAAACAAGAGCAAGACATAAAACCAAAAGATGAGATGAATAGATGTGCACAACCATTTTGAAGCTTTTACTGGTTTCTCGCAAGATGAAAACTAATAAGTCTTCTCGTTATATATAGTGGATCATGTACATACGATGACTTCTTGTTAAGAGGGGCAACATTTATAATAAAAATTAATTTAAAATACAACACTATTTAATAATATATAATTTAGACAAAATATTTATAAAATTAAATAATAACTCTATGAGGTATTTTATTATGCTTCCATAAGAAATAACAAAATACCATATATTTTTTATGGAAGAATAATAAAATACCTTATCATAGTATTTTTTAGGTATTTTATATTATTAACAATAATGTATGTGTGTATTATCTGAATAAATGTCTTTAAATAAATTTTTTGATCTGTTATATATTAGTAAAAATGGCTTGAGGAAGCATAATAGAGGAAAATAGTTATGACCAAAGTTGAAAAAATTTAAAATTACTAAATAATATTTTACTCTATTAAATTTATAACTTATTTTAATTTTAAAATTTAAAATTAATTTATTGTTGATAAAAAGTATAATAAGAATATTCTCTTATAACTTATTTGATGATATTAAAAACTCATTAATTAATTTAAAATATTTCAAACTCACTTAATAAATTTTATATTTTTAAATTGTTAAAATTATTACTATGCTAATTATTAAATATCAATCATTAAATTTGAGTAATATTAGTTATTATTTAGACAAAGAGAATTCTATAACTATTAATTGAAATGTTGTAACACCATTATTTTTAATCTATTATATTTTATAAGTAAAACCTATTTTAATATTTATTTATTAATTTATTTAAACTATAATAATTTTTATATAATATTAACAAATATTGTAGATAAACTCATGCAACGCACGGATATTATATCTAGTATATATGTAAAACTCACAGTAGCTTATCCATTAAATAGATTAAACAATAAAAACTTTCCCCCCTACAACAAATTGTATTGTCAAAAGCTAATCACCTACATTCCATAAAAGTTACAATTTATATAATTATAAATTGACTTGATTTTTGATTTAGTGACAATACTAATTAGTTATTTATTGTGATTTTCATTATTTTTCTTATATTAATTGAAAACTTCTTATACATATAACTAAAAAGTTAAATATAAGTAGTTAAAATATCAAAAATCAACCTCAAGTTGAGAAAAATAAATATATTAAATGAGAATTAGTGATATAAAAGATAAACAGAGAAAGTAATCATATCCTGTTGTTATCTGTTGTTTGTTGTGCCAGCAGGATATGATAACACTATCCTGTCCCTTATTAATTTCAATATTTACATTTTATATAATTTATAATAATATTAATTAATAAATATAAATTTTTGATTTTAGTAAAATATTAATGTTATTACTTATCAATTACTAATTGTTATTGTTAAGTTAAATTATTTAATTACTAATAAATTTAATTAAAAAATAAACTTATTTATAAATGGTGAAAATATTGGATTTACTCATAAAATAATTAAATTTTCATTATCACTTACTACTACTTAGTAAACATTATTTTTCGTTATATATATTATAATAAAAATACACAAAATAATTCTTCACTCACAATAAAATAGGCTACTCATATATAAATATATATATATATATATATATTAATTTTTTAATAGTAAATATAGACTAATTTTATATTATTATATGATATTATTTAAAATTATTTCTCTACTTATATAATTATAATTAATAATTTAAATATAAAATATTTTTGAAAGAATAATATATTTTAATAATTTTTATCATTAATCACTTACCTCTACTAAGTTAAAACCCATTGGTCACATATATAATAATTTTAGTTAAAATAGACTCCCTTCGAAAAAATTAAAATAGCCAAATTAATAAAAAATAATTTTATTTTAGTTAATATTAAAAAATAAGCTATTTATAAAATTGAAAAAAAATTAAATTTAATAGAATAATCACTTTTTAAAAAAAAACTATTTAGAAAATTAAATTTTAAAAGATATTATGTATTTTTTATTTCAAGGAAAATTTGATACATTTTTCATTGTTTGTATCATATCCTATCTATATCATGTCCACCCCAAACGCAGGATAGGATAAAAGTTTATCCTGCTCTTATCATATCCTGTGCTTATCAAATCCTTTATCCTATCATGTTCTTATCTTATCCTGATCACGAAGAAAATGATGTCTAATATCTATATGTTTCGTTCGTGAGTGCATGATAGGATTCTTTGTTAGATTTATAGCACTTGTATTGTCACACATAATAGGAATGCAACCCATGTCTAAGCCATAGTCCTTTAACTGTTGTTTGAGCCATAATATCTTAGCAGAACAACTTCCTGCAGTTATGTATTCTGCTTCTACAGTGCTTAGAGCCACACAGGCTTGTTTCTTGCATGACCAAGAAACTAGTGCATTTCCTAGTAAGTGACATGTTCCACTTGTGCTTTTTCTTTCAGTTTTGCAACCAGCAAAATCTGAGTCGGAATATCCAGTCAAAGCACAGACACCTCCTTTAGGATACCATAATCCAACATTTGTAGTTCCTCTTAAATTTTTAAAAATACACTTAATAGAACTCAAATGGGATTCCCTAGGAGATGCTTGATATCTAGCACATAAGCACACACTAAACTTGATATCAGGTCTACTTGCAGTTAAATAAAGAAGAGATCCGATCATACCTCTATATTTGGTGATCTCTACTGGAATGCCTGATTCATCTTGATCAAGATATGTGTTTGATCCCATTGGTGTGCATGCTTTACAATCATCCAATCATATTTCTTTAGGAGATCTTTGCAGAACATGGATTGATTGATAAATATTCCATTCTCATATTGCTTGATTTGCAATCCTAAGAAGAAATTGAGTTTTCCCATCATGGACATCTCAAATTCCTCTTGCATCATGTTTGAGAATTCCTTGCATAGAATTTCATTAGTGGATCCAAAGATAATATCATCAACGTAAATTTGAACTAATAAAGTATTACCTTTAGATGTCTTGATGAATAAGGTAGTATCTGCTTTACCTTTTTGGAATCCTTTCTCACATAGAAATGTACTTAGCCTATCATACCATGCCCGTGGTGCTTGCTTTAGACCATATAAGGCTTTCTTTAATTTGAAGACATGTGAAAGAAACTTAGGATCGTCAAAACCTGGAGGTTGCTTCACATAGACTTCTTGTATGTATCCGTTCAAGAAAGCACTCTTGACGTCTATTTGATAAAGTTGGAAATTGAGCGAGCAAGCATATGCTAGCAGAAGTCTAATAGCTTCTAAGCGGGCAACTGGTGCATAGGTTTCATCAAAGTCTATGCCTTCTTCCTGATTGTAGCCTTGTGCTACTAATCTAGCCTTATTTCTGACTATTATCCCATGTTCATCCAGTTTGTTCCTAAAAACCCATTTGGTTCCGATGAATCGTGTGATACCATCAATGCTACATGTGCTTCTTCCTTTTCTGATTCTGAAGCCGTGCTTACGTCATTATCATCCCAAGCAACATAGGCTTTTCTAGAGTTTGAGTCATTCTTTTCAAACTTCTCCTTTAGCCCATGTTTCTTCTTTTGAATGTTTGCATGTTAAGTATTCTTTCTCCAGGCAACATTCTGAACATTTCATACTCTTGTGATAGAGTATTGATTTTTTATCTTTTAACTTCATCAATCCCTTCATGGGTTACCATTAAAGTATCCTATATTTCCTTGGAAGATTTTCCAGTAGATACTCTAAAAAATTCATCCATACCAAGGGCTGAAGTTAGAATGTTCATACCTTTCAAATCGTACTGGACTTTCTTCTTTTCTTCTTTATTCCATGTGCTTTCTGGTTTTGGTTGGCTACTTCCATCAACTTCAATTACAGGCGTGAAAGGACCTTCTTCAATGGCTCTCCAAATTCCCACATCTAATGACTTTATAAAGATCTTCGTCTTGGTTTTCCAGAAGTCATAGTGCTCGCCATTGAAGTATGGTGGCCTACTTATGTTGAATCCTTCACTGGTACTTGTTGTAAAAGAGGATGCCATCTTCCCGGATCTTAGGAGAAATTTACCTAAACTTACGCTCTGATACCAAATGTAAGTACAGATAGCAACCTAAGAGAGGGGGTGAATTAGGTTCCCCTAATTTTCGCCTTAGAAAACTCAAATTTCTTTCAGCGTGATCACAATCACAACGTATAAACGTTAATTCAGCAGAATAAGGTAATGCTGAAAGTAAGAGATGAAGGATAAGAAGATCACACAAGGATTTTATCCTGGTTCACCTTCAATCCCAGCAGGCTACGTCCAGTCCTCTGATCACACATAGATTTATCCACTATAACAGAAAGTAAACCACTTCCTGAATAACACAATTCATTGAATCACCACAGTGAATGTTACAACCCTCAGAAAGAATCACCACCTTCTGAGTATCACCCCTCACTGAATCGCCACAGTGAAGTACAAAACATTCAGAAAGAATCACCACCTTCTGAATAACCCCTTCACTGAATCGTCACAGTGAAGTACAAAACACTCAGAAAGAATTGCCACATTCTGAATAACCCCTTCACTGAATCGCCACAGTGAAGTTTACAACATTTAGAAAGAATTGCCACCTTCTGAATAACCCCTTCACTGAATCGCCACAGTGAAGTTTACAACATTCAGAAAGAATTCCACTTTCTGAATAACCCCTTCACTGAATCACCACAGTGAAGTTCACTCTAAACAGAATGAAGAGAAGAAGCTTTTACAAGGCTGAATCAATCCTTCACAGCTAGAATGGATTGATGATGTAAGTTATGCACTAAGGCACTCTAACATGAAGGCTCTTATTAATCTGAGTTCTCAGAAGTTGAACAGCATAAGTGTTCTCTTGAAATTATGAGAATAAGAACTCAGAATAACAACAATTCAGTATATGAAAGTTGTGGATTGAATGCCTTACATTCTAAACCTGTTATGGACTTTATATAGGCACTAGTGACTGTCCATGAACCATTGCAAGGCTTCCCAAATGGTATGGGATGCATTGATTCACGAAACAACACACCTGTTCGTGTGTGTAATCGATTACAGCTATAGGGTAATCGATTACACTACTAGCCGTTGTGGTTTGAATTCAAAATTCAAACTATGTAATCGATTACAGCATTGTGGTAATCGGTTACTCACATGATGTAATCGATTATGATAACTTGTGTAATCGATTACACTAAGTCCAGAACTTAGTTTTATGAACGTTTAAGTCCTAATTGAGTGTTTCTACCATTTTTAACTTATGAAACCATTTTGTATTCAATTAACTAAGTTCATGAGCCTTCATGAAAAGAGTAACCAAAGTAAAGCATGACTTACTTTGCAAACGAGACTTAGACTAAAACTTGAACCCTTTGATAGTGCTTGAAGTATGCTGAGCTGGTTCTTCTAAGTCTTCTTTTCTCTTTTTGTAACGAGTGTTGTCGTCATCAAAACCACATCCAGAGTCAGGAGCAAGGCCTACTTCACATAGCGTACATCAAAAAACCAACTGCATTGGCATAAGGAACCTTCGACATATACTCGACTTCTTCATCTATCTTCGGATACTGTTCCACTGAGAGCTTAAAGTGATTCGCCAATGGAGTGCTCACATGCTTTGAATTGCTCATGTCAAATCTGCCTATCACACTTTTAACATAGTTTTCTGAGAAAGCCACAGTTTCCTAGCTCCTCTATCCCTGTGAATTTCCATCCCAAGAATCTTCTTAGCATATCCTAAGTCTTTCATGTCAAACTTCTTCTCAGTTTGGTCTTCAGCTCATTTACATGATGTAAATGATTAGCAACAATCAGCATATCATCCACGTACAGTAACAAAAAATATTAGAACCATCATCAAGACTCCTTACAAAGACACAACAATCATAATCACACATCCTGTAGCCAATCCGTAGAGCAAAAGCACCCGGAAAACAAAAGAGTATAGAGAAAACGTGATCAAGAACACACAAAAGTTTGTTCACGTAGTTCGGCAAATCATGCCTACGTCTGCGGCTATAGAGTAGCTATAGCTCCATCTTATTGATTAGAAAAATCAATATTTTGCCTAGGTTTAAAGTGTTACATATATTTATAGGAGAGGATAGTAATGATCCACATATTACAATGATATCCCCGTAAACCCTTACACAATCCCCTTTAATTAAATCCTAATAAACTGAACAGATTTGACTCAAAATTAGAATGAGCCATACTCTAACAATTTCTCACTTCAATCATGGGAAATATTACTAAAAAAAGATAATATTTTTTTAAAATGTTCAAATATATTGTTTTTCAAAAAAATTAAAGTAAAACAAAAGTTCTTCAATTATTTTTTATTTCTTCATCGAATATTTTTATTTTATTTTATGAGAGAGAGAGAAGGCACTTTAAGGAGTTTATTTGATTCTTTCTATTTAATTCCTTTTTTGTTGTTAGTTCAAGACTTGAAGAAGTAGAGGCAGACGGTTACTTCTGATTCAAAAATATCCTCCTAACGGATAATTAAAGCCAATTAAATCTTTCAATTTAGCAGCTACTTCTACCCGACTCAACACCTCCATTGAATTTAGTATATCACCACAAACCAATATAATCAAAACGCCGTATCTATTTTCAATCAGAAAAATTTTGATTATTCTTTTCCTGATCATCAAAGAAAAAAAAACATGGGAATGAGAGATTTTCACATCAAACTCAAGGTAGGTCAATGTTCTTTTTCCCGGTTCCACTGTTACATTGAAGTTCTTTCAAATTCATGAGAAACTTATCAATAATAATGAATAATACTATTTGATTGAGTTGCCCAGGCATTTAGGGTTAAACGCTTTTTCTTAGGGAATGGAGGCAGAAAAAGAAATCATGGGGTTGCAATTTCAAATAAGCTTTCATGGATGATGCCAATAACACATGGCCATCATGTGATCGAGCACAACGTGATCAATGGTTGTTCCGATGACTCCGAGTTCGATTCAGTTGTGATACAGAGAGAGCAAATGGATAACACTGAATTATGGTATTTTGGAATCTTTGATGCTCTAATCGGAGATGGGGTTACCAAGTATCTGCAATCCCATTTTTTTGACAAGAAGCTCAAAGAGGTAAATCAATCATTATATACATAGAGTGTTCTTTTCTTCTCGAATTAGAGCGGTCAATATGGGTTCCAACCCGCGGGCTGGCCCGGCCCGTAGGCGGGTTGGGTGGATGAAATTACAGCCCGTTTAGAATACGGGTTAGAGCAACCCGACTCGTTCAAACTCCAAGTCATTCTTGAATTCCAATGCAAACACGCGGGTTGGCTCGTTTGACCCGCGAGCTGGCCCGTTTAACCCGCGGGTTGAACGAGTCGGGTTGCTCTAACCCGTATTCTAAACGGGCTGTAATTTCATCAACCCAACCCGCCTACGGGCCGGGCCAGCCCGCGGGTTGGAACCCATATTGACAGCTCTAGCAATAATGCTCTTGATTTGTGATTATACTGTATGGTTTTCCATTAAAATGCTTGTGACAAACTATATGCCTCATCCAGCTATTGTAAATAATCTGTATGGTTTTCCATTAAAAATCAAGATTAAGCTGCTGTATCCCTACCTATTTTCTCCTATATTTCTGGTCTCTTTTGTGTTTCTAATGCTTTAATTAATTATATATAGTGTCACATGAGGAGAAAAATCAAAGAAACACTCAAGAGAGCTTACCTAGGCGCAAAAACAAAGACAAGAGAGGGTCATAAATTAGAGGAGGCAAGCAGAACAGGTTCAACATCTGTGATGGTGATCAATGGTGAGAAACTTGTGATAGCCAGCATGGGAGATTACAGAACTGTTCTGTGCAGAGATGGTAAAGCATATCAGAAAACTGGCAGATACAATCAATCACCCAAGAGACACTGGTATCGCAAACTATTTTCAGGTATCAAGTTCAATCATTATAAGAATAACAATTACTGTCAGTGTTTTATATATTCCTTTTGTTCACTCCTAAGTGGGTACATGTTTTCGTTCACTCGTCTCATAATAATAGCATGTGAATCAGGCAACACAACAAGTAAAAAGCACCATTGTAAAGGCTCAGAAGTTGTCGTGGGAGGGGATTGGATCGATTCTGACACTGAGTTTTTGATCTTAGCAAGCAATGGCATATGGGAGGTAAAGCCTTAATATGAAATATTGTAACTTGGTCAATAGAATGTATTCTTAAGAAACAGCTCATGAATCAAAGTATATTTATTTGCAGGTGATGAAGAATCAAGAAGCTGTGAATCTTATCAGGCACATAGAGGATCCACAAGAAGCAGCTGAGTGCTTGGCAAAGGAAGCTTTGATTAGGATGAGTAAAACCAACATTTCATGCTTAATCGTTCGCTTTGATTGATTTCTCACCATAAACTTTGTTCAAGACTTGTTAAAAAAGTTGTTGATATTGTTTGGACGAGCTTACTTCATAGTTTATTCTCATCAAAAATTACTTTTAAGTTAAATTTCAAGTTAGAGTTTTATTTTATTTTTTCTTCTTAATAGAAGTTCTTTGATAATCTTTATTTCTCTTAACTTATAAGTTATTTCAAGATAAAAAAAACGTTTGCAACATTATTTAATGCGCTACTTAGATAAACCAACATATTTTATCCTTACTTTCTAGTCAAAGCTTCAAAGTATGAATACAATTTTTCTAGGGTTAAATATGTTTTTAGTCCTAAGGTCTTGTAGAGTCCAAGGCCACATAGGCCCTTAAAAAAGAATTTAAGTATGTATTCTAATTTCATTTTTTTCAAAAGTTTGAATGTATTATATTAGATGAGTAATGATATATTCTCCTATTTCATTAGAGGGCTGCCCAATGAGTTTTTTTCTTTCACAAGAGTTGTGATTCGAGCACTCAACCACTTACTTAAGGGACGAAGTGCTGAACCACTACGTCAACCCGCTTAGCTATTAGTTTCTTCATTTAATATGTTCTAGAATTTTGAGGAATATATATCATTTTCGATTATATTAAAGGGGCAAAGCCCAGAGGCGCGTGGCCTAGAACAACAGGCAAGGACCGCGTGGCACAAGGATAAGCTAATAAAAGCTGACAGCTGGTTGGGTAGAAATGATGGTTGGTGCGGTGGCAGCATAGTGGTCCCCACTGATGTCTTTATTTCTCTTGTGAGGCCTGGTAGCTTTTCGTGTTAGTTTTAGGCTTAATAGTACTTTTGGTCCCTCACTTATCACGAAAGTGCATTTTTGGTCCCTAACAAAAAAAATTAGCCATTTTCGTCCCTAACATTTACAGACAGTTGCACTTTTAGTTTTTCATCCATTTCTGTTAAAATTTTAACGGAATATTCCTTTAAATTAATTAAAAAATATAAAAATTAAAAATCAGAAAGAATATTGAATATTGAATATTCTTCCCAACAAAATCCCTAATTCCTCATCTTCATCTTCTTCTTCAATCACCACCCTTCCACCTTCCCAAGCCTCTGATTCCTCCTTCCCTGGAACCACCGCCACCTTCCTTTTATCCTCTATGTCGGATCAACCTTCATCAACGGTAGAAAAGTGGATCGATGCAGATGTGGGTTCCACTTTCTTTTCCCTTCTCTCATTTCGTCTTTGATGGCTGGGTTGGGGGTTGCGGTGGGGTTGCAGTGGTATGGCTGGTTGGGGTTGCGATAGGTGGGGGTGGGGTGCGGGTGGGGTCGCGGTTGGTGGGGGTGGGGTTGGGCATATACACTCTCTTCCAAACAATACTATGATCTGAAAACCCTAGATCCACATACCTCAAATCTCTCTCTCTCTCTTCTAAAAAAATCTTTTTTTTTTCTCCAAACCCATTTAGAAATGGAGGTATCAGTTCTTCAAGGTGAAGGGTTAATTTGCAGAGTATTTGGGTGAGGAAGTGAAAACTGCACCTGCAGTGGTGATTACTATCATGGTGAAAATTAATGAGTGGAAATGGTTTTCTTACAAATTCTCCTACGCTCAAACTTGGAATTGCAATTTTGGGTAAAGAAATTTGTTTTGGTTTTCTTAATGAGTAGAAGTTGTTTTTCTGGGTACAGAAATTTGTAAAGGAATTAAATTGATGAGTAGAAATGGTTTTCTCACAAAATGCTCCTTCGTTCAATATCAAGGTGGTTAATTGAATGTTAAGGGTAAAATGGGTTCATGGATGTGGGTTCCATGGAGAGGAAAGCAAAATGGAATGATAAAGTTTAAAACTTGAATGGTTTATAGGTACTGCGATGGGTGGTTTCAGGTTGGGTGCGGGAAGTGGTATTTCCTGGTGCAGGGGTTTGGAGGTGCCACAGTTGCACAATTGAAGATGGAAGATGAAGAAGAGGATAAACTTCTGGGTTGGAGTTTCTTAGGTTTTACTTTAAATTGTGTGTGTCCATGCTCCTTGCTGTAGATATTAGTTTTTTTTGTTCTTCATTGTCATGCTCCTTGCAATTTTGCTCGAATTTGCTTCTGCACTTTCTTTTTGGGTTGGTGAAGATGATTGAAGGAGGGAGGAGAAGATGATAATAAAGATGATGAGTAATTGTTTCTGGGATTTTCATATGAGCATTCATCATCTTCTTAGGTTTTGAGTTTATTAATTTATAATTATATTTAAAAACTTGAAAACTGTTAGATTTTTAACAGAAATGGATGGAAAACCAAAAGTGCAACTGTCTGTAAACGTTAGGGACGAAAATGGCTAATTTTTTTTGTTAGGGACCAAAAGTGCACTTTCGTGATAAGTGAGGGACCAAATGTGCTATTAAGCCTTAGTTTTATTCTGGGCCTTGTAGCTTGAGCAATTGTAGCCTTGACTTGGTTTTTTGGTTTTGGCCTATTCAATCAACATTATTATCTTTGACCCCAAAAAAGCACTGTAACAGTTACTACTGCCGAAAAAAGTTTTTAAAAATTAAAATTGCTTAAATCATATCTAAGGTCAACAATATTACAAGGTAGATTGAATGAGTTAGTTATCTTATGTATAGAAAGCAAATGTTAGAATTGCTTGATTTTAAAACTCTGATAAATGATTTCACAGCTCAAAAAGGTAGAAGATTAAAATAAAAAATTAATAATTTATATAATATATTAAGTATCTTTAATATTATTCTCAAAAGAAGTTACTTTAACATTTTCGCCTTAGGCCCCAAAATACTTGTACACGGCCCTGTGTAGTCCTTGTAATATAGGAGTGAATTTAAGTTAGTCATTTAAGTTTTTTTCATAGCTTTTAATTCCGAGCACATGACGCCTCGGTCGAGCCTTCTCCCGAGCGCTCAACGCCCCAGTTGAGCCTTCTCCCGAGCGCACAACATCTCGGTTGAGCCATCTCGCGCGCATAAGTCCCTCGTGTTGCTCTTCAGTAACACTGGGTCGACAGCCACCGACATCGAGCTCCCTCCCGAGCGTGCAACTACTCAATCGAGCCCTCTCCCGAGCTCCCGACGCCTCGTTTAAGCCTTCTCCCGAGCGGTCTACGCCTCGGTCGAGCAAATATATGTGAAGAACCCTCCACACTACACTCTACGAGTGCCAAAGTCCCTTGCGTCGCTCTTCAGCACACTCGGTCGACGGTTGATACTTCCAAGACAAACACATGTACCTCTTCATCCGCAACTCATTGCGGACCAGAGCTGGGGGCTACACACACACTGGGGGGTTAAGCCAACCACCAACACTCAAAGATGAACAACCCCTGTGCCGGAAGACAACTACGAGCTAAGACAAATTCAAGCCTTCAAATGTAGAGCATACAATAGGGTAACCTCCTAAGTGCCAAAGCGTTTAGACGAGGATGACCTCCCACTAGACCTAGACTATAAGTCGAGCTCTGAACGATCATTAGATATTCTCCAAGCGTCCAAATGCCTCGTCGAGCATGTATTAAGAGCCCTCCAAAGAAAAAATTACCAGCGAACAAATATAAATCGAGAGACCTCAGGAAACCACTCAACCGAAGACGCGACCGACCACACGAGGCCACTTGTCCCTCAATGCACCTCGTGCCAAGAGACGCGCCCCTACACTACCTTCTCCCATTGCTTTAGATTTAGAGGGCCAGGGAATTCAAACCCCTCATCATAACTATCACGCAAGTGCCAACGCCAGGGGCCACCACTACCACCGCCCTCTCGGTTGACAGGTCAACTACACCTCGGCAACCACCTCGGGGGACTCAGGAATAAGAAACAGCTGCGCCCACACCTCTGCGACAAACCTGGTAACAAAACCCTCTACATCCCTCTACATCCCTCGACATCTTATACTAAAATGTCAGGTTGGGGGGCTACTGTTATTGGAGATACCCCCCCCCCCCCGGGGGAGGCTTTCTGACCAACGAACACCCGAGGACTCCTGTCTAATAGATAACGACTGGCAACAAGACAAGGATCTATACCTCTCAACATTCATAACTGAATGCCAGAGCTGGGGGGCTACTATTATGGGGCAAAATCCAATCGTCCCACAATCTTGCTCTGGAGGTCAATCCGACCAACTCGTCAACAATCGAGCTTTCACTCCACCGACCAAGTCCCAGTTCAACCTCGCCCGACCACCCGATCATCGTCCACATCTTATACCTCTCGGCATTCGTAAATGAATGCTAGAGCCGGGGGGCTACTATTCTAGGATAAAATCCCAGGGTACGATACCTTTGCCTAATCACCGCAGGACCGACCAAAGGAGCAAGTCCTTAATCGCTCGGGCATCTCGCTATCGACAGCGTTTATATCCCGTCACCACATCACATCACATGACTGCAGCACAACAGCCAAGAACCTCAAACCACGTGAGCCCTTCCTCTATAAAAGACAAGGCATGGTAAACTTAAGGTACGCAATCTCTCCTCCATGATCTCATTTTCCCTCTAAATCCCACGCCTCTAACTTGAGCATTGGAGTGTTCTCGCAGGGACCCCTCCCGGGCTTGACGGAAGACGGAGCGCCACAAAGACACCGCCTCACCTCACCAGAGTTTCACCGTTCCTCCTCAATCAATACCTCTCAAGGTGATTTGACCGGATTAGTCCTATCTTTAGTGTATATTATTTATTATCTATTATATAGCTATAATAATATGCGTTTTAAGTGATAGTATTCTTAAATTTATGAAAGAGTAGCTATAAATTAATACTCTGCATTTTAAGTGGTAGTATTCTTAAATTTATGAAAGAGTAAAGCACATTCACTCCCCTCAAGGTTTGCCACAAAAAGGCGGGTTGAATTGTGTCTAAATCTTTTTACAAACTTCAAAACGTTAGATGTTAGATGATAGAGTAAAATCTTTTCTAAAAGCTTTTCAATTAATACCTCTTATTAGTTTTTTTGAAATAATACCTCTTATTAGTTGCGGCCTAATAAAGAACAAGTTAATAAATAGTAAGACATGAGTTAATAAATAGTAAGACATGAGAGAAAAGACACAAGATTTATACACATTCATCCTCAAACATAGGGCATGTTTGGTATGTAAAAGAAAAGTAAGAGAAAAGAAAAGAAAAGAAGAGAAGAGAAAAAAAGAAAAAAGAATACAAAATGAAATGATTTTTTATGTTGTTTGGTTGAAAAGATTGTGAAAAGAAAAGTGAGAGAAAAGAAAGATTGGTATTTATAAGATAACATAAGTACCCTCAACTAAGAATAAAATATGATAATTCAATTTTTACAAAAACATTTAATTATAGAAATATTATTAAAATAAATTATTGTGGGTATTATTAATATCTTTATTTTTTATAATTATTATTAAATGTAGAGTGAGGGGTATTTTGATCAAATTATACAAAGCATCCCTACCTTATTTCTTCTCTTCTCTCCGTATTTTCTTATCAACCAACGGAGAGAAAAAAAAAAATACATGGGAATGTCTGTTTTCTTATCAACCAAAGGCTCAACTACCTTTAGAAGTAAGGAAAATCATACCATGTTTCTCCATAAGTGATGGTAGTAGGCTACATATAAGCTCTAGACACTTTTGAGTTTTGACTAACTATTTAGGAAAAAATAATACTCAGGCTTTACCAAATATTGCAAGAGAGAAGAAAGACTGAGATTGCTTGTTTTGAGCATTCTACTAGTTCACACTTTTATAGTCCTTATAAAGATGCGTATGTAACTATGAAATTATTAAAAAACTGATCATTAAATTTCTGATTAACAATTACAGTTATAAACTCTCCTTCCCCCCCCCCCCAAAAAAAAAAATTACATCTCACTTAAAAAAGGCCAAATCCTTAATCATATTTAACCATATCAAAAATAAAATTGCAAATTGAAATGAAATAATAGAAGTTACAAGACATTGCCGAAATGTCATCAGGTTTCTATGCTTAAATGTTAAAAGAAACTCCTGAAATATTTCAAAACATAAATATACAAAACCAAAAATTCATATTGTGATTTTCGAAATCAAAACTGTTCATAAAATCAGCAATCAACATGCCCTAAATTTGCGTAACATATAGAAAGATGGATAGCTAAACGCTGAACAGTTATCACAAAACACCAAGGGGGCAGATAAGTTTTTTTTATATAAAAGAAAAAAATCAAATCACAAGACCATGCAGCGAAAGAATTAAAAAAGCAGATCCTGCTCTAGTTGCAGCTTAAAACATTTGTTAGTTTGAGAGCGTTTTAAATAAAAGTCAACACTCAAACATCTGAGAGCATACAAAAGTGAAAATTGGACTAGATATTCTAAGAATGAGATTGGAAAAACTGGCATCAATCCACTAACATGTAAGATCTCAAAATAAACTTCATAGGAAGTCCTCAATGATGTATAAAACTCATATAACAACCAAGGTGTACTAATTGAAGGAAAATCATAATAAAATTCGAAAATTGCACATGAAGTCATGCCTAAGATGCACTTTTCTTCAGCTTAGCAAGCTCTTGCCTTACAGCACCTGCCCTCTGCACAAATTAAAAAATTGTATATTAGTCTCAACATACTCCAAAAAGAAGAAGGGAAAAAAACACCATAGATATATTAATACAGTAGAATAAATATCTACAATGCATAAAAGCCCCTCATAACTATAAGCACTTCACCAACTGCAGGATGGGTCATACTACTAACATCGCAAAAGGAAAAGTATGCACATGTAAACTCAAACCAACCTTGATCTTTGCCAACATTATCTTGAACCTGTCAAAATCGTTGAGAGCTGCCCTTCTCTTCTTAACAATCAGTTTTCTGCCCCATGAGCTCTTCTCCCACTTGTTCTTAACATCTGATTGATGAGAAAGCAAATTGGTTAACAAAAGAAAATGCTCTCAATAAAATAACAACTTCTTCATTACAACTTGTACCCACCAGCATCCTCCATTGCTTTAATCAGATCCTTCTTCTTGGGGACCCTCTTGATATCAACCTTAATGTCAGTGAGGGAAAGCCTCTTGAGATTCATTTGGGATCTCACCATATCAGGGGCATCAACAAGAGCCTGTAAACATATGGTAGACAAATTATGCTAAACAGTTGTATCATCAAATACTTAAAAGCTGTAACAAGCATACCCAACTTATCTGCAGTGTGGACACCTCTAACTTGTTCAATACGGAATTACCAAACTGATACCTAGCTACCCTAATTGCTCAAAACCTTATTAAGTTTAAGCTATATATGAACAAGTGTAAAAAGCCTTTTCATCCAATTAAACAAGCAACTTCAAAGAAAACCTAAAAGCCACCCATCAGCAATACATTTGGTTAATACAATGAAAACCATGACAACATTCTATCCACACCCAGATGAAAAAGGCCATACTTTTTGCTTCAAGGTCCTAAGCAACCAGACATAACAAAAGCCATATAGTGTATCTGGTTAACAATGTGGATTAAAGGAGTTAATCAATGAACTACGCGATTTTGGTCATGACAAACAAGATACTACCTAGGGTTTCAATCTGCATCCTCAGTTTCATTGGGAGGTAGGTAATGTCATATACGTTTACAGAGTAGTGAGCACCCTCGGCTCGGTGCTAATTTTTGAAGTGTACAAAACAATCCGATTGTAATGAAACTTTTTGCAGTTCTGTTGTGTGATCTCTTGCTACAGATAATCGTTAATTGCTTAATCTGATTCCTGATGAAGGAATTTCTGGAGCTGTGAAATCATTTTTTAAGCAGATTCCTAGGGTTTTCTCTATAATACTTAACCAGATACAACCCATGAATCTAAATGGGAAAGTAAAGAAATGATAGGCATACTCTGTTCTGGTCGATGACATCAACGATGACCACGAGCCTCCCATACTCCTTGCCATAGTTGACCAGAGCAACCCTACCGATCTCAACGTACCTCTTGAAAGGCTACATAAAAGAGCAGAAAAATTAAGAATCAGAAAAGCAGCGAGATTTTGATTAGAATCAGAAAACCTAGATGCAGGAATATGAAAGATATGAGAAAGTATAAAAGAGGTTGGTTGAAGAGGACTCACCATTTTCGCCTACGGTGTTGCTGTGACTGCTGAGTGCTTACACAGAGAGAGTGAGGAAGGAAGGAACTAGGGTTTTGTTGAAATTGCAACTATAAAGAAGGAAGCGTGTGGTTATGGGCCAAATGGATCGTGGTTTGTTCTGTGTTCGGACAGATTGAGTTGAGGGCAAACCTAGCGGCTTTTCTAACTTTTTAGGCCCATTTAGGGGATCATTTTTTACACACCCTTTTTTTATTTTTTATTTAAAAGAAAAAGGATATATTCATATAAAATATATAACCACATGCAAAAAAAAATATACACACCCTTTTTTTTATAGAGTTTAATTAGTACTATACCCGTGCGATGCATAGGAAAATATGTTATATATGATATGGCTCACACGTTGCACAGATTTACATTAATTTAACAGCTTTTTTAATTAAATGATATTTATTTTAAAATATTAAATACAATTAAATAAAAGAATAATTTAAGAGGTTAAAGTTTTAATTCGCGATTTTTTTTAATGAAAGAAATAAGATAGCAACTTGAAAGGTTAATGTTTTAACTTTGTTAAATTAATAGTATTTGACAGTAATTAAAAGATTAAATAACAAAAACTAATAATAAATTATAAATTAGCTTAATTACTTATACTAAATAAGTATCATAAAGAAACTTAATTTATTAATATTAATTTTCAAAAATGAGAAATTAAATTTAACTTTTTGTATTATTAACTTTTAAAGAAATATATGAACAAAAAATATGCATTTAATAAAATGTTAAGTAAATTTTATATTTGTATATAGATAAAAACATTTTTTTTGGTAAGCAAAAATATTATAAAGGAATAGCCAAACAAAAGCCTCAAGAACAGAGAAACAAACAATGAAAATACGAAAAAAACCAAAACAACAAAAGACCCTGCAAACAAACTAAAAATATCCAAAAATATATAGTAAACATGTATTATAGACTTATTTTATAGACATGCATTATATAATGTTTGTTATAGAAACATTCATTACATGCTTGTTGAATATAAATAATTAGACTCTATAGAATAATATAGGAGTGTTTAAAGATATTTTGAATTTCTATTTATAAGTATAAAAGGGTGTCTTGAGGTGTCTGCACAATTTAGTGGTTTGTAAATCATTACTGGTTTTTTATCACATTCCTTGATTTTTCAAAATTGAACTTAGCATATGGCACATACAGGCAAGGGCTTATGCAAGAGCAATGAAGGCAACCCTTCTATTTTCAAGTGCAACCCACAATATAAATGTCAGCAAAATACTCAAGTTCATCATGACCCTCTAGGTATCATACCCGTGCGTTGCACGAGTTTATTTACAATGTTTTTAGAAATTATAAAAATTTATTACAATTTAAATAAATAATTAAAATAAACTCTAATTATAGATATAGTAAAAAAAAATAGTTTCTTTGAGATATTTCCAAAAACAGTAATCATAGAATTATTTCCGTATGATACTACCGAATTCTGTTTACCATTTTTTTTACCAAAAAATATTACTTAAATTTAAAATTATTATTTAATAAATAAAATTCTATTATATTTAATAAATTTATAATTTTATATTTTAAAGATAAGAAATATCATTAACTAAATTTAAAATATGTTAGTTCAAATAATTTTTTTAATATCATCATATAAGTTATATTACTATATATTGTTTTTATGTTTTCTTATCAACAAAGAAGTAATTTTAACTGCTAAAATTATAATAATTTATAACCTAAATAGCTTATAAATCATTTAGTAAATTTAAATTTATTCAAATACGATTATAATAATTTTGTCTCTTATATTTCCTCAGGTTAGTTTTACTAATATATAATAAATAAATATATATTTAAAGAACCCATTATGGTCTGAACCGAAATTTATGTGCACAGATCGTGTGGGAAAATTGGAACTGATGAAGAAGTTGTGTGCATAGATTGCGAGACTGATGAGGAAGAGAGTGTCCATGAATAAGTTTGAAGGAGGAGAAAAATACGGGATTAATTTTTGTGATTTATATGATTTAATAATTCCAAATCATGTGGGAGATGAAAATATTTGGTAACCGTGTGAAATTGATATAATTGGTTTTAATGGAAGCAAGAAATTGGTTTTAATGGAGAGAGGAAATTTTTTATTTTTTAATGGAGAGAAAAAAAAATTGTTTTAAAAAGCTGACGTGTCAATTTCCGAATGAGGGTATTTTGTGAGAGTGAGTGAGGTTCAAGAAAGAGGACTCATGTTTAATACCCTTGTAATTTGATTCACTCTTTTTTTTTAAAGGCACTCTCACTAATGTAGGTTCTCATGTGTATTTACTAAACTCATCTCAATTTATGTTTGATAGTTATATTTCTAATTAATTTTAATTAATACCTAATAAGTTAATAATTTGTCTAAGAAATTGAAAGTATATTATTTTTAGTTAATACAATTAACAATATAAAATATTTATAAAAAATTTATTACTATTTTTTATCAATATAATGCTCAAGCTAACTTTATATATATATATATATATATATATATATATATATATATATATTTAACTTTGGTCATCATTGCCTCAAGTTTATTTTACTAATAGATAATAGATAAATATATATTTAAATATTTTTTTAAAATAATACACATACTATATAACGGCATTGCAATTGTCTTGTAGACCGACACATTCAGGACATTATCAGTTACCGAGTACATTGAAGTTGCAGGTAACTTTGGCAGTGTGACAGACGATGCGTCTGGATGAATGACGACATACCTAATAGCAGTATATTAGACGTTTGTTCGTTAATATTCGATTTAAAGGATAGGGAAAGTCAAACAGACGCAAAATCCCAGACCATCCATACTTAAGCATTTGGGTTGAAAGTGCTAACAAAAAAGCAGCTATAGGGTGGATGCTCCTGTGATAAAAAGCCTTAACAATTGTGATGATGTAAATTGCATAAACACACTTGATCCAGAGCTAGCAAAGATGGTGATCTGCACATGTTCCTTCAAAGAGAACGGCCCTAGATTCATAGAAAAAATCCATCTTGTGAATAGGACATGAATCCTCAATTGGCTTCACAGTGGTTATCAACTTAAAGTACAACCTGCACGGATGTTGTGATGACTTGTACTTGTATGGGTTCATAGTCACGGTAGGGTTGACAATCTCATAACATATTCCTTCCCTCAAAAGGCCCTCAAATTTGTTCACATGATTACTGCAGACAGTGCATTGTATAATGTCGTTCTACAGAAAAAAAAAAAAAAAGTTAGGCACTAATAAAAGGGTTTTTCTATAAAGCTAAAGAGCACAAAATTGTTTTAAAAGAAATTAATTAATTTCCAAAGGTATACACACATACCTTAGCGTCAACAAATAACATTTCAATGAAGTCTAGTGCATCAGGCTGCTTCCTGTTAGGTGATCTACATAGTCCTGCAACTCTGACCACTGTCTTCCACACCTTTTGAGCGTTGGGGATGTTGATGGAGGAGACTAGGTCTACTCTGGAACTCATGATGAATGTAAGACCCTCAAGTTTTGAGTATTTATACTTTGAGTATTTATGCTAAGGATAAGGCATCCCATACTTCTTTAACTGTTTCCAGATTCTGCATCTCCTTAAATTTGGTTCTGCCTATCATTGTTATGAGAAGTTCCTTTTCTTTTGTGTTGAGCTGATCTTCCTCCTTCTGTTTATTTGTCCATTGTAATGCTGGGATGCGTTCTCTAGTTTCATCATTTTTGGGAGCATGGTATCCAGTTTCAACAATCTCGCACATCATGTAGTGAATGGCTTCAATGCATAGCCTCATTATCTCCTTCCAGTATGGATAATTTGAGTCATTGAGGATAGGAGTTTTGAGAGTGTTAAAGCGGAGCTTCAATGGAACTTCTTTGTTTGAGCCATCAAGGTTGGAAGATTTGTGCGTGACAGAGCCTGTTTCTGCAGCGTTGTTGTTTGAGTCAGTCATGGATCTTCTCTGCATCTGTTAAGATGTAATACCAGAGACTAAGCTCTAATATCAATTGAAAAATAATGTAATGACACAAGAAAGAGAGGGTTTGAATTGTGTCTTTTTAAACAACTTCTTTTTCAACAAGAACAGTATTAGTTCAAAAACCTTTTTGAAAATCTGTGTAAGTGCAGTGGAAGTAATTAAAGCAGTAAACGATGCAAAATTAAGCACACAAGCGATTTATCCTGGTTCACCCTAATATCGTGGGCTACGTCTAGTCCTTGGTTTCTCCACCAAGATTTTCAATATCAACCAAGTATCAAGGACTTCTCCTAGCAAGTATTCCCTAGGACTCCTCCCTCAAGTATTCTACAGGACTCCTCCCTACAAGTATTCTACAGGACTCCTTTTGCCAGACGGTAAATCTCCTTTACTCGAGTTCTTTCTTTTTAGAGATGATGTAGATACAATTAAGTACAGACACTCTTCTAGTATTTGTCAGAAGGATTTGACTCTTAAGAAAGTACTAGGAGCTTTTGATCAGAGAAAAGGAATAGACATTAAATTTCCTCTGCGTTGTGAACCTGAGAAGTGTTTTACTCTTTTGCTCGTTCATTTTTGAAGATTAAGATATTTGAAAGTTTAAGCTTAGTCACTCTTTTTTTTCCAGTTCTTCAAGGCATCCTTTTATATCTTCTTCCCCTCTTGCTTTTCTTTGACTTTAAGGATGAGAGAGAAGTAGGTAGTCGTTTGAATATTAACGTTGTGAGACAACAACTCTTTCCATTCGACCATTCTGTATATCTTGAAGTAGAGTGAATTTAGAGTAGGTGATAGCTTGCTTCAGATATAATTTTTCTTCTTGAGGCAAACAATGTGCTTAGGCATTTTGCTGATATGACAACGTTGTACTTCGCCCTTGATTTTGATGTCCTTCTGCCAGATTTAGTCAAGTCACGTGAGGACAACTTGAGCTCTTCATTTCTCTCTTTCTTCTGTTAGATTTAACGGATGGTTTGACCTTCAGTGGATGTTCAAATCTTCAGAGTCTTCCTTTTTATATTGTCATTGTCTTTGGTTGAGATATCGTTGAAGCTTTGTGGACTTTTCCGTCAGTTGACCGTTTGAGCCAAATGGTTATCTCTGAGCGTGCAATAAATGCAATATTTGATGCATTTGCTCGTTTGATGTCCTTTTGGTCAAAGGCAGATCCCAAAAGGTGATACATAGAACTTGAAGCGGTCTTGGGCAGAGAAGCTTTCCTATTTCAGTAGGAGTTGGTATATGTGTCTTCCAACGTTGTACTTATTATTTGTTCCTTGTGCCTTTGCATTTTCAGATAATCACGTGAAGAATTTTGAATAGAAGTGTACTTCAGATTCTCTATGCTTCTTGAACTATAGATGACATCTTCAGATTTAGTTCCAAGTGTAGACTATGAATTTGCTTGAACTGTAGATCTACCGACGTTTTCATATAATCATGAATGATAGGAGTGTATAGACGATACATTCCCTGAAAGAGTAAAACAGTTAAAGTTTAGGGATAATTTTGACTGAACTTTTCAGATGGTGTTATCATTCAAAAATAAAGAGTAAACGATGTGTAATTCGTTTGAACTTTATAGTAAAAATAAAAGATAGTCCTCTCTTATTTCTTACTCATCAAAACCGCCCTCCTCCTCCCCCCCATAGGCCATATAGAAGTCCAGGTTAGTTTTCCCTTTATTATTAAACTAGAATTTTAATTTATAAAATGGTAAATCAAGTAATTTCCTAAAAAAAAAAGATAATTTAAATATTCCAAGAAATATTCCATGATGAATTAATTCTGATTTACTCCACAAATAAACCATTATTTCCTTGTAGAACAAATTCATAATGAATTTTAAGCAAAATAATTATCTAAAATATACATATATCATATATACATAGGAATAGACCTTACTTTTCTAATATTACCTCCTAAGATATATTCCTATTTAAAGCAATTTTCCCAACCAAATAAACAAACAAACATTCACCCTCTATATAATATATATATATATATATATATATATATATATATATATATTCAATTTTTTCTTTTCTAATAATACTTAATTAATTAACACCATATATCCAATATATCAATAATCAATCAAAAAATATTTCCCCTAAAGAAATAAATATATATGTCACGCATATATTGTGTAAAAATAAGGAAATTATTTTCGTTTATTACTTAAATAGTCATAAACCCAAATTCAAACAATATTCCATGCGCATAAAATCAAGTCAAGTAAAAAAATATTATTCTAAGAGAATAAATACATCTATGCATAAAATAATAATTATCTAATAAATAATAAAATTATTAAAATGCCCTTAAATAAATATTCAGGGTCTTACAATTATATGATAGATAGAAATAATAGAAAAAAATTATCTTATAGAAGTTTTTTTAAGAAAGTAAAAAAAAAAAATATTAGCTTTCAAAACTCCCAACCCAGCAATTCTCTTAATAATAGAATGAATTTAGCTTTTTTTTATGATTCACCAATTATCATTCTCCAACCTTTTTTGTCGTGTTTTCATTAGAAAAATGCTATATCAAAAACCTTGAACCCAAATATAGCCATTGCACCTGAAAATTGTAGTGCTACATATCAGGATTTTCACCTGAAATTACGTTGAGCTGCTGGTTTCAATTGAGTCTTAACCGGTAAGGGGGTGGTGGATCTAAAACCATTGTTTTCTGTGTTTTAACTTTTGAACCTGAAGTCTCCCTCTTGGTTGGTTTTTTCTCCTAACAACCAACCAAGAACAAAGTACATCTTTTTTTCTTCATATCTTCTCTCCCATCTTGTTATGTGCATGTGTTCTCCACTATGCTACATGTGCTTGAGGTTTTATGGTTTCAACATTAATTAGGGTGGCCAATAAATTCATGTGATGATTACTTTAAGCATTTGTTTTGAAGATAGCAAGGTAGGTAAGGTGTCTTTGTTGAATTCATTTCTTTTTTCCAACTCTAAATCATGTTCATTATGAAACATTGTCCCCTTCTGGAAATAGTTTCAAATAATAAAGCGAGTGTATATCTCCTATGAAAATTTAGTGCATGTTTGAAAAAAATTCTACAATTTATTCTAAAATTAAACTCTATAAGGAGGAGAAAATTCTGTGAGTAATTGATTATCGGTGATCAAGTGAAGGATTTCTTACGTGACCATTTGGCTTTTATTCCAGAAAGTTTTAGTTGCTTCCACTGAAGATACCTTTTGGGTGGAAGGTTTCAGGTGCAAACACATAATCGAGCTTCATCTTTAATAATTAATGTCGACCAAGGTCAAAGGCCTCCTTAAAGGACTTAGATACATATCCCAGATATTTGGTAAGTGGAATCTCCATGGAAGATATATAGTAACTTTTATGCAGTATATTTTTCATTTAAAATTCTCTCAATCAATACGTTTTGAAACTTCTTATTGTTAGTTTAGCTCTTGTTACAATGTGAAAATTCTAATTATAAAGTGTGAGCTAGTGAATAAATGGTAATCATTTTGTAGAGGAGAAAGAGGATGAAATTCAAATTGGGTTCCCAACAGATGTAAAACACGTAGCACATATTGGATCAGATGATCCATCAGCAAATGCACCAAGCTGGGTAATATTATATTATAATCATTCTTTAGTCTTTTCTATCTCATCTTTTAACTTCTTCCTCAAGAAACATAATTTGTTTGCAATTGGAATCTTATACAGATGGGCGACTTCAAAGCGCCTAAAGAAGAAACAACAGTGGCTACTGAGACGTTAGAAGGTTTGCATATTTATCCCTAAAACACTGCATTTCCGAATTTTCTCAAACTATTTTTCCTTGCTTCAATTTTTGTCATACACACTGCACATTCAACATAGTGAAAACTTTTATAACTAAAATTAGGTTTAAATGTGTTTTTAGTCACTGACAAATAAAGGATAATATAAATTGGTCCCCAAAAAAAATTCCATAGGGTGTAAGTGATTGGAGGTAAGTGTTAATGAGTTTACATAGAGTTTATGAAAATCAAACTCTATTTAAAATATAATTTATCAATGAAAATTTGTTGGTCCCATTGTAGAAATTGCAATCTTTAACTATGAGATAAAGTGATTAGACCTAAGTGCAAATGAGTTTATGAAAATCAAACGGATTAGGATTGTTTTAATGATTTTAGTTCTAGATGGACCAATGATATTTAAGATAAGTGGATTATAAATTTTATATTTTATCATTTATCTTAAATATTATTGGTACACCTAGAATTATGATGATTTATCCCAAACTTTGTCTAGGGTCATTTAGATAACACCTATTTAAAATATAAATTTTACAACTATTTATCTGTGAAATTAGTTTATATAAATAATAATAATAATAATAATAATAATAATAATAATAATAATAATAATAACTTTGATGGATGAATTAAATCTAATAAATTAAGGTAGCGAATTTATTCATTCACATTTAACTTATTAATTTCTTGGTTAAAAATTTGTGACATGAGGATCATGAAGGGAGTTTTTTTGTTTGCAGAAAATAACCACAATTCAAAAGATGCACCGTCGAAGAGTCGACATCTGATTCCCAAGTCGAGACACCAATCAATCGACACTGAATCCAACCCGGCGAAGAAGCACACGCGTCGCCACCACCGAACATCGGACCCATCCGGGGACGCCTCCGCGCACGATTCATCAGGTGGCTCTCGACACAGGCGGCACCGTCGTGGCTCGAACCATGGCTCCGATTCTCCGTCGCAGGAAACCGGCGGCAAACAAAGTCACCGGAGGAAATCGAAGAACTCCGAAGACGGTGGTTCAGTTCGAAAGCCCTCGTCTAGAAGGTCGTCTAAAGGGGATTCACTAACTGAAATCACCCTTTCGGATTTCGGGTCTGGTGAGTCTGAACCCAGGCTGCCCCAATAGAGTTTAAATTTGAGAGAGTGTGTCTGTGTGTGTGAGAGAGAGAGAGAAAATTATGCTCATCATCTCAAGAGTTAATTAATTAGGGAGTCAAGATGAGAAATTAATTTTATTCGTTTTACAAGTTGTAAATTACATATTTTTGGTGCAATCTTTTAATTGATATAATATGGCTTCAGCCCTTTTCTTACCATTTTTTAATGTTCTTCTTTTATATATTTCATGAATTCTTATTTTTCTTTCAAGTTTACTCACTAAGATAACTACTTCTCCTAAAATTGCAATATAATATATATATATATATATATTTATTTTAAAGAAAAAATATAATGAATATATATATAGGATCTATCATCATATAAGAAAGATATTTTTATACGAGAAAGTAAGAATAAATCATGACTATTAGATCTAATCATGAATGATCAATATTAAAAAATATAGGGATGGTAATGGGTATTGGGCACATTTGGTACCTGAAAAAAAATACCTACAATGAGTAGGGCAAAAACCCCGCTAAATGAATATGGGTAAATACCCGCAAAAATTAGTGGGTATGGGTGCGGGTATGAGTACTATAGTACCTAACCCGCCACACACATAATTGCTAGTATATTAATAATTTTAAAGTATGACTTTCTAACTTCTTTTAAAAAATAAGTAAGTTAAGTCTCAATATTATATATATGATTGTAAATTTATTCTCACTTATTTTATAAATAAGTAAGTAACCTACAACTTTAGAAGTTTTATTTTAATTGGAACTTGGAAAACACAACTTTAGGAATTTATTAATAATCTAAAATTATAAATTTAAAGCTATAATTTCCTGTTTTTTTTTTTTCAATTCATATTTATTCGAATGTTCTTACTTGTTAAATATTTGGATGGTCTTTTATATTTTTAATTAATGTTTTTAATTTTATAATTGCAGTTATATTTTGATTTTTTATTGAAAAAAATCGTGAAATTTAAATTTAGGCATACAAAAAAGGAACAAATAGATATTGGAAATGAAGAGGCGATTACATCAACCTAGCAAGTAAAGCAATATGAAAAAAGGAAAATACCAGTTAGAGAATCTCAAACCTGCATTTATTTGTACCGTTCCTAACATGTAAAATATAGAAGACCCCAACTAATTTATCTAAATCTATTGTATAAAAATTCAAAGTCCTGTTTCGTTTTTTTTTTTTGGTTAACATTCAATCTGTTGAGCCATATTTTCCAGAAGCATGAACGAACTTTATATTTAACTGTCTCTTACGACAATTGTTTCTCTGCTGTTTTTCTTTCATATTTTTAAGGGAAAGGGGAAAACATGTAATGTATAAACTACTAATTGCTTCAGTATCAAAACCAAACATCTAAAGATAAAAGGGACATGCGAAATGAACTTCCAAGGGACCTCCTCAGAGAATCCCCTTCTTCAGTATTCTCACCATTAATGCCCAAAAAATCTAGCAGGAACCCTCTGTTGGGTTGGAGTCCTGCATGAAGAGCATTCATCCCCTGCTTCTCATGGAGCTCATTGCAATCTTGACACACAACCTGATGTGCGCATGGCAGAAAAACTACTAACATCTCCTCAGACAGGAACATGATACACTCCCACTCAGTGACAACGGATCCAGAAATTTTAACTTGTGGAACACCATATATATGTATATAAATTTATATAACATTAAAAATATATATTGTTATTAAAATATTTAATTTATATTATTATTATTTTCTATCGGTATTCATATTTTAAAAATGGGATTATCAAGTAAGTGGTCCCTGTGTTTGTACCCGGATTTGATCTAGGTCCCTCATCGGAAAAATCTTAGCAAAAGGTCCCTGTGTTTGTAATTAGTTTTAAGTGGGTCCTCGCCGGTGACCGGAGCTCAAGCCACTGATTACGTGGCATGCTGACAAGATAAATGATGCATATGTGGAATTTACAACTCAGAAATTAAAATAAATTAAATTAATAAAACACTTGAAGTTACAATAATAACCCCACTAAAAAAACAAACCCTAAACCCCCAAAATCCCCAAATCCATCTTCATTCATCTCGTGCTCTTGCTGCTGCGTTCTTCGTCATCACTCCAAAATCCCCGTTTCTTCTGAACCTCGTGATAATCCATCTTCATTCATCTCCTCCTTTACTTTTCAACCTCCTCTGTTTCTGAACCTCGTGATAATCCATCTTCATTCATCTCCTCCATGAGAGCAACGAAGCACAGGTTGTTTTTGCTATTTTCTTCTGTTTGCAACGATTTCTCGTTTCTTCTGTTACCTGGACTTATGCTAATTTTTATAATTATTGGTTGATAACTATTATTAATAACTAAAAGACTGAACCTTTATCAATTATGGGTAATTGGGCATGCTTGTTGTAAATTTCTTGGTGATTCATAATCCTGTAACTCTCTGAGTTGTTTGTTTTCTCAACAATCACCCGCATCCACAAAATGGGGGAAAATATGACCCTCAATTTGACTTTATCTGTTTCCACTTTGTTATATTAAATTGAGTTTCTGGGCTTTGAATTTGAATTATCATGGTTTGGTTGGTGCAATATCATCTTGATTCTTGAACCTGTTTGTTTCTACTGGGATTTTTCAGATCCTGCTGAGGGCTTAGGGAGGGATATATCTCCATGTGCAGTGGTTCCAATAAGAAAGCAGAGATCAGAGAAAACAGAGGAGGTTGAAAAGTAAAGGAGGAGATGAATGAAGATGGATTATCACGAGGTTCATAAACAATTTGGGGGATTTTGGAGTGAAGATGAAGAACGCGGCAGCAAGAGCACGAGATGAATGAAGATGGATTTGGGGATTTTGGGGGTTTAGGGTTTGTTTTTTTAGTGGGGTTATTATTGTAACTTCAAGTGTTTTATTAATTTAATTTAATTTAATTTCTGAGTTGTAAATTCCACATATGCATCATTTATCTTGTCAGCATGCCACGTAATCAGTGGCCTGAGCTCCGGTCACCGGCGAGGACCCACTTAAAACTAATTACAAACACAGGGACCTTTTGCTAAGATTTTTCCGATGAGGGACCTAGATCAAATCCGGGTACAAACACAGGGACCACTTACTTGATAATCCCTTTAAAAATATTATACAACCTTTTTATTCTCAATACTATTTAGAAGTTGGGTAAGATTATGGGAACTTTGTACTCTTGAGAGAAGAAGTAAGAGAATGAAGCATTGAACCTGAAGATATTGTCATATTGCATATAAAAAAGTTAAAAAACTGAATCACAAGAATATAGGGCCTGTTTGATTGTAGTTTTTGAAAATTGTATTTAAAAAGAGTTTTTAGAAACTGTTTTTGAAAACTGTTTTTCAAAATAAAAGCAGAAAAAAAACTGTTGAATAAGACGTTTTCCAACATTTAAAAAATTGAAATTTAAAAACTAAAAATAGAAACTGAAAACATTTTTTAGCTGTTCTGGTATTTTAGTTTTTAAAACTGAAAATAAGAACTGTTTTCAAAAACAGGTTTTGCCAAGCAGGTTTTTAAATTTTTCAGTTTTTGAAAACAGAAAACAGTTTTTAAAAACAGTAATAAAGTTTGAACTTGTTAGAAACAAATATACAACCATTTCAAATCATTAATCATATCTCTTACTTCTATTTCATCTACTCTCATCATTGTCATGTGAGTGTGAGTGGAATGAATGTGGATTATCTTTTTCCAAAATACAAAACCATAAGGGCAGATATTATTTTGCATTGACAATTATCTACTCAAAATTCTAAAAATACAATATATATATATATATATATATATATATATATGTAGTATATTGTTGTGAAAAAATAAAAATATTGTGGGGGCACTTGCCCCCTCAACCCCAATGTAAATCCGCCCCTGCTCCCACTCCCGACTCATGTTTGAGGCTCCGGCCGCTCGCCGGAGTTTGAGACATTTCATAACATATATCAATTACATTATCTGGTTTCCATTCTGAACATCAACACTATAACACAACTACAAAATAATGCAAAGATTAGGGTTGAAGGAATAACTGATTTGGAAGCAAATGTCATTTACTTGATGAGTTTAATTATTTACCTTAGTTGTAGCCTGTAGGTGCTCTGCGGTCTGCCCGAACAACTTATGCAAGAAGTGGTTCGCATGGTCTTCAACTTACATCATTAACATCATCCTCAAGTTGAATGTTTCTAGCTTCCATTGGTTATAATCTTATCAATCTTGGAAAAAAAACCTTATTTTATTAGCTTATCTTCTTTATTTTATCAGATTTAGCACTTCAACTTCTGTCAAACATGCTTTTCGTATTTTTCATGGGGCTCTTTTGTTTTTGCTTCTGTCCGGAGAGTTTCTATTGTCTATGTAATTGGACTTTGCTTCCTAAGCTTTTGTTGGAATCTGCCATGAATGTGTCATGGTTTGCTGCCTTTTCTGTAATGGGCGTGGCCCCCTCTCTTTATTCTCTATTAATATACATCTTTGGTTTTTCCAAAAAAAACTTGTTTTCGAACATGTTTTCTTCAATGCCATTTATTGCAAAAGGGGTGGCAAAATTATCCGTTAATCCATACCCATCCAATCCATCCATCACAAAATCCATCCATATCCATCCATATAAAAATATTAATTTAAATGGATGGATTCCAATCCATCCATTTAATCCATTGGATATCCATAATCCACCAATTTAAAATCAAAATCCATTGGATCAATATATTGAAATTTGATGGATTGTGATGGATCAACTTAAAATTCTCGTGGATCACAAAAATGAATTAAATGGATTGTGAATAAAAACGGTGTAAACTCAAAAATCGGCCCAAACCCCAAAAAAACGATCGAAAACCCAAATAAACAATGGAAACTCAAAAATTGGCCCAAAACAAAAAAAATGGTCAAAAACCCAAAAAATCGACCCAAAACCCAAAAAACAGTCGAAACCCCAAAAGTCAGTCGAAAACTAAAAAATCGACCCAAAATTCAAAAAAACTGTCGAAACCTCAAAAATCGGCAAAAATTCAAAAAACGGCCGAAACCCCCAAAAGTCGACCAAAACTCAAAAATCGGCACAAAACCTCTAAAGTCGGCTCAAAACCAAAAAAAAAACGGTTGAAACCCCATAAGTCGGCCCAAACCCAAAAAAAAACAGTCGAAACCCCAAAAGTCGGCCCAAAACCCATCCGAGCTTTTGGAGAAACGGACACCGCCATCATGCTCCTGGCCGCGAAAGGAAGAGGACCCACTATCCCGTTTACAATCCGTCGACGGAGCCGCCGCACCGCCGTCGCGAACCACCATCTTCTCCGGCCAACCTCCGTCGAGGATTGCAAACGGTGTATTGGGTCTGCTTCCTTTCATGGCCAGGAGCACGATGGCGGTGTCCGTTTCTCCAAAAGCTCAACGGTTTGGCCGTAAAAGCCAGCTGCAGGTCGAGGTGGCTTGTCGGAGCATCGTCAAAGCTAGAGATGGCAGAAAAACCCATACCCGCGGGTACCCGACCCGACCCGAATTTATGGGTAAAACCCGTTCTGACTGGGTTCGGGTTCGGGTTTTACCCGATTTAGAATATGATGTTCGGGTTCGGGTTCGGGTAGTAGCAAACCCTACCCGAACCCTACCCGAAACCCAGTCCTTAGGTAGGAAATTACAGGAATACCCTTATATATATATTAGTAATGATTTAGGGTTTTACCAAAGAAGCAGCACTCTCGATCTGAAGCTTCCTCAGTCCTCACGGCCTCACCCTTTCGGCCTTTCCCCTCCAAGCACCCAGCCACACCGCTGCCGTGCTCCAAGCCGCCGTCGACCTTTTCCTTGCCGTCGTACCCGGCTCGAACCCGCCGCCGCCGTCGTCGACCTCGATCTCCGCCTCTCGATCTCTGCCTATCGATCTTCGCCGTCGACCTTTCTCGATCTCCGCCTCTCGACCGCCCTGCCTCCGTCTCCGGCTCTCGATTCTCTTCCACCGTCTAAGTTCCAACTGTTGCACAAGTAAGTTCTTCTCATCTTTTCTCTTTTCTGATTGTACTTAAGCTTAAGCATCTAGAATGTTTGCTGAAACACTGGATTGTATTGTTGTTGTCATGTTGAAATTGAAATCGAATGGGAAGTGGGAACATAGCTTCTGTTGTAGTTGTCATGTTGAAATTGAAATCAAATAACTAGACTGTATTATTGAAGTTGGGGGTTTATTTTTTATTGCTGAAATGATGTTAACTCAATGATGAAGTTGATGTTAATCCCTTTCAAAGTTCAGGTCTGGACATTACTTGGAAGATTCTTTGGTGTTCATTGATTCGTAGTTGTTGATTCTTCTTCAGCGAAATTGGTGCTCTAATTTTCAGCCTTGAATTTTTTATTGAAGTTCATAATCTAGAATTTTTCAATGATTATTAACTCTTTGTTTCTTCGATCCATACAATTATCTCTAGTCTATGTTATTTAACCGGTTTGTAAGTGCTTCTTTCTTAATGTGAGATCGATGGAAATCCAAACACACATGATCTTGAGCATTAACAAAAAATAAGCATACACTAAGGGTTTAGTACTTTACCATTATGCTGCTGCTATTTTATTAAGCACTAACCCCTGGAAAAGGATTGCTGTGAGTTGCTTATAAGTTCTGTTTCTTAATTTATACGCCTAGCTAGTTAGCTTATGTTAGCATGAATTGCCTCTTGCCATGAAAAGAATTGCTGCTGCTTTTTTTCCTTTTCTTTCTTCTCTTGATACCATTCTTCTATTATAATCGTAATGGTGAAATCCTTTAGATTATTGTTAATTTTCTTTAAGTCATCTAGTAAATTAGTTAGCTTTTAGATGTCTGTTAACCTTAACTTCATGCATTTTGGTATAACATAGTTTGTCATTGATGTTAAAGGGAAAATGGATCAAGTGAACAAAACTCTGGAAGGAACATCTGATCCCACACAAGAAAGTGCATGTCATCTAACTCCACAAGGATCTTCTAATCCTACACCTGAAGGTCCCGCACTAGATGATTCAACTCATGATGGGCAAGATGGTGAAACAGATTCAGCACTACCACCTCCAGCAAAGAAGCCAAGAAGTGCAGTGTGGAATGATTTTAGAAAGATTAATCTGAATGGGGACATTAAGACAGAGTGCATATATTGTAATAAAAAACTTAGTGGGAACTCAAAGAATGGGACACATCACTTGCACCAACATTCAGCTAAGTGTGTTCAAAAGTAGATTAAGATGAAAGACCGTAACAAAGGGCAGACATTCATCATGCCTAAAACAGTACAAGGCAAGCAAGAGTTAGGATTTGCAAATTATGATCCAGAAAATACAAAGAAGTTGCTTGCTAATGCAATTATCATGCATGACTATCCGCTATCAATAGTGGATCATATTGGTTTTAGGAGAGTTTTAGGTTCTCTCCAGCCATTGTTTGTAGTTCCCAGTCGAAACACGATCAAGAAGGAGATTTTGAGGGTCTATGATATTGAGAGACAATGTGCTATGAAGATGCTAGACACTCATGAAGGAAGAGTGGCCATTACCACGGACATGTGGACTGCAAGCAACCAAAAAATGGGGTATATGGCTGTCACTGCTCACTACATCGATTGCACTTGGACTTTACAAAGCCGGATTTTGAGGTAATTAAGTTTAAATTTTAACTTTATTATATTTGTTGTTTTTAATGATAAAATGATAAACTATAAATATTGTTATTTAGGTTTATTTATGTTCCAGCCCCTCACACTGCTGAGAGACTTTGTCAAGTACTTGTTGAATGCTTGATGGACTGGAACATTGACTCAAAACTCTCTACTATCACTTTAGACAATTGTAGCACAAATGATAAAATGATTGACCTTGTTAAGAATAAGTTGCCGTTGGGGTCTTTGTTAAGGGATGGGTCTTTACTTCATATGCGTTGTTCTGCTCATATCCTGAATTTAATTGTTAAAGAGGGGCTACAAGTGGTGAAGGAGGGGGTAGAAAAGATTCGGGATAGTGTAGTGTATTGGAATGGTACACCAAAAAGGAAGCAAAAGTTTGAAGAAACAGCTAAACAGTTGAGAATTACTTCCACTAGAAGTTTAGCTTTAGATTGTCCAACTAGGTGGAACTCAACTTTTAAGATGCTTGATATTGCCATCCCATACAAAGATGTGTTTATTCGACTAGCGCAACGTGATACTTTATACACTTGTTTGCCAAGTAATTCACAATGGCAATTTGCAAAGGATGTTTCTGGGTGCCTAAGATTGTTTAATGAAATGACTGAGTTGATTTCTGGTACAAAATATCCAACTGCCAATATTTATTTTGCAAAGATTTGTAAGATCAAGTTGGAAATAATTGAATGGAAGAAATCCTCCAATGGAATGATTAGGAAGATGGCAGATAATATGATGGAAAAGTTTGACAGCTATTGGAATGTTATTCATGAAATTGTGGGAGTTGCTACAGTTCTGGATCCTAGGTTCAAGATGAAATTGCTTGAGTTTCATTTTTCAAGGTTGTATCCCAATGAGTATGATGCACAAGTTCAAAGAATTCAAGATTTGTGTTATGATTTGCTTTCTGATTATAAGCATAATACAAACTCTATTGAAGCTCTCCATTGATTGGTGCAAATGTTGCTAATAATGACCCTGTGGATGAAGAATATGATCAATATGTTGAGAGGACGGAAGAATCTAGTTGTTTAAATGTTAAAAATGAGTTGGATCATTATTTGGGTGAGAAAGTTATAAAAAGGACTCCAGATTTTGATATTTTAAATTGGTGGAAGGCAAATGGACTTCAGTATCCAACACTTCAGACAATTGCAAAAGATGTCTTAGCTATTCCTATCTCTTCAGTAGCTTCTGAATCAGCATTCAGCACTAGTGGTCGAATATTGAGCCCTCATCGTAGTTGACTTAGTTGGACTACTTTAGAGGCCTTGATGTGTGCTAGGAGTTGGCTATGGTCTTCTGAAAATGATGGTAAAGTTTTGAGCTATTAATTCAATATCATATTTAATATCGAATAATTTTTATGTATTGAAAATTAATCATTCTTCGGTGTTATACATGAGATATTTATAGGTGGTTTGACTTCTAACTCTGTACAAGATTATGCTACTGTATTGAATGAAATGGAATCCGATGACGAAGGTATTTTATACTTCATTTGCTTTAAGTAGTTTTAAGCTTTGATGTTATATTTAATTTTGGTTTACTTCTTATTGCAGCTGAACTGGCGGGTAGTTGTTTAACATACAATTTTCATGATGAATAGTTGTTGGATCTATGCTTTAATGCTAAACATGGTTAGTATTGTGGTTAACTTTGATTAAAACTACTTGTTTCAATATTATTTTAAGTAAAATTACTAATGAGTTTAATGTGTATATATCAGGTTAATAGGTGTCTATGTTTTGGAGGGTCTGCTGCTGCTATTTTAACCTGGAAGAGGTTGATGTCGAAGACTTTGAAATTTGAATAACTGGAATTGTGTATTTGTATTCGCTATTTTATTTTAGATCCTTGTTCTTGTACTTTTGATTTATATCATAGATCTTGAATGTTGAATTTTAAATTGGCTTCCAAGTCATTTTTTAAATCATTATGAAGAATTAAAGATTTTGTTATTAGTACATTAGCAATCGGGTTTTCGGGTCGGGTTTTCGGGTTTTCCTGTTTTCTCTCCATTCATCGCGGGTACGGGTTCGGGTATGGGGAACCCGAAACCCAACGGGTTCGGGTATATTTCCCCACCCGGACAGGGTTTGGGTTTGGGTTCGGGTTCGGGTGTGTTATTTCGGTTTCGGGTGCGGGTAGGGTTAAACCCGCACCCGACCCTACCCGTTGCCATCCCTAGTCAAAGCTTGCTCCAATGGCTTCCTGTGCTGCTCCTCTTCGTTTTGGTGTACATAAACGTTGATTTCGTGAAGGATCGGGGTGATTCGAAGTGCACCCATGGTGGTGGTACATCGTGAAAAACGGGGGGAGAAGGAGAGAGACTCGTGGCTGGCTTCTCCTTTTCGTGGTGGTGTTGTGCCCTTACTCTTGGAGCTCTCTGTTTTAGACCAACAAGGAAGAGGAAGAGGAAGATGGTATGAGCCAGAGTTTTTTCTGGGACTAATCTACTATGTGATTGTGAAGCAGTGTGAAGCAGGCTAAGACAGAGTTGCTCATACTTGTGTCTGGAAATTTTGTTCTAACTGGAGCCAGAGTAATATTTTACTTATAGCCTCTTAATTTTCTTCTTTACCACATGTGTATTTTTATTTGGATCATAACACATGTATTCTTGCAGTTACTTGATAATACGTTATGTGTATTAGAGGTAGTTAACAGGTTTGTCATAACCTTGTATACATGGTGGTATCAACATGTGTATTAGAGGAAGAGGTAGAGGTAGAGGAAGAGGAAGAAGGAGAAGAAGAGAGAAGCGAGAAGGGAGAAGAGGAAGAGGAAGAGGATGAAGGGGAAGATGAAGGCTGAAAAAATAAAATAAAAATCCATTTAGGATAAGTGGGATGATGTGGAGGTGATGACTAGGTATTGACTAGTCAAAATTGATTAAAAGAACTTAATTTGATTAAAAAACATATGTCAGAGACCCAATTTAACAAATTAATTTTTAAGGGACCCGGACTGATTCCCTTTCAAATGTCAGGACCATAAACATATTTAAACCTTTAAAAATTAAACAAATTAATCACTAATATTTAGCCAACTCGTGTCAGCTAATGAGTTTAATTGATAAAAATTAAACATTAACATCCTTATAATTAATAATTAATTCATATGATATCATTAATAATATTTTACCTTTAATTAAGGAAAATGCCGAAAACACGGCCTTGCTGTGAATACTGAAATGATGAAGTGGCAGGCAGAAAATTAGTCGAATTCCCGGTTGAAAAATTTCAAAACTCAAAATTTCACTCGTTTCCCGCTTATCTTTCCAATCCCCTCCTTCCTTTCTTGACCATTTTCTTTTTCTTCTTGTTCTTCTTCTTCTCAAAATCAAGTATGTCATATGAATCACTCAAATATGACATCATATTAGTGTTTAATTGCTTATTTCATTTCCTTTATTAAACAGCAACACTCACTCAGCCACCGCCATGTCCACTCGCCGCGGCGGCGGAGGCGACGGCCCCGCCAGACCCACAAGCAGGTCCGTTACCCCTCTCTCCACCTCTCGCAAACTCCCTTCCCTCTCATCCTCCACCGAAAAGGAGAACAACCCTCGCCGATCCACTTCTCGCGGATCCACTCACAACCCGACCCAGAAACCCGTCACCAAACCCGTCCTTCGCCTCGATCGCAGGTCTTCCTCCTCCTTCTCCTCCCTCCCCAGAGGCCGAAGCCCCAGCCCCTCCGAGCTCCGCCAAGCCCGCCGCGTCTCCGTGGACCGGCTCCCCAAGGACCAGACCCACCTGAAACGTCGCGGTGATCCGATCGGTAAATCAGCGGAGAAACCCAGCAGCAACGAAAAGTTGAAACCTTGCATGAAGGAAAGTTCTCAACGCGATCTGAGGGTTGAAAATGCCGCTGCTGCCGAAGAGAACAACAAGTACCCTAGTAGGCTTCACGAGAAGCTTGCGTTTTTGGAAGGGAAGGTGAAGAGGATAGCCTCAGATATAAAGAAGACCAAGGAGATGTTGGATATGAACAACCCTGATGCTTCAAAGGTGATACTTTCCGATATCCAAGACAAGATCTCAGGTATCGAGAAGGCAATGGTTTGTGTCGTTTCAACCCATGATAATGAAAATGAAAATGATAGTGGTAGCAGCAGCAAGCAATTGGGTGTGGTTGATGTTGATGTTGACAATGATGAGAAAGGTAAGAGCTTGGTCAAAGGGTTGAATACTGAGGAGCTTGAGGCCAGGTTGTTTCCTCATCAGAAGCTGCTTCGGGATCGGACACTGAATAAGGACTCTGAGAAGGTGGGAGGTGATGTTTTGAGCCCTGTTGATGATGACAATCCGATAGCGTTGGAGTTCTTGGCTTCCCTTGACAAAGGGATTGGAAAGGTTGTTGCTTGTGGTGGTGGTCCTTCTGATGGGAACGGGGTGAAGGGTTCTGCTTTGAACCATCAAAAGGATGACATTGATCTTCTACTCGCCGCTGATGAGAAGCTCGAGGAGTTTGATGATCAGGAGAACAAGCAGGGGACGTTTGTGGAAGAGGAGATGGACGAGGCGTTCAATTTCAAGCTGAATGAGATAGGGAACCAAACCGCTGCGGCTGGATGGTTCGTCTCTGAAGGAGAGGGTGTTCTTCTTGCTCATGATGATGCTTCCTGTTCTTATTATGATATTGCCAATTGCGAGGTAGTTGATTCATATGACCATTAGAGTCATCTAGTTGATCTCTTGATGTGCATGAATATTGAGCTAGTTGATTCATATGACCATTAAAGTCACATTACATGTCCATTAAGAGTGAAAATAGAAAATGAATTGTGATAAAAGATGCTCTTATTCTCTTTATAGGGGTTGGACCTTAGAAGTAAAAATGCAAAAATTTCACCCTAGTTTCTTAAATTGTTGATCATATTTGCCTTTTAGGAACTAGAATGAAACCTGTCTATTTTTTTTAGACTGATGTGTTTGTTTGTCACTAAAATTTTCAGAAATGAATTCATGGTTTTCTATTATTAATTAACTTGTCTTTAAATTGTCCACCGTGTCACTGATTTTGGTCTTACCCATAGTAGTCAATCGCGGATTGCGGGTCGTCGCGGCCGACCCCCAAAACCGGAATCCCATACAAGTGAGGCCGCAAATCGCGCCGCTACAGCCGCGAATCGCGGGATTTCGCGCCTTGAATCCCATCGCGGCAGGGGTCTGCGACGCGACGCGACGGCGCTATAGCGCCGCTATCGCGCGCTATTAACTACTATGGTCTTACCAAGTTGATCTTCTGATTTACATAAAAATAGTGCTGAATATTGAGCCAATTTATTCATTTGTTGATTGAAGGTAAACCTCCGAGTTTTTCCTAATATCCCAATAATCAGTAATATATTATCAACATTTGAGAATGTTAGTGTGTAGCATGAAATTTTCACTCGTAGATTAATGTGTCTGCCGTCAAAATATTCAGGAATGAATGAAGAATTAATTTATCATCTCTCTATTTTTATGAAGCTAGTATGCTATTCATTCAGATTTATTCTATTCTCTCGTTAAACTTAGGCATCATATCATGTTAACGTTTTCCATACAGAGTACTAATAGATTCATGTATGGACTTGGTGTAAGAATGAATAAGCATTTTCTCAGCTGAAAATTCATCTCCCTTTCAGGAAAAAGCTGTATATATGCCACCGCCTGGAGTTTCAACTAATATATGGAGAGATTGCTGGGTGATTCGTGCTCCGGGTTCAGATGGTTGCTCTGGAAGATTTGTAGTAGCATCCTCTGCTGGCAATACTATGGATGCAGGCTTTTGCTCTTGGGATTTTTACACCAAGGAAGTTCGAGCTTTCCAAGTTGAGGCAGGAACAACCTCCTCAAGAACTGCACTTCGACCATTGCCAAATAACCTCGTGCAAAGAAGGAATTCTGCTGCGTCTTGCATTATGGCGGCAGAAAGGCAATGGTGGTATAAACCCTGTGGACCTCTAATCATCTCTACTTGCAGCTCACAGAGAGGTATAAAAGTTTTTGATGTTCGCGATGGAGAGCAAATCATGAAGTGGGATGTTCAGAAGCCTGTTCTGGCAATGGAATACTCTAGCCCCTTGCAATGGAGGAACAGAGGAAAAGTTGTGGTAGCTGAAGCTGAACTCATTTCTTTGTGGGATGTGAACTCACTCAGTCCTCAGGCTTTGCTCTCTGTTCCTTCCGGTGGTCGGAAAATCTCTGCTCTCCATGTGAGCAACACTGATGCAGAGCTTGGTGGAGGTGTTAGGAAGAGGTGAGTTTGATTTGAACCTTAGCTTCTTGCACCTTTGTCTAATGTGTTCTGTTTCTTCATTATCTGTATCTTAGCTCCTGTATTCAATCTATCAACTACTAGCACAACACAAACACATTTATCTTTAGGGCAATTCTGTGTTGAATTGAATCATGTTAAAAACAGGCCCATCCATGAACATGTTTTTACTTTATATAGATATAATATTTAGTATATGTTATATATAGTATGCTTCTTATGTGTTAAAATAATTTTGCAAGAAAGCCCTTTTAATTTATGAAACAGGTTTTTCTTGGTCATGGTAGACAAAGTCTTATCTTCATTCTTAATTTAGTGGAGTAATATTTTCATCAAAGGGAAGTTCCAGGCCAAATCTTCTTAATTTTTCTTGTAGGAAAAGGGAATTATTATAAGTGCTTCATTCATTGTCGTGAATTTTCACTCCCTATTGTTAACCAAGTTAAGAAACATAATGCAGAGTAAGCTCATCAGCTGCTGAAGGAAACGATGGTGTGTTCTGCACTTCAGATTCTATAAATGTGTTGGACTTTCGCGAGCCGTCTGGTGTGGGCCTTAGGATATCAAAACTTGGTGTGAATGTGCAGTCAGTTTTCTCTGGTGGAGACTCTGTCTTCCTTGGCTGCACAAGCTCAAGTTCAATGGGCAAGAAGCAGTCCTCATCACCACAAGTTCAACAATTTTCATTGCGCAGACAAGGACTGTTGAGCACCTATGCTCTTCCAGAGTCCAGTGCACACCCCCATCACGCAGCAATATCCCAAGTTTGGGGCAATTCTGAGTTTGTCATGGCTGTTTCCGGCCTAGGACTACATGTGTTTGCTGCTGCGCAGAAAGATGATGCACTCCGGGTTCTCAATATGGATTGCTCCTCCAATGCTCAGAGTTTGAGGGAAGTTGTTGGTCCAGATGACTTGTATTGGCCTTCATTTGATTATCTGGGATCTCGTGTTCTTCTCATCTCAAGAGATAGACCTGCTATGTGGAGGCATCTAATAGTTTGATAGAATTTCTGCTATTAATTGTATTTCCTTACTTTGCTTTTTAAGGACTAGTTTTTTTTTGGTTTTCTGTTAGAGGGAATTGCGTTAGATGTGATGATTGTGTTAGTGTTTTATCATAATGCAATAGCCTTGTGTTTTTCCAGGGTGATCAATTATAACATATCAGACTGGTAACGCTGGAAGAGGAATATATGTTTTATATGGCTCAACTTACCGGTTTTTCTTCTTGATCTTTGTATATTTGGTAATAAAATGATCAGCAGGAGAACTTGGAATTAGACCTGTAATTAACGTATTTGATTCTGGATTTATCCGGTAATTTAGTATTTCAGTTTTGTGCATCACAAGTATTATGTGTATTGAAAGGATCCGCTTGGTCGATATGATATTAGGATAAAAAGTTGGATAATGATAAAATATGATAAGAGAATGATAGGTTCTTATCCAATCATGTGTTTAAGGTGGATAAGATAATGATAAGATATGATAAAAATTATGAAAATGATCAAATTTCCCTTTAAATTAAAAATGCATAATGTTTTTTAAAGTTTAATTTTGTAGATAATTTTTTTTAAAAAAAAAGTAATAATTCTATTAAACTTAATTATTTTACATTTTTATAAATGAGTTTGTTTTAATATTAACTCAAATTAAATTAATTTTTGTTAATTAGCGTATTTTATTTCTTTTGAAGGGAGGCTGTTTTTTAAAAAAATTATATGGGTAACTAATAGGTTTTAATTTAGTAGGAGTAAGTGATAAACAATCAATTAATGAATTTTTTTAAAAAATATTAAAAGTTATTATTCTTTCAAAATTACTTTATATTTAAATTATTAATTATTATTATATAAATAGAGAAATAATTTTAAACAATAGTAAATTATAATAGAAAATTAGTTTATATATACTTTTATATGTGAGTAGTTTATTATCCTGTTAGTGAATAACTGTTTAGTTTATTGTTATTATAATATATATAACGAAAAATAATGTTAATTAAGTAGTAACAAGTTATTATAAATTTTTTATTATTTATATGAGTAAATTCAATATTTTCACCATTTATAAATTAGTTCATTTTTAATTAAACTAGTGTGGTGGGTATGCGTTGCATGGTAATTTAGTTTGTTTTTTTACAAACAAAAGAAAAATTAAAATTCTTATTTATATTTAACATTTTAGTTGTGATGTATAATAGAAAAAACATAAATAATGTGGAAGTCTGTATATTACACAATATCAAACACTTCCTTAAACACTACATTTAAGGTGGAAGTCTGTATATTTCCAGCATCATCTAATATTCAAATATTAAGACCATTCTTTGACCTTACTCTAGAAAGTGCTACATACAACTGACCATAAGTGAAAACGGGCCTCGAAAGAAAGAGACCAACTTGAACCAATGTTTGTCCTTGGCTCTTGTTTATGGTCATCGCAAAGCACACAAAAACTGGAAATTGTCTTCTTTGAAATTTAAATGAAAATTGGAGATTTGAAGGAACCAAGTCCATTATAGGAATGTGTATTTTATCCTCAATATTTGTTTCTGTGATAACATTTGCATCGATAACACAATCTCCAAGGTCATTAACAAGTAACATGGTCCCATTGCATAAATCTGCTGCTTGGTCTATATGTCGCAAAAGCATGATCGGTGTTCCCACTTTAAATAGTAACTTGTGATTATGGATTCCTGAGCATTTGATATCGTTCAAAAATTAGTGGTAAACCACTCACTTTGGATTTCAGAATCCGCATTAGATCGCAAAGTAATGTCGGAGCTCAAATATTCACGTTCTCTTGCAGTTATCAAGCCAAGCATGTAAGTGTTTATCATTTCCACAATCTCCAATGTCGGAGCAAATATTGCTCTGTCTTGAAAAAAATTCAAATCTTTCATGTTGTGTGAAAATTCTGGATATGTATATTTAATCAACTCCATTAATGAATCGACACAATATGGGATTAGCAAATCTGAAGGGATTTGAACTTCATACTCTCCAGTTCCACAATCAGGATGATTGCCATTTCCAATTTTGAGAATCCAACTTGCAAACTCTTTGATTTCTTTCGCCTCATCAACTGTCTCTGCTGCGCTTAACCTCATGTTCTTAGTCAACTTTAAAACTTTGCAATGCCTCCATAATGGTGAAGAATTTACAGTAGCTTCAACAATATTTTTCCTGCTTCCCTCATATATTACAGGGATTATTTGTCTGAAATCACCTCCAAAGATGACAACTTTTCCTCCAATTAATGGTTTATTTAAGTTGTCTTCGTTCTTCAATCTCATTAAATATCGAAGCGTATGATCTAAAGCTTCAAAACAAAACTTTTTAACTTAGGTGCTTCATCCCATATGATAAGGCTTGTTTCAAGCAGAAGCTTTGCTCTTAGACTTGCCTGCTTTACATTGCATGTTGTTGTCTCATTAGAATCTAATGAAATACAAAATTTAGAATGAGTTGTTCTGCTTCCATGTAAGAGTAATGATGTTATGCCACTTGGCGCAACATTATGAATAGTTAGTCCTATTTTATTTATTTTTTGAATGGATGAATAGTTAGTCCTATGGATTTAAGTGATGCAGATAAAGTGTTCGACACAAAAGTTTTGCCGGTCCCACCATAACCGTATAGGAAGTAAAAGCTTCTTGAGTCTTACAGGATAAACTTAGCGATCCTTTCATACACACACTTTTGCTCATGGGTAACTCTACATCCTTTCATACACACACTTAAGCAAGTCTACATGCTTCACTTTCAAGATTTCTTTATCATAGTTTAACTCATCAATAATAAACCTATTTTAAAATTACAACCATTGATTATATTTTGTAGATGGAAAAGATGGATAATCATTTAGCGACCTACCATTTCTTTGAAATAACTTTTCAATTTCAATGAGGCATAAATTTTTCATCTCTTCATCTATAATTTGTAAGCCTGCGATTCAAATTAATGCCCTATTCAGTAATTTGATGCATATAAATGGAAACTTTATATATCTAACATTGTTCAATATTCAGAATACATTAAACTTCAATTGAAGATCCATAATTTTATATTAGTGTATTTTTATTTTTTAATCAAAGAATGACTTATCTATATATATATATATACTAAAACAAGTTTTAATCTCACCTACACCACCATGTCCTACCTATTAGATTCAAACGATTTCATAAATTACTATATTTTGATAATTAACAATTTTACCCAAGGTTTAATATCGTTAGATAGAGATTTCCTAATACTTTGAATATTTCATACTCAGGAACATCTATCTACATGGAGTGATAGTAACAAAAACACACAAGAAAGGGGGGGTTTGAATTGTGTGTGTGATTTTTCAAATCTTTTTCGAAGAATAACAATTATAAGTTTGAAAATATTTGTTAATGCGTGCAGCGGAAATTAATCTAATATTGAAAAGTAAAGCACACAAGATATTTATCCTGGTTCACCCCCTTAATCGACATGGCTACGTCCAGTCCTTGGCTTCACCAAGATTTTCACTATTTTCTCAAAATAGTACAAGTATTCTTCAGGACTTCTCCCAGTATTCTGAGGACTACTCCTTACAAGTATTCTAACAAGACTTCTCCTTTACAAGTACTAGATAGGACTTCTCCCAGTTCTTTTTCAAGAAGATTTGGTTTCTACAAAGTCTCTTCGATAAGAGTGGGTAGAAATATGAAGAACAAATTACAGAGAGAATAAACAAATTGGTTCTCTGAAGGGTTTGTGTGAATGATAATGAGAGTAACACTCTGTGAAAGCTTCACACTAGTTCAAGACTTAACTCAGGTAAGAAATAGCTCGAGGTTGCTGAGTTTCTGGCTTAGTAAATAAGATCGCAAATGATGAACTTAGAAAGTTTAGAAAGCTTTGATCGTGTGAAAGTTGCCAATTTGAATTTGATGCCAAGTCCTCTATTTATATCTTCAGTAGGATGATCAATGTGGGCTTGTTGAAGATTTGAAAATAGTTCCGTTTGAATTTCTCCTCTGTTGTGAGTAACAAATACTTCTGTAAATCTTTTTCAGCATTGAATGCATTCTGCCATGCATTTAATGCATCTTCAATGGCGGAGGTTGTCATCATCTGGCTCTTCAAGGCATTCTACCTTGAGCTTTAACTTCTGCATTTAATGCTCGTGCATCCCAGCTAAGGTAACCATTAATGATCTGAACAAAAGATTTGAATTTGAACATTGAGGAGATACGATGATCAGAGAATCTCGCCGCTGGTTCCGCAAAAGCAGCTTGATTTAAGGAATATCAGAGGATTTGAATTAACGAGGAATAAAGTATTGATTATGTCCTTTTCGCCATTAGTGCTCTGAAGGGACAAATAGTGCTTGACAGCTAAGCCTGGGTTGGACAAACGATCTCCTTCGGTTTTTCACTGCACGAACTCCGAAATTGCGTTGTTGTCAAACAAACTCTCTAACAGAGTTTCAAGCGCACTTTCCTTCAGATGGGGAGTCAAGTAAACCCAATGATTAAGTGACCAGACGTTCATCACAGTCGGACGAACTCTCTGAGGCAAACGTTCTCAACTGGCGGATTGATTTACAAGAGCTGTAGCCGGACGAATTCTTCGTCTTTTCTTTACTTGAATATCTACTTTTGATAATGCTTTGTAAGAGTCCATGCAGTTTTTCCTCAAGTAAATAGATATTCCTGAGTGTGAAAACATTGAAAAGTTAGGAATTCTATCTTCAACAAAATCAAGACTTAACGAAATTGTTATTCATCAAAATACAATAGTTCATCAAATTATTTGATTCTAACAATCTCCCCCTTTTTGATAATGACAATTTCTTTCGAGAAAAATGTTTTAAGAATTCATCATCTACAAAAAATCTTGAAAGGATTTGTGAATGAATCGTGAATTTAACTCCCCCTGAGTTTAACATATTCTCAACCAAGAGTCGTTAGATTAGCTCCCCCAAAATTAGTGTTCTCTATTCTTTTCCTCTTTCATTTTCAAGTATTCTCCCCCTTTGGCATTATCAAAATGAAACAAGGTAAAGCAGAGAAAATATTGAACGAAAGCATAATCAATATTATAGAAAGACGGAATAAGTGCAAACAAAGGAAAGAGCGAAAAGAAATAAGAGTCAGGAAGTGAAGGATGTCTTCAAGTGGTCGAAGAGCAGGTTCAGTGTGTCCTGCATCAATCCAAAGCGAGTACTCATGGCTTCTGTTATGTCATGACGTAATGCAGCATTGTTGGCTCTCATTTCCTTACGCAGATCACGAGTCTCTTGAGTGGTGATGGTCCGCACTTCCTGAATTTCTTGAGCGAGCATGGTTACTAAGGCACGGATCTCAGTCTGCTCAAAGGTGATGGACGAGTGGGCAGCGGCGGCGGAGGACAATTCCTCATGAGTATCCATTGAGGAAGTGAGGGCGTCATGTGCCGGCAGAGTAGCAGAAGAAGACGAGGGACCAGGAACAACATGGTAAATAGCAGAAGGCAGAATTGGAGTGAAGGGTGCCATAGTGGGTATCAGAGGTGAAGGATGGGCGCAAGGCCAAATAAAGCCATATGCCTTCATCACCTTGGTCAGAGCCGGAAGAAGAACCAGTTTCCAGGTTTTGAAATCCAGCACCAGGGGATCCACTCGGCCAGCCAGAAAGAGAGGAATATAGGCCACATGAGTAATACCAGAAATTGTTAGTTGCCAATCAAAGTGGAAGAACATATTGCAATTACCCAGGGTCTGAACAAGCTCTAGATCGTGGCATCCAGTTGGGACCCATAAACCTGCATGAAAGCAAAAAGGTAATCCAAGAACCTGCATATACACATCTGGAAGCATGTGCTCATTTTGTGCAGTCTACGAGTGTTTTCGCTTTCGAGATGGAGTTGCTAAAGCGGATCGAGATCTGTGAGAAAATCTGGGCATGAAGGAGATCTTGCTATTGGAAGGAGAGTAGTGACCAGCTGAGGCAGCAAAAGAGTTGGGCTTGACCATCTTGAATGGTGGTTGTATAGAGTGGAGAGGTGGAGGTGGAACGCGAAAGCAGTGGAATGCAGGTGGTACGGGTGCGTTGCAGCGAGCAGGAAGATCTGTCATGGAACCAAGATCTGGATCCTTAGGGAAAGAAATACTGCTTGAGGAAAGGGTGGTTGCAGCCGGTGACAGATGAGTGGCATTAATATTGTCATTAATTGGGGCATCTGCCAATCTCGAAACCTGTGCAGGACGTTGACCAGGACGCTCAACCGGACGGAAACATGCATTAGTAGGGACTCTTGCATCATGTAGCTGAATGCCTTCCAGTGCATGGAGTACATCATCAGGAATGGCGGAGTCAAGTTTACCTTCCTCAATTGTAGATGCTTCAGATGAAGATGCATCTGGATGCTTCAGGAATGGCATTGCAGTATGTGAAGGAGAAACCAAAGCTTCTGGTTCTAGGGCTGAAGAAAAAGGTATATTTGCATTCACAGGCACAGGAGGAGACGAAGAGTCAGTAGGATGCTGAAGAGAAATGGTGACACATTCTTCTTCAGAATCATCATCAAGATTAATGTGATGAATGATTTTTGGAACTTCAAACAGAGTATCTAGAAATTTCTCGGCCTCGCCTTGCAACAATCCTTTGAAGTGTAAAATTCTTGACTAAAGAGGAGTCTCCCAAGCACGAGTATCGACAGAGTAGTGATGCTTCCATTGAGGGGATATGGTTGGCAAGGGTGAATGGTTAGTGAGCTTCACTCGAACCCAGTGCCTGTTATTAACATTGCCCAATACTGCAATGGTAGGTGCTTCAGTAATAGGACCTAAAAGGGGTAAATACGTGCAACACTGGTTTGGTGCTAACGTAACCAGAATGATGCGAAAAGCGGTCGCAGCAAGTAACCCCATGTCTGGAACTGAAAACCATTTGGGTTCATAGGCAGGTTCACCAGGTACGTGAGGGACATGCGAACAACTTCTACGTCCTCATCGGAACTGAAGGTGCGAGAATGAAGCACTCTGTTGGAGAAAAGTTCGTTGACCAAAAGTGTGCGAACCTCTGACCAGTATTCTTGAGGGTGACCTAGCCACTGAGCAATACATCTGAATCCACAGTTTCCATCATCTTCGACATCGAAAACATCTGCAATATATTTATGGAAAAGTTGGGGCAAAAACTTCAGATAGTATGCATGGGCATCTGAAATCAGTTCAGTGGTTGTATGCACAGGGAGGAGGTTTAGAAGGAGTAGAGAAGTGAGTAGCGGTGGGCTGAGGAAGAACATTGTTTGAAGCAGGTTCAATCTGAGACAATGTTTGCGGTGCTGAGATAGGCAAAGTTTCCTCATTGGACAACGTGACATGCAATGCAAATAGAGATCAAAGAGACCATTAAATCAAATTGAATTATAATGGATTTTGATCCCCACAAAGTTTGAACCAAACCCCTCTCCTCTCCCCCCTCTCCTCTACTTTCCTTCAACAAAACAATATGTAAATTTTGTAAAACCTCTCGTTCTTCTATGGCTGAATGCTCATTCACACACAATCGATCGAAGGCCGCCAATTTCAGGTTTTGTTCTCCTCTTCTGTTCCGCTGTGGCCTGTGGCTGCGATTTCGTTCTTTTCTCAGGCTTTGTTCTTCTCTTCTCTTCAGCTGTAGCTACGATTTCGCTCTTTTATCAGGCTTTGTTCTTTTTTTCTCTTCTCAGGTTTCGTTTCTCTCTTCTGTTCCGCTGTAGCTGCGATTTCGTTCTTCTTCGACATGGTTTGAGGAATTAGCACGTTTAATCTGACCTTCTATCGAGCATGAAGAGTGAGGCTCTTCAACCTGATATACAATAGGGTTTGAAGGATTATGTAAAATTTAAGGAAATGAACCATTTGATTTGTCTCTCTATCTCGGTTTTGCTCACTGTGACTCTCCAATCTACCTTCATGTTTCACACTCTTCTCTGTGCAACTGCATTTCTATCTATGGTTTCTTTTTGTCCTTCAATTTTGGGGAAGGTGTTGGTGTGAACGAGTGAATGAATCGATGCAGATGTCAAGAAGGCTTCGAGGGAACACATGGAGGAGATGTCTAAGGCAGGTTTTTCTCTTCTCTCTAGTGTAAGGATTTTGTCAAATGAGGCAATTGCTATATATTCACTGATTTGTTCTCGTTCATCAGTGCTCTGCAACTATCCATTCCTAAGCCCTAACTCGCCATCTTCTAAGAAGGCCATGGTGGAGGTTGAGAAGTTCACTTTTCAGGACGGGATCAACCAGCTCCTCAGTATTGCCTCAGATGTAAGCTTCTTCTCTCTCTATCTTCTCTCGTTTCATCATAACTTGCTCTCATTGTCATTCCAATTTCATGTGATTTTAATAGCTGTTGATTTGATTCAAAAATGGTTCTTATTGAAATCCGTCCTCTATCATCTCTTTAACTGGTTACGTTCCTTATTTGATTATGTTATGTAGTTTTTGCATATTTGTTGTTCAAATGGAGTGTGTTTCTACTTTTCGCATGCTTTTACCTGGAACTTGTTTAGGCAGAATAGAATTGATGCGATATTGATCTGAAAGACATGTTTGTTTTTGGGCTGGTGAGCTTTTTCAATGTCAAATTTACTTTATTGATTTTTCCTAAATTTAAGATTGGAGAGAGACAATGGGGTGAAAAAAAGGAGGAAGAGAAATCTGGAATTTGGGATTGGAGGCAAAAAGGAATTGGCATCCTCTAGGCAAGTTACCGATTAGGTGTTACTGGAGTAAGAGTCTCCAGTTCTTTATTTTATAATTGGTTTTTCGTTTCCCTTTTCATTCCTTAGTTTTATGTCATGCTATTTGTTGTAGGAATTCTCTATCCATTGAGCTTAAAATTTGAAATGCTTTATTTGATTATGTTATGTAGTTTTTGCATATTTGTTGTTCAAATGGAGTGTGTTTCTACTTTTCGCATGCTTTTACCTGGAACTTGTTTAGGCAGAATAGAATTGATGCGATATTGATCTGAAAGACATGTTTTTTTTGGGCTGGTGAGCTTTTTCCAATGTCAAATTTACTTTATTGATTTTTCCTAAATTTAAGATTGGAGAGAGACAATGGGGTGAAAAAAAGGAGGAAGAGAAATCTGGAATTTGGGATTGGAGGCAAAAAGGAATTGGCATCCTCTAGGCAAGTTACCGATTAGGTGTTACTGGAGTAAGAGTCTCCAGTTCTTGATTTTATAATTGGTTTTTCGTTTCCCTTTTCATTCCTTAGTTTTATGTCATGCTATTTGTTGTAGGAATTCTCTATCCATTGAGCTTAAAATTTGAAATGCTTTATTTGATCGGAATATATTTCTTTTCAGTGCACTTGCTTTTGGTATCGTGAATTCAGATTCTCTTATATAGCTAAGCTATTATGGTGTTAAAGGCCAAGCTGGAACATCTTTGGTTTGTTTATCACTCAAAACAGATGAATTATTCTGATCAAGAGTTATATAATGTTGAAAAGTGATACTAAACTTGTGAGACGATTAATCACTGGACTCTACAACATTCTGAACCACGAGGATGGATGGTATTTGTATTCCTTTTTCCCTTTTGTTTCATATTTATTATATTCATCAACATACTGACTTGGACTAGAAACTCTGCAGAATAATGGTCTTCCTTAAACAAGGAAAGCATGGAGGGTTTTGGGATCCTTACTTGTAAAAACTAACTGACCAGCATCTTTCTGGACTAAATTGATAGGTGAACTGATGATTACTAGTGTCCAAGCTTTGACAGCTTTCCATGTTGTTAGCCAATTTCATATTATTTATATCAAAACCTATATTAATTCTTGGTCGAGCAGGTCAGGGTGAAGGATATATCTGGGTGTCCCCTGATGAGATTGAAAATATCTGCTACAGGTAACTATAACTTTCAATTTTTTTTCTGGTTGCGGTATCTTGTGTATATCATTCATTATTTACTTGTTTTTTTTTTAACTTCGATAAGTTGTTGTGGAATGAAATTTTATTATTTGCATATTAGTGCTTCCTTTATGTTCTGTGGAAACTAGAAACTATATTTTTAATGCTATGCAAAATTGTTAGGCTGGAGTTCTTACTCCCCACTGCTTCCGAACTCTTCTCTGCTATTATTTTATTCACTTTTAAATGTCTAGACTGATCATGGGTATAATTGGTTTCAGTGAAAAAGAGGTTGAACCTTTATTAGAGACCCATGATCTGTGTGTTGGAGGTGAATGCATTGAGATCAGCACCGTGTTTGTAAGTCATGTGGTAATTTCATCTATGATAAGACAGCAGAATCATGAATGAGAAACCAAATTGGAAAATAAGCTAATGTTGGGGCTCATTCTCTTTATCACGGTTCAAAAATTCATGCAACGCAGAAGTGATTAATCTCTTTTTTTTCCATGTATGGGGTTTCACTAAAATGAATCAGAAAATTAGTTCTGTGACTAAAACTAATTAATTGAATGTGAATCATTAAAGAGGCTATGGGCCTAGTGATTTTTACAGGAAAATGGGGACTACAATCAACAGAAATTGCATCCCAATGGTTAAACTTTAAAAGAAAGGTATGTCAGCCAAAGTTACATGAGATTGGGTCATCTGCTCTTGGGTTTTTTCCCCTCTGCATAATTGATGAATTTTGTTATATACTTGATGGTGCTGAATGCACTGTTGTTTGTGTTCTTTGCATTATGCTTCTTGGGCTATAACATTAACATGCAAAGTCTTTTGAGGGATTTTTTTTTATCAATGCTTGTATAACATTATTTTGGTGATTTATGCAACTAAGCAGCACAACACATTGATAGGACCAGGTAATGATTGACTGAAATATATATATTATATATGAAAATAGATGAGCTAGAGCTCTTACAATGGAAGAGAAACACCAGAGCCAATGGCTCCTACCAGAGATATTCTCTCCTGTAACAGTACTAACAATATTCAGAATGCCCCCCCTAACACACTCTCACACTACATGTACCAGAATCCCTTACCGTGCAAATCTTGCCAGCTCACCCCTCCTCTAACTAACACTCATTCTCTCTCCCTGACCCCATTCTCTCTGACCCCACCTTCCTTCTTCTAGAATAAACTTGCCAGACCCTGGGCTTTTCTCTACCTGTCTCCACAATTGTTTCCTTGGGGTTAATTGGCCCATATGTATTATTGAGTGTTCTATCATTGCCCCCCCCCTGCCATAGCAGCCTTGTCCTCAAGGCGGAGATGAGGAAACTGACTTAGTAGAAAAACTTCATCCTCCCAAGTAGTATCATCAATATTTCTGCCTTTCCATTTGACCAACCATTGCCTTGTCAATTGACCCCGCTTCATAGTCTCCCTAAAAGCCAGAACTTCATCTGGTGCTGCAATCTCCTCAGAGTCAACCTCCAATTCTACTGGCAGAGAAGGTTCAACAGCATAATTCCCAACTGCTTTCTTTAACTGAGAAATATGGAACACGGGATGAATCCTAGCGGTGTCGGGCAGCTTCAGTTTGTAGGAAACAGCCCCAATCTTAGCTAGGATAGGGAAGGGACCAAAATATCTTGGAGCTAGTTTTTGATTAATCCGTCGTGCCACAGTTTGTTGTCTATGAGGCCTAAGCTTAATGAACACCCATTCCCCCACTTCAAACTCAAGGAATCTGCGTTTTTTGTCAGCGTATTTTTTCATCTGCTGTTGAGCACGCAGCAAATGATACTTGAGTTGCCTTAAGGCCTCATCTCTATCCGTCAATTCAGCTGCCACGGCTTCCACCCTTGTCTCTCCTTGAGAAAAACGTACCAATGGAGGCGGTTTCCGCCCATAGACTACCTCAAAAGGAGTTGTCCCTGTGGATCCATGGAAGGTAGTATTATACCACAATTCTGCCCACGATACCCAATGAGACCAATTCTTAGGCTGTTCTGAAACAAAACACCGTAAGTAAGATTCGAGACACCTGTTAACGACCTCCGTTTGCCCGTCGGTCTCCGGATGGTATGATGAGCTCATTTTCAATGTGGTACCCTGAAGGCGAAACAATTCTTTCCAGAACAGGCTCATGAATAGAGGATCCCTATCACTCACAACAGATTGAGGAATACCATGCAACCGCACAATCTCTTTAGCAAATATCTCTGCTACTTTTCTAGCTGTATAAGGGTGCTTTAGTGGAATAAAGTGCCCATATTTTGACAACCTATCCACCACTACGAAAATTGCCTCAAATCCTCTTGACCGGGGCAGGCCGGTAATAAAGTCTAAGGATATGTCCTCCCAAATCTGGTCTGGAATCGGAAGAGGTTGTAATAACCCTGCGGGAGAAGAAGCCACATACTTTTGGCGTTGACAAACATCACACTGCTTAACAAAATCTTGGATAGTTTTTTTCATGCCAATCCAATATAAGTTCCCAGCCATTCTCCTATATGTTCTCAAAAATCCGGAGTGCCCCCCTGCTGGTGAAGAATGAAACTCAGCTAAAATATCGGGAATAAGAGGCGAAGCAGCACTTAGAACTAGTCTACCCTGGTACTACAATACTCCGTGCTGCAAATTGAACCTTGTTCTAGAACTTGAATCATGCTGTAAGTCTGCCACTATCTTACTCAAAATTGGATCAGATTCAATCTCCACTTGTATCTGTTGCTTATGTAACCAGATTGGGAACGAAATAATCTCTCGCAACTCACCTTCTTCATACATTCTGGACAAGGAATCCGCAGCTTTATTTTCTGGGCCAGGTTTGTAAACCACTTCAAAATGATAGCCTAAAAGCTTGGCTATCCAATTTTGCTGGTCAGCAGTTGTTATACGTTGTTGCAAGAGATGTCCTAAACTCTTTTGATCTGAGTACACCTTGAAACTTCTTCCAAGTAAATAGGGTCGCCAATGTTGCACCGCTAAGACAAGAGCCATTAATTCTTTTTCATAAGCAGATTTGCTCAAATTTCTTTGTGACAACGCCTTGCTAAAGTAAGAACTTGGCCTCCGGTTCTGCATCAATACTGCCCCTATGCCCGTCCTGGAAGCATCACACTCAATCTCAAATGGTTGAGAAAAATTTGGCAAAACCAGCAGTGGAGTCTGCGTCATGACTCTCTTCAAGTCCTCAAATGCTTCCGAAGCAGCAGGGTTCCAGTTGAACCCTTCTTTCTTTGTCAATTCTGTCAGAGGCTTGGCAATTTTCCCATATCCTGCAATAAATTTCCTGTAATACCCCGTCAAGCCCAAGAATCCCCTCACGCCTTTAACATTGCGTGGGACTGGCCACTCCACCACACTCTTAATTTATTTTGGATCCACTGCCACACCTTGATCAGAAATTAAATGGCCCAAGTATTCAACCTGTCTACTTCCAAAAACACACTTTTTTTGATTTGCAACAAAGTTCTGCTGCTGTAATACAGCCATAACCATTGCCAAGTGCTTCAAGTGTTCCTCCCACTCCTTACTATAGACCAATATATCGTCGAAAAAGACTAAGACGAATTTTCTGAGATACGGTTTGAATACCTGGTTCATGGCGGCCTGGAAGGTAGCCGGGGCATTGGTTAACCCGAACAGCATAACCAAGTATTCATAGTGGCCTTCGTGTGTTCTGAAAGCTGTCTTATGGATATCTTCCTCTCTCATGCGTATTTGGTGATATCCGGATTTCAAATCCAGCTTAGAAAAGTAAGCTGCTCCATGTAATTCATCCAACAACTCTTCAACAACAGGAATGGGATATTTATCGGGAATGGTTACCTTATTCAGCTCTCTATAGTCCACACACATCCTCCATGACGCATCTTTCTTTTTAACCAATATTACAGAGCTGGAAAAAGCACTAGAGCTATGTCAGATTATCCCTTGCTGCAACATTTCATTCACCTGCTTCTCAATCTCGCCCTTGTGGTGATAAGGATATCGATAAGGACGAACACTAACGGGACTAGCTTCTTTGTGCAGCTCTATAGAATGTACAATATCCCTTGGAGGAGGGAGTCCCTTTGGTTCTTTAAACATTTCTGAAAACTCCGTTAATACCTGCTGAATGTCATTTCTTTGTTGAGGAGACAGCTCTTGTTCCTTACTAGATTCAGGTTCTCCCACATTTTCCTTCATTAAACTCTGTAATGATGCTGCTGGCCTTTCTTTATCCTTACAGCAACCCTGTTTCTGCCCTTGTAATTCCACTTTTTCCCCTCTCCAACAAAAACTTAGAGTCATTTCTTCCCAATCAAAAGTCACCTTCCCAAATTTCTGTAACCAGGCCACCCCTAGTATCATATCCAGATCTCCCAGTTCCAGCACGTATGATTCTACTGAAGTTGTGAATTCCCCCAATTGAACTTCCACTCCTTTGCACTTGCCTCCTGTAGCAACTTTGTGGCCATCACCCAATTTCACTCCCATAGTCTTCCCTTGCTCCACTGGAATTTCCAAGGCTGCCACTACCTGAGGTGATATGAAATTATGGCTTGCACCACTGTCAATCAATATAACCAGTGAGACCCCATTGATTTTTCCTTCCACTCGCAGTGTTGAAGGAAGGGTTCTTCCCCTCATATTGGTGTCCATCAAACCAAACACCCCCATGGAGCCACAGTCTAGAGTTTGTTCATCTTCCTCCTCTCGCACTTCAATCGCAACGATCTCACCAACTTCATTCACCGTTTCGTCGTCTCCCAATACCACCAGCCGCAGTTGCTTCTCTGCACACTGATGTAGAGGATGATACCTCTCTCCACATCTGAAACACAGCCCTTGTGCCTTTCTATTCATCAACTCAGAATAGGGGAGATGCTTGGTGCCTCGATTCCGGTCACTGGTAGAAGAACGGCGTCCATCGTCGCCGTTAGTGCGACTACCTTGCTGGACGGTGGTGCGCGACTCACTCGGAGTCGAGTTCCCCATCGAATTCCCTTTGGATAGGGTTCCCATACTTGGGCCAGGGCCGAAACCTAATTTACTAGTGTTTGGGGTTTGACCCGACCCGGTCCTGCCTTTATCAACATAACCCGAATTCCAGTCTCTGTTTCCCTTCCACATTCGTGTTCCATTCGACCCACCGCCTCTGGGAAAAGATGCTCCCTGCAATTCTGTTTCCACATCCCGAGCCAAACGCATGGCTTGTAAGCGATTCACAGGATTGAACGTTCGAACACGCATCCGAATCTCTGGCCGAAGACCTCCGATGAAGTATCCCAAATATTGTTCTTCCGGCAACCGTGTTACCTGTGATGATATGAATTCAAACTCTGCCAAATAATCTTCCACGTTCCCGGTTTGTGTCAAATCCTTAAGTTCCTCAAAGGGGTTATCACTCCGGCGACCTCCATAGCGATCAATCAACGCTCGTTTCAGTTTTTCCCAAGTCAGATTATCCTCTGTTTCACGAAGGAGGTTGAACCAGTGAATAGTTGCTCCTTCCATGCTCAGTTTGGCTAAACGTATTTTCACCTCTCCTGTTGACCCTTGCACTTCGAAATACGTCTCCGCTCGCGTGATCCATCCAACCGGATCTGTGCCATCAAACGGTGGTAGCTCCACCTTCTTTGCTGCCATTCGATACTCCGACGAAGATTCATCTTCCGACCGAGGTGACTCCCGGCGGTCCCCTTGACGGTCGTTGCGTAACTTGGCGAATTCCTCCAGGATGGATTGACGGAAATCCACTAAGGATTGGCGCAAAGACACCTCCATGGTCGACACTCGTTCCTCCAACGCATCCATTCTGTCTGCCATTTTCGGGGGCATGGACAACCGTAATGCTTCGCTAGCTCCTCTCGAATATCCGGCAGGTCGGACCAATGATAGGACCAGGTAATGATTGACTGAAATATATATATTATATATGAAAATAGATGAGCTAGAGCTCTTACAATGGAAGAGAAACACCAGAGCCAATGGCTCCTACCAGAGATATTCTCTCCTGTAACAGTACTAACAATATTCAGAATGCCCCCCCTAACACACTCTCACACTACATGTACCAGAATCCCTTACCGTGCAAATCTTGCCAGCTCACCCCTCCTCTAACTAACACTCATTCTCTCTCCCTGACCCCATTCTCTCTGACCCCACCTTCCTTCTTCTAGAATAAACTTGCCAGACCCTGGGCTTTTCTCTACCTGTCTCCACAATTGTTTCCTTGGGGTTAATTGGCCCATAAGTATTATTGAGTGTTCTATCACACATGTTACGTGATTGAATTAAAAGTTGTATATATACCATATTGATTATAGTTTTGAAGTAAGCACAAAGTTTGACGAAAAAATATGATATAAATGGGCTGGTTTTGATTATTTTTCCCCATATAATACAAATTCGCCAACTAAGCCCAGAGTTTTCACCACATTAACATGCAAAGTCTTATTGGTATTCTATCGCATGAGCTCTGCGAGGGTTTTGAACTCTAGTTGGGCAAAGCCGCCGTACGGTGCGCGACGACGATGGCTGCCGGGGTCTCATCTGCTATGGCGGGCACCTAGGTATCGCTTTTCACGTCCAAATTGGAGCGTGGAAGAAGGTAGTATGCTATAGCAGGGGAAAGTGGGACGTCATGGTGTCTAGTTTGGACATTACCGGACAACATCGTATTGTGACGTACTTGTGGAAATCCTGTGCGTCAAGGAGATCGACGTCTAGGCAGGAGCAGGTCGCGATCTCTGTATTGAAGACAAAGGAGGTAAGAATGCCAGAGCTTCCAAGGGGTTCCAGCAAGCGACAGATGGCGACCGACAGATGATAGAAGCGCTGAGATTGGGGGTTTTCTACACAGCGCTAACTACCTTGATGTGAGGAAAGGAAGGAGAAGTTGAAGTAGGAGTGAGGACAAGAGATTTGACGAGAGGAAACAGTGTCATCGAGTACTGCAGGGCAACAATGTCATTCAAATTGTAGATTTACATTTTGCATAAAAGGTGTTCGATGAAATGCTTCTATGAGTTGCAGTTTTTCAGGACCTGATGCAGTTCATGGACTCCCTCCATTTTTCGGTTTACTCTTTCCCTAACTCCTTTCCTGTTCCAAATTTCTTTTATGCTATGGTTGAAATTCTGATGCTCATTAGCCCTTACTGTATTTCCTACATGTCTTGTTTTATGCACATAACCTGTTAGTCTAAGGGCAACCATTAAGATCCTTGTAGGAATCGTGTTTGATGTACAATTTATGCTGAAATGATGATGTGCATGTTTGTTTGATGCTCGAATTTTGGTATTCCAAAATTAAGGTTTTTTGATGTGGTTTATGTTGTCTAAAATTAGGGACTCTAATTCTGATTTGATTAACCTTGTTATTCTGATTTCATGTCTGATTTAATCGATTTTGCTATCATATCTTTAATTGTAGCTTATTTGCTTAATCAGTCATGGGTATTAGGGGTTTTTGATGTGTGTTTAATGGCTAGATTTCCTGTTTAAAATAAGGGGCGTGTTTTTGAGGTTTTAATGAAATTAAGCTGGTTGGAAAAGTGATTATGGAAAATCAAATAAGTCAGTTTTTGAAGAAAATGGATTATGTGGATAAGTTAGAGAATTATATGAATAATTTGAGTATTAATATGAATTTAGAAACAACAATTTAATGTCAGATTCACAATTCACTGAATTTAAATAATGATGCCGGTTCACCTGTCATGTGTTTGATAAATTATCTCTGTGTACAATAACAATTTATGCTCTGTGGTTAACTGATATTTCTGATACCTGTTAGGGAAAAGCTCTGGTTGTTTAACTTGTACTAGAAAGGCATATGTTCATCCATACTAGGAAGTTGATCTTGAAATGTTTGCAGTTATAGTTGTTTCTTTCTCTTGGAAAATAATGAACCAGTAAAATTTTCAGGGGTAGTGTAGGCAAGTGAATCAGATAACACCAACAAAGATAAAATGTGGAATAAATATTTTAAAATTGTGGTGAGCTTCTGAAATTGGTAAGATGCTTTTGTTAACCCTGGTTATCTAGGTGCTCACATGTATGATGTTTAAGATACAGAATGGAAGTTCCTTCTATTTGCATGTATATATATATCTGAAGTGCCCCCTATGTAGTATTTTTGATATTTATCTATAATCAGGCTTAGTGTGTAAAAGTTGAAATATATCACATTAGGAGCATACATGTTGTCGAGTCTGATTTCCTACAGCCATGTTCTAAATTTTATAGTAATTGTCCAGATTGAGCTTTGGTTCAGATTTAGAGCTTTTAACTAGAGGGAAAAAGAAAAGGAAAGAACTTCTTCGTGCAAAAGCTCCATGACAGCTTGCTGCACTATACTGTGGTGCTAATGCAAGATTCGAGATATAGGAAAATATAATATGGACATGATTTTGAGATGGTTGAAAGTAGTGGCTATGCTTTCCAGAGGAGGAAACTGTTGAAATTGATGCACTTGGAGGACACATAAAATCTGGAATAGAGCCACCATTTGGGTTTGCACATTCTTTCGATTAATTTTTTGTTATCTGATGTGATTATTGGAGTAGTTTATATTAATGAAAAATACTTTCATGTTAGTTTCCCCTATTTCAACCTGAATTTGATAACACGATCGCTAACTGTTCTGCATAAATAACAAAGAACCATTGCTGCCTAATAAGTTTTCAGATAATATCATAATGTACTAGTTTGATAATTGTGAATTAATGATAGTGAAGATAACTGAGTCTTCTTCCGCAGTAATAAATGGGTAGGATTTCTTAAACCATTGAAGATGTATAATACAACTCGATAAGTTTGCTCAATATAATAAAGCACATGAGGTAGTCTGGTAGGTGATTCACTGTATAATCAGTAACTTGATATTGATTTAAAGCTTGTAATATAATTATTGAATATCCATTTATCTTTGCTAATTTGATATATCGACGATGCTTGATGCTAACTTTATATTGTCTAATTTGTCGTGTAACAACTGAATTTGCAGAACATGTTATCCATGCATGAAATTGTACCCTACAACTCTTAGAGACAATTTCAAGAAAGCTTCAGCATATACTCTTAGTATAAAGTTAGTTTCATGAAAGAGTTATTTAAAATTATCTCACAAAATTATGGTCCAGTGGTGACCTCAGTAAAGTGAAGGGCCAATGGTCAAGTGGCGACTTCAACACTCTCAGTACATGGCTGATTTCATGAAAGAATTGTTGAATCTATGAGAATATGAGAAACCAAAGAGTGTGAAAAAAGCTGAATTATGGTCCAGTGGCGACCCAAAAACTCACTCTTAGTGACAAGACAAATGTCAACAAGTTGACACCCAACTAGGAAGGACCATACAGAGTCACGAAATCTTTGGGCCAGGGCGCCTATCATTTAGAGGAATTATCAGGTAGAAGGGTTTCAAGAACCTGGAACGCCTCAAACCTGAGGCTTTATTACAGGTTAAATTGTTCAGAGCAAGGGCGCACTCTTTCCTCCCCTATGGGGAGTTTTTGATGAGGCAACCCTTGCGACTAAATTTGGCGATCCATATTTCAATAAAGTTAAATTGAAGTTAATATGGATTGTTCGAATAAAGCCCAATGGTGGTCTATCTATATTCAATAAAGTTAAATTGAAATTATTATAAATTGTTCCAATAGATGGCCCAGTGGTGGTCTAAATCTTAAATTATCATTATTAGAAAAATGGTCCAGTGGCGACCCAAAAATTTACTCTCAGCTACTTCCAAGCAACCAAGGGGCTTAAAACCCCCTATCTTTGGCGCCCTCATCCAGCTCTCAAGGCGAGAGAGCGGGGGTCGTCACAGAGGTTCGCTTGGGACGGCATGCACAACCCTTGTGTGATACGGCGAAGTGCCCAGCCTTGATTGAATTAAATCGAGCTGGTCTTTGAGCCAAGCCTTGGGCAACCCTAGTGGCCACTGGGATCCAAGCCAAAAGTCTCACTGAGCAAAAGCCTCGCCATGTGAGCCAAAGCCTTGATCGAATTAAATCAAGTCAAAGCCTCATAAATGACAAATAGCACAAACACAGGGTGTGCGGGTCACTACGTGATTCATAATCTAGCCTTGGCCACCTAGCTGCATAAGACCAAGCCAGTCAAAGCCTCGTCAGAAGAGCCATGGGAGTAAGACTCGTTACGTGAGCTGAAACCATGCAACAATAAACCCTCCAGTGGCGAGTGAAACATGTAACACAATAACAAAACAAAAAAAGGCGAACAACTCTGATTTCCATTTGGCGAGTGACGACTGATGTGGAAAGTGGAATGAACACCACTGAAAGATCTTGATAATCATGAAGTTTGGAGTAGCATACCCGCCAACAAGGTATTGATAAAGTATTGAATTATTATTTTGAGAACAAATGATTATGTTTGCAGTTGGGAAGTATAGAAAACAGATAACAAGACAAGAAAAGCATAAGGTACAGCTGGGCGAGTAACTCCACCCCAACCTGACGAGTTATTCTCCACCAGACTTACACTTTCTAGATTGGCGATCAAGTTGCAGTTTTGTAGATTGGCAATCTAGTTGTAGTATGACGAGCTGTTTCATGCTTTTGGGGCTCAGTTGGACTTGTGGGCTGGCTGCAACTCCTCTGGGGCGAGCTACTTCTTTCTAACGAGCCGCCACGCGACCTGATTGATAGTGATAAAAACACACAAGAAAGGGGGGGGGGGGTTTGAATTGTGTGTGTGGATTTTGAAATCTTTTTTGTTAAACACAAGTATAAGTTTCAAAATACTTTTCAAGAGGTAAGTGCAGTGGAAATTAATTGAAGCTGAAAAGTAAAGCACACAGAATATTTATCCTAGTTCACACCCCTAATCGACAGGGTTATGTTCAGTCCTTGACTTCACCAAGATTTTCCACTATTTACTCCGAATAGTACATGTATTGTTCAGGACTTCTCCCAGTATTTGAAGGACTACTCCTTTACAAGTATTCTTACATGACTTCTCCTTTATAGTATTTAACGGTACTATTCCCAGTTCTTTTACAAAGAAGGTTTTGTGTTTCTACATGAATCTCTTCAATAAGAGTTGGGTAGAAAGTTTAAGAACAATATATATAGAGAATATGGAGGTTGGTTCTCTGTTTAATCTGTGTGAAAAGGGTAAGAGTTTCACTCTATTAAGGCTTCACACTTTGGCAGACGACTTAACTCAGGAAAGAATAACTTTGAGATTCTAAGTTTTGATATAGAGCTGATTGCTAGAGAATGACTTAGAATGCTTATGAAATTTTACCATTGGAAGTCGCCAATTGAATCAAGTGTCTAAGTCCTCTATTTATATCTTCAGTAGGGAACCCCTTGATGAAAGTTGATGAAGATTGAAGTGTTTCCGTTTGAATTTCAGCTTCTGAGTGTGCAACAGATACTTCTGCAGCTCTAAAACAACTTTAAATACATTCTGCCATGCATTAATTGCAGCATTAAATGCTTTTGTTGACTTCGTCTGGTTCTTCATTGCTTCTGCCTTGAGTGCTCGTCTGAGTAATAAATGCTTGTGGAAGACAGCAAAGAGAATTTTATCTTTCTGAACAAAGGATTTGATTCTGACCGTTGAGAGGATACTATGTTCAGTAAATCACGTCGTTGACTCTAAAAAGTTGTGCTTGATTTGTGGAATGTCAGAGTGTTTGCAGATACGAGGAATAAAATATTTATTATGTCCCTATCTTGAATCTTCTGCAAACAGTGCTTCATTAATTGCTTTGACGAAGACAGTCTTTATTGCTTGAAGCAACTTTGACGAACGAACTCTTTAGCACTTGGGCGGACGTACTCTTCAGCACTTTAGCGGAATTACGCTTCGAGTATTTTCCGGATGTACTCTACTAGCGGATGAACTCTACTTTGCGACCATATATTTATGGCTGATGAACTCTATTGGCAGACGTACTCTTCAACGAGTTGCCAGACATGCTCTTTAGGCAGATGAATTCTTTTAAAGTGTAACCAGACGTACTCTTCTTCTTTGTTTTTCTTCAACATTCTGCTTTTGATAATGCTTTCAAAGATTATGTAGATGTTCTCCATGTTAGATAGATATTTCTGAAATCTGAAATATGAAATACTCAAGGTATTAGGAAATCTTTATCTATCAATATTAAACCTTAGGTAAAATTGTTATTTATGAAAATATATTAAAACTATGAAATTGTTTGAATCTAACACTGATGACCACCTCATTCCACGCTAGGCGTGTCGACTCCACCCTGATTGGCGATATATTTATCCTCCGCGCCCAGGCCTTAGACGACTCATTTCTTTATAGGATGTTGTACTCTTTTTCCTTCACTAGATTTTTATCCTACAGGGTTTTGCCTAGGAAGGTTTTAACGAGACGCATTCTATAGGGATGACCGCCCAAAGGAAGCGTGAGTTAGGATTTCATGGCGAGCACTCTATGAAGACACACTTCATCTTCGTGCCTCTGACTCGGTGTCTTGTGGGCTTGTGGATCGGGCGAACACCTTCTCCTGGTGGCGGGTCCTGAAGACCTATGAAGACACACTTCGCTTTCTTAATTCAAGCTTGGTGTCTTGTGGGCTTGTGGACTGGGCGAGCACTTCGCCCAATAGAGGGCTCCAATAGAGGGCGACCAGGCGACCAGAGTGAGGACCGGCGACTGAAACTAAGACTAGTGATTGGCGAGCCAGGCGAGTTAGTTGGGCCGAAGGTCCCAAGGCCCATTGGGTCATATCTTGTATTCTCAGGCTTTAATTAGGTTTTAATATTATTTATGACGTTTTGAGGCCATTTATGACTCCCGCACTATATATAGCTAGAGGGGGCTCATGTAAGAGACATTTTTTAAAACCCAATTCTTGGGTATTCCATGTTCCCAGAATATCCTCCATTGTCTTTCCTCGAGTTTTTGCAGCAGGATAAGCTTCATGCTTTTGCTTCTCAAAGTGTAGGTTTATTTGAGTAATTTTTTGTTTTGTTTTGGGGCTTAACCCCTTATTTTCACAAAGAAAAACTAATATTATTGCGCTTATATGGTTTTTGGATTCCATCTTATGTTTTCCTTAAATGGAAAATCAACAAAACTACTTAGATTATACTTTTTCTAATTTAAATATTCTCATTAAAACTATAACGATTAAGTAACGCAAAGAATAACTATCTTTGTTAAGTAACGCCAGGTGATTCCTTTGACTTTCATGTAACGTAGTAAATGGAAACTTGACTATATCAACTCAGACTTATCTTGCTGACTCAGTGAACCCATGAATCACGGTGAAACCGTTCTCACTTTTATTACTCATAGGAAATTACTTAATGCGAATTAAAAGCTCAACTTGCACTTCTTTATGATATTCATGAATTCCCTCACTTCATAGCTTTCAATTATATAATTTAGAATAAAAAAATTAAGTTGACTCTTGATTTTTGTTTTAAATATGACTTCCCTTTCCTTTTCTTTGCATTCAACCTTTATTCCCTTTCTCTTCAACATCGAAACTTACTAAGGAGACCTGAAAATGAAGGGCTGGGTTCTATTTGCAGCTGTATTCATAGTTAGATGTTTCAAATTACTTAACAACAAAAGAGAGTGGAGAAAGCGTTACCATCAGAAGCCATTATCAAAAGAAGTTGATAGAGAACAAAGTAAGGATGGCGGTGGTGATTGGTCTGATATCCAAAATAACATCTTAGAGTTGATACTGAGTCGCCTTTCTTATGTGGATTTCCTTCGATTTGGTGGGGTGTGCACTTCTTGGCGATCTGTCGTCACTGAATCCATCGTGAATATGAGCCCTTCTCCTTTACCCTCCTTACCTCATCTCTTGGTCGATCATCTTAACATCTTAAGTGACATGAGAGCTGGATTTTTCAGTTTAAAAGAACAAAATGTGTATCATCCAAAGACACCTCTTTTCACAGGGGGCATGCAATGTCTTGGTTCAATTCAGGGTTGGTTGATCATGGTTGATGTTCATCCGACTCATAGTTCCTCCGCCTTTTCCAGCCAACAACTCCCATCGTTCTTCTTTTGGAATCCAGTTTCAGATGCTAGAGTCATGTTGCCATCAACGTTAAACATTCCCTATTTCATGACATTGCGTAAATTATTTTGTAAAGTGAAGGCCACGTCAGGACCAAATTTCCCAGATTGTCAGGTGGCAGGTTTGGTTTTTGGTAGACTCCACATTGCATTTTGTAGGCCTAACGATGAGTCTTGGAGCATCATATCAATAGTGAATAATAGCATGAATATGGTTTTCTCCGACATTGAATTACTTCATGGCAAGTGTTATGCTCTTACTGAAATAATAGAATTTGGAAAAGTGAACTCTATTTTGGTTTACGATCTTGGAGATCCAAGTCCCCAGCAAGCTAAAATAACTATTGAGCTTCAACACCAAACACATTATTCCCCCAGGACGCTTATGTGGAGGTCAGATGACTTGATGAATGTTCATTTAGTCAATTATATCTTATATTTTCTAGCAAGTGATCCTATATCTGGCGATGTATACTTGATTTTTATGATTACTGACCTTGCTCTTTATCGCCAGTCTGATAATCAAAATAATGTTGAAAGGTATGTTCACACTAGTCCTCCCGTGGAGAAAGAGTTTCTTGTTTATAAGGTGGACTTGGGTGATAGGGTTAATCCTCCTCAGGTTGTGAGGGTTCTTAATTTGAGGGATTGTATATTATTTCTGAGTAGTATGGGTAGTAAAATAGTACCAAGTTCTGGCCTTACTGGCCCTGAGGATTTGATCAAAGGAAACACCATTTACTTTGCTCATGCCTATCTGTACAAGGAAAATCCCCCTCCTCCACCTCAGGTTGTCAAGTTTTGCATGACTCAAGGGGTAGTCACTCGCATTCCTTTGCCTGGATCAGAACTAGATCCCAATCCTACATGTTTATGGTTCACACCATCACTTTGGTAAATGAACCACCATTAAGATCATATGTGTATCTGATTGAAGGACTTGTTGAATTTAAGTTTGTAGTCGAATAATTTCTAGTTACCTTATTTCGATGTGAAATACTATTTTGTCTTGTGTTTTTATATCAAAATGTTTATAAAACTCATGTTAAATGGACCATAAATGAATGAGACAAGTTCATAAAGAAAGATAGAAAGAGAACATACACATTGGACAACCTATTTCATCCACTAAAAATAGAAAATTGATTACACCGAGATTTTTTAACCAAAACAAAATAAAAACCAGATCTCAATTCAAAATTGATTTTCAAAATAGAACCAATCATAAAAATTTATATTTATATTTCACAATTTTAAATATTTTTAAAATTTTTATCTCAATAAATACAGTTTTATATAACTATTTGAATAAAAAGGTTTTAAGTGAACAAATAATCACAACGTTTTATGAGCACTAGTCATGTTATGATATACAAATGATATACTTGACGCTGTAAATTAATTATCTATGTATCTATTATTTATTATATATTTCAAATAGTTCTATGCTCCCTTTAGAAAAATTAAATTGAAATCGAAAAGACTGATCGAATCCAAGTTGATCTAGATTGTATTGTATTAGATTAAGTTTTAATTTAGACATAAAACTGAGTGTATAATCAAATAAAAAAAGCTTAATAGCACTTTTGGTCCCTAACTTATCACGATTTGACACTTTTAATTCCCAACAAAAAAAATTAGCCTAAATGGTCCCTCACTTTATCAAACGACAGCAGTCTTAGTCCCCCATCACTATTCCACTAAAAAGCTAACATTTTCCGTCTAGTATTTAACGGTTTTTGAAAAAAATAAAAAAAATAAAAAAAAACCTTAAAACTTCTTCACCATTTTGAGAATTGAAGAACGATCATAGCCATAGGTGTGACCTGTTTCAATCAGATCTTTCATCAAATCAAAAGAGATTGGACATAGAAAATCATCTGAATAAACATAGCTCAAGATCTTATCAGTTTCAATGCTTCCTGCATCAGATTTCTTGCTATTACCTTCTTCACCATCAACTACTACCATTACCGCACATCTGCAGTAACTCATGAACCCCATCAAACTACTAAAAAAACTCACCTTTCTCTTTTTTTCTCCACTCAAGCTATCAAACCCAATTTCACCCTTCAAAAATTTCACCTCTTTGTTGCACTCACTCCACCTGCAAACCCCAATGTAATCAAAAACATGTTTCAGATCACTCACATTCCGAGCGACCCGGTTCTCGAACTGGTTAAAAATCAACATAACACCCATCACAACTTGTTCATCGTCGAGCTCAACTTCAAATCTGGCCTCTCTGGCTTGCTTCATCAACAGTGAAACCTGCTCTTCAGCTTCCTTCGAGATTTCGACAGAATCGAAAGGGAAAATATCCAGAGCTGTCGCGACGGATCTGGACACGACCCGAAACTCCGCCGCGACCCGCTCTGACTCCATCAGCATCCTCAACCGGGCACCTTCGCGGGCGGAGTCTTCCAGCAGGAAAAGAAGCTTCTGGAAGGTGACATGGAGCTCTGACAAGGCGAGATTCGCCGGGTTATGGAGACCCGAATGGTGGGCTCGGATCTCATGGAGGAAAGGTTGGAGAAGCTGGGTCAGACGAATCGCCTTCCCGGCGTTTCGCTTGTTGCAGGGGAAGAAGGCGGGTTGGGGTTGGGGTTGAGGTTGCGGTTGCGGGACAGGGGAGAAGATGAAGAGATTGTGATTCTGGGTTTTTTAATTTTTTATTTTTTATTTTTCAAAAAACTAATAAATATTAGATGGAAAACGTTAGTTTTTTAACGGAATAGTGACAGTGGACTAAGACTGCTGTCATTTGACAAAGTGAGGGACCATTTATGCTAATTTTTTTTGTTAGGGACCAAAAGTGTCAAATTGTGATAAGTGAGGGATCAAAAGTGCTATTAAGCCAATAAAAAATAAAGAAATTTGTCTGAATGATTTTCTTTCAAAAACCAATTCGAGTCAACCTGCGAACATCCTAAATGAGTTAAGTTTGCAACTATTTTAGTGATAGCAAGAAGAACCAACATAGTTAGTAAGTAGCTGAGCTCTTTTAGTATTTGATCGAAAGTTCAATTTCTGCCGGCGGTGCGAAAACATTGCTATAACCAAAAATGAAAAAAACAATTTTAGTGATGACAAAAACTAATTTGGGTTTTTTTCTTCTATTTCATTCAATTGTTTAATTTTTTTCCCTATCTTTCCTTCTAATTTTGCACTTTTCCTAAAACCAATGAACTTAATGTCACTCGCTTTGTGGCAACCGGGTGCAACCAAATAATCATACATTCGCACTATTGAATTATTAATTTTTTAAACATAACTACTTTACTAAAATTCAAAATAAATAGAACATGAACAGTGAAACACACCACAATATTCTTGGACCCGTTTTTTATGATAAAATGTTGGATAATGACAAAATATCATAAGAGTAGGATAAACTCTTATCCTATCCTGCTTTTGAGGTAGAATGATATTGATAGAATATGATACAAACAATGAAAAATGCATCAAATTTCCCTTTAAAATAAAAAAATACATAATATTTTTAAAATTTAATTTTTTAAATAGTTTTTTTAAAAAAGTGATATTCTATTAAACTTAATTTTTTTTTTACATTTTTATAAATGAGCCTGTGTTTTAATATTAACTAAAATTAAATTAGTTTTTATTAATTCGGCTATTTTAATTTTTTTTTGAAGGGGGCATATTTTATTTAAAATTATTATATATGTAACCAATAATTTTTAACTTAGTAGGGGTAAGTGATCAACAATTAAAATTAATTAAATTTTAAAAAAATATTAAAAGATATTATTCTTTCAAATTTAGTTTATATTTAAATTATTAATTATAATTATATAAGTAGAGAAACAATTTTAAATAAATTAATCTATATTTACTATTAAAAATTTAATATTTATATGTCAGTGACCTATTTTATTTAAAATTATTATATATGTAACCAATAATTTTTAACTTAGTAGAGGTAAGTGATCAACAATAAAAATTAATTAAATTTTAAAAAATATTAAAAGATATTATTCTTTCAAATTTAGTTTATATTTAAATTATTAATTATAATTCTATAAGTAGTGAAACAATTTTAAATAAATTAATCTATATTTACTATTAAAAAATTAATATTTATATGTCAGTGACCTATTTTATTGTTAGTGAAAAATTATTTTGTGTATTTTTATTATATATATAAATAACGAAAAAATAATGTTAACTAAGTAGTAACAAGTGATAGTAAATTTTTTATTATTCAATATTTTCACCATTTATAAATCATTTTATTTTTTAAACAAATTTATAAGTAACTAAATAATTTTAACTTAACAATAACAACTAGTAATTGATAAATAATAAGATAAATATATTATTAAAATTAAAAAAAATATATTTATTAATTAATATTATTATAAATTATATAAAATATAAATATTATATGACAGTCACAGAATATGAGATTAATGAATTAATTTCCAAAATTTGGTACTATATATGTCGAATATTGTATTTAATAATAGAAAAAAATTGAAAATCGATCTAACAATGACCGAAAAAATAATAAAAATTTTTGATTTCGGAGAGATGAAAAAGCAATAGATGCAGAAAAGAACAATGTGGGGGTTTGTGAAAAAAATTAAATAACTTTTAAATATAAAATACTATCATTTTAAAATTGTCAAATGTATTACACACAATTTGTGATAAAAAATTTCTCTCACTAAACATGTTCATCACTAAGCACGGCAAGAAAATATGAAAAATATTTTTTTAAATAGTATCAGTGACATAGGTTTTTCATTACTATTGAGAGACCTGTCAATTTTCCCGTCACTGAAACTGTGTTGCGCCGGTACCTTTTACTAACATGCTTTTAATTTAAATTATTTATTTTGCATACTTCTACAAAATTGCAAATTTTCACAAAAAATTTTCTTTAATTTTTTTCAATTTAAATTAATTAAATAATTTAAATTTTCTGTAAAATAAATTGAATCTTGAATTTTTTTTATTATAAAATGTATATTAAAAAATTAAATACTCTTAAGTATATTCATTCTTCATTTCTTCTATCATGAGAATTGTAACTAAATGAGTAGCTAAAATATTGACGAAGAAATTAGTGATGAAAAATTCTGTCACCAAATCTAAAGTTAAACATGGAAAAAATAATTTATGATATTTTAATGAGAGTTCACAGCTGAATTTGTGTGTATTAGCTACGAATTTGTATCGGACACAAATTTCTGTCAGGATATGATTTTTAGTAGAACTATTTGATATTAATGAGGTGGAATGTAATATTTAAGTAAGTGTGGTGTTTAGTGTCATATAGAGAAACCTCAAGATAGTGAAATGTAGTTTCAAAAAAAGAAGATAGTGGAATGTAATTTTTTTTAATCTTCACCTAAGCGAGTCAACTCTCATCTTCGAGTCAAGCTATTTCTTCGAAACTCTATCGGTTTCATTGTATCAGATATGAGTGACATGCTTGGATGATCCAACTCTACTATATCATATGTCTGGGTTTTGAACAGACCGGTTAAACTGACCGAGCTGGTCCGAGTTCCAAAACATGGATTTAAGTGGAAGATAATACATGGCGTTAACAATCTCGTGCATAATTTGGACGGAAAAACACATTCATCCCATTAAATGAGAGTTTGGCGGAAAACATCCTTGGCAGTTGATGAAAAAGTATAAAAATTGATATTAAATCATGAACGATTTTATAGTGAATCATATTAAAAATTGGTCTACTCATGAACCGTGTTTTTACCATTAAAATTTAGTGCACGTTATTTACAATATGCTTTTTATGTCGTATGAAAAACATTTTTAACTTGTGAATCCTATTTTTCTTGATCCATGGTAGACAAGACATAAATATAGAACATATATTATATTATATTATATTATATTATATTATATTATATTATATATTATATATATTATATTATATATTATATATATTATATTATATTATATTATATTATTTAAATATACTATAAATATTATATTGATATTGCATATTATATATTATATATTATGCATAGTATATTGTTTAAATATTATATAAATATTAAACATAATATATTATAACGTATAAGAATATAATATGTTCACATATAATATTGTGTATTGTTATATTAAATTTATACATATGAGATTTCAATATTGATCAATGAAACGTGTCATCCCATATACATTCAACTTTCTATCTTAAAATTTTTAATTTTATTAACGGCACCTCTCACATAAATAAAAAATAAAACATACAAAAATAGATTAAATAATTAAATGTAATTAATAGAAAAACATTATTTTTATAAATAAAACAAAAAAACAAAAATTGTGAACCAAAATTGTGAAACCTTCATCCCTAAACCCAGACCCCGGCCTTCTTGTTCTTCTTCAACCCACCCCAAACGAAACCCTCACCCCCAAACCCAAACCTAAACCCAAACCCAAACCCAAACCCAAACCTCAGCCTCCACCGCTCGTGCGCCGTCGCCGCCACTACCGAATCCGCCGCACTAAACACCCGCGACGACAACAACCCCCATCGGAACCCAGACCTCGGAGGCGAAGACGTCGGTGCGGCGGGGGTTCCAGACGGCGGAGTAGACGCAGTAGGCGTGCTCCTTGAAGGTGCGGACGGAGGTGGGCCAGTCTAGCGTCTAGAGCTTGACGGTGTTGTCCCATAAGGCGGAGATGAAGGAGTCGCGGCGGACGGGGTTGTAGTTGGTAGAGTGGACCTTGCGGGGGTGCTCTTGGAGGGAGCGGATGGGGTTGGAGGTTGGGGGGAGGGCGAGATCGTAGAGCTTGACGGAGCCGTCGGCAATGGCGGCGACAAGGAGGGAGTCATGGGATTCAGACCAGGCGAGGTCTTAGATTTCGACGACGGTGTTGAATGCGACGAGCTCGGAGATGGGGGGTGTAAGACCCTCAACTTTGTGTGATTGTATTTTGGGTTCCTGTAACTCTTGTGGTTATAGTTTGAATCTTTTGAGGTATATTGATTATACTTTGTCTTGAATTATTTAGTAATTCGATTTAGTATTGAGTTGATATATTTAGTTTTATTTTATGAGAAATGTGTGTTTGAGTATGGAATTATGTATTGTTTAAGTCTTGGCTGAAATGGCGACGTTTTGAAAGGAAAGTTGAGATCGTTTGGTAAAGTTGAAATCGTCTAGTAGAGATCGTTTGGTAGAGATCGTCTAGTAAAGTTGGCAGACTGTTACTTCGTTTAGTTGGCAGACTAGGACTTCGTTTTGCCTGATCTGGTCAGCCGTTATTGTTGACTTTAAGAAATAAGTGTCAAATACCTTGGGAATGATAAATTTCCGTTTTTATTGACTCTCAAGAGATAAGATGTCAGAATCATTAATGAGCATTAATGACTTGCCGTTTTCTTTGACTTAGAATATTTTAATTTTTTCTAAGTCGGTTTCTTCACTCTATAAATACCAAACTCCGTCAGTACGTTAATCTTTCATTTTTCCCACACCTTTCTTCTCTTCAAAGTAAGCTGAATTCTTGACATTTTTTTGAAGCGTTGTTGGTAAGTTGTTCAGGCTCTTACTAATTCTGGAATTTCCATAGTATTCGATCTAGTTCATCTTCTTGGAGTTTAACTTGTTCTATTTCCATGGCGGCCATATTCTTCTTGTTCGTTGAAGATCAGAGCGGTTCGTTGTGATTTCTTATTGATTTGTAAAGGACAGAGTTGAAGTTTCAAATCTCTTAATCATTTAGGCCATACAAGGTTGGTTTCCTTTCTAGTCCTTACGTTAGAACTCTGTCGTAATCTTTGTATTTCTAAAATATCCCTTGAAAACCATATAGAAACTGTTTTAAATCAATTTGGTCATGATTTTTATCTATAAAGAAGTTTGGGTTTTAAAGAAATGAATTTAAAAGTGATTTTACGTGAAAAACTCTAATTCTGGACTCTCAGACTGAGAGCCAACGCTTGGGCGTTGGGATCCAACGCATGGGCGTTGGGATCCAACGCTTGGGCGTTGGAGGGCACTCGGTTCTGCTCTGTTTTACGAAAAATTCTGGTTTTGACCGTTTTGAGTTCTGTTTCTTTCCAGATTGTGTCCTACCCTTAGGATAGTTAATTAAATGAGTTTATATGCTATTTCTAGGTTGAAGATCAAGTGTATGCAACCTAATCGAAGGTAAGGGTAACTCAGTCTTAGTGTTGTGTCATTTATGATGTTTTTGTGATTCTGTTTTCAGAACACTGATTGTGATTGTTTATGACCTTGATTGAATATTATTGATAATATTGCAGTATGTTGAATATGTTTGTTGAGACTGAATTGCTTGGATATAACATGATGAATATGTTTCCAATAAGAATTGACTATATTATGCATATGTTGATACTATGACTGTGAAATGAGTGAACCGTTATTGTTCATGAGGATTCTGTGGATTATGGGAACTGTTAGTTCCTGAGGATGATGATTATTTGTCATAGCATATGCATTATATATAGGATTTTCAGGTTTTGATGTGGCGGCACTTTGTCCAGCGGGATCATAACCAAGGGTGATGCCGTGAATAGTATTCCACGAAGTCGTCCTGGCCCGGATACGGCAAAACTTATTGGCCATAGATTATGCATATAGTTATTGAGAACTAACAAACATGATTATGTGAAATCTGAAATGAGTTGTTTGTGAAATATCTGCTGTTAATATGGTGTAATTCATACTCTGTTATTTATCAATGATTCTGTTTTGCATCACTGTATTATTGATTTTTACTTGTAATTAGAGTTAACCCTTTTATGCTTGTTGTTTTATTGTTTGGGCGCTTAACGCCAGATGACCAGCGATGAGGGAAGACTTGAAGGCTGTTTTGATGCAAGCTTGAGGAACTTTTGGGGCAGATTTGAAGATGATGTTTAGTTTTCGCTATTTTGTAAACTTAGCACATGTGTGCAACATAATACTTTGATTACGTCTTGTTTTCCTTGCTGTAATATTACTGACTATGGGCTACGCTTATTAAATATATGTGAAACGTTATTTTGGGAAACTTGAGATATTCTGAAAGGTTTTTATTTAAGTGTTATTCCGCGTTAATTATCTTAACCATCGCTCTAATACCACAAATGTAACACCCCAATTTTGGGTTGAGGGTCACATAGTAAATATGCGAAAATTACACTTTAAAACCTCTCAAAACACTCAAGTTTCAAAAACCAACGTCACTGTATAATTATAAATAAGGCTTAAATGCACTTTTTGCCCCTGGTAATTCACACAATTGCAAATCGTACCCCACCAATTTTTTTGTCACCAAACGTACCCCTCTGAATTTTGAGATGAGCACTTTATGCCTTTCTGCCAGTATGCCGTTAAAAAATTGACGGAAGGGCTGACGTGGCATGCCATGTCATTAAATGAGTTTCAGAAATTAGAAAAAGGGGTGGGGGAGATTCGAACATAGAATCAAAAAAGTGGCAAAACACTCTTTTAGCCAGTTGAGCCACAACATTAATTAAATAACATGAACAAAATTTTATTTATCAGTTATTGTTTTTTTTTAAATAAAGGAAAAAACAAATTATAGAAAAGAAAAGGAAGAACACATTAGAAAAGAGGAAGATTGGAAAAAAGGAGGGTGAAAGAGAGAGGTGAAGCGGCGAGAGAGAAGGGAGAAAGCAGAGAGAGTGAGGTCGAGATCAAGACGAAGGAAGCGGAGAGAGCGAGGGAAGAGGAAGATCGAGACGAAGAGGGAGAAATAGAAGAAGGAAATCGAAGACAGAGAGGGAGAAAGAGAAGAAGGAAATCGAAGACAAAGAGGGAGAAAAAGGGGATCGTGACGGAGAGGGAGAAGCCGGAGGTCGAAACAGAGAGGGAGAAGAAGCAGTTCGAGCGGAGAGGGAGAAAGGAAGCGATGGTGGAACAGAGCGAGGTCGACGGTGGCCGCTGGCTGCGACCGCGAGGCGCGGCGATGGCGCGACGGCGCGGTGAAGGTGCATGTACGGTGACGTATCGACAGGGATGGAAGTGGCACGGTGAGGCGAGGCCGGCGACGGCCGCCGGCTGCGACCGGTGATGGCAGTGGCCTGAAATTGATTTTTGTTTTCTCCTCATCTCCTTTTGCTCTGTTCAGGCCTTGTGCTCTGTTTATGTCTTCCCCTTCCCTGTTTTTGTTTGGTAAGTTTTCAATGCAGGGATTCAAAGCCACATAAAATGTTGATTCATTCATGCTTATTGTGTATTTTTTATATAGGCATTGAAACTATGCTTTTTTTTCTTCAGATTTTGTTTTCATCATGTATACTGAAATTAAGCATGGTTTTTTCTTGTTATCATTATTCCCAGCCATTGTATCTCCCTTGATTCTAAATTAAGCAGGGAGATAAGACATTTGTTTTCTTTCTTCTATTGTTACTATTTATGATATAAATAAAATGTTGTTCATATCATTTCTAATTAATGTTGTAGCTCAACTGGCTAAAAGTGTGTTTTGCCACTTCCTAATCCTGTGTTCAAATCTCCCCCACCCCTTTTTCCAATTTCTGAAACTCATTTAATGACGTGGCATGCCACGTCAGCCCTTCTGTCAATTTTTTAACGGCACACTGACGGAAGGGCATAAAGTGCTCATCTCAAAATTCAGAGGTGTATATTTGGTGACAAAAAACTTGGTGGGGTACAATTTGCAATCGTGTGAATTATCAGGGGCAAAAAGTGCATTTAATATTTATCGTGTGTATGGCAGCATTGAGTTTGAGGGGGGCTGTTAGAGAAATGGAGTATCGTCTGATACCTATCGTCTGTATCGTTTAATATTTATCGTCTGATACTATCATCTGAATAAGTTAGCATTCTATCGTGTGTATGGCAGCATCGTTTGCCAAGTTGAATCGAATGCATAACTGTATCGTATGGTTAGTTAGTCATGCCAACTGTCCATGTGTGACACGTGACTCGGAATTATCCGGGATTCTGTCTGATTGTGTTGACCCGGAATATCCGGGAGCTTGTACAGTGAATTAATTTGAATAGAAAGAACATCCAACATCTTCGATTTCTCATTTTTCTTCTTCAAAGAATCCTTGGTTCTTAACACATCGTCTACATCCCCATCTTCCACTATTTCCCCATCGTCCATTGCTTCCATCGTCTACTCTTTCCTGCTCCATCGTCTACAGATTCCATCATTTACATCCCCATCATCTACTGCTTTCACCAAACCATCGTCTACATCCTTATCGTCTACCGTTTCCTTCGTCTGCTACTTTCATCATCTACTTCACAGTAGCTAACGACCAGCAATAGGCTAAGGCGGTTTAAAAAACCCAAGGACGAAGTTTTGGTCATAGAAGCCTATAAATAGACTTCTTTTCCTTGACAGAAGAGCACGGGGACTGAGAATAAAAACAGAGGGAGAACAAAAACAGAGCAGAAGTGACAGAGGAAGAACTTAGGAGCTGAGTGACACCCCGTGAAGCTGGAAACACACTGACATCGTCAACGTCACCACGGATCATCATTGTCGCAACCGGGACAGTGCTAAAACAAAAATAAAGCAGACAGAGTCGCCACTAACGTTTTTTAAGAGGGAAACACTAGAAAACCTAAAAAGAAAATAAAATGGCCTACGAAACCTAAAATCCTAGGTTCGGGAGTCGGTTACGCGTGGGGAAGGTGTTAGCATCCCACAGCGCCCGTTAGAACGGTACCTTAGATTCACTGTGCATAAATTATTAAAAGATTTATTTATTATTTTTAAGATTTTTACTATTTACATAAAAAAGGGAAAGAAAATTATTTACAAAAACAAAATGTTTATTTTTATTTTATTTAGCCTGATAAGTGTGAACCTAGTCCTACATACTTCCTTTCAATAGGAAGATCAAGACTATGTAGTTCTGAAGGTTTAAATTGATTTTTAATATATGTTTTTTAATTTTGAAAAGATTTTCTTTGTTTTTTAGAGTTTTTCATTGGGTTGCCTGACGAGAGTGTTCCCGCTCCTACGTACCTCTATTGGAGGGCTCAAGGCTTATGTAGTTCTAAAGGATTCAAGTGATTTAAAAAAAGGGGTGCCTGACGGGGTTGTTGCCCGGTCCTACGTATCTCTAAAGAGAATCAAGGCTACGTAGTTCTTAATGTTTAAATTGATTTTTTTAATATTTTTTATGAAAACGAGCAAAAATGGTACGAGGAACGACATCTTACTAGCGAACAGTCGATACCTCGCAACACATTCGTATTTATTGATTTTACGCGAAAAAGAGGGTGAGCAAAACGAAACGAAACAAAATAGAAAGAGAAACATAAACATAAACATAAATAGAAATAGAAACAACGCGTCGCAATGAAAAGAACAAAGACAACAACGCGCTTAAAGCGCAAAACAGCCAGAACTTTGATTAATTTTGTAATAGGATCAAGAACATGGCTTAAAGAGAAAACATGAAATCACGAAAAAGGATTGAAACATAACACAACAACGAGCAAAAGGACAGCAAACAACAATACATCACATTACCAGAACTGAAATCAGAATAAACAAAATTACAAATTTTTATCCAGAAAATTTAATCATGAATGAGAAAGGGGATAAAGAGCACAAACCAACAGAGAAAAACAAAGATGAAAAAGGTGCTAGATGATGGTTGAATCGCGAAACAGAGAAAAAGAGAGCAAATCGAAGGGTTTTGGCCGGCACGGCGATGGCAGCGGCGCAGCGGGGATTTGAACGGAGGATAGAAGCTGCGGTGGCGTGGAGATGAAGAGGAGTGGAGCAGCGACACTATTCGTGGTGAAATTCGGAGATGAAGAGGAACACGTTGAGCAGTGGTGGCCGGCGCTGTTTCGGTGAAGGAGAAGAGTGTGGCAGTTGTGGTTGGGCTCGATGGGAGATCCGGTGTGGCGGCGTTTAGAGTGAGGAAGAAGTCGAATATTTGAGAGGGAGGGAAGGAGACGGCGGCGTTGCGAGGAACCTCTGGCGGCGGAGGTGGAGTAAGATGGTGGTGAGGAAGAGGTTGAAGGTTTGATGGCAGCGCTGGTGATGGGAAAGTGAGAAGAGGGGTGGCAGCGACAGATTAAAGGGGTGGCGGTGAGGAAGGGAAGAGGAAGGACTGGCGGCTGGCGGTTGACAAAGAAAGAAGGTTTCGAGGTGGCGGCTGAGAGGTTGAGTGGGAGGGGAAAGATGAAGGTGGCGGCTTAGGGTTTTTGAGAGAGGGAGAGCAGAAGAGAGAAAGTAGAGGCTGCTAGGGTTCGGGGTTGAAAAATGAGTGAATAGTGAATTGCGGTTCTCGAGGTGAAGAGGGTTAAATAGGGGTAGCATTAGGGTTTTTGGGGTGAGAGTTTACGGGACTACCCCTGAGGTTGCTGAAGCCTTTTTGGTATTTTTTTTTGGTTCTTTTGATTGTTTTGGGCCAGCTTGGCCCATTTTATTTGTGGGAGAAATTTGAAGATTATTTATTTAAAGGACAAACATAATTAATTAAATGTAGAGACAATTAATCTAATTTTTTTTCTATATATTTTGACTCTAATTAACTTACTATTTTTTTAACAAAATGAAACACAATAAAAAAATGAAATTAAAATAAAAGACCTGACAAAATTGGGTGCTGACAATCATTATCTTCATATTTCTTCTCTTGTAAGCTATTAACATCCACACACACATATTCGTGTTCTATGTGACTATTCCAGTGATCTATCTTGTTCTCAATGCTAGTTTTAGAGTGATCAACTAGAACTTGATATTAGATTTGATAAATTGGTGGAAACTAATCTATTGAATTTGAATAGATTGTGTCATCTAAGGAATCTAAAGTCTAGAAATGGATTTAGTTTCATTAGTCAAACAACATCTGAGCTTTTAACAACCTGTTTTCTAAACTATTCAAGGGATTGATTGTAGAAAGTGAGTTAATAATCCTTTTTATGAGGGAACTATAAAAAGGATAACAAGTGATGTGATGGAATGAAGAATAGAACATGGTATATATGTGGAATCATTATAATACGAGTTAATTGGTGAATTCCAATTCTAACCGTCTCTCGACCTGTTATAAAACTGTGAAACTTGTGATTGTGTATTGTTTATGATTAAATAGTTTTTAATTAAAACAACCTTCAAACAACCTTGAATCCATTGCTTGAGTAATTTTGCTAAAGAACGGCGTTGTATTCCAATTCCCTGTGGATACGATAAAAACCCTTTATTGTACTACAATGGAATCTTGAAATGGATTTGAAAGTAGAAGTGGTAAAAAACTCTTTCAATAGAGTCTCAAAGTCCAAAGCATCGGGGGGACCTGCATAAGGCACTCCGACGCTCAAGTCAATAAGGGAGTTCCGTTAGCATCCAAGAGCTCAACTCAGATATGTAAGAATGCGTAACAAACTTGTAATGTAAAGAGTAAGTAAGAAACGTCTAAGTGAAATGATGATCAAATTCCAATAAAAGTCCTTAATGAGGCGATAAAACGTGGTATGTATAGGTGCTGGAGGTGTCCCTACAGGTGTTGGAGAAATTCATGAGTGAGGCTTCTGAGCGAGAATGGCTGTAGGCCGAGCAGCCTGTGAAGCGCTTTCCCTTGCCCTATGTCCGGGCTGATCAGATGAGGTGTTACTAAGCGGGGAGTGCTCGTCCTTTAGCTAGATCGTGCAGGTTGCCTCTTAGACATATGCTTGAGAACATCCCTAGTGAGTCAGCTGTTACGCAGTTGGGTCGTATGGCTGAAGAGATGACCGAAACACGCTTATTGTTGTTAGAATTATTTGCCATTTTCCCCAACAATTATGTATGCATAATATATGAAGGACCGGATGATTTCTTCTTTAAAGAATCAAGTCCATGTCCTTTTAAGCATTAATTGATGGCAAAAATGTAATTAAACGAACTTGAATGTCTTGTAAATTATTATTATTTTGTCTATGTCTTCTACCTCTTTAAAGGGAACAGTTTATTGCATTTAAAAATGGAGAACAAATGTATGTATTCAAAAAATAAAACCTAATATATAGTACTTCCTCCATCCCAAATGATTATTGTTTAAGGTTGAGACAGAAAGAGTAAGATAACAATTATTGATAGTACAAGTTTACTAAATTACCCTCATCTAGCTTTACTAGTACCATGTACAACAATTAATTCTACCTCAGAAAAAGAAGAATGTAATTAATGGAGAAGAGTTGTGGTTGGTTAATATGAAATGTGACAAGTGGGGCAAATTCATTAAATGAGGGTATAGATGGAAAAAATTAGAAAAAAAGTCTTGATTTTGTAAAACAATATATATTTTGGAAAAAATTAAGAGAAGCTAAAACAACAATCTTTGTGTAACGGAATGAGTATCACTTGTTAGATTACAAAATTTACATTTACTTTGGTTGCCATACTCATTAAACCATCATACATTTTTTGGTTTAATTGCAACTTTGGTCCCCCACTTACACATTTTCCACAATTTTGATCCCCAACAAAAAAAAGAACCCACAATTTAAGGGGCAAAAGCATCGGGTTCTCCATGTTGTGGTCCCTCACCATGTGCTTCTCTGTCGGACTCCTCTTCCTTGGCGTAAGCTTCTTCTGTGGAGACTGCTTCTTATCCTTCTTCCTCATTTTGTCTCTAGTTGGCCGTCGAGCTGGTTGTCTTCTTCGTCGTCATCTCCGTCGCCTCTGCAACCTCTTGTTTCTATTGTCAATTTCGCGATATTGAACCATAGGTTTTCGGAATTGAGACTTTTGGGTCCTGGACTTTCTGAGTGTCTCATGTGCCTGTCATGTGAGACCATTCTCTCTCCAATGTCAATGCCACATCATCATTGACCATCCACATAAGCAAGTTCCGTTAGTAAAATGGACGGAAGACCAAAGTTGCTAACGGAAGCATTCGTGGGGGACCTAAATCGTGATTTTTTTTTGTTGGGGGCCAAAATCGTAAAAAGTGAGTAAGTGAGGGACCAAAGTTGCAATTAAGTTTTTTTTTTCTCTGCTCATTTCACAAACTCAATTGACACCTCCAATATTATTCTTGATTACATGTACAATAGATGCACAAGCTTTTAATTGGTTATCAAAACTAATTCAACAAAATTAAATCGAAATAGATGACAAAATAAGAGAGGAAATAATTCTGTGGTTTTTCATCTAACAAGGTTGATCTACAACATGAACCAGAGACTTGTGAGAGTCAATTTATAGGAGAACAAATGCTACCAATGTTGCATTTTTTATATGTTACAATTGGTGTCTATTCATACTTCAGTTGGCCTCATATGAATAGTGAGGGATCTCCCATTTTCAAAATATCATTCCCTTGCAGCAATTGCTTGCCACTTTTACCTCAACATGTTTACGTGCCAATCTATACATGTATGAGAAAATCACCAGTCACCTCAGTTGTCTGAGTCTGTCTCACGAAATGGTAATGGAACTGCCTTCACTGCCCGGTAATGACCAACATTGTTCAAATGCTCATTCTCCAACCTGTTCAAATTTTTTTCAAGTTCATAAGGGATTCTATGGTTATGCTTAAAAGATGATAGTTTTAAGATGATACATGGATTTTACACAATAAATGAAGCCCTTCATTATAAAGTAATTAATCTTAGAATTTTTTTGAGAAAGTACCTGTAGTAATTCCAATGCCCTCTTCGAATAACCTCCAATGAAGCTAACAAGAAGTCTAGTAGCCTTGTTTGAACAGGACCCAGTTTGAGATGGATGATAGTCTCCACCCAAGCCACTCTTAGGACAACATTCAATGCCTACAATAACATTCCAATATCCCATTTTTAGTTCAAGTTAAAAGAACTAAATCATGATTAATTGTGATAGTGATTAAAGAGAACTTACAATAGAAATGTAGTATATGCTCTTATTCTTGAGAATTAGATCATCTCTGAGCCATGGGTTTCTTGAGTTAGGATTGAAGAAACCCCAATCCTTGACAAAATCCCAGTACAATTGATAAGTTGTGGCCACCACAGAAGTGATTAAGACTATAGCAAGCCATAAATGGTTGTCTTGCCTATTATATGTTACTCTAGCACCAGCTGCTACCATTGCCGAAACATATTTCCCCATGTTGGCTAAATGATTGACATCAGAATCATCAAACCATCTTCTTGCACACTGGTAATGACATTTAAAGAGCATGCATGTGTTAGTTCATGACATAATAATGAAGTAAATACAAAACAAAAAGTTCAATTAACAATTTCATCATGTCCCCAATTCTTGAAGCAAATGATTAGTTTCCTACATTACTATCTTACAATTTGGGCTAGATTTAGCTCTACTCGAAAAACTAGCTCAAGGATGAAGATTGTTTTGCCCTATATATATGGACTTATTTGCCCATATCTCAAAGTGATGTGAGACCTCAGCACACCAACTCACACTCAATACTTCACATCTGGGTCGTGGAATTTGCAGGAAACATCGACAAGTGGTTCATAGATCAGCCGTCTCCAAATAAACAAATCTATAAATAGGCTCTGAAATCATCTTAAAATTTGGTCTAAGCATAACTTTGTCCCAAAAGCTAGCTCTTGGGTGTGAGCATTGTTTTGCGTTATATATGGACTTATTTCACCTTATATCTATTTAATGTGGGACCTTAACAAAATCAAAATCTAGATTAACATAAGCATCTATGCCTTACCTGCAATGCACGCCAAAAATATGGCAAGAATGAGATGATATAAGTTATTTCCATGTACAGCCTTCCAGAATGGCAGGTCTCAGGGTGGTGTGTTCTGAAAAGTCTAGCAACAATGTGACAACCTGCTGTTTCCAAATGCCTTAGCAATGGGATCTGTAGCCAAAACAAAACATATCCAATTTAATGTTGATTAGGTTGCATAGTGAAAAGTGGAATGAAAATAAAGAACAAATGCAAAATAAACTAGTTGAAAAATGAAGCATTACCTGGCTAGTTAGTTGGTCAGCCATAAAAAAGTCTACCAACAGAACCTGTAGGAATGATAAGTTCTTCAATTTTCCACACATTCGGCAATATTGTATCTAGTTGTTAAAGTTAGTTTATCTCTTATAAAAAAGAACGGTGGGAGTATATTAGAACTTACCTTATAAAATGGAGAGCAGACTATGTTACGAATAACACGGATGAAGCAGAAACGAGTTTGGCGATAAAAAATGTCCAATGGGCAAATGAGCATTACTATAAACATCTGGAAACAACAGTTCATAAATCATAATTAGCATAAATAAGAGTATTATGAGAAAGCAATAGTAGTATGAATTAGACTAATTACCAAAAGAAGAATTCCAGGAATGGCATCAACTTGGCCAGGAGAAAATCCAGCACTTCTTAGAAGCAGGTGTATCACCATGGCCCCAAACACAGCAGTTATGAAGCTAGTGCTTAACAAAAATGCATCTCTGTGCTTTAATGCTGTGCTTGCTGAGAATTCAAATATGAAATTATGGTTGATTCTTGTCACCTTCCACATGTACAGGTTGCATCCATACATAAACAAGTGTAGGCTTAACAATGCAAACACACTGCACAAAATTGTTGTCATCATTAGTGCACTTATAACATTACATGTGTTTTGTTTTAAATTTTGAAACAATTCTGTTCGAGTCGGGAACATACACATTTGGATGGGGCTAGCTCTTCTAGAGGTTTGTTATAAAAAGTCATGTATGATTAAATTGAACTAGGACCAATGGGATGTAGTAGTACCTGAAAACAGGGTAGACTGCTTCTGTATAACCTGGCTCTGTGTTAGAAGAGAATATGCCACACAAATGGGCCAATATTGCATACACAAAAAATAAGGATACAAAACAACCAGTGCATAACCCTGTAGAGGCAGTAAAATTGAAACATCAGGGTTAATATAAGCAACAGGATGACATTGATTGATTAATCAAAATCTCAAATAAAATATAAACAAAAAAATTGACATAAAGCTTAGTGGATTAATTAACCACTCATAGTGGCCACTAGCTGGTTGTAATACAAGAAAATTTTATTTGGATGTTGGCTTCTATGCAATCACTGAGACACTGCGCACTACAATTCCAAGTGATGCCGCTATCATTAGATATAAAACAATATAGTATATATTACAACGTTTTGACTTTTGACAGCACCAAAAACAATAATTGATAGTGGATAATATAATAGACACTCTTTATGTTAATCATTTAACATATTTTATTGAAAATATTTGTATGTTTAAAGCTCTAACGTTAAATAGAGATATAACCAAATAAACCCTATATAATACGAATCATTTTTCAACCCTTAGCTAGCTTTTGGTTAAAAATTAGGTCTAATTCGAATTCTAAGAATTATTAAATAAAGTTCATGTAAATTTTATAAAAATAAAGTGATTTTCATTAAATACAAAATATCTTCTATGAAAACTTAAAGTGAATTAATGTAAAGGAGAATTTCTTAAAAAAAATAAAAATAGGCTTCACAAAAAAATATGTAAAGTAGAATATATATTTCTATGGATTCTTCACTAATATACATAAATAATAGTTGAAATTATTAAAGGAAGGTTATTTAGGACATATGGGAGATAGATGGGAATTACCAACAAGGAAGGTGACCATGTGAGAACCTTTTTGCTCTTGTGGTTTTAGAAACTTCATTGCCTTTTTCCTATCATTGTTGGTGAAGTGCTTTGTGAATACTGATTCCACTTCATCCATTAGTCTAACAACCTTTAATCATTGCAATTAACCATCAGTTATTTGAAGGCCAAATGATGTCACATTCTCCTCTCCAAGAATTTGAAAAGAACCAAATCAAAAGGTTCCTAAATACATGCTTGTGTCTTTTCACATCCTTTTAAAATAAATAAATGAATTTTTAAATAATTTATCCGAGCATACCTTATCTGAACTAATGAAATGCGATCTCTTCACTTCTTTTAAATAATTTGCAGAAGCCTTTTGGCAAGACACCTGATAAAATGGCAGTATAATTTGGGTCATAAAAACTTACAAATGCTAAAGCATATATAAATTATGTTATAAATCAAACGCGTGGAGATAAATTAAATAGATTATATGTGATTATTAATCACCATAATGCCACATATTTGATTAAATATGACAAATCCAACCTGAAATTCCCACTGTAGCCAATAATTAATTATTTATACCTTTACCATGAACTCATACTTGCCGAATATGTTAAAGTTGATATATGGTGCCAAGTGCCAACCACTCCCCCACTGTTATTAATTAAAATTCCAATCCATAGGAGATGCATTATGAAGAAGCACAATTGCGCAGAATGATATAAACATAAAATAGGTACCAAATATATATACTATAAAGAGGAAGGGGTGAGATTTAGCCACAAATCTCATTTTAAGTCACTCTACGTGGGCCATATATAGTTGGGTTTGACAGAAAGAGTTTATTTGAGATTATCTTATGACGTAAGCGCTTATACAAGTGTTTGAAATAACTTACCTATGTAAATAATTTATGACCCACCTATAAGTTATTTTAAGCTTATTTTCGTAAGCTGTTCAATTTAGCTTATGAATAAGAGCTCGCGTTTACTTATAGTATATTATCAGCTTATTTCAATACGTTTTTCAAATTAACTTATGAATAAACATTTTTCTCTATAAGTGCTTAATTAAGTTTTTTTTCCAAACAAACTCATAGTCTTCGATTGCAAGTTAGTTTGAAACATAATGAACTAATTATGTGATAGAGCATTGTTTTTGCTTCACTATATTTGTCTTCTCGTGCAAAAACTATATTTAGTTTGATCTAGAGTAACACCAAAAGCATGATATGTGCAAGTATACCTAACATGTAACTCACAAGGGGAACAAAAGGAGTATCTCAAATTCCTTAATGTAGTGAATTGTAATGCATATTCATATTTGCACATGTGATGATTGAAAGATATTCCAAGGCACACACCTTGTCAAATTTCTTGAGTATCTTTGAAAACGCTACCATATTGAGAGAGCTGCCAATTGCAACAAGGAGAGAATGTGGTTAGAAATTGCTGTGTCGTCATGAAAATTTCATTTATAGTTAGTGGTTGGTAAGGCCTATAATGAAACGTGGATATGATATGTTCCGTAAAGGAATGAAAAATTCACCCACAGAAAGTTTCACATTTTAATTACATCTTTGCATCTCACTGGTCTCATCATAAAAGCTATTTCACGTGTAAAAGGTGTTCGCCTTCTCCAACAAAACAAAATGCTTTATACACCTTCTTTTTCCAACCGCAACTTTTTCAACAATTTCCTGCGGCAATGATTCGTGTACACTTAAACCGTACAGACATTTCTGAACACTTAATTTTTTCTATTTCTTTCTTCCAATTACATCACATCATATATCACACTTATCACTTATCTCTCCTCTCTTCTTACCTCTAATGGTCTACACATTTTAGATGCCTATCAATCCTTATTAGTAGTGACATGAGTTTGACCCACTGAACCCAACCCGCTAACCTGTTTGCAGGATAGGGTGGCTTAGACGATTCAGCCCAACAACTCACGTAATCCGCTAACTCAAATAATATCTAGTTTTCCTTTTTTTTTAATGTATGTTCAAATGATTTTTAATTGTTTTGAATGAGTAAATTCGTAGGTTATACCTGTCAATCCGTAAAAAGAAAATGTAATAATTTTACATCACATTCTTAATGGAACGAGTTGGCTTTTTTAATTTATATTTTCTAATGGATCAACTCGCCTCAGCCCACTTTTAAGAACGTTAAAAGTCGGGCAGAGTAGGTTAGCTAGCATTGCCTCACTAACGCTTGTTTGTACCAATTAATTTTTGAAATTAGGTGCACTTAATCAGAAATGATAAATGCAGCTTGTAATTAAGTGATTCTTTAACTCCTAAAACATTAATAATAACAAAAAATAATATTGAGAATGTGGTAACGATATTAAATGAATGCACAATTAATTATAAAATAAATAATAACCTGTATGTTTTGAGAAGGCCAAGACCTTTATAGAGCTCTACAAATGCACCTCGAACCATCTTCTCAGCATATTGAATTTTCCTCTTGTTAATGAAATCTCCATACCCTTCTTTAACTGGACTGTTCACTAAATCCTCCCACAACATGGAAGTAACCGCCGTGAGTGCCCGTGTTGGTGTGGTGGCCGGAATGTCAATCCTCATTGCCATCTTAGGTTTCCCCTTCTTTGTCTTTATATTATTCCTCATTGGTGAATTCACAAAATTTATGCCATTTCTTTCTAGTGCTGAGATTACATCATCCATTTGTGAAATTTCTGAATTAGTCTCATCAGATTCTCCCACACTTTCTGCACACACAAAAATTTATAATTGTTTATACATTTATGGAAAATCTATAGGTTTTATCTAGAATTAAAAAGAATTTCTTCCCAAATTAAAAAGGTTTCCTTGTAAGTTTACTTTAGCACATAAGAAATATATTATGTATAAAAAACTTATACTAAATTTTATCTTTTATAGAGAGTAAAAATATAACTATATGGGTAATAATTAATATATACGGAAGAAAATAAATACAAACCCGACTTTTAAGGGTTATTTAGTCTGACCATTTTATATTGTCATTTTTATTAAAAATGGAAAATCTAGTTAAAAATACGTTTTGTTGAATTTCTAAAAAGGTTCTTGGAAAACATTTTTGGAAACAGGTAAAAAAAATGAAAACGGAAAATGTTGGGGTAATATTAATTTAGGTCTTCATTGCGGAAAGTTATCATACACCTAACTTCAATAGAGCTAGCACCCATGAGTAAAGCTAAGTGACAGACTAGCCTAGTCTGTTTAGGCTCGGTTTGTTTTAGCTCACGTTTTGCCTGATCCTAACTTGCTCGGATTGCGAGTTACCTGGTCGTGGACTCATATACCCAACACCAACTTGCTTAAAATTGGGTAACAGCCAACCTAACCCACATAGGACATACTTATTTAGGTCAACGGTTAAATAAACTAAGTTAGAAAAACTCACTTTATAAACAAGCATACGTTTTATGTGGTTATAACCGCATGCGCGGATCGTAAGTTATGCTGGTCAACTCATGAGCTTTGGCCCATTTACCTAGCTCTACTGGTGAGGCGGGACATGTTAGGGTTATGTATGTATTTCAAACATAATCAACCAAAGGGGCCTTATTGTTGTACATGTCCGAAGCTTAAGGGTGCGCCACCACATTCTAGGGCATGTAAGGCCACAACTCAACCTTCTTCCTATGCGCTGCAATTCATGCCACCACCTTGGAAGGTTCCACATAGCCTAATTTGCTGGCCTTTTGTTTCACCTCTAGCAACTTGGGTCACCCCTTTCTTCCCCTCGAGTGATTTCTTCACACGGAAAATAAGAAATTAAAAAAAAAACATTTTTTAAACCTTAAAAATTGAAAAATGAAAACAATTTCCATTTTAATTCTTACACCAAACAGCCCCTTAGGATCCTGAAAATGAGAAAATAAAATAAAAATAAAAAGCATTTCATCACTAACAACGCCTCGCATGCATACATCATTTTTGTCTATCTCTATTATTACATCAAATCTATTTACTTATTTTCATTTGTGTAGACACCTCACTGAACATTTTCGAAATAAACAAGAGATAGAAGAAACTGACCTGAGAAATCAGAATTTTGGCCCGGAGAGTGAGGGAAACTGGCAATAGAAGCCTTGGGTTGCGGTGGGTGATTTTTCCGGTGGTGGCGGCGGTCGGCGAGAAGCTGCTTGAGGTCAAGCAAGATCTGAAGCTGCCTGTTGAGCATTTCCCCTCTCTCTAGAAAGTCCATCTCTTGTTTCTTGTAGAATTGGTTCACCTTGTTAAGCTCTTCATCCAGACTCCCAAAAAATACATGCACCTCGTCCTCCTCTGAAAACAACTGTGCCAGCTCTGTCTCATACACTTCTTCTTCGCTCTCCTCCATCTTTCTCCTCCTCACCTGTTTCCAACACTCAATACAATTAATTAACATATATAGCTACATACCAATTTTTTTCTTCCTTAGGACTACATATATATAAAACTTAATTTCTTTCTTTTTATGTTACCAAAAAAATAACTTATTAACTAAGTTCTTTTTACAATCAATTTTTTGAAGCTTATGTTATTAGTTCATGTGCATGTGTTTGTTGTTTCATGTTTTCGCAATGGTGCACATTGGTTTCGTGATGTGATGAGTGAGCAACAGTGCCTCCCACTAACGCCAAATCCGTTTCCCATTGATTTTCGTGAGAGAATGAGCAACTTCAGGAGATAGAAAGAAAAAGAGAAACTGGATTCAGGAAAAAAAGGTCACTAAACTCTGCTTTAGAATAGAGGGGAAAATGAAGGATATCAAAGAAAAACATACTTTAAAAAAAGCTTGTTCAGGAAAAAAAATGTTTAAATTTATTCACAACCAACTCTATTTTTAATCTAATATTCACTCATTTTAATTTTGTATTTTTGGTCTTGATTTCTTATCTTTCATTTCTTCATCTTGGTGTGGGGGTATAAATGGCGAGTCAATATATATATATATTTTTCCCTGTAAAAATTTAAGATTGTCTTGTATTTTTCCCGTGGCACCAATAGGATGACCATTGTATATTGCACTTACGCCTTACATGATCATAAAGTAACATGATTTCAAATCTATGGTGAGAAAAACGTGATTTGAGTGTATCTATATATACACGCAGAAAAACATAGACACACGCAAACGTTTAATTTCAAACCCCTGTCCCTGAAACCACTCCTATTTTACCACAACCACCAGCAACAACAAAAAAAGTAGTAAAACCAAACACTAGTAGTACTTTACCTGAATGATATCTTGTTTATTGTTGTCTGAAGTACAAAACTTTTTGGTTATGAAAAAAAGGGAATCAAATATGGAACGACCTCCTTTGGGTGGTTTTTGCTCTTTATTAGGAACTCTTGCAACTTTGATCCTCTTAATGTGCTTTTTGAGCAGCTTGTAGTTGACGAATGCTTCCTTCCATTCGGGTATTAGTTGAGCTTCGAGTTCCTTTGAGAACTTCACCATTTTTTTCGTTTTGAGATGGTGAAGGTGGAAGAGGGAGAAGAAGAAGAAGGGCTTTTATATATAAAGCAGAGTGCGAGGTTGAGTTTGTGATCGAGAGGTTTTATAAGAGAAGAAGCCGTGTGGACAACATTAATAGAGGTGTTTGCTTTTCAAATATGCTTTTAATTACTGTTCCCTTTTCAGATGGATGCAATAAATGAAACATCGAAAATATTTATTTTGAGTAACCTTAAGGTTTCTAATGTACCAATTCTTTTTCTTATTAATTATGATTTTTCAACTTTGTTATTAATATTGAGCATTAATTAAGTTAAGAGTATAGTAATTGGTAAAATATAATTAATATTCTCTTAAAATTGTAAAAGTGACAGATATAAAGGAATGGGAGGATGTTTATTATGATTTTTGGTAAAATCAAGGAAATCCACATGTTGATAAAGAGGCTGGATTTTGATCCACTTCCGGACGTAAGGGCTTGAAATTGACCAGTGCTTTAAGTGCGAAACAAAGTGGAAAAAAGGAAATTCATAGAAAGTGTTCGAATGAATTGGATAGAAAAGAGTTTAGGAGAAAACTGAATGTAAATGCTTTAAAAGCAAGAAAAGTTGAAGAAAAAGGGTAAAACACACCAAACTGAAAGCATAAATTTGCATTGAATTGAAATTGCTGAAAGCATAAATTTGCATAAGTTTAAAGGTGTGGTTGCTCAGTTTCGCTCAATCACGTACGTTCTAACTCTTAATTGCTGTATGTCGCAGTCGTCGGACATGTAGCAGTGGGCGAGCGTAATGACGTTTAAGGGATGTGTTGCAAAAGTTGTGAGCGAACCCCGATTATGTGCCTGACTTCTTTTATTTATAGGCTAAGTTCCTAACTGCTTGCAACAGACAATTCTTTGAGCTTTACACGTGTCTCGAGTCTGCTTCTCTGTTCTCCACTCGCCCTGCTTGATGTAACTGTCTAAGAACTTCCGTCGAAGAGTAACTTCCTCAGATGCCAAGCTTTTAGTCGAAATGAACCTTACACTTGTCTGATTAAGATTCATTTTCCATATGAATTCGACTTCGAACAAAAATATCTTACTTGACTTTAGTCGAATGTCAAAAGCATATTTTTTGACCAAGCAGAGTAACTTGGAATTTTGGTCGAAACCAAATGCCAAGTTACTTTCGACCAAGTTGAAACTTGGGAAAAAATCCCAAGCTAACAGATGCCCCCCAAAATATTATGCTTCGATGAACTCCTTTCTGAGATGCATGATATTTTTTAAATTAAACAAAAGATAAATTCAATTATCCTTTATTTAATGAGCAATTAAAACCTGACAGTTCAATCATGATAATGGAGCATTTACTAGCCCACTACGCTAGTAAATAGGCAATGATGTGTATTGGGTTTCCAAGGCTTCAGCCCACGTGACCCAAGAAATGATGGAAATATAATCATTTTTTAAATAGCTTTTCAATACCATCAAAATTATTGGGTTTTTAAAGAAATGATGTGTATTGGGTTTTTAAATAGCTTTTCAAAAATTGCTCCTCTATGTGTGCAACATTTTGTTGCCCCCCAACAAAATTGCTCCTCTAATATTCGGTCGCCGTTCTGGTCTCGATTAACCAAAACTGGGTCGCCTTCATTTCGACCAAGATTGGCTTAGTCTACAGGTTCATTAAGGGGGACATGTTGATTGGGTCAAATTTCCAACAGTTAGGGTTGGTTAGGAGGAGGCGCTTGTCGACCAGCCTGAGCAATCTGTTCGACTTTAGGGTCAGGTGCACCGAAGATATCTACAATTCGACCCAATTGCATAGTCAGTGGTTGATAGGCAAGTGTAGTGTCTCTAATCATGAGATTAAAACTATACCAATTTGTTGAGTCAATGTATTGACCAACTCATGGTTACTATCATCCATTTGTTGCCTAAGTACAATCACAGTATTGTTAGTCAAAGCAAATGGGGATCCATCCAAAACTGAAACTGGAGGCCTTTGATTTCCCAATCCATTTGCCCTTGATCCTAATGCCAAGAATTGATTTCCCGCGGAACCCGTCGAAACCAAATTTTTAGAATACATAGAATGATAGGTTCCTATCACTTGCATCAACGATACATGCATTCCATAAGGATGACTAATAATGTTCTGGGGATTCCTCATATTGTTCCAGGAACCAGGTTGAACTATACCAACAACAGCCTGTGACATAGCAGGAGTTGTAGGACTTGGAATGGGAATTGGTGCCGGAACTTGTGATAAGATTGTCCCTATTGCAGACAAAATTGGCGCCTAAATTGGGATCGACTCAACAGACACTGGAGGAAAAGGTTGAGTCAAATTTGGACCAGTTGAAATCGGTGGTACATTTTGATTCTCTGGAGCATTTGTAACTGCCGTGTCTGGATTGGAACTTGTTTCAATCCTTGGAGGATTAATACTATCGTTAGTATTAATCGAACACTCTCCATTACCATTTCAGGCATTACTGGGCTCAGCGTAAGACCCCGAAGATTGATTTCCTAATGAACGGTTGGTCATTCAAACAAATTTACCACTCCGTAATATCATCACTTTCTAAATCATGAAACTAATCTTTTTTTAAAAAAACTAAGGCACCGGGCAAGAATTCGAATGAAAACATGTCCCGTGTCCCACTCCCACTGGGCGTGCCAATTTGTTTACTATGATATTTGGTAGAATCAAGAAAATCCACAAGTGAATCCAAATATTGATAAAGAGGTTGGATCCTGATCCTCTTCCGGACGTAAGGACTTGAAATTGGTTGGTGCTTTAAGTTTGAAACAAAGTGGAAAAAAGGAAATTCGTCGAAAGTGTTCGATTGAGTTGGATAGAAAAGAGTTTAGAAGAAAACTGAATGTAAATGCTTTAAAAGCAAGAAAAGTTGAAGAAAAATGGTAAAAGACACCAAACTGAAAGCATAAATTTGCATTGAATTGAAAGTGCTGGAAGCATAAATTTGCATAAGTTTAAAGGTGTGGTTGCTCAGTTTCACTCAATCACGTATGTTCTAACTCTTAATTGCTGTATGTTGCAGTCGCCAGATGTGTAGCAGTGGGCGAGTGTAATGACGTTTAAGGTATATGCTGCGAAGTTGTGAGGGAACCCCGATTATTTTTCTGGCTTCTTCAATTTATAGGCTAAGTTCCTAACTGCTTGCAACAGACAAATTCTCTGAGCTTTACACGTGTCTCGAGTCTGCTTCTATATTCTCTATACGTCCTGCTTGATGTAACTGTCTAAGAACTTCCGTCGAAGAGTAACTTCCTTAGGTACAAAGATTTTAGTCGAAATGAACCTTACACTTGTCTGATTAAGATTCATTTTCCATATGGATTCGACTTCGACCAAAAATATCTTACTTGACTTTAGTTGAATGTCAAAAGCATATTTTCTGACCAAGTAGAGTAACTTGGAATTTTGGTCGAAACCAGTTGTCAAGTGACTTTCGACCAAGTTGAAACTTGGGAAAAAATCCTAGGCTAACAGAGGAATAGTTATTAGTGTATGGCTCTCTATCCTCCTTTTTCTTTATGCGTTGCCTATGCTCCTTATTATAAAAACCATATAGGAAATCTTTTTGGTAGTTGATAAATGTCATTTTTACATATATTTAGATATTATTTTCGATACTTATTTGACATGCATGCTTACACTGTATATCAATTTAGGTTCCAAAGTAGTTGATTTAGAAAATATTTAGTTTTAATATTGAAATATTATAAATATTATGAATTTTGTATATGATCTTTTATTTTTTGAAGTAGATATGGAAGTAATGAAGAATCAAGGATGAAAACCTACTTTTGGAGAAAAATTCCTCAAAGTTGTCTGAGAAAAATTGCAATAGACCATTCGTTCACCGTTGGATTGAGCTAAGATCTGGATATGTTGTTCAAAACACATCAATCTTTAATCTGAAGGGTTGGATTGACAAAATCATGTTCTGAGCGACCAAGGGCATTGAACTCCGACAATTCATGAAGAAAACACTGTTCTAAAGTAAGCAGGGTGCTGAGAGGCCAAAAAAGGGCGCTGAGTGCCCAGAGGCGGTGGAGAATCCTTCATATTGAAGAAATGGGGGCTCTAAGCAGCCACTAAGGGGTTCTGAGCACAATTTGGCTGCTTCAAACCCCTATATAAGGGCAAGAACCTGAATTTTTTAGGATCTCTCCAAATTTCTTCGAATTCCGTCCCATTTTGGTACCAAAACAGAGAAAAGGAGGCTGAGCATCATTGAGGAGGGATCCTTGGGCTAGGATTGATGGAGCGAAGCTCCAAAGCATGGTGGAAACCATGAGAGGCCCATGACATCCTCTCAAAGGCCATGGAAAGGTTGAGAAAGTTTCTACGGTTGTGGTTGCATCTCCGTTCTTTGGGTATCATTTCTTTTTCCCTTTCCCTTGCATATGTTTCATTTCTAATTTTGTATTTAGATTTCACAACTTGATTCTTTGATTGTTGTATGTAAATGGAAATCTTTCATGCATGGTTTCTCTTTCTATGCTTCATGCTTTTAACCAATCAATTGATCATCAAAAGAACTTCACTAATTTATAAATAGTTTGAGAGGTTGATATGAGTTGGTGTATGCTTAGTTTAATGAAATTAGTGTTAAACTTATACTTTCTGCACATAAAGTATCATTCATTTGTGTTAGATTTGATAGAAAAAGGAAACAACAAACAACATAAGAAGGGGGGTTGAATTTGTCCTAATTAAAAACTTGACTTCCAAAACAATTATTAGTTTATGCAATGTTTTCTCAAACGGTAGAACTAAGGATAAAAACACACCTATGCGGACGATAGGTTAACAGAGTTTTAGCAGCGGAAATAAATGAGTTATAATGTAAGTGTTGTGAATGTGTAGACGATATAAGCACAAAATGTCGGACGCTGCATGCAGAAAATGATTCAATCAATAAATGCATAAACAATGCAAGCCATATAAATATCACACACAAAGTTTATCCTGGTTCACCCCAAGAACGATAGGGCTACGTCCAGTCCTTGGCTTCACCAAGATTTTCACTATTCAAACAAGAACATTACAAGTATTAGACACATGATTTCTCCTAAGTATTCCCACAGGACTCCTCCAGAGTATTCTCAGGGACTTCTCCCAAAAATTATTATCAGAACTTCTCCTTACAAGCATTATCAGGACTTCTCCTAATTCTTTTTACAAGAAAAATATATTCTTATACGAAGGTCTCTTCAGAAAGAGTGAGGTAGAAAGTTTAAGTACATATAAACTCTAAGTGTTGTAAGAGGTATGACACTTGGGTGAACACTTGAGTTTTACCAACAGAGATGATTTTCAATGGTTCTTTGGTTGGGTGTGAAAGAGGTAGATGAAGTTTGACACTTATGATCTTTTCTCACTTGAGTTAATCCACTCGGATTTGTAGTTTGACACTTGAGTTTCGAGTGAGGAAATTATGCTTGGGCGATTTCAGAATGATTGAAATCTTGTGCTTGAATTTCGTTGTAAGTCACCAAGTTTTTCAGTCTTCAAGTCTTCTATGTATATATTTAGTAGGATGAACGTTGATGAAGATAATGAAGTTCCATTGAGTATCATCTTCTCTGTTGTTGCAACGGATACTTCTGTCAAGATTTCAGAGCATTAAATGCAAAACGGCTACACAATTAATGCAGCATTTAATGCGGTTGATTCTATCGTCCGCTCTTCTCTGACTTGTTTCCTTAAATAATGTTGTGCAATTAGTGTAGAGGAAAAAACAGAGCGTATCTTATATTATGATCAACGAGATTTGATTCTGACCATTGAGGCTGTACGATGTTTAGAAAAGAGAGTCGTTGACTCTGAAAAGGTATGTCATGACGTACGGAATGTTCATAGACTTGGCAGATACGAGGAATATTTCTTCATTAAATATGTCCTTTGTTGATTCATTTGAAACAGTCCTTCATTGAAGAGTGCAGACTACGAAGTCATTCTTCTGCGCAGACGTTGCGTTTCTTTACTATTTGAACATGAAGCTAGTCGATAAGTTTTGAACGTAGGGAGATGTTCCACTTCTATTGCATCGGGCAATACATTTGAAAGTAGGCTGCTTTAAAGCTTTCATAAGTAGGCAGACGTTATGTTGTTTTTAATCGGACGATAGATATTTCCTAAAATATAAGACATATAGAATTTATGAAATGTTTATCTATCGTGATTATACCTTGGGTAAAATTGTTATTATTCAAAATATGATAAACGTGAAATCGTTTGATCTTAACAATCTTCCCCTTTTTTATGATGACTATTTTATAGAGAAAAATGTTTAACCTAACTTCGTGAAAATGTATCAGAGCTTATTGTTTTAACAAACCTAAGGTATCAGAGTAATATATCTTAAAGCATAGAAGCATCAGAGCATATATGAGCATGAATTCTAATCTTTGTTGGTTTGAAAAACATGAGCATTTTGAAGCGACGTATTAGAGCTATTTGATAGCATTTTATTTGAGATTTTTCTAGGTTAATAAAATATAGAGATATGTATTTGAGAATTTTATTGAAACACCTAGAAAGCATGGTCGACGAATATAAAAGAGGCAGATGATCGAACTCTCCCCCTCACATATATAACTTACTTTCGTCTAGCATGATCTTAAGCTCCCCCTTAATGCAATAATTTTCTATGTTATGCTAGGGTTATATTTCTCTTTTCTCTCACCCTTAATCTAAGCTTCTCTTAACCTAAGCTTTTTCTCTTCACTCCCCCTTTGTCATCAACAAAATAGCAAACAAAGGTTCATGCAGACAATATATAAATAAAGCATGGAAAAAGCAACTAACATAGCAATAAGATATAACTATGAAAGCAGACTATATGTGTGTGTATATATATATATATATATATATATATATATATATATAAGTTGTTAGTATAAAGTATTATGCACAAATATATAAAGGAGGTGTAGGGTTAGAAATTTGAAGGTTTTCTTCATTGTAGTTTCTCCAGAATCTTGGCCATCATCATCTCCATCTTGTTCAATCTTGCGTCAATTGCCTCATTTCGTTGGTCAGACTTTGCATTTATTGGCTCTGGCTCAATATCCTCTTTGGTTTCAGCCTTGAAAGTAGCAAATTCTTCAACAAGATCTTCAACAACCCGCATTGGAGATTGAGGAAATTCCACATTGATTGGAGTTGGTCCATTTTACATTGCATCTCAAGAGATGGAACGGTTGTGAGAGTACTGCAGACGAAGGGAGCAGTGTTAGCAAAGGTAAGCGCAGGTGCCTTCAGAAGCTCAAAATTCTCCTTATCTAAGTTGATTGGAACTTCAATAGGGTCAACAAATGATGTCCAAACAGGCAGCAAGATGAAAATCCATGAGCCAAGTTGAACGATCAGAGCTCCAGGCCTTTGAAGAGCAAAGAGTGAAACATAGCCAATGTAGCCTTGGGTGTGCCAGACGACCCACTCAAAATGAAATAGATCTGCTTCCTGGCGTGCCAAGAATTTGAAGTTCATGCGAGGACAAGAAGTAAGCATCCATAGGTTTGAAGCATAGAAGAAATGTGATCCAAGGGTCTGTACGGATAGATCAATGAGGAAGCTAGAGACCACATTCTATGTATTTTTTAGACGTTTCAATGAACCTGAGATACTGGATATGCGTCTTCTTTTCTTGAAAATGCTGGCAGACGTTGCTGTAGAAGTATGAGCCTTTGGAGGTTCAGCAGAAGCAAACATTATGGGAGATGGTGAGAATAGTTGGTCGACAACTTGAGAAGTTGGGGGAGTAATCGGTTGTTGATCAGCAATTGGAGATTGGTGAAGAGTTTCATATATTTATATGCAAGGATGAGTGATTGGCTCTTCTTCGTATGATGGCAAGATCTCAGGAACTAATGGAGGTTCTGAAAATAATGTATTTACAAAACAATTGTGTTGTTCATCTAGTATCTTCTGGTACTTGCCCATTTTATCAAGAAATGGGGTTTCCCAACCAGCAGCTTCTATGGAGTGAAATAATTGCCATTGAACATATGTGATAGGCATAGGAGAATCGTCTTTCATCTTAACTTGAACCCAATGATTTTTATTCACGTGTCCAAGGATGACAACATGAGGAGATGATGGCAATGATCCAATAAGCAGTAGATATGTGCAGCTCCCAGAATTTGACAAAGTGATTAGAACAATGTGGAAGGTAGTAGCAGCTACTAACCCCATATCAAGTATAGTGAACCACTTTTTCCTATGAGCAGGCTCTTGAGGGGTCAGCCTCAAAGCGTCCAACACAAATGGATATACAGACGAACCGAGAAAATATTCATAAACCTTTCTTCAGCATTCCATTTCAGCAATCATCTTGGTTCGAATGTCGAACCATAGATGTTCTCCCAAAACCAATTGAACCGCTATGCTTTGGAAGCCACAGTTTCCATAATCCTTTACATCGAAGATATTTTCAATGTAAGTGTGAAAGTCACTGGGTAACATTTCAAGATAATGGGTGAGAGAAGAAGGATATTCTTCAATAGCTTGAATCTTTTCAACACTTGATTTAGCTTTAGAAGCAGGTTTATCTTCAGCTACCTGCTCCGAAACAACTTCCTTTTGAACTGCTTTTATCAAACGTCTTCTCTTGGGAGCAGGGGCAGGCGATTGACTGACTTCAGCAGACGTTGAAGTCTTCCTCTTGACAAACGATGCACAAACAGTTCATGGTCGCCTTGTAGATGGTAGAGGAATAGAAATCACTGATGGAGCATCAGATGATTGAACCTCTACAGAAAGAATTTTGGTAACTGCTTTAGAAACTGTAGGCTTCTTGGATTTTTCTTTGAGTTCCTCCAGCAGATCGGTTTCATCAACTACCACCTTCATTCTCTTGATATCTCCAATCTTTATCGGAGTAGGTAGAACACGATCATGTTCTATGAATAATCCTCTATCCACCGCAGGCATGAGCTTTCCCATCTTTGTAAACATAGTCGTGAAGAGTGACCCATAAGGCAAGTTTTCGTGGGCACTATCGAGAAAACTCAACATGTGAGAAAAGATAAGGTAGACAGGATTCACCTTTACCTTCTTCATGATCTTGTATAGGGCATACTGTGCTAGTTTGTTTACTCAGTCCCTTGGTCCTTCTTTTAGAAGGATAACTTTGCTGATGACTCCATGAGGGAATATGCATGACTCCACAAGATTTCTAACAGAAGAACTCCATGTTTTGGGCTTAAGGTCCTCCTTTCGGATGCAGTTGGCATCTTCGACGTCGTTCATCCAACTGTGCTTGTATTTTTCTCCTGAGTTGAGGCTCGCGTCAAGAGCGACAACAATATGTGATGGTGAGATGTCAACAATCTCACTTTGAAAATGGGTTCGAATGGCTCCGCCATGCTTCACTGCATAGTCATAAAATTCCTTTACGACCGAAAATAGGGTTTTATTTTGAGAGACTTTGTATACTTTCTCCCAGCCTTGATGGAAGAGCTCCTCTCCTGCGGTGATTTTTAGGTGAGCAAAGACCTTCATGTCTAAGTAACGCGGAGAGATGACAGGCGTGTCTCCAAGCTTCGTGACGGTTGGCTTCCCTGTCGTAGCCTCTTGATCTCTTCGGTTGATGGTGAAATAGTTACTTCTGTTTGTGAGGATCCTTTTCTCCTCCCGAGTAATCTTAGTAGATGTCTCCATCTGCTTCTTGCTGATTTTCTTTGGGGCCATTTTTGAATTTTCTGAAACAAAGGTTAGTGTGCAAAGCAGAAAGAGAGAGAATGCTAGCAGTTTCAGTTTCAGAGAAGTGAGAAGAGTGTGCAATAAAAAGTTCAGAAGAAGAGTTTTGAGCACATGCATGGAATACAAAGGGTTTAGGGTTTTTACAAACGCAATAATTACTTTTCGAAATTTGATGAGAGAGAAATGCAAAACCCCACGCGCATTTAATGCGATGTGATAAATGCTTCAATAAAAGTAATTAAATAATGGAAATGTCTAAGAGAAGACAGTTACTGAAACGACATGTACTGTTTGTATTCATAGGAAGTGAACCGGTGAGTGAACCTTGAAACTGCGTCGTTTGAACTTTACAATTGGTAACAGACGATCCAAGTTATCAGACGATAACCTTGATTGGTTTGAAGATGATCATGTCGTCTGTGCTTTTATCATCTCCTGCAAGAGATTTATTGCAGATGATACATTCTATATAGCAGATGATAGAGCATATTCAACATGTATTAATTGATAAGAGAAGGATCAGAACAATTGTTGAATTAGCATCATGGTATAGCACGTATGAACAATGAAGACATATATCAAAGTGAGTTTTTCAATAATCATAGTAAATATGTCGAGAGAGATAGGGATAAGGATAGTCTTATCGTGAGCTTTTGTTCTATGAAGGTTTTGCTTCTTCAATCTGTGAGGAGATGGATTTATCTATAGGATTTTCTTCAGGGAGCATTCCACAGTTGCTTGTAGACAATGGAATTTGTGATCTTGAAGTTATCATTAGAAAATAATAGATTGCATCTGACTTCATCTTTGTTTGAGCGTCATAAAGAGTAGACGATAGGTAGTATGTGATATCATCCTTGTTTGAATTTCACAATGGGTGAATGATAGATAGCAGATTTTGCACATTCTGCTGACGTTGCACAAGAGTGTTTGAACGATGATTGTATCGTTTGTGCTTCATTTGTCTCATGCAACTTTGATTAGTGCAAATAATATATAATTTACAGAGCAGGGTACAGTTCAAAATTTACTCTCAAATATATGTATCTATCCTCAATGAGAGTTTGAGTAAAGATATGTGCAAGATGATTTAGTTGAGGTTGATCATCTCTTCATTGATCGTTTCTTCGAACAATAAGGATATTCAGGTTTTACGTGTCCTGGCTTTCCACATTCATGGCGGACGATAGGATGTTTTTCTGAGCTTCGTCCTTCCCCTTGTCTGAAGTTTGATTGGAATTTTCTTTGTTCATATTCTTTTAACTTGCCTCTTCCTCTTTGTTGGTTGAACCACATATTTTTGAATTTCTTGTAGAGAAGGGCTTCCTCATCGTCAGTATCGTCTGATGGCTCTTCAGTGTCTACTTCAGTTTCTCCATCAGACGATCCTTCAATATTTAGGCCTCTGGTGCCTTTGGATCTAAAAGCTATAAAATTGTTGTTTTTACTTTTATCATATTCATCCAGCTCGATCTCATGAACTTTCAGAGCTCCCAGAAGATTTTCCATTTTCAGGGTAGTGGGCAGTCACCATTGGTCTCCACTTTGCTAAGAGACATCTGAGAATCTTGGTTACTTGATCAAGATTGTTATAGCTTCTTCCCAGATTTCTCGGTCCATTGATGATGGTTTGGAATCTTGAGAACATGTCATCAATGGGTTCATCCTCCTCCATCTTGAATGCTTCATATTGAGCAACCAACATGCTTATATTTGTATGTTGGACATTGGAAGTTCCTTCATGAGTTATGGCCAGTGTGTCCCAAATCTCCTTTGTTGTGTCGAGGCTGTCTATCTTGTCGTATTTCGACTTGCTCAGTGCACATGTGAGAAACAACTTTGCTTTGGCATTCAGTTGATTTTCCACTCTTTGATCATAGGTCCATAGTGCTCTTGGGATGGGTTGACCTGCATTATTTCTGGGCACAAAATTACCAAGCTCAATGATGTCCCATATTTTGTAGCTTGTTGATTCAATGAATAGTTGCATGTGCTTCTTCCAGTAGGGATAGTTTGAACCGTTAAAGAATGGTGGCTTATTTATAGCTGCCCCGGTTGAAAGTGGAAATGCGTTCCCCTCCATGAATCTTTTACTCTGCACCTGTAAAGGTGTTAGTTACATAGAGCCGAAGCTCTAATACCTATTGATAGAAAAAGGAAATGACAAACAACACAAGAATGAGGGGGGGGGGTTGAATTGTGTCCTAATTAAAAACTTGACTTCCAAAACAATTATTAGTTTATGAAAGGTTTTCTCAGACGATAGAACTCAAGATAAAAACAAACCTATGCGGACGATAGGTTAACAGAGTTTTAGTAGCAGGAATAAAATGAGTTCTAATGTAAGTGTTGTGAATGTGTAGACAATATAAGCACAAAATGTCGGACGATGCATGCAGCAAACGGTTCAATCAATAAATGCATAAACAATGCAAGCAATATAAACAACAACCACAGAGTTTATCATGGTTCACCCCTAGAACAATAAGGCTATGTCCAGTCCTTGGCTTCACCAAGGTTTTCACTATTCAAACTAGAACAGTACAAGTATTAGACACATGACTTCTCCTAAGTATTCCCACAAGACTCCTCCAGAGTATTCTAAGGGACTTCTCCCAACAAGTATTATCAGGACTTCTCATAATTCTTTTTACAAGAAAAATATATTCTTCTACAATGGTCTCTTAAGAAAGAGTGAGGTAGAAAGGTTAAGTACAGATAAAATCTAAATGTTGTAAGAGATTTGACACTTGGGTGAACACTTGAGTTTTACCAACAGAAATGATTTGCAATGGTCCTCTGGTTGGGTGTGGAAAAGGTAGATGAAGTTTTACACTTAAGATCTTTTCACACTTTAGTTACTCCACTCGGATTTTAGTTTGAAACTTGAGTTTCGAGTGAGTAAACTATGCTTGGGCGATTTCAGAATGATTGAAAGCTTGTGCTTGAATTTCGTTGTAAGTCGCAAAGTTTTTCAGTGTTCATGTCTTCTATTTATATTTTCAGTAGGATGAACATTGATAAAGATAATGAAGTTCCATTGAGTATCGTTTTCTATGTTTTTGCAACGGATACTTCTGTCAAGATTTCAGAGCATTAAATGCTAAACTGCTACGCAATTAATGCAACATTTAATGTGGATGATTCTATATCCACTCTTCTCTGGCTTGTTTCCTTAAATAGTGTTGTGCAATTAATGTAGATGAAAACAATAGAGCGTATCTTTTACTCTGATCAACGAGATTTGATTCTGACAGTTGAGGTTGTACTATGTTCATAAAAGAGAGTCGTTGACTCTGAAAAGGTATGTCATGAAGTACAGAATGTTCAGAGACTTGGAAGATACGAGGAATATTTCTTCATTAAATATGTCCTTTGTTGATTCAGTTGAAATAATGCTTCATTGAAGAGTGCAGACTACGAAATCATTCTTCTGCACAGACGTTGCATTTCTTCACTGTTTGAACATGCAGATAGACGGTAAGTTTTGAACGTAGGCAGACGTTCCACTTCTTTTTCATCACACGATACATTTGAATGTAGGCTTCTTTAAATCTTTCATGAGTAGGCAGACATTACGTTGCTTTTCTTCGGATAATAGATATTTCCTAAAATATATAACATATAGAGTTTAGGAAGTTTTTATCAATCGTGATTAAACCTTGGGTAAAATTGATATTATTCAAAATTTGATAAACGTGAAATCATTTGAACTTAACAAGATTTCTATGGACTAGCATGCGATCCAGAAATGATTGTGGGTACGGTTCAAGAGAGAAACCACTCAGTGAATTAGTTGTCTTAGGGTGAAATTATATTGGGTAAGAACAATAGTGGATTTCCATCACCCAACAACTCATAAACTATTCCAATGGTAAGCTCCAAAGAAATAGACTCAAGGCTCAACAGGGGCTATTAAGGGAAATTGATACTAATTAATAACAAGTTCTGAGTTCTCAAAAAATCCTAAAATCTCTCTCAAAGTAACAAAGTATGCACAAATCCAGCCAACATGTAACACAAGGCAGATAAGTAAAAGCACAAGTAATTCAGAGTTCACTCTAAGCACTCAGAAAAGATAGGGTAAGTGTACCCATTTTAGAACTCAAAAACATGATCAATTTAGTATTAAGAAATCAAGGATCCATTCACAACCCCTAACAACATGCAACTCTACCTAGCATAAAAAGCATATGTATCATTTTCCCAAAAACACTAGCAAGGGTGAAACTACTTGAGAGTTAAGCAAACATGGCATGATAAACAGAAATATATATTAACTGACTCAATCTAACCTACATGCAAGACTCAAATTCTTAAAACAAAAAAAATTCTAAACTAAAAAGAAAAACTAAAAACTAAAAATAAAATAAAAACTACAAACAAAAATTAAAACACTACACTGGTCATAATCAAGTATTCATGGGGTCTTCTTCATCATCAGCAGCCCCAGCTTTACTAGCACCACCTACTTTTTGAGCAACTTGTCCTTTTATTCACAACAAAGAAAAACAAACTTAAATTACCTGCCCGAGCCTCAACGCATGAGCGTTGGAATTCCAACGCTTGAGCATTGGAATTAAAAACAAACTCTGGGATTCCAAGGGCTCAACGCATGAGCGTTGACCCCTCCAACGCTAGATCGTTGGATTTTATGAAATACTGGGCAGTTTGGCAGGGGCTCAACGCATGAGCGTTGAGCCACCAACTCTTGGGCTTTGGGTGCCTGCAAGATCAAAATTCTTTTATTATTATGTTTTAGAACAAACAAAAGCAGAAAATAACTAAACAAACCTTGCTTGGGTTGTCTCCCAAGAAGCTCAATTTTATAGTCTTTGATAGAGTCTTCAAATTCACTGCTCAACCAGGGTCTATTACAAATTGCATTAGACCCCTTAAATCATGCAAATTTTTGCACATGCTCGTCAAGGTATTGCATGTGCTTTCAGCTACTTTGAGCTCACCCTTTTCTTTGTCATTTTCCAGCTCAAGTTCACCTGTGGAGACTTCCTTCAGGGATTTTTTTTCCTCCTTCAAAGTTTGAAAGGAGGGCTTTTCTTCGATCAATTCATAATCCCTATTCTCTTCATTTTTGAGCTTTTGACATTGCTCCACAGGTTCACTTTCATGAATGATGGGTGATAGCTTAATATCTGGCTACCTCCTCAGTATGCATTGTATCCTTCCCTGTAAGGAAACTAAGGCTTCCCATTCTTGCAAACGATTTGGAAAAGACCCGCTAACATGCTTACATTCCAAATCTGCATAATGTTCATCATTTAAATTGAAAGCATCATGCTTCTTCTTCTTATACTCTTTTTCTAGTTCAGCATGAATCTTTGCCGCCCTTTTCTCAAATGTTTCAGTCATAGATGTATCTCAACAAACAAAGATTAGAAGCATCAATTCTCAGCCGAGGAAAAATTAAAAACAAAAGAAACTCTAATCATCCAATCAAAAATCAAAGAACCAATCCCCGGCAAAGACGCCAAAAACTTGATAGCAATTCTGCAAGTGTACAGATTGTATCGAAGTAATATAAAAGGTATCGTCTCCACAGGGATTGGTTTGACTTGAAATCGGTTTTCTAGAGTTTGAAAGAAAAAAGATGTTTTTGTTTTGATTTTGCAATTTAAAGAAAACAACATAAAGATAAAGATAATAGCTTGATAAAACAAGTATTTGGGATGAGTTTCACTACCTCTAACTAAGCTATTCAGAATCAATTCTATATATGAAATTCAGAACATGTTCTTACGTGTTCTAGCCTAGAGTTTTTACTTGTTAATACCTTAATCAAATAGAACTTCCAATTCAATTTCTACCCTTAAAGATATGAAATTCAGAACATGTTTTCCTTAGCCATGCATGTTTAAAGATATTTAATCAAGAAAGTTAGGCCTGGCTTTTAACATGTTGAGTTCATCAATTAAGCTCACAAAAAGATATTCTCCATGAAAAACAAGAAAGCTCAATAATCCTGCCTATCATTCAAATCAAAACTGAAACCATGCAACTAAGTAACTTTGAAGAGATTTTTGAAGGTTGTAACTTGGCCAAAGGGTTGAACAATTCAAGGTGTGGATTTCAAGAAATTGGCAACTCCAATGGCTTGACTTAGAATCTGTTGTTAAGTGATTTTTTTGACTAAGAGCTTTAAACAATTTAACACAAGGGTTCTCACAATTTTTTCCTTTTTCTCTTCTTTTTTTATGAACAAAGTAGTGGAATGAATTCCAAGTAGGATCCACATAGCCTGCGTGGTCCCATATCAATTGTTGATTGTGCCGCATGCCCCGGATGTGAAACATGGTCCTAAAGACCTCTTCCTACCATCTGAGATAAGAGGGTTGGGCTGGCTCCTTTGGAAGGATGGTTGACCTGGTGTTTTCTCTGGATCTGGGGGGTTCCAAATAGACCCTCCTGGGCTCCCCCTATTTTTCCAACCTATTCTCATGATCTTTGTGAATTCTTCTGGCTACTTACAAGGTAATGGGTGGCAAGGGATGAATATGGATCTCAATTGGGGGAGTTGCAACTACCCCTAACTTATCCTGCACTAGTTTATTAATCAGCAAAGGGTAACCAAACCTCTTACCCTTCTTTTTGTTGTTGATGGTATCATGAATCCGCCAAGAAATGATCCTTGCCACATCAATAGGCAGCCCCTTCATCAAGAAATAGATGCAAAGAGCCGCCTATTTCATTAGCTCCGTTTTTTTGGAACTAGGAAAGAGCTTCTACACCAAGAAATGGTCCCACACTTGGACCTCCGGCTTGACAAACTTCCTAAAAATGTAGCTCTTTATGACCCGGTCAGCTTCTAACTATCATATTGCTCCAGGAACTGCCACAGCCTGCAGCACCTCGTCGTAGGGGTAGTTGTTTAGCATCTCATTATTCCCCTCCACATTTTTCCCAAACATTTCCCTGTCTTGGGCCTCTGTTGGAAGCCTCAGCAGCCTCATTATTGCTTCGGGGCCATAGTTTATTACAGTGCCCCGAAACCATGATTTGTATGTGGGGATGGCAGGCCCAGGCTCATTTGAGTCATACCTGGTATTAGAATAGAATTCTCTTACCAACGTCTGGCAACCATCTGAAATGGGGTTGCTCAGGACTGCCCATATTCTCCGCTCAACAGCCTCCCCTATCCCATAGGGGTCTCCAGCAGCAATTCTCAATGGTCGGTCCCTTATTAACTCCTTCTGGGAGACCAAATCTCTGAAATATTGTTCCCGCTCCAGGGACAAGAACCTGGAGTCATCATAATCTTCCTCCACAATGGGAGCCTTCACTATAACTTTTCTTTTTGGGGCCATATGAAATCAAGAACAAATAATCCAATGCATGGACAAAGTGTTAGATTGTTAGTCCACATTAAGCAAAAACCCTCTTGAGAAACTTATTCCTTTTACCATATAAAACAAGGAACAAGCCACCATTTTTAGAAAAACAACCTTGTGCTTCCCCAATAACATGTATAACAAGCATTAAGCAAAGAACAACTTGGGAAAAAATCAGGTAAGCCTTTGAGGCATTTCAGCAAACACTTGGTGGGCAAGTTCAAAAACAGAAGGAAAACTCTACAAATTACCCATGCAAAACCCACAATACTTGCTTCCAACTCAACTCAACAAAAATCAACTAATATCATGCAATTAAATCAGAGATTCAAGGTAGAAGAAGAGAGAAGAAAAAAACCATACAAAGCAACATACCTTGAACTCAAAATCACAAAAGTTGGGGGAGATGACTTGAAAACCAAAGCAAGGAAGCAAGATTGTGGTGTGAATGTGGGTGAAAAGCAATTTAGAAATGAGGAGAAGGAGGTTTATAGTCGAGGAAGAGGAAGAGAAAGAGAGGAAATGGGCAGTTGAAGAGAAGAAGTAGGAAGTTGGAAAGAATAAGAAAAGAAGCTGAAAAACCCAATTTTAAACTGTCTACTCAAGCCCCAACGCTTGAGTGTTGGCTTTCAAACGCACGAGCATTGGAATAAAATGAATTGTGGGCTCTTGGCAGGGGCTCAACACATGAGCGTTGGCCCTCCAACACTTGGACATTGGAATTAAAATAAATAGGGGACCAGACAGAGAGCCAACGCATGAGCGTTGGATGTCCAATGCCTAGGCGTTCGAAATTGGCAAAATAATTAGCCAATTCCAGGAGCTCAACTCATGAGCGTTGATGTCCAAACGCCTGGGCTTTGGGATCCCCTCAGGAAATTTTTTTTTAAGTACCAAGGAAACAGAACAAAAACAGGAAAATTAATCAACAAAAAGACAATCAAACCTGACATGGGTTGTCTCCCAAGAAGCTCGAAGTTTAAGTCTTCGATAGACTCTTTCTTCCTTAATCAATTTGGAGAACCAAGTTGAGTATTTTTCTCTCTCTCCATTGACTATGTCATGAACACACTTACATTGGACAGCTTCAGAATCATATTGCTTGAGGGTCTTAAAGACTGAGAACCTCACCTTCTCTTCTCCAACCTTCAGGGGTAGGATACCCTTTGAAACATTAGTTTTTGCATTACCGGTTGCAAGGAAGGGTCTTCCCAGGATTAGTGGCACTCTTGAATCTTCTTCCATGTCTAAGATGACAAAATCGACGGGGAAGACAAACTTGTCAACTCTTACAAGAACTTCTTCAACAACCCCATAAGGATGCTCGATGTACTTGTCCCCCAGCTGCAAAGTAATCAAAGTTGGAGTTGCCTCTCCTTTGTCCAATCTTTTGAATGTGAAGAAGGTCTTGCCTCTGACTCTGGCTGAGGTTTTGATGATGATAAACACATCACAAGAGGAAGAAAAAGAAAGACTTGAAGAACCGGCTCAAAACGTCAAGATCAACTATTAGGGTTCTAACTATTAAGTAAGTCTTGTAACTTAGTGTGCTATGCTTTATTAAGGTTAGATTTCATATGAAGGCTCATAAATAATCAACTAATTGAGTGTAATATGTTTCCACAAGTAAAACTTAGTAGAAACACTCAATTAGGGCTTAAACTGTCATGAACTGAGTTCTGGACTGTCAGTAATCGATTACAGGATGTGAGTAATCGATTACCAGAAGGCAGTAATCGATTACCACGTTTGAATTTTGAATTCAAACTACAACGACATGATGTAATCGATTACCAGGTTACTATAATCGATTACCAGGTTGACATATGTGTTGTTTCATGAACCAATGTGTCTCAAAACGGTTGGGAAGCCTTGTGATGGTTCATAGACAACCTCTAGTTCCTATAAATAGTCCTTTAGTGCTCAGAAATGAACATGAATTGTGCCACAACTTTCATAATCCTAAATGTCATCATTCTAAGTTCTTGTTCTATAATTGTCAAAGAACACTTATGTTGTTCAACTATTAAGAACTCAGAATTGTTAAGAGCCTTCATTGCAAGTTCCTGGAGCATACAAACTATGATTAATCTATCTAGATTATAAGGTTGGATTAGCCATAGGAAAGCTTCTTCATTCACTGTGGTATTCAGTGGTTGTGAAAAGATCCTTTGAATCGGGTTGATTCAAAGTCCACCGTGGTGATTTGGTGTTGACAGCATCATGGCAATTTGATGAAGGGGTTATTCAGAAGGTGGCGATTCTTTCTGAATGTTGTAAACTTCACTGTGGCGGTTCAGTGAAGGGGTTATTCAGAAGGTGGCGATTCTTTTTGAATGTTGTAAACTTCACTGTGGCAATTCAGTGAAGGGGTTATTCAGAAGGTGGTGATTCTTTCTGAATGGTTTGTACTTCACTGTGACGATTCAGTGAAGGGTGTTACTCAGAAGGTGGTAATTATTTTTGAGGGTTGTAACATTCATTGTGATGATTCAGTGAATGGTGTTATTCAGGAAGTAGTTTACTTTCTGCTATAGTGGATAAATCTTTGTGTGATCAGAGGACTGAACGTAGCCTTCTGTGGTTTGAAGGTGAACCAGGATAAAATCCTTGTGTGATCTTCTTATCCTTCATTTCTTACTTTCAGCATTACCTTATTTCGCTGCATTAACGTTTATACGTTGTGATTCTGATCACGCTGAAAGAAGTTTGAGTTTTATAAGGCGAAAATTTGTGGAACCTAATTCACCCCCCCTCTTAGGTTGCTATCTGTTCTTAAAATTTGTATAGAGAGTAAGTTTAGGTAAATTTCTCCTTTGACCCGGGAAGATGGCATCCTCTTCTACAACAAGTACCAGTGAAGGATTCAACATAAACAGGCCACCATACTTTAATGGCGAGCACTATGACTTCTGTAAAATCAAGATGAAGATCTTTATAAAGTCATTAGATGTGGAAATTTGGAGAGCCATTGAAGAAGGTCCTTTCACGCATGTAATTGAAGTTGATGGAAGTAGTCAACCAAAACCAGAAAGCACATGGAATGAAGAAGAATAGAAGAAAGTCCAGTATGATTTGAAAGGTATGAACATTCTGACTTCAGCCCTTGGTATGGATGAATTGTTTAGAGTATCTACTTGCAAATCTTCCAAGGAAATATGGGATACTTTAATGGTCACCCATAAAGGGACTAGTGAAGTTAAAAGATTTAAAATCAATACTCTATCACAAGAGTATGAAATGTTCAGAATGTTTCCTGGAGAAAGAATACTTGACATGCAAAAGCGGTTCATACACTTGACGAATCACTTAATTGCTCTTGGTAAGGAATTCTCTATTAGTGACTTCAACATGAAAGTACTGAGATCCCTTACAAGAGCATGGCAACCAAAAGTCACGACTATCTCAGAAAAGAAGAGTCTATCCAATATGACTCTTGCTGCCTTGTTTGGAAAACTTCAAGAACATGAGTTGGAGTTAAACAGACTAGAGCAGAATGAGAAACATGAGAAAAGGCACTGGTCTATTTCTCTAAAGGCAAACAAAAGCATCAATGATGAATATGACACAGATTCAGAAGATGATGAGAACATGACTTTGCTAGTGAAGAATATTCGAAGGCTTCTCCAAAGAAAAGGTATGAAATTTAACAATAACAGAAGCTTTCAAAAGAAAAGTGAACCCTCTTCTTCACAAAGGATCACATGCTTTGAATGTGAAAAATCTGGACACATCAAATCTGAATGTCCAAACATTCAAAAGAAGAAACATGGGCTAAAGGAGAAGTTTGAAAAGAATGATTCAAACTCTAGAAAAGCCTATGTCGCTTGGGATGATAATGACGTAAGCACGACTTCAGAATCAGAAAAGGAAGAAGCACGTGTAGCATTAATGGCATCACACGATTCAGACGAGGAAAACATCGAGGTTAGTAACAACATAACTTCATCTAATGATTTAGAATATGTCATTGAAAGTGTGTTTAAGTTATGTCGTAGTTTCTCTAAAGTTAGTGTCAAACAAAGTGCCATTATTTCATCTTTAGAAGAAAAATGTCAAATGCTACAAAAGGAACTAGATGATGTTAAAACTAAGTTAGGCACTACCCATGCATGTACTAAATGCAGTTCTTTAGAAACAAAAGTAGAAAACCTACAACAGAAAGTTCATAGTTTCAACCTAGGAAAACAAAAGTTAGATGAAATCCTTAGCATGCAAAGACACTCAAACAACAAGAGTGGTCTAGGATTTACACCCCAAAAGAAGAACAAGGAGATTAAGAAATTTGTCTTTGTTAAGGCAACAAATGAAGTTAAATCTCCTAGGGGCAAACACATGCATGCTAGTCCTTCTAGAAACATGAACAGTAGGAATTACCCATAGAATGTTCCAAAACAATCTAGGAAACATTATCATATGCCTATATATAATGAAGGTTATAGACAATATGCTTGTAGCTATTGCAATAGAATAGGTCATTCTCCTAGTAGATGCTATTATAAGAACATAGGAGTACCAAGTGGGAAATATATGTGGGTTAAGAAGGCAACCAACAACCAAGGACCCAAAGAAAATTGGGTACCTAGAGAGAAGGGATTTGTCACATATGGGAACAATGAAAAAGGGAAAATACTTGGCATAGGAAGAATAGGTACGCCTCCTCAAACCATAGTTGATAAAGTTCTTTATGTAGATGGTTAGAAACATAATCTGCTAAGTATTAGTCAATTATGTGACAAGGGGTTGAAAGTAGGCTTTATGAAACATATATGTGTAGTCAAAGATGTCGAAACTCATGAAATTAAATTTTTCAGGTACAAAGTCAACAAAGTCTTCATGATTTCATTAGATGAAATTCCATCTAGTGTTAGATGTCTTATAGCCAAGTACCATAATGATTCTTGGTTATGGCATAGAAGACTTGCTCATATTCACATGGATCACTTGAACAAGTTAATCAAGCATGATCTTGTGATAGGCCTACCAAAGATGAAATTTGAAAAGGATAAGTTATGTGATGCATGTCAAAAAGACAAACAGACTAAAGTTTCATTCAAACCTAAGGAAATAGTATCTACGACAAGACCACTCCAATTTCTTCATATGCATTTACTTGGACCATCAAGGACCAAAAGTTTTGGAGGAAATTATTATGCTCTTGTCATTGTGGATGGTTATTCACGGTTTACATGGACTATATTCTTAGCACATAAGAATGATGCCTTTAGTGCCTTTGAACGATATGCAAAACATGTACAAAATGAGAAATCCTTGAAAATCTCATCTATTAGAAGTGATCACGGAGGAGAATTCCAAAATCACTTATTCCAAGAATTATGTGAAGAGAATGGAATCTCACATAATTTTTCTGCCCCTAGAACACCACAACAAAATGGTGTTGTGGAAAGAAAGAATAGATCTTTGGAAGAACTTGCACGAACAATGTTAAGTGAATCAAGTCTTCCTAAGTATTTTTGGGCTGATGCTGTTAGTACGGCATGTTATGTATCCAATAGAGTATTGATTATGCCTATTCTAAAGAAAACTCCTTATGAGCTCTATAAAGGTAGAAAACCCAATATTAGTCATCTTCATGTCTTTGGTTCAAAATGCTTTATCTTGAACAGTGGGAAAGAAAATCTTGGCAAATTTGATGAGAAATCATAAAGATCACCCTATTGGCAATATAATAGGTGATATATCAAAGGGAGTTTCAACCAGACACAGACTCAATGAGTCAGTCTTAAACATGGCCTTTGTATCCCAAATAGAACCATCTAAAGTACATGATGCTTTAGAGGATGAATATTGGACTCAAGCCATGCAAGAAAAGTTGAACCAGTTTGAGAGAAACCAAGTATGGGAATTGGTTCCTAAACCTAATGATAAGCATATCATCGGAACCAAATGGGTTTTTAGGAACAAACTGGATGAACGTGGGATAATAGTCAGAAATAAGGCTAGATTAGTAGCACAAGGCTACAATCCGGAAGAAAGCATAGGCTTTGATGAAACCTATGCAACAGTTGCCCGCTTAGAAGCTATTAGACTTCTGCTAGTATATGCTTTCTTGCTCAATTTCCAACTTTATAAAATGGATGTCAAGAGTGCTTCCTTGAACGGATACATACAGGAAGAAGTCTATGTGAAGCAACCTCCAGGTTTTGAAGATCCTAAGTTTCCTTCACATGTCTTCAAATTAAAGAAATCCTTATATGATCTAAAGCAAGCACCACAGGCATGGTATGATAGGCTAAGTACATTTCTATGTGAGAAAGGATTCCAAAAAGGTAAAGCAGATACTACCTTATTCATCAAGACGTCTAAAGGTAATACTTTATTAGTTCAAATTTACGTTGATGATTTTATCTTTGGAACCACTAATGAAATTATATGCAAGGAATTCTCAAACTTGATGCAACAGGAATTTGAGATGTCCATGATGGGAAAACTCAATTTCTTCTTAGGATTGCAAATCAAGCAATCTGAGAATGGGATATTTATCAATCAATCCAAGTTCTGCAAAGAGCTCCTGAAGAAATATGATTTGGATGGTTGCAAAGCAATAGCCACACCAATGGGATCAAACACATATCTTGATCAAGATGAATTAGGCATTCCAGTAGAGATCACCAAATATAGAGGTATGATTGGATCTCTTCTTTATTTAACTGCCAGTAGACCTGGTATCATGTTTAGCGTGTGCTTGTGTGTTAGATATCAAGCATCTCCTAGGGATCCCATTTGAGTTCTGTTAAGCGTATTTTTAAATATTTATGAGGAACTACAAATGTTGGATTATGGTATCCTAAAGGAGGTGTCTGTGCTTTGACTGGATATTCCGACTCAGATTTTGCTGGTTGCAAAACTGAAAGAAATAGCACAAGTGGAACATGTCACTTACTAGGAAATGCACTAGTTTCTTGGTCATGCAAGAAACAAGCCTGTGTGGCTCTAAGTACTGCAGAAGCAGAATACATAGCTGCAGAAAGTTGTTGTGCTCAGATATTTTGGTTCAAACAACAGTTAAAGGACTATGGCTTAGACATGGGTTGCATTCCTATTAAGTGTGACAATACTAGTGCTATGAATCTGACAACGAATCCTATCATGCACTCACGAACAAAACATATAGATATTAGACATCATTTTCTTCGTGATCATGCATTAAGAAAATATATCGAACTTGCTTTCGTTGATACTCATAATCAAATAGCTGATATCTTTACAAACCATTGGCTAGAGATTCTTTCTTTAGGATTAGGAGAGAATTAGATATTTTGGGTGAATGTGATACTTGATTATGTGATTATGTGTTAGGATTAGGATAGATATTTCCTTCTCTTTCCCAAAATCCTCTGATATTGTCCAAAAAGGGAGATTCTCAAAGTGAGTAATCGATTACAACATCTAAGTAATCGATTACATGAATATTTTGGCCTAGGATTATTTCCAGAGATTTTCAGTAATTGATTACTGATATACTGTAATCGATTAAATCAGGGCAAAAGTGAAAAATTATTGGTTTTCAAACTTTGACTTTTTTTTTTCATATGCTTTGTTTTGTTTAACATAGCCCCCATAATATGCTATGATTATGAACTATTGTTTTGGCATAAACTCTTTGTTGTTATGCTTCCCTTTATTTCTATTATCCTAGAATATTTTGTATGGCCTTTTCTTCTTTTTGATGATGTCAAAAGGGGGAGAAAAGCCTTGTGTCTACTTGATCATTTTTAGGATACTAAGCATTAATTGCAAAACAAAGGGGGAGACACACAAGACAGGGGGAGAAAAGTCAAATGATCAATCAAAGTTCAAAGCATGTTGTTTGCCATCATCAAAAAGGGGGAGATTGTGAAGAAGGTCTTGCCTCTGACTCTGGCTGAGGTTTTGATGATGATAAACACATCACAAGAAGAAGAAAAAGAAAGACTTTAAGAACCGGCTCAAATCGTCAAGATCAACTATTAGGGTTCTATCTATTAAGTAAGTCTTGTAACTTAGTGTGCTATGCTTTATTAAGGTTAGATTTCATATGAAGGCTCATAAATAATCAACTAATTGAGTGTAATATGTTTCCACAAGTAAAACTTAGTAGAAACACTCAATTAGGGCTTAAACTGTCATGAACTGAGTTCTGGACTGTCAGTAATCGATTACAGGATGTGAGTAATCGATTACCAGAAGGCAGTAATTGATTACCACATATCAGTAATTGATTACCAGGTTTGAATTTTGAATTCAAACTGCAACGACATGATGTAATCGATTACCAAGTTGAAAGATTTGTTGTATCATGAACCAATGTGTCTCAAAACGGTTGGGTAACCTTGTGATGGTTCATAGACAACCTCTAGTGCCTATAAATAGTCCTTTAGTGCTCAGAAACGAACATGACTTGTGCCACAACTTTCATAATCCTAAAAGTCATCATTCTGAGTTCTTGTTTTATAATTGTCAAAGAACACTTATGCTCTTCAACTATTAAGAACTCAAAATTGTTAAGAGCCTTCATTGCAAGTGCCTGGAGCATACAAATTAAGATTAATCTATCTAGATTAGAAGGTTGGATCAGCCACAGGAAAGCTTCTTCATTCACCGTTGTATTCGGTGGTTGTGAAAAGGTCCTTTGTATCGGGTGGATTCAAAGTCCACCGTGGTGATTTGGTGTTGACCTCATCATGGTAATTTGATGAAGGGGTTATTCAGAAGGTGGCGATTCTTTCTGAATGTTGTAAACTTCACTATGGCGATTCAGTGAAGGGGTTATTCAGAAAGTGGCGATTCTTTCTGAATGGTTTGTACTTCATTGTGACGATTGAGTGAAGGGTGTTACTTAGAAGGTGGTAATTCTTTCTGAGGGTTGTAACAGTCACTGTGATGATTCAGTGAATGGTGTTATTCAAGAAGTAGTTTACTTTCTATTATAGTGGATAAATCTCTGTGTGATCAAAGGACTAGACGTAGCCTTCTGTGGTTTGAAGGTGAACTAGGATAAAATCCTTGTGTGATCTTCTTATCCTTCATCTCTTACTTTCAGCATTACCTTATTCCGCTGCATTAACTTTTATACGTTGTGATTCTGATCACGCTGAAAGAAGTTTGAGTTTTATAAGGCGAAAATTGGGGGAACCTAATTCACCCGCCACCCCCCTCTTAGGTTGCTATCTGTACTTACACCGAACATAGAGAGTGACATGAGATTAATGCTAACTCTCAAATCACAGACAGAATTAGCATTTGGCAAGCCTTCAATATCAACGAGTATAGTGAAACTCCCTGGATCTTTCAATTTCTAGGGGAGTTTTCTCTGCACAATAGATCTACATTCCTCTATTAACATTATGGTCTCATCAACCTCACTCAGCTTCCTTCTCCTAGACAAAATATCTTTCATAAACTTGGTATAAATGGGCATTTGTTCCAAGGCTTCAGAAAAAGGAATATTAATTTGAAGTTTTTTGAAAATATGTAGAAACTTCAAAAACTGTTTTTGAAGATTCTTCTTTACTAAAGCCTTAGGGTAAGGAACCTTGCCAATGGTTCTATCCTGAGAAGGTCTCTCATTTACTATCCTCTCCTTGTTTTTATCCTCACGGTTCTCATTATTTTCCACAGCTTCCTCACTCTCTTTCTCTTTAAGCTCACCATCTTGTTTCTTAGCTGTCACTATTCTATCAGGCATAATATTTCCACTCCTAAGAGTGACAGCAGACACATTTTCCAATTTATTTTCTTTAGGATTAACTAATGTGTTAGAAGGAAACGTACCTGGGACTCTCTCTGCGATTGTTTTGGCTAGCTGGCCAATTTGAGTTTCCAAATTCCTAATGGAAGCCTTATGATTCTTGGAGTTGGTTGTGGTTTCATTCATGAATTGGATGGTTTATTGGGCCATCTCCCCAACAATTTCTTCCAAGCTCTTCTTTCCGGAACCTGGATTTTGAGGTAGTGGAAGTCTCCGATTTTGGTAAGGCCTTTGATATTATCTTTGAGCTCCGTCCTCACCTTGATTATTTTGGTCCCTCCAAGAGAAATTTGGGTGGTTCTTCTAGCTAGGATTGCAGGTGTTACCATAGGGACCATTTTGGTAGTTCCTCATGGCTTTTACCTCAGCTTCAAATTCTGCACCCTCAGGGCTTAGTTGAACTCCCTCCATCTTCTTCACAATAGCATCAACCTTCCTTGACAACATCTTGTTAGAGGCAAGAAAAACATCAAAAGCCTCTACCTAATACATACCCTTCCTTATAGGTCTGTCTAGGTTGGAGTGGGCAGCCTTAGAAGCAAGTTTGTTAACCAAATCAAGGGCTTCTTGTGTTGGAAGAGCATCAAATGCTCCATTAGCAGCAGTGTCCATTTTATCCCTTGTGTAATCATTCAGAGCTGCATAGAACTTCTCCACTTGGTCAGTTGTGGAGATATTATGGCCTGGGAATCTTCTCAGCCATCCCTTGAACCTCTCCCAGGTTTCATGCAGATTTTCCTGGTCCTGTTGGATGAAGGAATTTATCTCCTGCTTCAACTTCCTAATTCTGTTGTAGGGGAAGAACCTAGCTGTAAATTTCTCAGCTAGATCATCCCAAGAAGTTATGCTCTAATGTGGTTGAGAAGTCAGCCACTCCTTAGAAATATCCCAAAGAGAAAAAGGGAACAACATAAACCTGACTGTATCCAGGTGTACATTATTCCGCCTGAGGGTGGAACATTGACGTGTGAACCTTTCCAGATTGGTGTGCATATCTTCCACAACACTTCCTTCGAACTGGTTTTGGCTAACCAGAGTGACAAAGTGGGGAGGAATCTGAAAGTCCAGCGGAGCATCAGCCGGAACCATAATGCTTCCCTCAAAGTTATTATCAACCCGAGGAGCTGTGATGTCACACAGGGATCTCAAAGCATCCCTTTCTTCCTTCTCGTGCTTGCCTCGGAGGGCTCAGGCTGCAACCTCCGCTTCAACCCGAGCGTCGAACTCAGCTCGGAGCTTTGTAACCTCCTCCTGCTTTCTTTCCTCCATGTCTGCTGCATTCTTAGCCATAGCTTGATTTGCTAGACGCTGTTGTGCAAGTTTGCGATGGAAGGTTCTTTCAATTTCTGGATCAAATAAATAATTAGAACCTCGCATGAACGAGCACACAGTTAATAGCACCAGTTCCACACAGCAGAATATTATAGTAACCAAAAACTGAAAACAACAAAACAAAAGTCTCTAAAACCTATCCTCGGCAACGGCGCCAAAAACTTGATACCAATCTACAAGTGTACAGATTGGTCGAAGTAATATAAAAGATATCGTCTCACAAGGATATGGTGAGTTGTGACTTAAGCTCAATTGTTTAAAGCAGAAAAACAAAAGATGTATTCTTGATTTGTGGTTGAATGAACAGCAAAAATAAAAACAAGATATAAGATGGTTATGAATGATTGATAAAAACAACACTTGGGTTTGAGTTTCACTTCACTTAAATAAGTTTCTCACAATCAGATGTTCATATGAAATAGGAGTATGTTCTAAGGTGCTTTAGCCTAAACCTCTACTTGTTAATACCTTAAGTCCTTAAGCAAGTAAACCATTCAATCTCAGTTTTCTAAACCTAATACCTTAGTGTTTAGTCAATTCAATTGAAGAAATATGTTCTTTATTAAGGCCACCACAAACAATTCCCACCCTTATACCTAAGCAGCAGATAATTGTTCAATCAAATCTCGGTTCCCTTAATCCCTACCAACTATCGTTGTGCAAGAAGAAAGAAAAATCACTTGTTTGCACCAAGCATAAATAAACAAAGGGAAGATTTACATGGAACATAAACTTCATTCATATAAAAACCAGAAAGCTTAAAGCATTGTCAATGAAGATTCACTACAAACCCAAAATGCTAAAGAAAACTAGCCAAGAATGGCTAGCATAAACATAATGAAAAGATAGAAACCTGGGTAAGAGCTTAAAGATGGCTTCTCACACTCCAGGAACACTTATCCACGTCAGAGAATTACAAGAAAAGAAAAGATAAAACTAGACAGGAATTTGTAACTACAAAGAAGAGAAAATCTGTATTTATAGCAAAACTGGGTGTTGGCTACCAACGCCTGTGCGTTGGAATTAAATAATTTGCACAAGGCTTGGCAGAGAACCAACGCATGAGCGTTGGCTTCCCAACGCTCAGGCGTTGGAAATAATCCCAATTTGAGGCTTCTAGGCAGAGAACCAATGCATGAGCTTTGGCTTCTCAACGCTCAGGCGTTGGGAGGTTGTCAGACTCCTCATTTTCTTGCTCTTGCTCTTCTTTTTTGATTCCCTTCTTCAATTCCATAAACTAGCTTCAATTTGGCTTCAATAGGGTTTTGCAACAGCTGAAACCCTTCATTCTTCATCATTCTAACATGTGTTAAATGTTTTTGTTGCTCCAATTCTCCATTAAACACAAACCACTCTACCTTTACTCCTTTCCTCTTCATCATTTCTTCCATAAAAGCTCCATCAAAGCACCAAATAATAGCCAAAATAATAAAAGGCTAAAAAAAATAAACTAACCTAATTAAATGGGTTAAAAAATAAAATAATCATTAACGTACGTTCTTATACAGAAAATAAAATGAAAACCTAAAAAATTAAATAAATCTATATGAGACTCAAAGAAATATAAAATAAAAACAGATAAAAAGTCACTTATACTCCTAGGTCATCAGCTAGGATCCATCCTTCATCTTGGAGAGCTTCAGACACTAACTTTGGTTCAATCTTAGAAATGAGAGCACAATTTGCATGATCACGAAATGATGATCTTGTCCTCATATTTTGAGATACACTGCTTAGGATTTGAATATGTGGATGATCTGGCATGTATATCCAATCTCTTGGAAGTAAGATTCCACTAGACGTCATTACTCGACCAGACTTTGAGTGGTCAGACGTTGGAACTTCAGACAATGGGTTATCGTCAAATGATTGAGAAACACCAGACGATTGAATGCTGGTAGACAGTTAAGCTTTGGTAGACGATAGATCTTTAGAGTTGTTGTTCAGGTTCAGATTTTAGAGACCTTCCTCAATAACATTCAGCTCTTTACTGGAACTAGAGAAGTCATCAAACTTCCCATTGATAGATTCTTCCACCACCAAGGTTCTTGAATTGTAGACTCGAAATGCTTGGTCATATTTTGCATCAAATTTTCCAAGGTCATCTTTGGTGTTCAGAATGAAGCAGGGACACCCAAAAGAATGAAAGTAAGAAACATTGGGTTGTCTTCCTTTCCACAGTTCATACAAGGTTTTCTTCAGCATTGGCCTCATAAGGATTCTATTCTGAATGTAGCATAAGGTGTGAGCAACTTCTGCCCAGAAATACTTTGGAAGAGATGTTTCGCTGAGAATTGTCCTTGCCATCTCTTAGAGAGATTTGTTCTTTCCTTCTGCAACATCATTTTGCTGAGGAGTCCTTGGAGCTGAAAGCTGATGGTTGATGCCATTCTCTTCACTGTAGATCATGAACTCTTCATTTATGAATTCTCTTCCTCTGTCGCTTCTGATTGCAGAAATGCAATATCCTTTCTCGTTCTGAATACTTCTGCAATGACCTGCAAAATATTTGAAAGTCTCGTCTTTTCAACTTAGGAAATGAACCCAAGTATATCTTGTGTAATCGTCAACAAAGACAAAGCAATATCTCTTACCAAAACAACTAGCATTTATAGTAGGTCCAAACAAGTCCATGTGGAGCATCTTCAGAGGTCTACTTGTACTCACAACGTTCTTAGAAGAAAAAGAACTTTTTAATTTCTTTCCTTGTAGACATGCTGAGCATGTGACATCATATTTGAAGGACAGTTTTGGCAGACCACGTACTAAGTCATTCTTGACTATCTTTGTAATGGTCTTAAAGGATGCATGCCCTTGCTTCCTGTGCCAAATCCTTCTATAGTCCTCTGCTGACACTAGACATTTCACATTCTAACTTGCAAGGTTTTCAAGGTTTTATATAGCTGCCCATGTCTCTGAGTTGTAAAGACTAGCTTGTCATCCCCATCTGTGATGCTACACTTCAATTTCTTGTTCGATCTACAGCCACATTCGCTCGGAAGCCTCACTTATGAGCTTCCCCAACACCTGCAAGGACATCTCCGACGCCTATAAATACTAGGTTCTATCATCTCACAAAGGACTTCTAGACTTTGATCATCATTCTATCTAGACGCTTACTATTTATATTACAAGTTTTCTATGCATTCTTACATGTCTGAGTTGAGCTCTTAGACACTCTCAGAGCTCCCTTACTGACTTGAGCGTCGAAGTGTCTTCTACAGGTCCTGACTGACGCATTGGACTTGAAGTCTCCACCTTACTCACGTCGAAGCACCGCGAGCACCAACGCAGCCTCGCCGAGAGCACCATTGTCCAGGATTCATGCTCAACAGTAGCACCTTTTCAATCTCAACAATATTTCAACAAGTCAGTAACAGCAAATTCTAATCAATAAAACTCTAAAACAAATCAAAAATTTTATCCGCCGCAACGACGGCAAAAACATGATAGAAATTCTGCAAGCGTACAAAATGCCTAAAGTAGTAAAAAGATATCGAACCTCATGGATGGTTGGTTCTATCAATTCGTTCTTAAAATTTACTGTTTAGAATGGAAATTAAAATTATATTGGAAGAGTTTTGTTTGTATCGTTTCAATTATAACAAAAGCAATGACAGTAGAAATGAAATTACCTATAGGAAAAAGCAGTACTCGGGGTTTAGTTTCACTGAGTCCGATTATGCTCCTCGGAACCAGTTCTTACATGAACCAAAGTAACCTTCCTATGGTGATTTAGTTGTTATCTTCACTTGTTAATGTCTAAATCAAACAAATCATCCAATTCTAATATCCAAGCCTAATATCTTAGTACCTAGTAAATTCAATTGAAGAATTACTACATGCAATCAGGCCAACAGTATTGATTCCTACCCTTGTGTCCAAGGTGCAGAGAAAAATCAATCAATCTATTACCAAGTCCCTTATCCTCACCAAACCGTCGTTTGTGCAAAGAAAAAGCCAAACACTTACGTTAACTCAAGAAAATTGTAAAGCAGAGAAAATATTCATAGGGAAGAAACAATTATTCATATAAAACTCTGAAGTTCATAGCATAAATTGAAAAAGAGTCCACATCCCCAAGTACTAGAAAGGTTTAGCCAAGCATGGCCATCAAGAGAATAACAAGAATAAAAGGGTACAAAATTGGAAAAAAATGAACCGGAATGTCTCCCAAAAAATGAGAGAGAAAAGATCCAAGAGATAGTCTTCTCAAATGAAAAAGTACCAAATGAAAATTACAAGTTTTCAATTTAAAGGAGTCCAGCACATACGCATTGTCTTTTCTAGCACATACGCATTAGTTTTTGCATTACCGGTTGCAAGGAAGGGTCTTCCCAGGATTAGTGGCACTCTTGAATCTTCTTCCATGTCTAAGATGACAAAATCGACGGGGAAGACAAACTTGTCAACTCTTACAAGAACTTCTTCAACAACCCCATAAGGATGCTCGATGTACTTGTCCCCCAGCTGCAAAGTAATCAAAGTTGGAGTTGCCTCTCCTTTGTCCAATCTTTTGAATGTGAAGAAGGTCTTGCCTCTGACTCTGGCTGAGGTTTTGATGATGATAAACACATCACAAGAGGAAGAAAAAGAAAGACTTGAAGAACCGGCTCAAAACGTCAAGATCAACTATTAGGGTTCTAACTATTAAGTAAGTCTTGTAACTTAGTGTGCTATGCTTTATTAAGGTTAGATTTCATATGAAGGCTCATAAATAATCAACTAATTGAGTGTAATATGTTTCCACAAGTAAAACTTAGTAGAAACACTCAATTAGGGCTTAAACTGTCATGAACTGAGTTCTGGACTGTCAGTAATCGATTACAGGATGTGAGTAATCGATTACTAGAAGGAAGTAATCGATTACCACGTTTGAATTTTGAATTCAAACTACAATGACATGATGTAATCGATTACTAGGTTACTATAATCGATTACCAGGTTGACATATGTGTTGTTTCATGAACCAATGTGTCTCAAAACGGTTGGGAAGCCTTGTGATGGTTCATAGACAACCTCTAGTTCCTATAAATAGTCCTTTAGTGCTCAAAAATGAACATGAATTGTGCCACAACTTTCATAATCCTAAATGTCATCATTCTAAGTTCTTGTTCTATAATTGTCAAAGAACACTTATGTTGTTCAACTATTAAGAACTCAGAATTGTTAAGAGCCTTCATTGCAAGTTCCTGGAGCATACAAACTATGATTAATCTATCTAGATTATAAGGTTGGATTAGCCACAGGAAAACTTCTTCATTCACTGTGGTATTCAGTGGTTGTGAAAAGGTCCTTTGAATCGGGTTGATTCAAAGTCCACCGTGGTGATTTGGTGTTGACAGCATCATGGCAATTTGATGAAGGGGTTATTCAGAAGGTGGCGATTCTTTCTGAATGTTGTAAACTTCACTGTGGCGGTTCAGTGAAGGGGTTATTCAGAAGGTGGCGATTCTTTTTGAATGTTGTAAACTTCACTGTGGCAATTCAGTGAAGGGGTTATTCAGAAGGTGGTGATTCTTTCTGAATGGTTTGTACTTCACTGTGACGATTCAGTGAAGGGTGTTACTCAGAAGGTGGTAATTATTTTTGAGGGTTGTAACATTCATTGTGATGATTCAGTGAATGGTGTTATTCAGGAAGTAGTTTACTTTCTGCTATAGTGGATAAATCTTTGTGTGATCAGAGGACTGAACGTAGCCTTCTGTGGTTTGAAGGTGAACCAGGATAAAATCCTTGTGTGATCTTCTTATCCTTCATTTCTTACTTTCAGCATTACCTTATTTCGCTGCATTAACGTTTATACGTTGTGATTCTGATCACGCTGAAAGAAGTTTGAATTTTATAAGGCGAAAATTTGTGGAACCTAATTCACCCCCCCTCTTAGGTTGCTATCTGTTCTTAAAATTTGTATAGAGAGTAAGTTTAGGTAAATTTCTCCTTTGACCCGGGAAGATGGCATCCTCTTCTACAACAAGTACCAGTGAAGGATTCAACATAAACAGGCCACCATACTTTAATGGCGAGCACTATGACTTCTGTAAAATCAAGATGAAGATCTTTATAAAGTCATTAGATGTGGAAATTTGGAGAGCCATTAAAGAAGGTCCTTTCACGCATGTAATTGAAGTTGATGGAAGTAGTCAACCAAAACCAGAAAGCACATGGAATGAAGAAGAATAGAAGAAAGTCCAGTATGATTTGAAAGGTATGAACATTCTGACTTCAGCCCTTGGTATGGATGAATTGTTTAGAGTATCTACTTGCAAATCTTCCAAGGAAATATGGGATACTTTAATGGTCACCCATAAAGGGACTAGTGAAGTTAAAAGATCAAAAATCAATACTCTATCACAAGAGTATGAAATGTTCAGAATGTTTCCTGGAGAAAGAATACTTGACATGCAAAAGCGGTTCATACACTTGACGAATCACTTAATTGCTCTTGGTAAGGAATTCTCTATTAGTGACTTCAACATGAAAGTACTGAGATCCCTTACAAGAGCATGGCAACCAAAAGTCACGACTATCTCAGAAAAGAAGAGTCTATCCAATATGATTCTTGCTGCCTTGTTTGGAAAACTTCAAGAACATGAGTTGGAGTTAAACAGACTAGAGCAGAATGAGCAACATGAGAAAAGGCACTGGTCTATTTCTCTAAAGGCAAACAAAAGCATCAATGATGAATATGACACAGATTCAGAAGATGATGAGAACATGACTTTGCTAGTGAAGAATATTCGAAGGCTTCTCCAAAGAAAAGGTATGAAATTTAACAATAACAGAAGCTTTCAAAAGAAAAGTGAACCCTCTTCTTCACAAAGGATCACATGCTATGAATGTGAAAAATCTGGACACATCAAATCTGAATGTCCAAACATTCAAAAGAAGAAACATGGGCTAAAGGAGAAGTTTGAAAAGAAGGATTCAAACTCTAGAAAAGCCTATGTCGCTTGGGATGATAATGACGTAAGCACGACTTCAGAATCAGAAAAGGAAGAAGCACGTGTAGCATTAATGGCATCACACGATTCAGACGAGGAAAACATCGAGGTTAGTAACAACATAACTTCATCTAATGATTTAGAATATGTCATTGAAAGTGTGTTTAAGTTATGTCGTAGTTTCTCTAAAGTTAGTGTCAAACAAAGTGCCATTATTTCATCTTTAGAAGAAAAATGTCAAATGCTACAAAAGGAACTAGATGATGTTAAAACTAAGTTAGGCACTACCCATGCATGTACTAAATGCAGTTCTTTAGAAACAAAAGTAGAAAACCTACAACAGAAAGTTCATAGTTTCAACCTAGGAAAACAAAAGTTAGATGAAATCCTTAGCATGCAAAGACACTCAAACAACAAGAGTGGTCTAGGATTTACACCCCAAAAGAAGAACAAGGAGATTAAGAAATTTGTCTTTGTTAAGGCAACAAATGAAGTTAAATCTCCTAGGGGCAAACACATGCATGCTAGTCCTTCTAGAAACATGAACAGTAGGAATTACCCATAGAATGTTCCAAAACAATCTAGGAAACATTATCATATGCCTATATATAATGAAGGTTATAGACAATATGCTTGTAGCTATTGCAATAGAATAGGTCATTCTCCTAGTAGATGCTATTATAAGAACATAGGAGTACCAAGTGGGAAATATATGTGGGTTAAGAAGGCAACCAACAACCAAGGACCCAAAGAAAATTGGGTACCTAGAGAGAAGGGATTTGTCACATATGGGAACAATGAAAAAGGGAAAATACTTGGCATAGGAAGAATAGGTACGCCTCCTCAAACCATAGTTGATAAAGTTCTTTATGTAGATGGTTAGAAACATAATCTGCTAAGTATTAGTCAATTATGTGACAAGGGGTTGAAAGTAGGCTTTATGAAACATATATGTGTAGTCAAAGATGTCGAAACTCATGAAATTAAATTTTTCAGGTACAAAGTCAACAAAGTCTTCATGATTTCATTAGATGAAATTCCATCTAGTGTTAGATGTCTTATAGCCAAGTACCATAATGATTCTTGGTTATGGCATAGAAGACTTGCTCATATTCACATGGATCACTTGAACAAGTTAATCAAGCATGATCTTGTGATAGGCCTACCAAAGATGAAATTTGAAAAGGATAAGTTATGTGATGCATGTCAAAAAGACAAACAGACTAAAGTTTCATTCAAACCTAAGGAAATAGTATCTACGACAAGACCACTCCAATTTCTTCATATGCATTTACTTGGACCATCAAGGACCAAAAGTTTTGGAGGAAATTATTATGCTCTTGTCATTGTGGATGGTTATTCACGGTTTACATGGACTATATTCTTAGCACATAAGAATGATGCCTTAAGTGCCTTTGAACGATATGCAAAACATGTACAAAATGAGAAATCCTTGAAAATCTCATCTATTAGAAGTGATCACGGAGGAGAATTCCAAAATCACTTATTCCAAGAATTATGTGAAGAGAATGGAATCTCACATAATTTTTCTGCCCCTAGAACACCACAACAAAATGGTGTTGTGGAAAGAAAGAATAGATCTTTGGAAGAACTTGCACGAACAATGTTAAGTGAATCAAGTCTTCCTAAGTATTTTTGGGCTGATGCTGTTAGTACGGCATGTTATGTATCCAATAGAGTATTGATTATGCCTATTCTAAAGAAAACTCCTTATGAGCTCTATAAAGGTAGAAAACCCAATATTAGTCATCTTCATGTCTTTGGTTCAAAATGCTTTATCTTGAACAGTGGGAAAGAAAATCTTGGCAAATTTGATGAGAAATCATAAAGATCACCCTATTGGCAATATAATAGGTGATATATCAAAGGGAGTTTCAACCAGACACAGACTCAATGAGTCAGTCTTAAACATGGCCTTTGTATCCCAAATAGAACCATCTAAAGTACATGATGCTTTAGAGGATGAATATTGGACTCAAGCCATGCAAGAAGAGTTGAACCAGTTTGAGAGAAACCAAGTATGGGAATTGGTTCCTAAACCTAATGATAAGCATATCATCGGAACCAAATGGGTTTTTAGGAACAAACTGGATGAACGTGGGATAATAGTCAGAAATAAGGCTAGATTAGTAGCACAAGGCTACAATCCGGAAGAAAGCATAGGCTTTGATGAAACCTATGCAACAGTTGCCCGCTTAGAAGCTATTAGACTTCTGCTAGTATATGCTTTCTTGCTCAATTTCCAACTTTATAAAATGGATGTCAAGAGTGCTTTCTTGAACGGATACATACAGGAAGAAGTCTATGTGAAGCAACCTCCAGGTTTTGAAGATCCTAAGTTTCCTTCACATGTCTTCAAATTAAAGAAATCCTTATATGATCTAAAGCAAGCACCACAGGCATGGTATGATAGGCTAAGTACATTTCTATGTGAGAAAGGATTCCAAAAAGGTAAAGCAGATACTACCTTATTCATCAAGACGTCTAAAGGTAATACTTTATTAGTTCAAATTTACGTTGATGATTTTATCTTTGGAACCACTAATGAAATTATATGCAAGGAATTCTCAAACTTGATGCAACAGGAATTTGAGATGTCTGATAATGAAATTGCAAGTGTACAATTTACTATCGCGTAATAAAAATGTTCGAACCCAAAGGATAGGTGTTCTTGTTAATATTAAGTTTAGTACTTAAAATAGGAAAAATAAAAAGATGTATATTTGTTGTTGGTTTGAGAACTAGAAAGAAACAATAACATAAAATAATAGAATAAAGAGATGATGAACATTAAGCTCTTGGGTTGGTTTACATAGTCTATAAAAACATGCTAGAAATTTCCTACTAAATTCCTGAATTATAAAACCATTATCATGATGCTATAGCCTAGTGTAACTACAAGTTAATTCCTTAAGCATTGTAGATCTTTCTTTTTAATTACTAAACCCAATTCCTTGGCACCTAGTTAACTAAAGAAGAAGATGAAGAAGATGTTCAGGCCAACATAAAGTTACGTCCTTCCTAATTCCTTAGCGAAGTATACTTATAACCTTTTTTATTACCTAGTTCCCTTACTACTCACCAAATGGCCTTATGTAATAAGTAATAAGCAAAACCTCTTGGGATCCACAAGATAGAAATAAAGCATAAGGTAATAAAACATGAATGGAAATAAAATTCAGAAATGTAGAAAAAGACTAGAACATGTATTATAAACTAAAACAACCCAAAAACTTAAAGAAGAATTAGCCAAGCATGGCTAAAAGAATCATTGAATTATCCTGGATAGGAGCTCAAGTATGGCTTCCCACAAGTCCTAGGAACAATGATCTTTGAGGGAGAAAGAAAGAATACTTGTTGTATTCTATGAAGGTGTGTCTTACAAGTGAAGAAAAGGGCCCTATTTATAGTAAAATTCCAGCCTCCAGCGCTTGAGCGCTGGAATTCCCAACGCATGGGCGCTAGGATGCATTAAAAATCCACTTTCTGTCCGAGGCCCAGCGCTTGAGCGCTGGCTTTCCAACGCTTGGGCGCTGGGTCACCATCTGACTCATCATCTAGTCAGAACCCCAGCGCTGGAGCGCTGGGATCCCAACGCATGAGCGCTGGGACGCTGCTTCTTCATCTTCAAGCTTTTCCTTCCTTCTTCATTCATGGTAGTGGGTTTTGATGGCCATAAAAAGCCACTAACCAGCCTTGATCAATTCTGAAACCCTTCCTCCACTAACATCAATTCTTTAAACATTTTTTCCATGTGCTAAATTAGAGAGTGATTCTTCATATTCTTCTTTTTCACTTTGGTCCTCCCTTGGTTAGCACTTCAATTCAAGCCCTCATATTCTCTCAATCTCCACTTTAAGTCCTCCACTCTTGAACTTTTACAATTTGGTCCCTGACTTCCTGAAACTTTACACATTGGTCCCTGGACAAAAATGATAACTAAACCAGCTTTTTCTAAAAATACAAAATAACTAGAAAAATTCCTAAAAATATAAAATAAAGCTAGAAAATCTAATAAAATCTAATCTACATGCAAAATGCAAAATAAATATAAAATCTACATAAAAACAATAAAAAACCTACATGATACTCAAAAATAATAAAATAAAAAGACTAAAAATAGCCTAAAAACATCATATAAAATCCACTCATCACACCACTATACCCAACGACAGCTTGTCCTCAAGCGACAAAACTTAAAGAAAAACTCGTCCCTGGGTTTTGAGAAAGTTTTTATCTGATTACAACATGAAGCACAGAAACCTTTCAAAGAAAGCTTAGCAGAAAAGGAAGACATGCATGTTTTATAGACAAAGAATCAAGAAAGTTAGGCTTGGCTTTTAACATGTTTGAGTTCATCAATTAAGCTCACAAAAAATAATATTCTCCATGAAAACAAGAAAGCTCAATAATCCTGCCTATAATTCAAATCAAAACTGAAGTAAAGCAACCAAGTGATTTTGAAGAGATTTTTGAAGGTTGTAACTTGGCCAAAGGGTTGAACAATTCAAGGTGTGGATTTCAAGAAATTGGCAACTCTAGTGGCTGACTCAGAAACTTGTTGTTAAGTGACTTTTTTGACTAAGAGCTTTAAACAATTCACACAAGGGTCCTCTCAATTTTTTTTTTCTTTTTTTTTTTAAACAAAGTAGTGGAATGTATGGGATGAATGACTTGAATTTTACTCCCCTCATACTCTTTCTCACCCCACCACTTCATTATTTTTTTCTTAAGGCACATACCTTATTTTTTCCAATTCTTTCCTTCATCTTTTTTTAGAGAGAAACCCAACAAACAAAGCTCTACAAATTCAGCACATGCATCACTATAACAACTTAAAGATATCACACAAAGTAGGCTCCAAAGAATGACTCTTTTAAGGCTCAAAAGGGGCTACTAGTGGATATAACATTTTAAGCAAAAATCTGAGTTTTCAAAAATGCCTATAATCTCTTCTCAACTCACAAAGTATACCAAACTCCAATCAACATGCAACACAAGGCAGAAAAATCTCACAATCATGCATTCAGAGTCCTCAGCTCTCAGAAAAAGATAGGGTAAGTGGTACCCTTTTTAGAACTCAGAAAAACCTTGCCAACAACCCAACAATCAAGATATCAAAAATCCTTTCTACAGCATGCAATCCTAACTGCTTCAAAACATAGAACCTTTCACAAAGCAGTTCAATCAGATAAAGCATTTCACAAAGCTATAGCAACATTCAGAATGGATAATATACTCAAGACTCATGCAAAAATAAAACAGAAAAACTAAACTAAAAATATAACTAAAAACTATAAAAAGAAAAACAAAAACTAAGAAGCTGGTATAGTAACAAATTTTCCACAAAGGTCCAAGGGAACCTCAATGTAAAAATCAATTTGAACACTTAAGTTCAAGAGAGCTCTTCCTCCTTTTGGTACCTATCCTGTAACAATGAACAAACAAAAGTCTCACAAGTAGAAACTTGCTTGACTTGTTAGTCCCAAAAACAGCACAAAAGATCATGGGTTGAAAATTTGTGTCCACCTTTTAAAAACAATAATTCTTGAGTTTCCCAAAAATTAAAACCATTGTAGAAACAAGGGAAAACTCAAAGAACTTTTAAAACTTTCAGAAAAATGGTGAACACAAAATTTATTAAAAATTAAAAACAGCAAATAAAAGTAAAAACAGCAAACTGCCCGAGCTCCAGCGCTTCAGCGGTGGGAATACCAACGCTTGGGCGCTGGAATTAAAATAAAAACTGGGCATCAGAGGTCCCAGCGCCTGAGCGCTGGGTTCCAACGCTATGGCGCTGGAAATTAAAATAAAAAAACTGGGATTCCAGGGGCCTAGCGCATGAGCGCTAGCCCTCCAGCGCCTAAGCGCTGGGATCAACTGGAATCAGAGGTTGTGAAGCAGGGGCCTAACGCATGAGCGTTGGCCTCCAGCGCTAGAGCGCTGGCCTCGCCTGCAGCAGAAACATAAAATTTCTTTTCTTTTATTTATGTACAAAAGTTGTGCAAAAAATTAAAAAGGCAGAAACATAAACTATCCTAAGTTGGGTTGTCTCCCAACCAGCTCAATGTTAAGGTCCGAGATAGACCCTTCCCCTTAATCAATTGGGGGTATCAAATATGGCAAAGACCTCTTGTCTTACAATATCTCCTCCTAGGTACGGTTTCAGTCTTTGCCCATTGACAATAAAAGCATTCTTTGTAACATTATTTTCCAACTCAACCGCACCATGAGGAAAGACTTTAGTAACCATATACGGCCCTGTCCATCTTGATTTCAACTTTCCAGGAAATAACTTCAGCCTAGAGCTATACAACAGCACAAACTGTCCTGGATTGAATTCTTTTGGCACAATCTTCTTATCATGCCACTTCTTTGTCCTTTCCTTGTAGATCCAAGCATTGTGGTATGCTTGGAGTCTAAATTCATCCAACTCATGTACCTGTACCTGTCTTTTATCCCTAGCTTCTTTGGGATCCATGTTCAACTGTTTCAAAGCCCAAAAGGCTTTATGCTCAAGTTCCACAGGTAAATGACAAGTCTTACCATAAACCAACTGGTAAGGAGAGGTTCCAATAGGAGTTTTAAACGCAGTTCGATAAGCCCACAAGGTGTCATCTAATTTTTTTGACCAATCCTTCCTTGAGGTACCAACTGTTTTTTCCAAAATCCTTTTTAACTCCCTATTAGAAACCTCTACTTGTCCACTAGTTTGGGGGTGATAGGGGGTAGCAATTTTATGATTAACACCATATTTTTTCAAAAGAGCTTCAAAAGCTTTATTACAAAAATGCTTACCTCCATCACTGATTATTGCTCTTGGCACCCCAAATCTAGTAAAAATCTTTTTCTTCAGAAAATCCAAAACAACTTTTCCATCATTTGTGGGAAGGGCTGATGCTTCAACCCATTTAGAAACATAATCAACAGCAACCAAAATATACTAGCAACCAAAAGAAGGTGGAAAAGGTCCCATAAAATCAATGCCCCAAACATCAAAAAGCTCAACTTCCAAAATCATTTTTTGGGGCATCTCATTCCTTCTTGAGATATTACCAGTTCGTTGACAGCGATCACACCTTACCACAAATGCTCTACTATCTTTGAAGATAGTAGGCCAATAAAAACCACTTTGGAGGACTTTAGCTGCAGTCCTTTCACCTGAAAAATGGCCTCCATAATCGGAGCCATGGCAATGCCATAAAATAGCCTCAAATTCTTTTTCTGGAATACACCTTCTAATGATCCCATCAGAACATTCTCTAAACAAATAAGGTTCATCCCAGAAAAAGAATTTAGCATCATGCAAAAATTTCTTCTTTTGTTGCCAAGTCAAATCAGAAGGCAACACACCAGCAGCTTTAAAATTAGCTAAATGTACATACCATGGAGCTATCTCTTGGATAGCTAAAAGCCTCTCATCTGGGAACTCCTCTTGAATAGGAATTGGATCGGAGTTTCCTTCTTCAAGCCTTGACAAATGGTCTGCTACACCATTGTCCTTCCCTTTTCTGTCCACAATTTCAAGATCAAACTCTTGCAAGAGTAAGATCCACCTGATCAGCCTGGGTTTAGCTTCCTGCTTAGCAAACAAGTACTTCAATGCAGAATGGTCAGTATGCACAATAACTTTAGTACCCAAAACGTAAGGTCTGAATTTGTCTAAAGCATAGACAACGCTCAACAACTCCTTTTCAGTTGTAGCATAATTTTTTTGAGCTTCATTCAGAACCTTACTAGCATAATAAATCACATGCAAAACTTTTCCATTTTTCTGACAAAGAACAGCCCCTATTGCATTATCACTAGCATCACACATAATTTCAAAAGGCAAATCCCATTGGGGAGCAACAATGATAGGGGCTGAAACAAGTTTTTCCTTTAATAATTTAAAAGCAGCCAAACACTCATCATTAAAGATAAAAGGAGCTTCTTTTTCAAGGAGATTTGTCATAGGCTTAGCAATTTTAGAAAAATCTTTTATAAATCGCCTATAAAAACCTGCATGACCAAGAAAGCTTCTTATACCTTTAATATTAGTGGGAGGAGGTAGATTTTCAATAATTTCAGTTTTAGCCTTATCCACCTCAATCCCTTTTTCAGAAATCTTGTGCCCAAGCACAATGCCATCTTTTACCATAAAATGACATTTTTCCCAATTAAGTACCAAATTCTTTTCTTGGCACCTAACAAGAATCCTTTCCAAATTGCTCAAACACTTGTCAAAGTTGGGGCCATACACAGAAAAATCATCCATGAACACTTCCATACATTCACCAATTAAATCATAAAAAATAGCAAACATACATCTTTGGAAGGTTCCTGGAGCATTACACAAGCCAAAAGGCATTCTTTTATAAGCAAACACCCCGAAGGGGCAAGTAAAAGCAGTTTTTTCTTGATCCTTAGGATCAACAACAATTTGGTTATAACCTGAATAACCATCCAAGAAACAATAGTACTCATGGCCAGCCAACCTGTCAAGCATTTGATCAATAAAAGGAAGGGGGAAATGATCTTTCCGGGTGGCAGAATTTAGCCTCCGGTAATCTATACAAACCCTCCAACCAGTTACCTTCCTGGTGGGAATCAATTCATTGTTCTCATTCGGGACCACAGTAATTCCCCCTTTTTTGGGAACTACCTGAACGGGACTGACCCATTCACTATCAGAAATGGGATAGATGATCCCTGCATCAAGCAACTTAATCACTTCTTTCCTTACCACCTCTTTCATGGCAGGATTAAGTCTTCTTTGGGGTTGGACTACAGGTTTAACTTGTTCTTCTAAACAAATTTTATGCATACAAACAGTGGGGCTTATGCCCTTAATGTCCTCTATAGTCCAACCCAAAGCAGATTTATGAGTTCTAAGAATTCTTACCAGTTTTTCTTCTTCAAGAGGAGAGAGGGAACTACTCACAATGACTGGCTTATTATTACCTCCCTCAAGAAATACATACTTAAGAGTGGAAGGTAAGGGCTTTAATTCCCTCTTCTCCTCTTGAACTTCTTCCTCTCTTTTCAGCTCCTCTACCCAATTTTTTGTTGAAGGGAAAAAATGGGCAGCCTCCAGATATCTTGCCATTTCAATGACCTGTTCGTCATTGCTGTCTATATCTTCAAAATCCAACCCCTCAGAGATTATAGTCTCTAAAGGATCTTCTTTCCACATGGCAACAAACTGTTAGGCAGTAATATTTTTTTTATTATATACAAAAAGTACTAAATAAAATAAAAACAAGAACTTGAAAGAACCTATCCCCGGCAACGGCGCCAAAAACTTGATAATGAAATTGCAAGTGTACAATTTACTATCGCGTAATAAAAATGTTCGAACCCAAAGGATAGGTGTTCTTGTTAATATTAAGTTTAGTACTTAAAATAGGAAAAATAAAAAGATGTATATTTGTTGTTGGTTTGAGAACTAGAAAGAAACAATAACATAAAATAATAGAATAAAGAGATGATGAACATTAAGCTCTTGGGTTGGTTTACATAGTCTATAAAAACATGCTAGAAATTTCCTACTAAATTCCTGAATTATAAAACCATTATCATGATGCTATAGCCTAGTGTAACTACAAGTTAATTCCTTAAGCATTGTAGATCTTTCTTTTTAATTACTAAACCCAATTCCTTGGCACCTAGTTAACTAAAGAAGAAGATGAAGAAGATGTTCAGGCCAACATAAAGTTACGTCCTTCCTAATTCCTTAGCGAAGTATACTTATAACCTTTTTTATTACCTAGTTCCCTTACTACTCACCAAATGGCCTTATGTAATAAGTAATAAGCAAAACCTCTTGGGATCCACAAGATAGAAATAAAGCATAAGGTAATAAAACATGAATGGAAATAAAATTCAGAAATGTAGAAAAAGACTAGAACATGTATTATAAACTAAAACAACCCAAAAACTTAAAGAAGAATTAGCCAAGCATGGCTAAAAGAATCATTGAATTATCCTGGATAGGAGCTCAAGTATGGCTTCCCACAAGTCCTAGGAACAATGATCTTTGAGGGAGAAAGAAAGAATACTTGTTGTATTCTATGAAGGTGTGTCTTACAAGTGAAGAAAAGGGCCCTATTTATAGTAAAATTCCAGCCTCCAGCGCTTGAGCGCTGGAATTCCCAACGCATGGGCGCTAGGATGCATTAAAAATCCACTTTCTGTCCGAGGCCCAGCGCTTGAGCGCTGGCTTTCCAACGCTTGGGCGCTGGGTCACCATCTGACTCATCATCTAGTCAGAACCCCAGCGCTGGAGCGCTGGGATCCCAACGCATGAGCGCTGGGACGCTTCTTCTTCATCTTCAAGCTTTTCCTTCCTTCTTCATTCATGGTAGTGGGTTTTGATGGCCATAAAAAGCCACTAACCAGCCTTGATCAATTCTGAAACCCTTCCTCCACTAACATCAATTCTTTAAACATTTTTTCCATGTGCTAAATTAGAGAGTGATTCTTCATATTCTTCTTTTTCACTTTGGTCCTCCCTTGGTTAGCACTTCAATTCAAGCCCTCATATTCTCTCAATCTCCACTTTAAGTCCTCCACTCTTGAACTTTTACAATTTGGTCCCTGACTTCCTGAAACTTTACACATTGGTCCCTGAACAAAAATGATAACTAAACCAGCTTTTTCTAAAAATACAAAATAACTAGAAAAATTCCTAAAAATATAAAATAAAGCTAGAAAATCTAATAAAATCTAATCTACATGCAAAATGCAAAATAAATATAAAATCTACATAAAAACAATAAAAAACCTACATGATACTCAAAAATAATAAAATAAAAAGACTAAAAATAGCCTAAAAACATCATATAAAATCCACTCATCAATGTCCATGATGGGAAAACTCAATTTCTTCTTAGGATTGCAAATCAAGCAATCTGAGAATGAGATATTTATCAATCAATCCAAGTTCTGCAAAGAGCTCCTGAAGAAATATGATTTGGATGGTTGCAAAGCAATAGCCACACCAATGGGATCAAACACATATCTTGATCAAGATGAATCAGGCATTCCAGTAGAGATCACCAAATATAGAGGTATGATTGGATCTCTTCTTTATTTAACTGCCAGTAGACCTGATATCATGTTTAGCGTGTGCTTGTGTGTTAGATATCAAGCATCTCCTAGGGATCCCATTTGAGTTCTGTTAAGCGTATTTTTAAATATTTAAGAGGAACTACAAATGTTGGATTATGGTATCCTAAAGGAGGTGTCTGTGCTTTGACTGGATATTCCGACTCAGATTTTGCTGGTTGCAAAACTGAAAGAAAAAGCACAAGTGGAACATGTCACTTACTAGGAAATGCACTAGTTTCTTGGTCATGCAAGAAACAAGCCTGTGTGGCTCTAAGTACTGCAGAAGCAGAATACATAGCTGCAGGAAGTTGTTGTGCTCAGATATTTTGGTTCAAACAACAGTTAAAGGACTATGGCTTAGACATGGGTTGCATTCCTATTAAGTGTGACAATACTAGTGCTATGAATCTGATGAAGGGGTTATTCAGAAGGTGGCGATTCTTTCTGAATGTTGTAAACTTCACTATGGCGATTCAGTGAAGGGGTTATTCAGAAGGTGGCGATTCTTTCTGAATGGTTTGTACTTCATTGTGACGATTGAGTGAAGGGTGTTACTCAGAAGGTGGTAATTCTTTCTGAGGGTTGTAACAGTCACTGTGATGATTCAGTGAATGGTGTTATTCAAGAAGTAGTTTACTTTCTATTATAGTGGATAAATATCTGTGTGATCAAAGGACTAGACGTAGCCTTCTGTGGTTTGAAGGTGAACTAGGATAAAATCCTTGTGTGATCTTCTTATCCTTCATCTCTTACTTTCAGCATTACCTTATTCTGCTGCATTAACTTTTATACGTTGTGATTCTGATCACGCTGAAAGAAGTTTGAGTTTTATAAGGCGAAAATTGGGGGAACCTAATTCACCCGCCACCCCCATCTTAGGTTGCTATCTATACTTACACCGAACATAGAGAGTGGCATGAGATTAATGCTAACTCTCAAATCACAGACAGAATTAGCATTTGGCAAGCCTTCAATATCAACGAGTATAGTGAAACTCCTTGGATCTTTCAATTTCTGGGGGAGTTTTCTATGCACAATAGATCTACATTCCTCTATTAACATTATGGTCTCATCAACCTCACTCAGCTTCCTTCTCCTGGACAAAATATCTTTCATAAACTTGGTATAAATGGGCATTTGTTCCAAGGCTTCAGAAAAAGGAATATTAATTTGAAGTTTTTTGAAAATATGTAGAAAATTCGAAAACTGTTTTTGAAGATTCTTCTTTACTAAAGCCTTAGGGTAAGGAACCTTGCCAATGGTTCTATCCTGAGAAGGTCTCTCATTTACTATCCTCTCTTGTTTTTATCCTCACGGTTCTCATTATTTTCCACAGCTTCCTCACTCTCTTTCTCTTTAAGCTCACCATCTTGTTTCTTAGCTGTCACTATTCTATCAGGCATAATATTTCCACTCCTAAGAGTGACAGCAGACACATTTTCCAATTTATTTTCTTTAGGATTAACTAATGTGTTAGAAGGAAACGTACCTGGGACTCTCTCTGCGATTGTTTTGGCTAGCTGGCCAATTTGAGTTTCCAAATTCCTAATGGAAGCCTTATGATTCTTGGATTTGGTTGTGGTTTCATTCATGAATTGGATGGTTTATTGGGCCATCTCCCCAACAATTTCTTCCAAGCTCTTCTTTCCGGAACCTGGATTTTGAGGTAGTGGAAGTCTCCGATTTTGGTAAGGCCTTTGATATTGTCTTTGAGCTCCGTCCTCACCTTGATTATTTTGGTCCCTCCAAGAGAAATTTGGGTGGTTCTTCTAGCTAGGATTGCAGGTATTACCATAGGGACCATTTTGGTAGTTCCTCATGGCTTTTACCTCAGCTTCAAATTCTGCACCCTCAGGGCTCAGTTGAACTCCCTCCATCTTCTTCACAATAGCATCAACCTTCCTTGACAACATCTTGTTAGAGGCAAGAAAAACATCAAAAGCCTCTACCTAATACATACCCTTCCTTATAGGTCTGTCTAGGTTGGAGTGGGCAGCCTTAGAAGCAAGTTTGTTAACCAAATCAAGGGCTTCTTGTGTTGGAAGAGCATTAAATGATCCATTAGCAGCAGTGTCCATTTTATCCCTTGTGTAATCATTCAGAGCTGCATAGAACTTCTCCACTTGGTCAGTTGTGGAGATATTATGGCCTGGGAATCTTCTCAGCCATCCCTTGAACCTCTCCCAGGTTTCATGCAGATTTTCCTGGTCCTGTTGGATGAAGGAATTTATCTCCTGCTTCAACTTCCTAATTCTGTTGTAGGGGAAGAACCTAGCTGTAAATTTCTCAGCTAGATCATCCCAAGAAGTTATGCTCTAATGTGGTTGAGAAGTCAGCCACTCCTTAGAAATATCCCAAAGAGAAAAAGGGAACAACATAAACCTGACTGTATCCAGGTGTACATTATTCCGCCTGAGGGTGGAACATTGACGTGTGAACCTTTCCAGATTGGTGTGCACATCTTCCACAACACTTCCTTCGAACTGGTTTTGGCTAACCAGAGTGATAAAGTGGGGAGGAATCTGAAAGTCCAGCGGAGCATCAGCCGGAACCATAATGCTTCCCTCAAAGTTATTATCAACCCGAGGAGCTGTGATGTCACACAGGGATCTCAAAGCATCCCTTTCTTCCTTCTCGTGCTTGCCTCGGAGGGCTCAGGCTGCAACCTCCGCTTCAACCCGAGCGTCGAACTCAGCTCAGAGCTTTGTAACCTCCTCCTGCTTTCTTTCCTCCATGTCTGCTGCATTCTTAGCCATAGCTTGATTTGCTAGACGCTGTTGTGCAAGTTTGCGATGGAAGGTTCTTTCAATTTCTGGATCAAATAAATAATTAGAACCTCGCATGAACGAGCACACAGTTAATAGCACCAGTTCCACACAGCAGAATATTATAGTAACCAAAAACTGAAAACAACAAAACAATAGTCTCTAAAACCTATCCTCGGCAACGGCGCCAAAAACTTGATACCAATCTACAAGTGTACAGATTGGTCGAAGTAATATAAAAGATATCGTCTCACAAGGATATGGTGAGTTGTGACTTAAGCTTAATTGTTTAAAGCAGAAAAACAAAAGATGTATTCTTGATTTGTGGTTGAATGAACAGCAAAAATAAAAACAAGATATAAGATGGTTATGAATGATTGATAAAAAAAACACTTGGGTTTGAGTTTCACTTCACTTAAATAAGTTTCTCACAATCAGATGTTCATATGAAATACGAGTATGTTCTAAGGTGCTTTAGCCTAAACCTCTACTTGTTAATACCTTAAGTCCTTAAGCAAGTAAACCATTCAATCTCAGTTTTCTAAACCTAATACCTTAGAGTTTAGTCAATTCAATTGAAGAAATATGTTCTTTATTAAGGCCACCACAAACAATTCCCACCCTTATACCTAAGCAGCAGATAATTGTTCAATCAAATCTCGGTTCCCTTAATCCCTACCAACTATCGTTGTGCAAGAAGAAAGAAAAATCACTTGTTTGCACCAAGCATAAATAAACAAAGGGAAGATTTACATGGAACATAAACTTCATTCATATAAAAACCAGAAAGCTTAAAGCATTGTCAATGAAGATTCACTACAAACCCAAAATGCTAAAGAAAACTAGCCAAGAATGGCTAGCATAAACATAATGAAAAGATAGAAACCTGGGTAAGAGCTTAAAGATGGCTTCTCACACTCCAGGAACACTTATCCACGTCAGAGAATTACAAGAAAAGAAAAGATAAAACTAGACAGGAATTTGTAACTACAAAGAAGAGAAAATCTGTATTTATAGCAAAACTGGGTGTTGGCTACCAATGCCTGTGCGTTGGAATTAAAATAATTTGCACGAGGCTTGGCAGAGAACCAACGCATGAGCGTTGGCTTCCCAACGCTCAGGCGTTGGAAATAATCCCAATTTGAGGCTTTTAGGCAGAGAACCAATGCATGAGCTTTGGCTTCTCAACGCTCAGGCGTTGGGAGGTTGTCAGACTCCTCATTTTCTTGCTCTTGCTCTTCTTTTTTGATTCCCTTCTTCAATTCCAGAAAATAGCTTCAATTTGGCTTCAATAGGGTTTTGCAACAGCTGAAACCCTTCATTCTTCATCATTCTAACATGTGTTAAATGTTTTTGTTGCTCCAATTCTCCATTAAACACAAACCACTCTACCTTTACTCCTTTCCTCTTCATCATTTCTTCCATAAAAGCTCCATCAAAGCACCAAATAATAGCCAAAATAATAAAAGGCTAAAAAAAATAAACTAACCTAATTAAATGGGTTAAAAAATAAAATAATCATTAACGTACGTTCTTATACAGAAAACAAAATGAAAACCTAAAAAATTAAATAAATCTATATGAGACTCAAAGAAATATAAAATAAAAACAGATAAAAACTTATACTCCTAGGTCATCAGCTAGGATCCATCCTTCATCTTGGAGAGCTTCAGACACTAACTTTGGTTCAATCTTAGAAATGAGAGCACAATTTGCATGATCACGAAATGATGATTTTGTCCTCATATTTTGAGATACACTGCTTAGGATTTGAATATGTGGATGATCTGGCATGTATATCCAATCTCTTGGAAGTAAGATTCCACTAGACGTCATTACTCGACCAGACTTTGAGTGGTCAGACGTTGGAACTTCAGACAATGGGTTATCGTCAAATGATTGAGAAACACCAGACGATTGAATGCTGGTAGACAGTTAAGCTTTGGTAGACGATAGATCTTTAGAGTTGTTGTTCAGGTTCAGATTTTAGAGACCTTCCTCAATAACATTCAGCTCTTTACTGGAACTAGAGAAGTCATCAAACTTCCCATTGATAGATTCTTCCACCACCAAGGTTCTTGAATTGTAGACTCGAAATGCTTGGTCATATTTTGCATCAAATTTTCCAAGGTCATCTTTGGTGTTCAGAATGAAGCAGGGACACCCAAAAGAATGAAAGTAAGAAACATTGGGTTGTCTTCCTTTCCACAGTTCATACAAGGTTTTCTTCAGCATTGGCCTCATAAGGATTCTATTCTGAATGTAGCATAAGGTGTGAGCAACTTCTGCCCAGAAATACTTTGGAAGAGATGTTTCGCTGAGAATTGTCCTTGCCATCTCTTAGAGAGATTTGTTCTTTCCTTCTGCAACATCATTTTGCTGAGGAGTCCTTGGAGCTGAAAGCTGATGGTTGATGCCATTCTCTTCACTGTAGATCATGAACTCTTCATTTATGAATTCTCTTCCTCTGTCGCTTCTGATTGCAGAAATGCAATATCCTTTCTCGTTCTGAATACTTCTGCAATGACCTGCAAAATATTTGAAAGTCTCGTCTTTTCAACTTAGGAAATGAACCCAAGTATATCTTGTGTAATCGTCAACGAAGACAAAGCAATATCTCTTACCAGAACAACTAGCATTTATAGTAGGTCCAAACAAGTCCATGTGGAGCATCTTCAGAGGTCTACTTGTACTCACAACGTTCTTAGAAGAAAAAGAACTTTTTAATTTCTTTCCTTGTAGACATGCTGAGCATGTGACATCATATTTGAAGGACAGTTTTGGCAGACCACGTACTAAGTCATGCTTGACTATCTTTGTAGTGGTCTTAAAGGATGCATGCCCTTGCTTCCTGTGCCAAATCCTTCTATAGTCCTCTGCTGACACTAGACATTTCACATTCTAACTTGCAAGGTTTTCAAGGTTTTATATAGCTGCCCATGTCTTTGAGTTGTAAAGACTAGCTTGTCATCCCCATCTGTGATGCTACACTTCAATTTCTTGTTCGATCTACAGCCACATTCGCTCGGAAGCCTCACTTATGAGCTTCCCCAACACCTTCAAGGACATCTCCGACGCCTATAAATACTAGGTTCTATCATCTCACAAAGGACTTCTAGACTTTGATCATCATTCTATCTAGACGCTTACTATTTATATTACAAGTTTTCTATGCATTCTTACATGTCTGAGTTGAGCTCTTAGACACTCTCAGAGCTCCCTTACTGACTTGAGCGTCGAAGTGTCTTCTACAGGTCCTGACTGACGCATTGGACTTGAAGTCTCCACCTTACTCACGTCGAAGCACCGCGAGCACCAACGCAGCCTCGCCGAGAGCACCATTGTCCAGGATTCATGCTCAACAGTAGCACCTTTTCAATCTCAACAATATTTCAACAAGTCAGTAACAGCAAATTCTAATCAATAAAACTCTAAAACAAATCAAAAATTTTATCCGCCGCAACGACGCCAAAAACATGATAGAAATTCTGCAAGCGTACAAAATGCCTAAAGTAGTAAAAAGATATCGAACCTCATGGATGGTTGGTTCTATCAATTCGTTCTTAAAATTTACTGTTTAGAATGGAAATTAAAATTATATTGGAATAGTTTTGTTTGTATCGTTTCAATTATAACAAAAGCAATGACAGTAGAAATGAAATTACCTATAAGAAAAAGCAGTACTCGGGGTTTAGTTTCACTGAGTCCGATTATGCTCCTCGGAACCAGTTCTTACATGAACCAAAGTAACCTTCCTATGGTGATTTAGTTGTTATCTTCACTTGTTAATGTCTAAATCAAACAAATCATCCAAATCTAATATCCAAGCCTAATATCTTAGTACCTAGTAAATTCAATTGAAGAATTACTACATGCAATCAGGCCAACAGTATTGATTCCTACCCTTGTGTCCAAGGTGCAGAGAAAAATCAATCAATCTATTACCAAGTCCCTTATCCTCACCAAACCGTCGTTTGTGCAAAGAAAAAGCCAAACACTTACGTTAACTCAAGAAAATTGTAAAGCAGAGAAAATATTCATAGGGAAGAAACAATTATTCATATAAAACTCTGAAGTTCATAGCATAAATTGAAAAAGAGTCCACATCCCTAAGTACTAGAAAGGTTTAGCCAAGCATGGCCATCAAGAGAATAACAAGAATAAAAGGGTACAAAACTGGAACAAAATGAACCAGAATGTCTCCCAAAAAATGAGAGAGAAAAGATCCAAGAGATAGTCTTCTCAAATGAAAAAGTACCAAATGAAAATTACAATTTTTCAATTTAAAGGAGTCCAGCACATACGCATTGGCTTTTCTAGCACATACGCGTTAGAGAAAAAAAATCAGCGCACGCAAAACAGGGACCTAGCGCATATGCGCTGGGTTGGTAGCGCATATGCGCCGGATAAGTGGCAGAAGACGTTCAAAACAGAACCCCAACGCACAAGCGCTTGGTCTTCTTGCGCACTCGCGTTGGCACACTAACAACAACTCTTCAATTCTGTGTTTTCAGCTCAAGCCTTTGGCTTTTCCCTCATCAAAGTCCTTTATTAACCTACTTTCTCATCAAAACTCCTTAAACCTGCAAACAAAACTCTCAAAACACCATCAAATCACATAAACCTAATCATGGTTAATCATTATCTCATTAAATCTTATCAAAAGCACATAACTTCAACACAAAAAACTAACCAGAAAATTGAAGTAAAGAACAACTTAGTTAAAATCAACATAAAAACTAAAAATTAAATAAAAATATAATAAAAACTACAACTAACAATGCATATGAAGAAAATGAAAATTAAGACTAAAAATGACCGAAAACACTACGTGAGACTCAAGAAAATAGAATAATGAAAAAAAACTCAAGAAATTACTAGAATACCACCGGATCATAAGTTGTTCTTCCCATTCTTCATTGTCAATGGGGAACTCAATTTCAGAGCTTCTATTTCCTTCTTCTTCTTCATTTGAATTATGTGCTTTCTCTGATGCTGATTGGGGTGGTTCTCTCACTGATCATAAATGTACCACAAGTTTTGCATTTTTCTAGGGGATTCTCTTATCTCTTGAAAGATTAAGAAGGAAGGAATTATTTCTCGATCTTCAATAGAAGCTAAGTATCGACGACATCCACTACTGCATAAATTATTTGGTTGCGGTGGCTACTTGACTTTATAGGTGTCTCCCTCGCTACACCTACTCTTTATGTATTGTGATAATATGAGTGTTATAAAAATCACTCAGAACTCAGTCTTTCATGAATGCTACAAGCACATTGAGATTGATTGTCATTTCACGAGGCATCACTTTCAATAGGGAACCATCACTTTGCCTTTTATAACATCCTCCATGCAGATTACTAACGTGTTTACAAAGTCGAATTCAATTACGTGCTTTCACTTCTTAATTAGCAAATTCTCAATGCTCCTTGTTAACGCGTCGTCAGTTAGGAGAGGGGGAAGTTAGATTATATAACTTTATTTAATTATTAATGTTTTAAGGGTAGTTTAGTCTATGATTCATCCCTGCTTCTAATGAAACCCTAACACAAATATTCTCCCTTTTGTTCTCTTTTCATCCCCTTTCCCTTTGTGATATTTCTCTTCAAACAGCTATGGCAATACAATAATCACCAATTTAGAGACTTTGAAGCAACGACCAAATAACTCTCGAGCAACATTAGCCATGCTATGACCAACAATATCTCTCATTAGGGTACAACATTACCATTGCTTTAACTTCTAAGAGTAAGAGATATATAACCCCCCTTATCCTATATACTTTTAATAAAACATTACCATTGCTGCAAAAGAAAGAAAAGACATGTTATCAATTAAAATAATAGTTTTAATTTCATGAAAGTTATCATGTTGACGAAGAAATTGATGATGTAATTTGGAGAATAATGTATAATTTAATAATTGAGTTTAAATTTAATCTATTTGTTAATGTAAAATTTTAAGATTTATCTGCAAACATCAAATCATAGTCTTTTGTGGTGTGTCAACAAGAAAAATACAGTCCAATTGCAAAGGGTAACCTATGGCGCCATTGCAATATGGGAGATTCTAGTACATCCAAACATAATGAAGGAATACTAAGGCTTCAAGATCAAAACCAACTTAAAGGTTTTTACTTTTTGTCAAGATGACAATATGAAAGCTTTAATTTAACTTTTTACCATTATGAAAATGTACATTAAGAGTTTTCTAGTTCGAATTCTACAGCTTTTTTACTAGAATATTTCCATTTCCTTAGTGGAGCTAGACATAGAAAGGGTTTATACTTTTTAATGTGAAGAAGTATCTATTTGGGGAATATTCTCAATGAGGGGAAATCATTAATGCAATGGCTTACATCATCTACATTAGAACTAAGTTTTGGGACAAAATGCAGGACCCCCCAATAATTGCTTTTGCATGCTAGCTAGCTCATCTTCCACGACGCATAATAGCCCCAACTTGTGCTCTGCTAGATATTAGGGAAGTATTTATTTATCTTTTTTTCCAGGGAATTAACATTTGAAAAATCACCATGCAATTAACTTTAATTTCATAAGTAAAACAGAATTTTCACTTTACTTTTCTTTCTGCTATTATGTTTTTATGAGAAATTGTTAGATGCATTGATAGTTTTTTTTTTACATTGTCGACTAATTAGATTTCAAAATTGTGAAAATTGTTAGATGCATTGATAGTTTTTTTTTACATTGTCGACTAATTAGATTTCAAAATTGTGAAAAATGTTTTCTTATATAATTTAATTAATTGATGTGAGACATTTAAAATATGTTGAAAATCAAATTGGTTGACAATGTAAGAAATGAAGGTTGTGACCCACCTACCTAATGTTTTATGGTGTTGGGTAAAAATGTGGTGGCCGAACCTCTTGTTGATTTTTAGTGTTGGCTCATTATTGCAGTACTCCAATTTTGGGCTTTTCCTGTAACACTCCAATTTTCAAGGTGCTACAGTAGTGACTCCAACAGTAAATTAAAAATGCTGATTAAATTATAAAGTATGAAGAGTGTAGTATTTTTTTCTTTTTCAAAACATGCATTACGTATATGAACCTTGTTTCGAAAATTATCCATACACATGAGATAGACAAGTGGTTAGCATTGAGAAATATTTTTCACAAAACCTAACTCAAAATACTTTTAAAGACATGCTGCCACATCCTCAACTCAAAAACCTCCTACTCTAGTATACCTCTTATGATCCCACGCAGGGTGACTACGTAAAGACATAGAGCCCCGGGACCTACCATGTCTTAGTCATGTGAGATTATAGACACCATAGTCAACTAGCTACAACTATCTCAAGTACTACGCCATCCGGTCGGCTCCCACGAACTCTTTTGGATGCCACATCCGTCGTATGGTGAACAATATCATAACATACATAGATATAGGTACATAACAGTGATATCTCATAAAACAATAGAGGCCAACATCATCACATGGTGAACAACATCATATGGAAAACAATAGTATATGTAAAACAACATCATATAACAACCATCTTCACACGGAAAACATCATCATATAACAACCATCTTCATATGCCTGACATCATCACCTTGGCACAAACAACCAAGATGCAATGCTCATGTTTGTGTTATGCTAATGGACATGTTCCACTGAGGGTGACTAATATCCGAATGTAACACCATTTCCTCGTAAGGTAGGCTGGATAGAATCTTTCAGTTATCTAGTCGATGAACCACCATCCATTAACCCTAAAAGCTGCCACTACCTCAGGTCACTACATGAAGTCACCCTGAATTAAACAATAACATGACTAGACTTTTGATTAGGCTAAATAGCCTAGGTCACATGACCCGTAGTCACCCTGTGTGTTTACCAGCCTCACTTGCTTTATTATGTATGCATGAGATGTCATGTCATTCCAAGCAACAAGCTTAAACATAACAACTAATATATAACCGAAAGCGCACTTCTTGCGAATCCGAGTTACTTACCAATGCGGGACGTACCCGTCTTACATCACTTATTTTCATGTAAATTGGTCTCACATACCAATGACTTGCCTTCATCACTATTAGGATAAATAAAGAAATGACACAAGAAGGGAGGGTGGTTGAATTATCTCTGTAATGAAACTAGATTTCCAAAAACAATTATTAGTTCACCAAAGCATTTCGTAAACTATGGCAGCGGAATGATAAACAAAGTGTAAACGGTTTAATGCAGAGGACAGTAAGTGTGCAACAGTGTAGATGATGCAAGCTATAATTGTGTAAATGGTGTAAGAAATAAACGATTGGACGATGCAAGCAATAAACGATTAGACGATGCAAGCAATAAATATGTAAATGATGCAGACAACAAAAACAACACGCACGAAATTTATCCTGGTCACCCAAAATCGGTAGGGCTACGTCCAGTCCTTGGCTTCACCTAGGTTTTCCACTATTCAATCTAGAACTGTACAAGTATTAAACAAAACTTCTCCCAAGTATTCGACAGGACTTCTCCCAAGTATTCAACAGGACTTCTCCCAATATTCAATAGGATTTCTCTCAAGTATTCAACATAACTTCTCCCAATACTCAACAGGACTTCTCCCAGTATTCAACAAGACTTCTCCCAAGTATTATACAGGACTTCTCCCAAGTATGATACAGGACTTCTCCTAATTCTTTTACAAGAATTTACACTCCTACCAAGTCTCTTCAAAAAGAGTGAGGTAGAAAGTTTAAGCTCTAACAAACTCGAAGTATTTTTAGTAGAGGATATGACTCTTAAGAATATACTTGAGGTTTAGTGAAACGGAGATGATTGGACCATAGTTTCTCTGTTTGAGTGTGAAGGGATAAAGAGATTTGACTCTTAGAGAATTTCACATTTTGGACAATTGCACTTGTTGGGTTTTACACTTATGTTCGAGTGAGGTTTCACAGCTTAGAAGATTTCAGAAAGATTGGGAGCTTGAATTTGAATTTTTTGTACGTCACCAAGTGTCCAGTTCTTCAGTCTTCAAGTATGCTTATTTATATCTTCACTTCAAAATCCCGTTGCTGAAGATTGTGAGTGTGACATGATTGGTTGTACTTGATGTAGACGCAGAGATGAAACAATGTACTTTCTTCGTCCTTGTGTTTTTCTCTTCCTCGTTTCAGTCTTTGAATAATGGTCATTGAAAGCTTTGCATTCAATGCATTCTGACTTTTTCCTTGTCTCGAGAACAGAGCATTTAATTCTGTTGCAGAGAGAGAAAATAGAGTCGTGGATATTCTGACTTTGTCACGTGATTCGATCTCTTCTCCTCGGGTTGTGCTTGACAGCTGTAGACAACTCATAAAGCATATTCTCTTCAACTAAAGCATATTATCTTCGAATAAAGCATATTCTATCTCTTTTGTCTTTTACTTCGGATGATGCTTTTTGTCTTTTGCTTAGAAAGTGTTGTCTCACTTGGTTGGACAACGCTTTCCGTTGGTTGTACGATACTTATCTTGGTTGACAATGCTTCTCATCTTAATCAAACGACACTCTTTGCATTCAGACGATAGAGAATCTCCTTTGGACGATGCTTCTCATCTTGGTTGTACGATAGTTCTTCACTGAACTATACTTCTTCTTTTAACGATGGATGATTGAACGATGCTCTTCTACATATTAACAATGTGAGCAAACGATACTTTTCCTTTCGTCTGAACGATTGGGATATTTCCTGAAAAGCATAATACACAGAGTTTAGGAAATAAAATTGTTATCATTCAAAACATGATAAACGTTCTAACTCGTTTGAACCTAATAATCTCCCCCTTTTTGATGATGACAGTTTTATAGAGAAAAAGGTTTTCTCTCCATCTCTCCCCCTTTGTCATTAGCAAAAACACAAAAGGAACTTTTGTAAAGGACTAATGTACTCCCCCTATCTTTTTCAAAAAGATATCTCTTTTATTCTTAACACTCCCCTTATGTTCTTAAAACAGATATAAACATGTATCAGAGCATAACATATATAAGCAAGTATCAAAGATGATATAACAGATGTATCAGAGCTGGATACTTAAAGCATATATAAAGAGCAGACGATAACATATAAACTATCATATTTCGTCCTCTCCCCCTAACTTTCATATCTTAGCTTTTTTGTTTCTTGTTCTCTCCTCCTTACTTTCATAACTTTGGCTCTTTCTCTTTCCTAAACGATAGAAAATAAGCTTTTTCTCTTAACGTTTTTCTCTTGTCTCCCCCTTTGTTTTCTTTTTCTATCACCTCTCCCCATTTGTCAAATCTTCCTCTTTGTTTTTCTTTTTCTTAACTCATTACTATATCACTTCATCTCCCCCTCAAATAGACCTCTTGACTTTTTCTTTTCTTCTCCCCCTTTTTCTTTTCATCTCTCCTCATACTTTCCCTTTTTCAAGCTTTTTCTTTTCATCTCTCCTCCTTTGTTTTTTTATCAAAAACATGGGCAGTTAATAGAGAATAAGAGCATAGGGGCATATTCAAGTGTGATCATAGAAATTTGCATCAGAGCACATGATAATTGATACATAGCATATTCAAAAGATATAGACAATTGATAAAGAAAGTATCCGAGCAATTGTTGAATTAGCAAGTATGAACGGTGAAGACATATATGAAAATAAATAGTTCAACAAGCATAGTAAATATGTCACGAGAGATAGGGAAAAGGATAGTCTTATTGTGAGTTTTTGTTCCCCATAAGCTCTGCTTCTTCATTTTGTATGGGGCTAGAATTATCTTCAGAATTTGCTTTGGAGGATTGAATAGTTGTTTGCAGACGACGGTGTTTGTGATCTTTGAAGCTACCATAAGTAAGATTGCATCTGAAGTCATCCACGTTAGAACGTCAAAATGAATGGATGATAGAGAGCATGTGATGTCATAGTTTGAATGTCATATTGAATAGACGATAAAGAGCATGTGATATCATCCTCTTTTGAACTTCACAATGGACGATAGATAGCGGACGTTGCATGATTAGACGATAAGTAGTAAACATTGCATCCTCTTCAGCTTGTTCACTTGAGTGATTAAAAAATGATGGTATCATTTGTGCCTCTGTCATCTCATCATTGTCTTTAAACGATAGACTATCGTTGGACAATGCGGATTTCTTAGACGATAGATGACCATTGGATGGTTAAGCTTTGTTTGACGATAGTCCTTCATTCAGGTCCAGATTTGATAGTTCATCTTTCAGGTTGATCAGCTCTTCATTGAATGATTCTTCCACCACTTGTCCACCAATGGTCAATTTCTCTTGATCATCACCAATGTTGACTGTTCCTTCATACTTTTTCAACATCGGTCTTTTGGAACATAGACCTTCTTCTTGTTTAGTGTTGCAAGAATCCACTATCTTGACACCATTGTTGGCTTCTGTTTTCCCTGTTAAATAAATCTACAACATGAAAGATCATGGTCTTTGGTATCCATATCTTTTTGGGTCCTATTTTGTTAGTGGAATGCTTGGGGGGAATCTTCTTATCATAAGAAGTCCTCTTAGTTGTCTGTTTGATTCTATGTTTTACCACAAACGTCACCGGCTCAGACGATATGGCATTAGACGATACAAACTTCATATCAGACAGTATAGTAAAGGACGGTAAAGCATTAGACGATGCATAGGATATGTTGGACGTTGCATTATCAGATGATGCATTATTGTTATCATTATAACCTTGCCCACTTTTATTGCATTTTAGTCCTTGTTAGATGTTCAGTTCAAATAAAGAACATTTGTGGGGATCTTGATGCACATAAAGGAAGAATTGTGGCTGAAAATTAATGAAGAAGAAGAAGCATCAAGTGTTTATGTTGTTTAACCCATGTTAAAAAGGAATTAAAGGAAGAAATTGGTTCTAATTCAGCTGTTGAGAGACAAGAATGTGGCCACATGAAGGGAATTGATGGCCATGAAGACTCATCAAAGAGAGAAGAGCAAAACAGCCAAAATATGAAGAATCAGACGTGCCCAACGCCTGAGCGTTGGATCCCTAACGCTCATGTGTTGGCTCCCTGACTTGGAGCCCAGTTTTGTTGTAATTCCAACGCTCAAGTGTTGGAGGGCCAACGCTCATGCGTTGAGCCCCTGACTTGTGCCCATTTTTTATTTTAATTCCAACGCTCAAGCGTTAGAGGGCCAACACTCATGCGTTGAGCCCTTGTTTGGCCACGTCTGATGGCACTTAAAGCCAACGCACAAGCATTGGGATCCCAGCACTTGAGCGCTGGGCCTCAGTCAGTGAAAATCTATAAATAGACCTCTTGTTTTCTTTTGTAAACACACTTGGATACTTGGAAAAACACTTAGATAAAATTGTTCAGAGCATTGCCAGAGGTGTGGGAAGCCAATCTTTGAGCTCTCAATTCAGGTTTTTATCATGTTTCTCTTAGCCATGCTTGGCTAAGTTTTTTAGTATCTAGGGTTTTAGTTTATTTGCTTTCTAGCTATGTTTTAGGTTTCCCTTTTCAATTTATGAATGAAAGTCTATGTTCTTATGTTTCTATTCCATGCTTATCATTTATCTTGCTGTACACAAGTGTTATTACCTTATTCTTATGAAATGGTAGTTGTTAGGAATTTGGGGAAATGGGAATAGAAAGAACAATTGCATGCCTCTTAGGTTTAAGGGTAGGATTCTTAGTGTTGGCCTGAATTCATGAATTTATCTTCAATTGGATTAACTAATCACTAAGGCATTATCACCTAAGAACTTAAGCTATAATTCATTTATGAAAGTGATTCCGATAACTTAAGCTCGAAGTAAAGAAGCTCAACCCAAGTGCTGTTTTGATCATATTTTATTCTTAGTTCTTTTTTCTTGTTCATTTGTTCCTTTTATCAACCATCAAACAAAACATTTTATTTTTTATTTTTAAAGCTTAAAACATTTGATTTTGGGGTCTTCAAGTACAACCTATCCCTGTGGGTTCGACATCTTTTATGTAAATCAAGCATCGTCCTTGGACTCGACTGAGGTTTTGATGAAGACAAACACATCACAAAAAGAAGAAAGACTTCAGAAGAGAAAAGGTTTAATTTCAAGAAGACTTCAAGAAAGAAAGGAACAAAAAGAAGAAAGACTTCAAGAATACTTAAGAGAAGAAAGACTTCAAGAACCAGGCTTAGAACGTCAAGATCAAAACATGAAGGTTCTAGTTTTAAGTAAGTCTTGTCAACTTAGTGTGCTATGCTTTATTAAGGTTTAATTGCATTAGAAGGCTCATGAAAGATCAACTAATTGAGTACAATATGTTCTCACAAGTTAAACTTGGTAGGGACACTCAATTAGGGTTTAAGATGGTTAAAACTGAGTTCTGGACTGTCTGTAATCGATTACACATGTGTGTAATCGATTACAGGAAGTGTGTAATCGATTACCACAAGTGTGTAATCGATTACCAAGTTTGAATTTTGAATTCAAACTTCAACGGCATGGTGTAATCGATTACACTAACTGTTGTAATCGATTACCAGGTCGACAGATGTGTTATTTCATGAACCATTGTGTCTCAAACCCGTTGGGAAAGGTTGTGTTGGTTCATGGACGACCTCTAGTGCCTATATAAAGTCATTAGACACTCAGAAACATCAATGACTTGGTCCATAACTTTCATATTCATTAAAGTCATCATTCTGAGTTTCGGTTCTCTCATTTTCATAAGAACACTCATGATGTTCAACATTTGAGAAACTCAGAATGGAAGAGCCTTCATTGTAATTGCCTGGAGCATACAAACTAAGATCAAAACTTCTTGTCTAAAGGATTGAATCATGCATAGAAAAGGCATCTTCTTCTTCTTCTATTTGAATCATGTTGATTCTTTCACCATAGTTTTCGGTGGTTGTAAAAAGGCCCTTTGAATCAAGTTTGATTCAAAGTCCACCGTGGTAATGCGGTGTCATCAGAAAGTGGTTTGCTTTCTGAGGCATGATAGGTCCTCTTAGGGTCCTTGGCACAAGTATTGCTAAGAAGACTTGATCAATCAGAAGTGGGTTGCTTCAGGAAGATTGATAAGATATCTTAGGGTCCTTGGTGCAAGTATCTGTAAGAGTACTTGATCATGGGAAATATTCACTGTGGAATTCAGTGGAGTGGTTCTTCAGAAAGTGGTAATCGTTCTGAGGGATCCTAACTTCACCGTGGTTTTCGGTGAAGGGTTGTTAATTGAAGGTGGTTTAGCCTTCAAGGTCTGAGGGTGATTTGCCTTCAGGAACTGAAAGCGGTTTGCTTTCAGGGGCTGTTGAAAGTGGTTTGCTTTCACAGGATATTGGTAGAAATTCTTGGGGTCCTTGGGTTAGGAACTTGTAAGTAATTTTTATCAATAGTGGAAAAATCCTCAAGGGGTTTCTTTGAGGGACTGGACGTAGCCTTCGGTGGATTGAAGGTGAACCAGGATAAAACTCTCTGTGTCATTTCCTTCATCCTTCATCTTTTACTTTCAAGCAATTACAATATTCCGCTGCAACAACGTTCTTACGTTACAACTCTAATTGCGCTGAAAGTCTTTTGGTACAATTACGCGAAAATCGGGGCAACTCTGATTCACCCCCCTCTCAGGTTGCTATCTGAACTAACAATTGGTATCAGAGCGGAAGTTTAGGTAAGTTATTCCTAAGATCCGGGAGAAGATAGCATCCTCATCTACAACAAGTACCAATGAAGGATTCATAATAAACAGGCCATCATTCTACAATGGAGAACTCCACGATTTCTGGAATATCAAGATGATGATCTTCATAAAGCCATTAGACGCGGGAATCTGCAAAGTCATTGAAGAAGATCTCCTTGGGCCTGTAGTAGAAGTTGAAGGAAGTTCACAATCAGAACCAGAAAACACATGGAGTGACAAAGAAAAGAAGAAAGTTCATCATGACTTACAAAGGTATGAACATCTAGACTTCAGTCCTTGGTATGAAGAAATTCCTTAGGGTATCTACTTGCAAATCTTCAAAAGGAATATGGGATACTTTAATGGTTACACACGAAGGGACTGATGAAGTCAAAAGATTCAAAGATCAATATATTCTATCACAAGAATATGAGATGTTCAGAATATTGCCTGGAGAAAGCATACTTGATATGCAAAAGCGGTTCACATGTTTATTGTATCACTTGGTTGTTCTTGGTAAGGAATTCTCTTATTATGCCATAAACATGAAAATGTTAAGATCCCTTACAAGAACATGGAAACCAAAAGTTCACTGCTCTCTCAAAGAAGAAAAGTCTCTCCAACATGACTCTGGCTACTCCTTTTGGAAAACTTCAAGAACATGATTTGAAGTTAAACAGACTTGAGCAATATGAGAACAATAAAAAGAGACATCGGTCTAAAAGCCAAAGAAAGCATCAATGATGAATATGATGCAGAGTCAGAAGATGATAAGAACATGGTCTTAATAGTCAAGATTTTTCGAAGATTCTTACAAAGAAAAGGTATGAAATCTATAAGTTTTCAAACGGGAAATGAACCCTCCTCCTCTTCACCAAAGATCACATGCTATGAGTGTGGAAAATCTGGTCACATCAAATATGATTGTCCAAACATTCAAAAGAAGAAGCATGGACTAAAAGAGAAGTTTGAAAAGAAGGATTCAAATTCCAGAAGAGCATACATCTCTTGGGATGAAAATGACGTAGGCTCAGACTTAGAATCAGAGAAGGAAAAAACACACCTTGCATTAATGGCATCTCAGAATTCTGACAAGGAAAATATCCAGGTTAGTACCAACACTTCTATTTCTAATAAGTTAGAATATCCTATGGAAAGCTTTTTTTTTAAGATGTGTCGTAGTACTTCTAAATTTAGTGATAAAATGCTATTAGTTCATCTTTAGAAGAAAAATATCAAATGCTTCAAATGGAATTAGATGATGTTAAATTTCTTAGGAGTAAACACATGCATGCTAGTTCTTCTAGAAATATGAACTATAGGAACTACCCACAAAATATCCCAAAACTATCCTAAAGATTCACTCTTTAAGAAGAAAATTAGGTATTTTAGATGAACATGATATTTAATTAGATATTTATCTAAGTATGTGATTATATGTTCCTCTAGAAATATGTTACATAGGAATTTATAGGCTAGAACTTATAAAAATGTCCTAGTAATCGATTACCATAGACCTGTAATCGATTAACCCTGTTCTCAGTCCTCGTGTCTGTTAAAATCGTCTAAGTAATCGATTACCATAACTGCTGTAATCGATTACATACTCATGCTATATAATCAAAGCATAAAAGTTTCAATAGGAATTATTCTCAAATTGTTTCAAGACAACCTAGGAGACATTATGATATGCTTAGATATAATATGAAGGTTATAGACTATATACTTATAGTTATTACTATCGAATAGGACATACCTCTAGTAAAAGTTATTATAGGAATATCAAGTGGGCAATGTATGTGGGTGGATAAGACAAACAATAACCTAGAACCCAAAGCAATTTAGGCTTTTAACATTCCTTCATAAGAATTTGTTTTGTAAGTGTGTATGAAAAACAGCAAAAGCTTTATGATATCTTGATAATGGCTGCACATCACACATGTTTGGAGACAAAACAAAACCTTTATATCTCATATGAGAATAATGAAAAAGGGGTAATTACTTAGCATAAGAAAAATAGGTACGCCTTCTCAAACCATACTAGAATAGAGCCATCTAAAGTACATAATCCTTTAGGAGATAAGTACTGGATTCAAGCCACAAGAATTGAACTAATTTGAGAAAAAACCTAGTATGTATATCGGTTCCCTAAATGATAAGTATATCATTGAAGCCAAATAGATGTTTAGGAACAAATTAGAAGAACAAGAAATCATAAATAGAAAATTAGGCTAGATTAGTAGCACAAGGTTATAATCTTGAAGAAGGTATATGAGAAAAAGAGTTCCAAAAACAAAGAAGACAAACTTGGATGACAATGGAGCAAATTCATCATTCAACTCAAAATGAGGAAAGCTTGTCACATTTTAATGGCAACACATCATTCTGATAAAGAGGTTAGTAATGCAATTTCATATGTTAAATTATAAATTATCTTTGTTAGATTGCATGATAATTTCTTGAACATATATGAAGTTTATGCACATTAAAGTGGGATCATCTCTACAAAACTAAAAGGAATTAAATTGAATAGTAATTCACTCTTAGGCATTTGTATTTACATTATAGTTCTCTGTTAGAAATATTCTTCATGTTGTGCCTATTATGTCTGAATCTTCAAGTTTTTAGTCATAGTAATCGATTACATAGGATTAGTAATCGATTACAGGGATTATTTTGGCCCTGTTTCTTTTCCAGAAAGGAGGGTAATCGATTACCCATGCAGTGTAATCGATTACCTCCTCGAATTTGAATCTTTATTCAAATTTGCTTACATGTAATCGATTACATAAAAGGTAGTAATCGATTACATGCCCGATAATATATATTTTCTGGGTTTTATGTTCTTAATCGATTACAGCCTCCTCTGGTTCCTTCTCTCTCTCGTGCGACACCAGCACTTCGAATTTCCTCATATCTTCCACAATTCTTGTTCGTTTTCAAGAATTCTTTGTGGGTTTTGCTCCTAATATCCATCTCCATCTATTCATACTGCCAATTGTTGTTGAATTGGTCTGTATCAAAAAGCCCCAATTCGGTCCTGCTAAACCCTAGAACTCGAAAATTTTCAAATTCAGCTTCCATGGCCTCCTCCTCACGCAAACCTCTTCGTTCTAAGAACCCATCCATGGATGCTTTGGACCTCTCAAGGCTGTTGGCAACTGAAGAACTAAAACAACGATTTCTTGCTCATTTTCTTGATCGACCAGTTCTTACACCAAAGTATGGTGCTCTGGATTCTTTCTTGACAGTAGGGATGACATTTCCAACATTGCTTAATCATCAGGGACTTAACTCGTTCATTGAGATTAAAGGTAAATTCTTTCCCGAACTTGTCAGAGTCTTTTACTGTAATCTGATTAAGCGTGGTGGCAAGATATGCACATATGTCAAGGGTATTGACATATCTCTGACCATTGATGAGTTGGGAGAATGTCTGTCCATTCCTAGCACTGGAGAAAAATTAGGTTCTGAATTGCCTTGCCCATGGGAAGATTATGATAAGCGATCATTTTATTTATCTCTATATCGCTTCACTGAAGAGCAAATTCAGTCTAAAAAGCAGAGAGTTGATGCCAACCGTTCTAGAGACACCCTTGCTGTTGGGTTTCTCACTGTTGAAGACAGAATGCTTCACTAGTTGCTCAGTTATGTGATCTTACCTCAAAGTTCTAATCATGCTCAAATAAGCGATCTAGAGTTACAAATTCTATATGGCATGGTTAATCAAAAGTCTATTAATTGGGCTTATTTGGTAATGATACACATGATGCTGCATAAGGAAAGAACTAGCCCTCTTCCATTTGCTTCTGCAATTTCTATCATTCTGAAGAAGAAGGGTGTTCCTACTCATGGTGAATATTCTGTTAAAATGGATGGTAAGGCTCAGCGCATTGATCTGAACATCCTGAACAAGATGGGATTCATTCAGGATGATGATGGATTCTTCAGGAACAAATCTGATCTACCATCTGAGGATCCTCCTGCTCCTATTCCTGCAGCATTCTTTCCTCCTTCTGAGAGTGTTCCTTCATCATCTGCTGGTACGGATGCCTCTACACAACTCATCCTTTCTCATCTGGCTGACATGCGGGCACACTTTGATCAGAGGTTTGATCACATGGAAGGACGGGTCGAATCCATGTACACCACTCTCCGTGCGGATATGGATCGTCTTAGTCTTCGTATTGATCGCATGGCTCCCTCTACCCATGACTCTTTTGATCTCTCTGATGATTCTGAAGATTTCTAGACTATTTCTATCTTTACTTAGACTATCTCTATTTTCATTCGGACTATTTATTTTGGGATTGTAATAGTTTAGTCTTATCTTCTGGATGTTTTGGTTATTGCTTGCACGTTTACTTATGTATTATGAACTTAACTAGTTATGCTTTGAATTATGTGTGATGCATAAGTTTCTATATATTGTCTTGCTTACCCCACTCCCCATGTATTAAATATCTATACTACTTGTTAGCATGTGTGGATTATGCTTGGACTCATCTTCCTTTTTGCTGAAGTCAAAAGGGGGAGAAAGGGTTCTGTGCCTTGTAAAGATTGCTTACAAGAAAGGCTACAAGTGGAACAAAAAGGGGGAGAAAAGTTCTGATGAATATTATGCATGTCTCTCTTTATTTCTATTATCCTGGAAAATTTTGTGTGGCTTTATCTTCTTTTTGATGATGTCAAAAGGGGGAGAAAAGTCCTGTGTATGCTTGATCATTTTCAGGATACTGTGCTTCATTTGCAAAACAAAGGGGGAGATATAATTGCAAAACCAAGGGGGAGATACAAGATAAGAAAGAAAGTCTAATGATCCATCAATGTTCAAGCATGATGTTTGTCATAATCAAAACGGGGGAGATTGTAAATCAAGCCTCGTCCTTGGACTCGACTGAGGTTTTGATGAAGACAAACACATCACAAAAAGAAGAAAGACTTCAAAAGAGAAAAGGTTTAATTTCAAGAAGACTTCAAGAAAGAAATGAACAAAAAGAAGAAAGACTTCAAGAAGACTTAAGAGAAGAAAGACTTCAAGAACCAGGCTTAGAACGTCAAGATCAAAACATGAAGGTTCTAGTTTTAAGTAAGTCTTGTCAACTTAGTGTGCTATGCTTTATTAAGGTTTAATTGCATTAGAAGGCTCATGAAAGATCAACTAATTGAGTAAAATATGTTCTCACAAGTTAAACTTGGTAGGGACACTCAATTAGGGTTTAAGATGGTTAAAACTGAGTTCTGGACTGTCTGTAATCGATTACAGATGTGTGTAATCGATTACAGGAAGTGTGTAATCGATTACCACAAGTGTGTAATCGATTACCAAGTTTGAATTTTGAATTCAAACTTCAACGGCATGGTGTAATCGATTACACTAACTGTTGTAATCGATTACCAGGTCGACAGATGTGTTATTTCATGAACCATTGTGTCTCAAACCCATTGGGAAAGGTTGTGTTGGTTCATGGACGACCTCTAGTGCCTATATAAAGTCCTTAGACACTCAGAAACATCAATGACTTGGTCCATAACTTTCATATTCATTAAAGTCATCATTCTGAGTTTCGGTTCTCTCATTTTTATAAGAACACTCATGATGTTCAACATTTGAGAAACTCAGAATGGAAGAGCCTTCATTGTAATTGCCTGGAGCATACAAACTAAGATCAATCCTTCTTGTCTAAAGGATTGAATCATGCATAGAAAAGGCATCTTCTTCTTCTTCTATTTGAATCATGTTAATTCTTTCACCATAGTTTTCGGTGGTTGTAAAAAGGCCCTTTGAATCAAGTTTGATTCAAAGTCCACCGTGGTAATGCGGTGTCATCAGAAAGTGGTTTGCTTTCTGAGGCATGATAGGTCCTCTTAGGGTCCTTGGCACAAGTATTGCTAAGAAGACTTGATCAATCAGAAGTGGGTTGCTTCAGGAAGATTGATAAGATATCTTAGGGTCCTTGGTGCAAGTATCTGTAAGAGTACTTGATCATGGGAAATCTTCACTGTGGAATTCAGTGGAGTGGTTCTTCAGAAAGTGGTAATCGTTCTGAGGGATCCTAACTTCACCGTGGTTTTCGGTGAAGGGTTGTTAATTGAAGGTGGTTTAGCCTTCAAGGTCTGAGGGTGATTTGCCTTCAGGAACTGAAAGCGGTTTGCTTTCAGGGGCTGTTGAAAGTGGTTTGCTTTCACAGGATATTGGTAGAAATTCTTGGGGTCCTTGGGTTAGGAACTTGTATGTAATTTTTATCAATAGTGGAAAAATCCTCAAGGGGTTTCTTTGAGGGACTGGACGTAGCCTTCGGTGGATTGAAGGTGAACCAGGATAAAACTCTCTGTGTCATTTCCTTCATCCTTCATCTTTTACTTTCAAGCAATTACAATATTCCGCTGCAACAACGTTCTTACCTTACAACTCTAATTGCGCTGAAAGTCTTTTGGTACAATTACGCGAAAATCGGGGCAACTCTGATTCACCCCCCCTCTCAGGTTGCTATCTGAACTAACATTTTATATTACGCGATATCCCCCGTGCACTTGCGGTTATGGTTATCAATAAACCATGATGCTATATACAAACATACACACACACACACACACACACACACACATATATATATATATCATAATTATTTGTTCAATCAGCATAGTAAGTATTTAAAAGAGATAGGGAAAAGATAGTCTTAGTCTGATCGTGAGTTTTTGATTCTTGTAAGCTTTGCTGAGATGCTTTTGTAGTCGACGTGAAGCTAGCGGATGATAGACTTCATGTGACGTCATCCACGTTTTAACTTCAAAATGGATGATAGGGAGCAGACGTTGTACTTAAAATGGTTTAACGGTAATCGTATTGTTTGTGTCTCTGCCGTCTCCTGCACTTTGCAAGATGATTTCATCGAGGTTGGTTATTTCTTCAATCTTGCTTCAAAGATCATCAACTTTCATTTGTATGGATTCCTTCACTTCTTCTTCACCAATGATGAACCCCTCTTAATCATCACCAAAGGTGAATGTTCTTTCATTCTTTTTAGCATGGATCCTTTGAAACGTAGACCTTCTTCCTGTTGAGTGTTTCAAGCATCCATTTTCCAGGTACCATAGTTGGTTTCTGTTTTCCCCTGTTAAATAAATCTGCAACATGCAAAATAATGGTCTTTGGTACCCAAATACTTTTAGGTCCGTTTTTGTTTGTGGGACCTTTGGGAGGAACCTTCTTGATAGTGATAAAACACACAAGAAAGCGGGGGTTTGAGTTGTGTGTGTGATTTTTGAAATCTTTTAATTAAAAGCAAGTATAAGTTTCAAAATACTTTTCAAGAGCTAAGTGCAGCGGAAATAAGTTAAAGCTGAAAAGTAAAGCACACAAGTATTTATCCTGATTCACCCCCTTAATCGACAGGGCTACGTCCAGTCCTTTGCTTCACTAAGATTTTCCACTATTTACTCAAATAGTACAAGTATTGTTCAGGACTTCTCCCAGTATTCGAAGGACTACTCCTTTACAAGTATTCTTACGGGACTTCTCCTTTCTATTATTTAACAAGACTACTCCCAGTTCTTTTACAAAGAAGGTTTTGAGTTTCTACAACAATCTCTTCAATAAGAGTAGGGTAGAAAGTTTAAGAACAGTATATAGAGAGAATATGGAGGTTGGTTCTCTGTTTAGGCTGCGTGAAGAGGATAAGAGTTTTCACTCTATTAAGGATTCACGCAATGGCAGACGACTTTACTCAGGAAAGAATAACAGTGAGATTCTGAGTTTTGAAAAAGAGCTGATTGCTTAGAGAATGACTTAGAATGCTTTTGAATTTTTATCATTGGCAATCCCCAATTGAATCAAGTGTCTAAGTCCTCTATTTATATCTTCAGTAGGGAACCCCTTGATGATCGTTGATGAAGATTGAAGTGCTTCCGTTTGAATTTGAACTTCTGAGTGTGCAACGGATACTTTTACATCTCTCTAACAACATTAAATGCATTCTGCCTTGCATTAATTGCATCATTAAATGCTTTGGTTTAATTCCTATGGTTCTTCATTGCTTTAGCCTTGAGTACTCGTTTGATCATTAAATGCTCGTAGAAGACAGCAAAGAGAATTTCTTCTTTCTGAACAAGAGATTTGATTATGACCGTTGAGAGGATACTATGTTCATGAAATCACGCCGTTGACTTTGAAAAGTGGTTCTTGATTTGAGGATTGTCAGAGTGTTTGCAGATATGAGGAATAAAATATTTATTATGTCCATTTCTTCATTCTTCATTGAATAGTGCTTCATTAAATGTTTTGATGAGGTAGATTAGCCTTTATTGCTTGTAGCATTTGACAAACAAATTCTTCAGCACTTAGGCGAAAGAACTCTCTTGGAAAACGAACTCTTAATTGATTTTACCAAACATACTCTCCAAGCGAACTTACTCTCCTAGCAGACGTACTGAACTGGCAAACGAACTCTTCAATGAGTTTACCAAACGTACTCTCCATGCGGACGTACTCTCTTGGCGGACGTACCCAACTGGCAAACAAACTCTTCAATGAGTTTCCAGACGTACTCCTCAGGCGGATGTAATCTCCTGGCTGACAAACCCAACTGGAAAACGAAATCTTCAATGAGTTGCCAGACGTACTCCATAGGCGGACGTACTCTTTTGACGTGCAGCCAGACGTACTTTCGTTGTTTGAGCCACATATTTTTAAACTTCTTATAGAGAAGTGCTTCCTCGTCGTTAGTATCATCTCATGATGTTTCTTCTTCTTCAGAAGATGCTTCTACTTTTTGAGCTTTGGAGCTTTTGGCTTTTAACGTTATAGATTTGTTCTTTTTGCTTCAATCATACTCAGCCAGTTCCATCTCATGAACTTTTAGAGATCCCAACAGATCTTCCATTTTCAGAGTAGTGAGTTCTTTGCCTTCATGAATTGCTATGAATTTTGGTCTCCACTTTGCCGAAAGACATATGAGAATTTTTATTATTTGGTCCAGGTTGTTGTAGGTCCTTCCCAGATTCCTTAGCCCATTGATGATGATTTGAAATCTTGAGAACATATCATCAATAGACTCATCCTCCTTCATCTTGAATGCTTCATATTGGGTGGCCAACATGCCTATCCTTGTGTGTTTGACGTTGGACATTCCTTCATGCACCATTGCAAGTGTGTCCCAAATATCCTTTGCTGAGTCAAGGCTGTATATCTTGTCGTATTCTGACTTGCTTAGTGCACAGGTGAGAAACAGCTTGGCTTTGACATTTAGCTAATTTTCCACTCTTTGTTCATTGGTCCATTGAGCACGTGGAATAGGTTCACCTGCAATATTTTTTGGCACATAATTACCAAGCTCAACAATATCCCAAATTTTATAGTTAGTAGATTCAATAAAATATTGCATATGCTTTTTCCAATAAGGATAGTTTGAGCTATCGAAGAATGGTGACCTGTTTGTTGTTGTGCCTGTTGGGAATGTGTATGCCTCCGTGGATCTTTACTCTGCACTTGTTAAGGTGTTAGTTTCTCCGAGCCAAAGCTCTGATACCAATTGATAATATAAGAACAAACACAAGAAGGGGGGTTGAATTGTGTTGTATACTTGCTTTTCTAAAAACAAATATATATTTTCAAAACCGTTTCGTAAACGATAGGTTGCTTTTAGCAAATGATAGGATAAATAGTTTTGATACACTAGAAATAAAACGTGTTTCTTAGTAAACAATAAAGAAATAAAACAATAAAGCAGTAAACAGCACACGCAGATTTATCCTGGTTCACCCGTTGATTGATGAGGCTATGTCCAGTCCTTGGCTTCACCAAGATTTTCACTATTCACCCGAAAAGTAAAAGTATTATCCAGAACTTCTCCTATCAACAAGTATTCTCAGGGACTTCTCCCAACAAGTATTCTACAGGACTTCTCCCAACAAGTATTCGAAGGACTTCTCCTTTTACAACCGTTTCTTCTACAATAAATCTCTTATCAAAAGAGTGAAGGTAGAAACAAATTTAGGCTCGGCAAACTCTCAGTATTCCGTAGAAGGTTTGACACTAAATAGTATACTTGAGGTTTGTGAAACAAAGATGAAAAGACAATGGTTTCTCTGTATGATGTGAATGAATTTAGAGTGTTTGACTCTATGAGGTTTGACACACTTGAACAATTTCACTCGTTGTGATTTGACACTGTAACTCGAGGTGAATTTATGGGCTTTATATGGTCCGGTTCTAATGCTCTATTTTTCATTCATTTTCTGTTTCAATTCATTTCTCTTTTCTTTTCTTTTCTTCATTGAGCTCTATGTTTCTTAGAGTCTTCAAGTGCTCCTTCTATACCTTGAATTTGATTTCAATTTCCTAAAGATGTTGTGTCGTTGACTTGCTCTTGTCAATCAATTCTTGACCGTTCCTCAACAACTATAAGCATTGAATAGATTTGATTTTGTTGATTGTGTTGAGCATGATTTTCTCGTTTTAATTGATGACATTTAAATCGTTGTTTCAATCAGAGTTGTTCGTTGAGTAATATGTTGCTTGATTCACTCCTTTGTAATGAATTCGTTCATCAATGAAATTCCTTTCCTTTTTGAGAAACGATTTTGTTGACAACGTTGTTCTTCAATCGTTTACTCTCTGATGTGTCTCCTGTAAATAGTAGACTCTTCTTTGGATGGTGCTTTCCCTTTGTGCATAAACAGTATGTGCAAATGGTACTTCACTTTAGCTTGTAAAGGGTGCTTCCTTTAGCTTGTAAACGGTGCGTCTCGTTAGCTTATAAACGGTACGTCTCTTTAGCTTGTAAACGGTATGTCTCTTGGTTGGGAGATACTTCTCATTTGCCTATGGACGATACTTCTTTTCTTTATGTACAATACTTATCTTTCGTCTTCGGACGATGGAGATAATTATTTTCTCTGGATGATGGGTATAACTCTTCTTTGGACGATGCAGATCATTCTTTTCTCTGAACAATGGAGATAATGCTTCTCTGGATGATACAGATGATTCCTGAAACACATAATACATAGTTCAATAGTAAAATTGTTATCATTCAAAATATGCTAAACGTTCTAAACTCGTTTGAACCTAAAAAATCAATCACACAATTTACAAGTAATATTCTCTAGCAAATGATTTGCCATTCATAGGATTTTAATCATCAAAGAATTCTAATCCAACACAGCACATGCCTGCAGCTCAGTGCATTAATATATCTTAATCAATATAAAATATATACGTATATGCTATCAGTAGCTAAGCAAGATAGCAGAGTGCCCTTACTGTAGATGTTTTGCTTCTATGCTCCATACTCATATGCTCTCGCATTCCGTGTTTTTCTTAGAGGTTCTCGCAATCCCCAAACCTTCACAAACACATAGCATATTTTGTTAGATTCAAACGATTTCATAAAATTATTATATTTTGATAAATAACAATTTTACTCAAGGTTTAATATCATTAGATAAAGATGTTCTAATACTTTGAATATTTCATACTCAGGAACATCTATCTACTTGAAGAACAACTGCATACATACATATAAGGCATTATCAAAAGCAGAAGTTCAAAGAAAATCAAAGAAGCAGAGTACGTCTGGCAACTTATTGAAGACCTAGTTTTCCAGTTGAGTGCGTCTGCAAAAGGTGTACGTCCGGCTATGGAGTACTTCTGAATACTCAACAAGGTGTATGTCTGGCCACAAACTCAAAGGATTACGTCCGCCTTAGGAGTACGTTTGGAAACTATCTGAAGAGTTCGTTTGCCAAAACTACTGAAGAGTTCGTTCGCCAAAAGTGCTGAAGATTTCCTTTGATAAAATGCTTCAAGCAATAAAGGTTATCTACCTCGTCAAAGCATTAAATGAAGAACTGTTGATTGAAGAATGAAGAAAGGGACATAATTAATAATTTATTCCTCGTTCCTGCAAAAGCTCTGACATTCCTTAAATCAAGCAACATTTTCAGAGTCAACGGTGTGATTTTCTGAACATCATATCTCCTCAACGATCAAAATAAAATCTTCTGTTCAAAACATTAAATGTTCTCTTTGCTGGCTTGCACGAAAATTTAATGCCCAAAAGAGAACTCAAGGCTGAAAGCATTGAAGAACAAGACGACATCAACAAAAGCATTTAATGCTACAATAAATGCATGGCAGAATGCATTTAATGCCGGTATAGAGATGCAGAAGTATCCGTTACTCACAAGGAAGCAAAAATTCAAACGAAACTATTTTCAAATCTTCATCAAGCTCACAATGTACATCCTACTGAAGATATAAATAGAGAACTTAGCATCTTGATTCAATTGGCGACTTCCAAACAATCAAGCATTCAAATCTTTCTAAGTTCTTCAATTTCAATCTGCTCTATAGCCATAACTCATAAACTCAAAGCAATCCTTTACCTGAGTTAAGTCATCTTCCTGTGTGAACCATTCATAGAGTATAACTCTTATCTTATATCACACAACCCAAACAGAGAACCAAATTCCTTATCTTCTCTGTATATTGTACTTCATCTTTCTACCCACTCTTGCTGAAGAGTTATTGTAGAAACACAAACCTTCTTTGCTTAAAGAACTGGGAGTAGTCCTGCCGAATACTAAACTAGGAGAAGTCCTGTTAAAACTTGTAAAGGAGAAGTCCTTCGAATACTTGGAGAAGTCCTGTAGAATACTTGTACTATTTTGTAAAAATAGTGGAAAATCTTTGTGAAGCCAAGGACTGGACGTAGCCCTGTCGATTATGGGGGTGAACCAGGATAAAAATTATGTGTGCTTTATATTTATTGTTATGTTATATTTCCGCTGCACTTACTCTTGAAAAGTATTTAAAAATAATAATTGTTTTTAATCGAAAAGAAGTTTCAAAAATCACACACACAATTCAAACCCCCTTTATTGTGTGTTTTACTACTACCAATTGGTATCAGAGCTTAACCGCTCTGAGAATTACTAACATTTGAACAGGTGTACAGTATAAAGATCCATGGACAACGCACCAATTCCCTCAGGCACAGCTACCAACAAGCCACCCTTCTTCGATGGGTCTAACTACCCATATTGGAAGAAGCACATGCAGCTGTTTATAGAATCAACAAAATGGAGACTTTGGGAAGTCGTAGCAAAAGGCAACTACGTTCCTAAAGATGCTGCAGGAAAAGAAGTCCCACGGGAGAAATGGACGGATGATCAACGCACTCAGAATCAACAGAATGCCAAAGCCAGGTTATTCCTTATATGCGCATTAAGCAAAAACGAACATGATAAAACAGACAGCTTAACCACCGCCGAGGATATATGGGACACACTAGCCATGGCTCATGAAGGAACCTGTGTTGTGCAGGATACTAAAGTTAGTATGTTGACTGCTCAGTATGAGGCATTCAAGATGAAGGACGATGAATCCATCGACAACATGTACTCCAGGCTTCAAACTATTCTTAATGGTTTGAGGAATCTTGGAAGATCTTTTACAAGCAAGGAGCAGGTCACTAAGATTATTAGAAGTCTACCTCCTAACTGGAGATCATTCGTTACTGCTTAGAGGGCTGCAAAGAATATTGCCACTTACCAAGTGGAGGATCTCTTGGGAGAGCTTAAGATACATGAATAGGACCTTGCAGAAGATGCTGCACTCGTTCGAGGAAAGCCTACAGTCAGCAAAACTGTGGCCTTTAAGTCAAGCTCATCCAAGGCACTAAAAGCTGCTGAATCGTCAGATGAAGCTGCTGAATCGTCAGATGAAGCTGCTGAATCGTCTGACAATTCTGATGATGAACAAGCACTGTTCAACAGGAGGTTCAAGAAGATGTGGGCCAAAAGAAATCAGTCCAAATATGAGCCCAAAAAAGACCAGATCAAAGGGAAATCCCCAAGAAAAGGGACAATCGTCTGCTATGAATGCAAAAAGCCTGAGCACATCAAAGCAAACTACCCTCGTCTGGCCAAGAAACCTTCTCAGAAGAACTTTCATAAGAAGAAGGCCTTCTCAAGTCAGAATGAGGAGTCTGAGGAACAATCTTAGAAAGAAGAAGCAGGAGAAGATGATGAAGAATCATATTGCACCTTCATGGCATCCATTGACTCGTCTTATATTGAAGCAGACAGAGAAGCTGAGGCCATGATGATCACTGTGGTTACGTATGACCTCGAGACTACAAAAAACAGGAGGTAAACTCTGAAATATCCAATGATGATTACAATGAATTGCTTGAATATTCTCACTCCTTAGCTATTAAATACAACAATTAAAAAGAAAGCATGATAAACTAGAAAAAGAATTGCATGCATCTAAGGAAGTTTTGTTCATGCTAACCAAGAATAACAAAGTCTTGTTAGAACAAGATTCAAACAAGGAAATAAGATTTTGAAATAGAGAGTCAACAGTTTAATTAAATATCTGTCTACATTCACTCTATGATATGAAAACTTAGTAAAACTAAGTGGTAACAATATAGCAGTGTATGATAGAAGAGGTCTAGGCTATGAAGAAGACGATTTGGATATAATTTCATCTAGAAACACATCATCTTCGAGTCCATATATCTATAAGCCTGAAATGAAATTTACATCATCAGAATCTAAGCTGAGAAAACCTAAGACATCTGTTGTCAAAGGTAAGGAGAAACAAACTCCTAATAAAATAGTATATGGGAGGAATGTACCACCTAAGTCTGTGACTAACAAGCAAGGACCCAAGAAATTTTGGGTACCTAAATCCATGATTGTGCCACTTGCAGATGTGCTTAACAGCTCAAAACCGAAAAGAGCAATGGTACCTGGATAGTGGCTGCTCACGTCACCTGACAGGAAGAAGGTCTTTATTCCCCACGATCCGTGCTAAACAGAACAGAGGAACGGTTACCTTTGGAGGTAACCAAAAGGGGCTAATCGTTAGTGAAGGTGACGTTGGTAAGGCTCCTCTTCCTATAATACGGAAGGTTCTTTTGGTTGAAGGGCTAAAACATAATCTACTTAGCATAAGTCAATTATGTGATAGTGGGTTCACTGTTACCTTCAAGAAAGTGAAGTGTAAAGTCACAGATGACGATGAGAATGTTATATTTAAAGCTTAGAGACAAGGAAATCTATATAAGACAACCTTGGAAAACCTTGCAAGTCAAAATGTAACATGTCTAGTGTCAGCAGAGGATGACAAATGGATATGGCACAGGAAGCTAGGGCATGCATCCTTAAAGACCATTACTAAAATGATCAAGCATGATCTAGTACGTGGTCTGCCAAATCTGTCTTTCAAATCTGATGTCACATGCTTTGCATGTCTTCAAGGAAAATAATTAAAAAGCTCTTTTTCACCAAAGAGCGTTGTGAGTACTAACAGACCTCTGGAAATGTTGCATATGGACTTGTTTGGACCTACTAGAATGGCTAATTGTTCTGGAAAAAGATTCTATCTTGTCCTCGTCGATGACTACACTAGATTCACATGGGTACAATTCCTTGCAGTAAAAGATGAAGCGTTCAGATCATTCTCCATCATTTCAAAGAGAATCCAGAATGAGAAGTGCTATTGCATCACTAACATACGTAGTGATCGAGGAGGAGAATTTATAAATGAAGAATTCAATGCTTATTGTGAAGACAATGGCATATTCCATCAAGTATCGGCTCCAAGAACCCCTCAACAAAACGGTGTAGCTGAAAGAAAGAATAGATCTCTTCAGGAAATGGCCAGAACCATGCTTAGTGAGACTTCACTACCAAAATACTTCTGGGTTGAAGCTGTTCATACGGCATGCTACATTCAAAACCGGATTCTCATGCGTCCTATTCTGAAGAAGACCCCTCATGAACTCTGGAAAGGAAGAAAGCCAAATATTTCCTATTTCCATCCCTTTGGATGTCCATGCTTCTTGCTCAACACTAAGGATGACCTTGGAAAGTTTGATGCAAAATTAGATAAAGGAATATTCTTGGGATATTCTCCAAATTCAAAAGCTTTCCGAGTGTACAATTCCAGAACCATGGCTATTGAAGAATCAATCCACATCAAGTTTGATGATATTCACTCATGTGGAAATCAAATGTCATTAGAGGATGAGTTTGATAGTCTGGATCTGAATAAAGAACCATCATCTACAAGAGCTCAACCTTCAACCACAGACGTTGTCACAAATCCAAGTACCTCGTCTGATGTTTGAGCAGACGTCGATAACACAACTCCGTCTGGTGATGTCTTGTCTGATCAAATTCTGAATTCCAGTGGAATCTCTCCCCCCAGAGACAGGAAGTTTAAACCAGATCATCCTCCTACCCAAATCATTGGCAGTGTCTCAGAGAAGGTTATAACTCAACCCACTTTCAATAATTATGCTAACTGTACGCTCTTGTCTAAGATAGAACCCAAGAATATAGGTGAAGCTTGGCAAGATGAAGGATGGATTCTTGCCATGCAAGAAGAACTAAATCAGTTTGAAAGAAGCGAATTCTAGAACCTAGTACCAAGGCTAGATGGAAAATCAATTATAGGTACTAAGTGGGTATTCAGGAATAAGATGGATGAAGCAGAAAAGTAACAAGGAATAAAGAAAGGCTCGTTGCACAAGGCTACAATCAACCAGAAGGCATAGATTACATGAAGACATTTGCCCCTGTTGCACGTATAGAAGCCATCCGCATACTTCTGGCGTTTGCATGTCAATACTCCATCAAACTATATCAAATGGACGTGAAGAGTGCATTCCTAAACAGATATATTGAAGAAGAGGTATATGTTAAGCAGTCCCCAGGATTTGAATATCCAGCTCTGCCAGACCATGTCTTCAAATTAAGGAAAGCACTATATGGATTGAAGCAAGCTCCAAGAGCATGGTATGATCGCCTAAGCTCATTTCTCATTAGCAATGGGTTCAAGGGGTAATATTGATAACACTCTATTTAGACGCAAGTCGTCAAATGATTTCATATTAGTACAAATATATGTTGATGATATCATATTCGATGCTACTAATGAAAACTTGTGTCAAGAATTTTCTAAGCTCATGCAGAGTGAATTCGAGATGAGCATGATGGGAGAACTGAAGTTCTTTCTAGGTTTACAAATTTCCAAGAGAAAGAGAAAACCTACATTCATCAGACGAAGTACATCAAGGATCTCTTGAATAAGTACAATATGGAAAAAGCTAAAGAGATGAGCACTCCAATGTATCCTGGAGTAATACTAGACAAAACTGATGAATCTACACCAGTAGATTCAACCAAATACAGAGGGCTGATAGGATCACTGCTCTATCTAACTTCAAGCAGACCTTTTTCCAAGACCTTTTGATGCCAAGTTTATGCTTCTGTAAAATAGGAAAAAATGTGTTGATAAATCCCCACTATCCTTGAGTGGCTCGACATATTCTTCTAGTAGGGCAGAAGTCTGAAGTTATTTTATAACTCCCCACTTTCCACTCAAACAATACGTGAAAATTTTCAGAGAAAAACCCTTTCCTCCTTTCTCTTGTTGTTGCTGCCATTTTCTTCTGCTTGTTTGGCGAATATCCTTCCTCTTTGCTGCTGTGTTTTCCTCCTTGGGAAGGTATTGGACTTTCTAACACTCTCTTGCAGAGGTTCCTCACTGGTTTCTTGGTAAGCCTTCTCTCTCAATCCAATTCCGAGTTTCATTCTTAGTCGTAAACTCGGTTCTAATCCGAATCCTTTTCTGTTTTAGTTCAAATTTCCCTTCTCAAAAATGAAGATTGATCACGTGACTCCTTCTTCCGAGACATGGACGGGTATTGGAGTGTAGAGGATGAACACCAAGTTGTAAGCTCAATTCCGAGGTCATACTCGAGGTAGGTTCACCTCAAAACCGTTCTTACTCTACTCTAGTGAATTTTAGGATTTTTAACCTTGAAATTCTTAAATTGGGGGAAACTTATTTTTGGAATGGTATAACCTAAGGATATGATGTTAGATGATGTTGGAATGATTTTCATGAAAATACTTGATGAAAAACTCTTTTCGTGACTCAAAATGGTGAAAATTGCTTTTTTGGTCGTCTTGGACAGAGAGCAAATGCATGAGCATTGGGCTCCTGGCGCCTGAGCATTGGTAACAGGTTCCCAGGCAGGGAACCAACGGATGAGCATTGGCATCCCAACGCACATGCGTTGGGCCTCTGCTAGCCCAGTGCTGTTATTTTTTTTTTGTTCTTTCGTTTAATTGGGTTTTAGGGGTTTTTCCTTCTTTCCTATGATTGATTGAGGGCCTCTGCCTCGCCTGAATAGGTTTCCAAAGTTAGGGTTTCCAAGGCATCCGGCATGGGAACCGCTGCAACTGCATCTTAGAAAGGTTGGAATTCGACAACCGTTTCTGCTTCTCTTATACTCATCAAGCTGTAATTCTTTTGCTGACGGAAATACTCCAACTGAGCTTGGAGGTGTTGGTTTTACTGTTGGATGGCTTCGATTGTGCCGCACATTGTGTTCCATTCGTCAGGTGGAACCATCACCATTGCAGGCTGGCCGCCGCTCTGCGCTGCTTGGTTTTTGTTGACTGGCGGCGGTGTTGGAGGTGGAGGTGGTGGTGGAGGTGGTGGTGGTGGTGGTGGTGGAGTTGGAGGTGGAGGTGGAGGGGGAGGTGGTTGCCGGACCCTCACCGGTAGTCCTCGTCCTCATCCTCGCCCTCTTCCTTGCATTCTTCAGTAGCTTTTTTTTTCCTCATAGTCGCAGGGGTTTGTTTACCTCTCCGACACAGACGGCGCCAAAATATTTCGAAAACTCAGAACTACAAGAAATGAAGATGATGCGGAAAAATGCTCACTAGGTTTTCCAAGTCTCGAAAAGAGGACCCTTTTTAAAACCCTAGCCGTCGATTCAATACATTTATCAAGAATGGGAAAAAGATCCTTTTACATGAGCATCCCTTTGCGATTTATAGGGGGATGAGATAAAAAATCCTAGCTTTACATCCTAATGGACCGCTAGGCCTTACAACTCTTGGCCCAACGGTCCTTACATGATTTTAAGCCTTTTTTTCTCGCCAATCGCCTACTTAAGAGTTGTCGCGTCGCCCTTCTTGATTCTTGGTTTAGCTCGTCAATTGGGCGAGGGGCTCGCCCAACCTGTAAGGATGATCACAACTAGGTTTTGGAACTCCTCTTCTCTTCTTGATCTTTAGCTTTGAAATTATACTATTTAAGTTTAGCTTTGAATTTGAACACAGTTCAAATTATCTTGACAATTTTGAAGATTGGACACAAGTTTCAACGATATATATCCTACATGCTAATTAATTCATCGTAATCAAGTAGGAATTGCGTACTGATCATATGCACGGGATTTATCGCCCAAACAAATTCATGTCGATAAACTATGACACCGCATTACAATAGTAGTATGCATTCATATGCATATTAATTTAATTTATCACGATATTTGACAATATATATGGTTAGACTCAGATAAATGGTTAAATATTAAAGTTGGTCAGACTTGGATAGATAAATAGTTAGATGTTAAAGTTGGTTAGATGGAGCAATAAGATGGTTAGATGTTAGAATATAATATAATTTTTTACAAAAATTAAAGTAAAATTAAATAGTTTAATTTATAATGTTGAAATACAATTGAGGAAATAGATAGGCTTACATAGTGGATTAGATTTTATTTTGTGAGTTAAAAAAAAAAACAGAACAAGAAAATTTAAGTGCAGTGAGTTAAAATTGTTAAAATTGAATCGCTTTTAATCCGTAGAATGAGGGATTCATTCAAGTGGCACATGTCTAATTCTTTTTGAAAAAGATCTCGGATTTGAGTTTGTGAAGGGAAAAAAACACGTTGGAAGAATTAGCCCAGAATGATGCCTTGTATTTGAGAAATAATGTAGTGACACAAGAAAGGGGTGATTTGAATTGTGTCTTTTAAAATAACTTCTTTTTCAAATAAAAACAATATTAGTTTAAAAATCTTTTTTGAAAACTTGTAAGTGCAACGGATGTGTTTAAAGTAATAAACGATGCAGAAATAAAGCACACGAGCAATTTATCCAGTCCTTGGTCTCTCTACAAAGATTTTCACTACTCAACCAAGCATCAAGGACTTCTCATTCACAAGTGTTCTAAGGACTTCTCCTAAACAAGTATTCTCAGGACTTCTCCTATACAAGTATTCTAAGAACTTCTCCTTTACAATTGAAAGATAATTTTTCTTCTACTTAGAATCTCTTCAACAAGAGTGTAGTAGAATACTTTTAGCACTTGTGGCTCTATAGCATTTTTCTGTTTGTCTTTGACCCCAAGGGAAACTACTATGAGCTTTTTATAGAGAAAGTAAGATGAACGTTTTTTGTTTCTCTGAGCTGGAAGCAAAAGACCAACTTTTGATGTTTTAGACTTTTGACACTTCAGAAAATTTTCACTTTGCAATCGGTGTTCTATCTTCTCAAATCTTCCGAGTCTTCCTTTAACATTGTTCTTGAGTTGGTTGAGTTAACGTTAAAGCATTTTGGACTTTTTCATCAGTTGACCGTTTGAACCAAACGCCTCTTTGTTCGATCAATAAATGCGACATTTAATGCTTTTGCCTGTTTGGTGTTCTTTGATTAGAAGCAAATCCCAAAAGGTGATACGTAAGACTTGTAAATGTCTTGGGCAGAGAATCTTTCCTATTAGAGAAAGAGTTGGTAGCTGATACTTGATGTGACAAGTTGGTGTTCTCCAAGGTTGTATTCACTCTTTGTTCCTTGTGCCTTTTGCATTTTCAAAGAGTCACGTGAAGAACTTTGAATAGGTGTGATTGTAGACCCATGTACTTCATATTCTCTTTGCTTTTTGAACTAGGTGACACTGTCTTGGAAACTCATATAAGGTTGATCTTCAGACTTAGTCTCATATGTAGACTATGGATTTCCTTGAACTGTAGTTCTGCAGACGTTACATATGACAATAAACGATAGGTGTATAGAGACGATACATTTCCCTGAAATAATAAACCATTACAGTTTAGAGATAATTTTGACTGAACTTTTTAGACGTTGTTATCATTCAAAATAAAAAGTAGACGATGTGTGATACGTTTGAACTTAACAATCTCCCCCCTTTTTATGATGACAACTATGAGGAGAAAAAGGTCCAATTTAGAAATCTCCTATTTATCACAGAGAAAAATATTTAAGATAGTATAACCTAAACGATGCTGATTTTTCTAGAAGGTCTCTGACCCTCACATGATTATCTACCATTTTCCTATTTTTCAAATCTCTCTCCCTTACAAGATTGTCTACTATTTTTCTTCTCTTTTATCCCCTTCTTCCCCTTTGTCATTAGCAAAAAAATTAAAAGGCATACACACAAGAAGACGATAATATTGTTAGCATAAAGGCAAGAAATAGACATGTCCAAAATAGAGTTTAAAATAGACATCAACAAAAGCAAATCTTCAAGACAGATAAAAAGTCATAAGCATAAAGCAGAAAGAGTAAAGGTCAATGTGCAAGGTGGTCTAGAATAGTTTTGATATCTGCTCAATTCCAGTAAGACGTTGATTCACAAAATTGCGATGCTTCTCAAAAGCAGGCTCCGAAGCAGCAATAGCACCAACTAGAACACGGTCTGTGGATCATCAGGCTCGTTCATCATTTCTTCATGGTCCTCCGCACTGGCTCATTAATAAAATTGTCCTCAACAATCTCCAAGAGGGATGAAGACACCATGAAGGGAAGAGCCTGCTATCTAAGTAGGAACTTGTTGGCCTCAGCCACAAAGAAAGGAAGTTCATATTCTGCAATAAAAAGGATGAAAATCCAAAAACCAAGATTGACAATGAGATGGCCTGGTCCAGAAAGGCAGTAAAAAGGGACTGAGCCAACATATGCATGAATAGTTCCCATGGACCATAGTCTTCGATCATAGACCTTCTATACTTCCTTGGGGAGAAATGTAAAGCCCCAATATTTGGTCAGGAGTCACATTGTTAATTCACGGAAAACAGTTTAATAAACCTGTCAAAAAGACCACTCAATTTCTTTTTTTAAAATGACATGTCGCCCAATAATTATTTAAACCATATATATTATCCCATAATTAACATAATTCGACGTAATATTATCCCATAATTATTTAAACAATATATATTATCCCAGAATTAACATAATTAACATAATTAAACAATATATATTATCCAATAATTATTTAAACAATATATATAATCCCATAATTATCTACAACATAATTTTACTAAGTCATTGATAAAAATAAAAACAGTAATAAAACTCATGCTTCTTCAACATCTTCTCTCCATCTTCAACTTCCAAAATTTAATTTGCGATTTAATCCTTGCGCTGCTCATTTGTGACGTTAAGCGCCCACACAAACACACAGCAAACAGAAAGGGTTAACTCCAAAAATATCAATAATAATAATTATCACAATGTGATGATTAAGAGAAAACAGAAACAGCAACAGCAGAATATCAAAATAGCAAACCACAACATTCTAATACAGTAAAACAACAATAGCAAAATTTAATATAGCAGTTAATTTTTCATCAATACTTAACAGCAGAAAATAAACAGCAATACAGCAACAACATAATTAATAAAACAACAAAAAAGTTCACAAGGTTTCATTCCTACTGTTTCATGTGTTTTTTTGCAATCACATTATGAGTTTCATGTGTTTTTTTGACTGCTATAATACTGAAAAGCTTGGACTCATAATTGCAATGAGGTTCAATCTCTTGTTAACTAAAACTTTCTCTTGAGCAGCATGAACTGTGGGGGAAAGGAAGAAGGATCAACAAGCTGTGGAAAGTCACTTGGTTTGCAACAATCTGGAGCATATGGCTGCTAAGGAATTCAGTGATATTTAAGGAGGAGGAACCAGATATGGAGTAGATCATCAGCGTAATCATAATGTGATCTTGGATGTGGTTGAAATCAAAAGTAAGTGGTTTCAAGGCTTCTTTCTATGAATGGGAAAAGAAACCTGTGCTCTGTCTTTCGATGGAAGTATATTCATGCAGAAATAATTGATATTGTAACTAGAAAGCAAGGGGATATAATGATTTGAAGGGGATGGGAGTTAGATAGAAAGGTGTTGGCATATTGTCAAGCTACTGGCTCAGAATTTGTGTTTTGTATGACAGTAGTTAGACTTTGGTGTTAATTTTTTTGCTTTATTTGCGAACATGTACCGAAGTATATCTGTAAATGGGTGTAGCACCTCTTGTGCTATCACATAATGAATTTCTTGGCTTTTTTTATTTTCTGTGTATTTCACATAATGCACCCCTAGGAGACTTCGATATATTCTGTGTATTTCACTTTGATATTACCAACTAGCAATTGTAACAATATGGTGCATTCCTTTGATATTTTTAGACAGAATGTTGTATGTATTGCAATAGACTGTTTTTTATTTGCACAATTAAGGTGAGAATAGAAGAAAAATAAAAAATAAAAATAATAATATGTTTGACAGATTTGACGACTTAATGGCAACATATTATTACAGATCATGATTTTTTATTTATGGATGAAACTTTTATGTTTTTAATCATTTTGAGATAGTTACTTATACTTATGACTGGATAATTATGATTAAGTTTGGATATATCGATGGATGAATTTATTTGAATATGATTGTTGTTTTATGGTTCAGCTCATTTTTTTATTTTCAAAATTTATAATATTTAATATGAATTTATTTATAATAAATGAATTGAAAAGGAAAAGTAAATATATTTGTGATGGAATCTCAAATGAGATTTTCTGTCACAAAATTATAAATTTGCGACGAAACTAGTACAAACTTTTCAAATCGTCACAACTCCGCGAAAGAATATATCCGTCGCAAATATCGAGACGGACTATGTTATTTTGAATTCCATCATTAAAAAAATCATTATTTTCATCCCCATTTTCGTCGCAAAGTTCGGGACGGACTATGGTATTACAAATTCCGTCATTGCAAAAATCAATATTTCCGTCCCCGACTCTGTCGCAAAATTATTATATTAAAAAAATATAAACAACTACGTTCCCTCCCAAACTTGCGACCGATTAGTATGTTCCGTCCCAAAAAGTTTAATGCGTCCGTCGCTAATTCTGTCGCAAATATATTATTTAAATGGATATAATTCTATGTATTCCTCTTTATTTCTGTCCCAAACTCGCGACGGAGTAATATATTCCGTCCCAAAAAATTTGCGACGATAAAAAATGCGACGAAATTATTTTGTCGCAAATTCCGTCCCAAAATAATTTTGGGACGGAAATTTTAACTATTGTGCGACGGATTTTTCCGTCCCAAAAGAGTGTTTTTCTAGTAGTGATTGAAGAAGATATGCACAGAATCGAGGTCTTTCGTCCCATTCGCAACACGTCCATAAACGTTAATTATCAACCCCTACGCCATAAGTCCAAGCAACCGTGACGCAGTGCGCAACAGGAACGAGTCAAACGTGAGTAATTAAGCGAGTTTGACTGACCACCCTTAAAATTCATGCAAAACTCTTTATATTTTCCTAAGTCTGGGCAAATTACCAGTGACTATAATAAGCATAATTTCGTCTGGAAAATCTACATAATCTATGGGGCCAAACTAAGAGTGAACAAAGTCCTACCTAAAAATACATTTAGTTGGCAACAAAAATAAAATTCTTGGGAGGTTGTGGCCCTTTCCTGCCCTTCCTTGGATATGACCCTGGTCAGAATGTTCCTTTTCTAGTCATTCAATTCGTTCTTATGGTGAATGCTTAAGTGCACTATCTTGGTCAGCTAAAATGCTTTCGGACCTGATAACTTTACAACCAACCCGAACATATATTTTTATTATTATTTTAATTTTAGTTTTTTGCATATATAGATTACGAAAAAAAATCTACAAACCATGAAATAGTAAAAACCACTCCTGACACATACTTTTGTGGTGCTTTTGGACAGTGAAAAAATGATAAAGTTAAATTTTTTTTCTTTCCTTTCTACTTTGTGGCAGTAAAAAACAATAAAAAAAGGGTGTTGGAAGTGCTCTCCACCGTACATGTACCACTGCTCACAAGAACTAAGCCTTCTGCCGATCACTTCAGAGCTTCTTCAAGTGCTCTCAGATTATTGGCTGATTTCAGACCGATGATATTGATAGCAATAATTATTAGCAAGCATAGCACTGATTTCTTTGCATATTCTTATGCACGCGGTAAATCAAAATCAAAATCTAAAGCTGTATCTACATAGATTACGATTACCAATGAGAAAGATCTGAATCAATGAGAACATAATTAGAACATGAAGCCCTATCAAAAGCTGACATTGTGGAAAAAAATGTGAGAATTTCTCCTTTATTACCATAATGTGATCCTATATCTTTCTTTCTTAGTCACCTGTATATTCAGCCTAAATATTTTATAATATCCACTCTTTTGTTAAATATTTAAGCCTTTGATTAATGTACGGATCTATAATTAGCTGAAAATTGTTTAATTAAAAAATCTCCATATGACTTGGCGAGCCACCAGTAGTGGTGCCAAGCTTTCAATATACCAAACCACGTGTACAGATTCCTCACCAGAATGAATATACACCAAGTTTGCAATTGCAAATAGGAAGTTAGAGGATCTTGGACTATTGGAGAGTTGTTTTGTACAGTGCAAAGAATTTTAGTGGATTAAATACCCATATTATGTCTTGTCCCCGCAAACAATTTTAGTGGATTAAATATCCATATTTATGTATTACCATTCACTTTCCCACCAATAAAATATTAACACATTCACTTTCCCACCAATAAAATATTAACACTTGACATGTGAATTGAAAATCTACATGTAAGTTTGTAATTGCGTTTATTTTAGTGGAATTATAATCGTAGACAAAATTTATTTAAAATTTTGATACATCCATATTTCATTTCCTTTTTCATATCATTTTTACTCATTTTACTTTTTATTTCTATTTTCTATTACAATACCTACCATATCACTCATTTATCTATTTTGGTTTCATTCTAGTGTGTTTGTAAGCAAAGTGTAAACATGATTTTTTACGTTTATTTAACACTTCGAGTTTTTGTGTGGAGGATGACGTAGGAAAGATGGCCAAAATTATGTTGCTCCCACTAAGACAAAAATACATTTTTTAAGTTAATGGGATTGTGCAGGAATGGCCTTTGGGTGAATGGCAAGTTTAAGGACAAAACCATGCTTAGTGGGTGGGGGCACTGGTGACTGCTGAGTGCAGACCCTTTTAGATCAAGGACAGTGTTGGGTTTTTAGGCTGACCAAGATATAGATAACTAGGTTTAATTTGGAAAGCAGAAAATCAGAATATTTTTTATACCATTCTTTTGCAGTATCTGTTTTGTTATATATGGTTATTTTTTTATTTCAGTAAGTGTCGTCAGTTTGGGATGAAGGATAAGACTCTTCCTCCAAAAGGATAACATTCATCATTCATCAACAGAGTTTATATGCCCTACTCCTTTCATTATTGCACTAGCTAAAATTGGAATAAATGTATGGGGTTGTATAGGGTACACCAGGTGGTGGATATAAACGCCGCTAATAAATTAGTGCGAATTAGCTGTGAGAATAGTAAATTAGTAGCTATTTGATAGCTAATTTTCGGATAACTAGTTTTCTAACTAAAAAATTTATTTCACATGTTTACAAATCTTATGTTTATAAGTTACTCACTCCGTTCCTTTTTATAAGAGGTGAATTGGGGGTGTTGGTTGTTCCTTTTTATAATAACTAGAATAAATTTTGTGCCAAATTAATTATTTTTTCACCATTCTACCCCTATTCAATTCTGCATAGTAATTGCATCACATTAATTATGATATTTATTTTTTCCATTTTCCAAAGACTAGTCACATGAACTATGCCTATAAAAAAATGTGAACTATGTCTTTTCATTTACTATGTTAAAGGGCAATTTTGGAAATTCAATAACACTTTGGAACAAATTTAATGTAAAAAACTAAATAAACTAACTTTCTTAAGGGGTGTGCAAAGTTAGTTGATCTCTTATAAAAAGGAATGGAGCGAGTAATTACAAGTGATGTACTGTACTACTAGTACACCAGATAGTGGTGGACCCTAGACAAAGCCTAAATGAATTAGCACTTGAGTAATAGTTGAGTTCGTTACCACGTTTTGAGCCCTTATTTGCTCTGGTAAAAAACTTCACTTAATTCTTCAACCATTTAGCTGCCCTTTGAAGTCTAGTTTAGAAGTATACAATTTGACAAAGAAAAACAATTGAAACACACTTTTAAGTGAAGTTGTTCCTTTCCATATTATCTTATCTAAAATGTTGAAATTAACTCTTATGCAGTTCTTATATCTAAAGCTAATAAGGAATGTGCTGAATAAAGTTTACTTTCCAACTAAAATGGCCCTTGGGCCTTGTTTTCCCTCATCTATGATAGGATGGCTCTATCCTTTCTTACGAGTCATGGAATCATGGGGGCGAATGTCTCACTTAATTTGCCAATGTTTAATATAAGAAACTCTATTTCAATTATATAAGGTATCTCAAGTATATATATATTACTATCTTCTTAGTGCTCACTTTCAACATTGGAGCAGATCATTGTCAATCTGTGTAGCAATTCTCTATAAGTCACATTTTCAATGTAGTGTACTTTATTAATAATAACAACTAGGCAATTCATTCCCCACTTACAACTCATTCCGTTCCCTCTTTCTTTTCTCTTTTCTCTTTTCTCTTTAAGTTATACATTTAATTCCTATTTGTTAGTTCTGTTTTTTTCCCCAACTCCATCATTCAATTGACCACCATAACCACCCACCATTTTTGTGCCATGTACTTTTATATTGTCCTGGAGGGAAGGAACCATGTTTGAACGGAGGTTTTATCTTCAAATCAAAAGGAAATCGATGTCTTTCGTGGTCTAGTTAAAATTCGCATGGTTAAATGCGAGTTATGTACCAAAATCGCATTCCTAAATGCGATTAACATGTTTTTTTTTTTTAATTTATTCTGGTTCGCACCTTGGAATGCGATTTTACCCTGAAAATCGCATCCAAGAGTGCGATTTGTTTTTAAATTCAAAAAAAAAAAAAAAAACTGGCTCGAGGGGTTTAAACCAACCACACCCCTCATTATCTTCTAACCTCTGAAAACGTAACCTAGCCCCCTTCCCCTTTCTCTTTCGATTTGTTCCACCTGCTCCATTGTGGTTGCTTCTTCTTCGAATCTCCATCAGAAGCAAGGTCAAGGTAATGGCTCTAACTCTTCTTTCCTTGTACTCTGTTTTTCTCCTATACTCTGTTTTGCATGTGTATACGATTTTGAACCTTTACCTTTGAGATTTCTTGGATTCCTTGCACGAATGAACACATGAGAATGCTTTATGCCTATTATTTCTCTTTTTTTTCCTTTTTGGACTTGGTTTTCTTGGATTCTTGGTAGTTTTGCTTTGTTTTTGGTGGAGCACGAGTTTCTGGTAAAAAATCGCACCCTGAGGTGCGATTTTTAATCTCGAGCTGCCTCATTTGTGCCCTTTTCTAGCATGTTGTAATTTTCTCTTTTTGTGGCAGAAATGGCAAGGACTTGTGTCACAGGTCGCCCGGTTGAACAAGATGAAGGACAAAATCAGGTGGAAGACATCTGGCAAAGGGGTCATGCCTCGCATCGTAGGCGGCGGGGAAAGGCGCCGGTGGTGGAGGAACCCTCGTATAATGAGGCTGAGTACGAAGCGGAGGGGCAATGGCGGGATAGGTATGACGAGCAGCATGGGGAGTATGTTGATGATATCCCATCATCCTTTGAGGAGATGCAATACATTGGGGGTGATGGCCACGAGCACAATGATAGTGATGATGTCGGTGATGATGTCGGTGATAATGTTGGTGACGATGATGACGGTGATGATGACGGTGATGATGTTGGTGACGATGAGGACAATGATGATCGTGAAGAGGGGGGCCGTGATGACGGGGCGAAGAAGGAGTTGAAGCGAAGACTCCAAGCAATCGACAAAGCTGACAAGCATTTGACCTCTTTTCCAAGTGGACCTACTAATTTGAGTTTCCTGAGGAGCTATGGCACCCATGTTGCTAGGAGAGTGTGGAGGTCCTACCTTGATGGCAACATACCGGATCAATCCCTCCTGAGGTTGTATAATCATGAGAAAAGGCTGCGGGCAGATGTGACTGCGGGGAACGCATACATATCCGATGTCGTTGCTAGGTCTGGTCTTGCATCCTTGCTGGATTGTGGATACAACGCCTACGATCGAGGGTTGATATCAGCTTTTGTCGAGAGGTGGCATCCGGAGACGTCTTCTTTCCATTTGCCATGTGGAGAGATGACTATCACACTGGATGATGTGTCATCTCTACTACACATTCCGGTACGAGGCAGGTTCTTCACTCTTCCGGTACTAACCAATGAGGAGTGCGTCGAGGTTCTTTGCATGCAGCTACGTGTGACCAGAACCCGAGTCAAGAATGAGTTGTTGAAAAACAAGGGTAAGTCTGTACGTTTCGACTAGTTGGAGTCAGTCATCGATTTCAAAATCAGGAATGGAGACTTTGACTCAGCCGCGAAGGCGTACATGCTGCGACTGTTGGGCCTCACGCTTTTTTCAGATAAGACAAGGAGCAAAGTACAGGTCCGGTACCTTTGTCTCCTGTTTGATCTGGGATCGGCCGGGAACATTGCATGGGGTGCTGCGGCCTTGGCATATATGTACCAGTGCTTGTCATCTACAAGTCGTAGGAAGACGCTGTCCATATCCGGCTACACCACACTTCTTCAGGTTTGTCTCCGTGCACAATTTGCTTAACTTGGTCAATGTATTAATACAACAATGTAGTTTCCTCATGTGTCTTGCATTTTGTACTTTGGTTAATAGGCGTGCATCTACGAGCATTTTCCAGCATCCTTGTTTCCTAGGAAGGTAAATCAGGCATATACAGAGAATATGCCCCGGGCGATGAGGTGGGCATGCACTAAGGCAGATGGGTCCATAGCTCAGAAAAGAGCAAATCTAGACGACATTTCAAGAGATATTATATCGTGGATGCCGTATGAGGAACATAGACATGCATTGCCGTTTGATGACATATCCCTATTTAGCGGGTGGTTGCGGTGTTCGGGGATAATGCAACCCTACATGCCTCAGAGAGTTGTGCGACAGTTTGGATGGGTACAGGCCATACCACCTGCTCCGATGTTCGAGTCTCCTTCTTGTGAGGTGATTGACCAGTCATGGCTGATGTACCATGAATTTGTTATCCGCCCTGGACACCGTGCTCTGTCACCGGCACAGACGGCGCCTGAATATTTCCCTTGGTATAGGCTTCACTCGCATCCGTTCATGATACCTCCAGAGACGAGGGAACTTTCCACGGCATCTGCAGCTGTAAGTATTACTTAATATTCATTTTGATATTAACTGCATTATGAATTTTGCCTAATTTTACCTTATATAATACTCCAACTCACAGGGTCGATTTGCGTTGATAATGAAATGGTTGGACAAAGCGATGGATCCGAGAAGTTCAGGGGCCCCACCTGAAGGATAGATGTTTGGATAGCGCACCAACATATGCAGGCTATCATTGGACAGAGCTTGCACGGTGACCTTGTATACAGGAGGACCAAGACACGTAGTACCCGGGGCGCCTCAGGATCTAGAGCTAGGCAGTAGTATTTGGAACTGTTTATTTATTAATCTTTATGTGTTTGGAATTGTTTATGTAGATCTTTGTGTTGGATATGGATTAATCGTTATGTATTTGGAATTGTTTATGTAGTCCTTTGTGTTGGATATGGATCAATCGTTATGTATTTGGAATTGTTTATGTAGTCCTTTGTGTTGGATATGGATTAATCTTTATTCTTATATGCTGTTGATTCCTGCTTGATTCAATCCTGTTGATTCAATATTGTCTATGTTCTGGACTTGGTATTTTTTAAATCACAGAAGACTGTAAAATACATTTTTTTTCAAGGTATAATATCAAATCGCACTTAAGTGTGCGATTTGAACCCTAAAATCGCATCCTTAGGTGCGATATCTGGGTAAAGAAATAAAACCATTTATTTTCTGGTTAAAAACCCCCTTTTTTTAATGATATTTTATTAAATCGCTCTCTTCCATGCGATTAGTGTTAGTACAGATAGAAACCTGAGAGGGGGGGTGAATCAGTGTTGCCCCGATTTTCGCCTTATTGAAAATGTTACTTTCAAGATGATGATAATCACAAGACGATTGTTGTGATTGCAGCGGAATTGAGTATTGCTTGAAAGTAAAAGATGAAGGATGAAGGAAATAACACACAGAGTTTTATCCTGGTTCACCTTCAATCCACCGAAGGCTACGTCCAGTCCCTCAAAGAAACCCTTTGAGGATTTTTCCACTATTGATAAAAATCTCTTACAAGTTCCTAACCCAAGGACCCCAAGAATTTCTACCAATTCCCTGTGAAAGCAAACCACTTTCAACAGTTCCTGAAAGCAAACCACTTTCAGTTCCCGAAGGCAAACCACCCTCAGACCTTGAAGGCTAAACCACCTTCAATCAATACCCTGAAAGTATACCACTTTCAGTGACAACAACCCTTCACCGAATACCACGGTGAAAACTCAATCTTATAGAAAGAGATGAAGAAGAGTTTACAATTGGCTGTATCAATCCTTTAACATAGAAATGGATTGATCATGAGAATTTATGCTTTAAGGCTTTTAATCATAATATAATTCTGAGTTCTTCAAGATATGAACAACTAAAGTGTTCTTATAGACATGAAGATCATGAACTCAGAATTTAGGCTCTTGAATGTTTAAGTTCTAAAAGATGAACTAATTTTGACAAAGCTTTGGCCTAATGTTGTATTCTCATGTGTTGTGTGTTGTCTCTTGTGTTCTGAACTCAAATGGACTTTATATAGGCAAGGGAAACGTCCTTGAACCATCACAACCCTTTTCAAAAGGTTTGGGACACAATGCTTCATGAAAAGATGTAACTCTTCGATTACACTAATAGCCGTTTCAGTTTGAATTTGAATTTCAAACATGTAATCGATTACAAACAACAAGTAATCGATTACTTGCCTAGGTGTAATCGATTACCAGAATCCTGAAATCGATTACACTGAAGTCCATTTTCCATAAACTTGATCCTTTGAGATCGGCTTAAGGTTTTCTACTTTTTTTAAGTTATGAAAACACTTAGCTTGATTAGTTTAGATGTTTTAAGAGCCTTTATGCTTTAATAGACCTTTAGAAGCATAACTCACCTAAACTAAGACTTCTAGACTATTGATGAACTTTGTAGCGTTGTTTCTTCGAAGTCTTCTTTTCTTCTTTTTGTTGATGAGTTTGTCGTCATCAAAACCACAGCCAGGGTCAGAAGCAAGACCTGCTTCACAATTAGAACCCTACAGTCGCATCTAAGGATGCGATTTTACCCTACGTACGTTTAATTTTTAATTTAAACGTAATTTTTATTGATTTTAAGGGTGCGATTTTGGCTTCCAAATCGCACCTTTGAGTGCGAAATGTAACTTAGAAAACCAGAACTCTTACAACTACAATTACATACCGAGGCAACTATACAGGGCTAATTTAAATGGATGAATATGTAATACAGGACCACAAAAAATAGGCTATACGCCCTACAAAATGAAAGAAATCACTGAAATTAATTACATAGATTCTATTCATCCACAGTTAGGTCCACAACAACTTGCTCCTTCCCTTTGTGTTGGTCCTCTAGCTCCTTTTGAAAAATGTTCATCCGGTCCAAGTACAGAAATTCCCATGCAGCGGCATCAATTGCACGATGATAACGCCACTGTGGAGCAGTCTGTGGCATTGGATGTCTGTCCTTCAACCTCACGTGCAGACATAGCAAACGTCAACATCCAAACGGCATTTCCACTACCATAAGACATATTAGTACAAATAAGTACCTGGACCCAGTGATTTTGATTAACATGACCAATGACAATAATTTGGTGAACTGGTGGTACAGGACCTGTAAGTGGTAAAAATGTTGAACAACCAGAAGATGCCAATGTGATTAGCACAACGTGGAATGTCATGGCTACAATGTAACCCATGTCTGGAATTGTCAACCATTTTTGTCTACCTACGAGCTCTCCAGGGCCCACAACCAATGCCTCACCCATGATCTAAGTCCGCTTTCCGCCATACATGGCTGCATACATATCTCCCCTTGTCACCAACTCCTGAACCATCCTTTGACGAACCTCTTGCCACATATGTTCGCCCATTCCTATTAAGGCTGCTATGGCTCTAAATCCACAGTTACCATCGTCGGCTACGTCGATGATTTCCGCTATGTGCGGATGGAATTTGCTGGGCATATAAACCATCAGTGAGGATTCAGTTTGTTTCCTTGGACGTCCTCTCTTAGGCGTAAGCTTCCGACCAGGAGTTGATATAGGAGAGTTCCATTTAGGCACAGGTGGTGAAGGACCAACACGGGTAACCCTTGTATTCACCGATGGGTTTGTGGAGTTGCTACCATGAATGGAGTTCACATAATCGTCAACTATTTCAAAGTACGACGGATTACGCTTGGTCGATCCTTTTGCTTCTCCTTTTTTCCTACCCTTTGTCTTTACCTTAACAGGAGGAGGACACATTGACGTTGAATCGAGGAATGCAAGCTCTCTCATTTTTTCTTTCAGAGACCGTTTTGTGTGGAAATCACCATTGTCAAACCTGTAACAAATTGCCTCAATCTCTGATTTCAGATTCATATCATTTGCAGGATCCTGACACGGATCAACGTTTGCCCAGGAAAGTCTCCTCCAGAAGTAATGAACTGACTGCAAGGGTACGCACGTGTACCTTGCAAGCTCACATGCACAAGGTAACCCGTGCGTTGTCCTCAACGTGCAACCACATTCAGTACTATCAACTCCTACTCTGCCAACCCGACCCCTTTCTTTCACAAGTAAATCAAGTGCTTTCTTGGAAACAAAGCCATGCAAGTTTTTGAAAAACCTGTCCTTGAACTTGTGGTCCCTCAAGAAGATACTATGCTCAAATGACGACATAATCTTCGTGTGTTGCAACACGGTTTTCTTGTTCATCGCCGTCCAACAAGAACACAGATCTCCCTTGCTATCTTTAAGGATAAGCTTCAAAGCTGCATGAGCGCCTTCAACCCTTAATGCATGAAACACAAATGTTAGTTCAACCGAATTCTTAAACAGTAAAATATATAACTTATACATAATGAAACCCAACCTGTTAGTTGTTGTGTTTCCCAAGTTCATAGCAACATCAATCCAACATTTCACAAACTTTGTTCTATGATCATCCAACCAAGTATTATGAACATACGAGATGAACTGTGGGAAGGACGCACATGTCATTTCTAGCTCTTGAAGATGGATATCGTACTCCTCTTCCGAAGCGGAATCCATAAGAACACTCCATGATTCCCGAACCTTCTCCCAGATACTCTTGTCACAATACAACTTGGTCTTTGCCCCCACATTCTTGCTTATGTGAAACCTGCAGAGCAAGTGCTTCGCTTTAGGAAAAACATCTTGTACAGCTAACATCAATGCAAGGTCTTTGTCCGTCACAATCACACCTGGCATATTTTCCTGTTTATCTAACAGCCCTCTCAGTTTCTGCAATGCCCACACAACATCAGGAGCTTTCTCAGTAGTCATAAAGGCAAACCCTATACTGAATGTCATGTTGGTCGATGTGACGCCTACCATCTCAAGCAACGGCAACACGTACCTATTGGTTTTGTAGGTACTATCTATCAGAACAATATTAGGGAAAATGTTAAACAACTCTATTGCACGAGGATGTGACCAGAAAATATCATCAATAACACCAGTGTCTTCGTCCTTCAGGTGCCAATGTTTGTCACGTTCCAATAGCTCCATCAAATGTTGCATCTCAGTTAACGGACCCCTCTTTGTTCTCTTGTACCTCGTACTTGCAGAGTATATTTGCTTTATCGTAGTCAAATTATGGGGATTGTTATCCTTCAAAGCAACAAGCACCTGTCCGGGTTTAACTCTGTTTTCCACCATGTCATGAAACATTTGTTTCTCCTCAGGATTCAATCGCCCGGCATATGCATGGCCAACAAGTGACTGTGCCCTTGCGTGGTTATGAACCCCACATAACACGTTCAACCTCCATAGTCTATCAGCCTTCCTAGGTCGTGCCTTTAGCTTAAAGGGACACTCACACTTTCTTGTCCTAGTGCTCTTATTTGTCAACTTCCCCTTGTACGGTCTGTATTTTCCACCACGCTCACAACCCATAGTCAGGAATTCTTTCCTGTTTACACCTCCATAATCAGATTTCGCAGTTACAACAACAAAACCATTCTCCTTCCCAACTGACCGAGCCCAGTCAAAGAGTTCTTGTTGAGTCGCGAATACCTGCAAATAATGAAATAACATAAGACCACATTACGGTAGATACAGTAAGTCATCCTAGCAAAACACAAACACATACCTTGTCAGTTGTAAATGCTTCTGTACAGTCAACAGGGAAAGCGGAAGAAGACTCAATACCAGAGGACTGTTTTAAGCCACCATCTTCAGTCTTGACAACACATAATTCTTTCCCATTACCGTGCTCTTCAGCCACCTCAGACAACAAGGTTTCCATGACTGAAATTGGAACACACAATATCACATATCAGTGAAGTCATTTTTCCATATTAATAATCTTCTTTTAAAAAATATGGCAAAATCGCACTTGAAGGTGCGACTCATTTTTTCAAAAATGAGCCAAAATCGCACTTCAACATGCGATTTTGGACCAGGCAGAAAATCGCACCTTAACATGCGATTTCTGCCTCGACAATGAAGAATGAAGAATCCAGCAGCATCAACGGGAAATGATCATACATCACACAAATTACAAATAGGACATGAAGACAACAAGACGTGGATGCTTACTTGTTTTGCAAGTGAGTGTAGGTAGGAATGGTGGAATGAAGAAGAAGAAGATGGTGGTTACAATGAGGAGGATGTGGTTGTATCAAGATGAAGGTGATGCTTGTTATAAAAAGAAGGTGGTGGTGGTTACAAGTTTGGAGGGGATGGTGGTGACAAATTGGGGGGTGAGGGGGGGGTGTGTAGAAGATTGAAGAAAATGGATGGAGAAAATAGAATAGGAAGATGGAGTGATGAAGAAGATGGAGTTGTTGGGGTTTTTAATTTTTTTAAAGGGCAAAAACGTAAAATTGCCTATTTGGGGGGGGGGGGGGGCGTATGGCGCAATAGGGGGGCGCCAAACGCAACCCCTTAAACTTTGTAATGCTTGGACAGAATAGAAGTTACATTGGGGTTTTTGAATAGCCATATCTGCAAGGTCCTTGACTTTAGGATCAAATGGTTTGGTGGGAAGCTGTTGGCACTAAAATATTGGCCAGCTTGTAACGGCTAGAAAGTGTTTTATGCCGATAATGAGTGATCTGAGGTGAATCAGAGGGAGTTAGTTGTAGCCAAAAGAGCAGGTTAGCCGTTAGGAGGAAGCTTTGTATCAGGGAGGAATTATTTAACAAGTATTTATACTTAGAGGGAAGAATATTTCTGAGATATTTACTCAGATTCTAGGGTTTAGCACAATGGAAATTAGAAATGGGACAATTTCTTAATAATAGGAACAAATGTTACAATGTGGAACCTGCCCATATTCAAAGAATACCAGGTCTTCAAGCTGTCTAGGAGAGTTAGACACAAATTACACCATGACCTTAAGTGGAACGGTGAACTTAGGATGTGGATTAGTGGTTGACGTGCCTTGTAACCACTCTAGTTAGCTGAAATTCTCTCTATAAATAGGGGATAGGGTCATCTATAACAACACAAGTTCAAACCATCAAATGAAAATACAACTTTCTTGTACTTAACTTCCTTTTCATTACTCTTGTTTATTTCGTGTTTTTTATTTATCTTTCATCCTTTTAATTTAAGCTTTTATCTTGATTTATCTAGCCATTTACCTATTACTTTATTAGCCATTTTTTTATCTCACCTTAGTTATTTTCCAAATATCATTTCTCTTATCTCTCAATAGCAATAACTAAGAGCTCGTTTGATACATGTGGTTTGTGATTCTCAACTAGTCATCAAACAACTCACTAGGAAGTTCAAGTGCTACAATCTCAATTTATCTGAATATCACAATAAGGCATTGCAACTGATGAGGGGCTTTGCTAATGTAACAATCATGTACATCCCCAAAGAACACATTAGTAGGTAAATGATTTGGCTCAACATGCTTCCGACTTTGAGTAGGTGGTTAACATACAAGAGCCGGAGATACCCTCCATAGGTCTAGTAGTTCAAAATATAGATTGGAGGGATCCATGAAATAGACATTTTCAAGATCATCAGCTAAGGTTGATGACAAACTCAAACAACAAGCACTGAAGTATGTCATTATTGACCAGGACCTTTACAAAAGGTCAGTCGAAGGATTGTTGTTGAAATGTGTTGATCAACAGGGAACCATGAATATTATGGGTGAAGTACATCAGGATAATTGAGGAGATCATAGCTCTAGGCCAAAGATGAAATGGTTGATCCATAGGCATGACTTCTATTTTCCTTCCATCTCAACTGATTGCAATAAACATTCTCAAGGTTATGAGGAATGTCAAAATCATGGCTCAATTAAAGGGTCCCAGCTGACGAGCTTCATTGAATCATCAAACTGTGGCCTTTTAGAAGATGAGCCATTGACATCATTGGAAAGATACAACCTCCGTCCTCCATGAATAATTCTTTCATTTTGGTGGCCACATATTCTTTTGCCAAGCAAGTAGAGGCAGAACCTCTTAGAAAGGTGACACATCATGATGTGGTCTGTTTTATAAAGAATCAAATAGTGTATAGGTTTGGAATTCTTCAAACCTTAACAGTAAACCAAGGAACACCCTTTACAAGCAGTAAAGTGTTGGCCTTCGTTCAACATTTTGGCATGAAAATGATACATTCTTCAGCATATTATGCTAAAGCCAATGGACAAGCTGAAGCATCCAACAAAGTTATCATTCAGTTGATAAAAAAGAACATAGAGGACAAGCCAAGAAAGTGGTATGAAATGTTTATTGATGCCCTTATGGGTTTACAGAAATTCTAAAAATAATGCAAAACTAAAATGCACCATATCGACTCACCTATGGTCAAGGTTTCATTTTGCCTCGTGAAATTAACATTCAATAAGTAATAGTGGAAAAGCATAACAACCTTCAATTGGATGAATTTTACCAAGCCATGTTCATGGAATCAGAATCAGAATCAGAATCAGTAGATGAAGATCAAATAATGGCATTAGAAAACATCTGTTTGAATAAATAGAAGGTAGAAATGCTTATAATAAGCATGTTAAGAGTAAGGTCTTTGGCGAATGAGACCTTGTTTGGAAGAATATTTTTCTTATTAAGGTTAAAGATCCTAAGTATGGTAAATGATAGCCAAATAGGGAAGGCCCTTGTATTGTTAGCTGAGTCATTCCTGCAGAGGCATTTCAGTTATTGGATATAAACAGAAATGATTTAAAAAGAAGCATTACGCCAAGTACTTCAAACGGTACCATTCTTCTTTATGAGAGGATTTAAACTAAAACTTATTCAGGGTGACCATCAGCCAGCTACCTAGCCAAATATCCAAAAACAGAAAAGCAAAATATAAAAAAAAACCATAAATAGCTAAACCAGAGGTATCTGATGAGTGGATTTTATATGATGTTTTTAGGGTCTTTTTAGTCTTTTTATTTTATTATTTTTGAGTCACATGTAGGTTTTTTATTGTTTTTATGTAGATTTTATATTTATTTTGCATTTTTCATGTAGATTAGATTTTTTGTGTTTTTCTATCTTTATTTTATGTTTTTAGGGATTTTTCTAGTTATTTTATATTTTTAGGAAAAGCTGGTTTAGTTATCATTTTTGTCCAGGGACCAATATGTAAAGTTTCAGAAAGTCAGGGACCAAATTGTAAAAGTTCAAGAGTGGAGGACTTAAAGTGGAGATTGAGAGAATATGAGGGCTTGAAATGAAGTGCTAACCAAGGGGGGACCAAAGTGAAAAAGAAAAATATGAAGAGTCACTCTCCAATTTAGCACATGGAAAAAATGTTTAAAGAATTGATGAAGGGTTTCAGAATTGATCAAGGCTGGTTAGTGGCTTTTTATGGCCATCAAAACCCACTACCATGAATGAAGAAGGAAGAACAAGCAAGAAGATGAAGAAGCAGCATCCCAACGCTCCAGCGTTGGGATCCCAGCGCTCCAGCGCTGGGGTTCTGACTAGATGATGAGTCAGATGGTGACCCAGCGCCCAAGCGTTGGAAAGCCAGCGCTCAAGCGCTGGGCCTCGGACAGAAAGTGGATTTTTAATGCATCCTAGCGCCCATGCGTTGGGAATGCCAGCGCTCAAGCGCTGGAGGCTGGAATTTTACTATAAATAGGGCCCTTTTCTTCACTTGTAAGACACACCTTCATAGAATACAACAAGTATTCTCTCTTTCTCCCTCAAAGATCATTGTTCCTAGGACTTGTGGGAAGCCATACTTGAGCTCCTATCCAGGGTAATTCAATGATTCTTTTAGCCATGCTTGGCTAACTTCTTCTTTAAGTTTTTGGGTTGTTTTAGTTTATAATACATGTTCTAGTCTTTTTCTACATTTCTGAATTTTATTTCCCTTCATGTTTTATTACCTTATGCTTTATTTCTATCTTGTGGATCCCAAGAGGTTTTGCTTATTACTTATTACATAAGGCCATTTGGTGAGTAGTAAGGGAACTAGGTAATAAAAAAGGTTATAAGTATACTTCACTAAGGAATTAGGAAGGACGTAACTTTATGTTGGCCTGAACATCTTCTTCATCTTCTTCTTTAGTTAACTAGGTGCCAAGGAATTGGGTTTAGTAATTAAAAAGAAAGATCTACAATGCTTAAGGAATTAACTTGTAGTTACACTAGGCTATAGCATCATGAAATGGTTTTATAATTCAGGAATTTAGTAGGAAATTTCTAGCATGTTTTTATAGACTATGTAAACCAACCCAAGAGCTTATTGTTCATCATCTCTTTATTCTATTATTTTATGCTATTGTTTCTTTCAAGTTCTCAAACCAACAACAAATATACATCTTTTTATTTTTTCTGTTTAAGTACTAAACTTAATATTAACAAGAACACCTATCCTTTGGGTTCGAACATTTTTATTACGCGATAGTAAATCGTACACTTGCGATTTCATTATCAAGTTTTTGGCGCCGTTGCCGGGGATAGGTTCTTTCAAGTTCTTATTTTTATTTTGTTTAGTACTTCTTGTTCATATATATATAAAAAAATAAAAAAATAAAAATTGTGATGAACTGGTGCTGCTAATTTTGTTTGCTAAGTATTGTCAGGTATAGCAATGGCTGAAACATTTGAGCAAAGGAAGGCAAAAATCCGGGCTGAGGTTGAAAAGGAATATGAGAAGTCGAAGCAGGATATCTTCACTCTAGTTAAAGAGTTTTACTCTGATATAGATTGCAAGAGGAAATCCGGATTTTTGCCAAGTCCTGAGCAAGAATGTAAGGCCAGGGAGATTTTACAAGTAAAGATACAAAGCATTGTAATGAGGCAGCCCGGGGATGAACAACAATCACCTGTTCATGAAAGTGAACTTGTGGTTCAAAAAGAGGAGGTGAAAGCAACCTTCATTGTAGAATTTGTCCTTAAAGACAAATTGGAGATGGAGGAAGAAGAACCTCAAGGAACCTACGCTATAGGTTCAGAAAAGCAAGGAACAGAACAGGGAAGGGAAAATTTATTTATCTCTTCCATTTTTAATTTGTATATTGTTGCCTTGTTAGCTGAAAAATCATTTGGCACCATGTTGTACTTGTGCCAAAATATGCATGATTTGCGGGGTCTAAAGAATTTTGTAATAGACCCCGGTTGAAAGTGATTAGTGGAAGGGTCTATCTCGGACCTTAACAATGAGCTGGTTGGGAGACAACCCAACTTAGGATAGTTTAATTTTCTGTCTTTTAATTTTCTGCATCATCCTTGTAAATAAATAAAAGAAAAAATTCTATGTTTTTGCTGCAGGAGAGGCCAGCGCTCCAGCGCTGGAGGCCAACGCTCAAGCGTTAGGCCCCTGCTTTACACCTCTGATTGCCCAGTTTTTGCTTTTATCCAGCGCCCAAGCGTTGGCATCTCCAACGCTCAAGCGCTGGAGCTCGGGCAAATTTGCTGTTTTTGTTTTTATTTGTTGTTTTTAGTTTTTAATAAAATTTTGTGTTCACCATTTTCTGAAAGGTTTTAGATTCTATGAGTTTTTCCTTGTTTCTACACTGGTTTTAATTTTTGGGAAACTCAAGAATTCTTGTTTTTTAAAGGTGGACACAAATTTTTCAACCCATGATCTTAAGTGTGCTGTTTTTGGGACTAACAAGTCAAGCAAGTTTTTACTTGTGAGACTTTTTGTTTGTTCATTGTTACAGGATAGGTACCAAAAGGAGGAAGAACCCTCTTGAACTTAAGTGTTCAAATTGATTTTTACATTGAGGTTCCCTTGGACCTTTGTGGAAATTTGTTACTATACCAGCTTATTAGTTTTTGTTTTTCTTTTTATAGTTTTTAGTTTTATTTTTATTTTTAGTTTAGTTTTTCTGTTTTATTTTTGCATGAGTCTTGAGTATATTATCCAGTCTGAATGTTGCTATAGCTTTGTGAAATGCTTTATCTGATTGAACTGCTTTGTGAAAAGTTCTATGTTTTTAAGCAGTTAGGATTGCATGCTGTAGAAAGGATTATTGTCATCTTGATTGTTGGGTGGTTGGCAAAAGTTTTTCTGAGTTCTTAAAAGGGTACCACTTACCCTATCTTTTTCTGAGAGCTGAGGACTCTGAATGCATGATTGTAAAATTTTTCTGCCTTGTGTTGCATGTTGATTGGAGTTTTGTATACTTTGTGAGTTGAGAAGAGATATTAGGCATTTTTGAAAACTCAGATTTTTGCTTGAAATGTTATATCCACTAGTAGCCCCTTTTGAGCCTTAAAAGAGTCTTTCTTTGGAGCCTACTTTGTGTGATAATTTTTTCAGTTGTTATAGTGATACATGTGCTGAATTTGTAGAGCTTTGTTTGTTGGGTTTCTCTCTAAAAAAGAAGAAGAAAAAGTTGGAAAAAATAAGGTATGTGCCTTAAGAAAAAATAATGAAGTAGTGGGGTGAGAAAGAGTATGAGGGGAGTAAAATTCAAGTCATTCATCCCATACATTCCACTACTTTGTTCAAAAAAAAAAAAAAAAAAAAAAGAAAAATTGAGAGAACCCTTGTGTTGAATTGTAGAAGCTCTTAGTCAAGAAATATCACTTAACAACAAATTTCTGAGTCAGCCAATAGAGTTGCCAAGTTCTTGAAATCCACACCTTGAATTGTTCAACCCTTTGGCCAAGTTACAACCTTCAAAAATCTCTTCAAAAATCACTTGGTTGCTTTACTTCAGTTTTGATTTGAATGATAGGCAGAATTATTGAGCTTTCTTGTTTTCATGGAGAATATTATTTTTGGTGAGCTTAATTGATGAACTCAAACATGTTAAAAGCCAAGCCTAACTTTCTTGATTCTTTGTCTATAAAACATGCATGTCTTCCTTTTCTGCTAAGCTTTCTTTGAAAGGTTTCTGTGCTTCAAGTTGTAATCAGATAAAACTTTCTCAAAACCCAGGGACGAGTTTTTCTTTAAGTTTTGTCGCTTGAGGACAAGCTGTCGTTGGGTATAGTGGTGTGATGAGTGGATTTTATATGATGTTTTTAGGGTCTTTTTAGTCTTTTTATTTTATTATTTTTGAGTCACATGTAGGTTTTTTATTGTTTTTATGTAGATTTTATATTTATTTTGCATTTTGCATGTAGATTAGATTTTTTGTGTTTTTCTATCTTTATTTTATGTTTTTAGGGATTTTTCTAGTTATTTTATATTTTTAGGAAAAGCTGGTTTAGTTATCATTTTTGTCCAGGGACCAATATGTAAAGTTTCAGAAAGTCAGGGACCAAATTGTAAAAGTTCAAGAGTGGAGGACTTAAAGTGGAGATTGAGAGAATATGAGGGCTTGAAATGAAGTGCTAACCAAGGGGGGACCAAAGTGAAAAAGAAAAATATGAAGAGTCACTCTCCAATTTAGCACATGGAAAAAATGTTTAAAGAATTGATGAAGGGTTTCAGAATTGATCAAGGCTGGTTAGTGGCTTTTTATGGCCATCAAAACCCACTACCATGAATGAAGAAGGAAGAACAAGCAAGAAGATGAAGAAGCAGCATCCCAACGCTCCAGCGTTGGGATCCCAGCGCTCCAGCGCTGGGGTTCTGACTAGATGATGAGTCAGATGGTGACCCAGCGCCCAAGCGTTGGAAAGCCAGCGCTCAAGCGCTGGGCCTCGGACAGAAAGTGGATTTTTAATGCATCCTAGCGCCCATGCGTTGGGAATGCCAGCGCTCAAGCGCTGGAGGCTGGAATTTTACTATAAATAGGGCCCTTTTCTTCACTTGTAAGACACACCTTCATAGAATACAACAAGTATTCTCTCTTTCTCCCTCAAAGATCATTGTTCCTAGGACTTGTGGGAAGCCATACTTGAGCTCCTATCCAGGGTAATTCAATGATTCTTTTAGCCATGCTTGGCTAACTTCTTCTTTAAGTTTTTGGGTTGTTTTAGTTTATAATACATGTTCTAGTCTTTTTCTACATTTCTGAATTTTATTTCCCTTCATGTTTTATTACCTTATGCTTTATTTCTATCTTGTGGATCCCAAGAGGTTTTGCTTATTACTTATTACATAAGGCCATTTGGTGAGTAGTAAGGGAACTAGGTAATAAAAAAGGTTATAAGTATACTTCACTAAGGAATTAGGAAGGACGTAACTTTATGTTGGCCTGAACATCTTCTTCATCTTCTTCTTTAGTTAACTAGGTGCCAAGGAATTGGGTTTAGTAATTAAAAAGAAAGATCTACAATGCTTAAGGAATTAACTTGTAGTTACACTAGGCTATAGCATCATGAAATGGTTTTATAATTCAGGAATTTAGTAGGAAATTTCTAGCATGTTTTTATAGACTATGTAAACCAACCCAAGAGCTTATTGTTCATCATCTCTTTATTCTATTATTTTATGCTATTGTTTCTTTCAAGTTCTCAAACCAACAACAAATATACATCTTTTTATTTTTTCTGTTTAAGTACTAAACTTAATATTAACAAGAACACCTATCCTTTGGGTTCGAACATTTTTATTACGCGATAGTAAATCGTACACTTGCGATTTCATTATCAGTATCATTATCAACAGGTTTTTCAGTGACCATTTCTTCATTACCCACATCAACTCCATGCACTCCATCAGCCTCCATTTCAGCATATGCTCACACTAAAGGAAGATCGATCGTAACCATAGTTGCTACAACTACCACTGGTCTTCGAGTCATTTCTAGTTTATCTTTGAAGTTAGAACACTAGCTGAGTGAATTCTTGATCCATTTTTTGAAAGCATATATATTACGCTATAAAAAGTGTTTTTTCTGAAGCAATAGACTCAGTTCTTTGTCCAAAGCCAGAGGTTTGGAATAAATTTTAGAACAGCCCATGTTGTAACGCCCCGATTTTCTCGAGAGTTAGAATTGTAATATCAAACAAATAAATAAGACGAAGCATAAGCAGCAGAAAATTGAAAAAGAAATAAAACCATAATTATAAAAGGAAAAAACAACAATTATCCGATAATAAGGACAAGTGTTAAACTACGACATCCCTCCCGAGTCAATCCATAGGAAGAACTTCATGGATGGGAATGTCCCCTAGAGATAGAAAGTAATTAAATGTTTTGAGAGTACAAACTCAAATCCCAACTGACAACCCAAGACTAACTAAACAAGTGAACTCTTGGGAACCCGAGACGAGCATTCACTACTACAGAATTGCCTTTTTACCACGCCCCTGTTACCCCGGTTCCGTGTCGGACCGAGGTAAAATGGTGTTCGGAGCTCTGTAACCACGATTCCATGTCGAACCGCGGTAACTGATGTCCTCTATTACCCTGATTCCGTGTCAACCGTGGTAACTGAGATGATTTTTATTATTTTTTTAATTAAAAAGAATATTACCCTGGTTGCAGTGTGAACCGTGGTAATAGAGTTTATTATTTTATTATCTAACATTGTCTATTACCACAGTTGTCAGGGGGACCATGGTAATATGTATTATTTTATTAAAAATATGGACATTTACCCCCTATTATAGAAATAGAAAACCCTTCTCTCGAGAAAACCCCTTGTCTTCCCGCTTCTCTGTCTCGACTCCATCGATCTTCAACATCGTCATTGCCACTCGACATTCCTCCCTTCCGCTTCTTGCCGCCTGTCGCAGCACCTCATCACTGGCGCTCGTTCTCTCTGCATTCGCTCTGTAACTGCTTTGCTCTTGGCGGCTACTCCTTCTCTTGCTCGCGGCCTCTCATCTTTGTGTGCTCACTAAGCTCGTTCCTCCGGCTACTCAGCTCGTTCATCTTGCTTCTACACCTCACTTGTGAGTCCTCTTGACCTGCTTCTATTTCTAGGATTTTTTTTTTTTGAAGATTTTTGTTGTTGTTCAGTACCTTTGCTTTGCGTTTTAATTTTTGTGGAAGTTAAGGAGCTTATCTGTTTGATAATTACCAGTCTTTATGCCTTTGCTGTTGTTGTTCAGTATATTTTGTATTCTGTTGAAGATTTTATTTGTTGTTCAGTACATTTTTGTATTCTGGTGAATATTTTTGTTCTTGTTCAGTACATTTCGTGGAATATATGTGTACTCTGTTTTGTGAGGTCATGTTTGATTGTAAGGATTATGTGAGGATACTAAGTGGTAGCTTTTTTATGTAACGGTAGCTTCTAATTGATAGCCAAATCCGCAAGTTCACGGATGGTTATCCTGTAATAAAAAGATCGAACCCAAGGGATAGGTGCCTTTTTATTAAATTATTTAGTACTTTGAGAAGAAAAATAAAAAGGTGTATATTGTAGATGGTTTGATTAAGACATAACAAGAAATAGCAATAAAATATAAAGAAATAAAGTTGATGAAGATTAAGCACTTGGGTTGAATTACATAGTCTATAAAATATGCTAGCAAACTCCTACTTAATTTCTGAATTCTAAAACCAAGTTCATGATGCTATAGCCTAGTACATCTACAAGTTAATCTCTTACACATTGTAGAACTTTCTTTCTAATTACTAAACCCAATTTCTTGCAATTTAGTTAATTAAAGAAGAAGATGAAGATGAATTTCAGGCCAACATAAAGCTACGTCTATCCTAATTTCTTAGCGATATATACTTATAGCCTTTTTTAATTCCTATTTCCCTTACTACTTACCAATTCTCATTCGTATAAGCAATAAGCAATAACTCTTGTGTACTTTAAGAGGAAATGAAGAACAAGGAAATAAAACATAAACTGGAAATATTATTCAGAAATGTAGAAGAAGACTAGAACATAAACTACAAACTAAAACAACCCAAGTAACTTAAAAGAATTAGCCAATCATGGCTAAAAGAAGCATCGAATTACCCTGGATAGGAGCTCAAGTTTGGCTTCCCACAATTCCTAGGAACAATGATCTTTAAGGAGGAAAGAAGAATACTTGTTGTATTCTAGATAGGGGTGATTTTTACAAAGGATGAGCACTCCTATTTATAGCAAAAATTTGCCTTTCAATGGTGGAGGAGTTGATGGCCATTATGGCCTTCATTGGCCACCAATTAACTTTTGAAAACTCCTTCCCACTACCATCAATTCTCCATTCATCCTTTAATCCTTATTTTCCATGTGCTTAATTTAGAGAGTGTTGGTTCATATTCTTGATTTCTACTTTAAGTCATCTCTTTGCTAGCACTTCAATTCTGGCCCTTTAACTCTTTGAAACTTCATTTTTCATCCTCCACTCTTGAACTTTTACACTTTGGTCCTTCCTTTCCTGAAACTTATAAATTGGTCCCTGGACAAAAATGATAACTATACCAGCTTTCCTAAAAATATAAAAATAACTATAAAAATTCCTAAAAATATAAAATAAAGTTTAAAAAAACAAATAAAAGCTAATCTATATGCAAAATGCAAAATAATTATAAAATCTACATAAAAAGAATAAAAATCCTATATGAGACTCAAAAATAACAAAATAAAAAGACTAAAAAGACCCTAAAAATATCATATAAAATCCAGTCATCACTAATGTCCCGAATATTACATATTTTGCAATAACATAACATGAATTTTAGAATCCCGGCTTGAAAAGGAACCTTCACCTCTGAATTTTAGTAGGATGTACTAGACTTTGAGGATGTGGTAATTGAGTGTAGACATTAACATCTGTTGATCCAGGTATGTATGGATCGTAAATGGATGTTTGCTAATCGCTTATCCGATGAATATGAGGCTGGAGTGAAAGACTTCGTTTCCTTCGCGGTTCAACGCGCAAAGAATCCCAATAGCATGTTATGGCCCTGTTTAGATTGCTTTCATGGTCATAGATTTAACTCACTTGAATTAGAAGAACATCTAATCTGCCATGGAATTGATAAGAACTATGTGCATTGGACAAATCATGGTGAGTCCAGATTTGATTCTAGCGATGTAACAGATACTCTGGGATGCGCCTCAGTTCGTATGGAGAAATATGTATGTGAGGGTGACTTTGTTGATTAAATAGCGAAGGCGGTTGAAGATGATCTTCGTGATTGTCCTGAAATGTTCGACAGGTTGAAAACTGATGCGAAGACACCTCTTAATGAAGGATGCTCTAAATTCACAAGATTGTCTGCGGTCTTAAAGTTGTACAACCTAAAAGCTAGCAATGGATGGACCGATAAGAACTTCACCGACCTACTTTCTCTCTTAAAGGATATGATTTCGGAGGAGAACGTTCTTCCCGGTCGAACATATGAGGCTAAACAAATATTTTCGTCTATTGGAATGAGATATGAGAGGATTCATGCATGTCCTAATGATTGTATTTTATTTCGCAATGAATATGAATCTCTGGAGACATGTCCTAAATGTAAAGCTCCACGATATAAGAAGGAAAAATCAGCTCCCTTAAAGGTGTTATGGTATTTCCCCATAATACCCAGATTTAGGCGCATGTATCGTAGTGTTGAAGTTGCGAAACACCTGACATGGCATAAAGATAGAGGGGAAGGTGATGGAATGCTTCGACACCCGGCAAACTCTCCCTAATGGAAAAAAATTGATGTGGACTACCCCAAATTTGGCAAAGAGGAAAGAAACCTACGCCTTGCATTGTCTACTGATGGAATAAATCCACATGGACTTCAGAGTAGCACCCATAGTACATGGCTGGTGATACTAGTGATCTACAACCCACCTCCTTCGCTTTGTATGAAGTGCAAGTATATGAAGTTATCTATGTTAATTTCTAGGCCTCAGTAACCGTGAAATGATATAGACATATACTTGGCCCCTCTAATTAAAGATCTGAAGAAATTATGGGATGTAGGTGTAGAGGTGTATGATGGGTCAAGGGAAGAAGCTTTCAGGCTGAGGGCAATGTTGTTTGGTACCATCAATGATTTTCTGGCATATGGCAATTTGTCGGGATATAGTGTAAAAGGAAAACTTGCATGCCCTATATGTGAAGATGGTACAGCTTCAATGCGATTAGAACATTGTAAAAAGACTGTTTTCCTACAACATCATAGATTCTTGCATACAAGACATCGTTATCGGGGCTGGTCAAAAGCTTTCAATGGAAACATAGAAGAAGATAGAGCTCCCAAGCCATTGAAGGGTGTTGATCTATTTGAGAAGGTGAAGAACTTGAGGTGTACATTCGGCAAGACCTTCAAAAAAACAAGTTCCTAAAAGTGGTTGGAAGAAAAGGTCAATTTTCTTTGAGTTGTCATATTGGGAGTCACTCTCTGTGAGACATTTTATTGATGTGATGCATGTTGAGAAGAATGTTTTTGAAAGTGTTGTTGGTACTTTGCTAAATGTGCTAGGCAAGTCTAAAGATAGCATTAATTCAAGGCTTGATTTGGTTAGCATGGGTACAAGAAAAGAATTAAGACCAGTAAAGAAGGGAAAAGTACGTATCTCCCTCCAACAGCCTATACTCTGAGCAGGAAAGAAAAACTTGCTTTGTGCAAGTTTCTTAGTGGTGTTAAGGTTCCACATGGGTACCCTTCAAATATTAAGAACCTGGTATCAATGAAAGACCTTAAGTTAAAGGTATTGAAGGCTCATGATTGTCATATTCTTATGGAGAAATTGCTACCGGTAGCTATACGCTCCATTTTGCCCAAAAAAGTTCGAGGTACATTAACAATATTGTGTCTTTTCTTCAAGGCTATTTGCAGCAAAGTGATTGACCCTTCTAAGTTGACAGCATTGCAGAGAGAAATTGCTACAACTTTGTGTGAGCTTGAGATGTACTTTCCACCTTCATTCTTTGATATAATGGTTCATCTAACCATTCACTTGGTTACAGAGATACAGATGTGCGGGACAACTTATATGAGATGGATGTACCCTTTTGAACATTACATGAAGATTTTAAAAGGTTATGTAAAAAACCGAAGCAGGCCAGAGGGGTGTATGGTTGAATGGTACTTAGTAGAAGAAGCTGTTGAATTTTGTACCGAATTCCTGTCCAATATGGATTCCATTGGGCTTCCAAAGTCTCGTCACACAGGAAGAATAGAAGGGGATGGGCTGTTTAAATATGAGATAGTAACCATTTCTGTAACACCCCGATTTTCAGGGCGTTACTATAGAAAATAAACTATAAATAAATATGCAAGGGCATTTTCAAAAACATAGAAAAGAGAATATATATATTTTTTTGAAATCATTTTCCTTTTCGAAACATGCCATGCTGAAGTGCATTAGTATTATAAATACATAATTCGCAAATAGCCAAACATATGGCATAAAAAGACCGATCAGCAGTTTAGACATAATTTACAAAACACATAACTAGTTTTCGAAAACCCTGCTGTCAGTTGTAAAAAGCAACCTAAAAATCCTACCCTGTCACGTAAGCATACAAAATATTATTACATATATATATAAGCGGCGGCACAAGTCTTCCAGCTCTATGAGCCCGGCTTCTTGTCATGGTTTTCCTATAACGGCATCCATTTGCATCCTCCGACTAGGGGTAGTCCGACTGGCGATGGATCACCAGAAAATACAAACAATACACAGATGCAAGGGTCAACTCAAAATAAAACATTGGATACAAATAAAGCCTACGGCTAGAAAATGTTATCCAAGCAATCAACAGGTAGTAAATAACAAGTATACATACATTTATTTGACGCAAGTAGTTGAAAAACTCTAGGACTCTATATGCACGCACATCTTCCTCATGTACAGAAAAAACTTTTATCCGGATATGCACCAACTTCCGCAGGCAGGTGGGACACTCTCCCGAACTCCGAACGAACTAGAAAGTAAGTCGGTAAGTCGAGAGTTGCCACTTACACGAGAACGCTCTTTATAACGCCCCGATGGTGCGTCATCTAGCACTTAACTCTTTATAGCCCCGAACCATGATGACTTTCACGACTACATGCTTGACACGACATGACCCGAAAACACAAGTAGGACTCATACGTATTTAAACGAGGCCTAGCATAGCTTCATAATTAATACTAATCATGTAGAGCAGTTGCACATATCTTAAGCAGATATAAATCATGTTGAAGGAAGAAACATGCTTTCAATTATCATCAAAGAAATAAACATCCAATAAGTCAAGCCACAAATCACAACAATCCAACAATGTCACGCATCACCCAAAAACTAATCCAGCATATCAGATGCATTCAGAGACTGCATTCATATATCAATCAATAAAGTTTAAAGTCGGGTCGTTCTCAGAACGTCGTCAACTATAATTCTAAAGATCATAGTGCAGCATGGTATATATTTATACTTATGCTAAGATATAGAGATACGAAGTGCCCTTACCTTAAAGGTAGTCGATCCTGGCGGTCACGTAAACTCCGTGCGTCTAGATCGGTACGGGGCCTCGTTATCCTTCAACAAACACAACCTAGCTTAGAACTTCGAACTCAAACCTAAGGAGAAGGGGATGGTCTAATCAAGGGTCTAAACACTTAGACAAAGGCTCTACAACTTAGGAAATTCTCGAAGGTCGAAGACACTTAAACAAGATTTTCGACGATTACCAAAGAACTTAGAAAAAAACTAAGTTACAAAACCAAAACTTCTCAAAACTTTAAACCATTCAAAGAGCACCAAGGCTAGATGCTTACAAACCATTTTGAAGCCTTAATCAAGATTTTAGAAGACAAAAGCACACACATTTTCATCAAACTTCAATTCTGCCAAAAATTCTAAAAACCCTAAATTTTTCCAAATTTTCATCCAACACTTCACTCAATTGTCAAATTTTAAATTCTCTATTTCCCAACTTTTAAAAACCATAAAAAAAGCTAGATATCCCATAATCAAATTTTCCCAAGAGTTCAATTTTAGTCCTTCTACCAAAACCAAATGAAAATAAATTTTTCAAGCCCTTAAAACACTCTCTAACTCTCGGCCATTCCATAAAAAATAGGGCAATTAATTTTCCTTTGCATCAAACCTCACATATAAGATTTAAACACTACAAAAAGCTAGTTAGAAAATCAATTTTCCAATGTCCCAAAACACTACATCAATTCGGCCAACAACTTTAATTCAAGGGGAATTTTTTCTTCAAAATCTAATGTGTACACATCAAAGATCAATGTCATGGGAATGACTTTTCCAAAGGGAACCCTAACAAAAACCCAACTTAAAATTTTTCAAAGAACCAAAACTCATTCAATCAAAAATCCAATCGGTTCAAAATGAAGCTAAAGGTAGTGGGAACAACATTTGTGAAGGGACTTCCCAATCCTAGTACATGCATAAAATGGAAACACAACAAAATGAAAACCCGAATTGGTAACAATATAGATCAAGGTGAGGGGAACACTTCACCTCAAAGGAGTAAGTGAGAAAGAGTTGAGGAAGGGGCTGCCATGGAGGAAGGAGAGGGGCGGCCATGGTGTTTCATGGAGGAAGAAGATGAGAGCTTCATCTTTCTCTCTCTTATTTCTCTCTAAAGCATGACTTAATGAAGTTGGAAGGAAGAAAACAACATTGAACCCTTAATGAGAGTGTGTGGGCTGCGGCCAAGGGCCCAAAAATGGGGGGTAAAACTCAATTTTTACTTACTCAAGGGACTAAAGTTGGAATGGTAAAAGGTTAAAGTAAAAATAAGTTTTTACTATCGAGGACCAAACCGCAAGGTTTCAAAGTTCAGGGACTAAACTCTAAATTTAGAAAGTTCTAATAAATATCTAGGTTTGTTTATTAATATATTCTTAATCATGACGCGTCAGTGCGTCAGTGCGTCAATGCGTCAATGCGTCAAGTCACCGGTCATCATCAGGTTCTGGTCATCAATGCGTACCTCAATGTCATTGAGAATATCTGTCCCGAGGTCCTTTATTGGTTTCGGGGTACCGGGACCGCACAATTCGGGGCCGGGTCGATCTTTCGCGAAGTCCGCTCCACGCTACCCGAAAAACACTATTCACCGAGTCACTATTCACGAATTTCTTCTTCATGAATTTGGTCTCGAAACGCCAAACGAAATCGTTTGGAGCTTTTTAGATTCTCGATTCCGGGTCCCGAAGTTGTCTGTTTCGCCTGCTGAAGTTTCAGCTAAAAGTCCCGTTAGCGCGAAAAATCCTTCCCGGGCTCCGGGAGGAAACCCTATCAATATTCCAATCATTCTTCACGAAATTTTCAACTGATCGTCGTAGTGATAGTGAGAACGTCTAATTCTCATCCGAACATAAAGTCAGGTCTAGCTTGGTTTTCTACCAAGTGTCGCAATGAGTACTTCATCTGTACTTCGGCCGACGATATCGCTTGTCGATGTCACCGAGCGGGTCAAAAAAACACCTTGGAATAATTAAATAATTATTTAATTACTGGGGAAAATTCCGGGTGTTACAATCCTACCCCCCTTAAATTAGTTTCGTCCTCGAAACTATAGGTTGACGAGGTGCTTGAGTATTTCCTTTCCCTACTTTCTCTTCGGGTTCCCATGTTGTTCCTTTCGTGGTTCGTCCAATACTACTTGCTAGGGAAATTCTCTCCCCTTGGGACTTCTTACCGTCCTTGTCCTCGGTCTTCATAGATGAGACTATGAGTGATAGGTCATCCTTGAGTTGCGAGTGCTCTGACTCAACAATTATGCATAAGCCTTCCTGGCTTAATTGCCTTCCCGATTCCCGTCGTCAGGGTCTTTCGAGGTAGGCATATTCCTCGTTTCATGCTCCAATCCTCTTACTGGCGTAGTCCTTACGCCTGCTCTGAGAAGTTCTCATCTTTTCTTTACTCGACTCAAACCCTTCCATGGTTTGCTGAGCGAGTCTACTCCAGTTACCGGCTTCCACCGCCTCGGTGTAGCTCGAAACATCTCGCGTCCATACTTCGCTTCGCAGGGTTCCATCCCTGGGTTGCACGATAGTCGTCGCTGAAGATAAACTCCATCAAAGGTAGTTGTTCCCTCCAGCATTTTCAATGGTCCAAGACACAAGCCTTGCAAATTCTCTAGTGATCCCAATATCTGTTTAGTTCTGCTTTGCCGTCGAAGGGTGACAGAAGAATCTTAGTCCCGTCTTCAAATACTGTCAGGCATAAACTAGGCAGTCAAGCATGTAGGTAACATTCAAGCTTCCACGTAAGGCGCATTCCACACAGAAATAAATAAACAGTGTGGTCGATGGCTCTACGGTTCCTATGTGCACGTACAACTCCCAGTTGTACAAAAATTCCATTAAAAGGATGGCACCAAACCTCGTAGGTTGGTGGGACACTCAACTGATTTCCGTGCAAAAAAGTGCCGCGGACAGTCGGGAGTTATCTCTTACACGGGTACGTTCGGCTTAACGCCCCCGAAAGATTGCATCTCCAGTCCAGGGCGCTGAAAAACCCCGAACCAAGATGACTTCAAAGTGCTCGATTTGACGAGAGAGCTTTAACCCTAAGCTCTTCAGATTGCTCCCTCAAGGGCAATTGGAATATCGTTCCATGTCCGAGATGATGCTGGGCACGTTCTGTGCATTTAAGCATCCTTTGAAAACATACTTCTGACGTCTGTTGTACGTTGAAGATCTTCTTTGCGGGTAAAGGTGAGCTGACTTGATCAATCCTCGAATACCCATATCCATCGATGTCCCGTCCCACTTCCACTCGGGGACGTTAAGGGGCTGAAACATTTCTGCCAGCTCCTCATGTTCCGTCCTTGCCTTCTTACAAGTAAGGTATGCCATCACACTTAGTCTGTCTGCTTCCTTATTCATGATAGCCTGATCCAACTTCAGGCCTTGAAACTGCATGAACAATTCTGATGACTGGATTTTGTATGATGTCTTTAGGGTCTTTTTAGTCTTTTTATTTTGTTATTTTTGAGTCTCAAATAGGATTTTTATTATTTTTATATAGATTTTATATTTATTTTGCATTTTTCATATAGATTAGCTTTTATTTGGTTTTTAAACTTTATTTTATATTTTTAGGATTTTTTATAGTTATTTTTATATTTTTTAGGAAAGCTGGTATAGTTATCATTTTTGTCAAGGGACCAATTTGTAAGTTTCAGGAAAGGAAGGACTAAAGTGCAAAAGTTCAAGAGTGGAGGATGGAAAGTGAAGTTTCAACAAGTTAAAGGGCTAGAAATGAAGTGCTAGCAAAGAGAGGATCAAAAGTGAAAAAGAAGAATATGAACAAACACTCTCTAAATTAAGCACATGGAAAATAAGGCTTGAAGGATTGATGGTAGTGGGAAGGAGGTTTCAAAAGTAAAGAGGGGCTGAGTGGAGGCCATTGAAGGAATTGAAAACCCACTACCATGAAGAAGGGAAAAGCTTGAAGATGAACCAGTAGATGACCCAACGCTCCAGCGTTGGGACTCTGACTAGGATCTGAGTAGGAAAGTGCACCCAGCGCTCAAGCGTTGGAAAGCCAGCGCTCAAGCGCTAGGCCTCTATCTGAACGTGGGAATTTAATTGCACCCAACGCCCAAGCGTTGGGATCCCAGCGCCCAAGCGCTGGAGGACAGGATTTTACTATAAATAGGGCCCTTTGCTTCACTTGTAAAACACACCAACACACCTTTTTTTCATAATACAACAAGTATTCTTCTTTCCTCCTTAAGAGCATTGTTCCTCGGAATTGTGGGAAGCCATTCTTGAGCTCCTAGTCCAGGGTAATTCGATGTTTCTTTTAGCCATGCTTGGATAATTCTTTTAAGTATCTTGGGTTGTTTTAGTTTATATTTTATGTCTTAGTTTTCTTCTTCTTATTTCTGAATAATATTGCTATAAGTTCATGTTTTACTTCCTTGTTCTTCATTTCATCTTGATGTACACAAGAGTTTTTGCTTATTGCTTATAACAATGGAAATTGGTAAGTAGTAAGGGAAATAGGACTTAAAAGAAGTTGTATGATATATCACTAAGGAATTAGGATAGACTTAGCTTTATGTTGGCCTGAATTCTTTCTTCATCTTCTTCTTGGTTTTTCCTAAATTGCAAGGAATTGAATTTAGCAATTAGGAAGAAAGTTCTACATTTGTAAGGAATTAATTTGTAGAAACCATAGGCTATAGCATCATGAACTTGGTTCTAAAATTCAGAAATTAAGTAGGAGTTTACTAGCATATTTTATAAGCTATATAATTCAACCCAAGTACTTAAATCTCATCATCATCTTTTCTCTATTTTATTTTATGCTTTTTCTTGTTCTTGTTCTAAAAACCAAATCCAAAATACATCTTTTTATTTTTCTGCTTAAGCTCTAAACAAGTTAATAATAGGACACCTATCCCTGTGGGATCGATATCTTTTATATTACGCGATATTCAACCGTACACTTGCGGATTTGTCTATCAAATTCCATCTTTCTCACCGTCATTGTGGAGGCATTCATTGATGGTTGGTCCAAGATCTGGAAACCACGATTAACTTCCTCAGATGGTACGATGGGGTAAGATCCCACTCTCTCATGGGCTTTGCCCATGCACGCCGCTTCAAGCTTCCTCCTTCAAATCAAACGAGTATTCCAAATTCCTCGTGATAGCTGAAGGTAGTGTAGCACCCTCATAGAGATGGCGTCTTCATAACTCGAGCGCGAACTCCACTGCGGATAATCCCAACTGATATTCTGGATAGCTCTGCTCTGGCGTCTTTAACCGTTCCCAAACAGGCACCACCACTCTAAGGTCCTACTTCAGGTCACGGCCTATCCTTTTCTATATGTATCATCATCGACTACGTATTTTGCTTCTTGCTATGGTAACTAATGTTGACGAAGTCATCCACTGTTTCTCCATTCGTCGATAACCGGACTCATCGCTCTTGGTCCTTGCAAAAGGTTGGTCCTTCCCAGTAAGTCACATTCCCGGTCCCACTAGCTTCGAGAATCTTTTGGTGGAGCACCAATAGTAATCATCCCGATCGAAACAACTCTTCGTCTCAATCGCTGTCCTCAGTCGTTCCCATGCCAACTCTGGTTCCACTTGGCTGGGTTAACTATGATTCCTTCCCTTGAAATCACATGTCAAAAAGGTCTTCACTCCTTAGAGTCAAATCTTGAACTTGAAGGACTGGCATACCGCTTTTTCTCCGTAATACGTGCGGTACTGGTCGGAGATAATCTCTCCTGTTCTTCAAAAATCTTGGCGTGCACAAGTACGTCATCAATAATTGTGGCTACGAATGGTCCAAAAGTGGCTGAGGTCTCCCCGTCCTCGTATCCTACGAAGATGACTGGTGCATTTGTCACTCAAAGGCACCGCACAACACTCGTTCTGTCTGTGACGATTTCTGGAAATGGTCTTGGGAACATCCTCTTCCTCAGTCCGATTCTGACGATGCAGTGGTCCTGGTCGATCTTAGGGAACCACACTGCTTCTCAAGTTGGTTCACCAAGTTATCGGTCCTTAGTAAGGATATTGATCTGTTATTGTCGTTCCACTCAGTTTTCGTCAATCCATACATGGTCGGGACCTCCTGTCCTTCTCCCTTAATAGCAACACTAGCGCTTTCCCAAAGCGAAAAAACTCTACCCTTGCATGCTTCACATCTTCATTTCCCTTCTTTCTTCAATGCTGACCGATAGAAGAACACTGTCAGAGTCCTTTCTTCGAGCGGTTCCCACGAGGTTCTCTGTAAACATTCAGAGACACTCAGTTCTATCCTACTTAGACTATCCAGTTCCACATGGTTCTGAGATAATCAGTTCATTCAGAGATTGTAGGGGGATATATATATATACATCTATATATTCACTTTTATAACAGACAAGAGAAGAAGTTCTTCTCACAATCATCAACATACAAGCACACAACAGTCCAATAATCAAGACAACAACAACGGAAAATATTGCCAAATAAACGGCAAGGAAAGCCATGTTGTTTCTAGCAGTCCTCGCCATTCATCGAATGGGTGAATGCACCGCTCCCTACTCAAAAGAATTTGGTGATGAGTCACACCCATAGAAGGTTTTGTCTCGGCACTTTGCAGTCTCTAACTGTATGCTCAAGTCTCCTTCGTGACGATCACTTCGGTTCTACCTTGGGTGTTCGGCATTCCCCGGCCAGGTGTCCATTCTTCAGGCAACGAAGACACCTCATCTTTTTACCTTTACAAGTCCTCGCAAAATGTCCTGCTTCTCCACATTTGTAGCAAACCACCCTTCCCTCTAGAGGTGGAACTGCTTGGCCTCTCCTGGTTGCAGCTTCCAGCTTGAGTGGTCCTGTCGCCCGGCATATCCTGTGCGTCCGCTGATATGGCCTCTTCTAATTCCCTTTCCTTAGACTCTCTCGGTCTTGCGTCCTTAGCTGGGATGGTCAACCTCCTCCGAACTTCTTCTTCCGCTCGTTCCTCATGGTTTCGATTTCTCTACACTTCTCCACAAGTGGCTGGTACTGGCAAATACCTAAGGGTCTCACTGACTTCTCGATCTCGTATCGAAGTCCCCTCTGTTAGTACAGATAGCAACCTGAGAGGGGGGGGTGAATCAGAGTTGCCCCAATTTTCGCCTTATTGAAATTGTTACTTTCAAGTTTATGATGATCACGAAATGATCGTTATGATTGCAGCGGAATTGAGCGATACTTGAAAGTAAATATGAAGGATAAAGGAAATCACACACAAGATTTTATCCTGGTTCACCTTCAATCCACCGAAGGCTACGTCCAGTCCCTCAAGAAAACCCCTTGAGGATTTTTCCACTATTGATAAAAATCTCTTACAAGTTCCTAACCCAAGGACCCCAAGAATTTCTACCAATATCCTGTGAAAGCAAACCACTTTCAACAGCCCCTGAAAGCAAACCGCTTTCAGTTCCTGAAGGCAAACCACCCTCAAACCTTGAAGGCTAAACCACCTTCAATGGAAACCCTGAAAGTAAACCACCTTCAGTGACAACAACCCTTCACCGAATACCACGGTGAAAAACTCAATCTTACAGAAAGAGATGAAGAAGATGTTACAATTGGATGTATCAATCCTTTAACATACAATAGGATTGATCATGAGAAATTATGCTTTAAGGCTTTTAAGCATAATACAATTCTGAGTTCTTCAAGATATGAACAACTAAAGTGTTCTTATTGACATGAAGATCATGAACTCAGAATTTAGGCTCCAAAAGGTTTTAGTTCTAAAAGATGAACTAATTTTGACAAAGTTTTGGCCTAATGTGATTTTCTCATGTGTAATGTGTTGTCTCTTGTGTGTGTTGTGTATGTTCTTGTATGTTATGTTTTCTGGACTCAAATGGTCTTTATATAGGCAAGGGAAACGTCCTTGAAGCATCACAACCCTTTTCAAAAGGTTTGGGACACAATGGTTCATGAAAAGATGCACTTTTTCGTTCTGGTAATCGATTACCACACTTAGTGTAATCGATTACACAAGTGACCGTTTCTGTTTGAATTTGAATTTCAAACATGTAATCGATTACAAGAAATGAGTAATCGATTACTTTCCTAGGTGTAATCGATTACCATAATGCTGCAATCGATTACACAGAAGCCCATTTTCCAGAAATTTGATTCTTTGAGACTAGCTTAAGGTTTTCTACTTCTTTTAAGTTATGAAAACACTTAGCTTGATTAGATTAGGTGTTTTAAGAGCCTTTATGCTTTAATAAACCTTTGGAAGCATAACTCACCTAATACTAAGACTTCTAGACTATTGATGGACTTGAAGTGCTTGTTTCTTTGAAGTCTTCTTTTCTTCTTTTTGTTGATGAGTTTGTCGTTATCAAAACCACAGCCAGGGTCAGGAGCAAGACCTTCTTCACACCCTCATGAACCTTGAACAGAGGTATGGTTAGTCTATCCTCCGTGCGAAGAATCGGAAGTGTCTAGCCAAAGATTCCAGCTTTGCAGCATACTCGTCCACCGACATGCTTCTCTGGCACAGCTCCAGGAATCGGGACTCCATCTCTTCACGGGTGCTAGGCGGGTAGTACCTCTCCAAAAAGGCGTCTCGGAACGTGCTCCATGTGACAGCTACCTGGTTGGCCTCCATGATCTGTCTGGCTCCTTTCCACTAGTATTCTGCATTGCCTCGCAGTAGGTAAGAAGCAAACTCTAGCTTGGATTCTTCCGGATTGTTCAGAATTTCGAAGATCTTCTCAACTTGCTGAATCCAAAGGTCCGCTTCCTCCGGGCCAGTTTCCCCTAAGAACTGGCAGTTCATGCCGTCGAAAGGCGTTGAGTGCTCGAGTCCAAGCAAAGGTCTCTTCCCTTTCTTGCTGGCGTGCACGGCGCTCATCCTTCACTGCCTGTCATTGAGCAGAGGCAGATTCTCGTGCATCAACCTTAGCAGCCTGCTGAGCAACAACGTCAGCCAAATTGGTCATTGCTTGAGCCATCTGGTTCAAATTGGCCTGCATTCCCTCTTCTGAGCCTGATGGTGAAGACATCTCATTCCTAAAACACACAAACATTCGTCCAGACGAGGAATGACTAGATTCCAAGGCGTCTTGCTCTTCTATATGAGCTAAATACCATGCCTTAGGATAATCACACAACAGAGGCTCAAACATAATTAGTGTAGAACTAACTACTACAAAGATAGCAGCCAAATACATAGGGGGTTTCCACTCAAGGGATAAACCTAAAGCAATCTACAAGTTCGGCTACTTCAGGATTTTTCATGCTTGAAGCAGCCATAAGACTGATTAGGCCTTACAACCCAACTCCCCAGCAATCAACCGAAATATCCTAATTGCAAACACAAACAGCACACATCTTAGCATAGAAAAACCCGTTCCCCGACAGCTCTGGTATTTCTCAACCGAAGCTCTGATACCACAATGTAACACCCCGATTTTCAAGGCGTTACTGTAGCAAATAAACTATAAATAAATATGCAAGGGCATTTTCAAAAACTTAGAAAAGAGAATATATATATTTTTTTTGAAATCATTTTCCTTTTCGAAACATGCCATGCTGAAGTGCATTAGTATTATAAATACATAATTCGCAAATAGCCAAACATATGGCATAAAAAGACCGATCAGCAATTTTGACATAATTTACAAAACACATAACTTGTTTTCGAAAACCCTGCTATCAGTTGTAAAAAGCAACCTAAAAATCCTACCCTGTCACGTAAGCATACAAAATATTATTACATATATATATAAGCGGCGGCACAAGTCTTCCAGCTCTATGAGCCCGGCTTCTTGTCATGGTTTTCCTGTAACGGCATCCATTTGCATCCTCCGCCTAGGGGTAGTCCGACTGGCGATGGATCACCAGAAAATACAAACAACACACAGATGCAAGGGTCAACTCAAAATAAAACATTGGATACAAATAAAGCCTACGGCTAGCAAATGTTATCCAAGCAATCAACAGGTAGTAAATAACAAGTATACATACATTTATTTGACGCAAGTAGTTGAAAAACTCTAGGACTCTATATGCACACACATCTTCCTCATGTACAGAAAAAACTTTTATCCGGATATGCACCAACTCCCGCAGGCAAGTGGGACACTCTCCCGAACTCCGAACGAACTAGAAAGTAAGTCGGTAAGTCGAGAGTTGCCACTTACACGAGAACGCTCTTTATAACGCCCCGATGGTGCGTCATCTAGCACCTGACTCTTTATAGCCCCGAACCATGACGACTTTCACGACTACATGCTTGACACGACATGACCCAAAAACACAAGTAGGACTCATACGTATTTAAACGAGGCCTAGCATAGCTTCATAATTAATACTAACCATGTAGAGCAGTTGCACATATCTTAAGCAGATATAAATCATGTCGAAGGAAGAAACGTGCTTTCAATTATCATCAAAGAAATAAACATCCAATAAGTCAAGCCACAAATCACAACAATCTAACAATGTCACGCATCACCCAAAAACTAATCCAGCATATCAGATGCCTTCAGAGACTGCATTCATATATCAATCAATAAAGTTTAAAGTCGGGTCGTTCTCAGAACGCCGTCAACTATAATTCTAAAGATCATAGTGCAGCATGGTATATATTTATACTTATGCTAAGAGATAGAGATACGAAGTGCCCTTACCTTAAAGGTAGTCGATCCTGGCGGTCACGTAAACTCTGTGCGTTAAGATCGGTACGGGGCCTCGTTATCCTTCAACAAACACAACCTAGCTTAGAACTTTGCACTCAAACCTAAGGAGAAGGGGCTGGTCTAATCAGGGGTCTAAACACTTAGACAAAGGCTCTACAGCTTAAGAAATTCTCGGAGGTCGAAGACACTTAAACAAGATTTTCGACGATTACCAAAGAACTTAGAAAAAAACTAAGTTACAAAACCAAAACTTCTCAAAACTTTAAACCGTTCAAAGAGCACCAAGGCTAGATGCTTACAAACCATTTTGAAGCCTTAATCAAGATTTTAGAAGACAAAAGCACACACATTTTCATCAAACTTCAAATATGCCCAAAATTCTAAAAACCCTAAATTTTTCCAAATTTTCACCCAATTGTCAAATTTTAAATTCTCTATTTCCCAACTTTTCAATACCCTAAAACAAGCTAGAAGTTCCATAATCAAATTTTCCCAAGATTTCAATTTTAGTGCTTCTCCCAAAACCAAATGAAAATAAATTTTCCAAGCCCGTAAAACACTTTCTAACTCTCGGCCATTCCATCAAACATAGGGAAATTAATTTTCCTTTGCACCAAACCTCACATATAAGCTTTAAACACTACAAAAAGCTAGTTATAAAATCAATTTTCCAATGTCCCAAAACACTACATCAATTCGGCCAACAACTTTAATTCAAGGGGAATTTTTTCTTCAAAATCTAATTTGTACACATCAAAGACAACAAGAAATCTAGGGTAGATGATTACGTAAGGCTTGAAAAATCATTTTTCCAAATAATCAATTTTTCAAAAACAAAACTTCCAAGAAAACAAATTAGAGATTTTCAAAGATCAATGTCATGGGAATGACTTTTCCAAAGGGAACCCTAACAAAAACCCAACTTAAAATTTTTCAAAGAACCAAAACTCATTCAATCAAAAATCCAATCAGTTCAAAATGAAGCTAAAGGTAGTGGGAACAACATTTGTGAAGGGACTTTCCAATCCTAGTACATGCATAAAATGGAAACTCAAAAAAATGAAAAACCGAATCGGTAGCAATATAGATCAAGGTGAGGGGAACACTTCACCTCAAAGGATCAAGTGAGAAAGAGTTGAGGAAGGGGATGCCATGGAGGAAGGAGAGGGGGCGGCCATGGTGTTTCATGGAGGAAGAAGTTGAGAGCTTCATCTTTCTCTCTCTTATTTCTCTCTAAAGCATGACTTAATGTAGTTGGAAGGAAGAAAACAACATTGAACCCTTCATGAGGGTGTGTTGGCTGTGGCCAAGGGCCCAAAAATGGGGGGTAAAACTCAATTTTTACTTACCCAAGGGACTAAAGTTGGAATGGCAAAAGGTTAAAGTAAAAATAAGCTTTTTACTATCGGGGACCAAACCACAAGGTTTCAAAGTTCAGGGACTAAACTCTAAATTTAGAAAGTTCTAATAAATATCTAGGTTTTTTTATTAATAAATTCTTAATCATGACGGGCCAGTGCATCAATGCATCAATGCGTCAATGCGTTAGTGCGTCAAGTCACCGGTCATCATCAGGTTCTGGTCATCAATGCGTACCTCAGTGTCACTGAGAATATCTGCCCCGAGGTCCTTTATTGGTTGCGGGGTACTGGGCCCGCACAATTCGGGGCCAGGTCAATCTTTCGCGAAGTCCGCTCCACGCTGCCCAAAAAACACTATTCATCGAGTCACTATTCATGAAATTCTTCTTCATGAATTTGGTCTCGGAACGCCAAACGAATCGTTTGGAGCTTTTTAGATTCTCGATTCGGGGTCCCGAAGTCGTCCGTTTCGCCTGCTGAAGTTTCGGCTAAAAGTCCTGTTAGCGCGAGAAATCCTTCCCGGGCTCCGGGAGGAAACCCTATCAATATTACAGTCATTCTTCACGAAATTTTCTATGATCTTCGTGGTGATAGTGAGAATGTCTAATTCTCGTCCGAACATAAAGTCAGGTCTAGCTTGGTTTCCTACCAAGTGTCGCAAAGAGTACTTCATCGGTACTTTGGCCGACGATATCGCTTGTCGATGCCGCCGAGCGGGTCCAAACAATACCTTGGAATATTTAAATAATTATTTAATTACTGGGGAAATTTCTGGGTAAGTTCATCATCTGCGATCTTATTTCGTAAGCCTAACACTCAGCAATCTCAAGTTGTTCATTACCTGAGTTTAGTCGTCAACTAGTGTGAAGCTTTCACAGAGAGTGCTACTCTTATTCTCATTCACACAAACTTTCCAGAGAACCAATTTGATTTATCTTGTGTGCTTTACTTTTCAGTCTTAGATTAATTTCCGCTGCACCCATTAACAAACATTTTCAAACTTATAACTGCTATTCTTTAAAAAAAAATTGAAAAATCACACACACAATTCAAACCACCCCCCCCCTTTCTTGTGTGTTTTTGTTACTATCAGAACCCATTCTTGTAAAAGAATCTAGGAGAAGTCATGTAGAATACATGAGGAGAACTCCTGGAGAATACTTGGGAGAAGTCCTGTCGAATACTTATACGAGAAGTCTTGTATAATACTTGGGAGAAGTCATGTCGAATACTTTTTGGGAGAGGTCATGTTGAATACTTGTACTATTCTATTGAGTAGTGGAAAATCATGGTTAAGCCAAGGACTGTACGTAGCCCTATCGTTTAAGGGGGTGAACCAGGATAAATCTTGTGTGTGTTGTTTTTACTACATGCATCGTCTACACATTTACTGCTTGCAACGTCTACACATTCACGTTTTATTTCCGCTGCATTAAACCGATTTATCCCATCGTTTACGAAAAGCATTTTGAAAACTTATATCTGTTTTGAAAACTAAGTTTTATAAGAACACAATTCAAACCCCCTTTCTTGTGTCGTTTCTTTATTTATCACTTCTCTCTTCCTTTGTTTTCTTTTCTTTTTGTCTTTTTCTTTGTGTGATTCATGTCTCACATTTTGAGAGTTTTTGTCTATTCAAGCTCTTTCACATACTTGTGATTTTTTTTCTATTTTTTTTTTGGTTCCGCATCCCTCACATAGTTAGGTGTGTCACACATACATACTTGGTGTGTCTCCCAACACTTTCTTCTTCTTCTATACCCCTTTAAATATATCCTATGATTGAGATGATTCCAAGATTATAGTCGTTGAGGATATAGCTGTTGTGGATGTTACCATTGTGGACTCATGCTTGAGGGTATTTCTTCATATTTCTCTTCTCTTTGTTTTTCTCTCTCCGATGTGTTTCAATTTTTTTTGGGGACATAACACTGCTTCAGACTTGAAATAGCGTTGCATTATTTTATCAAGTTCTCCAACAGTTAGAAGAGCAGCGGTGAATGCTTGCTACCATTCTGACTTTTTTTTTTGAAAGCCAAAAAGAGATAATATTAATGAAACACAAGCAGTGCCAACAGTACAATCATTACAATCAGATTGAGATAGCTGAACAATAGAACTAGGAGCACACATCAACCCAAAAGCAACAAAGATCTGCAATAACAGTTACAAAGCCAACTATAGCTGAATTGAAACTTACGAAACTTAAGTAGTAACAATTACACTTTATTGTGATTTCACTATGTGCTGTCCTGTCATAAATGATCTGAAATACACAACACTGATTCTCTAATCCATTCTTGAAAGGATCTCGAGAAGCTCTTCACCAACGATCTAAGCCATGTCCGTCATCTCGAACACAGCTTCGGCACTCGGTTGGTCCCCTTTAAATACAATTGAATTTCTATGCAACCAAATACTCCAATTACAAGCAAACCAGATTACAGTCCATGCAAGTTTTTGAACTTTATTCTTACCCCAGAATCCATGCTGCGAAAAATGGGCTTGACAATCACCTAGCAAAACAGAATAAATGCCCAGCCACAAATAGCATTTCATCCATACCCCATAGGAGAATTCACATGAAAAAAACAAATGGGATACACCCTCCAACCAATCCCTGCATAAGTAGCATCGCTCCTCATTATTCTGCACACCCACTACTCCTCTTCTTAATAGATTATCCATCGTTGGCAGCCTTCCCAACGCTAGTTTTCAAATGAATGCCTTCACTTTAGAAGGTGTTGGAGATGTCCATAAATTTTTTGTAAAATGGAGAAATATCCTGTACCTCGTCCCTTGGCAGCTGAACCATGTATGCTGATTTCACGGAAAATTCACCATTTTGCTCCGTATGCCAGCTCCATCTATCCTTCTCACCTGTATTTAGCCTGAGTTGAGCAATATCCTGCACAAAACTGTTATAAATATCTCTTTCCCACTCAAACATCGCTCTTCTCCACTAGAACCGCCACTCCCACACGGCTTCCCCCCAAGACCCCATCTCCGCAACAAAGTTATCTTTTTGTTCTGATATATCAAATAATCTCCTATACTTCTGCTTCAGACACCCAACTCCCGCCCAACTGTCAACCCTGAACCTTACCTCACGACCTTCGCCTACTACCCTTTTCAAGCTCTTCCCAAACCAGCCCCCCTCCATGCTACCTGCACAAACCTTACCTAAATCCTTCCACTAAATAGATCCCTCCCCAAAGAGCTCATCCTCACCAAATCAAACTTTCTCCCCGTATTTTGCAATCAGAACCCTACTCCATAAACTCTCCTTTTCCCCCATCAACCTCCATCTCCACTTCCCTAAGAGAGCCCTATTAAACTTCATTATATCCTTTACCCCCAAACCCCCGTCCACCTTTGGTTTACACACTGTTTCCCATTTTACCTAAGATATTTTTCTCTCTCCCTCCCCCCTCCCCATAAGAAATTACGCTGCAAACTTTTCAATTTGTTAGCCACAGAAACCGGAATCTTAAAGAATGATAGATAAAAGAGAGGGATAGAACAAAGTACCGAGTTCAGCAAGCAAATCCGGCCACCAAAGGACAAGTGTTTCATCTTCCAGGGGGTCAGCCTCTTTTTTAGCTTTAGGATCACTGGTTCCTAAGTCACCCCCCTTCTTGGGTTCGCTCCCACTTCCACACGACCACACCCAATTACACGAATGGAATTTTCATCACTTTACAGTTTAAAATTGCTGCCAAATTCCTTGTCACATCTTCTTCCACCAATAGACCTGCAAGTTTACTTTTAAAAAAATTCACCTTGATCATTGACACTAGCTTAAACCACCTCATGATGCTTTTGATCGTGTAAATATTCTTAAATGACACCTCCCAAATAAGCAGTGTGTCATCTGCAAATTGAATATGTGACACTTCCGTGCTGTCACTCCCTACTTTAAAACCTGAAAAAAGATTACGACTCACAGCTTCTCTCATTAATCTACCCAAGCCCTCAGCCACTATTCGGAAAAGAAATGGAGCTAGTGGGTCACCCTGTCTGAGGCCCCTTTCCATACACAATTCCAAAGTTGAACTCCCATTAACCAGCACAAATAAGGTCCCAGATTCAATACATCCCCTAATCCACTTAATCCATCTATGTGGAAATCCCATTTTCTCCTGCATATAATATTAAAAGTCCCATGCCATAGAATCATATGCTCTCTCAAAATCTAATTTAAGCAAACAACACGGTTTCCTTTTCCTTTTAGCCTCATCTATCACCTCATTTTCTATAACTACCCCATCCAACATATTTTGCCCTCCTACAAAAGCAGACTAGTTTTCTTCTATAACTATAGATACTACCGCCCTAAGCCTAGTCATTAGAACCTTTGCTATTATTTTATACAGACATCCCACCAATGAAGTAGGCCTATAATCATTGAGGCTTAGTGGTGTCTCTACTTTAGGAATAAGGGCAATAAATGATGCATTACACCCTCTCGGTAGGACCCCGTGATCATGAAACTCATTCAGCATTCTACAGATTTTTGGTTTCAAGGTTTCCCAATGTGTTTTGATAAATCTAAGGTTAAACCCATCCGGCCCCGGACTTTTACTCCCCTCACAAGCTCAAACAGCAGCCTTTATCTCCTCGCTTTCAAATTTATTAATTAGTGACATACTATCCACCTCACTTAATCTCTTGACGCTCACCCCATCTAATCTAGGCCTAGTACCACCTTTTTGTTTAAACCTATTCTCGAAGAATCTTGCAACTCCTCTTTTTACCTCCTCGGGTTTCTCTACCCACTCCTCCCCTATTTGAATTCCAGGGATAAGCTGTGAACATCTCCTTTTATTGATGACCGCATGAAAATACTTTGTATTATTGTCACTTTCTTTCAGCCACCTAGTCCTAAATTTTTGCCATAAGATGGATTCGTTTAAATTGGGCAGATTCCAAAAATCCGCAATTAATTCCCTCCTTCTTTCGAAATCTACCTCGCTCGCCTCTCCTCTCCTCTCTCATCAATTATATCCAGTCTATTAATCTCTTCCAGGATCTTATTTATCTTCACTCTCACATCCCCAAAGGATTCCTTGCTCCACTTCTTAATCTCTTCTTTTAATTTTTTAAGCTTTTCCTTAAACACAAAAGCCCTGACCCCCTTACCTCTATCTCCTTCCACTTCTCATCTACCATTTTTGAAAAACTGGCATTTTCCAACCAGCAGTCCAGCACTCTTTCTGACTTAGTATGGTTCTAATTGGACATTGGTCGAAAGTATGAGTACAAGATAAGAATAAAGAATTATCTTCTGTATTGTTGCCTCTTTCACTGTGCTAGGGATGTGATTTGACCTTTGAACCTTGGCTCGCTTCGTCAATTGATATATTCAAGTGTCTTGATTGAACCGGTATAAAATGTCATTATTTCTTCGACTTTAAAGCTGTAGGAGTTTTTTTTTTTTTTGGAAAGCCAACAAAACTGCATATAGCAAAGCACAAGGGGTGCTAACCCATATACATCAGAGTTTGTTTATAACAAATAAAGAAATAACAGAAAGAAAAGAAAAGAAGCAGCAACTAGAGGAATTACATAGCTGCAAAATGACAGCATAAAGACAACATCAAAGAAGCAGCAACTAAAGGAATTACATGGCTGCAAAATGACAGCATAAAAACAGCATCAACAAGCTAAAGTAATTAAGCTCCCCCGCCTCTAATAATCTGCAGAAACAGTATCACACCAGCCTCCAAACCTGTTAAAACTCCCCATACAAGGTCTCTCACGAAAGATCCATTATACAGAGCCTTGGTTCCCTAATCCATTCCTGAAAAGACCTCACAAAACCCTTTACCAGAGCGCGAAGCCAAGTCCAAGCTTTGAGTTGCATCATTTCAAAGACACCATCCATGCTCAGATGACTCCCTCGAAACACCAATGAGTTCCTATGGATCCATATACTCCAATTGCAAGCAAACCATACCACATTCCAAGCAGATTTTTGAGCTTTATTATATCCCCAGGACCCATGTTGTACTAAGTGATCTAGACATTTATCCGGCAATGCTGTAAAAATACCCAACCACCTATAGCACTTCATCCAAATCCCATATGAGAAATCACAGGCAAAGAACAAATGAGACACATCCTCCAAAAAACCTCCACAAAAGTAGCATCTCCCCTCAACATTTTGCCCGCAAATTACTCCTCTTCTTGCTAAGTTAACCATCGTCGGTATTCTTCCCAAGGCTAGCCTCCATATGAACGCTTGCACCTTAGATGGTGTCGGTGACGACCAAATTATATTGAAGATAGGATTGCTAACCTGATTTTCCTCCCTCGAACTCTGGATCGCATATGCTGATTTCACGGAATAGTCTCCATCCTGCCCAGCCAACCAGCACCAGCTATCCCTCTTGCCTCTACTTGGATTATGATGATCGATATCCTGCATAAAATTATTAAGAAGGTCTTTCTCCCACTCAAACAGCTCCCTCCTCCAAACTAACCTCCACACCCAATTCTCCACCTCCCAATAACCCATCTCCGCTACACACTTTTCTTTTTGTTCTGATATCTCAAACAGCCTCCTATATTTCTGATTCAAACACCCCCTCCCCGTCCAATTATCAACCCAAAACCTTACTTCACCACCCTCTCCTAGTACCCTCTTTACATTCTTCCCAAACCAGTCACCCTCCAACGAACCTCCACATACCTTCCCTAAATCCCTCCACCAAATAGAACCCGACCCAAAACTCTCCTCCCCTCCAAATCTGATTTCCTCCCCATACTTCGCTACCAACACCTTACTCCAAAAGCTCTCCCTCTCCCCCATTAATCTCCATCTCCATTTTCCTAGCAAGGCCCTATTAAATTTCACTAAATCCTTAACTCCCAACCCTCCCTCTTCCTTTGACTTACAGACTGTTTCCCATTTTACCCATGAAATTTTCCTTTCACTCTCCCCCCTCCCCACAAGAAATTACACTGCAAGCTTTTTAATTTGTTAGCCACTGACATCGAAATTTTAAAAAATGAAAGATAGAACAGAGGGATTGAGTTAAGTACCGATTTGAGCAGACAGATACGGCCACCGAAAGACACTTGCAGGTCAATGAGATATATCAAAGAAAGTTTCTTCTTAGCATCAAACTAAACATTTGAACTGAAGAGATTGGATATCTTGAACTTGCTCGCTTGGTCTTTAGTATGGAGCTTTGATTTGTCTTTAATATGGATGACTGGGATGGCTTATTAGAACAAGACTTTCTCAGTTAATTTTGTACTTTTAATCTTCATGCGTCTTTGTCGTTGGCTTGTTCAAAAGATATGTATATGTCCTTACGCTTGCTGCTTGTTTGATGTTTCTTCTTTGATATTGATCAGACGAAACAAGCCTTGTTCACTTGAGTAGACGATGCAACTAGTGTATGCTTTGGGGGTGGTGTCTTTACGATCTTATCTTGACATTTCCCTGTTTTTTTTGCTTTAAGATACCTAAGACGTTCTTCACTACTAAATTTTCAAATGAGAAACATTATATACCTGGAGAGGGGGGGAGAGAGAGGGAGAGAGAGAGAGAGAATGGGACTGATGACGGCTTGTGGCGACTCCAGCGCAACGCAAAGGAAGAATTAGTCGACGGAGATGGGATGGCCGCAGGCCAAGAGGAATATCAGCGGCAACGGGAGAGTGTTGAGGAGGGTGTGTAAGAGGGCAAAGAGGACTTTGTGCGATTGAAATTGATTCGTTCTTTTGACAATCATAAGGGCCAAATTTGAAAGAGTTAAGGTTTCTTGACGGATTAGGGTTGAGATTGAAGAAGATGGAAAAGTGAATCCTTTCCGCGCGACAACTTACATTTAACATAAGTGTCGTCTTTAACCGACGCTAGGTGTGGGTCATAACATTCAGGCCTTTCATTTGCGTCGGCTGCATCCGACGCAAATTAGAAAATTTAATAGCAACAGGCTAAATGAGCAGTCACCTTGGCCTAAGCCGATGTAAAGCCGACACAATGCATAAAAATAAGGGTGTCATGGTCAATGCCGTGGCAGGAAATTAAGTGGGTTAGATGAAATGGCAATAAACATATATACTTTTTCTTTTTCTATCCGTTCTATTGTTTATTAAATATGACAAATCAAGTACGTATTCTGTTTGATAAACAGATTATTAACTTTCCACCATTAAAAAACAAAACTTTCCACACGCAATATATATAATTAATGCAGTTGACGTAGATCGCGTATATAAAATCATATTTCTAATGCATGTTTAATTAGTAAAATTAGACACGCGAATTAGATAGATATATATAGCAGCTAATTATAATGATATTGCGCTCAAAATGAAGCATGATCCAGATCCATTGCATGTGTAAAATTATAGTGTATTATTACAAGTGACAGATTAGTGTATTCTGAGTATGATCCCTTTCTTTATGACGAGATAAGCAAAATTTGACGTCAATGGCTATAATGTTATAGTGCGTAATCTATATATGTACAATCTTTGTTCCTGCACAGTGATTGGTTAAATTTCTATTTGATTTCATTTTCCCATGTAGTTAACGTGAGAATCCTGAAATGCAGATCTATTTTAATTGTTTATCCTATGTAGCTCTAATCATGACATTGTTTATATATCAATAACAACGGCTAACTTTTATTTCCATTAGGGTAACAAGAATTATCTCATGATAAGATTGAAATATTATGCAAACAGCAATGTGTTAGTATCCTTATATTAGTCAAGAGATGCTAAGTCACAAATGGTGGATGGACATTGGATTGTTGTTGTCAAAAGAGAGTTATTCTTATGAAAATAGTTATACACATACAAATCTTCCTCCACCTCGAGAGAGATCGGAGTAAAAAAGAGATAAATATGACATATCATAAGTAATGTGATAGAAAAAAAAGAAATAAATAAAAAGCGAAATTTAATAGAATAATGAATGAGAAAATGAGTGCGAATAAATCAAATTTATTATTCTTTTAAAAGTAGGTAAACATAAAATTTGTGAAAAATATTTATTAAACATACGTATTTGTGATGGTTTTTAACCTGCACAATTTTTTGTGATAGTTAAAAACCCCACAAAACCCCGTGTCTAGAGGTTGTCCGGAAAATGAATGTTATGATCAATCATTATTGTTGTTATAAGTCAAAAAGACATTTCATTCGTGACTTAATTCATTAAACATACAGCATTGTTGTTAACTTTTTATCCATATGTCATTCGTTTATATTATTATATACTTAGGCATTCCCTAACCTTAGAATAGGCCAATCTCCTTTGCCCTCGCTTCCCCCTACCACAGAGCAAACTAAAGGTCTTTTGTTCCACTTAGTATAGGGTTATTGCATCCATGGATTCCAACGCATCAATGAACTTGGTCAGTTATCATGTATTCATGAAGTTAACGTAACTTAATTATATCAATTTAATTAAATGGTTTTCGGCCATGTTTTAAAAATGCTAATTATCAACACAATTTTCAGCCCACTCTTTGTCATTATGTTTTAAGATCATCGTGTCCTGAAATTTGTTTAAGAAATTGTCTTCTTGTTTATTTTTCTTTAAAATGTTGAACAAGACTGAAACATACCCCAAATAGTAAAGTGTTTGAAAAACACGTAAAAAAACATGTGTTGCATACAAGAAACAACAAAATTAGCTGAGAGTTATAGCGCATCACCTTCAATACTGACCCTAATTTAGTGTTAATAGACCAACACTATGTTGTAGAAAAAGTCAAAATATATTTTTTATGTTTAAAATTTGGGACTGACATTTGAGTGAGCTTAGTTATGACTAACTTAAAATGTAACTTTACGTCGGCTTAGCTCACGTTAATGCCTAATAGGCCTAAGACTATGGGAGAAAGAATTGGTACTCCTAGCACTCAATTTTACACTCTACCCCCTTTTTGTATGTTCTCAAAATACCATTACTACTAATACCCCCAAAAATCCTCAATTTTCCACCCGCTCACATTCCATTCCTTCTTTTCTTCTGGCTTCTTCCTCCCGTTCTAACATTCTTCAAGTTCTCATCATCTTATTCTTAGCACCACTAGCGTCATCATCATCTTCATCACCATCACCTGATCGAGTCATCTGCACCGCCATCGTCATTATCATCTTCATCTGCGACTCCAGGTTAGTAACGTTCCATCTTCTTCTCCAAAACCCTTCCATCTTCATCATCGACGAAGCTTCCGCCATTTTTGCGGAGCTTCAATTATCTGTGTTTTAAAACCCATTAGGTTAGAAACGTTCCGGGATTTAGATCTCGGAACCTAGAAATTGAGTTTTATAGAGGAATAGTTTCGGGATATAAAACCCAGATTTGTTGAAATTTCATTTTTATGTTCCGAGTTTTATATCGCGGGTAATTTATTATGTTCCTGGTTTTATATCCCTGAAGCATTTTGGTCAAATTTCATGTTTATGTTTCCGAGTTTTAAATCCCGAGTTTATTTTTTCGTGTTCCGGGTTTTATATCCCGTAAAGTTATTGCTTAAAATTTCATTTATATGTTTCCGAGATTTAAATCTCAGGGCCATGTTTATGTTCTGTTTTTTATAAATTATAATGGTATTTTTAATAATCCTTTGTTGGTTGGTTTTCGGTTGGTTTTGAGTTTTTGTGGTTGTAAAATTTGGATGAAGGCTTACTTACCATTGTTTGATTATTGACAGATGGCTAGGACACATTTTGGAACACGTGGTGGGGGTATCCTCGGTGGGCGTATCCTTGGTGGGCGTGGGCCACAAATTACATCACATCGAAAACAGAAAGCAGATGCGTCTTCCTCAGCCTCAGGTCCACCACCGCCACCTATTCCTGAGCCTGTGGTTGTACCTCAGCCACAGCCACAAGCTCAGGCTCAGCCACAACCACAGGCTCAGCCTCAGCCTCAGCCTCAGCCACAGCTTTGGCCTCATCCCTAGCCTCATTCCTAGGTTGTTCCACATGTACCTGAGTCTTGGGTTGCTCCTCCACTCGTTCTTCAGTGGGACCCTCCTTTTCCAGGAGGCCTTGAGGAACTTTCCTTGCTCCCCAGCTACCCGGATCACGTGGCCCCCATATTTTGGCAATCCTACCTAGGGACCCACCCGGTATGCATCAATTAATCCATGTTTGTTTGAGTTTTGATGATTTGATCTTTTTTGCTTAATGTTGACTTGTCTGAACATATTTTCAAGAGTACATTGATAGAGGAGACCTCACAGTCACCACTTGTGGGCACAAGTTGGCGAATCTGAATTGTGAGGATTACGTTGAGGTGCTTGAAATAGTGTCGCGGTCGTCACTCTATCCCCTCGTCTCATGCTCTTACATTATGATGGATAAGGGGCTTATTTCTACTTTTGTGGAAAGGTGGCACATGGAGACATCCTCGTTTCACATGCCCTTTGGGGAGATGATCGTCACTCTGGATGACATGTCCTGCTTGCTTTGCATGTCGATGGTTGGGAAGGACTGAAAATAGTAAAACAACACAAGAAAAGGGGGGTTTGAATTGTGTTTGTGTGATTTTTAAAACCTTTTCCTTTTAAACAAGTATAAGTTTCAACATACTCTTCTAAGACTGGTGCCGCGGAACGTTAAACAGAGCTGAAAAGTAAAGCACACAAAGTATTTATCCTGGTTCACCCCCTTAATCGACAAGGATACGTCCAGTCCTTGGCTTCACCAAGATTTTCACTATTTGATCCAAATAGTACAAGTATTATGCAGGACTTTTCCTAGTATTTGACGATCTCTACAGACGTTCTCCTTGAGAGTCACCAGACGTACTCTTCAGACGTACTCAACAGACGATCCATTTTTTCGCCATACTTCGACGTGCTGCTTTTGGATATGATTTCAAAGGGTAAGCAAACGTTATCTCTTCATATTGATAGATGTTCCTGAAATATAAAATACTCAAAATATTAGGAATTCTTTATCTATCAACATGAAACCTTATATAAAATTGTTATTAATCAAAATATAATAAAAGATGAAATCATTTGAATCTAACAAGGACTTCTCACTGTCGGTGATCGACGAAGATAAGGCAGTAAATGCATGTGAGAGGTTGTTACATGCTGAGTGGGAGGATTTGATAGCAAAGTTTGGTTTCAATAAGGGGTTTCACCTTAGGTTCTCATGGCTCGCCCAACGTTATCAGGAGGCAGTTGCAAGTATGATTGTCCATTATTAGTGACTTCTGCATGATATTTGACCGTTATTTGACGATAAATTTTTAATGCTTTCAGGCAGGCGCTGGAACCATGCTACTCGACTATACCTGCTTCATCTTGTTGGCGTGACGTTGTTCGTGAATAAGAGTCATAATTTTAGTAGCGTGGTATACTTGACTGCTTTTGAGGACCTAAATGAGGTCGGCATGTGATAAGTGCCAATTTGTTATTAGTTTTAATATGTTTTTAGTGGCACTTATCATGGTTTTTCATTGTAAAACGCCCTTGTTTTATAAAGTTTTTGGTTAGATGAAAGAGTAAGGCAATCTTAAGCTTTAAAATATGTTTCTTGTGCTTTTGATGTGTTTTTCACATGTTTCGGGACTCAAAAGATGCAAAGATTTGAAGAAAAATTGAAGAAACCAAGACTCTGGGCGCTAAGCGCCGCCACAGGGCACTAAGCGCCCAGCAACGTGTGAAAAGGGTGACTCTGGGCGCTAAGCGCCCAGAACAAGAGACCAGGGCGCTAAGCGCCACATTAAGCCGCTCAGCGGCCAGTGCAGTTCCTCTTGGGCGCTAAGCGCCCCTGCGACGCCCAAAACCTATAAAAACGTGGTTTCTGCATGTTTTGGGGTTCTTTCAACCCTAGCCACCTTGGAACAGACTTAGAACGGGAGAGAGATCTCGAGAGTGAGAAGAAGAAGAGGAGTTCCATCAACGGACGCTCGGAACCTCGTCGGAGTCGTGGGTTGCATCCTGCGACGTCGCCGTCATCCTAGTTTTAATTGATTCTCCTTGTAAGCTAGCTAGTTTCCATTCTATGGATAACTAAGCTCTTTCTTTAGTTGGATTTTGGCGTAGTACATCGTCTTGAAGGGATTATGTTTGATTCTTTGTTTACTTTCTATCTTTGATTTCAATTGAACAGTTTTGCTATTATTGCTTGTGTTAGTTTGATCACCTTTCACTAGATTTGAGATTAATCTTGTATGTGGAAACTACTCTGTTAATCCGACATAAACCGTTTCATCTAGGCGAAGCTAATTTGCTAGGAATAGCGTTAGATCACCTAGTCCCTTAACGCCGGCGTGTTTACAGTTTTCTTTGATTAATTGCCTGTGGAAGCGACAATTAGGAAAGTAACTGAATCAACTTCTCATACTAGGAATAGGTGAGTTAGTTAAGATCTGGTGGGGGTGAATCAAAGGTTTTAAGTGATTGTATTCAAGAACAAGAATAATCCTGAATAACGAAGTGCGAAACCATAATCCAACTGCTTTCTTAATCTGTTAAACCATCCAACCTTTGCTTTCTAATTTCATGCTTTTCAACACAAAACTCCTAAACAGACATCTTCAATTGTCTTTCTGCTTAACTTCTTGACTAAAGAACGGCACTCATACTCATTTGCTCTCTGTGGATCGATAACACCCGTACTATACTGCAATTGAGTCTTAAAAGAGATTTGAACGCAGCTCAAGTATAGGTTTTTATTAAAAGACATAAAAACCCTTTTAACAGCATGTACGCATGGGGAGCCATGGCGCTGGCCGTTTTATATGATCATCTTGCGGTTGCGAGCCACCACAAGATCCGACATCTTAGTGGGTACACTTCACTTCTGCAAGCTTGGATTTATGAGCATTTCCCGAAAAGCGTCTTTTATAGACACCCGGTGCCAGGTTACACAAAGGCTTAGCCTAGAGCAGTCAAGTGGAGATGTGGCAGGACAAGGACGGCTCCATTTCACGTGCGGAGAGAGCATTCGGATGACATGGACGCCCACGCCGTCATTTGGATCCTCTACGGCAGTCAGAGAGACCATCGCCACGGCAGGGGTGTCATTGTATTCAGATACATCCGTGGGCCAGATGCTAGGCGATCTTACCTCCCAGAGACGGTACTCCGCCAGTTCGAGCACGTCTAGGCGGTCCCTCGTGCACCCCGTGACCCACCACCCTCCGGTGCGTAGATAGATGCTGAGTTCGAAGCATTCACCGATCGAGTCATTTAGCTGGGGGTTCGAGTTTCTTTTCCAATAGATATGGCCCCCGAGTACATGCCACGGTTTTAGCGACATTCACATCTTGCCTTGTCCCAGATTCTACATGTGAAAATGTTGGTGTAGCAATAAGTTCAATGTCTGGATGACATGTCGATGTTAATAATTATGTTTTTACTTTCTTTATTCACTGACATTCAATATTGTATTCTTTCAAGATGTCTTGAGGAGAATTGAGGAGTGGTTGATAGAGTCTCTAGCTGCACATGATGCACCTCCGGTTGGGGGACCCAGCCGAGCCTCATTGCAGAGGGCATTAGACTTCGCAAGGCAGAGGACCACATCCAGCTTCGTGTATCAGAGGAGGAGTAGGGGAGGGACATCCACATCGATATCTAGTGGGCCTAGTTCATTATTGCTTATGTTTGTACATTTTTATTAGTGGACATGTACTTAGTATTGTTATGTTTGGATTTGGACAACGATTATAATACGACTTCAATTTTCATGTGTTTATCTTGTTTTGGAATGTTGTCTTGTGGTTGTATAACTTTTGCAAGTAATTTTGTATGATTTTAACATATAAAGCATGTGGTTTCTATTCCTTTTAAATTTCAGGTTTTAAAACCTGGAAGCAAAATAACATTCTGGGATTTAGTTTTCCGGATGTTATTTCACGTTCAGTTCTGGAATTTTAAAATGCGGAACCTAAGGTTGGTTTTGTGTTTCGGATTATAAATCCCGGTATGTAAAAAGCATACAGGGTTTCAATTCCCAAAAAGTAACTCAATATTGTTTTCGGGAATTTAAATTTGGGTTTCTATTTAGCCATTCACCTTCCGGGATTAACAACCCAGAATGAGAAAATTGGGAAAGTGTTCCGGGTTTTAAATCCTGGTATGGACATCAAAATTGATTCTAGGTTTTCAAATCCTAGTACTCAATATACATGAGGGTAATTGTGACTTTTATTACATTAAAGTGGGGTTTTAAATTGGATGATGGGGTCTCAAATCTAACACCCAAGACTATTACCCCAGCTCTACATTCACATTTGTGTGGGCTTATGTGAAATCAAAAAAAAATGATAGGGTACAGTTTACCTAGAAATTTTTTTAATTACACTACTACAGAATTGTCTTTCTACCACGGTTTCGAGCAGCATATAACCACGGTCAAACCGTGGTTTTGCACGGTGAAGTAATAGATCAATTACCACAGTTGAAGACGGAACCGTGGTAATATCATACCTCTGTAATACTCTCGGTTCGAGGAAGAACCGTGGTAATATCATGCCTCTGTTACACGGTTCAACACGGAACCGTGGTAATATCACACCTCTGTTACCACGGTTCAAGGTGGAATCGTGGTATTGAACCGTGGTAATTGTGTTTATCTGTTACCAAGGTTCAAGAAAGAACCGTGTTAATATGTTTGTTTTTTTACCTCTGTTACCACGGTTCTTGTATGAACCGTGGCAATATGTTTTGTTTTTTTACCTCTGTTATGCCTTCTTAGCGCATGAACGCTGTGAAGCCAGTGTTCATGCGCTGGCATTTTGCCAAATATTTAGTCAACAACATTTTGCCAAGTAAAACAGCCTGTAATCTAATAATCTATAATGCTACGTACAAAGAGAATAATCAAATCAAATTCATGCAACCATGATCAACAGTATGTGACAGAATATATATATATATATATATATATATATATATATATATATAACAAACACCCCCAACAAAATAATATTGTACAACCAATATAATATGTACAACCAACATAATATGTACAACCCACTTGTATACATTTTAGGCAAAATTTTGTAATACATAACCAGCCAACTCTTCTTTAATTTCATTCAGCTTGTCCTGATCGTGTGATTCGAATTGACAATCAGGGAAGTACTGCAAAATGATAGTAAAAATAACCAAAGTTAGAGTTAAAGTCAGCACTACAATTTTGTTAGATTAGCAACAAATAAATGTAAAGTTTCTACCGCATCAGGAATTGTAGTTTGATTGTGCGCAATGATGTCTCTTAGAAACCTTAGCACATAGTGCCCACAATCTATATTTGTTTGAGCAGGGCACTACAAAAACAAATAAAAAATATAAGTGATTTTGGTGGATATAATTGATGACAGTTATGTAAATATATATATATATATATATATATATATATATATATAAATATATTTACCTTTATAGTATTCCGCTTGGAGTCATCCGAATGCGAAAGATTACAGGAATGCACGTATTACACTTCTTGAAAAGCTTGCTTATGCCTTTGGAAAAGACCGTGTTACTGGTAAAATATCTTGTTCTCCTGCTGATGTTGTTGAGGAATTGGATAAGGAAGAACAAAATGATCATGAAGCTGTTAGAGTGAATTTGACCCCATCATCATCTGTTAATCAATCACAATGCAAAAGAGATGAAGATATGGAAAGTCAATCAAGGAAAAGAAAAAGAGGAGCAGATTTGATTGCTAATAGTATATCTGAGCTAGGAAACACTCTTGAAAAGTGGCTTGAATTAAGCTCTGGAAGATTGGTTGAGGCTACTAATTGTCTCAAAGTTGAAAAAGACATGTTTGATGATTTTAGGGGTGTCATGGATGAGCTACTGAAGATGGATTTAACAGATCAAGAGCGTTATGCATTTGGAGATAAAATAATATCTATGCCTCATCATTTGCACATGTTTTGGGGTTGTCATGGAGAGGATCGTCTGAAGTTTGTGAAGTCATTGTTGTAGTTGTTTTGACTAGTTTCTGTGGAAAATACACCATTTTGTTGGACGGTGTTTATGTTATTTTGCTTTGTTTATGAGCATATGACTTTGCTTCTCTATTACATTTTGAGAAATGCACTATTTTGATGGACGGTGTTTATGTTATTTTGCTTTGTTTATGCTACTTCTAAAGAGCATATGACTTTGTTTCTCTATTACATTTGGAGAATACAATATTTTGATAGGTGGTGTTTATGTTATTTGAGTTTGTTTATATTATTTCTAGAAAGCACATGAACATGCTTCGCTGTTATATTTGTAGAATAAACTATTTTGATGGATTATGTTTATGTTATTCGACTTTATTTACCTTATTTATAAGGAGAAACTGCCTTTAGTTCACTATTATATTTGAAAGTGAGGAATTTCAAATTTTTCTATTTTATTTTCAATAAAGAGTCACTACTAAAGTACCCTTTATGAAAAAATTTAAAATATTTCAAAATTATTTGTCATAAAAATAATTAAAAAACATTTTTATAAATATATTTTTAGATATTAATTTTTTTTAATGTGTAAAATATAATTATAGAAAAATATACATTTAATTTAAATTAAAGGGTAATTCTGTCATTTGAGACTTTGAGTTATTATGTATCGTATCCTGTTGTTATTCAGTTCACATGAAATACAAGATATGATATGACTCTATCCTATCTGGTGTCCACCAAACGCCAAATAGGAATAGCAATCATATTGTTAGTTAGATTCATTATCTCCACATGATCAACCAAACCAATTGATTTGCGGATGACATAAATTTTCTTTAATCATATGAATTCTTAAGAGGCTGCTCAGAAATGAAATATTGGCCAACCCCACCCATTATCAGTCGTGTTAGAAGATGGAAATAGCAATCAAACAGGAGATATGTTAATTTCCTAAGGGCAAGCACATTGGGATGAGGCTGCTGGAACTTGAAGAGCATAGTTTGAATTTAACTATAACAAGAACAAATGTGGAACCAAAACCATATCTTTTCAAATGGTGTTCATAACTATGATCACAAAAATCTCTTTTCAAATGAAAAAGACGTTTTATATTCCACCATTACATTCCTCATCCCCAATTTTATCGTGCCAACTTGAGTTAGTTTCACTTTTTAGTCAACTTGTCCAAGCATCATGGAATATAATTGGAATCAATGTCAATGGAATGTACCTCTTAAAACTTTTTATCCTTTTTCGTTGAAGATCTTAGCTTGTTACTATTTTTTTCTTTTAATTTATTTCACTGCCTTAGTTTGGAGTTTTTACCAACTTCCATTGCTGAAAGTTCACATAAGAGTTTTTTTGTAATGGACATAAGAGTTAAAACGTAGGAAGAAAATATTGTCAAACTAAATTCATCCTTTATGAATTAAATTTGAGTACTAGATCTTGAATGGCATATCATCAACCTTTTTTACTAAAATTCGTGTGATATGGACTTCCATATATAATAAATTTACATTAAATTAATACTAATTACTTTTTAAATAGATGTTCAATCAAAATATATCACTAACTTTGTATTTTTTATATACTTAAGTATATTTAATCAATCAAGAAAAAAATCAAGATTATTAATATTAATTACTTTTTAAATGACAACTAATTAACCAATACTCAAGTTTTTCATTAATTAACATTCAAAAAATTGATATATTGATAAATAATCATTAAATTGATTCTCTTATAATGATATTTATTTTAAAAAAAATTCAAAATTAAGATTTCAAATATATCTATACTCGTCCATTACACGGGATAATTGCTAGTTCTTATGATTCATCATACTCCTCAGGAAACTCACATCTATTTGTTTGATAAAAATTGTAGAGAAGATGATAAGGTTGAGGACCAATTAGTTGTCTTCTTTTGTTACAGGACCATATGTTGTTACTAAAGGTTAAGGTTTCATCTTTGGGAAATTTAATTTTCTCGACTTTAGGTGGAACCAAGTTGTAAAATGCAAAATCTATTGAAGGGCTCTCATTTCAGTGGGGAACAACATTGAATTTAATTTATTTTTTTGACTAATGAGAAAAACCCAAGGTTGCTCAATATTTTCAATGGAGGTAGTATAAAATAGTGACAGGGACAAAGAAATTAAGACAAAGAAATTACACCCTCCGTCTTAAATTATAAGGACATGTTCAGACAATCACTTTTATTAAGAAAACATGTAATAAGCTAATTAGTATCTTGGTTTTGTTATTTTTTGTATAAATCTTCCATATATGCCCTTATTTAAAGCTCTCACTTCAATAAGGTTGGTTGGGAACATGAAAGAGAAGTAATTAGCAAAGGGTAAAAAAGGAAAAACTTATTTTTTTTTTTCTGAAATCTAGAAGGGGTCTAATAATTTGGGACACCATGTTTATCTCTAAAGGGTCTTATAATTTGGGATGGAGAGAGTAATAAATAAATAAAAAATAGAAAAATCATATATATGTATTGCAGAGATTTTGGCGTATTCTCATTTGTTGAATTATTATAATCCAAGCTTCTCTTAACCTAAGTCCAACTTCCCATACATGCTCTGTCTTGGCATTCAGCAGAAAAAATAACGAGACTCATCTCCTCTCTAATTTAAATATTTGTATATTTATATTTTTTTTACATCGAAAAGCATTTAAATACTTGTATTATTCTCTTAGTCGATCATTAAAATACAAATTTTGAAAAAGATAATTTTCTCATATTCTCTCTAATTTTTTGTATTGTCTTCTTGATGGGAAATTCAACACAACGAAACGAAAACTCAAACAGAGCAATATGCAGCGGATAATAATTTCCCCAACTTGCAAGAATCAGTGAGGAGCAATAACAAATAATGGCAGCAACAAAAATCACACAAAGGAAGAGACACAGAGATTTTAACGTGGAAAACCTTCTCAATGTGAGAAGTAAAAACCACGGGCACAAGCCAGTCAATCAAGCTCCACTATGATCAAAATGAGGGTACAAGAGAGTCTCAAAACATAGCACAATTCGTGCTCAATACTCAGCCAAAGAACAAGGCAACAAATATGAAATAGAGAACAAAAGAAAACCAGAAACCAGATTTTCGCTGCTACTGTCCAGACGCGATTTCTTCCACCTCCGACCACTTCTCACCGATCCAACCGTCCAGATTGAAGATCCAGAAGTCACGAACCTGCTGTCAAAATTTCAGCCCGATCCGACGGTGAACGAAGACGTGGCGGCAGATTTACGAACGCTGCTCTGTGTATGTGCGAAAATCCTTTCTATTCTTCTCTCTCACTTTTCTCTTGCCTCTCTTTTTCAAAATCAGTCTTTCACTCTTACCCTAACTGACCCCTCTCCACTTGCTTAAGTGAGACTAAGTGGACTTGACATATTTGGGCCTTTCTCCACATACGATGGGAGCCCAAAAACCCAACATATCTCCCCCTCACAACTATGTGGAGGTGATCGCCAAACCGGCGATCTCACAACATGTTTCAAACTTCCATCTCGGTAATGTCTTGGTCATCATATCAGCACCATTATCATCTGTATGGACCTTGGCCAATTCCAACAACCCAGCATCCAAAGCATCATGTATCCAATGATACCTCACATCAATATGCTTGGACCTATTATGAAAAGTTGGATTCTTACCAAGATGTATTGCACCTTGACTATCACAAAATAGCAAGTATTTGTCCTGAACAAAACCAAGCTCCTGCAAGAATTTCTTCAACCAAAGCAATTCCTTGCATGCTTCTGTAATGGCAATGAACTCTGCCTCAGTAGTGGACAATGCAACACACCTCTGCAATCTAGATTGTCATGCCACAGCTCCCCCTGCAAACTTAATCAAGTAGCCTGAAGTAGACTTTCTGGAGTCTACGTCTCCAGCCATATCAGAATCAGTATAGCCCACAAGGGTAGGCTTATCACCTCCAAAACAAAGCCTTAAACTAGTAGTACCACGAAGATACCTCAAAATCCATTTCACAGCATTCCAATGCTCTCTACGTGGATTAGACAGAAATCTACTGACTGTACCAACAGCATGTGCAATATCTGGTCTTGTACACACCATTGCATACATCAAACTGCCCACAGCAGATGCATAAGGAACCCGTTGCATATCTGATTTTTTAGCTTCATTGGAAGGACTCTGTTTAGTACTTAATTTAAAATGAGTAGCAAGAGGAGTGCTTACCGCCTTAGCATTTTCCATCTGGAACCTCTGTAGCACTCTTTTAACATAGTGTTCCTGTGACAGCCAAAGCTTCTTCTCTTGCCTATCACGCATGATTCTTATACCAAGAATTTGCTTAGCAGCTCCCATGTCTTTCATTGCAAATGACTCACCCAATTGCTTCTTTAACCTGTCAATCATGGAAATATTTTTCCCAACAATAAGCATGTCATCAACATACAATAACAGGATAATGAAATCATCATCAGTAAACTTTTTAATAAAGACACAGTGATCAGAAGTAGTCTTCTTGTAGCCTTGCTCACACATTACAGACTCAAATTTCTTGTACCACTGTCGCGGAGCCTGCTTTAAACCATATAGGCTTTTTCTCAGCTTGCACACATAGTCTTCCTTGCCTTCAACAAGAAAACCATCAGGTTGCTTCATGTAAATCTCTTCCTCCAAATCACCATGAAGGAAAGCAGTTTTGACATCCATTTGCTCTACCTCTAAATTAAGAGTAGCAGCCAAACTCAACACAGTTCTAATGGATGACATCTTCACCACCGGAGAAAAAATCTCATTGAAATCAACACCCTTTCTCTGTCTGAAACCTTTCACCACCAATCTGGCTTTATACCTTGGAGATGTAGAATTGCTTTCTTGCTTTACCCTGTAAATCCACCTGTTTTCCAAAGCCTTCTTGCCTTTAGGCAATTTTACCAAGTCAAAAGTGTGATTATCATGCAACGACTTCATTTCATCTTGCATTGCATCCAGCCACTTTTTCTTTTCTTCACTCTCCATGGCTTCATGATAACACTCAGGTTCTCCTCCATCTGTCAAGGCAACATAGTCATCAGAAGAATACCTTGTAGATGGTTTCCTCTGCCTATTAGACCTCCAAACTTGAACTTGAGGTGGTTCAGGAGCATCACCAAGATCCCCATCTTGTGACATCCCATGTTCCTCTTCCACATCATCAATAGGAACATCAAAATCATCTCCAAGCTGCTGATCACCAGCATCATCATGTTGTTCATCATTCTGAACATTATTCTCATTAGTATCCAGATCATGTACAGGCATCCGAACTGGATCAACATTAGACAAACTATTATCTATCTCAAATGTAGTCTTCTCCATCTTATCAATGTCTTCAATGGTTTGGTCTTCCATGAACTTCACATCACGGCTTCTAACTGCCTTCTTCTCAACAGGATCAAAGAACTTGTAGCCAAATTCATCCTGACCATAACCAATAAAGATGCACTGCCTTGTCTTCGCATCCAACTTGGATCTCTCATCCTTTGGAACATGCACATACGCTTTGCAACCGAAGACTCCCAAATGATCATACCTGGCATTCTTGCCAAACCAAATCTTGTCTAGAACTTCAGCATTCAAAGCAACTGCAGGACTCAGATTAATAACATGCACTGCTGTGTACAATGCCTCACCCCAGAAATGCTTAGGCAACTTTGCTTCAGAAAGCATGCACCTAACTCTTTCAATCAATGTCCTGTTCATCCTCTCTGCTAAACCATTCAGCTGAGGAGTTTTAGGAGGAGTCTTTTCATGTCTTATACCGTGCTGCCTGCAATAAACATCAAACGGTCCACAATACTCACCACCATTGTCAGTACGAATGCATTTCAGCTTCTTGCCTGACTGTCTCTCAACTAAGACATGGAATTCTTTGAATTTATCCAGAACTTGGTCCTTTGTCTTCAAAACATAGACCCAAAGCTTCCTGGAGCAATCATCAATGAAGGTAACAAAATAAAGTGCACCACTAAATGACTTTACCTTCAATGGGCTGTGAAGAAGGTCTTGCTCCTGACCCTGGCTGTGGTTTTGATGACGACAAACTCATCAACAAAAAGAAGAAAAGAAGACTTCAAAGAATCAAGCACTCAAGTCCATCAATAGTCTAGAAGTCTTAGAATTAGGTGAGTTATGCTTCCAAAGGTTTATTAAAGCATAAAGGCTCTCAAAACACCTAATCTAATCAAGCTAAGTGTTTTCATAACTTAAAAGAAGTAGAAAACCTTAAGCAAGTCTCAAAGAATAAGTTTCTGGAAAATGGGCTTCTGTGTAATCGATTACACCATTATGGTAATCGATTACACCAAGGCAAGTAATCGATTACTCCAGTCTTGTAATCGATTACATGTTTGAAATTCAAATTCAAACTGAAACGGTCACTTGTGTAATCGATTACACTAAGTATGGTAATCGATTACCAGAACGAAAAAGTGCATCTTTTCATGAACCATTGTGTCCCAAACCTTTTGAAAAGGGTTGTGATGGTTCAAGGACGTTTCCCTTGCCTATATAAAGACCATTTGAGTCCAGAAAACACAACAACAACATAGAACACACAACACACACGAAATATACACATTTCACATGAGAAAAACATATTAGGCCAAAGCTCTTTCAAAATTAGTTCATCTTTTAGAACTTAAATCTTTTGGAGCCTAAATTCTGAGTTCATGATCTTCATGTTTACAAGAACACATTAGTTGTTCATATCTTGAAGAACTCAGAATTGTATTATGCTTAAAAGCCTTAAAGCATAATTTCTCATGTTCAATCCAATTGTGTGTTAAAGGATTGAAACAGCCAAGTGTAATATCTTCTTCATCTCTTTCTGTAAGATTGAGTTTTTCACCGTGGTATTCGGTGAAGGGTTGTTGTAATTGAAAGTGGTTTACTTTCAGGGTTTTCATTGAAGGTGGTTTAGCCTTCAAGGTCTGAGGGTGGTTTGCCTTCAGGAACTGAAAGCGGTTTGCTTTCAGGGGCTGTTGAAAGCGGTTTGCTTTCACAGGATATTGGTAGAAGTTCTTGGGGTCCTTGGGTTAGGAACTTGTAAGAAATTCTTATCAATAGTGGAAAAATCCTCAAGGGGTTTTCTTGAGGGACTGGACGTAGTCTTCGGTGGATTGAAGACGAACCAGGATAAATCTTGTGTGTGATTCTCTTTATCCTTCACATTTACTTTCAAGTATTGTTCATATCCGCTGCAATCACAACGATCAACTCGTGATCATCATAAACTTGAAAGTAACGATTTCAATAAGGCGAAAATTGGGGCAACACTGATTCACCCCCCCCTCTCAGGTTGCTATCTGTTCTAACATGGGCCACAAACATCAGAATGCACCAATTCAAGCAACTCTGACTTCTTTGAGGGAGGATGCTTCTTGAAGGATACTCTAGTCTGCTTACCAGCCATGCAATGAGAACACTTCTCCAACTCTGCACTTTTCAATCCCGGAAGCACATCCTTTTTAGCTAAACAGTTCAACCCATTTTCACTTATATGACTAAGCCTGCGGTGCCCCAAAGAAGCCTCCATATCCATGGCATTCACACTGTCTCTAGCAACCAATGCTTTAGTCCAATATAATTTATTAATCTTCTCCCCTCTGGCCGCAACCAAGTTACCTCTAGTGAGTTTCCATTTTCCAAAACCAAAGTGATTTAAATAACCATCATCATCAAGCACATTCACAGAGATCAAATTAAAGCGAACATCTGGAGCATGTTTGACTCCTCTAAGCAACAACTGCACTCCCATGTTGGTCTGCAAGCAAACATCGCCAATACCAACTACCTTAGACACACCATCATTACCCATCTTCAGCACTCCAAAATCACCTGAAGTGTAAGATGTGAAGAACTCCTTCCTAGGTGTAACATGCAGTGTACAACCACTATCAATAATCCACATGCTCTCGTCTGATACAATATTAACTAAATCATGGTCACGGAGAATAATAAGATCATCATAAGTAGCAGCAGTAACACGATCATCATCATGACTCTTCTCTTTCTGCTTCCCTTTCTTATCGTTGCTCTCCCTTTTCCATAGAAAACAATTTCTCTGTATGTGCCCTGTTTTGTGACAATAATGACACTCCACATTCTTGTATCTGGACTTGGACTTACTCCTGCTATTCTGTCTACTCCCTTTCGGTTCCTTTCTCTGACTTCTCCCCCTGTTCTCAGTGACAAGTACCTCGGAATGAGATGAAGTACCATGTGCCTTCCTTCTCATCTCCTCATTAAGAACACTGCTCTTTACATTTTCCAAAGAGACAACACCATCAGAGGATGAGTTTGTAATTGAAACCCGAAATGTTTCCCAAGAATCTGGTAGAGTATTCAGTAACCATAGTCCCAACACTTCATCATCAAACTTGATGCTCATTCCTGACAATTGATCCCGGAGCCCTTCAAAATCATTCAAGTGATCTGAAATAGAAGTCCCCTCCTTGTACCTTAAATTCATCAAGGAATTCAACAAATATAATTTATTATTCCCTGAACTAGAAGCATACAAAGTCTCAATCTTCTTCCACAAGGCTTTTCCATCTTCCACATTAGCAATGTGATTATAAACATTGTCTTCAACATACTGCCGAATAAAACCACAAACCTGCTGATGCTCAAACTTCCATTCCTCATCAGTCTTGTCTTTCGGCTTCTCAGCACCAAACACAGGAAGATGCATTTTCTTCACAAATAACAGATCCTTCATTTTTCCTTTCCACAAGTGATAATTAGTACCATTCAAGCAGACCATCTTATTTGTATTTGCCTCCATCATTCAAGCAAGTCAAATAACCCCAACCAAGGAGCTCTGATGCCACTCTGATGGGAAATTCAACACAACGAAACGAAAACTCAAACAGAGCAATATGCAGCGGATAATAATTTCCCCAACTTGCAAGAATCAGTGAGGAGCAATAACAAATAATGGCAGCAACAAAAATCACACAAAGGAAGAGACACAGAGATTTTAACGTGGAAAACCTTCTCAATGTGAGAAGTAAAAACCACGGGCACAAGTCAGTCAATCAAGCTCCACTATGATCAAAATGAGGGTACAAGAGAGTCTCAAAACATAGCACAATTCGTGCTAAATACTCAGCCAAAGAACAAGGCAACAAATATGAAATAGAGAACAAAAGAAAACCAGAAACCAGATTTTCGCTGCTACTGTCCAGACGCGATTTCTTCCACCTCAGACCACTTCTCACCGATCCAACCGTCCAGATTGAAGATCCAGAAGTCACGAACCTGCTGTCAAAATTTCAGCCCGATCCGACGGTGAACGAAGACGTGGCGGCAGATTTACGAACGCTGCTCTGTGTATGTGCGAAAATCCTTTCTATTCTTCTCTCTCACTTTTCTCTTGCCTCTCTTTTTCAAAATCAGTCTTTCTCTCTTACCCTAACTGACCCCTCTCCACTTGCTTAAGTGAGACTAAGTGGACTTGACATATTTGGGCCTTTCTCCACATAGGATGGGAGCCCAAAAACCCAACACTTCTATGTGTTAATCACTAAAACGTTAATTTTAAAATTCATTATCATATGTTATATATCAACATGAAATAGCAATCACTTATTATGGATATACTGACTCAAAATGAGGAATTGAAAAGTTTTGCAAAACTAAATAATTAAAATCTTGGTTATTATAATATGTGTGATATGAAACATTCCATTAATTAGAAGAGTTTATTTTGATGCATTAATGAAATAAATAAGTTTTACACATATATCTAATCAGAATTCATTAATTTGCAACGTCATAATTAAATTTAAATTTAAAATTAAAATTAAAATTAAAATTAAAATTAAAACTATTTTAAATAAATAATAGAGTGACGTGATTCTACATTTGTAAAACTCCTTACACCATCAGTGCATCAAAATTAAATCATAATTAGAAATGTCCCCGGCATAGTCAATAGTTTGATGCGAAATTTGAAATTATCAACCACTCATCTTATAATTTGTCAGTACATTGATGTAAAGCACTCACTAAACCTCACAGTGAGAGGATTAAATTTCTGACATCATACGTTATAACACTTGATTTCTCCAATCAATAATGATTTCATTTGTAAATGAAATGGTCAACGAGATGAATATAATGGGACACTATATAACAAAATGCACAGCTTTGAAAGGATAAAAACTTGTTCTTCCTTTAAATGAGATTATAAAACTACTGTTTAGGTCTTCTAATGGGTGTAGTGGCTCATTATGTAGGAGTTTCTTTATGATGCTGCGCAACCAAAGTCGCCATTGATTGGGTATTGACACCATCATGACGTGAATGTCTCATGAGACCATAAATTTCCATTTATGTAGAGATTTAGTTACATAAAACACTAGTATGTGTTATTTTAACTTCAGAACTTAGCCTCGGTCTTAACACTAACGCTATATTAGTAATAACGAAATAACGTGCCAAAAAAGGAAAGTTACTTAACATTTGCATCGATCAAAAAGTCAGCTAAGCTCACTCCAATGCTAACCTTACATCTTTTTGTAACATAGCGTCGGTCGAACCAATGCTAATTGTTAGACTCAGATCCTAAGCCCTAAAGTATCGCATCGGCTATGTTGACATCTGAAAAAAAAAAAATTCAGCTAATTTCATCGACTGTGAGCTAATGGATTAGTTGTTAATTTGCTGATTTAGACTTTCTGAATATGGTAAGTGATTTTAATTAACTGAGTCACTACATGCTAATTAACTAATTAAACGTCAATCAGTTGATTTGGAGTTTATGAATTAGGTAGCTGATTTTCCTAATTAAGTCCATTATTAGTTGATGGATCCGTTGATATCAACCGTTAGCTTATGAATCAGCTTCGAAATAGCTTGTTTGGACTTTTTGAATTACACATGTGATTTTCACCTACTTAATGAGCTAATTTGAGCCTTGAAACATGGAGGGTTATTAGCCTCAATTCGTCACTTTTAGTAAAATCATAAATAAACCACATGCTAAAATAGATGATCTCACGGAAAATCTCTACTTTTTATGACAGAATATTCTGCATAGATATTGAGATTTTTATTGATATTATTTAATCTTTAAGTGATATGTTTCATTTAAAACTTGAAGGGAACATCAAAATGGGCCCTTTGCCCCAAATATAGGAAATAGGAATTTCATGTTATATGCAAGTAGTTGAGTCAATGATCAGCACTAGGATGTGACAGTTTTTTAAGGATCTGATAAGCTATCATGATTCTAAATATTCGTATATGTGCTTAGTGTATAAAGAACGTGAAGGAGTAAGCTAATAATTATTGGAACAGTTGTAATTTACCTCTATAAATAGTTTTTTTTTTTAGGCTCATTTGTAATTTAGTCTTTATTTGTTTCTTTTAGACGTCTACTTTAGTTTTTCAGTAGTTTATCAGCCGTTGACAGCTTTTATCAGCCGTTTTTATTCATTTCTTCCCAACTTCTCAACAAAGCAAAGCTAAGAGCCTCCAAAGTTAAGAGATAACATCCAAGATTCAAGTATATAACTGTCAAGCTAGAGGCATTTTTTTATCTTACCTAAAGAGGTTTGGGGTACCCGTCATATCGATGCCCCCCTAGCTCTCCCACTAAGCTAATATATCAAGTGCCGTTAAATAGAGGTTATAGGAAATTATGGTACTCGAAAGGTAGTGTACTAATATGACATTATAACCAGCATCTAACATACTACGATACAACCACCAGTTTGTAATGCAGCATAACCTTGTACAAAGAATAACTCCAAATAGAACGAGGCCACCACCAACTAAGTTAAACCACAAAAATATTCGGTGCAAAAAAAACTCTAATCATATGCCCCATTAGGAAACACAAATTGTCACCAGTCGTCTGCAGCTCCATACTTAATGTATGCTGCACTTTTCTCATGTTGAAATTGCTCAATTCTGCTTTTTCCACTGCAAATGGTCGTCCAGAACCTCATCGTCCAAAAGATTTTACACCAGCAAGCATGCCAACATAACCAGTCAGATCAATCAATTCATTCTTTCACAATCATGTAATACTGAATTATGTTCATCTAACCAATAGTTCTCACTCACTCTGAAATGTTCATTTGGCAAACCTTGCTCTATACAGACTCTGAGCAACATACTCCACTGTCACCATTCTGCCATCAAATAAACGCCCATGCAAACAATGAGCTGCCAAACGACATGCTTCAGTTCTTCCGTACTCAACAAGAACGGAACCGGGTTCAAATACAAGACCACAAGTATCATCTTCCTCATCAATGCCTTTTCTGGGACCAACTAATTCTGAACTGGTATCACGTTCAGAAAAGACTTCCTGAAGTGGACAAACCGTGTTTTTTGAGTTCATATTGCCACCCACCATCTGGTTTTCAATATCCACACCAATATCGGTAGCAACCTTTTCATCATGTAACTCTGGCCCATCATTGGGTGCATCCTGGTGATCAGGACATTCCTGAATGATACTACTTGGTATGCTCTCATGGCCTGCATTTTCAACTGTTGTGTCACTCACAAGCTGTTCTTTTAGGCATGATGAATTGTCAAAAATATCATCAGCATTTTTATCAACAGTAATACTACTACTATCGTTAACTTGATCTTCTTCCAGCTCTTTGTCAGAATAGAACTCCACTGCACTTGTTCCTTTGGACATGGCGCATGTAGCCTTTTCAGGAAAACTAGATTCTGCAATATCAACACACAATGCATCTCCAGAAGCTTCTTTAGAATCCGCTTCGTTTGTAACTTCACATTCTTCTAATTTGGTTGCTAAGTGCTCGACACTTCTATGCTTCACAACATTCATTGATTTAATGGTTCCAAACCTGCAAGATAATAAGGACTTCATACAATAAATGCTTATAGACTTCAATTTTAAGAACGGTTCCAGAAAAAAAGTAACTCTTAATGACCTTGCACATTCCAATCGTACATCCTCCAAAATCTCTTCGATTGCCATGTCAGATAGAGACAAAATAGACTCCACTGCAAACTAGTCATATTAAACATGGAATTCAAAAAGTAATCATCAAAATATCAAACCTAACTAACAATATTATTAAATAACGTAAAAGTATATTTGCCCCAAAGCTGAACAGAATAAACAAGGGCCCCAATAAATATTTGTAAAAGTCAAATGCACCTTTTAATATGAAAACTGATAGAGACTTATAACAGAACTGTACTGTACTATCCAATGAAAAAAAAACTAAAAGAAAACGCGGATATCCAAAGCAAAGCTCCTCAGGGAGATCCCTGCCCAGCTAACTTCCCTTTCCTCATTTCCCCATATTATCCCTTGTCACATGGTCCTCACCTCTCCATAACTATGTTTCCACTTTAGCACCCTACTCATGCTGACCTAGTTTCTGAACTCCTCTAGAATACCGCTTCCAAGCTATGGCCTCCTATAAGGCAAATAGTTCACCTTTTTTCCTCCCATCCCCTCACCTCTCCATAACTATGTTTCCACTTCAGCACCCTACTCATGCTGACCTAGTTTCTGAACTCCTCTAGAATACCGCTTCCAAGCTATGGCCTCCTATAAGGCAAATAGTTCACCTTTTTTCCTCCCATCCCATCCCCTCACCCCCCCCCCCCAAATAGATTTGGGCCTAACAAAAACCCATCAAGATTAAAATGTGGATCAAATACAGGCTACAATTATTCTGATTGAAACTAAAGAACACTTGATAGTGCAATTTTCATTTTACTCTACGAGCAGTAAGGATAGAATTCAAACCATACAAAATGAGCTCTTTTACAATCAAAAAACTTTTTTTACAGCAAACAGAGCCTCTTGAAAAAATAGAAAGGGAATAAGAAAAAGTCCACTGAAGCTGAACATAAACATAAGACAGCTTCAAAAATGCTAAATAAAAAAGTTCATACCACATTTTTAATCTCTAGCACTTCTGTTGGCTTTCTGAGCAGTGGCTTGGCATGTTCTGGTACCCCATAAGATGGTGGTTTATCAACATTTTCCTGGAAAAAAAAATTTTAGTAAGTGCCCCTACCCAGTAATCCAGAATATAAAATATAATGTATACAGTTCGAAGGCAATCAAGAAATCACATCCAAGGATTAGAACGAAACTACAGGGATGAGTGAATGATATAGTTACCAAGGGTGATGCATCAGGCATAGCCTGAACAACTGTTAGTACTTCCCCTCCCAGCTTCATACCATTCAAACCCGCACAAGCTTTGATGGTAACAGAGTGATCTACATACTGAAACAGTTTGCTCAAATTAGTGCCCAGTATAACAAAAAAGAGGCTGCAACAAAAATAAATTAAATTAAATTAAAGAACAAAATAAGCATCAAAATTAAATAACAGGACACCTGTTTGCTTTCATATGTTCAAATCATAGAATTGGGAAAAGAAACTGAAAAGAAAGAATAATAGCTTTTGGAAGTGCTGAAGTTGATAAGTTACCTAATGCAGGAGAACCATATTAAGCCAAAATTATAAAGTTTAAACCAGTAAACCACCAACCCATCCAGTTGTTCACAATATAGAACTTGAATTCAGCTCCTCTAAAGTGAGGATGCAGTTTAGAAGGGAAGTGCATAGTTATAATCATTAATTGAAAAATCAATAATTAAGAGAGATTGTAGTAATATACATCACATGTGTATAAAAGATTTAAGTTGTTAGAATATACTACTTGATTTTCCAATCAAATATTATATAAAACTGCACCTTTCCCATTAAGATGTGTCCCTCACTCACTTTAGGGAAGTCATATCCTTTGCACCTAATGGGTTACTCCCGCTAAAAGTTTAACAGAGTGGCTTAGCAAGTGGATGTTAGAATATCCAAAATACTAAATATATCATTATTCTATCATAGGGTAATTTAGTATAGCTTGGATAATCTCTTAGGACTTCCTTTTTTCATATCACCAACTATGTAATGCTTTGTTTCCTTATTTAATTAGGTTTCAAAGTTTAGTATTAGTATAAATAGGGACGTTTTATCTTTCGCAATAAATTCAATACACCATTATCAATATAATTATATTATTCCAGTCGCTTCTTTTCCTTATTTTATGACTAAATGGCTAAACCCCTACGATTTCAGAATGGTACCAGAGCACTACTATCCTTCAGGATACATCCCCTCACTCTTCCATTGCCAAGTTCAATTAAATTTGGAACATTATTGTAACAATGCTATTATTTACATGAATATTTTCTTCCTTCTGATTAACTATCTCTATTGTCCTGTTTCCTTTAGGCACCTTCTCAGTTCATCTTTGTTAATTGACTTTATTGGAACCGCCGCCATCCTCCTTTATCTATAGTACAAAGTGTTAATCCCAAACTCTGAAGTACGGACATCTCTCTTCAAAGGAGTACCCCAGTGTCGAACACCGACACAACACCAACACTCGTACGAAACCCGCACGAGTCGATATGTGCCAGACACCTTTTTGCGGTGTCTGAGGGAAAAAAAATCTTCGGCTCGGACACTTCAAGGCGACACCTCTTGTTGGCTAAACACTTGTGGGACACTGATAATAATTTTTTTAAAGCCAAACAATAAATTTTATTAAATCCAAACCATAAATATCTTTTATATTTTGAATTAACATGTGAGATATAGTGGGAGACGAGTTTGGATCACTTGATGAGAGTGAAATTTGTCAAGTTACTAATTTGTCGCTTGATGAACCAAAGTCTATTCTTTTCAATGATGATGATCAAGAAAGATGCGAAAACTGTCACATAGATTAGCTCTTTCTTTGAGACATAGAGCTTACTTTGTAAAATGAGTGTTAATGTTTTTCAAGTTCATTGGCATAGGGTTGTTTTCTTTACAAATAGACTAACTTGTCTTTATATATATATATATATATATATATATATATATATATATAAAAGTTGAAATATGGAGAAATATAATTTTATTTCTTGAACCAAAACTACAAAGTGATTACATTATATAATGAAAACTAAATATGTACTCAATCTCCTAACAAGAGAACAAATCTCTTAATAATGAAAAATATCTCCTAATAATAAAAAACAAATATTCTACAATTAATACTAATTACAACATATCACAACACTCCCCCTCAAGCTGGTGAATGGATGTCTATCATTCCCAGCTTGCAAGTAAGATCTTGAAATCGTTCCAAGGGAAGTACTTTGGTGAGCACATCAGCCAACTGTAGTCCTGAGGGGACTTACTGTGTAGAAATTATTAGAGAATAGCAAGTCGTGACTCAAAGAGTCCCACATTGCCTAGATTAGCAAGTGCATAATAGTATATATAATAAAGATCAGGATTCAATTTCTGTTTGAACACTCGTTTAACCCTGATTTTGTGCTTATTTGGAGGTAAATGGACCAGAGACCAGGTCTGATTTTTCTCAATTGCTTTCAACTCATCAATCATAGCAGCCTTCCAAACCGGTTTCCCAAGAGCTTCCTCCACATCTAATGGCTCAACATCAGCCATCAAAGCAAAGTGAATCAGATCTCCTTTCATCATTAACTGCATGGTCAGGGATTGTCTGATACTCACTATACCTTTCAGGCCTATTCCTCTGCCTTTGAGGTCTTGGAACATGATCTGTATGTGCATAATCATCTGAATCAGCCTGATCATCATGTGGTAAAGCCTCAGAATTAGTTTGGTGGACATGTGATAAAGGTGCAGAATCACTGTCCTCACCCAGAACATCAAGTCCAATTCTTCTAAGACTGTTTCTGCTCTCATTCCAGTTCCAGTACTCTTTCTCAAGCACCATTACGTCTCTGCTGAAAGTCATCTTCTTTCTTGCTGGATCATACAGTTTATAAGCACCAGTTGGATGATATCCAACTAAGATCATAGGTTCAATCTTGTCTTGCAGCTTGATTTTTCTTTGATCTGGAACGTGCTTATAACAAAGTGAACCAAAAATCCTCAAATGACTGACTCTGGGTTTACTTCTTGTCCAAACTTTCTCAGGAACCTGTTCTGGAAGCCTCTTTGTTGGACATTTGTTAAGAATGTAAGCAACCACTGCTACTGCTTCTCCCCAGAAATTTCGAGGAAGAAATTTCTCCTTCAGCATGCTCCTTACCACGTTGAGGATGGTTCTGTTTCTTCTCTCTGCTAGCCCAATATGTTGTGGGGTATAGGGGGCTGTCACCTCATGTTGCACACCATTCTTTAAACAAAAATTAGAGAACTCCTAAGAAGTGTACTCCCCTCCTCCATAGTATTTTAAGAAGCTTCCCACTTTGTCTTTCTACTGCAGCTTTAAAGTTCACAAACATTGAGAATGCTTCACTCTTTTGCTTGATAAGATATACCCACAACATCGTGTTGCACTCATCTACAAAACTCATGAAATACGTGTTCCCTCCTAATGAAGGAACCTCAAATGGCCTACACAGATCAAAATGCACAACTTCTAGAATGTCTTTAGCTCTCACTCCTAGTTGTGACTTAAAAGAATTTCTAGTTTGTTTCTCAACCATACACACCTCACAAACCTTTTGAGGCAACTCAGTAACAAGTAAACCAGACACCATGTGTTCGACACCTAACTGATGCAAACTTTTGAAGTTTAAGTGTCCATACCTGGAGTGCCAAGTCCAGCATTCTTCTTCAGGTTCTTGTGCAGCAAAGCATTTGATTTCAGCAGCTTTCACTTGAAAGGTTTTGTTCTTTGTAAGATTAGCTTTCAAAACTAACATTTCCTCAGGATCAGACAAATGAAGCTTTTAATTCCATCGATCCCAATTCTTATCTGTCAGAACTGGGAGATTAACTCCTGGCCGACCGCCTTCAGTTCCACCCATGATTAGGGTTTCGTGATCAGAAACAAGAAACAGGAAGAATTCCTTGATCAGTTACTTGATCAGAATCGAGGTTCGCAGCGTGTAGGGAAGGAACCTCTAAGATTGAAACTCGCAGCTTCCACCAATTTCAGAATCGCAGAATCACAACTCTGATGAAGGACGAGACTCGCAAAATCACTGCACTTCAATTGAACTGAGCCAAACAGGATCGAAACTCACAGTTCCGTGACAACCATAAGCAACTGAACCTATCACTGGTTTCGAAACTCGCAGCTTCAATCAGAGAGGTTGCATTTGGCTCCATTCAAACAAGATTGACACACGCAGCTTCAATCTTCACGACCCGCAGGTCCAAGAATCAGAGCATACTCTAGATACCAAGTTGTTAGGCTTTGAGAAGAACGTAAGAGAGAGAGAGAGAGAGAGAGTTGTTTAAGGGAAATAAAATTCACTCGTATATTATAATTGAGAGCAGTACATGTCTTATATAGAAAATATAAAAGACCTAACTTACTAACGAGGTTACTTGTCTAGCAAGCAACCTCTTTACCTAAGCCCTAATAACCAATCGGTTATTAGATGTATTCTAGCCGCTATCTAATAGCCGCATATCACTATCTATTGGCTAAAATAACATTTGAATTAAATCCTTAAGGCTTAATAGCATTTTTGGTCCCTCACTTATCACGATTTGACACTTTTGGTCCCTAATAAAAAAATTAGCTTAAATAGTCCTTAACTTATACAAACTGTTGCAATTTTGGTTTTCCATCCAATTCCGTTAAATATTTAACGGTTTCTGGGTTAAAAAAAAAAAAAAAAAAAAAACAGAAACTCATCATCTTCTTCATCTTCAACCATCTTCAACCTTAAATTCAAAAAACCCAGAAAAAATAAAAAAAAACCAAAATTTAATTACATGAAAAATTTCTTCTTCTATTCAAAATTTAATATAACACTCCAATCCAACACACTTTTACCGTTTCTTCCTACTGCTTCAATTCTTCTTAAGTTCTCTTCCCCCTTAAACTGAACCAAAGCAGTACTACCTTCCTTCCTTTCCTCTCTTACCTTAACGTTGCGTAACGCTCACTGATGCTTCCCATCTTCACCTTCCTCGAACCTTCACATCAATTTTGCACCATCCATCTACACCTAACAATACCCATTTTCACAGAAACCCCAAAGCCAACACCTTTCTTTGTCCCCATGTTCCCTTTGCTATAAAAATTCAACCTTTACCCAAACCCACATGGCAGAGTGACTCGCATGAAGAATGACGCGGTGGTTTCGAATCAGCGGCGCGGTGGTGGGGGACCAGCGGCCGGGGCATGATTGTTTCTGGCCGCAACGCAGTGGTTTCAAATCTGCGACGCGGTGGTGAGGGATCTACAACTGCGGAGCTGTGGTGAGGGATCTGTGGCTGCGGCGTCGTGGTGAGGGATCTGTGGCTGCGGCGCGATGGTTTCAGATCTAAGTTTTATGGATTTGGTTCAGATCCGTGGCTGAGGGATCTCGGTTTTTTATGGTTTTTGATTGTGGGGATGTTGGAGTCTCTGGGTAAAAGGTTTGATTTGGCCAGCGATTTTTGTTTGAGGTTTGCGAATCGAAAGTATCTTATACGCTGGATTGATAATGTTTAGCATAGGAGGTTTATCTTCTCTTGTTTTGCTCAACTTACTGTGTAAAGATTTGAACTTGTTGCTTGCTCAGATTTGCTGGGATTTTCCTTTCTAGATATGCAGGGAAATGTTTTATTTGGGCGATAATATATGTTAAGCTGCTGTTATTATGAACTTATCAAATCAAATGCGTTATTTGAGGATGTAACTGTTGCTAAACTTGGGTCACTAAGAAAATGAAGAATTGAAGCAGCAAAAAGAAAAGAAACGGTTGTAATTAAATTTTGGTTTTTTGAGGAGTGTTGTTTTTTTTTCTGGATTTTTTAGTTTAATGTTGAAGATGGTTGAAGATAGTAAAGATTTCTGGGTTTCTCTTTTTTTTTAACCCAGAAACCGTTAAATATTTAACGGAATTGGATGGAAAACCAAAACTGCAACCGTTTGTATAAGTTAAGGACTATTTAGGCTAATTTTTTTTATTAGGGACCAAAAGTGTCAAATCGTGATAAGTGAGGGACCAAAAGTGCTATTAAGCCAATCCATAATACCAATTGAATTTCACCTGAATTTCACCTGATAATAAAAAACGTTATGAAAAGAGTGTTTCTAAAAAGTGTGTCGTTGGCCTTTCCCTAAAAGGAATGGACCTGTAAGTCAGTTGAGCTTCACTCAAGTTAGGCAGGTGGGGTAAGTGTAAATCATAGTACTTCCAATTTAGAAAGAAAAATGCTAACAACACACTCTTTTGAACACTCTTCAACACACCTTTTATGATTAGTTCATATTTCATAAAGTCAACACATTTTTTAAAATGTGATCAATATATGAGGCAAGTGTGTTGACATTTTAAAAAATAGACCAATCATAGAGAGAATGTTCAAAAGTGTGTGTACATACCTAGCATCCTCTATAGAAAATATTAAAGAGCTACTATTGATAAGAACGAAGGAAATGCACCCATACCTCGAGAAATGCACATGATCCATTGCTGCCCTCGGTCTCAAAGTGGTAAGACTTCAAAGATCCAAATGCACCAGCAATCTCAATAAGCTAGAGAAGGAAACATAGAAAACAAAACAAGTCTTGGTCACATGGAATGTTTACACATCTGGTTACTAGAAAGGTGAAAGGACCAAAAAACAGTTATAGGTCATATAAGGTTAAATTTTTAAAATAAGAGGGATTTTTCATTTCTTAATAATTACCATATCTGAAGAAAGATGTTTTGAAACTCCACCAATGAAGATCTGCCACAATATATATGATACAATCAATAGACAAAATAAATTGACCAAAACATATAGATCAAATCACGCAAGACTATAATTCGCAAAGTTAGTAGAACCAAAGAGCTCAAAAAATTCAGCAATATGGATGGATGTCCTTATCAAAAAGCCTAAAATCAGAATACACTTGAAGCTATGAAGTCAGCAAACAATAAATAAAAAATCAAGGCTCAGCCTTGAGTCCGTATTTGAGAAGGAGCAGGAAGCTGTAATTAGTCCAATATAGGACAAAGACTAACCAGCTTGAGGAGTGTTTATGGCTACTAATATAATGTTACTCTTACATCTTGTCATGTTACCTCGAACACCATGAGTACATAGAAAAGCATATACCTGTTCAGTTGTGATTATGGTTTTAATACATCCTCTCTCTCTCTCTCTCCCTCGATATGCTTATCTTATAACAATTTTAAACGATGGTACATAGTTAAATATAAAGACAATTTTTTTTTTTGATAATAATAAACTCTAATCAGCTTTTACAGAATCCATACACACACACGCACTAATTTACTGCAGTGAAACTTCACAGTCTAATGGGCAATAAAAAGATTAAGCCATTCAGTGTGAGGAGTTAAAGGGATTCAAACATGCATCAACGGTTACTTCATGAAGAGAAAGGTGCAACCTACACATTCAGCTTGACGCTTACACATGGTAAATTATCAACTTTAGATTGTTTTGCAGGCATACCTTGTTAGGTGAATCAATTACAACATCACTAATTCTGGCAGAAGCCTCCACTGACCCTTCTGGTTCAACAGTCTGCATGAAAATAGCAATTGTCTGAAAACCTGCTACATGGATGATAATCACAATATTCCTTTGTTAGGGTAGAAGGGAAGAACAAAGAGGAGGCAAGGTAGTTAACATTAGTTCGTGTAGTTAGTAAAACAGGATGTCAGATAGTTAAATATGGAAAATAAGGACTGAAAGATTCGTTCAGAGAATTAGATATTTTGTGCAAGGGTAAACCCTTTGTGAAGGGGAAACCCTTGGAGGACAACTCTCTCCTTTTATGTTCAGATTCCATTTCAATAATGATAGAAAACTAACACAGAAAAAATAGAAATTGAACTCAAATACTAAGTATTATTCATTCACACTGATTACAAGAGATATATTTATAGCTTGTGTAAGCGTCAGCTAGAAACTCCTGCCAAGTGTAACTAACTGTCAGCTTAGCATAACAATCTAACCAACTAATCCAGCTCAGCACTAATTAAATGATAGCCTAACTGACTAAACTATACTGTGCTATATAATTCACACGTATAACATTTTCCCTACTTTTTAAAGTTGTAAGCCAAATAACAAAAGGAAAACACAGTAACCTCTAATAAATAACAAAAGGTTCAATTTTTCTTTATTCAATTCTTCAATTCTTGTGGGTTTCTAACAAATCGGTCCAACAAGTCAGATCTCTAGTGGGGAATAAATGGAGAATCCAGGGTTGTTCTTGAAAGAGATGACCAGGAGATTATGAATTATAGCCTCAGTCTAGTATTTCTGAGCTAAAGAAGTAGCTGAAGGCTGAAGCAGTTGATAAAGATGAAGGGATTCAATTGTGACAAAGGGAGGGCGGAGGCACTACCCTCTGAGATCAAGATTCAAGAGAGCTCAAGGGATGAGAGAAATCAAACCTTTACTGGGTCAAGGGATGAAAAAATAAATACACAACTGTAACGCGAAAAAGGAGCCACAAGACTCATTAGAGATGGCCTTGTCGCAGCAACAGGAAGAAAATTCTGAAGGCAAAATGGGGATTGCAGCCACCAAGAACCCTGTTGGGCGAAGACTGAATTTCCCAATCTTGATAATATGTTAGGATTGGTCGCTGGGCCAAAAAATTTAATATGTTAGGATTGGTCGCTGGGCCAAAAAACTCAGGCGCATCAGGCAAAGCTTTCGGAGAAGCCAGCCCCCTATTAGTGCTCAATGATAGAGATGCTTGAAGATGAGATTATGTAGAGGGGATCAAGGCAAAGTTAAGCAGTGGCAGCCATCGAGATCCAGGTTATATGGCATCTGGTCTATTAGAGTATATAGATATGTAAATATCGCCTGTTCACTGTTCCAGCTGTACATGACAGCTGGAGAGAGGTTGTTAGCAGTTAGTGCTGTTAGCTGTTAGTTTGTTAGGTTCACTTAGGTTTCTGTTAGGCTTTGCCAGCCTGTGTTGCTTGCATGGCAAGCTTCTCTGCTCCTATATAAGGAGACGCATACTACTGTAACAATTACCGATTATGATAATAAAAAACTCAGTTAGCAAGAGTTTCTTTTTCCCTCTTTCTGTTTCTGTTAACATGGTATCAAGAGCCTAAGATTCATGGCGGGTTCATCTTCCTCTTTGCTTTCTTCTTCCGCAAGCAAACGCTCCTTGTCACATGCAATCAGCATCAAGCTAGATGACACGAATTTCAACTCTTGGAAGCAGCAGGTAGAAGGTGTCATTCGCTCACACAAATTGCAGAAATTTGTGCAAGATCCTTAGATTCCACGAAGTTTGTCACTGATGAGGATCGCATCTCAGAGACTGTGAATCCTGCATTTTCCGAATGGGAGCAGCAAGATTCTAATCTCTATACTTGGCTACTTTCTACTCTGTCTGCTTCATTGCTTCCTACAATGATTCAGTGCCAACAATCTTGGCATGTTTGGGAAGAAATACACAATTTCTTCAATGCTCAATCTCGAGCACAATCAGCACAGCTGCGTTCTGAATTGAAGACGATAACTAAAGGCACGAAATCAGTGTCTGAGTTCTTGTAGAGGATCAAAACCATCGTCAACACACTTACCTCAATCGGTGTGCCAGTGAATTTCCGTGATCACTTGGAAGCCATTTTTTATGGACTTCCTGATGAGTACAGTGCCTTGCTGACTGTAGTTTACAGTCGCACAACCTTCTTCACCATTTCTGAAGTCGAGGCTATGGTGATCGCACATGAGGTGCGATTTGAGCGCATGAAGAAGAAGCAACTCGCAGATTCAACAGCTTCTGCGTTTCTTGCTCAAGGTCCGTCGCTGACGGTGTCTCTGGCAACCATGCCAACTGCGATGTGGCCGCAGGTTGCGCAACCACCTCCATCCTCATCGCAACTGCAGCAGCAGTGGATGCAGCCTTCAAACCAGCAGATGGCACCTCCGCCACCACAGCAGTGGCAGCCACAATCAACGCCAACCACCGCACCACCACCACCACAGTGGCTGTCGTCATCGGAGTTGACACAAGAGCAAGATTCTGACAGTCGTGGTGATAGTAGCAATCGCGAATCTGGTGGACGAGGAGGCTATGGCCGCGGACGTGGTCGTGGACGTAATGTCCAGCGTCAGTACTGTAGCAAGTAGGGACATGACACAGCCTCTTGCTGGTCACGACCTTCAGGGGGAAATTCAGCCCCAAACAATGCTCTACCACCTGGTTTTCCTAATTCTGGAGCAAAATTCATGCAAACTCAATTTGGGGGTTTTGGCCAATTTGGAAATTTAGGGTTCAATTCCCAAAACAATGCTCTACCACCTGGTTTCCCTAATTCTGGAACAATTCTAGGGTTTATGCCAACTCAATTTGGGGTTTTTGGCCAGTTTGGCAATTTAGGGTTCAATCCCTATGTTCCTTATTCTACTGCTGTTTCACCTTATGCTCCTGGTGTCCCTGGGCTCTGGAATTCTCAAATTCCAGCATCACCTCAGTTTCCTGCAACCACACAGTTTCATCCTCAGGTTCCTGGCTCTTTTCCCAGGCCTCCTCAGCAGCAGATGGAAACACCTCAAGCTATGCTGGCCACTGTTCCACCACAGCAAGTCTCTACTTTAGCAAACACTCAAGTTAACTGGTACCCTGACTCGGGCCACACATCACGTCACCAACAATCCTGCAGTGTTTGTGGACAACACTCCTATGGCAAGTCCAGAGCAGATTCTGATGGGAAATGGTCAAGGATTGCCTATTCAATCCATAGGTTCAGATTCTCTAACATCTGTCTTTAATACTAAAGCTATTCTTGTTCTGAAAAAATTGCTTTTAGTTCCTTCAATTACCAAAACTCTAGTTATTGTTAGTCGTTTTGCCACTGATAATGATGTCTTCTTTGAGTTTCACTCAACCTATTGCTGTGATCGTAATCAGGACACCTCTGAGCGTCTTCTCACAGGCAGTGTGGGAGAAGATGGTCTCTATTACTTTGATGGACCACTCACTCAAGCCTCTCTTGCTTCTCATTCAGCAGCTTCCACTCGACTCTCACTGTTTCCTGCTCAATTGTCTCAAGCTTCTTTGACAAGTACTCCACAGGCTGCTCTAGTTTCTCAGCCTAGGGTCAATGAAGCAATATATGCTACTAGTTTACCTGTTTCAGCTAGTTTACATGCTTCTGCAGCACCTAGTTTTAAGCACATTGATACTTGTAATGGTAGTAGTAGTCTCATTTATGATGTGTGGCATTATAGAATGGGTCATCCCCATCATGAAGCCCCCAAACAAACTCTCTCATTGTGTAATATTTCAGTACCTATGAATAAAAGTGTCTTTTCATTCTGCAAAGCTTGTTGTTTAGGAAAATCTCACAGATTGCCTTCTGCTCTTTCAACTACAGTTTATACACATCCTTTTCAATTAGTTTTTGCTGACCTATGGGGACCAGCAGCAATGGAATCCTCATGTGGGTTTTTCTATTTTCTTACTTGTGTAGATGACTAGATGCTTACACAAGGTTTACATGGATTTATCCTCTTAAAAACAAATCAGATACCTATACTACTTTTGTAAATTTCCAAACAATGGTCGAGAAACAGTTTGGTCACAAGATAGAGTGTTCAAACAGATGGGGGAGGAGAATTTAAACCACTAACCTCACATTTCACAACCTTAGGAATCACTCACGGAATCACATGCCCTCACACACATCACCAAAATGGCAGTGTGGAGAGAAAACACAAGCACATTGTTGAAACAGACCTTACCTTGCTTTCTCATGCTAGGATTCCTCTTCATTTTTGGGATCATGCTTTCTTGACTGCTACCTATCTCATAAATAGGATGCCTACTACTACATTACAATGTCAAAGTCCTTATTCTAAGCTGTATGGTAAAATTCCAGATTACAAGTGTCTAAAATTTTTTGGATCAGCTTGTTTCCCTTTCCTTCGGTCTTATAATTCCACTAAATTGTCTCTTCACTCTAAGGAGTGTGTTTTCCTAGGTTACTCTTCACATCACAAAGGCTACAAGTGCTTGGATCACACTGGTAGAATTTATGTGTCAAAAGATGTCTTGTTTCATGAGCATCGGTTTCCATATGCTGATTTGTTCCCCTCAAACAGTTTCTTACTCTCCTTCTCAGCTTTATCCTACTTCAAACATTCCCTTAGTTCCTTGATATACACCTGCTCCTCACACTCAGGTAATTCTTGATCAAGTTTCTTCAGAACCTACTTCAGACTCTGCCCATCCTGCAACTGCAGTTTTGGAGGATTCATCTTCCTTGGCTCAGAACATACCTCATGTAGCTTCTGAGTTACCAGCAGCTTCTGGGTTACCAGCAGATTCTGAGTTAGCAGCAGACTCCGAGATAGCAGCAGATTCTGCTCCAGATTCTGAGACACCCACAATCACAGCAGCACAGGTTCCTCATAACACTCATGCTATGCAAACAAGAGCAAAGTCAGGGATTGTCAAACCCAGACTTCAACCCACATTGTTGCTTACTCATATGGAACCTACCTCAGTCAAACAAGCTTTCAAAAATGAGAAATGGCTTCGAGCTATGAAAGTATAATGCTCTCATGAGTAATGACACTTGGTCCTTGGTCCCCTTGCCATCCAACAGAAGTCCAGTGGGCTGTAAATGGATCTTTCGGGTAAAGGAGAATCCTGAAGGCTCAATTAATAAGTACAAAGCTAGGCTTGTGGCAAAGGGCTATAGTTAAGTACATGGGTCTGACTATTCAGAGACTTTTTCCCCTGTGGTTAAGCCAATTACAGTGAGGTTGATTCTGTCTTTGGCCATCTCTCAAGGTTGGACAATCCAACAATTGGATGTGAACAATGCTTTTTTCAATGGAATTTTAGAAGAGGTTTATATGTCAACCTCCAGGATTTTAAAGAGGAGACAAGACATTGGTGTGCAAATTACATAAGGCTCTTTATGGTCTAAAACAAGCTCCTAGAGCTTGGTTTCATAGACTCAAGGAAGCTCTACTCCAGTTTCGGTTCACAGCAAGCAAATGTGACCCATCCTTGTTTACCTACTACTCTTCTCAAGGATGCATCTATATGCTAGTCTATGTGGATGATATTATCATCACAGGGGCCTCTATGTCTCTTATTCAAGGGCTGATTGACAAACACCATTGGAGGCTGGAGCCACTAAATGCCAGACCACATGAGGAAGCCAGTGGATCATCATCAGAGCCACCGTGGGCATGTACAATAGAGATGCATTTATCAGGGATTGATGACTTGGGAATGGAGGAGGGTTCTGATTCTTAACCTAATAGACCAGGCCCAACTTGATATTAGTATCTGGGTTCAAACAAGGAGGTGGACACGCAAATCTGCCAACCAAGGTTAATTTTTGAAGTTTTGAACTGCCAGTCCCAGCCCGTGTTAATAGGAAAACGGGCTGCAACTTATAAACTGGAGATGGGCCCCATTTATTCCTCAAGTAGATTGGTGCATTGACTGTCCAGCTTATGCTCCCAGTCAAAGATTTCATAGTCGATGATGATGATCTCCAGATCAAAGACCCCCCCCCCCAAAAAAAAGACTTAAGGTCAAAATTTCCTGAGAGCTCAAATCAGGTCCCAATATCAGGTTTTAGGGTGAACTGGGGCCAACCAAAAACACATATGTGGTCCAACATAGACTTCAGACAGCGCAAGAGATGGTGGGGAGTCAAAATAGTTTTCTGCCAGCAGCAAAGTCTGCAGAAGTACTTTGGCAAAAGATGAGCAATGGGATAAATAGGGACACTAAAATGACAAACTTTGGGAAACCAGTAACAAGAACATTGTCACCACTTTCAACCATAAGGACAAGGTCAAGGCTGCAGTTGCACTTGAAAGGGGTGGTTTTGTTTAGGTAGAAAGGTAGACTAAATATTATAATTTAGGTTAGATGTTAGGCGGATAGCAAGATGGGCTAGGTGGGCCACATCCACATTGGGCTTAGAGCACCAGTGATTTGGACATCATTCACATACTTTCACCACAAAACCTTTAGGCAATGGGTGAGTAGGTCCTTTCACTTATATATTGCTCTTCCCTTACTTTTTCATCCAATGCGGGACTTCTTTATTCACACTTGTACTCCAATACTCCCCCTTCAAGTGTGAATCCATTTTTTTTCGCCTCGGCTTGTACTCAAGTGGAACCTCAAGTCTCGGAGGTCTTACAACTTGCTTTATTTAGGCTTGTACTCAAGCGAACCTCACAGATCGTTGGACTTGTGCTCCTTCATCTTAACTTGAGTCTCAAAGGCCTCTAACTAGCTCTTTTTTTTATTGAGCCAATTCTTCTTTTTTTATTGGATCATGAGCTGTTAGGCATTTTTTGGCTTTGATACCATATTATAATTTAGGTTAGTTGTTAGGCGGATAGTGAGATGGGCTTGGTAGTTCACATCCACATTGGGCTTAGAGCACAAGTGATTTGGACATCATCCACATACTTTCACCATAAAACATGTGGTAACGGGTAAGTGGATTTTTTCACTTATATACTGCCCTTCCCTTGCTTTTCCATCCAATGTGGCACTTCTTAATTGAAACTTGCACTCCAATACTAAAGGGGAGTCAAAGTATTTAGGATTAGATGTTAGGGTAGTTAGTGTTAAGGTTGAGCTTTTTTTTTAAGAATGGCTGCCCTAAAAGGTTGGCCTTGATCCTAATCTGTTATTGACCGTATGGGATCGCGGCGTCGTGTCGCGTCGCACTGTCCTTGGGATGATAGGGCTCATCAGGCCTTAAATCGGCATCACCGCTATCGCAGCTTATTTCGCGTTCGATAGTGGCACGATAGGGCAGGGGTCCCTAGACTTGCAAAAATACCCTTGATTTTAAAAGGTTAAGTTGGTAACTTAAGGGGCTTTTATGGAATTTCCCTACGAAATAAACCCTAAATGAAAGAAAGAGCCCACGTGCCTCTGCCTCCACGACCTAAAGAAACATGACTTCTCCTTGGCTCTCTCAGACACTGCCCGACCTTCTCTCCGACAGACCTCCGGCCACCACCGTTTTGCAACCATCCCGCTATGCAAGATCCCACTATCCCACTGCTTTAGGTGGCCGCGATGCTCCGCGATCCGTGATTGATAACATAGATCCTAATAGGCTTTGTACCATGTAAAGAGAGAAAGAAGAGTAGGAAAGAATGATAGAAGAGTAAACTGTACGGGATGATTTGCTAGCTGTAGTCTCCCAAATATATATTACTAGGTTCAGAATGAAGTACAATGCACTACAAAATACATATGGGCCATTCTAACACACGCTGAGCAGTTTCTCCACTTTGAAAGCTCAACGACTGGGCTGCTTAGGCTGGGTGTACCAAGAAAATTCATTACTCTCAATAAACTAACTCATACTCAACCCTAATAATAACTATTAACAGTTAATTAAAGGGGAAGTTAATTACACAAATAGGGGAAATATGGAATTATGTATAGAAAGATTCATTCAAAGAATCAGATTGTGTGAAAGGGGAAACCCTTTGGGAAGGGGGAAAGCTTTTATGTTCAGAATTCATTTATTAATAAAGCTTCATTCTTGTTCATTATATCATTCATTGTATCCTTCAATTCTTACTTTGGGGTTCATAACAACCTAAGAATTCCAAAGCTTATATATGACATTAGTTTGAAATAACTGAGTTATAGAATAAAAAAATCAAAGGGATCAGTTGGCATTATCCTTGCGTTTAAAGATCATGTGAGAAACAAACGCAATAAGGCAAACAAACATGTAAAAAGAAAAACAAAAAAGATAAGCCACAAATACAAAATCCTTTCAACATCATCTTACTAATATCAGAAATGTGTAACCACCACCTACGAAAGCACTATTATACATTCAAGAAGCTGCGCATAAAAATGGATTCTTTTTCAGAGATCAGATGGAGAAAAAGATGTTAGAAACTGATGGAGAAAAAGATGTTTCTCTATTTTTTCCATGTAACCAAGGAAAAGGAAAAGAGTTCATGAATTCAAGATGATTTTGTACTAACAAAGACTGCCTCAAATAATCCTATTTCATCAAATGTTACCATAAGTAGTCACAAAACATAGTACCAAATAACGTAGCATAAAAAAAATAAAGAATGTTTCAAACATTGTATACTTTTTGTCATACAGAATGTAAAGACCACCAGCACAGTGTCAAGAGGGACATCATAGAACCAGGAACTTAAGACAAAAAATTGAGTCCTCCATAAGACTGAGCTAAAAGGATCTCATTTTTTTGTCATACAATTATATGGAAATCACTGCAAGAGAGGATACTTGCTTCTGCTGTAAAATCAAGTGCTCTTGTTATCATAAATGAAAAAAACACATAAAAGGATGAAATGTCAGAGGACAGTTTCAGACACTATCATACCATAGAGATTCATGGGTCGGTATACAGTGGACCAAATTAAAAATGATCCACTGGTGAACCATCATTTCTAACCATCATTTTTAAACAAATTAATATTTGTTTATTAATATATTGTGGTTAAAAATGATGGCTCACCTATAATATCCCACAATTAATATGTTAAAACCGACTACTATGAATAAACAACCACTTAGATGAATATTTTGAACATACTAGCTCCAAATTAAGCAAGGTTCTTTCTTTAAGAAATGTCCGTACTGTATTTCAAGTTACAAATGCCGAGGCACAAGAATGGTGAATACACCTCATCCCATTTTAGTAAGATGAACCTCATCTAAGTTTATTAAGAATGACACATTGTCAACATTCACATAGTCCAAATGTTCAAGCCTCTGAAGATATTGGACATGAAGATATATTAAGACCCCAAGGAAAAGAAAAGAGCAGACATAGGAACCATGAGTGACAAAAGAAACTCAGAAATAACTTCCCATAGCACTTACATGCTGAACTCGAAATAACAAACAAAGCATGAGATCATAAATAGCATTGTCAGAGCAGCCTAGAACAATAACCCTGAAACATTGCCCAGCTAAATCCTGGTAACGCATCAAACTTGTCAACATAGTTGAAAGTCTTCTTAACTAGGAGTCAGCTTCATCACCATCCAGAACGTGTATTACGATATACACCATATAAACATCCTATTTAAAAGATTCCAATACTAAGGTCAGAAAATATCACATAAAATGGAACAAGCAGATCACTCCATGTGAATTATAAATCTCTTGAAGCTACTACAGAAGCAGTTATAGCCTTTGTTTATGAACAATGTGAATTTATTTTCCAAATGTCCAAGAAACCAACAGATGAACTAACAAAATTGGTCGTTTCCCATAAAGATTGGTCTCAGCCATTGAGTGCAATGGACTGCTGAAGGTTATGAGGATTGAGGATCAGCAGTTACACAGTTACACTCCTAAATTTCAGTTATCATGTTTGGAAGGTCCCAGTCCATAATGGGAACTAGGTGGGAACTAATTCCGTATTATGTATAGTAGTACACAACCTTCACAAAGGATTTACACTTTGAAAGTTATAAATATTAAAATAAAACCCAAGTCTCAAATCAGAAAAGTAGAGCCTTCTCTAGGAAATCGACACCATTAATAGTCCTTCAAATCAATATTGACAGATTAAACTTCATTTTGGCAACCAAGATGATATTAATTCAGGAGTTTGAAAAACAATATAGGTCTAAGGCTCTAAGCAGTATGACAACATAACATCCAATGATTCATTGGTCAGACAAGTCAGAATGCACAAAAAAGAAATTGATGACCCCTAGTACGAAGAGGCCTGTGCAACAAGATAGCAGTTAGGAAGAAGGAAATCAGCACATCTGTTTAAGGGGTATAATAGAATGTCCCGATGAGAATGAAAAATGGCGAAGAGGGGATTCGATTTGGGGGAGTGAGATAAATGTGAAGAGCAGGGAGAGGAGTAAAGCAAGAAATTGTGTGATGGTTTAGGGGCCCTTTGGAAAAGGAGGCGGGCAGACCCAAAAAATCTATGGGTTTCTTTTTTTTTTTTTTCTGTGTAAATCATGAGGGAGTTTCTGACTCTCTATTATATCAACTCTGGAGCTATTTCTTATCAGTATTCAGTAAAAATCTGTTCCTATCAATATTTATAAGACAGTTAGAACTTAGAGGTTACAAAACTTCAGACCAATTTGCTAGACTTGAATACATCAAACATAATGGTTACAGTAGCTGGTACTTTAGGAGTCAAGTTACAGGAGTATGTATCATTAAAGTTTAAAGAACGTTAAAAAATATATTAAGCAGGATATAGCAGTCGTATTTGAGACAGATTGAAGGTTGAAGATATAGTTCGTCTACCTGTTTTGGAACCTTTTCGTAAAGAGGTAAAGTAATTACATAGTATATTGATGCCTTAATATTTCTTGCAAAGGACATTATCATAAGGAAAATGTTACTTAGAAAGTTGTCTTCAAAAGGTGAATAGATAAATCATGATTCTCAATTTAGATTTTTTGTCATGTTGCCCAATTTTAATTTCATTTCACCTGCATGCGCGCATGCGTACAACCATATAGTGTTGTACTCTGGCGTCCAATATTTTGGACAATGTTTGAGTCTATCTATCAGCATGTGTGTCATGTCTAATGTCCATATCTGTGAGTGAGCTTCATAGATATAAAGCTTATTTTCCATCATCCTAAGGAAAAACTACCAGGTATTAATGAAGTCAACAGTGTAAGATAAACATAAGAAATTAAGCCAAATAGACAGGACTGCATATATTTCATTTCCCTTTTATACAAGAAAATTCTCTTCAGATTTACAACAACCAGATGAATCCATAAGTGCATGTTAATGAATTAATTACATATTATATATTTTAAACAAAAGCATTGTAGATTGACCATGCCGTAAATTTAAAAACCTACAGATATAAATAAAAACATAGAAGAACGCACAAGCATAATAAGTGGAATTCAGCAATTTCAAATTGAAACATCACTATCATCACAACATCAGTAAGCAAAAAACCAATTACAAAAAATGGAAAAAGATTTTTCCAAGAAGCAGGTACGGATAAGCAAAATAAGTGGTAGGACAACTCTCATCTCAAATATTTATATAAATAGTTGCATAGTATTTTGAGAAAATCAAACAAATTTAGGTACAGGAAATACTAGAATGTTATTATATCTATAAAACAAAACAAAAAAACAAATCAAAAACTGAATCCGAGAAGAGGAAAGCATCAAACACTAATTATAGCTATTATGTTATTATTAACAAATATATGATAAAGAGAGAAGAATAAGGGATGGATAAGATTTTCATTCTTACTGCAACATCAACATAGTCTTTAGGGCGTCGAATTTTCACAACGGAGCCACACAGTACACTGCCATCAAAAGAAAGAGCAGCTGATGCATCCTCAGCTGTAAGGAATTCCACATGTGCTTGACCCCTATCTTTATGCAACTGCAGAGAATACATGCAACAAAAAACTCAAACCCATTGCATCATAAGGGGTAAACACTATATTTTCATATTTTGCGCTACACACTCACAATGCAGCTGATACACGGTTGAGCTTGTTGGATATGATGTACACCAACAGATAGCAAGAGATTATTGAAGCCATCCATTACAGCTTTCTCTGAGGCTGAAGCTGGTAGATTCTCAAGATAAAGCCTTCTCATAGGCCGGGTAGCTTGTGTCAGTTGGACAGAATCAATGTTGGCCTTCTTCCCAGTTGTTATATCATTCAAAAAAGACACTGGCAGTTTCACATTGGATAGATTCAGAGAAGAAGCTGAAGCCACATCATGGGCATTGGATAATACAAAAGAAGAAATAAATGCTGGAGAAGGACTATTCGTCCCAACAGGGGGGAGATCCCATCCAGCTCGCTTCTTCTCTACAGAATGCTTAGATGGGGAAGGAGTCTTGACAGCAGCTTCACTTTTCCTCTTCCTAGGTGAATAGCCACCGAGTCCACTAGTAGAGCTGTCATGTCGATGATGAAGACCACTTGAGCCATTAGTTGATACTCTATTTCTACCAACATCAGAATGTTTTTTTCTAGAACTATCTTTCAGAGAAAGCATAGACATCTCTTTACGTTCTCCATCATGATAAGTAATTCTGTGTGGCCTTGGTGAAGAAGATCGGGACCTTCTTCTATCCTCACGCTCCTGACTTCTAGACCGTTTCCTCTTCGCTGTTGATTCTTCATAACGCGACTTCACCTTTTCCCGCCTGTCCTTCCTCTCATAAATGTGTGGGTTGTGATGTATTGCAATATCTTGTTTCCTTGTTGCATTCCTTTCCTGAGTTTCATCATCTCCATTCCGATACTTTCTTTTGATTTCTCTTTCATATTTTGCTCTACCCTCTACATGCTTATCACTCCTTTCCTGAGTTTCATCATCTCCATTTCGATACTTTCTTTTGTTTTCTCTTTCATATTTTGCTCTACCCTCTACATGCTTATCCTTATCTGAATCTCTGCGGTGCTTCTTCTCAGGTACTTCTTCAGTAGCATTGCTTAACCGCTTTTCCATTTTCCACCTATAATGCCTATCTTTTTCATGCTTCCTTTCAGTAGAATACTCATTAGGATTGTCACCCTCTCCAATGTGGTTCTTTTCCTTCACTTTCCTTTCAGATTTTGGTCTATCTATTTCTGGATTACTATCCTTATTAACTGAATCTCTTGAATGCTTATTTCCAGCTTTATACTCAGAATTATCACTTATTCGCTCACTTTTTCTCGAACCACGAATCTCTTTTCCAGTATTTTCTCTAGTTACCCTGCCTCTATTATTTAATCCAGCACTTGATTTGGTCTCTAAGATATTTTTTTCTCTATCTCTCCTTTCAGTTAAATCATCTTCCTTTAGATAGATGCTCTCAACCTTCTTTCTAGAACCCACTTTAACTGGTGCCTCCAAAGCATGTCTCTCCATACCAAAGGATGAACTTTTATCATGTTTATAGACTCTTGGAGACTCAAAATGATCATCAACTTTCTCTGAAGAACCTCCAGGTGATATATTCCATGCTTCCCCAGCATGGTCTTTTATATTTTCAACCGATTTTTTGTTTTGTCTTCTAAGCATAATCTCGTCAAAACTAATTGGCCTTGTACGAGCTGCACTCTCTTCGTCATAATTATTCGCAAAAGGCCAATTACTTTTTCCACTCTTCTCCTTCAAATCATCTGATCTACTCATCTTGTATGATGTAGACAAATCAAAGAAGCAATTGATCACCTTCTAATAAGAGATTAAGGAGAGCATCAATGAACTAACATCTTGAAATTTTGAAACTATCCCAAGATAGATTATACCATATCCTGAGAGGCAAAAACATAAAAAGTAAAAACAATGAACCACAAATATGCTTATATTGGAACACTTTATATTAATAATTGCAAGGTTCAAGCATTAATAAGTTCATCAATTTCTTCCAAGAGTATCATGAAGAAAACATTCACTAACAAAATGACTACAATATATACACTTATTCCTCATAGGGCTCCATTCTCTGGAAAGTGGTACATAGCCAAATTAGCAGCTAAATGATTGGCAAATGTGAAGTCCACATGATGACTTTGTTATTAGTAATGTAAAATGCATAATAGACACTAAGCATACTGAAGTTAACTTCACAAGAATAAAATCATATAATACAAAAGTACATTGTACCTGAGTGTAAACTTGGGAACTTCGGAGAAAAAAGATTTAGTTAGTACTAGTATTGTGCATAAAGAACAACGCAATAACAATAACCAAAGCTTTCTTCAACTAGGTGGAATTAGCAACATGGATGAAACTTCATTTTAATGGTTTCACTAAAAATCCTACTCTACCTCTAATTATTTGGCTATCCTTCGCACAACCATTGCAGTCTTATGGGTCTGCAATAAAATTTTCCTTTTAGCTTAAGAGACACATTTCGATCACATAATTTATAAAACATTCATACATTTCATCCACTCTGCTTAAACCAATGATTTACATTGCCCCTAATTTCTCCATCGCTTTATATGATAGATCCAAGACACCTAATCTATTTCATTTATGGTACATGATCTCCAAGTTTCAACTCAAAGTCACACATCTTCATGAACTTATATTTCATATACTCAAGTTTACTTCCACATAAATAGAAGTCGTGTTATTCAAAGGCTTCCTCCTATAACAGTATAACTCTAGGTTGACATTTTTTTCCAATCTCAACTCTCCCTCTAGAATTATAAATCTATAAAAAAATATAAAACAAGCTTTAAGGCATTCACTCCTATACATCATGATTCTTGAGTAAGAACGTCTGAAACCAAGTTAATAAGATAAGGGCTCAAGACTGATCTACAAATATTCGCACAGACAAACAAGCTAATTTGAGAGAAAAACAAAATCCTTCATTCCTCTACCCTCTTAGCCAAGTAGAACAGATTTACTAAGCAACCCCTACAAGAACAAGCACTCTGCCACTGGCCAAGTAATGTCATTGATGCCCGAAGGCCCAACTTCCAAGGTTTCAAAAAGTCCAGAATCAAATATGAACCATAAGGTAATAGGAGTGCTAAGCATAAACTAATATATCATTATTATGATAATTATTATCTGAACTGTACAAATGACAAGAATAATACATGCGGGTGTGACTGGTATTATTCGGAAAGCACATCATGCAGGTATTTCCCACTTGGAAATTGCAACTACACAAGGTTATTTTTCTCAATGACCAAACATATGATCTTTAACATGATAAAGTCAAATTGCATTAGTCATCAATAAACAAACCTAAGGTTTATGCTTCCCTCTAAAACCCGCGATACCTTTCAAACCCCATACCCTAAATCAAAGGTACTGCTTAACTTTATCAGCAACACATAGCCAAAACCTAAAATTCCGAAACGAAAATTGCCACCAACCACAGAGATGAAGAGAAGAGAAGAGAAGAGAGAGAGAACCTGAAGAGAGAGTCAAGGAGAGTGAGGTTAGGGACGATAGTGGCGGCAGTGAAGAAAGCGAGAATGAAACGACCTCAACGTTGTCAGTGCAATGTGCCTGATCTTATATCTGCTAAATGTCCACTATGCCCTTCCCTCACTTCCTCCTTTCATATTTCCACAAAAGAACTACTTAAATACAATGTTTTTTATTTTTTTTCCTTAAATAGAATTAATTTTTTTGTCGGGGGTTAACAACTTGACATGTTCCTTCCCAACAAATGACTTTTTTTGGGTTTGATTTTGTGACTTCATCCTTGCAAGAATTTAACTTGCCTACTACTAGACGAAGATCGTATTGGTATAGAATGTTTTCTATGACTACTTAAAAACAAAATTAAAAACTTAAAATATAAAAATTAAAAATAAGAAAAAAAAAATTTAAAAGAAAAATCAAAGCAATTCATATAAAGAAAGTATTTTTTTCGTTTCAAAATAAAAAGTAAGTTTTCAATTTTTTATTTTTCAAATTTAAAAATTATTTTAAAAAATAGTAATTAGATAAGCCATATTATTACTAATTTCTTTTTTTTCTTGGGCATCTTTTCTATGTTGTCGAAACCTTTATAAAGGGGCAATTTGAGTGCGTCAAAGCTCTCGCTATGTGTGAGATCCGGGGAAAGGTCCGACCACTTGATCTATTTTACGCTGCCTTACTCTATTTTTTACACGACATTATTTTGAGGACTTAAGCTTGTGACCTCATATGAAAATAAAAATCAAATGAATCATCCATTGCTAGTAAGTTAGGCCAAAGTTGGGATACCGTACAGGACCACGAAAAAAATAATAAGTATAGAGTTATCACCAATTTCGTTTTGGGAAAATTGGAACCCTCAAAAGTAATTTGAAAACTGGTTTTAAACGATCTAGTCCCATCGTCATTTATACTTAGGGAATGTGATAGCACCTCCTCAGCGTTAGTAAAAACGTTTATCTTTGATTAGTTGAACAAAAGCCAAGAATTTTTTTAGGTAGACAAAATGGTAGAACGGAGAGAAAGCACCTCTAGACTACCGGGTAGGACGTCAGTGGCATGTTGTGGAGGCTAGTAGAGGCTCACTTCTGGGTAGGAGTGTCAAAGGATCTCCTTGAGGAGGGTTTCCCATCAACAAGGATTTTACTAGACGCAAGGAGATTCAAACCCTCGACCTATGGGGAGGAGAAAGTGTAACAACTCGATTTTCAAGGTGCTACAATAGTGATTCCAACAGTAAATTAAACATGCTGGTTAATTTATAAGACACGAATAGGGCAGCATATTTTTTCTTTTCCGAAACATGCTAAAGACGATATGCATTACATATATAATACTTTATTCCAAAAAATATCCATGTACATGATATAGACATTGGCCAACATTAAGAGATAGTTTTCACAAAATCCTGATTGAAATAATTTTAAAAACAAGCTGCCACAACCCTGAAAACAAAAACTTCCTACTCTGGTATACCTCCTATGATCCTACGCAGAGTGACCACATAGAGACATAGAGTTCCAAGACCTACCCTGTCCTTAGCCATGCAAGAGTATAGACACAATAATCAATCTAGCTATAACTGAACCAAATACTACATCTTCCGTCCGACTCCAACAAACTCTTCTCGGGTGCTGCATCTGTCGTAAGCTCCTCATCTAGAAATTGCCTAGTTGGCGACGGATCGCCCAAATACAAAAAAGAAACAAAGTGCAAGGGTGAACTTTAGGAATAACAATATCATAGCATACATACATATAGGTACGTAACAGTGATAGCTCATAAAACAACAGAGGCCAACATCATACAAGAACCATCTTCACATGGAGAATATCCTCATATAACAACTATCTTCATATGGCAGACGTCATCACCCTCGCACTAACAACCAAGATGCAATGCTCATGTTTGTGTTATGCTAATGCACATGTACCACTGAGTGTGACTAATATCCAGATATAACGCCATTTCCTTGTAAGGTAAGCGTAACAAGATCTTTCAGTTATCTAGTCAATGGACGACCATCAATCAACCCCGAAAGCTGCCATTATCCTAGGTCACGACCCGAAGTCACCTTGAATTCAGCAATGACATGACCAGACTTTTGATTAGGCTAAACACCCTATGTCATACGACCCGTAGTCGCCCTGTGTGTTTACAAACCTCACTGACCTGCCTATGTATGCATGAGATGTCATGTCATTCCAAGCAACAGGCTTAAACATAACAACTCAAATTTAACCAAAAGTTCACTTCTTTCAAATCCGAGTTACTTACCAATGCAAGATGTGCCCGTCCTACATCACCTCTTTTCGTGTCACTTGGTATCACATACCAATGACTTCCCTTGATCATTATCAATGGCAGTTCTCAACATGCCTCATAGTACGCATACTACAATATATCATCATGCTCATCATCGTCTAACATTTCACATGTTATCACATCCAATCATGTTTCACATATCATTACAGTATATCAACGAGTACGCATATTATCACATGTTATTGCTAAGGTTCATACAACATTGCAATCACGCATTCAAGCCATGTTCAACGTCACCCAGTGAACAAGTAAATCAATCACACGATTTACAAGCAATAATCTCTAACAAACAATTGAATCTCTCATTGTCTCTTAGGGTTTCAAATCGCTAATCCTAGCTAGTAATTGATATTTTTGATACTTAGTCGAAAACCTTGGAACTAGCTCGAAAATCTGATTTGCCCTCTCATTGTCTTCTGGGATTTTAAATCATTTTCCCAATTATTGAGGTTCTCTAACACTTAACATTTTCTTTCAAGGAAAAACCTTCAAGAATCACAATCAACCTCTTAAACACAAAAATCCTTAACCAAAACACTTTGTCCAATAAGTCCTAATCTGCCCAGTCATTTGGACGGATTTTTAAATACATCAAAACCACTCAGAAAGTTCTAACATTTTTATCAAAAGATATTTGACATTTTCCGTAAATCCATGTAAATTTCAATTCCAAAACGAAAGTACAAAATTCAGGAAAAATCAAACAAGGACTGCAAGTCAAGCTCCCAGGCAGCATGACCTTTTCTCCATAAAATGTACATAACTTGAGCTACAAAACTCGGAATAACATGAAACCGGCGGGAAAATTTCGATGACCAAAAGGGCTACAATAATACCAAGGCAAAAAAATCCCAAAAACCCTTTCCTTCCTAGTAACCACAACAACAACTCTCGGCCATGTCAACAACATAAAGACCAAGCTTTTCTTCAAAACCAAGTTGTACACACTCAAGACTAAGCAAAATCTATGGTCAAACCAAAGCTAAAATCTTCAAAATCACTTTTCCAAAATCTCATTTTTTTAGAAATTGATTGAGGGGTTTTTCAAACCTAACATCAAGGAGCATATCTTGTGAAGACAAGTTATGAAAAGCTAACTTTTTCTCAAAATCAATTTTGAATAAAATAACTTCTTGAAGAACAAATTACATTTCCTTAAAGCTCGTGATGAGGGGAAGAAGAAATATAGAAGAAGCAAGTGTTATAGAGTAAGTCTCCATCACCCAAACTCTACCAAAAAGGAAACAAAACCTACCACAAGTAAGAACTTCTCCTCTTTCTTTTTCTCCAAAGACACAAGATGGAAAAATGAAATGAGATGGAGGTTTGGGGTGGAGAAGGGGGCTGAAATGGTGGTGTGGGTGGTGGAGATATTTCTCCTCTCCTTCTCACTATCTTTCTTTCTCTCTCTATACTTTTCAACTTAAACACATAATGAAGAAAACAAAAGCAATATGCATTATATGCATATAAAGCCACGGCCTTTTAAGTGGAAAAAGGGAAGTCATATTAATTTTTTTTAGTCTAGGGGGCTAAGGCATGATTAAGAGAAAATTAGTATGACAACATGTCATGATCTCATACACATCAAAGTCTAATCACTTATGTAAACACTATTCACGTCATAGTACTTTTCTATTCATACTTTTCTCACATTTTTCTAAAGATTCCATTTTGTGACTAACGTCAGTCAATCGTTAATCTTGACTCAAACGCTCGCCAAACTCGGGCGTCGGTTGTTTTCGACCCAAAAAAAAAGATTTTATTTCATAAGCGGGTTCCTCACGACATTCTAATATTTTCCATCTCGTTCAAAAAAAATTAAAATTCCTAACACTGCCCTGTTTCCGCACGACAGAGTTTCCGAATATCCTTTACTACGTGTCGGAAACTTTCCCGGGCCCGGAACCAAACCATATCAACCTTACAGTCAATCTTCACGACAATACACATATATCGTCATACAGATAAGCAAAAATTCCAATTCCCACCCGAAAATCAATCGAAGGTTCTGTTGGAACTTCTACGGCGAACTGTTATCCAAACCTTTCGCAGGTAACACAAATGCTCATGGAACTTAACTAAGGATTTAATGCATTCGTCGAACACATTACGATAATTAAATAATCAACTTATTATTTAAAATGTCCAGGGGTCTTACAGAAAGTAAAACCCATAATCTGTGGCCAATTGTGTCAACCCTAGTTGAAAAAAGTCAATAACTTAAAAAAACATTTAACTTCATGGATATTAACCTCAATTCCCTTTTAACTTCATTACAAAGAACAACTGAAAGCACATCAAAAGAAACAAAACCGCGCAGAATAAAGCGAGCTTTTATAAGAACTGATTTTATTACATGAGCGACCAAAGATTCAAGATTAAGGTACCATTTGACCCGAATTTTTTGTGTCTTAAAAGCTAGTTTTAAGTTGAAGTTCAAAATAAGAGCTTTAAGAAAAAAGTAAAAGTTGTTTGTCAGTTTTTTATTTTTTATAACTTAAAAGTTACTTTTAATTTAAAAATGATATTTGTTAGTTAGTAAATCCACGACACTGGATGGTTGAGGCAACACGATAGTGGAGGGCCAGGTAGCACAGCTGGAGGTTAGTGTTACCTAGTAGCAGTTGATGACCGGATTTTGTATGATGTTTTTATGGTCTTTTTAGTCTTTTTATTTTATTATTTTTTGAGTTTCATATAGGATTTTTATTCTTTTTATGTAGATTTTATATTTATTTTGCATTTTGCATATAGATTAGCTTTTATTTGGTTTTTAAACTTTATTTTATATTTTTAGGAATTTTTATAGTTATTTTTATGTTTTTAGGAAAGCTGGTATATTTATCATTTTTGTCCGGGGACCAATTTGTAAGTTTCAGGAAAGGAAGGACTAAAAGTGCAAAAGTTCAAGAGTGGAGGATGAAAAGTGAAGTTTCAAGAAGTTAAAGGGCCAGAATTGAAGTGCTAGCAAAGAGAGGACTTAAAGTGGAAATCAAGAATATGAACCAACACTCTTTGAATTAAGCACATGGAAAATAAGGCTGAAGGATTGATGGTAGTGGAGATGAGGTTTCAGAACTTAATAGAGGCTGAGTGGAGGCCATTGAAGGCATTGAAAACCCACTACCATGAAGGAGAGAAAAGCTTGAAGATGAACCAGCAGTCGAGCCAACGCTCAAGCGTTGGAACCCCCAGCGCTTAAGCGTTGGGACTCTGACTAGGATGTGAGTAGGATTTTCATCCCAGCGCTCAAGCGTTGGAAGCCAGCGCTCAAGCACTGGGCCTATATCTGCAACGTGGGATTTAATTGCACCCAACGCCAAAGCGTTGGGAATCCCAGCGCTCAAGCGCTGGAGGGCAGATTTTTACTATAAATAGGGGTCTTTTCTTCACTAGTAAGAGACACCTTTTTTAGAATACAACAAGTATTCTTCTTTCCTCCTTAAGAGCATTGTTCCTAGGAATTGTGGGAAGCCATTCTTGAGCTCCTATCCAGGGTAATTCGATGCCTCTTTTAGCCATGCTTGGCTAATTTTTTTAAGTTACTTGGGTTGTTTTAGTTTGTAGTTTATGCTTTAGTTTTCTTCTAAATTTTTGAATAATATCTCCAATTCATGTTTTATTTCCTTGTTCTTCATTTATCTTGGTGCACACAAGTTTCTTGCTTATTGCTTATAACAATGAAAATTGGTAAGTAGTAAGGGAAATAGGATTTAAAAAAGGCTATATGTATATATCACTAAGGAATTAGGATAGACTTAGCTTTATGTTGGCCTGAACTTCATCTTCATCTTCTTCTTTAATTAATTAAATTGCAAGAAATTGAGTTTAGTAATTAGAAAGAAAGTTCTACAATGTGTAAGAAATTAACTTGTAGAAATACTAGGCTATAGCATCATGAACTTGGTTCTAGAATTCAGAAATTAAGTAGGAGTTTGCTAGCATATTTTATAAACTATGTAATTCAACCCAAGTGCTTAAATCTCATCATCATCTTTCTTTTATTTTATTTTATTTTATTGTTTTTCTTGTCTTTGTTCTAAAACCAAACATCAAATACACCTTTTTATTTTCTGCACAAAGCTCTAAATAATTTACTAAAAAGACACCTATCCCTTGGGTACGATATCTTTTATACTACGCGATAACCATCCGTGCACTTGCGGATTTGGCTATCAGCAGTGGACACAGTGGCGGTGGAAGTGGTTGTTACTGAGTGGTGGGGGTGGTGGTGATGGTGAAGGTGGTTGTAAGACCCTCTATTTTCAGTATTTATATTTTCGGTCCCGTGTTTAGATTACTTATGCTTTGGTCCCCGAACTATTTTATAGTTCAGTTACAAATCCTTGTTAGACTCTTGTTTTAAATAATGTTTGATGGTTTTTTTCTTGGAGTATTGATATGAATAAATTCTTCATGGAATTGGTTGATACTTGGGTAAAAGAGTATATTTGCTTGATTTACAACAAGATGAGTTGTGGCTTAGCGGTTGAGGCTTAAGCGTTTGATTGACAAGGCTAGTGATCGAATCTTAGTGAAGGAAGTTTTATTTTTAATATTCATTTTCGAGTAGCCCTCTTAATCAGTAGAAAATCAGATTCAAATTTGAAATTTAAATATGTGAGTAATGGAGAGTTAATGAGTGTTTTAATGGGTGATTAAATGGGGTTAATAAGGGGTCATTATGGGGGAGTTATTTCTGAGTTATGGGGGAATTATTTCTGAGTTTTGGGGGTTACTTTGAGGGTGAATTTCGTGCATAAGAGAGTCTTTCACAATCAGATTTCACCCTAGTCTTATTTTGCTGCTGCTGCCCAAAATCTGCTGCACGTTTGGCCCCTTCTTTCTGCTGTCTTCTTCTTCTTCTGTTTTGCGGCTGCGTTCTCACCTTGGGAAGGAGCAAGACCACGTCCAACCTTCCTAAACTCAGAGGTTCTTAGTTGAGTTCGGTAAGGTTTCCTCTTCAGTCATTTCTGAATCCTTTTCATGTTCGAAAACTCAATCTAAGTCCTTACCGTTTCTGTTTTTGGATACAACCTTCTTTTCCCAATTCAAGCTTGATCACATGACTCCCTGCATAATTATCGAGAGTGTGGACAAGCATCGTCGTGAGGAAGATAATCTCAGAGACTACCCTTTCGTTCCAAGGCCGAATTCGAGGTAGGTTTGCCTCAGAACCCCTATTTCCTTGTGTTAGGCAATTTAAGGTTGAGATTAGAGAAATTGTGAAAATTAGGGAAAAATAATTATTGGCATGAAAGAACACCATTTTATGATGATTAAATGATGTAGGAATGTTTTAGATGAAAGCCCTTGATGAAAATCCTTTTTTGAAACTCAAAATTGTGAAAACTGTGTTTATGGTCGTCCTGGACAGGGAGCCAACGCATGAGCGTTGGGCTCCTGGCGCCTGGGCGTTAGGAATCAGGTCCCAGACAGGGAGCCAACGCTTGAGCGTTGGCATCCCAGCGCCCAAGCGTTGGGCTTCTGTCAGCCCAGTGCTGTTTTGTTGTTCTTTGGTTAAAATTGATTTTAGGGTTTCATCCTTCCTTCCAGTGATTGACTTAGGCCTATAACTTGTTAATTTATAGGTTGGACTTGAAGTGGGTGCAAAATAATCAAAGGTAAGGGTAACTCGTCTTAGGAATTCTTTATGTTGATTGTGATTGTTTTAATATGTGCTGTGGTGATTTGAGAAACTATTCTGGAATTGTATTGACCATATGACATGCTGTTTATTTAGTGAGTTGATTCCTTTTATAGTTGTGGCTTAGTGTTAGTGAAAAACGATATGATGGGTTAATTTAGAGAAGTGGAATTGTAGTTTGCATTTGTTGGGGCTGATAGCGATGAGATGGGTTCTAGTCCCATGCGATCGTGCCTGAGAGCGATGAGATGGGTTTTAGTCCCATGGGATCGTGGTTAAAGGTGATGAGATGGGTTTTAGTCCCATGTGATCGTGCCTGAGAGCGATGAGATGGGTTTTAGTCCCATGGGATCGTGTCATAATATGTAGTTGCATTGGAGGATCCGTAAGTATGGGACGTGATGGAGAGCAAAGGAATGTGAACGTTATTGTGTTGACGTGATTGCGTGATGTGCCTTCTTAATTGTTCATCATTGTTTATGTTGTCACAATTGAATTATTGTATTATGGAGAGCAAAGGAATGTGAACGTTATTGTGTTTGTTTTGATTGTTTGGGCGCTTAACGCCATAGAGAGCCAGGATGACGAGGATCAGGAAGATCGCCTGGATGCCGGACAAATGACGGAAAGGGAATCAAGGACGTGAGGACTCTTTGGGCGCAAATCTTGTTTCTACGCTGTTTTGGAGTTAGCACATGTTGTGCGACGTTATTTATTTTTTGAAATATCTTCCGCTGTCGTGTGATGTTAAATATATTATCATGGGTTAATTATCGTTTAATTATTTATTGAGAGACGTTTGTTTTTTTGAAAATGAGTTGTTTTTCTGAGAGGTTTTAATTTCCGCGTATTTACCATGTAACCCTTAACCCAAAATTGGGGTGTTACAGTGGTGATGGAGGGTGGAGGCGGTGGTACTGGTGGTTATGGAGGAGTTGGCAGCAATGGGAGCAGTGGTGGAGGGGGAGGTGGTGGTGGGGCCAAATGCGGCGATAGTGTTTGATGTTACTTGGAAGCTACGGTAGTTGTGGTGGTGGAGGTGGTAGTGACAGTGGTGGTGGTGGTGGAGGGCGGTGGTGGTGGTGGTGGAGGATGGAGATGATGGTGGATACAATGACAATGGTGGAGGGTGGTGTTGGCGATGGTGCTGGCAGTGCTGACGGTGGTAGTGGAGTGTGGATACGATGATGATGGTGGTGGAGGAAGTGGCAGTAGTGGTAGTGGTAGTGGTTGAGGATGGTGGCAATGGAAGTGGTGGAGTGGAGTGGAGGTGGTGTGGAGACAAAGTTGGTAGTGGTGGTGGAGGTGGGTGTTACCTTGTGACGATTGTGGTTGCGGCAGTGGTAGCGACAGTGGTGGTGGTGGACAGTGATGGTAGAGGTGGTAGTGGTGGTACGATGGTGGTGGAGGGTGGAGGTGGCAGTAGTAGAGGTGGTAATGGTAATGGTAGTGGTGGTGGTGGAGGCGGTGGTGGTGGTTATGGCAGCAACATCGGTGGTGGTGGTCATGACAGTTGTGGTGGGGGTAGCAGTGGAGGTGGTGGTTGTGGTGGGGGTTACTCGGTGGCGACAGCGATCGTGGCGGTGGCGGTAGTGGTTGTGGAGGTGATGGTTGAGGTGGATGTGGTGGTGGTGGATGTGGTGATAGAGGCGGCGATTTCGACGCTCTCTACAACTTATTTTAGAAAAGCTTCTAGACAGGGCGAGCGGCCCTTTACTACTAGGAGGCGCCCTATCTTCCCCTTTACAGCGTTAATGAACGTCCCATCTGGACAAGGGGCGGCCTTGGCTGGTAATTCCAGGGGTAAACTTGTAATACATATAGGGGGCTGGACTTTGTAACATGTTGGGCTTAACCTTTGAGGCCCATAGGGCTAGTTTTAATTAAATGTCATTTATGGCTTTCCTCCCTATAAATAGCTAAGGGAGGCTCATGTAAAAGTGTTCAGATTTTCTCTAATCATAATATAGTCTCACTTCTCTCCTATACTGTTCTATTCCCAGAACATTTTGGCGCCGTCTGTGGGGAAAGGTAAACCAAACCCCACGTTCACGATGGAAGAGGCTATGTCAGGCAACGGAAGAAGAGGGCGAGGCCGTGGGCGGGGAGGACGGACGGCTGGAGATCCATTCGTGCCGCCTCCCTCGCCATCACGGAGTCCAAACCCTAATCTTGAGCAACCGCAGGTGGCGACGCCAGGTGGTGGCATGCCAAACCCGATTCCTTTCAACATCTCCCTTGCTGAATGGAATAGGGTATGTGGTGCTTTAGATTTTGTGCAACAGCAAAATCAACATTTGCAGGCTCAGCTAGAGTACTTTCGCCAGCAAAAGGACCCGGGAATGGAGAGCTTCAAGGAGGCTGAGAGTGTGGTGGAGTTTCAGCCCTTTTCACCCGCCATCCAGGCGGTTCCCATACTCGATGTTGTGAAGCATCTTTTGCTGGACACTTATTCAGGCGAGACGGATCCCAAGGAACATTTACAGTCATTCATGACTAAAATGGTGATCAGTCAGGCGTCTGATGTTGTGAGATGAAGGTTGTTTCCTTCCACGTTGAAGGGGACAGCGTTGGCATGGTTTTCAAAGTTACCTTCGCACTCTACAAACAACTTTACGAAGTTGTCACACAAATTTTTGTAACATTTTGCGGCGAGTAGGACTCAGTGGGTGACAACTGCAGCTTTGTTCAACATCCATCAAGGCGTGACGAAAACCCTAAAAAAATACATGGCAAGGTTTAATGCCACATTAGTACGGATTGAAGATCCGCCTCAGGAGACTTGTGTGAAAGCCTTCAAGCAAGGATTGCGGGCGGGCTCTTTGAATAACAAGCTTAGCAGGCGCCCGCCACGGGACATGGTTGACCTAAGGGCGCGGGTTCTGGATTTCATATTGGAAGAGGAGGATGATGACCAGAAACGTGCACGGGATATGTTGGACGCGCCTTCAAGAAGGTAGGAAGGGCGAGGGCGGCAATCCGACATGTTCGCCCGAAGGGAACAACCCCGAGACCCTATAAGGGGAAATCGCAGGAATCCATATCAGACGGCAGCCTTTGCCAATCAGGAAGGAAGAAATCACCCGACTCGTCCAGAGTTCGGAAGGCGGGGCGCGCCCCAGCGACAGGTACAACCACCACCACCTCCCCAGGTACCTCACTATTCCCAGTGGCTCAGCGAGCAAAGGTGCCGTTAGCCGTAGGTCTCTCCAGAATATTGGCGGACAATAGAGAGACTAATCTTATAGCTCGCCCTTATCCTCCTAAGAGACCGCCTACGAACGTCGACACCCAGCGTTGGTGCGAATACCATGGCGTTTTGGGCCATGATACCGATGATTGTGTTACTCTGCAGAGGGAGGTGGAACGGTTGATAAAAGCGAGGCACTTTGGCCAGTATGTTAAACAGGTGCCCGCCCATGGTGTTGGGTGACAAGGGCGAACTAGTCGAGAGGATGACTTCGATGAGGTGGACGATGCAGCGCCAATGGGGGATCCTGTGGGAACTGTCAATTGTATCTCAAGAGGTTTTCATGACGAGACGAGGGCAAGCCGTAAAAGGTACATTTGTGAGGCACATGCTACAGTGCATTCTATCCAGGAGGGCGAGTTTGGGTTCGATCATCCTGATATCATATTCACGAGCGGAGATTTTAAAGGGGTATTACCGCACAAGGGCGACCCCATTGTGGTTCAGTTGAGGATTAACAACTATGATGTTAGGCGTGTGATTCTGGATCAGGGAAGTTCGGCAGATATAATATATGGCGACGCGTTCGAGAAGATGGGTCTGAAGGAGGAAGCGCTGTCACCATATACGGGAACCCTTATTGGATTCACTGGCGAGCATGTCGTACCCAGGGGTTGTATAGAATTGAAGACAGTTTTTGGGTCTGACAGGTTCACCAAGGCGGTCACTGTCAAGTACATTGTACTTGCCTGTAAGTCATCATATAATGTTTTGATTGGACGTGACACTCTTAGTCAGATTTGTGCAGTCATATCCACAAAGCATTTGAAGGTCAAGTATCCGTTAGCTAATGGGCGGATAGGAACATTGGCGGTCTACCAGATTAGGGCCCGTGAATGCTATAGCGAGAGTGTGGCTAGTTATGGGAAGCAGAATGCCAAGGTTGGGCACCGGTGTTACGAGATCAGTGAAGGCAGTACACTCGATCCAAGAGTAGAAGTACCAGGGGCCCGCCCGAGCCCTATTGAGGAAACGAAAATGGTGAAGGTAGGACAAAGGATGTTGAAAGTGGGAACACAATTATCTCCCGCCCAGGAGGACCGCCTCACTCGCTTGCTGGAGGACAACTTCGATTTATTTGCTTGGACACTTAAAGATGTCCCGGGCATCAGCCCGAATGTGATTTGTCATAAATTAGCAATTCGAGCGGATGTAAAGTCGGTCGCCCAGACTAGAAGGAAGATGGGTGAAGAACGGATCAAGGCGGTCAAGGTGGAAACAGCAAAGCTTCTGGAAGCAAATTTCATTAGAGATGTTAAGTACCCAACTTGGCTGGCGAATGTGGTGCTTGTCACGAAGGCGAACGAAAAATGGCGCATGTGCACCGACTATACTGATCTGAACAAGGTGTGCCCGAAAGATGCATACCCTTTGACCAATGTTGACAAGCTAGTTGATGGGGCGTCTGAAAATGAAGTCCTTAGCCTGATGGATGCCTTTTCGGGTTACAATCAAATATGCATGCATCCACAGGATGAGGAGAAGACTGCATTCATGAAACCAAAAATCAATTATTGTTACAAAACAATGCCTTTCGGGCTCAAGAGTGCAGGGGCAACTTACCAACGCTTGATGGACAAGGTATTCGAAGAGCAGGTGGGCAGGAATATGCAAGTTTATGTGGATGACATGATTGTTACATCCGTCAAAGCAGAGGATCACTTGGCGGATTTGGGCGAGGCGTTCGGGCGATTGAGGCATTATAACATGCGCTTGAACCCTGACAAGTGTTCCTTTGGGGATCTTGGGTGGAAAATTCTTGGGTTTCATGGTGACGGTCAAGGGTATTGAGATTAACCCTGATAAATGCAGGGCGATCTTGGATATGGTTAGCTCGTCTACGATTAAGGAGGTTCAACGCTTAGCTGGAAAGGTTGCTTCCTTGGCCCGTTTCCTACCGCATGCAGGAGAGAAGGCGGCTCCATTTTTCAAGTGTTTGAAAAAGAGTTCAAAGTTTGAGTGGACACCTGAGTGTGAAGAGGCATTCAAACAGTTAAAGTAGTTCCTGTCCAAGCCTCCAATCTTACAAAAGCCAATGGTGGGCGAGCCGCTCCTACTGTACTTTGTCATCACCGACCACGCCCTTGGTGTTGTAATCACACAGGAAATTGAAGGCGAGTTACGTATAATTTACTTTGTGAGTCATACATTGCAGGGTGCTGAAAAAAGGTACCAGAGGATAGAGAAGGCAGCCCTGGCGGTCTTAGTCACGTCCCGTCGTCTGAGGGCTTACTTTCAAAGTTTTCAGGAAAAGGTTAAAACAGACTTACCATTAAAGCAGGTCTTGCAGAAACCTGACCTTTCAGGCTGCCTAGTAGGTTGGTCTGTTGAATTGTCAGAATACGGTCTGATATATGAGGCGAGGGGAAAGGTCTCACCCCAGAGGTTAGCTGAATTTGTGGCAGAATTAACAATGGCAGGCGAGGAACCGGGTTCCAAAGCATGGGTCTTGCATATTGATGGGTCGTCCAACTCGCGCGGCAGTGGGGCGGGCATAATCTTGAGTGGCCCGAATGAAATTCAAATTGAGCAATCTTTGAGATTTGAATTCAAGGTTAGTAATAACCAAGCTGAGTATGAGGCACTGTGTAACACCCCGATTTTCAGGGCGTTACTGTAGCAAATAAAACGTAAATAAATATGCAGGGGCATTTTCAAAACTTGGGAAAAGAATGTATATTTTTTTTTTTGAAATCATTTTCCTCTTCGAAATATGCCATGCTGAAGTGCACTAGTATTATAAATATATAATTCGCAAATAGCCACACATGTGGCATAAAGTGACCGACTAGCAGCTTAGAGGTTATTTACAAAACATTTAACTTGGGTTCGAAAACTCTGCTGTCAGTTGAAAGAATATAAACTAAACTCCTACTCTGATACGTAAACACATATGGATATTATTACATAACGGAAAAAGCGGCGGCAACAAGTCCTCCGATACCATGCGCCCGACTTCTCGTTATGGTATCTCTTGGTACAACATCCATCTACATCTTCCGGCTAAAGGCTGTCCAGCTGGCGACGGATCACTAGCAACCACACAAAACAGACAAGAAAGGGTCAACTTCAAAAAGAAACAACACATATAGCATTTCCTATCTGAGTATACACTACTAACAAACAGATTATCTAAGAAGAGGGACAATCAAATAACATACAAGTTAGTGTTTCTACTAAACCCCCAAAACCCATTAAGTTAACATATTTTCCTCTATATGCCTAAGCCATTTGGGTTTTGACAAACGTATCTCACGATGTCTCTAAGTCGCATCTCGCAAAGACTTTTTATTTATCCAGATGTAGCGCCAACTCCGATTCGTGGGAGGCGGGAGGTTTCCCCAGTGTAGGAACGATGGTGGCTTTCTGTCGACCACTGTGATTTGCCACTTCTGCAGGTTCGGTGTGAGCTCTCCTGCACCTTATACGTATTCCAAGAAAGGCTCGAGCAACTCTGTATATAGTTACTTATGTCAAGGAACGTATGTCCACCTAACTACCCAATCTAGGTCTTACTTGTCTTTATACATTGCCTAAGTTAGCTTCATAATTTACATGAATTATGTAGAGAAAGGGTACATATCAACAGATATAAAACATGTGCGAAAATGAGAGCATGCTTACAATTAAAAGCAAGACAAGAACTTCAATCAATTCAAGACGCACATACAAGCAAACATCAATCAATCCTAATCCAGCATATCAGTTGCCTTCAGAGACTTCAATCAAATTCACGCAATTTAAAGTCGGGTCGTCCTTAGAACGCCATCGACTGACAAACAGCATAATAGTATATACATATACATATGCTTAACAGCTAATGTAATGAAGTGCCCTTACCGAAAACCGTTCGTTTCGGGTGATTACGTAAGCTTCGTTCGTCCTGGTCGGTCCGAAGTCTCGTAAACCTTCAAGAAACATAGCCTAGCTTAAAATTTGAAACTCAACCCTAAGGTCCTTGCTACTGATCCTACATGGTTTGCTATTCCTTAGACAATGGTCCTAACTCTTAGGGAATTCTTTGGAAGTCGAAAACGTTTTCAAACAACTTTGACGTCCGTTGAAGGAACGCGGAAAACTCTAAGTTAACATTTTCAAATCTTTCCAAAACTCAGAACCTTTAAAGAGCATCAAGGCTAGATGCTTACAAATCAATTTGAAGGCCTTAAACAAGGTTTTGAATCCAAAAACACACACAAAACCTCAAAGGGTCAATTCTGCCCAAGTTTCTTAAATTCACAAAAACTTCATATTTTTACCAAACAAGCGATTAAACTACTCAAGACAATTTCACAAACCAAAACCTAACTTCCATTTCAAGTTTTCTAAAAAAAGTTTCAAGTCTTGAGTTCAAAAATCTTCTAAGTGTCAAAAATACAAAATTCCATTCCAAAAGCAAATTTTCCAAAACCTAAGTTTCTTTAACTTATCAAAAACCCTAATTAATCTATGAGTTGAAGAAACCAATTCACCTAAAATCTCAATTTTAATCCTTCAAATCTAAGTTTACCAAAACTTCTAGAAATCTATTTTCTAGGGCTTTAAACACACAATTTTCTCTAGGCCCTTTTGCACTAATTAGGGCAAAACCTTTCCTTCAAACCCAAAACAATTTTCTAGCATTTAAACACACTCAAAAGCTAGTTGGAAATCAAATTATTCCCTGCCCCAAACAGCAAGCAATTCGGCCAAACCCAAACAATTCCTAAATCAATTTTTCTTTCGCAACTAACTTGTACACATCAAAGGTAATGAGAAATCTATGGTGAAACTGAATTTTAAAGTTTGAAAATCAATTATTCACATAATCAATTTTCCAAAAACCTAGCTTCCAAGAAAACTAATTGGACAAATCCATAGATCAATTTAATGGGAACAACTTTCCTAAAGGCAACCCTAACAAAAGCTCAACTTAAAATTCTTCAAGGGACCAAAACTCAATCAATCAAAAATCTAATCGGTTCAAATTGAAGCTTATGATAGTGGGAAAAACATTAACAAAGGGATTTTAAGGTTCTAACAACTTCTCAAAAATCCAAACTCAACCTATCAAAATTCCGAATCGGTAGAACCGTAGATCGGGATGAGGGGAGTAACTTACCTCAAAGCATCAAGTGAAGATGATGAAGGGGAGGGGCTTCCATGGAGGAGCAAGGATTCGGCCATGGAGGTTTAGGGAGGAAGAAGATGAAGAGCTCTCACTTTCTCTCTCTTACATCTCTCTAAAATTCACTTAATGAAGGTTTAAGTGAAAAAACTACATGGAACCCTCATTAAAAGAGTGTGGGCCACAGTTTTGGTGGGCTTGTGGGCCCAATTTCTTCTAAATTCACCCTAGGGACCAAAGTGTGAAGGGTAAAAGGTCAAAGTAAAATATATTTTTACTATTTGAGGACTAAAGTCTAAACTCTCAAAGGGCAAGGACTAAACCATAAACTTTGAAAAGGCAAGGACCAAACTAGGATTAAAGAAGATTAGGAAAATATCTTGAATATATTATCATTATATTCCTAATCCATGACGCGTTGGTGCGTCAGCGCGTCAGTGCGTCAATGCGTCAATGTGTCAGTGCGTCAATGCGTCAATGTGTCAGTGCGTCAAGTCACTGGTCATCATCTGGCTCTGGTCATCAGTGAGTACCTCAATGTCACTGAGAATATCCGCCCCGGGGTCATTTATTGGTTTCGGAGTACCGGGACCGCACAATTCGGGGCCGGGTCGATCTTTCTCGAAGTCTGCGCCACGCTGCCCGAAAACACTATTCATCGAGTCACTATTCACGAAAATCCTCTTCATGAATTCGGTCTCGAAACGCCAAATGAAATCGTTTGGAGCTTTTCAAATTCTCGATCCGGGATCCTAAAGTCGTCTGTTTCGTCACTGAACATCATGGTGATAGTGAGAACGTCTTATTCTCATCCGAACTCAAAGTCAAGTCTAGCTTGGTTTCCTACCAAGTGCTGTAAAAGGTGTTTCACCGGTACTTCGCTCGACGATAACGCTTGTCGCTGCCGCCGAGCGGATCCAAACAGTACCTTGGAATAATTAAATAATTATTTAATCACTGGGGAAAATTCCAGGTGTTACACATTGCTGGCGGGCTTGGGTTTGGCCAAGGAACTGGAGATAGAGACACTGGAAATACGGAGTGGCTCTCTGCTGGTCACCAGGTTAAAGACCCACTGCTGGAGAAGTACTTGAGTCGAGCTCAGGATTTCATGAAGGGGATTCAGAGTGTAGGGATCAGTTATGTGCCCAGGGAGCAAAACCAGCGAGCCGATTTGCTCACCAAGTTGGCAAGTACAAGGCGACCGGGAAACTACAGGCCTGTCATCCATGAAATAATGCATTCTCCAAGCATTGAAAGGGTGGAGCAAGTATGTGCTGTGGTTGACGAGAATACTTGGATGTCCCCAATAATTGAGGTACTGACCGAAGCTTCTACGGGCTCGACTGGGATCACGCTAGAGAGAAGGCGGGCTGCCAGTTACTTCACAATGATACAGGGAGAGATATATAGACGAGGCTTCTTCGCACTTTTGCTAAATTGCGTCGCCGAGCATCAGGCTCAGGAACTGATGAAGGAAGTGCATGAAGGGGCATGCGCCAGCCATATTGGAGGTAGATCATTGGGTGCAAAGATTCTAAGGGCTGGGTTCTATTGGCCAACCTTAAGGAAGGATTGCGAAGCCTTTGTAAAGAAATGTGACAAGTGTCAGGTGTTTGCAGATTTGCACAGGGCGCCCCTAGAGTTAATGGCGAATATATCCTCTCCATGGCGATTTGCCCTTTGGGGGGTGGATCTGGTCGGACCTTTCCCTTCTGCTAAGTCGCAAATCAAGTATATCTTGGTGGCGGTTGATTACTTCACCAAATGGATAGAGGCAGAATCGCTCGCCTCCATTACTTCTGAAAAGATAAAAAAGTTTTATTTTCAAAGACTTATTTGCAGGTTTGGTGTGCCTTAAGCGATCATCTCCGACAATGGGACTCAATTTTCAAGTAAGGCGACTAAGGAATTCTGTGAAGAATGGGGATTCCAGAATCGATTCACTTCAGTGGAGCACCCCCAAACGAATGGTCAAGCAGAGGCTGCTAACAAAGTAATTTTGGCAGGGTTAAAGAGGCGGTGGCTGGATGAATTGCCCATTGTCCTGTGGTCCAACAACACCACTCCTCAGTCGACCACAAGAGAAACGCCATTTAAGCTGACTTATAGAACAAATGCCATGTTACCAGTGGAGATGAAGAATAAGGCGTGGCGAGCAGTGGCAACTGATCCAGATTGCAATCAGAGCAATTTGTTGGTAAGCCTGGATTTGGCTCCTGAAATAAGGGAAGAAGCTCGCCTTAGAGGAGTAGCCATGAAGCATCGAATATCTCGAAGATACGACACACGAGTTGTCCCACGCGCAATGCGTGTGGGCGACCTGGTGCTTCGTAGACGAACAGGTACTGCAGATGTTAACAAGCTAACGCCCAATTGGGAAGGACCATTAAAGATTACGGAAGCTTTGGGCAATGGAGCGTATCACCTATCAGATTTATTTGGAAAAAGAGTCCCAAGGTTCTGGAACGCCATTCACTTGAGGCATTATTATAGCTAAATGTACACCATGTAAGTGCGTACTTCTTTCTATGACAAGAAACTTTAAAGAGCCGCCCTTGCGGTAGCGTTCCGAATAATGGTCCAATAGTGACCTAGCTAAATTCAATAAAGAGGTAAAGTCAGAGTTTTCCAAGTTTTTGCAATATAACCCAGTGGCGGTCTAGATCCTAGTTTAAGATTTCAAAGGTACAAAGCAAGGGTGCGGAGGATTCTCCTCACGGAGTTTTTAAGATTCTCCCTAGGGGGGAGTTCTGATGAGGCGAACCTTGCAACAAAATTTGGCCGCCCCACATGTCAATATAATGCAAATTGGCACTAATGTGGGATCGCCCGAATAAAGCTATGTTCAAATTCCGAGGCCCAGCGGTGGTTAAAATCCCAAGGCCCAGTGGCGGTCTAAATTCCAAATTCCAATACTAAAAAAGAGTGGTCCAGTGGAGACTAAAGAAATTACCTTTCACCGTTTCCAAGAAGCCAAGGGGGAATAATACCCTCTAGCCTGGCGCACCGCCCAGCTCTCCAGGCGGGAGGGCGAGGTGCGTGAACGGTGGTTCACTTGGAACGGCATGCGCGACCCTTGTGCGATACGGCGAAGAAAGCCCAACCTTGATCAAATTAAATCGAGCACGTCTATTGAGCCAAGCCTTGGGCAACCCCAGTGGCCACTAGGATCCAAGCAAAAAGTCTCACTGAGCAGAAGCCTCGCTATGCGAGCCAAAGCCTTGATCGAATTAAATCAAGCGAAAGTCTCACCGGAATAAGGTCGAGCGAAAGCCCCGCCTCGAGCAGGCCAAAGTCTCATAACAGACAAATAGCACAAAACAGGGCGTTCGAGTCATTACGTGACTCATAAAATATCTAGCCTCAGGCCGCCCTAGTTGCGTAAGACCGAGCACCCCAAGCCTCGTTAGAAGAGCCATGGGAGTACGACTCGTTACGCGAGCGGACACCATGCGTGCAACAAAGGTCTAGTGGCGGTCTACATTACCACTTTTATCAAGGCCTATAAGTGCCCTCAAACTTTATATTCCTTTTGAAAATAACGGCTCAGTGGCGGCTGGGTGTACCACGTTTTAGTAAATCTATGTTCTTTTAAAAGTAATAGCCTAGAGGCGTTTTCAATCTATACCTTTTTGTTAAGCGTTACGATTTTCAATCTACCCCTTTTTCAATCTAAGTGTTCTGATTTAAGTGGCGAGTGACAAGTGATGTCTTTCACAAAAGTATACAAGTATTTGCAAAATAGTGTTACATAACCTTTTTCAAAGGAAGGCGCGATGGTGACCTGAAACAATGGGTTTTCATGTTGATTACCAAAATGATTTATTGTTGGCGGGTTAAAATTCAACACGTTGAGAAAGACGTTTGCCATACAAAGATTGATGAGAAAAATACTTCATTAGTAGTGTGCAGGATATAGGGTGACGACCGCCAAGATAGGCGGCCGTGTACACAACAAAGAGCAAAAAACATCAAATACAAGAGAAAGTAAACAAAATTCAAGCTTGAGACGCCTGATTTGGCTCGCCATCAGCCACAGCCTCGACCGCCTCATCTTCAGAATCTTCTCCCTCCAGTCCATTGGCGGTCACTTCTTTCCACTTGCCCATTGAAGATAAGTCAATGTTTGGGAACAAGAATCTCACTTGAGCCTTAGCTGAATTGAAGCCTTCAGTGTACTGCTTGACGTTTTCCACCCTAAACCCTTTTTCCAGGATACTTAAATCCTCAGCGTTATGGGCGGCTTCAGTTTTTGCCTTGTCAAGTTCAGCAGTCACTGTCTAAAACAAAGTTTTGAAGAAATAAAGTTTAAAGGCACCTCTGAGCCACTGTCTAAAACAAATAAAGTTTGAGGGCGCTTCTAAGCCATCGTTTCGAAAGAAATAAGGTTTGGGGCGCCTCTGGGCCACTGTATTGAAAGAAGTAAAGTTTGAGGTCGCCACTGGGGCATTGTTTTGAAAGAAATAATTTTGAGGACGCTTCTGTGAGCCATGGTAAAAGTACGCGGCCGCTACTGGACCGTTTTAATAAAAGAATAATACTCGGGCCCGCCACTGGACCATTGTTGCACGCATGGTTTCCGCTCGCGTAACGAGCCGTACTCGCATGGATCTTCTAACGAGGCTTGGGGTGCTCGGCTAGATATGTTATGAGTCACGTAATGACCCGCACGCCCTATTTTTGTGCTATTTGTCTGTTATGAGGCTTTGGCCCGCTCGAGGCGGGGCTTTTGCTCGACCTTATTCCGGTGAGACTTTGGCTTGATGTAATTCGACCAAGGCTTTAACTCGCATAGCGAGGCTTCTGCTCAGTGAGACTTTTTGCTCGGATCCCAGTGGCCACTAAGGTTGCCCAAGGCTTGGCTCAATAGACGTGCTCGATTTAATTCGATCAAGGCTGGGCTTTCTTCGCCGTATTGCACAAGGGTCGCGCATGCCGTTCCAAGCGAACCACCGTTCACGCACCTCGCCCTCTCGCTTAGAGAGTTGGGCGGTGCGCCAGGCTAGAGGGTATTATTCCCCCTTGGCTTCTTGGAAACGGTGAAAGGTAATTTCTTTGGTCGCCACTGGACCACTTTTCTTTAGTATTGGAATTTGGAATTTAGATCGCCGCTGGGCCTTGAAATTTAGACCACTACTGGGCCTTGGGATTTAGACACACCACTTTCTAATAGCACAAATCCTCACCTAACACTATGGTGATATCACTCAAACTGAATGATGAGATGAAGAAGATTTTACAAATTGATCAATCCTTCAAACATATGATGGATTGAACTTAGATAGAATGCTTTCAAGAAATCACAATCAAAGGCTCAAGTTTATTCTGAGTTCTAAAAATTGAACAACATAAGCTTTGTTATGAGATTTGCGAAAATTTGCTCAGAATAATGTTTCAAAGATTAATGAAAGTTGTTGTACATTTCTGAACATCAAGAAAGTATTTATAGGCACTAGTGACTCTTTATGAACCATTGCAAATGCTTTCCAATGTTTAAGAACACACTGGTTCATGAAAAATTGTATATGTTGATTAGTGTAATTGATTATTGGAACGTGGTAATTGATTACCCAAACTAGGCGTATGTTCAAAGTGGCAAAGACAAGCAAGTAATGGATTACTAACAATGATGTAATCGATTACTATAAGCTCGTAATGGATTACTATAAGTTTAAAATTTAGCTTCTTGATGTTTAAACCCTAGTTAAGTGTTTCTACTTATTTGTAACTTTGAAAACAAGTTATACTTAATTAGTTGATTACTTATGAGCCTTTAAATGTAATATAACCATAAACTAAATTATACTAAGGTAAAAGACTTAAAACAAAAACTTATAACCTTGCTAAATAATCTTGAATGGTTGAGCTCTGGTTCATTCTGGTCTTCACATTTTTCTTCTTTTGGTAATGTACCTTGTCTTCATCAAAACTCAGCCAAAGTCAAGGAGAGGTCTTCTCACACAAATTAAAGAAATCTCTATATGGACTGAAGCAAGCTCCAAGGGCGTGGTATGATAGGCTAAGCTCATTTCTCATGAGTAATTGCTTTACCCGAGAAAAGGTAGATAACACGTTGTTTAAACCAAAGTTAAACAATGACTTTATTCTAGTACAATTATATGTTGATGATATTATTTTTGGTGCCACTAATGTAGTTTTCTGCAAGGAATTCCCAAGCCTTATGCAAAGTGAGTTTGAGATGTGCATGATGGGAGAACTGAAGTTCTTTCTAGGATTGCAAATTCGTTAAGAACAAGGAAGAACGTATGTCCATCAAACAAAGTACATCAAGGATCTCCTGGAGAAGTATAATATGAAAAATCCAAGGAGATGAGCACTCCAATGCATCGATGATCAATTCTAGACAAGAATGATGAAAACTCTCCAGTTGATCCTACCAAGTACAGAAAGATGATTGGATTATTGCTCTATCTTACATCTAGCCGACATGGCATTATGTTCAGTGTTTGTCTATGTGCAAGATTTTAGGTTGAGAGGATTCTGCGATGCAGACTATGCCGGAGACAAGACAGAGAGGAAAAGTACAAGTGGTGGATGCCACTTTCTTGGCCGGTGTCTAATTTCCTAGTCCAGCAGACGACAAAGCACTATCTCATTGTCAACTACTGAAGCTGAGTACGTGGTTGCAGGATCATGCTGCACTCAACTCTTATGGGTAAAACATCAACTAGAAGATTATAACATCTTTGAGCATAACATACCTCTTTTATGTGATAATACAAGTGCTATCAACATTACAAAAAATCCTGTTTAGCATTCTAGGACTAAGCATATAGAGATTAAGCATCATTTTATTAGAGATCATGTTGCAAAAGGAAACATTGATATGTCATATGTGCATACAGATGATCAATTAGCTGACATTTTCACCAAACCTCATTGAAAATTGCATTATTTATTTAAGAGAAAGTATTGGTATGTTTCCTGCACTATAGAATGTATCATCCGCACTAACCCACTTGCAGGAGACGACAGAAGCACAGACGACATGATCGCCATCAAATCAATCAAGGTTAATCTGATAACTTGCATCGTCTGCATTAAAAAGTTCAAATGACATGGTTTCAAGGTTTACTCACCGGTTCACTCTTTGTGAATACGAACAATGTCTGTCATTTTAGTAACTGCTTTCTTTCACACGTTTCGTATTATTTTATTACTTTTACTTAAGCAGTTATCACATCGCATTTAATGCGCGTGGGATTTTGCATTTAATATGTTTTTCTCTCGCATCAAATTTCAAAAAATAATCATTGCTTTTGGCAAAATCCCTAAACTCGTCGTATTCCTCACACTTACACAAAACTATCTTTCAGAAGCTTGTTGCACACACTATCTTCATCTCTCTCCAAAACTGAAAAATTGCAAGCTCTCTCCTTCTCTCATCTTTGTACACTAATCTTTGCTGTAGAACTTTCGAAATGGCCCCAAAGAAGATTAGCAAGAAGCAAATGAAGACATCAAAGAAGCTAACTTGAGGAGCAAAAGATTCTATCTAATAGAAACAACTATGTTACGATCAACCGGAAGAATCAAGAAGCTGAAATAGGAAGCCAACCGTTGCCAACCTTGGAGATAGACCTATCGTCTCCCCTCGCTACCTGGACCTGAACATCTACATCCATTTGAAGATTGCTGGGGATGAAGAACTCTTCCATTAGGACTGGGAGAATGTATATGAATTCTCAAAGAACGAAAACAATATTCCTGTTGTCAAGGAATTCTATGATTGCACTGTGAAGAACGGAAGGGCCATTAAGACCCGTTTCCAAGGGAAGGTCGTTGATGTTACTTTGGGTCATATTGCTGATGCTTTGTGCACGGAGCTCAAATCTGGAGAACAGTACAACAAGTGGATGGATGACATTCAAGATGCCAACTACATTTGGAAGGTGGATCCTAAATCATAGATGGGTAACACCTCTGTCAGCAACCTGATTGATTCATGCCTCTTTCCTCATGGTGTAATCAGCAAGGTGATTCTTCCCAAAGAAGGTTCACGAGACTGCGTGAACAAGTTAGCTTAGTACACGTTTTACAAGGTGATGAAGAGGGTCAAGGTGAACCCTGTGTGTGTATATATATATATGTGTGTGTGTGTGTGTATATATATATATATGTGTGTGTGTGTGTGTGTGTGTGTGTTGTAACACTAAAACCCTAACTATTCTGAATGAATCGGAGTTATAACCATCTATAGCCGCAGAGGTAGACAAATTGGTCGAACTGCGTAAACAAACTTTCTGTGTGCTTTCTAACCCTAATTTCTCATAAAGTTACTCTATGCAATCCAAGTGTCTGAACCAACACATAAAAGCAATGAGTTATCATCCCATGTTAAACGTTTTTCCTAGAACCTTTGTTATCTTCTTATTCAAGCACCCTTGTGCATTAGAATCTCTTTTGTTTTTTTAGAAAAACCTTTATTTTCAATTGAATACTTCACTTGTTTTTGTCTATGGAAAACATTGATTTCGAAAAGTAGAGTTTTAAAAGGATTTTTCCTATGAAATGGTGTTTTCTAGGCTCATTGGCAAGGAGCCAGCGTGTTGGCGCTGGCATCTCCAGCACGCATGCGCTTGAAGCCCTTGACCCAATGAGTCGAGGCAGGGAGCCAGCGCCTGGGTACTGGTTACCCGGGCGCACATGCACTGGGAAAGGCAGAGAGCCAGCGCATTGACATTGGGCTCCTGAACGCATATCCGCTGGGGAAATATTTTTGCCCTGGGCATGACAAGGTGCCAGCGCATCGGTGCTGGCAATCTCAGCGCACACGCGATGTGCCCCTATTTGGCCAGAATTGTTGTTATGTTGTAAAAATCTTTTGAGGCAAGTCAAGTCATACAAGGAAACCAAACTACTCAGAGGGTAAGCTTATAAATGTACAGATCTATAAGTAGGTAACATGTTTATATTAAATCTATGCTGATAATTTCGTTCTTCATTTGCAGCAACATTTTTCATATGAAGATATACCTTTAGAGGTGAGGGAGAACTATGAAGAAATCATGAGCATACTCCATACACCCCCAGCTGAAAACATGCAGGCCCCTGGCAATTTGAATGTCCTGTGGTAGCTGAAGATCCAGTGGTCAACACTGATGCTGCTGCTGTTGCTGATGCTGAGGGAGTACCATCTCAACTTTCAGTTGTTGAAGAAGGACACAGTGGGGATCTTTAACTGATAAAGATGAGATAGGATTGAGTTACTTATGAAATATTCCTTTTGAGTATTTTGTAATAGTTTAGTCTATGCACATTGGTGTCTTTTGAGTTTTTTTTTTTTTTTTTGTTGTGGACCACTCAATTTGGTTTGTTTATGAATATTTTAGACCTGCTCATGAGAACTTATTGTCTTGTTTACTGTTGTGGACCACAAAAGCCATTTTGGATATTTAATGTGGACCAAGCTTGTCATTTTGAATTATCATATCTTCTTTATTTTTTAGCTGAAAATTTTCAATCATTTCTTATGTAATTCTTATTCACAAAGGAGCTGAGAACCTATTCTGAATTCAAAACCAGGTTCTAAGTTTTTTTGGTGTCATTTAATATGTCATCATAATTCACAAAAGTCATGAAATCAAAGGCAGAATTAAAGTGCTTAGCAAAAATAAGGCAACCTACATTTTTTTCACAACAACTTTCATAACTTGTCATAAATTCAGCAGGTCAAGTACATCTGAAATAAGCCTTTAGAACACAATCTAACTACCCACATAGACATACAACGAAACTTATTGCACTCAATTAACCCTTCCTAAGAAGAAAAAGCCTATTAGCAGCACCCAAGACACCAGAGCTATGAAATGAGTCATATTCTTCTTCATTTCACACTCAACTTTCCTATCAAGATTCACAATCTTCTTCTTCTTCTTCTTCTTCATATCCTCTAATTTCGAGTTGATGTCTTCCAGTCCTCTATTGCTGTCCTCCAATTTCTTCTCTGTGTCCTCCGATTCCTTCCTCTTGTTCTCCAATTTCCTCTGAACAACCAATATATCATCATCATCCCACAAGAAGAAACCACAGTCATTTGGCAACTAATGATATCTGCAGCGCCAGGATTCTTTATCTGGGTTCGAAGCAGTGTGGGAAGTCAACAACACAAGGTTTTCTCCACAATAACACACTCCTCACCGTACCATTGCACGTCGTATTGTGACGCTTGACCTGACAGAAGAACACGAAACAAAAGATGTCGAAGAGGCTGACATGATGGAAAGGGGAGATTTAGATGGAAGAAGACGAAATCGTGGTCGACAATGTGCAGAGAGTGCAACGAATCGACGAATAAGATGACTATTTTGGGGATGACCTGAACATAGGGAAGAAACCTAATTTTTCAAGAAGAAGAGGTTGAAGAAAAGAGATAAAAATGAGGAAGAAGAAGAGCGGATGCATTGTGGGTCTAGTTCCTTCTTTTTATTTTCGCTTTTTCGGTTAATAAGAATAATTGAAGAGCTTTTAATTAAGGATTAAGGATTTGTTTGGTTTAATACGAATTAAGTAAAAAAGAAATTGGAAAAAAAATATTTTCCACTTGTCCTTCATTAATTGACGTGGTAGTGCCACATGGGCAAAACGGAGCTCTAGCATTAACCACGCCAGCGGCAGACACTAAAACCAACAATTTCTCATAGCCTGAGGACTAAAGTCCTTTACACCAGCGAGAGACGAAAACCAAATTTCGCTTATAATTCAGGGACCAAAAACATATTTAACCCTTAAAATAAAATAACTAGGAACAAAAACAAAAACTAAAAGACTCGATAAAAATAAAATAAAATCTAAAATAATCTAAAAAAATATAAAAAAATATAAAATATGCATAATATGCTCTAGATTAACTAGAAACGCTACATGAGACTCAAAAATAGAAAATAAAATAGATAAAATACTTGTGAAAAATAGTCATAAACCCCTGGTCATCAGATATGACTAGTTTCTTTCCGTCCGTGCCCATTATGTCAAGTCTTCAGAGTCGTGTCTTTGGTTGTTCAACCTTTGTCCATGTTCATGGTCCTCACGGGGTAAGTTAGATCCTTGGGCTATTAAGTGTATCTTCATAGGATATGCTTTAGATAAAAAGGGATACAAGTGTTATCATCCTCCTAGTCGTCGTGTTTATAAATCCATTGATGTTACTTTTCAGGAAACATAGTTGTTTTATCCCAGACCTCAGCTTCAGGGGAGAGTAGTCAACAAGCTGAGTCTCTAGAGTTGTCTATTATTCCTCTGATGCGGGAGCCCTTGGTGCCTTCTCCTCTAATACAAGAGTCTTTGATGTCTTCCTCTTGTATTCCTATCACTGAGCACAATGATGGTGATGGCAATGGTCCTGAACCAATGCTTGTGCAAAATAATGTTGACAAGCATAGGATAAAGTACCAACGGAAAGTTAAACTCGTCCTGGTTCAACAACAAATCCAATCGTCTGAACCTGAGGTAAGTGTTCCTAACCTGGAGCCTGATAATTCTTGTGACCCTAATTCTTTTGAGCCCAACCTTGATGACCTACCTATTGCCTTGAGAAAAGGAAAACGTTATTGTACCAAGTACCCTATATCCCAGTTTGTGTCTACTCAAAATCTTTCTATGCAAGATCAGAGTTTTATTTCAGCTATCGACTCTATTAGAGTCCCTGCATCAGTACAAGAAGCATTAAGAGATAAGAACTGGGTTCAAGCCATGAATGAAGAGATGCGTGCACTGGAGAAAAATGGGAGTTGGGAGATTGTTGAGAAGCCAAGTGACAAGAGGATGGTAGGTTGCAGGTGGATATATACAGTGAAATACCGATCTGATGGGACACTTGACAAGTATAAGGTGAGGCTAGTTGCAGAGGGATATACCCATGCCTATGGAATTGATTATGAGGAGACGTTTGCCCCAGTGGAAAAAATGAACATTGTAAGGATCATTCTTTCCTTGGAAGCTCACTGTGATTGGGAATTGCAACAGTTTGATGTTAAAAATGCTTTCCTGCATGGAGATTTGGAGGAAGAGGTATATATGGAGATTCGATCGAGGTATGACCCGACTTCGGAAGGAACAAGGTTTGTATATTGAAGAAGGCTCTATATACGCTCAAGCAATCACCCCGAGCTTGGTTTGGGAGGTTCACTTAGGTTATGGTGTCCCTCGGTTATAAACAAAGCCAAGGTGATCATACCCTCTTTATAAAACATGCTCAAAATGGCAAACTCACCCACCCTTTTGTTAGTCTATGTAGATGATATGATCATTGCAGGTAATGATGAACTTGAGAAGTAGAATCCGAGAAAGGATTTAGCAGCCCAGTTTGAAATGAAAGACCTTGAAAAGCTGAAATATTTCCTAGGTATGGAGGTGGCATAAACAAAACAAGACATTTTCATTTCTCAGAGAAAATATGTCTTTAATCTTCTCAAAAAGATTGGCAAACTGGGTTGTAAGCCCACTGGAGTGATGGGGAGGGCCCAAGGGTTGATAAGGCCCAATACCAAAGACTTGTGGGGAAGCTCATTTATCTATCTTACACTAGGTCTGACATAGCTTATTCTGTTAGTGTTGTCAGTCAATTCATGCATGACCCATAGGAAACACACTTACAGGTTGTGGATAGAATCTTGCAGTATCTAAAGGCAAGTCTAGGGAAAGGTCTACTGTTCAAGAAAGGAGAGCAGTTGTCTATGGAGGTTTATACTGATGTAGATTATGCAAGGTCGATTGTTGATAGGAGGTCGGTCCACTACAGGACATTGTATGTTCTTTGGTGGAAATTTAGTTACATGGAGGAGCAAGAAGCAGAATGTAGTTGCCAGATCAAGTGGAGAGGCAAAATTTAGAGTCATGGCTCAAGGAGTTTGTGAGTTGTTGTGGATGAAGATATTTAAAAATAAAGTATGAAGCTCCAATGAGACTTTTCTGTGATAATAAGTCTGTCTTTAGTATTGCTCACAATCCAGTCCAACATGACAGAACAAAGCACATAGAAATAGACTGACACTTCATCAAAGAATTGGATAGTGGTCTTGTTTCTACACAGTACGTCCCCTCAGGACTACAGATGACTGATGTGCTCACTAAAGGACTTCCCTTGAAGCAATTTCGAGATCTTACTTGCAAGCTGAGAATGATAGATATTCATTCACCAGCTTGAGGGAGAGTGTTGTAAATAGAGAAATGATATTAGAATATTTTCTTTAATTAGGAGATTCTTTCTTTAATTAGGATTGTTATTGTATTTCCTTAATTAGGATTAGCATTGTCTATAAATTGTATTCACATATTGTATTTGATTCTAAGTAATAAAATTATATTTCTCCTACTTTCATTAGATACAATCAATGTTATTATGCTTGTTTGACTTAACCAACAAGCTTCTTCATCTTAGGCATCTGACTTTAAAACCTAAAGAAGAGCCATGAAATCTCCAAAGCCATAAACGATAGTATAAATGGCCATGGTTGGCTGCAATTATTTTTTCAATCTTATTCATTCCATGTTTCTATAGGCAACACAAGATAGTAGTGATCAAATACAACTTGCAGTATTATTAAGCACAATTACATAAATGCAGGAAGACAGGCGTTGAAGATTTAGGCTTTGGTCTATGGCTGAAGACACTCACTGCTTTCCCAGTGGCTTTGTTCTTGAAACCATGTGCTCTGATATCTGTGTACATAGGATAAGTTTTGACGTACATACAAATTTAGGTAAAGGAAAGGAAACATAATACATAAATTTGGATATATCTGAGTCAACATTCTAGTATGGGAGCCAGCTTTGACTTATTAGAAATAAGATCATCAATGTTCTTTCATATTGGAATCTTGGTCCAGAATTAAGTGCTTCCCAAGAAAAACAGTTCCAGGAAGCTAAAATCAAACACACAAGATGAATAGTTTTTGAATAGGATAAATGAATAAGGACACACAGTATGGAATATCTTGAATTTGGGTCTGCCCTAGTCAAAATTCAAAAAAGTATCATAGCATAGATCCGATATTGGGTTCCCTATAAATGGATCACTCCTAGATGTTTAGTCCTGCAAATTTCACGCTCCATATGTCCAGGTCTTGTTGTGAGATGTGTTGAACTTTCACACTAACTAGAAATATGACCAAAATAGTCCCCTTATAAAGGTAGGGTAATCCTCACCTCTAAGCTAACTTTTGTGTTGAGTTATATCTAGTCCAAATTCTAAGGTAGTATCAGAGAGAATGACAATCCTCACCACCAAGTTAACTTTTAGATAGTTTTAGACCCAAGCTCGAGTTCTAAGATAGTATTAGACGCTATCCTAGGTTGTTGTTGGGCACTTTTAGATGGGTGGGTCACCATCAAATGTTCAGTCCTACAACCTTCACGCTCTAGATGTCCAATTCTGGGCATGAAGGGGTCTGTTGAGGTCCTACACTAACTAGGGAATGGCCTAAGTAGTTCTTAAAAAATGTGGAACAATCCTCACCCTTAAACTAACATTTTTGGGATTGAGGAAGAATCAATCCAAATTCAAGATCGTATCAGATCTAGGATGTGCTCCAATAACATTTTAGAACTCTTACCCCAAGAGCTATCTTATGAGGTGACAATTGCCCTCTCATGTTGAGATCTCACATCAACTAAAGACACTGCCAGAGTAGAGATTTTAAAGGTCTGGACGATCCACAACACATATGCTAGCTTTTTGGATAGATTTAAACCTAGGCTTGAGTTCTAAGATGGTCTTGGAACTTATCCTAGATCCGATACTAAGCGACGTGCCACTGTCCAACAATCTACCCAGTCCTATAATCTCCACGCTTAGTGACTGACCGGTGGATGACAAGCTTCATGTAATAAGAATTAGGATAATCCTTGAGTTGGGACTTGGGTGGAAGGAAGGTGACAAAGGCAAACTTTTTAAAGAAAAAAAAAATCCAATACTTAGTTATTAGTTACTTTGAAAATCTTCTGAGGAGCGAATACGATGACAATCATCCCATACCAAATAATTGACAATGATATATTCTTAATCAACATGACTGTAGAATGTAGCAATTTTCGTTCAATTGATTAATGTTCATTGCACCAAAATCTCACAGATTTAGAAAATGAATAAGAAGCAACTCACATGCTCAGTATGTGGCAAATATTTGCCATCAAATGTCAGTACCACACGATCCTTCCCATCTACTCCTTTAACTTTGTCAACTGAGCAGAAGAAATCTATTGCTGACATGCTAAATATGAAATGAAAAAATGATTATTGGGAAAGATAATCTTTCAGGTTAATATCTACAGACAATAATTTCTATACATTTATGCCATTTGTTCATGGCACACTTTTATGAACTGTAACACCATTTTAAGAAATACCTTAATGTGATAGTATTGTAAAAATCAGTTTGATTAGCAGTGCAATAGGTTCTTTTGCACATCCATAAAATGGCCTATTTGTTTCCTGAGAAATTCTCAGCTTATTAATGTTCCATTATAGAGGTGAGAAAGTAAAGACTAAAGACAGTAGGAGAGAGAGTCTATTGTTGCAGGTGATAGGTTTTTGGGATCTTCCAAACAGAAAACTCAAAATGTACTCATTTCCATTTACCTTTATTTTATGCATTTCTTGCATAAAGGAGGCAAAGGACTAAAAATGGACTTCACATTAAGAATATAACCAGCCCACTTCCTAATTCATCATTTTTTACACTTCTGAGCCTAAATCTACCACTTGACTCATAATTTACTTTTGAGCTTAGACTTTAACTTAGTAGGTACATGATGAGTTATTTGCTTTGATTATTGTTACTTTTTAAATGTTTGGCTCATATTTAATTCTATAGATGCATTTTATGCTATAGTAAACACTGAACCATGAACCTAGGGATTCACAGTTTGGAAAACTGAGTTGATAACCATGAAATAACCTCTAGTAATAAGAATAACCCAGGAAGATATATTTAAGAGAGCAGGGTTCCAACTTGTAGACCCATGAATAGACCACACAGGAGAAACAAGTACGAATTAACACATAAGGAGAAAGATAAAATCAAAAAATACAGAGTGAGTAGGAAACAACAGAAGGTAAGGAACCCGACCATTTTGCACAGAAATAGGCAAGGACGCCTGTGCACATAGACAACCGACACAAGAATGCTTAGAAATTTTAATGTGAAATAAGATCGATCAAGCTACTTCCATTGGTGTCCTTCAATTAGTCAGTAAGCAAGAACACCATTGCACATCGACCAGTAGCTAAAACTGAGCCAAAAGAATGGCTTGATTCAATTGCCACCCCCACTTATCAGTCAAAGATTATAGCATGGTTGCAATGCAAACACTGTCCTCAATTAGAAAATTTTGCTGTATAACACACTGGTAGCATAATAAATCTGGTAAGCACCAGAGAACCATAGTGAATGGCAATGCTGATTGCAAAATAAGACATGTTACATCAGGTAACACTAAAAAGCAGACAACATTTCTAACCATGCTAAGTAAAGAAGAACTCAACAATACTCTTCTTCCCTTATGAAAACATTAAGCTCCCCTTTTGGTTGGTTGATTCGAGCGAAGTAGACATCTCAACTATGGGAAGCATGTTGATATTGGTGCTAATGTATATAGTGGAAAAAAGCATTAAATCCTAAAATTAATCTCTATCAATCAGACTGATTTACTGAATCCCTTCACTAGTGATACATCACCATCCACTATCTGTCAAAACTCAAAATCTTTAACTTTTTAAAAACAGTTTTATGCTTTATTTATGACTTCATACTGTCCAAAGTCACTCACCCATCACCTTGCCTACAGGTTGCAGGACAGCTGAGACTTCTCAAATTTCTGACTTCTCATTTAAATAATTGTAAATTATTCTAAATTTTCCTTATAGTTGTTAATTTTTTTTAGTTAGTATATAATTTCAGAAAAGAAACATGATATGCTGAAAGCAAGGTATTGATAAAGGATTTGCAAGACCTTGAAATCTTTGAGACCTGTTTCCTTGTTTGAAAATTAATCATAAAAGCCTAGTCTAACAAGCATAAGATCAAGGGTTTAGTCGCTAAGCTTGGTAACAGGGGTTGAAACAATCAGAAAATTAAGATGTCTCTTAGTGTGTAGTCTGAAATACTCCTAGAGAGCCATTAAACAACAAACATCCTTTAACGTCAAAATATACTTTTTCTTTTTTTAATATGCTATTTCTCCTGACTTTAGAAGGTAGGATCCTCCAGGTCATTGACTTTTATATGCAAGTGCAACAGGACGTGAAATCCTCCATTCAATGAGACTTGAAACCTAGATTATTGCCCTGCTATCTTCAGATAGATGCATCTTGTTTTGTTCAAGAAGGAAAAAGTAGCAAACTTGATTCAACCAGGCTTCTTTAAAATAAATAAAAAAATGAAATTTTGCAAAATCTCAGCTTCCAGAGAATATCTATCAGTGTTTTGAAGTACTAAAGCACTACCAATTGGAGATTTCTCTAACATGGATGCTGCAGGATGCAGCCCCAAGTTGCATCAATTAGAAATCATGTTTTATCATCTAGCCTCAACATGTTTAGTGCACATTTTGGTTCATAGGTTAAGAAAAAAAAGATGCACAACCTACTGCAAGATCAGGGGAAAAAACTAGGTTTTAACAGGAAGAATAATATTTTTATGGTTACAGAGAAAATTTGAGCACTTCCTTAGACCAACATGCCTTTTGTCATCAATGATCTCTTACGCAGAATGATCAAGCGAACATGATAAAATCGCATAGCATTCTCAACACAAGTGATATAAAGAACGACATCAAACAAATCTATCTGGAGCATGCAGGAAAAATTCATCAATATATAAGTCAAAACTTACATCCCATCACCAAACTCCTCATTGATTATTTCTTTGATGCTCTCCCCAAAATGCATGACAGCTTCATTCAACCTATGAAATAGAAGATCAGCATATCCAAAAAATTATCCAAAAACAGCAGTTGATAATTTGATATGATGCATAATGCATAACATTAGAATCCACAAAACATGTTACAAAAGAACTACTGTGCAGATGTCAATCACTTTGGGTTCATTGGAGTATTTCCTTCATTACTTAGAATGACATAAACATTTTGAAAAAATACAGAATCTGGTCTACTTCAAGTCATTTATGATGATAAAAAATGTCATTCATGATTATAATCCCAAGGCAGCCACAACATGGAAAACCCCATTTGACCTCGGACATGTATGCATGTTTACATCACAAATTGAAATCTAAAAATACAATTTTGTTGGGTTTGTGAGAAGAGGGACCTGTAGACAGTGGGGTCTTGGATGAGATTTGGGTCATAAGACCTCAAAGGGGGTCTCATCATCTCATGAACAAGTTCCTCGGTCAGGTCGGGCAGCGCTGCCCGGAGTTTAGGGGCAGTATCAGGTTTGAGCTGAGCTTGTCTCCTGAGAAGCTGGGCTACATAGACGTTGGTGAGTCCAGTCTCCTCTGCTAGCTGACTGTAGGACTTGCCGGAATTGTGCTTCACAGATTGAAGTCGTGTCACGGTGCTTCCTTTGCTCTGCTCCATTGATCACACTGGAAAAGGAAGATTACCTTTGAAATGGAGATTGCTGTGATATGGGGCCTAAACCTAGCGGCATAATAAAGGTTAGGCGGCTTATCATCTTAATAATTATTATGGATTTATTTATTTTAAACCAAAATGTTAGGGATATATTTAATGGTATATAGGCCAACAACCTCAAGTTCCACCACATTTTTTATATTACTCTCTTTTCGTTTTTATATAACTATTCACAAAGAAAAAAATTGTTCTTATATTTATATATATATACCCCGTTTGGTCGACATATAAGCAGGCAAGACAGGATAACAGCAATCTTATCCTACTCTAATCTGTTATTTGTTGTGACAGCAGGATAAAAGTTATCCTGAAGAGGAAACTAGATAGAAATTATCCTGAAATAATAAGATATCAGTTTTATTTTTTTGTTTATTACCCTAACTCAAAATTAATTTCAATATTTATATTTTATATAATTTATAATAATATTAATTAAAAAATACAATTTTTTTATTTCAACAAAATAATAATTTTATTACGTGTCAATTACTAGTTGTTGTTAAGTTAAAATTATTTAGTTACTTTTAAATTTAATTAAAAAATAAATTGATTTATAAATAGTGAAAATATTGGATTTACTTATATAAAATAATAAAATTTTCATTATCACTTACTACTACTTAGTTAACATTACTTTTCGTATTTATATTATAATAAAAATACACAAAATAATTCTTCACTAACAATAAAATAGGCTACTCGCATATAAATATTAAATTTTTAATAGTAAATATAGAATAGTATATACCCTTATCCACATATATTCAACTTTTTATCTTATCCTGCTCTTATGAATATTCTATCCACCCAAACGCAAGATACGATAAAAGTCTATCATGCTTTTATCATATCCTGGCTTTATCCAACCTTTTATCCTATCCTACTCTTATACTATCCTAACCACCAAACGGCCTTAGAGTTTTAAGAGAGTATTAATTGATACTTTTTTAAATAATTTCCTTATGAAAACAATAAATGAAGAGAGATAAAATACATTATAAAGGGTAAAATAAGAAAATAAATAATGTTTTTTTAAAAATCAACAAAATTGATTGCATTCTTTAATTTATGGGTTTTTTCTTCTTTACGGACAGTTAAATAGGAATGGAGGGAGTATATTTTGCCTTGCTGTCAATGCACTAAGCGTTAGGGGAGGTTGGTCAATGTTTTCTTTTATTTGCAAGAATTGAGATTCGAACCCCAACCACTCAAAGGAACAAAGTGTTGAACCACTACACCAACCTACTTAATTAAAAAAATAGCTATGACACATACATTGTAATGGTATATGCCTTTTAGAATTAGAAGGAGAGAGAGTAATAACAAATATTGTTATTTCAAGTATGATTCATTCAATGCTGAGAGGAGTGGCAATGCCACTATTTATAACAAAGACTAACAGATATATCTTTATCTATTGGCTTAATAGCACTTTTGGTCCCTAACAAAAAAATTAGCCTAAAAGGTCCCTCACTTCTTCAAACGACAGCAGTTTTGGTCCCCTGTCACTATTCCGTTAAAAAACTAATGTTTTCTGTCAAAAAAAAGTAAAAGATGTGCAGTCAAAGAAAGGTGTGAGGAAACAAAAAAACTTGTTTCTAGTTCTGTTTAATGTTTGTGATTCCGCCGAAGATTCCAGCAGCACATTGATCTCGAAGGAACTCTCAGTCCAGCTGGAGCTTTTTCATTGCTCTGCTGCTCATTTTTTCTTCTTCTTGAACTTATACGCTCTAAATTGTGTGTGATATGTACATAAGGTATGTTTCTCAGGATCAGAACCTCTTATGTTTCTGAATAGTAGGGTATAATATTTTTTCCCAATTTAATTAGTAAACCTTGCAACAAGTTATGATAAGCAAATAAAGTACATTTCTCTCTATTAAGAAATTGGAGAACCAAATCCAGGAAGAACCCAAATCAATTTATTAATCTAATATGAAAGAACCAAATCCAATAAAACCCAATAAGAATAACCAAGAACAATAGAAAGAGCCTCTAGAAAACTAAATCCAAAAAGAACCCAGCAAGAACCAAACCCAGGAAGGCCAAGAAGCTGAACCAAACCACTTGATCATCAAAATCATCTAATACAGCAGCGTCATTAAACTGCAAACCCCTTATTCCTCTTCAACCTCACCTTCTTCTCCACACTCCCAGAAATTCATCACCTTTCAATTTCCAAGAAATTACAGAGGAAGCATGTGCATTAAAGAAATTTGAATTCATCACCCTTCATTTCACCTTCAAACCCAGAAAAGCATGTGCATTCATCACCATCTCACCAATTTGGGGAAGAACGAACCCTAGGTTGCAAATTTGGGGACGGCGGCGAAACTCCAAGAACGAAGCAATCAGAGGCAAAGATACCCAAATACCCTAGCCAAAACCAAAATCTGAAGAACAAAGAAGCGAAACGAGCGTCGGCGATGGCGGAACGAGCGTCGGCGATGGTGGAACGAGCGGCAGTAAAGGCAGCCTCAAAAAGAGGAAGAGAGGAGTGCAGGTGAAGGAAGAGAAGGAAGGGAGGAATATGGAGAGTGAGAGAGGAAGAGAAGGTGTAGGCGAAGGAAGAGAAGAAGATGGAGAGTGAGAGAGAAGAACGATAGTAGTTTTATCAGAGCTTTTTGTTACAAATTTTTCTTCTTTTTTTTATAAATTTTTTAACAGAAAACGTTAGTTTTTTAACGGAATAGCGACGGGGACCAAAACTGTTGTCGTTTGACAAAGTGAGGTATCATTTAGGCTTTTTTTTTTGTTAGGGACCAAAAATGTCAAATCGTGATAAGTGAGAGACAAAAAATGCTATTAAGCCTTATCTATTTACTAACAAATATAACAAATATATCAATATCTATTTACTAACAGATATATCTATATCTATATCTATTTATTTTATATTCTGTAATACACCCCCTGCAAGCTCAAGGTGGGTGCCTAATAGGAATACCGCACACCTTGAGGTTGGACGTAAGAAAAAGAAACCGAGTAGGGGATAAAGGCTTAGTAAGAACATCTGCATACTGGAACTGAGCAGGAACATGTTCAATAGTTAGAGCCTTGCTCATAACCTTTTCTATTACAAAAAATAAATCTAGTTCTAAGTGCTTTGTCCGTGCATGCAAGACTAGATTGTGAGCAATTGCAACAACACTCTGATTATCACAATAGATTGTAGAAGGTTTGAATTTTAAGTGAAATTCTGTGAAGAGGGACTGAATCCACAACAATTCAGTAGTGAGTAAGGCAATACTCCTGTATTCTGCCTCAGCACTGGACCTGGAAACCACATGCTGCTTTTTGGACCACCACGAAACACGATTAGGGCCAATATAAACACAAGCACCAGAAGTGGATCGATAATCATCATGATCGGAAGCCCAATCAACATCACAAAAGCCATAGAGAGAGAAAGGAGCAGTAGTGGAGACAGGCTGTAATTGAAGACCAACCATTTCTGTTCCCTTGAGGTACCAAAGTTGTTAGAATCAAATAATTTAATGAAGTATTATATTTTGATAAATAACAATTTCGCTAAGTATTGATCTTCTCAACAATAGAATTCTTAACTTCTAAATGTTTATCATGCTCAGGAACATCCTTCTACTTGGAAAAAGCACTGCATGGACCCCTACAAAGCATTATCAAAGCAGATGTTCAAGTTAAGGATAGTAGACGAATTCGTCCGGCTACAGCCTTTGAAAAACAGTCTGTCGGCTGACATCGTCTACCTCAGAGAGTCCGTCCGGATATGATGAACGTCTGGTCACTCAGTCACTAGATTCATCTGAAGGAAAGAACATGTAAATTCCAGACAGAATGTTTGGTTGACTAGTGCAAAAGAAAAATTAGGAGGTGATCGTTTGCTCAACCCAGGATGAGCTGTCAAGCACCACTTGTCTCTTCAGAGCATTAATGGCGAAAAGGACAGAATTAAATTCTTTATTCCTTGCAAATTCAAATCTTCTGACATTCCTTAATCCAAGCTGCTTTTGCGGAATTAGCGGCGAGTCTTTTTGATCATCGTATCTCCTCAACGTTCAAATTCAAATCTTCTGGTCAGAACATTAATGGCTCCCTTAGCTGGAATGCATGAGCATTTATTACAGAAGTTATTAATCAAGGCAAAATGCATTGAAGAACCAGACGATATCAACCTCAGCCATTAGAGAAACATTAAATGCATTGCAGATTGCATTTATCGAAGCAGAAATTGCAGAAGTATCTGTTACTCACAAGAGAGGAGAAATCCAAACGGAACTATCTTTGGATCTTCAGCAAAGGTCCCATTGATCTTTCTACTAAGGATATAAATAGAGGACTTGGCACCAGATTCAACTTGGCGACGTTTACACGATAAAAACATTCAAACTTTCTAAGTTTATTATTTGCGATCCAATCTCTCCAAGCCAAACACTCAGCATTCTCAACTTACCTATTATCTGAGTTCAGTCGCCAACTAGTGTGAAGATCATCACAGAGTGCTACTCTTATCCTCGTTCACACAAAGCCCTTCAGAGAATCAACTTATTTATTCTCTTTGTAATTCGTTCTTCATATTGTCTACCCACTTTTACCGAAGAGATTTTGTAGAAACCAATTCTTCTTGAAAAAGAACTGGGAGGAGTCCTGTCCAACACTCGTAAAGGAGAAGTCCTGCTAAGAATACTTGTAAAGGAGTAGTCCTCAGAATACTAGGAGAAGTCCCTGAGAACACTTGTACTATTTTGATAAAATAGTGAAAATCTTGGTTAAGCCATGGACTGGACGTAGCCCTGTCGATTAAGGGGGTGAACCAGGATAAACATCGTGTGTGTTTTATTGTTCAGTTGTAGAATAATTTCCGCTGCACTCTTTAACAAAAGTTTTCAAACTTATAACTGTTGTTTCACGAAAAGAAGTTAAGAAAATCACACACACAATTCAAACCCCCCTTTTCTTGTGTAGTTTTATTACTATCAATTGTTATCAGAGCTTAACCGCTCTGAGATTCACTAACATCTTAACAGGTGTAGAGCACAAAGATCCATGGACAACATCGCCTACCCAACTGGAACTGCAACCAATAAGCCACCATTCTTTGATGGCTCCAACTATCCATACTGGAAGAAGCACATGCAACTCTTCATCGAGTCAACTGACTGGAAGCTTTGGGACGTGATATCCAAAGGAAATTATGTCCCCAAAGATAGTGAAATAAAGCCATTCCAGCCGAGAAGTGGACTGACGAACAGAAGACGGAAAATCAAAGAAATTCCAAAGCTAGGTTGTTCCTCATCTGTGCTCTGAGCAAAAATGAGCACGACAAGGTAGACAGCTTGAGCACTGCCAAGGAAGTATGGGATACCTTATCCATGGCTCATGAGGGAACGTCAGCTGTACAAGACACCAAGATGAGCATGCTGGCCTCCCAGTATGAAACCTTCATGATGGAGGACAATGAGTCAATCGACTCCATGTTTGCTAGACTTCAGACCATCCATAATGGGATGAGGAATCTAGGAAAAAGTTTTACCAACAAGGAGCACGTAATTAAAATTCTCAGAAGTCTCACTCTGAACTGGAGGACGTTCGTTACTGCCCAAAGAGCTGGAAAGAACTTCGATCACTATCAGGTAGAAGATCTTCTGGGTGAGTTGAAGATTCACGAGCAAGATCTTGCCAATGATGCTGCCATCATACGTGGAAAAGCGTCCGCCGCCAAAGCCGTAGCCTTTAAGGCTAATAATTCTAAGGCACTGAAAGTCAACGAATCTTCTAACGAAGGCATTGCACAGTCTGATCACTCTGATGACGAACAGGCCTTGTTCAATCGAAGATTCAGAAGAATGATGGGGAACAGGAGACAGTTCAAAGGAAAGTCGTCCTCCTCATCAAGAGACGGAGAAAAGATTCCAAGCAAAGGTGGAATCGTCTGCTACGAATGCAAGAAGCATGGACATGTTAAAGTTGACTGTCCTCGTCTGGGAAACAAGCCTTCCCAAAAGAATTCTTGAGATAGTACAAGCGGTAAGAAACTAAACCCTTCTAATTATGAGTTTTGTATCCAATCGTTCATTCTTGTCAAGGGTTTGACTAATTCTTTTTCAGCCCTCGTTCCTCCTCAAACTCGAGTATATTCTGCATTTCGGAAGGGCTAGGATCGTGACACATCTCTCTTGATCAAACAAGGTCAGTTCTTTGAGTTATCCACGCGTTAGAATCCTTGTTTTGTCGAAATTCATGAACTTTGGTGTTATAGTACCTCTAGAGCTTTTGAAGAGAAGGATTGATTATGAAACGTTTTTTCAGCCTTAGGATTCCATCAAGCTCGATATTTTCTGCACTCTTGAAGGTTTTGGTTGGTGCTACATCCTACCTTGACCAATTTCCTCAACAAGGTTGGTGCCTTCTTCCATCTTTTGGTTAAAAACCTAGTAATCTTCCTTGTGCAAATGACTTTTGTAGAAACTAGAAACCTTTGAACTTTTGAGTAGCAAACTTGTTTATTAGGTTGTAATATAGGTTCTAATCATGGAAGAATTTTAGTTTTGAAAATATTTGATTAAAAATGAATTTTCGGGTGAAAAACGTTGTTTTTAGGGTTTCTGGCAGGGAGCCAACGCACGAGCGCTGGACTCCCAACACCTGGGCATTGGAATTCTTCCTAGTACGTGTTGCCAGATAGAGGCCCAATGCTCGAGCGTTGGAACCTAGCGCCTAGGCGCTAGGCCTCTGCCAGCAACTTGTTGTTTTTGCTTCGTTGCTCAAAAATTCTTTTAGATTGGTTCCCGACTTTTCCCATGATTGTTGATGGATGTGTACATGTTTTTTTTTGTATTGCAAGGTTTGGATTCACTTTCATGCAACCCTCTCGGAGGTAAGGGTAACTCCTCTTAGGATTTACCTATGTCGGTTGTGTTTGTTGTATTCTGTTTTGTATTCTCTGTTCAGTTTGTGTTTGAAGAAGCTTGATTCTGGATTTTGATAGAATATACAGTATGCTGGTTGTGTTTGTGAAATGATGGTTTATTTGAAGATAATGGTTTGTGTTATTTGAAGATAACATGATGATTTTTGAGAAGAAGAATTATAACATGCATATGATGAACTATGACTGAAGATTTTGTGTGAACTGTTGATTCATAAGAATGTTAATTTATATGGTCATAGCATATGCATTATTGTTAGGATTTTTAGGTTGATGTCGCGGTACTTTGTCCCGTGGGATGAACTTATGATTTTTAGGTTGATGTGACGGTAATTTGTCCCGTGGGATCAACCAAGGGCAATATGGTGGTACTTTGTCCCACGTGATTGTCCTGCCCCGGTTTAGGGTGAATATTGGCCATAGTTATGCATATAGATATTGAGGACTATGCTCATGCTTATTTGATTTTGTAAATTGTGAAAAAATGTTATGTCGATATCACTACTGTGCTGTATTTGGTTTTGTTTTGTTATTTCTCTTATTGCTTTTCTTTATCACAATTGTTACTTGTTTTTTTTTTGATTTTCGAGTTAACCCTTTCTGCGTAGTTTGTTTGAATTGTTTGGGCGCTTAACGCCATAGATGACCAGGGCATTGAGGCTCAAGAAGGATGACTCGGAAGTTAGAACAAGTGATGGAGAAGACTCAAAGAAAATGAAGAACGTTGAAGAATAATTTCTGTTTTTACGGCGTTTGAATATTTAGCACATGTTGTGCCACTTTAATTATTGTGGAACTATGTCGTGTTGTTTGAGTTAATTATATTTTATTATGGGGCGATTATTATTTATAATTATTGAGAAACGATGTTTTTGAACACTTGAGTGTTTTGAGAGGTTTCAAGTATAATTTCCGCATATTTACTATGTGACCTTGAATCCAAAAATTGGGGTGTTACATTTGTGGTATCAGAGCAATGGTTGAGATATCTAGCACTGTGGGGGTAATTATTGCATTCTGAGATCGATTGATGGGGTGTCAATCGAAAGAAGAATATTGTGCTTTATTGTTTGTTGAAGTTATCGTTTGAGATTGTCCTTTGAGTGGACGATCTAGTTATCTGTGTTTGACTAATTTTTCTCGCTGTTCCTGTTTTTGGATTAACCGTTAATTATTCTTACAAGCAGGAGTAAGAGATTAGCGAATCTAGATACGGAAATGGCTGAGCAGAACGTGGGGAATCTGAGGTCTGTTGCTATGTCTAACTTAGTCAAGTTGGTGAAGATTCACGAGAATGATGTTGTGGCTCGTGCGGAAGAGGAAGCAAGCAGGTCAGCTGCGGACGCTGTTGCACTGATGAGAGCGGTGCAATGGTTAGGTCTCAAATATTACCTGACGATGGAGGTGAAGGCAGTAGACATCGAAGCGACCAACAAACGCATTAAGGAACTGCGAAGAAGAGGTGGACCAATTAGGTCGTGTCAAGAAATGAACGACAAGGGCAAGGAACCGTATCAACGCACCCCGACCAAGGAGCGCATTGCTGTTTCAGACTGACATGTTGGAGATAGACGGGGAACCAGAGGAGTGCTAAGGCCGCTAGAGGAGGTCAAATGTTTTAGATGCCGGAAGATGGGGCACTAGCCAACAAATGCACGGAGAACCCGATGGTGTACTGGAATTGCAGAAAACCGGGACACGCCGCAAAGAATTGCCGGACTGCAAGGGTTGGAAATGAGAGCAATGTTATGGAAGGACAGGGCAAAGATGCAATATTCTGGACCATTCCTTGACCTGGGGATTTGAGAACGAAACACTTTTAGGAGTGACATTGTTAGATCGTCGTTCTCTAATGTTATGAGTAGACACTATGCTATCTTTGATGCTATGTTTTAGTTTTGGTTGACCTTGTTTGTCTATGTTATTATTGAAATAAGCCTTGTGCCATTTAATAACTCTTGTATTTATCACAAAGATCTAAAAGAACATATCTTTCTTGGGTTGTTTAAAAATATAAGGAGGCAACAACTCCTGTTTTGAAGATGCCCGAGTTTCTGGTCCTCCCTGAGAAGAGGAGCTTTGAAGGTCTTGTTAGCGGCTAGTGTTGGAGAATCGTCGACTGACGGTGTACAAAATATTGCTATCGTTCGTGATTTTGCAGATGTATTTCCTAAAGATTTGCTAGGAATACCCCCTGCTCGCAATACCAAGTTCTCAATCAATTTGGTTCCTGGAACTCGGACCGATCTCATTTGCACCCTACCGGATGGCACTAGCGGAGCTAGCAGAGCTGAAGAGCTAGTTGGATGATCTCATGGGGAAAGGGTTCATTCGACCTATTGTTTCTCCATAGGGAGCGCCTGTGTCGCTCTTCAAGAAGGATGGAAGATCACGACTCTCTATGGATTATTGACAACTAAATAAAGTGACGATAAAGAATCGTCATCCTATGCCAAGGATTGATGACCTGATGGACCAGCTTCGAGGGGTGGCGATTTTCTCAATGATCGATCTGCAATCTAGTTATCACCAGATTTGAGTTAAGGAAGCAGACATTCAGAAGACGACTTTTCATACTCGATATGGACACTATGAGTATGTAGTGATGCCATTTTGGGTGACGAATGCGCCAACGGTATTCATGGACTACATGAATAGGATCTTTAATCCCTTCCTTGACAGGTGTGTGTTTGTGTATCTTGTTGATTGATCTTGTGTCTTGTATGTGGTTTTATAACTTGTCCCTATAGGTTCGTGGTCGTTTTTATCGGTGATATTTTGATCTACTCGAGGAGTAGAGAGGAGCACGAAGAACACTTGCGCCAGGTGTTGTTCGTTCTTCACAAGAAGACCCTTTTTGCGAACGTGGCTAAGTGTGACTTTTGGTTGGAAGAAGTGAAGTTCCTAGGCCATGTCATTTCCAAGGAAGGCATAGCCGTTGATCCTAGTAAGGAGGAAGCGATGACTAAGTGGGAACAGCCGAAGACTGTGACAGATATCCGGAGTTTCTTAGGCTTGGCTGGATACTATCGGAGATTCATTGAGGGTTTTGCGAATATTGCAGGACCTTTGACGAAGCTAACTCGGAAGGATCATCCTTTTGCTTGGACTGAAGAGTGTGAGTCTAGTTTTCAGGAGATGAAGCGACGCTTGACTACCACACCAGTCTTGGCATTACCGCAGTGTGATGAACCTTACGAGGTTTATTGTGATGCGTCATACCAGGGCTTGGGTTGTGTTTTGATGCAGAATCGGAAGGCCGTTGCTTATGCTTCAAGACAGTTGAAGATTCATGAACGTAACTATCCGACACATGATTTGGAGCTTGCGGCGGTGGTTTTTGCTCTCAAAATGTGGAGACACTATTTGTATGGGGGCACGTTCACGGTTTTCAGCGACCACAAGAGTTTGAAATACCTGTTTGATCAGAAGGATTTAAACAAGAGGAAGATAAGGTGGATGGAGTTCTTGAAAGACTATGATTTTACTCTGCAGTACCATCTAGGAAAGGCTAATATAGTGGCTGACGCTCTCAGTCGCAAGGCTATTCATGTTTCTTCTTCGATGATTAAGGAGCTGGAGTTGTTGGAGGCTTTCCGTGATCTGAGTTTGGATGTACAAGTGACACCCGGAAGGCTGAGTTTCGGGATAATCACCGTGTCCAGTGGTTTGCTGGAAGAGATCAGAACTAAACAGATGCAAGACAAAGAATTGATTGAGAAGAGAGAAATGATCAGTGCAGGGAAGGCACCAGATTTTGAGATAGGAGTTGATGGCATCTTGCGATGCAAGCTGATAACAATTCTGCAAGTGTACATATTATATCAAAGTAATATAAAAGATATTGTCTCCACAAGGAATGGTTTGACTTAAAAGCAGTCTTTTAGAGTTTGAAAAAGAAAATATATATTTGTTTTGTTTTTTATATTGGAAATTGAACAAAAGCATAAAGATAAAGATAATTGGTTGATAAAAACTAGTACTTGGGTTGAGTTTCACTACCTCTAGCTAAGCTATTCAGAATCAATTCTATATATGAAATTTAGAACATGTTCTTAGATGTTGTAGCCTAGAGTTTCTACTTGTTAATACCTTAATCAAATAGAACTTCCATTTCAATTTCTAATCCTAATACCTTAGTGATAAGTTAATCAAATTGAAGATGGATTCTAAGTTCAGACCAACGCTAACAATGTCTACCCTTATACCTAAGTGGCTTACAATCATTCATTCTATTCCCATTTCCCTTAAATCCTACCAATTACCATTGCATTAGAATTAAGCATGAAGACTTGTGTACAACAAGAATAATATTAAAGCAGAGAATAGAAACTAAGAACTTGAAATAGATTCACTACAACCCAAATACTAAGAAAAACTTAGCCAAGTATGGCTAAGGAAAACATAAAATAAAACCTGAATTGGGAGCTCAAGGTGGCCTCTCACAAGTCCAGGCAAAGCTCAGAAACAAGGTGCAAGATGATGTCTAAGTCTGGTCAAGTATGATACAAAAGAAAAGCCAAAAACCGAATTTATAGCCAAACTGACAGCAAGCCAACGCTCAAGCGTTGTATTCCAACGCTTGGGCGCTGGAAACAACAGTAATTTCCCAACTTCAGACAGAATGCCAATGCATGAGCATTGACGTTCCAACGCTCAGGCGTTGGGAGCACGGCAGACTCCTCATTTTCTTGTTCCTAACATTATCTTTTGATTCCTTTCATCAATGCTTTGATGGCGCATTATGGTGGCTTCAAGGAGGGTCTGAATAGTTGAAGCAATTATTTCCTTCATCATTTCTCCATTTTAGCACATGCTAATTGCTTGATTCTTCGTCTCCTTCTTTGATATCTTCATTTAGGCACATGTTAAACAAGAAAAGTGAGATTGATGCTTCCTCTTCTTCTTTAATTCAGCCACACTTCTTCATAAATTGCATCAAGATCCCCACAAATGTTCCTTAATTGACCAGAACCCCTAACAAGGACTAAAAATACAATAAAACGAAACTAAAAGGACTAAAAACAAAAAAGTTGCTAATCTATATGCAAATGCAAAAATAAAGTGAAAACTCTAACAAAATGAAATAAAAACTATCTGAGACTCAATAAAAATAGAATAAAATAAAATAAAAAGACACTAAAAAGATCACACAAAATCCAGTCATCACAAGGGACGTGTGTGTGTCCTGAATGATGATGAGTTGAGAAGATTGATCCTCGACGAAGGCGACAAGAGTAGGTTGAGTCTTCATCCGGGTGCAATGAAAATGTACCACGATCTGAAGCTACATTTCTGGTGGTCAGGCATGAAGAGAAATGTTGCAGAATATGTGGCGGCTTGTTTGACTTGTCAGAAGGCTAAGGTGGAGCATCAGAAACCATCTAGGGGTTGATACAATCTCTTGAGGTTCCTGAGTGGAAATGAGACAGTATATCTATGGATTTTTTAGTTGCCTTACCACTCACTCGGAAGAGGTTTGATTCCATCTGGGTCATCATTGATCGTCTGACCAAATATGCGCACTTTTTACCAATGAAGACAACTTATAAAGTGGAATAGCTTGCTGAGGTATATATTGCAGAGATCGTGCGGTTACACGGATTTCCTTCGACCATTGTTTTCGACAGGGATCCCAAGTTCACTTCACACTTCTGGAAGGCCTTACAGGGAGCTCTCGGGTTGAAACTAAGTTTGAATTTTGCATATCACCCGCAGACAGACGGTCAGACTGAGTGGAAAATTCATTCTTTGGAGGACCTTCTGCGCGCTTGTGTATTGGATAATCAGGGGAGCTAGGATGAACTATTACCTTTGAGTGAGTTTACTTTCAATAACAATTTTCATGCTAGCATCGGGATGGCACCGTACGAGGCATTGTACGGAAGGAGATGTAGGACTCCTCTGTGTTGGTTCAAGGATGGGGAACATTTGCTGGTTGGGCTGGAGCTAGTCCAACATATGACTGAGAAGGTTAAACAAATCAGGGGAAAAATGAAGGCATCTCAAAGTAGACAAAAGAGCTACTAGGATAACTGACGAAGAGATTTGGAGTTTGCGCCAGGGGAACATTTGTTTCTTCGAGTGACCCCAACGACTGGAGTCTGGAGGGCGATGAAATCTAAGAAGCTGACGCCAAAATTTACCGAACCTTATCAGATTATTGAGAGAGTTGGACCGATGGCCTATCGCATTGCCTTGCCACCCTTTTTGTCCAAGATTTATGATGTACTGCATGTATCTCAGTTGCGGAAGTACATTCCGGATCCTTCACATGTTATCACCCAGGACAACATCCATTTGAAGGATGATCTGACTTTTGAGGTGCCACCGATGAGTATCGCCGATCGTAGAATCAAACAGCTGGAGAATAAGCAGATTCCGCTTGTGAAGGTGATTTGGAACCAGCCACGGGCGACGCTACTTTTGAACTAGAGGAGAAGATGCGTGAGCAGTAACCCGAGTTGTTTCCTTGACGTGTAGTTTCTAGGTTGAAACTCTTTTTAGGGGGGGTGGTATTGTAAGACCACTTATTTATTGTAATTGCAGTTTAATCCCTGAACTTGTTTGTAATTGCTTTTTAGTCCTTGGACTTCTTTTACTTGTGAATTGAGCCTGAGTTAAGTAATGAAATTCTCGCCTTGGGCTATTTGATTTATTGGTTGGGTCGTGATTGCATGCCTTGAGGAACATCTAAATAGTTTTGCTTGAGTTGTAACAAAAATGACTTTGGCTTAGGGGTTAAGATTTCTGTATTTCTGTTACATGGTATGGGTCCGAACCTTGACGAGGAAGGTTTTGTTTTTATTCTAGAGTTTCGTGTGGATAGTAAATTTTGAATTTCAAATTCGAAATTTGAATGAAAGGTGTTAATAGAGCATTGAAATGAGATTTTAAGAGTGAGTTATGGGTATTAAGGAGGAGAATTATGGTAGTTAAGGAGTTGTCTTGTGTTAATGGGAGTTTAAGGGGATTAATGGTGAATTTATGAGGTGTTGGGCGATCCCCTCTTCCCATTGAAGCAGAAAAAGAGCTGGTCACACTCTAGATTCCTTTGAATTTTGAATTTGAAAAGAAACCAACAATGCATTATGAGGTACTAAGTGAGGTTAATTCCTTGTCTACTGTCTTGATGAGACTTAAAGACTAATAACTCAGAAATTATTCTGAACATGAAGGCTTGGGGCGCCACTCTTCCTCTCCTTACCAATATTTTTAGACTTAAAAATGTGTTAGTCATCACCTTGTTCTTTTCACACAAGAGATTACAAACAGAAAACCCTAGAACACTAGAGCTGGGAAATCCTTGAAGTTTTTACTGCACTTTGGAGCATAGTGTCGACCTCCTCTCTTCCTCTTGTGGGTGTCCAAGTCTTGTTTCTCTAACTCTTCCAAGTGCTCTTGAGATAGTACAAGCGGTAAGAAACTAAACCCTTCTAATTCTGAGTTTTGTGTCCAATTATTCGTTCTTGTCAAGGGTTTGATTAATTCTTTTTCAGCCCTCGTTCCTCCTCAAACTCGAGTATATTTTGCATTCCGGAAGGGCTAGCATCGTGAGACATCTCTCTTGATCAAACAAGGTCAGTTCTTTGAGTTATCCATGTGTTAGAATCCCTGTTTTGTCGAAATTCATGCACTTTGGTGTCATAGTACCTCTAGAGCTTTTGAAGAAAAGGATTGATTATGAAAACTTGTTTCAGCCTTAGGATTCCATCAAGCACGAGATTTTCTGCACTCTGGAAGGTTTTGGTTCGTGCTACATCCTACCTTGACCAGTTTCCTCAACAAGGTTAGTGTCTTCTTCCATCTTTTGGTTAAAAACCTAGTAATCTTCCTTGTGCAAATGACTTCCGTAGAAACTAGAAACCTATGAAACTTTGAGTAGTAAAATTATTTATTAGGTTGTAATATAGGTTCTAATCATGGAAGAATTTTAGTTTTGAAAAAATTCGATTAAAAATGAATTTTCGGGTGAAAAACGGTTTTTTTAGGGTTTCTGGCAGGGAGCCAACGCACGAGCGCTGGACTCCCAATGCCAGGGCGTTGGAACTCTGCCCAGTATGTGTTTCCAGACAAAGTCCCAACGCTCGAGCGTTGTATCCTAGTGCCCAGGCGATAGGCCTCTGCCAGCAACTTGTTGTTTTTGCTTCGTTGCTCAAAATTTCTTTTAGATTGGTTCCAGACTTTTCCCATGATTGTTGATGGATGTTTACATGTTTGTTTTGTCTTACAAGGTTCTGATTCACTTTCATGCAACCCTCTCGGAGGTAAGGGTAACTCGTCTTAGGATTTACCTATGTCGGTTGTGTTTGTTGTATTCTCTGTTGAGTTTGTGTTTGAAGAACTTTGATTCTAGATTTTGATAGAATATACAGTATGCTGGTTGTGTTTGTGATATTTATGGTTTATTTGAAGATAATGGTTTGTGTTATTTGAAGATAACATGATGCTTTTTGAGAAGAAGAATTATAACATGCATATGATAAACTATGACAGAGGATTTTGTGTGAACTGTTGGTTCATGAGAATGTTAATTTATATGGTCATAGCATATGCATTATTGTTAGGATTTTTAGGTTGATGTCATGGTACTTTGTCCCATGGGATCAACCAAGGGCAATGTGGTGGTACTTTGTCCCACGTGATTGTCCTGGCCCGGTTTAGGGTGAATATTGGTTGTAGTTATGCATATAGATATTGAGGACTATGCTCATGCTTATTTAATTTTGTAAATTGAGAAAAAATGTTATGTCGATATCACTGCTGTGCTGTATTTGGTTTTGTTTTGTTATTTATCTTATTGCCTTTTTTTTATCACAATTGTTACTTGTTATTTTTTTATTTTTGAGTTAACCCTTTCTGCGTGTTTTGTTTGAATTGTTTGGGCGCTTAACGCCATAGATGAGCAGGGCATTGAGGCTCAAGAAGGATGACTCGAAAGTTAGAACAAGGGATGGAGAAGACTCAAACAAAATGAAGATCGTTGAAGAATATTTTCTGTTTTTACGCCGTTTGAACTTTTAGCACATGTTGTGCCACTTTAATTATGTTGGAACTATGTCACGTTGTTTGAGTTAATTATATTTTATTATGGGGAAATTATTATTTATAATTATTGAGAGACGATGTTTTTGAACACTTGAGTGTTTTGAGAGGTTTCAAGTATAATTTCCGCATATTTACTATGTGACCCTCAATCCAAAAATTGGGGTGTTACACTGATTCTCAGTTCGGTGCTCGTCTGTCCAGTTGTCCTTAGCAATAGCTTTATTTGTGTTATCCTTTGGCACATAGTCTCCTTTAGCCACGACATTCCATAGTCTCCAGTCAGTTGACTATGAAGAGTTGCATGTGCTTCTTCCAGTAGGGATTGTTGGTGCCATCGAAGAAAGGTGGTTTGTTGGTAGCCGTGCCAGCTGGGAAAGCGTTGTTTTCCATGGATCTTTTGACTCTACACCTGTTAAGATGTTAGTATTCTCAGAGCCGTTAAGCTCTGATACCAATTGATAATAATAAAACAACACAAGAAGGGGGGTTTGAATTGTGTGTGTGTAATTTTTGAAATCTTTTCTTATAAACAAATATAAGTTTCAAATACTTTTCAAAGACTAGTGCAGCGGAAAATTAATCAGAGCTGAAAAGTAAAGCACACAAAGTATTTATCCTGGTTCACCCCCTTAATCGACAGGGCTACGTCCAGTCCTTGGCTTTACCAAGATTTTCGACTATTTACTCCAAATAGTACAAGTATTATGCAGGACTTCTCCTAGTATTCGTAGGACTTCTCCTTACAAGTTTTTTATAGGACTTCTCCTTACTTTGTATTAGACAGGACTACTCCCAGTTCTTTTTACAAAGAAGGTTTTGTTTTCAACAATAGTCTCTTCCACAAGAGTTGGGTAGAAAGATTAAGAACAAGTTACAAAGAGAATATGAAGGTTGGTTCTCTTTTTGGTTGTGTGAGAAAGATGAGAGTTTTCACTCTATGGTGTTTCACACTAAGGCAGATGACTTAACTCAGGAAAGTTTAACTTGAGAATTTCTGAGTTTGATTTTGAGCTGTTTGCTAGAGAATAACTTAGAAAGCTTGTGAATTTTGTTCGTTGAAAGTCGCCACTGATTCCAGTGTCTAATTCCTCTATTTATATCTTCAGTAGGATTCACGTTGATGAAGATTGAAGTGTTTCCATTTGAATTTCTTTGTCTGAGTGTGCAACGGATACTTCTGCAACTCTGTATCAGCATTAAATGCACTCTTCTATGCATTAATTGCAGTATTAAATGCTTTTGTTGATGTCTTCTGGTTCTTCAACGTTGTTGCCTTAAGTGCTCGTTTGAGCATTAAATGCAAGAGGAAGACAACAAAGAGAACTTCCTTCTTTTGAACAAAAGATTTGATTTTGACCGTTGACGTGATACGATGTTCTGTAAATTGCGCCGTTGACTCTGAAAAGTAATGCTTGATTTAAGGAATGTCAGAGAGCTAGCAGATACGAGGAATAAAATATTTATTATGTCCTTGTCTTGGTTCTGCAGCGAACAGTGCTTCGTTAAATGCTTCGACGAGGTTTGCCTTTAATACTTGAAGCATTTCCGAACGAACTCTTTATCTCGTGATCGGATGAACTCTGCGGACGTACTCTTCAAGAGTTACCAGACGTACTCTTCATTCAGATGTACTCTTCATGCAGACGTACTCTTCATGTTGTCACCAGACGTACTATTTTTGCCATTTATTTTCATGCTGCCTTTGATTTGATTTCCAAGAGTGGCAGACGAATTTTCTTTTCATAGTGATAGATGTTCCTGAAATATAAAATACTCAAAGTATTAGAAATTCCTTATCTATCAACATTAAACCTTAGGTAAAATTGTTATTCATCAAAATATATTAAAAGATGAAACCGTTTGAATCTAACAAACTTGTAATGTAAAGAGTGAGTAAGAAGCGTGAAAGTGAAGTGATGATCAAGTTCCAAAATTCCTTAGTTAGGCGATAGAACATGGTATTTATAGGTGCCCAAGGTGTCTTTGGAGGTGTTGCGTAAGCTTATGAGTGAGGCTTCCAAGTGGGAGTAGCTGTAGGCCGAACGACTTGTGTGTCTGAGCCAGTCGGATAAGGTACCGCTAAGCCAGGAGTGCTCGTCCCTTTGCTAGGTCATGCGGGCGGCCTCCTAGGTACATGCTTAAGAGCATCCCTAGTGGGTCAGCTGCTACATCGTTGGGTCTTATGGCTGAAGAGCCGACCGGAACAGGATCCCCATAACTTAGCGTGACATATGTTGGCATGTCAAGCTATATAAATATTCTGGACGAGATCTCTTTGTTGCGTCTTCGAGCCCCCCTGCTTTTGAGAAATAGGCCCAGGCTTGTTCTGAGGTCTTGGATTGCTGCCCGGTCTTGCGCTTGATCGAAGCTGGATTTGTTGGCCGAGTTGGGTACAGTTTTTCTGAGCTAGCTGGACTATGGTCCGAGCGGTATTTACAAAATTCGATCGGGTCCGTAGCGTATTTGTAATGCCGCTTCTGCTTCCAACCGGGTAAGTTGGTTTATAGAAAAAAAAAATTAATCATAACTATTCACTTCCGAGTGCGTGTTTCCTAAAGAAAGTTACTTTGGTTTTTAGGGGTTTCTTCAGGTAGTTCCCCTTACTCGCTTTTACTGACTTTCTTGTTTGAGACAGAGAATACCTTTCCACTTCTTTTTCGAGATCAGCCCTCCTCTACTCTTGCCACTTTCTCACTCGAAGCGTCGTGGTTTTCTGCCTCTTCCATACTTTTCCTCTGCAAGGAAGTCTTCCTATGTACCTCCCTCTCCTTCAATCTTCCTTTTTGCTTAATTTCTTTCAACATATGGGTTCTCCTCATATGAGTGCGGACGGTCGGAGCGTGGATGCTGCTATTAATGTAGATTCCTTACCCAATGCATTCGCAGCCCTGAGGATCCTCCCCTTAACGCTTATCTCGAAGGATATACGTACAACGCTTTGTTGTCGAAAGCCCTTAGGGAGGTTGTTTTTGAACTGGGCCTGTCATCTTTTGCTAATTCCAACAACCTCTTGGGTGTTCTTTCTGAATTTAAGCCTTTCCTTGCTCGTACAGGGTCTTTGAAGATAGGTCGGCATCAAGGAGATAAAACCCTAATAGTGTTTCCTTCATCCCTTCAGAACGAGGACTGGATCTGCACCGAGATGTGAGGTTCCGGTAGTTCTTTCGCATCAATAAGTGATGAAGCCTTTAAGGAGAGGTTCGGTCCGTGATTTTCCCCTCTAGGGAGTACAAGCTTTCTATTCCTCTCACTGCCAACCGGGTTTGTTCCCTCCGGGCTGGAGTCTACTTCTTGTACTCCTATCTTTTTGAGGAGTACACGCTTCAGAACCCCTTCTCTCCCTTTAAGAATTATATTCTCTATCGTTTGGGCACTACCCTCTCCTAGCTCCATCCCAATGCATGGGGTTTTGTTCTGGGTTATGAGGGTTTCTTCAATAACATGGGTGATGACTCGGGATTTTGTAGTCTTTTGAGTCTTTTATTTCGTTATTTTTTCTTTAGCTCATGTAGTTTTTTAATAATTTTAGTCGGGTTTTAGCTTATTTTCTGCATTTAGGGTTAGTTGAGTCTTTTTACCTTGTTTTTTGTCATTTGTAGTGTTCTTCTTCTTTTGGAGTTGTCTTAGTTAGTCTTTGAGTCCTTTGTCTTAATATTAAGTTCTGGGTATGGAGTGCTTGAGTTTGCATGGAATGATCATCAACTTTGAAAGATCAATTATGAGTTGAAGATATATCATTGAAAAGTGTTAATGAGGTTTAATAGAGTTGTCTTATGTTACTTGTAAGCTTTGATGGGGTGTTTGATGAGCTTGTGCAGGTTTTGAAACCCTTGATGAAGAAATGATGAGGGTTGAAGAGCTTTAATGAGAAGGGAATCAAAAGTTGAGCTGAAAGGAAGAGAAATAGGAGAAAGTTGAAGAAGGCCCAGCGCCAGCGCGCTGGGAAGCCAGCGCCAATGCGTTGGGAAGCCAGCGCCAATGCGGTGGGAAGCCAGCGCCAACGCGTTGGGAAGCCAGCGCTAACGCGCTGGGATGCCAGTGCCAACGCGCTGGCATTCTGCCAAGCAACTCATCAGACGATACAAGATCCCAGCGCTAATGCGCTGAAATTCTGCCAAGAATCACCAGACGATAGAAGATCCCTGCGCCAATGTGCTGGGAAGCAAGCGTCAGGCGCTGGCATTCTGGAGCTCGTGGAAATTTTGGGCATTTACCAGTGCCAATGCGCTGGCCCTCTGTAGTTTTCTTTTCTATGAATTGCATACCTGTTTCTGTTGTTAGGAGCTTCTATTTTCTGAACTCTAACTTGGATACATTGTTTCTGGAGTTGTGAGAGGCCCCTTTGAGCTCTTGTTACAGGTTTCTTTTCTCTATTTTTATATTATGTATTCCCTAGCCATGCTTGGCTAGGTTTTCCTTAGTACTTAGGGATGTTGATCCTTTTCCATATTATTTAATGAATTTCTGAGTTTTTATATGAGTATCTTTGTTTCTTTCCTATGAATCTTTTCTCTGATTTATAGTTTCGCTTGAGCCGACACAAGTGTTATGCTTTTTCTTGCACAACGGTAGTTGGTAAGGATTAGGGACCTGAGATTAGATTGATTGAATTTCTCTACCACTTCTGTATAAGGATCTATTGTGAAAAGGAGAAGTCCTGTATAATACTTGTTGGGAGAAGTCTCTGAGAATAATTGTTGGGAGAAGTCCCTGAGAATACTTGTTGGGAGAAGTCCCTGAGAATACTTGTTTATAGGAGAAGTCCTGGATAATACTTGTAATGTTATGGTGAATAGTGAAAATCTTGGTGAAGCCAAGGACTGGACGTAGTCCCATTGTTCAGGGGGTGAACCAGGATAAATCTGTGTGTGCTGTTTACTGTTTATTGCTTTATCGTTTACCATCACACGTGTTTTATTTCCACTACATCAAAACTGTTTATCCTATTGTCTTCTAAAAACAGCCTATCGTTTATGAATCAGTTTTGAAAATATATATTTGTTTTTAGAAAAGCAAGTTTTTATATGAACACAATTCAACCCCCCTTCTTGTGTTTGTTCTTATTTTATCAACTGGTATCAGAGCTTCAGCTTTGAGAAACTAATACCTTCGCAGGTGTAGAGTAAAGATCCATGGAGGCCAACACATTCCCAACAGGCGCAACAACAAACAAGCCACCATTCTTCGATGCTCAAACTGTCCTTATTGGAAAGAAACATATGCCATTGTTTATTGAATTTACTAACTATAAAATTTGGGATATTTTTGAGCTTGGTAATTATGTGCCTAAAAATAATGCAGGTGAACCTATTTTGAGGGCTCAATGGACTGATGAACAACGAGTTGAAAATAACTGAACTCCAAAGCCAAGTTGTTCCTCACATGTGCTATAAGAAAAATACAGCATGACAAAGTAAATAGTCTCGAAACAGCAAAGGAGATTTGGGAACACATTGGCAATGGCGCATGAAGGAACATCCAACGTCAAACACACACAAATAAGCATGTTGGTTGCTCAGTATGAGGCGTTCAAGATGAAAGAAGATGAGTCCATCGATGACATGTTCTCACAGTTCCAAATCATCATCAACGGACTGAAAAATCTGGGAAGAAGTTACAACAATCTTGACCAGGTAACGAAGATACTGAGATGTCTTTCAGCCAATGGAGATAGAAGGTCACAACTATTCAAGAGGCCAAGGATCTTACCACCTTAAAAATGGAAGATCTTCTGGGACCTTTGAAGGTTAACTAGATCGAGTTGGCAGAGTATGGTCAGAGCAAGAAGAGAAAATCCATAACATTTAAAGCCAAAAGCTCCAAAGCTCTAAACGTAGAAGAATCGTCCGAAGAAGTAGAAACATCATCGGATGACACTGACTGTGAAGAAGCACTCTTCAACAGGAGGTTCAAAAAATATGTGGATAAAACATCAAAGAGGCAGAAATGAATCCAAAGATCACAGAAAGGAGTCTGGACAAAGAGAGTCCCAACCTAGCTCCAGACGAGAAGTAGGACAAAGTTTTGACAAAAGCTCTACTATCTGCTTGAGTGCAGAAAGCCTGGACACATCAAAGCAGAGTGCCTACAAATGAAGAGATCTTTCAAAAACAATAGAAAGAAGAAGGCACTCATAGGACATAATGATGAGTCTGATGAATCATCAGACGATGATGAAGATGAAGATGATGATGAAGCATTCTATGCATTCATGGCTTCCGTCAATGAATCAGACGACGAGGAGGACCAGGTAACATATGAAACTCTTGAAGATAATTATAATGAATTGTTTGAATATTCTCATGCTCTATCATCTAAGTATGCATGTTTAAAGAAAAAAAATTCACAAATGCAAAAAGAACTAGAAATGTCCAAGCATGAAAATACCTTATTAGTTGAGGAAAATAAAGTTTTAAAAGAACATAACTCTTCTGAAGAAGTTATTGCCCTTAAAAAGAGAGTCAAAGTTTAATTCAAGATCTTTCATCATTTACAAATAGGCATGATAACTTGGTTAAGCTACGAGGAAACAATAAAGAAATTTATGATAAAAGTGGTCTAGGATGTGAAAGTGATAGTAACACATCATCTGAAAATGTATCATCCAATATCATTTTTGTATCGTCTGCAGCCATATCGTCTAAACCCGTGACGATTATGGAACATAGTCCTAAAAAGACAACAAAAATGACATCCAATCATAAGAAGGTTCCACCCAGAGCCACAACTAACAAATCAGAACCCACGAAAATTTGGGTACCAAAAACTATGATTGTTCTTGTTGCAGATGTGTTTACTAGAACAAAGTAGAAGCGAACAATAGTACCTGGACAGTGGATGCTCGTGGCACATGATAGGAAGAAAGTCTATGTTCCCAAAGATTCGTGCTAAGGACAATGGAGGAACAGTTACCTTTGGAGGTAACCAGAAGGGCTTCATCATAGGAGAAGGATATGTGGAGCATAGAACGAGAAAGGGTACTGCATAACAACTATCAGAAGTGATAGAGGTGGAGAATTTATCAATGAAGAAAGTGAAAGGTTCTGTGAACACAACTGTATCGTCCATCAGGTTTTAGCACCCAGAACACCCTGTAACACCCCAATTTTGGGTTGAGGGTCACATAGTAAATATGCGGAAATTATACTTTGATATGTCTCAAAACACTCAAGTTTCAAAACCACCGTCACTCAATAATTATAATTAAATATCGTCCCATAATAAAATATAATTATCTAAAAAACGCGACATAGTTCCGAAATAATTAAAGTGCCACAACATGTGCTAAAAACCAAAACAGCGAAAATAACAGAAATTGTTCTTCTTCAACGTTCTTCATTTTCTTTGAGTCTTCTCCATCACTTGTCTTAACTTCCGAGTCATCCTTCTTGAGCCTCAATTCCCTGGTCATCTATGGCATTAAGCGCCCAAACAATTCAAACAAAACAAGCAGAAAGGGTTAACTCGAAAATCAAAAAGAAATAACATGTACAATTGTGATATAAAATAGAAACAACATAATTAACAAAACAGGATCAATACAACGCAACAATGATATCAACAGAGAATATTTTCTCATTTTATAAAATCAATTAAGCTTATGCATGGTCCTCAATGTCTAAATGCACAACTATGGCCAAAACATCGTTCCAAGTGGAACCGGACAATCGCGTGATTAAACCACCACCCCATTGTCCTCAGGCACGGACCCGTGGTTAAACCACCACCCCACCGACCCTTAACGGTCACGTGGCTAACCCACCACCCCACCGCTCTTAACAGTCACGTGGTTAACCACCACCCCATTGCCGTCAAACCTACAACAATGCATATGCCATGACCACATAATTTTAATCCTCATAAATCATCATTTCATGAACATATACCGCATACTAAATTCATCAACCATGATTCCAGAAGAAAATTTCTTTAAGCACCAACTCAACCGAATACACAAAAACAGCATACAACAATCACAAACAACATGGATAATCCTAAAACGAGTTACCCTTACCTCTGAGATGGTTGCATGCACGTGATTCCAAACCTTGTAAGAAAAAATAAACATGTATACATCCATCAAAAATCATGGAAAAAGGCCGTGAACCAATCCTAAGAATTTTAGAACAACAGAGCAAAAGCAACAATTTGCTGGCAGAGGCCTAGCGCCTGGGCGCTAGGTTCCAAAGCTCGAGGGTTGGGCCTCTGTCTGGCAACATGAACTGGGCAGAATTCCAATGTCCAGGCATTGGGACTCCAGCGCTCATGCGTTGGCTCCCTGCCATAAACCCTAAAAACCAAGTTTTTCACCCGAAAATTCATTTTTAACCAATTCCTTTCAAAACTAAAATTCTTCCATGTTCAGAACCTATAATATAACCTAATAAAAAAGTCCCTTACTCAAAATTTCAAAGTTTTCTAATTTCCCCCAAATTCATATTGCACAAGAAGGTTACTAGGTTTTTCAACGAAAGGTACGAGGAGATACCAACCTTGTTGAGAGAGTCGATCAAGCTTGAGTGTAGCACGACCCTAGCCTCTTCCAGAATGTAATGGAACTCGAGCTTGATGGAAAACAATGGTTGGAACAAAACCAATTAACCCTAGAAGGAAAACAGGGGTTGAACACCAAGGAAACTTAGAATTTAGAAGAGTTTAGTCTCTTACCGATTGAACCGACACAAGGCACTTGATGGGAATTAAGAAGTGAGGTCTGAACACCAAGAGATGAGGGAGAAGATTAGATATTGAACACCATAAAAGGAAGAGAGAAGGTCTAAATGTTCTCCAAGTGTAGCAAGATTCAAAGGTTTCCCAGCTCTAGTGTTTTAGGTATCGGTTTGCAGTTTCTTGTGTGAAAAGAGCAAGAGGATGACTAGCACGATTTTAAGTCTGAAAATGGTGATTAGAGGAAGAGGAGAGGCACCCCAAGCCTCTTTGATTTAGAAGAGAAATTGAAATATTTGCTTTCAAATCTCATCAAAGCCAAGGACAAAGCAATAACTTTCATAACCTCTCCTTTAAGCACAACTGGTGTTTAAAATTCAAAAGGGATTCAAGGCTCAAGAGTATGATCAGTTTTTCAGCCTCAATGAGAAGCATAACAGCCACCTAACACCTCCTTCATTCCTCCATTATTCCTCCATAACGTCCCATCAAAACTAGACAAGTCATTAATCACTTTAATTCTCCTCTTAACACCCATAACCCCCAAGGAATCTACATTTACCACTCTAATGAAGCCCCATAACTCTGATTTCTATTCAAAATTTTGAATTCCTTATTCATTTTAAAAGCCTAAAAAGAAATAAAAACTTCATCAACAAGATTCGAACACATTCCCTGAAGTAGTAACACAGAAATCTTAACCGCTAAGCCAAAGTTATTCTTGTTGCAACTCTGATGAGTGGATATTATATGATGTTTTTAGGTTGTTTTTAGTCTTTTTATTTTATTATTTTTGAGTCACATATAGGTTTTTTATTATTTTTATGTAGATTTTATATTTATTTTGCATTTTGCATGTAGATTAGATTTTATTTGTTTTTTCTAACTTTATTTTATATTTTTAGGAATTTTTATAGCTATTTTATATTTTTAGGAAAAGCTGGTATAGTTATCATTTTTGTCCAGGGACCAATTTGTAAAGTTTCAGGAAATCAGGGACCAAAATGTGAAAGTTCAAGAGTGGAGGATTAAAAGTGAAGATTGAAAGAATTAAAGGGCCAGAATTGAAGTGCTAGTAAAGAGAGGGCTAAAAGAGAAAAAGAAGAATATGAAGCAACTCTCTTCAAATTAGCACATGGAAAATAAGGTTGAAGAATTGATGGTAGTGGAGGATAAGTTTCAGAATTGATTAAGGGCTGAGTAGTGGCCTTTGAAGGCATTCAAAACCCACTACCATGAAGGAAAGAAAAGCTTGAAGATGAAGCAGCAGCGACCCAACGCTCCAGCGTTGGGACTCTGACTAGGAGATGAGTCAGATTTTCACCCAGCGCTCCAGCGTTGGAAGGCCAGCGCTCAAGCGCTGGGCCTCGGACATAAAGTGGAATTTTAATGCATCCCAACGCCCAAGCGTTGGGAATGCCAGCGCTCAAGCGCTGGAGGGTGAATTTTTACTATAAATAGGGGCCTTTTCTTCACTTGTAAAACACACCATTTCAGAATACAACAAGTATTCTTCTTTCCTCCTTAAGATCATTGTTCCTAGGAATTGTGGGAAGCCAAACTTGAGCTCCTATCCAGGGTAATTCAATGAATCTTTTAGCCATGCTTGGCTAACTTCTTCTTTAAGTTTCTTGGGTTGTAGTAGTTTATAATTTATGTTTTAGTATTGTTTCTACCTTTTTGAATTATATTTCCAGTTTATGTTTCAATTCTTTGTTCTTCATTTCCTCTTAAAGTACACAAGAGTTCTTGCTTATTGCTTATACGAATGAGAATTGGTAAGTAGTAAGGGAAATAGGAATTAAAAAAAGGCTATAAGTATATATCGCTAAGAGATTAGGATAGACGTAGCTTTATGTTGGCCTGAACTTCTTCTTCATCTTCTTCTTTAGTTAACTAGATTGCAAGAAATTGGGTTTAGTAATTAAAAAGAAAGTTCTGCAATGTGTAAGAGATTAACTTGTAGATATAATAGGCTATAGCATCATGAACTTGGATTTAAAATTCAGAAATTAAGTAGGAACTTGCTAGCATATATTATATTCTATGTTATTCAACCCAAGAACTTAATTCTCATCATATTTATCTCTTCTTTATTTTATGCTATTGTTCTTACTTGCTCTAAAACCAACAACATATTTTCATCTTTAATTTTTCTGCACAAGTACTAAATATTATCTTAATAACAACACCTATCCCTTGGGTTCGATCTTTTTACTACGCGATAGTCAATCATACACTTGCGATTTTGCTATCAAACTCAAACAGAACTATTTCGATGTTCCTCAAGGTATTCAACCATATTCCAAACAAGGATTTATTAGCTCAAGGCTAACATTTCATTAATTATCTCAAGGGTCAATTTACAAATAAAAGAAGTCCAAGGACTAGAAAACAATTACAAACAAGTTCAAGGACTAAACTGCAATTACAATAAATTAGGGGTCTTACACACCCCAACAGAACTGAGTAGCAAAAAGGAAGAACATATCACTGCAAGAAAAGGAAAGAAAAATGCTTAGTGAAACATCCATGCCAAAGTACTTTTGGGCCGAAGCAATTCACACAGCTTTTTACATTCAGAACAGGATTCTTATAAGATCAATTTTGAAGAAGACTCATATGAATTATGGAAAGGAAGACAGCTGGACTTATTTCCATCCTTTTGGATGCCCCTGTTTCATTCTCAACACCAAGAATGATCTTGGAAAATTTGATTACAAATCAAATAAAGGGATATTTCTTGGATACTCACCCCATTTGAATGCTTATCGAGTCTACAATTCCAGAACCATGGTGATAGAAGAATCAATCAACAGAAAGTTCGACGATCACAGAACTAGCAATGATCTAACCAGCCTTGAAGAAGATCTCTAAAGTCTAGATCTGAATGAAGGACCATCGTCCATCAAAGCTCAATCGTGCAGTGGCCATGCATCATCCACACAGTCTGCATCGTCCAACAACAGTCTATCGTCCAAGGAAAATGAGGAACCATCGTCCAACCCTTCATATTTCGATCAAATCATGATGTCTAGTGGTATCTCTCTTCCAAGAGATTAGAGATTCAAGCCAGATCACCCTCGAATCAAGTCATTGAAAATGTTACAGAAATGGTCAGAATTAGATCCTCATTTCATGATCACGGTAATTATGCATTCCTATCTGAAATAGAACCTAAGAATGTCACTGAAGCTCTACAAGACAAAGGATGGATTCTAGTAATGTAAGAAGAACTTAATCAATTTGAAAGAAGCCAAGTCTGGAATCTTGTTACCAAACCTAAAGGGAGTCCATCATTGGTACTAAGTGGGTTTTTAGAAATAAAGTGGATGAAGACGGAAAGGTGACAAGGAATAAATCAAGATTAGTAGCTCAAGGGTATAATCAACAAGAGGGTATTGATTATACAGAAACATTTGCTCCAGTTGCTCAGATGGAAGCTATTCGAATACTGCTAGCATTCGCATGCCAGAATTCAATCAAGCTATATCAAATGGATGTGAAGAGTGCATTTCTAAATGGGTATATTGAAGAAGAAGTATATGTAAGGCAGCCCCCTAGTTTTGAAGAGACGACACTGCCAGATCACGTCTTCAAATTGAATAAAGCACTCTACGGTTTAAAGCAAGCACCAAGAGCATGGTATGATTGTCTAAGCTCTTTTCTCATGAAAAATGGCTTCACAAGGGGTAAAGTAGACAATACTATTTTTAGACTAAAGAAAGAAAATGATTTTATTTTAGTTCAATTATATGTAGATGATATTATTTTTGGTGCCACTAATGAAACTATGTGTAGGGAATTTTCTAATCTAATGCAAAAGAGTTTGAGATGAGCATGATGGGAGAACTGAAGTTCTTTCTGGGACTTCAAATTCGTCAAGAACAAGGCAGAACATACATTCACCAGACGAAATACATCAAATATCTCCTAAAGAAGTACAATATGCACAAATCCAAGGAGATGAACACTCCAATGCATCCAGGAACCATACTAGACAAGAACAATGAAGGGTCACCGGTTGATACTACAAAATACAGAGGTATGATTGGATCACTGCTCTACTTAACGTCCAGCAGACTCGATATCATGTTCAGCGTCTGCTTATGTGCAAGGTTCCATGTAAATCCACAAGAATCACACCTTAGTGCTGTAAAAAGAATTTTTAGATATTTACCAGGCACTGCTAATCTTGGTCTAGTGTATGAAAAATGTGATGATTTCAGGTTAAGAGGATTCTGCAATGCAGACTATGTAGGAGATAGGATTGAAAGAAAAATCAGAAGTGGTGGATGCCACTTTTTGGTCAATGCCTAATCTCATGGTCCAGTAAACGGTAGAGTACAATCTCTCTATCCATTGCCGAAGCTAAATATGTTGCAGCAGGTTCTTGTTGCACCCAACTTTTGTGGGTGAAACACCAATTAGAAGATTATAGCATTCTTGAACATGATATTCCATTACTGTGTGATAACACTAGTTCTATAAACATTACAAAGAACCCGGTTCAACATTCCAGAACTAAACATATAGATATCAAGAATCATTTTATTAGAGATCATGTAGCAAATGGTATCATTGATATATCATATGTACACACTGATGATCAACTTGCAGATATCTTTACAAAACCTCTAGTTGAAAATAGATTTTGTTATCTGAGAGAAAGTATAGGTATGCATCCTGTGTTATGAATTATATTGTATACACTAACCAAAATGCAGGAGACGTAAGAAGCACAGACGATACACTCAACGTTTAATCAATTTAAGTACAACGTCTGCTCCCTATCGTCCGTTGTGAAGTTTAAACGTGGATAACGTCACATGAAGTCTATCGTCCGCTGACTTCATCTTGATTACAGAAGCATCTCAACAAAGCTTACAATCAAACTAAGACTATCTTTTCCCTATCTCTTACATATTTACTATGCTACTTAATCTGCTCCAAATTATCAAATTGCATCTGCTCTGATATTATTTGCTCTGTTACCGCATTTTACATGTACTGTATCTTGTTGTTGTTTGATAATGACAAAGGGGGAGAGAGTTAGACAAAAAGTACGTAATTGACAAAGGGGGGGGGGGGGGGGAATAGAGAGAAGCAGAAAATTGACAAAGGGGGAGAGTAGAGAAAAAGTAGAAAAATACGTAGTTGAGAAAATAGAAAGAGCAGAAAAAGGAGAAAAGAGATAAATGTCTTTTCTAATTGATGTAGGGGTAAACAAAGAGAAAGTGTATCTTATCTATTTAACAGAGGGGGAGAGAAAGGAAGAACACTTATGAATGGGTTTAGATTTTAATCTAACACGAGGCATCAATGATGATACTTATAATTGTGCAATTTAAAAGATTGATTTTTATATTTATCTTTTTGGTGTCCTAGTCCACAGGCCAGCTAGCATATATATATAACTAATATTTAATATACAGTAGTTGACTTGACTTAGACATGCTTGATGATCTTTTTTGAAAGGATGCTAGATGATCTACTCAAAAGAAAAGTGGCTCTAATTAATTTGCTTGTTAGCAAAATCTGTCGGTTTCTTTGAATCGCTTCCTTCTAATCTCATACTTGCAAAGACACCACCATGGCTCTGGAACTTGTTGCTGGACCTCTAATGGAAGCTGTTTTCAGTGTGTTGCTTGAAAGGATAGCTGCTTCTGAAATTTTCAACTTCTTTAAGAAGAATAAAAGTGACAAGTTGCAAAAAAGGATGAAGATCATCTTGTTGTCGGTCCATGCTGTGCTCAACGACGCTGAGGAAAAGAAAATGAAAAATGAAGCAGTGAAGGAGTGGCTTGAGGAACTTAAAGATGTGGCTTTTGATGCTGATGACCTACTTGATGAGATTTACACTGTTGAAAAAATCAAGGCTGCAAAAGAGGTAAACACAATCCACTCCACTGCTTCAAATTTTTGTGGTAAAGATCTTGAACGAAAAATAGAAGTTCTTCTTGAAAGATTAGAGTTTATTATAATCCAGAAAGAAGTACTTGATCTGAAGGTGGGTAAGGAAGTGAAAATGGCACACAAGACACCAACCTCATCAGTCATAGAAGAATGTGATGTGTATGGAAGGGATAATGATAAGGAAATCATAGTTAGCTTGCTATTGACACATGATGCTGATGATGAAAAAATAGGTGTTATTCCCATTGTTGGGATGGGGGGAATTGGGAAAACCACCTTAGCTCAAGTAGTATACAATGATCATAGAATACAAAAAGAATTTGATCTCAAAGCATGGATTTATGTCTCTGAAGAATTTGATATCTGCAAGGTTACAAAAAACCTCTTGGAGGTTGTCTCATCATGTAAATGTGATATTGAAGATTTAAATTCACTCCAGAGGAATCTGAAAATGCACTTATTGAAGAAAAAGTTTTTATTTGTGTTGGACGATGTTTGGAATGAAAATTATGATAATTGGGACAAATTCAGGACTCCATTTAAACATGCCGGAGCTCATGGAAGTAAGATTATTGTAACTACGCGAAGTCGGCATGTTGCATCCATCATGCAAACTCTCCCACCTTATAATCTCAGTGAATTGTCCAATGAATACTGTTGGGATTTGTTTTCAAAGCATGCTTTTGATTATGGGGATTCAAATGTTCATCAAAGTGGGGAAAAAGTTGGAAGAGCAATTGTTAGGAAGTGCAATGGATTGCCTTTGGCAGTGAAGACACTTGCAGGACTTTTGAGGTCAAAAAGTGAAAGGCAAGAATGGCATAAAGTGTTGAATAGTGAGATATGGGATCTGCAAGATCATGAGAGTAATATCCTTCCAGCTTTGAGATTAAGTTACCATCATCTCCCATCTCATTTAAAGCGATGTTTTGCTTATTGCGCAATTTTCCCAAAAGACTATGAATTTGAAAAGGAGAACCTAATTTTGTTGTGGATGGCAGAAGGTTTTCTCCAGCAATCAAAAAGACATGGAAGAATTGAAGAAGCTGGAGATGAGTATTTCTGTGAATTAGTATCCAGATCATTTTTCCAGCAATCAAGACGCGGCAAGTCATGTTTCCTAATGCATCATCTCATAAACGACTTGGCTCAATATGTGTCTGGAACATTTTCTGTCAGAATAGAAGGTAACAATTCTAATCAAGTTGAAGAAAGAACTCGTCATTTGTCTCATGTTATTTCACATAGTTCCTCATATGTGAACCTGAAAGATGTTTCCAAAGCAAATCGGCTCCGGACCTTTCTGCAAATAAGAACAACAGGTACATCAATCGACATGTTCCACAACATGCCAAATGATCTGTTGACAAAGTTAAGGTGCTTAAGAGAGTTATCTTTGGTAGGTGCATATTTTTACAGTTTACCTGATTCAATAGGTGAACTAAAACACCTGCGCTATCTCGAAGTGTCTGACACTGAGATTATAAGGTTACCTGAATCAATCTGCAGCTTGTACAATTTACAAACTCTGAAGCTAGTTGGATGTTACAAGCTCATGGAACTGCCATCAGACATTCATAAACTTGTCAACTTGCGCTATCTTGATATCAGAGACACTTGTTTGAAGTGGATGCCATTGCAAATCAGTGAGTTAAAAAACCTTCAAGGGTTGAGTGACTTTTTTGTAGGAGAAGATTTTGGATCTTCAATTGGTGAGCTGGGAGAACTATCTAATTTACATGGAACCTTGTCCATTAATTACATATCAAATGTTGCTAATAATAAGGAATCTGAGAAGGCAAAATTGAAGGAAAAACATGGCCTTGAGATGCTGTCTTTGGATTGGGGTGGGAATGGTGATACTGATAACTCTCAGCATGAGAAAGCCATACTGGACAGCCTGCTACCTCATACTAATTTGAAGAAACTCTCTATCATTGAATATCCAGGCACAGAGTTTTCAGATTGGTTGGGGGACTACTCCTATTGCAACTTGGTATTCTTGCAGCTCAAGGGCTGTAAATATTGCTACAAATTGCCTCCACTTGGACAACTTCCAATGTTGAAAGAGCTTCAAATGATCAAATTAGAAGGCTTAGTGAACGTGGGGTCTGAGTTTTATGGAAACAGAACTTCTACAACTGATAGCTTTCCATCACTAGAAATTCTAAGGATCGAGTCTATGACAGCATGGGAGAAATGGTGTTCTGATGCTGACATTGCAGGCAGAAGAGCTTTTTCTCATCTTAGAGAGTTTTACATTGAAGGGTGTCCCAAATTGACAGGGGATTTACCAAGCAACCTTCCATCTTTGACATTACTTGTAATCAGAGATTGCAAGCGTTTGCTTTGTTCACTTCCCAAAGCCCCAACTTTGCGGGTGCTGAACATTCAGAATTGTGAGAAGCTAGAATTCCCAGTGCATGAACTTTGGTACCACCAATCAGTGACATCTTTGTTCCTACTTGATAGCTGTAACTCACTCATGCTCTTGCCTTTGGATCTCTTCCCCAACCTCAAGTCTCTAGATATTTGGAGATGTAAGAATCTGGAAGCATTTACTGTTTCTGCATCAGATTCAGATGCATCTCCTCCAAATTTCAAGTCCCTCCATTCCCTTTGCATAAGGCATTGTCCAAAGTTCTTATCATTTCCCAAAGGAGGATTTGCAGCTCCAAAGCTCACTTTATTAATCATAAATTACTGTGAGAGATTGAGTTCTCTGCCTGAAAAAATGCATGAACTTATGCCAAGCTTGAAAGAACTTCAACTGCGGGGCTGTCCACATATTGAGTCATCTGCTATGAGGCCACTCAGGATTCGGATTTGCAACAAACTTCTGGAAGGGAAACAAAACCACTCTGATCCTCTCTTTGCAAGGTTGGAGGGCCTAGCCTCTATTCATAGTCCCTCATCAAGTTAGCTCATAGGGAAGGATTGTTCTGCCTATTTTCATCTATCTCTAGTTAATGTAGTACTTAACACACCTCTATACATTCATGACTGAATACGAGAGTTGATGTTAAAACCCCGGTTAACCCAATTCCGACCCCCTTTAAAGTAGAAGTTCTCCAAAATACCCTCTGCTTTCTTGTTTACGCATTTTTCGTTCCGGGATTTAAAATTCGGTACGTTAAAAGACATATTTTCTTTCAAGTTCTTATTCCTTGCACCTATTTTAAAAACTATGTTTCGGGCACTCAAGTTTCCAAAATACTATTAGCACAATTATGGTTTTTTAAAATCCCGGTAGTGCATGTTGACATTACCGGGTTTTAAATCCGGATACAGAGTTAGTTTTTCCTTTTATATATTCTAGGAATTAGAATTTCCGGAATACGAACCCAAAGGATACTCTGAAATGTAAAACCTGGTATTGTGTGTTACCACTACTGGGTTTTATAACTCAGTATTGTTTAGGAATGTATATTCCGGTTTTTAAATCTAGTAAGGCTTTTGCTGCTTCAATTTGTTTTCTCACAAAGTCATAACTTTACAAAATCAAGAATACTATATGTTTCGGCCGGCAACAAAGCCACCGAGTCCTAAAACATCTCAGCCGACCAAAAGGCGTGCATTAAAGCACTAGTCATAAGTCGGATTGAATGACTTGGAGAGGAACATCTTGACCGGCCAGAGTCCGATCTAGCACACGAAGGTCGGGACACGGCGAACTAAAATGAGGGAGCCACATGCTGCCCGCGTGTTCAGAGATCCCACTTAAAGGATCCTTCACACGCTTGCAGACACAACCACCATGAGCTCTGAGTCTAAATACAGGTTCTATCATTCATTTACGTAACATGCTATTCATTTTTAGCATTATGACTTGGGTTCTGCTAAGATTCAAGGATTCTCTCTCAAACACTTGCACTGACTTGAACGTCTTCTGTAAGTACCTCCTCACTGTGGAACCAACGATACCACCGTCACCTCAAAAACACTTGTCACCACACGCTGTCGTCAACTCTGAGAGAATCTCCTCTAATTCTCGGGACCGAACAATTGGCGCCGTCTGTGGGAGCTAAAAAACAAAAGGGCAGAAGAAGTATCAAAGGGAAGTGGTTCAAACACAAGACAACATTAAGACGAAGAAGAATTACTTGGAAGAACAAATTCTCTAGTACATCCTTCCTAGGGAATTCCCTCTCAAAGGGAACCGATCCTAGTAGAACATATAGTGGAAAATGCGGAAGTAAAACTACTTTGTGTGGAGAAGAGACTGTTGGAGTTAGAAAGATCTATACATTTTTCTCATATTCCAACACAAAATGATCATGTAGAATGATCTCCAATTCGACACTCTCGGCAAGAGCGGCAGGTTGAGAAATCACCAGTAGCCATGTTCGGCAAGAATGAGTGAGAAGTCAAGAAGAGCCAGAACATTGCAAAGTCAAGTCACCAATTAACTTGGAGGGGAATCTGGGAAGAACGCAAGTATAGCAACTAAAATTTCAACTACTTTTACCGATATATAGACCAACAAGATCTAGCATATTTGGTAAATAACTTACCTACTTAAGCATTTAGTCTAGAGTTACCCACTTAATGTGATCTTTAAGCTTGGTTTGATGTTTGCCGGCAGTGAGGATACCTGGTTAGTACCGAAAAAATTATTTCGCCCCATTGTCAATGCAATATGCAGTAGGAGGCTAACCAATGAGTTTTTTACTATTCCCAAGAGTTGGGATTTGAACCCCCAACCACTTGCTTAAGGAACGAAGTGTTGAACCACTACGCCAACCCACTTGATTAAAAAAATAGTTTTAGCTATGTTCTTTACACATACATTTAATGGTACATAGCTATCTTCTTTTATATTTTCAATTTAATTTATTTATGATGCAGTAAAATAATGAATTTAGAAGTCCGACAGTCATCCATCTGGCAACAGATCGCCCAACCATAGACAAGGCAAACAATGTGCAAGGGTCAATTCCTTGGAAAACAACTCAAGGTGTACGTGTGTACATATATAGCAGCTTAACATTATAAGCATGCAAGAGCTTGTCAACAATACCACAAGGGAATATACCACAACACTCACAACAAACAAGATGTAACGTTTATGTTTATGCTTATGCTAGTGCACATGTTTCTCTATTATCTGGACATAACGCCAACATCCAATACATTGGGAGGCGTGACACCACTATCGCGGGTAAATGCCACTTATATAATCGATTACGAGTCGACTCACGACTTCCTTCGATCGTCTAGTCTCAAGCTTAGCGTGTCACTGCTGCCAAGCATCTGTTTCCAGTCTCAAGTTCGTACGTCACTTTCATCAAACCTTGGTTTCGTGAATGCATGATATGATATGTCATGATATCAAAAATTCAACAACATAATCGTAGCATAAAAAGCCTCATACGTGTCCTAGCTCACTATCGGGAGCGGGGTCACTCTTCCCCGAGTCCCCAAGTCTCCTACTCTTAGCGGAATCACTCTCTCACGAGTGTCCATGTCTCTTACCCTTAGTGGAATCTCTCTCACCTGTGTCTAGATCACTTACTCTCAATGGAATCACTCTCTCACGAGTATCCTAATCTTATCTCCCCTCACGGGCAACTCTCCTCTCTCAACACTTTCCTAGCAACTCTCTCGTCTTAGGTCTCTCCCACTTTTCTTTGAAAATATCTCTTATGACTCTTCTGAAAATATGTCTATGATTCCTTTTCCAAGGATAGGTCTTACAGTTCTTCTTCAAAAGGTAAGTCTTATGGTTTTTTTTAACAAAGACGTGACTTGTATTATGAAGAAAATGGAATTGTCCTTAGTTCATAAAAGGTTTTAATGTATTCACTTAAAACTTCGGACTAATTTATTCCTTTTCGAAAGCTGTTAAGAACCAAGGGTTCTTTGAAGAAGAAAAATGAGAAATCGAAGATACTGAATGTTCTTTCTATTCTAATTAATTCAGTGTACAAGCTTTGTTTATATGCAGAGAGACTAACGGAAAACAGACAAGATCCTGGATATTCTGGGTCAACGCCATCAGACAGGATCCCGGATAATTCGAGTCAACTGTCACACTTGGACAGCTGGCATGACTAACTGGCCAGATGATACAATTATGCATTCGATTCAACTTAGCAGACGGTGCTATCATACAGACAGTAGAATGCTGCCCTATACAGACGATGTGTATCAGATGATACTGCATATCTCTAATAGCCGTCCTCAAACTCAAGGTGGGTGAGAAGGATCAGCCTTTGCAAACACATTGAGTTTGGCCTTCATTGCTGATAAGTGTTGAGGCGAGAGAGGTTTGGTGAAGATATCAGCCAGTTGATCCTTACCAGGAATATGATAAAAAAGCAATGACTTGTTGTGAACTTTCTCTCAAACGAAAAAGATGTCCAATTCCATATTTTTTGTTCTGGTGTGAAAAACAGGGTTGTGAGTTAAGGCTACAACTCCCATGTTATCACAGTATACTGTAGGAACTTGGAAAGGAATCTTTAACTCTGTGAGTAGAGATTGAATCCAAAGAAGTTCAGCAGTAGTGTTGGCTAAGCTTCTATATTCTGCTTCAGTGCTTGACCGTGCGACAATCGTTTGCTTCTTGGAGCTCCAAGACACTAATTTGGGTCCAAAGAAAACACATGAACCAGACGGAGACCACGCATAGATCGTATCAAGCATTTCGATGCTAACAAGTTCGCCCACCGGTTTCACCACTTCCTCAAAGCACTCCTTCTTTCACATATGGATAGGGAAACCAGTACATCTCACCCATGTCACCCTGTGATTAGGTGCAACTGAAGGAGACCACGCATAGATCGTATCAAACATTTCGTCCATCAGTTCTTCCTCCTCTTTCAATATATCTTCCAAGTTGACTCCTTCCGGACCTGTTATTAAAACCAAATCGTCGCCGAGGTACCTGAACTGTATTGAGTTAAAGCCTTCTAATAAAGAAGCATCCTGCAGAGATGCTACAAGCTCCAAATTTTTTTATAATACCCACCATGCTTCTTGAAAGCCAATCTTCCCCTTTTCTAACAACAGGTCCCTTCCATTCCTCCATGTCAGAATTACTCGTCTCATTGATAGGTGCCTGAGCAGGTTGAACTAAGTCATTTGCAACTACCTGGGCATAGGATTTGCCTAACGTTTTCGAATTCTCTAAGCAATTTCCCTTATGGAAATCCCCTGTTCTCTTCATGTTCATATCCCCTTCCATCGTTCAGTAATGTTGTCTCTTCTGTTGAGCAATGGGAGCTTTGTTTCAAGCAGGTTGCTTATCAAACCTTGGGAAATTTACATGCATTTTCATGCTTCCTATGAGGATGTTGTCCAGTTCCTTTTCAAGTTTTCGGGGTTTTTAACGTCCCGGAGACGAACAAAACCGAAACGTTTTCCTTTTTTATCCCTTTTTGGAGCGATAAAAATCTCCAAGACCCTGTCTTACCTCTGAAAAACCTTCCATAGGTCCTGTTATGTGAAATTCTCCGGGAAGTTGGAGAAGAAATAGGATGTGATATTCCCCCCTCCTGGTAACTCAGCCTGCCATCTCTAGCGCTTATCATACCTCTGTGGTCACCATGATCTCTCGCACTCCCACGTCCCTTCCTCTCCCTCTCTCTCATGATTTGTAGTCGTGATGGCCGCGGAAATTACCCTTGTTATTTTACTGTCATTGGTTCTAAACCCTGAAGGAGACTCGGATTTAGAGGACTCGGATTGATGTACGCTTTACTGAGTTGGCGTAATAGTCCAACACTCCATCACTAAAACAAATGGTTAGAGTTTGATTCTCACTATAAGAATCAGTTTTGATATATTTATACGATATTTCTCTTCTATCACATTTCCACCTATTGCTATCACATCATGCATCTGTCTTATATTTCTATCTCTCACCACTTGTTGTGAGTTTTGAGGTGGAATTTTGGTATCAAGTATTATTTTCCATCACCAATATATATTTGAAATATCTGATCCCTGATAAGAGTCACAAGTACCTTTTCAAGGCCTATTTTAATGTGCTTAAAATAAAAAATTAGAAAGGAGAAAGCCAGAAATGGAGGCGTGCAATGTCATAAATTAATAATAATGGGCCATGGTTGGAGCTAGCAACACATATTCAGTACCCTCTATAAAACAAAGATATTTTCTTCTAGTGGTTACATCAAACCTGAATGCATATTGAGCACACTCTTTTGCTTGAGAAGAAAACAAGCACTTTGCTGGCGCCTGGTAGTGCCGGTACTCGATCTTTTCCTTTTTATTTCCTCAAAAAGTTGAAAAATGGAAGAGGGCAGGGTTGTAAGTGAGTACACACAAGATGGAACTGTGAATCTTAAAGGGAAACCTGCTCACAAATCCAAAACCGGTGGTTGGAAAGCTTGCTCCTTTGTTGTTGGTATCTCTCTCCCTCTCTCACTGCCATTTTCATTAGTTTTTTTCATTGAGTTGTTTTCGTAATTTCAGGTCAAATAGGATTGGATTACTATGGGTTATAAAACTTTATCATGTATTTAACACATCTGCATCCACAAAATTTAAACCAACATATACTTAACCTAAAACAATCTCATATCCATTAATCTAGACCACCATTTTCATTAGTTTAAAAGACTCCTAGTGCATTAGTTTGACAAAAGAAAATAAGAGATAATAAATTTAGTGAATAAAGAGAGAATGAAATAAATACTATATAGTATTTGCTTTGAGTTCTTGAAGTGTTCTTTTATTTTATTTTAGTACAAATTGATGTATGCTAAACAAGTAGAATGAATAAGTATCTTACTAAAAAAAAGTTACTTGATATTAATAGAGCTTTATTCACAAAATTTAGGTCATTGCTATTGCTGCCATTCTGTTAGTGTCATATATTTTTTTAAAATTTAAGAATACCCTCGTTAAAATAAAACTAAAGTGTGAATCTATTTATTTATTTATTTTGGATCGAAGATTTCGACGTAGTTTAAATTGCGGATAGTGAAGTTACCATCCGTGGATGAAAAAAAAACTTTATTGAGAGACACTCACGTATTTTCCACATTTTTAAAATGACATGGATAGATATCGGGATAACAACAATAACAATGTCCCAAAATTTAACTTCACCAACTCACATTTTCCCATTCATGTGTTACGTACTAATTGGGCAACCGTAAAAGCTACATCTAAGTTTTCCAACTATTTTTAGAGAACATTTGTGCTATATAGCGCATAATAATAATTAACAAAATGCCAGAATAAGCAAAAGTCGGATCTTTGACAACATAAAAAGGTGGGTGTAATTCAAAAGAGTTTTGATACAGTTAGAGTTTAATTTTTTTAATTTTTTTTCACTTTCTTTTTCTATATTTTTTAATTATATCACATGTCATATTATTTATTTTTCACTTTTTTCCTAATATCTCCCAAAAGTAAAAGTGGATTTAGTTTGTGAAAATAAACTTTTCTAATTGAAAAAAAGGCAAGCCATGTACCACTTCGTGTGTTTAGTCTTTTAATATTTCATAATACTAAGTATTTTTATTTGAAATTTTATATTTTAATTAGTAAATTTTGATGGAAATAATATTTATAATAATTAAATTGATTCAATTTGTGAAATATTTCTTCAAACATGAGAATTTGAGGGGTTTTAAACATAATAATTAAAATAATGAAAATTACACTTGATTTGCATCAGTTAAAAAGTTAAAAGTTAATGGAGTAAATCTGTCCCAAATATAATTGGCAAACTAAAATCACCCATAGTTTACATAGTTTAAATTACGTAGAATCAAAAGTTCAATTAAGCCTTTTTTTGTTTTTATACATTTTCTTTCGTGTCATTATCTATTCAATGATAACAGCAAACATGTCCTCTCCTTCAAGAGGCCCTAAACTATATATGACATGTAATTTTTATTAGTTTTTTCAAAGGTCAACTTTTGTAGCTATAATAATAACATATGTATGTAGTTGAGAATTAGGTCTTGTGTCTTTGCTCTACTTTATGACCTGCGTCCACAGTACTTCAAAATTATTAATGGAGGATTGAATTCTTGAGGCAGTGGTAGGTCATTGGACAGTGGTGGTAGCTTTGCTAATGTAGTGCCAATTACTGTCTTAAGAATTAACGAAATTAAAGTGTAAATTTAATTTATTATGTCCTACAATAATCGGTAGATAGTTGACTTCTTAAGTATCTAGTCCAAGATTTAATTATTAAACGATACGCATAGAGAAACATTTGTTAAGAGAGGTCTACTTATCATAGTCTTCAGATATTAATCTCATAGTTGCCGACTATGAAATAATTTAGAAAATAAATAAATAAAAAATAGTCAACTCAAAACCTTATTGGCAATTGAATTGTTTTGGTTGAATAAACTCTGCCACGTGTCTGTGATGCAGTGTATGAGGTATTTGAAAGAATGGCTTATTATGGGATATCGTCAAATTTGATCCTGTATCTAACAACGAAGCTTCACCAAGGCATTGTCACTTCTTCAAACAATGTTACTAATTGGGGTGGTACAATTTGGATAACTCCCATCTTAGGTGCTTACATTGCTGATGCTAAACTTGGTCGCTATTGGACTTTTGTCATTGCCTCAGTCGTCTATCTCTTGGTATGTCTTTCAGTTACTATTTTTCTTTTACTGGGGGACATATTATTTCGGGTGACACATATTTTCAGGCACTTTTTAACCACTACATAAATGTTGTGCTAATATAGTCCCTAATACGGGCTAGCCCGGCCTATATGGGCTGCCCGTTACGGGTTGGGTTGAATATGGTTTGGGTTAGAGTAACCTGCATTTAAACGAGTCAAGAAAATATGAATCTAACCTGACATGCGGGTTGGAGGGCTGGCTCGTATTGACAGTAGAATAAATAAAAAATTTTAAAATTGAGTAATTCGATAAAAAAATGTTCAAAAAGTAATAAAAATTCATATTAAAAAAAATACTAACACATGCATTTTGCCAAATTTACTAATCCAAGATCATAACAATGTTGCACCATACACTTTGTGCATATTTAAATTCAAGTTCAAACTCCAAGTCATCCACATCCAACATAGTTGAATTCCAATACAAACACAAACGGTCCAAATCTAACATAGTTTAACAAAATAACAAGTCTACATCTAACATTGTTTAATAACAATACAAACACAACCGCTTCAAATGTAACATATTTTAATAACAATACTAACAAAATAAGTTTAATAAGAAAATTAGTACAATTTTTTTTTTAATTGCCCAAACCCGCAGGCTGACTCGCTTGACCCTCAGGCTGACCCATTTAACCCGCGAGTTAAACGAGCCGGATTGTACTAACCCATATTCTATCTGGATTGTAATTTAAACAACCCAACCCGCCTACAACCCGAGTTGGGCTAAGCTCACCCGCGGGTTAGAACTCATATTGACAGCTCTAGCTAAATTGTATGCTTGTTGTTGAATGAAATTTGTATATGTATATATAATCACTTTTTTTATACTACAATACATTATTTTTGAGGTAAGATAATTTTATTTAAGTTAAGAACATTTATATTCGAGTTAACTCATGAGAACTCCTTTTCATTTATAAAACTCACCCAAATTTATTTAAAAAAATTAGAAATTTATCAATTGAACCAACTATCCATTATTCTTTATGTTACATTTGGAATTAGTGGACTTATTCCAACAAATATCAAAATATGAAAAATATCATGATAAAAAATATTAATTTTCTTTTATGTAAAATGACAACAAAAACTCATACCAATTTTGTGATTAATCCACTAAGGCTGTATTGTATAGATAGATATAGATTATACACAAAATCGTGAAAGGATACTATTTTGCAATGTAATGCATTAAAAATCTCACATGACATGTTTCTTTTTTTCTCAACTGTTTTGTTTAATGTCCAAATCCTAGTTGATGACTTTCATTTTTCATTGGATTGTTCAACTGCCAAATGGGAACTGACAAGTCAAGACGGGACTCCATAGTCCTCAACGCATTCACAGATGTATACCTGTTTTGACAGCGCCAGCTCCCAAATTTATTAGTTGCGAAATTTCTGAACATGCATCTCCCTATCTTCTAATTAGAATCTCTAATGTCACGTGAAAATATTAAGAAATATTGTGTATATCTTTCTCATCATAAATATTTAAAAAGTCTTATATATATGACACAAAGAGAGATATAAGCATAAAGGGAGTTGCGTTTTGCGTCCCTCAATTGCGCCTTACACCTCCCCCAAATAAGGTCAGTTACGAAAATGCCCTTAAAATCTTTTTTGATTCTCGAGATGTTCCTTTCTTCTACCTTTTTGTCAAAATAAGTCGCATTTATAAGTGTGATTTATGCTTACAATAGGGTTTGCACTTATAAGCGCGACCCAATTAAAAAATAATCAGTAACTTCATATTGGCACCTTTAAGTGCGATTATATATGTCTGTTCGAACTTATAAGTGCGAAATAGGAGTTATGAGAGAAAAAAAAAAGGAATTTCTAACCGTCTCGGATGGCGACGAGATGAATTACAAAGTTGAAGAGAAAAAAAAAGTAATTGGACGCTTATCGCTTTGCCATAAAGTTGATATCCCGAGCCCAAATTCCATCGTTTGCTATTTTTTTTGAATTTTTGAAAAAAAAAATTCACCATAAATTTCTAAATATGTCAACTAGACTAACTGTGGTGGTCCCATGATTTTTAAAAATCATTAAGTGTCTTTTTTTATTTTTTTTAAGATGTTTTTGTCGGTTTTTTTTAATATGAAATCACATTTCAAGGTGCGAAAATTGTTTCAAAATCGCACGTAAAGATGCGACCAAATAAAATACATTAAAAAAATATCTAACATATATTCGCACTTGTAAGTGCGATTTTAAAGAATATTTTGTACTTACAAGTGCAAAGATTAACGTCAAAAACTTCGAAATCCATTTTTTCTTTCACTTATGTTAACCCACTTTAGGTTATGACTTGTCCCTTTCGTCTATTTCATTATCCGGGTAGAACAAAAAAGTATGGAGGAGAGAAATGGTGAGGGTAATGAGAGTTCGGGTAGGAGTGAATTTTTTTTAATAAAAGTATCAGGTGTTATATTTGACTTCACAGCAAAATATATGACATATAAGAATACTCTAAACACCACACTTGTGACTTGAACATCTATTACTCACATCATATATTAAAGTTGATATTTTATGAACCGAAGTTATATGTAAAAGAATGGACTAAAACCATAAAAGATAGATGATAAGACCAAAATTAAATATGAGTGTCAAATTGAGGACTAAAAACTTATTTAAGCCTAAATTATTGTTGAAATGATTAATTTGTTTTTGTATTGGGGCAGGGTATGTCTCTACTTACTCTATCAGTTTCCCTTCCAAGTCTAAAGCCACCTGAGTGCCATGAAAAGGATGTGACAAGATGCAAAGAAGCCTCCACACTGCAGCTAGCAGTGTTCTATGGTGCACTCTACATTTTAGCAGTGGGAACTGGTGGAACCAAGCCCAATATTTCCACCATTGGTGCTGACCAGTTTGATGATTTTGACCCCAAAGAGAAAAAGCATAAGCTCTCATTCTTCAATTGGTGGATGTTCAGCATCTTCATTGGCACCCTCTTTGCAAATTCTGTTCTAGTCTATGTACAAGATAATGTGGGGTGGACTCTTGGGTATGGCCTTCCCACTCTTGGCCTTGCAATATCAATCATCATATTCTTGGCAGGCACACCCTTCTACAGACACAAGTTACCCACAGGGAGTCCCTTCACTAAAATGGCCAAGGTCATAGTGGCTGCTATAAGGAAATGGAAAGTGCCTCCACCTAGTGACCCTAAAGAACTATATGAGCTTGATTTAGAAGAGTATACAAAGAAAGGTAAAGTCAGAATTGATTCCACTCCAACATTAAGGTATAACTTCTATCCAATTTCTAAGCAACTTGATGTGAAATTTTAGGATGTAGATCTTCAGTCCTAAAAAGTTGTCTCTATCACTATCCTACAAATAAAATCTTGTCATTCCAATTACAAAAATGTGAGGACGTTAATTTTTATTGGACACTTCAAAATTTTACTAGTGGGATAGGGAATTTAGGTTCCCTACGATCATGAGTATCCTGCATTCAAACAATCATGCAATCCGAGCCGTCTAATCAAAATCAGTCAGTTTGTATATTTCATCAAGATCTCACGATAGGTATAAATTTAAAATATGAGCCGGACGATTCAGATTGCGTGGCTATGTGAATGTAGGGTTTTCGGACTACAGAGAATCCAATTCCGTGGGACAGGAAATTAAGACATCACTTGCGACGGAAAATTTCAATCAGTAAATTTAATATGAAATGTTAATAACTTGTCATGTGAATGTGTACAGGTTCCTCAACAAGGCTTGTGTCAGAACTGGTTCAAGTACTAGTAGTGCAGGGATGTTATGCCCAGTTACCCAGGTAGAGGAGACCAAACAGATGCTGAGAATGATCCCCATCTTGGTTGCTACATTTATTCCTAGCACAATGGTTGCTCAGATAAGTACCCTTTTTGTGAAGCAAGGAACTACACTTGATAGAGGCATTGGAAACTTCAACATTCCACCAGCAAGTTTAGGAACATTTGTGACTCTGTCAATGCTTGTCAGTGTTGTTCTCTATGACCGTTTCTTTGTAAAGATTATGCAGAGATTTACAAAGAACCCAAGAGGGATTACTCTTCTTCAAAGAATGGGCGTAGGAGTCATAATCCACATAGTGATTATGGTAGTTGCTGCTTTGACTGAAAGATATAGACTTAGTGTAGCAAAAGAACATGGGTTAGTTGAAAGTGGTGGACAGGTTCCATTGAGCATATTCATCTTGCTTCCTCAGTTTATACTTATGGGAACAGCTGATGCATTCTTAGAGGTTGCTAAACTAGAGTTCTTCTTTGATCAAGCCCCAGAAAGCATGAAGAGCCTTGGCACTTCATATTCAATGACTTCCTTAGGCATTGGAGGTTTCCTCAGCACTTTTGTTCTCACAACAGTTTCACATGTCACCAAGAAACATGGTCACCAAGGATGGATTTTGAACAACCTAAATGCTTCTCATCTTGATTACTACTACATGCTTCTGGCAATACTTAACTTCCTGAACTTCATCTTCTTCATCATTGTTACGAAGTTCTATGTATATAGGGCTGAAGTTTCAGATTCCATAAAGGTGCTTGCGGAAGAATTGAAGGAGAAGTCTGTCATTGTGTCAAACCAAGTGATTCCAAAGGATTAATTGATGGGATATTTACAAGTGTAAGAGTATATGTAAGACAACCAAAACTGTCAAAACATGTGTGATATATAACTTTGGTTGATTTTGGTAGGATTATAGATTCTTCTGTGTTTTAATGTTTAGTTTGTGTTTCCCTTGTAATATGTATGAGCAACTAAAATTTTAGTATATAGGGGGTCTATGGTGGATTTGTGATATTATTACTATGATTGTTTCTTTCTAAGATCGAATAGACTATATGGTTTGTGATATTATTAGTTTGATTTGGAACACGGTAAAATCACCCCGAGAGGTGTTGACTCACTATTACATAATTGTTTTTTTACTACGCCCCTGTTACCACGGTTCCGAGTTGAACCGTGATAAAAAGCTGACCGGAGCTATGTTACTACGGTTTCGTGTTGAACCGTGGTAACTGAGGTTCTCTATTACCACGGTCATATGAAAACCGTGGTAACTGAGATAGTTTTTATTATTTTTTTAATTAACACTGCCTAATACCACGGTTGGTAGGTGAACCGTGGTAATAGGTTTTATTATTTTTATAATTAACACGGCATGTTACCACGGTTGTTAGGGGAACCGTGGTAATAAGTATTATTATATTTCAATTAAAATTGTCTATTACCACGATTGTTATGGAAACAGTGGTAATAAGAATTATATTATTAAAAAAATGGTGATGATTTAACTAGGAAACCCTTATTTGGAGATCGAAAACCCATATGTCTTCCCCTTTCTCTTTTACGACTCCATCACTCTTCAACCTCGTCACCGCCACTCCTCACTCCTTGCCGCTGCACCTCATGACCGCCACTCCTTGCTACTGCACCTCATCACCGACACTCCTTTTCTCCGCAATGACACTACCGCTTCTCTACTTCACTCGTGAGTACTCTTGACCTGCTTCTACTTCTAGGGTTTTGTTTTAAAGATTTTTGTTGTTGTTCAGAACTAGGTTTTTTTTTCTATCATGAGAAAGTTTCCTCCATCGTCTAGTCCTGCCAGCCCTGACAGTCACGCCGTTGGACGTCTCCTCCGTTGCCTAGTCTTGTCAGCTATGTTTTGTCTTCTTAAATGCTTCAGCATGCGCCGTTTCACTATTATATCTTGTAACTGCTTCCCTCTTTACTCTGCAACTTTTCATCTTGCGCGGTTCCCACATAAGTTTCACAATTCTCAAGGCATCCTCTTAATCTCCCTCTTCTTCACCCATCATATTCCCTCGTTTGCTTATAAATTCCAGAAGCATCTCTCATCTGTTCTCCATCTTTCACTCCATCATCTTCCTTGTATCCTCTGATTCTGTGATACTTCTTCCTTAAAAAAAATGGCAAACGGCGTGACTATCTGTCTTCCTTTTATCGACAATTTCCCATAACTACAACGCTATCAAGTGCTTGGAACCAATTCTCTGCGTCACACACGTATGTTTGCATTGTGTGAGGCCTCTGATGAGTCATCATACCCAGAACTCATCCTGGCCTTCTGGTCCTCCTTGTCCTTTGTTCACAACAGAGGCTTCGTTGGAAGAGTGCCGAATCATGACTTTTCCATAACTAGATAGAAACTTGTTGAACTCCTCAATAGTGAGGATGAAGGAGTGACGTACTCTGAATACTGGAAAAGAGACTGCGATGAAGAAGATATTGATGCAGTCATCTATTGCACGGAAAATCCCTCTCTCTATCAGCGTTCTCTCTACTTATCCCTCACCTTTCCTGCCAGAGTTTTACATCTACTGGTCACAACCATGCTTTGTCCAAGAGTAGATCGTCTGAGAGACGTGCTTGACAAAGACCTGTTTATCATGTACTTAATTCTAAATGAAGAGTACATTAATGTTGTAGACATCGTCTACAATCATCTTGCTTCTGCTCTGGTTGACAACCAAAAACCCACTCCCTATGGTTTCCTCGTGACAAAATTGCTCAGGGGTCCAAATGGGTTGCCCTTCTTGGCTTGGAACGCTTTAGAGGAGTTGGCTTGTCAGGAGATCAGAGTAGAATTCTTCCGGTCAAGGGGTCTTTACATTAACGATCCACTTCTCTCCGAAGACTTCGATGACTCCGATGATTTTATGGAATCGATTCCATAATCAATATGATCCTCCCCTTTTCCCTGATTTCTGGCACAACATGTACTGCTTCGCTATAGGATGTATTTTTAATTTGTTCTAGAATTTCTTCAAGTTGATGTATGAATCTCCTCTTTTTATTCATTGTATATTTTTTGGAAATATAATGCCAAGAACTGTTGTTGACACCACCATTTGCCATCCAACAGAGTTCGATTTTTATCTCAACAGTCATGCTGGAATTCAAGGAACTAGATATTAGGATCAGTATCAATATTTCTAGTTGTTTTTTGCATAGAAGTAACGAGATATTAATGTTGTACATTAATGTTCTACTGCTGAAGTTGTTTATTTGGGTGGTGTTTATAATATTATGATTGCATGATGGCAATGATTTGAATATTCTCTAATTTGTATATAGCATTATAGATTACTGAAAATGCACTGTTTTTTTTTTTTTTTTTGCATAATTCTGTCTGATAGTCGCTCAACGACCTAATAGGGTCGCTCAGCACCCCTGGACAATGAAGAAATGCCTCTCTGGAGGTAAAAAAAACCAAACATATTACCACGATTCATACAGGAACCGTGGTAACAGAGGTAAAAAAACCCAAATATATTACTGCGGTTCAGGCAGAAACCTTGGTAAAAGAGTTAAAAAAATCCAAATATATTACCGCGGTTCAGGCAAGAACTGTGGTAATAGAGGCATGATATTACCACGATTCCGCCTTCAAACGTGGTAATTGATATATTACTTCGCCGCGCAATACCACGGTTTAACGATAGCTATATGCTGTCTGGAACCGTGGTAATATGAAAATTTTGTAGTAGTTATTTAGGAAGAATGGTGAAAATCCGGTGAGGCGGAGCGGTGTTCTTCGCGGCACTCCCTCTTCCGTCAAGCCCGGGAGGGGACCCTGCGAGAACACTCCGACGCACAAGTTAGAGGCGTGGGGTTTTGAGGGAAAGTGAGTTTATGAGAGAGAGAGAGAGAGAGAGAGAGAGATTGTGTACCTAAGAGGTTTGAGGGGAGTTACTTATATAGAGGTCCTGAGTCGTTACGCTTCCCGAGGGCTTGTGGGGCGGCTTTGTACTTGCCTCCTTATGAGCCGTTAAATCCTCTGCTGGGTACAGATGCTTGGACGACGGAGATCTTCTTGGGAAATTTTTAGATGCCAGTGGGAAATTTTTTGTGTCACACCATGGAGGGGCCTTCTCTCACATCATTTATTCCAAAGTATTTTGTAACTTCACATCAAGGGCAGCAGCAGTCTCTATCTGATCATCCAGTTGCAGCATCCTCTGATGTTCCTACTTCATCTGCAGTTCCTTCATCGTCTGTTGTTCCTACACTGTATGGTGGTGTCACATCGTCTAATGCTCCTCAATCGTCTGGTTCTATAGTATCATCTGGTAATCAGAAAGCACCAGTCAACATTCATGCCATGCAAACTAGATCCATAGCTGGGATTACTCGACTCCAGGCATCTTCAGTTTCTCCTCCTCCAGTCAACACTCACACCATGCAAACTCGTTCAAAGACTGGCACTGTTCAGCCACAACTTCTTTTAACTCAGGTTGAACCAACCTCCTACAAGAAAGCTCTTCAAGATCCGCATTGGAAGCAAGCTATGCAGGCAGAGTTTGATGCCTTGCAACAAAACACCACATGGTCTTTGGTCTCCTTACCACCAAACAGAAAACCAATAGGTTGCAAGTGGGTGTTCAAGATCAAGCAAAAGGTTGATGGAACTGTTGAAATATAAAAAGCAAGGTTAGTAGCCAAAGGGTAGAATCAGATTCAAGGTTTTGACTATTCAGAAACTTTTTCCCCTGTTGTGAAGCCAATCACTATCCGTCTCATTTTGTCATTGGCTATCTCCAAATATTGGCATATTCAACAACTTGATGTCAACAATGCCTTCCTGAATGACACACTTGATGAAGATGTATACATGCACCAGCCACCTGGGTTCCGAACTGAAGATCGAACCTTGGTCTGCAAACTCAACAAAGCTCTTTATGGTCTCAAACAGGCTCCTTGAGCTTGGTTTGACAAATTAAAAGGGGCTCTGCTACGATTTGGTTTCAAGGCTAGTTGTTGTGATCCATCTTTATTTATCTATAGTACAGCTTCTTGTTGCATATACATCTTGGTCTATGTTGATGATATTATCATCACTGGTAGTTCCTTACCTCTCATTCAGCAAATTGTCACCTAGCTTAATAGAGTTTTCACTCAAACAACTGGGTACGTTGGGTTACTTCCTTGGAGTTCAAGTTCAACATTTGCAAGATGGGTCTCTTCTCCTATCACAATCTAAATACATAGGAGATCTTCTTGACAAGGAAAATATGACCAATGCAATAGGACAATCTACGCTCGTGCTTAGTAGCGCAAAACTAAGCAAACATGGTACTGACCTATATGCTGATCCAACAAACTACAGGTGTGTTGTTGGCGCATTGCAATATGCCACTCTCACCAGACCTGAAATTAGCTATGTCGTTAACAAAGTCTGTCAGTTCATGAGCCATCCTCTAGATGTTCATTGGAAGGCTGTTAAGTGCATACTAAGATACCCCAAGGGTACTATTTCTCATGGTCTACTTCTCAAGTCCTACAATTCTAAAGCTATTGTGCCCTTCACTTCCTACTCTGATGTTGATTCGGGTTCGGATCCGGATGATAGACGTTCCACGTTTGGTTCATGTGTTTTCTTTGGCCCAAACTTAGTATCTTGGAGATCCAAGAAGAAAACGATTGTCGCAAGGTCAAGCACTAAAGCGGAATATTGAAGCTTGGCCAACACCACTACTGAAATTCTTTGGATTCAATCTCTCCTTATGGAGTTAAAGATTCATTTCCACGTTCCTATAGTATACTGTGATAACATGGGAGCTGTGGCCTTTACTCACAACCCTGTTTTGCGCACCACAACAAAACATATGGAATTGGACATCTTTTTCGTTCGAGAGAAAGTTCAAAACAAGTCATTGCTTGTGTATCACATTCCTGGTCAGGATCAATTGATTGATATATTCACAAAACCTCTCTCACCTCAACACTTTGCAGCAATGAAAGCCAAACTCAATGTGTTTGCAAAGACTGCTCCTTTTCACCCACCTTGAATTTGCGGGGGGCTGCTAGAGGAATGCAGTTTCATCTGATACTATCGTCTGAATAAGTTCACATACTATCATCTGTATGGCAGCAACGTCTGCTAAGCTGGTGAGAGTGGCATAACAGTATCGTCTGGTCAGTATGTCATGTCAGCTGTCTATGTGTGACAGGTGACCCGCCGATTATGTTGACCATGTGTGATTGGTGTCAGTTGTCAATGTGTGATAGCTGACCCACCGATTATGTTGACCATGTGTGATAGGTGTCAGCTGTCAATGTGTGATAGCTGACCCACCGATTATGTTAACCCGGAATATCCGGGATCTTGTCTGTTTGTCTATTTTCTCTCTGTATATAAACAGAGCTTGTAATAGTGAATTAATCAGAATAGAAAGAACATTTTGTATCTTCGATTTCTCAATTTTTCTTCTTCAAAGAACCCTTGGTTCTTAACACATAGCCTGGACGCTCATGAAATTTTTGTCATTCTGTATTCATCGATGGAGGTTGATATGGATACACACGAATCCTCCTTGAATGCTTTTTTTGGTGGCTCCTTATATCCATGCGAGTCATATTGCTTGCCCTTCTCATGCCTTCTTCCTGGCGCGTCAAGCGCATCCCTCTTCCGTTTCTGCTCGTCATCCTCCTCCTCCATGATAAACTCCTGCACTCTCGCTCTCAACTCTGCCATGTCATGTGGCGGGCACCTGCTTAACTTATTATTCAGGGTGCCCGCCCTTAATCCTTGTTTAAAGGCATGAACACATGTCTCTTGGGGAGCGTCCTCAATTTGCACAATAGTCCCGCTGAACCGTGCCATGTAGTGTTTTAAAGTTTCTGTTGGCTCTTGGCGTATATTGAATAATGCAGCCATCGTAACCTTCTATACCATGCTCACTGAGAAATGCGTTAAAAATTTACGTGAGAAATCCGTAAAAATCGTTATATAGTATAATAGTAGTTTTGTAAACCAAGCTAACTTTATTCCCTTAAACGTCGAAGGGAAAAGATGGCACTTCAAAGTGTCGGACGCCTGGCTAATCACCATTTTTGTGATGAAGTACTGCAAGTGTTCCTTCGAATCAGTATCGCATGTGTAAGTTTCCAGCGTTAGGGTTTTCAACGCGTCCAACATAGGAACCGCAGCTGAAAAGAGCTGAAACTTGACAACAGTTTCCGCCTTTCTTAAACCCATCAGACCGTAATCCTTTATGTTGACGAAAAATTTCAACTAAACCTGGAGATTTTGATTTTGTTGCTGAATGGCGTCAATTGTCCCACACATCCGATTCAACTCGTCAGGTGGGATCATCATCATGGCCGGCTGGCCACCACCCGTCGCCGCCTAAGTTTCCTGGTTTAATGGTGGTGCGGAAGTAAGATTCGGTGATGGTGGTGGTGGGGGTGGTGGCGGAGGTGGTGATGGTGTCTGCTGCGCCCTCACCGTTCGTCCTCCCCCTCGCCCTCGCCCTCGCCCTCGCCCTCTTCCTTGGATGCCTGACATAGCTTCTCACCTCACGCTCGCAAGGATTAGTTTATCTTTCCCCACAGGCGGCGCCAATGTTCTGGTAACGTTGAATAGCAATAAAAAAGATCGAAAGTGAAAATGGCTCACTAGGTCGAGAACCCTAGCAGCCAACCAATATGTTATTATTCAGTGAGAGAAAATAGGTAAAAGCCTCCATTTACATGAACCATCCTCTGCTATTTATAGAGGGGAGAGAAACAAAACCCTAGATATACACTTGGATGGGCTCCTGGGCCTCCAAACACTTAGCCCAATAGCCCCTATACCATTCTAAACCCCTTCTACGGTCAGGTCCCTGCTCCAGCTCCTTGGTCACCAATCGCCTAGAGTTGCCGCGTCGCCCTTCTTGACTCTCTCAATTTCTCCAACCACCACCACCATCTCTCCTTCTTCTTCTTTCATCTATTTTTCCCGAATCGAAAAACACTTGACAGAGACACATAAATTAGAGAGAGATTTATGGGGAAGAAGATGAATCAAAGCCCTCTTCAGATCAGAACTTGCGAGAAGTAAATCAATTTTTTTATAGACAAATAACATTAATGGGGAGCACAACCCGTTACACATACAAGAAACTGGAGGAAGTTAAAGCAACATCAATTACAACTACATGAAGCTTAAGAATAGAAAAAAACCCATGAATTAAAGACTAATTCTTCCATCAACACTTTCCATCATAAACACACGCCTCACTCCAAAGCAGACACCAGACTTCACACCACATATTCCACACCCATGTCAAGCTCAATTGGAAAGATCACACATACTCCACACACCACAAGTCTACATAACTGACCAACACAATAACTGGACAAGCCAGCACAGAGATAACCTCTTCAGATCACAAACCCCCAAATCTCTTCAAACCAAAAACACGAAAACCTCTCCAAACATGTTCTTATCAGAACCCCAAAACCCTAAATCGTGAGGAAGGAAAGCAACTAAAGGGGAGGGAGTCAATTTGACCCTAAGTTGGGTGGGTTGTTTGTATGATGGTGGCGGCTCCGTCTCCGTCTCCCTCTCTGGCATCGAAGACATGCAATATTTATGGTTCCATCATGGTGGGGGTTCGGCAACCTAGATCTCTCCCTCCACCGTCAAAATTTGGGGAAAAAGGTTGGAACTTAGTGAAAGGGGGCAGAGAGCTTGTGAGAAACCCTCCATTATCTCGATCTCTCCCACCGTCTTGATCTATCACTGCGTTTGGTTCTATCACAGCAAGCAACCCTCCATCTCGATTTCTCCGTCTCGATATCTCGATCTCAAGGAGGGAGCTTTTGATGAAGAGAGGGGTTAGGGCTAGAGAAGAAGATGACGAGCATTTGGTGAAAGGTGGGGCTGCGGAAGAAGATGAAGAGAGGGGATGGAGACCGTGAAGATGTGATGATGAATGGAGATGGTAAAGATGCGATGGTGAAGGCATGATCTGAAAATGAAAATAAATTGGAATTTGGAATTTTTTTCAAGAGATATATAAATATATAGTTATATTCTAATTTTAATTTGGTTTTTTTAAATTGTTTTATTTATTTATTGATGTGTCATAATAGGTCGTGTAATTAGCAAGGTGGTGCAAAAAAGGTTCAGGAGGTGTAAATAGCAATGCCACGTAAGCAACGTCTGTTATCAATTTGACGGAGGGACCTAATTTTCACAAACTAAAAATATTAGGACCAAAATCGCATGTTTTGAAATTCAGGGACTCAAATTGCACAATTGCGATACTTCAGGGACCAAAAGTGCATTTAAGTCATATATAATAAACAAATAAATAATATTTTATAGATGTATATAAAGTAAAATTAAATATCTTTAAATTATTTCCTTAATTATTAATTAATAAATGTTGAAATAGATAATTATTTTTAAAAATATTTTTTGAAAAATAAAAAATTATGTTAATGTAGTCACCAAGTAATTTTAACATGTATTTTATACAGTTAAAATATTGTATTTAAAAGATAATAATAATTCATTTATAGTGTCATTTGATTATTTTGAAGTACTTTTTCTTGAGATAATGTTAATAACTAATGATTTCTTGAAGTAAATTTAATACTTAAATTGTATATAAGAAGTTTTATATTAATACATGAAACACTTAGGGCCTGTTTGGTGGGCAGAAAAATTTCATTAATTTCTCATCATTTACATCATACCTTGTCATTTTCCATTTCATCTCAAACACAAGATATGATAAAAGTCTATTATGCTCTTATCCTATTCAACTGCTCTTATCCAACCCTATTATACTGTGATACCTTTGATGGACAAGATAGATAGAGACAGGATAGGATAGTAATCATATCCTGTTATTATTTGTTGTTTGTTGCGCCAGCAGCATAGAATAACATTATCCTATCTCTTATCTTATCCTGTCTATCATATGTAAAAGTTATCTTAGGGGGAGCTAGGATAGAAATTATCCTGACAAGATAGGATATCAGTTTTTTGTTTGTTTATTACCATAACCCAAAATTAATTTTAATATTTATATTTTATATAATTTATAATAATATTAATTAATAAATATAAATTTTTGATTTTAATCAAATATTAATTTTATTACTTATTTTTGTTAATATTAAAACATAAACTCATTTATAAAAATGTAAAAAATTTAAATTTTAAAAAATATTATGTATTTTTTTTCATATACATTTTTCATTGTTTGTATCATATCCTATCAATATGTTGTCCACCTCAAACGCAGGATGGGCTAATAGTCTATCTTGCTCTTATCATATCATGTGCTTATCCAATCCTCTGTCCTATTTTGTTTTTATCCTATACTTACACCCAAACGAGCCTTAAACCAATCCTTAGTTATAAATACTATCACATTAAGTATAATATTAAATTAAATTCTTATCTTAGTTGATTTCAACACATACTTTTTATTTCTGTATTAAATATTAAGAAACATCTTTTTAAAAACTTATACTTTAATATTTATGTCTTAAATTTATTGCATTTTAAATCTATACTATAAATTATTGTCTAACATAATTGTTATAAAAATTATATTTTATTATTTTATATATCATTTCCTCGTGCATTGCACAAGTTAAAATATTTGTTTATATAAATATGTGCGTGTGTAGAAAAGAATAGTTGAGACCTCCGAAAACATGAAGCTGTGTTGGATCACCTCACAGGAGAAAACAAATACTACTTGCTTTGTTGGTGATCCTCCAAAAGAGTGCAGGATGGTGAGTGAGTACACACAAGATGGAAGTGTGGATCTTAAAGGAAAACCTGTTCTCAAATCCAAAACAGGTGGTTGGAAAGCTTGCTCCTTAATTATTGGTAAGGATTCAAATTCCCTGTTATTTTATTTATTTGTTATTCAATTAAAAAATTAGGATTTATTTGATTACTGTTTTATAAAACGATTTTAGTTTTTAAAACATAAAATAGAGAAAAACTTGTGTGATAGGAATTGTTTTGAAAATTTGATCTTACCAACAAGCACATTGTTAAACTCCTAAAAAATTTAGCCAATGGTGGTTTGATCCATGAATTGTATGAAGAAGAGTTTGATGGTGAGACCTACTCACATAACGTGATATCACATTTTCGAGAGGATTAATTTTAAGACCGCCAGTTGTTGAAAAACATTGGTGCACATTAAAAAAATCTTGAAAACAATTTTGTTGTAGTTTTTAAAATTAAAATTGCAAAAAGTTGTTAATCCTTTCGTTGTCGGTGCTCGAACTAAGCGGCAAACGTCTTACACAAAATATGTTCATTCCTCTATATGAGAATTGTGAACCTTCGATAAGAAGCAAGGTGACCCACCACCACGCCACAATTAATTGCAAAACATATCAAATATATGTTTTTATTGTCCTTTTACTTTTCAAGCTATGGTCTTTCAAAATCACAAAACATTTTGTTCAAATAACTTTCTTCTCTTTTTTTTTTTTTTAAAAAAACACATTTTGAAAGTTATTTCCAGGAAAAAAAATGTTTTAACGGTAAAAGTGCTCATAATTTAGTGTCTGTTTGAGATAGCGCTCATAATTTAGTGTCTGTTTGAGATAGCGTTGTAAAGCAAAATATGGGTGTTTTCTAAGAATTGTCCCATTAGTCCATTGCGGAAAATGCAAGCTAGTAGGTGTCAAAAACGCTAACACAAACATGCTGTTAGTTTTTAAATAAATCTTTAAATTAGAAATAAATTATAAATTTAACCAATATTAAAAATGTCATGGGTCAACCTTTGAATTAATTGTGAATTTAATTTCTATGTACCGTCAAACTTTCTTTATACACCTACATTTAACTAATTTTCGTCACATTAAAGATTAAAGATTCAATTTAATTAAAATAAAAAAAACACTGTATATATTTGTCGTTGCTCATATGCATTTTATTAAGAACAATATTTTATTTACGTTATTTTCTAAACAAAATTACACATCATTAAAATTAAAATACAATATTTCTAGACACGTTTGCACTATCTTTCTCTTTTTCAAAACTTGCCCCCACTGCTGGAAGCTCATCGCACCACGACCCTGCCTTCTTCTTCTTCATGCGCTTCCACCACAACCTCGTCACCGCCGCTCCCCTCGTTCCTCCTATTGTTCAATTTCATCGAGCGTGGCCAGGGACGGCGGCGGTCGTGACAGAATAAACTAACACTCATATATTTCTCTTGTCATCATGTTGCAGTGTACGAGATATTTGAAAGAATGGCTTATTATGGGATCTCAGCAAATTTGGTCCTGTATCTGACAAAGGAGCTTCACCAAGACACTCTAACTTCTTCCAACAATGTCACCAATTGGGCTGGTATCATTTGGCTAACTCCCATATTAGGCGCTTATGTTGCAGACACTCACCTTGGCCGCTATTGGACTTTTCTCATTTCCTCCCTTATCTATTTATTGGTATGTATGTATGTGATATGTATGTATGTCTCTCTCTCCCCATTTCAATTTCAATTCTGCCATGATTAGAATTTGATGAAGAAAATATTAGGAATTCACTGTTCTTAAATTGTGCTTATTGATTGATGGGATGGGTAGCAGTAGCGCCCTGTTTATTTAGTATTTAGGATGAGAGTAGTTTTTAGGTGTCAGAATTGATTTTGAGCAACGAGAAGCTAAGCTGATCCTATGGTATGAATAATTCATGTGTACTATGAATAATTGTTGGAATTGGCAGGGTATGTGTCTGCTTACCCTATCAGTTTCCCTACCAAGCCTAAAGCCACCTGAGTGCCATGAAAAGGATGTGACAAGATGCAAAGAAGCCTCCACACTGCAGCTAGCAGTGTTCTATGGTGCACTCTACATTTTAGCAGTGGGAACTGGTGGAACCAAGCCCAACATTTCCACCATTGGTGCTGACCAGTTTGACGATTTTGACCCCAAAGAGAAGGCACGTAAGATCTCATTCTTCAACTGGTGGTACTCCAGCATCATCCTAGGAACCCTCTTTGCAAGTACTGCTTTAGTCTATGTACAAGATAATGTGGGTTGGACTCTTGGTTATGCTCTTCCAACTATTGGTCTTGCCATATCAATCATCATATTCCTCGCAGGCACACCCTTTTATAGACACAAAGTGCTCTCAGGGAGTCCCTTCACTAGAATGGCTAAGGTCATAATAGCAGCTATAAGGAAATGGAAAGTGCCTCTTCCTAGACATTCTAAAGAACTATATGATCTTGATTTGGAAGAGTATGAAAAGGAAGGAAAATTCAAGATTGATCCCACTCCAACATTGAGGTAAAAATTCTAGCCTCCATTCTCATCTATTTGATGTAATTTTTCTTTTGTTGTGTTAGCAAATAAATTTGCTGATATGCAGGTTCCTCAACAAGGCCTCTGTCAAATTTGGTTCAAGTACTAGTAGCAGTGAATGGATGCTATGTTCAGTTACACAAGTAGAGGAGACTAAACAAATTCTAAGGATGATCCCCATCATGGTTGCTACATTTATTCCTAGTGCAATGGTTGCTCAGGTATTTACCCTCTTTATAAAGCAAGGAACTACACTTGATAGACGCATTGGAAAATTCAATGTCCCCCCAGCAAGTTTAATTGCATTTGCAAGTCTGTCAATGCTTATCAGTGTTGTTCTCTATGACCGTTTCTTTGTCAAGATTATGAAGAGATTGACTCAGAACCCTAGAGGGATTACTCTGCTTCAAAGAATGGGCATAGGAATCATAATCCACATAGTGATTATGATTGTTGCTGCATTGGCTGAAAGATATAGACTTAGTGTGGCAAAACAACATGGGGTAGTTGAAAATGGGGGATATGTTCCATTGAGCATATTCATCTTGGCTCCTCAGTTTATTCTTGTGGGCATAGGTAATGCATTCTTAGAGGTTGCCACAATTGAGTTCTTCTATGACCAGGCCCCAGAAAGCATGAAGAGCCTAGGCACTTCCTATTCATTGACTTCAACAGGCATTGGAAATTTCCTCAGCACTTTTATTCTCTCAACAGTTTCACATGTCACAAAGGAACATGGTCACAAAGGCTGGATTCTGAACAACCTTAATGCTTCTCATCTTGATTACTACTACACATTTCTGGCAATACTGAATGTCCTGAACTTCATCTTTTTCATGATTGTTATAAAGTTCTATGTGTATAGGGCTGAAGTTTCAGAATCCCTGAAGGTGCTTCAAGCAGAACTGGAGGAGAATATGGCCATAGTTGATTGGAAATCGGAAACTGGAACTGGATGAGAAATGTGTACCTAATATTTGTACCTGCTTTTTTTTGGTTTACATTTGGAGAAAAAGAATATTTGTACCCGCTTATATAATTACTCATATATTATGATTTATTTTGAAGGGTTTTTTTTTTTAAATCGTTTTATTTTAAAAGGTCATTCCTGTTAGAGTCTTACAATTTTGGGGTTGATAACATCTAATTTGGCATGGGTTTTATAATGTGTTTACACTAAGACTATATTTGGATTGATGGAGCACAATGAAACAAAGCGGAATGAAATATAATGAAACAAAATTGAATAAGATGGAATCGAACAAAAATCTCTTTCCATTATGATGGAATAGAACAATTTTACCACTTCATTGTTTGGGTAATCGATGGTGCGGGATCAATTGTGGTTTTTGTATTCTTATATTGCCGTTAATTATATAACACTAATATTGAATATATAATATAGGTAGAGGCAATAATTTTATAGTTTTAATAGTTACGAGTCTTTCAATTTCATCTTTTTTCATCCAAATTAAGAGATGTTAAAACTGAGAATAATGAAATGAGATGAAAGTGGTTTCGTCACCTTCCATCTCATTTCATCCTTATTTAATAAAGTCAAGGTCAAACAATGGAATATAAAACCATTTTATCTCAACTTGTCTCATTCCACCCCACTATCAATCCAACCATATCCTAAAAGTGACTATGGGTATGGGGTAAAATAGAAATAAAAAAAACTGTTATAAACATAACTCTTAGTAAAATGATATGTTCTTATTACACAAAAGTTTTAGTCCAAGGTTCGATCCATGGGCGATGCATATGGAGAAGCATTTGTTGGGAGGTGCCTAACCACTTAATGTGATCTCAAAGTCTTGGGGGATTAGTCTCATGACTGCCGGTTGTGGGGATACTTTAAGAAACCAAAAACAAGTTTTTGTGGGGGGAGTTAAATTCCCCACCCATGCACCCGAAAACTCACCCTACCCAACATTTCAAAATTCCAAAACTACCCCCTCCTTCATTTAAACCACACCCCACTTCACCTTAACCTTTACTTTTCCCTCTTCCCTCTTCCCCTTCACTTTCAGTTTCACTCTCTCACCCACTTTGACTCTTTCTCCCTCTCACTTCAGCGCATCATCTTCTTCATCATCAACCTTTTCATCTTCTTCATCAACCGGAGCCACATCATTGTTAACCTCGTCGTCTTCTTTGCTTTTAGATTTGAGGTAAGCTTCTATGCTCTTTGTCGACTTCGTATCTCCATCTTCATCATGCATCGTTTCTGCGATCAACGAAGCTTCCACCATTGGAACGGAGCTTTATCATTCCGGGTTTTAAAACCCGGAACTTGTATGGCTAGAATCTGAGATCTGAATCTCGGTTAGGTTAAATTCTTGACAGGTTGAGTTGTGAGGGTCACCCGGATGTTCTTGATATAGTGAAGCGGTCTACGCTATATCCACTAGTCCCCTGCAGTTATTCCATGATGGACAAGGGCACCATTTCTGTTTTTACCAGGAGGTGCTACCCCGAGCCTTTGTCCTTCCACATGCCGTTTGGGGAGACGACTGTCACGCTTGATGACGTGTCATGCTTACTGCAAATCCCGATTGTTGGAAGTTTCTTTACACCTCCGGTTCAGACCCAACATATGGTTGCTCAGGCATGTGTCCTGTTTCTGGGAGAGAGATATGATGACGTCCAAGCAGAGTTCAACCAGAACGTGATATGCACTTGAGGTTCACGTGGCTCATTTCCCGTTACGAGGAGGCGATTGCAAGTTTATTTCATTTTCCTTAATATGTGAATATAATATTTTACATTAAGATGAAAATTCATTCTCTTTTAAATATTCCTTAATTCAGATAAGCGGTGGAGGTACGCGGCCAGGTGCTACCTATTTTATCTTGTTGGTGTGACATTGTTCGCCAGCAAGAGCGCTACCTACATTGTTGTTGTGTTCCTTGGTTTGTTCGAGGACCTGGATGAGGTTTGCACATATGCATGAGGAGCCATGGAATTGACATGTTTATACGACCAGCTAGCGGATGCATCCGATAGAGGGATGAAGTAGATTAACGGTTACACATCGCTCCTCCATGCTTGGGTTTTCGAGCACTTCCCCATCTACATCATATACAAGGGGACAAAGGACGACTACACTAAGGATCAACCAAGAGCTTTGAGATACAAGTGTGTACACGAGGGGTTAAGCTAGTTACGAAGAGGCGACTACATCTAGATGACCTGGACTTAGAGGTTATTATCTGGAGTCCATACAGTGACCATAGGGAATACCGACCATGATCACTGGTGGCTCTATATTCATGTTACATCCGTGCAGCTCATATTGTACGACCTCATCTCTCGGAGAGGGTCCTTTGTAACGCCCCAATTTCCGGTCAGGAGTCACATAGTAATAAGCGAAAAATATACAAACCTTTCTCAAATAACTTAGTTTTTATAACAGATTGTCACTTGATGTTTATGATAAATATAACCCCATACTTAGATTAATTTTAAACAGCGTATAATCAAGATAATAATATTGTTTGCACAAACAGTGTGCCCAAAAACATTAAGTACGAATAGCAGCGGAAAATAAAATCTTCAACTCTTCGTTGATCTTCCAAGATCTTCAAGTTAATCCAAAGTCTCCTTTAGCTTGCAAGGATAATTAATCTCCACGCAAATCCCCATCCTGAATAGGTCTATGGCGTTAAGCGCCCAAACAACAAACAATCAAGCAGAAAGGGTTGTGGAACTCTATCTAGGATATTCATTGAGGTTTAACAAAAAGAATAAACAAGCATGAAATGACAACCTCAAGACTTAAGTCTCAACTCGTCCAAAGGATCATGTTTCAAAAATCAACTTCTCCATCACAACTCTGTTGTATAATACTCGGCCATTCTTGGCTTAGGAGAGAGGTTGACTTTTCATTTCGATCCGACATTCACAACAAGACATATAAACATTTTAAATGAGATTTTAAGAAAGGATATTAGTCTCTAAGAGAGGAGTAGGTTCGACCATCCCTCATTGAGCATCAAATAGGTTTTGTTTTCCAAAACCATATGCCCTTGGGAAGCCTTCATCACATAACTTTGTAGAACATGAAAACAAGGTTCAAAACAAAACTTTAACTCTAACATAAGGCATGGATTCGGCCATCTTTATTGAGCACCAAAGGAGTTTGTTTTCTCCAAAACCATGTGCATCAAGAAAAGCCATCATTATCCCATATTAAGCAAAATAAAACGTGATATCTAGGAAAGCATCAACCTTAGAAGAGGAGCATAGGTTCGGCCATAGTTTATTGATCATCAAGGATAATTTCTCCTCGTCCAACAAGTCACTTTTAGGAGGCCTCATCACCCAAAAACAAGGTTTCATAACAAAGGTTTTCCAAACCATTTTGAGAACAAGAAAGCATAAAACTTTACAAAATAAAACAACCTCATGGATCAACTCAAAGTCATGTTCTTGCTTGGAGGATCCTTTGGAGAAAAACAAGTTTGGAACAATTTTTTGATTCAAACTCTAGCATAACTATAACAAAAGAATATTGCAACAGAAGAAGTAGAAGAAGAAGAAAGTACAACAATAACCATATAGAAAGAAAACTAAACACCATATCCTAACAAAAACCTACATTTCACCAAGAGAGAAAGAGCAAAACGTGATAGGGAGAAGAAAGGGAAAGGAGTGCGGCCAAGGAGAGGAAAAGAAGAAAAAAATGAGAGAAAACAAGAGAGAGACCGACCAGCCATATAAAGGAGGCATTAACACTCATTAAACTCACATTTAAACCCATTTATTGCTCTCATTAATCTCACGTCTCAATTCAAATTCGAAATTCATCCTTTAACCATAAAAAATCTGATTAAAATTAAAACATACCTTACTAGCTTTTGAATACAAGACATGCCAAACTAATGCTTAAGTCTCCACCACTAAACCAAGGCTCTTCTTGTTAAAACTCTTACACGAACATTGTTATAAACCTCCAAATCGAACCATCATGTTCTCAGAACAAAATATCATTAAAGCTCTTAATACTAAAACCCAAACCAACCTTGACTAGTCCAAGGACTAAACCACAATTGTCCCAAATTTAAGGGATCAAAACCTAATAATAAAATTTCCAAGGACCAAAACTTAAACATTCAAAACTTAAGGGTCTTATACCCACCGACCTTGTCAACTTCATCAGAAGACCGCCTCAATTCTTTGGCCACGCCGTTAATCTCATCTCCATGCGATTCTCCTCCTCGATCCACACTGGAGTCCTCGTCATCATCTCCCCCTTGATCTGCTGTCGTGTCTCTTTGCTCAGTCCCAACTGCTGCTCTTGGTTCTCTTCCCAGATCAATTGCAGTCACAGAAGAAACCCTAGAAATCTCGAACCTCTAACACAACCACAACCCTCGAGAATGAAGGAGAAAGAGCTGGGGTTTGGGAACAAACCACCTAAAATTGACATGCAAAAGGAGAAAGACTCCTCCTTTTAGTTATCTAATCACGAATTTGGAGAGAGGGTGTGGAGATCTTCAAGAAAGGACAATCCTTCTTCTAATCGGAGCTTGCCGGGTTGTCGCCGGAAATCGCGTCCGACTGTGGACCACAACGGTGCACGGCAGCAGAAGCTGCGGAGTGGCAACGAGCCATAGGGTTTTGTTGCGGACATGATGAGGATAACCATGGTGGTGGTGGTTTCTCCTTAGAGTTCGTGGTCTCACCGAAAAACGAGAGAGAAGGTGGCGGCATTGGTTGTTTGTGGAGAAACAAAGAAGTGGATGATGGTGGAAGTCTCAGTCAGAGGTGGTGGTGAAGATTGAAGGGTTGGTGGGCTCCATGGTCTTCTCTTAGAGTTCTCATAGTTGTGGTTCATGGTGGTGTTGTTTTCAGAAGAAGATAAGATGAAGAGAAGAAATGAAGAGAGCAGCGAGAGAGAAGAGGAAGAGAGAGGGATGTGAGGGAAAATGAAAAAAATTAATATTTTTAAGTTTTAATTATTAATAATTTAATTTGGAATTCAAATAAAATAAATGAAAAATAAAAAGAAATTTCATGTGTGTTTGATTAATTGATGTGGTAGTGCCACAGAGGCAAAACGGAGCTCCGGCGTTGTCGTTGACCACGCTGGTGGCAGGACTAAAACCAACAATTTCTCATAGTTTGGGGACTGAAGTCCACCTTTACACTGACGATGGACAAAAATCAAATTTCGTTTATAGTTTAGGGACAAAAACATATTTAACCCTTGATTAATTGATATTGACATTAATCTACCAAAATTTTAGGCAAAGTAATCAGACATTAGCTCCTTTTAAAAAAAAAAAAATCAGACATTAGCTAATAATTTTTAGTTGATATTTAAATTTAAAAATTATAGAAATAATCGTGATGATTGTATTTTTATTTTATTAGGATCCGCAGTTGACAAACTTTCTCATCCATTTTCTTTGCAAGAATCTCAATTTTCCCAGAAGACTCACTCCATTTCGTCTACCTCCACTCACAGATCCGAACAAGTGTCACCCAAAATCATCACTTTTCGTTGCGCCAACATCGCAGGCATTAGATTCCTTTTCCGGCTTCATCGCTTTCGCGTGCGTTTCCATCTCTTTTTCTCCGGAGAAGAGGTCAAAGGGTTTTGTTTTCTTCTTTTTCCACGACCCAGATTCTTGCTTGCTTCGTTTCAACCAGCAATGGGTGTCTTGTAAATTACTTGTTCTTGATCCCATTTTGATCAAAATCTTCCCTTTTATTTTTTGGTGGATTCGAATTTTTTAGGTACTGCTGAGTGTAGAAAGCCTGAATTCTTGAGTGACTTAATACGACACCTTATTTCTGGATCTGAGATGAGACACCCGGAATAGGAAAATTTTAGTTTTTAACATTTTTATTTTAGAAACTCATGTGTATAGCAAAGTTGAGTGGTTTTTAGTTAGCAAGGTTGAAAGAGGTTGAGTTGGGGGTGTCTGTTTGATTGGGCTGGTGATCATGGATCATGTCATTGGTGGAAAATTCAAGCTTGGGAGGAAGATTGGGAGTGGATCTTTTGGCGAGCTTTATTTGGGTAATGCACTTAATCGAAGGCTTATTAGAATTTTTTGTTTGCTTAGAATAATTTGAGACTTAACATTCTGTGGCCTTTTCTGGTGCTTTTTGTTTGTTTCAGGTGTTAATGTGCAAAGTGGGGAGGAAGTAGCTGTCAAGCTGGTTAGTGTAGTTAGAAACTCTTATATGCTGCATGTTCTGGAATTTCTATTGTTCATGCTACAAATTTTTATTTTTTCCATGGCCAGTAGATGCATTGTGTTGTTCTGGTTGTCAAACATAATGCATGTTTGGCGGTTATGATTTTGCATGCTGGTTGCTTGACCTTCAGGTAGGGTAATATTTGCAGATCTTTTACATGCCTTTTGCACTCTTTCTTTCTGGTCAGTCGCATTCTGAAGCTGCTGGTATTGAGGATAACTTTGGAGTAGGGAGTTTTGTTTGATGAAAACTAAATGTGGTCTGGCTAAGTTCTATTTACAAACAAAGAGATATACTATGAACGAAAGACACTAATTTCACATATTTCATTAATGTTGATGACTAAAATGCTATGAAATTGTTTTAGAGGTACCAAGTCCAGTTCACCCTAAAAAGCTATGAATTTTTTTTTGAGACATGCTGTTTCTTGCTTCAAGATTAACACACTTCTATCAAACATGTTATCAGCCTATTGCATTTTCTGTAAGTTGGGTTGCTAGAAAATTCTTAATGCAAGTTTTGGCTTTGTTATATGATTGTTATTTGTTGTAGTCCATAGACTCTTTTTTTGGAGAGCATAACGTAATGCATGTGCCAATACTTTTCCCTATATTTTTATTTGCTTGTCAGGAATCTGTGAAGACCAAGCATCCTCAACTTCTCTATGAATCAAAATTGTATATGCTTCTTCAAGGAGGAAGTAAGGTTCTTTTTTTATTCTACCTAATTTATACTTCTTTAATTTCTTTTATGCAGCCAAGAATTTCATCTATTAACTTTCATGAAGCAAGCTCTTTAGTTTATGAGCCCATCTGATTAATGTGTTCATTTTTATTTGAAGCCGGCATACCTCATTTAAAATGGTCTGGAGTTGAAGGTGACTACAACGTCATGGCTATTGACCTTCTTGGACCAAGTCTTGAAGACTTGTTTAACTATTGCAATAGAAAACTCTCACTGAAAACTGTTTTGATGCTTGCAGATCAGCTAGTAAGTATAGCTTCAATTCAAGAAAATCATACTTTTAACATGCAGTTGAAGTATTTTACTGATCTTATACCTCAATACCTAGATAAACAGAGTTGAATATATGCATTCTCGGGGCTTTCTGCATCGTGATATAAAGCCTGATAACTTTTTAATGGGTTTAGGTCGCAAGGCGAATCAGGTATCTTTCACTTTCCCACATTTATTTTAATCCAGCCTCATTTGGTTACTTACCTCTCTCTTTTGTTTTCAAGAATCTTGTCACATTGGGAAAATGGGTATATTGAGACCTGAATGTTGTGAACTCCAAATGAGCTGTAGTGTACGGTAACAACAGGGTAGGTGATTTTTATATTATAAGGAGATAGTTTGTGGTTTTCGTGGGATGATGGGACGGTTTTCTTGTGTTGGCTCTCCTATCAGTCTTGTAAATTCCTTATGAGTTGTAGTGTTTAGTAGCCCACAGGTAGATATTTTTACAATACTCAACCAACTTTGTCCTGTTAAAATATCATCTCAGAAAGTATATCTTCCTTGTTGTTAGTACATTCTCATTTCCAATGAAACCTGTATGACATATCCTATATAATAAGATAATTTAATTAGATCATATTTTGATTAAAGGAGGAATAGGTAAACGTGGAAGGTTGTGTTAGGCCTGCGGCAACCAACGTTAAATTGGCCCTATCTTTAATATGGATCTTGTGATCCATATAGCTGACCTCACTTAGTGGGATAAGCCTTTTGCCTATGTTCATGTTTCATTATTGTCATATTTTTCTATTCTAATAGGGACCATCTTTTTTAGAATGAATATGGCCAAGTAAGTCCTCATAAATGGAGCAATCCTCCCTAAGCCAGCTTTTGGGGTAGAGTTAGACCTAGCATGAATCTTAAGACTCACATACTCCTAGACAGGTCTCATGTATACAAAACTAAGTTTGTAGGCTTTGCTTCTACCAAATATTGTACTTTTCTTTTCTCGGTTATCTCATGCAACACTGAGATCATATATGTAGCATCTCAAATGGTATTTGCGCTGAACTACTCGTCCTTCGTTTTTAAAGGTCTTATTTTTCCAAAATTTTAAAGATCTGCACGCAAATTTGATTCTGATTTATTTTGCAGGCAGTACCAATTAATACCATTAACTAAATATTTTCTGGGTTATTATGTATCCTAACTTCCTGATTGATTTTGCTATACATTTCAGGTATACATAATTGATTATGGCCTTGCAAAAAAGTATCGGGATCTTCAAACACATAAGCATATACCATACAGGTACCAATTATAAGATTTTCTTTGCGATGTCTGTAGCTTGTTTTCCTATGGTTCCTTGAGGATTCTGCCCCCTGTCTTGTCTTTCAATTGTTACATTTGAAAGTATGCAGTTTTTTATAATGCATGTGTTTCCCTTCATATGTTATTCCGTTTTGTATGTTAATTTTTGGAAGTTCACAGGTTTAAAATCTCATTGCTGTAATAAATAATAATTGATATGCTTTTTCTCAGCATCCTTGGGTTGTTCCTCACCTTGCTTTCAATGAATAATATTACTTGTATTCTGTTAGGGGTAAAAGCTGGGTGGGCACAACCTGAGTTTTAATGGCCTGCACCTGCTACCTGAATACGCATGAAAATCCCCCTATTATTGTTTTTGCTAACTTATCTTATTTTTCATCCTCTGACACCATCACTTATTTTCATATCTTCAAGTGACCAGGCAGAGGCAAAAATTATTTAAACCTTTCTTCATTTGCAGTTCTTGTTACTCATCTAGGGAAGGGGTGAGGGAGGGATGGGGAAATGGCAGGGATACGAGAAAGGTTTCCGCTTGTTTATTTATATTAAAGTTATTATCAAAATTGTTGACCATCTTTTGTTGCAAATTATCTAGATTTTTGTTGTTTTTTTTGGAGTGTGGGGGTGGGGTGGGATGGGGTGTTAGCATGAAACATGAATTTTACATTTTGTTTCAGCTTTCAAGTCAGTTCTTTGTTGACGTGTATGGCAGTGCAATAATGGATAGACTGATATTTTTCTAACCGGTAGCTCTTACATTTAGAATTGCATTTCTCCATTTTTTAAAATTAAAACAATAATTATTGTCTTACATATTTCTGTTCTCTTGTTTCATGAATGGTCTCACTACTTCTCTCACCATAGGGAAAACAAGAATCTCACTGGAACTGCTCGATATGCAAGTGTTAACACTCACCTTGGAGTTGGTGAGTGAGGCAATTTGTTTTAGATGCTAACGAATAAGCTTTCTTTACAAAAAATGGATTCTTTTTCCCAATTTGGGTGTTCATTTACAACTTATCTTGCAGAACAAAGCAGAAGAGATGATCTAGAATCGCTTGGTTATGTGCTAATGTACTTTTTAAGAGGAAGGTTGGTTCAATGACAAGATTCTTACTTTAATACTCTGTCATTCCTCATTATATTCTCCAACATGGTATGGCAAAATCTTTTCAGTCTTCCTTGGCAAGGCCTGAGAGCTGGCACTAAAAAGCAGAAATATGACAAGATAAGTGAGAAGAAGATGCTTACTTCAATAGAGGTATCTATTTATTAGCAAGAAGCTTTTTCAGAAATAATATGATGGTTTGAATCATTGGTCTTATCAGGATGATGTCTGGTTTTCTACTGAATTTAGTTTCAACTTTCAATAGAATAATTTGTTTACTTTCTGTATCGCTTATAATTATATTTTTTCTTCTTCAGCATCATAATTTTAAATTCATTCGATTGAGCATCAAATTAATCAAATAATTCTTTTTCTGTATTTTATCTGTTGCAATTTGCCAAGAATTAATATTATGGATTTTTGAGACAGGCCTTATGCAAGTCACATCCAGCAGAGTTCACATCTTACTTCCACTATTGCCGATCATTGCAGTTTGAAGATAAACCTGATTATTCATTTCTTAAGAGGCTCTTTCGGGACCTATTCATTAGAGAAGGTTAACTAGTAGATGCATGAGCTTCATTGTTCCTCAGTTGAGAGCTCTTCCAAGACTTTAAAAGTAACTTAGAAATGGTGTTTTTGCAGGTTATCAGTTTGACTATGTATTTGATTGGACTATGCTGAAGTATCCTCAAATTGGATCCAGTTCAAGAACTCGAGTGAGTGCTTCTAATAGTTTTCATCTCCATCTTTGAAGAGGCAATAAATGTGGTTTCATTGCACCTTTTTGGTAATGCTTCTTGCTGAGTAAGAGTTTCATTACATTTTCAACAGCCAATTGGGAAACCAGTCTTAAACCCTGGACCATCTGGAGAGAGATTAGAACGGCCTTCAGGTTCATTCCCACTGGATTTGGACAATGTTTTATTCATAAGCAATTCACTGCTATGCTGATAAATGATTTTGATTTCTCAAGAATTCATTAGCTTTTAAGTTCTATTTTGAATGCATGTGCTTTGTTCTTATATCAGGTTAGAATGAGAATTATGTTCACTTGTTTAAGTTATTTGCTTGTTTACATGATACAGTAAAGATTGTGTTGTTCATTTCTATGAGCTGTAAATGGAAAGACTTTCATAAGCTAACTCCTTTTACTTGTATTTTAGTTGGAAAAGAGATTCGGGATAGGTTATCAGGTGCAGTGGAGGCATTTTCAAGAAAGAATAGCTCTGGGCATGGACTGCATAAAGATCATTCCATGCATAGGTCTTCAGATGATGTTCCATCTTCCAAAGATGTGGTCAGTGTCTATTCGCATTATTTTCCTTTGTTTTATTTTTTGGGTCAATTTTTGCAAATAGTAAATTGACTAAAACTTTCTCGTTATGTAACCTCAATCTTTGCAGCAACCTGATTCTCAGAGGGCTCGTAGTTCTTCTCAAAATGGCAGTGCCTCAAGAAGGCCTGTCATATCAAGCAGCAGACCAAGCTCTTCTGTTGAACCTAATGAAAGCCGTTCCAGTCGAATGGTCTCAAGCAGTGGTCGTATATCTACAACTCAGAGGGTTCAACCAGGTTCCGAGTCTAAATCATCCTTTGCACGTGCCGCCGGGACGAGAAGTGGTCATGATGATGCACTCAGGAGCTTTGAGCTCCTGTCAATTGGTGCAGGGAAAAGGAAAATGTGATTAGAAAACTGTGCCAAGGGTTGCATTGCATTCCCTTTGTTTTTTCTTGAGACATCCACTCTTCACACCTTTTCCATAAGCCCCGTATATTTCCTTCCGGTGTTGGGTCCATTCAATGCTAAAAGCCTAATTGAAATTTCTTGATGAAGCTTTGGCAGAATCTTCTAACGCCTCTTCAGATTTTTTTCCATGATTATTTTAGCATGGATCCATTCACGAAGAGTCTCTCTAAGAATTTTCCGACTTGTAATAAATACATTCTCTATATTTTCTGCTGAAGACAAAGGAAACTGCAAAGTCTAAATATGCTCTGCAAGTTTTGCACCCTTTCTGTACATAGATGGGACTTATGTACATTGAGGAAATGAAATCTATTCCCAGATGATCGTAAGTGGAACTAGTAATCTAGTATGGATTGGAGAAAAATAGGAGACTACTTTCCAACCCTGCAAGTGGAAATTATGAAACTTTTGTTCACTTCCAAAATCTTTTGGTTTGGCAGCCAGCTTTGGAACTTGTCGTTCTCTTTAATCGTATTCGTGGTGTTTGGCATCTTCTTATATGCTTTCTTTTACATTTTTCCATTGATGTATGTATATTATACTGAAATTGTATCTTTTTATCAGGTAAATCTTTTTGTCCTGTGTTTTATTTTCTCGGCACTGAAATTGTATCTTTTTATCAGGTAAATCTTTTTGTCCTGTTTTATTTTCTCGGGCTTTCTCTGTCCAAGAGTCTTGGAGTTTTTTTTCTAATTCTTCTTTACATCCTATCAGAATTCAGCAGATGAGCTATACATGTTGTTTGAGCAGTTCTGTGACCACTGATAGTAATAAAATCACACAAGAAAGGGGGGTTTGAATTGTGTGTGTGACTTTTGTAAAGTTTTTCGCAAAATACTCGTTATAAGTTCGAAAACATTTAAAGATAAGTGCAGCAGAAATAGGCTTAAAACTTAAAGAGTAAAGCACACAAGATATTTATCCTGGTTCACCCCCAAAACCGATAGGGCTACGTCCAGTCCTCGGCTATACCAAGATTTTCTACTATTTCAACAGAATAGTACAAGTGTTCTCAGGGACTTCTCTCAGTATTCTGAGGACTACTCCTTTACAAGTTTTCTGAGGACTTCTCCTTTATCTCTCAAGTATTCGACAAGACTTCTCCCAGTTCTTTTTCAAGAAGGTTTGTTTTCTACAAAGATCTCTTCACAAAGAGTGGGTAGAAACTATGAAGTTCTAGGTTCAGAGATGATATATAAATTGATTCTCTGAAGGGGTTGTGTGAGAAGAATAAGAGTTTTCACTCTGTAGAGGTTTCACACTAGTTGGCGACCAGACTTAGAAAAATAGGAAGGCTAGAGTTACTGAGTGTTCTTGGCTAAAGTTTATTCAAATTATAAACTGACTTGAAGGATTTGAATGCTTTGATAGTGTGTAAGTCGCCAAGTTCAAAATGATGCAGAGGCTACTATTTATATCTTCAGTAGGATGAGAACTGGATGAACTGATGAAGATCTTCAAAAATAGTTCCGTTGAATATTTGCTTGATTGTGAGTAACGGATACTTCTGCATCTGTTGCTTGATGAAGTCTGTCAAGTGAAGAACATTTCCTCAACTGATAGAGAGTGAGGTCGTCTGGTAATCCTTTTTCTTCTGGTTCTCAGAGGCAGCAATTAATGCATGTGTATTACAGCTAATATGGCAATTAATGCTCTGACCAGAGGATTTGGATTCGGCCGTTGAGGAGATACGATGATCAGAGGATTTCATCGTTAATTCAGCAAAAGCAGCTTGAATTAAGGAATGTCAGAGAATTTGAATCTTCAAGGTATATGGCGCTTAATTCTGTCTCTTTCGTCATTAATGCTCTGATCAACCAAGAGGTGCATGATAACTCATCTTCAGTTTGAGAAAACGATCTCTTCTAAGCAGATTCTTTTTGTACCAGTCTTCACTCATTGCTTCCTTAGTCAATCCTTATGTTTGACGAGAATTGGACCGGACAGTCTTTTCAGGCGGACGATCTTTACTCTGAAGGCGGGCTCGATTCTTATAGCCGGACGGACTTTTCCTTTGCTTTTTGATAATGTTTGCAGCATGGCTTCCGTTCATAAGAGTCCCTGAATATAAAATTCTTCAAAGAAAGTTAGTGACTCTTGGCAAAATTGTTATTTATCAAAATAGATTAATTCATTTAGATATTTTACTTTAACAATCTCCCCCTTTTTGATAATGACAATTTCTAAAAACAAATGCGAGTAAGGCCTGTATAATTCCTACCTCTAAGCATGAGCCTATCTTCTACTTAGTCATTTATTTCATTAGCATTTATTTGCTCCCCCTAAGCATGTGCCTATCTTCTACTTAGTCATTTGTTATATAATTTCTCCCCCTTTGACATTATCAAAAACGTAGATAACACAGCCAATGAGATGACAAGAGGAAATGATAAATATAACAGCAAAAATGTATATTAAGAGGATGGCTTAGAAATTCCTAGAAGTAAGGCAATAGAGGCCTGCAGCTGAGCGAAACTAGCATCTATCTTTGCAGAAATCCTGGCACCCATGGACTCAAGGCGATCATTCACGGCTTGATCTTGACTGGCCCTTTCAAGAGATAAGCGAGCAGTGAATGCTTTAACTTCCTGAGAGAGGAGGTAGACCATAGAGCGATCTTCATCAGAGTCAGAATGTGAGCAGTGAGTGACTAACGGAGATGGCGGACGAGATGGCAGAATGGGAGTGAAGTATGCCATAGTGGGAATGAGCGGCGCGGGAGACAAATACGGCCAAGTATAACGCAGAGTCTTCAAAATGGGTGATATTTTGGGAAGAAGTATCAGGGTCCATGCTCGAAACTTTAGAACCAGGGATTCGACACTACCAGCCAGATGAAGAGGAATTGAAGCAATGTGGACATCCCTGCGAACCTGGAGTTCCCAGTCAAAGTGGAAGAATTGTTGACATGAAGGCATGGATTGGGTAAAGTGAGAGGAAAGACATCCATAGGGAAGCCACAATCCAACCTGAAAGCAAAATGGAAAACCGAATGCCTGAAGACAGAGATCTGAGAGTAGGTGAGCATTGGGTGCATTTTGTGAGCGCTTGCGTTAGTAGAGCTGAGGGAGAGACATGCCAGAATCAGTAGTGAAGAAACCCGGAGGTGCAAGCTTGAGATCCAGATCCATAACTTTATAGAGAGGAGCCGGTGGGGACGGATAAGATGCATTAATAGATGCATTAATGTGAGCATCTACCCGTGGTAACATTGAATGACCCAGTTGACTTTGACCAAGATGCAGACGAAGATCAACTTCAATATCAGTTAAGTTGAGACGACTAAAGTCAAGTTCTAAGCACGAAAGGTCAGTGTTGGGAGTGGGATCAGACTCAGAGTCGTCATCAAGATGGATAGGCTTATCAAAGCTAGGGACGTCAAATAGTGAGTCCAGAAATTGAGATGAGTTCAGTTGTGGAGTGCACACTCTCAGGGGGTGGTTTGGATGAAGTTGATGCATGTAAGATTGTGGGAGTAGGTAGACGGGTAGGAGACTCAGTCTGGTGAGCATGACTGGAACACTGTGGAGAAGGAGTGTCCAAACGACGACGTTTGAGACTTGCAGCAGACGGAGTTGGTGAAGAAGGCTTTCGTTTTTGAGTCCTCTTGGTCCAGTCACTTAAGAGTTCTGGGGGTACTCCAGATATGTCAACAGACAAATTCATTCGGCGAACATCACTAAACTTAATCGGAGTAGCAGAGACATAATCAGATGAAATGTATTGCACCATTTCAATAGAGGGGTTGATTAGTCGTTTGTGATGCATAAGAGCTGAGATAAGAGCTCCTTAGGGAAGGTTGGTCTTAGACTGTTCCAGAGTATGGAGTATGTATTGAAACAGAAGGTTAGGCGAATTGATTTTCTTGCGATGCTGTAGTTGGAATAGAGCCCATTGAGAGAACTTATTTACTAAGTCTCGAGAACCTTCTTTTGGCAATATAACCTTGCTAAGAACTGCATGGGGAAAATGCATTCTTCAACTAGGTTTTTCACTCGCCGAGAAGTAGAAGATTCCTTCGAGAGGAAGGTTAAGGAGTTGATATATGTCGCTGGTGTGTACATCAATCACTTGACCCAAACACCGTGTTCGGATGTGATTAGGGTTTATCTTGACAGCACAATCGTCGAATTCTTGAACGAGAGGCTTGATGACTGAAGTTGTGGAGACTTCGAACAGGTTTCCCCAAGCCTGTGAGAGCAGGAGATCAAGTCCGGCCACCTTTGCATGTTCAAACAGCTTCAGATCGATATACCTAGGGGTGACAAGCTTTCTGTCCCCCAGATGTTCAACCTTCACAGGACCAATTTCATCACTTTGTAGTTTACGATTGCGAGCAGTAAGATTAAGCTGTTTCTGGATGATTTGATTTTCTTCCATGCTTAGGATTCCTTGAGCTTTTCCATTTCTTCGTTTAGGAGCCATGATTTCTGTAGAGAGGCAAAGTGGAAAGACAACTACACATACACAGAGTATAATGAATGAGTGTATTGAGTCGGTTATTAGAGATATATTTTCAAAAGCCGTCAGTTTTTATGTTGGAGAGTGTAAACATTTTATCGATCTTATCACTCTCATGATGACTGATGCAGTTAATTAATGCACATTAAATGATGAGAGATAAGGAGTGGCAAGAGTTATGTATGCGTGCTGAGCAAGTAATACATATGAAAAGACACAACTGTTTCAGCATTAAATGCATATCTCATGGTGAATATCGATTTTAGAGCAAACTAGCCAGACAAACATGACACAGAGATATTTATAGTGCAGGAAACATTCCTATTCTTTCTCTAAGACATGAAAACTTATTTTCAATTAGTGGTTTAGTAAATATGTATGACAGTTGATCATCAGAGAGTATGTATGAAATGTCAATATTTCCTTTGGCTACATGATCACGAATAAAATGATGTTTAATTTCAATATGTTTGGTTCGTGAATGCAACACAGGGTTCTTTGTTATATTAATGGCACTAGTGTTATCACATAATAATGGGATGTTATGCTAAAAAATATTATAATCTTCTAATTGATGCTTCACCCAAAGAAGTTGGGTGCAGCAAGAACCTGCAGCGACGTATTCTGCTTCAGCTGTTGAAAGAGAAATTGTGCTCTGTCTCTTGCTTGCCCATGAAATTAGACAATGCCCTAAAAAGTGACATCCTCCACTTGTGCTTTTTCTTTCTATTCTATCTCCGGCATAGTCAGCATCACAAAATCCTCTTAGCCTGAAATCATCACCTTTCTCATAGACTGGAATCTTGCACATACACAAACGCTGTACATGATGTCTGGTCTACTCGAAGTGAGATACAACAGTGAACCTATCATTCCTCTGTATTTGGTTGAGTCAACCGGAGTTGATTCATCCCCTTTATCTAGTATAGTTCCAGGATGCATTGGAGTTCCCATGGCTTTTGCTTTCTCCATGCAGTACTTCTTTAGTAGATCATTGATGTACTTGGTCTGATGAATGTACGTTCGAGTTCCTTCCTGTCTGATTTGTAGTCCTAGGAAGAACTTTAATTCTCCCATCATACTCATCTCAAATTCACTTTGCATTAGCTTTGAGAGTTCTTGGCAGAGACCTTCATTAGTAGCCCCAAATATTATATCATCGACGTACAGCTGTACCAGAATGAAGTCCTTGGACCTCTTTCTTCTAAAAAGGGTGTTGTCTCGTACCATGCACGTGGTGCTTGCTTTAACCCATATAGTGCTTTTCTTAGCTTAAAGACATGGTCTGGTAGATCCTGATCTTCAAATCCTGGAGGTTGCTTTACGTAGACTTCTTCCTCAATGAACCCATTTAGGAATGCACTCTTTACATCCATTTGAAATAGTTTTATAGAGTGTTGACATGCAAATGCTAGAAGAATACGTATGGCTTCAATTCTTGCTACTGGTGCAAACGTCTCTGTATAATCGATTCCTTCTTGTTGATTATACCGTTGGGCCACCAGACGAGCCTTGTTTCTTGTGACCTTTCCACTTTCATCCATTTTATTTCTGAAAACCCATCGAGTACCTATGATGGATTTGTTTTCTGGCTTAGGCACCAAATCCCAGACTTTACTTCTTTCAAACTGATTTAGTTCTTCTTGCATGGCTAGGATCCATCCTTCATCCTGAAGTGCTTCTCCTATGTTCTTTGGTTCTATCTCAGAAAGAAACGCACAGTTAGCATAATCATTAAAAGTAGATCGGGTTCTTACCTTTTCGTGGACATTTCCAATGATTTGCGTTGGAGGGTGATCTGGTTTGAATCTCCAGTCTCGAGGCAGTGATATACCACTGGAGGTCATAACTTGACTTGAGGAGATATCGTCAGACGTAGTTTCATCAACTTCGTCTGGTTGAGTTGAGGAAGGAATGATTGAGTTTGTCTCTTTGCCGGACGATGATGGCTGAGCCGAATTTGATGAAGGAGCTTCATATATTTCCAGTTCATCATCTTCTGAAGTTATCGAATTTACACTCACGTGCTTATCTTCAAACTTAACATTGATCGATTCTTCAACCGCCATGGTTCAGGAGTTGTATACTCGGAATGCCTTGGAATTAGGTGAATATCCCAAGAATATTCCTTTATCCGATTTTGCATCAAATTTTCCAAGATCATCCTTTGCTGATACTAGACATGTTACCTTTTGACTTGCAAGGTTTTCCAGGGAGGTCTTATATAGATCTCCTTGTCTCTGAGCTTCAAAGATAATCTTGTCATCCTCGTTAGTGACACTACACTTCTCCGACAATGAAGCCCTTTTGATTACCTCCAAAGGTCACTGTCCCTCCTGTCTTGTTCTCATGGATTTTTGGGAATAAAGACCTTTTTCCCGTCATGTGCCGTGAGCACCCACTGTCCAGGTACCATTGTTCTCTTTGGTTTCGAACGGTTAAGCACATCTGCAAGAGGAATAATCATAGATTTAGGTACCCAAACTTTCTTGGGTCCTTTTTTGTTAGCAATCACCTTGGGTGGACTTTTCCTCCCATGTACTATTTTTTGAGGAGTTTGTTTCTCCTTACCCTTGACTATGAAAGTTTCGGGTTGAATTTTAATAGATGGTGATGAAACATTTTTCTTTTCGGGTTGATATCTATATGGGACAGTAGAAGAATTATGTTTAATGGCAACTATATCCCAATCTTCTTCTTCTTCATAACCTAAGCCTCTTCGATCATAAGCTAATCTGTTATTTCCACTTAACTTGATCAGATTATCGTGACCTTGGGTAAACATGGATAAGTCTTTAATTAGGCTACTGACTCTTTGTTTTAAGAGTTTAATTTCTTTGTTTGAATCTTGTTCTAAAAGCACTTGATTTTTCTTTGTTAGCATGATTGATACTTCCTTAGATGCATGCAATTCTTTCAAGGTTTTATCATGCTTCTTTTTGAGTGAACTATATTTAATGACTAATGCATGAGCATATTCTAGTAGTTCATTATAGTCATCATATGAGATTTCGGGACTTACCTCCTCTTGGTCATCTTCTTCATCATTGGATTGGTCGATAGAAATCATTAGTGCTTCTGCTTCTCTGTCTGCTTCAATATCTGAAGTGTCTATGGATCCCATAAACGCACAGTATGAAGCTTCTTCATTAGCTCCCTTGGTTTCTTCTTCTTGATCCGAGTCATCTTCTGATTCATCGTTTTGGCTGGAAAAGGCCTTCTTTTTATAGAAAGTCTTTTGCGAAGGCTTGTTCCCAAGACGAGGACAATCGGCTTTGACGTGTCCAGGTTTCTTGCACTCGTAGCAGACGATCCCTCCCTTGCTTGGGATCCTTTCTTCTTCTCTTGATGAGGAAGATGGTCTTCCTTTGAACTGCTTCCTGTTTCCTACCATTTTTCTGAATCGTCTGTTGAACAGAGCTTGTTCATCATCGGATCGATCAGATTGAGCAGTTTCCTCATCTGAGGATTCATTGGCTTTCAAAGCCTTTGATTTGTTGGCTTTAAAGGCTACAGCTTTTGCAGCAGCTGCTTTTCTTTTTATGATTGCAGCATCATTGGCAAGATCCTGCTCGTGGATCTTCATTTCTCCCAGCAAGTCTTCTACTTGATATGTATCCATATTCTTTCTAGATCTTTGGGAAGTAACAAAATTTCTCCAGTTGGTGGGGAGACTTCTGAGAATCTTGACCACTTGCTCCTTATTAGTGAAAGTTTTGCCCAGATTCCTCATACCATTGTGAATGGTTTGAAGTCGTGAAAACATGGAGTCAATGGACTCATTATCGTCCCTCATGAAGTTTTCGTATTGGGAGGCGAGCATACTCATCTTGGTGGTTTGAACAGCAGTTGTTCCTTCATGAGCGATAGCTAGTGTGTCCCAGACCTCCTTTGCGGTGCTTAGGCTGTCAACCTTGTCATGCTCACTTTTTCTGAGAGCACATATAAGAAATAGCCTTGCCTTGGCATTCCTCTGATTTTCAGTCTTTTGTTCATCTATCCATTTGTCAGCTGGAATGGCCTTGTTTTCACTATCTTTAGCAAAGTAGTTTCCTTTAGATATCACGTCCCATAATTTCCAATCAGTTGATTCAATGAATAGCTGCATATGCTTCTTCCAGTAGGGATAGTTTGAGCCATCGAAGAATGGTGGCTTGTTGGTTGCGGTTCCGGTTGGGTAGGCAATCCCGTCCATGGATCTTTTCACTCTACACCTGTTAAGATGTTAGTAATTCTCAGAGCGGTTAAGCTCTGATACCAATTGATAGTAATAAAATCACACTAGAAAGGGGGGTTTGAATTGTGTGTGTGACTTTTGTAAAGTTTTTCGCAAAATACTCGTTATAAGTTCGAAAACGTTTAAAGATAAGTGCAGCAGAAATAGGCTTAAAACTTAAAGAGTAAAGCACACAAAATATTTATCCTGGTTCACCCCCAAAACCGATGGGGCTACGTCCAGTCCTTTGCTATACCAAGATTTTCCACTATTTCAACAGAATAGTACAAGTGTTCTCAGGGACTTCTCCCAGTATTCTGAGGACTACTCCTTTACAAGTTTTCTCAGGACTTCTCCTTTATCTCTCAAGTATTCGACAGGACTTCTCCCAGTTCTTTTTCAAGAAGGTTTGTTTTCTACAAAGATCTCTTCACAAAGAGTGGGTAGAAACTATGAAGTTCTAGGTTCAAAGATGATATATAAATTGATTCTCTGAAGGGGTTGTGTGAGAATAATAAGAGTTTTCACTCTGTAGAGGTTTCACACTAGTTGGCGACTAGACTCAGAAAAATAGGAAGGCTAGAGTTACTGAGTGTTCTTGACTAAAGCTTATTCAAATTATAAACTGACTTGAAGGATTTGAATGCTTTGATAGTGTGTAAGTCGCCAAGTTCAAAATGATGCAGAGGCTACTATTTATATCTTCAGTAGGATGAGAACTGGATGAACTGATGAAGATCTTCAAAAATAGTTCCGTTGAATATTTGCTTGATTGTGAGTAACGGATACTTCTGCATCTGTTCCTTGATGAAGTCTGTCAAGTGAAGAACATTTCCTCAACCGATAGAGAGTGAGGTCGTCTGGTAATCCTTTTTCTTCTGGTTCTCAGAGGCAGCAATTAATGCATGTGTATTACAGCTAATATGGCAATTAATGCTCTGACCAGAGGATTTGGATTCGGCCGTTGAGGAGATACAATGATCAGAGGATTGTTAGTTCAGATAGCAACCTGAGAGGGGGGGTGAATCAGAGTTGCCCTGATTTTCGCGTAATAGTACCAAACGACTTTCAGCGCAATTAGAGTTGTAACGTAAGAACGTTGTTGCAGCGGAATATTGTAATTGCTTGAAAGTAAAAGATGAAGGATGAAGGAAATGACACAGAGAGTTTTATCCTGGTTCACCTTCAATCCACCGAAGGCTACGTCCAATCCCTGAAAGAAACCCCTTGAGGATTTTTCCACTATTGATAAATATTACTTACAAGTTCCTAATCCAAGGACCCGAAGAATTCCTACCAATACCCTGTGAAAGTAAAACACTTTCAACAGCCCTTGAAAGCAAACCACTTTCAGTTCCTGAAGGCAAACCACCCTCAGACCTTGACGGCTAAACCACCTTCAATCAACAACCCTTCACCAAATACCACGGTGAAGTTAGGATCCCTCAGAAAGATTACCACTTTCTGAAGAACCACTCCACTGAATTCCACAGTGAAGATTTCCATGATCGAGTACTCTTAACGAATGCTTGCACCAAGGACCCTAAGATATCTTATCAATCTTCCTGAAGCAACCCACTTCTGATTGATCAAGTCTTCTTAGCAATACTTGTGCCAAGGACCCTAAGAGGACCCATCATGCCTCAGAAAGCAAACCACTTTCTGATGACACCGTATTACCACGGTGGACTTTGAATCAAACTTGATTCAAAGGGCCTTTTTACAACCACCGAAAACTACGGTGAAAGAATCAACATGATTCAAATGGAAGAAGAAGATGCCTTTTCTGTGCATGATTCAATCCTTTAAACAAGAAGGATTGATCTTAGTTTGTATGCTCCAGGCAATTACAATGAAGGCTCTTCCATTCTGAGTTTCTCAAATGTTGAACATCATGAGTGTTCTTATGAAAATGAGAGAACCGAAACTCAGAATGATGACTTTAATGAATATGAAAGTTATGGACCAAGTCATTGATGTTTCTGAGTGTCTAAGGACTTTATATAGGCACTAGAGGTCGTCCATGAACCAACACAACCTTTCCCAACGGGTTTGAGACACAATGGTTCATGAAATAACATATCTGTCGACCTGGTAATCGATTACCACAGTTAGTGTAATCGATTACACCATGCCGTTGAAGTTTGAATTTGAATTTCAAACTTGGTAATCGATTACACCCATGTGGTAATCGATTACACCCATCCTGTAATCGATTACAAACTTCTGTAATCGATTACAGACAGTCCAGAACTCAGTTTTTGACTGTTTAAACCCTAATTGAGTGTTCCTACCAAGTTTTACTTGTGAGAACATATCGTACTCAATTAGTTGATATTTTGTGAGCCTTCTAATGCAATTAAACCTTAATAAAGCATAGCACACTAAGTTGACAAGACTTACTTAAAACTAGAACCTTCATGTTTTGATCTTGACGTTCTGAGCCTGGTTCTTGAAGTCTGTCTTCTCTTAAGTCTTCTTGAAGTCTTCTTCTTTTTATTCCTTTCTTTCTTGAAGTCTTCTTGAAGTCTTCCTTTTCTCTTATGAAGTCTTTCTTCTTTTTGTGATGTGTTTGTCTTCATCAAAACCTCAGTCGAGTCCAAGGACGAGACTTGATTTACAAGGATTTCATCGTTAATTCAGCAAAAGCAGCTTGAATTAAGGGATGTCAGAGAATTTGAATCTTCAAAGTATATGGCGCTTAATTCTGTCTCTTTCGTCATTAATGCTCTGATCAACCAAGAGGTGCATGACAACTCATCTTCAGTTTGAGCAAACGATCTCTTCTAAGCAGATTCTTTTTGTACCAGTCTTCACTCATTGCTTCCTTAGTCAATCCTTATGTTTGACGAGAATTGGACCGGACAGTCTTTTCAGGCGGACGATCTTTACTCTGAAGGCGGACTCGATTCTTATAGCCGGACGGACTTTTCCTTTGCTTTTTGATAATGTTTGCAGCATGGCTTCCGTTCATAAGAGTCCCTGAATATAAAATTCTTCAAAGAAAGTTAGTGACTCTTGGCGAAATTGTTATTTATCAAAATAGATTAATTCATTTAGATATTTTACTCTAACCACTTCCATGCAACATCAAGGAATTCAATGTATATGAATTTTATATCATCTCATTCAAATAATGTTCATTCACCGGAGCAGCTACAGTTCAACATCAATATTTGTTCCTTATTTAACATTAATTATAGTAATTTGGTATTTGCAAATTTGTAATCAATATCAATTCGTTTAGATAAAATTTGTTACTAAAATTTGGTTAATATTTTCAACAGTTTTTTTAATTCAAAATAATAATAATAATAATAATAATAATAATAATAATAATAATAATAATAATAATAATAATAATAATAATAATTTACTCAATTCTATATTTCAAATAATTAGTTCAGTTTTTGTTGATTATCATGAGAATATTCCGATGATAATCAACAAAGTCTTAACTAATTATTTTTTATGTTGTCATTTTTTTAAATTTAATATTTCAAATTTTAATAATTTCTAATTAAAAAGTAATTATAAAATTTTGCATTTAAAAAAAATCAAAATGATTCAAATTCAAAGTCTTCACTTTCATTACTCACTCATTCCTTCATATTTTTCTCAATCTCTCTCAATATTTCTTCAACCTTCAGTTCACTATCCTCTTATGCTTCTCAAGTTCAAGTCTTCCTTCCTTCCTTCCTTCATCTCTCACTATCATATCATATCAAGCCCTCTAATTTTGGTAAGTGTTTGATTTAAATTTGCCAATTGTTAGAAATATTAATATTATGTAATATTAAGTATTATAAATTGTGTAAATTTTTTAATGATAGAAATATTGTAATTTAAATTTTAGGTCCATTTTACAATTTTATTGATTATATTATAGTTTATTGTTTGTAGATATAAATGTCTCCAAGGCATTAGATGATGAGGCAGTCCAAAGCATCAGACGATGGCTCATTCCAAGGCATCAGACGATTTTTGCAATTTTATTGACTATATTATAGTTTATTGTTTGTAGATATAAGTGTCTCAAAGACATCAGACGATGGGGTAGTCCAAGACATCAAACGATGGGACAGTCCAAGGCATCAGACGAAGCTTATTTCGCAACAGGACAAATCTAAGACTTTCTCCAGCTTCAATGTTTGAAAATAATCTCCTTGAGAAAACTCAATTGAAGCTTCTTCACTACATCTTAATGGAATCTGAATTGAGATAGGATCGTCAGAGAGAAAAAACAAATGAAAGTGATAATTTCAAGGGTGTTGGTTTTAAGACCACCCCAATTGGTCTTAAAACCACCCCCCTTAAATGCGAAAATACATTTTTACCCTTTAAATTTTATTTTCATTCCCTACATGTCCTTCTCCTTCTTCCTCTCCCTCCACCCACCACCCCCTTCCTCATTCTTCATCTTTCACTCTCCACCACCCTATTTTCCATCTTATCACCATCAACACTACCACCACTATTGATTTTCTTACTTCATTCCTATCTCCATTAAACCATTAAACCTTAACCTCATTCACTTCCAACCTCTAACCAAACCTCTCATCATCCCCACAAAGCAACTCTCCCTACCAAACGAAGGTCTGTTTCGTTCTTCATCATCTTCTACTTCTTCCTCGTTGTTTCTCCTCCATAACGTGTTTCTTTTTCGCTACGTCTGTGTATTTCTCGCACCTTTAAGTGCGAAATTTATACAACATTCGCACCTTAAGGTGCGATCAAAATATTATATTTAAAAAAACTCAATATTTTTATTGTTTTCGCACTTAGAAGTGCGAAAATTGCTTTTATTTCGCCCTTAAAAGTGCGAAAATTGTATTTTTACTTTATTTTTTAAGTTTTTCGCGAACTGGAAAAAATTGCACTTAAAAGTGCGAAAATTACTCTTATTTCGCACTTAAAAGTGCGAAAATTGTATTTTTACTTTATTTTTTAAGTTTTTCGTGAACTGAAAAAAAATTGCACTTTAAAGTGCGAAAATTGCTTTTATTTCGCACTTAAAAGTGCGAAAATTGTATTCTTATTTTTTTTAAGTTTTTCACGAACTGAAAAAAAATTGCACTTTAAAGTGCGAAAATTACTCTTATTTCGCACTTAAAAGGAAATGGCCGCTTGTGAGAGGATTAGAGGGTGTTGGGGTGATTCCGTACATGAGATGGCAGTTTATTTGGGTTTGGGTGTTGAAGTGAATCAAAGAGGGAGAGAAGAAGATCAAACACACAACGCAGAGAGAGAAGGGGAGAAGATGGATGGTTAATGGATAGGGGGTTTGGGGTTGGTGGAGCTGGTTAATGGGTAAGGTAGTTGGGGTTTTTTTTTTTTTTTTTTTAGCAAAGGGGGCATTTTGGGAATTCAGATAAATAGGGGGTGGTTTTAAGACCAAAGGGGTGGTCTTAAAACCAACCCCTAAAACAATTAATATTATTTTAATTATATTACTTTGACATTTATTTAATTTTTTGTCCAGCCAATTTAAATGAGGAAGGAAAAAAGTGTTTTTAGAAAAGGAATAAACATCAATAAGAACATCTTTACTAGCTTCCAATGTCTCAATTTCACATTCCATTTCAACAGAACTAGCTACATTACAAAAAACCAGAACAGTAGATAGAATGCTTAAATCCTAACACACCCTGCTTATAGTCCCTGCATGCTCTATTTTTCTGATTTTGTGACCTGCCAAAAGCCTAGGGAATTTGTCACGTAATTAGAATAAGGACAAAGGAAACTTGGAGGACAAGCTGATCTTTTATTAACAGTGTGTTTGGATTCACGTTTGGATATGCCAAACGTGAATCCAACAATCCAAAAACAACTATTTCTTACTTCTGCAAACATGGATCCAGCCCCCCTTTTCCAAACATGCACATAAATACTAGTGTAATATCTTAGGAATTTAGAGCTTCTACCTCAACTTCTACTACTACTTCATTTACTTCATCTTATTCTATTTTTCTTTGTTTTTTCATGAGTTCCTAAACTCTTTAGTCAACCCTAAGACTTTAATCTTCTTTTGTATGCAGACTTAAGTTCTTGTTCTTAATGCTATATTTCATCTTGTTAATGGAGTTGATTTATGTTTCTTCATTCTGAGCTTTGGTGTGTTTTCAAGCTCTTGCTAGCTGAATTTGAAATCATACATTGTCCTTAAAAGCTTATTTAAGAGAGTTGTAAATCAGTGTGAAAGAAGCGTTTATAATCACCTTTCTTTAAAGAACCTAAATCTCTAACACCGATTGGTTGTTATTTTTGGGGATTCAGTGACCTAGATTGTTTTTGTACTTTAAATGAGCGTTTGTCACCTCTTAACTTGATGAATAAATTGAATTCTAGACGATTGTCTAGTAAAGCATGATGATTGTGCTTGGGATTTAACCCAAAATATCTAATAACAAGTTTGAATATATCTTTTGTGACCAAGGAAGATTTGCGGTGATTGATTAATACCCAAAGATTGACGCTTTTCTCAATTGATTTCTAAATCCGTTTTACATGCTGCACTTGTCAACCAACCAACCCCACCCCGGATTTGAATCCTCTCATGTGTTAATCTCACATGACCATGTCATGTGAAGAATCTGAGCCCTTAATTACTTTTTTAATGAAATCTAATGGTCAGTATTAATTCTTGCATAATTTTAATATTCTCTCTCTATATATCCATTAAGGGTCCAGATTTCAATAAAAAATAATTAAAGGTTTAGATCTTCACATGACATGGTCATGTGAGATTAACACATGAGAGGATCCAAATCCACCCCCCTCCCCCCCTAACTGTTTCCACTGATACTCTTTTATTTTCCGTTTCTATTCACTCTTAACGCAATTAAGCTTTCACTAAATCCACTAAATTCTTATGAATTCAATTCATGTGTCTTGACACTTTTTCCTGCATTTTCTCATCAATAACCCCACTGCTGAAAGCTCTAAAAGTAACCCCATTGACAATATAGGGAATTATCAATAACACATTTAAGGTGGCTTATGACTAAATTAGTTTCAACTCACAATCTATCAAATGTTGTTTGGAATTGCTAATATATATATATGATGTAATGAATATTAAAGACTTCCTGCAAAGCCTTGTGCTGTATACCAGTTGTTCAAATAAGAAAAATGACTCTTGAAACCTGCAATTGCATTAGTTTAAGGAAAACTTTTACTTTGCATAGGGGCATGCATAGCTGCATATTATCATGTAATGAGATAACCATTATCAAATTAGGATCTGCAGCACCGCTCTTGTCCTAAGCATTATTTGATCTAAGCATTATTATAACTAGACACCTTAATGAGTGATGAGAATGTTAGGTATACAACCCTTTCAAGCACCAAAGAAGCTTAACCAATAAAGTCACCAACAAAACAAATTAGTGAAGCTAAAGAAGCACCAATATTGCATAACTAATCATAAATTCAGAACAACATATAGTCACCGGGGAGCTTAATAATCTTAACACGGTGAAACTAGACTTAAGTCATGACCAATGGCACGGTACCAAACGATGTTGTCGGGAAGTAGTTGAACATTTTTCACACTGTTATCTCTTAGATTGTACATGAAAACATCAGGATTTCCCTCTACGAGCAACAGGATGTCACCATCTTCACTCAAGCACATCCGCAGCGCATCAAACTGAAAGCCACCACGTAATCCGAGAGGTTCATAACTAACACTCACCAATCTAGTCCAAGACTCTCGAACTCCATACTCTCTCATTTGCCACACAACAAAATGGGTTCTCTTTTGGTCTTGAAAAAGGTACAAACAATTCTCCAAAATCCCAAGGTGTGTCCCTAGGTTAGGCATGTGACTAGTACCCTCATTATTAGCACCCTCAGGAAGTGACAAAGACCTATATACCTCCTTGTGCATGTCAAATGAAACAATCACAAACTGCTTGGGATATTTCAGCTCGTTAAGTGCTAACCAATTAATACAACCACCCGCAAAAAGTCCATCAATTTGCTTTGGCGAAAATGGGAAACCAGGGTTGCTCATAATCTTTCTCCAACCACTATCAGCATTCATGCAATGAACAATTGTCTCCAATTTGCGCTCTTTACGGTTGCAATAGTAACTTGAAAGCGCCACCACCTTGCAAAGAGGAAATAATAAAATTAACCTAAAAGAATCATGTGTCTGCGTTGAATAATGAAAGTTATGTAATCTTTAAATTTTCATTTCATTACTCAAATTAAATTTACTTATCTTATCTGTACGCTAATTTCTTCTCTATTTTTTATGATCAAAATAGTCCACAAGGTAACTTGAAGTGGGAATAGACTTGACTCAAAGAAACATCATATTCATATTAAAACTAAACTTATATTCTCAAATATTTGATTGGAGACATTGAATTTTAACTCACCTTGTAAGTGTCACACAAATCATCATATCCGAACCCAAAGCTCACGCTATCGGAATTGTCATAAAAGGTTGGTGACTTGTTGGACCTCAAGCGCGTGGCCGGGTTCCAAAGTCGGACCCAGAACTCGCCCATGGTATCAAGATCATAAAATCCGCGCAAACAGACCAAACCATTACATGAGCCAACAACGAAGTACTTGGCTTTCAAGTTGCAGCACCCATCTTCATTGATCGTGGATGAAGACTCCTTGAGCAAACTACGCACGGGGCACGAAATGGCGTAGAATTCAACATATTCCAAGAGAGAGTAGCGGTCTTGTAAGGTGACGATTACGTGCCTGTTTTTGGGCGATCTCTTCAGGTGTAGTTTTACTAAGTCTTTGTCTTCAGAGATGAGTGATTTCCATGACTTTGAAACACACCTTAATTGCATGAGGGTCTTGATGGGAAGCCTTGACAAGATTTCTATCAGGAGTTCTGAAGGAAGAATGGGAACAAGCTCAGCAGTTTCCATGGTCGTGAAAAGAAAACTTACTGAATCAAAGAGACTCACAAAATATGTTCCCAATGGAGTTGAATTTTTTGATACGAAACCTAAACCCTAATATTCAGTTCCACTTTTGATACCCAACCCCTCGATTTTAAAGTACCCTCTGTTTCCTTTTCTCGTCCTTTAATATATATTTATATATGTAACTAAAGTTGACTTGATATATTCATTAATAACAATATTAATTAGTTATTAATAACCTTTATATGATTCATTATATTACCTAATAATTGGAAAAAAATTAATTTCTCATATTTAAAAATAAATGTTTATATTATTTAAAATTTTAATTATTATCACAAATTGAGGAAAAAATTTAAAAATAATAACAATAATAATAATCAATATATATAAGTAAAATTGACTTGACATATTCATTCATAAAAATATTAATTAGTTATTAATAACCTTTTATATGATTCATTTCATATTTAAAAATAAATATTTATATAATTTAAATTGTAACAAAAAAAATCACAACTTGAGGAAAAAAATAAAAAAAAAATAATAAATAAAGTAAAATTGAATTGACATTCAATTAATTACTAATTGTACAACTTTTCAATTTCTCATATTTAGAATTGAATATTAACATTATTTTTATATTAATTATAAATCACAACTTGAGGAAAATTTTCAAAAATAATAATAATATTAATAATAAAAGTAAAATTGACTTGACTTTACATTATTAAAAATATTAATTTTTTTAAGTAATATTTTATCTTAATTACTAATTTTGACAATTTCAAATAATTCTCATATAGAAAAAATAATTTTTAATATTATTTAGTTTTAATTATTAATCACATGTAGAGGAATATTTAAAATAATAAAATAAAACTAATTACTATTTTTACCTATAAAATATAATAAGTATTAAAATTAAATTGACCTATACATTAATAAAAATATTCATTACTCATTATATTAATTACTAATTATATAAGTTTCGATTTCTGGTCATATTTAAATGTAAACATTATTATTATTTAAATTTTAATTGTTAATCAAAACTTGAGAGAAAAAAAAAAATAATAATAGTAATAAAAATAACAATAATAATAAGTTAAAGTAAAGTTGACTTGACCTTCACATTAATGACAATAATTATTAGTTATTAAAAATCTTTTATTTTAATTAAAAATTGCAAGACTTTTAAATTTCTCATATTTAAAATTAGATATTAATATTAATTAATTTTTAATTATTAATCAAATCTTGAAGACTTTTTTTAAATAATAATAATAAGTAAAATTGACTTGACCTTTACATTTATAAAAATATTGATTAGTTATTAATAATATTTTATATTACTTATTAATTGTAAAACTTTTGAATTTTGCATAGATTATGCATCAAATTTTTGTCGCATATATTAAAATTAAGATTTTATATATATATATATATATATATATAATCAATGACCAGATTAATTGTAAAACTAGTTATTCATTCGTATTTTAATTATTATTTATATTAATTGTAAAACTTAGACACATAACTAAAATATTAAATATAATAAGTAGTTAAAAAACTATTTATCAATCTCTAAGTTAGAAAAGATAATTAACAAATTATACAAAGTTATATCTTTAAGGGTTTAATATAGTTTTTGGTCTCTTATACAATTGAAATCAAAATGCTCCCTAAAAAAGAATTCCTTTTTTTTACCTAAAAAAATTTATTTGATTTAAAATTGTCTCTATAACGTGACAAAACCTATTTAGCAATAATTTTTTACCTAATAATAAGTCCACGTACGCGGCTCAAGTAGACATTTCATATTCATTTTGGTTTTTTAAAAATTTATTTGGCTTAATAGCACTTTTGGTCTCTCACCTTTCACGATTTGGCATTTCTGGTCCCTCTTGCAATTTATTAGCACTCAGAGTCCCTTAACCTTTGAAGAAGTTGCATTTCAGGTTTTTCATCTAATTTCGTCAAATATTTAACCGTTTTTGAAAAAAATTAATAAAAAAATATCCAAAACATTCATCCAATTCTTAATCAATCTTCATCTTCATCTTCTTCACCAACATCTTTATCATCTTACTCAGAAAAAATCAAAAAACATACATATTCATCTCCCTAACATTATACGTTCCATCTTCATCTCTAACATCATTCCATAAACATTAACATTCTGAAAAATACATAATATTGAACCTGAAATTACAATTACCGAAACACTCATTTCCAAGCCGCACCAATTCCGATTTTAACAGCAGAATCTAAGACCCAAATGCCCCAACTTCACAACCAAGTTCCAATTTTAATGGCAGAAATGAAGACCCAAATGCCTCTACTGCAAAACCCACCAGAGAACCACCAGATCAAGAAAATCATGCAAGGGGAAAAAGATGAAGGTGCAAGAAACATACAAGAAGGGGGGGGTTTGAATTGTGTAATTATTTTTGAAATTTATTCGATAGATTAGGAAGATTTATTACTTGTTTTCAAGATGATTAATTTGTTGTGCAAGCATAGATGAATATACGGCGGAAAGGCAATATAACATAAATAATAAAGCACACATGATTTTTATCCTGGTTCACCCCCCATAACCGACAGGGCTACGTCCAGTCCTTGGCTTCACCAAGATTTTCACTATTTAAACAAATAGTACAAGTATTATCAGGGACTTCTCCCAACAAGTATTCTAAGGACTTCTCCTATCAAGTATTAGAAGGACTTCTCCTTACAAGTATTGTTAGGAATCCTCCTTACAAGTATTATCAGGACTTCTCCTTACAAGTATTATACAGGACTTCTCCTGACACCTTTTTCAGGGTTTTTCTTTTCTACAACATTCTCTTCTGTCAAGAGTGGGTAGAAGAAATGAAGCACATAAAAACAGAGAGATCATAAGCAAGTTGATCTCTGTTTTTAGTTATGTGTGTGGGATATGATGAGAGTTGGACTCTGTAAGTTTTCCACACACATAAGCAACTCAACTCAGGTTGTGATATGACTTGAAGTTTCCTGAGTTGAAACCAAGAATGTCTTGGCCTTTTGGACGAACTAGATTGAGGTGTGTACAATTTAGTTCTAGTCGCCAAGTTGCTACGGAAGCAGGGTTCTCTATATATATATCTTCAGTTGAAGATCTTCGTTCATTCTCCACAGCAGGAGTGAAAACCTGCCCGCAGTGCTTCTTCCTCTCCAGGCAGCACATAACGGCTAGTTCTGCATCTTTCAGCAGGCGTAACTTAATATCTGAGATTTCTCTGCAAGCGTAAGATATGATCTGAGAATCATCAATTCGTCTGGGTTGATGTCGTCTGGCTCCATGCTGAGCAAGTGACCTTGAGCTAGTTTCTCTGTATATAAAGTGTGATGATCCAGAGGTGGAGATGTTTTGACCATTTTATCCCAGTGCTTGAAAGCTAACACTTATCACGTGCTTTGGTCAGATATTTGAATTTCGACCGTTGAGAGTGTACGATGCTCAGAGATTCTTGCCGTTGATTCCGCGATGTCAGCTTGATTTGAGGAAAAGCAGAAAAGCAGTGGGACCAAGGAATATTGTATTAATTATGTCCCTTTCTACTTTTTACCGCAGCCCGTATAATAATAAATATGCAGACGAGGTAGATGTGTGTTGATCCAAGAGGCAATTACTCAAGATGAGTAGAATAATATTTTTAATGTTTCTGAACGAATTTCCTCGTAAGACATATTTCTTGATGCTTGTACCTTTGGAGCACTCTGATGCCAGAGTGGACGGTTACTGCTTTAGAACTCTGGCGGACGGAGTTTCCATCTAGTGCTTGAGATTCCGTCGCTGAGTGGCTTGCATCGGCAGACGAACTTCCTTCAGTCAGTTCTTCTTTAAGGAACATAATATTCTTGTCTTAGAGAACTGATTCCTTTCCTTTCTTTTGTTTCCACTGACGTTCTCCATCTGAGAGAGTTAATCCACAACTTCTTTGTATGATGCTTGAGAAGCTTCGAGGCAGAAGGTGTTTCTTCATAAGTTGTCATACTCTTTCACCTTTGAGCGACGCAGTCTTTCAATTTGATCTTTGTAGATTTAGGTAGCAGACTGATTCAACTGCTTCAAGTAGATTTTGACTTGAGCGTGCAGATTTCGATCAAGTGACTATGAGAGAAGATGATGGCCATTTGAGGCTGTTGATTTATCTCTCTTGAGTCACCAGACTATCTTGTACTTGAATGTCTTCCTGAGATAGGCTTTGGCTTGAGCGAGCAAACTTTGATGAAGCATCCTTGAGAGAGAGAGAGCTGAATGTTGTTGCCGCTTTAGCTTTCTTGAATCACTGGACTGTCTTATGCAAGAGTGCTTTCCTTTAGGGTGACCGGACGGACTCCTTTGATGGACTGATTTTCTTGATGATGCTTTTGAAGTTCATTCAGTCCTTCTTAGAGATGGTTATTCCTGCACATGAGAGTTTTCACTGTGTTAGGATTTTCATCTTTGACATTATTAAATCCTAAAGAAATTGTTAATTATCAAAACATAATAATTCATTTAATTATTTGATTCTAACAAAAGAACCACCAGACACAAAGCATGCACTGAAATTCTGAAACAGATCAAGAACCACCAGATCCCAGCAAGGGGGTGGAAGAGGAGGATGAAAACCGAATCGGACAGAGGAGGATGAAAGAAGGGAACATAGCCCAAATCAGAAATGAGGCAAGAAAAGGAAGATGAGAGGAAGAGAAGTTCAACCTCTCTGCACAGCCGCTGCTCCTCACGACCACCTTCATCTTCATCCCACCACCACGCCATCGAAACCCCTAGCCAGGAACCCGCCATCAAATTCGCCGCTTCACTCCACCGCCAACTGGATCCACCGCTTCAATCCCCCAAACAAATCAAGAACCACCGCCCTCGCAGAGCTCCATGACGAGGCGAACGGCGGTGGCGCGTTCGTCCTCGTATGTATCTTCTCGGATTTGGAGATGAGGGGTTTGGCATAGGAAGAGGCTTCGATGGTTTCGATTTGAGGTGGAGAGGGAGGAAGAGAGATGGCGTCCGAGAGAAGAGATGGTTTTGTTGTGACATCGGGAGGAGGGCTTGGAAAGGTCGAAGTAGGAGAGAAGGAGTGGCGGAGCATATGATAGGGGGCAGAGATGAGAGTGGGGGCGGCTGATAGGGTTTGTGGATGTGGGAGAAGAGGAAGAAGAAGGTTGGATGAAGGAGAGGGGGAATTTTCTGGAAAACCAAAAAAGCTGATGAATTTTATTTTTTTAATTAATTTCAAATGAATATTCCGTTAAATCTTTGACGGAATTAGATGGAAAATCTGAAATGCAACTTCTTCAAAGGTTAAGGGACTCTGGGTGCTAATAAATTGCAAGAGGGACCAAAAATGTCAAATCGTGAAAGGTGAGGGACCAAAAGTACTATTAAGCCAATTTATTTCATCAAATTTAGCCATTCTCCACTTTTTGGTCCTCTCACCCACCCCAATTTCTCCCCACCGATGTTTCCGGTGCACCTCTTCCTCTTACACAAACACTTAGATTCTAAGAATCAACAATGAAAGAATCAAGATGCTAGGAAGCTTCTAACAGCAACATGAGCAATTCCTCAACAATTACTTCAAATTCAAACGTAGAAAACAGAGAAACATAAATATTCAGCAACAAGTTAAAGTGGAGTTAAAGAGCCACCACTTGCATAAATATTCAACATAAATTTAGAAAAACATGCAAATTAACACAGCTAGAAGAGCTTAATCTTAACGAGGTGAAACTAAACTTTCCACATAACTTTGGACATTCAGCCAAAGTTTGCTGTCAGGGTGTTGAACATGTTTCACCCTATTCTCTCTTATATTAAACTTGATTGCTCCAAAACCATGTATCAGCATCATGATATCACCATCTTCACATAAGCAAATCCGCGGTAGATTAAATACATACTCTGCAGATCCAAGATGTGCATAACTGAAACTAAACAATTGAGTCCAAGATTCTCCAACTCCATACTCTCTCATTTGCCACACAACAAAGTGGGTTTGCTCATGGTCATTATAAAGACACAGACAATTCCCCAAAACTCCAAAACCTGGCTCAATATGAGGTACGATACTACTATTACCTGGCAATGGTAGAAACCTAAATGTCTCCTCACGCATGTCAAATGAAACAATCACCATTTGGATACTTTCAAGGTACTCTTCGTCCTCACTATCCTCAAGGGGATCATTCAAATGGTTGGGATCTTGTGCTAACCAATTAACACAGCCACTCACAAATTCTCCATCTTTATTGTTCCACATTAGCGAAAGTGGTATGCCGGGATCGCTCGAAATCTTTTTCCAACTGTTATCATCCATGCAGTAAACCATTGTCTCCGTTTCCAGCTTTCCACACCTATGAAAATTTGAAAGCACCACGACCTTGCAAACAGGAAATATAAAATTAACCCAAAATCAAAATAGCATTCAAGGTAATTTCAAGTGGGGATGACTTGACCCAAAGAAACATTATTTTCATATTAAAGACTAGCTTAAGTGGTAAAGTTCTTCTTGATACAAAAAATTATATATGATTATAACATGAGTGAATCAAAATGGTTTAGGGTTTTAAATTGTTGTCCATACAACTTGAGAGCTTGCTGCTATACTCAATTTTTCACAACCACTAAAGTAACAACAATCTAAAACTTTGATGGTATTTAATTATCTTTTGAAACAAAGCTATATTCTCAAAGATATCTATCTCCAAAAGGATTGGACATTGAATTTTTAACTCACCTTGTAAGTATCACGTGAATCATCATAGCCGAACCCAAACTTCCGGCATTTGCCGATACTAAAGGCTGGTGATTTCTTAGACATCAAGTTCGTGGCCGGGTTACAAAATCGGACATAGAACTTATCCATGGTGCCAAAACAAAAATCATAAAAGTTTCCCAAACCCAAACAAACCAAGCCATTACATGAGCCAATAATGTAGTACTTGGCCTTCAAATTGTAGTATCGGTCATCGTCAATCATGGGCGATGGCTCCTCGAGCAACCGCACCGGGCACGGAGCGACGACTAATGTGTCAGAGTCTTCTTCTTCTTTTAAGGTGAGAAGTATGTGCTTATTTTTTTGTGATCTCTTCAGGTGCAGTTTTTCAAATGCTTTGTCCTTAGAGATTACCAAATTCCATGATTTGGAAACACACTTGAATTGCATGAGGGTCTTAACAGAAAGCCATGATAAGATTTCTATCACAAGTACCCATGGGAGGAAGGGAACAAAATCACAAGGTTGGGTACTGATTCTCTTCATGATTATGAGAAGAAAAATGACTTGAATTTTGATTTTTTTGATATACGAAACCCTAAACCCTAATATTCACGGTACACTTTGGATACCCAACCTTCTCGATTTTATAGTACTCTTGGTTTCCTTTTTTTGTCCATTAATCTATATATGTAAGTAAAATTTACTTGATGTATTCATTAATAACTATATTAATTAGTTTTTAATAACATTTTATATGATTCATTATATTATATAATAATTGGAGAAAAAAATTAAATTCTCATTTTAAAAATATAAACTAATATTATTTAAATGTAATTTTTAATCACAACTAAAGGAAAAAAATTGTAAGAATAATTACAATAATAATAAATAATTTAAAGTTGACTTGACATTTACATTAATAACAATACTAATTTTGTTTACAAAAAAAAATACTAATTTATTATTATTAATACTTTATCTTAATTACTAATTGTAACAATTCCCATTTCTCATATACGAAGAAAAAATATAAGTATTATTTAATTTCAATTATTAATAACATGTTGAGGAAATTTTAAAATAAAAAAAATAAACTAATTACTATTTTTACATGTGAAATATACTAAGTATTAAAATTGACTTGACCTATACATTAATAACAATATCAATAAGTAATTATATTAATTACTAATTGTATAAGTTTCAGTTTTTGATCATATTTAAAAATAAACATTATTATCTAAACTTTAATTATTAATCACAACTTGAGAAAAAATTTAAATAATAATCATAATAGTAATAAGTAAAAGTTAAAGTTGACTTTACCTTCACATTAATAACAATATTTATTAGTTACTAATAATATTTAATATTAATTAAGAATAGTAAGACTTTTGAATTTCGCATATTTAAAATTAAATATTAACATTATTTAATTTTTAATTATTAATCAGATCTTGAAGAATTTATTTTTTAAAAATAACAATAATAATAAGTATAATTGACTTGACTTTACATTTATATATAAAAGTATTGATTAGTTATTAATAATCTTTTATATTAATTACTAATTGTAAAACTTTTCAATTTTACATATATTATACATCAAAAAAGACTTCGCGTATACTATAAGAGTTTATAGATATGCGACAGTCGGTGTAAAACAGTATTATCCTGATAACCAATCACAGCATGTCACATATGAAACATAATAACTTTCATTTAAATTTTATTTAAAATAAAGATATATTCTATGATGTGGCGAAATTCAATTATTTGTTTACACTGACTGACAGTGTACACACATTTAATTCATGTTGAGTTTAATACTCATGCAATGTCAGTGTAAAAGAACTTTACACAGACACCCAATAACAATTTAAATTTTTACCATATCAGATAACTAATTTCAAAACTTATTTAATTAATTATGAAATTAGATTATAACGTGCTAAACTTATAAATTATGATTGATTGTCTGTGTAAAGTTCTTTTACACAGACGGTGCTAAATCTATCTGTATCAAATATTTTTGAATTTAATTTCTATACTCCTTGTAAATTTACACATACATCCAATTGATTTCCTCTACCTCAGCAATTAAAATATTAATAACAATTTTTAAAATTTCATATGATAATTTTTGTAAAATAATACATATATATAATTTTATATGTTCAATCAAATATTTAATAACTTTGACTGGTAAAAAAATAACTCTCTACCCAAAAAAAAAAAATGAAATAAATACTTTGTCCGTCCTTATAAAAAAAAATCATTTGTCATATCCTTCCGTTTAGTGCGTTTGGTGGGGGAATGGATTAGTGTATCGGCTATCAGTTATAGAAATACATTTATTGACACCGAAAATAAAATATTAAACATACTGATTTATATATATCATTAAATTTAGAAATCTGTTCTAATAATTTGAAATTACCGAACAAAATACACATAACATTATTATCATTATCATGTTTCGTCCTAAGTTTCTTGCTTCAATTTTTAAAGATTATGGTAATAGACCAATCAAACTAGAGTCAATCCCAATCAGTGGCGGATTTAGGGGGGGACGTGGGTATGCCATGGTCCCTCCCAAAATTTAATTTTTCTTTTTTTTAAGAGTACCGGTCACAGTGGTAAAAAGTGGTTTTTTGAATAAATTATGCATGTAGAAATTTAAATTTTCTTAGAAATCATGTGCATTTTAGTTTTGGCACCACCCAAATCAAAATCCTGCCTCCGCCACTGATCCCAATCCCATAAGTAAAAGAATATGGGTGTTGGTTTTAAGACCACCCAAATTGGTCTTAAAACCACCCCTTTTATATGCGAAAATACATTTTTACCCTTTCAAATTTATTTTCATTCCTTTCATGTCTTTCTTCCTATCCCTCCACCCACCACCCCTTCCTCATTCTTCATCTTTCACTCTCCACCACCCTCATTTTCCATCTCATCACCATTACCACCACCACCACCCTTCTTACTCCATTCCTACCTCCATTAAACCATTAAACTCTAACCTCCTTCATTTCCAACCTCTAACCAAACCTCTCATCATCGCCACAAAGCAACTCTCCCTACCAAATGAAGCTCTGTTTCGTTCTTCATCATCTTCTACTTCTTCCTCGTTGTTTCTCCTTCATAACGTGTTTCTTGACATCTGTGTATTTTTCGCACCTTTAAGTGTGAAATTTATACAACATTCACACCTCAAAGTGCGATCAAAATATTATATTTTAAAAAACTCAATATTTTTATTGTTTTCGCACTTAAAAGTGCGAAAATTGCTTTAATTTCGCGCTTAAAAGTGCGAAAATTGTATTTTTATTTTATTTTTTAAGTTTTTCGCGAACTGAAAAAAAATTGCACTTAAAAGTGTGAAAATTACTCTTATTTCACACTTAAAAGTGCGAAAATTGTATTTTTATTTTATTTTTTAAGTTTTTCACGAACTGAAAAAAAATTGCACTTAAAAGTGCGAAAATTACTCTTATTTCGCACTTAAAGGTGCGAAAATTGCTTTCATTTCACACTTACAAGTGTGAAAATTGTATTTTTATTTTATTTTTTAAGTTTTTCGCGAACTGAAAAAAATTGCACTTAAAAGTGCGAAAATTACTCTTATTTCGCACTTAAAAGTGCGAAAATTGCTTTTATTTCTCAGGGTATTATGGGAATTAAGAACGTGAGGTGGGAGAACCAATGGGATGGCCTTAAAACCAATTCCCAAATTTCAAATGAAAGATGGAACTCTTCCTCCTACCCGGTCTTTATGGAAATCTTCTCCTTGGCATAGATTCAAGAGAAGCTTCTTCCTCTCCATTTGTTCATTTTCTTCCGGGTTCCTTGCATCGACGCCCTATTAATCTCTGTCACGCATGTTAAAGCGAGCCTATCCCTTACAATGAATTTTTAACCAAAACTCTGAAATATGACAATGAAGCGCATGAGGTAAATATGAGTATGACAACAGAATTTCAACTGAAACAATGGAGAAGAAAACATACAAAATATAATTTTGAGTATAATTCTCAACTTTATGATTTGTCTGCTTAAAACCACACAAAAAATTGAACTACAAATATTAAAGAAGAATATGTGAATGGAGAGTGGAAGAAGGTTAATTAATAGTTGAAGATTGAATGAAACATTATTCGCCTATTAATTACCTTTTGTTCACCTTAACTCCTGAAATTGGTGTGCAGAGGAACCGAGGGATTGGCTGAAAGAGAAGAAGAAGAAGAAGAAGAAGAAGAAGAAGAAGAAGAAGAAGAAGAAGAAGAAGAAGAAGAAGAAGAAGAAGAAGGTCTCCAAGTTCCTATTGGCCCTCGTCAATGCCTCCTGGGAAACCCTTCACTCTGTATATCTCTTGCTCAATACCATTTCTTATTCTATTTTCTCTGTGTTCACACACACATTGTTGCTTCCTATCTTATTAGGGGTTTCACTTGGCATTGGAAACCGAGGCTTCTTTCACCGATGAGGATTTAAAGAAAATTCAACAACTCTTCCTATCTTCTGCCATGGATTGCAACCCACAGGACATGAACTCTTTCGTCACTTTCCAAGCCAACACCGGAGTTGAGGTTTGTCTTGTCCCTCTTCTGCCACGCACAATTTAAAAGCACTTAAAAGTAACATCACGGATCTCCATAATAACCGCATGGATCTAACTAAAATCACACTTAAGTTATCAAGCACGATGTAGCCAAATAAATAAATCACAAAATTTTATTGACTTATAATCACAATCAAGAAAAAAAAAACAATAAAAGGTGTGCACATAAGACACTCAAGAAATATTTAAAAACATACTAATAATAATATAATCCACACGGATTAGGAATATGGATATTAGAGCTTTTTAAACTGAACTACAAACTGAGGCTTGATTATTCAAGGTCTCTCGTATCAAAGTTTGTTCGTAATGGTATTTTTTGTTGTTCTCAATTTTTTAAACAACCTTGTACACCAGAAAGAAATGCACCATTGCAATGCCAAAAGTAAGAATTTTATTAAGGAAAAAGAAGGGAATGGAGGATCATATTAGAACAACTTGCGGTTTCTTTCCTCACCGGCACAGGGTTAGAATCAATAATTTCATTAGAACAAAGACATAAAAGAAGAGAAAACAATGCACTTTGGGATATGAAGGAAGGATGGAACGAAGGTTAACAACATAAATCCTATATTTTCTCAATCTTTCTCCATCTCCCCTCCTCTACTCCTGGAATGTGCACTCATCCCTGCCATGGAAGCTCCATCTTCATCAATCTCTGGCACGCTCTAATGCATCTCCCCCACATGGGTTTCGCGGAACCATAATTTCCAATTTCAAATTTAAGAAATGAGAAGAGTGTGAAATTAGAATAAATGGGGGTGAGGCGAAATCAGAAGAAGAAAGAATGCAGAAAAAGAAACCTGATGGTTTGCGCACCTCCCTTTTATCGCCATTCCTGGTAGCCTTCGCCGAGGAACCATCGTTGTACTTATCTCCACCATCGTCTCGATCTTTCAGTCTCCATCTCGTAAGGTTTGTTTCCTCATATATGTGAGTGTCCTTAATCTAGATATTACTTAAAAAATAATTAGTTTGGTTTTTGTTGATTATATGTGATTAATTAGTTCAGTTTTTGTTGATTATATGTGATTATCCTATTGAGATTTCTTACTTTAATTTTGGTGCTATCAACTTCAAATTTGAACCTTTTTGATTTTTTTAAATGCAAAATTTTATAAAAATATGAAATATTAAATTGAAAAAAATAACAATATAAAAAACAATTAGTTATGGTAGGGTCTTAGTGGGTAGGACATGGTGGGGGTAGGTGAGATTAAACCTTGTTTTAGTTTGTTTCCTCATATATGTGATTGTCCTTAATCTAGATATTACTAAAAAAAAAAAATAACTTGTTCAGTTTTTATTGATTATATGTGATTAATTAGTTCAGTTTTTGTTGATCATATGTGATTATCCTATTGAGATTTCTTACTTTAATTTCGGTGCTATCAACTTCAAATTTGAATCTTTTTTATTTTTTTAAATGCAAAGTTTTATAAAACTCTGAAATATTAAATTGAAAAAAATAACAACATAAAAGATAATTAGTTAGGGTAATTTCTTAGTGGATATGACATTGTGGGGGTAGGAGGGATTGATATTCCTGAAGTTCGTGATTTAAATTCAAGTTAACTAACAATTATTGGTTATGATCTTGCGTCTGTTTATCTTTCCCTTGGAAGAGAGTTATGCTATAAGGGTGCAATGCAGTAAATTCAAGTTAATTTTTTTGAATTTTTTTTTAAATGCAAAATTTTATAAAAATCTGAAATATTAAATTGAAAAAAATAACAGCATAAAAAATAATTAGTTAGGGTAGAGTCTTAGTGGGTAGGACATGGTAAGGGTAGGTGAGATTAAACCTTGTAATGCACGATAGTAAGAAGAGATTGGGAGTGGAAAAGGCTCATTAGGTTAAGAACCCTAGAAGTCAAACAATATCTTATTATCAAGTAAGTGAAATATGAAAGAGAACCATTTTACATGATCCCTCCTCTGCTATTTATAGAGGGGCAAGAGATAAAACCCTAAATTTACACTTAGATGGGCTCCTGGGCGTCAACAGATTTGGCCCAACAGCCCCAACCTCTTCTATGATGAGATCCTCGCTCCAGCGCCTCTGGTCGCCCTGCTCGACACCACTGGTCTTTGCTCGCCACCACTGGTCTTTGCTCGCCTAGTCCACAAGCCCACAAGACACTAAGTCTAAGACATGAAGATGAAGTTGTGAAGAAGGTCTTGCTCCTGACCCTGGATGAGGTTTTGATGACGACAAACTCATCGGCAAAAAGAAGAAAAGAAGACTTAGAGGAAACAACACTATAAAGTTCATCATTTACCTAGAAATCTTAGTTTAGGTGAGTTATGCTTCTAAAGGTCTCTCAAAGCATAAAGGCTCTTTAAAACACCTAAACTAATCAAGCTTAATGTTTTCATAACTTAAAAGAAGTAGAAAAACTTAAGTCGATCTTAAAAGATCAAGTTTCTGGAAGTTGGACTTTAGTGTAATCGATTTCAGCCTTCTGGTAATCGATTACACCTAGGCAAGTAATCGATTACTTCTTGTTTGTAATCGATTACATGTTTGAATTTGAAATTCAAACTGTAACGGCTCTTAGTGTAATCGATTACCTAAGTGATGTAATCGATTACACACACGAAAAGTTGCATCTTTTCATGAACCATTGTGTCTCAAACCTTTTGGGAAAGGTTGCATTGGTTCAAGGACGTTTCCCTTGCCTATATAAAGTCCATTTGAGTCCAGAACACTACAACACATGAGAATACAACATTAGGCCAAAGCTTTGCCAAAATTAGTTCTTTCATTAAGTCTTTTAGAACTTAAACTTTCGAAAGAGCCTAAATTCTGAGTTCATGATCTTCATGTTTATAAGAACACTCTAGTTGTTCATATCTTGAGGAACTCAGAATCTTGTTATGCTTAAGAGCCTTAAAGCATAAATTCTCATAATCAATCCACTTGTATGTTAAAGGATTGATACAACCAATTGTAAACTCTTCTTCATCTCTTTCTGATAGATTGAGTATTCACCGTGGATCTCGGTGAAGGGTTGTTGGCACTGAAAGTGGTGTAATTTCAGGGTGTTGATTGAAGGTGGTTTAGCCTTCAAGGGATGAAGGTGGTTTGTCTTCAGGAACTGAAAGTGGTATACTTTCAGGGGCTGTTGAAAGTGGTATACTTTCACAGGAAGTTGATAGAAATTCTTAGGGTCCTTGGTGTAAGAACTTGTAAGAGATTTTTATCAATAGTGGAAAAATCCTCAAGGGATTTTCTTGAGGGACTGGACGTAGCCTTCGGTGGATAGAAGGTGAACCAGGATAAAATTCTGTGTGTGTGAATTCTTCTATCCTTCATCTTTACTTTCAAGCAACGCTTAATTCCACTGCAATTGTTTGCATTTACATTTATCTTGAAAGTAAGAAGTTGTTAAGGCGAAAATCGGGTATACCTGATTCACCCCCCCTCTCAGGTTGCTATCTATATTAACAATTGGAATCAGAGCGTAAGTTTAGGTAAGTTTCTCCTAAGATCCGGGAAAAGATGGCATCCTCTTCCAATCATGGAACCAGTGAAGGATTCAACATAAACAGGCCACCATTCTTCAATGGAGAACACTATGACTTCTGGAAAATCAAGATGAATTTTTTTATAAAGTCATTAGACGCAGGAATATGGAAAGCCATTGAAGAAGGTCCCTTTGTGCCTGTAGAAGAAGTTGAAGGAAGTTCACAACCAAAATCAGAAAGTACTTGGAGTGAAGAAGAAAAGAAGAAGGTTCAATACGATCTCAAAGGAATGAATATCCTTACATCTGCTCTTGGCATGGATGAGTTTTACAGAGTATCAACATGTACATCATCTAAAGAAATATGGGATACGTTGATGGTGACTCATGAAGGAACAGATGAAGTCAAGAGATCAAAGATCAATACTCTATCTCAAGAATATGAAATGTTCAGAATGCTTCCAGGAGAAAAGGTATTGGATATGCAAAAACGATTCACTCATTTGATTAACCATTTGATTGCTCTTGGTAAACAGTTTTCAAACAGTGACTTGAACATGAAAGTTCTAAGATCACTCACAAGAGTATGGCAACCAAAGGTTACGGCCATTTCAGAGAAGAAGAGTTAATCAAACATGACTCTTGCAACTCTCTTTGGAAAACTCCAAGAACATGAGTTGGAATTGAATCGTTTGGAGGAGCATGAACAACATGAGAAGAAGTATCGATCCATTTCCTTAAAGGCAAAAGAAAGCATCAAAGATGATTATGATGCAGATTCTGAAGAAGAAGAAGATAATGGGAACTTGAATCTTCTAGTGAAGAACTTTGGAAAGTTTCTCAAAAGAAAAGGTATGAAATTTAACAATAACAGATCTTTCCAAAGGAACAATGAGTCCTCTTCCTCTCAAAAGATCACATGCTTCGAATGTGGTAAGCCTAGACACATCAAGTTAGAATGTCCAAATTCTCAAAAGAAGAAACATGGTCTAAAGGACAAATTCGAAAAGAAGGATCAATCCACACGAAGAGCATACTTGGCTTGGGATGATAATGAAGTAAGTTCATCATCAGATTCTGACAAAGAAGAAGCACACGTTGCATTGATGGCTTCACATGATTCAAATGTTGAAGATACCCAGGAGTGAAAATTCTATGTCTTTTCATGATTTAAAATATACTATGGAAAATATGTTTAAATTATGTCAAGAATTTTCTAAGGTTAGCACTAAGCAAAATGATTTAATATCATCCTTAGAAAGTAAGTGTAGGATTTTACAAAAGGAATTAGATGTAGTAAAATCTAAGTTAGATATTACACATAAATGCACTAAGTGTAGTTCTCTAGAAGAAAAGATAGATAATCTTCAACAAAGAGTTCATAACTTCAACACGGGAAAACAAAAGTTAGATGATATTCTAAGTGTGCAAAGGCACTCAAACAATAAGTCTGGTCTAGGGTATACATCTCACCCAAAGACAAAAGAAGTTAAGAAAACTGTGTTTGTAAAACCAAACAAAGTGGAAGGGTCTTCTAAAAACACTAAGACTAATTCTTTTAGGAGTATTAACAATAGGAAAAGTAATCCTCATAGACCTCCTAAGAAGATTAATCCCTCTCCTAGGCAAACATCTAGTTACAATCATTATTCTTGTACTTATTGTAACAAAATAGGACATACCCCTAGTAGATGTTATTACAAAAATATTGGAGTACCAAATAGGGAATACATATGGGTTAGGAAGAATGTTAACTTAGAAGGACCCAAAACTTGTTGGGTTCCTAATACCCATGTCTGAACTTTGTCATGTAGGTGTGTATGAAAGCAGCAAAGGATTTATGGTATCTTGATAGTGGCTGCTCATCACACATGACAGGAGACAAAACAAAGTTCTCTTTACTTATACCTAGAGAAAAGGGTTTTGCCACATATGGAAACAATCAAAAGGGAAAGATACTTGGTATTGGAAGAATAGGCACACCCCCTCAAACAGTCATCGATAAAGTTCTTTATGTTGATGGTTTGATGCATAATCTTCTGAGTATCAGTCAACTCTGTGACAAAGGTTTGAAAGTTGGTTTCATTAATGATATATGTGTAGTTAAAGATGTGAAAACTAAAGAGATTAAGTTTTCCGGATATAAAGTCAATAAGGTCTTCATGATATCCTTGGAAGAAATTCCACAAAATGTAAGATGTCTTTTGGCCAAGAACAATAGTGATTCATGGCTATGGCATAAAAGACTTGCTCATATACACATAGATCATTTAAACAAACTAGTCAAGCATGATCTAGTTGTTGGGCTTCCAAAGATAATATTCGAGAAAGACAAGCTTTGTGATGCATGTCAAAAGGGGAAGCAAACCAGAACGTCTTTCAAGCCAAAGAACATAGTCTCAACTACAAGACCCCTTTAATTGCTACATATGGATTTGTTCGGACCATCAAGAACAAAAAGCCTTGGAGGTAATCTTTATGCACTTGTTATTGTTGATGATTTCTCTAGATTTACTTGGACATTATTCTTGCCTCATAAGAATGAAGCCTTCAACGCATTCAAAAGATATGCAAGGCTAGTTCAAAATAAAAAGGCTTTAAAGATCTCTTCTATTAGAAGTGATCATGGTGGAGAATTTCAGAATCATCAATTTCAAGAATTATGTGATGAAAATGAAATATCACATAACTTCTCTACTCCGAGAACACCACAACAAAATGGTGTTATAGAAAAGAAGAACAGACTACTTGAAGAATTGGCAAGAACCATGCTAAGTGAATCCAGTCTTCCTAAATATTTCTGGGCTGATGCTGTAAGTACTGCTTGCTATGTTTCCAATAGAGTTCTTATTAGACCTATTCTGAAGAAAACCCCCTATGAACTCTATAAAGGAAGGAAACCAAATATCTCTCATCTACATGCTTTTGGATCCAAATGCTTTGTCTTGAACAATGGAAAGGAAAACCTTGGTAAGTTTGATGAAATGTCTCATGAAGGTATATTCCTTGGTTATTCCCTAACAAGCAAAGCATATAGAGTCTTTAACAAGAAAACTCTATCTATGGAAGAATCCATACATGTTTCCTTTGATAAGTCTAACTCTTCAAAAGAAGATATAGTCAATCTTCCAGATAATGAAGAAGAAGATATCATTATCAATGAAGATTCTCAAAAGGAAAAAGATCAAGATCCAATACAAGAAGAGCACATTGAAGATAACAATTATAAACTACCAAAGGAATGGAGAACCCACAGGGATCATCCAGTTGATAATATCATTGGAGATATTTCTAGAGGTGTTTCTACAAGGCTACGCTTAAATGATTCAGTCTTGAACATGGCCTTTGTCTCTCAAATAGAACCCTCAAAAGTAAATGATGCTCTGGAGGATGAATGTTGGATTGTGGCAATGCAGGAAGAATTAAACCAATTTGAAAGGAATCAAGTTTGGGAACTTGTTCCTAAGCCCACTGACAAGCATGTCATTGGAACAAAGTGGGTATTCAGAAACAAACTAGATGAAAATGGAATTATTGTTAGGAACAAAGCTAGGTTGGTTGCACAAGGTTATAATCAAGAAGAAGGCATAGATTTTGATGAAACCTATGCACCAATAGCAAGGTTGGAAGCCATAAGACTTCTGTTGGCTTATGCTTGTTCTTTAAACTTCCCATTATATCAAATGAATGTCAAAAGTGCTTTCCTGAATGGATTCATTCAAGAAGAAGTCTATGTGAAGCAACCTCCAGGATTTGAAGATCCCAGGTTTCCTTCACATGTCTTCAGATTAAAGAAGACACTCTATGGTCTTAAGCAAGCCCCTCGTGCATGGTATGATAGATTAAGCACATTCCTTTGTGAAAAAGGATTCCAAAAGGGTAAGGCTGACACAACCTTGTTTATCAAAAGAACCAAAGGTAATACTTTATTAGTTCAAATATATGTAGATGATATTATTTTTGGTGCAACTAACGAATCTCTATGTAAGGATTTCTCTAACATGATGCAAGAAGAATTTAAGATGTCCATGATGGGACAATTAAATTTCTTTCTAGGATTGCAAATTAAGCAATCACATGATGGGATATTCATCAATCAATCAAAGTTTTGCAAGGAACTGTTAAAGAAATATGACTTGGATGATTGCAAAGCCATAACCACACCAATGGGGTCTAACACATATCTAGATCAAGATGAATCCGGTGTTCAAGTAGACATTACCAAATACAGAGGTATGATCGGATCTCTTCTATATTTAACTGCAAGTAGACCTAATATTATGTTTAGTGTGTGTCTATGTGCTAGATATCAAGCATCTCCTAGGGAATCACATTTGAGTTCAGTCAAACGGATTTTCAAATATCTAAAAGGAACTACAAATGTTGGTCTGTAGTATCCCAAAGGGAGTGTTTGTGATTTGATTGGATATTCTGATTCAGATTATGCTGGATGCAAAACTGAAAGAAAAAGTACAAGTGGTACTTGTCACTTGTTGGGAAATGCTCTTGTTTCTTGGTCTTGTAAGAAACAAGCATGTGTTGCTCTAAGTACTGCTGAAGCAGAATACATTGCTGCAGGAAGTTGTTGTGCACAAACCCTATGGCTCAAACAACAACTCAAAGATTATGGCTTAGAGCTGGGCTGCATTTCAATCAAATGTGACAACACAAGTGCCATTAATCTCACTAAAAACCGCATCATGCACTCTCGAACTAAGCATATTGATATAAGACATCATTTTCTTCGAGATCATGTCATGAGAAAGGATATTGAGATTTCATTCGTAGATACACATAACCAATTAGCTGATATTTTTACTAAACCTCTTCCTAAAGATTCATTCTTTAAGATTAGAAGAGAATTAGGCATATTAGATGAACATGATATTTAAAGTAATATGATATTTGCATAATCTTTGTGTGAACTTATATGATTGCATGTATTTAAATTGATTAAATGCTTAAATGTTCATCTAGAAATGTGTTACATAGGAATTTATAGCTTAGAACCCATAAAACTGTCTTTGTAATCGATTACAGGCAAATAGCAGATCCTGATACATGTGTTCTGCTCAATCAAAAGGCTCAAATTGCAGCAGCATTAGCAGCCTCATCCTCTGAAGATGATGTTCTTCTCAATCTCCAAAATATTGTCCAACTTCTGCAGAAGGGAAAAGAAAAGTCTCCCTCAACAAAGAAGTCCTCAACCAAGATCTCTTCATCTGAATCCGAAGAGGAATCTTCAACATCCCCATATTACCAAAATGAAGATGACTGCTTTGGAATTTTTCCAAATCATTAAGCAAAATTTCCTGTTTCCAATTATTTGTAATATTTCAATATGATGATTTCTGGGATGCCTCAATTATGTCTCTGACTTCTTTCCCCAGCTTAGTAATCTTATCAAACCTCTTCACGATCGTTTGAAGAAAGATCCTCCTCCTTGGACAGATGTTCATACAAATGTGGTCAAACAAATAAAATCTCAAGTAAAGAATCTCCCATGTCTTTACCTGCCTGATCCTCAAGCTTTCAAAATTGTTGAAACTGATGCCTCTGACATAGGTTATGGTGGCATCCTCAAACAGAAAGTCTCTGGTAAAGAGCAAGTTATTGCCTTTACCTCAAAACATTGGAACCCAGCACAGCAAAAATATTCAACTGTTAAAAAAGAAGTTTTAGCAATTGTCTTATCAATTTCAAAGTTTCAATCTGATTTATTAAATCAAAGATTTTTGGTTCGTGTTGATTGCAAATCTGCAAAAGAGATTTTACAAAAAGATGTTAAAAATCTTGCATCCAAACAAATCTTTGCTAGGTGGCAAGCAATTTTAAGATTAGAACCTGAATATTGGGACAAAATCCCTAATAGAATCCCTTCTAAAATCTTTCCTCCTGGATTCCATTATGTCCCAATAGTACCAAACAAAACCCAAAAATTCTATGAGTACATCCTCATAGATACTGAATCTGTCTCCATCAAACACTACAAAGACCCCAAAGAGGAGACAGTGGTTACCCATTCAACTCTCCAAATTCTCCAAATACTTACCCCCTCAACCTGGGGCCAAAATCCTAACAAACCCAGAAAATTTTCTGGAAACTTTGATCCTATAGGTTATACCTATTGGGATTATTGCCGAGCCTGGGATTATGTGATCCTTGGTTTTCAAAACAAATCTTTCAAGCATTCCTGGTTGATTTATTTCAAAACAGGAAACAAATATCTTTTTCCAAACTGGTTCCTCCAATGGTGGGACTTTTTTGGACCAATCCCTCAAATCTTTCCTCCTGAGGTTCAAGAGGGTTTCAAAATCTTTTCCAAGAGGTTTAACAATGACAATGATAATCTCCCATTAGAGTTAAACTTTATCATTAATTTTTCTTTATCATGGGTATTCTCATGGCAATACAAATTATCAGAAGGAACAATCCCAAACATTTTGCCAATGCTCCAAAAGCAAGCTTTTGTCAAATGGTGGTCACGTTTTGACGGGTCTAAAGCTTCTCCGGAAAATGTCACCATTTGGTTTAAGAATAACCCAAAAATGTTGCAAATAGCAGATCCTGATACATGTGTTCTGCTCAATCAAAAGGCTCAAATTGCAGCAGCATTAGCAGCCTCATCCTCTGAAGATGATGTTCTTCTCAATCTCCAAAATATTGTCCAACTTCTGCAGAAGGGAAAAGAAAAGTCTCCCTCAACAAAGAAGTCCTCAACCAAGATCTCTTCATCTGAATCCGAAGAGGAATCTTCAACATCCCCATTTTACCAAAATGAAGATGACTGCTTTGGAATTTTTCCAAATCATTAAGCAAAATTTCCTGTTTCCAATTATTTGTAATATTTCAATATGATGTTGTAATAGTTTAGTTGACTTTTAATCCAAAGGGCATAACTGTTAATTACAGCAGTTATCTTTATAACCTATGTCAGCAGTTTTATATCTATCTTCTTCTTTAATCTGAATTTGCCAAAATCCGGATTTCATATCAAATTTTGAAAAGATCTTAGCATTGTAAAGCCTGTTTAAAAGATCTTTTTTATTGGGGATTGGGTATCTAATCCAGCAGAGTGCCTGATTAAGTGGTTTGTAATTAATAACAAGCCTGGGTGTTCCTCTTTCGATTTCGGCTTGTTTATTAACATAAAAGGCAGCACAAGACCAAGGGCTCTTGCTACTGCGGATTAGACCTTTGTCTAAAAGATCTTTAACTTCCTTTTGACAAAACTGAAGAAGTTCTTCATTCATCTGAATGGGTCTTGCTTTTGTGGGAATTTGATTTTCTTTGAAATCTTTTTCATAAGGGAGGTCAATAATATGTTGCTTTCTTTCCCAGAAAGCATTTGGTAAATCAGAACAAATAGAGGTTTCTATTTGTCCCAAGAGTTGTTTTATTCTTTGTTGAACAACAGATTGTTGTAATTGGTGTTCAATGTTCTTAAAAGATATTTCTTCTTTAAGAAAGTTTATTTGATTTTCTTTATAAGAAATTGGATTTAAGTCTCTGATGATAGGTTTTTTCACAAACTTAAATAAGATTGGTTGACCTAGATGTTGAGTAGTAATTCCTACTTCTGTGGTTTGGTAAGGGATAAGTGACATTATGAAAGGTGTTCCTAATATCACTTTGTTTTTTAAATTTTTTACCAGAAGTTTCGATTTCAAGGCTTTGGTTTTCAATTATTGCAGAAGACAATTTGTAATTGATTTTTAACTTGGAGCCATTAGCAGCACTAAGTTGTTCTGAAGTTTTTTCAAAGTATTTTGTAGGGACTAAACCTTCTAAAATACAATTTGAATCAGCTCCTGTATCGAAGAGGGCTGTAGTTTCAAGAATGAAACCTTTTATGTTGATTTTGATATTTATATAAAACTTTTGAATTTTGACATAATTAATTAAACCATAATTGATTAGCCCTGCTAATTCATTTTCAGAGACGTCAGGTGAATCCTTTTGTTTGGAAGAATCATCTGTTTCTGAAGATGAATCATCAGATAAACTATTTTTCCAATGATCTAATATCATTTGTTGTTTAGTTTGTATTTGTTTTAGCTCTTTGATTTCAACTTTTAGACCATTGATTTCCAGTTGAAGATCCTGGATAGTTACTGGTTTGGTGTTACATTTTTCAAGTCTTTTGAACTTTAAGATTGAATTTGTTAGTTACCAAGGGATTTTTGGGAGATTTAGTAACTAGTGTAGCTAGATATTAAAGATCTTATGGAGCAATCCAATTATACCAACAAATACCTTCAAACCCTAGGAGAAAATAGAAAAGGAAAGGAGAAAACCTCTCCAGAACCTTCCTCCAAAGATGAATCTTGATCTATACCCATAGCCTTAATCTATAGAGTTCAATACAAAGTTATGAACTCAATAAAATCCAATTTTGTTAAAACAAATTGTGAAAAGCAAGGAGAGACGACTTTGTTTCTCACTGATATTAGCAAAGCTAATATTATTGTACCTAAAACTATCCAGTGGTGTGATATTACTCTCCCAGAAAAGTAATTGAGTCTTATCAATGATTTGATTAGGGAATTTATTTGTAAATTCAATAGCGCGATTGATAGGAATAATTGTTCCTTGGTGAATATTATGACCAAGAAATCTAATTTGAGTTTGGAACAAATTGATCTTTGTTTTAGAAACGGCAAGGCCATTTCTTTTTATTATTGATATAAAAGAAGCAATCTGCTAAAAAACAATATTCAGATAAAGCGAATCCCCAAACCAATCAAAAACCGTTTATCTGCTATAGTTGTGGAAAACCTGGCCATACCAGCAGATATTGTAGATTAAAAGGAAAAATCAAAGCCCTAAATCTAGATCAAGATACTGAAGATAAAATCAATAATTTATTAATTGAATCATCTCAAGAATCAGATGATTCTGAAAATCTAAACCAAATTCAAAATGACGACTTGTCTGACTCAAGTTCTTCCGGCCAAATTAATGTTATTACCCGTGAGCAAGATCTCCTATTTGAAGCCATAAATGCTATTCCTGACCCTCAGGAAAAGAGAAAATACCTAGAGAAATTAAAAGCTACACTAGTTACTAAATCTCCCAAAAATCCCTTGGTAACTAACAAATTCAATCTTAAAGAAACTTTCAAAAGACTTGAAAAATGTAACACCAAACCAGTAACTATCCAGGATCTTCAACTGGAAATCAATGGTCTAAAAGTTGAAATCAAAGAGCTAAAACAAATACAAACTAAACAACAAATGATATTAGATCATTGGAAAAATAGTTTATCTGATGATTCATCTTCAGAAACAGATGATTCTTCCAAACAAAAGGATTCACCTGACGTCTCTGAAAATGAATTAGCAGGGCTAATCAATTATGGTTTAATTAATTATGTCAAAATTCAAAAGTTTTATATAAATATCAAAATCAACATAAAAGGTTTCATTCTTGAAACTACAGCCCTCTTCGATACAGGAGCTGATTCAAATTGTATTTTAGAAGGTTTAGTCCCTACAAAATACTTTGAAAAAACTTCAGAACAACTTAGTGCTGCTAATGGCTCCAAGTTAAAAATCAATTACAAAGATCTTTTCAAAATTTGATATGAAATCCGGATTTTGGCAAATTCAGATTAAAGAAGAAGATAGATATAAAACTGCTTTTACTGTCCCTTTTGGCCAGTACGAATGGAACGTCATGCCCTTTGGATTAAAACTGTTTGAGGATGCCAATAGATATAATCGATTACCCCTGCTCTCAGTTCTCGTGCCTGTTAGAATCTTCTAAGTAATCGATTAACATAACTGCTGTAATCGATTACCCTAACTGCTGTAATCGATTATCTACTCGAAAACTGCCAGAATTTCAAAATTCCCTCCATCTTTTTGAAATTCAAACTCAGGAAAACTGCTCTGTAATCGATTACCCAACTGCTGTAATCGATTACATGCTCGAGCTATATAATCACAGCATTAGATGATGATCAAAATTGCCTTCCAATTCAATCTCTATCATTCTAAACCTTGATTTCTAACTCTCTGAAACTTTGTTTCGACTCAATCCACCATGTCTTCCTCTCCTTTCCTCTCATCAGCCTTCTGTCCTCCTCATTCCTTGAACCTCTCACGCCTTCTTCCAACTCCGGATGAAAGAACTCGGTTCATCTCTCATTTTCTGAACCAAACCATTCGAACACCTACATATGCAAACTTGAATTCTTTCATCGAAGCAGGCCTAACTTTCCCTGCTCTTCTAGGAAACCAATATCTTGATGATTTCATTACATCAAATAATCCCTACTATCCTTATTTAGTCAAGATCTTCTACTGTAATTTGGAAGTTCAAGGAACCGGCATAAAATCTTCTGTAAAAGGGACTACGGTTCAGTATTCTCTTATCTCTCTTGGCAAATGTTTGGGTCTTCCATCCACTGGTGCAAAGTTAGGGACTCATTTGCCATGCCCCTGGTCAGATTATAATTCAGAGTCTTTTTATCAAACATTATGCCGCTTTACTCCATCAGAGATAAAGAAACTTCATCCACCTCGCACCAAATCTTGTCCCTTTCATGTTGATGTCCTTAGCACCACAAATCATTTGCTTCATTATTTCATTCATCAAATTCTTCTGCCTCAGGAAAATCTTCTTGCTCACATTAGTGAGTTAGAACTACAAATTTTGTATGGCATCATTAATTGTCATGCCATCGACTGGACTTTCCTGGTGATGCATCATATGCTCACATGCAGAGATGAAGCACAGTCCTTTCCGTACGCACCCATTGTCACCCGTCTTCTCCTTCATTCTGGAGTACCCATCGCCAAATTGTACGATGTGCAGTCTTCCCATTACAAGTGTGTTGATACCAAAATACTGTCCCATCTAGGATTATTTCATGACTATGGGATTGATACCCTTTCATGGTTGCTTCATTATGATGGTCATGACCCATCGACGGATGATGAAGACTTCTCAAATGACTCTTAGTCTTCTAGGATAGTTTCATGTTTTCTATTCACTGTCTGTAATATTTTTCTCTTGAATACTCTTTGTTGTTTGCACTCTCTTTGTTTATATATATATATATATATATATATATATATATATATATAAGTTGTTGGTTGTTGTTTATCACTGTTTTACAACTTTACCCCCATCCCCTATGCAATATTTCGAAATATACTTGTATGGATGTATGCCTGTTTTTGGTCTTTTCTCCTTTTTGATGAAGTCAAAAGGGGGAGAAAGGTTATGTTTTTCTTAAAGACAATATGCAGGAATTCAACAAGTGAATTAGAAAGGGGAAGATATACTGGATTACATCAAACAGGGGGAGTTTTCAACAAGAGAAGCATATATGATCTTCAAGTTTCAAGGAATGTGTTTGCCATCATCAAAAAGGGGGAGATTGTGAAGAAGGTCTTGCTCCTGACCTTGGCTGAGGTTTTGATGACGACAAACTCATCGGCAAAAAGAAGAAAAGAAGACTTAGAGGAAACAGCACTATAAAGTTCATCATTTACCTAGAAGTCTTAGTTTAGGTGAGTTATGCTTCTAAAGGTCTCTCAAAGCATAAAGGCTCTTTAAAACACCTAAACTAATCAAGCTTAATGTTTTCATAACTTAAAAGAAGTAGAAAAACTTAAGCCGATCTTAAAAGATCAAGTTTCTGGAAGTTGGACTTTAGTGTAATCGATTTCAGCCTTCTGGTAATCGATTACACCTAGGCAAGTAATCGATTACATGTTTGAATTTGAAATTCAAACTGTAACGGCTCTTAGTGTAATCGATTACCTAAGTGATGTAATCGATTACACACACGAAAAGTTGCATCTTTTCATGAACCATTGTGTCTCAAACCTTTTGGGAAAGGTTGCATTGGTTCAAGGACGTTTCCCTTGCCTATATAAAGTCCATTTGAGTCCAGAACACTACAACACATGAGAATACAACATTAGGCCAAAGCTTTGCCAAAATTAGTTCTTTCATTAAGTCTTTTAGAACTTAAACTTTCGAAAGAGCCTAAATTCTGAGTTCATGATCTTCATGTTTATAAGAACACTCTAGTTGTTCATATCTTGAAGAACTCAGAATCTTGTTATGCTTAAGAGCCTTAAAGCATAAATTCTCATAATCAATCCACTTGTATGTTAAAGGATTGATACAACCAATTGTAAACTCTTCTTCATCTCTTTCTGATAGATTGAGTATTCACCGTGGATCTCGGTGAAGGGTTGTTGGCACTGAAAGTGGTGTACTTTCAGGGTGTGGATTGAAGGTGGTTTAGCCTTCAAGGGCTGAAGGTGGTTTGCCTTCAGGAACTGAAAGTGGTATACTTTCAGGGGCTGTTGAAAGTGGTATACTTTCACAGGAAGTTGATAGAAATTCTTAGGGTCCTTGGTGTAAGAACTTGTAAGAGATTTTTATCAATAGTGGAAAAATCCTCAAGGGATTTTCTTGAGGGACTGGACGTAGCCTTTGGTGGATAGAAGGTGAACCAGTATAAAATTTTGTGTGTGTGAATTCTTCTATCCTTCATCTTTACTTTCAAGCAACGCTTTATCTTGAAAGTAAGAAGTTGTTAAGGCGAAAATCGGGTAAACCTGATTCACCCCCCTCTCAGGTTGCTATCTATATTAACAGAAGTGTGTCTTCATAGAATGCTTCTTGGTCACCAATGGGGCAAAGTGCTCGCCCAGTTCACAAGCCCACAAGACACCATGCTTAAAGTATGAAAGCAAAGCGTGTCTTCAACAGATGGTCGCCCTGGTATATCAAGATCACATTTCCTTTGGGCGGTCATCTTTATGAGCGGTGCCTCGTTAAAACCTTCGTAGGACCAATGGGATAAAAACCTAGTGAAGGAAAAAGAGTACACTACGTCATAAAGAAATGAGTTGTCGAAGGTTACGACGTGAAACGTGATTATACCATCACTTGACAGCCTGTCCAATGATCCTCATTGCTTCCGTTGTTTTTTCTCGCAACCGCTCAGCTTCTTGATGGTACCAATGTAAATTTGAATTTCAAACGATTTACCTGATTGTTGAAGTCTGCTGATGTGACGCGTCGGTTCGTCATTTATTACCTGCTTTCTTGATTCTTTAACCCACGTGTCGTTCTGCCCTAAATACGTAATCATGAGCTCGCGTGAAACGACGCGAGTAATGATGGCATTTACTTCCCACTCACTTTCGTTTTTCGTGCTTCCCTCGCTCAATGGTTCCTTTGTTTCTCTATATAAACCTCCTCATTTCTTCCTTCTCTACCTTTGCCTCTCATGTTCTTTCTTCTTCCTCTACCATTTCCGATGCGCTTTTTTCCTTCGCCACCGCTCTCCACTTTATTTTCCGCCGCTCTGTTCATTCGTTACTTTCTTCCCTTCTTTATCAATATGTTCCCTCTATCTTTTCTCTATTTTTCTTTAAATATATATAAATATATATATATATATATATATATATATATATATATATATATACACATGGCACAAATGACCTCCCCTTCGGCAATGCTAAGAATCGTCCCTCTCCTCCGCTGCCTCTGGTCACTCGGGTCCGAAACTTCGAGGAGCCACTTCCCCGATTAGTCCAAGTGGGGTTAGTTTCCCCCAAAGTTGTGGAATCCACCCCCGCCTGGATCACCCGCCTGTCTCTTGATAATTTTAAAAAGAATGTTGGCGGGTTCTGTTCGGATAATTATGATCCTCAGCTAGTCACCAACGTTTGTACCTACAGAGAACGAGTGTGTAACGCCAAGAAAAAATAAAATGACCCCCATTTTTTTTCTACGTTTATGCCTTTTTATTCAGGATTTTGGCATCAAACTTCCATTCTCGCCTTTTATCTGTGCGATCTTATCCGCCTTGCGGGTTGCCCCAACACATTTGAACCCAAACTCGTGGGCCTTCATCTGTGCCTTCGAAATTTTAGGCGAGGCAATTGATGTCGCCCCCACTTACAAAATTTTCTTTTATTTTTACAAATGCTTCTTGTCAAGCAAGAAAGGGCTTGACGTTGCACCTACCAGTTCGTGGGTTGCCTTATTTGCCAAATCCCTCAAGTCCAGGTTCAAAACTTGGAAAAGTAATACTCATGATACCTGGAAAGATTGCTTCTTCAAGGTTTTGGAGAGCCCAGGCATTCTCCATTTATTCAGGAATATCGCCGACGGGCGGGCTAAGTTTCCCCTTTACTGGACCGAGTCGCCAAATTACGCTTTGAGCGTAGAGGATGAGGCCTTGACCGATGAGGAGTGGCGTGTCGTTGAGTATCTCTCCACTTCGGAGCCCATCAATAATGGTGGGCTCATAAGTGCCCACTTGAAAGGCAATGCCGCTAAATTTTTGAGTAAGTTTTTAAACCAGTTGTCATCTCACCTCCATTAGTCACATTATCTGATCTTCTCCTCTCTTCTTTCAGTGGACAACTTCGCTATTTAAAAAGCTGAGATGATCCGTCGCGGGACAGCTCGCCAATCCACCAGTTCCAAAAACTCACACCGGGTGCCCAGGCCAAAGGAAGGACCAGCTCAGAAAAGAGCTCGCCATGAGACTCCTGGAACCGAGGATGCCGCTCGCCAGCAGTTCCGACTTGGAGTGTATTGGCGGGAAAATCGCTAGATTCAATCTGTTATTAGCCACCTGGGCGACCTCCATGGTCAATATGCACAAGGATGTTGTTGTTGAGAAGGCCCGGGCCTACAAGGCCCTTGCTGATCGTCAAAAGCGAGTTGATGAGCTGAGTGTCGAAAATAAAGCTTTACTTGCTGAAAAAGCCAAGTCGGGAAAGGCCTTATCTGATGGCGAGGCTCATCACTCGCATGTTCTGATAACCTAAAGAATAGCATTACAGGGCGAGTTTGTTGAAACGAAAAAGAGTTTGGAAGAAACTTTCTCCAAATCCCTGACCGCTCAAAAATACGCTGCTGAAGCTAAACTTGCCAAGGCATTGGCGACGCAAAAAAGAGAACTTGATGAAGCCCATGCCCTCGAGCTAGCGAACGAGATTAAGCTCCATTAGGCTACAAAAGCTGAGCTAAAAATTGCCTCTGCAAATCTAGAGCTTCTGAAAGAAGTTTTTTTGACGGCTGCACTAAAAAAATCAAAGAAGGCTTCGCAGCGGCCAAGACGCAACTGCATTATTGAATTTTGACTTCACAAAATTGGGCACTTGAAAAGAAGTTACCCCTGAAGGCATTGTGAAGCCCGACTATGGGGGTGGGGTTGATGGAGATGATGACGAGGAAACATGCAGCCAAGATGACACTGCCCCTTCGGCTGGCGAGTCCTTTGCTGGAGAGAAAAATGCTAACTGTAGCATAGTTTTTTTTTGTAGTAATGAATTTGTTAGGCGATATCTTTATGCCACCTTTTGTAAAGTCTGCAAAAATATAATGAAATATATTGCCCTCAATGTGGACTTTTGTCATCTCACTCACCATTGTGGTGTTGTAACGTGCATTCATGGTTTCATCTCGCGTGACGAGACTTAATCCCATGGCTTTTCTGGCGAGACTTTTGGGTGCTTGGGCTTACACGACTATGGCGGCCAAGGCTTTATTTTACGAGTCATGTTGTGTCCTGCATGCCCTGCGTTTGTGTTGTTTGTCATTTTTTAGGCTTTTTCCCTCCAAAACGGGGCTTCGCTCAACCTTATTCCGGTGAGACTTCGGCGTGATTTAATTCGATCAAGGCTTTTGCTCGTATGGCAAGGATTTTGCTCAATGAGACTTTTGCTCGGATCCCAGTGGCCACTGAGGTTGCTCAAGGCTGTTCTCAAAGACGTGCTCGATTTAATTCGATCAAGGCTGGGCATTTTGCCGTATTGCACAAGGGTCGCGCGCCATTCCAAGTGAACCTCCGTGCCGACCCCCACCTCTCGCGAGGTGAGGACGCCAAATATAGGGGCTTTTTAGGCCCCTTGGTTGCATGGAAGCAGCATTGAGGTCGCCACTGGACCGTAATTTTGTAAGATAATTTCACATAATTTCTCATTCATTGAAATTATCTTTGCACTGAGAGTATTTTGTTGGAGCCTTCACGAAATTATCTCTTCACTAAGAGTATATTTTGAACCATTCATGAAATTCGTCTCTTCACTAGGAGTAAGTTTATGATTTTCCCTCCTGTGTGAAAGAAATATTCAAAAAAACAGGACTGCCCATAAAAAAGGGAGTTAAATAAAGATTCCATGGTAGTCTTCACAAGAGCGCCTTCCAACCAACACTCAAACGCCTCCATCCTCCCAACCTCCTTTAAAAACCAACACCATACCCTCCTTTCCTCACCATTCCACCAGTCCCACTTCACCTCACCATACAACCACCGAACACCATGTGCTTGACATAGCGCCAGCACTACCATGGAATTTTATTAAAAAAGACCCCAAAAAGGGAGGGCGGTCATGTGCTTTGAAAATGTAAAAGACCGCCAAGTGGCATTTGACAGTGAAACACGTGTTATCAAATTGAATTAGAAAAATCTTACTCATAAAAAAAAGTAATAGCGAAAAAACCTTATTAGGACCTTTGATCCATTGAATTCCTCAAATTGGGTTGAAAACTTAGATATCAGGTAAAAGCGATTGGATGTAAAGGCCCTTACTCTCGTCTTCGTCCTGGCGCGTCGAGCACATCCCTCCTCCATTTTTTTTGTCACCCTATCTTCGTCCCGGCGTGTCAAGCATATCCCTCTTCCGTTTTGGCTCGCTATCCTGTCTTTGTCCTGGCGTGTCAAGCATATCCCTCTTTCGTTTTTGCTTGCTATCTTTTCCTCGTTCTAGCGTGTCAAGCATATCCCTCTTCCATTTTTGCTCGTCATCCTCCTCCTCCAGGATAAATTTTTTCACCCTTGCTCACAGCTCCACCATGTCACGCGGCGGGTGCCTGCTTAACTTATTATTCAAAGTGCCCGCCCTTAACCCTTGTTTAAAGGCAATAACACATGTCTCCTGGGAAGGTGTCCTCAATTTGCACAACAATTGCATTGAACCACTCCATGTAGTGCTTTAAAGTTTCTGCTGGCTCTTGGCGTATGTTGAATAACGCTGCTGTCGTAACCTTCTGTATCCTGCTCGCCGAAAAATGCGTTAAAAATTTACACGAAAAATTCGTAAAACCCATTATAGAGTGCAATGGAAATTTCGTAGACCAAGCTAACATTGTTCCTTTTAACGTTGCAGGGAACAGGCGATGTAACACCCTCTATTTTCAGTATTTATAATTTTGGCCTCTGAGTTTGGATTATTTATGCTTTTGGTCCCCGACCTATTTTATAGCTCAGTTTATAATCCTTATTAGACTCTTGGAGTTTTGATATGAATAAAGTCTTCATGTAATTGTTTGATACTTGGGGTAAAAGAGTATATATGATTGATTTGTAACAAGACGATTTGTGGCTTAGCGTTTGAGGCTTAAGCACTTGATTGGCAAGGCTAGTGTTCAAATATTAGTGAAGGAAGTTTTATTTTTAAAAACCATTTTCAAGTAGCCTTGTTAATGAAGCTGAAATTCAGTTTGAATTTGAAATTTAAACATGTGAGTAATAGAGAGTTAATGGGTGTTTTAATGGGGGTTAATGGGGGTCATTATTTTGAATAATGGGGGAGTTATTTCTAAGTTTATGGGAGGGTTATGGTTCAGAATTTCATGCATAAAGTAGAGCCCCATATTTAGGTTTCTCCCTAGTATTATCTTTCTTGCTGCTGCTCCTACTACCTCCAAGTTTTCTGTTGCACGTTTGGCTTCTTCCTTCTGTTGTTTCTCCTTCTGTTTTGCTGTAACGATCACATCTTGGGAAGGAGAAAGACCACGTCCAACCTTCTTAATTTTAGAGGTTCTTAGTTGTATTCAGTAAGGTTTCATCTTCAGTCAATTCTGAATCCTTTTCATGTTTGAAAACTAAATTCAAGTCCTTACCATTTCTGTTTTTGGATACAACCCTCTTTTCCCAATTCAAGCTTGATCATGTGACTCCCAACAAAATTCTCGAGGGTGTGGAAAAGATTCATCGTGAGGAAGATAATCTCAGAAGCTATACTTTCGTTCCGAAGCCGAATTCGAGGTAGGTTCGCCTTAGAATCCTTATTCCCTTGTATTAGACAATTTAAGGTTTTGATTAGAGAAATTGTGAAATTTGGGAAAAATAATTATTGGCATGAAATAACCCTATGTTATGATGGTTAAATGATGTAGGAATGTTTTTGATGAAAGCACTTGATGAAAGCCCCTTTTCAGAACTCAAAATAGTGAAAATTGTGTTTCTGGTCGTCCTGGACAGGGAGCCAACGCAAGAGCATTGGGCTCCTGGTGCCTGGGCGTTGGGAATCAGGTCCCAGGCACGGAGCCAACACATGAGCGTTGGCATCCCAACGCACATGCGTTGGGCTTCTGCCAGCCTAGTGTTGTCTTTTCGTGCTTTGGTTAAAATTGGTTTTTAGGGTTTCTCCGTACTTCCAGTGATTGACTTAGGCCTATAACATGTTAATTGATAGGTTTGGCTTGAATTTGATTCAAAATAATCAAAGGTAAGGGTAACTTCGGTTTTAGAGAGTCTTGTGTCATGCTTGCCTTTTTTCGTTTTTGCATGCGGTTGATCAATGAAATCCCCTGATAATGTTGATGTTGTAATCTTTGATAGTTTTGATTTATATGATGTGGAAAGCTTGAGGATATGAATATGTTTATAGAAATAATTGATGAACTATGGATTGAGAATTGGTTGTGACTATGTGGCTTATGATGTGTTAATGGTCGATTTGATTGTTGCGGGAAATTTTATGAGAAGGGTGGTGATGTAATGATGTGTTTAACATGAGGCATCCACTGTTTTGATAAGTTTTATTTTGTAATGTTAATCATATGATAATATGGTGGTTAAGGGAGGATGTTGTGTGAACAGTTGGTTCATGAGGATTGAATACTTTTGGCATAGCATATGCATATTCTAGGTTGAAGAGGTGGGGCGGACGGTATTGCCACGTGACCATTGAAACGGTGGGGTGGACGGTATAGCCATGTGACCGAAAGGGCGGTAAGGTGGACAGTATTTCCATATGCCTCCCTGTTCCCGTTTGGAACAAAGTCGCTCCCATTTGGAACGATGCATCTTGGCCAAAGTTGTTGAGCACATATTGAGCATGTAGTTGCATATGTGGTTGCATGAGAAAATAACTGATGAGTTGGAATGCCATGTCTTGATTGTAAGAATATGTGTTATAATGGATCGGTTGTTATCGTTGTTTTTCTCACATAAGGATGATATTATGCTGTGCTGCTTGGTCTGTTGTTTCCTTTTCAAATTTATATTATGCTATGTTTGACTATGATTATTTGTTTTAAGAAGTTAACCCTTTCTGTTTGTTGTTTGTTGTCTGGGCGCCTAACGCTAGAAATGTACAGCTCGAGTATGAGAAGAAGCATAGAATGTGAGTGGTTAGAGAAGATGATGCCGGGATAACTTGAAGATCTCAAGAAGTTTATGTTCTCCGTTGTTTTGAAATTTTTAGCACATGTGGTGCAGTTTAGTTAATAATTTTATTACGCGTTGAATTATTATTATTATGGGAATATTATTGATTAAGTATTTTTGAGAGACGAAATCCTTTTGAAAATTGAGTTGTTTTTTGAGAGGTTTTAATTTCCGCGAAATTACTATGTGACCCTCAACCCAAAATTGGGGTGTTACATTTGTGGTATCAGAGCTTTGGTTGAGAAAACCAGAGCTGTTGGGTAGAATTGGTTGTTAGGTCCTTGCGTTTTGAAATTGATTGACGGGATGCCAATCGAAAGAAGAACTGTGTGGATTAAATATGTTTAGTGATTGCTATGGTTGTTAGAGGGTTGTTCCTTGAGCGAATAACCCAACAGGAGATAAGTGAATTGTATAACCACCTAACTGTATAGCTATTTCTGATTCTGGATAAACTGTTGACTTTCTTAAAAGTAGGAGTAAAAGGATAGCTAATCCCGAATCCAAAATGGCCAATCCGAATAACCTGGACCAGATGGCTGCTGCTATCACAAGTTTGACGACCTTGATGACTGACCAGGCGAATACTGCTGCCATCCGGGAGGAGGAGGAAGCCACCCGGGCTGCTGCCATTGCTATTGCACTGGAACAACAGGAGGAGAGAGAGATTGATGCTGCTTAGACTAGAGGCTTTAATGACTTCAAGCGTCAGGACCCGCCGAGGTTTTCCAGAGGCTACGATCCGGAAGAAGCCGATCTTTGGTTGAAAGAAGTGGAGAAGATCTTTACTTTCCTTCAGACCCCTGCTGCTGCCAGGGTTAATCTTGTTGCTTATCTTCTGTCAGGTGAAGCAGAACACTGGTGGAACGGAGCAAAAGCGATGATGGAAGTTGCTCATCGTACTGTTTCTTTGGAGGCTTTCAAGGAAGCGTTCCTGGAGAAATATTTTCCCAGGAGTGCTATGGCTACAAGAGAAAAAGAGTTCACAGAGCTGAAGCAGAGGAACATGTCCGTTGGTGAGTTTGATGCAAGTTGGAGTCGCTAGCCAAACACTACAGATTTTTCTGAGACCGGATTGACGAAGGGTTCATGTGTGAACGCTTTATCGATGGACTGAACTATGAGTTGAAGTGAGCTGTACAACCACTGGGAATTGAGTGCTACCATGTGTTAGTGGAGAAGTTGAAGGACATTGAGGCAATTGATGATCGTCGAGGCAAACAACGGGGGGGGGGGGGGGGGGGTGGACCAGCCAGATCCCACCCAAGAAAGAGTGACAGAGGTAAGGGACCATATCAGCGTCCTCAAACCAATGGACACACTGAGGAAGCAAACCCAGCTGCTGGAGATAAACAAGATGTTCGAGGACCAACAAAGTCACTAGAGGAAATCAGATGCTTCAAGTGCAGCCAGAATGGACACTATGCTAGTAACTGCTCTGAGAGAGCTAATTGCTGGAACTGTAACAGGTCGGGACACACTGCGAGGAACTGTCGGGCTTCGAAGGTTGGGGTACGGTGAATGTTGTCCGGGGCAAGCGTCCTACCGTCACGGGCAGAGTTTTCTCCATGATCGGAGAAGGAACAGGGGATGAGAATGGTGTCAGGAGAGAACAAGGCGTATGAACAGTACCCTAGTTTAATTTCTCTGTCTTCGAGTTTCAAGGACGAAACCGTTTTTAAGAGGGGTGGTATTGTAAGACCCTCTATTTTCAGTATTTATATTTTTGGCCCCTGAGTTTGGATTATTTATGCTTTTGGACCCTAAACTATTTTAAAGTTCAGTTTCTAATCCTTATTAGACTCTTGTTTGAATAATGGTTGGTGGTATTGTCCTTGGAGTTTTGATATGAATAAAGTCTTCATGGGATTGTTTGATACTTGGGTAAAAGAGTATATTTGATTAATTTATAAAAACACGAATTGTGGCTTAGCGGTTGAGGCTTAAGCATTTGATTGGCAAGACTAGTGTACGAATCTTAGTGAAGGAAGTTTTATTTTGAAAAACCATTTTCGAGTAGCCTTGTTAGTGAAGCTGAAATTCAGTTTGAATTTGAAATTTAAACATGTGAGTAATGGAGAGTTAATGGGTGTTTTAATGGGGGTCATTATTCTGAATAATGGGGGAGTTATTTCTGAGTTTATGGGAGGGCTATGGTTCAGAATTTCGTGCATAAAGTAGAGCCCCATATTTAGGTTTCTCCCTAGTATTATCTTTCTTGCTGCTGCTCCTACTGCCTCCAAGTTTTCTGCTGCACGTTTGGCTTCTCCCTTATGTTGTTTCTCCTTCTGTTTTTCTACTGCGATCTCATCTTGGGAAGGAGCAAGACCACGTCCAACCTTCTTAATTTTAGAGGTTCTTAGTTGTATTCAGTAAGGTTTCATCTTCAGTCAATTATGAATCCTTTACATGTTCGAAAACTCAATTCAAGTCCTTACCGTTTCTGTTTTTGGATACAACCCACTTTTCCCAATTCAAGCTTGATCACGTGACTCCCTACAGATTCTCGAGGGTGCGGAAAAGCTTCATCGTGAGGAAGATAATCTCAGAAGCTATACTTTCGTTCCGAGGCCGAATTCGAGGTAGTTCACCTCAGAATCCTTATTCCTTTGTATTAGGCAATTTAAGGTTTTGATTAGAAAAATTGTGAAATTAGGGAAAAATAATTATTGGAATGAAGAACCCTATGTTATGATGATTAAATTGTGTATGAATGTTTTTTATGAAAGCACTTGATGAAAACCCCTTTTAAGAACTCAAAATTATGAAAACTAGGTTTCTGGTCGTCCTGGACAGGGAGCCAACGCATGAGCGTTGGGATCCTAGCGCCTGGGCGTTGGGAATCAGGTCCCAGGAAGGGAGCCAACGCATGAGTGTTGGCATCCCAACGCAATGCGTTGGGCTTCTGCCGGCCCAGTGTTGTCTTGTCGTGCTTTGGTTAAAATTGGCTTTTAGGGTTTCTCCTTACTTCCAGTGATTGACTTAGGCCTATAACTTGTTAATTGATAGGTTGGGCTTGAAGCGGATTCAAAATAGTCAAAGGTAAGGGTAACTTCGGTTTTAGAGAGTCTTGAGTCATGCTTGCCTTTTTCTGTTTTTGCATGCGGTTGATCAATGAAATCCCCTGATAATGTTGATGTTGTAATCTTTGATAGTTTTGATTTATATGATGTGGAAAGCTTGAGGATATGAATATGTTTATAGAAATAATTGATGAACTATGGATTGAGAATTGGTTGTGACTATGTGGCTTATGATGTGTTAATGGTCGATTTGATTGTTGCGGGAAATTTTATGAGAAGGGTGGTGATGTAATGATGTGTTTAACATGAGGCATCCACTTTTTTGATAAGTTTTATTTTGTAATGTTAATCATATGATAATATGGTGGTTAAGGGAGGATGTTGTGTGAACAGTTGGTTCATGAGGATTGAATACTTTTGGCATAGCATATGCATATTCTAGGTTGAAGAGGTGGGGCGGACGGCGACCGCCGCTGAAAAGGGTTGAAATTCGACAGCAGTTTCCGCTTCTCTTAAACTCGTCAGACTGTAATCCCTCTGTTGGCGAAAATACTCCAGCTGAGCCTAGAGATGCTTATTTTGTTGCTGAATGGCATCAACTGTGCCACACATCCGGTTCCACACGTCAGGTGGAACCATCATCGTGGCAAGTTGTACACCACTCGACGCCGCTTGATTTGCAGGATTTAATGGCGGTGAGGAGGTAGGATCGGTGGTGGTGGTGGAGGTAGAGGCGGAGGTGGTGATGGTGTCTGCTGCACCTTCATTGTTCATCCTCGCCCGCGCCCTCAACCTCACCCTCTTCCTTGGATGCCTGACATAGCTTCTCACCTCACGGTCGCGGGGGCTGGTATACCTTTCCCCATAGACGGCGCCAATGTTCTGGTAATGCAGGATAGTAAAAAAAGAGATTCAGAGTGGAAACGGCTCACTAGGTTAAGAACCCTAGCAGCCAAACAATATCTTATTATCAAGTAAGTGAAATAGGAAAGAGCCCATTTTTACATGAACCCTCCTCTGCTGTTTATAGAGGGGCAAGAGATAAAACCCTAAATTTACACTTAGATGGGCTCCTGGGCCTCAACAGGTTTGGCCCAACAGCCCCAACCCCTTGTATGATCAGATCCTCGCTCCAGCGCCTCTGGTTGCTCCTCTCGCCACCTGTTGGTCTTTGCTCGCCACCACTTGTCTTTGCTCGCCTAGTCCACAAGCCCACAAGACACCAAGTCTAAGACGTGAAGATGAAGTGTTTCTTTATAGAGTGCTTCTTGGTCGCCAATGGGGTAAAGTGCTCGTCCAGTCCACTTCCCTAATCTATTCCTAACAGAAATCTGACCAAGGTTGCTGAGGTCAAAAAATATTTGGATGGCCGAACTTGAAGTAATTGGTAGAATATTGAAATTACAGTTTTTTTGTGAAGGCGTGGACTCTGTTTTGGAGTTGAATGAAGCACACACATCTGAGATTTGAGAAGGGCCTAATTATATTCACCGTCCTTAGTGGTTCTTTGGTGACATTTCTAGGTAAAACAATGCGCTTCTTTTTTTTGGGTCGAAAACAATGCGCTTCAATGTCGTAGGTGGAAACTAGTAGTCTAGTATTAATTGGAGAAAATTAGCAAACTGCTTTTCAACAACGCAAGTGAAAATTATGAAACTTTTGTTCACTTTCAAAATCCTTAGGGCTAGCCTCTCAGGCTGAGTCTTTGGCAGCCAGCTTTGGAACACATGGTTTTCTTTTATCGGCACTTGTGGTGTTTGGCATCTTCTTATATGCTTTCTTTTACATTTTCCATTGTGAATCGTTGCCAATGTCATGCTATGTGTATATTTTGCTAATTATTTAGAACTCTTAAGAGATAGGATTTTGAGTTAGATGTAGATTATTGAGAATGTTTGGATATGGCCTATATCGTACTTTATAGGTTTAAATCCGCTTTTCATCCTTGATCTATCACGACTTCGTAAAACTTGTCCCTAATTTTTAAAACGAGTGGACAAGGTCCTAAAAATTTGCAAAATGAGCGGTTTCGGTCCTTCCGTTCAGTTCCGTCAATTGACTAACGGAAGTGATTGATGTGTCATTTTTTTTTTCTTATGTGTCATTTATTATTACCACTTTAACATTAAACAAAAATTAATAAAAAAATTATTCATCATCTTCAACCTCTCCATCTTCTTCCTTCACCACCATCACCACACCACCACCACTCACTTCACTGCCGCAACACCACCACAACACACCACCACTCTCTTCTCAACCACACTCTCTTTTTCTTCATCATCTTCTTCTTCACTACCCCACCACCACCCCGACTCCACCACCGCCAACCCCACCCCCAACACCACCACTCCCAAACCCCCAACCCCAACCAATCCTTCTTCCTTAAATAAAGAAAAATTCAAAAAAACCCATAAAAGTATCATCAAAAAACCTAGAAAAACCTTTCCTCCTCCTTCCTCCTCCATCACCAATAACAACAACAACCAATCCACAATATTCAAACCCAAAACAACAACAACAGAAAAATGCAAAAGAAAAGAGAAGATAAAAATGCAGAAGAACTGAGAAAAAAAATTCAATCTTGAACCCCATCACCCATATGAAATCACAACTTCAACCCCAACCCCCAACCTCACACACAAATTAACACAAATCACTAGAGAGAGGAAGCGATTCGAGAGAGCTTGGGATGGAGGACGACAAGGTCCGGGACAGAGGGTCGCTAGGAAACGCAGTGATGGTGAGGGATCCCGTGAGATCAGTGACAACGGAAAATAGGGGCAGAGCTCACGGCAGACTAGGTGGTTGTGGAAAGGGTCGATGCGACGTGGTTTTGGAGAACCGTTACCTTCCTAAACCCGAAAACACCCCCAGAATCCTCACCCACCTCCAGATCTGCAACCCATAATCTTTACCTTCTTCAACCCAAAATAAAGGCTCCTTCTTCTGTCTCTCCATTTTCAATCAAAGAATTAATGGAAAAAGCATCTCTAATCTAGGGTTTTGAAAGGGGTTTTTGGTGGCAGCTCAATTTGTGGGGGTGGGGTTGTTGGGTGGTGGATCCATTTGCTGATTAGGGGTTTTGTGCGTGACAGTAGTGGGTGGCACTACAAGAAAAAGCGAATTACAGACGATCTCTTATAGACTGCCACGAAACCGTCGAAGAAAACCCGGATTATTGATAGACAGGTACGGTCCTGGAACAGTGTTGCTTTGCAACATATTACCAACGGTTGTGGTCGTCGGTAACTTGATAATATGGCGGGAAAGCATGGCGAGTGAACTTACCGATGGATATACTCATCGGTAAATTAGCACCAATCAGAACTCTTTGACAGCTTTAACCGTCGGAACGTTCTTTTTTCAATGAAATGTGGGTGCGCGAATTTTGCCTCCCAAATCTAATTCGAAGAAATCGTTGGTAAAAGCCGTTGATAATCGGTCGTATGTGTTACCAACGGTTAGTTGCTGTCAGTAAATCAGATGTTGGCAGTCGGTAAGTGCGTTTTATATAGATTACTGATGGCATTTACCATCGCTAACCTTACAAAACCGTCGATAATAAGTTGCCAACAGAATAAACTGTCGGTAACCTATATATATCCACATCTGCTATGTCTTTCTCGCACCTTTTCACATTGTTTAATATGTTTTTTTTTTTTTGTAGGGAGTAGAATTTGTTTTGTATTTTGGTTCTGCTCTTCATTCATTGAGGCTAGTCACTTTAATTTTTTTATTTTATTTGAGAATATGTTATTTAATATGTGATTAATTTTAAATTGTATATGCAATTTGATGTTGTTGAATATGTTATTAATTTAGTTATTGGGTTAATAGTCTGTTTGGTCCCTGTCGGAAAAAAATACAGCAATAAGTCACTTTGATTGCACGATATTTGTGTTTGGTCTCTGCCTAAGGTCAGAGCTCCGACAATGTTGAGTGGCAGGTCAGAGCTGACTTGGCTTTTTCCACGTAATTTTTAATTAAATTAATTTTGCAAATGTATAATTAATAATTAAATTAAAATACAATTGTTAATTAAAAATTCAAAATCCTAAATTAGAAACTCTTCCTCTCTTTCTGGGGAAAATCGCAGCTGCTTCATCTTCTTATTCTTCCAACGACATTTTTCCTTCATATTTTTCTTCTCCTTTTACTCACCACTCCTCTCAAACCATACTCTCATTCCTTACTTTTACCTTTATCAGAATAGAAAAAGTTTTTTTTTCACCATCCTTTTGCTGGATCTGGAATAAAAACCATGCCCAGGGATCAAACAGACCATTAACCCTTAGTTATATGTTATCATAATTGCATGTAATTAGATTTGCATGATTGTAAATAAAATATGAAATAGTATTTGTGTTTGAACATGTTTGTATAAACTTGTTTAGGGTTTATGAATATGTACGATATTTAAGTTGTATAATTGTTTAAATATTTATGATGTTATTTCTTTTGTATTATCTCCTTGTATAATAATAATATAATATTTTACTCTTCAAACTGTGTGGCTGATTATTTGAATAACTATATGTAGATGTATGATAGAGCTTACCACAATAAAAGTTGGGGGAAGTAAGATTTCTATAATGAAATTGATGCATTTTTTAGTTTTGCTGCGCAACAAAAATTTTGTTCAAATAATGGGGGCACTCGATGTCCTTGTGAGTGCGGTATGTGTAGGAGAAATTTGACACGTGAGGAGGTGAGAGTGCACTTGTATAAGAATGGATTTAAGCTCGGGTATTGGGTATGGACTTATCATGGTGAGGTTCATCCGGAGGTACCATTGGTGTTCGAATCTAGTAGCAGGGGTGCGAATGTGGGTAGTGAAGACAACTTTGCCCATATGTAATAAATGATGTTCGACACATATAGGGATAAAATGGATGAAGATTGGTTAGAAAAGAAAGAACCTAATGCTGAACAATCTAATTTTGAAGCCCATCAGTTTTATCCTCTATTGACAGGGGCTAATAAACTCATATACAAAGGAGCTTATGTTTCTAAGTTAGAAATTTGTGTGCGCTTGTTGGCGTGTAAATCTAACTGGAATGTGCCTAATAGCAATTCTGCAAGTGCACAGATTGTATCGAAGTAATATAAAAGATATCGTTCTCTACAGGGATAGGAATTGATTTTGGACTTTAAACTTAATCGTTATAGCAGAAAATAAAAAGATATATTTTGATGTTTTTGTGATAAAGATGACATAAAGCAAGAGGAAAGAAAACTATGATAAAAATAACACTCGGGTTTGAGTTTCGCCTAACCAAATTATGTCTCTTATAAACTGAAAAACCATATGAACTCAGAAATTGTTCTTAGGTGTTCTAGCCTAGGATTTCTACTTGTTAATGTCTTAATCAAATAGAACTTTCAATTAAAAATACCAAACATAATACCTTAGTGTTTTGTTAATCCAATTGAAGCATTAGTGTTCTTTAGTTCTGGCCAACACAACAAGTTCCCACCCTTATACCTAAGTGGTGAAATAACCGATTAATCTAATCCCATTTCCCTTTAATCTTACCAATTACCATTGTGCAAGAGAAAGCATGATAAGCTTGTGTGCACCAAACATAATTGAACATGGGGAAAATATACAGAGAACAATGACTTTATTCATATGAAAACAGAAAGCTTAAAGCATAAATGGAAAAAGGATTCACTACTAACCCGAATGCTAGAAACTACTATCCAAGCATGGCTAGATTAAACATAAAGAAAACCTAGATACAAGGGCTCCAAAGGCCTCTTACAAGATTCAAGAACAAGGCTACAAAGGAAGGAACTCAGGTTCCAGGGGTTGATCAGATTGGATACAAAAGAAAAGTCAAAAACCGAATTTATAGCCAAACTGCCAGCAAGTCAACGCTCAAGCGTTGGGTTCCAACGCTTGGGCGCTGGAGACTGCATTGGATTCCCATCTTCAGACAGAATGCCAACGCATGAGCGTTGGGGTGCCAACGCTCAGGTGTTGGGAGCACAGCAGACTCCTCATTTTCTTGTTCTTAACCTTCTCTTTTGATTCCTTTCATCAATGCATTAAAGGGCCTTCATGTGGCTTCATTCTCCTTTTTGCAACAGCTGAAACCTTCATTTCCTTCATCATTTCTCCATTTTAGCACATGCTAATTGTTTGATTCTTCAATTAGGCACATGTTAAACATGCATAGGAGGATTGATGGCTCTTCTTCTTCCTTAACTTCAGCCACACTCTTTCATTTATTTGCACCAAGATCCCCACAAATGTTCCTTAATTGACCATAACCTCTAACAAGGACTAAAAATGCAATAAAACCTAACTAAAAGGACTAAAAACACAAAAGTTACTAATTTATATGCAAATGCAAATAAAAGATAGCTAAAACATCATATAAAATGGTATTGGGTATGGACTTATCATGGTGAGGTTCATCCGGAGGTACCATTGGTGTTCAAATCTAGTAGCAGGGGTGCGAATGTGGGTAATGAAGACAACTTTGCCCATATGTAATAAATGATGTTCGACACATATTGAAGGTGCAAGAAACACACAAGAAAGGGGGGGTTTGAATTGTGTGACTTATTTTTGAAAACTTCTTTCGATGATAGACATTAATTATTGGTTTTCAAAGAGAGTTATTGATTATGCAAATATACATGTATGCAGCGGAAAATATAACATAACATGAAAAGTAAAGCACACATGATTTTTATCCTGGTTCACCCCCATAATCGACAGGGCTACGTCCAGTCCTTGGCTTCACCAAGATTTTCCACTATTTAAAGAAATAGTACAAATATTATCAGGGACTTCTCCCAACAAGTATTGTAAGGACTTCTCCTATCAAGTATTATGAGGACTCCTCCTTACAAGTATTGTCAGGACTTCTCCTTACAAGTATTCTGCAGGACTCCTCCTGACACCTTTTACAAGGTTTGGTTCTTCTACAATAGTTCTCTTCAATTAGAGTGGGTAGAAGCAATGAAGTTCAGGTTTACAGAGAGGATAGGCATTTGGGTTCTCTGTTTTGGGTTGTGTGTGTTGGTTGAGATGAGAGTAACACTCTATAAATTCTTCACACACATGAACAACTCAAATCAGGTAAAGGTTGACTTGAAGCGTTCTAAGTTGGAACCAATGAAGTCTTGGTTCTTTGGGAAAACTTAGTTGAGATATGAAAATTTGAGTCTAAGTCGACAAGTTGCTACGGAAGCAGGATTCTCTATATATATCTTCAGTTGAAGGTCTTCGTTCTTCTTCCACAGAAGGAGTGAAAACCTGTCCGTTAGTGCTTCTACTTCCTCTGCTGTGAGTAACGGCTAATTCTGCATTTTTCAGCACGATCTGCAAACCATTGATTTTCTTGGGTTGACATCGTCTGGCTCCATTTGAGCAAGTAGCCTTGAGCTATGTCTTCTGTATTTAATGCCAGGAGTTCCAGCTGTGGTATTTGTTTTGACCATTATACCCCAGTGCGTGCCAGCTAGTGCCCATCAAATGCTCTGATCAAATATTTGAATTTCGACCGTTGAATGAGTACGGTGCTTAGAGATTCTTGCCGTTGATTCCGCGATGTCAGCTTGATTTGAGGAAAAGTAGAAAAGCAGTGGGACCAAAGAATATTATATTAATTGTGTCCCTTTCTTCTTTTTGCCATTGCCAGTGCTTTATTTAATATGCAGACAAGGTAGACGTCTTTTGATCCAAGAAGCAATTATTATGGATGAACTCTTCAGAGCTAGGTAAATAATTTCTTTAATGCTTCTGTTGGACTAATATCCTCGTAATGCACATTTCTTGATGTTTATACCTTTGGCGCATTCTGATGCTTGAGTAGACGAATTCTTCCTTATGATTTGGCAGACGCAGTCTCCATATAATGTTTAGAATTCCGTTACTGAGTGGCTTGCATCGGCAGACGGTCTTTCTTCATTCAGTCCTTCTTAAGATTGAAAATATTCTTGACTTTGTAGAAGACTGAATCTTTCCTTCTCTTTTGCTTCCACTGAAGTTCTCCATTTGAGAGCGTTGGTCCACAACTTCTTTATATGATGCTAGAGAAGCTTCAAAGCTAGAGGCATTTCTTCATGAGTTGTCATACTCATTCAGCTTTAGATGAAACAGTCTTCCTGTTGATCACTGTTGGTTTAGGCACCGGACTGTTTCAGCTTCTTGAAGTGGACTTTGACTTGAGAGTGCATAGCTGATAGAGTGTCTTTGAAAAGGATGTTTGCTTTTTGAAGTCACTGCTTTATCTTTCGTGAGTCACCAGACTGTCTTCACATGAATGCTTTCTTTGTATGTCTTCGACAGCATTTCCTTCAGGATGTATGTAGTGATGACCGGACGATTTCTCCTGGCAGACTGATTCTCTTGATAATGCTTTGAGATTCATTCAGTGCTTCCAGTAGATAGATATTCCTGGATATGAGAAATTTCACTGTGTTAGGGATTCTATCTCTAATGATATTAGACCTTTACAGAAATTGTTGATTATCAAAACATAATAACTCATTTCATTGTTTGAATCTAACACATATAGGGATAAAATGGATGAAGATTGGTTAGAAAAGTAAGAACCTAATGCTGAACAACCTAATTTTGAAGCCCATCAGTTTTATCCTCTGTTGACAGGGGCTAATAAACTCATATACAAAGGAGCTTATGTTTCTATGTTAGAAATTTGTGTGCGCTTGTTGGCGTGTAAATCTAACTGGAATATGCCCCAACGATATCTTGATTATTTAACATCAATGATGCAAGATGTATCTCATCAAAAAACTATGTTATCAAAAAAAAATAGCGAGCTAAACGAATGGTATCTATGCTTTGTATGAAGGCAAAAACAATTGATTGTTGCCCCAGTGGTTGTATGTTGTACTACAATGATAGGGAAGGAAGTACTAACTAGTTGCAGAACGTGTGGTGATCCTGATAGTAATAAATTCACACAAGAAAGGGGGGTTTGAATTGTGTGTGTGACTTTTGTTAAGTTTTTCGCAAAATACTTCGTTACAAGTTTGAAAACGTTTTAAATATAAGTGCAACGGAAATAGGCTTAAAACTTAAAGAGTAAAGCACACAAGATATTTATCCTGGTTCACCCCCAAAACCGATAGGGCTACGTCCAGTCCTTGGCTATACCAAGATTTTCCACTATTTCAACCGAATAGTACAAGTGTTCTCAGGGACTTCTCCCAGTATTCTGAGGACTACTCCTTTACAAGTTTTCTCAGGACTTCTCCTTTATCTCTCAAGTATTTGACAGGACTTCTCCCAGTTCTTTTTCAAGAAGGTTTGTTTTCTACAAATATCTCTTCACAAAGAGTGGGTAGAAACTATGTGGTTCTAGGTTCAGAGATGGTATTTAAACTGATTCTCTGAAGAGGTTGTGTGAGAAGGATAATAGTTTTCACTCTATGAAGGTTTCACACTGGTTGGCGACTAAACTCAGAAGAATAGAAAATCTAGAGTTGCTGAGTGTTCTTGGCTAAAGCTTGTTCAAATTATAAACTGACTTGAAGGATTTGAGTGCTTTGATAGTGTGTAAGTCGCCAAGTTGAAACTGATGCAGAGGCCACTATTTATATCTTCAGTAGGATGATAACTGGATGAGCTGATGAAGATCTTCAAAAATAGTTCCGTTGAAAAATTGCTTGATAGTGAGTAACGGATACATCTGCATTTGTTGCTTGAGGAGGTTTGCCAAAGCGAAGAACATTTCTTCAACTGATAGAGAGTGAGATCGTCTGGCAATGCTTTTTCTTCTGGTTCTCAGAGGTAGCAATTAATGCAAGTGTATTACAACTAATAAGGCAATTAAAGCTCTGACCAGAGGATTTGGATTCGGCCGTTGAGGAGATACGATGATCAGAGGATTTCACCGTTAATTCAGCAAAAGCAGCTTGAATTAAGGAATGTCAGAGAATTTGAATCTTCAAGGTAGATGGCGCTTAATTCTGTCTTTTTCGGCATTAATGCTCTGATCAACCAAGAGGTGCATGACAGCTCATCTTCGGTTTGTCTCTTCTAAGCAGATTCTTTTTGTACCAGTCTTCAATCATTGTTCCTTAGTCATCCCATATGTTTGACAAGGAATGAACCGGACAAACTTTCCAGGCAGACGAACTTTACTCTGAAGGCAGATTCAATTCTTATAGCCGGACGGACTTTTCCTTTGCTTTTTGATAATGGTTGCAGCATGGCTTCTGTTCATAAGAATCCCTGAATATAAAATTCTTCAAAGAAAGTTAGTGACTCTTAACGAAATTGTTATTTATCAAAATAGATTAATTCATTTAGATATTTTTCTCTAACAATCTCCCCCTTTTTTATAATGACAATTTCTAAAAACAAATGCGAGTAATTCTCCCCCTAAGTATGTGCCTTTCTTCTACTTAGTCATTTATTTTATTAGCATTTATTAGCTCCCCCTAAACATGTGCCTATCTTTACTTAGTCATTTGTTATATAATTTTCTCCCCCTTTGACATTATCAAAAACATAGATAACATAGCAAATGAGATAACAAGAGGAAATGAGAAAATATAACAGCAAAAATGTATATTAATAGGATGGCTTAGAAAGCCCTAAAAGTAAGGCCATAGAGGCATGCAGCTGAGAGAAACTAGCATCTGTCTTTGCAGAGAGCCTTGCATCCATGGATTCAAGGTGATCATTCACAGCTTGATCGCGACGGGCCCGTTCAAGAGATAATCGAGCAGTGAATGCTTTAACTTCCTGAGAGAGGAGGTGGACCATAGAGCGATCATCAGCAGAGTCTGAGTGTGAGCAGTGAGCGACTGACGGAGATGATGAGCGAGATGGCAGGATGGGTGTGAAATATGCCACAGTTGGAATGAGCGGCGCAGGAGGCAGATACGGCCAAGTGGGACGCAGAGTCCTCAAAATGGGTGATATCTTAGGAAGGAGTATTAGAGTCCATGTTCGAAACTTGAGAACAAGAGATTGGACACTACCAGCCAGATGAAAAGGGATTGAAGCAATGTGGACATCCTTGCGAACCTGAAGTTCCCAGTCAAAATGGAAGAATTGTTGACATGAGGGCATGGATTGAGTAAAGGAAGAAGCAAGACATCCATGGGGAAGCCACAATCCAGCCTTAAAGCAAAATGGAAAACCGAATGCCTGAAGACAGAGATCTGATAGTAGGTGAGCATTGGGTGCATCTTGTGAGCGCTTGCGCTTGCCCAACGTTGAACTGGATCTAGGAGGGTTACTGGGCATGGAGTAGATCTGATGGAGAGACATGCCTGAATCAGTAGTGAAGAAACCCGGAGGAGTAAGCTTGAGATCCAGATCCATAACTTTATAGAGAGGAGCCGGTGGGGACGGATAAGATACATTAAGAGAAACATTAATGTGAGCATCTACCCGTGGCAACATTGAATGAGCTGGTTGACTTTGACCAAGATGCAGACGAAGATCAACTTCAACATCAGTTAAGTTGAGACGGCTGAAATCAAGAGCTAAGCAAGAAAGGTCAGTGTTAGGATCAGGTTCAGATTCATCATCAAGTTGGATAGGATTATCGAAGCTGGGGACGTCAAATAATGAGTCAAGAAATTGCTCAGCTTCAATTTGTAGAAGATTTTTGAAATGAAGAATTTTGGATTGAAGAGGCAGTTCCCATTCTCGGGCATCAGGAGAGCAATGATGCTTCCATTGAGGTGAAATAGTGGGCAGTGGAGACTTCTCTGAGAGCTTGACACGAACCCAGTGTCGGTTACTAATGTTGCCCAGTACAGCGATAGTAGGAGTAGTATCAACAGGGCCAAGAAGTGGTAGATACGTGCAACACTGATTGGGAGAAAGAGTGACTAGAACCATGCGAAACGCAGTGGCAGCAAGTAATCCCATATCCGGAACTGTAAACCACTTGGACATAGGTGCAGGTTCATTTGCACTGAATGTAAGAGCCTGACACAGTGTATCAATATCTTTATCGGAGCAAAACGTTTGGGAATGAAGCACACGATGAGATAGGAGTTCCTGAATGAGCAGTTTGCGAACTTCTGGCCAGTAATCCTGAGGATGACCCATCCATTGATCAAGACAGCGGAAACCACAATTGCCATCATCTTCAACATCAAAGACATCTGATATATATTTATGGAATATTTGAGGCAGGAACTTCAAATAGTTGGAATGAGCGATTGAGATGAGTTCAGCTGTGGAGTGCACAGTTTCAGGGGGCGGTTTGGATGAAGTTGATGCATGTAGGATTGTGGGAGCAGGTGAACAGGTAGGAGACTCCGTCTGGTGAGCATGACTGGAACACTGTGGAGAAGAAGTGTCCGGACGGTGACGTTTGAGACTGGCAGCGGACGGAGTTGATGAAGAAGGTTTTCGTTTTTGAGTCCTCTTGGTCCAGTCACTTAGGAGTTCAGTGGGTACTCCAGATATGTCAACAGACAAATTCATTCGGCGGACATCACTGAACTTAATCGGAGTAGCAGATACATAATCAGATGAAATGTATTGTACCATCTCAATAGATGGGTTGATGAGTTGTTTGTGATGCATGAGAGCTGAGATAAGAGCTGCATAGGGAAGGTTGGTGTTAGGCTGTTCCAGAGTATGGAGTATGTATTGAAACAGAAGATTAGGCCAATTGATTTTCTTGCGATGATGTAGTTGGAATAAAGCCCATTGAGAAAACTTATTTACTAAGTCTCGAGAACCTTCTTTTGACAGAATAACCTTGCTAAGAACAGCATGGGGGAAAATTCATTCTTCAACTAGGTTTTTCACTCGCCGAGAAGTAGAACTTTTTGGAATCTCCTTCCAGATAGTGAAAGGAGAGCTTTCAGAGCTTTCCCAAGAAGGGGAGTAGCAGATTACTTCGAGAGGAAGATTGAGAAGTTGAGATATGTCGCTGGTGTATACATCAATCACTTGACCCAAACACCGCGTTCGGATGTGATTCGGGTTCATCTTGACAGCACAGTCGTAGAATTCTTGAACGAGAGGCTTGATGACTGAAGTTGTGGACAACGAACAGTTTTCCCCAAGCTTGTGAGAGCAGGAGATCAAGTCCGGCCACCTTTGCATGTTCAAACAGCTTCAGATCGATATACCTAGGGGTGACAAGCTTTCTGTCCCCCAGATGTTCAACCTTCACAGGACCAATTTCATTACTTTGTAGTTTGCGATTGCGAGTAGTAAGATTAAGCTGGTTCTGGATGATTTGAGTTTCTTCCATGCTTAGAGCTCCTTGAGCTTTTCCATTTCTTCGTTTGTTGGGGGCCATGATATCTGTAGAAAGGGAAAATCGAATGACAACTACAAATGCACGGAGTATGGTGAATGAGTGTATTGGAACAGTTATGAGAAATATATTTTCAAAAACCGTTAGTTTTTATGTTGGATAGTGCAAATAATTTCTCGATCTTATCATTCTCATGATGAATAAAGCAGTTCATTGATGCGTATTAAATGATGAGAGATAAGAAATTCCGAACTTCGTGTATGCGTGCTGAGCAAGTAAGACATATGAAAAGACACAACTGTTTCAGCATTAAATGCATATTTCGTAGTGGATATTAAATTTAAATCAAAATAGCCAGACGAACATGATATAGAGATATTTATAGTGCAGGAAACATTCCTATTCTTTCTCTAAGGCATGCAAACTTATTTTCAATTAGTGGTTTAGTAAAAATGTCTGCCAGTTGATCATCAGAGGGTATGTATGAGATGTCAATATTTCCTTTTGCTACATGATCACGAATAAAATGATGTTTGATTTCAATATGTTTGGTTCGTGAATGCAACACAGGGTTCTTTGTTATATTAATGGCACTTGTGTTATCACATAATAATGGGATGTTATGCTCAAAAATATTATAATCTTCTAATTGATGCTTCACCCAAAGAAGTTGGGTGCAGCAAGAACCTGCAGTGACATATTCTGCTTTAGCCGTTGAAAGAGAAATTGTGCTCTGTCTTTTTCTTGCCCAAGAAATTAGACAGTGCCCTAAAAAGTGACATCCTCCACTTGTGATTTTTCTTTCTATTCTATCTCCGGCATAGTCAGCATCACAGAATCCTCTTAGCCTGAAATCATCACCTTTCTCATAGACTAGACCAAGATTAGTTGTGCCAATAAGGTAATGAAAAATTCGTTTTACGGCACTAAGATGAGATTCTTGGGGACTTACCTGGAATCTTGCACATACACAGACGCTGTACATGATGTCTGGTCTACTTGAAGTGAGATATAATATGGATCCTATCATTCCTCTGTATTTGGTTGAGTCAACCGGAGTTGATTCATCCCCTTTATCAAGTATAGTTCCAGGATGCATTGGAGTTCCCATGGCTTTTTCTTTCTCCATGCAGTACTTCTTTAGTAGGTCATTGATATACTTGGTCTGATGAATGTACGTTCGAGTTCCTTCCTGTCTGATTTGTAATCCTAGGAAGAACTTTAATTCTCCCATCATACTCATCTCAAATTCACTTTGCATTAGCTTGGAGAATTCTTGACATAGAGCTTCATTTGTAGCCCCAAATATTATATCATCGACATACAGCTGTACCAGAATGAAGTCCTTGGACCTCTTTCTTCTAAAGAGAGTGTTGTCGATGCTTCCTCGAGAGAATCCATTCTTCATCAGAAATGAGCTCAAGCGATCGTACCACGCACGTGGTGCTTGCTTTAATCCATATAGTGCTTTTCTCAGCTTGAAGACATGGTCTGGTAGATCCTGATCTTCAAATCCTGGAGGTTGCTTTACGTAGACTTCTTCCTCAATGAATCCATTTAGGAATGCACTCTTTACATCCATTTGAAATAGTTTTATAGAGTGCTGACATGCAAACGCTAGAAGAATACGTATGGCTTCAATTCTCGCTACTGGTGCAAACGTCTCTGTATAATCGATTCCTTCTTGTTGATTATACCCTTGGGCCACCAGACGAGACTTGTTTCTTGTGACCTTTCCAGTTTCATCCATTTTATTTCTGAAAACCCATCGAGTACCTATGATGGATTTTTTTTCTGGCTTAGGCACCAAATCCCAGACTTTACTTCTTTCAAACTGATTTAGTTCTTCTTGCATGGCTAGGATCCATCCTTCATCCTGAAGTGCTTCTCCTATGTTCTTTGGTTCTATCTCAGAAAGAAACGCACAGTTAGCATAATCATTAAAAGTAGATCGAGTTCTTACCTTTTCGTGGACATTTCCAATGATTTGTGTTGGAGGGTGATCTGGTTTGAATCTCCAGTCTCGAGGCAGGGATATACCACTGGAGGTCATAACTTGACTTGAGGAGATATCGTCAGATGTAGTTTCATCAACTTCGTCTGGTTGAGTTGAGGAAGGAATGATTGAGCCTGTCTCTTTGCCGGACGATGATGGCTGAGCCGGATTTGATGAAGGAGCTTCATATATTTCCAGTTCATCATCTTCTGAAGTTATCGGATTTACACCTACGTGCTTATCTTCAAAGTTAACATTGATAGATTCTTCAACTGCCATGGTTCTGGAGTTGTATACTCGAAAAGCCTTAGAATTAGGTGAAAATCCTAAGAATATTCCCTTATCTGATTTTGCATCAAATTTTCCGAGATCATCTTTTGTGTTGAGTAGAAAACATGAGCTTCTGAATGGATGAAAATATGAGATGTTTGGCTTCCTTCCCTTCCATAGCTCATAAGCAGTTTTCGTCAGAATGGGACGCATGAATATTCTATTTTGAATGTAACATGCTGTGTGGATGGCTTCAGCCCAGAAGTACTTGGGCAGAGATGTTTCATTAAGCATAGTCCTTGCCATTTCTTGAAGTGACCTGTTTTTCCTTTCTGCTACTCCATTTTGCTGAGGGGTTCTCGGAGCGGACACTTGATGAAATATACCATTCTCTTCGCAGTAATGATTGAATTCTTCATTTATGAATTCTCCTCCTCTGTCACTTCGGATGTTGGTGATGCAGTATCTCTTTTCATTTTGAATTCTCTTTGCAATGATTAGAAAGGACCTGAAAGCTTCATCTTTTGTTCCAAGGAATTGTACCCAGGTGAATCTGGTGTAGTCATCAACGATGACAAGACAAAATCTTTTTCCAGAACAACTAGCCGTTCTAGTGGGTCCAAACAAGTCCATGTGCAACATCTCCAGAGGTCTCTTTGTACTAACAACGTTCTTCGCATGGAAAGAACTTTTTACTTGCTTTCCTTGGAGACATGCTGAGCATGTATCATCAGATTTGAAAGACAGATTTGGCAGACCACTTACTAAATCATGTTTGATTATTTTAGCAATGGTCTTTAGGGATGCATGCCCTAGCTTCATGTGCCAGATCCATTTATCATCCTCTGCTGATACTAGACATGTTACCTTTTGACTTGCAAGGTTTTCCAGGGAGGTCTTATATAGATCTCCTTGTCTTTGAGCTTCAAAGATAATCTTGTCATCCTCATTAGTGACACTACACTTCAATTTGGTGAAGGAAACAGTGAGCCCACTATCACACAATTGACTTATGCTAAGTAGGTTATGTTTCAATCCTTCAACTAATAGAACCTTCAGAATTACTGGAAGGGGGTTCTTACCAACATTACCTTCTCCGACAATGAAGCCTTTTTTATTACCTCCAAAGGTCACTGTCCCTCCTGTCTTCTTCTCATGGATTTTTGGGAATAAAGACCTTTTTCCCGTCATGTGCCGTGAGCATCCACTGTCCAGGTACCATTGTTCTCTCTGGTTTCGAACGGTTAAGCACATCTGCGAGAGGAATAATCATAGATTTAGGTACCCAAACTTTCTTGGGTCCTCTTTTGTTAGTAATCACCTTGGGTGGACTTTTCCTCCCATGTACTATTTTTTGAGGAGTTTTTTTCTCCTTACCCTTGACTATGGAAGTTTCAGGTTGAATTTTAATAAATGGCGATGAAACATTTTTCTTTTCAGGTTGATATCAATATGGGACAGTAGAAGAATTATGTTTAATGGCAACTATATCCCAATCTTCTTCTTCTTCATAACCTAACCCTCTTCGATCATAAGCTAATCTGTTATTTCCACTTAATTTGATTAGATTATCATGACCTTGGGTAAACATGGATAAGTCTTTAATTAAGTAACTAACTCTTTGCTTTAAGAGTCTAATTTCTTTGTTTGCATCTTGTTCTAAAAGCACTTGATTTTTCTTTGTTAGCATGATGGATACTTCCTTAGATGCATGCAATTCTTTCAAGGTTTTATCATGCTTCTTTTTTAGAGAACTATACTTAATGGCTAATGCATGAGCATATTCTAGCAGTTCATTGTAGTCATCAAATGAGATTTCGGGTCTTACCTCATCTTGATCATCTTCTTCGTCATTGGATTGGTCAACAGAGATCATTAATGCCTCTGCTTCTCTGTCTGCTTCAATATCTGAAGTGTCTATGGATCCCATAAACGCACAGTATGAAGCTTCTTCATTAGCTCCCTTGGTTTCTTCTTCTTGATCAGAGTCATCTTCTGATTCATCGTTTTGGCTGGAAAAGGCCTTCTTTTTATAGAAAGTCTTCTGCGAAGGCTTGTTCCCTAGACGAGGGCAATCGGCTTTGACGTGTCCAGGTTTCTTGCACTCATAGCAGACGATCCCTCCCTTTCTTGGGATCTTTTCTTCTTCTCTTGATGAGGAGGATAGTCTTCCTTTGAACTGCTTCCTGTTTCCCACCATTTTTCTGAATCGTCTGTTGAACAGAGCCTGTTCATCATCAGATCGATCAGATTGAGCGGTTTCCTCATCTAAGGATTCATTAGCTTTCAAAGCCTTTGATTTGTTGGCTTTAAAAGCTACAGCTTTTGCAGCAGCTGCTTTTCTTTTTATGATCGCAGCATCATTAGCAAGGTCCTGCTCGTGGATCTTCATTTCTCCCAGCAAGTTTTCTACTTGATATGTATCCATATTCTTTCCAGATCTTTGGGAAGTAACAAAATTTCTCCAGTTGGTGGGGAGACTCCTGAGAATCTTGACCACTTGCTCCTTATTGGTGAAAGTTTTGCCCAGATTCCTCATACCATTGTGGATGGTTTGAAGTCGTGAAAACATGGAGTCAATGGACTCATTATCGTCCATCATGAATTTTTCGTATTGGGAGGCGAGCATACTCATCTTGGTGGTCTGAACAGCAGTTGTTCCTTCATGAGCAATAGCCAATGTGTCCCATACCTCCTTTGCGGTACTTAGGCTGTCAACTTTGTCATGCTCACTTTTGCTGAGAGCACATATAAGAAATAGCCTCGCCTTGGCATTCCTCTGATTTTCAGTCTTTTGTTCATCTGTCCATTTGTCAGCTGGAATGGCCTTGTTTTCACTATCTTTAGGAAAGTAGTTTCCCTTAGATATCACGTCCCATAATTTCCAATCAGTTGATTCAATGAACAGCTGCATATGCTTCTTCCAGTAGGGATAGTTTGAGCCATCGAAGAATGGTGGCTTGTTGGTTGCGGTTCCAGTTGGGTAGGCAATCCCGTCCATGGATCTTTTCACTCTACACCTGTTAAGATGTTAGTAATTCTCAGAGCGGTTAAGCTATGATACCAATTGATAGTAATAAATTCACACAAGAAAGGGGGGTTTGAATTGTGTGTGTGACTTTTGTTAATTTTTTCGCAAAATACTTCGTTACAAGTTTGAAAACGTTTTAAATATAAGTGCAGTGGAAATAGGCTTAAAACTTAAAGAGTAAAGCACACAAGATTTTATCCTGGTTCACCCCCAAAACCGATAGGGCTACGTCCAGTCCTTGGCTATACCAAGATTTTCCACTATTTCAACCGAATAGTACAAGTGTTCTCAGGGACTTCTCCCAGTATTCTGAGGACTACTCCTTTACAAGTTTTCTCAGGACTTCTCCTTTATCTCTCAAGTATTTGACAGGACTTCTCCCAGTTCTTTTTCAAGAAGGTTTGTTTTCTACAAATATCTCTTCACAAAGAGTGGGTAGAAACTATGAGGTTCTAGGTTCAGAGATGGTATTTAAACTGATTCTCTGAAGAGGTTGTGTGAGAAGGATAAGAGTTTTCACTCTATGAAGGTTTCACACTGGTTGGCGACTAAACTCAGAAGAATAGAAAATCTAGAGTTGCTGAGTGTTCTTGGCTAAAGCTTGTTCAAATTATAAACTGACTTGAAGGATTTGAGTGCTTTGATAGTGTGTAAGTCGCCAAGTTGAAACTGATGCAGAGGCCACTATTTATATCTTCAGTAGGATGAGAACTAGATGAGCTGATGAAGATCTTCAAAAATAGTTCCGTTGAAAAATTGCTTGATAGTGAGTAACAGATACATCTGCATTTGTTGCTTGAGGAGGTTTGCCAAAGCGAAGAACATTTCTTCAACTGATAGAGAGTGAGATCGTCTGGCAATGCTTTTTCTTCTGGTTCTCAAAGGTAGCAATTAATGCAAGTGTATTACAGCTAATAAGGCAATTAATGCTCTGACCAGAGGATTTGGATTCGACCGTTGAGGAGATACGTTGATCAGAGGATTTCACCGTTAATTCAGCAAAAGCAGCTTGAATTAAGGAATGTCAGAGAATTTGAATCTTCAAGGTAGATGGCGCTTAATTCTGTCTTTTTCGGCATTAATGCTCTGATCAACCAAGAGGTGCATGACAGCTCATCTTCGATTTGATCTCTTCTAAGCAGATTCTTTTTGTACCAGTCTTCAATCATTGTTCCTTAGTCATCCCATATGTTTGACAAGGAATGAACCGGACAAACTTTCCAAGCAGACGAACTTTACTCTGAAGGCAGATTCAATTCTTATAGCCGGACGGACTTTTCCTTTGCTTTTTGATAATGGTTGCAGCATGGCTTCTGTTCATAAGAATCCCTGAATATAAAATTCTTCAAAGAAAGTTAGTGACTCTTAACGAAATTGTTATTTATCAAAATAGATTAATTCATTTAGATATTTTTCTCTAACAGATCCAAGGTATGCTCCTCACAGAGGTGGGATGGGTACTCATATAGATGTTCTGTTGAAGAAGATGTTCTATTTTCCCTTGAAAACCCGATTGCAAAGGTTATATGTGTCAGTACACACTGCACAGGCAATGATGGTATTTTACGTCATCCGTCTGATGGTGATGCGTTGCAGGAATTTGACAAAGCTCATAAAAACTTTTCTAAGGAGCCTAGAAATGTGAGGCTCGGATTGTACTCGGATTGTTTTATGCCTTTCATCCAAGGTAACACAAAATCATACTCATCTGATCTGTCATTGTTACACCATACAACCTTCCACAAAACCATACATGATTTTAACATGTTTGGTTCCGGGTCCAGACAATCCAAGCCAAATGATTGATGTCTATCTTGAGTCGCTAATTAATGAGTTGAAAGAGTTGTGGAACGATGGTATACACAATTACGATATATCTACAAAGCAAAATTTTGTTATGTGGGCTGCTTTATTGTGGACTGTTAATGATTTTTAAGCTTATGCTATATTGTCTGGTTGGAGCATACATGGTCGATTGGCTTGTCCATACTATATGAGTGACACAAAGTCTTTCTAGATGAAGCATGGTCGAAAACCTTGTTGGTTCGACTGTCATCGTCGTTTCTTACCGACCGATCATGAATTTAGAGCGAACAAGAGGCGTTTTACCAGAAACAGAGTTGAGTATGATTTAGGTCCACATATCATGTCGGGTGAATAGATTTCAGAAATGGTTTGTGATCTCCCTAATCCGATAGCAACAAGAAAAAAGGTAAAGGTGCCTGCACATGGAATAAGCATTTTTTGGGATCTTCCATATTGGAAAACCAACAAATTAAGGCATAGCATTGACATGATGCACACTGAAAAGAATTTCTTTGAGAATGTCTTCATAACAGTTATGGATGTGAGGGGAAAAGCAACATAAAATGAAAAATCAAGAAGAGATTTAAAAGACATTTGTGCGCGTAGGGATTTACATTTGATTAAAACAGATGATGGATTTGAATATATGCCTTGTGCTAATTTCGAGAATGTCTTCATAACTGTTATGGATGTGAGGGGAAAAAAACAATGAAAAATCAAGAAGAGATTTAAAAGGCATTTGTGCGCGTAGGGATTCACATTTCATTGAAACAGATGATGGTGCCAAATATATGCCTTGTGCTAACTACGCCCTGACAAAAGAGAAATTCAAGTTATTTGTGAATGGGTTATAGGATTGAAAATGCCTGATGAATATTCTTCAAATTTGGGTAGATGTGCATATATGTGAGAAAATGATGCATGGGTCGGATAAAGTCCCATGATGGTCATGTATTCATGCAGTTCTTGATCCTAATTGCATTCAGTTCATTATCGTCTCATGTGTTGAATCCACTTATAAAGCTAAGTCAATTCTTTAAAGAAGTGTGTTCTGGTACTCTCAAGAGGTCTGAATTGCTTAAGTTGAAAGAAAACATTATCATAATCCTTTGCAAACTTGAGCAGATTTTCCGCCTTCATTCTTTGACTTGATAGAGCATCTGCTAATTTATCTTTCAAACGAAGTGCTTTTGGGTGGACCTGTTCAGTATAGATGGATGTATCTATTTGACAGGTATAATAATTTCATGTACCAAATTTTTTCTTCAAAGACTAATAGTCTAACCATATCTAATCGAATTTGTAGGATGGTGGGTGAATTCAAGCGTTTAGTGAAGAACAAAGCTAGAGTTAAGGGCTCAATATGTGTTGCATAGCTGCATCGGGAAAGATCATATTTTTGTTCTCGCTACTTCGAAAATTATATGTTGGTCCTATCAAATAGTAGAAACAATTGTGGTACAGGAATTGAAACCAGGCGACCAGGTCTTTCACTTTTTAACCAATTAGGTTGGGCAACCGGGAATTCAAGTGAACATTGGTTAACCGACCAAGAAGAAGAAGAAGAAGAAGAGATTTCAAGTAAACTAGTATTATATATATATATATATATATATATATATATATATATATATATATATATATATATCAAGTAGACTGCATCTAGCAGAGATTTCATCATAGTTTCCTATCTTTCCCTCTCATTTTAATTCTTTATCCATCTGTATCTGGTATTAGAGCCTACTAGGGTAAGATAAACTCGTCTTGGTTTCGGGGGAAAAACACCCTGAGAAAACTAAAAAGATGCTTCCTAGAAGGTTGGCCAAGGAAGTTGGGATTAAAAAATTCTTCAATAGCTAAACTTGAAGTAATTTGTAGAATATGTTAGGTTCAAACGAGTTAGAACGTTTATCATGTTTTCAATGATAACAATTTTATTTCCTAAATTATGTGTATTATGCTTTTCAGGAAATATCCCTATCGTCTAAACGAAAGGAAAAGTATCGTTTGCTCACATTGTCAAATATCTAGAAGAGTATCGTTCAATCAACCATCGTTTATTCAGACTCAAAGAAAGAAGCATATGCTTAGACGAAATGGATAGCATCGTCTAATCAAATAAAGAAAGCATCGTCCAAAGACAAATGAGAAGCATCGTCTGTACGAGAATAGAAAGCATCGTCTAACAAGATGGAAAGCATCGTCCAAAGATAAAATGGAAAGTATCGTAAAATCAGATGAGAAGCATCCTCTAAAGGAGAAGCAATAGACTAAAACATCAAAGTTATGTCTCAAGCATAGTCTACAGCTTTATCGTCTGCATGCATAATCATCGTCTGATGGAAAGCATCATCGGATCAAAATGGAAAGTGCCGTCTGATCAAGTGAGAAAGCATCGTCTGATAACCCTGTGTATATGTTTTAAGAACAAAGAGGGAGTGTTAAAAATAAAGAGATGTCATTTTGGAAAAGAAATGGGGAGTATATAAGTTGCTTTCAAAGATTCCTTTTATGTTTTTGCTAATGAGAAAGGGGAGATGAAGAGAAAAACTTTTTTCTCTATAAAATTGTCATCATCAAAAAGTGGGAGATTGTTAGGTTCAAACGAGTTAGAACATATTTCATGTTTTGAGTGATAAAAAATTTATTTCCTAAACTATGTGTATTATGCTTTTCAAGAAATATCCCTATCTTCTAAACGAAAGGAAAAGTATCATTTGCTCACATTGTCAAATATCTAGAAGAGTATCGTTCAATCAACCGTCGTTTATTCAGACTCAAAGAAAGAAGCATCTTCTGCTTAGATGAAATGGACAGCATCGACCAAAGACAAGAAGCATCGTCTGTACGGGAATAGAAAGCATCGTCTAACAAGATGGGAAGCATCGTCCAAAGACAAAATGGAAAGTATCGTCTAATCAGATGAGAAGCATCATCTAAAGGAGAAGCAATAGACTACAGTGTCAAAGTTATATCTCAAGCATAGTCTATAGCTCTATCGTCTACATGCATAATCATCGTTTGATCAAAATGGAAAGTATCGTCTGATCAAGTGAGAAAGCATCATCTGATCAAACGAGACAACATCGTCTATGTCAAGCAGAATATATTATGAGCTGTCTACAACTGGCATTAACAGTCACCGAGGAGAAGAGCTCAGAATCGCGTGACAATGTCATAATGCATTAAATGAAAAGCAGAATGCATTAAATGAAAAGCTTTCAACGGTGAAGAGCATTAAATGAAGAAAAGATCTGTTGAGCAACATGCAAAAGGAAATCGTGACTCACACTCACTATCTTTAGCAACGGGCTTTTGAAGAGAAGATATATAAGGAAGACAGAAGAACGTGAAGAAGACGGAGAAGAATAGAGAACGAAAAATAGAGCATAGAACAGAACAGAGTCAAACTACTTCAAGCTCAGATATTCCACTCGAACCTAAGTGTCAAACACCAAACGAGTGAAATCTTCCAAGTGTGAGAAATCTGAAGAGTCAAACACTCTCAATCCATTCACACCACATAGAGAACTACATCGTTTATTCTCTCTGTTTTTGAAACTCAAGTATTTGCTTCTAAGTGTCATACCCACTTCCATATAGTTAGAGTTTGAGTAAAATCTTCCAAGTGTGAAATACTCTAAGAGTCAAATCTCTTTATCCCTTCACACCAAAGAAAACAGAGAAGCAGTTTTCTATGATCTATGTTTCTGAAACTCTAGCGTTTGCCCAAGTGTCATACTTGTTACCAAACGCTTAGAGTCTGATAAGCTTAATCTTTCTACCTCACTATTTCTAAAGAGACTTTGTAGAAGATATAATTCTTGTAAAAGAATTGGGAGAAGTCCCTGATAATACTTGTTGGGAGAAGTCCCTGAGAATACTCTGGAGAAGTCTTGTGGGAATACTTGTTGGGAGAAGTCCCTAGGAATACTCTGGAGAAGTCATGTAGGAATACTTGATAGGAGTAGTCCTTCGAATACTTGTTTCTGGAGAAGTCATGTAGGAATACTTGATAGGAGTAGTCCTTCGAATACTTGTTTCTGGAGAAGTCCTGTGTTGAATATTTGTATTGTTCTGTTGAAAAGTGAAAATCTTGGTGAAGCCAAGGACTGGACGTAGCCCTATCGTTCAGGGGGTGAACTAGGATAAATCTTGTGTGTGTTGTTTTTACTGCTTGTATCGTTTGCACATTTACTGCTTGCATCGTTTACACATTCACTGCTTGCATCGTTTACACATTCACTGCTTGCATCGTTTACACATTCACTGCTTGCATCGTCTACACATTTACAACACACATTGTTCACACTTTAACTCGTGTTATTTTCGCTGCATTAAATTGTGTTTCGTTTATAGCTTTATCGTTTACACTCTGATTTATCTTTTTCCGCTGCCATCGTTTACGAAAAGCTTTTGAAAACTAATAATTGTGTTAGAACTAAAGTTTCAATACGAATACAATTCAACCCCCCTCCCTTCTTGTGTTCTCCTTGTTTTATCAGAATATCGAAATTATAGTTTTTGTAAGGGTGTAGACTCTACTTTGGAGTGGAATGATGCGCACACATTTGAGATTTGAGTAGGGCATTGCTGTATTCATGGTCCTTTGTGGTGATTTGGTGAATTTATAGGTAAAAGAGTGTGCTTCAATGTTGTTTTAAAGGTGCAAATATGTGTTTTTGTGTATGACCTTCTTATAGGTTTTTTGTGTTATTGAACTCTAAATATTTTTTGGGTGGTGATTGAAAGATGAGTTATGTATGAAGACAACAATGAGACTACGGTTGTCATGGATTTGAGGCCCCGGTTGCTAAATTTGTGACCACTTGTCCAAATTCATTGATATCAAGCTCGATAGGGATGGTAAGAACTATGTACAATGAAAATGTATGGTGGAGATCAACCTTAGAGGAATGGAAGCGTGGACATTTATAGAGGCATGTTAAACAAACCCTAAGGCAGCCGCAAAATGGAACATAGAGGATAAACATATTCTGGCCTTACTAGTGAACTCTTTAGATAATTGGACGCAATTTGTTTTTGCCCCAGTAAAATAGTGAATGATTCATAAGATTTTTCGCAACTTATGGGAAGTCTGATTATATATATATTTATATGCCTTATTCTAGGAAATATTTCACCTAAAGAAGCGTAAGTTGGTGCATTATTTCCTAAAGTTTAAAAAAAAATATTTGACTTCTCTTGACTTTCTAGTCTATGAAGGAGTTGATAGCCCGACATAAGAAATGATAGCCTTGAGTTGGATATATAGCCTTGACCTGTAGTATGAGGGTGTTAAGTCTCAGATCTTGTTGATAAGGCACGCATATAATCTCACTGAAGTTTTCTTTTGGGCCACTCAATCTTTGTTTGAGGAACCCAGATCTACTGCGGAAGTTGATACATCTTATCGCAATGCTTTAGCAGTCCATTTTGGCACTCATGGCGGTCGTGGTGGAGGTAGATGGAATCGTGGTGGTCGCATCGATAAGTTCAGTGTTTAATGTGGAAAATTAGGCCAGTGCAAAAAAAAGTCCAAATCTTCAATAGCACCAGCTATATTCACACTATTAAGCAAATCTTCGCTTTGGTAACATTGTTTCCCAGTCATATGTTTCCATTCCACAACAGGACATGCGCATGGTGGATATTATTATTGTTGATCAGTGTTATAGATATACTCAGTTTCAAATCTTCAGTAGTCACCTCCTTCTTCATTATCCTCCACGCTCAGATTTGTCCAAACAGGTAACACTATTGCGTGTCTATCCTCTACTTCATTCCTTTCCTCTAGTATATATTCATCTATGCCCTTGTTGATCAGTCCAATGTTGCTGTTAAGGAGAATGGTGTACTATCCTAGTTCCTACCTTTGTCCAAATTGTTTTACTTACCTCATTTTCCTTGTAATCTTCTCTCGATTACCCAGATAACATGTACTTTGTTAAGTAACGTTTTTTTGAATTCTTGTGTGTTTCAAATTATTGACATTGAGGATTATTGGTAAGTGAAGAGTATGCAATAAATTTTATCTGCTGGCTTAAGGAATTATGAAGGCATCAATAAGTTCTCGTACAAGTAGGGTGTCCCCTTTTCAGCTTCGTTGTTGTCTCAGTCATCATTCTTTAGATGTTATTAGTAAAGCTTTGTCCTTGATTAGAGTCTCTATCAAGTTTGTCTGGTGAGTCTTGACACTTGACAATTTACATATACACCACCGTAGTGCTATTTTTCCTTGTTTGGATGAAGGGCTAAATCCCTTTTTTGACATTGTTCATTTTTATGTGTAGGGTCTTCGTCACAAGACTTCTAAAGGTTATAAGTAGTTTGTTACATTTGTAGATGCCCATTCTCATGTAACATGGTTATATTTAATGAATTGGAAATATGAGTTATTCACTTTAGTTTATAACTTTTGAGCTAAAGTTCGTACTATTTAGAGTGCATTCTTATTAAAAAATAATTTAGCTTTTTTAAAAATAAAATTAGAAATTCTCAAAAAAGTATAAACTGATGTTTGGTTAAACTAATTAAAATTACTTTTTTTTATCTTCTCTTATTTATCATAATAAATTTTCCTAATAAGTTAATCAAAATAGTTTTTCTAAATAATATGATTTCAGTTTATTTTAGAATCAATGATATTTTAAAAAGCTGAAACATCTTAAAATTTAGAAAAAAAGTTATTTTAATTAAAAAGTGATTTTTCCTCAAAATAAGCTATAACAAACGCAGTCTTACTTGTCATCTAAAAGAATCCCCATGAGTAGTATAAACATAGAGCTGCTAATGTTGACAAACATAATTAGTTGTTCATGCAGGAATCGTATATGCACCTATATTTTGGACTAAAATTCATAAAATCAAGAGATTTTGTCACAATAAACAGAAAATAAATAAATAAAAACAAGGCTTAGTAGTAGTTTTGGTCCCTTATTTATCACGATTTAACAACTTTGGTCCCTCTTGGAATTTATTAGCCTAAAACGTCCCTCAAGTTTACAACATTTGCAGTTTTGGTTTTCCGTTTAGCTTCTGTTAAAAAACTAACAATATTCATTTGGCAATGTACCCTGGTCCTCTCCATAACGATATTCATTTTCTTCCCTCAACCCTCTTCCACGCTTCACCATCATCCTCCATTAAAACCAACATAAAGAACCACTTCCATAACCCAAAAATCTTCACTTTCCACTTCTCTTCCACCATACCATCACCTTGAAACCCTCATCCCACCAAAGCCAAGCCACCGTAAAATGGAGAGGGGCTTCTTTCTTCTTCTCCTCTTATTAATATTCTTGCTCAAGAAACCTCCTTTTACTTTCCATCTTCCCCATTTTTTTCCTGCCACCATGAACCCACTGCTTCTTCTTCCTCATGACCCCAAGTCAATTAAAAATCAGAAAGAAGAAAGGAGAAAAAGAACATAGCCAAACCCATTTTCTTTACCACAACACCAAAGTCCAGCCCTATAGAAGAAGGAAGAAGAACAACGGAATCAAACACAAACCAAAAGCATTGAACCACTTTCAACCTTGGCAGCACCACCCATTGCTCCACCAAGCCACCACCATTTGAACGCTCTCTTTCATTTCTCACAAACCGCATCGCCGTCATCCCCTTTCCTAGCTTGAGTCGCCACGCGCTGTCGTGGTTCCATCACCAACAAATCCAAAGCCAAGGAATAAATTGTGAGGTAGAGAGAGATGAAGACCTAGGAGCGGTGGCTACCTTGGCGTAGATTAGGACGGCATCACAGTCAGAGAGAGGAGGCGACATGCACATGGTGGCTTTGGCGGGATGACTCAGCTCGCGAAGGAGATCGAAACGGCGGTGGATCTAGTTCGGATTCGCCGTTGAACTCCGATCTAAGTTCGAGCGGCTACCACACCACCGCGAGAAGCGAAGGTTCCATCTCTCTCTGCCCGTGTGGACCTGGTCCCTACTCCCTCATCTTCTTCGTTTCTCTCTCACTAAAATATGGGTATGGTTAGTTAGATTGGGGTAGGAAAGGGTAAGTGGTGATTCTGATTAGGGAGAAGAAGGAAGGTGAAAGAAAAAGTGCGGCGATGGAGGCTGATTGGACGAGGAGTGGTGGCGGTGCTAGGTTTGGAGTGGAAAGGAAGGTGGCGGTTGTTCAGAGGATAAGAGTTTGGGTGGTTGCCGCCGGTTGTCTGGAGGATCGATAGCGGTTGAGTAAAGAGGAAGATGGAGAGGTGGGTTGAATCGGTGAAATGAGGTTGATGGGTTTCAAGGTTTTAATTTTTCTTTCTATTTTTAATTAAATTTTTAATCAAAAACCGTTAAATATTGGATGAAAGTTGATGGAAATCCAAAACTCCAAATGTTAGTAAACGTGAGGGACGTTTTAGGCTAATAAATTCTAAAAGGGACCAAAGTTGTTAAATCGTGATAAGTGAGGGACCAAAAGTGCTATTAAGCCTAAAAACAATTTTAAAAGCTGGATTTGAGGTTCAAAGTTTTGCCTTAGAATCAGATACGAGATAATGTTAGCCTACAAACAATTGAGTCCAAAAATAACCTATAATAATCAAACCCTATATATAGTACAAAAATGGGTGAATTGATCCAGCAGGAACTTAATTACAAGATCTATGTAACCCATTGCAGCTTGATAAAAGGTGAATTGAAGAATATACACCTTAAACGATTTTTCTACACAATAAATATCCCAGTCAGCCAAGCAAGAAACCAGCTATCCAGAACCAGAAGTTTCAGGGCCTTAGCTTCCAAATCTATCATTGCCTTACTAACAAAAGAATGTTGGGGAAAGGAAAACTATCAGTTGTCATCAACATTTGGTCATACCTCCATGGCCATTTAGAAGTCCTGTAAATTAGTTTAGATCATTGTGATTCATTTTTCTCAGGAACTTCCATTTGAGGAGGTAAGAGATTTAAGAAGCTCCCTTTGACAGGTTGATTGCCAGCCGTAGCCGATTCATCATCTGAATCACACAATAAAAAAAATTATTTAAATAAAATAAGGAACTACCTAAACAAGAAGGTATATTAACCTAAGCCATAAAGCTCTTCTTGAGCTTGTTCAGTAGTCTATGCTGCAATGTAAAGTGCCAAAGAATAATTGCAACTAGATAGGAGGAGATTCTCATGAGTAATAAATAAACTTCTGGTGCCCATATGATAATGATATTGGGGGTATGGCAGTTTCAAAAATTTTAAGACCTAAATTATTAGGAAAAAAATTATGTTCACATATCAAATACTCACATCTAGATGAGATATGAAGAGAGATAAATAAATGATATGATAGGTGATGTGATGTGATAAGAAATGCAGAGAGATAGGATGAAAAATGAGTAGAAATGAGATGGAAGAGAAAGTGAAGGTGAATGTATCAAAACTCAAATTATTATGGACTAGATGAGTGTTTGGCTCCATAAACACATTTCAAAAGGCTATTAATGCTGCATTCATTTTCTGCATTGTAATGCAAGTCTGAGAAAATATAGAAAAGCATATCAATTAGAAATATTTTCCCCATACTTTGTTCTTTGCTTTTAAGAGAAACACAACAGGAGAGGATAAATAAAAGAAAGACTAATATGCGCCTAGATTCTTGTGCAATGTCAACAAAGCCACGAGGCAATGATCTTTGGATAAAATCCAAGTTTATGTAATCAGTAGACAGCCACATATAAGCCATACAAACTAGACATCTATTCTCTTATTAGAAAGCACGACATTAGAAGCCAGATCTTTAGCAACTAACAATTACTGAGTCGCCAAGTGCTGATGAGCAATAATCTTAATGTGAAAAAAAAATAAGCCGCGGAAAAACCATAACTGCAGACAGACAATTACATCGTATGCTGAAGGAATACATGAGATGGCTTCACCTATGGTTTTCTAGTTAGTATTGGAGCCAGAATGGGAATAAGATATTAGTGCTTTTCCCCAAAATGAATCACATGCCTTATGCAGGGCTTATAAAAAAAAACATGCCTTATGCAGATTGATTTACTGAGAATTAGTATGCATCCTATGGGAAACCTTGTCCTATTTTAGGAAAGAATCTTGTAGGAAATTTGTGTAATGATTTTTCAAAGGATTGATTTACTTGATTAGGAAAATTCCCTGAAGCAGGATCTTAGATCAAAGTAGAAAAATTTAGTGTTTGCTAAATTAACATTGAATAGGAATATTAGGAATATTCCCCTAGAATTTATTAGGAATATTCCCCTAGAATTTCGGTGCAGCGGCTGGAGGTTTGTTAGAGGGAGATGAGGCTTGTTGGTGGCAGGGGTCAAGGAGGAGAAGAGAGGAGATGGGAGGTCCGGTGGTTGGTGAGGAAAAGGAGTGGTGGCGGTGAAAAGAAGAGGAAGGGCAGAGGCAGTTGTGGTGAGCCGTCCAAGCTTTGTCAAGTTTCCCCAAATGTCTGAATTAGGGTTCAGCTAGATGAAAGAAAATTAGGGGAAAAGTAAAAAAATGTTACTGCAATGAATTAGCTGATGTGGAATATGAAAAAACATTTGTCAGTGATGAAATTTTGCAAATTATTTTTTCAAGGACCCAATTTGATTCCCTTTCAAATGTGAGGGACCCCGAACATATTTAAGCCTACAGGCTGCAGCAATACTCAAGAAGTATATAGAGCAAGACAGGGTCTATGATTTACTTGTAGGTTTCAAACCAGAAATTGACCAGTAAGAGAAAAGAGAGAAATTACCAGTTAAGTGGTGGGAGGCACTAAAACCCAAAACACAAGATCTAACAGGTGCAGAATGAGAGAGACAACCAGTAGCATTACTAGTGTAGGCAATGGTGGCTGAGAATGAAGCTTGTTGGGCTACCTCTAACTAAAGATACTCCTTATATCCGTCAACGAATAGTCTCATACCATCTCCAAACACTTTGGGCCCTAATACGGATTAGAGTTGATAATCAGCTTGCTCTAACTCATCTATCTCCTCCTTGTCAATGTCAAAAGCCTTTGTGATGAGTTGATAAAAAATGCCTAGATCTAAAGCCACACCTCGACAACATAACACCAGTCCATGTAAATTATTATTACTTAGCATTCAACTTCTTAGTAGTGATTACTAGCGCACCTGAAATCTTAAGAGAAAATCAAGACCTTTTTTCGAGGATTTGGTCTTGCAGTCAACCTTGGGGGAAGTTTCTTTCATGAGGACACATCAAATATAACAGACTTAGGTGAAGTGCACAACTAGGAAACCACAAATCAGTCGGCTGACGTCTCAATGTGAGACCACGAACCAAAAGTGGTCAGTGGCCACTAATGAACAAGGAGAATTCAGAATACAAAACCAGACTGGTGGCGCGGTGAACGGACTGAGTGGATGGTACCACGTTAACTCTACACGCTGGCGAACCTATGATGGAAAGTCGTGTGTGTAGGCACATAACTGAACCTCTGACGATGGTTCATAGAAGAGAAAGTAATCAGCGGTCTCTAAGACAGGTGGTGACATCAAGTTGGAAACCCAATGAAAAATAAGAAACTAGGTCAGCCCCTTACAGCACTGGCTGAACTCAAAACTGGGGTCTCAAACCAAGCTCCGTACCAACTTGAGACTAAAATAATCCAAATATTTGATGATGTGTATTTTATGGTTAAGAATTAAGATATACAATATTTATATACAAAGTCTTAAGAGTTCGGGCTAGGTCTTACTCTACCCAAAAAGCAAGCTTAGGGTGAGGATTGCTCTACCGTTACAAGGACTTCTTTGGTTATGTCTCTAGTCAATGTGAGATCTAATAACACACCCCTGGCTGAACATCTGGAGCGTGAAGTTTGCATGATTGGACATCTACAGTGGTCCAATTATGGATGACCTAATAACAAATCTATGGTAGGCTCTAAAACAATCTTAAAATTTGTGTTAGGCCTAAATCTACCAAAAAGCTAGCTTAGGGGTGATGATTACTCTACCCTTTATAAGAGATTCTTTGGCCATATCTTTGGTCAATGTGGAATCTTAATACAAAGGTTTCCTAGTTGATCCCTAAAGTTTAGGGATTACAAATCAACTAAGTAGGTACATCTGATTACAAGGAAATCTGAAAATAATCAAGGAACAGTTACAGAAATATATCTACATATTTTCAGAATATCTCAAAAGGTACCAATGCACTACCCCTTAGTGAAGGAACCAATAGTTTACAGAAAGAGAAATATTTCAGAAAAAAATGGAAATGATTAAGGATTTCTTACCAAATAGGGCCTTAATAGACGGCCTTTTAGGTTTTGTGCTCTTCTTCTTCAATTCAGCTGATAAAATACACATGCCCAAATTACATGTGAAGATCAGTGCAGTGATAAAACAATTACAAATGGTAATAAAATGGAAAAAAGAATTAAGAAAAGGTAATGTCTTCTTAAACTATCAAATTGCCACTTTCAGCTTAGCCGCACCAGCATGATCATCATTGAATCAGGGTACATTGACATTAAAATTATTAAATGCATCAACATCCAAAAATAGTTACTGATGTTTGTTTCTCATATAAGTACATGTGAATAATATTTCATGTGCAACAGGCCAGGAGTAACACAACTTTTAGAAACTCTCCAAATTTTTCCAAGACGTGTTGAATTAAAGGGCTTACTGAAAACGGGATTAGATAACCAGGCATTTATTTAAGGAAACTGTCAAATTAGAAGCAAGTAAAAAAAATTCATGGCAATAAACATCTTGAGTTAAACCATTGACACGTTCAGCCACCATACAATATGAAATATCAATTAAACAGTTTGGGAATCAAATTAAAATGATGAAGTGAATAAAACATTCCATTATTAGCTGGTAAAAGAATCTAAGTACACGAAGAAACAATACATTAAAAAGGTTCTTTTTTATTGTGGAAAGAAAATAATGATAAACTGACAATGAGATGAAAGAGATATATAAAAGAATTAGAGAGAGACGAAGGGATATACATACCAATTCCAGGTATTTCATTCTCATTCACGATTTCAAAATTCTTATATGTGTAGCCAACGAAGTTAATATCTTTAGATGGCAGCATCTGCAGCAAATTATTCGCCCAAGAATTAAACCAAGACTTCAAAAGACCATAACAGTAAATGTTTAAATACTGATGAATGATGATCTGTGATGTTCATATCAAGAGGCATTGTATTCACAGTTACTGTTAATACAACTTTTGTCAAATACCAATCTCATACAAAGATTTATTTGCAAACTAAATACTTATATTCTATCAACAGGCTGCTACACATGTAAATGCAAAGAAAAAAACTTAAGCTCCGGAAAATTACCCAGCCAATTCAAAAGACCTTATTTTCTCAATAACACTGCAAGTTAAATGGCCAGGATTTTTAATCTTTCATCATATGAGTCTATGAGAAACTCATAGAAACTGGATTAGAACATAGAAGGAAAATGTGCTTATTCACAAGAAATCTGTTGATTCAGCCAGGTATTCGAGAGACCTAGTTCTCTCACACTTTAGATCTTTTTTCAAAACTAAAGATACGCCTCTCCCTAACGTCTCCCCTTTTATTTTATAAAACTCCCATCTCTAACTAAGTCCCTAAAGACTCTAGCAGTCACTAACAGATATCTATCCGAAATCAATCAAGATATGTAATTTTTATAAGTCCCCCATGGGCTAGAGATATGGCCAATCAAGTGTTTATAAGGGTAGGGCAACCCTCAACTCTCAAGCTAGCTTTTGCGGTTGAGTTAGGCCTCCTAAATTCTAATATGGTATCAAAGCCTATCCTAGATCTATTTGTTGTGGTGACTCCCATATTTGGGCCACGGGCCACCCGTTGATGTTCATTCCACGCTCAAGATGTCCAGCCTTGGGCGTGAGGGGGTGTGTTAGAAGTCTCACATTGGCTAGAGATATGGCCAATCAAGTGTTTATAAGGGTAGAGCAACCATCAACTCTCAAGCTAGCTTTTGTGGTTGAGTTAGGTCTCCCAAATTCTAATAGTAATAAATATATTATAAGATAAGTAGATATATAAGACAAACAAAAAATATAGGAGAACATATGAAAGCATGAATACTTTTGATAAATAACCCAGTAATCAGATTATGTATCATATAAGGTTCAAAGAATAAGCCAGGGGAGAGCCTACAGCATAAAAGTCAGCCTATGGTTGATGTATGACAACCCAAGAGTACTCACGTATGGTACTCTCTTGATAAACCTAGTGCACTCTTTTGGGCCGGAGAACTCCTCCATCTCAAACATTATTAATGGCTGATGGCGGCCTATGCGGAGAGCCAAAAACCCGCCATATATGACAAATAATTGCAGCCTATGGCAGGATATCGGCCACGGCGGAGAGCCAAAGAACGGCTATGAGAACCCGCCATGGCCGGTATTTGATAACACAGATCTCAAAAATCATGCACTCTCTAAATGAAGGAAATTCAATATAAGGTTAATCAAAAGTGTCTCAAATGTTTACAACGAAGGTCTATTTATAAACTCAACATAGCCAAACACCCCTAATTAAGTTATTTCTATTCTAAGTTGAAATAAGATAATCCAAAACAAAATAAAGTTCCTAAATGATAAATAAAATCCCAAATTTAATTATAGAAAACCCTAATTGTAAAGTTAAAATCCCTAAATAACCAAACTAATAACCCAATCTCCGCCTGTGATATTAACAAATGGTACAGTTACAGAAACTGTTTTAGACCAACTATAAACAATTTGAATTGCAAGAACCTACCTTTCTCCATGGCCCTGCCTTCGCGGAAGGTTCAGTTTGCTTGTCCGCCTACACATTATTTGTAAATAAACAGAGCAAAATTCAGGTCCCCAACAAAAAATGAGTAAATAAGTAATTAACTCTTCTATATCGATGAACAAAAAGAAATATAATATACCTCTTCAAACTTCTCAAAATTTTGAGTATCTAGTTCATCATTGACCTCAGGTATAAAAGCAGCTTTCATTTGGTACAATTTGTCCCATTCAATACCTTTGAACCATGGGTGAGCCTGGAAATAAAATAACCCCCCACTTATTGATTATTTTCCTACTGTAAACCAAAGTAAATTATATAAATTAGAAAATGACAGACCACGACACAACACCTTAATTTCATCAGCTCCTTTGGTTCCAAGCCTCTGCTCCACATTACATAGGAGTCTACAAATAAGATCCTTAGCATCTGGTGACAGTTTAGCTTCTTCTGGAAATTTTAGATGAGTTCTCCAATTCACAATCTGCATATTGAATGTGAGATAAAATATGATCATATAAAAAAGAAAATATGATCATATAAAAAAGACTAAAATAGAATAAAAGGAAGTCATGCAGGCAATCAACATGGAGACTTCATAAATAGCTGATAACTGTGAAACGTCATTTATTAACTATGAAAAGCCAAAACTGGCAACAGTGGCTTGAGATAAAAAATAATTGCAAGCACCAGATAACAAGAAGAGAAAAGAAAATAGACAACATCATAAGAAAAGAAATAAACAATCTCTACATTTATATTTTGGAAAGGCATCTCATTGTTTCTAAAACTTGTTCCTATTAAATTCAATAGTTCTAAGCCTTTCTGAATTTCTTCCAGTCTGTGAGATTATTTATATCTACAAATGATGCAGCTATAGTTTCCCATCTAATCCAGAGCTACATTAATAGAACCCAGAAATTACAGAAGTACTATTGATGAAGAACCCTAATTTCCAAATAGGAATTAGGGGAAGATACAAGGAAAGGATACCAAACACCCTCCCTAAACCTAGAGAGACCCAACACTCTCTAAACCCACAGTTTATAACTAGGCTAACCATAACCAACAGCTATCCACAGTTTATAACTAGGCTAACCACAATTAACCCCTATCTAACCCGTAACTGTGAGTTCCTATCATACATCCTCAGCTATGGTCGTGTTTCTGTGCATCTTAACATTTTCTGTAAGAAATTAATCAGACAATAATCACAAATAATAGTTTTAACTATATGGTTCAAACAGTAATGAGGCATTTAATAACAGATAGACAAATCTAATCTATTGACAAGTAAAATGGGTGGTAACCATAAAAGAAACAGTCAAACGTGCTTCACAGGTTGGGCACACGTTCATGAATGTAGAAATGCTAGAGCGTAATATGTTTATTGGAATTCTGGGACCTCCACACATGAGTAAGGGTTAATAGTCTACTAGACTCAGGAAACTATTAATGCCAGGTTATCTAGAAATACTGGTGAGTGGTAATTTCTACTTGGCATATGCTTCTGAATTCCAATATGGCAAGATGGGCTTTGTTTCTCAGAATAGGAGCCTTGTAGAATACAATAGGCATAATTTACTATATGTGATAAACTTCATCAAGTACAAATGCATGATGCATTGCAATCCATCAATAGGTGGTCCAGAGTCCAGACATTACCTTTCTACAAGTTAGCATTGGTTCATCTGAATAAAAGGGCGGATACCCGACAAGCATTTCATACATTATAGCTCCTAGAGACCACCTGGAAGCATTGACACAATATCAGAATGAGGTGTAAGAAAAAGTAATAAAACAGAAGGGGGGAGGCTTCGAGAGATTTCTGAAACAGGAAAGTAGAGTATCATAAACTAAAATACCAGTCACATTCCACGCCATATCCTTTCTTAAGAAGAACTTCAGGAGCAATATAATCAGGTGTTCCAACCGTAGAATAAGCCTGGAGTATTGCAAGGAAAGAAAAACTTAAGAAGCCATCAATCTATATAGTCACCATACAATTACCAGGTAAAGAAACTTGACCAAACCGAAAGCTAGGGCTCACCAAATTTATGTTGAAATTAAGGGTTTAAGGTAGAGAAGGAGCAAAAGAGAGAATAGAGACTCAAAACAACAAGTTAGACAAAGCAACAATAGTAATATCTTTCAAGGATCAAATTGCATATTTAGTCGCAAAATACTAGAGATCAAAATCCAAAACAGTAAGAACGAACTACTTGTTTATTTTAACCTTAAAAAGGGTGCCAACCTCAAAGTTCATAAAGATTAAAAAGTCACATCACATCTGTTTACGAATACTATTATTGAGAGACTTACAAGCATTCGCCGATTTTTCTGCCAATGCTGCAGTTGCTCCTGTTGCGATCGTTTCGGAGCCGCAGGACGTCCATCACTTTGAAGGGATCCACTTCTGTTGCTCATAACAGAGAAGTCCTTTTCCTGAAGATTACTGCAGTCTAGTGGTTTGCATAACCCAAAGTCCGATAATTTCATGTGCCCGTTTCTATCTAGCAGTAAGTTGTCAGGCTTGATATCTCTGGAAAGCAATTAAAAATCAGAATATCAAATATTCATTATCCAAAAGAAGACCTCTGAAAGATACAAGTACGGTAAAAATTTCTATCAGTTGGTGTTATTCTTTACAGCTTGAGTTTACCTATGAATATAATTATGTTTATGAATTGACTCTATGGCCAGGACAGTCTCCCCAACATAGAACCGGGCCTCATCTTCTGTCAATATATCCTTCCGCATCAGCAATGTCATCATATCTCCACCAGGTAGATACTCCATTATGAGATATAAATTCTCATCATCTTGAAAGGAACAATAAAGTTTTACAATGCAATTGCTGTCAACTTCTGCAAGTAAGTTCCTCTCAGCTTTGACATGTTCAACCTACAGAAAAAATATAAGTATCCAACATGTTAAGAAAACACCATTTACTCTAGCAATGTGATAATTTCAATACCTGGCCTCTACGAAGCATTTCTGATTTCTTAAGTTTCTTCATAGCATATACATGACCAGTTGCCTTCTCCCGGCAGACTCTAACCTATAAAAAGATGAAATTGCAAATCATACCAAATAATCTGATATATGTCTGTATGAGAAACATTAAAATATGTGTCATTTAAGTCATCTTAGTTGCTGGAGGAAACAGCACGATTATTGCCAAGATATGTTAAGTTGTTAACATAAAAATCACTAAGGCCAAACATATAGGAAAAACCATAAACGTGATTCATATAAAGGTAGAGTATACCTCTCCAAATGCACCCTTCCCAATCATAGTCAGGGGCTCAAAGTCATCAGCCCCCATCTTATGTCTCTGAAGACGCATGTATTCTGTCTCCTTCTTCTCCAAATATTTAAGCAAGTTGTTCTGCTCTTCCTCAGAGACTTCAGCATCAGCCAACTTTTTTTCTAGCATATTGCGTCTGCAAATAAATAATGAATTTCAGCCTTGCTAAAGACTCCGAAAAAATTTCCATTTTCAGAAGGTATTTGCACATAATGCATAGTGCAACATCAGAGACGTTAAAGGGCATAACGTCAAGAATGCTATACAACATTATGTTTCAGAATCCAATATTCAAGAATACTTTTTGGGCAATAAAAGGCAAAAACAATAAGGAAATCACTTATTTCGATCTGCTTAGAGATGACAATTAACATGGTAGAACAACTACTTTATATGGAATGAAACTATTTAATAACATTAGATTGGATTGTCATCAAGACGCAAAATGTATGAATTGAAGTAAAGGATACCTTTCTTTTCTCTCCTGAAGACTCTGCATCTGCTTCTTATAATGATTCTCTATGTACTGCTTTGCAGCTTCAACCTTCTGTTGGGTTACATTTGAAGGTGTTTCTTCATTTGTTGGGGGTTGCAGCCCTTCTTTTGTCATGCCTATAGCTTCCTTATTCTTTGAAGGCTTCAACTTATCATTTGCCTTGAACTTACTAAACCAGCGCCTCGTACTTTCCATTTTATCTGTTCACATTTAAAAAACTACTGTGTTATATATTGTACTTCACCAAACACTAAAGACTATGCCAAACAAGGATCTCATTTTGCCAGACAAACAGGAAAATAAAGGACAACCAATCAGCAAACTTTAGCATCAGCCACACAGTTAATAGCTGATCAGAAGAAAAACTTAAACACACGAGTGTAGAAGTATTACATTAGATTCACATTAACTGAAACTTCTGTCCAAACGGGAAAATAAATGACAACCAATCAGCAAACATTAGAATCAGCCACAAGGTTAATAGCTGATCAGAAGAAAAACTTCAACAAACTTATGAATTTAAAAGTATTCCAGCGCGAATAAACAAAAATAAATTTAAGGGCTCATTTCATATGTGAATCAAGAACACAAAGCAGAAAAGGTTAATCATAATTAATCCAATTTCAAGTAAAGCACTTGTCAGGGAAACTGCAGTACAAAGAGTAAGAATCAAACCCTAAAAACATTTCAAAAGCGGAATAACCAGTGAAGAACTCCAGAAAACAAGAGGCATTCCCTAAGATCCTCGTTTTGCAACACGATCTCAAAAGCTTTTACTTTTCCATATTAACAATGCTTGAAGCTAGAGGAAACAAATGAATCACTCTCCATGCAGTTCAGAATAATCTAAAAGTGCAATTCTGAACTCTCGATTTCTGCCAAAGCACACACACATACAGACAAACAATTAAAAGCCTTAACACCAACCCAACGCACAGTGATTCAATAATTCTCAGAACATACCAAAATCACTCCTCTTGTCAGCAAGGAATAGGTCAAGTTTCAATCTTTTGGACAACCCCAGTGCTCAATCACCCCTCCCCCCCAAAAAAACACAAATAAAAAATAAAAAACCAAATTTTTTTCACATTCGCCTCATGTTGTCATTCTCACCGACCAAACAGAAACCCAGAAACAGAAATTAAGACCCAATAAAAAAATTCAAATCGAAGTCAAAACTGATCAAGCAACACTAGTACAAAAAAAAAATCGAAATGTTGATTAAAAAAGCAAAAGGGTATTGGGTAAACCTTGAATTCAGATGAATCTGAAGGTTGTGAAACTGGAAGGAGTGTGGTGTTGTTGGTGAAAGGTAGAGAGAGAAGGGAAAGCGGCGAGATTAACGGTGGATAGAAAGAAAGAGTAGAGAGAAAGGAGTTTGGTTTGGTTGATGAAGAATGTGACTGGGACGTGAATGTGATGCCGAAATTGGATTCGCTGGCTTCGCTTTTCTTTTTTTCCTTTTGGTTTTTGTGTGTTGAAAAGTTTGGAAGAGTTGAAAGTTGGAGTGCAATTTTAAATTAATATAAAAATAAGGGAGAACGAAACCAAGGGAATGGATAGGAGAGTGGACGCGGTACGCGGAGTCACTTCTCTTACTCTTCACTTCAATTTCCAGCTTACCCAACTTGCTGGCCAGTGAGTGAATACGACTTGTGATGAATGAGATGAGATGGATTATTTCTCAAGTGACCAATCATCTATACCCTATAGTGAGTGAAATAACATCAATAAAATTATGTCTTCCATTCTCGCTGCCGATGCCGATGCCGATGTAAGGGTTGTGTAGGTGTGTGATATGTAAATATGTCTATAAACGACCTATGACCCCGGAGGCATGCCCTGATTCGTGGTTGTGATCATAGCCGAACTCACCCAATATTTTTATTAAAAAAATAAACATGAACACTAAAATTCTAGAGATTAAACTGAACAATCCAAAAAAAAGTCAACAATCTAAAGTTTAAAAATTTAATATAACTACATCTAAATATAAATTAGGCTTAAATGCTCATTTTACCCCTGATAATTCTCAAAGTTGCAAATTGTAACCCACCAAAAATTTTGTCACCAAATGTACCCCTCTGTTTTTTTTTTGGGCGAACTTTGTACCCTTCCGTCAGTTTTCCGTTAATAACTTAACGGAACTGATGACGTGGACATTACAGGTAGAAAAAAAAAAAGGAAAATCCACATGTTTAAAATTAAAAAAAAAATAGATTCACGTTTTACTGCCCTCTCCTTTTACCCTAATTCCCAAATTGAAAAAATTGAAATTGAGAAAGGGAGAAGGGAGAAGACACAGCGCAGGTCGAGAGAGAAAGGAAGAAGACACAGCGCAGGTCAAGAGAGATAGGAGAACTTGAAGGGCCCCTTGGCTCGGTCGAGGGAGGACGGCCACCGCCGCTTGCCGCCGTCGAGAAAGAAGAGGTTGCCACCGTCGCCGCCGTATCTGGAAGAAGAGGCTGCCTCTCGCGGTGTCGCCGGAGCACAGAAAGAAGAACTTGTTTGAATGGAGAAGGGAAGAAGAAGTGGTACGGATGGGGAAAGTTCCACCCTTAGTGGGAGCTCTGTCACAGGTGGGTCATTTAGTAGAAGAAACCAAGTTTTTTGCAACTGTGGAGTTCAAGCACCTTTGGTGACCACTCGGAGCAATGAAAACGGAAATATTGGGAGACGTTTCTATGGTTGTGGAAGGTTTAAGGTAATTTGATTCATTATCACAAAGCTGCTCCAAAATTGGCTTGGTTTCAAGATGTGGAATCCATGTTTAATCACCATTTATTTCTGTCTATGCACTTGTTTGTTTACTGCCACATGTAATTCGAAATTCCATTCATTAAAATTTACAGGAACTAAACAATAGGGCATGTGATTTTTTTGTCTGGTATGATGAACTTGAAGGCTGCCCATGAGACAAGAAGATCATTGCAAGCCTTCTTCGCAGGAATGAAATGATGAGGAAGAAGCAAGGAGTGTTGATGAAGTGGTGTGTAGTTGGATGGACTTTGTTTGGTGTTGTTTCGATTGTATGTTTATTTCTGGCCATGAAAATGAAGTTGTAATTGAATGTGTAATGGATGAAAGTGTAGGATGAAAGGCAGTCTACTGTGTGGGATTCATTACTAATTGTAGTAACTGTATTGACTGTTTGCAATTGTAATGTGGTCTGAGATGTAATACAAGTCCCATTTTAACAGTAATGAATTTTTATTATGGATTTGTTATTCCTCTACATGACTTGTCTTATTTTCCTATTGCATTTTGAATGTACAAATAATATCAAATCTGATGAGTTGATTCGTGTGCAATTTAATTACATCACATTTGTTATCACAAGTTTTCAACTATGGAAGTCATAATTAAACTACACAACTACATAATTAATCCAGCCATGATAAGTCACAAAGTGCTCAAAAGAGATTCTGTCATTCATTCCCCAAAATTTTAGGCTTTACATCACTTTTGTTCTCAAAAGAGTTTCATCACAAATACTTATAAAATGCGCTTTTCAGTTCGCACCTAAGTCAAAAGTTTTCAACTATGGAAGTCATAATTAAACTACACAATTACACAATTAATCCAGCCATGAGTTTTCATCACTATCACATTATACGGCGCTCTCCTAAGTTCCCACGTCCACCCTTGCTCTCTTTCTTCCCCTTGTTGTTGGGCCAACAGATGATGCAGAAGTCTGTTTGTTAGTAGGTTGTGATGGGGCAGGTTGTTCTTGAGATTTATTTGTCTTTTTCTTCCTTTGTGTTGCAGGTTTATATCTTGGTGGAAGCTGATTGTTTGGCCCAGATGCAGTAGCAACAGCAGCAGCACTCCGTGTACCAGGCTTAGTGCCACTACCACTAGCCTTGCTTGTTGGATGCACCATCTTCTTGTTTTTCTGCACAATTTTTTATATCATTACATTGCACAATGAAACTTGAATCTTAATAACAATCAGATATTTCTTATGCATATACCTTGTTTCCACCCTTTGGAATTGATCTGTCAGACTGCTCAATGGCCAAAGTTGTGGACCATTTGATGGATAAATTATGAAGTTGTAGGTCGCTAGAAATGTTGCCCTCCTACACATTACACAGCTTTGAGTCCCATGGGTTTAAGCCTAAAATTTAATCAGAAAAATACAATTGATGTATAGAGGTTACCTGTAGTAGTCATGTACAAATTGTTCAGGATTGAGGTTTTTATACCACATACAGGCAATAGCATGACAACATGGGATTCCTGACAAGTCCCATCTTCTGCATGCACAGTGCCTATCTTTCAGCTCCACGGCATACTGGAAGTTAGGCCCATTGGATACCTGAAAAGTACTATAATATGCGTCTCCACACCAATGAGTTGTCCAATTATCTGCCAATTTCTTATTAACCTCCAATTTTTGCTGAATCATCGGGAAAATGTCTCCCTTGTACCTCAACATTAACTCTCTCTGCTTAACAATCCTGCTACCGGTGTAGTGCTTGAGTCCCTCTATGAGTGAGATGATTGGTTTTTCTCGATGTTCCAATATAGACATATTGAAAGCCTTGCACATATTGTTCACTTGTAAGTCACAAAGTGAGTTAGTGCTAAAGTGTGCCTTAGTCCACTGTTTCGGAGGCAAGTCACTGAGGGCTTTCCAAGCTTGTTCGTTTTTCTCCTTCAATTTCAACATTGCTCGTTCAAATTGTGGAACTGTGCTTGCTCGAGTTGCTGCCCATAATGCCCCCTTCATCTCCTCCCTGGGATATTTTTTCCTCCAGTTCCCATAAACATGCTTCACACACACTCTATGATCCACATCCTTATCCAATGCCTCTAACGTGGGAACCAAACCCTGTGGAAAGAAAGAAAGATCACAATTAAATATAGGAAAATAGAAGAGAATCAAGGGCATGCACAGGTTGGTATATATTTACCTTTTGCTGATGTGAGAGAAAGGTCCATGTCTTGGGCTTGATTTTGTTCAGGTCCGTCAACAACAATTCCACAAACCATTCCCAAGAATCTCTGGTCTCAACCTCAACAACAGCAAATGCAATTGGGAACATTTGGTTGTTCCCATCCTTCCCAACAGCACACAACAACTGGCCACCGTAAACACCTTTTAAGAAACAACCATCCAAGCCGATGAGAGGTCTGCATGTGGTCGCAAATGCCATCTTACAAGCTGCCAAACAAACATACATTCTCTGAAAAACCGGCCTATTTTCACCAACTTCACTTTTTATAATGACTGTGCTGTTTGGATTGCTCCTGATCAGCTCATCTGCATAGCTCCGAAGACGCTTGTATTGATCATCATCAAATCCAACCATCATCTTCTTTGCTTCTCTTCTAATTCTAGAAGCTTGAAACCTATTTAGAACAACACCCCATCTACTTTTCCCTTCAGCCACTATAGATTTGCACTTCAATCTAGGGGTATGCATGAATGTTGGCAGCAATTTCTTTGCAAGAAATTTAAGATTTGCATTACAATTCCTGGAACTCCTACAACAAGTATGCTCGTCAACCAACGATACTATGTGCCAATAGTTATTCTGCCCGTATTTCGCTAGTCGGCAATAGAATGGTCATTCCCCTTCGCATTTAATTACAACCCTTTTGTTGTCACTCTTCTCGAGTATCACATTCTTCTTCTTTTGCAGTGCATACTCTTTGATGGCAAGCTTAAAGAGTTTAGAGGTGCTGAATATCTGCACAGGATATCAATAAGCTATTCAGTTCAGAATCAGAATGCCAATCAGAATACCAAAAACCTATTCAGAATGCCAAACAGAGTATCAAAAAGCTATTCATAATAACAAAAAGCTATTCAGTTCTAATTAGTAGGTTCTCTCACAAATTTAAAACCATGCCATACATTGACTGTTGCTATATTAGAATAAGTGGGCCTACATATTAAACAATGCAATAAGGGAATGCAATATGGGAATAAATTAAGCCAACCAATTCAGAATCATTGTCAAACAAAGACAAATACAAAAGAATAAAGAAATGAAGGGGAATATTGAAAAGGTACCTAAAGCAATAATGTGATGGAAGTTTATCCCCACCCAAGAGGGTAGGGTCATCAAATGTTGCCTTTTCACGTGGGTTCTCAGGGACCACTTGCTTCCCTTTGTTCTGCCTCGGTGATCCTCTCCCTTGACCTGATACAGTTCCTCGACCTGCTACAATACCTCGACCTGCTTGTCCTGAGCCTCTTCCTTGACCTTCTGCCATTTCTCGACCTCCACGCCGCACTCCATGCCTTCCTCGACTTCGTCCTCTTTCACGCGATGAGCTCTCACTATGCATGGTGAGAATCGCAACTAGGGTCTGTAAAGGATTTCGAACGGAGGCCTCGAACAACAAGATGCAGTAGCGCTGCCGACAACTTCTTCTTCCTCTCCTATTCTGTTTCATTTCTCTCTTTGGGAAATTAGGGTTGCAAATTGGGGATTTTGGGTAAAATATAACTTTTGTTCAGATTTTACCCTTCTCACATGTCAGGCACGTGAATCTATTGTTTTATTTATTTATTTTAAACATGTGGATTTTCCTTTTTTTTCACCTGTAATGTCCACGTCATCAGTTCCGTTAAGTTACTAACGGAAGACTGACGGAAGGGTACAAAGTTCTCCAAAAAAAAAACAGAGGGGTACATTTGGTGACAATTTTTTTGGTGGGTTACAATTTGCAACTTTGAGAATTATCAGGGGCAAAATGTGCATTTAAGCCTATAAAATAATTAACACAACACTTTTTTTTACAAAAATTTAGGGTGAGAGGATGGTGCATTCAAGACAGGGGAAGTTGTCAGGCATAAAAAGCAGTTATAGAAGACTTACATTTACCTCATTTGGGAAATTGACACAATACTAAAAGAGTAAAGTGTAAAACCCTAAAATTAATTATAAGTGTCACTCTGGGTAAAAAAAATGAGAAAAACACATTAATGATTTGGCTCGTAGGGCTCACTTTCAATCCATTCTTTTACGTGTTCAAACAACGTAAGTTAAGCGGGTTGTTAGCTTAAGTTTTTATTTTTGATGAAGGAAAGTTCGAATGGATTCGAATGTAGTCGCCGCCATAGGGTCAAGACATTCCTCTGAGACCTCTGATCTCTTAAAGAGGTACTTACCGATCGTCCACCAATACAGTCCTCATATTAGCAACGCGAATCGAACACACAACCTTCTGAATAAAAGTGGTTCGTCCCTACTAATTGAGTCAACATGTGTTGGTTAGTTGGTAGGTTAAGTAATCTCAACTCAAACCGTAACAAAAATGACGGGTTAAATCACATATGCAATGATCTAACTTAGTCCAATATGAATCATAAGCAGGGCTGGATGGCAAATAGTTACTTTCATATTTTTTAGTTGATTTAGTTTTTTTTTCAGTGTTAATTAGGTATCCCCATAACCGATACTCGTGAGTTTGATTCACTTAACTAATGAAATAAGTGGGTATAATCATGTTGAAGTGATCAACACACCTTTTTATTTTTTGTGTATGAGAATTTAATAAATATATTAATTATTAGTAAATTAGTAAATGAATTAATTTTAAAAAACTTAAATCATTTAATGATATTTTACATAATTAAACATATTAAAAATTAGGAAAAAAAAAAATTAAGATCATTTTATGATAAAAATTATTGTTTATTATAAATAAATATATCAATCAATATATACGTAGAACTCACTTGAGTCTTTGCATTAAATACATTAAGTAAAAAAAACTTTCTATTTTTCTATTGTATTAAATAAAAAAATAAAAAATTAAATAATATAAATATATTAAGTAACATATATGTAAAACTCACTTGAGTCTTTGCGTTAAATACATTAAGCAATAAAGACTTTCTAATTTTTTATTATATTGAATACATTAATTAAATAATAAAATTAAAAACTAAATGATATGTATGTGTGTGAGGAGTCTTTGCATTAAATATATTAAGCAATAAAGACTTTCTAATTTTTTAATATATTAAATACAATAAATAATAAAAAATATTTAAATATATATATACATATATCAATATCATCAATATCAACCGATCAATCATCAATATCAATCAATTAATCAATCAATCTATATATATATAGTAAAGCTCAATTGAGCCAAGTATTAAATGCATTAAACAATGAAATTGAAAAAAATACTATTGAACTTTTAATATATATAACTCACTTACACCTTTGGTTAAATCCACTAAGTAATAAAAAATTTACTATAAATACATTAAATAATAAAATTAAAAATTGGGTAAAATTTCTAATCTTACTAGCTCTTCAACTACTATTTAATAAATTAAAAAGTTATAAACTTAATAACCTACAATACTATTAAATGAGAAAATAGTTGATGCACCGTCAGTGTAAACTTTTTTACACATGCATCCAATTAATTTCCACCACATAAGAAGTTTATATTCACTTGAACCTTTTATTAAATATACTTAAACAATAAACTTTTCTATAAATACGTTAAATAATAAAATTAAAAATTGAATGAAATTTTCAATGCCACTGGCTCTTCAACTACTATATAATAAATAAAAATAAAAATATAATAAACTACAACATTATTATATGAATAAATAGTTAATGTACTGTCGGTGTAAACTTTTTACACATGCACCCAAACCACATCATAAATTTATCTTTATTTTAATTTAAATTAAAAAGAAATGTAATTTTATGGTCCTATATGACATAATATCATTGGATTTTAGTATATAACTTTTTTACACTAACAATTCATATCCATTATTCTCTTCTTAAATCATGCAACACTACTACAGTTTTAAAAATTGAATAAAATTGTCAATATCTAGAGTCTATTGAACTACCTATATAAATTTTTTATATTACTAATTCCTCTCACTTGAACTTTTGTATTGAATTCACTAAGCAATGTAAAATTTCCTATAAGTACCTTAAATATTAAAATTAAAAAATTGAATAAAATTTCCAATGTCACTAGCTCTTCAACTACTAGCAGCTACTTTAGCTGGGTACTTACTATATGCCCTTAGAATCAGTATGTTAGAGTCACTCTTTAGGCCGAACGTCATTCCTAAGAATCAGGTTTGGGGCTTCCAAACTCAAAGGTACAAATATATTTAAATTTTTATTTCATCAGCAACTATTTAATTTAACACGCCTTTACCATTTACATAGTAATTAAATATTTAATATGCATTCAATTAATTAAATATTTACTGAAAAAATTATAATATTCTCATCTTCTTTATTTTTATTACGATCAATTATATATATATGGAGCGTATCAAGTGAGAGCAATGTTTATTGTGAGAGATGAGAGCATTATTGTATGGTCACGATTTAACGTTCTCACCTCTCACAGTAAACATTGTTTTCACTTGATACGCTTCATATATATGTGTGTGTGTTGCATTCTCAAGAGTAACGTAATAAAATGGATTGAAAATACTTATTAAAGTAAGATAAAATATATGCACAATATACTATAAACGTAGTGTACAATAAATTTTTTAAAGAACTTCCTCAGTGTAATTACATTTGATGTATCTATATATTCTATATCTACTTCCATTTAATGGCTTCCCAAACCTTTTACAAAATTGAACTTTATAAAAATATTAAAATTAAAATTACAACTGAAAAGTAAACCCGTGCAATGCACAGGTTTAATTTCTAGTATCTATGTAAGACTTACTTGAGAATTTGCATTAAATACATAAAGCAATAAAGACTTTCTAAATTTTTATTATATTAGTACATTAAATAATAAAATTAAAAATTAAATAATATATAACATATAAATATATGTAAAACTCACTAGAACCTTTATATTAAATACATTAATTTTGCATATTATTTTGTACTAAATAAATATTAAATTAAATGGAAAAAATTAAAAATAAATAAAGTTATCAATTTCCGAAGCTATTCAACTACATCATCAATTTCAGTATATATATATATATGTGTAAAACTCACTTGAGCATTTGCATTAAATACATTAAGCAATAAAGTCTTTCTGATTTTCTATTATATTAAATACATTAAATAATAAAATTAAAAATTAAATAATATATAATATAAATATATGTAAAACTCACTTGAACCTTTGTATTAAATAAATTAAGCAATAAAAACCTTCCTTTGTATTAAATATATTAAATGGAAAAATTATAAAATAAATAAAATTATCAATGTCCGAAGCTATTCAAGTACATACTAACCTTGTATTGAATACATTAAGCAATAAAAATTTTCTTTTGTACTAAATATGTTTAATTTAATAATATCTAAAACTCACTTGAGTCTTTGCATTAAATACATTAACCAATAAAGACTTTCTAGTACATTAATAAAATTAAAAACTAAATAATATATAAATATTTGTAAAACTCAATTGAACATTTATATTAAGTACATTAAGCAATAAAATATTTCCTTTTTATTGAATATATTAAATGATAAAATTGAAAACTAAATAAAATTGTCAATGTCAAAAGCTATTCAACTACGTACTAACCTTTGTATTAAATACATTAAATAATAAAAATTTCCTTTTGTATTAAATATATTTAATGATAAAAGTAAAAACTAAACAAAATTGTATATTTCATGAGCTATTCAACAACATGATGAATAAAAAATATATACTTAATAACCTACATTATTAAATCATGCGTCAATACCGTAACTTTTAAAAACTGAATAAAATAACCAATTTCTATAGGCTATTAAACTATTTTTATTAAGTAATAAACTTATAAGGTTAATAACACACATTATTAAATTAAGCGGCTATACAATAACTTTAAAAACTGAATAAAATTGCCAAATTTAATTGCAATTTTAGTCCTTATCTGTCACCATAGTGCGATTTGTGTCTCTGATATTCAAAACGTGCGATTTAAGTCCTGAATTTTTTTTTGTGCGATTTAAGTCCTGCCATTAATCTCAATTCAATTCCAAACGGAATATTCTTATCTAGATTCTTTTTTACTAACTGCACCCCTCATTTTACTAACTGCACCCCTCACAGAAATAAAAAATAAAACATAAAAAAGTAAATTAAGTAATTAAATGTAATTAATAAAAAAACATTATTTTTATAAATAAAAGAAAAACAAAAAATGTGAAACCTCACCCCAAACCCAAACCTCTTCTTCTTCAACCCACCCCAAACGAAACCCTCACCCCCAATATATGATAGCATGCTTCTTCAAATCTGCACTACATCTTCAACTGATCACCAATTAATCTCCATTTAGTTATCGCGCTGTTCATCTGTGGTGTTAGGCGCCCAAACAACAAACAAACAAACAAAAATGGTTAACTCCGAAAATTACAACACAAATAATTATCAACCAAGTGATAATTAAAAATAGTAACAGAAACAACAGGAGTTTGAATACAACAATAGCACCAATAATAATTAGCAGCAAATATTACAGCACTAATTATACAACAGTAAATAAAATAGCAACAATTAAACAGTAGTAAATAACCAGAGTTTTTAGCCTCCAAAAATAATTTCATTTAATTCTCAAAAACATGCAAGTTAGTCCTGAAAATAACTATATGCATAATTATGGCCAAGATTTTCCCAGAACAAGGGTAGGACAATCACGTGGGACAAAGTACCACCACATTGCCCTCGATTGATCCTACGGGACAAAGTGTCGTCACATCAATCTTAACATCCTATATATAATGCACATTCTATGACACAAATAATCATCATCCTCATGAACCAACAATTCACACAGTTGCTCAGTCATAGTATCATATGCAAATATAATTAATTCCTCTTAGAACATTTTCATCATCACGTCTCAACAACAAAAATAATTCAGGTATAACATGTTACAACATCAATTAACAAGTCCAGTATATGTCCAAGGCAAAACGCAATCAAAATTCTCAAAGCAGAATCACAAACATCAGAAACCGATAAATGATTCCTACAACGAATTACCCTTACCGTCGATTTGGTTGCATAAACTTGATCTTCCACCTATCAATAACATATAGAAAACATTATGTAATCTTCCTAAGGGTGGAAAAACAACCTCAAAAGAACTAGAATCAAATCAGCCAACAAGGACTTAAAGAGGAAAACAAACTAAAACAGGCAGCATACCCACGCATGTGCGTGGATATAGCCACGCACATGCGTGGCTTAGGCAGAGAGCAGTAGGGAGCACAGAGGCCCCTGCGCATGTGCGCAGGGTGGCCACGCACATGCGTGGCCCCTCTGTACAGGGGTCAAAAATTCATGTTTTTCTCATACAAGAAGGGTCCACAACAAGTTTTTGACTTAGGGTTTTCATGGAAAAAGGTTTTTCAAGGCCAAAATCATTGGGAAACAATTGGAAAGGGAATTTTCATCAAAACTCAAGAAATTCTTTAGGCATAAAATTGTTTGAACAGAAAAGTGTCAAGGGTTTTTCAGAACCGTCTAACACATGGAAACTCAATGACAATGCAATTCTTCAAGGTAAGGAGAAAATCAAGATAACCAACCTGAATTCTAGAAAATTATGGGGAAGAAATATAGCCTTCCACCCCAAACTTCAACCACAATCGTCAATGGATTACGGCAATGGCGAAACCCTTGAACGATGGAACCTCTGAACGACTGAAACCCTTAAACGTACGAGGAAACCGAGAACAGAAAAGGGTTTTGAATTAACTCCAGAATTAAGGTACAAGGATTACTACACAAAACAAAATTTACATTAGGGACTACCTACCGTTACTTCTAGGAAGGAAAGGATAAAGGAACATCTTGTCTTCCAACATAGAACACACTCGAGCAGCAGCAACAAATGGAAGGAAAACTCCGGTTCTCCAATGAAGGATGATGATGTCGACCAACCCAAAAAAAGGAGGGATGAAAGGTTTGGTTCTCACAAGAAAGAAAAGAGGATGCAGCAGCAATAAGGAAAGGTTTCAGCACTTAGAGACTAGTTTAAGTGGAGAGGTATAAAATGACTTAGCTTCTCCTCTCTTAAAGAATGTGGTTGAACCACTCAAGTTAGTGGGAGGTTATTTTGAGCTTCCTCTCCTACTTCTCAGCAGAATATTTTTGGTAACAATTAACCTTAGGAAAGATGCTGTTTTCAAATTAATTAAGCAGAAAAATAAAAGGAAAAATAAAACAACCAAGTAGCTGAAACAAGCTTGATGCACACGCCCTCAGCCCTAGAAAGAAGGAAAAACAGCTGATATCTCCTTCCTTTGATAACTCTAACAATAACAGAACGAACCTGGTCCCGTGTCTGGCTAAAATAATTTTTCTGATTACTTAATTTTTTAATTAATTCATAACAACATACTCACGGAATATTCCCCCAAACCTAAAACAAAATTCTCTTCTTCCCCTTCTATGTTTTTCGAATTAATTGGATGAGTATAAGATAGAAAATAAAAAAACTGCACTAGTAAAGATGCTCAGAAAATCAAGTATCAATCAAATCTCTAAAGATTTTATTTTATTTTCAGCTCAACTTGAGTAGAATAATCCAACATAATCTATTTCAAACAAAATGTCTAACAAGGACCAAAGCATAAATATCACAAAGTTCAAAGACCAAATCATAATTATTACAAAATCTAGGGACCAAACTGTAAATTTACAAAATTGACTTGCAATACTACCTCCCTAAAAAGAGTTTCATCCTCGAAACTAAAGATCAAGGAATAGATCTGAGTATTACTCCCTCATCTTTTCCTCTAGCTCCCACGTGGCGTCTCCCGTGGTCTGGTTCCAAATCACCTTCACCAATGGAATCTCCTGCAGCATCGTTCTTTTCTCCGGCTTTGGGGAATCAGGAATTCTTTGCAGTATGTCCCGCCTGGTTGCAGTTCCAGCAGAGGAAAGGATTCTCTGTGCACTTGCGGGCGTAGCGTCCTCGATTGTTGCATTTGAAACAGACCACCTCTCCTAGTGGCCTTAGCTTCCTCCGAGTGTCCAAATTTCCTCTAGTGGACTGGTCTGAATCATCGGTGCGCTCCCTGATTTGAGGGCGTCGATACAGTTCCTTGTCTTTAACATTCTTTCCTTCACTTGACCTAGTCGGGCCACCTCTTCCTTGTTGTTCCCTTCTTTGATTGTCGGTCACCTCAATGTCCTCCGCCTTTTCCTCCGTCATCCGATAATGTTCGATTCCTAATGATTGCACCGCTCTCAACAGTGTAACAACATTCCCAGCAGACCGGTTCGCCTCCTCTTCAGCACGAGCCGCAGCAGCATTCGCTTGAATCATCAAATAAATTAGCCAAGTTAGTAATAGCGGCGGTCAGCGAATTTATAGCGTCCCGATCAGCCATTTCTATATTTTGATTCGCTAACCTCTTACTCCTGTTTATAAGAAGGCTAACGATTAATGCAGAAAACAAAAATAGCAAGAAGATTTGTTAGTCACCCCATACAATTAGATCGTTCACTCAAGGGACAATAAATAATTTAATCCAATAACAAGTACAACAACTTTTATTGGTTAATCACTATACTAGCTAGATTCTATTAGATTATCCACTCATGAGAGAATCTTCTCACAACCAACCAACAAAAAAGAATAAAACAGACCCTCAAGCTAATGTCAAACAGTCATTCAATTCAGATAATCAGAGAATCCAAACAGACTCACTTTATAGATTCCTACAACAGAAAATCTAGACAAATATAAGACAAATATCAAAATAGATATTTAAATCAGAAAATCAAAACAGAAAGTCTAACAAATTTCCAAAATATTAAATACAAACGGATATCATATTTTTTTCCAAAACAAAAATTTAAATCAAGTCAAAATAGGTATTTAAAATAGAAAGTCAAAACAATTGGTAAAGTTGATAATCAAAGCAGATAAACTAGACAGATAATAAAACAGACTTTCAAACAATTATCAAAACAGTTATTTAGAAAAGAGAATTAAATTGAGGTTCGAAACAAATATTGAAACAGATTTTTGACAACTATTCAAATTGAATGCCAGAACCTATATCCAAACCAAATTTTTTTCAAAGCAGAATATAGAAACAAATCTTTTAAATTGATTTTGAAACATACAATAAAATAGAAAAACGCAGCAAACTTTAAAATAGATCATAAAACAGAAAACAAAACAAATATAGAAAATCATAATAGATATAAAAACAGAAAACAAAATAGAAACAGAATTAAACTGGAATCAGAGAAACAAGAACAGAATATTTAAACAGAAAATCAAAACATTTTTAAAACAAATACGAAAATAGAAACAGTAAATCAAACAGATTATTCAAGGCAGAGAATTAAAACATAAGACAGATTATCAAAACAACAAAACAGAAAGTCAAAACAGAAGATAGAAAATCAAAACTGAAAACAACAGATATATAAACCAGAAGAATCTAATATATATCCTACACGTTTGCATGCTAATAGTATATTTATTCATTTTTTTTAATTTTTTTTAATAGCAACCTAATCATATATATATATATATAGAGAGCTTTTCTTTAATATTATATATATATATATAGGGGAATGCTAATGCACACCCACCCTTTTTTTAGAAGGAGTGCATTAGCAACCTACACCTTTTTATTTGGACCAAAAAGTCCAACTCTTTCTTCTTAAAAGCTATTAAATTTATGGATATTTATGTAACTTCATTTTTATTTATAATTTTAAAATTCATAATTTCTCACTCCTCATTATTTTTCTCTTTCCCCTAAATAACTTATCTCTCTCATCATTTATCACAATTTTTTCTCTTTCTCCTTAACCATGGTGCTGTGCTCTCGTCCCCTCACTCCATGGAAACCTTTTTGTTGTATAACCAGTACAAAATAATTGATATTGCAAAAAAAAGGTACTAAATGTTGGCTATGAACCTATGACTAATTGAATACATATTCCAAAATGCAAAAAGTACAATGAACTAAAAGTTTTTAGCACTATTTTATTTTCTTGAAAATTCCATATGCGTGTACCAAATACAGAGTAGAGCAAAAAGGTTTCCATGGAGTGAGGGGACGAGAGCACACCACCATGGTTAAGGAGAAAGAGAAAAAATTGTGATAAATGATGAGAGAGATAAGTTATTTAGGGGAAAGAGAAAAGTAATGAGGAGTGAGAAATTATAAATTTTAAAATTATAAATAAAAATGAAGTTACATAAATATCCATAAATTTAATAGCTTTTAAGAAGAAAGAGTTGGACTTTTTAGTCCAAATAAAAAGGTGTAGGTTGCTAATGCACTCCTTCTAAAAAAAGGGTGGGTGTGCATTAGCATTCCCCATATATATATATATATATATATATATATATATATATATATATATATATTATATTGTGTATCTAGTCTAGGTTCTAAAATAGTTTAACCAAAATACTCACAGTAGAAGATATCATGAACTAATATAATCCAAAGTCAACAAAGCCAAAAAGTCAAGAAAACCCTTATAGTTAAGAAATCAAAACCCTGCTCATCAAATTAAGTGAATATATTCTTAAAAAAATTTACTAACACATATCTAGAACATATCCCATATAATCTAAAAATTTCTACAACAAAACTTGATGATATAATTAATAGAATAGCTATTAGTATGTCTCATAAAACAGGTAAGATGTTCATATAATATTTTTTTTCAAATCAAATCTCCTTAATTTTTGATAAGATAAAATGTAATTTGTATCAAAATTTTGATTACAGCCAAATTCTAACAAAATCAGAATATTTATATATATTAGATAACTACTCTAACTAACTATATCCCATTAGGTTATCCACCCAAGGAACAACCTTTTAACAAATAAACGAGTCAATAAAACAAGTCAAACACTATTATTCTTCTTTTGATTGACACACCATCAATCGATTTCTGAATTCAAACATCCTAACAAATAAATCTACGCAACAGCTCTGGTTTTCTCAACCAAAGCTCTGATACCACAAATGTAACGCCCCAATTTCCGGTTAGGGGTCACATTGTAAATTCGTGTAAAATAAATTTCATAAACCTCTAAAAAATGTCACTCGAAATTTTCAAAAAGATTCGTCGCTCAATAATTATTTAATCATAAATAATATCCCCGTAAATAACATAATTCAATGCGCGCAATAAAATAAATAATTATTCTACAATATAAATTTTGCTAAGTCATTTTAAAAAAACAATAAATGATTGTATGCTTCTTCAAATCTGCACTACATCTTCAACTGATCACCAATTAATCTCCATTTAGTCATCACGTTGTTCATCTGCGGTGTTAGGTGATGAGTGGATTTTATATGATAATTTTAGGGTCTTTTTAGTCTTTTTATTTTATTATTTTTGAGTCACATGTAGGTTTTTTTATTGTTTTTATGTAGATTTTATATTTATTTTGCATTTTGCATGTAGATTAGATTTTTTGTGTTTTTCTATCTTTATTTTATATTTTTAGGGATTTTTCTAGTTATTTTATATTTTTAGGAAAAGCTGGTTAGTTATCATTTTTGGTCCAGGGACCAATGTGTAAAGTTTCAGGAAGTCAGGGACCAAGTTGTAAAAGTTCAAGAGTGGAGGACTTAAAGTGGAGATTGAGAGAATATGAGGGCTTGAATTGAAGTGCTAACCAAGGGAGGACCAAAGTGAAAAAGAAAAATATGAAGAGTCACTCTCCAATTTAGCACATGGAAAAAATGTTTAAAGAGTTAATGAAGGGTTTCAGAATTGATCAAGGCTGGTTAGTGGCTTTTTATGGCCATCAAAACCCACTACCATGAATGAAGAAGGAAGAACAAGCAAGAAGATGAAGAAGCAGCATCCCAACGCTCCAGCGTTGGGATCCCAGCGCTCCAGCGCTGGGGTTCTGACTAGATGATGAGTCAGATGGTGACCCAGCGCCCAAGCGTTGGAAAGTCAGCGCTCAAGCGCTGGGCCTCGGACAGAAAGTGGGTTTTTAATGCATCCTAGCGCCCAGGCGTTGGGAAAGCCAGCGCTCAAGCGCTGGAGGCTGGAATTTTACTATAAATAGGGCCCTTTTCTTCACTTGTAAGACACCTTCATAGAATACAACAAGTATTCTCTCTTTCTCCCTCAAAGATCATTGTTACTAGGACTTGTGGGAAGCCATACTTGAGCTCCTATCCAGGGTAATTCAATGAATCTTTTAGCCATGCTTGGCTAATTCTTCTTTTAAGTTTTTGGGTTGTTTTAATTTATAATTCATGTTCTAGTTTTCTTTTACATTTCTGAATAATATTTTCTATTCATGTTTATTTCTTTGTTCTTCATTAATCTTTATGCGCAAAAGGTTTCATGCTTTCTACTTATTCATAATGCCATTTGTTAAGTAGTAAGGGAAATAGGAAATAAAAAAGGTTATATGTTTGCATTACTTAATGCTATAAGGATGTACGTAATCTTGTGTTGGCTCAGATTCCTTCTTCATCTTCTTCTCTAATTAACTAATAACCAATGCTATGGAGTTAGTAATTAGGAAAGGAAGTTCTACATTTCTTAAGGCCATTAGGGTGTAGAAACTTAGGCTATAGCACCATGAATTTGAATTTAAAGTTCAGAAATTTAGTAAGAGTTTTCTAGCATGTTTTATAGATTATGTAAATCAACCCAAGAGCTTAAATTCCTATCATCTTATTTCTTATCATTTTATGCTATTGTTATATCTTTGTTCTAAACCAACTTCATATTTCTATCTTTGCTTATGTACTAAATTTTATATCAATAAGAACACCTATCCCTTGGGTTCGATAATCTTTTATATTACGCGATAGTAAATTGTACACTTGCAATTTCATTATCATTAGGCGCCCAAACAACAAACAAACAAATAGAAAGGGTTAACTCCGAAAATTACAACAAAAATAATTATCAACCAAGTAATAATTAAAAACAGTAACAAAAACAACAAGAGTTTGAATATAGCAACAACACCAATAATAAACCACAGCAAATATTACATCACTAATTATACAACACTAAATAAAACAGCAACAATTAAACAGTCGTAAATAACCAGAGTTTTCTGCCTCCAAAATAATTTCATTTAATTCTCAAAAACATGAAAGTTAGTCCTGAAAATAACTATATGCATAATTATGGTCAAGATTTTCCCAGAAAAATGGCCGGACAATCACGTGGGACAAAGTACCACCACATTGCCCTCGATTGATCCTACAGGACAAAGTGTCGTCACATCAATCTTAACATCCTATATATAATGCACATGCTATGACACAAATAATCATCATCCTCATGAACCAACAGTTCACACAATTGCTCAGTCATAGTATCATATGCAAATATAATCAATTCCTCTTAGAACATTTTCATCATGTTATACTCAATATCTCAATTCATTACATCACGTCTCAACAAAAAAATAATTCAGGTATAACATGTTACAACATCAATTAACAAGTCCAGAATATGTCCAAGGCCAAACACAATCAGAATTCTCAAAGCAGAATCACAAATATCAGAAACCGATAAATGATTCCTACAACGAGTTACCCTTACCGTCGATTTGGTTGCATAAACTTGATCTTCCACCTATCATTAACATATAGACAACATTCAATAATCTTCCTAAGGGTGGAAAAACAACCTCAAAATAATTGGAATCAAAACAGCCAACAAGGACTTAAAGAGGAAAATAAACCAAAACAGGCAGCATACCCACGGATGTACGTGGGTATAGCCACGCAAATGCGTGGCTTAGGCAGAGAGCAGCAGGGAGCATAGAGGCCCCTGCGAATGTGCGCAGGGTGGCCACGGACATGCATGGCCCCTCTGTACAGGGGTCGAAAATTCATGTTTTTCTCATACAGGAAGGGTCCAGAACAAGTTTTTGACTTAGGGTTTTCATGGAAAAAGGTTTTTCAAGGCCAAAATCATTGGGAAACAATTGGAAAGGGAATTTTCATCAAAAATCAAGAAATTCTTTAGGCATAATTTTTTTTGAACAGAACAGGTATCAAGGGTTTTTCAGAACCATCTAACACATGGAAACTCAATGACAATGCAATTCTTCAAGGTAAGGAGAAAATCAAGATAACCAACCTGAATTCTATACAATTATGGGGAAGGAATATAGCCGTCCACCTGGAACTTCAACCACAATCGTCTATGGATTACGGCAATGGTGAAACCCTTAAATAATGGAACCTCTAAACGACTAAAACCCTTGAACGTACCAGGAAACCTAGAACAGAAAAGGGTTTAGAGTTAACTCTAGAATTAAGGTACAAGGATTACTACTCAAAACGAAATTTACATTAGGGATTACCTACCGTTACTTCTTGGAAGGAAAGGATAAAGGAACGTTTTGTCTTCCAACATAGAACACACTCGAGCAGCAGCAACAAAAGGAAGGAAAACTCTGGTTCTCCAATGAAGGATGATGATGTCGACCAACACAACACAAGGAGGGATGAATGGTTTGGCAAGAAGGTCTCGTCCTTGGACTCTGGATGAGGTTTTGATGAAGACAAATCACATCACAAAAAGAAGAAAAAGAAAGACTTCAAGAACGAGCTCAAATCTTCAAGATCATCTATCAAGGTTCTAGCTCTTAGTAAGTCTTGTTGCTTAGTGTGCTATGCTTTATTAAGATTACTTTACAAATGAAGGCTCATGAGTAATCAATTAATTAAGTACAACTTGTTTTCAAAAGCTAAAATTAAGTAGAAACACTTAATTAGGGATTGAACTGTTAGATTCAAACAATTAAATGAATTATTATGTTTTGATAAACAACAATTTCTTTAAGGTTTAATATCATTAGAGATAGTATTCCTAACACCGTGAATTTTCTGATATCCAGAAAAATCTATCTACTAGAAGCACTGAATGAATCTCAAAGCATTATCAAGAGAATCAGTCTTGCTAGAAGACATCGACTGGTTGTTACTAAAAGCACTCTAAAGAAAAAGCTGTCAAGATATACAAAGAAAACATTCATGTTAAGACAGTCTGGTGACTCACGGAAGATAAAGCAGTGACTTCAAAATAGCAAACATCCTTTTGAAGACACTTAATCAGCTATGCACTCTCAAGCCAAAGTCTACTTCAAGAAGCTGAAGCAGTCCGGTGCCTGAACCAATAGTAATCTACAGGAAGACTGTTCCATCTAAAGCTGAATGAGGATGACAACTCGTGAAGAAATGATCCTAAGCTTTGAAGCCTCTCTAGCATCATACAAAGAAGTTGTGAATCAACTCATTCAAATGGAGAACTTAAGTGGAAGAACAGGAGAAGGAAAGATTCAGCCTTCTACAAGTCAAGAATATTCTTAATCTCAAGAAAGACTGAATGGAGGAAGTCCGTCTGCTGGTGCAACTTACTCAGTAACGGAATTCTGAATATTATATGGAGACTATGTTTGCCAAATCAAAATGAAGAATTCGTCTGCTCAAAGCATCAAAATGCGCCAAGGGTACAAATGCCAAAATGTGTGCATTACGAGGATATTAGTTCAACAGAAGCATTAAAGAAATTATTCACCCAACTCTGAAGAGTTCATCCAGAATAATTGCTTCTTGGATCAAAAGACATCTACCTCATCTTCCTATTAAATAAAGTACAGGTGATGGTAGAAAGAAGAAAGGGACACAATTAATATATTATTCCTGGGTCCCACTGCTTTTTTATTTTTCCTCAAATCAAGCTGACTTCACGGAATCAACGGCAAGAATCTCTGAGCATCGTACTCATTCAATGGTCGAAATTCAAATATCTGATCAGAGCATTTGATGGGCACTAGCTGGCATGCACTAGGGTATAATGGTCAAACAAATACCACAGCTGGAATTCTTGAGCATTAAATACAGAAGACATAGCTCAAGGCTACTCGCTCAAATGGAGCCAAACGATGTCAACCCAAGCAAATCAATGCTTCGCAGATCGTGTCTCAGAGCTACTCAGAAATGCAGTATTAACCGTTACTCACAGCAGAGGAAGTAGAAGCACTAACGGACAGGTTTTCTCTCCTTCTGTGAAAGAAGAACGAAGATCTTCAACTGAAGATATAAATAAAGAATCCTGGTTCTGGATAAACTTGGCGACTTGAGTTCAACCTTGCATATCTCAATCAAGTTTTCCCAAAGAACCAAGGCTTCATTGGTTCCAACTCAGAGCGCTTCAAGCCAAACCTCACCTGAGTTGAGTTGCCCATGTGTGTGAAGAAATTATAGAGTGTTACTCTCATCCTAACCAATACACACACCCAAAACAGAGAACCTAAACTTCCTATCCTCTCTGTAAAACCCGAGCTTCATTTCTTCTACCCACTCTTATTGAAGAGAATCATTGTAGAAAAACAAAGCCCTTGAAAAAGGTATCAGAAGAAGTCTTGTAGAATACTTGTAAGGAGAAGTCCTGATAATACTTGTAAGGAGAAGTCCTGATAATACTTGTAAGGAGAAGTCCTGATAATACTTGTAAGGAGAAGTCCTGATAATACTTGATAGGAGAAGTCCTTATAATACTTTTTGGGAAAAGTCCCTGATAATACTTGTACTATTTGTTTAAATAGTGGAAAATCTTGGTGAAGCCAAGAACTGGATGTAGCCTTGTCGATTATGGGGGTGAACCAGGATAAAAATCATGTGTGTTTTACTTTTCATGTCATGTTATATTTTCCGCTGCATACATGCGTATTTGCAGAATCAATAACTTTCTTTGAAAACTAATAACTGATGTTTATTATCGAAAGAAGTTTTCAAAAATAAGTCACACAATTCAAACCCCCCATTTCTTGTGTGTTTCTTGCACCTTCAATTGGTATCAGAGCCTGACCGCTCTGGAAATAGCTAACACCTTCGCAGATGTAGAGAAAAAAGATCTATGGTAAAAAAATGGCTTCCTCGGCCAAAAAGCAACCATGATCCAAAGAACATTGCAGGAAGCTCGTCTCAAAGAAACAAGCTCAAGAAAGAAATGAACAGGTCAAAGGGAAGCTACTCACAGATGCCTTGAAAAATTACAGAAGATTCTATATCCATCCAAGAAGAGAAAGCAAGTGAAAACCATGGTTTTCCAACTCAGCTCATATCTAGTCTCATCAATGCTGGATGTTCTAAGCAAATCTGTGAAGTGGTCAAGCATTCCTTCAGAAAAGAGAACTCATCTTCTTCATTATTGAAACAATCATATCTGGAGATTGAAGATAGATGACACATCGTGTGATCACAAAACAAGAAATGTAAATGAGGTAACTCTGAACTTGTAATTAATTATCTGCATTTATTATTCTCTTACCCTTCATGTCACGACTAGTTAAATGTATAAAGAAGGTATGAAAGAAAAAGCTGCAGATTATATTCTAAGTGTTCCTTATTCATACAACTGAGATAAAGTAGAATTGATTCAAACACATTTCATCTCAGGGAAGCAAATTGCATGAAAATTAAGTATTTATTGCAATATCAAAATTTGCATGGTATATTAACATACTATCTTGAAGATTTAGTATCATGAACACATGCACATGTGTATCTGCTTGAGGTTTAGAAGTTATCTTACTCTGACTATGACATTCAAATAATGATAATCTCAATCATAGGAATGTAAAACTAACCCTCTGGACCCAAAGAAACATGGGTACCAAAAAGTATACAATAATTACTACTGCAGGATCTCACAACAAGAGACATATCTGCTACAATATTGATCAACAGAAGCTGATCAATCATTGAATCCAAGAGAAGCAAAATTCAGCTTATGGAATGCTGCCAGAAGGACGCCCTTACTCAAAAGAATATATTTGCGCCCTCATTAACAACAATTTCAGGTGACGCAACGACAAGCAATTCAAGAAGTCAACGTCAATTGCCACATTGACTAAAAGCAAAAAGTAGAGGATGTACCAGACGAATACATCTCATTTCCGTCCGGTGAAAGCCTACAAATATCTATGTGATAATCTGTCAGACGGACACCTTTTTCAGTCTGGTCCTGACGTCCTCCTAACTCTAGAAGAACATTATCGGATTCAAGCTCATCTGTTGGTTAAATTAAACCATCCGTGTTCAATAAATTCAATCTGCAAATCAAAATATCACTTATCTGAAAGAAGGTGATAATGAGACTATGCTTGCACTCTTAACTTATGATAAGTTCCTCACAGGAAGTACTCTTAACTTACCTACATCTGTCAAAAGAAAGACATACGTATCCTACTACATGTATTCAATAGAATGATTAAATGATTCTAATGAAGTTCTATGGAAAAGAACTATGTGTTAATGCTTGCAGGATGAAAGACAGGTGTACACATTGAATAGATGACGAAAAGTGATTAAAGGTGTGAAGCCAGAGGAGCACTCAAAGAGAGGACAACATCTGATTCAAATAAAGTTTACCGCCAAAATTAATTGAATCAAGAATTGGTCACCGTCTAGTGAAGCAACATCCAAGCGAGATCGTCTGTGAATAACTGAAAGGACACGATCAGACATCCATGACACCCACGTCTGGGTTATTGGTAAACAACTGTATCATTTCATATGCTAAAGCGTTCTCAACACGCATTAAATCTTTCAACTGCCATGACTGCACATTTAAAGATTTTCATTTAATGCGCATGCTATGTCCACTCTCTCTCTCACATCAAGTAAAGAACTAATCATTTCCTCACGTTAAACGAGTAAAACCTTTTTGCATTCTGAATACGTTTAACAAAAGGTCTTGAGAAAGAAAGAACACCATACTCACAAACTATTCTCAACTCTCAGTATCTCTTGCTACTCTCTGCTTGCTTCCTTGCTGCTACTAACACCTTTTGCAGAAAATATCTCAATGGCCCCCAAGAAACAGACCGATGCTAGGCCCAAGCTCACTCCAGCACAAGAGGTTGTCCTTGAACTGAGAAGAAAGAACACTGCCGCAAACCGTCGCGAACAGGAACAGAAGATTGGTGTTCAAAAGTTCTCTGACCTGGGAGAAAGAGAACTTGTATCTCCTAGATACCTTGAGCTTCATCTCTATCAGTACGTCAAGGTTGCCGGACTGAATCTGGTACTTTTTGAACACTGGGAAAGGCTCATGAAGATTTCAGAGACTCCCGTTCTTGAACCGGTAGTGAAAGAATTCTACGAGTGTGCTGTGAAGAAGAACCATTTGCTCATAAAGAGTAGGTGTATGAGGGTTATCACAGACATCTGCCCTGGAGATATCGCGGTTGCCCTTAACGTGAAAATAAATGAAGGGGTTACCTACTCTCCAAAATGGGAAGCCTCAACTATTAACCCAAACTGCATCTGGAAGGAGGACCCCAAGATACATGGAAATGGCGTCAACAACCTTGTTGATGAATACAAGTTTCCCCATGCAGTTCTTAGCAAAATAGTCATTCCAAAAGAAGGTGCCCGTGACCTTGTGAACAAGCTATCTCACTGGGCACTCTACCAGATGATCCATATGCAGAAGATCAATCTTCCATCCCTGATCTTTCACCATATGGTAGGAACCATTGAAAGTCCAGTAGCGAATCTTCCCTATGGCGCACTTATTACAGAAATGATGGGAAAGAAAGGGCTGATAAACAAAGAGAAGCTCGAGAATGAATTTATGGAGCATGATCATGTCTACCCCATGCCTATCAGATTTGGAGATGTTCGAAAGGTGAAGCTGAACATTGACACTTCTGAAGTCCCGAAGAAGTTGTTGACAGATTAGGAGAAGAAGCTGCGAGCAAACGCCAAAGCTGAACAAGCAAAGGTAGGAGGTTCATCTCCTCTAAGAACCAGGGCTTCTAGAGTGAAGAAAGAAGCCATCAAAGACGCTTCTCAACCAACCAAAAAGCGTCAAAGTCCTGAAACTGGCAGAATTACCATAACAGTGCCTCCGTCCGGGCCGGAGCAAAAACGAAGACGTCTGGTAAAGGCTTTTGAGGAAAAAGTCACCACCACCACCAGAAAGAAGAACCCAACCTCCTCTGAGGAACATGAAGACACTTTACCAATCGATTCACTGATGAAGAACACGAGGAAGGTGACTCTGAAATCGATTCTAGAAGAAGCTCAACCTTCATCAGCAATGACTAAGTACCTTCCACATGTACTTGCCTTGTTCCACGAGTTTGTGGAAGATATCATTGATGTGGAAGATGATGGTAACTGCGGTTACCGATGCATTGCCCAATGGCTAGGGCTCAATGAAAATGAATGGCCTGCCATTAGAATGGAGATGATTGAAGAACTCAATGCTCAACACTCTCTACATGCAAGCATGTTGGAATCTGAGGAGCATTTGGAAAGGATACGCGACGCACTGGATCTACCTTTGGGAGAACCTGCCTTCTCTCCCAAATGGTTCAACGTCCCTGACATGGGATTCATTGCATCCAGTGCCTTCAAAATCGTTTTGGTTACTCTGAGTCTGAAGGAATCATGCACATACCTACCCTTGATCGGTCCAGCCTTTATTCCTCCTATTGTTTCTGTCATTTGCAACATTGATAATCATCATTGGGTGAGAATAAAGCTCAGAAATGACTCTCCACTTCCTTACGACACACCCCTCTGGAGACCACACTGTGCAAGGAATGCGAAGAGATGGGGGAAGCATATCACCCCAAGAATCATGAAGTACAAAGAAGTCATTGACCCTGACTATGTGAAAACCATCAGAAGTTCTAAGAATATGCCCAAGATTCAGTCTGTCCATGGGGAGGATAAAGCCCAACAAGTACAACTTTCAACAAATCAGACTTCATCAGCAACCTCATCATCTCAAAGCTCCACTTCCACGCCAACTGAGAGTCCAAATCGTCCACTGGACGTTAAAAAAACAAGCCAAAACAAAGGAACTGCGGCCAGTCCAATTGATGTAGAGGTAGAAGGACCAGAGATTCATGAAGAAGTCCGTCTTGTTGCAGAAAAGGATGCTCTTCCAAAAAGAGCAATAGGTGCTAAGAAGAGAACGAAGGCTCGAGTAATCAAGAGGTCACATCCAATGAAGAAGCAGAAAGCCAGAAACACAAATGATCATGTTGCTGATCCAGATATATCTCTGAATGAGATTTTGGCAGCTCAACAAGTAGCCACTGAAGAAGCCTCTGCGTCTGAGGATGAACAAGAAAATGGTGTTCAAGCTTCTCAACCTATGAAGCCTATGCGGAATGTAACAAGAACCTTTCTTGTTCATATTCCAAGAAGGTCCCGTCGGACGGTTACACCCATATCTATGCAGGTTCCCAGAATATTTGCAATGGAGAATGCTGTTTATGTTCCAAATCTGATGGTGGAACTGTTGGGCTATAACTTCTGCATTCAGGCTCGTCTATGGTCTCCTCCTTCCCTTGACGGTATTCAAATTTCATTTGTTGAAAGTTCAAGGTACGATATCTTTCATCATGAGTGGGAACTGTCTGTTTTCAGACACGTTCATATAAGCACCATTCCATTTGGTCTGATTCATGGCGTCAAAAGCAATGTGCTTCAACATGGATGATGGTCGCTTATTCTACTTACTGCAAGACCTCAACCTGATCCTCTGCCAACTGCTTCTACACCCCCACAAAGCTCTCCATCACATGCACCAGTTATTTCTTTGCCTCAAGTTATAACTGTATCCAAAGATGTGTTAATCACGTCTTCGGAGTCTGAGGAAAGTCCATGTGATGCATCTCCATCCTCTCTGAATGAAGCTACTACAACTGAAATCCCCGCAAATGATTCGGGTGCTGAGATTACAAATTCTCAACCCATATCAGTTGCCCTTCCAAAGGATGATCTTCCTGAAGCTGACAAAATTCCGGCACAAGAGCACACAAATGCAAATCCGTCTACTGAAGACTCATTTGATGCCAGAACTGAGTTGACTCTTCTAAAGGAAACAATCTTGGAAGTCAGGTCAACCAATGTGAAGGAGAATCAGGAGCTGCGGGATGAAGTGATCAATCGTACTGAAGCGGTGACACAATCACTCACTGAAAGGATGGATGCAAGATTCGAAGCCATAGAGGCCATGATGAGGAGCTACCTCGAACAAGCGAAGAAGAACAATTGATCCCTACTCTCTTCTCTCTTTATCTTGAACTATTTCATTTTGCAACAATTACCTTCTGCATTTATACATACAATTCTCTGTTTCAGCGTTAATTATTTATTTCCTGCTTCATTTATCGCAAATTTCTTTTTGATAATGCCAAAGGGGGAGAAGAATTAGGTAGAGAAAAAGGAAAAGGAAGAATTAGGTAAAGAAAAAGGAAAATAGATAGAGAATCAATAGGATAAACCACAAGAGAAATAGAAGAAATATATAGGGAGAAGCAATGGGGGAATAAAACTGAAAAGATAAAATAAGCCCTATAACATTAGTTCAGGGGGAGCTCACTAGAAAAATATATGATAAACTGAACTATGAAGGAGTATCATATTTAGGGGGAGAAAAGGTAAACAAACTCTAGGAGTTAAGTTATTTTTGCATATAAAAGCCTCCGTCCGCCCAAGAACAAAAATGCACTTGTTTATGCACCGTTAAAGATCGATCATGTTTTTCTATTTAAAATAATATCTTAAAGAAAAACTATTTTCATCTGAAAATAACAAAGTGCTCATTTCAAGAAATTTTTTTTCTTTTCATACTAAACCTTTTTCTCCAAAGAAATTGTCACTATCAAAAAGGGGGAGATTGTTAGATTCAAACAATTAAATGAATTATTATGTTTTGATAAACAACAATTTCTTTAAGGTTTAATATCATTAGAGATAGAATTCCTAACACCATGAATTTTCTCATATCCAGGAAAATCTATCTACTAGAAGCACTGAATGAATCTCAAAGCATTATCAAGAGAATCAGTCTTGCTAGAAGAAATCGTCCGGTTGTTACTAAAAGCACTCTGAAGAAAAAGCTGTCAAGACATACAAAGAAAGCATTCATGTGAAGACAGTCTGGTGACTCATGGAAGATAAAGCAGTGACTTCAAAATAGCAAACATCCCTTTGAAGACACTCAATCAGCTATGCACTCTCAAGCCAAAGTCTACTTCAAGAAGCTGAAACAGTCCGGTGCCTGAACCAATAGTAATCTACAGGAAGACTATTCCATCTAAAGCTGAATGAGGATGACAACTCGTGAAGAAATGCTCCTAAGCTTTGAAGCCTCTCTAGCATCATACAAAGAAGTTGTGAATCAACTCATTCAAATGGAGAACTTCAATGGAAGCAAAGGAGAAGGAAAGATTCAGTCTTCTACAAGTCAAGAATATTCTTAATCTCAAGAAAGACTGAATGGAGGAAGCCCGTCTGCCGGGGCAACTTACTCAGTAACGGAATTCTGAATATTATATGGAGACTACGTCTGCCAAATCAAAATGAAGAATTCGTCTGCTCAAAGCATCAAAATGCGCCAAGGGTACAAATGCCAAAAGGTGTGCATTACGAGGATATTAGTTCAACAGAAGCATTAAAGAAATTATTCACCCAACTTTGAAGAGCTCATCCAGAATAATTTCTTCTTGGATCAAAAGACATCTACCTCGTCTGCATATTAAATAAAGTACCGGTGATGGAAGAAAGAAGAAGGGACACAATTAATATATTATTCCTGGGTCCCACTACTTTTCTACTTTTCCTCAAATCAAGCTGACTTCACGGAATCAACGGCAAGAATCTTTGAGCATCGTACTCATTCAACGGTCAAAATTCAAATATCTGATCAGAGCATTTGATGGGCACTAGCTGGCACGCACTGGGGTATAATGGTCAAACAAATACCACAACTAGAATTCTTGAGCATTAAATACAAAAGACATAGCTCAAGGCTACTCGCTCAAATGGAGCCAGACGATGTCAACCCAAGCAAATCAATGCTTCGCAGATCGTGTCTCAGAGCTGCTCAGAAATGCATTATTAGTCGTTACTCACAGTAGAGGAAGTAGAAGCACTAACGAATAGGTTTTCTCTCCTTCTGTGAAAGAAGAATGAAGATCTTCAACTGAAGATATAAATAGAGAATCCTGCTTCCGGAGCAACTTGAGTTCAACCTTGCATATCTCAATCAAGTTTGCCCAAAGAACCAAGACTTTATTGGTTCCAACTCAGAGCGCTTCAAGCCAAACCTCACCTGAGTTGAGTTGCCCATGAGTGTGAAGAAATTATAGAGTGTTACTATCATCCTAACCAACACACACAACTCGAAACAGAGAACCTAAAATTCCTATCCTCTCTGTAAAACCCGAGCTTCATTTCTTTTACCCACTCTTATTGAAGAGAATCATTGTAGAAAAACAAAGCCCTTGAAAAAGGTATCAGGAGAAGTCCTGTAGAATACTTATAAGGAGAAGTCCTGATAATACTTGTAAGGAGAAGTCCTGATAATACTTGATAGGAGAAGTCCTTATAATACTTTTTGGGAGAAGTCCCTGATAATACTTGTACTATTTGTTTAAATCGTGGAAAATCTTGGTGAAGCCAAGGACTGGACGTAGCCCTGTCGATTATGGGGGTGAACCAGGATAAAAATCATGTGTGCTTTACTTTTCATGTCATGTTATATTTTCCGCTGCATACATGCGTATTTGCATAATCAATAACTCTCTTTGAAAACTAATAACTAATTTTTATTATCGAAAGAAGTTTTCAAAAATAAGTCACACAATTCAAACCCCCCCTTTCTTGTGTGTTTCTTGCACCTTCATGAACATCAAGAAACCAAGTTTCAGACTTGCAGTAATAAATTACCAGATTTTAGTAATCTATTACAGGCAATCAGTAATAGATTACCAGATTTCAGTAATCTATTATAGCCCGTCAGTAATCGATTACCAGTTTTCAGTAATCGATTACCAGGCAGTCAGTAATCGATTACCAGATTTCAGTAATCGATTACATGTCAGAAAATGGTACTCAGATCATAACAACTATAGCTTAATCGATTACCCAGTTTCAGTAATCGATTACTGAGACCAGCAGTCACGATTTTCATGAACCAATGTGTTCTTAAACATTGGAAAACCTTTGCAATGGTTCATGAAGAGTCACTAGTGCATATATATACTTTATTGATGTTCAGAAACGTGCAACAACTTTCATATTCATTAGAAATGTTATTCTGAGTAATTGAACTCTCATTTTCATAAAGAACACTTATGTTGTTCAACATTTAAGAACTCATAATAATTGAGCCTTCATTGTAAATGCCTGGAGCATACAAACTAAGATAAATTCAGCCTTGTAAAAGCTTCTTCATTTCTTGAATCAGTTTGATTCATTCACCATACTGTTTGGTGGGAAAAAGGTCCTTTGAATCGGGTTTGATTCAAAGTCCACCATAGTGTTCGGTGCCAGCAGAAGGTGGTGTGCTTTCTGAGGGTTGATAGGCCTTCTTAGGGTCCTTGGCGCAAGCATCGGTAGGAAAGCTTGATCAATCGGAAAGTGGTGTGCTTTCGGGAGGATTGATATGTCTTCTTAAGGTCCTTGGCGCAAGCATCTGTAAGAATACTTGATCATAGTGGAAAAATCCCTGAATTAGAATGGGGGAGTGGACGTAGCCTTCGGAGGTTGAAGGTGAACCAGGATAAAATCCTTGTGTGGTTCTCTCATCCTTTATCTTTTACTTTCAGCAAGTTATAATTCCGCTGCATTTACAATTATCAATTATGATTCTGATCAAATTGAAAGTAATCCGATTTCATTATGGCGAAAAACGTGAAAACCTAATTCACCCCCCTCTTAGGTTGCTATCTGTACTTACATGGTTTGGTTCTCACAAGAAAGAAGAGAGGATGCAACAGCAACAAGGAAAGGTTTCAGCACTTAGAGACTAGGTTTTTTTTGAATACTAACGTGTTGTTTGAGTGGAGAGGTATAAAATGACTCAGCTTCTCCTCGCTCAAAGAACGTGGCTAAACCACTCAAGTTAGTGGGAGGTTATTTTGAGCTTCCTCTCCTACTTCTTAGCAAAATATTTTTGGTATCAATTAACCCTAGGAAAGATGCTGTTTTCAAATTAATTCAGCAGAAAAGTAAAAGGAAAAGTAAAACAACCAAGTAGCTGAAACAAGCTTGATGCGCACGCCCTCAGCCCTAGAAAGAAGGGAAAAACAGCTGACTTCTCCTTCCTTTGATAGCTCTAACAATAACAGAACGAACCTGGTCCCGTTTCTGGCTAAAATAACTTTTCTGATTACTTAATATTTTAATTAATGCATAACAACATACTCACGGAATATTCCCCCAAACCTAAAACAAAATTCTCTTCATCCCCCTCTATGTTTTTCGAATTAATTGGATGAGTATAAGATAGAAAATAAAAAAATGCACTAGTAAAGATACTCAGAAAATCAAATATCAATCAAATCTCTAAAGATTTTATTTTATTCTCAGCTCAACTTGAGTAGAATAATCCAACATAATTTATTTCAAACAATATGTCTAACAAGGACCAAAGCATAAATATCACAACATTAAAGGACCAAATCATAATTATTACAAACTCCAGGGACCAAACTACAAATTTATAAAATCGAGGGTCTTACAAGAGTTAAGGGAAAAATCTTCTCCCCCAAACACAACCACCAAAACCGCCACACAACCACCATCACCACCATCTTAGATAAATCTTATAGCCTTCACTTCCTTCATCTCCGTGCATAAAAATCCTTGAGTTCATGCTTAGATCTTGCTTCAAGTTTCTCAATATTGATTTTTTCAAAAGCATCTTCAAAAGTTGATAGTTTATATCTAGATTTATTTCCTTTTGAGGTTTGTTTTCAAGAAACTAGAGTTTTGGTTTAGGAATTGATTTTCAAATGAGATTTTGATTATGTACCTTTGAGAAAAGTTATTCCCCTCATCTTGATCTACAAATCTAACCATTTAGTTTTGAAAAAGTTGTTATGATTCCAAAAGTGATTCTTGAAAAATGGCTTTTTGCAAAAGTACTTAACATAAACCTAGCTTTAAATGGGGAGATTGACACAAATGTAAAATTAGTTTTTGAAAAAAAAAATTCTTTCCCTATTAAAAGGGCATGGCCGAACTTATCACCTAGTTCTAGGGTTTGGTATTTTTTTATTTTAACCTTGCTGTGTTGTTTAGAGATGCCAAAAATATGTTTGGATTGTTTGGGTAAATTTAAAGAATTTAATGGCTTATAAAAGGGTATGGCCAAACCCAACATCTTGGTTTTAAGTGATTACGATGTTTGGAAAACTTGTTTTAAGTGTTAGAAATGAAAATAGTTTTAAAATAAGCTAGGGACTAGATTTGAAGTTTTATAAAATTTAAGGACTAAAACTTCTATTTTAAAAATAATAAGGATTAAATCTTAGATTATGAAAAGTATAAGGATTAAAAATGGTATTTTACAAAAGTCTGAGGACTAAAGTAGAAATATGGTAAAATACAAAGACTAAACTGTAATTTCTTAAGGCTAAGGGACTTAAATGGAATTTTAAGAAAGTATAAGGACTTATTTGTAAGTAATAAAAGTTGAAGGACCTTTTTATAAAGTTGGTTTCTTTTACTATTTATTATTAAGTATGAGCATGTGGTTGCATATAGCTTAATAAGAAGTTAGTATCCTTGTCCAAGGATTTAAGTTGAGTTGGTTTTAAAAACTAAGCTTAGAACGTATCTTGTGTAAGGTACGAGGCTCATGGTCAGGCTGAGGTTAGCACGCGAGTAGTATCACGTACCAGGTAAAGGCTTCCACGCATTTTTGGACATTCCTTGCTATGTGATGTTGTTTGTTGTGTGAATAATTGATATGAATATATGACTTGATTATATATGAAATATTAAAGCATGATGTACCTTAAACACTGTGAAAGTGATATGATTGAATTCTTGACTGATATATGATATGGCATCTATCTTGAACTGCTACATGATAACTTGATTTGGCCTGCAATATCTGGCTATTACTACTATATGATATGATTATGTAACATGATATTGAACTGTGATATCTGTCATGAACTGTTATATATGTTTTGAACTATTACATGTATGTCTGAACTATATGAAATAATAGCATGTCTAAATTCATGAAGTGATAATGATGCTACAAATGGTATATACCTTTTGTATGATGATGTTATACTTGACTGATAACATGTCTGGGATATACTGTTGTCGTGTGTTTATCGACTGTTAACTATTTATGGCGGACACTCGAATGATGAGTGAGACCGACCTGATGAAATATTGGACACTTGTGACTGGTGGTCCTGCTCGAGGAGCAATGGATGGAACGCCGGAGGACGATATGAGAGTCATGACGAACTTTAGCATAGGGCATGGCATATGGTTTTGGGGAGAGGGAGATGGGCTACTTGTAGACCCAAGCTATCGAGCTCGGTCAGTGGTCATACTGTGATAGTACAAGCGTGCGATGAGAGCACGAGGGCCTGTAGACTGACATCGGAAGATCGTGAATCTATCCTGTTAAGTGGAATTTTGACCGCGGTGTGTTAGCATAGGCTAACCCCATTTGGGAGTCGAGTGAGTGATTCAGCGGCGGTGCGTTAGCGTAGGCTAACCCCAATTAGGAGCTAGTGGTGTATACCCGGATTATTCGATATGATATTGCATTCGTGCACTCTGACTTACTAACTAGACTTTCCCCAAAGAACTAAGTGAATATCTGATTAGTTTATCCTGATGTTGATACTTTTATTGTTGGACTTTATGTCCGTGTTTGGGTCACATAGTTAGGGAGATTCTCATATGCTATAAGTAGTTGACCCTTGCATCTCTTCTTTCTTTTCTAGTTTAGATCTACGTTGCGATACCATAGATGGCTCTGAGGCCCTGGAGTTAGACGAGGAGTTGCTGTAGCGGAACACGAAGCTGAGGATCAAAGGGTAGTTGTCTGGGATAGTCTTGTTGATGTTCCCTTTTATCTATCTCGTTATGTTTTTGGGGGTTTTCCTTTCGGGTAGAGTTCGGATATTTTTGTTCTATGTCTAGTCTTTCCTACGTGTAGACTACAGGGAGTATGCCGTTTATGGAGTATGAGTGAGTGTGAGGCTTTTATGGTGTATTTTCCTAATTTTGACCTAGGGTTTTCTTCTGGTCTCTTGTAATTATTTTGCCCGATGTTTAGGGCCTTAATCTTTTAGCTATGGGTATCTTTGTACGCTTTTATGCGTGACTATTATTCACGCATTATTATTATGCATTGTTCAAAAGAAGTCAAGTTGTTTTAATTCCAAAAAAAATTGCCCGCCTTTTTCGAAACTTTAAAATGTTTAATACGATTTATTTCACTATATGTGACGCCTCATTGTTCCTTAAAAATGGGGTGTTATAGCTGCCTTCACAAGAAACCTCAAAAGCCCTAGAAAATTAGTTGATAACTCAACCCTAGTTGGAGTCGTCTAGAGATTAAATAAACCATGGTTAGGGTGGGCATTAGGATTAACTCAACCCTTGTTGGAGTCATCTAGAGATTAAGTCAACTCATAGTTAGGGTGGGCCTCAGGATTAACTCAGCCCTAGGTTGAGTGGTCTAGAGATTTAGTAACCTATAGTCAAGGTGGGCCTTAGGATTAACTCAATCCTAGTTGGAGGTCATCTAGAGATTAATTCAACCCATAGTCAGGGTGGGTCGTAGGATTAACTCTCTAGTAGTTGGAGTCATCTAGAGATTAACTAACCCATAGTCAGAGTGGGCCTTTAGATTAACTCAGCACAAGTTGGAGTCGTCTCAAAATTAAGTACCCCATAGTCAGGGTGGGCCTTAGGATTAACTCAACCCTAGTTGGAGGTCGTTTAGAGATTAAGTCAACTTAGAGTGAGAGTGGGCCTTAGGATTAGATCAACCCTAGTTGGAGTCGTCTAGAGATTAAGTAACCCGTAGTAATGGTGGGCCTTAGGATCAACTCAACCCTTGTTGGAGCCGTCTAGAGATCAAGTAACTCACAGTCAGGGTGGGCATTAGGATTAACTCAGCCCTAGTTTAATTTGTTTAGAGATTAAGTCAACCCATAGTCAGAGTGGGCCTTAGGATTAATTTAACCTTAGATGGAGCCGTCTAGAGATTAAGTAACCCATATCAGGGCGGGCATTAGGACTAACTCATCCCTGGTTGGAGGTTATCTAGAGATCAAGACAACCATAGTTAGGGTGGGCCGTAGGATTAATTTAACCCTAGTTAGAGTCGTCTAGAGGTTAAGTAACTTATAGTTAGGGTGGTCTAATTACAAATGTATATAATTTATAATTTGTAATGAATAACAATAAATTAATGATTAAAAAATTTGAAATCTTGTAATTTATTTGGATTATGCATAAAAATATATGTATATATGTGGAGATTATCAACTTTGATTATGAATCATTCTCGAATTAATGTGATGTTATGTTGAATAATATAGCTTTTAGGATTTTAAAAATCTTTTGATTTTAAATATATCCATTAATCTCTTATGTTAATTTTTTTAATTCAAATAATTTATTTTTTAATATTATTTTAAATTCAATTGAATAAAAAATATTGTTAGAATTATGCTATGGTATTTTAAATCTAAATCAAAATCTATTTGATTTTTCAATTTTGTTAATTTTAGAACTTTAGATTTTGATACTAACTTATCTCGAGACAAATTTAAAAAGTTATTTTTGTAATTATATATGATGTTATGCTTAGATTTAAATTAAAACTTGTTTAATTTTATAAATTAGTTATCTTCATATTTTGATATTGTTTTATTTTAGATATTTTTTTTTGTCAAATATCAAATTATTATTCTTGTGATCATATTATTGTCTCCAATCTAGGACCAATGTAATGTGCTTATTGTCACGTGCATTACGTACAGGGGCTCCTATCTATTACACCCGTGAACATGGATGCCACAAAATTGTCTGCGCTTTGCTCTTTATGGCGTCTCTTCCTCTTCGTTGGTTACGTTTTCAAAATAAAACAAGACGAAGGGCCAGCCAAAGAAAATGACCATGGATGATTGAGGATTGCGAGACACTAACATCTCTTGAGATCAAAAGTACAGATTAGGGTTTTTTTAATATGGTGGGTTTTACTCATTTTTCCAATTGAGTTGATGAAATCTCCTCTGGTTTATATGCAATAATCAAGACACACACTTACACAAAGACGGTAGTGATGAGAAGTGTGACGAGCTAATAAGTGTTTAGGTATCAAGGTTCTTATGCAGTAATCTCTTTTTGCTTTTGCTACTGAGTATTTTTTAATTTTTATGTCTGCAGGTTCTGTTTATTCTTCACCTATCCATTCATTTAAGTCCTAAATGTAAAATTTAATAAACCTTATCCATTTTAAAAAGCAAATAAATGGCTACTAGTTAGAATAGGAAAACCCTATCTATGTTTCTAAAAAAATGGTTGCTAGTTAGAACAGAAAAACTCTATCTATGTTCCTTAAAATGGCTTCTTGTTAGCATATTAAATGATTGTTGTGGTTCTTGTCCCGTTGTATCTATGCTTGTTACATTTTTCCATGTTTATATACCTTTGATGATATTTAATTTGATGTTTTTGTGCACCTGTGAATCTTTTCTCCGTGTATGCAGTCTCCGTGTATCTGTGTTTCTTAAAGCCACTGATCAATTCATCATTTTGAATTTAAATATGGAAAAAATTATCTTTGTCATTGGTATGTTGAGTCAAGCTCGGCTAAATAGTGCACACCAAAATTACTCCACTTAGGACACCTACATATGAGAACCTCCACACTGAACAAACTTTCACTACACCGAATCACTGGCCACACTAAACAAATGATGATTGAAACTGAGACTATTCTTCAAAAATTTATGAAATCTGACCAACGACATTCCAAGTCAAGAACACCGACGGGGAATCAAGATACCAACCTCAAAAAGGCAAAAGGGGTTAGTTAAGAAACTATTCTCTCCTCCATAAACAATGTTAAGTTCAAACGATTACATGTTAATCATATTTTGAATAATAACAATTTTACCCAAGATTTAATCACGATAGATAAAAATTCCTAAACTCTATATGTTTTATATTTCAGGAAATATCTATTATTCGATGAAAAGAAAGATATCGTCTGCCCACTCATGAAGAATCAAAAGCAGCTACGTTTAAAAGTATTGTTTGATGAAATGAAGTGGAACGTCTGCCTACGTTCAAAATGGAACGCCTGCCTACATGTTCAAACAGTGAAGCAACGCAACGTCTACACTCTTCAATGAAGCACTGTTTCAGTATAAAGAACAAATGACATATTTAATGAAGAAATATTCCTCGTATCTGCCAAGCCTCTAATCATTCCGTACTTTAAGTTACAACCTTTTCAGAGTCAACGACTCTCTCTTTTGAATATCGTACAACCTCAACGGTCAGAATTAAATCTCGGTGATCAGAATAGAAGATACGCTCTGCTGTTTTCCTCTACATTTAATGCACAACACTATTTAAGGAAACAAGCCAGAGAAGAGTGGACGACAGAATCAACCGCATTAAATGTTGCATTAATGACGTAGCAGGTTTGCATTTAATGCTTTGAAAGCTTGACAGAAATATCCGTTAAAGCAATAGGGAAGACAATACTCAATGAAACTTCATTATCTTCATCAACGTGTATCCTACTGAAGATATAAATAGAAGACTGAAAAACTTGGCGAATTACAACGAACAAATTCTCAAGCATTCAAAGTCTTTATTGCAATCAAGCTCTAAACCTTACTCAGAAATCTAGTGTCATACTCTTCTGAGTTCAATTGTCCGCCTTAGTGTGAAAACCTCTTAGATTCGAATCTCTCATCGTTTTCACACTTCAAACAGAGAACTCATTTTCATATCATCTCTGTTAAGAAACTCAAGTGTTCACTCCAGTGTCAAACACCTTTAAACACTTAGAGTTCATGGTGCTTGCAAATTTCTATTATCCCTCTTATAAGAAGGGAATCTTTTGTAGAAGAAATTCATCTTTTTTTAGGAGACGTTATGTACCATACGTGGTTAAGGAGAAGTCCTTCGAATACTTGTATCTAGAGAAGTCCTGTGGGAATACTTGTCTGGAGAAGTCCTGTGACTAATACTTGTACTGTTCTGTTGAATAGTGAAAATCTTGGTGAAGTTAAGGACTGGACGTAGCCCTATCGTTCTGAGAGTGAACCAGGATAAATTTCTGTGTGTTATTAGTTCTATTATTCACGCTTTCAATTTTCGCTGCTATCATCTGAAAAGCCTTTTTAAAACTAATATTGTTTTTGAAAATAAATTTTAAAACTCACACACAACTCAAACTTCCCCTTTCTTGTGTTGCCTTTACTTTATCAAACAACTTAAGAACCACTTTAGTATCCTTCAGTATGTATTAAATTTAAACCATGTCTGCTTGTGATTATCCTATAAACTAATACATTGTCATTCACTCATTATTTTTTGGAGTAAAGAATGTAAGTTAAGTTCTTATGAGGCAGTTGTGACATCATATATATTCAAGAAAACAAACAATAATGATGATGGTATGTATGTCATACGTGATAAGTGTTAAACTAAATAAGTTTGAATCTACGTTTAATGTTGTGTTATTTTATTTATAATATGCCTAACTTGTACTCTATCATAGGACAGAGGACTTAATTAAACCAGTTTGTAGGAATTCATATGGAACTAGACAAATATCGAGCTGTTTAAAACCAAAGGGGCTTGTGGGACAGGATGTGACACTACTATAGAATTTCCATATTACTACGGTTTTGAGTAGCCTGTTATCACGATTGAACCGTGGTATCAGACGTCGAAGCAATAGATAAATTACCACGTTTTAAGGAGGAACCATGGTAATATTACATACCTGTTACGACGGTTGAAGGTGTAACCGTGGTATAATCGCATAACTGTTACCACGATTTAGCAAGGAACCGAGGTAATATCGTAGATCTGTTACCACTATTCATTCTTGAACTGTGGTAATATCGCTGAACCGTGGTAACAGGTCTTTTTTTTTCCTTACATTCTCTCAACTTAATTAATGGTATATGCAAATAAGAAAACAGTCTATTATATTGCTAAAATACAAAATTAACTAAAACATGGTTTGAAACTATAAATATGAAATAAACTATCCTATAGGAAACTATCAATGCCAAAACAATTTAGCATACTGTTCATTCTAAAAAAATTTGGACAGTAGATCACAGCAGTTGTATCATAACATCTTCAACTGATCTTAATGCTCCTGCTTGTGCTCCCAACTGCTTCTGATATATCGCCTTCAAGGTATCTCTGAGCCCAGAATGCTGCTAAGCATGCGTAATATGCTGCTAAGCCATTCCTTATGTACATAATATACTGCTAAGCCATTCCGAATAGTTCATGGCATTATAATTCCAAAAAATATAACAATGAAGGAGGACCAGAAGGCGAAGACAAGGTCTGTGTACATTAGTTGGTTAGAGGCATCACACAATGCTCGGAAATGTGTGTTACGCAGAGATTCGATGCTAAGAACTTGATAACACTCAAGTTCTGGGAAATTTACGATATAAGGAAGATAGATTTCGAAACTGTTTGCCATTTCTGTTTTTAATGAAGATTACTGAACATAGGAAAAGAAGGATGCATGGAAGATGATGGATGGAGAACTGAGAGATACTTCTGGAATTTATAAGCAAATGAAGAAAGTGAAATGGGATGAAGAAGAGTAAGCGCCATGACTGTTGAGAAGTGCAGATTAAAGAGGATGTTTTGAGAAATGTGAAACTCGTATGGGAAATGAGAACCGGCGTGACTGTTTACAAGAAAGATACCACGCATGCTAGAGATACTACGCTGGTGTTTACACTAATTTTTGGTAACCAGTGTAACACCACAAGAAAATCTGAATGTTTATGAAGAGGATGGATTCTATCATCTTACGGGTCCTGGGAGTGCGGAAATCTTCCGTGCGCGCGTGTGGAGTGGAACCCGTCGAAAGTGGTTCGAGCGGAGTGGGTGCGTGTTTCGGGATGAGTTACTTGAGAGCGAGGCGCTTCCAAACGTCAAAGAGGGGGTTATAGGCAGGGAAAAAGGTTATAGGCAGATAAAAAAGGAAAAGAAACAAAAAATAAATTGCATTGAAATGTAAAATTACAGGGAAATTTAAAGGTTCGGCCAATCAACCACCAGTCAGCCACTCACGTGTATCTCGTTCATGTTGCTCTGCGTCACTACCAGTTGGACTTATGGCGTAGGGGTGAGGGTTAGCGCTACCGGGCGTGTCGTGATGAGGGCGAAAGACCCCGAACTCTGCCTTAGTTTCTTCTATTTATAGGCAAAATTCTTCAACTGCTTGCAACGGTTATTTCTTCTAGTCTCTCCATGTGTCTCTTATTTGCTTCTTTAATCTCCACGTGTCACGTTGTTCAACTACCTTCACGCTCTCTATCGAACTGCTTGTAACTTCCGTCGACATGCCTTCTTGTATTCACCGGAGCTCGAGCTGGGAACAAGTGCAACACTTGTTCATTTTAGTGTCTTGTTTCCCCAACATGGGTCTAACTTCGACTCAACTTGTCGCTTTAGTCGAAGTACCAGAATCCATTTTGTTAGCCTTCATTGTATACCTCTATTTTGATCGAAACCACCTCACTATGAAGTCTTCGACCAGACTGAGACGTAGCAAAAATTCCAGGCTAACATCTGGGAAGCATTTATGAAGAGACCACTAAGTGGTTGGAGAGACAAGCAATTAAGTGTAAAACGGTGCACGCTTCTTGTGCTCTGGGAAAAAAAACCCTAGTACTAAACAACAACAACAACAACAACAACAACAACAACAACAACAACAACAATCTTCAAAACAAAACCCTAGAAGTAGAAGCAGGTCAAGAGGACTCACTAGTGAGGTAGAGAAGAGCGGTCAACGGGAGAAGACGGGAACAACGATGCACGAGCTTGGAGCCGACGAGCATAAAAAGCAGCGACGGTGGCATTGCAGAGAGAAGGAAAGTCGATGATGAGGTGCAGCGGCCAGGAACGGTGGTCATGAGGTGCAACAGAAAAATGGTTCACAAATGGGTTTTCGATTGCAAACTAGGGTTTACTAGTAAAAATCAACATTTTATTAATAATATAATATCTATTACCACGGTTGAAGGTATCAACTGTGGTAATAATATTTTTTAATTAAAATAAAAATGAAAACTATGTCAGTTACCACGGTTGAAATGGAGCCGTGGTAACTGAGGACCTCAGTTACCGCGGTTGTACACGGAACCGTGGTAACAGAGCTTCAGGCATCATTTTACCACGGTCGAACATGGAACCGTGGTAACAGAGGCGTACTAAAAAGACAAATCTATAGTAGTGTGAGATCCATAATTGACTTTCAATGTTGCGTTTACCCATTTCTAATAGATATTTTTGGGCAAATTGTTAACTTGGTTGTGAGCAAGATGACACACGAATAGCGTAAAAATACCAAGTAAATAGGTTTTTACCTACTACCATTGCAGTAAGTTTTGTTTATGTCCTTTTTGTTGGATATTCATTGTTTTTTTACATTGAAAGACAAGTGAGTGTTGTTTTCTTTCTCTGTTACTATATCAATATGCCCTTATCATGGAAATGACATCCAAATAATTTGAAAAGAATGTACCATGAATCATATGGGAGAAATTGACATGATCACCAAGGTATCACCTCATATTAGGATATCATACTAATTAAATATTAACAGATTCAATTATGTGAATATCATCATTCTAACTCAATATTTGACCCTTTTATAGATATTTGTACCAGTTAATGACAATAACATGCACTGGTACTTGATTGTGATTGACCTTCAAAAGAAACAAGTGGTTTATTTGGATTCATTTCCCACACCTGATGGGATTGATTTAAGAGTATTGCAAACCAAGATTCTCGTGAGTCTAATTCATTGTTAGTTTTCATGTAGCTTTGTGACTATTAAAAACATTTTTGACATGTATATCGAATCAACCACTCAGGCTATTTTTATGGAGCAAATGTTTTTTTGACAAATCATTTTATTAATTTGAGTTGTCCATGAATCCTAGAACTTATGAGTTTGTGGTTCCAAATGGATTAGGAGTTAAGAAGGATGACTCGTAACTATTTTTATCTTACAAAAGGACACCCTTGGTTTTTAAAAACACTATATAATCTTAACTTTTGCCTATGTTATTCTCCTTGTGTGTTTAGCAATGACTGTATGATCTGGGTGGCTCAATGGATGTCAAAAGTATGAAAAAATCATTAGATAATTGAGGTATAAACAATGAAATATTTTAAATGTAATCTTCCAAAATTTAGAACTATATTTGCTGATTTTTATGGAAACAAATATTTCAGGTGGAAAATGGTGCGAGAATGAGACTTGCTTTAAGTCTGGTATTGCACCCTAACAACACAGTAAATGATGTCTTTTTATCAAAGTTTTTAAGCTGTATTCTTAACTACAAAGAGCCAGCAAAGAAGAAGTATTAGGAACCTGTTAACCTGTTTAGTTTTTTGATACATTATCAATTTTTGTATTAGACAACCTAACTGGTTCGGGTATAGTTTTTCTACCCAAAACTTCAGGTTTTTGCAGTGACCAAATGTTAATTGTCCAAACAGGTGACAAAATCTTAATTCTACTCTTAGACAACCCAACACATTTCAGATGCCACACAAACATGGAACTAATCAATAAATTGGCAAATAATACTACACACCATGATTTATATTTCCAATTAAATTGTTCCAACAACATCAAGCCAAATAAGGACATCGAGAAATCATCTAATGCAATATTGATAAGTTACATTTTCATAACAATCAAGCAACACATAACAAGACCAGAATTCCTAATCCTAAATTAAACATTTTGTCTCTTGACTTCAACTCAGCTACAAAGAGATGTATGTTGTCCTCCTCGTTTACTTTACTACGAACCTGACCATCCATTTTCAAAGTATTCACATGTCTGTTGATATACAAAGTTTCAAACATTAGAAAGCCCAAAACCAAGCTATACTTTGAACGGAAGATAGCAACACTAACAAAAATAGAATCATATACCCTAAAAGGACAATGATAATACGGTCTTCCATAATTTATATCTAACCATGATGTCCTTAATACAAGAACATGACCACAACGACATAATCTTTCATAACAATATGGAGAACGAGGTACAACAGACAAGTTTGATTGCGAGGCCATTAGTCTTAGGGATGGCAGAAAAACCCATACCCGTGGGTACCCGACCCGACCCGAATCTACGGGTAAAACTCGTTCTGTTTGGGTTCGGGTTCGGGTTCGGGTTTTACCCGATTCTGAAAGTGCTATTCGGGTTCGGGTTTGGGTATGGTGAAACCCGCACCCTATCCGAAACCCTAAATTACTAAAATATCATTATATATATATATATATATATATATATATATATATATATATATATATATATATATATATGATTGTAGACGTCGCTATTTTGTTTTAGATCCTTGTTGTTCTTGTACTCTAGATTTATATCATGATCTTGAATATGAAATTTTTTGAATTGGCTTCTAGAGTCATTTTTTAAATCACTATGAAGATGTTGCTACTACTGCGTTAGTAATCGGGTTCGGGTATGGTCGGGTTTTGGGTTTTTTTATGGTTTCTCTTTGTTTATCGCAGATATGGGTTCGAGTACGGGGAACCTGAAACCCAACGGGTTCGGGTATAGTTTTTCTACCCGAACAGGGTTTGGGTTTGAGTTCGGGTATATGATTTCGGGTTCGGGTTCGGGTATGGTTAAACCCGCACCCGACCCTACCCGTTGCCATCCCTAATTAGTCTACATAAAAACAATAGAAATTTGAAAAGTTGCAACACCAAAAAATACACAAGAAGAACATCATTGATTCGAAGGAAAGGAAGATATAAGAATTGGGGATGAGTACCAATTCCTGATTTGAATCCAAAAATTAGGACTCTTAAATCCAAATTCTAAACTAAAATAATGGGTCTGTTGTTTAATTACAATAATTAGCACTCCAATTTGCACCTACCTAAAACCTTGACCTAGAAATTAGGGCTCCTGATAAACCAAGAAATCGCGAACTAAGTGAATGAATAAACATGGAACCAAGAACATGTGAAGAAGGTCTCGTCCTTGGACTCGGCTGAGGTTTTGATGAAGACAAACACATCACAAAAAGAAGAAAGACTTCAAGAAGAATTCAAGAAAGAAAGACTTCAAGAAGACTTCAAGAAAGAAAGGAAAGACTTCAAGAACCGGCTCAGAACGTCAAGATCAATCATTAAGGTTCTTGCTTTAAGTAAGTCTTGTCAACTTAGTGTGCTATGCTTTATTAAGGTTAAATTGCATTTGAAGGCTCATAAAAGATCAACTAATTGAGTACGATATGTTCTCACAAGTAAAACTTGGTAGGAACACTCAATTAGGGCTTGAGATGGTTAAAACTGAGTTTCGGACTATCTGTAATCGATTACAGGTTGTGTGCAATCGATTACAGGAAGGCAGTAATTGATTACCACCTTAGTGTAATCGATTACACAGTTTGAATTTTGAATTCAAACTCCAACGGCTAGTGTAATCGATTACCAGGCTTCTGTAATCGATTACCAGGTCGACAAATGTGTTGTTTCATGAACCATTGTGTCTCAAAACGTTTGGGAAAGGTTGTGTTGGTTCATGGACGACCTCTAGTGCCTATATAAAGTCCATAGACGCTCAGAAACATAAATGACTTGGTCCATAACTTTCATATTCATTAAAGTCATCATTCTGAGTTTATGTTCTCTCATTTTCATAAGAACACACATGCTGTTCATCTTTTGAGAAACTCAGAATAAGAGAGCCTTCATTGTAATTTCCTGGAGCATACAAACTAAGATCAATCCATCTTGTCTAAAGGATTGAATCAGCCATTGTAAAGGCATCTTCTTCTTCATCTCTTGAATCGGTTTGATTCATTCACCGTGGTTTTCGGTGGTTGTAAAAAGGTCCATCGTAGTGTTCGATGGTTGTGGAAAAGGTTCTTTGAATCGGGTTTGATTCAAAGTTCGCCGTAGGGTTCGGCGTTTGTGGAAAAGGTCCTTTGAATCGGGTTTGATTCAAAGTCCGCCGTAGGGTTCGGTGATAGTGGAAAAGGTCCTTTGAATCGGGTTTGATTCAAAGTCCGCCGTAGGGTTCGGCGTCATCAGTTGGTGGTTTTCCATCTGAGGTTTGACAAGAGTTCTTAAGGTTCTTGGTGTAAGTACTTGTAAGAAATCTTGATCATAGTGGAAAAATCCTCAAGGGGTTTCTTGAGGGTCTGGACGTAGCCTTCGGTGGATAGAATGTGAACCAGGATAAAATCTCGTGTGTGATTTCCTCTTCCCTTCATCTTTTACTTTCAAGCAATCCTTAATTCCGCTGCAATCACAACTATCGTTTTATGATCATCATTATCATGAAAGTAATAATTTCGATAAGGCGAAAATCGTGCAACTCTGATTCACCCCCCTCTCAGGTTGCTATCTAGGCTAATAATTGGTATCAGAGCGTAAGTTTAGGTAATTTACTCCTAAGATCCGGGAGAAGATGGCATCCTCCTCCAATCATGGAACCAGTGAGGGATTCAATATAAACAGGCCACCATACTTCAAAGGAGACCACTATGACTTCTGGAAAATCAAGATGAGAATCTTTATAAAGTCATTAGACGTGGAAATATGGAGAGCCATTGAAGAAGATCCATTTATTCCTATAAATGAAGAAAGCACACAACCAAAACCAGAAAGCACATGGAGTGAAGAAGAAAAGAAGAAGGTTCAGTATGATCTCAAAGGAATGAATATTCTTACATCTGCTCTTGGCATGGATGAATTCTTCAGAGTATCCTCGTGCAAAACGTCAAAGGAAATATGGGATACTCTAATGGTAATTCATGAAGGCACTGAAGAAGTGAAGAGATCAAAGATCAATACTCTTTCACAAGAGTATGAGATGTTCAGAATGTTACCAAGGGAAACAGTGCTAGATATGTAGAAAATGTTCACTCTCTTGATCAACCATCTAATTGCTCTTGGAAGAAATTTCTCCAACAATGATCTGAACTTAAAAGTCCTAAGATCATTATCAAGAGAATGGCAACCAAAGGTAACAGCAATTTCTGAAAAGAAGAGCCTTTCAAAAATGACATTGGCTTCACTTTTTGGCAAGTTGCAAGAACATGAACTTGAACTCAAAAAGATGGAACAACAAGAAGCCATTGACATGTACATTTGACCTATTGCATTGAGAACTAAAGTTGCAAGATATGATAGTTCACAAGAGGAAGATTCTCAATCCGATAGTAATGATGATGATGATGAGGATATAAGAATCATTGTGAAAAATCTTTACAAAATCCTCAAAAAGAGAGATTGTCATAATCTTCAAAGAAAGAAGCATGGCTTGAAGAAGAAATCTGAGAAAAAGGTTTCCAAATCAAAGAAGGCTTACATGAGAGAAAACGAAGCAAGTTCATCATCTGATTCAGAAAATGAAGAAGGATATCTCGCTCTGATGGCAACACATCATTCTGATGATGAAAATGAAGAGGCTAGTAATGCAATTTCATATGTTAAATTACAAAGTATCTTTGATAGATTGCATGATAGTTTCTTGAATATTTATGAAGTATATACATATCAAAGTAGGATCATCTCATCTCTACAAAGTAAAACTAAAAGCATGCAAGATGAGTTAGATCAAGTAAAATCTAGAGTAGATATTCAAAGTGATTCTACATCTTTAGATCCATGCATAACCCTTGAGTCAAAGATTAATGAATTAACCCAAGTGATAAACAAAGGTACAGATGATGTGGATAAGTTGTCATGTTATCAAAGACATGCCTTTCATAAAAGTAATTTAGGTTTATCTGATCATAGTCATCCTAGTGATGTTAAGAAAATCACTTTTAGACCAAGTAGTTCATATAACTTTGGTCACACAAGGAGAGTACATGATGGTGTTCAACTTAGAAAGGCATATATCAAATCTTTCTATCATCTTAAAGAGAAAGTGCCTAACATGAAATTTAAGTGTTCCTATTATTCTCCAAGTTATCAAAGAAATGATGGAGTCCCCAATGAAAGATTCATATGGGATGTGAAAGATACTAACCCAAAAGGACCCAAAGCCTATTGGGTACCTCGAAAATACCATTAAGCTTACTATGCAGGTGTGCTTGAAGACCTTGTGATCAGAATTGTCATATACAAAGGATGGTCTTTCAAGACACAATATTAGAATATGGTATTGGTAAGAGAAATTATAAAGCTCTATATCTTTCAAAAGGTATTAAGTAGAATAGTAATGCATTCTTAGGCATATGCATTTACATCATATTTCTATGTTAGATATATCCTTCATGCAGTGCTTATCTAATCTGAAATTTCAGATTTTTAGTCATGTTAATCGATTACATAGGTTTAGTAATCGATTACAGGGATTTCTTTGGCCCTGTTTCTTTTCCTGAAAGGTGGGTAATCGATTACCCAGATAGTGTAATCGATTACCTCCTCGAAATTTGAATCTGCATTCAAATCGTTCATCATGTAATCGATTACATGGAAGGTGTAATCGATTACATGCCCGATGGTATATATATCTGGGTTCTTCAGTTCTTAATCGATTACACAGTTATTCCATTTCCTCTCTCTGTCGTGCGACACCAGAAATCATTTTATCCCCATATCTTCTACAATTCTTGTTCTTTTTCAAGAATTCTTTGTGGGTTTTGCTCTTAATTTCAGTCTCTATCCATTCATCCTACCAATTGTTGTTGAATTGGTCTGGATTAAAAAGCCCCAATTTGGTCCTGTGAAACCCTAGAACTCGAAAATTGTCAATTTCAGCTTCCATGGCTTCTTCCTCTCGTAAACCTCATCGTTCTAAGAAACCCATCAATGGATGCTTTGGACCTCTCAAGGCTGTTGGCTACCGAAGAACAGAAGCAACACTTCCTTGCTCACTTTCTTGATCGGCCAGTTCTCACACCAAAATATGGTGCTCTGGATTCCTTCATGACAGCAGGGATGACATTTCCCACTCTGTTTGATCATCAGGGACTTGACTCGTTCATTGAAATAAAAGGTAAATTCTATCCCGAACTTGTCAGAGTCTTCTATTGTAATCTGATTAAACGTGGTGGCAAAATCTGCACATCTGTCAAGGGTGTTACCATCTCTATGACCCTTGATGAGTTGGGAGAATGTCTTTCTATTCCCAGCACCGGAGCAAATTTAGGTTCTGAATTGCCTTGCCCTTTGGAAGAATACGATAAGAGATCATTCTACTTATCTCTATGTCGCTTCTCTGAAGAGCAAATTCAGTCTAAGAAGCAGCGGGTTGATGCTAACCGTTCTAGAGATACCCTTGCTGTTGAGTTTCTCACTTTTGAAAACATACTGCTTCACTACTTGCTTAGTTATGTGATTTTACCTCAGAGTTCCAATCATGCCCAGATTAGCGACCTAGAGTTACAAATCCTTTATGGCATGATTAATCAAAAGTCTATTAATTGGGCTTATCTGGTAATGACACATATGTTGCTGCACAAGGAAAGAACTAACCCTCTTCCATTTGCTTCTGCAATTTCCATCATTCTGAAGAAGGAAGGTGTTTCTACTCATGGCGAGTACTCCGTTAAAATGGATGGTAAGGCTCAGCGCATTGATCTGAACATTCTGAACAAGATGGGATTCATTTAGGATGTTGATGGATCCTTCAGGAACAAATCTGACCTGACCACTGAGGATCCTCCTGTTCCTATTCCTGCAGCCTTCTTCCCTCCGTCTGAGAGTGCTCCATCGTCATCTTCTGGTACCGATGCTTCTACACAGCTTATTCTTTCACATATTGATAGCATGAAGCAATTCATCAACCCGTGCTTTGATCGCATGGAAGGCCGGGTCGAGTCCATGTACACTACCTTGCGTGCAGATATGGACAGTCTAAGCCTTCGTGTAGATCAGATGACTCGTTCTCCTCTCCATTTCTCCGATGAATCTGAAGATCTCTAGACTATTTTTATTTTTATTCAGACTATTTATATTTTGGGTTGTAATAGTTTAGACATAACTTTTGGATGGTTTTGATTTCTGCTTGCATGTTTAATTATGTATTCTGAACTTATCTGGTTATGCTTTAATTGCGTATGATGCATAAGTTTCAAAGTTCTGTCTTGCTTACCCCCACTCCCTACGATTTAAATGTCTATACTACTTGTTAGCATGTATGGAGTATGCTTGGACTCATCTTCTTTTTGATGAAGTCAAAAAGGGGAGAAAGGGTCTTGTGCTTTGTAAAGTTTATTTACAAGGAAAGCTACAAGTGGAACAAAAAGGGGGAGAATAGTTCTGATATATATTATGCTTCTCTTTATTTCGATTATCCTGGAATATTTTGTATGGCTTTTTCTTCTTTTTGATGATGTCAAAAGGGGGAGAAAAGCCTTGTGTATGCTTGACCATTTTCAGGATACTGTGCTTCAATTGCAAAACAAAGGGGGAGATAATATTGCAAAACAAAGGGGGAGATATACAAGACAAGAGAGAAAGTCAAATGATCAATCAATGTTCAAGCATGATGTTAGTCATCATCAAAAAGGGGGAGATTGTGAAGAAGGTCTCGTCCTTGGACTCGGCTGAGGTTTTGATGAAGACAAACACATCACAAAAAGAAGAAAGACTTCAAGAAGAATTCAAGAAAGAAAGACTTCAAGAAGACTTCAAGAAAGAAAGGAAAGACTTCAAGAACCGGCTCAGAACGTCAAGATCAATCATTAAGGTTCTTGCTTTAAGTAAGTCTTGTCAACTTAGTGTGCTATGCTTTATTAAGGTTAAATTGCATTTGAAGGCTCATAAAAGATCAACTAATTGAGTACGATATGTTCTCACAAGTAAAACTTGGTAGGAACACTCAATTAGGGCTTGAGATGGTTAAAACTGAGTTTCGGACTATCTGTAATCGATTACAGGTTGTGTGCAATCGATTACAGGAAGGCAGTAATTGATTACCACCTTAGTGTAATCGATTACACAGTTTGAATTTTGAATTCAAACTCCAACGGCTAGTGTAATCGATTACCAGGCTTCTGTAATCGATTACCAGGTCGACAAATGTGTTGTTTCATGAACCATTGTGTCTCAAAACGTTTGGGAAAGGTTGTGTTGGTTCATGGACGACCTCTAGTGCCTATATAAAGTCCATAGACGCTCAGAAACATAAATGACTTGGTCCATAACTTTCATATTCATTAAAGTCATCATTCTGAGTTTATGTTCTCTCATTTTCATAAGAACACACATGCTGTTCATCTTTTGAGAAACTCAGAATAAGAGAGCCTTCATTGTAATTTCCTGGAGCATACAAACTAAGATCAATCCATCTTGTCTAAAGGATTGAATCAGCCATTGTAAAGGCATCTTCTTCTTCATCTCTTGAATCGGTTTGATTCATTCACCGTGGTTTTCGGTGGTTGTAAAAAGGTCCATCGTAGTGTTCGATGGTTGTGGAAAAGGTTCTTTGAATCGGGTTTGATTCAAAGTTCGCCGTAGGGTTCGGCGTTTGTGGAAAAGGTCCTTTGAATCGGGTTTGATTCAAAGTCCGCCGTAGGGTTCGGTGATAGTGGAAAAGGTCCTTTAAGTCGGGTTTGATTCAAAGTCCGCCGTAGGGTTCGGCGTTTGTGGAAAAGGTCATTTGAATCGGGTTTGATTCAAAGTCCGTCGTAGGGTTCGGCATCATCAGTTGGTGGTTTGCCATCTGAGGTTTGACAAGAGTTCTTAAGGTTCTTGGTGTAAGTACTTGTAAGAAATCTTGATCGTAGTGGAAAAATCCTCAAGGGGTTTCTTGAGGGACTAGACGTAGCCTTCGGTGGATAAAAGGTGAACCAGGATAAAATCTCGTGTGTGATTTCCTCTTCCCTTCATCTTTTACTTTCAAGCAATCCTTAATTCCGCTGCAATCTCAACTATCATTTTGTGATCATCATTATCTTGAAAGTAATAATTTCGATAAGGCGAAAATCGTGCAACTCTGATTCACCCCCCCTCTCAGGTTGCTATCTAGGCTAACAGAACATACCGAAAAATCGATCAAGAATACCCAAAAATCGCTTACTGTTGCGACACCGATCCGCCTCAAATGCACAGTTATGGGCAGCTGAAATCGCGAAATGAGTACTCCTGGAACCAAGAAGTCTTTGAATAGGCTGTGCGATTATCTTGTAGAAGAAGAACAAGGAACCATAAAAAAAGGGTTAACTGTAAGACCCTCGATTTTTGTGATTTTACACATTGGTCCCTCGAGTTTGTAATATTTATGTTTTGGTCCCTGAAGTTCGTGATATTCATGTGTTGGTCCTTGAACTATTTTATAGTTCACGGTTTTGTCCCTGTTAGACGTTTTGCTTGAAATAGATTCTGTTTTGAATTATCCTACTCGAATTCTAGGAGAGGATAAAGTAAAATCTTTACTCATTGATTGCAAGATTTGGTTTTATAATTAATTATTTTCTGAGATATCATTGATTTGATGAAGATTTGTTTCTGTTATCTACTTAAATTATTCTGTTCGAGTTTAAGAGATAAAAAGGGGTTGAAATTTCTAATTTTGGAAGAGATGTATTCCTGCTATCTTACTTGATTCTGATCGAAAATTTAGAGGGTTAAAGAGGGAGGATATTTTTTATTTTGGGAGATAATATTCTGAATAAAACTAATTTGAAATAATATCTAATAGGTAGTTATTATTCAGATTTTCTGTTTAATGAGGAAGATTCGGTTCTGTTTTAATCCGCTATCACTTAGAGATGTTAGGAAAAGATTTGATGGAGATTACGTGCTGATTTGTTGAGGAAAATTTGAACCAAATCCTTCTTTGCCTCTAGGGTTCGACCACCCAATATGTGCTGGCTGCCACTTTGTTGTTTTTCATTCAAACACAAAATCCTAATTCTCTCAAGTGCTGAAACCTTTCCCCTTGCAACTGCTGCTGTTGTTTCTTCTTCTTCTTCCTATCTTAGAGAATCAAACCCTTCTTTCCTTCTTGTTGTGGTGGTGGTTGAGACCTCTTTCTTTCCTTGGAGAACCGGAATTCCTTTCCTCTTGTGTTGTTTGTTCGAGTGTTCATCTTTTCCGGAATACCGAAGTTGTTTTCTTCTCTCTTATATCTGAGAATTTACGGTAAGTAATCCTTAAGTTAAACCTCTTTTTGAGTAGTGATCATTGAACCATAATTCTGGAAATTAATTGTAATCATATTCCGTTCTCGGTTCCTCGTTCGTTTCAAGGGTTCTGTCGTTTAAAGGTTCCGACCGTTACTAGAATCGTGATTGATTGTTGTTTGAGTCGAGTTGGACCAGCATATTCTTTTCCTTTGATCGACTTAAACTCAGGTTGGTTCATCTCTTGTTCTCCTTGCGTTGTCAAAAATTGTTTTGTTGTTGTTGAGACGTTGTTCCATGTATTAAACAGTTTCTTAAAACTCTTGATACCTTTCTATCCAAGCAACTTCGTGTTTAAAGACTTCTTATGTTTTTGAGAGAATTTCCCTTTCCACTTGTTTTCCTATGTATTTTGGCCATGGAAAAGTCTTGTCTTCGAAAAGTGTGTTTTAAAAATCAATTATGAGTAAAAACTGTTGTTTTCTGGGCTCCTGGCAAGGAGCCAGCGCTTGAGCGCTGGCCTCCCAACGCTTGGGGCGCTAGGTTGCTTCCCAGGACGAGTTGCCAGATAGGGAGCCAATGCCTAGGCATTGGCAACCCAACACATGGGCGCTGGGCCCCTGCCAGTGAATTCCTATTTTCGTTTTAATTGCTTAAAAATCCTTTTGGGGGTTGTTTTCCACCCTTGTTCCAACAATTATTGATTGTTGTCTATCATTTTATCTTTCTCATGTGGGAGAACTCATTTATGCAACCTAATCGACGGTAAGGGTAACTCAATACTAGATCGAGCCAGTTGTGATTTGTGGTGCAATTTTCTTTGGGAATTTTCTGATTGTTTTATTTTGATTCATGAATACATGTTGAATTGGAATTTGTGGTAGCATGAATTGTTGTTATCTTCACATGAGTTATAACATGTTGTTATGAATTGGAAATCTTGGATATTGTTGTTGCTAACATATTGCATTATACTACGACTGTTGAGAAATTTTGTCTGAACTGTTGGTTCATGATGTTGAGAATGTTTTTGTCATAGCATATGCACTATGTAGGTTACTTAAGATTGATGTGACGACACTTTGTCCCGTGGGATCAATCTAGCGCAATGTGGTGGATCTTTGTCCCACGTGACTGTCCTGCCCGTGTTTTGGGAAAAATCTGGCCAGAGTTATACATCTAGTTATTTCAGGACTAACTTGCATGTTTTTGAAGAATTAAATGGAATATTATATGCTGAGAATACTGTATTTTTACTGCTGTTAAATTAATTCTATTTCTGCTATTATTTAAACCTCGTATCTGTTTTCTATTGCCGTATTTACTGTTGAATGATTCTGCTGTTGCTGTATCTATTGTTTTGAATTGTTGTTGCTATATTCGAACTCTTGTTGTTTTCTGTTTTAATTATCACTTGGTTGATAATTATTTTTGTTGAAAATTTTCGGAGTTAACCCTTTTTGTTTGCTTGTGTGTTGTTTGGGCGCTTTGTGGCCAGTTGAAGAAGAAGAGAGTGAAGATTTTTGAAGATCTTGAAGCATGATGAATTGCCGCTGTTTTCTTTTATAAATGACTTAGCACAAATGTGGTGCAAGATTATTATTATTTATTCTTATTGCATGCGTTGAATTATATTATTTATGGGGAATAATATTATGATTAAATAGCTATTGAGTGTCGAATTTCTTTGAAAATTTTGAGTGGTCTTATTGAGAGGTTTATTAAACTTATTTTTCCGCAAATTTACTATGTGACCCCTGACCAAAAATTGAGGCATTACATTAACCAGTGGTAAAAAACAATTTATTGAAAAAAGGAAACGCAAAAAGGACTGTATAGCAAATACAAAAATATGCCATCCTGATTATAAAGTTCATTAAACCTGCCATGTAATTAAAAGATGTTATACTTTAATTGGCACACCTCTGTTTTCATTACACTTATTTGTGCTAAGGCACCAAATCAAGCACCATTTATAAATAGAATTATTATTGTTCTCGTATGGGAACAAGATGGTGGCTAGATGCTTAGATTTAAGGTTATGGGGACCTCAGGGTCCTCAGATCTAGGGTTCCTATCGCCGCCTATGAGAGATATTTTGTAAAAAGTAAGAACATGCATTGAATAGAGAAGGTACTTTCCTTTTATAGTGTGGCAAGTACCCAAAAACCCTAAGTCTATTATAGCTCGATCCTTTGGTACCCCTTATTGGGCTTTGTGCCCTATAATCGGTCCAGACCCATAGCTGGGGTGGCGATTCTCCTAGGTCGCGTGTCCTTGTTTGCTGGGGGGACTAACCCTAATTAGGGCGTGTTACCCCACGCCAATTCACAAGTCCACAAGACATTGAGTTTGAGGTACGAGGACACATTGTGTCTTATAAGCATTTATCACGCGTAGGGGGGGGGGGGGGGGCTCTCCTGAACGTCGTGCCCCTTCCCAGTCCACATGCTCTAAGTGCCTAAATTGGCAATTGAGCATGCATTCTTGGCTAATCACCCCTCGTCTGAGGCTTGGCTCGGTTGAATCCTATGCGTAAGTTGCCAACATGGCGTGTAGAGAGAAAGTAAGTAGGTCTCCAACATGGCTTCATAAAAGATAAATAAGTTGTCGAAACAGTGTAACCTTAAACTAGTCCACAGGCGTGTGCCTCCAAGTTACTTGTCTTCTTGCCACTTTTGGCTCGCAGCAATTCGCGCGTTGAATGACACACTCAAGACTTCTGTTCAAATTCCTTTATGATGTTGGGACACGACCTTTCTGCATCTTAGTAGCTAGTCGCGCCTCTTGAGGCTGCTTTAGCACGTGACGCCATGCATAGATTTCACGATGGTGTATTTGTTACCAACTGTACGATAGGCGAGGCTCTTCACATGCCTTTCTTTGTGTTTGAATTTCACCCTTCTATCTTCCTACCTATTTTGAAGAATTCAATCATCCTTATGAATTTACTGCAACATTAATTAACCCATTCGAAACGGTGGCCAATCAAGAGTCACGTGCTTTCACGCACCCTTTCAACGCCCTAGTTATAAATGGCACCTCATTCCATTTTTCCCTCTTTTCACACACTTTCTCTCTGCACTCTCCATTGTTGCTTCCTTCTCTGAAATTCCCAGAGACTTTTACTCCCTCCCCCTTTTATCTTCTTTGTGAGGCTTTTCCGTTGTTCTCTCATAGATTCCCAGACGAACACTTCAGAGGTTCCCGTTGCCAACCCCATCGTCGTCCTTGCCATTTTCGAGGAGCAAAACCGAATGAACCCTGTCGTTGCCGGAGTTAACGCGACCACCTCTTCTTCTCAGGATGTGCCTCAACCTTTGGCTCCCATGGCCTCAAACCCTTCCTCTATTGGTGATTTTCCTCTTTCTTTCCCTGTCTATTTAGGAAGATATTGTTTTGCGTTACATGCCATGAAGCAAGCATTTTTTACTAGCCCTGTTTTCTCCATTCCTTCTCCACAAGATCCTTTTCCGATCCCTTCTATTTCAATTTTTCAGACAACTCCACCTCTGAAGGTGGCTCTGCCTCCTCCTTCAGTGATTCCGAGTGCGAGAGAGATAGTGAGTCTTGCCTTGTACAGCCCTATGAGCCGCTGAGGGATCAAATTATGGATCCAGCCCTCCTTGAGCCATTAGGCTCCCGGTGGCGAATCCTGAATTATTTCTCTATGTCTTCCATCTATCAAAATTTGGACGACGTTCAGGCAATTGGCGTTGTCTCCAGCGAATTCTGCCGGACCCTTGAGGATGAGAAACTTCTTATTATGGATGTCCCTGGTGAGGGCGAGTTCGTTCCCACCACCAAACCTGGGGGCGTTTCGCCCTATTTCTTTTGCTTGTACACTGCCCTTTTTACTGAGTTGGGGCCTGAAGCTCCCTTTTTTCCCCTTCATTTGTTCATGTTACACTTAGTCAATGTCACACCCACATAGATTTATCATAACAATTGGGCGTTTCTCCGTCATTTTGAAATTCTATGTGAATTTTTCACATCACCCCTACTCATACCCTTTTCTTTCACCTTTATCGCCTGAAGACTCTGTCTAAAGGCATGCCTTCTTTGCTATCCTTCACCTCCTATAACTACAAGCCGATCTTTACTACTTTTAAGAGCAACTTTAAGAAGGCCTTCATCAGTAAGCGGTTTAAATTCATTGATAACCCGGACTTCGCTCGTTTGACCACTAACAAGAGTGTTTTTACAAATTTCCTCTTTACTGGACTGAATCGCCTAAGCCTTCCCTTGCAATTGATATTGACATGCTTTCGCGTGCTGAGAGGCACGCTGTAAATAGGATTTTTGCCTATCAGTACGATTTTGACAGTCTTGGCTTGGTCAAGGCTGCAAAGGATGGTCGTGTCGCCCATTTTTATGGTAATTTTTTGCGCTTTGCACGCCGTTCCCCTTTGTTTTCATGAATAATAACATGTGTTTTTGCCATTTTGCAGCCGAATACTTTGAGGTTCCCATCGACCACATGCCGACCTTTAGGAGATACCAATGCTAGCTGGAGGTTGCGGGAGAAAGCAGAGTGATAAAATAAGAACAAACACAAGAAGGGGGGGGGTTTAATTGTGTTCGTATAAAAGCTTGCTTCTCTGAAAACAAATATATATTTTCAAAACCGTTTTGTAAACGATAGGTTGCTTTTAGGAGACGATAGGATAAACAGTTTTGATACAGCATAAATAAAACGTGTTTGCTGGTGAACAATAAAGCAATAAAACAATAAAGCAGTAAACGACACACGCAGATTTATCTTGGTTCACCCCCTGAATGATGGGGCTACGTCCAGTCCTTGGCTTCACCAAGATTTTCACTATTCACCTGAATAGTACAAGTATCATCTAGGACTTCTCCTATCAACAAGTATTCTACAGGAGTTCTCCCGAAAAATATTCAAAGGACTTCTCCTTTTACAATCGTTTCTTCTATAATAAATCTCTTCTCAAAAGAGTGATGGTAGAAACAAATTCAGTCTCGGAAAACTCAGTATTTGGTAGAAGGTTTGACACTAAACAATATACTTGAGGTTTGTAAAATAGAGATGAATAGGCAATGTTTTCTCTGTATGGTGTGAATGAATTTAGAGTGTTTGACTCTATGAGGTTTCTCACACTTGAAAAATTTCACTCGTTCTGATTTGACACTGTAATCCAAGGTGAATTTATGGGTTTTGTATGGTTCGGTTCTAATGCTCTATTTTTTCGTTCGTTTTCTGTTTCACTTCATTTCTCTTTTCTTTTCTTCATTGAGCTCTCTATTTCTTCGAGTCTTCAAGTTCTCCTTTTATACCTTGAATTCAAGTTCAATTTCCTGAAGATGTTGTGTCGTAAACTTGCTCTTCTCAATCAATTCTTGACCGTTCCTCAACGGCTATAAGCATTGAATAGATTTGACTTTGTTGATTCTGCTGAACGTGATTTTCTCCTTTCAATTGATGACATTTATGTTGTTGTTTCAAGCAGAGATGGTCGTCGAGTAATGTGTTAATTGATTCACTCCTTTGTAATAAATTCGTTCATCAATGAAATTTCTTTCCTTTTTGAGAAATGATTCTGTTGATAGTGTTGTGCTTCAATCGTTTATACACTGACGTGTCTCTTGTAAACAGTATATTCTCTTTCTCTTCTTTGGATGGTGCTTTCCACTTTTTCATAGACAATACATGCAAACGGTACTTCTCACTTTTCCATAGACGGTTTGTGCAAGCAGTACTTCTTACTTTTGCATAGACGGTGCGTGCAAACAGTACTTCTCTTCCGTCTGGACGATACTTCCCTTTAGCTTGTAAATGGTGCTTCCTTTAGCTTGTAAATGGTGCGTCTCGTTAGCTTGTAAACGGTATGTGTCCTGGTTAGACGATACTTCTTTTCTTTATGTATGATACTTCTCTTTCTGTCTTCGAACGATACTTCTTTTCTTTTGTACGATACTTGTCTTTTGTCTTCGGACGATAGAGAATAATTATCTCCATCATGTAGAGATAATTCTTCTCTACACGATGGAGTTAATTCTTCTCTGGACGATGGAGATAATATTTTTCTGGACGATAGAGATAATTCTTTTCTCTGAACGATGAAGATAATTCTTTTCTAGATGACAGAGATAATTCCTGAAACGCATAATGCATAATTCAGTAGTAAAATTAATATCATTCAAAATATTCTAAACTTTCTAAACTCGTTTGAACCTAACAATCTCCCCCTTTTTGATGATGATAATTTTATAGAGAAAAAGGTATATATGCAGACATGTAATTTCATACTTTTTCTCTTCCACCCCCCCTTTGTCATTAGAAAAAATATAAAAGAAATCTTTGTAAAGAACTTATATATTCCCCCTATTTTTTTCAAAACAATAACTCATATATTTTCTCTCCCCCTTTGTTCTTAAAACATATATAAACAAGAATTTGAGTAGTGAACATGTAACAGATATTAGAGCAGACGATAGCTTTATAAACGATAACTTTGCAAATAAATATATGAATAAATATACTCCCCCTCTATGTTCCAATAATTGTTTTCTAATCATCTCCCCCCCTCTGTCAAGCAGCTAAAAATCATTTTCTCTTTGTCTACCCCTAGATCAATTAGAAAAGGCATTTCTCTCTTCTCTCCCTTGTTCAACTTTTTCTATTTTCTCAACTACGTATTTTTCTACTTTTTCTCTACTCTCCCCCTTTGTCAATTGTATGCTTCTCTCTATTCTCCCCCTTTGTCAATTGCATACTTTTTCTCTAACTCTCTCCCTTTTTGTCATTATCAAACAAAACAGATGCAATGCATGTTAAATATGATATCAGAGCAAGTAGTATCAGAGCACATGCAATTTGAGGAAATAGAGCATATGACAGAGCATATTCAACATATATGAATTAATAAAACAGATATCAAAACAATTGTTGAATCAGCATAGTAAATATGTAAGAGAGATAGGGAAAAGATAGTCTTAGTCTGATTGTGAGCTTTTGATCCTTGTAAGCTTTGTTGAGCTACTTCTTTAATCGACGTGAAGCTAGCGGATGATATGTTAGAACCAAATAATTTAATGAATTATTATATTTTGATGAATAACAATTTCGTTAAGTTTTGATCCTGTTAAAAGATAGAATTCCTAACTTCTCAATGTTTTCACACTCAGGAATATCTATTCACTTGAGGAAAAACTGCATGGACCCTTACAAAGCATTATCAAAAGCTGATCTTCAAGCAAAGAAAAGAGGAAGAATCCGTCCATCTACAGCTCTTATAAATCAGTCCGCCAGTTGAGAACGTTTGCCTCAGAGAGTTCGTCCGACTAAGAAGAACGTCTGGTCACTTAATCATTGGGTTCACTTGATTACCCATCTGAAGGAAAGTGCGCCTGAAACTCTGTCAAAGAGTTTATTTGACAACAACGCAATTTTGGAGTTCGTATAACGAAAACTCGGAGGAGATCGTTTGTTCAACCCAGGCTTAGCTGTCAAGCACTATTTTCCCCTTCAGAGCATTAATAGCGAAAATGACATAATCAATATTTTATTCCTCGTTGATTCAAATCCTCTGATATTCCTTAAATCAAGCTGCTTTTGCGGAATCAACGGCGAGATTTTCTGATCATCGTATCTCCTCAACTTTCAAATTCAAATCTTCTGTTCAGATCATTAATGGCTACCTTAGCTGGGATGCACGAGCATTAAATGCAGAAGTTAAAGCTCAAGGCAGAAATCCTTGAAGAGCCAAACGATGACAACCTCTGCCATTGAAGATGCATTAAAAGCATGGCAGAATGCATTCAATGCTAAAACAGAGATGCGGAAGTATTTGTTACTCACAATAGAGGAGAAACTCAAACGGAACTATTTTCAAATCTTCAGCAAGCTCCCATTGATCATCCTACTGAAGATATAAATAGAAGACTTGCATGAGCACTAACTCCTGTTGCAGAAAGCATGGCACCCAAAAGACAGGGCGTAGAGAAACACATAAAGGCTCAAGAACCTCTCAACGAAGTCGAACAACAGATTTTTGAACTTCAAAACAAGTACATCATTCAAAATCGCAAGGGGAAAGTGTCCATGATTGGTGCTGTGAAAATTGAAAACCTTGGCAATAGAGAGCTTGTCACTCCCCGATATCTTGACCTGAAGATGTACTAGCATGTAAAGGTTGCAGGTCTGGACATGGTCTTATTTCAGGACTGGTGAAGCTTGTTCAAGACTTCAGAAACTCCTCTCTCCTCTGGTAAAAGAGTTTTATAACTGTGCCATCAAGCTAAGAACCCACCACATCCGAACACGGTGTTTGCGGTAAGTTGTAGATATTCAGTCTGGAGATGTCACTGTTGTGTTAGACATACCTTTTGAAGGAGTTCGTTACAACTCCTCATGGGAAGCCTCTGAAAGCAACCCTTTCACTATTTGGAAGGAAGTGCCCAAGGTTCCAGGGTCACAATGCATGAACAATCTCGTTGAAGAATGTGTCTTTCCACACGCCATTCTTAGCAAGATTGTGTTACCGAAAGAAGGCTCCCGTGATCTGGTAAACAAGATCTCTCTGTTAGAATCAAATAATTTAATGAATTATTATATTTTGATGAATAACAATTTCGCTAAGTATTGATCTTGTCAAAAATAGAATTCTTAACTTCTCAATGTTTATCATGCTCAGGAATATCCCTCTACTTGGAAAAAGCACTGCATAGACCTCTACAAAGCATTATCAAAAGCAGATGTTCAAGTTAAGGATAGTAGAAGAATTCGTCCGGCTATAGCCTTTGAGAATCAGTCCGCCAGATGACAACGTCTACCTCAGTGAGTCCGTCCAGATATGGTAAACGTCTAGTCACTCAGTCATTAGGTTCATCTGAAGGAAGGAACATCTAAATTCCAGACAGAATGCTTGGTTGACTAGTGCAAAAGAAAAATCAGGAGGTGATCGTTTGCTCAACCCAGGATGAGCTGTCAAGCACCACTTGTCTCTTCAAAGCATTAATGGTGAAAAAGACAGAATTAAATTCTTTAATCCTTGCGAATTCAAATCTTCTGACATTCCTTAATTCAAGCTGCTTTTGCGGAATCAGTGGCGAGCCTTTCTGATCATCGTATCTCCTCAACATTCAAATTCAAATCTTCTGATCAGAGCATTAGTGGCTCCCTTAGCTGGAATGCATGAGCATTAATTACAGAAGTTATAGCTCAAGGCTAAATGCATTGAAGAACCAGATGATATCAACCTCCGCCATTAAAGAAGCATTAAATGCATTGCAGATTGCATTTATTGAAGCAGAAGATGCAGAAGTATCCGTTACTCACAATAGAGGAAAAATTCAAACGGAACTCTCTTCAGATCTTTAGCAAAGGTCCCATTGATCATCCTACTAAAGATATAAATAGAGGACTTGGCACCAGATGCAACTTGGTGACTTTTACACGATCAAAGCATTCAAACTTTCTAAGTTTATCATTTGCGATCTAATCTCTCTAAGCCAAACACTCAGCAGTCTCAAATTATTTATTTTCTGAGTTCAGTCGCCAACTAGTCTGGAGATCTTTACAGAGTGCTACTCTTATCCTCTTTCTCACAAAGCCCTTCAGAGAATCAACTTGTTTATTTTCTCTGTAATTCGTTCTTCATATTATCTACCCACTCTTACCGAAGAGATTTTGTAGAAACCAATTCTTCTTGAAAAAGAACTGGGAGGAGTCCTGTCTAACACTCGAAAAGGAGAAGTCATGCTAGAATACTTGTAAAGGAGTAGTCCTCAGAATACTGGGAGAAGTCCCTGAGAACACTTGTACTATTTTGATAAAATAGTGAAAATCTTGGTTAAGCCAAGGACTGGACGTAGCCCTGTTGATTAAGGGGGTGAACCAGGATAAACATCTTGTGTGCTTTATTGTTCAGTTTTAGAATAATTTCCGATGCACTCATTAACAAACGTTTTCGAACTTATAACTGTTGTTTTTCGAACAAGAAGTCAAAAATCACACACACAATTCAAACCCCCCTTTCTTGTGTGGTTTTATTACTATCACTATCAATTGGTATCAGAGCATAACCGCTATGAGATATACTAACATCTTAACAGGTGTAGAGCACAAAGATCCATGGACAACATCGCTTACCCGACTGGAACTGCAACCAATAAGCCACCATTCTTTGATGGCTCCAACTATCCATACTGGAAGAAGCATATGCAACTCTTCATCGAATCTACTGACTGGAAGCTTTGGGACGTGATCTCCAAAGGAAATTATGTCCCCAAAGATAGTGAAAATAAAGCCATTCTAGCTGAGAAGTGGACTGACGAACAGAAGACGGAAAATCAAAGAAATGCCAAAGCTAGGTTGTTCCTCATCTGTGCCCTGAGCAAAAAGAGCACGACAAGGTAGATAGTCTGAGCACTGCCAAGGAAGTATGGGATACCTTAGCCATGGCTCATGAAGGAACGTCAGCTGTATAAGACACCAAGATGAGCATGCTGGCTTCCCAGTATGAGACATTCATGATGGAGGACAATGAGTCAATCGACTCCATGTTTGCTAGACTTCAGACCATTCACAATGGGATGAGGAATCTAGGAAAAAGCTTCACCAACAAGGAGCAAGTAATTAAAATTCTCAGGAGTCTCACTCCCAATTGGAGGACGTTCGTTACAACCCAAAGAGCTGGAAAGAACTTCGATCACTATCAGGTAGAAGATCTTCTGGGTGAGCTGAAGATTCACGATCTTCTGGGTGAGCTGAAGGTTCACGAGCTGAAAATCACACACAATTCAAACCCCCCTTTGTTGTGTGGTTTTATTACTATCACTCTCAATGGGCTCTATTCCAGATGCAACATCATCGGAAAATAAATCTGTCTGGCCTCATCATCCAGTACATCCTTCAAACTCTGGAAAACTCCAACATAAATCTTCCATATGGCTCACTAATAACAGCTATAGTGCGCCAGAAGAGGTTGCTCACTACAGAAAAGGAAGAAAAGGAGTTTATTGCACGAGACTTCATATCTGCCACTCCTATCAAGTTTGGAGATGTTCGACGCATGCGACTCAATGTCGATATCTCTGTTGTTCCTGAAGAGCTATTGAGCACATGGGCAAGGAAGAACAAGGCTAAAGGTGTGCTTCCATCCTCCAAAGCACCAACTGTGAGGAAACCACGAGTAAAAAGGGTTCTTCCAGAATCGAAAATGTCTGGCACCTGCAATACCACATCTACAGTGGTCCCCACAATCAAGCGTCGTCGATTGGACAAAGGTCCTCGTCTGGTCCCAGATACAACTCATCCGACTATCCCCTCAGTCACGTTGTCTATTGAGGAAACATTGCCTATCTTAGCACCGCAATCATTGTCTCAGATTGAATCTGCTTCAAACAATGTTCTTCCTCAGACCACCGCTACTCACTCCTCTACTCCTTCTAAACCTCCTCCAGCGGCCGTGCATACAACCGCTGACCTGATTTCAGATGCCCATGCATACTATCTGAAGTTCTTGCCACAACTTTTCCATAAATATATTGCAGATGTCTTCGATGTCGAAGATGTTGGAAACTGTGGATTCAGACGCATTGCTCAGTGGTTGGGCCACCCTCAGGAATACTGGCCAGAGGTTTGCACACTTTTGATCAACAAACTTCTCTCCAACAGGGTGCTTCATTCTCGAAAATTTAGTTCCGATGAGGACGTTGAAGTTGTTCGTATGTCTCTCACGTTGGCAGCTGGTGAACCTGCATATGAGCCAAAATGGTTTTCAGTTCCAGACATGGGGTTACTTGCTGCAGCTACTTTCCGCATCATTATGGTTACGTTAGCACCAAACCAGTGCTGCACGTACTTACCCCTTTTAGGTCCTGTTGCTGAAGCACCTACTATTGCAGTATTGGGCAATATCAATAACAGGCACTGGGTCCAAGTGAAGCTCACTGACCATTCACCCTTGCCAACCATATCCCTTCAGTGGAAGCATCATTGCTCTGCTGATGCTCGTGCCTGGGAGACTCCTCTTCAGTCAAGAATCTTACACTTCAAAGGGCTGCTGCAAGGCGAAGCCGAGAAGTTCCTTGACACTCTGTTTGAAGTTCCACAAATTATTCACCACATTGATCTTGATGATGATTTTGAAGAAGAACGTGTCACCATCTCTCTTCAGCATCCCATTGAATCTCAGTCTCCTGCTGTGCCTGTCCATGCCAATGTACCTGCTTCTTCAGAACTAGAACTAGGAGTTTTGGTTGCTCCTGCATCTGTTACACCGAACGCTGTCATCACTCACCAGCCACTCTCTATTTCAGATCCCCCTTCATCTGAAGAATCTGTATTTGAGAAAGGTGAACCTGACCAAGCATTTCCTGAGGATATACTCCATGCACTGCAAGGTCTCCAGTTACATGCTGTAAAAGTTCAGACTAATGCATGTTTCCGTCCGGTTGAGCATCTTGGTCAACGTCCTGCCCAGATTTCGAGATTGGTAGATGCCCCAATTAATGACAATATTAATGCCTCTCATCTGTCACTGGCTGCAACCACCCTTTCCCCACGCAGTATTTCTTTACATAAGGGTCCAGATCTTGTTTCCATGACAGATCTTCCTACTCGCTGCACAGCACCTGTGCTGTAACACCCCAATTTTGGGTTGAGGGTTACATGGTAAATACGCGGAAATTAAAAGCCTCTCAGAAAAAACCCACTCAATTTCTTAAAAGGGATTTCGTCACTCACAAGTTCTTATTAATAAAATAAGTAATAATTTTCCCCCATAAATAATAATTACTACGCGGAAGCGAAAACGAGGAAAATATTACAACAAAGGAAATTGCTCAACAGCGAGCCCAAAAATAAATTAAAACAGCGGAATATAATATCAACGTAGTTCGTCATCTCCTTCTGAATCTTCCACGCTTCCAATGCGCACTTTGATTCCGTAGAGCTCCTCAAGAGACGACGAACAACACCCTCTCTATTTTCTGGCGTTAAGCGCCCAAACACAAACAGAAAGGGTTAACTCTTAAAACAAACAACAAATACCAATCAACATATTGAAGAGAACTTAACATAAGTGACAACAACAATATCTTCAAAATACAACAACTCCTTCAACAATATACTCATTTCCTCATGAACAACAAACACAACCCATGCTTATGAGTCCTCAAATGCAACTACAAGTTAAGGCACGATCACATGGGACTAAAACCCATCTTATCATCCTTAACCACGATCCCATGGGACTAAAACCCATCTCATCGCCCTCAGGCACGATCACATAGGACTAAAATCCATCTCATCGCCTCAGCCCAAAAAATATGCATATGTCAGGCCAACATGTTCAACATCATCATGAATGAACAATTGTCAATATAACATAATCAACTTCATCACCTTCAACATAATCATGTAAACAATTCTCAATTCCAAGCATCACAATACCAACAATTCCATCATAATAAAAAAAGTAATTTCCAACAGCAAAATCATATGTAGAGCACAACTGACTCTATCTAGACCCAGAGTTACCCTTACCTTTTATTCCTTTGCTTGGTATTGTCCTCCAACCTATCACGATAACATGTGTGTACAATCATCAACAATCAAGGAAAAGACCAGAAATCGACTCCAGAGGATTTAAATCCAAAACAAGCAAAACAACAACTTGCTGTCAGGGGCCTAGCGCCCAAGCGTTGGCTTCCAACACTCAAGCTTTGGGTCCCTGTCTGGCAACACGAACTGGGCAGAATTCCAACGCCCAGGCGTTAGGAGTCCAGCGCTCATGCGTTGGCTCCCTGCCAGAAACCCTAAAAACCATGTTTTTCACCCGAAACTCCATTTTTAAGCAATTCCTTTCAAAAATAAAATTCTTCCATGATTACAATCCATATCAAAACCTAATAAAATAGTTTCTTCCCCAAAAATCTAAAGGTTCCTAATTTCTTAAAAGTCATTTGTTTAAGAAAGACAACTAGGTTTTGAACCGAAAGAATGGGGAGAATACCAACCTTGTTTGAGAGAGTTGATCAAGCTTGTGTGTAGCAAGCAATGTCAATCACAACAAAGTCAACAGGAATAAGGAATTTATCAACTCTTACCAATACGTCCTTAGCTATGCCAATTGGATATTTAATTTATCGATCCGCAAGCTGAAGGACATCCTGGTTGGCTTCAGATCCAGTCCACGAATCCTTTGCATCAAGGATAGTGGCATCAAACTTACACTGGCTCCAATGTCAACAAGGCCCTTGTCAACTGACACATCCCCAATGGTTAGAGGGATGGTGACACTTCCAGGATCTGCCAGCTTCGATGGAATGCCATTAGTGATGATGGCACTACAAGTTGCTCCAAGCTGCACTGTTTCTTCTTCTTGGTACTTCCGCTTCTTTGTCAGCAAGTCCTTCATGAATTTTGCATAGGTAGGAATCTGTTCAAGAGCTTCTGCAAAAGGAATGTTAATCTACAGACTTTTAAAAATATCCATAAACCTAGCAAATTGGCGACCTCTATCAAGTTTGGAAGGGGCCTTTGGATAAGGTAGGGTCTTCACTATCTTTTCCTTAATATTTTGAACTCCCTCCTTATTTTTCTCACCCTTCTCTTTCTCAACTTCTTTCTCTTTTTCCTTATCTACAGTTTCCTCATGAGCTACACTCACATCATTATTCTTTTCAGCTTCTACCCCAGTGTTCTCTCTATTCTGCTCTTTTTCTACCTCCTCATCTTCCTCATCAATATTTTTCTCTCCAATACCTCTACCTACTACCTTCCCACTACGAGTATATATAGCCTTACAATGTTCTCTAGGGTTGGTTTCAGTATTAGCATTAGAAGGTCCCTTCTGCATCCCAGCAAGTTGGTTGGCTAGTTGCCCCACTTGAGTTTCCAAGTTCTTTATAGAAGCTCCCTGGTTCTTTTGACCTTCCATAGTTTCCTGCATAAATTGGGTTAGTGTATCACTCATTTTGGCAAAATTATCTTCTAGAGACTGCTCCTGTTGATTTTGGAATTGCTGAGGTTGCTGGAACTGAGGATTCTGAAAAGGCTGCCTTGGTGCTCTATTGGAAGAAGGACCTGTATCTTGTCTCCAAGGCTGGTTGCTGTACTGATTATTACCACGGCTTTGATAGTTGTCCCTTGAGTAATTATTTTGGTAGGGCCTCTGCTGACTGTTCAAATAATGAATCTCTTCCTCTAAAGGTTGCTGGTAAAAATCAGACTGTTGCCCTGGTATCTCAGCATCACACCTGTTCACCTTTTGCATCTCCCTTATGCTTTTGGGAAAATCGTCCAGTTTCTTGGTCAGGTCATCAAGCTGTTGCTGAAGAAGCTTGTTTTGGGCCAACATAGCATCATTGACTCCAAGTTCCAGGACTCCTGCTTTCCTTGCTGGTCCTCTGAAATGTTGGCTTTGTTGGTCATTCAAAGCCATAGCCTCTATGATGTTCATCGCCTCCGTTGGAGTCTTTGACATCAATGGTCCACCCGCAGTAGCATCTAAGATAAGTTTTCTTTGTTGATGCAACCCATTCCTGAAGATGTGAACTTGGGTCCTTGCATCAAAACCATGATTTGGGCACTTCCGGCACAAGGACTTGTATCTCTCCCAAGCCTCACATAGGCTTTCACCTGCAGCCTGAGAAAAGGTAGAAATAGCACTTTTATAATCCATAAATTTGGAATCAGGGAAATACCATGCCATGAATTTGCGTTCAAGCTGATTCCAATCATCCAAAGTGGATTGAGGTTGGTCTAAGAACCATTCCTTTGCATGACCAATTAAGGTCAATGGAAAAAGTCTGAAGAACACTGCTTCCTCCTCAGTGGGCCTCATTCCTGCTGTGCCACAGAGTTCATAGAACTTGGTGAGATGATTGTAAGGATTCTCATGGTCTAACCCTGTGAAAGGGTTAGCATACATCAACTGCACCAACCCTGTCTTCATCTCTAGGGCTCTCTCATTATCAGCACCTCTACCAATCCTGATCATGTTTCTGGGTGTGAAATTAACGAATCCAGGATTGGTATCTTCACCTCCACCATTTCCATTTTGATTTGCCATTTCTAGCTAAGTTTGGATTGGTGAAGATGTTGATGGGGTGGAAGTATCCTGCTCTTGTCTTGACTTAGCTAGCTGCTTCCTTTTCTTTGTCTTGTTGTTATTCCGCCTTGCTGTAGCTTCGATTTCTGGGTCGAAAGCAAGTTCCTCGACTGGTGTTTTACCTCACATAAACAAAGATCAAGTGCAACCTAAACAGAAGTGTTAAACCGCAGATAAAAGGAAAATAAGAACAAAAATATTAACAATATTCACAATTGCTTAAACAAACAGAACTAAAGCAATGCAAACTCAAACAACACTGCTCCCTGGCAACGGCGCCATTTTGTTAAAAGGGTTTTTACTTCTTTTAATAAAAACCAATACTTGAGCTGCGTTCAAACCTCTTTTAAGATTCAATTGCAGTATAGTACGGGTGTTATCGATCCACAGAGAGCAAATGAGTATGAGTGTCATTCTTTAGTCAAGAAGTTAAGCAGAAAGACAATTGAAGATGTTTGTTTAGGAATTTTGTGTTGAAAAGCATGAAATTAGAAAGCAAAGGTTGAATGGTTTCACAGATCAAGAAAGCAGTTGGATTATGGTTTCGCATTTCGTTATTCAGGATTATTCTTGTTCTTGATTACAATCACTTAAAACCTTTAATTCACCCCCACCAGTTCTTAACAAACTCACCTATTCCTAGTATGAGAAGTTGATTCAGTTACTTTCCTAATTGTCGCTTCCACAGGCAATTAATCAAAGCAAACTGTAAACACGTAGGCGTTAAGGAACTAGGTGATCTAACCTATTCCTAGAAAATTAGCTTTGCCTAGATTAAATGGCTTATGTCAGATTAATAGAGTAGTTTCCACATACAAGATTAATCTCAAATCAAGTGAAAGGTGATCAAACTAACACAAGCAATAATAGCAAAACTGTTCAATTGAAATCAAAGATAGAAAGTAAACAAAGAATCAAAAATAATCCCTTCAATACGAAGTACTACGCCAAAATCCAACTAAAGAGAGAGCTTAGTTATCCATAGGATGGATACTAGCTAGCTTACAAGGAGAATCAATGAAAACTAGGATGACGGCGACGTCGCGGGATGCAACCCACGACTCCGGCGAGATTCCGAGCGTCCATTGATGAAACTCCTCTTCTTCTTCTCACTTTCGAGCTCTCTCTCACGTCCTAAGTCTGTTCCAAGGTGTCTAGGGTTGAAAAGATACCCAAAACGTGAAGAAACTGCATTTTTATAGATTCTGGTGTCGCAGGGGCGCTTAGCACCCTCGACTGGCGCTTAGCGCCCAGGGGGAAAGGTGCTGGCCGCTTAGCGGCTTAATGAGGCGCTTAGCGCCCTGGTCTTTTAGTCTGGGCGCTTAGCGCCCAGAGTCACCCTCTTCACACGTTGCTGGGCGCTTAGCGCCTTGTGGCGGCGCTTAGCGCCCAGAGTCTTGGCTTCTTCAATTTTTCTTCAAATCTTTGCATCTTTTGAGTCCTGAAACATGTGAAAAACACATCAAAAGCATAAGAAACATATTTTAAAGCTTAAGATTGCCTTACTCTTTCATCTAACCCAAAACTTAATAAAACAAGGGCGTTTTACAATGAAAAACCATGATAAGTGCCACTAAAAACATATTAAAACTAATAGCAAATTGGAACTTATCATATATCACATGCTAATATTTGGATTTAACTATTTATGTGCTTGATACTATTATTATTGATCTTTGATATTGTCGTACCATGTTATGTTTTTTATATTGTTTTGATATCCTTGTCATTGGATATGTTTTGGACGTCGTTGGACGGTTCATTTTTGAGATGGTTGAATAACATCATGGCATATGCATCTTTTGGTTCACCCAGTCATTGTCGTTCGGCTGTGGATTGTTCCTGGTTTTTGGTTCGCCCGGTAGTTGTCATCCGGTGGTTCGTGTTAAGTGCCTGACCTTGCAAACGCCCTTGTTGTCCCTCTTTTTCGTTGGAGGAGTCGTGGTCATCCCGTCATCCCTGAGTGGCTGACGTTAAATATCCGGATCATTGTTTTTAGTACATTTGAGTACTGAGCATTAGATACTTAGACTAACCCTAGGTTTTCCCTTGAGATATTGTTGACTTACATTGTTGTTATCTTGCTTGCTTATATTGATATTTGCCTCATATGTTGAATATTTGTGTGTCATTATTTGGAGTTGACCCTTGCTTGTTTGAATGCTTATTGTGTGGGCGCTTAACGCCAGATAATGAAGACTGGAGCGTTTCGAGAGATTACGTTCCCGAGATGCGAGGAGGTACATCTACTTGACCATGGGGACATTTTGGCATGGAGCTTTAGCCGAGTTTCACGGATGTCGACTTATCGAAGCTAGATGCGGACTGTAAAGAGAGATTGCTATGGACATGTTGTGGACGTGCTCTATTATAAGGGTTATATGACTATTACTATTCCACCGCGACCTTTACTAGACTTGATATGTCTGTTCGATGATGAGATGCCGAGGCATGCTGTTAGTGGTGCTGATCGTCAAGAGGTCACTAGTACCTTGGAAAGCGATGCTGAGTCGGTTGACCTTTGGCTCAGTAGGGAAGGACAGTGGAGAGCGCAGCGTGCTAGGATGTGCATGAAGCGTGAGCAAGAGTTGGAGCGTCAAACAGCTGGTCGTAAAGTATCGCGGGGGTTCTATTCCATAGTGTTTCTAGGGCTTGTTCAGTTGATTGAGTATGTATCGTACGTTGCCCTTATTGCTTTTTAGTTATCAGGGTTGCACGATTCTGGAAGTCTTCTTGTATATTGGCTCAGAAAGTGTGACATAGTTTCCTTAATTATCTTTTTGTCTTGAATAATTGTCCTTTGGGCATTTTATTTAATGGTTATATTTAGTTCAAGTTTTTCCGCTGCTTTATTATTCTTATATTTTGTTTGATATTTACAATAATAATCCTTGTGAGAATCGGGACGTTACAAAAGGTAGTCTTATCCTCGTTCGCCGGGTGTAGTCGAATCTAGTTGTAGCCCGAATACGCATCCATCAGACTCAACAACCCATGGGCTAAGGCTCCATCCACAAGTTTATCTATGATGGGCAATGGGTATGAGTCCTTTGGGCATGCTTTGTCTACGTCTTTGTAGTCAGTACATATTCTCCACTTTCCCTTTGCCTTTTTGACCATGACTAAATTGGCGAGCCAGGTTGGGTACTTGATCTCTCTTATGAAACCACTTTCTAGCAACTTCCCCGTCTCCTGGCGCATCGCCTTGAATTTTTCATCACCCATTTTCCTCTTCTTTTGCACCACGACTTTAGAACCAGGGTTGATAGCCAGCTTATGACAAAGTTTGGATCTATTCTTGGGACGTCTTTCACACATCAGGCGAAAATGACTAGATTTCTCTTTAATAGCTCGCCGAGTTTGGACTTTTGATCGGGGGTTAAATTTCCTCCTACTTTCAGAACTCTTCCTTCTAGAACAAGTTTTTTAGTTTCCTCTACAGGCTAGGCTCTGTTATCCCGTAAGTCATCTCATGGATCCAGGAAAGGGTCCTCAGGCATAGAGATTTCAAACATCCGGTGCCCCTCTTTCACCCCCGCTCTGTCCATAAATGTTATATAGCTCCAGGCTCCTGGTATAACAGAGTCTCGCTTCTGCTTGTGAAGAAGGTCTTGCTCCTGACCCTGGCTGTGGTTTTGATGACGACAAACTCATCAACAAAAAGAAGAAAAGAAGACTTCAAAGAATCAAGCACTCAAGTCCATCAATAGTCTAGAAGTCTTAGAATTAGGTGAGTTATGCTTCTAAAGGTTTATTAAAGCATAAAGGCTCTCAAAACACCTAATCTAATCAAGCTAAGTGTTTTCATAACTTAAAAGAAGTAGAAAACCTTAAGCAAGTCTCAAAGAATAAGTTTCTGGAAAATGGGCTTCTGTGTAATCGATTACACCATTATGGTAATCGATTACACCAAGGCAAGTAATCGATTACTCCAGTCTTGTAATCGATTACATGTTTGAAATTCAAATTCAAACTGAAACGGTCACTTGTGTAATCGATTACACTAAGTATGGTAATCGATTACCAGAACGAAAAAGTGCATCTTTTCATGAACCATTGTGTCCCAAACCTTTTGAAAAGGGGTGTGATGGTTCAAGGACGTTTCCCTTGCCTATATAAAGACCATTTGAGTCCAGAAAACAAAACAACAACATAGAACACACAACACACACGAAATAGACACATTTCACATGAGAAAAACACATTAGGCCAAAGCTCTTTCAAAATTGGTTCATCTTTTAGAACTTAAATCTTTTGGAGCCTAAATTCTGAGTTCATGATCTTCATGTTTACAAGAACACATTAGTTGTTCATATCTTGAAGAACTCAGAATTGTATTATGCTTAAAAGCCTTAAAGCATAATTTCTCATGTTCAATCCAATTGTGTGTTAAAGGATTGAAACAGCCAAGTGTAATATCTTCTTCATCTCTTTCTGTAAGATTGAGTTTTTCACCGTGGTATTCGGTGAAGGGTTGTTGTCACTGAAAGTGGTTTGCTTTCAGGGTTTTGATTGAAGACAAGTTTGTCTTCAAGGTCTGAGGGTGGTTTGCCTTCAGGAACTGGAAGCGGTTTGCTTTCAGGGGCTGTTGAAAGCGGTTTGCTTTCACAGGATATTGGTAGAAGTTCTTGGGGTCCTTGGGTTAGGAACTTGTAAGAAATTCTTATCAATAGTGGAAAAATCCTCAAGGGGTTTTCTTGAGGGACTGGACGTAGTCTTCGGTGGATTGAAGGCGAACCAGGATAAATCTTGTGTGTGATTCTCTTTATCCTTCACATTTACTTTCAAGTATTGTTCATATCCGCTGCAATCACAAAGATCAACTCGTGATCATCATAAACTTGAAAGTAACGATTTCAATAAGGCGAAAATTGGGGCAACACTGATTCACCCCCCCCTCTCAGGTTGCTATCTGTTCTAACACTGCTTGATCTACCTTCATAACTCCCACCCTTCCCCTATTTGTTGGGTACTTGATGGTGTGATGCAGTATGGAAATGACAGTGCCAAGCCTGTTGAGAAGACTTCGACCAATGATCACATTGTAAGATGCCACTTGCAATATAACCAGGTACTTCACAGGTACCCTCCTGACATTCTCATCTTTTCCGAAGATGGTTTCCAGCAGGATCTAACCACGGACCAAGACCCTCTCTCCGGCGAACCCTACTAAGCTTCCCCCATCAGGCTTCAGATCTGCTTCATTGAGTTTCATCTTGTCAAAGGCGTTGGCGTTGATGACATCCGCCGAGCTACCCTGATCCAACAACACCCTCTCAACATCATACCCGACCCGCAACAGAACTACCAGTAGGTTATCCTGATATGGGACAATTCCTTCAAAATCTAGCACACTAAAAGTTATGTCTAGGTGGTCGTAGCCGTGCTGATCTGCGTGAATAGAGTTCACTTTTCATGCATACTTCTTTTTGAACCAACTGGTTTCGCCACCTCCACAAATTCCTCCAAAGTTTGACCCCACCAGAGTGATTGGCTCACCCATCGGCGTGTCGTCTTCTGCTATTGTCGCCGCTAACACCTTGGCTAGCACCTTGGGTTCTCATCGAACTTCCCCTCCTAAGAACTGCGTCAAGCGACCTTCGGCGATCAATCTTTCAAGATCTCGACACGTTTTCTGTAAATCCTCTGTGGCATGTCCCAATACCCGGTGGAATTCACACCAGCGGTTTGGATCCGCATTCTGAGGCGCTCGCCTCGCCGGCCTGGGATAAGTTATCAAACCTGCCCTATCTGCTTCTGCCAAGACTTGACTCAGGGGCGTGTTGAACTACACCCTTGGCCTTCCATGTTCTGTATTATGCACTTGTTTTTGTTCCCGGGCTAAGCGGTTCTCCCGGTGATTCCACTCTCTTCCGCGTTGTTGGTGACGAGCTTCATATGGGGCGAGTATGTTATTCCTAGGCGTGTTAGCTTGTCTTGGGGTATTCAACTGAGGGGATCCTTGCTTCGAGACCGTTTTGGCAGAATGGTCCTCGCCATCATGTGCCTTTTTGTGCATGTTGTCCTCTTCCTCCAGCATAAATTCATGTGCCCGAGATCTGAGCTCCTGCATAGTCTCCGCCGGGCGTTTGGTTAAATCGTTGTTTAGATCTCCCTCTCTCAATCCCATTTTGAATGCCGCAACGCACATGATGGCACAAAGTCTTCAAGGTGTATTGACAACTGGTAATCAGAACATGTGGCTTTTTATCGTCTCGCCTTTCCTTTGAACTTTGTTGAACAGAGCCGCGACAGTTACCTTCTCCGTCTGGTTCACGGAGAAATGAGATAGGAACTTCACAGAAAATGATGTAAAATATTTGATGGATCCATGTGGAAGGATGGTAAACCAGGTCATCATCGACTTTTTGAACGTCGACGGTAGCATTTTGCATTTCACTGCGTCTGTTACTCCGACGACGCCCATCCTAGTGTTGAAGTACACAAGGTGGTCTCGTGTAGGACCTTTTCTTTTCACGTGTAATATAAAGATTATGTTTGAGCTCGTCTTAGTTTAGATGTGTGAAATGTATGAAAAATATGTTGAGATAGGTATTGGCTAAGTTTTGGTTGAAATCGTGAAGTTTTGAAGTGAAGTGGATGATCATTTTGGAGATCGTCTAGTCACTTGTTGTATGACTAATTTTAGTACTCGTCTGGTATGTTTATTGATAATGAAATTGCAAGTGTACAATTTACTATCGCGTAATATAAAAGATTATCGAACCCAAGGGATAGGTGTTCTTAAATTTATATAATTTAGTACTTGTGCAAAGAAAATAAAATAATATGATTGATGTTTGGTTTAGGACAAGATGAGAACAATAGCATAAAATAATAAAGCAAATAAGATGAGAGAATTTAAGCTCTTGGGTTGATTTACATAATCTATAAAACATGCTAGAAAACTCTTACTAAATTTCTGAACTTTAAATTCAAATTCATGGTGCTATAGCCTAAGTTTCTACACCCTAATAGCCTTAAGAAATGTAGAACTTCCTTTCCTAATTACTAACTCCATAGCCTTGGTTATTAGTTAATTAGAGAAGAAGATGAAGAGAAAATTCGGGCCAACACAAAGCTACGTCCATCCTTATAGCCTTAAGAAATGTATACTTATAACCTTTTTTATTTCCTATTTCCCTTACTACTTACCAAATGGCCTTATGAATAAGTAGAAAGCATGAAATATTTTGCGCATAAAGATTAATGAAGAACAAAGAAATAAAACATGAATAGAAAATATTATTCAGAAATGTAAAAGAAAACTAGAACATGAATTATAAATTAAAACAACCCAAAAACTTAAAAGAAGAATTAGCCAAGCATGGCTAAAAGATTCATTGGATTACCCTGGATAGGAGCTCAAGTATGGCTTCCCACAAGTCCTAGGAACAATGATCTTTGAGGGAGAAAGAGAGAATACTTGTTGTATTCTATGAAGGTGTGCTTTACAAGTGAAGAAAAGGGTCCTATTTATAGTAAAAATCCAGCCTCCAACGCTTCAGCGCTAGAATTCCCAACGCTTGGGCGCTGGAAGCATTAAAAATCCACTGTCAGATCGAGGGCCAGCACATGAGCGCTGGCTTCCCAGCGCTGCAGCGCTGGGACCTGCTGTTTCAGCTCCAAGTTTTCCTTCCTTCTTCATGGTTAGTGGGATTTGAATGCCATCAAAAGCCACTACTCAGCCCTTGTTTAATTCTGAAACTCCTCCTCCACTATCATCAATTCCTTCAACATTATTTTCCATGTGCTAAATTAGAGAGTGATTCTTCATATTCTTCTTTTTCACTTTGGTCCTCTCTTGGTTAGCACTTCAATTCAAGCCCTCATACTCTCTCAATCTTCACTTTAAGTCCTCCACTCTTGAATTTTTACAATTTGGACCTTGATTTCCTGAAACTTTACAAAGTGGTCCCTGGACAAAAATGATAACTAAACCAGCTTTTCCTAAAAATATAAAATTGCTATAAAAGTTCCTAAAAATATAAAATAAAGCTAGAAAATCTAATAAAATCTAATCTACATGCAAAATGCAAAATAAATATAAAATCTACATAAAAACAATAAAAAACCTACATGAGACTCAAAAATAATAAAATAAAAAGACTAAAAAGACCCTAAAATTATCATATAAAATCCACTCATCACACCACTATACCCAACGACAGCTTGTCCTCAATTGACAAAACTTAAAGAAAAACTCGTCCCTGAGTTTTGAGAAAGTTTTTATCCGATTGAAATATGATAATTTTCCAGAAAGCTTAGCGGATAAGGAAGACATGCATGTTTTATAGACAAAGAATCAAGAAAGTTAGGCTTGGCTTTTAACATTTTTGAGTTCATCAATTAAGCTCACAAAATAATATTCTCCATGAAAACAAGAAAGCTCAATAATCCTGCCTATCATTCAAATCAAAACTGAAGTAAAGCAACCAAGTGATTTTGAAGAGATTTTTGTAAGGTTGCAACTTGGCCAAAGGGTTGAACAATTTAAGGTATGGATTTCAAGAAATTGGCAACTCTAGTGGCTGACTCAGAAACTTGTTGTTAAGTGATTTTTCTTTGATATAAGAGCTTCAACAATGCACACAAGGGTTCTCTCAATTTTTCTCTTTTTTTTTTTTTTTGAACAAAGTAGTGGAATGTATGGGATGAATGACTTGAATTTTACTCCCTTCATACTCTTTCTCACCCCACTACTTCATTATTTTTTCTAAGGCACATACCTTATTTTTTCCTTTTTTCCTTTCCTTTTTTTTAGAGAGAAACCCACAAACATAGCTCTAACAAATTCAGCATATGCATCACTATAACAACTGAAAATTTATCACACAAAGCAGGCTCCAAAGAATGACTCTTTTAAGGCTCAAAAGGGGCTACTAGTGGATATAACATTTCAAGCAAAAATCTGAGTTTTCAAAAATGCCTATGATCTCTTCTCAACTCACAAAGTGTACAAAACTCCAATCAACATGTAACACAAGGCAGAAAAATTTCACAATCATGCATCAGAGACCTCAGCTCTCAGAAAAAGATAGGGTAAGTGGTACCCTTTTTAGAACTCAGAAAAACTTTTGCCAACAACCCAACAATCAAGATATCAAAAATCCTTTCTACAGCATGCAATCCTAGCTGCTTAAAAACATAGATCTTTTCACAAAGCAGTTCAATCAGATAAAACATTTCACAAAGCAATAGCAACATTCAGAATGGATAATATACTCAAGACTCATGCAAAAATAAAACAGAAAAACTAAACTAAAAATAAAAACTAAAAACTATAAAAACAAAAACAAAAACTAATAAGCTGGTATAGTAACAAATTTTCCACAAAAGGTCCAAGGGAACCTCAATGTAAAAATAAATTTGAACACTTAAGTTCAAGAGGGCTCTTCCTCCTTTTGGTACCTATCCTGTAACATTGAACAAACAAAAGTCTCACAAGTAAAAACTTGCTTGACTTGTTAGTTCCAAAATCAGCACAAAAGATGGGTTGAAAAATTTGTGTCCACCTTTTAAAAACAAGAATTCTTGAGTTCCCCATAAATTAAAACCAGTTTAGAACCAAGGGAAAACTCATAGAACCTTAAAACTTCCAGAAAATGGTGAACACAAAATTTATTAAAAACTAAAAAACAGCAAACAAAACAAAAACAGCAAACCTGCCCGAGCTCCAGCGCTTGAGCGTTGGGGATACCAACGCTTGGGCGCTGGATAAAAGCAAAAACTGGGAAATCAGAGGTGTAAAGCAGGGGCCTAACGCTTGAGCGTTGGCCTCCAGCGCTGGAGCGCTGGCCTCTCCTGCAGCAAAAACATAGAATTTTTTTCTTTTATTTATTTACAAAAGTTGTGCAGAAATTTAAATGACAAAAATTTAAACTATCCTAAGTTGGGTTGTCTCCCAACCAGCTCAATGTTTAGGTCCGAGATAGACCCTTCCACTAATTACTTTCAACCGGGGTCTATTACAAAATTCTTTAGACCCCGCAAATCATGCATATTTTGGCACAAGAGAAACATGGTGCCACATGAATTTTCAGCCAACAAGGTAACAACATTTAAAATAAAAATGGAAGGAATAAATAAATTTTCCCTTCCCTGTTCTGCTCCTTGCTTTTCTGAACCTATAGCATAGGTTCCTTGAGGTTCTTCTTCCTCCATCTCCAATTTGTCTTCAAAGACAAATTTTACAATGGAAGTTTCTTTTACCTCCTCTTTTTGTACCACAAGTTCACCTTCATGAACATGTGGTTGTTGTTCATCCTTGGGCCGCCTCCTTAGAATGCTTTGTATTTTCCCTTGTAATTCTTCCATGGCCTTACATTCTTGCTCAGGGGTTGGCAAAAATCCCGCATTTCGCTTACACTTTAAATCAGAACAGAATTCGTCAACTAAAGTGAAAACATCTTGGTTTTTCTTCTCATATTCTATTTCAAGTTTAGCTCGGAATTTTGCCTCCCTTTGCTCAAATGTTTCAGCCATTGCTATACCTACCAATACTCAGCAAACAAAATTAGCAGCACCAGTTCATCACACAAATAATAATTTTTTTTATATATTTTTTTAATAAAAAGCACTAAACAAAATAATAACAAGAACTTGAAAGAACCTATCCCCGGCAACGGTGCCAAAAACTTGATAATGAAATTGCAAGTGTACAATTTACTATCGCGTAATATAAAAGATTATCGAACCCAAGGGATAGTTGTTCTTATATTTATATAATTTAGTACTTGTGCAAAGAAAATAAAATAATATGATTGATGTTTGGTTTAGGACAAGATGAGAACAATAGCATAAAATAATAAAGCAAATAAGATGAGAGAATTTAAGCTCTTGGGTTGATTTACATAATCTATAAAACATGCTAGAAAACTCTTACTAAATTTCTGAACTTTAAATTCAAATTCATGGTGCTATAGCCTAAGTTTCTACACCCTAATAGCCTTAAGAAATGTAGAACTTCCTTTCCTAATTACTAACTCCATAGCCTTGGTTATTAGTTAATTAGAGAAGAAGATGAAGAGAAAATTCGGGCCAACACAAAGCTACGTCCATCCTTATAGCCTTAAGAAATGTATACTTATAACCTTTTTTATTTCCTATTTCCCTTACTACTTACCAAATGGCCTTATGAATAAGTAGAAAGCATGAAATCTTTTGCGCATAAAGATTAATGAAGAACAAAGAAATAAAACATGAATAGAAAATATTATTCAGAAATGTAAAAGAAAACTAGAACATGAATTATAAATTAAAACAACCCAAAAACTTAAAAGAAGAATTAGCCAAGCATGGCTAAAAGATTCATTGGATTACCCTGGATAGGAGCTCAAGTATGGCTTCCCACAAGTCCTAGGAACAATGATCTTTGAGGGAGAAAGAGAGAATACTTGTTGTATTCTATGAAGGTGTGCTTTACAAGTGAAGAAAAGGGTCCTATTTATAGTAAAAATCCAGCCTCCAACGCTTCAGCGCTAGAATTCCCAACGCTTGGGCCCTGGAAGCATTAAAAATCCACTGTCAGATCGAGGGCCAGCACATGAGCGCTGGCTTCCCAGCGCTGCAGCGCTGGGACCTGCTGTTTCAGCTCCAAGTTTTCCTTCCTTCTTCATGGTTAGTGGGATTTGAATGCCATCAAAAGCCACTACTCAGCCCTTGTTTAATTCTGAAACTCCTCCTCCACTATCATCAATTCCTTCAACATTATTTTCCATGTGCTAAATTAGAGAGTGATTCTTCATATTCTTCTTTTTCACTTTGGTCCTCTCTTGGTTAGCACTTCAATTCAAGCCCTCATACTCTCTCAATCTTCACTTTAAGTCCTCCACTCTTGAATTTTTACAATTTGGACCTTGATTTCCTGAAACTTTACAAAGTGGTCCCTGGACAAAAATGATAACTAAACCAGCTTTTCCTAAAAATATAAAATTGCTATAAAAGTTCCTAAAAATATAAAATAAAGCTAGAAAATCTAATAAAATCTAATCTACATGCAAAATGCAAAATAAATATAAAATCTACATAAAAACAATAAAAAACCTACATGAGACTCAAAAATAATAAAATAAAAAGACTAAAAAGACCCTAAAGTTATCATATAAAATCCACTCATCATTTATTGTTGGTATACGTCTGGTATGACTACTTTAGTACTCGTCTGGTGAGATATTTTTGTACTTGTCCGATGTGGCTTTGTTATAAGTCGGTTTAAGTCTCGTCGGCTCTGCCAGCCACTATTGTTGACTTTGAATATGTGTCAGAGTCATTAATGAGCATTAATGACCATCGTTTTCGTTGACCACTTTACATTAAATGCTTGTCAAAGAGTCGGTTTATTCACTCTATAAATATGGAACCCTTGGCAATACGTTAATTCTTTTGTTTTTCTCTGGAACCTTATACTTTCCTTCCTTCGAAGAAAGATCTGAAATTTGAAGTGCTTATTACTGTTCATTCTTCTTCTTCAGTTCGAGTTTCTTTCTGTTTCATTGAAGAACAAGTTGAAGCTTCATCGTTTGATTCAGAAGAAGCCAAAGCAAGACGAGGACAGACGTGAGCGATTAGAAGTTATATATCAAGCGTATGCAACCTAAGAGAAGGTAAGGGTAACTCATGTCCTAGAAATGTCTTTGTGTTTGTGATGATTACTGATTGAGTAACTGAGTTGCGTTACTGATAATGCTATGATTTGTTCATGAGGATTCTAGAAACGAGTGAACCGCATTTGTTCATGAGGATTATGATGGATTGCCATAGTATATGCATCATATATAGGATTTTCCAGGTTTTGATGTGGAAGACTATTATGCACCACGGGATCATACCAAGGGTGATGTGGTGAAGTCTTGTTCCACGAAATCGTCCTGGCCCGGATATGACAAAACTCATTCGGCTATACTTATGCATTTAGTTACTGAGGACTAACAAGCATATGTTTGTAAATTGGTATATTAGTCTTGATATGTTGTTATTGACTTAAAGAACTTATGCTCATCATTACTGAGAGTTTATACTTCATCCTCATGCTTATTGATTTTCGTCTGTATTGGAGTTAACCCCTTTCTGTTTGTGTTTTGCTATTTTGGCATATGACGCCAAACGAGCACTAGTGAGGACTCGTCTGAAACTGTTTTGGAGTCAAACGAGGACCGTTTCGAAGGCAGACGAGGACCAAAGAGAGGCTTGAAGACTGAAGCTTTATTTTTGTTTTGTTTATCCGCTGTTTTGTAACAAAGAGCACATGTTGTGCAAGATATTATTTTCATCATGTCTCATTTCCTTTTGATGTATACGTGTATTAAAGTATAGGCTACACTATTCTAATATATGAGAGATGTTATTTTGGAAACTTGAGATGTTTTGAAAGATTTAAAATTTTAAGTGTTATTTCTGCATGTTTACTATGTGACTCTCGACGTAAAAAATCGGGGCGTTACATCTTGCGGATTTGACTCTCCAGAATACGGCTCCAAAACCAGTGTTTTCAAGTGTTCTGGGATGACTGTGTTGGCTATAGCCGCCGCAAACGGCGGGAAGTTGGCGACGGTCACCGTCTCTTGTCGATCTGCATGTTTTCGTTCGTTTATTTCCTGAGTCATTTGCTTGATTCAAGATTCTAGTTGCTCGTTGGTGCGTTTTGAACCATCTAATTTGTCTAGAATTGCTTGCATCTGAGAATTTTGGACGTTCCTTGCCGTAGCATTCCTTGCACATGGTGGTAAAGTTGTGTGAATCTGAATTTTACATTGTCAAATAATTAATCCTTCTATCCATGATTTCAGGAAGAGAGGCAGAAGAGGATGATTGCTGGTGAAGATTCAAGTGATGAAGAAAATGAAGATTCAAGTGAAGAAGAAAATAAAGATTCAGAAGAGCCATCAAACCCGAAACAAAGATCTTGTTCCGGTGATGATATTGGTGATTCCTTCTCTGTCAATGATGAAACTGTGACTAAGAAGGGTTGCATTGAAAAGATTAACACGTTCTGAACCAAGAAGGAAGAAAGAAGAAAAGGTTCCAGCAATTGAAAGAAGAACTGAAAGTAGCAGCATCAATGCTGAATGAATGAAAACAGTTTTCATTACTTCAATTGAATTGATTACAAGTATTTATAGTATACTAATACACTAACTCTAACCTCTAACTCAAGTAATCTAACTCTAGTTACTTAATTTAACTATTGTTAGTTAGTGTAACAGAATTTGTTAGAGTCTAGCCTATTGCTGTTAGAGTCTAACTTCTCTAACCTATTCCTAGCTGATGTTGTTATCATTTTGGCAACGTAATAGCCCCCCGCAAGATGAAGATGGATGATAAATGTCTAACATGTTCATCTTGGACACTAATAAGCGAAATCTAGTTGGTAACAAAGCCTTGGTGAAGAGGTCTGCAGTTTGCTGTTCAGTAGCCAAAAGGAGTAATTTCATGAGGCCTGCTTGCACCTTGGTTCGTACAATATGGCAATCAATCTCCAAGTGCTTAGTTTGTTCATGAAAGACAGGATTGGCTGCAATATGTAGAGAACTTTGATTATCACAATAAAGAACAGATTGTTTTGCAGCTTGGATACCTAAAGTCTTGCAGAAGAAAAGTTAACCACTGCAATTCACAAGTAGCACTAGCCAAGGCTCGATATTCTGCCTCTGCTGAAGATCTTGCAACTGTTGTTTGCTTTTTAGCACGCCAACATAATGGTGAAGATCCTAAGAAGAAGCAGTAACCACTTATAGATCGTCTAGTATCTTTACAACCTCCCCAATCCGCATCTGAAAATCCTATAAGTTGCAAAGTAGAGTCTCTTGGGAAGAAAAGAACCTTGCCTGGTGTACCTTGAAGATAACGAATAACTCTTTGTGATGCATTAAAATGTACTTGTGTTGGTGAAGAAAGAAACTGACTTAGTTGTTGCACAGCAAAAGCAATGTCTGGCCTTGTAGTAGTAAGATATAGCAATTGGCCAATTAATCTCCTGTATTGTGATACATCTTCATAGAGTGGTCCTGTGTCTTGATAAAGAGGAATACTAGGATCGAGAGGAGTAGATGCAGGCTTACAAGCCAAAACCCGTGCCTCAGTTAGGAGATCAAGACAATATTTCCTTTGACATAAAGTAATACCTGCAGAGGAATGCGCTGCTTCTAGGCCCAAAAAATATTTGAGTTGGCCAAGATCCTTCATTCCAAAATGAGAATGTAATTGAGTCTTAACTTGAGTAATGATTCTCATATCATTGCCTACTAGTATTATGCCATCTACATAAACTAGTAAGGCTGTAAAAGAAGCTCCTGAATGCTGAATAAAAATTGAATGGTCTAAATGAGCTTGGGTAAAATCCATGGTCAAAAGCAAAGTAGATAATTTTTCATACCATTTTCGACTTGCTTGCTTCAAGCCATAGATGACTTAAGCAATCTGCACACTTGACCATAAATTGTGCCCTGAACACCTTGAGGAATTTGTATATACACCTCCTCATGAAGATCACCATGCAGGAAAGCATTGTTCACATCCAATTGATGAACATGCCAATGATGCACAGAAGCTAAAGCCAGTATAACTCGAATGGATGTAAGCTTGGTTACTGGAGAAAAGGTTTCAAAGTAATCTACTCCTTCTGTTTGATTGTAACCTTTTGCAACCAATCTAGCCTTATATTTTTCAATTGTTCCGTCTGCCTTTCTTTTAATCCTATAAACCCACTTGGAGCCAATAGGTGTCACTCCTTCAGGTAAATCTACAATCTTCCAAGTCTGATTAGCTTCAAGGGCCTGGATTTCAGCTTGCATAGCTTCCTGCCAACATTTGTGTTTACTAGCTTCTGCAAAATTATGAGGTTCACTAGTTGTAGTCAATGAAAGAGTGTAACCTCTGTGATTAGGACTCAACCTGTGATAGGAAAGTGCAGAAGCAATTGGATAATTCACAGTACTAGCATTAGTGACATGATAATCAGCAAGATGTAATGGAGTGACCCTTGTTCTGGTGGATCTCCTTAAGAATGGTATGGATGGCACATCCTGTACAAAATCCTCAACATGTGAAGAAATAGGATTGATCTCAGTTGTCATATCTTCAGAAGGCAAAGATTGAGGTATATTAACAACTGGAGGTGTATTAACAACTACAGTTACAGGCTGTAAACCAGTAGATTGAAGTGGTTTAGCCTCATGATCAACATATGACCAAGATTGTGACTGAAAATTAGGACTGAGCTGGTAAGGAAAAACCAATTCTTGAAATTCAACATTTCTAGACACAACAATTTCTTTGCTATCAAGATCATAACCTACATATCCCTTCATTCTTGGTTTATAACCTAGAAAAATACATTTTCTTGCCCTTGGTGCCATTTTTGATCTATTGACAGTAGAAGTAGAAATATAACACAAACAGCCAAAGACTTTAAGTTCTTCTAAAACTAGAAAATTTCCATAGAATAACTGATAGGGTGATTGAAAATGTAAGACTTCAGTAGGTACTCTATTCATTATGAAAACAGAATGTAGAACTGCATATCCCCAAAATTTAGAAGGGAGAGAAGATTGCATAAGTAAGGCTTTTGCAATATTAAGTATAGTTTGATGCCTTCTTTCAACCTTTGCATTCTGTTGAGGTGTACTAACACAACTTTTCTGATGAACAATACCCTTTTGATTATAGTAGATAGGCAATGAAAATTCTGGGCCATTATCAGTTCTTATAATCTTAACTTCAGCAGTATACTGATTTTCTACTAAGTTAATAAAAGCTTGTACTTGCCCTTGGGCCTCTCCTTTACTTTTACGTAAAACTATCCAAGTGTATCTACTATAATCATCTATCACAGTTAGGAAATATTTGTGTTTGTGCATAGTTTCAACTCTAAAAGGACCCCATATATCCATGTAGAGCAATTCAAATCTGGCATTTGTACTACTAGTACTAGCTGAGAAGGACAATTTTCTTTGTTTAGCAAAATGACAGATATCACAAGTTTTGTTTTTGTGTACATGAATTGAAGGAAAGTCCTTGCTTAAAACTTCTAAGCTCTTATCAGCAACATGTCCTAATCGGAAATGCCATAAAGCCACTTTAGGTAAAACAAAAGAATTGATTACATTGGATTCTGCAGCCTTTGAGCAAGATAATGTTGTATGCTCCACATCAAGGTAGTAAAGACCTTTATGAAGACTACCCAAACCAGTCATCTTCTTGTTTAATCCCTGAACACCACAACCTGTCTCAGTAAGAATAATCTTGCAATGCAAATCCGTAGTAAACTTTGAAACTGATATCAAATAGAAACCAAAATCTGGAATGAATAAGACATCTTGTAATGACATGGTTGCTGTAATAGGCACTATTCCTTTTTGTGATGCAGAAGAAAAATTGCCATTAGGTAATTTGACATTAACAGGTGGAATTTTGTAATATGTAGTAAATGAAGATAACCTATTGCAAATATGATCAGTTGCTCCAGAATATGTAATCCATATTTTATGCTGAGGCATGAAAATAGTAGGTAAAGCACAAAGAATACCTTGAACTTCTTGTGCTGACACTGATACATGGTGTGCCTGTGCATGCTGTGAAGAGTTTTCTGCAAGAGTAGAAGATCCTTGTTGAAGTAGAGCTTTTAGTCTTTGACAATCTTCAAAAGAGAACATTTCAAAAAATTTGTCCTTAGAATCTGCTGATTGTATTTTATCTTCTTGCTGTTCATTTTCTGTATCATATTCTGCCATATTAGCATGATGAGAGGGACTAAATTTTGATTTAGATCCAGTAGAATATCCAAAATTAGGAGGAAAACCATGTTTCCTATAGCAAGTTTCAATAGTATGTCCTGATTTTCCACAATAAGTGCAAACACAATTGTTTTTGTCTCTACCATAAGATCCATAAGTTTTCTTGCCTTCCACTGCATTGACATTAACTTGATCCTCATCAACAACAGTTATTTGCCTTTCATGTTGTAATGCTAAGGAAAATACCTTAGTCAAAGGAGGTAGAGGATTAGACAACAGAATCTGAGATCTTACCATAGCAAAATGGTCATTCAAACCCATAAGAAACCTCATAACATGATCTTGTTGCTTGTACTCCTTAACTGAGTAACTAGCAGGACAAGCACATTTAATTGCGCAAACACAAGCATGAAGAGGTCTATAGTTATCTAGTTCTTCCCACATAACCTTCAATTCAGTAAAATACTCACTCACACTTAGTGAATTCTGCTTGAAAGCATACAACTCTTGTTGTAATTCAGCAACTCTTACTAATTCACCTTGAGAGAATCGATCCCTTAGATCTATCTAAACATCTACTGCATTTTCAATGAAAACAATGCTTTGTGCTATTGAACTAGAAACTGAATTGAGAATCCAAGAATGTACCAAATTGTTGCACCTTTGCCATGCTTCAAAGCTTGGATGGAAAGAATCTGGAATTTCAAAGGCTGGATCGATGAATCTGTACTTGTTCTTTGAGATAATTGCTCTTTTCATTGGTTTCGACCAAGAGTGATAATTCTGTCCATTTAACAATGGATTAACAAGAGAAATTCCTGGATTTTCAGAAGGATGAACATAGAAGGGGCTCGATTGATCTAAAGAAGGATCAATCGGTGGTGGCTGAGCACTAGGTGGCATGTTGATCTGAGCACGCAGCAGAGCTTCAAGAATGAAGCTCTAATACCATAACACGTTCTGAACTAAGAAGGAAGAAAGAAGAAAAGGTTCCAGCAACTGAAAGAAGAACTGAAAGTAGCAGCATTAATGCTGAATGAATGAAAACATTTTTCATTACTTTAATTGAATTGATTACAAGTATTTATAGTATACTAATACACTAACTCTAACCTCTAACTCAAGTAATCTAACTCTAGTTACTTAATTTAACTATTGTTAGTTAGTGTAACACAATTTGTTAGAGTCTAACCTATTGCTGTTAGAGTCTAACTGTTAGAATAACTCATTGTATTTCATTGATTCAATTGCTTACAGGAAGAACCTATTTTATAGTACAATTTAGCTTGCTAATTAAGGAAAAGAAATATTACAATAATTATGCCATGATATTCCTTCCCTAATTACTGCTGATCTCCTCCCTATTTATTCTTGATTCTTTGACCAAATCTGGCTTGATTCTCTCTTTTAATGTTTTAATATTCTGACACTCCCCCTCAAGTTGAATGGTGGGATCTCCAATACTCAACTTGTGCAAGACTGTCTCTAGAGTTCTTCCTGTTACTGCCTTGGTGAGAATATCAGCTAGCTGATCTTCAGATCTCACAAAGGGTAGCTCAACAATACCATCTTCAATCTTCTCCTTTATGAAATGCCTATCCACTTCAACATGTTTTGTTCTATCATGTTGAACCGGATTTTCAAAAACACTAATCGCTGCCTTATTGTCGCACTTGAGCTGGGTAGGGAGCTTCACTGGAAAACCAATTTCACTCATCAGTTTCTTTAGCCAGAGAACTTCAGTTATCCCTTTTACAATACCTCTGAATTCTGCTTCTGCACTAGACAATGCAACTACCTTCTGTTTCTTGCTTCTCCAGGTAACAAGATTTCCTCCGATTAGAGTGAAGTATCCCGCTGTGGATCGTCTATCATTTGGGTTACCAACCCAATCAGCATCAGTATAGGCCTCAATATCCAGATGCCCATTTCTCCTGAAAATGACACTTCTTCCTGGAGTGCCTTTGAGATATCTGACAATCCTCATAGCTGCTTCCATGTGCTCTACCTGTGGATGATGCATAAATTGACTCACCACCCCAACAGCGTATGCGATGTCTGGTCTTGTATGGGCTAGGTAGATTAGCTTCCCCACTAACCTCTGATACTTCTCTCGGTCAGCTGGCTCAGATTCTTCAATAATCTTGAGTTTGTGATTTACCATTATTGGAGAATCACTTGGTTTACAATCTACCATACCAGTCTCAGCTAATAGATCCAGTATGTATTTCCGTTGGGAGATATAAATCCCTTCTTTGGATCGGAGGACTTCGATACCCAAGAAGTATTTTAGCCCCCCAAGGTCTTTCATCTCGAATTCTGTAAAGAGATTCTTCCTGAGCTGAGAGATCTCTTCTTCATCACTACCTGTTATGATCATGTCATCCACATATATTATGAGGCATGTGACCAGATCACCTCTTCTTTTAAAGAAAAGTGTATGATCAGCATTGCTCTGTCTATATCCATATTTCTTCATAGCCATAGTAAACCTCCCAAACCATGCACGAGGAGATTGTTTGAGCCCATACAAGGCCTTCTTCAACCTACACACTTCTTTTTCTTGGAAGTTTCCTGAGAACCCAGGTGGGGCTTCCATATACACTTCTTCGTTCAGATCTCCATGTAAAAATGCATTCTTAACATCAAACTGGTGAAGAGGCCAGTCCTTATTTGCTGCTACTGAGAACAACACCCTGATGGTGTCAATTTTTGCAACTGGGGAGAAGGTTTTTGAGTAATCAATCCCATAAGTCTGTGTGTAGCCTTTGGCAACTAACCTTGCTTTGTATCGCTCAATGCTCCCATCAGCTTTATACTTGATGGTGAAGATCCATCTACAGCCAACTGGTTTCTTTCCTGTTGGTAGTACACATTTTTCCCATGTACCATTCTTTTCAAGAGCTTCCATCTCTGTATTCATTGCTTCCTGCCACTCAATTTTCTTGCTTGCTTCCTGTGCTGTTCTTGGAATATCTTCTGAGAGGAGAGTAGCTGAGAATGCTTTTGCAACTTCAACAATTCTCCCCCTGGCTATATTTACTGGATACCTCGAAGCACGGGGCACATGCTCAGGAGAATATCGATTCGGAGGCACACCTCTATTTCTTCGACGAGGTAGGACACACACTTCTGGCTCTGGCTCTTCTGGTTCTAGACTGTCATCATGAGTAGTGGCATCATTTAAATCAAGTGACAAATCATTAGAATTAGACTCATTTACCTCATGTTGGACATCTTACAAAGTCGGGACACTGGTTGTGTGTACTGGTTCGTCAGCCCTGGCTACGTTGATAGGACTAGATTCAGTGGCTCCATCTACCTGCTCTGTTGGAATAGTGTCAGAACACTAACTTCTCTAACCTATTCCTAGCTGATGTTGTTATCAGTTTGGCAACGTAATAAAGATTCTTGAAAGCAAAAATGAAGAAGAATCTGGTAGTGAAGATGGTGAAGATTCGGAAAGCTCTGAAGATCCTGATGAAGGATCAGATGAAGATCTTGAAGACCATAAGAATGATCTTACTTCAAAAGGTTGGGAACAGAGTGATGATGATGATATTGGTGCAGGTTCGGAAGATGAAGGTGATAATGATGAGGACAAAGATAAAGCAGAAGTACTTGATGGGTTAAAAAGATTGGATGCTGGGTTGCATACAAAGGCAAAGAGAAATGAATCTGTTGATAGTGTTAAAGGAGATAATGATTCTTTGGATGCTAAGATAACAGATGTTGGAGGAAAAAGTCGAAAGACTTGGACATTCCTTATATAATTGAAGGAATTATGTTCACTTGTGGGGATAAATGTTCAAATTCTAACACTATCTTGCTTATCAACCGAATTCGTAAAAGCAATTCAATCAAACTTGGTGCAGAAAATCGAAAGAAGATGCAAGTATGAACCTTTATTTTCAAATATTCTCTTCTTGCTTGTTCGTATATATGTGTACTTAATCTACTGATCTTTTTATTTGAGATATTGTCAGCTAAAAGTGTGATCTCGTGCTTTTTCAGTTTGTTATTGTCAGTTATGTTCTTATTGATGCATACAAAGTTTAGTTTGTATAATGCCTGATTGTTTTCTTGTTCTTATGTAGTCTAGTCTTGGTTGCACTATTTTGAAATGGCATTTGACTTTTTTGTATACTTGGTTTCGAGTACACTCTCTCTCACATTCTATATTTACATGTGGCTCATGATTATATGTGACTACGTGAGACATTTATAATCTTTCTTCTCTTTTCAGACATTTTATGGAGTATTACTGGAGTTTTTTTGCTGTTTTGGCAAATAAGAAACCGTTGAGTGTTGAATTGCTTAATATGCTGGTGAAACCATTGATAGAAATGAGTTTGGAAACCCCGTACTTTGCTGCTGTATGCGCTCGTACCAGAATACAAAAAATAAGAATGCAATTTGTTGAGAGTATCAAGAACTCAGGTCAGATTGAATTGAAGTTTAATAGTTGCATTTGCTGCCTTGACTATTTCCAAGTACTATGAATTGGCAGATTATTTGGTAACGCATTATCTGAAGTCCTCCTTTTTGTCACAGAAAGTAGCAGTTGGCCTTCTTCAAAGACATTGTGTCTCTTGCGTTTGTGGTCCATTTTCCATGCTCGGATTTCAGACATCCAGTTATGACTCCGGTGATATTATTGATGTGCGAATTTCTGATGCAATTGGTTGTTTCTTATGCTCTATGCTTTTATCTGTAAGTGCTTCCTAAGGAGAGATACTTTATTTATGGTATGTATGTGTGCATGCATGTTTGTGGAATACTAACCTTCTCATCCTATGTGTTAGATATTCAAGTTCTTTCATAGACTGCTAAGTTCCTTAAAACTAGTTATTTATTGTTGTCCAATCCTTACATTTACATTTAGACCATTCTCTCCTTTTGAATAGTTTTTCTCACTGCTAGAAAACTGAGTTTGAGTAAACACATTCAGACATTTGCTGTTCATTTTCCTGGACATTACTACTGCTACCCATAACAAGTTATCTTTTTCCCAAGTATTGTTGAGATTCTGCTATGCTAAGCTGGATTAAGTGCATTCAGTAGTCAGTACTCATATGTAAACAATAAATAAAGTAAGGTCATTTTACTACTTTTTTTAATTTGTAATCCAATACAACACTATAAACATATTAAATGGCCACTAGAAAAATATTCCCAGTAGAAGCAAATAATGGGGAAGGGTAGATGGTCTGTGGTGAGAAAATATCCTCTTCAATTTGCTTGCATAATTCACATTCATCCCTGTTGTCTTATGGGGTACATTATGTAAGTCCTGCTTAGCCTCTCCCTTTGATGGTCATTTTAATATGAAGAAATGCAGAAAAAGGGGACCAGAGGTAGGGAGAGAAAGGTATTTCTGAAAATATAATAGGGCTAGTTTTAAGAATTTGGTTTTCTATGAATGCTAAATCTTATGGAAAAGATCTCAATTATTTGTTATACGTCAGAGATCATCAGGGTGTACCTAAATCTTGAGGAAAATTATACGGATAAATCTCATTTCTGATTAATATGTTTTTTATGAGCATAAACTAAATTATAGGAATTTCTGGTCTGATGATGGATTTAAGCAAAAGTTCATTCTATAAAAAAGTTATTTACTATTGAACAATGTTACTTTGAATTAACACTTACAGTGTAAGTTCTTGTTTGATCAATATTTTTAGCCAAGAATACGGATTTTGAACATTTTTTATGTTAAGATAATGGACATGCCAGCAGACTCATATTTTTTCACTTCTGATAGTTTCAGGTAACCAGTAATTTTGTTACCACCTTTTATGTAAGAAAAATGTTACCTCCTTGACTCTTTTGTTTTTGGATGGTGTCTAAACTTTTTAAACTATGGGGAGGGGCGTGGGTCTGTGTGGTTGAGTTGAATTATCAAGAGCTCATTCATCATTTAGATTTTGTAATACTGCATGCAGCTAATGTTGATCTCAAAAATTAGGGTAGAATGAATTGATTTCATTGATTTATGATAAGAGTACATCAGCTATATATACAAGGCTGGAAATGCTAATTTAGGAAATACAATAACAGCACCTGAACAATCAGATCCCTATGATTCAGGGATATTTCCCTTATACACTATAATTGTAATTTGCTAAATAAGGAAATAATACAGCTAATAAAACACAGATTCTCTGACACTCCCCCTCAAGCTGGTGAATAGGTATTTCCCATTCCCAGCTTGGAAACAATCCTTAAAAAGTTGTTGCTATTCAGCCCCTTCGTTAGAAGATCTGCAAGGTTGTCTTGTGAGGAGACATATGGAGTGCAGATTAGGCCACTGTCTAATTTTCCTTTGATAAAATGCCTGTCAACTTCAATATGTTTGATTCTATCATGCTGCACTGGGTTATGAGCTATGCTAATAGCGGATTTGTTATCACAATAAAGTATCATTGGTTCATCCCACTTTATTCTCAAGTCTTCCAAGATAATCTTCAGCCCCAGTAGTTCACATATCCCTTGTGCCATTGTCCTGAACTCTGCTTCGGCACTGGATCTAGATACCACACTTTGTTTTTTACTCTTCCAAGTCACAAGATTCCCTCCAAGAAACGTGCAATATCCCGTAGTTTACCTCCTATCCACAATTGACCTGCATAGTCAGCATCTGTATATGCTTCAAGACTTACATTCCCATTCCGTTCGAACAGACTTCCCCTACTTGGGGTCCCTTTCAAATATTGCACAATTCTTAGTGCAGCCTGTAAGTGGACCTCCTTTGGTTGGTGCATGAACTGGCTAACTAGACTCACAACAAATGCAACATCAGGTCTAGTGTGAGACAAATATATGAGTCTGCCAACTAGTCTTTGATACATTTCCTTGTCAACTGCAGCATCTTCTTCTGCGTTTCCCAATTTCAGATTTGGATCAATTGGTGTACTTGCAGGCTTGCATGCTGTCTTACCAGTCTCTTTCAACAAATCCCTGATGTATTTCTGTTGGGATATGAAAATCCCCTTTTTAGAATGGGCCACTTCAATTCCCAAAAAATACTTCAATTTTCCCAAGGTCTTAATTTCAAATTCCTTGGCAAGATGGTGGCCTAACAGTTGTTGCTCCTCCTCATCATCACCCGTCACTATAATATCTTCCACATACACCAGTAACACTGTTACTCCCCCTGACTTAGAGTGTTTAATGAACAGAGTGTGGTCTCCTTGGCTTTGTTTGAAGCCCAGACCTATCACAACTTTGGTAAACCTTCCAAACCACGTTCGTGGTGATTGTTTCAGCCCATACATTGCCTCTTTTAGCTTACAAACAGTGTGGGCAGCATTTTTTCAACCGTATTTAGGGGCAATTCCATGTAAATCTCCTTTTCAAGTTCTCCATGGAGGAAGACATTTTTTACATCAAACTGTTGCAAGTTCCAACCATAATTAGCCGCTAGGGATAATATCACCCTGACTGTATTCATTTTTGCAACCGAAGCAAATGTTTCCAAGTAATCCACTCCATAGGTTTGAGTGAATCCCTTGGCTACTAACCTTGCCTTGTACCTCAATGGATCCATCAGCCTTGTATTTTATAATATATACCCACTTGCATCCTACTGGTTTTTTTCCATTTAGGAGTGCAACCAATTCCCAAGTACTGTTCTTTTCCAGTGCTTCCATTTCCAAGTTCATGGCTTGTTTCCATTTCCTATAAGACAATGCCTCAAATAGGGAGGTAGGTGTGGTTGTAGTGTATAGGCTCGTAAGGAAGGCTTTATGGGAAGGTGAGAAGTGTTTAAAGGATAGGTAATTGGCTAGAGGGTAAAGTGGTTTGGTGGTACATTTTCTAGTCTCTTTCCTAAGGGCAATTGGAATATTTAGATCCTCATAAAGTGGTGCTGAACTGGATTCGGGTTCCTGTGCTGTTGGGAAATCAGGGATTGATTCACTAGAGATTAAAGGATCAGGGGAAGTTACCTCATGTAATGTTGGGTTGGATTCTTGGACATGGACAGATTCTGGAATGACCTTTGTCTTGTATAAATCAGTTTTTCCCCGAATCTTACATCAACTCCTACTTGAGTGGATTTAGTGGGTTGAGCCTCCATCTCATAATCTGGTGCACTTCCAATCCCTACTTCTGGTCCGAGAATAAGGTCAGGGAGCATAAGCAGATCATCTTCCTTTCTTGTACTCTCCCCCTGAAGATGATCTTGGTGAAAGTAACTTTCTTGCTCAAGAAAGGTGACATCTCTAGACACAGAATTTTTGGGATGGTGGGTGATAGCATTTATATGTTGAAAAAGTCTATAAGCAATGAATGGTCAGTTTTTTTAATTTTTGAAATACCATAGATTCATAAACGGAAAAGCATAATTATAGGAATGGAAAGCAACAGAGCCTAACCTCCCATGCTTCCTATAAATTAAGACAAAAACCAAAAACAATAGCATCACAACAAAAGCCAAAAAGAAGTAAAGAAAAACAAGAGAGAAAATTTCTTTAGCTTTTTGGCATTTGGGTTGTGAGTTGTGAGTGTTTTGAGTGTGTTGTAAACCCTATATATTTTCTCTTCCTATAAAATATCTGCAGCGGTCTGGAGACGCAGGCATTATTGGCCGAACTCCGTTATCAATTGATGTGTCAATTATTCCGCATTTATTTTTCACTAACACAAATATGACATTACAGAAAAGTTCAGCGTAATTTTTCTCAACAACTGGCATCAGAGCTGGTTGGGAATTTTGCAAATATTTTGCGAGAAATTTTTAGAAATGATCCAGAGGAGAAAATTGAAAGAAAGGTGATGGCTGCAGATGAAGGAAAGGTGAAAATTGAAAGGTTAGATGGCGCGGACTTTGGCTGTTGGAAGATGCAGATCGAGGATTATCTGTATCAGAAAAAGCTGTATCAACCACTCACAGGAAAGAAACCAGAGAGCATGAAAGATGAAGAGTGGACTCTTCTCGACCGACAAGCCCTGGGAGTCATTCGATTGGCGTTATCACGTAATGTTGTTTTCAACATTGCAAAAGAAAAAACCACAGCAGATCTTATGTCAGCTCTATCTGATATGTATGAAAAGCTGTCTGCTTCAAATAAAGTTTATTTGATGAAGCGATTATTTAACTTGCGGATGACAGAAGGCTCAACAACGCAACATATAAATGAACTCAATACAGTTCTAATCCAGCTGAGTTCAGTTGAGATTGAATTTGATGATCAAGTGCGAGCATTGGCACTTTTGTCTTCTCTACCAGAAAGTTGGAATACTACTGTCACAGCTGTGAGTAGCTCAACAGGAGGGAATAAGTTGAAGTTCAATGATGTTCGTGATCTGGTTCTCAATGAAGAGATACGACGGAGAGAGTCGGGAGAATCATCAACACCCAAGACTCTTCCTTGTTCTCTAAAGAACATATCAATGCATCATCTCCTCCTGAGATGGAAGCAACATTTGCCTCACCCTTCACCTCCCGATTCTTTCGTGCACTCTTGCACTAATTTTTGTAGTGCCCAGATTTCCCACAGTTCCAACACTCGATGGGCTTCGAGTTGGGGGAACTATAATGACTTCTGGATTTGGACCTCCTTTCCTTTGACTTGCCACGTCCATTTCCTCTTATTGAATTTCTCCCTCTTGACTCTGTATGCAATACTGAAGAGGTTGATGATTCTCCCGACTCTCTCCGTCGAATCTCTTCATTGAGAACCAGATCACGAACATCATTGAACTTCAACTTATTCCCTCCTGTTGAGCTACTCACAGTTGTGACAATAGTACTCCAACTTTCTGGTAGAGAAGACAAAAGTGTCAATGCTCGTACTTGATCATCAAATTCAATCTCAACTGAACTCAGCTGGGTTAGAACTGTATTGAGTTCTTTTATATGTTGCGCTACTGATGCGCCTTCTGTCATCCGCAAGTTAAATAATTGCTTCATCAAATAAACTTTATTTGAAGCAGTCGGCTTTTCATACATATCAGATAGAGCTGACATAAGATCTGCCGTGGTTTTTTCTTTTGCAATGTTGAAAGCAACATTACGTGATAACTTCAATCGAATGACTCCCAAGGCTTGTCGGTCGAGAAGAGTCCACTCTTCATCTTTCATGCACTCTGGTTTCTTTCCTGTGAGTGGTTGATACAGCTTTTTCTGATACAGATAATCCTCGATCTGCATCTTCCAAAAGCCAAAGTCCGCGCCATCGAACCTTTCAATTTTCACCTTTCCTTCATCTGCAGCCATCACTCCCACTCGAATATGACTTCTCCTCTGGATCGTTTCTGAAAATTTCTCGCAAAATATTTGCAAAATTCCCAACCAGCTCTGATGCCAGTTGTTGAGAAAAATTACGTTGAACTTTTATGTAATGTCATATTTGTGTTTCTGAAAATAAATGCGGAATAATTGACACACCAATTGATAACGGAGTTCAGCTAATAATGCCTACGTCTCTGGACTGCTGCAGATATTTTATAGCAAGAGAAAATATACAGTGTTTACAACACACTCAAAACACTCACAACTCACAACCGAAATGCCCAAAAGCTAAAGAAATTTTCTCTCTTGTTTTTTCTTTACTTCTTGTTGGCTTTTGTTGTGATGCTATTGTTTTTGGTTTTTGTCTTAATTTATAGGAAGCATGGGAGGTTAGGCTCCGTTGCTTTCCATTCCTATAATTATGTTTTTTCCTTTATGAATCTGTGGAATTTCAAAAATTAAAAAAGCTGACCATTCATTGCTTATAGACTTTTTCAACAGGAACTAGCTAAGTTACCTATGGGAAAGAAGGCACTTCACAACAAATGGGTGTATCGGGTGAAGGATGACCGTGATGGCTCCAAGAGATACAAGGCTCGACTAGTTGTCAAAGGACTTCAGCAAAAAGAAGGAGTTGACTACACTGAAATCTTTGCTCCAGTTGTGAAGCTCAATACTATTAGGTTTGTTTTAAGTATTGTGGCCAACAAAGAGCTCTACCTTGAGCAGTTGGACGTGAAGACCACGTTTCTTCACGGAGTCATTGATGAGGAGATCTACGTGCACCAACCTGAAGGTTTCTCAGAGGAAAGGAAACAGAATATGGTGTGCAGATTAAAGAAGAGCTTTTATGGCCTGAAACAAGCTCCAAGACAGTAGTATAAGAAGTTTGAAAGCTTTATGCACAAGGAAGGTTTCTAGAAGTGCAATGCCGACCACTGTTGTTTCTTCAAGAGATATAAGTCCAGCTATATCATTTTGCTACTTTATGTAGATGATATGTTAGTGGCAGGTCTAGATATGGACGAAATTAGAAACTTGAAAATGCAACTGTTAAAAGAATTTGATATGAAGGACTTGGGTCCAGCAAAGAAGATTCTTGGAATACAAATCACGAGAGATAAGCAAAGAGGAATTTTGCAGCTATCGCGGGCAGAGTACATCAACCGTGTTTTGCAAAGATTCAATATGGGTAAGGCCAAGCCGGTTAGCACACCGCTGGCAAGTCATTTTCGCTTATCCAAGGACCAGTCCCCTCAGACAGAGGTAGAAAAAGAATTCATGGCTAAGATTCCATATGCTTCAGCCACTGGAAGTTTGATGTACGCAATGGTCTGTACTAGGCCAGACATTGGCCATGCAGTGGGAGCTGTAAGCAGGTTTATGGCAAATCCAGGAAAAGCTCATTGGGAAGCAGTCAAATGGATTTTGAGGTATCTACGAGGAACCACAAAGAAGTGTCTGCACTTTGGAAAAGGAGAGTTAAAAGTACAAGGCTACGTAGATGCAGACTTCGGAGGTGAAGTTGATCACCGAAGAAGTACCACCGGTTACATTTTTACTGTTGGTACTACAGCCGTCAGTTGGATGTCACGGATACAGAAGATAGTTGCTTTATCCACTACAAAAGCTGAGTATATAGCAGTAACAGAAGCTAGTAAAGAGTTGATATGGCTTCAAGGATTGTTAACAGAGCTGGGATTCATCCACGAGAGGCGTGTTTTGCACAGTGATAGTCAGAGTGCAATACATCTTGCAAAGAATTCAGCATTCCACTCTAGGATAAAACACATTGATATACGTTACCACTTCATCAGGTCCTTGCTTGAAGATGAGGTGCTAACATTGAGGAAGATTGCAGGAAGCATGAACCCATCAGACATGTTAACAAAGGTGGTAACTATTGACAAACTGAAGTTATGCTCAACTTCAGTTGGCCTGCTAGAATAACAAACCAGAGAAGACTGCTGCATTGATTGAGGTGTGAAGACAAATTGAGATCAGTCTTCAAGTGGGAGATTGTTGAAAAAGTCTATAAGCAATGAATGGTCAGCTTTTTTAATTTTTGAAATACCACAGATTCATAAAGGGAAAAGCATAATTATAGGAATGGAAAGCAACGGAGCCTAACCTCCCATGCTTCCTATAAAATTAAGACAAAAACCAAAAACAATAGCATTACAACAAAAGCCAACAAGAAGTAAAGAAAAAACAAGAGAGAAAATTTCTTTAGCTTTTGGGCATTTGGGTTGTGAGTTGTGAGTGTTTTGAGTGTGTTATAAACACTGTATATTTTCTCTTCCTATAAAATATCTGCAGCAGTCTGAAGACGTAGGCATTATTGGCCGAACTCCGTTATCAATTGGTGTGTCAATTATTCCGCATTTATTTTCACAAACACAAATATGACATTACAGAAAAGTTCAGCGGAATTTTTCTCAACATTATATCCCTTTTGTGTGGATGAGTATCCTATGAAGACACATTTTAAGGCCCTAGGATCAAGTTTACCTCTATCACCACTGTGGACATGGACAAATGATACACACCCAAATATTCTTGGAATAAGTTGATTGGATGTGGACACGTTGTGATAGAAAGATGACAGAACCACCATAGGACTTTTAGAGGCTAGAACACTAGAAGGTAGTCTATTAATTAGATAACATTGAGTGAGAACAGCCTCCCCCAAAAAAAATTAGGAACCTTATGTTGAATTAGAAGAGCTTGAGTTTGATCTAGTAAGTGTCCACTTTTCCTCTCAGCAATCCCATTTTGCTGAGGTATTTTGACACAGGATGATTCATGAATGATATCTTCCTTTTGACAAAAAGAATTAAGCCCATGATTAAAGTAATCTTTGGCATTATCGGATCTAATCCTCTTAATGCTAACACCAAACTGGTTTTTTACCATTGTGAAAAAATGTTGAACCACAGTACTAACTTCTGACTGTTGTTTTAGTAGAAAAATCCATGTAACCCGAGTACAATCATCTATAAAGGTAAGGAACCAACGAGCACCAGAAACATTTGGGACATTTGAGGGACCCCACACATCAGTATGAACTAAATAGAAGGGAAAAGTGCTCTTATTATTACTAATTGGAAAAGGTACAAGCTTGTGTTTAGCAAGCTAATACACTTCACAATGAAGACTCTCCACATCTATTTTGTTAAAGAGGGAAGGGAATAACATTTTTATGACTCTAAAGGAAGGATGTCCAAGGCGACAGTGATGACCTTCTCCCTATTGGACTTTATTGAATCAGAGAAAAAAGAGTTGCTGCTGTTGTGTAGGTCTTGAGGCAAATTCGGGCTTTCCAAATAATAAAGGTCATTCCACTCTCTAGCATGTCCAATCGTCCTCCCTGAGTACTTGTCCTGCAGTGTGCAAACATTGTCATAAAATTCAACTCTACATGATAGGTCTTTTATGAGTTTTTTTTATGGAAATCAGTCTCACAGACAATTTGGGAATATGAAGGACATTTTTTAGGGTTATGGATGGGCTTATTTGAACTTCTCCTTGTCCTGCTGCAGTCATGAGATTGCCATCTGCTGTGGATATTTTCTTATTGCTAGGGCAAGGGGAGTAAGAGGAGAAATGCTTAGGTAGGGCTGTCATATGGTCAGTGGCCCCAGTATCCAGTATTGGTTATAGTGTGTATCTGAGGCATTAAGTACAAAAGAAAAAGGGAACTCACCAAACGTACCTGAATAAGCTAGAGAACAAGTACCTGTTGGTTTATCCAACTTGCTGAGGAATGATCTCATCGTCTCTACTTCATCCTGTTGGTTCCAGCAGCTATGTGTGCTTGTCCTCCCTTTCTTGTGTTGTCTCCTCTTTTACCCCACTCCTTGTCTCAGTTTTGGGGCCCCCACTCTCTACTAGGTGGCTTTCCATTCAGCTTCCAGCATTTCTCGCGTGTGGCGAGGCTTGTTGCAGTAGGTACACCACACTCCTTCAGCTTTCTTCTCCATGTTGATTATTCCCCCCTTTTTCTGGTCTACCATCATGGCCGAGGCCCCAGAAGCTATCATGGCTGATATTTCCATTGTTGGGGTTTCTAGCATTACTCCCCTTCTACTTTCTTCACTTCTGACCATAGCTACTACTTCATTAATTCCTGGAACTTTTTCTTTTCCAAGGATCTGGACTCTCACTCGATCAAAATCAGAGCTAAGCCCCACCAAGAAATCATAGACTCTATCCTGCTCAATATACTCTTTGAGCATTGCTGAGTCTGCTGAGCACTTGGCTTTTATGACCCTGTAATGGTCTAACTCCATCCACAATGATTTGAGTCGATTGGCGTACTCTGTAACAGTCTTGTTTCCCTGTTTTGCAGCCACAGTCTTCACCTTCACGCCATATATTTGGGCAGCATCTTTAGCTTTGGAGTATGTCTGCTCCATGGCATTCCAAATCTCCTTTGCAGAATCAAGAAACATGCAAGTATCAGTGATTTCTGGGATCATTTAGTTCAATAGCCATGCCATGATCATAGAATCCTCTTCATCCCATTTTGTCAATTGGTTCTCCCAGGATGTGTTTGATTGTTGCAGCAACAACTAAGGAACACCACTGTAAATCACGGCAGCAATTAAGGCTTCCCTGAAAGGGATGATCGACGGTAATGAAGGCTGTCATCTAGGGTTTAGGTTTGCGCAGTCAGAGGCGGCTACCAGAATTTGAGAGCTCTGATATTGATTTCATTGATTTATGCTAAGAGTACATCAGTTATATATACAAGGCTGGAAAAGCTAATTTAGGAAATACAATAACAGCACCTGAACAATCAGATCCCTATGATTCAGGGATATTTCCCTTATACACTATAATTGTAATTTGCTAAATAAGGAAATAATACAGCTAATAAAAATAAAACACAGATTCTGACAGTTGAAAACTTCTTTCTTCAATGCATTGATTACTTGATTACAGGGCTAGTGTGTTACTTTCAGCTGTAGACACTCTCCAATGATATATCAACGTCTATGAAGGCTTCAGCTCATTTCCTGAAATGTTCTTACTAATTTTGAGATTGTTACTAGAGATAGCAGAACAGAAAAATATACCGAATGCATTGCGGGATAAAATTAAAGGTAGATGAACATCACTCTTTGAGGCGACCACTTCAAATGCGACCAATCAGATTATTGAATCCTAAGTTTGAGGAAAACTATGTGAAGGGCAGAGATTATGATCCAGATCGTGAACGAGCTCAAATCAGAAAATTGCGTAAAGACAAGTATTTCTTGCTTGAGGTGAAGGAGAAAGAGAGGTCTTTACAGGAAAAAGAAAGAGCAGACAAGTATGGAAGAGCTAAAGCTTTGAAGAGAAGGAGATAAACTCAACACGACACTCTTCCTATATGTCTTGTTGAAATATGCCATGCGATGCTACTGAGCTCAAGGAATCAGTGTTTCCTTTAGTGTTGGGTGGAGGAATGTAATTAGTGTCATTGGTTAAGAGATTACTATGAACTATGCTTTCCTTTCCTTACTAATTTGTTTGAGTAGGAGCCAATTTTTTCGGTACTTATATTTTATTTTCGAGTTTGGAAGAATCGGAAGGTGATGATGCCACTTAATTTAATTCTTTGTAAAATATTTATAGCAACAAAGATACAACTTTTTGCAAATGAATTTTCAATTAAATATGTGCTCATTTTTCTTTCTATTTTCTTTGAAATTGAGTGTCACATTTCTCCCTCATTTTTTTCAAAAAATATATCCTCAATTTGAAGTTAAGAGTATATGTTCAAATAAGTCTGAACTAATGAGTAAATGAAATTTAACTCCTAACATAATTTGTAAACAAAGTTAGAGGACAAGGTTAGTCAAACAAATCCTTTTAGAGGATACTCAAACAATTTAAAACTATTATTTAAAGTGAAAAACACTTAATATATTTATAAACAAATGTAAATTAATTTCTGTTCTTTAAAAGATTGCTTAAAATAAAATCAATTTTCTGTTTCAGTTCTTTTTGAATTGGAACCAACGGGTCTAATATTGAGGATAATTCATCTAAATTTAGATTTAATATGTTTTTTTTAATGGTGATTTAATATGTTGATGTTAAGGGATAAAGTAAACTTTAATTTTAATTCCAAATAAGAGAAGAATTTAAAAATTAAAAGGCAATATGGAGTTTTATTATTAAAAAAAGAAAACACATGATCAGAGATAAATTAAGACCGAAAGGATAAATAAAAATATTGCATAATAATAGAGTAAAAAGTTATGGAGAGAAAGAACAAGTTATGTATAAAACTTTTGAAAAAGTAACTGCATTTTTTTATACATGTTACAAAAATTCTCACACCTGTAAAATAATACAATCTGTTTCTACTATACATATTACATATTTAAAACACTACGTCCTTAGATATGGAGTTCCCTTAGCATCACTCAAGAGGATTGAAGAAAGTGCATCTGGAGGCTTTGAGAAAATCATGAAACCACCCTTACGATTTGCACCCGCCTTAGCTAAAAAGTCCGCACATTGATTGCTTTCCCTATGAGTATGGAAAAATGACGTCGACCAATCTCTACCAATCAATTCTCTGATACGAAAGAGAGTTCTAGCATATCTATGAGACTGAGATATGGGGTTGAGGATCAGAGATAAAGCTTCTACACAATCTGATCTGCAGCTAACATCCTTAAAGCCAAGCTTCCAAGCTAATTTTAAGCCACACAATATTGCTAGGAGTTCAGCTTCTAGAGCACTAGCGAACTTAAAATGCGCACTGAAACCTGTTATCCAATTGCCTTCATGATCTCTAATAAGACCTCCAATGCCTGCTCTGCCAGGATTCCCATATGAACTGCCGTCGATATTAAGGGCCACTTGATTCAAGGATGGACGTGGCCAACAAACTATCTGCTCCATAAAACAATAAGTCTTAGTTTAGAAATAACATACATAAAACACCACATAAAATATAAGGAAAACAATGACAAAGAAGAAAAAGAAAATGAAAAGAATCGATTAAAAGCAAACAACACATAAACCATGCTAAGAAAAAAGAAAGAAAAAGAGTTCGATCATTTAATAAAAGTAATGAACTAACCATCCAAGTAAGAATGCGATACGTGAGCAGAAGTGAAAGACAATATTAGAAGAACAGCGATGGAAATGTGATGAAGTGGAGGGAGATCGAATACACTTATAAAATGTAATTTTTGTGAATTGAGAAAATGAAATACAAAAGATTTTATAGTTAGATGATTTATGTAAGATTGTTTTGTGATTTTTCTTTTTCTTATCCGTTAGGTAAAACCTTTTTCTCAAAAAACTATCGGTTAAGTACGATTTTTATTTGTTAATAAAATTGCTTAATGCAACTTTTTGGATTATGATCTTTGCAGTTAAAACATTGACTTCATAACATGTGAACCATAAAATGTGATGTATTTTATAATAAAATAAAAAGGTATAAATATAGTTCTATATATATTTTTAGCCGTTGGCAACAAAGTTAAAAAGTAAAAATGATGCTAAAATAAAATAAAGAAGCAGTCAGCAAACAAACTTACCATAAAAAAAAGTAATGCAAAGATTTCACTCACTGCTGGCTTGTTAATAAAAAATCATAAACTCTTTAATTTATGAAAAATGATTTAGATAAATCATAGTCATTTGATTATAAAAATCAATGGTCTATAAGAGATGTAGAGAACATTCAAATTGAAAATATTATTAAATTGAACAATATAATTATTTGTCTCAAACGAACTAACCAACTTTAAAAGAATGAAAGTGATAAAAAAATAACAAACTGCTAGTTTCAAATTGTCTATAAACAAAATAAAAGAAAATATCACATATAAACAATGAATAGCTTTTTAAGTCTCACAAATAAATCACGATTATAAACTCCATTCCATAAATTTAGATGGGGTCTTATATTATGGGACATCAAGTATGTCTCTAGAGTCTTATAATTTAGGATGGAGGGAATATTAATTATTTCCATTCAAAGAGGCAATACGTATAAACGGAAAAATCAAAAATCAGTGGAGGTTTCAGTTTGATGGAACATCTGAATGGCCGGTGGGGTTTCATATCGGGTGTTCTTGATGGAATATGAAAATTGGGAAAATCACCGTAAAACAATTAGAAAAGAAGTGTTAAAGGGTATTTTAGACATGAAAATGAAGTGTATTTTACTCAAAAATTAAAATTAATGAACTTACCATATTGACAAAGTAAAAAATGAGGTGAGCACAGAGGAGGAAGTGTGTAAGCTGAAGAACAATGAGTTGAGCGGTGAGAACGTGTAGAAGAGAAGTGAGAAGCCACAAATGAAATGTAATGGTGATCTCAGATATATATAGGAAAGTACAATGTTATTTGAAATTGAATTCCAAACAAACAAGAGAAAATTAAAACAAATTTTGAAGGCTCATGTAGATCTTTTTTTAATATAGAAGGATATCACATGGTTAAAGCAGAACGAAAATTCCCAGTTTAATATGTAGGTACAAATATATGAAGAATATTGTGGTATATATATATATATACACAGAGGAAAGTAGTTTAAGTAATCATGTGAATCTTAAATTGTTTAATGTTGATGATTTATGATTAGATTTAACGATTGTGACTTATTCTTATTTTCTCATATAAAAATACATTTTCCATGTGATACATCACATATATATATATACACTCTCCCTCCCCCACCTCCACGTCATCTCTTTTCCAAAATTCTGACCGTCTCTCTCCACGGTGTGCATCACGCGCCTGCTTTCTCGTGGTCTTCTCCTTTCTCACATCCCTCTATCACTCAAACCGCGTTCTCTCTGTATTCCCTGCGTTCTCCATCTTCTACTCTCTCCAAATCTTGCAATCGTTTGAAAATCTGATTTTTATCGCTGAAATCCCGCCCATCAATCTTCGACCATGATCTTGGATTTTCTAACGCAAATTACTCCCTCTATCACTCTATTCTGCGTTCTCTCTCTTCTACTCTCCCCAAATCCTGCAATCGTTTGAAAATCCGATTTTAATATCCCTCAAAGAATTTTTTTGGTTACATCCCTGGAAGATTTTGAATTTGGGAAAAAAATTCAGGGTTTTTTCATTCAACATTCTATATCTCCCCAGATTCTAATTCCCCTAACAGTATCACCGTAACTCCAGCTATCACAATACCCCGAATTTTCAACTCCTCAAGCATGTTCCATCCCTCATTCACTCATGAAATAATTTTTGAGTTCAAAGGCTTATTTAAGTTTCTTATATTTCAAGTTGCAGGACTTCCTTTTTGCATGACTTATATTTCTGCCATGGTGTTGAACACTGGTTTCAGATGTGCAAACAAGCTATTTTGTTCTTCTGATTCGTTGATGTCAAAGTCAGCACCAGGTAACTACTCTATTAGGAGCAATAAAATTTTTCAAAATGATGTTCTTTAAGGTTGTTTGTCTCTAATTGAAGAAATCTTCAAAACATTCAAATCATGACTATGAATTTCTGGTATATCATGGGGTCAAAATGGGTTTTGCACCATTTTGTTCTTCTAGATCGTTGTTGTCTAAGTCAGCACTATGTAAATACTATATTAGGAACAATTAATCTTTCCTAAATTATGATTATGTCTCTAATAGAATTCTTCAAAACAATCAGATCATGTCTCTAAAGAATGATATTTACGTTATTTATGTTTCCAGTTGCAGGACCCCCTTTTTCCCCTCACATTCTTCTCTTCTCTCCTTGATGAATGATGCATCCATCTTCAATAAATTTTGCTGATTTTTTTTTTCTTAATCAAGTAGAAACCTCTATTCCTTGACTTAGTATTTAGACACATGTGCTATATATAGTTTTTATCTGATCACAAGCAGGACTGATCAAACTCAGTGTGCAATCTGATAAATATGAGGAAGGCTGTAGAAGCTGTTGCTGCTATGATTTTGGACCGCAGATACAAGTCACACCCCTCCTATGACCTTTGTGAATAAGCTGATGAATATTTGCAAAGAAATTAAAATGACAACATGCTGAAGAAGATTAGTGTTATGGAAGAAATCTCAAAAATAGTTAGAGGGATTATGCCTTAACCAAGGTTTTCCAATGTTAGCAAGTGCAAGGGCGTGTCACATTCTACTGCTGTAAAAAGATTTCATTCTTTATTTATATGCTAACATTCTTTCTTTCTTTCATTAATATCTTTTGCATGGATGATTCTCAATATTGGTTAATGTTTTGACCAATATTTTATCAAAAGTATTCTAACAAGTTATTCTTTGCTATTCTCTTGACAAAAATGAATTATTTTTATAATTGAGAACCTAAATGTATAATCAAATGGTACGTAATTAAACCGTAAAGGACTCATGATTTGTATATTCTCTATTATCTAAATTTAAAGAAGCACCGTATTGTTAAATTCAAATCATAACATTTTTTTGTCTATTTATTGCATATAAGAGTTAACTTTTCAATATAATTTAGGCTTAATAGCACTTTTGGTCCCTCGCTTATCAGGATTTGACACTTTTGGTCCCTCATCAAAAAAATTAGCCTAAATGATCCTTCACTTGGTCAAACGGCAGCAGTTTTGGTCCCCGTCACTATTCTGTTAAAAAACTAATATTTTCTGTCAAAAAAATTAAAAAAAAAATCTTGAAACCCAAATCAGAATTTGTAAAACCTAATATCTCTTCTCTCTCACACTCCATCTTCCTCTCTTCCTTCCGCCGCCGTCCCCAAACTCCATCTTCCTCTCTTCCTTTCTTCCTTCCGCTGCCGTCCCCAAACTCCATCTTCCATCTTCCTCTCAGTTTCTGTTCTGGGTTTTGCGGATGAAAACAGAGGATGGTGAATTTTTTGTTTAAGTCTAATAAAACAGAAAGTTGCATGCTTTTGTTTTCTAGAAAAGTAAATATGGAGAGGGAATCACAAAAAAAATCATCTTGCAAGTGGGTTCATGATTGTGTGATTAAAAAGTTCGAATTTTTTGCATTATTTCCAAGTTATGCCCTTTCTAATTTCAGTGGAGAATTGCTTACAGATTTCTATCTCTTTTTGTGCACCCTTCAAGAATCCAATTGGAAACATATGCTGATAGTTCAATTTTGAATTTTCGTCTGCTAATGATCTAGACTATTTGTTTGTTTCTGTCTTGATGCATTTGGTTTTTGGATGGAATCATTGTTTTGACGAGTACTGATTAATTGATTTCATATATTTTAGTAGGACAAACAAGTAAGTATACATTTTGTCTGATGTAGACAAACTGAGATCTAAGAGAGGAAGATGGAGAGTGAGAGAGAAGAGATATTAGGTTTTACAAATTATTCTGATATAGGTTTCAAGATTTTTTTTTAATTTTTTTTTTTTAATTTTTGACAGAAAATGTTAGTTTTCTAATGGAATAGTGACGGGAAACCAAAACTGCTGTCGTTTGACAAAGTGAGGGACCATTTAGGCTAAGGCTAATTATTTTAATGAGGGACTAAAAGTGTCAAATCGTGATAAGTGAAGGACCAAAAATGCTATTAAGCCTATAATTTAATCTAAGAAATTAATTTTCATCTTTTCATGAATTTAATATTACTTAACTGATTATTATAAATTTGAAAATATTATTCTACTAAATTTTAGTTTAAAAATACATTAAAATATTTAATTTCTACATAATAATAAAAATACTTTATTAAATTTTTTTAAAAAAAAAACACCCGTGCATTGCACGGGCTACTTACTAGTATATATATAAGGTTTAATTTCACCTACTCCACCCTGTCCTACCTACTAATACTCTACCCTATCTTATGTGGTGTAATCACAACCGTCCATTTTCCCAAAAAAAAACTGCAAAAAGAAAAAATATTCAAATTTGAAATGACCAACACATTAAATACCGAATTATTGTATATTCCCCTAAATGTGAACGGTATATTCACATGCAACTGCAATATATTGTTATTTACATAGTGTATTGAGAGCGTAATTAACGGTATTCAAGGAAACAATTAGGGAATTATTAAAAAATTGGTTATTATAAAAAAAGCAAGTTTAAAAATCACGCATATGATAGGATAGCTGAATAATGAATATCACCTCCCAATACTATTTACATTTTCTTAATTGTATATTTCAGCAGAATTAAGTGTCGACATATTGGACTTATTAGGCTCTAATTGTGTGCTTGGAACTTCTCCCCACTTGATACTATAAATTGTACCACTTTCCTTTCTCTGTTTCATCATTCTAGAGGGTTTTAATTTACCTCAAACACAGTGCATCATGAGTTCCAGAATAGACCCAGTCTTCTCGATGCACATCTCCAACGCTCAAAAGGTGTGGAAGACAGTGGTCAAGATTGCACGACTATGGAGATCACCTAACATGAAGCAGCCTTATGCACCAAGCTTCATCGAAATGTTATTTGTTGACGCTAAAGTATGTGTGTATACCTTTGGAAATTAATTAATTCCTTTCAGAACCATTTTGGGCTTTTAACGTAAACCAAAACCCTTTTATTAGTGTTTGATTTTTTTTTAGAACGACACGATACAGTGTACCACCTGGAGTAACCATGTGAACAAATTTGAGGGCCTTTTGAGGGAAGGCACAAGTTACGAGATTGTCAACCCTACCGTGGCTATGAACTCATACAAATACAAGTCATCACAACATCCGTGCAGGTTTATACTTTAAGTTGATAATCACTGTGAAGCCAATTGAGGATCCAAGGGTCCCTCTTTATGGGCTTAATTTCACAAATTATACCACTATATTCGAATTACCCACATAGGATTCTCACTTAGTAGGTGAGTTTCTTCGATTTATTCTACAGTGACACCTCAAAAACTCGCATGTCATTTATTATTTTTAACATGATTTTAATCTTGTATGCGTATTTTTTTTCTCAACAAATGTCATTGATGGAGAACTCACTGAAGATAACTCTAGTGAAAAATCAACTACTTATATTGTTCTCGAGTTGGATAATCTTGAGTACGTAATTTTTATAATTTTATGGGAGCAAAAACATTCCTATATATGAACATATTTATTTATTAAACAATATTTTAATTCGTTTATATAATAATATATTTTTCAGAGGAGGTGATAATATGCTTTGTACACTCTGGGAACCATTTGCGTAACAATTTTTAAAATATATTACAGATAGGAATAAATTACCTGCAATTGTCATATTACAATTAGGAAGAACGAAAAAGTTTAAAGGTATTGGTATTACTAACTCCATATTCATGTATGTTTCAATTAATTTATGATTAAATCACAAGGACAATGATCGTTATACCAAAGTTGTTCTCATTTCCAGGAAAGATTGGTGTATCAAACACAACATACAATACTAGGCTACTGATGAATATTGATATTCCAGAAGTTTGTGATTTAAATTTAAGGTAACCTTAACAATTATTGGTTATGATTTTGCGCCTGTTTGACTTTCCATATCATTTAAATTGAATATTAATGAACAAACGTCTAATATATTGCTATTAGGTATGTCGTCACTCATCCAGATGCATCGTCTGTCCCACTGCCAAAGTTACTTGCAGCTTCAATGTACTCAATAACTGATGATGTCCTGGATGTGTCGGTCTACAAGACAATTGCAGAGTTGAAGAGCTCCACCGAGGTATTACATGTTATTATTCATAAACCATCATATTTAAGAAGGTTTAATCCCACCTACCTCCACCATATCCTACCCACTAATACCCTACCTATCCTATGTGATGCGAACACTGCCGTCCATTTTCCTCCAAATCAAAAAGAATATGACTCACTTAATTTGGTACCACTTGATGGTGCTATTAATTATGACATTTTATATTTTTTATGGCACTAAGTTAGCATAGAAAATGAGCATGTATTAAAAAGGAGACAGTGACGAACAAAATTAACAATGATTGTGCAACGGGTGGATTGAAGGTTTATATCATAAATTGGAGAAGAGGCCATGACAAAGTAGGAAGAAAGGATGGGAGAGGAATGAAAAACACGGCTTTAACAAATGTCAAGCGTGAAGTGGACAATGCTGGAATAGTACTTTATTGTCTACCCTGATGCTGATAATGTGAATGCTAATGACATTATTTTAGATGACGACCATGATGAGGAGGAAATAATTCTCAATGAACGAGATTCGTCTGACTCGGACGTCTTCGGACGTCAAGGGTGGGTTGCTCGGTAATCTTGGAGTTGAGATGACACCTCTTCCTCCACCTGCATCGCCTACGCCGGTGAATGTTCATTCTAAACCGCTTGGTATGTACTGCAGTTCATATTATCGATTGACGTGTTTTATCTATTTTTAAAATTTCATTTGTTGATTTAAATATCTACAACTACAGGGTTCCCAACCGCCACCCCATTTTGGAATTCTTCTTCACACTACACCTATATTGACTAGAACCACCAAGATCAAGAGACAAATGTTTTCCTTGGCTTGGATGTGCTTAGATCTTGGGAGACAGGTGATGAACTATATGAAGGTTTGCGTTTTGAAAGCAAGTGCGATGTTCAAATGGCCCTGAAGCAGTATTGTTTCAAGGTAAATCAAACATATCTTATAGGAGAATAAAAACCAAAATATTTCACTGCCAGGTATCCAAGTTCGTCAGAAGGCTGCCCTTAGAGGATGAGGGCAATCAAATCCTAACAAATAGGTAAATGAGTTGAATCCAAATGGAAGGGTCCAAATACGTGTCTGGATGCGATGAATTCTCAAGACCACAGCAAGTAGACCTCCGACTTGATTGCTGAATACATTCGAAGTACATGTAACTTTGAATTGAATTTTGACATGCATCATAAAATAGAATTTTACATGTCAAAATATTATTATACCACCTAAACTATAGTAGTTTTACTTAATAGTACCAAATTATACATTTAATTAAATTTATATGAAACGGTTTTTAAAATCACACATGTGGGAGACTTAGCCCAAATTAAAGGTATCAATATGATTATTTATAAATGATAATTGATTTTTTTTTCCATTTTAAACCCTTCATGTCAACTACTTTATTATTATGGTAAACAATTGAAATATTTTATGAGAAATTATCATCTAAAGATATTATGTGGTGGTTAGTTCACTTCGTCCCTCAACCATGCAGAAAGAGGTTTCGTCCAAATCTATGGGAGTGAAGCGCAAATTATCGCCAATCATTTACCACTAAGTGACTATTTCTCACAACGAAGGTATTGGTCATTGTCAACCTGACAACAACAAGTATCAAAAGTTACAAAAATTAACCATTTCACACATGAACTTTAGTTTATCCCAAGTTACTCATGCCTTGCTATTTTTCACTTCTTACCTCTTTTCTTCTTCCCTGCTTCCAACTTTCTTCGTTACCCCTCTTCTCCTTCTCACTGTCGCATTTCTCATTGAAATTAGACTTAGGGTTCATGAATTTTCAATAGAGAGTACCAGATAAACAATTAAGTTACGTGGAAATAAAAATATGATTTAGGTGTAAAAAAAATATGATTAGGACAAGTTAAATCCACATCGAAATGGTGACTCATCAGCTTAAATTGGGTTTTAGACTTAATTTGGTAAAAAAAACATTCGTTAGGATGACATTTTGAAAATTAATTTTCCAAGGACCTAGTCTAATTCCTTTTAGAATGTTAAGGACCTCAAACATATTTAAGCCTTGAACTAATTTAAAAAGTGATTATGATTAAGCATAAAAATTAATATTTTTAAACACGTCTATTTAAATATATTCATTTTGTATAATGAAATTTTTTAAATGCAAGTGTGAAAGAACTTCCCTGGTAGATTTGAAATAAAAGCAGTACACTGGTCAGAGTATGCCCTATTTTTTCCCTCAGATTTGTTGTTCTTCTTGTTGACTCCTTCCACTTTTGACACACCTGAAGAGTTCTGCGGTTGATATTTATTCTCATTCTCATTAGGTGCTGCTTTCTTCAGGATTGTACCAGCATCTCTCTGTCGCTTTGGTGGAGGAGGTTGTTGATCTGTTATATCTGACTCCAACTTTCTTTTATACTCCCTCTCAAAGCGTATCCATGAGTCCCGGGAAACCTTTTACTTTTGATATAGCATCTCTTGTATATGGATCTTGCTTCATTTATGTGACCCAATTTAACTTCCATTGCTATATATTCATATTCATATTCATTCCATGCCTCCAACATTGAACCACAGTACTTCTTAAGAAAATTTTCCCAAACTCCACGAGCTGCTTTATATCCTTTCCAAGTTTCACCTCTCAAGATGCTCATCAAAGGTATATTGTAGGGACTTCTCTAAGATTTCAGCCAAGTCTTTCTCAGAAGCATGAACACGTTCCAAGGAAAGCATGTAATGAACCCAAAGTTGTCCAACCCAAGAGCAGTTCTCAGTGGCCCATTTTCAATTAAATATGGCTCATTTTTCTTTCTATTTTCTTTGAAATTGAGTGTTACATTTCTCCCTCATTTTTTTCAAAAAATATATCCTCAATTTGAAGTTAAGAGTATATGTTCAAATAAGTCTGAATTAATGAGTAAATGAAATTTAATTCCTAACATAATTTGTAAACAAAGTTGGCGGACAAGGTTAGTCAAACAATTCCTTTTAGAGGATACTCAAACAATTTAAAACCATTATTTAAAGTGAAAAACACTTAATATATTTATAAAAAAATGTAAATTAATTTCTGTTCTTTAAAAGATTGCTTAAAATAAAATCAATTTTCTGTTTCACTTCTTTTTGAATTGAAACCAACTGGTCTAATATTGAGGATAATTCATCTAAATTTAGATTTAATATGTTTTTTTTTAATGGTGATTTAATATGTTGATGTTAAGGGATAAAGTAAACTTTAATTTTAATTCCAAATAAGAGAAGAATTTAAAAATTAAAAGGCAATATGGAGTTTTATTATTAAAAAAAGAAAACACATGATCAAAGATAAATTAAGACCGAAAGAATAAATAAAAATATTGCATAATAATAGAGTAAAAAGTTATGGAGAGAAAGAACAAGTTATGTATAAAAAGTTTTGAAAAAGTAACTGCATTTTTTTATACATGTTACGAAAATTCCCACACCTTGTAAAATAACACAATCTCAAAAATCCCATAATAGCAAATTGTTTCTACTATACATATTACATATTTAAAACACTACGTCCTTAGATATGGAGTTCCCTTAGCATCACTCAAGAGGATTGAAGAAAGTGCATCTGGAGGCTTTGAGAAAATCATGAAACCACCCTTACGATTTGCACCCGCCTTAGCTAAAAAGTCCGCACATTGATTGCTTTCCCTATGAGTATGGAAAAATGACGTCGACCAATCTCTACCAATCAATTCTCTGATACGAAAGAGAGTTCTAGCATATCTATGAGACTGGGATATGGGGTTGAGGATCAGAGATAGAGCTTCTACACAATCTGATCTGCAGCTAACATCCTTAAAGCCAAGCTTCCAAGCTAATTTTAAGCCACACAATATTGCTAGGAGTTCAGCTTCTAGAGCACTAGCGAACTTAAAATGCGCGCTGAAACCTGTTATCCAATTACCTTCATGATCTCTGATAAGACCTCCAATGCCTGCTCTGCCAGGATTCCCATATGAACTGCCGTCGATATTGAGGGCCACCTGATTCAAGGATGGAAGTGGCCAACAAACTATCTGCTCCATAAAACAATAAGTCTTTAGTTTAGAAATAACATACATAGAACACCACATAAAATATAAGGAAAACAATGACATAGAAGAAAATGAAAATGAAAAGAATCGATTAAAAGCAAACAACACATAAACCATGCTAAGAAGTAAGAAAGAAAAAGAGTTCGATCATTTAATAAAAGTAATGAACTAACCATCCAAGTAAGAATGCCATACGTGAGCAGAAGTGAAAGACAATATTAGAAGAACAGCGATGGAAATGTGATGAAGTCCAGGGAGATCGAACACACTTATAAAATGTAATTTTTGTGAATTGAGAAAAGAAATGACAAAGGATTTAATAGTTAGATGATTTATGTAAGATTGTTTTGTGATTTTTCTTTTTCTTATCCGTTAGGTAAAACCTTTTTCTAAAAAACTATTGGGTAGGTACGATTTTTATTTGTTAATAAAATTGCTTTTTAAGTTTCAAATTGTCTATAAACAAAATAAAAGAATATATCACATATAAACAATGATTAGCTTTTTAAGTCTCACAAATAAATCATGATTATAAACTCCATTCCATAAACTACAAATTATAAATCTTCCATATATGCATCTATTTAAAGCTAATTGGTGTTGAAATTCTGTGTCGCAGCGGGCAATAGAAAGGTTTTCCAGAATAAGAAGAACTGAATAGAAAAATGTAATTGTATTATGCACACACACTCACTTTACATGTTTACATGTATTTATATACATTGTTTGGTACACAAACTGATTAACAAACTAACTAACAGTTTAGCCAACTATTTTAACTAACTAACTAACTAACCTATGACTTAACTAACTCCATCAACACTCCTCTTTAAGTCATAGAGCTTAGTGACTTAACTCCAATTAATATTCTCAGTTCTTCAAACCTTCCTTTCTGGAATGCCTTAGTCATAATGTCAGCAACTTGAAAATCTGTTCTGCAGTGAACCAGGGACAGTTTCTCCTTGTTGACTTGATCTCTTAGATAGTGGTACTTTGTTTCTATGTGTTTAGATCTCCCATGCGCAACTGGATTCTTAGCCAAATCAATTGCAGATCTATTATCAATTCTTAGCTCCATAACAGTACCTTCATTGAAGCCAATTTCATTGAGTAGCATCTCCAACCAAGCTGCTTGACAAGCTGCAAAGGAAGCAGCTACATATTCTGCTTCACAAGAGGATAAAGCAACAATTCTTTGCTTCTTTGAACACCATGAGATTGGTTCTTCTCCATACATGAAAACATAGCCTCCAGTGCTTTTCCTGTCATTCCTATCACCATTCCAATCTGAATCAGTGTAGCCATACACTTTGGCATCAATTTTGGAGCTTCTGTTATTCAAGTACAGAATTCCAAAGTCTTGAGTGCCTTTAATATATCTTAGCAATCTCTTAGCTGCAACCAAGTGTGAGAACCTTGGTTTCTCCATGAACCTGCTCACTAGACCAACACCAAAAGCAATGTCAGGCCTAGTGTTACAAAGATATCTGAGAGAACCTACCATTTGCTTGAAAAGTGTGGCATCCACTTCTTCTTCTTCACTGTCTTTCTCTAACTTGCAGCTTACATCTACTGGTGTGGCAACTGATTTACATTCTGTCATGTTGAATCTTCTCAATATGTCAATAGAGAACTTCTTCTGGTGCATGAAGATGCCTTGATCAGTTTTCACAAATTCGATTCCAAGGAAGTATGTTAACTTCCCCATGTCTGTCATCTCAAATTCATTCATCAAAATTGACTTGAACTTGTCAATTTCATCTTTCTCACTGCCTGTTATCAGTAGATCATCTACATACAAACATAGCAATAGCTTGCTTTCTTCATTTTTCTTCTGTACATACAGACCATGTTCTGTTGTGCACTTAATAAAATTCTGCTTCTGTAGAAATGTATCAATCCTACGATTCCAAGCTCGTGGAGCTTGCTTGAGACCATAGAGTGCTTTGTTCAATTTAAGCACTTTATTCTCTTCTCCTTTTAGTTCAAAACCAGGAGGTTGAGTTACATATACTTCTTCTTCTAGTGGGCCATTTAAGAATGCTGACTTTACATCAAGTTGATGTATTGTCCAGCTCCTCTTACTTGCCAAGGCAACCACTAATCTCACTGTTTCTATTCTAGCTACAGGAGCAAATATTTCATTAAAATCAATACCTTCCTTTTGTAGAAATCCTCTTGCAACAAGTCTAGCTTTATACTTTGACACTTCTCCATTTGGCTTGAGCTTGGTCTTGTACACCCACTTCACACTTATAGGCTTCTTTCCTTTTGGCAATTCGACCAATTTCCAAGTGTTGTTCTTCTCAATTGATCTTAGCTCCTCCATCATTGCTTCTTTCCAGTTAGAGTGTTCTAGAGCTTCCTTCAAACTCACTGGTTCTGCTTCTGCAACCAAGGCAAAGTGCAATAACTCTCCTTCTGTTGTAACTGCAGAATTTAACCTTGTGTCATAGTCTTGCAATCTAATTGACCTTTGAGGAATTCTTTGGGATCTTCTCAGTGGAGTAACTGGAGCTACTGCCTCTGGAGCTTCTTCAATCATTTCTGCAGGCTCCTCAACTTGCTCCTCTTCTTCTGCTAACTCTTCTAACTCAAGCACAGAAGCTTTTCCTGCTTCTTTTGAATTCTGTTCTTCCCAGTTCCAAGCTTTTGACTCATCAATAACCACATCTCTACTCTTCATGATCTTCTTCAACACAGGATCATACAACTTGTATGCACCAGTTGGATGATATCCAACTAGAATCATTGACTGAGCCCTGTCTTCTAGCTTCTTTCTCAATTGTTCTGGGACATGCCTATATGCAACTGAACCAACAATTCTCAAGTGCTTCACACTTGGTTTTCTTCCTAGCCAAGCTTCTTCTGGTGTCTTTCCTGCTACTTTCTTAGTTGGACACTTGTTGATAAGATATACTGCTGTATCAACTAATTCTCCCCAAAGATAGCTAGGCAACTTCTTCTCTTTCATCATGCTCCTCACCATGTTTAGAATTGTTCTATTCTTCCTCTCAGCAACACCATTGTGTTGTGGTGTATATGGTGAAGTTACCTCATGAATTATTCCTTCTCTTTCACAGAAACTTCTGAACTCTCGTGAGTTGTATTCTCCTCCTCCATCTGTTCTCAATACCTTGAGCAAACATTCACTTTGTTTTTCCGCTTGTGCTTTGAATCTTTTAAACATTTCAAATGCTTCACTCTTTCTCTTGATTAAGTATACCCAAGTCATTCTAGTATACTCATCAATGAATGAGATGAAGTAGCTATTACCTCCTAGTGAATTTGTCCCAAAAGGGCCACACACATCAGAAAATACAACTCCAAGCTTCTTCTCTGCTCTTATTGGAATCTCAGTTTTGAAGGTGTTTCTAGGTTGCTTGGACACACAACATTTCTCACATACTTCAGTTGGTGTCTTGATCATTGGTAATCCATGAACCATTTCCTTCAACTTGCTCAGACTGTTGAAATTCAAATGACCAAACCTCTTATGCCACTTCCAATTCTCACTGTCCACAACAGTTGAGAGACATTGTTCTTCTGTCACTTGCTATTTCACTTTGAAAGTTCTATTGTTCATCATCGGTACCTTTAGTATCAATCTATTGTTTGAATCAAATAACTTCAAGTGATTATCCTTCATTATGATAGAATATTTTTTTTCAACTAATTGACCAAGACTCAATAGATTGCTTCTCATTTTTGGTACATAGAACACATCATGAATGTAAGACCACTTACCATTCTTTGTCAGAATCTTCACTGTGCCCAGGCCTTCTGCAGTCACTTTGCTGTCATCAGCAAACCTGATCTTCTTGTCATTCTTCTTTATCTCAATGAACCATTCTCTATGGCAACACATGTGATTTGAGCAACCCGTATCCAAGTACCATTCTTCTGGCTTTCCACCATCATTACTGGTATCTGCCTTAAGCAACAACATGCTTGAATCTGTTGTTGTCATGAAGGATAGACAATCCTCATGAATGCTGGCATTTGTGAGAGCATCACCAGTGTTTCCACTGCCCTGCTCCACATCAAATGCATGAGTATTTTGAGCTACTTCAGTGTTTCCACTCTCAAGAGTGTTCCCACAATGCTGCTCACTACTCTCAGCAGGCTTACTATGACATTTTCCTTCTGCTGCATCATCATCTTCTTCTGCAGAATCAACAATGGCCATAAGCACTGTATCTTCATAATCCGAGTCATCATCATCATCATTTGCAAATTTGGCTTCTGCATCTTTGTCTCTAGGAACCTTCTTGTTCTTGCACTTGTTCCTATAATGCCCAAATTGTTGACAATTGTAGCATTGCACCTTACTCAAGTCATTCTTCTTCTGTCCTGCATTTCTGTTTTCTTCTTTCTTTCCAGAGTTCTTTTCTTTATTGCTGCCTGACTTCCAATTCTTCTTTGAAGCTTGAGAGAGCAAGACCTGTTCAGTTTCTTTCTCTGAACTTCTCTGCCTTATTCTCAATTCATGAGCTTCCAAGGAACCTTGAAGTTCATCTAACTTCATCTCATATATGTTTTTAGATTCCTCAATGGCAGTCACAACATAATCAAAATCAATGGTTAAAGATCTAAGAACCTTTTCTACTTTACTTTTTTCAGAAACTGTTTTTCCATTTCCTTTCATATGGTTGGTCAGAGTTACTAACCTTGTGATGAATTCACCCACTGTTTCTCCATGGTTCATCTTCAAGGCTTCATATTCTTTCTTCAATGCTTGCAACCTGACCTGTTTCAATCTTTCTGCTCCCCCATACGCGTTCTTGAGAATATCCCAAGCTTCTTTGGCTGAATCACAATCGATCACTAATTCAAGAATGTTTGATTCAAGACTCTGATGAATCAAGAATAGCCCTTTCCCATCTTTCTTTCTTTGCGCATGATAACTGGTCCTCTGTGCTTCTGTTGCATTCTCAGGTAACACTGGAATGCCTTCGTTTACTATCTCAAGTACATCTTGGAAACGAAACAATACCTTCATTTGTGCACACCACTTATCATAGTTCTTTCCATTGAATTGAGGAAGATTTGATGGGATACCACTGTCTCTTGTTGCCATATTGTTTTCAAGAATCACACGTGAATCAATGGCTCTGTTATACCAATTGTTGAAATTCTGTGTCGCAGCGGGCAATAGAAAGGTTTTCCAGAATAAGAAGAACTGAATAGAAAAATGTAATTGTATTATGCACACACACTCACTTTACATGTTTACATGTATTTATATACATTGTTTGGTACATAAAACGTGTTGAACTTCAAAGAGTGAAAGGAAGAAGAATGCAGAAAGTAAGCTGCATTGAGCTGAGAGGAAGAAGAACAATACTGAGATTGAAGTGAATGAAAATGATTTTCATTAACTGTAACAATTATTACATCTTGTATTTATAGTAATAGCATTTAATGCTGATCTTTAATAACAGAAAACACTACTACTAACAAACTCTAACAAATTCTAACTGAATTTGTTACTAACTCTAACCTCCCTAACCTCCTAACTTCCTTCTAATTGTTGCACGTGATATCCCCCCTCAAGATGAAGATGGCTTATAGATGTCTAACATGTTCATCTTGGACATCAAAAGACGAAAACGTGCTGGTAACAAGGCTTTAGTGAAAAAATCTGCTGTTTGGAGTTCAGTGGCCAAAGGCAAAAGTTTCATAAGACCTGCTTGAATCCTTGAACGAACAACATGACAATCAATTTCCAAGTGTTTTGTACGCTCATGAAAGACTGGATTCGCAGCAATGTGCAAGGCACTCTGGTTATCACAATAAAGAACTGGCTGCTTGACCATTGTTATGCCCAGATCCTGTAGAACAAAAGACAACCACTGCAATTCACAAGTAACACTAGCTAGGGCTCGGTATTCTGCCTCTGCAGAGGACCTTGCAACTGTGGTTTGCTTTTTGGCACGCCAGCAAAGAGGTGAGGATCCAAGGAAGAAGCAATAACCACTGATAGACCTTCGAGTGTCCTTACATCCTCCCCAATCAGCATCTGAAAACCCCATCAAGTGCAAAGAAGAATCTCGTGGAAAGAAAATACCTTTCCCTGGTGAACCTTTAAGGTATCGAAGCACTCTATGAGCTGCATTAAAATGCACTTGAGTAGGCTTAGCAAGAAACTGACTTAATTGCTGAACTGCAAAGGTGATATCAGGCCTTGTATTAGTAAGATACAGAAGCTGACCAATGAGTCTCCTATATTGGGAAACATCTGAATACAGTGGCCCTGTATCTTGATACAATGAAACATTAGGATCAAGAGGAGTAGAAGCAGGCTTACACGCAAGAACCCCAGCCTCTGTGAGTAAATCAAGGCAGTACTTTCTCTGGCATAAGGTAATTCCAGCAGCTGAATGTGCTGCCTCAAGACCTAGAAAATATTTAAGTTGGCCAAGATCTTTTATCCCAAAAAGAGAATGAAGATGTGACTTAATTTTAGTGATGACAGTCATATCATTCCCTACTAGTATTATATCATCAACATATACTAGTAAAGCTGTAAAAGAAGGTCCTGATTTCAAAATAAAAAGAGAATGGTCTGAGTGAGCTTGAGTAAATTTCATGGATAAAAGCAAGGTGGACAACTTCTCATACCATTTCCTGCTTGCTTGCTTTAAGCCATAAAGAGATTTTAACAATCTACAAGCTTTGCCTGTACCAGCTCCTTGAACTCCTTGAGGTATTTCCATAAAGACTTCTTCTTGTAGCTCTCCATGCAAGAAAGCATTATTGACATCCAATTGATGAACATACCAGTGGTGTATTGATGCTAGAGCCAGCACAATCCTAACAGTAGTAAGCTTAGTCACTGGGGAGTAGGTCTCAAAATAATCAATCCCTTCAGTTTGATTATAACCTTTTGCCACCAATCTAGCCTTATATCTGTCTATTGTTCCATCAGCTTTTCTCTTTATCCTGTAAACCCATTTGGAACCAATGGGAATTACTCCTGGAGGGAGATCAACAATTCTCCAGGTATGGTTTGCCTCTAGAGCCTTGATTTCTGCTTGCATAGCCTCTTGCCAACAACTATGTTTACTAGCTTCTGTATAAGTCTGTGGTTCACTAGTAGCAGATAATGAGAAAACATAAGCTTTATGATCCATGCCTAACCTGTGATAAGACAAAGTAGAAGCAATTGGATAATTCACAGTGTTATTAGCAAGATGATAATCAGCAAGATGTAAAGGAGTAACCCTTTGTCTGCTGGATCTTCTTAAAGGAGGAGGAGAAATCTCTTCCTGATCAGAAATTACTTCCTGAGCAGAGTCATTAGAAGTAATAGAGATAGGCTCTGCAGAAGAAGATAATGGCATATTTTCAGAGATAGATGAAGAGGAAGGCAGAGATTCAGGCTGAGAACAAACTGGCTGTTGTGATTGAGCCTCATGATCAACATAAGTCCAGGATTGTGACTGTAAATCAGCAGCATGTTGGTAAGGGAAAACCAACTCTTGAAATTCAACATGCCTAGACACAATTATTTCTTTGCTGTGAAGATCATAGCCCATATATCCTTTCATGCCTGGCTTATAACCAAGAAAAACACACTTATGTGCCCTTGGTGCTAATTTTGATCTGTTTACTGAGGAAGTAGAAATATAACACAAACAGCCAAAAACCTTAAGTTCCTCCAAATCAGGCAAGTACTCATGAAACAATTGATAAGGAGATTTAAATTGTAAAACCTCTGAAGGAACCCTATTCATAATGAACACTGAATGCAAGACAGCATAACCCCAAAATTTAGGAGGAAGAGAAGACTGCATTAATAGGGCTCTTGCAATATTAAGAATAGTTTGGTGTCTTCTCTCTACCCTTGCATTTTGTTGTGGTGTACCAACACAACTCCTTTGGTGTACAATACCCTTTTTATTATAGTAGATAGGTAAGGAGAATTCAGGACCATTATCTGTCCTTATACATTTTACTTTAGCTGCATATTGATTTTCAATCAAATTAATAAAGGCCTGAATCTGCCCCTGAACCTCTCCTTTGTGTTTGAGTAAAACAATCCATGTATATCTACTATAATCATCTACTATAGTCAAAAAATATTTATGCTTATGCATAGTTTCAACTCGAAAAGGACCCCATATGTCCATATGTAACAATTGGAATCGAGCAATAGAAGAACTGGAACTAATTGGAAAAGACAATCTCTTTTGCTTAGCAAAATGACAAACATCACAAGTTTTAGCTTTGTGTACATATATGGAAGGAAAATCCTTGCTCAAGACTTCCAAAACCTTATCTGAAACATGTCCTAGCCTAAAATGCCATAAAGCAACTCTAGGTAGAACTAAAAAATTATTTACATTGTAATCTGCAGCACTTGAACAAGACAATGTTGTATGCTCCACATCAAGATAATAAAGTCCTTTATAGAGACTACCCAAACCAATCATCTTCCTGTTCAGCCCCTGAACATCACAACCTGTTTCAGTAAGGATAACCTTGCAATGCAAATCTGTAGTAAACTTAGAAACTGAAATCAGATTAAAACTAAAGTCTGGAATGAACAACACATCCTGTAACTGAATTGCTGCTGTGAGAGATACTATCCCTTTGTGGGATGCAATAGCACAATTACCATTTGGTAATTTAACACTAACAGGCTTGATTTTACTACATGTAGTAAATAAAGAAAACATGTTGCATATGTGATCAGTAGCTCCTGAATCTATAATCCATATTTTATGTTGTGGCACGAAAAGAGTAGGTGAAGCACAAAGAATACCTTCTACTTCTTGAGTTGAAACGGACACATGATGTGCTTGAGCATGTTGTGGTTTTTCTGCAAGATTAAAAGATCCTTGCTGAAGTAAATTCTTTAATCTTTGACAATCTTCAAAAGAGAACATCTCAAAGAACCTGTCCTTAGAATCTGTACACTGTGATTTCTCTTCTTGCTGTTCATTTTCTATAGCATATTCTGTCAAATTAGCTTGATGAGAAGAATTAGACTTTGACTTAGAACCAGATCCATAACCAGAGTTAGGAGGAAATCCATGTTTCCTATAGCAAGTATCAATAGTGTGTCCCGATCTTCCACAATAAGAACAAATACGACTAGGTTTACCTTTACCATAAGAATTATAACCTCTTTTGCCCTCTACTGCATTGACATTGATTTGATTCTCATCAACATTAACTACTTGTCTCTCATGTTGTAAAGCAAGAGAAAAAACCTTTGCCAAAGGAGGTAAAGGATTGGTCAATAAAATCTGAGATCTAACCACTGCAAATTGGTCACTTAATCCCATAAGAAATCTCATAACATGATCTTGTTCCCTATATTCTTTTGCAGAATAACCTGCAGGACAGCCACACTTGATTGTACATACACATGCATAATGAGGCCTATAATTGTCTAGTTCTTCCCACATAATTTTCAACTCAGTATAGTATTCACTAACAGTCAAAGAATTCTGTTTGAAACTATACAATTCTTGCTGTAATTCAGCAATCTTCACTAAATCTCCTTGTGAAAATCTGTCTTTTAGATCTATCCAAACATCTACAGCATTTTCTATAAACACAATACTTTGTGCAATTGAACTAGAAACAGAATTGAGTATCCAAGAATGTACCAAATTGTTACATCTTTGCCATGCTTCAAAACTAGGATGGAATGAATCTGGAATCTCTATTGCAGGATCAATAAAACGATGCTTGTTCTTTGAAATGATTGCCCTTTTCATTGATTTCGACCAAGAATGGTAGTTTTGTCCATTCAACAATGGATTGACAAGAGAGATGCCTGGATTTTCAGATGGATGAACATAGAAGGGACTCGATTGATCTAGGGAAGGATCAATCGGTGGTGGCTGCACTCGCGGCGGCATTCCGATTCAGAGATCGCAGCAGAGCTTCAAAATTGAAGCTCTGATACCATAAAACGTGTTGAACTTCAAAGAGTGAAAGGAAGAAGAATGCAGAAAGTAAGCTGCATTGAGCTGAGAGGAAGAAGAACAATACTGAGATTGAAGTGAATGAAAATGATTTTCATTAACTGTAACAATTATTACATCTTGTATTTATAGTAATAGCATTTAATGCTGATCTTTAATAACAGAAAACCCTACTACTAACAAACTCTAACAAATTCTAACTGAATTTGTTACTAACTCTAACCTCCCTAACCTCCTAACTTCCTTCTAATTGTTGCACGTGATAGTACACAAACTGATTAACAAACTAACTAACAGTTTAGCCAACTATTTTAACTAACTAACTAACTAACCTATGACTTAACTAACTCCATCAACAATTGGTGTATTAATTATATCTCACTCAAATATAATGAATGCAAGGGGTAAATTAGAAAAATCTTATTATTTTTTTTCCAAAATCAAGAAGGGGTCATATATTATGGGACATCAAGTATGTCTCTATGAGGTCTTCTAATTGGGATGGAGGACTACTAATTATATCATTCAAAGAGGCAATACGTATAAATGGAAAAATCAAAAATCAGTGGAGGTTTCAGTTTGATGGAACATCTGAATGGCCGGTGGGGTTTCATATCCGGTGTTCTTGATGGAATATGAAAATTGGGAAAATCACCGTAAAACAATTAGAAAAGAAGTGTTAAATGGTATTTTAGACATGAAAATAAAGTGTATTTTACTCAAAAATTAAAATTAATGAACTTACCATATTGACAAAGTAAAAAATGAGGTGAGCACAGAGGAGGAAGTGTGTAAGCTGAAGAACAATAAGTTGAGCGGTGAGAACGTGTAGAAGAGAAGTGAGAAGCCACAAATGAAATGTAATGGTGATCTCAGATATATATAGGAAAGTACAATGTTATTTGAAATTGAATTCCAAACAAACAAGAGAAAATTAAAACAAATTTTGAAGGCTCATGTAGATCTTTTTTCAATATAGAAGGATATCACATGGTTAAAGCAGAACGAAAATTCCCAGTTTAATATGTAGGTACAAATATATGAAGAATATTGTGGTATACAATATATATACCAGTTCTCATTTTCTCATATAAAAACATTTTCTCATATAATACATCTTTTATATATATATATATATATATATATATATATATATATATATATATATTTTGAGGAAAGTAGTTTAAGTAGTTATGTGAATCTTAAATTGTTTTAATCTTGACCATTTATGATTAGATCTAACGATCGTGATTTATTCTTATTTTTTCATATAAAAATACATTTCTTATGTGATACATCCCATATATATATATATATAAGAACCGTCCATTTTCCGTCAAAAACAAAAAACAAACTGCAAAAAGAAAAATATTCACGTTTGAAATGACCAACACATTAAATACCGAATTATTGTATATTCCCCTAAATGTAAATGGTATATTCACATGGAACTGCAATATATTGTTATTTACATTGTGTATTGAGAGCGTAATTAACGGTATTCAAGGAAACAATTACGGAATTATTAAAAAATTGGTTATTATAAAAAAAGCAAGTTTAAAAATCACGCATATGATAGGATAGCTGAATAATGAATATCACCTCCCAATACTATTTACATTTTCTTAATTGTATATTTCAGCAGAATTAAGTGTCGACATATTGGACTTATTAGGCTCTAATTGTGTGCTTGGAACTTCTCCCCACTTGATACTATAAATTGTACCACTTTCCTTTCTCTGTTTCATCATTCTAGAGGGTTTTAATTTACCTCAAACACAGTGCATCATGAGTTCCAGAGTAGACCCAGTCTTCTCGATCCACATCTCCAACGCTCAAAAGGTGTGGAAGACAGTGGTCAAGATTGCACGACTATGGAGATCACCTAACATGAAGCAGCCTTATGCACCAAGCTTCATCGAAATATTATTTGTTGACGCTAAGGTATGTGTGTGTGTTGACACCTATTTTTGTCCAGGCCCAATTTTGAAAAAGCAAAAAGAAAAAAGGAAAAAGGAAAGGAAAGAAAAAGAAAAAAAAGAGAGAAGAAAAAAGAAAAAAAAGAAAGGAGAAAAAAAAGAAAAGAAGGAAAAGAGAAAAGAAAAGAAAAGGCCCAGCAGAGGAAAAGGAAGAAGAAAAGAAGACGAATTCATTTCCAAGTAATTCAAAAACCAACTAGATTGAAACACCAACCAACCAATTCATTCCCATCAACTTCAAATTAAAAAAGAAAACATTTTTATCAGATACAACAAGAACTCACATAATGGGCATTTCAAAATATCAAGAGTAATCAAGAAAATAAAAGAGTTGCAGTAGTCAGTCACAGAGGAAGTATGAAGAAACAGACACAATCATAAAATCCCAGCACCGAATTAGCAAACACAGTGAAACAATGAAGTCGGCTAAACTTATCAAATGTGAAATTCTCAAAGCCACACGAAAACCCAACCACTTAAGATGAAATAGCATGTCATAAGAAAGAAACAAGAAGTACCCACCTTGTTATTGCTTTGACCCAGTGGAGAAGGACTGAAGAAGGAGGAGGCTGTGCGTCCGGCGGCCGCGCGAGCGTGGACGACGAGGCTGTGCGTCCGGCGGCGCGAGCGAGGACGAGGAGGCTGTGCTTCCGGCGGCGCGAGCGAGCGACGGAGGAGGCCGTGCGTCCGGCAGCGCGAGCGAGGACAGAGGAGGCCGCGCGAGGAGGATGAAGATTCAGAAACAGCGGAAAGGAGAAGGAGGGAAGAAAAGGGTAAGCCACGAAGAAGAAAGAGGAAGAGGAAAGAGACTATTAGGGTTTGCAGGTAAATAAAAATAATTATTTTACATTATTATTATTATTAGTAATAAATTTTTTTTTATTTGTATGTGGGGGCACGTGCCCCCCCCACTCACCAATGTGGCTCCGTGCCTATCAAATCATGATTTTTTTTTGTAAATTACAATGGTCCCCCCTACTATACCTTATAGGGGTGTACAAGACCCGGCCCTGTCCCTTGACCCGTCTCGGCCCATGTCCCTTAAACCCGCATCTCTTCGGGTTTCTTCGGGTTTAGGGACGGGTTCGGGTTTAAAAATTGAACCCGGTCAATAATTAGGGCCAGGTGAAAGTCAAGTTCAACCTGTCCCAACCCGTCCCACAAACACCATTTACACACTAACTTCAAAACATGGTTTTGTATATCTTCATTTATAGTCTAGTTTCAAGTGAATGTAATTTGTATTCTTTTCTCTAATTAAGTGTATTGTTATGAAAAACTTCAGTTCTATATAATTTCTTCCATAATTCATTGATAGGATAGAAATTAGTCTTTTTACGAAATGATATGTATTTATAATTCTTTGGTGAGATTTGAAGTTGATATTCAATTTGTCTTTCGGGCCAACCCGGACCCGTCCTTTTGCGGTCGGGTCTGTGTTAAACCCGCACCTCATCGGGTCTCTCCGGGTTTATGGACGGGTTCGGGTTTAGAAACTGACCCTATCAATATTTAGGGCCGAGTAAAAGTCAAGACAAACCCGTCCCAACCCGTCCCATGTACACCCCTAATACCTTATGCTTCCTCTTTCTCAAGATCAAACATGCACAGTGAACTACAACCCCCCAATTTTTCTTCGTTCGACAACATGGAAAAATCCCTCATATCTACGTAAATCAAAGCCAACCATAATTAGTTACTGATCGAAGTCTATAGGGAGAAAAAAAAAGTAATCGTGGGTACTTGACTCCCATCCAGATATTTTGGCTGCTTCAGTGAGAGCATCTCTCCAACTACCCACTTTTTTGTTGGTCGGCTGCTGCTCGATCATAGTCTTCAAATGGTTTCTTGTAACTCCCTGTCTGATTCCGCACGTCTGTCTAACTTGTTTTTCAGAACACTGGTATGACAGCCAGCCCTTTAAGTCTTTTGCATTCCATGATTTGGACGAGTTCTTGCAAACACCACCTTGCAGTTGTGTATCTTTCTGAGGACACCACAACAGACATCATGGAGTCCTTGATTGCTTTTACAAGTGCTGGCCAAACCCAGGCAGAACATTTGAAAGAGGTCCTTCTAGAGAGCATTTCGATGCTTATCTTTCTCCCCAGTACACAAATCCTGGGTTAAATGTCTAGTTCCCTTTCTTTCATCTCTCTGTTAGCTGGGTGAAAATGCTAACCACTCCATTTCTTTGCAGTCCCAATCTTGGTGTTTATGAAAAGAATATTACAAATATACATGAAGATTTAATAAGAACCACAGTATGCACCTGATTAACAGCCAAAAAGAATTCCAGCTGATTATTAGATCTAATTTATGCTCAGATGTACATGAAGATATAAGAATTCCAGAGTATACCTTTTCATAATATTGCTTTGCCATCTGCAAAAAATTGATCAACAGCTTGAACGCCTTAGATCGAACATCACTGTTTGAAAAATAAAAGAAATAACATATAATGTCTGCCTTTGTGGCCCTGCTGGTGCGTGTTCTTCTAGTACTTTTGACCGGGGCTTAAGTAGAGTTTGGAAGTGAATTTGGTCTTTGAACACCCAACCTCGGATGAGGCATTTTTTGTGGCATTTGGTGAGAAATGTCCTTCCTGTCAGATGCAATCTTAGGATAAAGGGGATTCCTCTTGATGTGGGATGCCCCCGCTGTGATAGTGGGGTTGAAGATATTGATCACGTTTTTAATAGGTGCTGGTGGGCTAGAGCTGTGTGGTTTCTGTCTCCTTTGGGTATTCGCAGCTCAAAAGTGATGGGTTTTTCATTCTCAGAGTGGTTGATTTCTATCCTAACAAATGCCTCTGCTGAAATTTGTATCATGGTTGCCTTCATATCCTATGGGATCTGGTTTAATAGGAACAAGCTCTGTTTTGAGGGTGTTTCTTGTAGTCCTGATATAGCACTTCAGAAGTCTTTGGCCTTGTTTGATGAATTTGTGAATTTTTCAGCCCCTAATCACTTTGTTTCGGTTAGTTCGGGGAGTCTTGCCGCTCGAAGTAGTTGGAAGCCTCATGAGCCAGGTATTTTCAAATTAAATGTGGATGCAGCCTTCATGGAGGGTGCTAGTTGGTGTGCTGGAGTTGTGGTTCGAGACTTCTCTGGGTTTGTGGTGTTTGCGGGTACTCATCTGATGGGTAGTTGTGCCGAGGTGCGGTGTGCTGAGGCGGTAGGTCTGAGGTGAGGGATGAATGTGGCTAAGGATCTTGTTTTTAAAGCTCTTTGGGATGAGACTGATTGTTTAGAAGTAGTTCATGATTTTGAGAAGAATAATCCCTCTTTTGCTGGTTTTGGTCTGTTGATTCAGAATTGTATTTCCTTGAGCTCTTTTTTTGACCTATTTGCTCTTTCTCATGTGAATAGGAATAGTAACCATGTTGCTCACTCTCTTGCTAAGAATGGGTTTTCTCTGTCAGATAGGTTCTGGTTTGAGGATTTCCCTCTTTGTATTCAAAAGACTATTGCCTTGGATGTTCTTGGTTTTTCTCACACCGTTAATTGAATGATATAGAAGTTGTTGTAAAAAAAAAAACATTCTAAAAGTGATGGCTAGGGCGAAAAAAAAAAGTGATGGCTATATATAATTAAGCATAGTATTCGTTGTTTTATAATTTTTGTCTATTGTGAAATTAAAATAAGATAACTTAGTTAAGATTTAGATTTTATTTTAAAATGCTATTGTGATTTTGTTTCAAATTAAGATGTCTTTTTCTTGTAAAAAAAAATTAAGATAAGAATAATATGTTTTTTTTTTTATGAAAATTTTAATCAACCAACTGAAGAAAATCAGCAGAATATCTGAACGAATACAAGAATTAGACATGTAGGCTATGTTGTCAAACCTCATTCAGATGATTCACTGCATACTTAGCTATAGTATGAGCTACCATATTTGTCAACCCTAAAAACATGAGTAAAGGTAATATAATTAAGAGAAGAAGCTAAGGTTTTTATATCTTGAACCAGTTCTGGATAATTGTTGTGCATGCTATCACTAAGAATGACTTTTGTAATTCGTAAAGAATTTGATTCAACCTGGAGCACCGAGAACCCATGCTCACGACGAGCGAGACGAAGACCGTACTTGATTCTTAACGCTTCCGCATAATCAACGCCTAAATCCCCTGCACATTTGAAACCAGCAGCAAGGAGAAATTCACCTTCATAATCTTGAAATACACATCCAGCAGCCTAACCATCCGCGGCCTGAGCAGCATCTGCATTCATCTTAACTTGGCCTCGATCTGGTGGCTTCCAACGCCGGAAAGCAGGGACAACAACTGGGCCAAAACTCGAAGACAGATTGGCCTGAAAGGACTGGTATTCATTCAGCTATGAAACCGCAGAATTTGCTGAGAAAACAGGCTCTGTATATCATCCTTGAAAGCACAAAAGGTTCCTAGGTCGCCATTCAACATAGCTCAGAGCACAAACCTGTTATGCAATTTCTTGTGGAGCATCGGATATCACCTCCGTCAACCACTGGACGAATTTCTGGACTGGAAAATTTGCCCAAGAAAGCACCAAAGGAGAACCAAACCAGAACCTCTTGCTCCAACAACAATCCTTAAAAACGTGGTCAATTTGTTTCCTCCGCACCATCACATCTCGGGCACAACAAAGGATAACGCACCCCTTTGTTCCACAACCTTCTTCTCGTTGGAACAACATTATGCAAAATACGCTAAGTAAAATGCGCCTGTCGGGATAAAATCTTCAACTTCTAGATCCACGACCACAAAGAAGGCGTTTGAGTAGTGGATGTTTCCAGATTGTCCCTTTTCTCCATGTGAGCACTCAATTTTGTCTAGTTGTTAAGAACGAAGGTGTTCTTGAAAGAAAAGGAAAAAGACTTGAGAAATCGAAGATACGTAAGTTGATCTTTCTATTCTAAATATTTCATTGTTACAAGCTCTGTATTTATACAGAGAGAAAATAGACAAACAGACAAGATCCCGGATATTCGCGGTCAACATAAACTGCGAGTCACAGTCATATTAATGAGAGTTGACACCTATCACGCATGGTCAACTTATGCGGCTAACATGACTACTAATTAGACGAAACATTAGGTAGCCGACTTAGCTAGGCAGACGATACGATATCTGAGAAGATCAGACGATCCTTTATTTCTCGAACAGCCCCCCTCAAGCTCAAGGTGTTGAAGCATGAGCAAACACATTGAGTTTGCTCTTCATTGCCACAAAGTGTTGAAGCGAGAGAGGTTTGGTGAAGATGTCAGTCAACTGATCTTGGCCAGGAATATGGTGTACAATTAATGACTTGTTCTGAACTTTTTCTCTCACAAAGAAGATATCCAGTTCCATGTGTTTGGTTCTGGTGTGTAGAATATGATTGTGAGTTAAGGCCACAACGCCCATATTATCACAATACATTATGGGAACGTGAAAATGAATCTGGAGTTCCGTGACAAGAGACAAGATCCAGAGAAGTTCAGCAGTGGTGTTAGCCAAGCTACGATATTCTGCTTCATTGCTTGCCGTGCGACAATCGTCTGCTTCTTCGAACACCAAGAGATCAAATTAAGGCCAAAGAAAACACATGACCCTGACGTGGAACGTCTATCATCAGCATTTGAACCCCAATCAGCGTCCCAATAAGCAATTAAGGGTACAACAACTTTGGAATTGCAGGGCTTGAGAAGCAGACCATGTGAGATAGTACCTTTAAGGTATCTCATAATGCGCTTAACAGCCTTCCAATGAACATCCAGAGGCCTTCTCATAAACTGGCAGACTTTATTGACGGCATAACTGATTTCAGGTCTAGTAAGAGTGGCATACTACAGGGCACCAACAACAGACCGGTAATTTGTTGGATCAACATGGAGATCAGTGCCATGTTTGCTGAGTTTGGCATTAATGATCATAGGTGTAGATTGCACTGTGGCATTGGTCATATTGGTTTTGTCAAGAAGATCTCCTATGTACTTGGATTGAGAGAGAAGAAGAGACCCATCTTGCAGATGCTGAACTTGTACGCTAAGAAAGTAATCCAATGTGCCCAACTGTTTGAGAGAAAACTATGTATTGAGCTGGTTGGTAATCTGCTGAATAAGAGACAAGGAGCTGCCGGTAATGATGATATCATCAACAAAGACCAAAATGTAAATACAGCAAGAGGTCGTGCTATATAAAAATAAAGAAGGATCACAGCAACTGGCACTGAAATCGAACCAGACGAGAACCACTTTTAATTTGTCAAACCAAGCTCGGGGAGCTTGTTTCAGACCATAGAGAGCTTTGTGAAGCTTGCAGACTAAAGTGCGATCATCATATTGAAAACTCGAGGGCTAATCCATGTAGACATCTTCTTCCAGTGTACCATTAAGAAAGGCATTGTTGACATCAAGTTGATGAATGGGCCATCGTTTTGTGACAGCTAAGGACAAAATGAATCGGATAGTGATGGGTTTTACAACAGGAGAAAAGGTTTCAGAATAGTCAAAACTTTGAATCTGATTGTATCATTTGGCCACTAACCGAGCCTTGTACCTGTCAACAGTGCCATCAGCTTTCTGTTTGATGTGGAACACCCACTTGCAACCGATTAAGTTTCGATTTGGGGTTAAGGAGACCAATGACCAAGTGTTGTTTTGGTGCAAGGCATCAAACTCTATTTTCATAGCCTGCTTCTAGTGAGGATCTTGAAGAGCTTTCTTGTAAGAGGTCGGTTCAACCTGAGTCAGTAAGAGTTGGGGGTTGAATAGAAGTAGTCTTCGAACGAGTTTGCATATGGTGAGTGTTGACGGGAGGAGGCAAAGCTGAGGATGCCGGTGGGTGAGCGACTCTGGCTTTCGATCTGGTTTGCATGGTATGAGTATTAACCGGTGCCTGCTGACTGGCAGACGAGTCAAGAAGATCAGACGATCAAGAAGTGCCTTGGGATGGAGTAACGGTGGGTAGTGCAGATATGCCAAACGATGCCGCAACAAGAGAAACAGGTAGAGGCTGTGGCCTTCCTTGATGAGAAGGAACATCATACTGTGGAATGAAGGAAGTCAGAGAAGGACCTTCCATGGGGCTAGGTGGAGATGAGCCTTGTAAAATCTCAGTGTAGGGATATCGATGCTCATTGAAGATAACGTCCTTAGATACAAAGATTTTCCCAGTTGCATCCAAACACTTATAACCCCGGCGGGCAAGGGAATAACCAAGGAACACACATTCGCGGGACCGAAACTGAATCTTGGACATATTATAGGGACGGAGAAAAGGATAGCAAGCACACCCAAAAGCCTTTAAAAATTTATAATCAGGGTGGACATTGTGAAGTTTGAAGTAAGGACTAACATTCCCTAAAACACAGGTGGGCAATCAGTTGATGAGAAAGGTGGCAGTGAGGAAAGCATGATCCCAGTACTTATGTGAGATTTATGCTTGGGCAAGTAAAGTAAGACCAGTTTCAACCACATGTATGTGCTTGCGTTCTACATGGCCATTTTGGTGATGTGTGTGAGGGCAAGTCAGACGATGAATAATGTCGTGCTGAGCAAATGGGAACTGGGAGGTTTAAATTTAGTACCTCCATCAGTTTGAACAGCCTTGATTTTGAGATTTAATTGTAACTCGATCATGGTTTGAAACTGAAGAAAAGTAGCATATGTTTCAGATTTCTTCCGTAAAGGAAAAATCACGTATAACGTGTAAATGCATCAACACAGGTAAGGAAATAAGAATAACCAGCAGAAGAGTCAATGGAGGCTGGACCCCATAAGTCAGAAAACACAAGTTCGAATGGATGAGAATAAACTGTATTTGATTGAGAAGAGGGCAATCTATGAGATTTTCCCAAACAACATGCACGACAAACACGAGAAATAGCTCGAGAAGGAATTGAAGCATTACATATAGACAAAACAGAATGTAAAATTTCATGAGTAGGGTGACCCAGACGATGATGCCAACGGTCATAGGAGGTGGACCCTACTAGTGAACTATTTGTGCTTGTGCTTGTGCTTGTGGTTACATGTGTTTTAGGGAAATGAAAAATAGAGGAAGGTGGAGCTGGCATGATAGAAGACTTGTTCTTGAAGAACTCGGAAGCATGCATGCCATCAAAATAATAGAGACCATCATCCCCAACAGTCCCTTGTAGAAGAATATCACAATTGGCCTGAGATTTGACAAGACAACGAGAATGATCAAACTCAAATTTAACATGATTATCCCTAGCAAACCTACTAGCACTGAAATTTTTTGTGATGGAGGAGACTAGTAATAAATCACGAAGAGAAAGAGTAGCATGAGTTTGACATGGTGATAAAAAGGAGACTGTATCAACAGAGTGAATAGGCAAATGTTGACCGTTCCCCATGAGAATGTGATCATTTCCTTGAAGGGGTGCAGGGTTGGAGAATGCAGTAGCATCATGAGTGACATGATGAGTTGCTCCAGTATCTAGTAACCAAGTCCCTTGAGTGGGGCCTGCAGAGGCAATGAGCAGAACTTGTCCCATCATCTGCTGAGGAAATGAGTGGCCTGGAATTTTCTGTACAAAGGGTGATGGGCCAACAGTCTGCTGGGAATAACCATTTACATATCCAGCAAATGGAGGGTAGGCAATACCAGAAGGATAGCCACGAGTATCAGACTTTGGACCAGCACTGGGAAAGGGCAGTTGGGAGGGCTTAGCGGTGTGAATCTGATAAAAGGGTGGAGGCCCAAGGCCTGCCTGTTGAAATGGTGAAGATGAAGATTTAAAGATGCATGAATTTCAGGATTTTTTTTCGGGTCTATGGGTCTCTATTTTGGATTGGGGAGGAGAAGGGCTGGTGGTGTGGTGACAGGTGAAGATGAAGAAGAAGAAGAGGAGAAAGAAGAAGAAGCATTTCTGGGAAGAGAAGAAGCACATTAGGCTATTCTGTTTTTTTTTTTTTTCATTTTTTATTTAATAAATGTGTAAAAAAAATATTCCAGCTGGACTCATTATATGACGTGGCCAATGCCACGTAGGCCCTGTCGTGACACCTAGGCACGACGGTCAACGACTAACACCGACAGGGACGAAAACCAAACAATAATCAAAGTTTGAGGCCTAAAATCCACTTTTACGCTGGTGAGGGACTAAAAACAAATCTCGCTCAAAGTATAGGGACCAAAAACATATTTAACCCATTATTTTATAATATAATTATAATAATCCATTATTTATTTGTAATTTAGAAAGACTAATTACTTCATAATTAAACAAGCACACCACAGAACATTCCAACAAATCCAGATATATTCATTTATTAGTTGGTGTTTTAACAGGGTGTGACATCATTCATTTCCTCTTCCATCAATCATCTTTTCAAATTCTAGATTCAAAGTGCTAGATCCAAGATATTTCTCGAAGAATCCATGAAGTTTAAGCATGGATCTTCATCAGTTTGCCTCCTTGTTGTCCCTTAATGGAAATTCATTCTTATAATGTCTCAACTTGTGACATTTTTAGTATTCAATTGTGGCTCGATTGAAACTTCATGTCCCTCTTTCTCGTCCACGACCTATGCCTCTTCCCCTTGTGCTATCTAAGTTATCATCACTCACCAAAAGTGTATTCTCTAATGCACTTGGTACGACAAACTTTTGCTTATGAATAACTAGGGAACTTTGTAGTTCGTCAAAAGTAAATTTATCAATGTCCTTAGAATCTTCAATTGAGATAGAGACATAGGTGAATTTCTCGACCAAAGTTATAAGGATCCATTTCCATGACTCGAGCAAAGTACTCAGTTATTGTTTTACTAACTTTCATCTCAAGAACTTCAAAATCCCTGCTTAGTGCATGTAGAGTTGAACGGTTCACTCTTGTATTCCCTTCAAACTTCTTCATTGAGTTTCGATGTGCCTTTTCTCGATAATATGTTGAAGAATTCTTTTGTCAATGGATTGAAACAAATAATTCTTAACCTTGAGTTCTTTCAACTTCAGATCATCCAACTCCTTTTTTGTTGCACCTTAGTTGACTCCATTTCTGTAGATGGTTATGCATAACCAGTTTCTACCAAACTCCAATAGCCATTTGATCTTAAATGATTTTCCATAAGCAAGCTCCAATGGTCATATGAACATCGAAATGTGGTATGGTGGGTTGCATAAAATTATTCTCCTCACTCAAAGTCTGCTGCTATTTATTACTCCCTCCGTCCCAAATTATAAGACCCCTTCTAGATTTCAGAAAAAAAAAATAAGTTTTTCCTTTTTTACCCCTTGCATTCATTATATTTTAAATTCCAAAACTTTAATTACCACCTCTACTAATTACTTCTTTCATATTCCCAACTAATTTTTCGTATATCCAATACTCACATTAACAATTTCCAGATTTTTTTAAATAGGGGCATATTTGGAAGATTTGTATAAAAAGTAACAAAACCAACATATTAATTAGCTTATTACATGTTTTCTTAATAGGCGTGATTGTCTGAAAAAGACTCTATAATTTGGAACGGAGGGAGTATATCGGGTCCATGGTGGAGCTCTAATACCAATTTGTAAAGAACACTAAGTGTTTCTTAAACAAATTGGAGAATGAATAATGAAAGACAAGCCATTATATTGATATTAACAATAAGAGAAAAACAAGGCTAAGTGCATTTGTCGAACTGCCGGTGGAGAATTAATTTTTATATCGTTAGAAGTCTCACATTAGATAGAGTTATAACATAAATAACTTTTATAAGGGTAGCGCAAACAACTCTTAAACTAACTTTTTTATAGTTAAGTAGGTCTCCTAAATTTTAATACAAAAATTTAGTACTTTCTATAGTAATTAATTACGGACTCAAAATGAATTGTAGAGAACACACCATGTGGTAACTTAAGAGATGAGTAAAATCAATTCTAAAAAAGTGAAATTAGTTTGTCATTCAATTAGTGTAAGTATGTGTATATTGTGATTAAGAAATTCATTCAAGAACATTTCTAATTAAAATTACTCAAACCAAATTATCTTAAAGAGATCATTTTTATAATAAGTTTATTTATTCAAATATAAATCACCTTATTTCCACACACTTTATCTTCCTATTTTTCATCTTTCTTAGTCAAATCCACTATTTTATCTTTCACTTTTCTCATTTTTTTATTTGTCACTTGGTGTAACCGGAATCAAATAGTGAAATTTAACATAAATTACAAACTCAATGAGGCGTTTGCTACAAGTTATAAAAATACATTCCTGGGCATCAAGATTCTCGGGAATATTAGAATAGGAATGTTATACCTGGGTAAAATTTATGAATGTGTTTGGTTAGTATTTAGTATTTCCGGAAATGTTTTAATTTAATTTAAAAATTCAAAAACAGAAGAAAATGTGATAGAACTTTCACTTTTTACTTTTTACTATGAGAATGTAAGATTCTTAACCAATTTCATGGGAATGAAATGAAGGAGATTATAGAAGTTATTTCATTCCCAGGATTGATTTATACCGAGCATCAATTTTTCAGCCCTATAACAAATGCAGGAATATGCATTTTCAACCTTCATATTCCCGAAAATGTGTTTTTTAACCTTCTAACCAACACCCTCCATCATTTCAACCAAAGTATATATCTTGAGAACAACATGGTCTGAAGAGAGAAAGAGACTGGCTATCTTAAATTAACGACCTCAAGTATGAGACATCGTGGCACATATCCCCACTTCGTCTGCATCACTCCCAAAATAGAAAATATAAACCAAACACAGAGATCTGATTCGTTCTCTTTCTCCTCCTCCTCCTCCTCCTCCTCCTCCTTTATTTCATATAGCTATTTTTTTCAGAATCTTTTAACTCCCAATCTGAGTTCTTAACTTCCTCTTATCACACCCCACTTAGATTTGATCCTCACACAGTAAGCATTTTCTTGTCATTCTCTGTTTCACTCCCTTCACTCTCTGTGCTGATTTTGCTTCAAGTTTGCGTATTTGCTGGATCTGGAACGTTTTGCAATCTGGGTTTGATTCATTTGGTAGTTTCAATGCTCATGGAAATGTCTGTATTTAATGTTATTCCATTTTGATTTGCTTTGGTTCATTTGAGTAGTGGATGAATTCATAACAAGCCGTACTACTTTTAATGCGTAATGTTGTTTGCAATTATGCCAGATCTAGGGCTTCCATTTAATTCTCTGGTTAATAATTATCATTATTCTCATTCACTAATATGCGATTTCAATCCAATGAGGCTTGCAGAATCAGATTTTCTGTAACGTATTCATTATTCAATTGCTTGCTTTCTTTTCTTTTCATGGGTCTTTTTGGATCCATCATTTTCATTGGTTGGGTGTCAATCAATTTGCTGGATAGTTTTGTAGCCAGTTAGCAACTTAGCACTTTCTTTCACTTCTTTTTTAATCATTACTTATTTTTCATCCCTCTGGAACGGTTATTCCATTTAATTTAACTGAAAACTAAGAATGAATCTTGTGGATTGATCAGTTTTAACTTTCTGTTGGATTTAATTAAAGAAGTTTCAATAACACTCATTTTACATGCTAGGACTCCAGTTAGACATAGCAATAAATTATGGATTCCTAGTTTTATAAATTGTCCATGCCACTGGGTTCTTCTTTGGCGAGTGCTAGCTACTATGATTGCTTTAATTAGGGTGAACTAGACCTTTTGATTATGTTACCAATTTTTTGCTTTCTTCCTTCTATTTCTTCCTGTACACCTTGTTGCCCCCATTATTCTTATAAAAAATTGAATATCAGCACATGGTTGGTAGGCTTGTGCATTGTCCACGCTTCTAGTCCAAACTGCTCTTATGTGAGGGGCTTTGTTAGATGTATAATAATATAAAACCATTCACCAACAGCTTATGCTTTTGCGATAGTTGGTTCATGACACATTGGATCTGTTATTTGTTTTTATTCTTTTTGTATACATGATTTGATCAATGTGACAACATAGTAATGAATTTCTGTATTTATTTTGCTGACTGCTGTCCCTTTCCTTGCTTGCAGGTTAATCATTGAATCAGTGTGTCAATGTCTAACAAACATCATGAGGAGTCTTGATTATACTATCTAATTTGAAATGTTGGGGTTGCTAATTTAAGTGGTGTTTTGGATAGTGAATTTGGTGCTTCATGTCTAAACAAGTTCTTTTATTTGATCAGTTTTAGTTCATAACTGAGTAGTGCAAAGTATATTCGGAGTTCTTTTACTTTAAACTGATAAATGTCGAGGGGAAGATCTGATGGATCACAAAAGAAGCGTTTAGTTGCTTCCCTTTGTGCCGTGGCAATTTTTATTGGTTTTCTATATGTATACCAAGGATCCATCTTTGGTTCTCAAAATAGTGGCTCACCTGCACTTGAATATGGCAGTAAATCATTGAAAAGACTTGGGGCATCATATTTGGGTGCAGATGATGATGCTTCAGATGGAAAGCAAGATGAATCTTCATCAGTTTTTGGGCAGGGAGATGGGGAGGGCGATATTATACCGAAGAGTTACCCTGTAAGCTTTCATGCAAGCTTAAACTTAAGACACATTCACTCTATTTGCTCACAAAATACCCTTATTTTGGTTCTAGGCTTGCACTTTATGCCTCTGCTATTTCATTTACCATGTTTATATAATTCTGAAAGCCTCACCAAATAAATAATTAATGCTTGTGTGTTGGTAGGAAAAAGGCATATTTAAACGATATAATTCTTCGAGTAAACCCCAACTTTGTCTCTTTGAAGGTTTGCGATGATCGTCATTCAGAGTTGATTCCTTGCTTAGACAGACATTTTATCTATCAAATGAGACTGAAGCTGGATCTTTCATTGATGGAGCACTATGAGAGACATTGTCCTCCCGCAGAAAGGCGGTTCAATTGCTTGATTCCTCCTCCGGCAGGATACAAGGTAAAATATGCTGAAACTAGATGTGATCTTTGACTTCAACATATCCTTATTGATACTTTCGTATCGTTCGTCAGTGTCAAGCCTTTGATGTTTCTGTGGTGTTGCAGGTTCCTATTAAGTGGCCTCAGAGCAGAGATGAAGTGTGGAAAGCTAATATACCACATACTCACCTTGCAACTGAGAAGTCTGACCAGAACTGGATGATTGTAAAAGGTGAAAAGATAGTCTTCCCTGGAGGGGGTACTCATTTCCACTATGGAGCCGATAAGTACATTGCATCAATTGCAAAGGTAAGGCTTCCTTCTTATCCCCATAAAGCAGAGTGAAATCATATATGTAGTCACTTTTTGAATTGGTCGTCTCATTGGACTTTATGTGTTTATGCAAAGTATATATTCATTGTATTTTAGACTGAGTTTTTTCTACTACCTTGTAAGGCTAATAAGTAATAAGAAAACTCTATCTCCCGTGAACATAGGCACACTTGCCGAACCATCTGTGTGTCATTTTAAATAAAGTTGTTGCTTATATTTCACAGAGTTGTTTCTACTACCTTGTAAGGCTAGCAAGCGTTTTATCAAGAAGTAATAAGAAAACTCTCTATCTCCTGTGGACGTAGGCGCACTTGCCGAACCATGTTAATTCTGTGTGTTGCTTTTCTTATACCTCAGTTGCCGAAAACTCTCTTGCGCTATTTCGTTTAGGGCCCTTTTGTTCCCAATCTTGATGTTTTCATAACATTATTTAATTGACTTTCCAGTACCATGTTTGACAGTATTAGTTATTTGATGCATTCTGCTTATTTAGACTTACATTGAATTCATTGATAAGTCAATATCTCACAGCTTGGCTGTATCACCAGATGCTCAACTTCTCAAAAAATAATCTTAACAATGAAGGAAGACTACGGACAGTGCTTGATGTTGGCTGTGGAGTTGCGAGTTTTGGAGCTTATCTTCTTTCATCTGATATCATTGCAATGTCCTTGGCACCCAACGATGTGCATCAAAATCAAATTCAATTTGCTCTAGAAAGAGGAATTCCTGCATATCTTGGTGTCTTGGGAACTAAGAGACTCCCTTACCCAAGCAGGTCTTTTGAACTTGCACACTGTTCTCGCTGCCGGATTGATTGGATTCAAAGAGATGGAATACTTCTCCTTGAGCTAGACCGGTTGCTTCGGCCAGGAGGTTATTTTGCATACTCGTCTCCAGAAGCATATGCTCAGGATGAAGAGGATCTAAGGATATGGAGAGAAATGAGTGCCCTTGTGGGGCGTATGTGTTGGAGAATTGCTGCAAAGAGGGACCAAACTGTCATCTGGCAGAAGCCTCTGACAAATGATTGCTATATGGAAAGAGAACCCGGTACTCGCCCTCCTTTATGCCAGTCTGATGATGATCCAGATGCAGTTTGGGGAGTGAATATGGAAACTTGCATCACACCTTACTCCGAACGTGAGTACCTTTTTCTCACGTGTTACAAGTTATTTGATGGTTTTTACATTTTATTTCTATGCCTTCTAGTTGTTTCTTTCTTACTACAATAAATTGTTGCTTCTTTTCTTTTCGGTGTATCTGCTAATTGTGTATTTGTTCATGGTTTTCATCATTTTATGGACCTTTCTGCAAATGAGTTCTCTTTCTGTTACTGCTATGGATTGTTTAACTTCTTAGAAGTAAATAAACTGCGCCTGAGAAGTGAGGGTTGTTAAACTTGAACTGCCACTTGGTAGAGCAATCGTAAATTATAAGAACTGCTTATAAGTCATAAACATTAATTCACTGAATGGCTATTGAGGTCAATTGTCATTTTCATCTTCATCTTCTATAATTTGATTGAGGAGTATCCCATGTTTAAGATTCACCTGGTGAGTTTATTGGAACATGATCATTATGGAAAGGGAGGAACAGAAAGAGCGAAAACATTGAACTACAGGACTGATTATTACTAGAGAATTACCAAACGAGAAACTTTGATATAGTGGCAGCAATGTATTGAATGCTTACTGAATTATAATAAAAAGCTACAGGTTCATGTAGACAAACAGTGGTAGTACTTTCCCCCTCTATGGAAGAAGAAATCTACTTAATTAGGCCAACATATCCATCTTGACTGCTATTACAGTTAATATGGGTTAAATGTGTTTTTTCGTCCTTGTAAAATTGATACATTTTGGTTTTAGTCCCTACTAAAATTTTATTCGTTTTTAGTCCGTGAAGATTGAAGAATACAAAAGTAATGTGGTTTTAGTCGCTCATAAGGGTTTAAAGGAGGGACTAAACCACATGACTTTTGTATTTTGTAAGGACTAAAAACTAATAAATTTTTTATTGAGATTAAAACCAATAATTTCAAATTTTACAGGGTTGAAAAACATATTTAACCCCAATTAACAATTCTCATTAGTCTTTCTTCAAAAAAAAAAAAAAAAAAACAATTCTCATTAGTCAATCCTCTTGTTATCTTATGCTGTATGACTTATATCATCCATGAACCTGTTCTGAGCTGATACTTATTGCTCCTAAATAAGTCCTTAATGTCTATTATTTGAAATACTTTATTATTTTTTCCATCTTATGCCTAAACTTTGCTTAGAAGTTTTTTGTTTTTGTTTTTTTCAAGTTATGATTAATTATGAAGACCATTTCTATGGAGTTTTAGCCATTTACAAGAGCTGTGGGTATGAAACTCCACCTACTGAAACTTTTATTGGTTTTATCAGATGACCACAGAGCCAAGGGTAGTGAGTTAGCTCCATGGCCTGCAAGATTGACCAGTCCACCTCCTAGATTAGCTGACCTCGGCTATTCAAATGAAATGTTTGAAAAGGACACGGTAATTGGAATTTGCAATTTACCCTCTTGTAGTCTTGTTACTGTATTAATTAGGCTTTTGTTCCTGTGAGCATATAAATTATTGAATAACAACAAAGATACAAGATAATAGGCCCTAGGCTTAACTTGTGTCATGTGGTACAGGAGTTATGGCAAGGAAGAGTTGAGAATTACTTTAATCTCCTGAGTCCAAAAATCTCGTCAAACACACTGCGGAATGTGATGGATATGAAAGCAAACATGGGTTCATTTGCAGCTGCTCTTAAAGACAAGGATGTTTGGGTGATGAATGTTGTACCTCATGATGGACCAAGCACACTTAAACTGATATATGACAGAGGCCTCATAGGGAGCATCCATGACTGGTATTAGTGCTGGTTTCCCTCAAACATAAACTGATTGCATCTTTGATAACTTTCTATTCAATTAAATTCTCACCTTTTTGGCCTCCTTAGATTTTATATGATTTCAAGATTCAGTTACTAGTTGGGCTTTATTCTCTGTAGTTTAGCTGTGGAGTTTAAAATAACATTATACATGACATGAGAGCCTTATTTTATATTAATTTTCTGGTAAACACTTAAAAAGTTTTCATCTTGATGATAATTTAGTCAATAGTAAATTGTATTTTTGTAACAAATTTTTTTTCAATTATAATCTTAAACAATGTTCATAGACAATTATATGAAAAATATTATTTTCAATCCATCAAAATCACCGATTTATGCCTCCAACGATTTTGCATAAGAAATTGCATTTTGATGTTAAATGTTATCTTCTTCAGTTGGGTCCTACTTCTATGTTTTTTCTACTTTTGTAAGAATTACATAAACTGTTATTAGAGGATCTCCATTGGCCCAGCTGATTGCGAGAGAACTTGGTCACTTGACTAAATAAGCTATTGGAGATGTGTGTTTGGGTCAACAGTTTAATTAATCACTTATGGCAATAAGCTCTTATCCCATAATCGGTTATTCATAAGCTAATTTGAGAAGCTTATTGAAATAAGCTCAAAATAACTTATAAGTAGGTATAAGCGCTTACTCATAAGCTAATCTCATCAACTTATAAAAATAAGCTCAAAACAGCTTATAAGTAAGTCACAAGCTTACCAAACACTTGCATAAGCTCTTAGGTTATAAAATAAGCAAAAATAAACTCTTCTGAATGTGGTTGTTAGTTCATAGCTTGAACCTGTTTTCTACCCTTGATTCAGTTATCTATTTTTATCAGCATTTCCTCATTGATCAGATTCAGAATTTTGAGTTTGGATGTGAGTGACTAAACTGATGATCTATCTTAACAGGTGTGAAGCATATTCAACATACCCCAGAACCTACGATTTGCTCCATGCATGGTCTGTTTTTTCTGACTTGGAAAAGAAAGAGTGCAGCGCAGAGGATCTATTGCTTGAGATGGACCGTTTGCTTAGGCCTACCGGTTTCATAATCATCCGCGACAAACAACACGTGATTGATTTTGTGAAGAAATACCTCACAGCAATGCACTGGGAAGTAGTCGCTACTGCAGATTCTAGTTCAGACTCTGACCAGGATAGCAATGAAGTTGTTTTTATTGTCCAGAAGAAGTTGTGGCTCACCACTGAAAGCTTTAGGAATACAGAATAGGAGTTGGAAGGAGCCAACAACAACATTTTGTAGCATTATTACATATTACATAAGGTTCATATTTCCCATTTCCTTCAACTGATTCTAATTTCAATTTGCATTTTTTGTGATAATGATGCAAATGTTATTAAGCCACATAGGCCTTATGTCTCTATTGGTTATTCATTATTTTGCCCTTCATTTTGGGTATAAATGTAGTTACTTAATAATCAGCATATAGTATCTTGTGGTGAAAGGTTAGGACTTGTCTTTAATATGTTGTATTTATACAAGCATTTTCCTGCTTCTTGCTTTCATATTATTGTATCTCGTGCTCAAGTTACAAGTTAAAACGGGAAAACCGTAACTACCAAAATCAATATAGTGTAGGGTTAAATATGTTTCAGGTCCTTGACGTATAGGGATAGATCCAATTAGGTCCTTGGAATTTATTTTTTTATAAATTTTGGTCCTCGACATTTTTTTAATTCAATTAAAGACAACTAATGTCATGGTACTCACATGACTGGTCAACGTGAATTTTTCACATCACTTTTAGTCATTTTAGATTTCTTTAATTATTATTATGTCCTCTCCTCTCCTTTCCCCTTCTTCCTTCTTCCTCCTCCCACCAAAACTCCAAAACCATCACCCCACTTCCACTTAATCACCACCCAGCCCCCACCTCCCCCTCCCTATTCCCTTCCCTTACCTCCACAACCCCTTCCCCTTCTCCCACCCTCACCCTTAAACTACCATTTTCCCAGACAACTGCGTCAACAGAGTTGCCAGCAAGAAAACCTCCTCCTTCCTCACCTCTCTTTTCTCTTGCACCCAAAACCCTAAGACAACTGCACCACATATCTGAACCCACTCACAAACCTAAATTGGGTAGAGACCCACAAGGCCACAAGAGGGAGGGAGGGAGGGAAAAAGACTCGCCCCCTTTCCCAAACATGCAACACCACCACGAAGGCCCCTCTTCTCCGATCTTGGTCGCGAGTTTCACTACGATCGCACCACTGCAAGCTTCTCACCAGATGAGCCCCACCTTTTCCCTCTTCTTCTCTTCGACCACCACACCGCCCTCTTTGACATAAAAGTTTGAATCTTTTCCATTTTCCATAACTGGATCTCTTTCCCCATGAGTCACAATGTATCAACAACCCATTTTCGGATCCAACTTGTTTCAGCTCCTTCAACCAATTTGAAGAAACTCATTTGGATTATGAGCCCCACCACCTTCCTAGCCCCATCACATACCTGAGAAAATGAACAATAGAACACAAAAGCGTTTTGGGGGAGGAGAGTTGAATAAGTCAAGATATGCCAAATACATATTCTTCTTGGCTATCGATCTTTCCCCTTAGCGGTTCTTAAAGCTGAATAGGTATAGGGGTTTCCCATAAGGATTTATACGGCCATGATATCAACAAATTGATCCTCATTCGATTCCATCTCCTCATCATCAATAATGGAGATTAAGTGGGGTCCTAGATATATTGATTTTGGTAGTTAAGGTTTTCCCGTAAGGCATTGGACGTGAGTTGTGCCAGGTTTGTGCATTCTTGGGAAATTAATTTCTCCGTCAACTTAAAAATGAATGTTTAGGGTCCCTAGTGTTTGGCTAGTTCACTTTTTTTCCAAAGTCCTAAATGTTAGACGACTAGTTATGCCTGCTTATCCTGTGGAAGAGGTGTTTGGTATTGAGTTGTTGGTGGGATTGGTTGTTCATAAAACGATTGTTCTGGCATACCTCGATAGACATGATTATTCATAGGTGTCCATGGTTGGACATAATCTCTACCAACCCATGGTGAAGTGTTAGCCCACACGGCCTTAGCCTCTATAGGCATAGGCTGCGTCAGGGAACTCCCTCCGGTGAGCAAGGTGTTTTGAGAAGTCTGGCTCGGCTGTGCGAAACTGATGCTTCTAAGACCATCTTTCCTCCTTACAATACAATCCTATCCATACTGTAAAGGGTTGGAAAAACTCCTTCTTGGCCAAGTTTCCTCCAAATGGGGGTACAATTTGCTCAAGATGGGATGGTGACTCACGTTGTCTCCTTTGTGACTCCTCCCTGACAAGGTGTAGCTCATTGTGAACCATAGGTGCAATTTTAGCCAACTTTTTGGATACTTGGGAGATAACTTCATTGAATCCCATGTCAATTTGATGTCGTATGAAGGAGGTATTCATGTCGTAGTGGACCTTCCTTGATCCACTCCTTCGTCATCTGTGTTAATGGTTTTCGTGGAGATAGAGATGGTTGTGGCAGCTACCGTAGTGTTAGCCTGAAATTTTTTCCAAGTCCTAACTCGGTCGAAGCTCGCATGACAAGGTGACTTCGACCAAAGGGAAAGATATTCAGCCAAGGCTAATAAGAGAGTTTCTAGTATTTTGACTAAGACGGCATGCTGAGTCGAAGTCGAATCCATGTCGGAGACAAGATCCTAAAATGAACAAGTGTTGAACTTGTCTTCGACTAAATTCTTAGTGTGCATGAGGAAGCGTTTCGACGGAAGTTATGGGCAGTTACTCAAGATTAGACACGTGGAAAGCAAAGAAGCAAACATGGGACACGTGGAGAGCTTAAAGAATTTTTTTGTTATGAGCAGTTGAAAATGCAGCCTATAAATAGAGGAAGACATGCAAGAATAAGGGGTCTTTCGTCCAACCCACGACATGTTCGTAAACGTTAATTCTCAAACCCTACAGCCGTAAGTCCAAGCTAATGTGACGCAGTGCGACAGGAACGAGTCAAACGTGAGTGACTGAGCGTTGTTGGAACGACCAACCCTTTATTTTTCATTTTCAAAACTCTTTATTTTTTCCTGCAATTTACATTTCAATGCAGTTTTTTCCTTTCCTTTTGATTTGCCCTTTTATTTCCTTTAAATTCATTCTTTTCTCTTTAAAAAATGCTTAAGCAGTTCGCTTGAACCACTTTCGACAGACGCACCACACTCACCCACTCCACTTACACGATTCGCGCACTCACGATTTCCATATCCCAGAGCCCGTAAGAGGATCAGATTCCAGCCTCTTTATCAATATTTGGATTCACTTGTGGATTTACCTGGTTTACCAATGATCAGAGTAAACAAATTGGCACGCCCGGTGGGACCAAAGGGATATGTTTCATTAGAAATCATTCCCAGTGCCTTGATTTTCTAAATTTTAGAAAATTATTTTTGATCGGTGTATGCTATTACGGAGTGGTAAATTCGTAAGTATGGCCAACCGTTCTAGAGGAAACTAGTCTCGAGGGTCTCAAGTTGAACCCACTAATGCTTCTAATGCCAGTGTAGAACGTTCGATTAATACTAGTCATAGTGTTGATCCTCAAAGGATGGAAATTGTTTCCAACCAAGACATGGCAGTTACAAGTGTTTCGACGAGTCAAAATTCACAACCGGTCTCGACTGGTCAGAATTTGTCTCAAATGGTTTCCTCAATGTCTGTTGGATTAAATCCCGGTCAAGCATCAAATCCATACATGACAGGGCCAATCTTGTCACAAGTTACGGCCCCGATTCCAATTCCAAGTTCTACAATTCCTGCAATTTCGCAAGCTATTGTTGGTGTCGTCCAACTAGGATCTTGGAATAGTAATAGAAATCCCCAGAATTTTGTAAATCAACCTTATGGGATGCCTTGGTCGTTGATGCAAGGAATAGGAACTTATCCTATGATGTATTCTGAAAATATGGTTTCGACGGGGTCCCCAGGAAACCAATGCGTAGCATCAGGATCAGGGGCAGTTGGGTCAAGAAATATGGGACCCCCACTTCCTAATTTAGATGGATCCCCATTTGCCTTGACCAACAATACAGTAAATTTTCTTAGGCAACAAATGGACGATAGTAACCATTAGTTAGTTAATACATTGACTCAAAAAATTGGTACAGTCTTTAATCCTATGATTAGAGACACTACGATTGTCTATCAGCAATTGACTACTCAATTAGGTTGAATTGCGGATATTTTTGGCGCACTAAATCCTATAATTGGACAGGTCGCTCAGGCTGGTCGACAAGCGCCTCATCCGATCAATCAACCCCAAATGTTAGAGATTCAACCTAACTAACAGGTTACATAGAATGAACTAGTTCACCAAGTTAATCTTAGTTGAAATGAAGGGGTTCCCCATAATGAACCTGTTCACCAAATTAATCCTGGTCGAAACGAAGGGGCCCCAATTTTGGTTAATAGAAACCAAAATGCTGAACAAATCCTAGAAAGAGTTCGGCAAAATAATTTTGGGGGGCAAAAAATGTTGCTAATATTATAGAACAATTGTTGAATCAGCACGGATTCAATGTGGGCTATGCTAATCGACCACATTTCGTTTCAGCCTTTCCTGAGATTGTTCTTCAAACTGAATGTAAGACCCTCAAGTTTTGAGTAATTAGACTTTGGTCCTTGGAGATTTTATAATTATATTTTGGTCCTTTAAGTTTGGACATTTGTGGTTTAGTCCTTGGACTAGTCAAGGCTGTATTGGAATTCCGCATTTAAGAGATTTTAAGGAGGTTTTGGAATTCAAATTTGAAATGGGAACATGATGGTTCGAGTTAGAGGCTTAAAAGAATATTAGTGTAAGAGTTTTAACAAGAAGAGCCTTTGTTTAGTGGTTGAGTATTAGGCATTTGATGGGCATGGCTTGTGTTCAAATCCTAGTGAGGTATGTTTTAATTTTAATCAGATTTTTGGTGGTTAAAGGCTGAATTTCGAATTTAAATTGAGACATGAGATTAATGAGCAATAAATGGGTTTAAATGGAGTTTAATAGGAGTTACAATCAGATTTAAATTTGAAATTTAAACAAGGTAGTAATGGAGTTTAATGAGAGTAATTAGGGGATATAAATGCAGAATTTGAATATCTGATTAATGGTGAGTTAATGGGCGATTTAATGGTGTTGATGAGGGGTGAAATTCTGAGTTTATAGAGCCCTTGGTTCAGAAATTTCGTGCTTCTTCCTCCCCTCTCCCTTTCACTTTTGCTTCTCTTCCTTCTTCCAAAAACCGAGAGCCTAGAACCTAGGTTGTGTACCGATGAAGTCTGAAAACGATGATCCGTGGGGAAAGGAGATGGAGAGAATACAAAGAGCTATGCAACAAGGGGATAAGGTCTACGAAGAGATGAAGGCAAGGTTAAGGTTTGAGTATGAGCAAGAGTTGGAAGATCTCTGCAAGAAATACGGTATAAATTACTGAATGATCAAGGTTGGAGGACAAGACCAAGCAAAGGATTAAAAGGTAAGGGTAACTCTGGGTCTAGATAGAGTCAGCTGTGTCTGAAATATGACTTTGATGTTGGAAACCATTATGTTTGTTGTGATGCAATTGTTGGTTTTGTGATACATGTTTGGATTTGAGAATTGACGTTAAGACATGCTGATGTTGATGAATTTGATTATGTTGTATTGGCAATTGTTCATTCATGATGATGTTGAACATGATGGCATGGCATATGCATTATTTTGAGGCTAATGGCGATGAGATGAGTTTTAGTCCCATGTGATCGTGCCTGAGAGCGATGAGATGGGTTTTAGTCCCATGGGATCGTGGTTAAGGGTGATGAGATGGGTTTTAGTCCGATGTGATCATGCTATAACTTGTAGACGCACTTGAGGACTCATAAGCATGGGTTGTGTTGTTGTTCATGAGGAAATGAATATATTGTTGAAGATGTTGTTGTATTTTGGAAATATTGTGGTTGTCACTTATGTTAATTTCCCTTCAACATGCTATTTGGTATTTGTTGTTTGTTCTCGAGTTAACCCTTTCTGTTTGTGTTTGGGCGCTTAACGCCAGAAAATAGACAGGGTGTTGATCGTCGTCTCTTGAAGAAGCTTTAAGGAATCAGAGTGCGCAGCGGAATCGTGGAAGAAATTTGAAGAAGACGATTGATGTCTTAATATTTTCCGCTATTTTAGTTTATTTAATTTTTGGGCTCGCTGTTGAGCATTTAACTTTGTTGTAATATTTTCCTCGTTTTTGCTTCCGCGTAATAATTATTATTTATGGGGAAAATTATTACTTATATTATTTTTAAGTAATTAAGAGAGATGAAAACCTTTTAAGAAAATGAGTTATTTTCTGAGAGGTTTTAATTTCCGCGTATTTACCATGTAACCCTCAACCCAAAATTGGGGTGTTACACTGAACTTCCAAGGGGATGGAAAGTCCCTAAATTTACTTAGTTCTCAAGAGACGTCGAAGAGTCCGCGATTGAACATATTGCCAGATACCAAGTCGAAGCTGGAGATTTGGCAAATAATGAATATTTAAAAATGAAATATTTTCTCAGTTCTTTAACAAAAAACGCTTTTACTTGGTTCACTACACTACTACCAAATTAAATTTTTAATTGAAATCAGTTAGAGCGAGTCTTCCATGATCAGTACTTTAGAGGCGAATCTAAACAAGTTGAGTACCTTAGGCAAGAGAAGTTAAAAAATAGCAAATTGCCTAAAAAAGAGAAAATAGCTTATATCGGGACAGACGATATAAGTCGAGATGAATCTATGAATTTCAAGCCTCATGAGGATTTCGACTTCCATGAAGTTCAGTTAGCTGAACTCAAGGAAGGGCCTCCTTACGTTTGCAAAATCTTAACACCTAATAAATGGAGGCCAAATAATAACGATATGCCTCGAAATTCTAATTTTCCTGTTAAAGTTTATAATTTTGATATTTCAAAATGTGAGGCTATCTATGATATTTTGATGAAAGATGGTCAAATCGACATTCCTGCTGATCAAAAAGTTCCCTCTATTGATCAAAGGAAAGGTCGAAGATTTTGTAAGTATCATAATTATTTTGGCCATTGGACTAATCAGTGTACTAAATTCACGGATTTGGTCCAAGTTGCCATTCAGGACGGAAGGTTGATCTTCGAATCCGAGGAGAAAACGACAATGAAGATCGATTCTGATCTATTACAGGTCCAGAATACGAATTTCGTGGAGCCTGTAGCAATATGTACAATAAAAGTTACAGAAATTCCTAAACCTGAAACGAGCTAAACTCGAGATTCGGCTCATATAGCAGAATATGACGATGAAAAAGTTCTAAAAGCCGAAATTATGTTCAAAAGAATGCAGTTTGACTTATGAAGATGTACAAGTTTTTACATCGAAATACAGTGATGCCGTCGAAGTATAATGTCATTACCATAGAAATTTAAACGATGTAATGTAATGATAGGCATGTTCTAATTATCACATTATGCCTGTAATTGTATTATTCATGAAGTTTTATAAAGAGTCAATTTAGCGTTTCATCTTATTCTTGTTTCTGTTCAATCAAGGGAATGTATTGTCGAAGCCTACATTACATAATCAAACTAGATTGGCTTTGACAATTTATTTTAGTCGAAATTCGAGGAATGCTAATTAAACTTAGGATTTAATGCATTTCAAATATGAACATCAAGCAAGAACAAAATTAGCAAAACACAATCAGATTTTGGAGAGTTGTTGCTTACAAAGCAAACCATTAACATAGCTAGTGTTCAAAGAACTACAACTCGACTGAAAAGTTTAAAAAGAGGGTTTGCCTCTGATTTGAGTAAACTGCTTCTTTAGTTTTTCAAGTTTTCCTTGAACCAAAGTTGTTGTTTTTTCCTCGTTTGCAATAACATGGCCAAGTCTGATACTTTCTTTGATTGATCTCTGGAAGTGCTTGATTTGCTATTTCAGCTTTTTGAGCCGCTAGTTCTGGTAACTTTTCCAACAATGTTTGTTTTTCTCTCATTATCTTCTCAAGTTGTTGGTCGTGAACTAGAAGTCTGTCAGCCGACTGTTTCTCAACTTGCTCAATTTCAGCTATTTTGTTCTGAATCTGTGAAATCTTTCCTTTCACTTGCTGGCTAGTCGTCTTGTTAGAATTCAGACTCTGTTGACAAGTAGCAAGTTGATCAAGGATAGTCGAAGCACTATTTACCATAATCTAAAGGTCAGAGATGGCATGTTGTTGATTAGCAGAAAGAGTTTTATCAACTAAAATTTGAATAAGACTTTTTATCTCAGTAGCAGCTGCTTGATCTTTGATATCTTCGAGTAAATCCCACTCGTAGGCCAAATGCCTCAGTTTTGTCAACATTTTCTCAACATCATCATTAGGAGTGTTGATTTCAATTTCAGGAACTAGTTGACTTTGACTGTTTGCGGTTAACATCTCTGATTCCATATACTTCTTCAATAAATCCACAGGATTGTCAGCCAATTTCTTGAAGTCTTCAAGAGAAAGTCGAGTCTAAGTAGAACTTTGAGTGACTGAAGTGTTTACTGCTGTTTTAGTCAAAGGGGATGTTGTTCGAGTAATGTTTGGTCATTCGGACTCAGTGGCAGTGTTTTGTGGATTGTTTCCCATCTCTTGAGGATTTTGATTCAAGTTATCCTGCGAAGAAAAAGCAGTCCAATCAGCACCTAGAGAATGGTAAATGATAGGACAACCAGGACGTTGAGAAGCTAAAGGAAAAATATGGCCCAAAAGTTGTTTTATAGAAAGGGGGAATTCAGGTGGGTCAAAACTACTCGAAGAATCAGATGTATTCGAAAAAGTGAAAGAGTTCAAGGGAGATTCAATTACTTGATTTCTTGAACCCTCAGCAGTGGTTGTTTTGGAGATCGGTGTGCCCTACGTAAAAAAGAGTTCAAATTCTGGAGATGAAGCATAAAGTTCCTTGACCTGAAGAAAAGTAAAATAAAATAAAATCCTTACCCGTGGTGGGTCGTTCTTCTTAGGACTCGAGTTTTCGGAGCTTCAAGTATATCCCCGACTTTCACTCAGCTTCGTCGAAGGGAGATCGTAAGAAACATGAGTCGGGGAAGAAATGGTCTTAGCAGGAGTGGCGATCGGAGCTTCTTCTTGACCAGGAAGAGGTGGCTCTATTTTGGGTTCATTTGGATTCTGAGTATTTCACCTAAAACATTGATCATCCTGTTCAAGTTTAATTTGAGTTGAAGATCATTGATGTTTGAAAGAGTTGCTCAGCAGGGATAAGATATGAAAAATATATCATTATCTCAAGAACTATCTTCATCGCTTGAAAGAGAGATGGTTGGAACTTCTTTTCCTTTGAGTTTCTTAGAAGTTTTTGAAGATTTGCTCGTACCAGCTCTCTTTCAACCCTGTAAAAGTAAAAAGGTATATATGAAGATAACATCATGAAGTGATTTAAGCAAAACCGGAGGATTCTTACCTGAGAGATTTTGCTCGAAGCTTTAGTTTTAGAAGATACGCTATCATCATCTTCATCCTCTTCATCATCTTCCTCAAGAGCATCTGATTTTGGTGGAAGAGGTCGAGATGCGAACCCAAGGGTTAGTAAAAATTAAAATGGTGAAGATAATTTAAGAATTCTATTTCAAATTACCTTGGCCTACACGGTCGAGAACCTTGACGTAACGTTCATCGATGTGAATATGGCCATGGTAGTTGTAATTGAACAGTTTAAACCAAATAACCCTTTTGCGAGGCGGTTTTGCTTCATTAGCCCATACATTCAAAGTATTTACTAAAACCCAAGAAGGTCGAGGTGTAATTGGAATAGCTAAAGCCATTTCATAATTTGGCAAAGGTGGAAATTTTGGTTTATAAATTTCAGAGTGTGCAAATGTTTATCCACATTTGGGGGGAAATGAATTTTTGAAAGCATCTTTTCAAGTTTTTCCCTCAAAGTCAAAACCGCCTCCCAAATAGTTTTTTCGATTCGGTCAGGTAAATAAACTGTTTCGAAATATTGCTGAAACTGTTGAATTTCTTTGATGTGCATACCTCTGGTCTTTCTTTTGGGCTCCTTAGTTTGCAAGCCAGAAAAAGCGGCTGTCATTCTCTCAATACATTCAGCCATAGTAAGACTGATTGAGCAATAATATTGATTCCACCATTTGTTGAAAGCTATGGTACAGAAGGAAGAAGGCTTGAAAGGGAAGAGGGTCAAAACAGGAGCACGTCTCTCATAGTACTTACAAGCTTTTGAAATGAAGTCAGAATCAACTTCAGTTTCTACATAGAACATGGCTTGTAATCTATTGAACATGGGGGTAGGTCGCAACTGTAACACCCCAATTTTGGGTTGAGGGTCACATAGTGAATTTACGGAAATTAAAACCTCTCAGAAAAACAACTCAATTTTTCAAAAGGGTTTCGTCTCTCAAATATTCTTACTAATAATATAAGTAATATTTCCCCATAGATAATATTTATTAAGCGGAATCAAAAACGAGGAAAATATTACAACAAAGATAAATGCTCAACAACGAGCCCAAAAATAAAATAAAACAGCAGAAATCCTTAAAACAGCATCTTCAGAAATCTCCCATGCATCCGCTGCGCACTCTGATTCCATAAAGCTTCTTCAAGAATAAAATCATCGCCCTGTCTGTCTTTGGCGTTAAGCGCCCAAACACAAACAGAAAGGGTTAACTCTTAAAACAAACAACAAATACCAATCAACATGTTGAAGAGTGACTAACATAAATAACAGTAACAGTAATCACAAAATACAGTACGACATCACCATAATAATCCTCAGATCCTCATAACCAACAACACAAGTCATACTCATGATTCCTCAAATACAACTACATGCTCAACAACTTTGGCCAAGATGCATTGTTCCAAACAGGAACAGGGAAGTCATGTGGCAATACGGTCCACTCCACTGCCCTTCCGGTCACGTGGCAATTACCGTCCACCCCACAGTCCTCATGGTCACGTGGCTAATACCGTCCACCCCACCACTATCATGGTCACGTGGCAATTACCGTCCACCCCACCATCATCAACCTAGAATATGCATATGCTATGCCAAAATATTCAACATCATCATGAATCAAAAAATTTCGTGAATGCTATCACAAAATCAACTGCACCTCAACATCATAATCAACAACATATCATAATCATCAATTCTCAAATCCAAGCATGTATCACAATACCAATAATTCCATCACAACAAATAGAATGGTTTCCAACAGCAAAACCATGTGTAAGGCACAACTGACTCTATCTAGACTCGGAGTTACCCTTACCTTATATTTGATGTTTTATGTTTCGTTCAAGGTTCTTCGACTTCAACAACTCAACCTTCGCTAAGCACGCGCAAAATGTTACCAACTAACTAATTTAAAGGAAAAAAAGTAAACGGACAATGACTTAGCTTTAGATCACCAAAAAACACTATGACACCCGTCAATGCATAGAGTTTCCTTACCTCTCATTCTCCTTAGAGTTCTTGTGGAACTCTATCTAGGATATTCATTGAGGTTTCAAGTCATGGTTCGAATTTCTTTAAGTAATAAACCTTAACAAGTCGGCTTCATCAAACAACTAACAAAATGAATAAACAAGCATGGAACGACAACCTCAAGACTTAAGTCTCAACTCGTCCTAAAGGATCATGTTTCAAAAATCAACTTCTCCATTACCAATCCATTGTATAGCTCTCGGCCTTGCTTGGTTTAGGAGAGAGGTTGACCTTTCATTTTGATCCAACATCACAAAACAAATCTTTAACCTTAAGCATAATGCATGGATTCGGCCATCTCTTATTGAGCATCGAAGGAGTTTGTTATCTCCAAAACTATGTGCATCTTGGAAGGCCATCGTTATCGAATATTAAGAAAAACAAACAAGATTTCAAAGAAAACATCAACTTTAGAAGAGAAGCATAGGTTTAGCCATAGCTTGTTGATCATCAAGAGAATTTTTCCTCTTCCAACAAGTCACTTTTAGGAGGCCTCATCACCCAAAAGCAAGGTTTCATAACAAAGGTTTTCCAAACCATTTTGAGAAGAAGGAAACATAATACTTTTCAAAATAACAAAACCTCATGGATCAACTCAAAGTCATGTTCTTGCTTGGAGGATCCTTTGGAGAAAATTAAGTTTAGAACCATTGTTTGGTTCAAACTCTAGCATAAACATAACAAGAAAGAATTGTAGAAGAAGAGGTAGAAGAAGAAGAGTATAAAAATAACAACATAAAGGGAAAACTAAATCAATATTCTAACAAGAAACCTACCTTTCACCAAGAGAAGAAGAACAAAAAGTGATGGAGAGAGAAGAGAAGAATGTGCGGCCAAGAAGAGGAAGGAGAAGGAGAAAAAATGAGAGAAAAGCAAGAGTGGAAGAGTAATTTTGGCTAAGAGGAAGAAAATGAGTGAAAGCAAGAGAAATTACCCCAATAAGCACGAAGTTTTCAACCCAAAGAGAGAGAAAGAATTCAGCCAAGTCTCCCCCATAATGCTCATCAAATTCATTAAACACATGTCTCATAAAACCGAATTTTAACACCCTTAATGACCAATAATGCTGATTTCGAATTTGAATTTAAACCTATCAAGCCCCACTAAAATCTAAACCAAAATCAAAATTATCTCACCAAGATTCGAACCCTTGCCTTGTAACTGAAATACAGAAGTCTCAACCACTAAACCAAAGCTCATCTTGTTAAAACTCTAACAAAACTATTCTTATAATCCTCAAAGCCAAACCATCATGTCCCCAATAGAAATCTAAATTCAATACATCATTAAAATCTCTTAATTAGTGAATTCCAATTCAATTTTGACTAGTCCAAGGGCTAAAACATAATTTATCCAGACTTCAAGGGTCGAGACCTAATTATAAAATATCCAAGGACCAAAGTATAAATACTTCAAATTTTGAGGGTCTTACAGAAACTGACTAAGCCCAAACTGTTGAGCAACAAGTTGAGGCTGGTAGCCGAAAATGCAGCGTTCTTCTTCAATAAACCCAGAAAGAAGAATTTGAGGAATTAAGAATTCGACCCAAATGGCTAAACGCTCAGCTTGAACTCTGATAGTTTCACTAGGAAAGATCTAGTAAACCAGTCGGGGCCACACTTTCGACTACTAAAAGGAGCAGAATAATGAGCAAGATTCTGTGAATGAAGGAAAAATGAGAAAAACTTCCTAAAATCTTCTTTTGCATATGGTTTTTTGGATTTAGGGGTGAAGAAGCTAAGTCTAGGGCCATCAATGTTTGAATAGACATTCTTTGGATAGACTGCTGATAATTTTGGTTCGAAGATAGCATTCAACCGTAGCTGCAATAGCCATAACGGGCCTGCTAGGGTAAAGGTTTTATTTGTTTGGTTTGGAAGGTGGTAGACATATTCCCCTAAAGATTGATATAAAGTGGCTAGGAGTAATTTTCTCAAACAGATATCAACCCCTTCATGAAGGAGAGTTGCTAATGAAAGTAAGTTCTTAGGGAGTTGAAGAGACTTGGTGCAGAAAAGAAAAGCTGAGAGCCATAACCAAAGAAAAGCCACATGCTCTACATCAAAAACTTCATTTGAAGTTTCATGGAATTGGATAATGAACGGATTAAAAGTAAACATGTGAGGAGGAAGTTGAATCGGATTTGAAGGAAGAGTTTCGCCGGCTTTGAAGACCATGCCAGTTAGTCGAAGACCAGTAATGGCAGCAATGTCGAACAGAGTGGGCAAAATCATCCCGTAGGGAACATGGAAAGAGTTGGTTGAACGTTCCCAAAAGAAGAAAGAGCTCAACAACATTGGGGAATTGTAATTCAAGCTATACCTAGAAAGTTGAGTTAGGTTGAAAATCCTTAATTTTTTCCAATGTTCAGATTTTTTGGATTCAACCCTATTAAGCCAGTTTAAAAACCTGTCTGTTTTGGACATAGGGGAAGATCAGAACACTCGATTAGGATCTTCCAAGAAAGAGATGTCATACACCTCGGAAAGATAGAATTTTTTCAGTGGCAGGAGGACTGGGGAAGAAATTATCAAAGCTTTTGGGAAAATTGCCACTATAAGGACCTAAGGAGGTGAAAGTATCGTCTCTAATGGAAAAAAGGGATGAGTACCTGAGATTTCCAAATTCCAAGCTTTTCAGCTTCGTGGGGAGGTTCCGGTACGTACTGGCGGTGGCTCGAAGGTAAGGGACCTTCAATCTGGCATGCGAAGGGAACAGACATTGAATGAGACGAGGAATCAGAAGCCATGGATGTGTGAGATTCCTGGAAAACGTGGAAACTTAAAGGAAGCCTTTTAGAGAAATGGAAGAAATGGAGCTGAAGAGGCGAGTAAAGAGAAGAAATGAGTAAAACCCCCTATTTATAAAGAAAGAAGACTTGTTCTTGAAGAACTTGGAAGCATGCATGCCATCAAAATAATAGAGACCACCATCCCCAACAGTCCCTTGTAGAAGAACATCACCGTTGGCTTGAGATTTGACAAGACAACGAGAATGATCAAACTCAAATTTAACATGATTATCCCTAGCAAACCTACTAACACTGACAAGATTTTTTGTGATGGAGGGGACTAGTAATAAATCATGAATAGAAAGAGTAGCATGAGTTTGACATGGTGATAAAAAAGGGACTGTATCAACAGAGTGAATAGGAAAACCTTGAACGTTCCCCATTAGAATGTGATCATTTCCTTGAAGGGGCGTAGGGTTGTAGAAGGCAGTAGCATCATGAGTGACATGATGAGTCGCTCCAGTATCTGGTAACTAGGTCCCTTGACTGGGGCCTGCAGAGGCAGTGAGCAGAGCTTGTCCCATCAACTGCTGAGGAAACAAATGTCCTGTGGATTGCTGTACAAAGGATGATGGGCTAACCGGTTGCTGGGAATAACCATTTACATATCCAGCAAACGGAGGGTAGGAAGTACCAAAAGGATAGCCACGAGGATTAGACTTTGGACCAACATTGGGAAAGGGCAATTGTGAGGGCCTGGTGGGGTAAAGCTAATAAAAGGGTTGGGGGCCACGGCCTGCCTGTTTAAACGGAGAGGGTGGTGGTGCAAATCCACCAAAGGTGTCGGTCTGTGGGGGAATTTGGTTAGAATGACCACTATATGGTGATGAGTTAACTAGTCCTGGATGGGTAGTAGACGAGACACGATGATAGCTGGTGCTGGCATCATAGCCCCACTTGTGACAGATCAGGCATTGAATGAAGAAACATAGAATAACCCTAAGTTCCAAGGGATGAGGCATCAAGGGTGGGCAATACACCATGTTGAGCAGGTGATCCAGAGACATAGTTCGTCTGGGCAGACTGCTGGTGCGGGGCGGGAGAATCTGTTGTCTACATAGGGGTATGAGTGAGGAGTGCAGATGGTGGTGTGTCAAGAAGCTGTCGCTTATGAGAGCGAAGAAGGTAGGCTTCATGGGAAACAAGCATGGATTTTGCTTGAGAGATGGAGCAGTGCACCTCCTGATTGTTAACAAGAGGCATAACAGGGCTATACTCATCCGGTAGGCCATCGAATATAGCTTCAATGTGTTCACGGTGTGAAATCGGATCACCAATGGAAATAAGAGCATTAACAATGGTTTTGATACGTCGTAAGTAGTCAGAGAGGGATTTCGCCCCTTTGACCATGGTGCGAAGCTCAGAGCGGAGAGTAGTAGACTGATCCAGAGAATGAACATTGAAAAAGTCATGGACTTCCTTCCAGATCTCTGACAACTGCTTGCAGCTGACAACTGCAGGCAGAATGCCAAGTGAGAGGGAGGACAGTAACCAGGTAAACAAGGCTGAATCTTGTTTGATCCAGGCAGTGTATAGGGGGTCCTCTACTGATTTTTCTTGATCAGCATCATTCAAAAATCGGGGTGGGACTATGGGATCTACAAGAAACTTTTGTAAACTATGTTGGCACACAACACCTTCAACGTTTTGTACCCATGATCGAAAATTTATTTCATTAAGCTTGATGGAAACAATATGAGAAAAGAAAGGTGAGGATGAAGTCTGAGCTTCTGCCACAGCGGAAAGTGAAGAAAATAATAATTATCACAGATCGAGACTAGCTCTTGATACCATGTTAAGAACGAAGGTGTTCTTGAAAGAAAGGGAAAACTTGAGAAATCGAAGATACGTAAATTGATCTTTGTATTCTAATTATTTCACTGTTACAAGATCTGTATTTATACAGAGGGAAAACAGACAAACAGACAAGATCCCAGATATTCCGGGTCAACATGAAATGCGGGTCACGGTCATATTAATGAGAGCTGACGCCAATCACGCATGGTCAACTTATACGGCTGACATGACTACTAATCAGACGATACATTAGGTAGCTGATTTAGCTAGGCAGACGATACGATATCTGAGAAGATCAGACGATCCTTTATTTCTCTTACATTATTCCTCTATGTAGGTTCGTAAGGCACTCCAAAAAATTTAGTTATTGCTAGTGAGAGATCAGGGTAAAGGTATGTGGAAATTAACTAAGGTATGGAGAAAAATGACTGGTAAAGTAATTGAAACGGCTAAGTAAATAAAAAAAACTTAAAATAAATGAACTGGAAAGAGTAAATAAAAGTTGAAATAAGTATAGGTAACGGAAAAAATAACTCAGAGTACAGGAAATATGTATTTTGATTGATAATTTTGTTTTGTTACAAATAACCATGTCCCTATTTTAGGGAGAGTTTTGGCTAACTACAACAACTAAGAAGCTTTCAGCCACTAACTCATGTCCTAGTTTCACGCATTCCACTCAAGATTATGAAGTGTCTGTGCCTGTCACTCCTAGTCAGCTTGAAAGACTGGTCTTCTCAATGTATCAACTGGTCCTACACACTTGTATCAACTGCTTCTAAAATTAAGGAACATACCCATTTTTTATTTCCTACATATTACACCAAGATCTTGCATTGATATTTTAAAATATCTTCACCCTCAAATTCAGGCTTATATACTTGTTTATAAATCTTGTCCAAATGTCCTCAAAGGATAGCTCAAGGGGTTAGAACTAGAAACATATGGGTGGAAGAGGGGAAGGTCCAGGGATCAAAAAGGAGAATTTAAAATGCTTTTTGATGTACCAAAAAAAATCTTGTCCAAATGCAAAGTTGCAACCCATCGACTAATCCATTGGTTTCGGCTAGGACTACATTCCTCATTTGCTCATTTTTAAATCTGCACACACGTTACTAGCCGTTATCAAATGGTCAATATTTTGGTGCCAACAAGAAGTAATGTATCATATGAGAAAAGTTTCTTTTATGAGAGTGAAAAATATAAATCTTGACATTATATATAACCATGATAATCAAGATTAAAAACACACAAGCACTCCTCTCATTTAATAGAGCAATCATATCTTCAAACCTCATTTTTCTTTTCATTTTATTTTCTCTTCATTATTTTTTATATCTCTCTTCTTTTTTAATCACATCATCTATTATTCTCTATTCTTATTATGTATCTATCAAGTATAGATGTAAAAGTGTGAATAAAACATTTTGCATTTAATAAGCCCCTATATACAAACACGTATATGAAAAAATGTATTAACTACACAAACCTGAAACTTCTAACTTAAACCAGCTCATTTTTACTGGATTTGCCACAGTAAACTCACAGCAAAGAGAGCTAATATAAAGACATTATTGCTTTAATAAATTCATTCGACCTTTATCTCGACATATAAACATGGGGAATCTCTACGGATGATCAGCATTTAGTGCAAGTTGCAAAACCCAATTGAACTGTTATTAAGGCAACTCTTTTTATCATTTTTAAATTTCCATTTTTCGCCTGTAGACTTCCAAAAGTGTCATTTGACCCAAAAAAAAAATGTCCAAATTCACCCACATAATAAAATATACCACTCCCTCTATATGTATCTCATCATTTGGAAAAAACTATTTCTATTTATTCTGTTACTTTTAAAAATTAACGAGATCAGTATTGCTTTTTATTGATAAATATTGATACATGTAATTTACTTTGTAAAGTGAGTAACTTTAATTTATATGATATAGAGTAGATGTCACATATAAACATGTACATAAGGAGTAATTTTAAAAGAGCGTTAAACACTTACTTAATTACTATTTTGTAAAATAGTTTTTTTAAAACTCGTTTTGTATGGAAAAAGTTTAAAAATTATTTTTTAAAATAGTTCAATTTTTAAAATTGAAATTTTAAAACATCTTTGAAATAATTTCTATTCTGGGGGTGGTTTTAAGACCACCCCTTTGGTCTTTAAACCACCCCCTATTTTCCTGAATACCCAAAATGCCCTTATAAATAATAAAAAAAAAAACTCCTTCCCCCAACTCCCCAATAACCGGCTCCACCAACCCCCAACCCCCTATCCATTAACTATCCCTCTTCTTCCTTCAGCGTTTTTCATCTTCTTCTCTCCCTCTTCTTTCGCTATTTTTCTTTTTTGGTAGATATTGGTATTTGGAGTGGATTTTTTGCTGGGTTGGTAGTTTATGTTGTTAGTTATTGCAAAAATGCAGTGGATTTGAGATCTGTTAGTCAGATAGCCATGGTTGTATTGCTTTCGTGCTTCTGGTTAAAAATTGCACCTTAATGTGCGATTTTTCCGTGCCTGTTTCACACGTTAAGGTGCGATTTCCCTGCAATCCTGTGTAATTGTTATGGCGGTTTTGTGGCGGTTTTGTGGCGGTCTGAAACCGCCACAAATTGTTGTGGCATCAAAAAATAGCAGTTGCGTAAAAACTACCAAAAAACGCTTAGTGGCTGTTACAAACCGCCACAAAGTGTAAAAAAGACTGCCACTAAAATTCATTCAGAACTTCTAGTACGTATTAACATTAAAATAACACTTTAAAGTGCGATTTTAGAGTAAAAATATATATATCTACATTTTTAAATGTTTTAAAAAATATTAACATTAAAATAGCACTTTAAAGTGCGATTTTAGGGTAAAAATCGCACCTTAAAGTGCGAAAAATACTCAGACGTGCTTAGTGGCGGTTACAAACCACCACAAAAATGTAAAAAGACCCCCACAAATGTGCGAATTTGGTTGTAGCCAAATCGCACTTTAAAGTGAGAAAATTACACAGGGCTTACCACACGGGAAGCAGAAGGACGAAAAAGAAAGCAAAGCATAGATACCTTCGACCGATGATTTACTTCATCCGGATGATGAAATGTTTGCTTAGATGTTGAGGGTGAAGGAGGTTGAAGGTGAGGGAGGTTAGGGTTTCAAGGTTTAATGGAGGAAGGAAATGAGTGAGGATGGTGATAGTTGTGCTAATGGTGATATCATGGACTTACAATGTCTCAGAAAATAAAAATCAAAGCCAAATTAAGAAGGAAAAACAGAATAAATGAAATATAATAATAATTAAAAAAAACAACCAAAATGAAAAAATAAAAAAAGGACCAGCCAAAAAGAAAGAAAAGGAAATAGTGACAGCTCGAGGATGATGAGGCGGTGACGGTGGCGCGAGGAGAAGCAAGCTGGTGGTGCTGCGGCGCTCGAGGAGATGCGGTGTGAAGGAGGACGAAGTGGTGGTGGTGCCTTTGGCTACCGGTGTCGCAACATGGCCAGGGAGCGGTGGTTCTTCGTGGTGAGGAGAAGTGCGGCGGCGGTCGTGGTATGGGGAAGAGGATCGATGGTGGTCGTTTGCTGGTGAGGGGAGAGGAGCGGTTGGTGGTGCTGCGACGGCCTAGGGAGAATGAGGGAGGAGCGGCGGCTGTTCAGGGAGAGTGAGGGAAGGAGGACGGCGGCTTGATGAGGGAGAGTGAGGGAAGGAGGGAGGCGGCCAAGGGGTGAAGGGAAGGAGGAGAGAGAAGGCTGCTCATGGGTGAGAGAGAGGCTGCTGCTATCTTTGAACAAAAGGGGTTAGGGTTTTTGGAAGAGAAGGAGGAGAGAGAAGGCTGCTCATGGTTTTCTTTTTCTTTTTTTCTTTTTTTTTTTGGAGTGAGGAGGCTAAGAAAGTGTAATGAGTGGAGGCTAGAAAATTGTGTGTGAGAGAGAAAATTAGGGTTTGTGAGAGTATGGAGGCTATAAGAGAATGATGAGTCTTTAGGGTTAGTGACAGTAGGCTTATATAGGGGAGAATTAGGGTTTCAGTGAGGGGGAAAATGACTAAGTTGCCCTCCCTTCCTTGCTTCTGCTTCCTCTCTTTTCCTTTGGGCCGCGGCCCATTTTTCTTCCTTTGTTCTTCATTTTCCTCTACTGGGCCTTTTCTTTTTTCCTCTTCTTTTTTCTCTTTCTCTTTCTTTTTTTTTTCTCTTTTTCTTTCTTTTCTTTTTCCTCTTTTTTTGCTTTTTCTCTAATTTTTCCCTTTTCATTCAAAATTGGTCCCGGACAAAAATAGGTATCAACAAGTAATAAAGATAAAATATATTTATTCCCTATTTACTAGATTTACGACATATCTCAAAGGACTTAATTGCAGAAAAGATAGAGTGATAAAAATCTCGTAGGCCTTAAATTGGAGAGACTAAAAGTGCAATTAAGCCGTATTGCGTATAAAATACAAAGTTCACTTTCTAATCATTTATGCATTAATTCATGGATTTTTTTTGTTTTTTCTTAATTTGATGATTTTAAGGATGTCAGTCTTCTAGTTATTAGTTGTGCCTTACCAATTCACTTCTTATCTTCTGTAATGTTTCACTTAAGTTGCTAATTTCTGATACAGCAAAGAATTGTCCATGTATGTGAAGCGACATTGACTAAGCGGTTGGTAAAATTTGAAAATACAGAATCTGCTAGCTTGACAATATGTTTCTTATTCCCTGTTATGCCTTTGTATTGCGAACTACTTGTTGTGTGATAGTATGGTGCAAATATTGCAGTTTGTAATCAGTCTTATGAATTGTGGTATGCACACAGTGTGCAGCACACTATATTTCTCAGTAGCACCTGACATCCATATCTGTAAATAGTAGAGAATCAATATGATGTGCATCCCACTTTTTCTTTTTCTTTTTCCCTTTCCTTCTTAATGAAAACATGATAACTCTTTCAAATTTAAATGAAGTGTTATGAGGTAAGAGGTGCAATGCATCTGATAACAACATAACTAACTGCCTAGTTGGCAGTAGTGGGTGGATAGTGTGCGTGGGTGTGTTGTAATGAGAGAGAAAATAAGCATGGGAATAGTTTGTGATGAGGTAGGTGGGAAATTTGATAGCATGGGAAGTAGTACCATGATGTCAATTACATTTCAGTTTGCCTCATAAACCTTAAGTATGTAAAATTTGTTTGTCTGTAAACTTGTGTTATTTGTTTTTGTTTCACTCTATCATTAAAATGAACTCTATACTAGCTGGTTCTGGCCAGAATATCATTCTAGGATATTGTTTTTCTACTGCAAACTTCTAAATGAGATTTTAGATATTTTTATAGTTACTGTCATATGCTCAAGCTTTTTCCCACTCGCTTCCTCTATGTTGGAGATATTTATGGCCTATTTATATCCATCCGTTCTGCTCTGAGGCATGTTTGGATTATTTTAGCTCTATGATCAGTTATGAACTTTTTAGGTTCACTGAGTGTGTATTAGCTACTAGGTTTAAAACTAAGAATTTGTACTCAGACTTCAAATCACCGTCTAAAACTTCTAAAGCTGAAAACAGATGATATTATGTTCATTTCATTTTGATGTGGTGTTTTAGTTTGTGGTCAAACTTGTATATATTTTTTATTCCTACTTTTTCGAAGTATGATATAAACCATTTGTGTCTTCAGTTCACCAAATAGCTTATGCTTTTGGCATAGTCTGTTCATGATATTGTATAAGAGCCTCTATGACCAAGTAGTGGTTTGGTATTCAGTCCTTGCCTCTCCCATTCTACTAGTAAGAAGATGAACCCTTAGTAAAAAGTAGGTGGACCTCTGTAATGTCCACACTTCATGCCCTGAGAGCTCTTGAATGAGTGGGAGTGTTAGAAGTATAACATAAAACCTTTTATGTGTCTTCACCTAGTAATGTAAGCTTTTGGGATAGTTGGTCCATGATACTATTACTTTTTAATGTATTTAAAAATTAATGGAGAATTTACAGTAGCATGGATCAACTTTTTATGTACCCCAAAATTCTGGTACACACTGATGCCATGTTTTGAGCCAGAACATCATGCCCATGCCTTTTCAAGTAATGATAAGATCTGTATTGTAACTATAACTGAGTATCCCAATCATAAAATGAGTATGGGCTGTCTTGGATATCACAAGTCATGATCCATATTACGCAATAAGGAACTGATACTTACTGTGCTGTTTTTCACTGACTTTCACTACCATGAAAATATTTAACCGCCTGTCAACTCTTCTCCTGCAAGAATATTCCTCTGAGAGTGAGAGGAACTGTCATGATAGAAATGTGATCAAGCAGAAGCTTTTTATCCATTAGCTTACATGAAAGTAATCCTGATATGAGCATCTAACAACCATGAAATCTACTGCATTATCTCTTTCCTAAAATCAAGATAGCCATATAGGCATTTACAATCTTCAGAGACATCAGTATTAGTCTTTTATGTATAGAAGGACATAAGTAATACTGAAAATAAAAAAGTTATGTATTGATATTGATGCAAATGATATGTTTGATTCAAATGACATGTTTGATGCAAATGATTAGGATCTTAATCCTAACTAAATTTAAAAACTAATCATGGTATATAAAGAAATATAGAAACCATTTCTAAGAGATGATCAAAGTTATTATGAATTACTCTAAAGATAAAATCAAGACATTATAAGATGTTTTTCATATATTCTAACAAGACTAATAATCCTATTTCTTGATCCAGCATTTGTGCTAATCTTTCTTGATCTTTATAATAATTATTTGTTCTCTATGAAGATTTTAGACTTGTTGCAATTCCGTGCGGAAATTTAGTATTCTTTTTATTAGACTTGGTGTTCTCTATTAAGGTTTTTTAAAGGTTTTTTTCTGCTAAATTTTTGGTTGTTTAGTGCTAATTTTCTTGTTTTTTTAATTTTAAATTATGCATCTTGGCTCGCGGGCTGGCCCGCGAAAACGAGGGGCGGATGCGAATCACTTCAGAAAGGGCCCGTTTAATTGCAGGCCAACGCAGGGCGGGCCTTCACGGGGCGGGCCAACCCGCATACCCAGCTCTACTTGTAAACCTAATCTCCATGAATACCAAATTTTAAATATATAATGATAATGACTATGAAAATTTATTTCAGAGATTTGATTTGTGAGGGATGGCTATTTTCGAGTTCGGGAAACAACAACAACAACAACAACAACAACAACAACAACAACAACAGCAACAACAACAACAACAGCAACAACAGCAACAACAACAACAACAACAGCAACACCAACAGCAACACCAACAACAACAACAACAACAGCAACAACAACAACAACAACGACAACAACGACAACAACGACAACAACGACAACAACGACAACAACGACAACAACGACAACAACGACAACAACAACAACAACAACAACAACAACAACAACAACAACAACAACAACAACAACAACAACAATTTTTGAGAAGTGTAATCAAACATGCCCATAGTCTTCTTGTTCTCGGTTTCCAAAAAGGGGAGAAAAAAAGACTATTCATCAGCCTTCACCAACCTGAAACCCTAACAGAGCTACCCTCTCCTTCCTCTCTCCTCTCAAACCGCCGCCACCCTTCTCCCTTCCTCAGCCACAACTAACCACCGCCACTCCTTCCCTCGTCCTCCTCTCCTCTCAAACCGCCGCCACTCCTTCGACCGCCACCGTCAATCCTCCTTTCTCTTCCTTCGAAACCCACCACCAGAAGCCCCTGAACCTCTTCGAAACCCGCCGCCAGGAACCCCTTCGCCATCTCACTCAGCCCCACGACATAGACACTGAGCCGCCGCTCTCTCGCTCTCTGCGCCGCCGTTTCCTCTGCACCATCATCCGACCACCGTCGCCACACCGACCTCCGCTGTGTCGCGCCGCCACGCTCCACCGTACTGGGACCGGTTCAGGGCTTCAACTTGCTCAGATTACGCCGCAGCTTCCCTCGTTCTCTCTGTTCCTGCTTTCGGTTGGTTCATTTTTAGTTATTTTTATTCATTCCCCCTATGTCTTGGCTCACCATTTTTTGCCTCTGCTGACCTCTTTGCTGCTGTGTGTGCTGTTCTTTGTTTTTTTTTTTCTGGAATTTAAAATTTTGTCTTTCGTGGATAAAAAAGGGTAGTAAATGAAAATGTTTTCTTGGCGTTCTGAAATATGTTAACCGTTTCCGTTCATATGGAGTGTAGCTGCCCAAGCTTTTCTGTTCTGCTCAAGCGTTCCTTCACTGTCATATTTTGTTTATTACTTGAAACTACGGATGTGACCGAAAGCATGAATTTTGTTTGATAAGACTTAAGAGATGATAAAGATGTCACCTTTGTTGTGTTTCTGCCAACTTTCTTTTATTATGGACTGTGTTGTCTTATGCTTAAACTCTGCCTCTGTGAGTTTGTGTTGAGCCTCTTTGCAAATATTTGATGCTTCTTCCTTACCTCCTGTGGATTATGTTTTTTTTTTGGGTCATGATATAATGATGTTAAGGTCCTCCTTCTTTGATCTGATGATTAAAACTGGTGGCTTGCTGCCCTGGTAATGATAAAGATGATTTTAGCTCCTTCCTTGGCATGATAAAGCTTCTGTCTTGTTAAGTAATGATGTTAAAGTTTCCTCTTTTTTTTGGAACATGATGGAGCTGTGTAATAATAACTTCTCTTTAAAAACTTGGTGATGATAAAGTTTCGGACCTGATTAATCCATGTTAAAGTTTTTTTTTTATGGTGATGTTCAAGTTCCTAGCTTACCAGTTTAGTGATGTTGAATGCTTCTTGATCTAGATTGCTAAAGTTTATTGCTTTTATTAATTTCTGTGGTGATAAAGATGCTGCTATATTTCATTGAATGATTGTTCCTATGGTTTATTATACTGAAATTGTTTGTTTGTTTGAGGCTTTTTCTAAATCTATATTGAGGCTAAACTTGTATGGCAAAAAAAACCATACCCGTGGGTACCCGACCCGAATTTACAGGTAAAGCCCGTTCTGTTCGGGTTTGGTTTGGGTTTTACCCGATTCTGAATGTACTATTCGGGCTCGCGGGCTGGCTCGCGAAAACGAGGGGCGGATGCGAATCACTTCAGAAAGGGCCCGTTTAATTGCAGGCCAACGCAGGGCGGGCCTTCACGGGGCGGGCCAACCCGCATACCCAGCTCTACTTGTAAACCTAATCTCCATGAATACCAAATTTTAAATATATAATGATAATGACTATGAAAATTTATTTCAGAGATTTGATTTGTCAGGGATGGCTATTTTCGAGTTCGGGAAACAACAACAACAACAACAACAACAACAACAACAACAACAACAACAACAACAACAACAACGACAACAACGACAACAACGACAACAACGACAACAACGACAACAACGACAACATCAACAACAACAACAACAACAACAACAATTTTTGAGAAGTGTAATCAAACATGCCCATAGTCTTCTTGTTCTCGGTTTCCAAAAAGGGGAGAAAAAAAGACTATTCATCAGCCTTCACCAACCTGAAACCCTAACAGAGCTACCCTCTCCTTCCTCTCTCCTCTCAAACCGCCGCCACCCTTCTCCCTTCCTCAGCCACAACTAACCACCGCCACTACTTCCCTCGTCCTCCTCTCCTCTCAAACCGCCGCCACTCCTTCGACCGCCACCGTCAATCCTCCTTTCTCTTCCTTCGAAACCCACCACCAGAAGCCCCTGAACCTCTTCGAAACCCGCCGCCAGGAACCCCTTCACCATCTCACTCAGCCCCACGACATAGACACTGAGTCGCCGCTCTCTCGCTCTCTGCGCCGCCGTTTCCTCTGCACCGTCATCCGACCACCGTCGCCACACCGACCTCCGCTGTGTCGCGCCGCCACGCTCCGCCGTACTGGGACCGGTTCAGGGCTTCAACTTGCTCAGATTACGCCGCAGCTTCCCTCGTTCTCTCTGTTCCTGCTTTCGGTTGGTTCATTTTTAGTTATTTTTATTCATTCCCCCTATGTCTTGGCTCACCATTTTTTGCCTCTGCTGACCTCTTTGCTGCTGTGTGTGCTGTTCTTTGTTTTTTTTTTTCTGGAATTTAAAATTTTGTCTTTCGTGGATAAAAAAGGGTAGTAAATGAAAATGTTTTCTTGGCGTTCTGAAATATGTTAACCGTTTCCGTTCATATGGAGTGTAGCTGCCCAAGCTTTTCTGTTCTGCTCAAGCGTTCCTTCACTGTCATATTTTGTTTATTACTTGAAACTACGGATGTGACCGAAAGCATGAATTTTGTTTGATAAGACTTAAGAGATGATAAAGATGTCACCTTTGTTGTGTTTCTGCCAACTTTCTTTTATTATGGACTGTGTTGTCTTATGCTTAAACTCTGCCTCTGTGAGTTTGTGTTGAGCCTCTTTGCAAATATTTGATGCTTCTTCCTTACCTCCTGTGGATTATGTTTTTTTTTTGGGTCATGATATAATGATGTTAAGGTCCTCCTTCTTTGATCTGATGATTAAAACTGGTGGCTTGCTGCCCTGGTAATGATAAAGATGATTTTAGCTCCTTCCTTGGCATGATAAAGCTTCTGTCTTGTTAAGTAATGATGTTAAAGTTTCCTCTTTTTTTTGGAACATGATGGAGCTGTGTAATAATAACTTCTCTTTAAAAACTTGGTGATGATAAAGTTTCGGACCTGATTAATCCATGTTAAAGTTTTTTTTTTTATGGTGATGTTCAAGTTCCTAGCTTACCAGTTTAGTGATGTTGAATGCTTCTTGATCTAGATTGCTAAAGTTTATTGCTTTTATTAATTTCTGTGGTGATAAAGATGCTGCTATATTTCATTGAATGATTGTTCCTATGGTTTATTATACTGAAATTGTTTGTTTGTTTGAGGCTTTTGCTAAATCTATATTGAGGCTAAACTTGTATGGCAAAAAAAACCATACCCGTGGGTACCCGACCCGAATTTACAGGTAAAGCCCGTTCTGTTCGGGTTTGGTTTGGGTTTTACCCGATTCTGAATGTACTATTCGGGCTCGCGGGCTGGCTCGCGAAAACGAGGGGCGGATGCGAATCACTTCAGAAAGGGCCCGTTTAATTGCAGGCCAACGCAGGGCGGGCCTTCACGGGGCGGGCCAACCCGCATACCCAGCTCTACTTGTAAACCTAATCTCCATGAATACCAAATTTTAAATATATAATGATAATGACTATGAAAATTTATTTCAGAGATTTGATTTGTCAGGGATGGCTATTTTCGAGTTCGGGAAACAACAACAACAACAACAACAACAACAACAACAACAACAACAACAACGACAACAACGACAACAACGACAACAACGACAACAACGACAACAACGACAACAACAACAACAACAACAACAACAACAACAACAATTTTTGAGAAGTGTAATCAAACATGCCCATAGTCTTCTTGTTCTCGGTTTCCAAAAAGGGGAGAAAAAAAGACTATTCATCAGCCTTCACCAACCTGAAACCCTAACAGAGCTACCCTCTCCTTCCTCTCTCCTCTCAAACCGCCGCCACCCTTCTCCCTTCCTCAGCCACAACTAACCACCGCCACTCCTTCCCTCGTCCTCCTCTCCTCTCAAACCGCCGCCACTCCTTCGACCGCCACCGTCAATCCTCCTTTCTCTTCCTTCGAAACCCACCACCAGAAGCCCCTGAACCTCTTCGAAACCCGCCGCCAGGAACCCCTTCACCATCTCACTCAGCCCCACGACATAGACACTGAGTCGCCGCTCTCTCGCTCTCTGCGCCGCCGTTTCCTCTGCACCGTCATCCGACCACCGTCGCCACACCGACCTCCGCTGTGTCGCGCCGCCACGCTCCGCCGTACTGGGACCGGTTCAGGGCTTCAACTTGCTCAGATTACGCCGCAGCTTCCCTCGTTCTCTCTGTTCCTGCTTTCGGTTGGTTCATTTTTAGTTATTTTTATTCATTCCCCCTATGTCTTGGCTCACCATTTTTTGCCTCTGCTGACCTCTTTGCTGCTGTGTGTGCTGTTCTTTGTTTTTTTTTTTCTGGAATTTAAAATTTTGTCTTTCGTGGATAAAAAAGGGTAGTAAATGAAAATGTTTTCTTGGCGTTCTGAAATATGTTAACCGTTTCCGTTCATATGGAGTGTAGCTGCCCAAGCTTTTCTGTTCTGCTCAAGCGTTCCTTCACTGTCATATTTTGTTTATTACTTGAAACTACGGATGTGACCGAAAGCATGAATTTTGTTTGATAAGACTTAAGAGATGATAAAGATGTCACCTTTGTTGTGTTTCTGCCAACTTTCTTTTATTATGGACTGTGTTGTCTTATGCTTAAACTCTGCCTCTGTGAGTTTGTGTTGAGCCTCTTTGCAAATATTTGATGCTTCTTCCTTACCTCCTGTGGATTATGTTTTTTTTTTGGGTCATGATATAATGATGTTAAGGTCCTCCTTCTTTGATCTGATGATTAAAACTGGTGGCTTGCTGCCCTGGTAATGATAAAGATGATTTTAGCTCCTTCCTTGGCATGATAAAGCTTCTGTCTTGTTAAGTAATGATGTTAAAGTTTCCTCTTTTTTTTGGAACATGATGGAGCTGTGTAATAATAACTTCTCTTTAAAAACTTGGTGATGATAAAGTTTCGGACCTGATTAATCCATGTTAAAGTTTTTTTTTTTTATGGTGATGTTCAAGTTCCTAGCTTACCAGTTTAGTGATGTTGAATGCTTCTTGATCTAGATTGCTAAAGTTTATTGCTTTTATTAATTTCTGTGGTGATAAAGATGCTGCTATATTTCATTGAATGATTGTTCCTATGGTTTATTATACTGAAATTGTTTGTTTGTTTGAGGCTTTTGCTAAATCTATATTGAGGCTAAACTTGTATGGCAAAAAAAACCATACCCGTGGGTACCCGACCCGAATTTACAGGTAAAGCCCGTTCTGTTCGGGTTTGGTTTGGGTTTTACCCGATTCTGAATGTACTATTCGGGCTCGCGGGCTGGCCCGCGAAAACGAGGGGCGGATGCGAATCACTTCAGAAAGGGCCCGTTTAATTGCAGGCCAACGCAGGGCGGGCCTTCACGGGGCGGGCCAACCCGCATACCCAGCTCTACTTGTAAACCTAATCTCCATGAATACCAAATTTTAAATATATAATGATAATGACTATGAAAATTTATTTCAGAGATTTGATTTGTCAGGGATGGCTATTTTCGAGTTCGGGAAACAACAACAACAACAACAACAACAACAACAACAACAACAACGACAACAACGACAACAACGACAACAACGACAACAACGACAACAACGACAACAACGACAACAACGACAACAACAACAACAACAACAACAACAACAACAACAACAACAATTTTTGAGAAGTGTAATCAAACATGCCCATAGTCTTCTTGTTCTCGGTTTCCAAAAAGGGGAGAAAAAAAGACTATTCATCAGCCTTCACCAACCTGAAACCCTAACAGAGCTACCCTCTCCTTCCTCTCTCCTCTCAAACCGCCGCCACCCTTCTCCCTTCCTCAGCCACAACTAACCACCGCCACTCCTTCCCTCGTCCTCCTCTCCTCTCAAACCGCCGCCACTCCTTCGACCGCCACCGTCAATCCTCCTTTCTCTTCCTTCGAAACCCACCACCAGAAGCCCCTGAACCTCTTCGAAACCCGCCGCCAGGAACCCCTTCGCCATCTCACTCAGCCCCACGACATAGACACTGAGTCGCCGCTCTCTCGCTCTCTGCGCCGCCGTTTCCTCTGCACCGTCATCCGACCACTGTCGCCACACCGACCTCCGCTGTGTCGCGCCGCCACGCTCCGCCGTACTGGGACCGGTTCAGGGCTTCAACTTGCTCAGATTACGCCGCAGCTTCCCTCGTTCTCTCTGTTCCTGCTTTCGGTTGGTTCATTTTTAGTTATTTTTATTCATTCCCCCTATGTCTTGGCTCACCATTTTTTGCCTCTGCTGACCTCTTTGCTGCTGTGTGTGCTGTTCTTTGTTTTTTTTTTTTCTGGAATTTAAAATTTTGTCTTTCGTGGATAAAAAAGGGTAGTAAATGAAAATGTTTTCTTGGCGTTCTGAAATATGTTAACCGTTTCCGTTCATATGGAGTGTAGCTGCCCAAGCTTTTCTGTTCTGCTCAAGCGTTCCTTCACTGTCATATTTTGTTTATTACTTGAAACTACGGATGTGACCGAAAGCATGAATTTTGTTTGATAAGACTTAAGAGATGATAAAGATGTCACCTTTGTTGTGTTTCTGCCAACTTTCTTTTATTATGGACTGTGTTGTCTTATGCTTAAACTCTGCCTCTGTGAGTTTGTGTTGAGCCTCTTTGCAAATATTTGATGCTTCTTCCTTACCTCCTGTGGATTATGTTTTTTTTTTGGGTCATGATATAATGATGTTAAGGTCCTCCTTCTTTGATCTGATGATTAAAACTGGTGGCTTGCTGCCCTGGTAATGATAAAGATGATTTTAGCTCCTTCCTTGGCATGATAAAGCTTTTGTCTTGTTAAGTAATGATGTTAAAGTTTCCTCTTTTTTTTGGAACATGATGGAGCTGTGTAATAATAACTTCTCTTTAAAAACTTGGTGATGATAAAGTTTCGGACCTGATTAATCCATGTTAAAGTTTTTTTTTTTATGGTGATGTTCAAGTTCCTAGCTTACCAGTTTAGTGATGTTGAATGCTTCTTGATCTAGATTGCTAAAGTTTATTGCTTTTATTAATTTCTGTGGTGATAAAGATGCTGCTATATTTCATTGAATGATTGTTCCTATGGTTTATTATACTGAAATTGTTTGTTTGTTTGAGGCTTTTGCTAAATCTATATTGAGGCTAAACTTGTATGGCAAAAAAAACCATACCCGTGGGTACCCGACCCGAATTTACAGGTAAAGCCCGTTCTGTTCGGGTTTGGTTTGGGTTTTACCCGATTCTGAATGTACTATTCGGGCTCGCGGGCTGGCCCGCGAAAACGAGGGGCGGATGCGAATCACTTCAGAAAGGGCCCGTTTAATTGCAGGCCAACGCAGGGCGGGCCTTCACGGGGCGGGCCAACCCGCATACCCAGCTCTACTTGTAAACCTAATCTCCATGAATACCAAATTTTAAATATATAATGATAATGACTATGAAAATTTATTTCAGAGATTTGATTTGTGAGGGATAGCTATTTTCGAGTTCGGGAAACAACAGCAACAACAACAACAACAACAACAACAACAACAACACCAACAACAACAACAACAACAACAACAACAACAACAACAACAACGACAACAACGACAACAACGACAACAACGACAACAACGACAACAACAACAACAACAACAACAACAACAACAACAATTTTTGAGAAGTGTAATCAAACATGCCCATAGTCTTCTTGTTCTCGGTTTCCAAAAAGGGGAGAAAAAAAGACTATTCATCAGCCTTCACCAACCTGAAACCCTAACAGAGCTACCCTCTCCTTCCTCTATCCTCTCAAACCGCCGCCACCCTTCTCCCTTCCTCAGCCACAACTAACCACCGCCACTCCTTCCCTCGTCCTCCTCTCCTCTCAAACCGCCGCCACTCCTTCGACCGCCACCGTCAATCCTCCTTTCTCTTCCTTCGAAACCCACCACCAGAAGCCCCTGAACCTCTTCGAAACCCGCCGCCAGGAACCCCTTCGCCATCTCACTCAGCCCCACGACATAGACACTGAGCCGCCGCTCTCTCGCTCTCTGCGCCGCCGTTTCCTCTACACCGTCATCCGACCACCGTCGCCACACCGACCTCCGCTGTGTCGCGCCGCCACGCTCCGCCGTACTGGGACCGGTTCAGGGCTTCAACTTGCTCAGATTATGCCGCAGCTTCCCTCGTTCTCTCTGTTCCTGCTTTCGGTTGGTTCATTTTTAGTTATTTTTATTCATTCCCCCTATGTCTTGGCTCACCATTTTTTGCCTCTGCTGACCTCTTTGCTGCTGTGTGTGCTGTTCTTTGTTTTTTTTTCTGGAATTTAAAATTTTGTCTTTCGTGGATAAAAAAGGGTAGTAAATGAAAATGTTTTCTTGGCGTTCTGAAATATGTTAACCGTTTCCGTTCATATGGAGTGTAGCTGCCCAAGCTTTTCTGTTCTGCTCAAGCGTTCCTTCACTGTCATATTTTGTTTATTACTTGAAACTACGGATGTGACCGAAAGCATGAATTTTGTTTGATAAGACTTAAGAGATGATAAAGATGTCACCTTTGTTGTGTTTCTGCCAACTTTCTTTTATTATGGACTGTGTTGTCTTATGCTTAAACTCTGCCTCTGTGAGTTTGTGTTGAGCCTCTTTGCAAATATTTGATGCTTCTTCCTTACCTCCTGTGGATTATGTTTTTTTTTTGGGTCATGATATAATGATGTTAAGGTCCTCCTTCTTTGATCTGATGATTAAAACTGGTGGCTTGCTACCCTGGTAATGATAAAGATGATTTTAGCTCCTTCCTTGGCATGATAAAGCTTCTGTCTTGTTAAGTAATGATGTTAAAGTTTCCTCTTTTTTTTGGAACATGATGGAGCTGTGTAATAATAACTTCTCTTTAAAAACTTGGTGATGATAAAGTTTCGGACCTCATTAATCCATGTTAAAGTTTTTTTTTTTATGGTGATGTTCAAGTTCCTAGCTTACCAGTTTAGTGATGTTGAATGCTTCTTGATCTAGATTGCTAAAGTTTATTGCTTTTATTAATTTCTGTGGTGATAAAGATGCTGCTATATTTCATTGAATGATTGTTCCTATGGTTTATTATACTGAAATTGTTTGTTTGTTTGAGGCTTTTGCTAAATCTATATTGAGGCTAAACTTGTATGGCAAAAAAAACCATACCCGTGGGTACCCGACCCGAATTTACAGGTAAAGCCCGTTCTGTTCGGGTTTGGTTTGGGTTTTACCCGATTCTGAATGTACTATTCGGGCTCGCGGGCTGGCCCGCGAAAACGAGGGGCGGATGCGAATCACTTCAGAAAGGGCCCGTTTAATTGCAGGCCAACGCAGGGCGGGCCTTCACGGGGCGGGCCAACCCGCATACCCAGCTCTACTTGTAAACCTAATCTCCATGAATACCAAATTTTAAATATATAATGATAATGACTATGAAAATTTATTTCAGAGATTTGATTTGTAAGGGATGGCTATTTTCGAGTTCGGGAAACAACAACAACAACAACAACAACAACAACAACAACAACAACAACAACAACAACAACAACAACGACAACAACGACAACAACGACAACAACGACAACAACAACAACAACAACAACAACAACAACAACAACAATTTTTGAGAAGTGTAATCAAACATGCCCATAGTCTTCTTGTTCTCGGTTTCCAAAAAGGGGAGAAAAAAAGACTATTCATCAGCCTTCACCAACCTGAAACCCTAACAGAGCTACCCTCTCCTTCCTCTCTCCTCTCAAACCGCCGCCACCCTTCTCCCTTCCTCAGCCACAACTAACCACCGCCACTCCTTCCCTCGTCCTCCTCTCCTCTCAAACCGCCGCCACTCCTTCGACCGCCACCGTCAATCCTCCTTTCTCTTCCTTCGAAACCCACCACCAGAAGCCCCTGAACCTCTTCGAAACCCGCCGCCAGGAACCCCTTCGCCATCTCACTCAGCCCCACGACATAGACACTGAGCCGCCGCTCTCTCGCTCTCTGCGCCGCCGTTTCCTCTGCACCGTCATCCGACCACCGTCGCCACACCGACCTCCGCTGTGTCGCGCCGCCACGCTCCGCCGTACTGGGACCGGTTCAGGGCTTCAACTTGCTCAGATTACGCCGCAGCTTCCCTCGTTCTCTCTGTTCCTGCTTTCGGTTGGTTCATTTTTAGTTATTTTTATTCATTCCCCCTATGTCTTGGCTCACCATTTTTTGCCTCTGCTGACCTCTTTGCTGCTGTGTGTGCTGTTCTTTGTTTTTTTTTCTGGAATTTAAAATTTTGTCTTTCGTGGATAAAAAAGGGTAGTAAATGAAAATGTTTTCTTGGCGTTCTGAAATATGTTAACCGTTTCCGTTCATATGGAGTGTAGCTGCCCAAGCTTTTCTGTTCTGCTCAAGCGTTCCTTCACTGTCATATTTTGTTTATTACTTGAAACTACGGATGTGACCGAAAGCATGAATTTTGTTTGATAAGACTTAAGAGATGATAAAGATGTCACCTTTGTTGTGTTTCTGCCAACTTTCTTTTATTATGGACTGTGTTGTCTTATGCTTAAACTCTGCCTCTGTGAGTTTGTGTTGAGCCTCTTTGCAAATATTTGATGCTTCTTCCTTACCTCCTGTGGATTATGTTTTTTTTTTGGGTCATGATATAATGATGTTAAGGTCCTCCTTCTTTGATCTGATGATTAAAACTGGTGGCTTGCTGCCCTGGTAATGATAAAGATGATTTTAGCTCCTTCCTTGGCATGATAAAGCTTCTGTCTTGTTAAGTAATGATGTTAAAGTTTCCTCTTTTTTTTGGAACATGATGGAGCTGTGTAATAATAACTTCTCTTTAAAAACTTGGTGATGATAAAGTTTCGGACCTGATTAATCCATGTTAAAGTTTTTTTTTTTTATGGTGATGTTCAAGTTCCTAGCTTACCAGTTTAGTGATGTTGAATGCTTCTTGATCTAGATTGCTAAAGTTTATTGCTTTTATTAATTTCTGTGGTGATAAAGATGCTGCTATATTTCATTGAATGATTGTTCCTATGGTTTATTATACTGAAATTGTTTGTTTGTTTGAGGCTTTTGCTAAATCTATATTGAGGCTAAACTTGTATGGCAAAAAAAACCATACCCGTGGGTACCCGACCCGAATTTACAGGTAAAGCCCGTTCTGTTCGGGTTTGGTTTGGGTTTTACCCGATTCTGAATGTACTATTCGGGATCGGGTTTGGGTATGGTGAAACCCGCACCCGAACCCTACCCGAAACCCGATCTCTATATATTAAATTACTAAAATATCTTTATATATATATATATATATTAGTACTTTAGTAGTGATTACTAGGGTTTCATTGTTTCAACTTTTAAGTTTCTGAATATATATCTTTATATATCTTTATATATATTCATAATCTTGAATATGGAATTTTGAATTGGCTTCTAGAGTCATTTTTTAAATCATTATGAAAATGTTGCTGCTACTGCATTAGTAATCGGGTTCAGGTATGGGTCGGGTTTTCAGGGTTTTTATGGTTTCCCTTTGTTTACCGCGGGTATGATTTCGGGTATGGGGAACCCGAAACCCAACGGGTTTTGGTTCGGGTATGGTTTTTCTACCGAACAGGGTTTGGGTTTGGGTTTGTTTGGGTTCGGGTATATGATTTCGGGTTCGGGTTCGGGTTCGGGTATGGTTAAACCCGCACCCGACCTACCCGTTGCCACCCCTATTTACCGATTCGTTTGTGTTGTACTTAACCTAAGTAGGGGGAGGAGGAGACCAACCGACCTTGAATTTGATGATAAACACGACCACTAGGAAAGGATGGATTCTGAAGAATGTCCCGGCAATACGCATGGTCCAATGGCATCCTCAATGTTGCTGCTAGTATCTGCTGCAACTCGAAACTCGCCCCCTGGAAGATGGAGTTAGCACGCATGGTCCATATAGACCAAAGAAGGAGGCCAAAATTAGGGGAAGTACCACTGCGGAGAGAAACCAGCGAACCATCCCCAATATTGTCCAATATCCAGGTACGAAAATCAGATGCAAAAAACTCGGTTCCTTGATGTGTGACAACCAAATGAGTCCAAAGAGGACGGACACACCGGTAGTCCCTGAACATGCGATGGACAGTCTCATCTTCTTCGCGGCAAAGAGGGCACAAAGGGTCCTGAATCATACATGCTTGCCAACGTTGAAAATTCACCACACGCCATCATTCAAAACGCGCCAAAGGCAATTACAGATTTTAAAAGGAATTTCCCAACGCCAAAGACGCTGCCACGATAGACCCGAATTCAAATTCCTTGTCTCGGTCTTGCTTCATACACCAATCTGGACGAGAAATTGCCATCACTAGTGAGGTTCCGGATGATTTTGTCCGGTCCTATGTTGGGAGTGGGAGGAGGCAATGGCATGACCTCAGTGGAAGCATGAAGAGGAAGAAGGTGTTGGAAGGTAGACACCATCTATCCTATCCTATCTCGATCAAAATAACTCAGACACTGTTTTCACAAGAGTCCATGATGCCAATAGGAGCCAAAGCAAGATCTTTCAAAACAACCCCAGAATGAACCCAAATAACGCACTAGAAGCTAACTTGGCAGCCATCACCCACACGCCAACACAAATTCCGATTAATCTCCTCCCAAGTGTTCCAGATAGCCCTCCACACATGAGACTTTGAATGACGTATAATAAATATTAAAATTGACATATTCTCTCATTTAATTAATTTTTTTCAATCTTAAATTTTGATTTACTTTCAAAATTATTGTAGAAAAACATCTCCTTATATAGGTAGATTAGAACATTGTGTCATACTAAATTCAGTTCAAATAATCTAATAATTGTGAAATTTCTTTTATAATTCATTAATATAATATGAAATTAGTTTTTTACTGAATGAAAATTATTCATTCTTTAGTTTCAAAAAAGAAAAAGAAAATTATTCATTCTTTCAACTCTGCTCACTTTCTCACCCTTTTCTCCTCTTCCTCTCTCTCGAAACCCTATCTTTTTTCCTCACTTCCGAGCGCCGCCGCCCTTGAGCCCGTCGCCCTGAACCGTCCGCCGCCCGCCATCGTCCGTCACCCGCCGTCGCGCCATCGACCGTCGCCCGCCATCGACCGTTGCCCGCCATCGCGCCATCGACCGTCGCACGCCATCGTGCCGTCGCCCCTGACGAGAGAACAAGGAAACTGGTGATGGTTCTTCTTTTCTGAACAAACCCTCTCAAAATATGTTTCTTTTTTTCTCAATTTTCCCAACAAATACTCTCAACAGCAAATCGTTTCTTCTTTTCTCTCCAAACACTAAAATGTGTGATTCTTCTTCAGTGTTTCATTATCATCAATTAACCCAGCAATGAACTATTGATTCACCAATGTTAGTCACCATACATCGACAATGTCCATTCTGCAATCTTTGGTTCCCAGGTTTATCAGTGTTGATTAAAAAATCATTTCTACCACAATCAATTTCACCCGAAATCTATTCTATCAATGTTGATTAAAAAATGCATAAAGATTTGCTGATACTAGGGTTCTGTAATTGGTTAGGTTATATATCAATTCTAAACACGGGTGTTTGGTAATAGCTTCACTTTAGATTCAGCACAAAGTAGACTATTCTATCTCTATATTAAAGGTTTTTAACACTGATACTGAGGTTTTTTAAAGGTTTTTTCTGCTAAATTTCTGGTTGTTTAGTGCTAATTTTCTGGTTTTTTTAATTTTAAATTATGCATATTGGCTCCCGCGAAACCGCAGGGCGGATGCGAATCACTTCAGAAGGGCCTGTTTAATTGAATCTCGTTCCTTCCTCCTCCCAGAGATTCTGACACTTACCCTAAACTCCTCTCTTCTGTGCTACAGTTTTGTGAAACTACTTATTTTTTCCTTGTTATTGATTTATTTTTTATTTTCATTCCACAGAGCGATTAAATTCACCGTTTCGCCGATTTCAGGTATTTAATCGGTAACTCAGTCTAGCAGATAGTGTTAATTGACGAAAAAAATGGTGTATTGTGATCACTGTTTGAAAAACGTTCCAGGGGTGCGAGTCGAGGAAGGTCCCCTGTGAGTAATCCTTTATACATGAGAGCAAATATCTTTTCTGTTGTGTGTTAAATTCAAAGCTTTTTTTTCTTATATAATTTATTTTTGATTTTGAGTTTTGTATGATATTGGGTTGTTGCTAAATTTTTGGTCCTTGGAATGTTATCAGATGTTGTCCCGAATGTGGAAAAGTATTAGAGGAATTCTTTTTATCTGAGGAGGCTACCTTCGTCAAGAATTCGGCTGGGCAGGTAATTTAGTATTTAGGACCTTGTTTGGATTGATAGCCAGGGGTGTGTTGATAGAGGGTCGTATTGTTTGTTGTTCCCAGTCATTATATTCTTGATTTACCTGACCTAGTTCTCAATCTTCTTCATTGAGAAACTTCGATGGAATAACAAGATTCACAACAAAATGCTGTCATTTGTGGTGAACTAATCACTCCTTCTACTTGTTGTCTCCAAGAAAAGAAGTTCCTTTCATCAAGTTTGATGTTGTTGGAATGAGAAAAGGTAACAGGTACACGATTCCCTGCGGAAGTGAAAGGATTTCCAGAGGAAGCCATGGCTATAGATAAAAAAATAGCTCTTGATACCATAAAGAGAATGTTGAAAAAGCACAACAGAAAAAGAGAGAAAACAAGACGAAAATTTCTGATAAGTTTCTTTATGATTCATTGATTGATGATCTCTTCAGTACAAGATGCTTTGTATACAATGACTTGAGAGACTCTAACTGTAGAAGTAACTAACTGCAAGCTGTTTGATGACAACTGTACAACCTAACTAATTAACAAACTGTTAACAACCGTACAAACTGACTTACTAACAACAGAATGCTAACTATCGCTAACAGTCTGGTGAGAATTTCAAGTTTCGTGTTTTTAATGATATTTTTTTTTTTATTTTTTGTCGGTTGTTTTCTCTCTACACTATTGTTTCTTTTCAATACCTTTCGTTGTTTCTTACAGTTTCCTTATTGTTTGTTTCATATAGAGCAAATTATCAGGCAATTTTGTAAGAACAATCCAAAGCGAGTACTCTGCCTCACGTCAAAGGACTTTAGACAGAGGTATTATTTGTTATGCAACATTAGTGCTTTTACACTACATATGTGACTAAATTAAGGTAGAGGTATTATTTGTTATGCATCACTTGGGATTATAGGCAATGAATATGGTTAAGATTACAGTTCGCAGAATTTTTCGCTGCCTAATATAAGACTATGTTTGGGAGTCCATTAGCAAGAATTTCAATGCACCACTACGGAGAAGCACAATTTTTGTTTATTTGTTGTGATGAAAATGTAAGTTTGAGTGGTTGAAAATGAGAAAGTAAGCACACTAGTATGATGTTCTCATTTGACATATGATGCCCTATACATAAGAACTACTGAACATGTTATTATGGAAGTCTTAAATCTTTCAGGTTTTGCTATAGATATTTCAATTTGTGGTACAATAATGAATTGTAATGTTTAACATTTATGCTGAGGTAAGTGTTAGAAATATAATATAAAACCATTAATGTGTCCTTTACCCGGCAACTTAAGCTTTTGGGATAATTGGTTCATGACATGGTAGCAAAGCCTCTATGACCAAGTGGTCTAGAGTTCAATCCTTGTGCCCCCCATTATTTCAGGCCCAATGGGCTCTTGCTTGGGGGAGGGTGTTAGAAATATAATATAAAACCATTAATCGGTCTTTTACCCAACAACTTAAGCTTTTTGAATAATTGATTCATGACAATAAGGAAGTTAAATTATATTTTTAAAGTGCTCATTACAGCCAATGGCATTGAGAGTGTGGGCAGGCGATGTGAATTAGAGGGAAACTTGCATGAAAGAAAAGTTCGGACAATTGTTTTTCTTGTGCTTATACAAACTGATAATATAATACTTACCTTTAAATGAAATACTCTAGTATGGTTTATATTTAATGACTTATATTTTTGTGTGGTGATTTTCTCTGAAATTGCAGCTTATGATGAGATCAAATATTTGAGTTACAACCTTGGAGTGGATGATGATAATGTGGCCAACCAAGCTTTGGCCTTCTATAGAGTATGTTACTATTTTGAACTTCATTGATGTTAGATGTGGTGTTCTTTATTTATTCATTCACATGAAGTTTTTTTGATTTTTTTTAGTTATTGAATTATTGTTTATGCATGGTGAAGATAGGACTTGAGAAAAATTTCACAAGGGGACGTAAATCAGATCAAGTACAAGCAGCTTGCCTCTATATTGCGTTCCGGTAAGGTATCTTTATGCTATAGGTCTGCCCTAAACTGTATCTCTGATTTTCTACCTACATTTGTCATTTGGTGGTTGCATATGTAGACAAAGGTCATACATGAGTTGTGGGATACTCAAATGCAAATTGGGCAGGTTCTCCTACTGACAGAAGATCCACTTCTGGCTACTGAATTTTCGTTGGTCACAACTTGATTTCTTGGAGATGCAAGAAACATAATGTAGTGGCAAGGTCAAGTGCAGAAGTAGAGTATCGAGCCATGGCTTCAGCCACCTGTGAGCTTATATGGCTCAAACAAATACTTAAAGAGCCAAGGTTTAGGGTTTCTACGGCGATGGCACTCATATATGGTAAACAGACAACCCTGCACATTGCCTCAAATCATGTATTTCATGAGAAGACCAAGCACAATGAGATAGATTCTTATTTTATTAGAGAGAAGATCATATCGGGCGACATCACCACTAGCTTCGTCAATTGAAACAATCAATTGATAGATAATCTTTACTAAGTCTTTGAGAGGTCCTAGAACTAGTTTTATATGTCACAAGATTGGTGCATATAATTTATATGCTCTAGCTTGGGCGGTAGTGTTACAAATAATGTAAATAGGTTATAGGTAGGATATCATGTAATCATTATAATAAGGTAGCATAATCATTATTGATAAGGAAACAAAGATATCATGTATTTATTGTGCCTAGTATATACTGTACACACGGTTGTGTAGTTAAATACACAGGTTCAATCTAATGTTGTCTCTCGGTTTCTCCGTATTCAACAATTGCATTACATTGGGCGCAATTAGCGCTTGTGTTGTCTGAGTATGCAATGCCATTGTTGATTCAACTAGGCCTTTGCCAAGGATGGTTCATGGTGGCCTTTGCCAATGCCATTGTGTAGTAAACAATAGTCAAGAGTGCTTTGTGATTGTGACGATTTGTTAGGATCCAATTGCAAGATATTGACTGCCACATTTGAAGTATGAGATTCTAGTGAGGTTTATAAGACATCGGGCTCTCCAACTACAATGGCTACATTTTGTGGTGTGGCTCTCCCAAAGGTTTGTGTCAATTGGTATTAGAGTCTTCCACCATGTCTCCCAACTGCATATGAGTGACATAGATAGGTGGTGACGCTGACATTGCAGTGTTTACTCGAGACTAGTCAATGGGCCAGCACATAACCAGCCCGCAAGGGTGTTGGGGCAGGGGAACATGGTGGGATGTTAGGATCCTATACCGAGGTGAGACTTGAGTCTTGCACTGGAAGTAAAAGATTCTAGTGTGGGGTTTAAAAGGCCTTGGGATGTCTAACTACAACGGCTAGCTTTTATGGTCTGGTTCTACCAAAGGTTCTTACCGCCATTGTTCATCTGCAACAATATGCATCTAATAGATTTTTTTCTTTCCATGATCACGCCAATAATGACTAATCTTATGATATCTGAATTCTTTGCCTTCATTTTTGCGCTAAAACTTTATTCTTTTGTGCAGGGAAAATAATAAGCCATACCTTCTTATTGATTTTTCAAATTATTTAAGGACAAATGTGTGAGTACGCTTTTCTTTTGTTACAGGATGTGTAGCACTGCTTATTTGTTTTTCCCTTTGATTTATTTTTATGTTAATTCATTTCAACTTTCTTGTTTCTGAATGTTGTTTGTTCCTGTCAATGACTGTAATGCAGTTATGTCCTAGGTGCAGTTTTTTTGCAGCTTTGTAAAGTATTAAGGCTTGAAGAGCACCCAATTGTTCAAAAACCTGTGGATCCCAGTCTTTTTATTTATAAATATACGATTAGTAAGTATCTTATCTGATCCCAGTTCATTTGATTGAAATAGTCTGCTTGCTTTTGAGGACATAGGTTTTCTGCAGCAGACTAATATAATGGTTTTTCACCCTTCACTGCCTTGAAAAATAAGATAGACATGCTTGCTGAGAAATTCACCTTTGAAAATTGTTCGATTTGATGTCCTAATTAAAGGGGAAAAGGGATAAAGACGGTAAGGGCCTGTTTTGATTACTGTTGTAGAACAGTTTTTAGTTTTTTAAAATAGAAAAAGATAAAAACTCGTTTGATATGAACAATTTAAAAAACTATTCTTAAAAACAGTTATTTTAAGTTTTTAAGACTAAATTTCCAAAACATCTTAGCAATGTTTTCTGTTTTTGTTTTAAGTTTTCAAGTCAAGGCCTTTTAACTTTGTAAAACAGTTTTTTTTTTCTTCTTTTGAAGAACATGTTCAAAAAATTATTTCTGAAAATAGTTTAGATTCAGAAAATTGTGAAGGGATTAAAACAAGCCCTAAATTTTGTTATTGTTATAATTGTTTCATAACTGTTCTCAGAATTATTTCATACAGGTCTTTTTAATAGCCAGTTTAATTAAACCATTGAATGTAGTTTCATATTATAGATATTTGTTTATTTTTATTTTTATGAATGATGCAATGGTCCACCTAGTTAATGGTGCATAGGTAGGAAGTAGTGTGAGAATTAAAGATATAGAAATCATCTCATATGATGCTGCCGTGAATAAATGTAGAAGATAGAAGGTATTAGAGATATATAGCTTATAGTAATATGGTATACCCTAGTGTAGGGAGTGTTAGCCCTATGGTGGTTTGTTTAGTTAGTAAGCTTGTTATCAGAATAGGCATAACTGCCTTGACCCACAACTGGCCTCGGCTGTTACTTACAATACACTTTAACACAATAGGCATAATTGCCTTGACCCCACAGCTGGCCTCAGCTGTTACTCAAGGTCTCTATATAAGAGATCCTTGTTGTTGTATTTAGTTACGTTGATATCATTCAATAACAGAATTGGTTACAGTATCTTCTCTCTCCTCTCTCTCTCTCTCCTTCAACCTCACATGGATTCTTAGATGGTATCAAGAGCTTAAACCAGACGCACATGGCGTCAAGCGATCCACCGCCGCCACCGCCTGCGACGGCGGCTCCGATGGTCAATTTTCCGCTTACAATTGCGCAGAAACTCACTGATTCGAATTTTCTTGTATGGAAACAGCTCGTTGAACCTGTGATCACATCTCATTGTCTGTTTTCCTTTCTTGTCAATCCGGTGATTCCACCGAAGTTTCTCTCCGACGCTGATTGTGTTCTTGAGAATTATTCTCCGTCGTATCTTGCGTGGGAACAGCAAGATGCGCATCTTCTCACATGGTTGCAATCGACGCTCTCTTGCGAAGTTCTGACACAGATGATAGGATGCAAGCATTCGCATCAACTCTGCGATCGTCTACAAAGTGGTTTCTTCACAAGAACAGAGGTTAAGTCGCGATAGCTTCACACAGAGCTTCGCAACCTCACGCTTGGTTCGAAGACTATTTATGAGTATTTGCAGAAGGTAAAGTCGATTACGGATTCTCTCAATGCTATTGGAGATCCTGTTATATACAAAGAACAAGTTGATGTTCTTCTTGAAGGGCTTCCAAGTGAATATGAGTCGCTTGTAAACCTAATCTCCATGAATACCAAGTTTCAGAGCCTTTCAATTCAAGAAATTGGGGCTTTACTTCTGGCTCAAGAAGCTCGTGTTGACAAGAACAAGAGAACTATAACGGCTGAGTTTTCAGAGAATGCATAAATGCAGGGTGAATGGTCAGAGGCTGACTATGGTGGTCGCGGAGGCCGTGGTGGCAGTGGCCGCAGCCGTGGAGGCAGAGGTAAAGGCAGAGGATATGTTCAGTGCCAGGTTTGCTTCAAACCTGGTCACACTGCTGCTGTTGTTATCATTGGTTTAACCAGAATTATGTGCCTCAGCCTCAATCTCAGAACTATGGTGCATCACAAACACCACAATCTCAGAGCTATGGCTCTCCTCAGCCATCTCCACCTCCCCAGAACTTTGGTTATTCACAACATTATGGACAGAATGCTTCCCAGCCTTATGGTGGTGCAGGACTGGTTAATCTTTTAGCTTCACCTGCCTATCAACAATTCTTGAATCCCTTTATGCCTTAGCCCTATCAAACCATGCTTTTCAGACTTTTCAGAGGCCCCTTGCTTCTTCTGGCACAGCACCCTTGCTGCCAACCCCTTCACCTTTTCAGGGTATTCTTCCTCCACCTTCTTATCCCTATCAGGGACCATACATGACACCTCATGGTGGCCAAGTCTCAGGTTATTCTGGTGCAAATCTGACTTCAGTTCCTAAGCCTACGCAAGCAGGTCCGCAGACACAGGCTCTGTCTTCTCAGCGCAATGCAGGGCTTGCTTCACCAGCCAATGAGGTGTGGTATCCAGATTCTGGTGCTACTCATCATGTGACTCCACATGAGCAGAATATTCACCAAGGGCAGTCTTTTGAGGGCTCTGACCATGTCATTGTAGGAAATGGGCAAGGTTTGAGCATTTCTTCTACTGGTTCTACTTGGTGATTTGTTCTACTTGGTTTAAATCACCTTTTGACCCTTGATAACCAAAAATCTTCTTAGTGTTAGTAAATTCTGTAATGATAACAAGGTTTTCTTTGAGTTTCATGACACTTACTGTGTTGTAAAATCTCGGTACTGAAGCAGTGCTGCTGTATGGAAATGTTGGTCCAGAGGGCCTTTATCATTTTCCTTCTCTGTTATTACAGAATATAAAATCTGTTAGTAAGTTGTTATCTATTAGATATAGATAAATCTGTTAGTGATATATCTGTTAAGATATATCTGTTAGTAAGTCTTCGTTATAAATAGTGGCACTGCCACTCCTCTCATCATCAATGAATAATACTTGAAAATACCAGAATTTGTTATTATTTCTTCTCTCTTCTCTCTCTCTCTCTCTCTCTCTCTCCTATCCTTCTAATTCTAAAATGGTATCTAGAGCAAGGTTTGATGGAATCTCTCATGGCCAGCATCGAAACTTCTCCGCCGCCGCCACTCCCGCCGCCATCAATGCCGGCGCCTCTTCAGTCGCTCTCACATTCCATCTTCAAGAAGCTCAGCGACGAAAACCACCTTCTTTGGAAACAACAGGTTGAACCTGTGATCAACGGCCACCGCCTACGCCGTTTTCTCACTCATCCTCAAATTCCGATTCGCTTCTTGACGCAGGATGACTGTTTGGCTGGAACCGAGACTGAAGCTTACCTTGCGTGGGAAGAACAGGATCAACTTCTCTCGTGGCTTTAGTCGACGCTGACGATGCCGATATTGACTCGTGTCATCGGCTGTAAACGCTCCTTCGCACTCTGGCAGCGCATCCACAAGCATTTTCAAAGCCACAAACGCGCGAAGTCGTGCCAGTTGCGAACGGAGCTTCATGCTATCAAGCTTGCTGACTTAAAGGTTACGAAGTACATACTCCGAATCAAGTCAATCGTTGACTCACTCGAAGCTATTGGTGATCCTATTTCTGCCAATGACCATCTTGATGCTATTCTTCACGGCTTACTGCAGAAGTATGAGCCCACTGTTGCCCTGATCAATAGCCGCTTTGACCCGCTGGATGTTGAGGAAGTTGAATCACTTCTGCTGTCACAGGAAGCTTGCCTTCAGAAGTATAATTCCATCGCTATTGATGTTGCTGTGAATCTGACTCATGCTAAATTTGCTTCCACCACTGTTCCACAGCCTCATAATCCATATCCTGCTCCTCAACCTGATTCACCCTCTCAGTTTGGTCAACAAGGTGCTCCAAAACAGCCTTCTCTCTATTATTCAGATCAAGGATATGGTAATCGTGGTCGTGGATCTGGATTTCGTGGCAGAGTCCGCGGCCACGAGCGATCCTCTATTCAGTGTCAACTCTGTCTGAAGTATAATCATGATGCCTCTAGGTGTTATCATCGTTTCAATCCTCAGGTGATGCCAGGAACTGGCACAGGTTCTGAATTTTCTAACTCTTGGTAGAACTATCAGCAACAGTGGGGTCAGCAAACTTCTTATGCCCCTATGCCTGGCCCTGTTCCCTTTCAACAACAGAGACCCGCTTCCTATCCTGATTTCTGGGCCCAAACACCCAATCCCAGGCCTGTTTCTCCAACTTCAGCACCCTGGAGTCAACCACAGAGGCCTCCACAGGGACCTGCTCCATCTTCCTCTCAGGGCTTAGTTAGCACACCATTTGGCTTGGCAAAACCTTGGGCTGGTCTGCATCAGTATTCCTCTACTCAGGGCCTGCTACCTACTCCTCCTCAGGCAAATTACCTGCGTTCCCAGGATACTTCCACCGGTTCTCAGCAGCAGTGGTTCCCTGACTCAGGTGCCTCCACACATGTTACCAATGTGTCCCAGAACATTCAGTAGACTGAACCTTTTCAGGGTCCAGATCAAGTTGTCATACACTGAATCTTAAAACACTCACCGAATTATTTGTCCTCATATACATCATCATAATGGTGTTGTTGAAAGGAAACACAAACAAATTGTTGATCTAGGACTTACACTTCTGGCCCAAGCCAATTTACCCTTAAAATTCTGGGATCATGCCTTCTTAACGTCCGTCTATCTCACAAACAGACTTCCCTCTTCTCTTAATTTTGCAGTTCCCTATGATGTCCTTTTTCACAAGAAATCAGATTATAAATTTCTACGCATTTTTGGCTGTTCTTGTTTTCCCCTCATGAGACCTTATAACAAACACAAATTTGAATTTCACTCTCAAGAGTGTCTTTTCCTTGGTTACTCCCCAGCTCATAAAGGTTACAAGTGTTATAGTATCAGTTTTGTTTAGCTCTTATAAACTTGAATATGTTGTTAGTGTCTGAACACATTCATCTGTTACGTATATGTGAATTTTACGTAGTTTGGTTTTCGGTACCTTTTTTTAAATAAAAATTTCTTTCCCACTTATTTTCTATGAAAATGGAATTTTAATTAGATTGATTTTTATGAAGGTTTGTTGAACCAAAGGAATATTCATGTCTCTGAAACTGCACTCAGTATTATTGCCAGCATGAAACGTGACTGGATGCAGGTAACTTGATCTTGATCTGAAATTTTCTTAGTTATTTTTTCGAAGGAAAGATTGTTGTTTCTATTATGATGGTATTGCTAATATTTGAAGAACAGACAGGGAGGAAGCCAAGCGGTTTATGTGGTGCAGCATTGTACGTGTCTGCTCTTGCACATGGTTGTAAAAAATCTAAGTCAGATATTGTAAGTTAAGGTTTTGTTTTCTGCCTTGTGATTAATTTTATTATAGGTTGCCAACAGGGTTTTAATGAGGAAATGCTTTGGTTGTTGTGTATCAATATAAGGGTCTTTTCTTCTTATTTTCTGTGAAGGCTTTCTTGTTTGTTCTTCCTTTTTTAGAATGTTCTCTTTGTTCTTTCTCTCCCCTAATAACATTTGTCCCTTGACCCGAATGTAGCTACTGAGAAGGCCTTTTTCTATGTGAGTGTAAATGTTTATCATTATCTAATCATGACATATCAAGATAAAAACATAAAGTCATTGGCATTTGTAAGTGGTCAATGTGACAATTAGAGCGAGTGAGAGACCGGAGAGAGAGCCAGGGAGGGAGGGAGAGAAATTGGCACGAAGTAAAAAAAATTCAATTGTTGAACGAAGTATCAATTGAACAAGATGTGGAGGCTGGTGATAAGAACTGGATAAGAAAATTAAGCAGAAAAGTATTATTGATTAAAAACCCTAATTTCCCATCCTGTACCTATGTGGTATTAGACTTGCGACTAGGGAAAGAACTGTTGTACACAGTATTCCTGGAGAATTTTAGAGTTCCAGTTCCAGGCCTCTCCCAACCTTTCCAATTACAATTTAGAAGCTTACTCTATTTTGCACCCCTACCCCGTATTTAGTGTCTAACCTCCCTACTGAATTAGTTAATTATACTCAGTTAGTTATTCATTCTGTTACAAATTTACAATTATAGTAAATTCAGTTACACAATTTAGGGTTTATTATTCCCTGTATCTCTCCTAAATCTCCTCTCATTCACCTCCGATGTAAATGCTTACCAATATCCCCCCTTAAAAGAACCACCTTGTCCTCTAGATGAAAGTCAAGGAAGGCGTCCTGAATCCTGACTACAAGCTCCTAACCAATCGTATGAGGTCGGTGACACCACTTGATCAACATTTCCAGTTCATCAGCTGTATTATCTCTAGTATCCAACATTGTTTCAGGTTGCACCTGTAATTCATGCTCCTCTGGTGGGAGAGATTATGGCTGTTCATGACTAATGTCTTCCTGCCTATATATAATAGTAGTACCCTTTGGCGAAAGAGGAGGGTCCTATCCATAAAAAGCTTTGAAAAGAGACATTTTTCTGGCTGCATTATAGTTGGCATTGAACCAAATTTCCACCCAAGATAAACGATTGATCCACTGTTTCCGTCTAGTTTCTGTAAGACACCTCAAATATGCTTCTAAACATCAGTTCACCACCTTTGTTTGAACATCTAATGAAGGATGGTATTCTGAATTGAATTTCAGCTGAGTTCCTGCTTCCTTGAAAAGATCCTTCCAAAAGTTGCTCATAAAAATTAATTCCTAGTTAAAAGTTATAGAAGAAGGCAAAACATGCAATCTCCCACCACCTCTTGAAGAAAATAATTACCACTTGTAGAAAAAAATGATGGCAATAATATGAACATACTTAGTGATTAGTCGATCAACTACCACCAATATATCTTGTCATGAGATTTAGTTAGTCTCCCAATGAAATCTATTAAGCAAGATGGTTGAAGGTCACATGACTTCCACCAACGCAAACCGGCTCAGTGCCCTTACTCTGAGAGCCACTACTGGTGCCTGCATCTTTTCTTCCTCTAGTGCTCCTTTTATACAAAGTTGGGAACTTCAGGGGTGAAGTGAGGGGTTAGTGAGTGCATGAGGTTTGTGATTAGGGATTTCGCATTAGTTTCCTAGCATCAACAATCTTTTCACAATTTTGTGGCATTAATTTCCTACTAGATAAGAAATTTGTAACCTGATTAGGAATGTGCGATCCTCAAATTGTGACAACCATGTCGATTCCCCTTCCCCACACCCAGATTTGAGGATGATGGCGCCAATGTTGGTGGTGGAATTGAGAGTTGAAGTTGGTGGTTATGAAGCTCGGGTTTTGGGTTTGGATGAATTTCTGGGTTAGAAGATGATTTCTTACGTTTTTTATTGTGTGTATTTGGTGAGGATGAGAGGAAGAAGAAGGGAAAGAGAATAGGGTTTGAGTGGAGGAGAAAATCTATGTTTTCCATTTTGGCCCCTCTATAATCCATGTAGGCGTAGGAAGTAAAATTTAAAATTTACACATAAGAAATCATAATTTTACACGTAGGAAAAAAATGCCACGTCATTTAAGATGCCACGTGAGTGATACGCATCATAAAAAAATGGGGAGAGGGACTAAAACCTGGCATCCGCGTATTTTTATGGCGTATCTTTGGCTTTCCGCTATGGACCGCCGCCATCCGTCATTGATAACATTGACATGAAGTACTATAAGCCAAATTTCCCCAGACCGCCTTCAAACAGGAGACCCATATCGAAGTGGGCCAAAAGAACAGAAAGGGGAGACCTCGAAGAAAGAAATGGACCACAAAAATTGAATCTTGACTGAACAAATGCGTTGGACCGTGGCGGTGGTGGTGATTGCTTGCGGAGAACGAATCGGAAAACTGATAGGTTGGGCCAGCCTTCGACGGCTGGAACCCTAAACCCAAAACTAGGAAACTAGGAAACTAGGAAACCAGAGGGAGACTTGAATCAGATTGCTCTGGTACCACTACTAACTTGAATGAAATATTTTGATTGATTGTACTACGAAATGGAGTACTATATACATACAAGGGTAATCCCGTAAGTTTAGGGATAGCAATCATCTAAAATAAGGAAAGAATCTATCTTTCCTAATTAAAGTAATAAAGATAAAATATATTTATTCCCTATTCACTAGATTTACGACATATCTCAAAGGACTTAATTGCAGAAAAGATAGAGTGATCAAAATCTCGTAGGCCTTAAATTGCAAAGACTAAAAGTGCAATTAAGCCGTATTGCATATAAAATACAAGTTCTCTGTCTAATCATTTATGCATTAGTTCATGGATTTTATTTGTTTTTTTTTTTTCTTAATTTGATGATTTTAAGGATGTCAGTCTTCTAGTTATTAGTGGTGCCTTACCAATTCACTTCTTATCTTCTATAATGTTTCACTTAAGTTGCTAATTTCTGATGCAGCAAAGAATTGTCCATGTATGTGAAGCGACATTGACTAAGCGGTTGGTAGAATTTGAAAATACAGAATCTGCTAGCTTGACAGTATGTTTTTATTCCCTGTTATGCCTTTGTATTGCGAACTACTCGTTGTGTGATAGTATGGTGCAAATATTGCAGTTTGTAATCAGTTTGTAAGAGGTGCAATGCACCTGATAACAACATAACTAACTGCCTAGTTTGCAGTAGTGGGTGGATAGTGTGCGTGGGTGTGTTGTAATGAGAGAGAAAATAAGCATGGGAATAGTTTGTGATGAGGTAGGTGGGAAATTTGATAGCATGGGAAGTAGTACCATGATGTCAATTACATTTCAGTTTGCCTCATAAACCTTAAGTATGTAAAATTTGTATGTTTGTAAACTTGTGTTATTTGTTTTTGTTTCACTCTATCATTAAAATGATCTCTATACTAGCTGGTTCTGGCCAGAATATCATTCTAGGATATTGTTTTTCTACTGCAACCTTCTAAATGAGATTTTAGATATTTTTATAGTTACTGTCATATGCTCAAGCTTTTTCCCACTCGCTTCCTCTATGTTGGAGATATTTATGGCCTATTTATATCCATCCGTTCTGCTCTGAGGCATGTTTGGATTATTTTAGCTCTATGATCAGTTATGAACTTTTTAGGTTCACTGAGTGTGTATTAGCTACTAGGTTTAAAACTCAGAATTTGTACTCACACTTCAAATCACCGTTTAAAACTTCTAAAGCTGAAAACAGATGATATTATGTTCATTTCATTTTGATGTGGTGTTTTAGTTTGTGGTCAAACTTGTATATATTTTTTATTCCTACTTTTTCGAAGTATAATATAAACCATTTGTGTCTTCAGTTCACCAAATAGCTTAAGCTTTTGGCATAGTCTGTTCATGATATTGTATAAGAGCTTCTATGACCAAGTAGTGGTTTGGAATTCGTTTCTTGCCTCTCCCATTCTACTAGTAACAAGATGAACCCTTAGTAAAAAGTAGGTGGACCTCTGTAATGTCTACACTCCATGCCCTGAGAGCTCTTGAATGAGTGGGAGTGTTAGAAGTATAACATAAAACCTTTTATGTGTCTTCACCTAGTAATGTAAGCTTTTGGGATAGTTGGTCCATGATACTATTACTTTTTAATGTATTTAAAAATTAATGGAGAATTTCATCAATATATTGTGGTTACAGATTGAGGAGTTGAATACGATGGCAAAGGAGCTTGAAAAAAATCCTATTATAATACCAAATTGTGAATTGAGCAAATGTACTTCAAAGGATATACTATGTGAACACAAGGGTAGTGGTGTGCCCTATTTTGCTCTTGGGTTATGTGAAACATGTTACAAGGATGTGAGTCATTTCTTCTTGATGTAGACTTTTTAGCTTTTGTTAACTATTCATGACTGTTACCATTTTCTGTAATACTGACTGTTGCAGTTTGATAAACTCTCTGGTGGACTGAGTGGTGGTTTGGATCCTCCTGCATTCCAACGTTCTGAGAGGGATAGAGTAGCAAAATTACATTCTGAGGAAAGCGCCAATAAATCTGATGATGTGCGTACACCTTTACTAGGATTTACAGTAGTATGGATCAACTTTTTATGTACCCCAAAATTCTGGTACACACTGATGCCATGTTTTGAGCCAGAACATCATGCCCATGCCTTTTCAAGTAATGATAAGATCTGTATTGTAACTATAACTGAGTATCCCAGTCATAAAATGAGTATGGGCTGTCTTGGATATCACAATTCATGATCCATATTACGCAATAAGGAACTGATACTTACTGTGTTGTTTTTCACTGACTTTCACTACCATGAAAATATTTAACCGCCTGTCAACTCTTCTCTTGCAAGAATATTCCTCTGAGAGTGAGAGGAACTGTCTTGATAGAAATGTGATCAAGCAGAAGCTTTTTATCCTTTAGCTTACATGAAAATAATCCTGATATGAGCATCTAACAGCCATGAAATCTACTGCATTATCTCTTTCCTAAAAACAAGATAGCCATATAGGCATTTACAATCTTCAGAGACATCAACCAACTCAACTTACAAATCTTACGAAATTTTTTGTTTGTTCTTTTGGTTAGTTGGTGAAGGCAACAAATGGTGCATGTGAGAGCGGTGGAGACAAAGTACATGCCTCTCAGCCTGCAAGTATTGGTGGGTACTTTTATTTCTTGTAACCTCTCTCTCTCTCAGCTTCTATAATTTCTCTGCTTACAGTTGTTCAATCTTACTTTGCCTTCAGGGGCTAATGAACACGTGGCCACTGAAAATGGTGAGCATGATGAGTCACATAGAGAGGATGATAGGAATTTGAAAACTGACGATGAATCAGAAAGTCTCTCCGATATTGATGATCTGGAGGTGATTAATGAGTTCCATGCTTCATCCATTGATTTTCTTAGCTGTGATGGTGTTGTTTGTGACAGATTTTTTTATTCTTATCATTATTTCTGGGTGCAATGTTTTTAAGGGAGTTTTATTTATGTAAACATTTGCTAGAGAACTCATAATCTTGTTTGTATATTTCGATCTATGTGAAACATCAAATATTTTCAAAATAGTCTATCTACAACAGAGCTTTGCAAGTCTACGTACTATGCATGAAGAGGGAGTATGTATGGGGGATCTAGTGTCTAACTATATTTTGCGAAGTTTGTGCTTGGATTAGCTTAGTTTGATGTGCAAAAAACGTTTTATTTACAGCTTCCTGTGAAGGCTTTTGAAAAGAAAAATAGTTATTACATTAAGTTGAACCAACATGGGCTATATAGTTGTGGTGCTTCCTTTAACTAAATCTTTGCATGTGAGTGGTAAGGAGTAAGTGTGAAGACAAGTTTGGGTTGATTCTTATGTTGGAAAAAAAAATTCATTTTGCAGTCACACCTGTTTCTATCCTTGGCTTTCTCTAAAGGGACTGGCCAGCTTGACACCATTTATTTATTTATTTTTCTGAAATAATTTCTCTCCATCTTAATAGATATTTGAGGAATTAGACATCTCTGCTCTATTCTTTTGTGTTTGGTCTTATTTTAGGGAGGACTGCTCATACTATGAATTTTTTGAATTTTTCTTTTCATCTTAAACCTACTGAATTTCTTCATTTGCCAATTTATTTTGGACTTGCTGTTTGAGGAAGTGGAATCAAGAAAGAAACTGTGCTTTCATAGGTAGCGTTTAACATATGTTGAATGCTAGAAATATAATATAGAACCATTCATGTTTCTTTATCCAACAACTTAATTTTTTGAGTTAGTTGGTTCATAACATGATATTAGAGCCTCTATAACCAAGAGTCTAGAGTTCATTTCTTGTAGCCTGATCATTCTAATAAAAAAAAGTTGAGTTTAGCACAAGGTAGGTAGGTAGTCCTGTGCATTGTCCACATATCAAGCTTGATGGGCTCTTGCATGAGGGGCATAATAGAAATATAATATAAAACCATTCATGTTGCTTCTTCCAATACCCTAAGCTTTTTCAATTGTTGGTTCATGACATTGAAGTTATAAGATTAGTCTTTTATGTGTAGAGGGAGGAAATGAAATGTTTGAAATAATGAAGTTATATTAATTTTGATGTGAATGATATGTTGGATATTATTTAAAAAACTAAAATGAAGCATTAATTGTTATTCATACTAATAGGTAACTCTTAATCGTAATTAAATGAGAAAACAAAGTCATGATATAATAGAAAATAAGGAAACTAATCCAAACAGATAATCAAAATTATTCTAATGTAGTATAAGATACAATTAAGATATTATATTTTTCATATACTCTATCACCCCCGAGGTAAAGCTTTTTGGATAGGCAAGACCAGATTGCTTTTGGAATAGCCATGTATAACCACTTTTTTTGGATAGCTAGGGTCATACTGCTTCTAGGATTTGGGCAGAAGTCGGCGAAAGCTACTGAGGTTACATAGAATGTTGCAAGGAGGACACGACAATGAAATTTAAGGATTTTGAGACAGTTGTGGATGTAGTAGATAAAAAAAAAAACCCACTGAGAAAAGGAAAACTCGAGAAAAGGTGGGTACAATTTGTGTACCGCTGATTAGATCTATATAACTGAATATAATGACATTAGTCCAGTGAGTCCTGGATCTTAGGTGTTAGAATGTAAAATAAAACCATTCATGTGTCTTCACCCAACAGCTTAAGCTTTTGGGATAGTTGGTTCATGACATGGTATCAGAGTCTCTATGACTAAGTGGTCTAGAGTTGGATCTTTGTTGCCCCCATTATTCTAATAAAAGAAGTTGAGTTTCGGAACATTGGTAGGTGAGCTTGTGCATTATCCATGCTTCTAGCCGAATGGGCTCTTGCTTGAGGGGGTGTGTTAGTATATAACATAAAATTGTTCTTGTGTCTTCACCCAACAGCTTAAGCTTTTGGGATAGTTGGTTCTAGATCTTAGGTGACTCAACTTCAGGATAGTGACAAGACAAGCCACGGGGGATGGTATTACTTTGTTACCATGTTAAAGTATTAGTCTTTTATGTATAGAAGGACATAAGTAATACTGAAAATAAAAAAAAGAATTGTATTGATATTGATGCAAATGATATGTTTGGTTCAAATGATATGTTTTTTGCAAATGATTAGGATCTTAATCCTAACTAAATTTAAAAACTAATCATGATATATAAAGAAATATAGAAACCATTTCTAAGAGATGATCAAAGTTATTATGAATTACTCTAAAGATAAAATCAAGGCATTATAAGATGTTTTTCATATACTCTAACAAGACTAATAATCCTATTTCTTGATCCAGCATTTGTGCTAATCTTTCTTGATTTTTATAATAATTATTTGTTCTCTATGTAGATTTTAGACTTGGTGCAATTCCGTGCGAAAATTTAGTATTCTTTTTATTATCTTGATCATGATTTTGAATATGCTGTCTGTCACTGACTTTCTTATTATGCTGATTATTCCACCTGCTAAAATGCTCTATGCTGCCTAGGTCGATGGCTACCTTCACAGTGAGCAGGAAAAGCGTTTTAAGAAAATTATATGGGAAAATATGAATCGAGAATATCTAGAGGTACTGGAATTCTATTTAATTTTTATGTTTCGATATTGCTTGATGAAGTTCTCTGGTAATTTTTTTATATCCTATCTCTATTTTAGCTCTGAAGTGGTTGCTTGTTGCTTATACGTGTGTTTGCCTCTTGTTTGCTCTTTCATTGTTTGGCTTATGTGGAAAATTTATGTGTACCGGATCTCGCTCAACCCCCTCCTATTATTTTATAGGAACAAGCAGCCAAGGAAGCAGCTGCAGAAGCTGCCAAGAAAGCTTTTGAGGCAAGTTTCTGATGAAAGAGATATGGAAGATGAAAAGAGGTTTTCCTTCACTAACTACTATCAAATCCCTTTCAAGACTCAATCATAGTATAATATCGGGTTTTGTCGTCTCCACAGGGATTGTGTTGTTACGTATTAATCTCACTAGCTAGACGTTGAATAAGCGGTTCAAAATGTGATAATTATTCTAAATGAGAACAACAATAAAGAAAGCGATAAAAGAAGTTGACGGAGGTAAACAAAGAAGAAAGCGTACTTACGAAATGATGTTTCTTAATCCACAACTTGTTCTCAACCAAGACACTCATATAAGATGGATTTAACATTTAAGATACCGGTAAGAGCTGTTTACCTAACTAATTCCTTAATTAAGCAAAGCCTACCAATTGAGAACCTAGCCTTAATCCCTTAAGTCCTAACAATCCCAAAAGGCGCATTGTAGCATAAATTCGCTCGATGAGACATACCCTAAGCTCCGTTTCTAACCCAAGAAGTTCATGTCCCAGTGGATGGAATCTATGACCGTCACTCATGAAATCCCATTGATTCCCGCCTAGGTACTCATATCCTAGTGGTGAGTATCCCGACTAGTCACTCGGTTAAGACCTCGTTCCCAACTCAAGATATTCCTACCTAGTGGTGAGTGTGTCCCATCATCACCTAGAAGACCTCACCTAGCCTAAGACAATTCATTCTTAAGTTAACTAGTGCAAAGGGCGGTTCCTCTCATTTACTAAACTCACACCAAAATCCCTTTTGTCATGCAAGCCTTAAAAATCATCACATGGTCAAGAGATACATGAAGCACAAAGAGAAACTAACAAACCCAAGACATGAGTGAATTTCCCTCTTCCATAACCAAGCATACATCAATCCACATCAATTTTCCAATATATCTATGAATCAATACAAGCTTTAGAATTCACCAATTGACCAAATGAAGCATTAAACATAGAGAGCAACACCCAACCATGAAAACCCATCATAACAATTGCATAAAGATGTATTAAACAATAGTGAATCAAATTACATCATCCAAAGTACCAAAATAGAATCAAACAACATAGAAGGGGAAGAGAGGGAAGAGAAGGAAGATAGAACCCAAGGTGAAACGGAACCATGGCCTTCCGGAGGGGATGCATGACTCCTCCATGGTGCCCTAGCACCGGCCTCCAAGTGCTTGGCCGCACCTCTCCACCATCAACCCCCCAAAACCTAAAATTAGATCCAAATTATATAGCAGATTTTGGAATCTGCGACGCCGGCGCGAGCGCGCCAGCTTTCTGGGGCGAGCGCGCCAACTTGGGTAAAACCAGCTCCTACTCTCTGTCTCGGGGGCGAGCGCGCCAGCATCCTGGGGCGAGCGCGCCCAATTGGGGCGAGCGCGCCAGCTTCCTGGGGCGAGCGCGCCAGACTGCTGTGTAAAAACTGCTCTCTGTCTCGGGGGCGAGCGCGCCAGCTTCCTGGGGCGAGCGCGCCAGACACCTGAAACCAGAAAAATCACAGAAAAGCCATAAAAAATGTCTAATAAATAGATACAAACATAGAACAACCTAGAAATACAAAAATGTATGATATGAGACCAAAATGAGTGAAAAATGAATCAAAATCCTAATTAACCTACGGATCTATATGCAAAATAAATATGAAAATAGCCCTAAAACCCGGGTCAACACACCACTATACCCAACGACAGCTTGCCCTCAAGCGTAAAAACTCAAGTAAGCTTGTCCTCAAGCTCAAGAACATAAGCTCTAGGTAAGATGCTAGCAAACAAAAACTTAACACAGGACACATGGGATAAGTTCTTCAAGATAGTTCATGCAAGGAATCAAGCTAGGGAACAGAGTAACCTTTAGTAGATGCAAATAAAAATCACAAAGAACACCAAGATGTGGGTTTTTACAATCAGCTCCTAATTCCCCAACCTCATATTGAGAATACACTAATGATAGCTAACGGTCTTTTTGTATTATGAGCACACACGTATCTTTTTAAAACCCCTCATAGTTATTACCAACTCCGGGTTAATATATTTTCTTTTTCTTTTTTTTTTTTAAACCCTTCACGGTTATTACCAACTCCGGGTTAATTTTTTTCTTTTGCAAACAAGGTAGGGATATGATTGGGGGTATGCTCAGTGGTGCAAGTACGTCCCATTCCCTTACTCACATCCTTCCCTCGTCTTTATACTTTTTGCACTTTACTCTATTTTTTCCACATGTGTGCCCTTTTATTAACCTCACAGCCAAAAAAAGTGTAAACCCAATATAAAGGTTAAAAGGAAGCTATACTTCATGCATTATCCCCACAAAATTGGTATCCCTAACAACTTCACTGCACTTTCCCAAAAATCGCTCAAGTCCCCGCCGCTTAGACCTTCACATGTCCTATAAGATTCATTCACCCATGCATCACCTTTTTATAAAAGAGCAAGCATCAAACCCAGAGCAAACAATAAAAACAAAGCCTCAGCAGAAGGGTCTGCAATCCTAGGAAATAGGGCATGTGCAGCACTAGTGTGTACAAGAAATATGAATTGTGATCTAAAATGCAACTAAAAGGAGAAATGTGGTTTAGAATTACTTCCCTGTCTATTCCATGTAGGTTGAAAACATGATAGCACCAGAACTTCTTCAACTGTTGGGCCCTCCAACCTCTGTTACACTTTTCAGAAAAACACCAAGTTCTTGCACATGAACAAACACATCAAAAATACCACAAAAATCTCACATTCATTGCATCCCACATAGTGCATAACACAAAAAATAAAAATAAAAATGCATGAGACTCTAAAACACACAAGGACTCAACATTCTATGCATCAAATCATCAATTCATGACTAATGAACCTAATTGACATTAAATTCACTAGCTGATTCATTCTAAGTCAGGTTCACAGAATTCCAAACCTCATATCATGTTATAGTTGATCAGGCCACAACAAGCAATTAGAACAAGAACAAATCAGTTGAATTGACACATAGGAGAAAAACAAACTAAATGCACACTATAACAAAGCTCAAATCAACACCTGACTAGTTTAACTAATAGTAACGGAAAGCACAATCCCCGGCAACGGCGCCATTTTGATGAAAGAGATATGGAAGATGAAAAGAGGTTTTCCTCCACTAACTACTATCAAATCCCTTTCAAGACTCAATCATAGTATAATATCGGGTTTTGTCGTCTCCACAGGGATTGTGTTGTTACGTATTAATCTCACTAGCTAGACGTTGAATAAGCGGTTCAAAATGTGATAATTATTCTAAATGAGAACAACAATAAAGAAAGCGATAAAAGAAGTTGACGGAGGTAAACAAAGAAGAAAGCGTACTTACGAAATGATGTTTCTTAATCCACAACTTGTTCTCAACCAAGACACTCATATAAGATGGATTTAACATTTAAGATACCGGTAAGAGCTGTTTACCTAACTAATTCCTTAATTAAGCAAAGCCTACCAATTGAGAACCTAGCCTTAATCCCTTAAGTCCTAACAATCCCAAAAGGCGCATTGTAGCATAAATTCGCTCGATGAGACATACCCTAAGCTCCGTTTCTAACCCAAGAAGTTCATGTCCCAGTGGATGGAATCTATGACCGTCACTCATGAAATCCCATTGATTCCCGCCTAGGTACTCATATCCTAGTGGTGAGTATCCCGACTAGTCACTCGGTTAAGACCTCGTTCCCAACTCAAGATATTCCTACCTAGTGGTGAGTGTGTCCCATCATCACCTAGAAGACCTCACCTAGCCTAAGACAATTCATTCTTAAGTTAACTAGTGCAAAGGGCGGTTCCTCTCATTTACTAAACTCACACCAAAATCCCTTTTGTCATGCAAGCCTTAAAAATCATCACATGGTCAAGAGATACATGAAGCACAAAGAGAAACTAACAAACCCAAGACATGAGTGAATTTCCCTCTTCCATAACCAAGCATACATCAATCCACATCAATTTTCCAATATATCTATGAATCAATACAAGCTTTAGAATTCACCAATTGACCAAATGAAGCATTAAACATAGAGAGCAACACCCAACCATGAAAACCCATCATAACAATTGCATAAAGATGTATTAAACAATAGTGAATCAAATTACATCATCCAAAGTACCAAAATAGAATCAAACAACATAGAAGGGGAAGAGAGGGAAGAGAAGGAAGATAGAACCCAAGGTGAAACGGAACCATGGCCTTCCGGAGGGGATGCATGACTCCTCCATGGTGCCCTAGCACCGGCCTCCAAGTGCTTGGCCGCACCTCTCCACCATCAACCCCCCAAAACCTAAAATTAGATCCAAATTATATAGCAGATTTTGGAATCTGCGACGCCGGCGCGAGCGCGCCAGCTTTCTGGGGCGAGCGCGCCAACTTGGGTAAAACCAGCTCCTACTCTCTGTCTCGGGGGCGAGCGCGCCAGCATCCTGGGGCGAGCGCGCCCAATTGGGGCGAGCGCGCCAGCTTCCTGGGGCGAGCGCGCCAGACTGCTGTGTAAAAACTGCTCTCTGTCTCGGGGGCGAGCGCGCCAGCTTCCTGGGGCGAGCGCGCCAGACACCTGAAACCAGAAAAATCACAGAAAAGCCATAAAAAATGTCTAATAAATAGATACAAACATAGAACAACCTAGAAATACAAAAATGTATGATATGAGACCAAAATGAGTGAAAAATGAATCAAAATCCTAATTAACCTACGGATCTATATGCAAAATAAATATGAAAATAGCCCTAAAACCCGGGTCAACAGTTTCCAAAACTGTTCTGATGATTTGGTTGCTGCAAGAGAGCTTGTTGCATCTACTGCTGCGACTGTGGCAAAATCGAGAAAGGTATCTTCGAAATTAAATTTCTGGTTAGGTTCTGTGTGCATGTGTTTTGAAACTAAAGTGCAAGAAATTGGCTCATATTAAGAATGCTTTTTTATTTAAGAATCTGTATTCTCTGTCTTAATCCAACGTGCCATGTGTGCACCACCAAGGACAGGAAGAAGATAAGAATGAATGAAAAATTGAAAATCTCCTGGATATTTGAGAGATCCAGGTCTTTCCCAAATTTCCAATTACAATCACAAATGGTTTTAATTTCCAAAGTTCTACATGGGAAGAAATTACACGTCTGTTTACTGCAATTGTTTTTAGATTCAATTATAAATGGTTTTAATTTATAGTATTAAATTATTCTTTTACACATTAAGTCAGTTACCTATCTATGAATATCTAATGTCGATGTGCATTTGCAACTGGAATTGTTGTGATGTGAGAATTTTAAAATTATTTCTATGCTTGAAATAGTTGCAAAACTTAATTGATATTTCTGATCTCATTACCTGATAATTGCTGATTTAAAAACCCCAAACAGGCAGTTCTGGGACCCAGAACTCTGATGAAATAGTTTATGTTGCTAATGTGTGGTTGATTGGTCGAGAGTTTGACTTTCATTAACATTGTTGGAATGGTGCAAGTGTTTTTCTCAAAAAAAGAGTCATAGTTAAATTTAATCCACAAAACAAACTCGTTCTTGATCGAGTGAATATTAAATTTGAAAGCCTTGATACTATAGTAATTTTCCTATCATGAACCTTTTATATTGTAGCATGAAGAATCTCAATAGAGATGACAATGGGTTTCCATACTACAGAAGAAAGAAATACTGCTATTATTGAATTTCCAGATTATTCGAGAGAACCTGGTCTCTCGCAATTCCCATTACAATGATCCCAAAAGATTTTAGTTTTCAGTAACTATCTCTTATTTATAATATGTCCTCTCTCACCCTTTAACTGACTCTCAAACTAATCAAAACTACCTCTACCAATTAACTATGACTACCTATCAATGCTTCGCCCTTGAACATTCACCTTGTTTGATATACCTGAAACAAAAAAGTAACACTGGAATCCCACTGCTCTTCTTCAATGCCCCCAATGGCGGTCCACTCCATAGTCTCAGCAATAGTTTGATAGTCATCAATATATCTTTCCCACGGAAATTTCAAAGTCCCCTGTCATACATTGATATGAGCTCCGGTTTCTTTCTTATTTACGTGAAAGGGTAAGTTGGGTATTAGCCAATCATATGATAAGGTGGCCCAACACATTTGGGAAGACCATGTTCTCTTTTAAAACAGCACATCCCTTGACCAGACTGGTTCCAATCTTCTGTAAAACGCATTTCCTCCCATCAGTGATCTGGGCTTGGCCCATTCGTTTTGGGTGGGGGTTCAACTTGGGCTCACTCATTTGTGGCGCAGCTCGCTTTGCTTGCACCCTAACAGCCACCTCGCAATGGATATGACAAAGAGGAACTTCAGCGGCTTGCTCTCGTGTCTCCACTAGCGGTGTATCATGGGCCTTGTTCCTGTTATGTTCTCTGTCATCACGGTAGCATGGGCCACCGTACACGGAACACGGTCCAACTATTTGGGTGGCCATTGTTCAATCGTCTCCGTCCCTTTGTCATGATGTCATCCCTTCGGTTGTGGGTTGATTATATACTGGCTTTGGTAGCAGAAGCTTGTCCTGCATGTTCAATGCCTTCATTCCCCTGGCTCTTGTCTCTACAAGATCTTGGAGTGGCGGAGTCAATATCCTCAACACTGTTATTGCTGTTACCAGAGTGCTGACGGCCTTGGAAGCAATGTTGGTAATGGTGGATGGCGGAGAGCCAAAAACCCGCCATATTTGACAAGTAATGATGGCGGATGGCAGTATATCGGCCATGGCGGAGAGCGAAAAACCCACCATGAGATTCCGTCATGGAGGCACCATTGATGATATTTGATAACACTGCCCGGAAGGAGTATAATGGTCTGACGGTTCAAATGGTAGATGTGGGTTTGCGTCCTTCTTGCAACCCCAAGGAGACCAATCTCAGTTTTTCCTTTCTCTCTCTTCTCCATGGATGAGCCTGAATCTGGTGGTTTTGGCGGTGGACGTTGGGTCACTCTGTTTGACGTCATCTGCCATTTTTGTTTCTGCAAGAAGATTCTCGTTTTTTAGAAGGAGTAAGTTAACAAGTTAAATTTGTTAAATACTCTCAAAAGTTTATGTTACTAGCTTGTTAAATACCACTTTGATAGGTACCCACATATAGTTAGTTAGTTAGCAGTTTGGATTAGTCAAGTTCGGTTAGAAAAGGGAGTTATTGAGAGTATTATAAATAAGAGAGTTTAGTGAGAGTAGGAGTATCTTTTGGATCATTTATGTAATTGGAACTTTGGAGAGTGATATGTCTCTTGAATACTCATCTGTTTCATGTATCCTTCTCTGATTCCCTAATTGGTAATCAGGGTTCTTACTCAATAATGACAGCTTCCCTATCAATTGGTATCAGGGCTTGTTTGATGGTCAAGATAGGATATGGAATGATAGGATAAGAGAGCCTCTCTTATCCCATGTTATCCTATCCTATGTTTGAGGTTGACTAGATAACAATGGTAGGATATGATATAAATAATATGAAAATGATGGAATTGCTATATGCCTAAAATTATATATTATTTTTTAAAATTAATTTTTTCTAAATCAAAATATTTTTAAAATTAATTAATGTATTAAAATTAATTTTTTTCGTCTTTTTATAAATAATTCTATGTTTTAAAGTTAATTAAAAATCATATTTTCCTTTTATAAATTAGTCTATTTTTCAATTTGTACTTTATAGGTAACATTAACTGTACAATTATGCTGCATAAACTGCAACTAAGTCTTGACGGTTATCATTTTTTCAATACATCTGTAGGAAATGAAACAGAGACGAGCCCAAGAGGCAAAAAGCATGGGTCCTGCTCAATCTGCTGTAGAGGCCACTAGGCAAATGTTGAGAACGAAGGTACTTAAAAACACATGCTTATTAAGATTTGTTGTTTATTGAACTCCTTCTGATGTCTTCTCTTTTTCTCTCGTATGTATATTTTCAAGTGACGTTGTCTTTTTGTCCTTTATGTGTAGATAGAAGATATTATTAGTAATCTGACTATAAGTTCCTTCTGTAGCATTTGTCGAAGTAGTTTCTAAAATCTATTATCACTAGCTGGATCGGATACACTTATATGTTGTGCCACTAATAAGTGTTATTTCAAGAGATAAGGATCATTGTTCAGCCAGAGTCCATTATATGCCTAGATTACATTATGAAATGCCTTGATTACTATATGAGCTGTAATTTTCTTGTTCATTTGAGATATATGAAGTATGAACCACTTTGGGCATCAACCGTTTTGCGAGAGTTTTTCTTTTCAATGGTATCGGATGTTTATGACTTTGTTGTCAAGTTAATAGAAGTTCGGCACTTGTATCACTTTATTCATAGGAATTATGATAGTAGAAAAGGCTCAGAGGTTGTGTGGGGGGAGGTTTTTGGAGGAAAGGACATATTTTTTAGTTTTAAATAAAATATTTAAAACTCGGAACTTAGTAGAACTTTAATAACAACTGAAGGATTTTATAGGGTGTACAATTAGGATTTGACTAGTGGGAAATTTAGGTCATATTTTGGGTAAATTGATGTTTAAGTTAGTGAGTATTACTATATTAGTAGCAGAAAGTTTAAAATGATATAATCCATTCAGGTGGTACATGCTTGATTTCTCTCATGGAAGGTCTTAGGTTCGAATTGAATAGAAAAATTTTATGTAGGGAGAGTTAGGCCCACCACGATGTAAATGTTTATGGATCGAATATGATTCCTTTGGAGGATAACTGAAATGCGCAAAAAAAAAGAGATATTAGGGCTTAATTATAACAATTGAAAAATGATTAAGTATTAAATTTACTGAAAAACATATTGGGAGATTAAAATCACATATTGAAAATTAGATTATTCTTTGTTTTATTTTGTGATTACAGTTGTACTGAAAAACTCAGCAATAAATAGGACTTATGTCAATTTTGCTACCTAGGATCTTCTCAGAATGTTACTATATTACTAATGATTTTCTTTTTTACATGTATCATTTGCAGAGGCTCAGTTCAAAAGTCAATTATGATCGCTTGGAATCATTATTTGATGAACCTGTAATTATCTAACTACCTTTTTTTTCGACGCATGTATAGCCGCCATCATCTGTGTCATTTGCATGTCATTATTTGTATTTAAAATTCAATTCTTATCATATTTAAAGCATTAGTCTGTAACCTTCCAGTTGCTGATGATGTTTCATTTCTTCTAATATGTTAACCAGATTCAATTTCAGTCTCATAGTAATATTATATGCAAAAACTGCTTAGCTACCTTTCATGGTGGTTAGGGATATAATAGTCATATTAAGCAAAATGCTTTGCTTCGAGTGTGACTCACTTTTTAGTAGTCTAGTGATCAGGTTTGTTATGATTTGTTATAGGCTAGTGAGAAGTTTGTTATGCCTATTGCTGCACTTTCTCTCTCGTCTCTCTATTTTCCTATATATACAAATACATGATGTACTCATTCACTCACCAATTATGATAATGATAATATGAATTTATGTTATTCTTCTGTTTTCGTTTAATGGTCATATTTACTTTTTTTGTGTAGAAAACAGAAAAAAAAATTCATTTAATTTTTTTTCTCTATGAGCTGAAACTTGTTTAATTAAAAAACAGATATTGTTAGTTCATGGTTAACCTATCTTTTCTACTTTATTTATAGAATGATTTTGATTTATCTATATGCTCTTGGTTCCCTCATAATTTGGTTTTTGGTCTGACTCAATGACGTAGTGTGATCCATATAGCCAACCTCACTGGGATAATACTTGATATCTCAATCTTTATTTACTTGATAATTTGATAATCCTATTTTATAATTGTTAGCTATAGCTACTTTGTTGTTGTGTGTAAAAGATCATTTTGCACATACATGACCCCCTCCCCCTTGCAATTATGTCCTAAAAAGTTGTCTTTTGTAAATTAACCTGGGAAGTTTTCACTGTTACCTTGTTGTACAAATACTTGTATTTAACTCTTACTATATACAGGCGGCTCCAGAGAATCCTAAGAAAGTACGATTTGAGCTACCCTTCGACAATCATGATAATTTGGAGTCGAAGTTCGAGGACAAGATATTAGATGATGAACTGGGATCAATGGACAATTATGAGGAGGACGATATGGACGGAGATTATTATGGAAATGCAGACGAGGTATATGGTTATGAGGATGGTGGTTACAACTTTGATTATTAGTAAATGGTTCATTGAGGCTCTTTCATCTTTATTTATCTGTGACTCTGGAATCCCATATTCAACATGGCTGGCACTAGAAATCTTTGGCTTTTGAGGGTCATCCAAGAGACTAGAATCACTATCAGTTATACATTCTCAATTGTTTAGTCCATTCACTATGACATTAATTGCATGTATCATGAGGGCTTTGGATTTACAATTGCTTCTCATCATGTAATTAATTGTATGGTGGGGTTTTATCTATGGATTTCCAGAAAGATTTTGGTCTTCTCTTTTTTTCTTTTCTTTTCTTCATTCCTCTCCTGTTTCAATTATTTGGATCCCGATTTTATGGTGAATGCTTGAGGTCATGCGATAATAGATTATAATCTGTATAGCTTTGAATTTTTTGGGAGGGCATTATATAATTGAGTATGCTTGCAGAGATATAGTAAACTGCATACGGTTTATTTATTTTATTTTATTTTGGTTCCAAAGTTACGTTTTAATTCTTTTGGTTTCCCATCTGCCACAGCTTGTGCATTGCCCATTTTGTGATTAACATTTTCTGCCCAGACATTCCGATCTTTGGACTATACAAAACGCAAAAGTAAGTAGTTTCAAGAACAAGGAAAAAATTAAGTAGTTTCACAAAACTGTAGCACGAAAGAGAGGAGTTTTGGATAAGTGTTAGAATCTCTGGGAGGAGGAAGGAACGAGATTCAATTGAACTGTTTAGGGCTTTGGTTCGTGCGCTACAGCAGAAACAACACCATTCATCGTGAAAAAAAACATTCATCACAGATGATAGGATGCAAGCATTCGCATCAACTCTGGGATCATCTACACAGTGGTTTCTTTTTCTCTCGCATGTATATTTTCAAGTGATGTTGTCTTTTTGTCCTTTATGTGTACTACATGTACTTCAATTTTAATTTTATAAATATTGAAAATATAAAATTTAACGAATATAATCAAATAATTTTCAAATATTAAAATGTCACAATCAGTAATTATTTAAATATTATAAATTAATTTATATTTAATGATTAACTTTCCAATAATTATTTAAGTTTATATTTTATTTTTTTTCCAAAAAAAGTTTATATTTTTATTTAAATTTGATGATATTTGAAATCTAAAATTTAATGAAGGTAATAAATAATTTTCCAGAAACTATTATGTTATATTTAGTAATTTTTTATTGTTTATTTTAATTTTAATTTGATAAAAAAGTGAAATATAAATTATTAGTAAAGGTAACTAATAATTCTAAAATACGAATATTTAATATTAAATAATCATAGTAATTATTAACATTAAATCAATTATAATATATATGTAATATATTATATAATAATGTAACATTGAAAGTTATTGGCGAAGTTAAATTTTTATGTTATAACTTTTTTTTGTTTAAATGGAGGGACTAAGCCCAGAAGAAAGAAACTACACGAGGGAAGAACACGGGAATGAAACACTCGTGCAATCAAACTACACTAGGAGGAGGACTCTCTAGAACATGAGTACCTAAAGCAAGATCATGAGCCATATTAGCTAAGCAATTAGTCACTTGGTTGTCTTCCCGCCGGATATGGACACACCGAAACTCCTAATCCTTCGGATTCCAAGATCTAATCTGATTAACTAGAGGCGCTTAAGGATGAGAACTATCATAACCCTCATTTATCAATTGCACTGCAACCATGAAATCACTGATCTTGGAGAAGCCCTTATTCCACCCAAGAGGGAGCATAGTGAAAATACTCCAAAGTTTAGTCCATAACACATTGGAGGTTGCCAAATTACAACTGAAGCCAAAATTCAACAACCATTGGAATCACGACAAACTCCACCAAAAGCCGCTAGCTGCGAAGGGCCTTTACCGATAGGGATGGCAAAAAAAAACCATACCCGTGGGTACCCGACTCGAATTTACAGGTAAATCCCGTTCTGTTTGGGTTTGGGTTCGGGTTTTACCCGATTCTGAAAGTACTATTCGGGATCGGGTTTGGGTATGGTGAAACACACACCCGAACCCTACCCGAAACCCGATCTCTATATATTAAATTACTAAAATATCTTTATATATATATATATATATATATATATATATATATTAGTACTTTAGTAGTGCTTACTAGGGTTTCATTGTTTCAACATTCAAGTTTCTGAATATATATCTTTATATATATTCATGATCTTGAATATGGAATTTTGAATTGGCTTCTAGAGTCATTTTTTAAATCATTATGAAAATGTTGCATAAAAACCTGGACAATCCTCACCTTACATGCTAACTAAACTTGGGCAGTCCTACCTTACAAGCTTACTTTTAGGGTTGACATAGGTCCAATCCTACCCTACTGATGTTATGGAATTTTATTCCAATCCAATTAATTACAGAAAATTCTTTTAGTGGTATTCAATTTTTTATTCTTCTAGTATACTTAGCATTTTGTGGCCAGTGGTTAAATAACCACTAATTGCCAAGAGGGATGGGTACCGATACCCTAACAAAAAGGAAAGGTGTGGAAATGGAATTGTTGCAGCACATTCTGTTCTTCCTCTACATTTAGAAAAATTTAATTTTTTAAATAATATTTGCTATGTTGAAAAGCATAACAGAGAAAAGAGAGAAAACAATACGAGAGATTTCTGAAAAGTTTCTTTATGATTCATTGATTGATCTCATGAGTACAAGTTACTTTATATAGAATGACTTGAGACTCTAACAAAATAGAAGCAACTACAAGTTGTTTGATGACAGCTGTACAAATTAACTAATTAACAAACTGTTAACAGCTGTACAAACTAACTGACTAACAACAGAATACTAACTATCTCTAACAGCCCCCTGCAAATTCAAGGAGGATGACTAAGTTTTAAAAATGTTGGTCACCTTGAGTTTGTCCCTAAGTTTAGTAAATCTCAAAAGGGTTAAGGCTTTTGTAAAGATTTCAGCATATTGATCCAGAGATGGAATGTGCTTCACTATCAGGCTTTTATTCAACACTTTTTCCCTTATAAAGATGTCCAATTCCATGTGTTTAGTTTTAGCATGGCAAACTGGATTATGAGATAGAGCAACTGTGCTGAGATTATCACATAAAATCAGTGGTGTAGTAAATGGAAATTTTAATTCAGCAAGCAAGGACTCAACCTATTGAACTTCAACAGTTGTGTTAGCAAGGCTTCTATATTTTGCCTCAGTGCTGGAACGTGCTACAAGAGACCGTGGTTGCAAAAATGCTGGAGAAGATTGTGAAGTATTTTGGTTTGAAGATGGATACCTGGTGCACCAGAAGGAATGTGAGCAACATTCGCAGAAAGACTAGAATCTCCAAGTTGCTTCTTTTTACCCTGCTCTAGACGAGCATCGTGAGTAATAAGCATTGGATTCAACTCCAGCAATAGTGCAGTGTGATGAATGATTAAAGACAACAGACTAAGACGATTACCATATTAAAGAGTGCCAGATAACTACAACTTCAAGGGGTGGATAAATCGGCTACAGAGAACTAGGGATGGCAACGGGTAGGGTCGGGTGCGGGTTTAACCCTACCCGCACCCAAACCCGAACCCAAACCCAAACCCAAACCCTGTTCGGGTAGAAAAAATATACCCGAACCCGTTGGGTTTCGGGTTCCCCATACCCGAAACCATACCCGCGATGAAAGGAGAGGAAACAGAAAAACCCGAAAACCCGACCCATACCCGAACCCGAACCCTTAGTATTGCTAAAATAAAATTGATTTCTAGGCCTAATTGCGGTGTAAATTGAAAGAAGCTGGCCATACAACATAACTAGGCCTAATTGCGCAGGTAGAAGTGACCATTACCTTCAATTCATCATTTTTGCATTCTTTCAACTTAATAATGCACGTAGCAAAGTTACACAAAATACAGAAACTAAAGAAATCAAGAAACACATAACAAGGAAGATTCCCTCAAAAATGAAGTCATGATATATTCCCAGCATTCAAGTAAAGTGAAAGAAATATCAAACAACATTAACCTTCCAATTCAGACCACAGGTATAGGACTCTCCCTGTGTTGGATGTCATTGTAATTGCGCTTCACATAAGAAAACAGTCTTCATTATCATCAAAATACTTTTCCAGATAAGCTAGAAATATATCAAGGCATATCAATAAGCCTTTCTAAAACTCTCCAACTAGTGAAACTTCTAGATTGTAATACCAATACTCCAATACTGAATAGCACACTGTCTTCAGACAACAATCACCCAACAATATACCAAAGTAAACAAATTAACAGCAACACACAGAGACTCAAGCAATGTAACTAGCATCTGTCTAATTATACAACAATCCAGCCAAAATGTATCAATTATATTATACTTTTCTATCATAAGATGTATTCACAAATCTCTATCATAAGATGTATTCACAAATCCCAATCTACAACATGTTCAGTTGTTCACTATCACCGACACACAGAAATATCTAAACATAAATTGCACAAAACAGAATAGAAAGGAGAATAAGGAAGGTGGGTATATGAATATATGTAAATGAATCAATGACTATATTTTAAGCTACAATGAGACCATGCTTGACACCCAGAATTTCATACTTGATTATTTAAAATTGAATTATTAAAGAGTGAAATACTCAGAAGAGAGTGGGACGAGGAAGGAGAGGGAGAATAACACAGCACAAAACACAATAATATCATGAACAACATTTCTTGAGATGAGAATTAAAATAACACAAATCCCAAACGTTGAATCCAAGTGGAGGCCATCTACTCGCGATTAGTTGGTGAAAGAAGAAACATTAACAAATCAAGCAACCTAAGTTAGAACAATCGAACATGCAACTTTTAGGCTTGGACGACGGTGGAAGAGAATCGAGAGACGGAGACAAAGGCAGGGAAGGTGGACGACGACGGACGAGAGGCGGAGATCGAGAGGCGGAGATCGAGAGACGGAGATCGAGTTCCTTCTTGCTTGAATGGTGGACGGCGGCGGCGGCTTGGAGCCTTGGACGACGGCAGGACAAAGTTCGACGGCGGGCGGCGGCGGCTTGGAGCACAGCAGCGGAAAGTGGGTGCTTGGTAGGGGAAGGGGTGAGGCGGCTTCTGCTGGCTGCTGCTTCTTTGCTAAATTGAACCTTGAAAAACCCTAGTAAATCACTACTAATATATATATATATATATATATATATATATATATATATATAAGGATATTTTTGTAATTTCTTACATAGGGACGGGTTTCGGGTAGGGTTTGCTCATACCCGAACCCGAACCCGAACAACATATTTAAAATCGGGTAAAACTCAAACCCAAACCCGAACCCAATCAGAACGGGTTTTACCCATAAATTCGGGTCGTGTAGGGTCGGGTACCCGCGGGTATAGGTTTTTCTGACAGTCTCTTCATTGATTTACTCCCGCTGAAGTAGGAGAAGTTATCTGTAACTCCAAAAAGTTATATACACAGATAGAGAGTTTAATTTGAGTTGCACAAACTCCAAAGAAATCTTAGCAAATTAACATCATGCTCCGAATTACGTGACAGTTTGAAGCACTGTCCAGTCTCACTATCTACAGTTTCTATATTTATGATCAACCAAAACTACATGAAAACCCCCCCTGAATTCAACTATCAACAGGGAAAACTATAAAGCTACCAGGATGGGCCCCCTGGCTTTTTAAAAAACTCAATACAAAAAGGAAGTTTTTTATTTGACATATATGTATAAAGCTAGCAAAGATTGAACTTAAACCAACCAATAGAAGATTAGTTGGTATTTGTCATCAACGAATTACATCAAAAGTAAATTATTCGGTAAATGACATATAATAATTTTATATTATATTTTTAACACTTCAATTCACATAAAATGCCATTAGGATTCGAAATTTGGATAATACACAAATTTATCTTATGTGCAATGAAACTCAACTTTTTTCATTAGAATAATAAGAAAATAATGATTAAATTGTAGATCACATTCTAAACTAGTTGGTTATAAAAATCTTGATATCATGTTGTGAATTAATTAATTATCTCAAAGCTTAAATTATTAGGTAAAATGAATTTCAGCACATGATAGGTGAATATGTGCATTGACCATTTATATGTCTTTATTTAATCTAAGCTTTTTGGAGCCTCTTTCTTATCCATACTCTGATCAAATAGTTCACAAGGTGAGCTTTTCAGAGTCGTCGCCATCAGCCTACTTTCTCTAAACCACAGTTACTATATTTAATCATCGTATCGATAATAAAGAGGACCGTAGCAATTGATCTTTAGTCGGATATATTTCTGATACATGGGATCCTCATGAAGAGGCAAGTGTAGAGCATACTCTGTATCTCTAAGATCTCACTTCTTTGTGTCCTCAGGATCTAAGTCATAATAATAAGAATCAAGCTTTTAAAAAATGAAGAGAAAGAGTTTAGAAAGACATGGTTACTAAAATACTTATATTATTGATCAGTAGGAAACTCGATACCTTGCAAATGAGGAGGAGAGCTCCTTATATAGGAAAGAGAGCTCAAATAAAACAAAATATATGACATCACCGTATGCGTTAGTCATTATCCTGGTGGATGCTTACATCAGACTTCCACATTATTCTAATAAATGCTTATATTAAAATTGCATCACAGCAACATCATCACACATACATCATCATGATCATGGCATCATTACACTATATATTACATCATCACTTCTAGTGATTTTATTTTATTTTATTTTATTTTACAATATCATAAGACGACAAATGATTCAACACATCAGTACCAACCTCTGAGTATAGGCTCGTGCTCTAATGACATATCATATTTGACAGATTGACTGTGCCATCAAAAAGCATTGCGTCCGGTTCTTCAAAGGGTTGTTCAGGAGACAGTTCTGAATATGGTCTTGTGAATCTTGCATTAGCACGTATCCAGGTCCGTCTAGATTGCAAGCTGAGGAAAAAATAGTGAAAGAAAAGGATGAGGAAAGAGAAAAACCTGAGAGTAACGATAAAATTGAAGTGGATATAGAATTAAAAAATAAAGAAAAAAAGATCCCCTCTCATGGAGTTGGCTGTGGAAAAATTCTCTTTCCCAATACTTTAGTCAAGAAGAATCTAGAAAAAACAGTTTTCAAATTTTTTAGAAGTTTTTAAGAAACTTCATATTAATATTCCCTTTTCTGAAGCATTGGAACAAATGCCTGCTTATACCAAATTCATGAAGGATATCTTGTCTAAGAGAAGAAATTTAAGTGAGGAGAGTGAACCTATAATTCTAACTGAAGAGTGTAGTGCTATTCTACAAAGGAAACTCCCACCTAAACTGAAAGACCCCGGTAACTTCACTATTCCGGTTGACATTGAGAGTTTATCTGTAGGAAAATCCTTGTGTGATCTAGGAACCAATATCAATTCAATGCCACTAACGATGTTTGAAAGGCCAGATATAGGAGAAATTCTACCTACCATGGTCACCCTTCAACTAGCTGATAGATAAGTTAAGAGACACTATGAGATAGTAGATGATGTCTTAGTGAGGGTAAATAAGTTTGTTTTCCTTGTAGACTTTGTGGTGTTAGACATGGAAGAAGACACTAGAGTCCCGCTCATTCTAGGTAGACCCTTTCTAGCTAATGAGAGGTTGAATTTTTCTGTGTTTTAAAATCTAAAACATCCTAATAAGGATGATGATGTGTTTAGAGTGGAGGTGATGGACAAGTTTGTTTGCAAAGAGTTTGTGAGAATTTCCATGAAAAAACCTTATGAAGCATTAATTATAGAAGGATTAGAGCTTAATGATTTAGGGTATGAGGAAGAAGATGTGAGTGAAGCACTTGAAAATTTAAACACTTTTACCCATTATTATCCTAATAGAATGGCAATAGAGAAATTAAGAAGGGATGGGGAAATTCCTAAGGAAAAATAAGAAGTTGAACTAAAATCACTACCTTCTACTCTTAAGTATGCTTATCTTAAGGAGGGTGAAATCAAACCAATAATCATTAGTGGGTCTCTTTCTCCTCTTGAAGAAGAGAAGATTTTGAGAGTTATAAGAGAATATAAATTGTAAAAAGTAGATAGCTGTTGGACCTTTAGCGCTTACCACTACGCCAAAAGCAATTGCTGTTAGTGAGAGCGCAACTAAATTCCTTTAAGGCGTAGCATCCATGCCATGTTTCGAATGCTACACAGCAGGCAGGATGCTGGTCCACCTAGACCCAACAATCCCCCCCAGCACCTGCCAGCGACCCGCTGCACAGAAATGCCTTCCAGGGGATTCGAACACGTGACCATGCTCTAATACCACTTGTTGGACCTTTAGTGCTTACCACTACGCCAAAAGCAATTGTTGTTAGTGAGGGCGCAACTAAACTCCTTTAAGGCGTAGCAGCCACGCCACGTTTCGAATGCTACACAGCAGGCAGGATGCTGGTCCACCTAGACCCAACAATAGCAACATAAGAGGATGGTGAATTAGGTTTGCAGAATTATTATCAAACTACAATGCAAACATCAAACTCAAAACGTAATGGAAGCGTATTAAGAAAACTTAGAATTATTCACAAGTATGCTAATAAAAGGAAATGCTGAAAGTAAAGATATAAGAGATATGAAGATCACAAACAATGATATATCCTAGTTCACCTTCAACCATCGAAGGTTACGTCCAGTCCTCCTTTATGATTTGGAGATTTTCCACTATGTAAATGATGTCTAGTACAAGCGTCACACCAACACCCTCAAGAAAGCATACTATTTTCCCGTTACACAACATTCACCGAACCCTACGGTGGTCTCTGAATCACCCCGGTCCAAAGTACATTTTCCCTATCACCGAATCCTATGGTGATCTTCACCAAACACTATGGTGGACCAAGAATCAAACCGATTCAAGATGAAGAAGTATATTTTACTGGTTGAACAATCCTTCACTCTAAATGGATTGTGAAAGCCTTATCAAGATTGCTTTCAGACTTATAACACTCAAAGGCTCAAGTTTTCTGAATGTTCAAATTTTTTATAGCATAAGTGTTCTATGAAAAGGGTGAAATCACTCAGAATTTTGGTTCAATGTTATCTGAAAGTTCTTGTACGAATTAAGCCTTCAAACTATTATATATAGGCACTAGAGACTCTTCCTGAACTGTTACAAGGCTTAAGAAACGTCTAGAAACTCACTGGTTCATGAAAAATTATGTCTGCAGGTTCATGTAATCGATTACAAGAACGTGGTAATCGATTAGATCAACTAGCCGTTGTGTAAAAGTGCCAACAGAAACTGTTTAATCGATTACATGAACTGTGGAATCGATTACATGAACTGTATAATCAATTACATGAACTGTGTAATCAATTACCAGCTTTCAAACCAGGCTGTAATCGATTAAATACATCTTGTAATCGATTACCAAGAGTTTGAAACTTGGTTACATAATGTTTGAAGCCTATTTAAATGATTTCTACCTTTTTTAACTTTGAAAACCTGTTAGCCTTGATTACTTGATATTTAATGAGCCTTTAAGTGAGATCAAATCATAAAAGCAATCTATCTAAGGTAAAGACTTAACACTTAGCGTTTTGAACCTTAACTAAAGGCTCTGACATCTTGTGGTCTTGTTCATCATGGTCTTCACCTTTTTCTTCTTTTGTAAATGTGGTTGTCTTCATCAATACCCAGCCAAGGTCAAGGAGAAGCGCTTCACATAAATCATATTTAGGGTGGACTATAAATGATATTAAAGGAATAAGCCCCACAGTTTGCATGCATAAAATTTTATTGGAAAATGAATATAAACCTATGGTCCAACCCCAAAGAAGATTAAATCCCACCATGAAAGAAGTTGTGAGAAAATAAGTGATTAAATTGCTAGATGCGGGTATCATTTACCCAATTTCTGATAATGAATGGGTTAGTCTTGTTCAAGTGGTTCCCAAGAAAGGGGAATTACTGTGCTCCCTAATGAGAACAATGAGTTGATCGCGACTAGGAAAGTCACGGGATGGAGAGTATGCATAGATTACCGGAGGCTCAACTCGGCCACCCAGAAAGATCAATTTCCCTTTCCCTTTGTTGATCAAATTCTTGAGAAATTAGCAAAACATAAATATTATTTCTTTCTAGATGGATACTCAGGGTGCAATCAAATTGTGGTTGCACCAGAAGATCAAGAAAAAAATGGTTTCACTTGCCCTGATGGGGTGTTTGCTTATAGGAGAATGATAGTAATAAACCACACAAAAAAGGGGGGATTGAATTGTGTGTGTGATTTTTGAAACTTATTTTTAATTAAAAGAAAATTATTAGTTTCAAATATTTTTCAAGAGTAAGTGCAACGGAAATTAACTTAGAACATAAAAGTAAAGCACGCAGAATATTTTTCTTGGTTCACCCCCTTAATCGACAGGGCTACGTCCAGTCCTTGGCTTCACCAAGATTTTCCACTATTTTCACAAAATAGTACAAGTATTCTATAGGACTTCTCCTTTACAAGTTTTGAACAGGACTCCTCTTAACTTAGTATTCGGCAGGACTACTCTCAGTTCTTTAAACAAAGAAGGTTTGTGTTTCTACAATATCTCTTCAATAAGAGTGGGTAGAAAGTTGAAGTACAATATAAAGAGAAGATAAGGAAGTTGGTTCTCTATTTGGGTTGTGTGATAAGATATAAGAGTTACACTCTATGAATTGTTCACACAGGCAGACGACTTAACTCAGGTAAAAGATTGCTTTGAGTTTCAGAGTTGTGGCTATAGAACAGATTGTAATTGATGAACTTAGAAAGATTTGAATGCTTGATTGTTTGGAAGTCGCCAATTGAATCCAGATGTTAAGTTCTCTATTTATATCTTCAGTAGAATGTGCAATGTGAAGCTTGATGAAGATTTGAAAATACTCCCGTTTGAATTTTTGCCTCCTTGTGAGTAACAGATACTTTTGCATTTCTGTATTAGCATTAAATGCATTCTGCCATGCATTTATTGCAGCATTAAATGCTTTTGTTGACATCGTCTGGCTCTTCAATGCTTTTAGCCTTGATTTCTCATTTGGGCATTGAATGCTCGTGCATGCCAGCTAAGATAACATTTAATGTTCTGAACAAGAGATTTGAATCTGACCGTATAGGAGATACTATGTTCAGAAAATCACGCCGTTGACTCTGAAAAGGTTGCTTGATTTAAGGAATGTTAGAGTGTTTGCAGGAACGAGGAATAACGTATTAATTATGTCACTTTCTTCATTCTGCAATCAACAATGCTTCATTTAATGCTTTGACGAAGTAGATAACCTTTATTGATTGAAGGATTTTGTCAAACGAACTCTTCTGAGCTTTTGGCAAACAAACTCTTTAGAGTTTTTGGCAAACGAACTCTTCAGAGCTTTTGGCAAACGAACTCTTTAGATAGTTTCCAAACGTACTCCGAAGGTGGACGTACTCCATTGGGTGTGTAGCCAGACATACACCTTGTTGAGTAGCCAGACGTACGCCATAGCCGGACGTACACCTTTGGCAGACACACTCAACTGGAAAACTGGATCTTCAATAAGTTGCCAGACGTGCTCATCTTCTTTGTTTTTCTTTAAACTTATGCTTTTGATAATGCCTTGTATGGATGTATGCAGTTTTTCTTCAAGTAGATAAATGTTTCTGAGTATAAAATATTCAAGCATTAGGACATCTTTATCTAACGATATTAAACCTTGAGTAAAATTGTTATTTATCAAAATATAATAATTTATAAAATCGTTTGAATCTAACAATCTCCCCCTTTTTGATAATGACAATTTTCATTTGAGAAAAAATGTTTAATATGTATACTTCGAAAAATTTATATCAGAGCAAGTGTGATTTTCTAAGTGAAGCCAATATTGGAAGAATTATGTTGTTTTTCTTTAAAAAAAATCTTATCTAGAAAAACATGAGCGATCTTGAAAACTCTTGCACGCGAGAACATTTTTATAACTTAGCATTGTTTTTAGCAGACGAGGACATATTTCTACTTAGCGTTAATTTTTAACTCCCCCTGAGAAAAATAATTTACTGAGTTTTCGTTTCATAGCTCCCTCTAAACATGATATATATGTTTCTAAGAAGGTTTATCTATCTTAGGATCAAATTTTACTAATTTTTCTCCCCCTAAGGTAGTACTTCTCCCCTTTTGTAGGAACTTTTTCTCTATATTTTCTCCCCCTTCGGCATTATCAAACATATAAGATCAAGGTAGGGAAAATAAGCAGTAAAGAAAATATGAACTGAATTTTGTCAAGTATATATAAATAACCAGAGATTCCGCAAGTTAAATTGTTCAATGGAAATATAAAAAGATAGAGTTTAGGATTAGAAGGTTTTCTTCATTTGGTCGAAGAGTTTGACTATCATGTCCTGCATTATTTCAAAACGAGTCTCCATGTGCCCTTCATTTCTTTGCGCAACTCTTCAGTTTTATGATCATTAGCCGCCTGCATTTCTTCTATCTTCTTCTCCAAGAGAGAAATCCGATCATCGCCGTCTGGCTGCATTGACTGAACATAAGTGATTGCTTTGTCGTCGTCTCCTACGGTTACTTTTTCTGCATGTTCTTCAGCATCCTGAGGTTGTGCATCGTCCTTAGGCAGGGCAACAGAAATTGGCTGAGCAGACGAAATCACCTCAGTAGCATTGTCATCTTGAGGTATAGCAATGGAGATTGGCTCTTGAGAGTGAACTTGCTGGGCAGCAGACTTCACAAAAACTGTTGGAATGTGATATGGAACATGGCGTGCTGTCGTTGGGATCAAGGGAGATGGATTGTAAGATTCCAGAACAAGACCAAGATTCCTCTATGACTTGGGCAAATACGGAATTAATACAAGCTTCCAGCTGCCGAATTCCAAAACAAGAGGATCCACTCCGCCAACCATAAAGAATGGAATATACGCCCCATAGGTAATTGCAGAGAGAGTGATCTCCAAGTTTAAATGGAATATGTCTTCTTTGTTTCTGATTATGAGTGTGAGCCTTAGATCTGCGCAACCAGGGGGTGCCCACAATCCTGCAAGGAAGCAGAAATTGAAACCAAGGAGTTCGGCAGACAAACCCAGAAATAGAACCTCATTCTGCAAGTGCATGGGCCTTTTCCTTTTGCTGAGTTGAGGAACCATTGAAGAGCGAGGGCGTCTGGGAATCTTCGGCATAAAATAGATTTCACTTTTGGAAGGATTGGAGTGGTGTGATGAGGCAACGAGTTGAGCAGGTTTTGCAGCCTTTGATGGTGGTGGTACAGGATGAGTATATGGTGGTGGCACCTGAAAGGTGAGAGGAATAGAAGATGAAGTCTTGTGGAGATGGGCAGTGAGAACTTCTATGCAAGGTTCTTCCGGATCTGCACAGAAAGGTATTTGATCTTGAGGTTGTTCGCCTACAGCATCAGTCAGACTTGGTCCTTATGCATGATCCTTCACTAAACCTGAGTCACCCACTAGACTAGGTACAAGCACCGGACTAGGTTCTCTAGCCGGACTTGGTACCATCACCAGACTAGGATTTCTAGCTGGACTAGGTACATTTTTCGGAGTCGACTTTCTCACCGGACTTGGTCCCTTTTCGCCAGCCAGACTAGCTATGTAAGACCCTCAAGTTTTGAGTAATTATAATTTGGTCCTTGGGGATTTTATAATTAGGTTTTGGTCCTTTAAGTTTGGACATTTGTGGTTTAGTCCTTGGACTAGTCAAGGCTGGATTGGAATTCCGCATTTAAGAGCTTTTAAGGAGGTTTTGGAATTCAAATTTGAAATGGGAACATGATGGTTCGAGTTAGAGGCTTAAAAGAATATTAGTGTAAGAGTTTTAACAAGAAGATGTTGTGGCTTAGTGGTTAAGACTTAAGCATTTGATTGACAAGGCTTGTGATCGAATCCTAGTGAGGTATGTTTTAATTTTAATCAGATTTTTGATGGTTAAAGGCTGAAATTCGAATTTGAATTGAGACATGAGATTAATGAGCAATAAATGGGTTTAAATGGAGTTTAATAGGAGTTACAATCAGATTTGAATTTGAACAAGGTAGTAATGGAGTTTAATGAGAGTAATTAGGGGATATAAATGCAGAATTTGAATATTTGATTAATGGTGAGTTAATGGGCGAGTTGCTGAAAACTCAAAGCTTAAGAGTGTTGGCCTCCTTTGCTTGTATCACACAGAAGTTTTTGCTAGAGAAACCTAGAACTCTAGAGCTGAATCCTTTGGAGTGCTGCTGGACTTTGGTGCTGCTTGGAGTCGACTCTCTTCTCTTCTTGTGGTGTTCTAACTCTCTCTCTAACCCTCTCTCAAGAACCCTTGAGGTTAGCTTTATCGGTAAGTGATCATTCCTTTCTAATTTCCGAGTTTTTGTGAAATTAAGAACCTTTGGATTTTTGGGGAAGAAACTTGTTTATTAGGTCTTGATATGGATTGTAATCATGGAAGAATTTTAGTTTTGAAAGGAATTGGTTAAAAATGGAGTTTTGGGTGAAAAACATGGTTTTCAGGGTTTCTGGCAGGGAGCCAACGCATGAGCGCTGGACTCCTAACGCCTGGGCGCTGAGGTTCTGCGCAGTTCGTGTTGCCAGACAGGGACCCAACGCTTGAGCGTTGGAAGCCAACGCTTGGGCGCTAGGCCCCTGACAGCAAGTTGCTGTTTTGCTAGTTTTGAGTTTAATTCTTGTGATATCGGTTTCTGGTCTTTTCCTTGGATGTTGATGATTGTGGACATGTTTTATCATGTTAGGTTGAAGGACAAGACCAAGAAAAGGATTAAAAGGTAAGGGGAACTCTGGGTCTAGATAGAGTCAGTGGTGCTTACTACGCCTTGATGATTGTAAATTACTCTATGTTTGTGATGATGAGATGAATGGTATTGTGATGCATGCTGGGATTATTATCAGTGAATATAACATGTTGGATTTGAGATTGATGATTATGATGTGATGATGTTGAGATGAATATGAGGGTGATTATTTTGTAATAATGGCAATTATTGATTCATGTTGAAGTTGAACATGTTGGCATGGCATATGCATTATTTTTGGGGCTGATAGCGGTGAGATGGGTTTTAGTCCCATGTGATCGTGCCTGAGAGCGATGAGATGGGTTTTAGTCCCATGGGATCGTGGTTAAGGGTGATGAGATGGGTTTTAGTCCCATGTGATCATGCCTTAATTTGTTGTTGCATTTGAGGATTCATAAGCATGATTGTGTTGTTGTTCATGAGGAAATGAATAACTTATTGAAGATGTTATTGTATTTTGGAAATATTGTTGTTGTTACTTGTGTTATGTTCTCTTCCACGTACTATTTGGTATTTGTTGTTTGTTCTCGAGTTAACCCTTTCTGTTTGTGTTTGGGCGCTTAACGCCAGAAAATAGACAGGGTGTTGATCGTCACCTCTTGAAGGAGCTTTACGGAATCAGAGTGCGCAGCGGAATCGTGGAAGAAATTTGAAGAAGACGATTGATGTCTTAAGATTTTCCGCTATTTTATTTTATTTTATTTTTGGGCTCGCTGTTGAGCATTTAACTTTGTTGTAATATTTTCCTCGTTTTTGCTTCCGCGTAATAATTATTATTTATGGGGAAAATTATTACTTATATTATTTTTAAGTAATTAAGAGAGACGAAAACCTTTTAAGAAAATGAGTTGTTTTCTGAGAGGTTTTAATTTCCGCGTATTTACCATGTAACCCTCAACCCTAAAATTGGGGTGTTACAAGCTATGTCTTCAATCTCTTGTACAATTTCTCCAATTTCCAGTATGGGTTCTTCAGTGTTTTGAACAACTTCTTGGATAGGCACAGGAGATGAGGGATTAGTAACTGTTGGCCGTGGTGGAGAGACCATTTGATCATGCTCCTCAGAATCATCAGGGATTTCTATATGGTGAATCACTGTGGGCACCTCGAACAGCCTGTCAAGGAATTTTCCAGGATCACCTTGAAGTAACTGCTTAACGTGTTGGACGCGAGGAATGAGAGGGGTTCCCCATCCTTTTGCAGCTGGAGTGCAGTGGTGCCTCCACTGAGGTGTGACCGTGGGCAAAGGAGAGTTTTCAACAAGCTTAACTCTCACCCAATGTCGGTTGTTGATGTTGCCCAGTACTGCTATGGTTGGCTCTTCAGCAACTGGACCCAGTAGAGGTAAATATGTACAACATTGGTTTGGTGCCAAGGTCACCAATATGATGTTGAAAGTTGTAGCTGCTAATAACCCCATGTCAAGTACTGAAAACCATTTAGGTCCCAAAGCAGCTTCCCCAGGGGCAAGCTTTAGTGCCATCAATACAGACTCTACTTCTTCATCCGAGCTTAGAATTTGGGAATGAAGAGGCCCGTTGTGGAGAATTTCTACGATAAGCTGTCTGCAAACTTCAGGCCAGTATTCTTCAGGATGCCCTAGGCATTGGGAAATACACATGTACCCATAATTGTCATCATCTTGGACATCGGTGACGTCTGAAATGTAGTTGTGAAAGAGAGGTGGTAGAAACTTCAAATAGTATGCACGAGCGTCTGAGAGAAGATCAAACGTGTGGTGCACTACTTCTGGTTGTGCAGTTGGTTGATTTGGTTGATGAGGTGAGATGGTAGGTTGGGTAGACTCTTCAGGTATGGTTTCAAGTATGGGTTGGTGTTTCCTTGGCATGAATGCCAAAATTGGCATTGCATCTTCAGCGGCGGCAGACGAAGAGGTCGTCTGTTCATCAATAACTTTTTCCATACGAGGCCCTTTCACCAAACGGCGACGCTTTGGCTTTGGGGCAGACGGAGTAGCTTCAGTAGTCGTGCCAGATGGAGTAGCTTCAGTCAGAGCTCTCTTGTCTTTTGGTTTTCTAGCAATAGGAGCTTTGGAGGAAGACAAAGGCACACCTTTGGTCTTCTTCTGTTTTTCCCAATTAGTGAGCATGTTTTCTGGAACAGCTGAGTAATCAACATCAAGCCTCATTCTGCGAACATCGCTGAATCGAATGTGTGTGGCATTGATGTAGTCTCGTTCCATGAATTTATTTTCTTCCTTCTCTTTAGTCAGAATCTTCTTGTTGCCCATCATGGCTGTAATGAGTGAGCCATACGGAAGGTTGGTGTTTGAGTTCTCCAGCGTCTGGATCATGTATTGAAAAAAAAGATTCGAAAGATTCGTCTTTTGGTGGTTCTGAATTTGATACAGAGCCCACTGAGACATCTTGTTAACCAGGTCGCGTGATCCTTCCTTGGGTAGTACTATTTTGCTAAGAATGGCGTGAGTAAAGATGCACTCATCAACGAGATTGCTGATAGTGGTAGACCCAGTTGTCTTGGGGTCTTCCTTCCATATACTGTTAGGGTTTATTGCAGAGATTTCCCACTTGGGGGAGTAGGAAATGCCTTCATTCACAGGGACATCCAGAGTGATGGAAACGTTTGTTGGGAAAATGTCCACTATGTTCCTCATGCACCTAGTTTTGATTTGAGTGGTGCCAATTTCACAACACAATCAAAGAACTCTTTCACGACAGGAGAAAAAGCAGGTGTCTCAGATATCTTGAATAGGTTGCCCTAGTCTTGAAACTGGACCAACTCCAAACCTGCAACTTTCACATATTGATACAGGTGAATGTCCAAGTATCTGGGGTTGACAAGCTCTCTGTCACCAAGATTGGCAATCCTCATGGGTCCAATCTTTTCAACTTGCTCCTTGCAGTTCTGAATGGTGAATTTCTTTCTGAGATCATAACTTTCTGTTGATCTGGAGTTAGAGGTGATAAAGTAGGGGCTTGCTTCTTGGAAGCTTGTCTTTTGGGGTTCCATTTGGTATAGCTTCTTCAAAAATTTTTTGAGTGTGAAAAAACAGAGATAGACGAAAGCAAGAGGTTCAGAGAGAATGCAAATGAGGTGTGTGTAGTGAACTTTGTTTCTGAAAACCTTTTGCTAAGTTTTCATGGAATACCGAAGGACTTTCTTGATTTTCGCAACGAAATGATTGACATTAATGTTGATATGAGAGAAGAGAGATACAACACATGCATTAAATGTAAAGTGATAAATGTGCAGTCATGGCAGTTGAAGATTTAATGCGTGTTGGAGAAGCAAGTAATTGAAACGACACAACTGTTCATCGGTTACTTGAACGTGAACGACATGGTCAACAAACGAGGACCTTTCAGTTTCTCCAAAATAGACCTTTCAGTTTCCCCAGACGGAGTCAGTTTGAATCGTACAATTATTGTCAGACGCATTCCTCATCAGACTAGGACCAAGCTGTGATCGTTTGACCTTTTTTTTTCATTTACGTCGAACGATGTCCAAGACAGACATATACACATCCGTGTTCGTTTGGCTTTCTATTAACTTCTGCAAGGAGGGTTAGTACAGACGAGGACACTATAATGCAAGAAACATGCCAATGCTTTCCCTAAGATATGTGAATATATTTTCAACGAGTGGCTTGGTGAAAATATCAGCTAGTTGATCATCAGTATGCACATATGATATGTCAATGTTTTCTTTAGCTACATGATCACGTATGGAATGATGCTTTATCTCAATATGCTTAGTTCTTGAGTGTTGCACAGGGTTTTTAGTAATGTTAATGGCACTAGTATTATCACATAATAGAGGAATATTATGGTAAAAAATATTGAAATCTTTAGTTGATGTTTTAACCAAAAGAGCTGGGTGCAAGACGATCCTGTAGCAACATATTCAGCTTCAGCAGTAGACAATGAGATTGTACTTTGTCTTTTTCATACCCAAGAAATCAGGCACTGTCCTAGGAAGTGGCAACCACCACTTGTGTTTTTTCTCTCTACGCGATCTCCAGCACAACCAGCATCACAGAACCCTTTTAACCTGAAATCATCACCTTTCTCGTATACAAAACCAAGATTAGTAGTGCCAACGAGATATCTAAAAATTCGTTTCACAGCACTAAGGTGAGATTCTTGAGGGTTTACTTGAAATCTTGAACATACACAAACACTGAATATTATGTCAGGTCTGCTTGAAGTTAGATAGAGCAGTGATCCTATCATCCCTCTGTATTTGGTTGAATCTACAGGTGCAGATTCATCACTTTTATCCAATATTACTCCAGGTTGAATTGGAGTGCTCATCTCTTTAGCTTTTTCCATATTGTACTTCTTCAAGAGTTCCTTGATGAACTTCGTCTGATGAATGTAGGTTTTCTATTTCTCTTAGCGAATTTTTAATCCTAGAAAGAAATTCAGTTCTCCCATCATGCTCATCTCGAATTCACTCAGTATGAGCTTAGAAAATTCTTGACACAAGTTTTCATTAGTAGCACCAAATATGATATCATCAACATATAATTGTACTAAAATGAAATCATTTGACGACTTGCGTCTGAATAGAGTGTTACCAATATTACCCCTTGAGAACCCATTGCTCATGAGAAATGAGCTTAGGCGATCATACCATGCTCTTGGAGCTTGCTTTAGTCCATATAGTGCTTTCCTTAATTTGAAGACATGGTCTGGCAGAAGTTTTGATAACGACAAACATACATTACAAAAAGAAGAAAAGAAGAAAAGAAGACTTAGAAGAACCAGCTCAACAGACTTCACAGACTATCCAAAGGGTTCTAGATTTAGCTAAGTCTTCATATCTTGGTAAATTATGCTTTTAAGGTTACTTTACTTATGAAGGCTCATAGACAACTGAATAATTGAGTATAACATAATTTCATAATTAAAACATGGTATAAATACTCAATTAGGGAATGGTATAATTGAGTATAACCCTTCACCCTATTTAATGTAATCAATTACCAGGTCAGCAAATGTGTCTTTTCATGAACCAGTGCGTCCCAAAACGTTTGGGAAGTCTTGTGATGGTTCATGGACGACCTCTAGTGCCTATAAATAGTCCAATGATGCTCAGAAATCAAAACACAACTTTCATATTCATTAGAGCAATCATTCTGAGTTTATAATCTCCCATTTTAAAAAGAACACTTATGCTGTTCAAATATGAAGAACTCAGAATTGTTAGAGCCTTCATTTGTGATTGCCTAAAGCATAACTTGCATGTTCAATCCACTCGAATATTGAAGGATTGACTCAGCTGTGTAAAACTCTTCTTCATCTTCATTCTTGGTTAGAGTCAAATTCACCGTAGTGTTCGGTGAATGGTGGTATTCAGAAAGTGGTGTGCTTTCTGAATATGATAAGATTTCTTAAGGTTCTTGGTGTGAGTTCTTGTAAGAATTCGTTATCAATAGTGGAAAAATCCCCAAGTCTGAAAGGGGGACTGGGCGTAGCCTTCGGTGGTTGAAGGTGAACCAGAATAAAATTCTTGTGTGGTTTTCTCTTCCCTTATCTTTTACTTTCAGTAATTTACATTTCCGCTGCTTTCACAATTGACGATTGTGATTCTGATCAAACTGAAAGTAATCCGATTTTAATAAGGCAAAAATCGTGAGAACCTAATTCATCCCCCTCTTAGGTTGCTATTTGTACTTACAATTGGCATCAGAGTGTAAGTTTAGGTAAATTATTCCTAAGGTCCAGGTAGATGGCATCCTCTTCTATACCAGTTGCAAGTGAGGAATTCAACATAAATAGACCACCATATTTTAATGGGGAACATTATGACTTTTGGAAAATCAAGATGAAAAGATTCATCAAGTCTTTAGATGTTGAAGTTTGGAAAGTCATTGAAGAAGGTCCATTTATACCAGTAGTCATTGTAGGTGGTAGTACTCAACTAAAACCTAAAAATACATGGACTGAAGAAGAGAAAAAGAAAATTGAATATGATTTGAAAGGCATGAACATTCTAACATCAGCCATAGGAATGACTGAATTCTTTAGAGTGTCCACGTGTAAAAATTCCAAAGAAATATGGGATACTCTAATGGTCACTCATGAAGGATGATGAAGTAAAGAGGTCGAAAATGAATACTTTATCACAAGAGTATGAAATGTTTAGAATGTTTCCTGGTGAAAGCATACTTGATATGAAAAAACGTTTTACACATTTGACTAATCACTTAATTTCTCTAGGTAAGGATTTTTCTAACAGTGACTAGAACATAAAAGTGCTTAGGTCTCTTACAAGAGCATAGCAACCAAAAGTGATGGCAATCTCAGAAAAGAAGAGCCTATCAAACATGACTCTGGCTACTTTATTTGGGAAATTTCAAGAACATGAATTGGAGTTAAACCGCCCAGAGAAAAATGAACAACATGAGAAGAAGCATCTATCCATCTCCTTAAAGGCAAAGGAAAGCACTAATGATGAATATGATGCAGATTTTGAAGAAGATATCAATGAAAATATGAATTTTCTGGTGAAGAATCTTGGAAAGCTTTTCAAAAGAAAAGGTATGAAATTCAACAACAATAGAAACTTTCAAAAGAAAAATGAACCCTCTTCTTCTCAAAGGTTCACATGCTTTGAATGCGGAAAACTTGGACACATAAAGTCTGAATGTCCAAATCTTCAAAAGAAGAAACATGGGTTAAAAGAGAAATTTGAAAAGAAGGAATCAAATTCAAAGAAAGCCTATGTTTCATGGGATGACAACGATATAAGTTCTTCATCGGAGTCTGAAAAGGAAGTGGCACACCTTGCATTGATGGCCTCACACAATTCTGATGATGAAGACTTCGAGGTTAGTAAGAATATTTCATTTGCTGACTTAGAATTTGCAATTGAAAACATATATGAATTATGTCCTAGTTTTTCTAAAATTAGTATCAAACAAAATGCTACTATTTCATCTCTAGAAGAAAAATGCAAAATATTACAAAATGAACTAGATGATGTTAAAACCAAGTTAGATACACCACATGAATTCAACAAATGCAATACCCTAGAAGTAAAAATAGATGACTTACAACAGAAGGTAAGAATGCAAAAGTGGACTAGGATTTACACCCCAGAAGAAGACAAAAGAAGGTAAGAAAACTGTTTTTGTTAAAGCAAACAATGAAGGAAAAACAGTTAGAACTCTTGTTAATAAACATATGCATGCTAGATCATCTAAAACTATGAACAATAGGAATAATCATCTCAATACCCAAATACATTATAGGAAAAATAATTATATACCTTGGAATGGTATAGGACAAAGTAAATATGTTTGTAGTTATTGTAATAAGGTAGGACATACTCCAAGTAAATGTTATTACAAAAATGTAGGAGTACCTAGTCAAAAATATATATGGGTTGAGAAGGTAACTAACGACAAAGGACCCAAAGCACATTGGGTACCTAACATCCCCTATTAAATTTGTTTTGTAGGTGTGTATGAGAGCAGCAAGTGACTTATGGTACCTTGATAGTGGCTGCTCATCACATATGACTGGAGACAAAACTAAATTTTCATATCTTATGCCTAGAGAAAAGGGGTATGCCACATATGGAAACAATGAGAAAGGAAAAATACTTGGCATTTGAAGAATAGGTACGCCTCCTCAAACCATAATTGGTAAATTACTTTATGTTGATGGTTTGAAACATAACTTGCTATGTATAAGTTAACTATGTGACAAAGGTTTAAAAGTAGGTTTCGTAAATGATATATGCGTAGTAAAAGACGTAGCAACTCGTGAAATTAAATTCTCTGAATTTAAAGTTAACAAATTATTCATGTTATCATTAGATGAAATTCCATCTCATGTTAAATGTCTTCTAGCTAAGAACAATAATGATTCATGGCTATGGCATAGAAGACTAGCACATATCCACATGAATCACTTGAACAAGTTGATTAAGCATGATCTTGTTATTGGATTACCAAAGATGAAATTTGAAAATGATAAGTTATGTGATGCTTGTCAAAAAGGTAAACAAACTAAAGTCTCATTCAAACCAAAGAATATAGTCTCAACGACAAGACCACTCCAATTACTTCATATGGATTTATTTGGACCATCAAGGACCAAACGTTTTGGAGGTAACTTCTATGCTCTTGTCATTGTGGATGACTATTCTAGGTTTACATGGACTATATTATTAGCACATAAGAATAAAGCTTTTAGTGCCTTTAAACGGTATGCAAAACTTGTTCAGAATGAAAACTATTTGAAAATCTCTTCAATTAGAAGTGATCATGGTGGAGAATTTCAAAATCATTTATTTCAAGAATTATGTGATCAAAATGGAATTTCACATAATTTCTCTGCTTCTAGAACACGACAACAAAGTGGTGTGTGGTAGAAAGAAAGAATAGATCTTTGGAAGAACTTGCAAGAACTATGCTGAGTGAATCTAATCTTCCTAAGTACTTTTGGGCTGATGCTGTAAGCACTGCTTGCTATGTGTCCAATAGAGTACGAATAAGACCTACTCTAAAGAAAACTCCCTATGAACTCTACAAAGGTAGAAAACCAAATATTTCTCACCTGCATGCTTTTGGAACTAAATGCTTTGTCTTGAAAAGTGGAAAGGAAAATCTTGGTAAGTTTGATGAGAAATCTGATGAAGGAATTTTCCTTGGTTATTCTCTAACAAGTAAAGCTTTTAGAATCTTTAATAAAAGAACATTAGTTATTGAAGAATGTATTCATGTTTCTTTTGATGAATCTAACCCCTCAAATGAGGACAAAGTTATTTTTCCTGACAATGTTGAGGAAGAAAACATAACAAAGGATGATCATCAAGAACAAAAGGATCAAAGCATAGAACCAGTTGAGCAGGACAAAGAGACTACTAATGATCTACCAAAGGAGTGTAGAACACATAAAGATCATCCTATTGATAACATAATAGGTGATATATCAAAAGGAGTATCCACAAGGCTAAGTCTCAATGATTCAATTTTAAATATGGCATTTGTATCTCAGATAGAACCTTCTAATGTAAATGATGCTTTAGAAGATGAATATTGGATATTAGCCATGCAAGAAGAATTGAATCAATTCAAAAGGAATCAAGTATGGGAATTAGTTCCTCAACCCAATGACAAGCATATCATCAGAACAAAATGGGTGTTCAGGAACAAATTGGATGAAAATGGAATCATAGTCAGAAATAAAGCTAGACTGGTAGCCCGAGGGTACAATCAAGAAGAAGGCATAGACTTTGATGAAACCTATGCACCAGTCACTCGATTAGAATCCATTAGACTTCTCTTGGCATATGATTGCTCTCAAAAATTTCAACTATATCAAATGGGCGTAAAGAGAGCTTTCTTGAACGGTTATATTCAAGAAGAAGTATATGTGAAGCAACCACCAGGATTTGAAGATCCCAAATTCCCTTCACATGTCTTCAAACTAAAGAGAGCTCTTTATGGATTAAAGCAAGCACCACGAGCATGGTACGATAGATTAAGAACATTTCTATGTGAAAAAGGGTTTCAAAAAGGTAAAGCGGATAAAACCTTATTCATCAAGAAAACTAAAGGTAATAATTTACTAGTTCAAATTTATGTTGATGATATTATATTTGGATCCACTAATGAATCTTTGTGCAAGGATTCTAAAAAATGATGCAAGAAGAATTTGAGATGTCCATGATGGGCAAACTAAATTTCTTCTTAGGGTTGCAAATAAAGCAATCTAAGGATGGAATATTCATCAATGAATCCAAATTCTGCAAAGAGCTTCTAAAGAAATATGATTTGGGTGATTGCAAGGCCATAGCCACACCAATGGGGTCTAACACATATCTAGATAAAGATGAATCCGACATTCCTGTGGAAATCACTAAATATAGAGGTATGATCGGATCCCTTCTTTATTTAACGGCAAGTAGTTCTGATATCATGTTTATTGTGTGTCTATGTGCTCGATATCAAGCATCCCCTAGGGAATCCCATTTGAGTTCTGTAAGGTGAATTTTCAAATACTTAAAAGGAACTACAAATGTGGGGCTGTGGTATCCTAAAGGAGGTGTTGTGACTTAACCGGATATTCCGACTTAGATTTTGCTGGTTGCAAAACTGAAAGAAAGAGCACAGGTGGTACTTGTCACTTGCTAGGAAATGAACTTGTTTCTTGGTCATGTAAGAAACAAGTCTGTGTTGCTCTAAGCACTGCAGAAGCAGAATATATAGCTGCTGGAAGTTGTTGTGCCCAAATATTGTGGCTAAAACAACAACTGAAAGACTATGGGTTGGACATGGGTTGCATTCCTATCAAATGTGACAATACCAGTGCTATTAATCTTACAAATAATCCCATCATGCATTCACGAACAAAGCATATTGATATTAGACATCATTTTCTTCGTGATCATGTTTTGAGAAAAGATATTGAACTTTCCTTTGTAGACACACAATCAATTAGCTGATATTTTTACTAAACCTCTCCCTAGAGATTCTTTCTTCAAAATTAGGAGAGAATTAGGAATATTAGATGAAATTGATGTTTGATTATGTGCATACATGTTAGATTTTTAGGAAAAATCTTCCTTATTTAAGATTCTCTTAAAAATTTTCCAGATTGAAAATTCTCTAACAGAGTAATCAATTACATGGAAAATTTTGGCTTAGTAATTTTTCAAGAAAATTTGAGTAATCGATTACCCCAAGTCAGTAATCAATTACCAATAAAAATTTGGCCCATAGAATTTTCTAGAGAATTTGAGTAATCGATTACACATTAAGTGTAATCGATTACCTCGAAATTTTTTGGCCTACAAAATTTTCCAGAGAATTTGAGTAATCGATTACCCAAAAGGTTGTAATCGATTACCCATAAAAACCTGGCTCATGAATTATTCCAAAGAATTGTCATAATCGATTACCAAACCGTGTAATCAATTACCCTCTTATGTTTTGAATTTTAAATTCAAAATAAACTTCTAGTAATTGATTACCTAACTTAATGTAATCGATTACATGCTCTACAAATATAAATATCTGCATCGGTTACCATAAGTTTTTGATAGCCAAATCCGCAAGTGCACGGATGATTATCGTGTAATATAAAAGATATCGAACCCACAGGGATAGATGTCCTATTATTAATTTATTTAGAACTTTGTGCAGATTATAAACTTGGTTTTTATGATGTTGGTTTTTAGAGCGAAGACTAGAAATAAGCATAAAGTAAATAAAGAGAAGATAAAGATGATGGAATTTAAGTTCTTGGGTTGATTTACTTAACTTATAAAATATGCTAGCAAAACTCTACCTTATTTCTGAATATTAAAACAAGAATTCATGATGCTTTAGCCTATTGTTTCTACAAGTTAATTCCTTACACATTGTAGAACTTTCTTTCTAATTACTAAACTCAATTCCTTGCAATTTAGTTAATTAAATAAGAAGATGTAGATGAAGTTCAGGCCAACATAAAGCAAAGTCTATCCTAATTCCTTAGTGATATATCATATTGCCTTTTTTAAGTCCTATTTCCCTTACTAATTATCAATTTCCATTGTTATAAGAAGTAAGCATAAACACTTGTGATCATCAAGATAAAATAAAGAACAAGGAAATAAAACATGGACTTGTAATATTATTCAGAAGAGTAGAAGAAAACTAAAACATAATTTAAAAGCTAAAACAACCCAAGAAACTTAAAAAGAAATTAGCCAAGCATGGCTAATAGAAACATTGAATTACCCTGGACTAGAAGCTCAAGTATGGCTTCCCACAATTCTCAGGAACAATGCTCTTAAGGAAGAAAGAAGAACACTTGTTGTATTCTGTAGTGAAGGTGTATTTTTTACAATGGATGAAAGCTCCTATTTATAGCAAAATGTCTGCCTTCCAGCGCTTGAGCGCTGGGATTCCAACGCTTGAGCGCTGGGTCAATTAAATTCAGACGTTGCAAACAGAGGCCTAGCGCATGAGCGCTGGTGAGCGTTGGTAAGAACTGCAGACTTGGATCCTAGTCCGAGTTCCAACGCTTGAGCATTGGGACTTCTAACGCTTGAGCGTTGGCTCGTCTGCTGGCACTTCTTCTTGGATGCTTTTTCTCTTCAATGGTGGAATTGAATGGCTTAATTAGCCTCCATTTTGTCCCCTTTCAATTCTGAAATAGCAAAGGACTTAATTTCTCCATTCATGCTTCATTTTCCATGTGCTAAATTAGCAATGGTGCTTCATCTTCCACTTCTTTGATTTTGGTCCTTTATTTGCTGAGATTTCACTTTCAGCCCTTCACCTTCTGAACTTTCCATTTCTTGCCCTTCCTTTCCTGAAGTTTACAATTTGGTCCCTGGACAAAAATGACTAATTCTACCAGCTTTCCTAAAATATAAAAATAACTCTAAAAATTCCAAAAAATATAAAATAAAGTTTAAAAACCAAATAAAAGCTAATCTATATGCAAAATGAAAAATAAATAGAAAATCTAAATAAAAAGAAATAAAAACCTATATGAGACTCAAAAATAACAAAATAAAAAGACTAAAAAGACCCTAAAATTATCATACAAAATCCAGTCATCAGTTTTCATCTTCTTCCTCTCCTATTAGACGCACCAGTACAAAAGCCAACCAATTATCATTGATTCTCTTCGGTTTCCAGAGCCTTAATCTTTTCCCAATACCTTAAAAAGTTCTTACTTTCAGTTTTACATTATGGCATCTAGTTCTCATCACTCCAAAGATGTTTCTCCTGTGAATCCTCCCAAACTGGGAATAATCCGCAATCGTCATGGAAACTACCATTACCAAACTGACACCCAGACCAATTTCGTATCTGCTGGTCTATCTGCTTCCACATTCTCTACCATTCCTCCTAATTTCTCTCCAGATACTAGACTCATCCTAGAGCGTTTAGATGTAATGGCACTACGGATCACTCAACGTCTGAATCATTTAGACGAGAGTGTTCGATCTCTCTTTGTCCTTTTGGAAGGTCGGTTAGAGTCCATATATGCCCTGTTGTGACATGACATCGACCAACTCAAAGCACGCAGTCCTACTTCACCTTTACATTTGTCAAATATGTCTGAAGATCCTGCTGATTTTTAGATTTTTATGACTTTAAATACTATGACAATTTCCTATTGGGTCTGTAATAGTTTAGTTTACCATCACTTAAATTGTGTGTTTGTTTTCTGTTTGAACTACTATATTTATGTTTGAATTATCATATTATCCGGCTTGCTTTGTGCCACTCCCTATGATTAGGAATTGTTATACTACTTGTGTTAGCATGGCAGTATGGAATATATATGGCCATTTCTTCTTTTTGGTGAAGTCAAAAGGGGGAGAAAGGTCCTGTGTCCTGTGTTGTTTTGATCATTTTACAGGATACGCAACAAGTGGAGCAAAAAGGGGGAGTTACACATGACAGGGGGAGTCCCAACATAACTTGAGCAACATTACACATGATAGGGGGAGTCCCAACATGACTTCGCAAAGCCTAAAGCAAAATGATCTTCAACTTTCAAAATATGAGTTTGCCATCATCAAAAGGGGGGGATTGTGAAGAAGGTCTCGTCCTTGGACTCTGGCTGAAGTTTTGATGACGAAAAACATACATTACAAAAAGAAGAAAAGAAGACTTAGAAGAACCAGCTCAACGGACTTCAAAGACTATCCAAAGGGTTCTAGATTTAGCTAAGTCTCCATATCTCGGTAAGTTATGATTTTAAGGTTACATTACTTAAGAAGGCTCATAGACAACTGAATAATTGAGTATAACATAATTTCATAATTAAAACATGGTAGAAATACTCAATTAGGGCTTAATGTTTAGCAAACTAGAATTTGAACTTAAGCGTAATCGATTACACGCTTTGAGTAATCGATGACCACACATAGGCACGTAATCGATTACCACAAGGCTTGTAATCGATTACATGTTTGAATTTGAAATTCAAACTACAACGGATAAATAGCGTAATCGGTTACCCTATTTAATGTAATCGATTACCAGGTCAGCATATGTGTCTTTTCGTGAACCAGTGCGTCCCAAAACGTTTGGGAAGTCTTGTGATGGTTCATGGACAACCTCTAGTGCCTATAAATAGTCCAATGATGCTCATAACTCAAAACACAACTTTCATATTCATTAGAGCAATCATTCTAAGTTTATAATCTCCCATTTTTAAAAGAACACTTATGTTGTTCAAATATTAAGAACTCAGAATTGTTAGAGCCGTCATTTGTGATTGCCTAAAGCATAACTTGCATGTTCAATCCACTCGAATATTGAAGGATTGACTCAGCTGTGTAAAACTCTTCTTCATCTTCATTCTTGGTTAGAGTCAAATTCACCACAGTGTTCGGTGAATGGTGGTATTCAGAAAGTGGTGTGCTTTCTGAATATTGATAAGATTTCTTAAGGTTCTTGGTGTGAGTGCTTGTAAGAATTATTTATCAATAGTGGAAAAATCCCCAAGTCTGAAAGGGGAACTGGACGTAGCCTTCGGTGGTTGAAGGTGAACCAGGATAAAATCCTTGTGTGGTTTTCTCTTCCCATATCTTTTACTTTCAGTAATTTGCATTTTTGCTGCTTTAACAATTGATGATTGTGATTTTGATCAAATTGAAAGTAATCTGATTTTAATAAGGCAAAAATCGTGAGAACCATTCAGCCCCCCTCTTAGGTTTCTATCTATACTTACAGAACTCTTCAAATCTTTTGGCAAACGAACTCTTCAAATCTTTTGGCAAACGAACTCTTCAGAGCTTTTGGCAAATGAACTCTTCTGATAGTTTCCAAACGTACTCCTAAGGCGGACGTACTCCATTGGGTGTGTAGCCAGACGTACACCTTGTTGAGTAGCCAGACGTACTCCATACCCGGACGTACACCTTTGGCAGGTGCACTCAACTGGCAAACTGGATCTTCAATAAGTTGCCAGACGTGCTCATCTTCTTTGTTTTTCTTTAAACTTCTGCTTTTGATAATGCCTTGTATGGATGTATGCAGTTGTTCTTCAAGTAGATAGATGTTCCTAAGTATAAAATATTCAAGTATTAGGACATCTTTATCTAACGATATTAAACCTTGAGTAAAATTTTTATTTATCAAAATATAATATTTTATGAAATCGTTTGAATCTAACAGAGAATGTCTTTTGGGCTTTGTAATGCTCATGTAAATTTTCAGAGATGTATGTTCGCTATTTTTCTGATCTTATTGAGAATTGCATTGAAATTTTCATGGATGTTTTTTTTGTATTTGGACCTTCTTTTGATGAATGCTTATATAATCTTGCTTTAGTGATGAGAAGGTGTCAAGAGAAAAATTTAGTTTTGAATTGGGAAAAATGTAATTTCATGGTAAGGGATGGAATTGTTCTTGGGCATTGTTTGTCTAAAATGGGGATTGGGGTTGATAAAGTAAGGATTGAAGTTATTTATAAACTACCTCCTCCTATAAATGTGAAAGGTGTAAGGAGTGTTTTGGTCATGCAGGTTTTTATAGGTGTTTTATTAAAGATTTTTCAAAAATAGCGAAACCTATGACAAACCTGCTTGAGAAAGATGCACTTTTTAATTTTGGTGATAATTTTTTGCATGATTTTAATTTTATTAAGAAGAGTCTGGTAACAGCTCCTATGATTGTTGCACCTGACTGGAGTCTTCCTTTTGAAATTATGTGTGATGCTAATGACATAGCGGTAGGTGCGGTGTTGTGTCAAAAAAGAGAGAGAATCTTGCATGTGGTTTATTATGCTAGTAAAGTGTTAAATGAGGCACAGAGAAATTACTCAACCACTGAAAAAGAATTGCTAGCAGTGGTCTTTGCTTGTGAGAAATTCAGATCCTATGTAGTAGGCTCTAAAATTATTGTGCACACTGATCATGCTGCTTTAAAGCATTTGTTGTCTAAGCAGGATTCTAAACCCAGGATGATCAGGTGGGTTTTGGTTTTCCAAGAATTTGATTTGGAAATCAAGGATAAGAAGGGAAAGTTCAATGAAGTTGCAGGCCACTTGTCCAAGATTGAAGGTAGAGACTCAAGTAAAATTCTGATTACTGAGGAATTCCTAGATGGGAGACTCCTATCTATTAACTCTTCTTTACCTTGGTATACTAATTTTGCAAATTATGGAGTTGTAGGGTGGATACCATTTGACCTTAGTTGGCAGCAAATTTTAATTTTTTTTTTTTTGCATGATGCTATATTTTATCTTTGGGAAGAACCTTTTTTTTCAGGTGTGTTGATGGAGTTATAAGGAAATGCATACCAGAAGTGGATAATGATAGTATACTGTGGCATTCCCATGGTTCTGAATATGGTGGTCATTTTAGTGGATAAAGAATAACCTATAAGGTTCTTCAAAGTGAATTCTATTCGCCTTCACTATTTAAGAATAGTAGAGAATTTGTTGAAAAATGTGATCGATGCCAAAGAATAGGAAACATCTTTAGGAAGCATGAGATTCCCCTAAAAAATATGTTAGAAATTGAGCTTTTTGATGTGTGGAGCATCGATTTCATGGGACATTTCCCACCTTCCTATGGATGTCAGTACATTGTTGTGGAAATCGATTACGTGTCTAAATGGGTTGAGGCATCAGCTCTCTCTACTAATGATCGTAAGGTGGTTATAGCTTTTTGATGAGTGGATATTATATGATGTTTTTAGGTTGTTTTTAGTCTTTTTAGTTTATTATTTTTGAGTCACATATAGGATTTTTATTATTTTTATGTAGATTTTATATTTATTTTGCATTTTGCATGTAGATTAGATTTTATTTGTTTTTTCTAACTTTATTTTATATTTTTAGGAATTTTTATAGCTATTTTATATTTTTTAGGAAAAGCTGGTATAGTTATCATTTTTGTCCAGGGACCGATTTGTAAAGTTTTAGGAAATCATGGATCAAAGTGTGAAAGTTCAAGAGTGGAGGATTAAAAGTGAAGATTGAAAGAATTAAAGGGCCAGAATTGAAGTGCTAGTAAAGAGAGGGCTAAAAGAGAAAAAGAAGAATATGAAGCAACTCTCTTCAATTTAGCACATGGAAAATAAGCTTGAAGAATTGATGGTAGTGGAGGAGAAGTTTCAGAAATGAATAAGGGCTGAGTAGTGGCCATTGAAGGGATTCAAAACCCACTACCATGAAGAAGGGAAAAGCTTGAAGATGGAGCAGCACCGACCCAACGCTCCAGCGTTGGGACTCTGACTAGGAGATGAGTCAGATTTCCACCCAGCGCTCAAGCGTTGGAAAGCCAGCACTCAAGCGCTGGGCCTCGGACTGATAGTGGAATTTTAATGCATTCCAACGCCCAAGCGTTGGGAATGCCAGCGCTCAAGCGCTGGAGGGTAAATTTTTACGATAAATAGGGGCCTTTTCTTCACTTGTAAGACACACCAATTCATAATACAACAAGTATTCTTCTTTCCTCCTTAAGATCATTGTTCCTAGGAATTGTGGGAAGCCAAACTTGAGCTCCTATCCAGGGTAATTCAATGATTCTTTTAGCCATGCTTGGCTAACTTCTTCTTTAAGTTTTTGGGTTGTTTTAGTTTATAATTCATGTTCTAGTCTTTTTCTACATTTCTGAATAATATTTCCTTTCATATTTTATTTCTTTGTTCTTCATTCATCTTTATGCACAAAAGATATCTTGCTTTCTACTTATTGTACACATCTCAATCTAGTTCTTCCAAAAGACCAAGACAGTCTTGGTTTCAACTCAGGAAACTTCAAGTCATATCACAACCTGAGTTGAGTTGCTTATGTGTGTGGAAAACTTACAGAGTCCAACTCTCATCATATCCCACACACATAACTAAAAACAGAGATCAACTTGCTTATGATCTCTCTGTTTTAATGTGCTTCATTTCTTCTACCCACTCTTATCAGAAGAGATTTTTTGTAGAAAAGAAAAACCCTGAAAAAGGTGTCAGGAGAAGTCCTGTATAATACTTGTAAGGAGGAGTCCTAACAATACTTGTAAGGAGAAGTCCTTCTAATACTTGATAGGAGAAGTCCTTAGATAATACTTGTACTATTTGTTGAAATAGTGGAAAATCTTGGTGAAGCCAAGGACTGGATGTAGCCCTGTCGATTTTGGGGGTGAACCAGGATAAAAATCATGTGTGCTTTACTCTTTATGTTATATTGCTTTTCCGTAGTATATTCATCTATGCTTGCACAACAAATTAATCATCTTGAAAACAAGTAATCAATCTTCCAAATCTCTCGAATAAATTTCTAAAATGATTACACAATTCAAACCCCCCTTTCTTGTGTGTTTCTTGCACCTTCAAGTTTACTATCTTTTTGTTATTTTGTTAGTTCTTAAGTTGTTATTTTGAGTTAATTAAGTTTTTATATTTTCTTATTATCTTATCTATGTTATTTATCTTTTTCTATGAGAAGATAATGCTAAAAATGGACAAAATTGGACAAAAGAGAGAAAATTCGGACCCTGGAAAGAGCTGTCCGAGCTCGCATGGACTCCCCTAGGAATTCCGCACGGTCGCGCTGGCAAATGCAAGTCTGGAAACAGTCGCGCGAGTTTCCGCGCGGGTCAGTGCAGAAGGCGCGCGGTCGCGCGGGTGATCGATCGACTTGAGAAGGTCGCACGAGTTTCCGCCTGGGCAGTGAGCAGAAGCCGCGCATTCACGCGAGGTGGGCAGACTCGGGAAAAGACGGCGCACATTTCGGCGTGGACCAAGGCCATTTTCACACGGGTCGCACGAGTTCAAGCCGTTTTTGTACTTGTAGCGCGGTTCACGTGGAATTTGGCGTGGTTCTCGCGGATGGCTGTCCATAACTAATTTAAGCGAGTTTTTGACCTATTTTGTGGTATCTTTAACTATTGGACCTTGCTTTGGGAGATATTTTTAGGAGAGCATTAGGTTTTCAAGTACTTTCAGGTTTCTTGATTATATTATGCTTTATTCATTGAACTCCTATTTTTATTCTATGATTAGTATATGTAACTAATCTTCCTTATACTAGGGGAGATGGATTTGGTTATGAACATGGATTGATATGCTTTATTATATTTAAGCAATTTGTTTCTTCTACGTGTTTCTTTTCTTCTTTCAATGAATTCGGATGCACGCCGATATTATGCTTTGTTTAGACATACCGAAAGGTTGGTGACTTAAAGGGAACTAAAAAGGAACATAATAAGGGTCTGTACTCACTACACATAAGGGTAACAAATTATTTTTGTTGACCAGAATTGAGAACCTTAATCTTTAATTAATAAGGATTAGATAGGAAGAAATTCACTGTCACTTATTAGTTAGAAGGGAAATTTGAACGTGCGAAAGTAGCAGCTAGACATTTAGGTAAATCACCGTAGAAGAATTGAATTTAACTCATATATCACTTATAGTGGGTAAATCCATAGGATTAACTAATGAAATCGAAACCCCAGTGCGTTTTCCTCATATGATTTCTCAAAGATCATTTTTCTCTTTTGCTTTTTCTGGATTATCGCTACAACGGTCACCGTTTTCAATCAATGAACCATACCCCCGCACTTTTTTTTTTATTTTCACAAGTTAAATCAGTAGAAATAAGAGTAAACTACCACAATCCCTATGGATCGATAAATTAAAACCTCTGGTGAAACTGTACACTTACAGTTTGGAACATTAGCTAACTCAGTTTTCTTTGGGGAGGTTCTTGTGAGGAAGCAGGAGAGGACAAGTACTCTGTAATAGTTTTCTCCTTTCTATTTTCTTTTGAGGAACTAATGTCTATCTTTAAGTAATGAGGGAAAAGAGGAGTGGTCATCTGAGGTTAGGAAAGACTGGTATTTGGGAAAATCTTTGAAGTTAGAACATAGTAAGGATCACCTTCAAATTTTATTGGGCTTTGGTGTCTGGAAACATGCTCTTTCAATTCTTCATACTTAGCTTGTAACTTCCTCAGGTCTCGTTCTTTCTCCGTAAAGGCAGTATTGAAAATTCTTTCATTTTTCATCAAGCCTATTTCTTCTTCAAGGCTTCCAAGCTTTTGTTTAACTTCCTTGAAATTTTTCTTGCTCCAAGAAATCAACCTATTCATCGATATTTTGCAGAATCTTAATTTGAGCCAAAGAGTTATGTGTTTACCAGATTAGAAATTCTTCAACTTGAGTAACAGGTTTTGAGGTTCCATCAGGAAGTATTTCCATACTAGCGATAAAAGGCTTGGTTTGGATCTTCTTGATTGTGGACATTTTTCCTTGCAAGAGGAGGAAAATTATGGTCATAAGAGCTGGAGGAATAGAGCATCATGCGTGCTTATCTTGGTAGAGGTTTTAGTATGGAGAATCTGTTGTTATTTTTACAATTTGAAGGAGGAGGCCCAGTAATCAGTGTAGGGTCATCTAGTGGAGGAAGGGACCCTTCTTTTCTCAAGGCCTTTAATCCATTTTTGTAAAGAGGTAAAGGTTTAGGTTTGGAGGAAAGAGACCAAGATTGACTGTTTGAATCTGGTTTCTCTGGCTTCAGTGGTGGTTGGAAAGGAGACTTAAACTTCCTTGGTGTTTCCTCTTCCTCTTCCTCGTCCTTGTTCTCGTCCTCGTCCCCGTCCTTGTCGTCCTCTTCCTCTTCCTCGTCCTCCTCTCCTCCTCTCTTCGTCCTCGTCCTTGTCCTCGTCCTCTTCCTCCTCCTCCTCCTCCTCCTCCTCATTTATCTTGTCACTATAGATAGGAGTACCATCAGCTTTAAAGGAATGAGCATGAATTTTATTTTCCTTTTCACTGAGAGTAATCATCATGGCAGTAAAAACAGGATCAGAAGAGGAGGAAGAGGAAGGAGCTCCTTGATGTCTTTTCTTAAAGATGGTTTTGATAGTAACATCTGGGAATATTCGTATGATGTATTCTGTAGAAGTGATAGATTGTTGATCTTTTTTGAAAAGTTCATAATTACTAATCCACTCTAGTGGAATCAGTTCTTCAAGTTCCTTTCTGGAAATTTGTTTTGGGATCTGGAAAATATATGGAGCATGATTTTCAGAATTTTCTATGATCATTAAAGCAATTTATGAAAGTTTTTTTAACAGAGGAAGATCAATGAAATGATCTTGTAGGCGGAAGATTATCTGATGATTTAGGGAGGCTGTAAGGGCATCTGAATCTTGAGGAGAACCTACAATCTGAACTTGGACTTTGAATCTTCTTGGGACAGTTGGATTTGCTAGGTGAACGTTAAAGCTTGGAAACATAATAAATACTATGCTTCCAGCGTTCAAGGTAGTCAACACTATTCCAATAACAGCATGTTCATAGTGGTTAAAAGGGGAGTGTATTGTAGAGACTCTTGCAGTTACCGGACGTCCTTTCCACCCATGGAGAGTAAGTATGAGATGAGAAACTCTAAGATGTAGAGCTACATAGCCTTCTTGTTGCCATAACTTGATCATTGAGGGATCTATCTCCAGACCTACATACTGTTCTACAGAGTTAGCTTTAAGTTGACACTTATCCAACTTAGTGGTCTGAATGAACTCCTTTACTTCAGGTCGAGGAGTTGAGATCAACTTTTTGATGGACCAAGTAAAACCATATTTATGTCTTCTGAAAACATTGTATGGACTAAGGAGAGATGGTACAACAGTTTCTATTTAGGCATCTTCATGGACATAGGAGTATTCTACAAGGTTTTCTCTTAGCTTAACTGCACTTTTGGTCCTCCACTTTGTGAAGAAGGTCTTGCTCCTGACCCTGGCTGTGGTTTTGATGACGACAAACTCATCAACAAAAAGAAGAAAAAAAGACTTCAAAGAATCAAGCACTCAAGTCCATCAATAGTCTAGAAGTCTTAGAATTAGGTAAGTTATGCTTCTAAAGGTTTATTAAAGCATAAAGGCTCTCAAAATACCTAATCTAATCAAGCTAAGTGTTTTCATAACTTAAAAGAAGTAGAAAACCTTAAGCAAGTCTCAAAGAATAAGTTCCTGGAAAATGGGCTTCTGTGTAATCGATTACACCATTATGGTAATCGATTACACCAAGGCAAGTAATCGATTACTCCAGTCTTGTAATCGATTACATGTTTGAAATTCAAATTCAAACTGAAACGGTCACTTGTGTAATCGATTACACTAAGTATGGTAATCGATTACCAGAATGAAAAAGTGCATCTTTTCATGAACCATTGTGTCCCAAACATTTTGAAAAGGGTTGTGATGGTTCAAGGACGTTTCCCTTGCCTATATAAAGACCATTTGAGTCCAGAAAACAGAACAACAACATAGAACACACAACACACACGAAATAGACACATTTCACATGAGAAAAACACATTAGGCCAAAGCTCTTTCAAAATTGGTTCATCTTTTAGAACCTAAATCTTTTGGAGCCTAAATTCTGAGTTCATGATCTTCATGTTTACAAGAACACATTAGTTGTTCATATCTTGAAGAACTCAGAATTGTATTATGCTTAAAAGCCTTAAAGCATAATTTCTCATGTTCAATCCAATTGTGTGTTAAAGGATTGAAACAGCCAAGTGTAATATCTTCTTCATCTCTTTCTGTAAGATTGAGTTTTTCACCGTGGTATTCGGTGAAGGGTTGTTGTCACTGAAAGTGGTTTGCTTTCAGGGTTTTGATTGAAGACAAGTTTGTCTTCAAGGTCTGAGGGTGGTTTGCCTTCAGGAACTGAAAGTGGTTTGCTTTCAGGGGCTGTTGAAAGCGGTTTGCTTTCACAGGATATTGGTAGAAGTTCTTGGGGTCCTTGGGTTAGGAACTTGTAAGAAATTCTTATCAATAGTGGAAAAATCCTCAAGGGTTTTTCTTGAGGGACTGGACGTAGTCTTCGGTGGATTGAAGGCGAACCAGGATAAATCTTGTGTGTGATTCTCTTTATCCTTCACATTTAGTTTCAAGTATTGTTCATATCCGCTGCAATCACAAAGATCAACTCGTGATCATCATAAACTTGAAAGTAACGATTTAAATAAGGCGAAAATTGGGGCAACACTAATTCACCCCCCCTCTCAGGTTGCTATCTGTTCTAACAATTGGTATCAGAGCGGAAGTTTAGGTAAGTTATTCCTAAGATCCGGGAAAAGATGGCATCCTCTTCCAATCATGGAACAAGTGAAGGACACAACATAAACAGGCCACCATTCTTCAATGGAGAACACTATGACTTCTGGAAAATCAAGATGAAGATATTCATAAAGTCATTAGACTCAGGAATATGGAAAGTCATTGAAGAAGGACCCTTTGTGCCTGTAACAAATGAAGAAGGAACTTCACAACCAAAACCAGAAAGTACTTGGAGTGAAGAAGAAAAGAAGAAAGTTCAACATGATCTCAAAGGAATGAACATTCTTACATCTGCTCTTGGCATGGATGAATTTTTCAGAGTATCAACATGCACTTCATCAAAAGAAATATGGGATACATTGATGGTGACTCATGAAGGAACAGATGAAGTCAAGAGATCAAAGATCAATACTCTATCTCAAGAATATGAAATGTTCAGAATGCTTCCAGGAGAAAAGGTATTAGACATGCAAAAACGATTCACTCATTTAATTAATCATTTGATTGCTCTTGGTAGACAATTTTCAAACAGTGACTTGAACATGAAAGTTCTAAGATCACTTACTAGAGTATGGCAACCAAAAGTAACAGCCATCTCAGAGAAGAAGAGTTTATCAAATATGACTCTTGCAACTCTCTTTGGAAAACTCCAAGAACATGAGTTAGAATTGAATCGTTTAGAAGAGCATGAACAACATGAGAAGAAGTATCGATCAATTTCCCTAAAAGCAAAAGAAAGCATCAAAGAAGACTATGATGCAGATTCTGAAGAAGAAGACAATGGAAATCTAAATCTTCTAGTGAAGAACTTTGGAAAGTTTCTTAAAAAGAAAAATGTTAGATTTAACAACAATAAAGTCTTCCAAAGAAACAACGAGTCTTCTTCATCTCAAAAGATTACATGTTTCGAGTGTGGCAAACCGGGACATTTCAAGTCAGATTGTCCAAATATTCAGAAGAAGAAACATGGTCTAAGAGAGAAATTCGAGAAAAGGGATCAACCCACTCGAAGAGCATATTTGGCTTGGGATGATAATGAAGTAAGTTCATCATCTGATTCTGATAAAGAAGAAGCACAAGTTGCTTTGATGGCCTCACATGATTCTGATGTTGAAGATTCCCAGGTTAGTGAGAATTCTATATCTTTTCATGATTTAAAGTTTACCATGGAAAATATGTTTAAAATATGTCAAGAATTTTCTAAAGTTAGCACTAGGCAAAATGAGATAATTTCTTCCCTAGAAAGTAAATGTAGAAATTTACAAGAAGAACTAGATGTAGTAAAATCTAAGATAGACATTACTCACAAATGCACTAAGTGTAGTTCTTTAGAAGAAAAGATAGAAAATCTTCAACAAAGAGTAAATAACTTCAATAAAGGAAAACAGAAGTTAGATGATATCCTAAGTGTTCAAAGACATTCAAACAATAAGTCAGGTTTAGGATATACTTCTCACCCAAAGACAAAAGAGGTTAGGAAAAATGTTTTTGTAAAACCAAACCATGTTTTAGGATCTTCTAGTAACAGTAAGATTAATCTTGTTAAGAGTACAAACAATAGGAAGATTAATCAAAATAGACCTCCTAAGAAGATTCATTCCTCTCCTAGACAAACCTCTAGTTACAATCATTACTCTTGTACTTATTGTAACAAAATAGGACATACCCCTAGTAGATGCTACTACAAACATATAGGAGTACCAAATAGGGAGTATATTTGGGTTAGAAAGGATGTTAACTTAGAAGGACCCAAAACTTGTTGGGTTCCTAATACCCATGTCTGAACTTTGTCATGTAGGTGTGTATGAAAGCAGCAAAGGATCTATGGTATCTTGATAGTGGCTGCTCATCACACATGACAGGAGACAAAACCAAGTTTTCTTTTCTTATACCTAGGGAAAAAGGTTTCGTCACATATGGTAACAATCAAAAGGGAAAAATACTCGGTATTGGAAGAATAGGCACACCCCCTCAAACAGTCATCGATAAAGTTCTTTACGTTGATGGTTTGATGCATAATCTTCTGAGTATTAGTCAACTATGTGATAAATGTTTGAAAGTAGGTTTTATTAATGATATATGTGTTGTGAAAGATGTGAAAACTAAAGAAATTAAGTTTTCTGGATATAAAGTAAACAAAGTCTTCATGATCTCATTGGAAGAAATTCCACAAAATGTGAGATGCCTATTAGCCAAGAACAATAGTGATTCATGGCTATGGCATAGAAGACTTGCACATATTCACATAGATCATTTAAACAAACTAGTCAAGCATGATCTAGTTGTTGGGCTTCCAAAGATAAAATTCGAGAAAGACAAGCTTTGTGATGCATGTCAAAAAGGGAAGCAAACCAGAACATCCTTCAAACCAAAGAACATAGTTTCGACCTCAAGACCCCTTCAATTGTTACATATGGATTTGTTCGGACCTTCTAGAACTAAAAGCCTCGGAGGTAATTTCTATGCACTTGTTATTGTTGATGATTTCTCTAGATTTACTTGGATTTTATTTCTACCTCATAAGAATGAAGCCTTCAATGCATTCAAAAGATATGCAAGGCTAGTTCAAAATGAGAAGTCTTTGAAGATCTCTTCTATTAGAAGTGATCATGGTGGAGAATTTCAGAATCAACAATTCCAAGAACTATGTGATGAAAATGGAATATCACATAACTTCTCTACTCCGAGAACACCACAACAAAATGGCGTAGTAGAAAGGAAGAATAGGTTACTTGAAGAATTAGCAAGAACCATGTTAAGTGAATCTAGTCTCCCTAAATATTTCTGGGCTGATGCTGTAAGTACTGCTTGCTATGTTTCCAATAGAGTTCTTATTAGACCTATCCTTAAGAAAACACCCTATGAACTCTACAAAGGAAGGAAACCAAATATCTCTCATCTACATGATTTTGGATCAAAATGCTTTGTCTTGAATAATGGAAAGGAAAACCTTGGTAAGTTTGATGAAAAATCTGATGAAGGTATATTCCTTGGTTATTCTCTAACAAGCAAAGCATATAGAGTCTTTAACAAGAAAACTCTATCCGTGGAAGAATCCATACATGTTACTTTTGATGAATCTAAATCTTCAATAGAAGATAAAGTCAATCTTCCAGATAATGAAGAAGATGACATCATTATAAATGAAGATTCTCAAAAGGATGGAGATCAGAATCCAATACAAGAAGAGCACACTGAAAGTAATACTTATCAACTTCCAAAAGAATGGAGAAACCATAGGGATCATCCAGTTGATAATATTATTGGTGATATTTCTAGAGGCGTTTCTACAAGGCTACGCTTGAATGATTCAGTTTTGAATATGGCCTTTGTCTCTCAGATAGAACCATCAAAAGTAAATGATGCTCTAGAGGATGAGTATTGGATTGTAGCAATGCAGGAAGAATTAAACCAATTTGAGAGAAATCAAGTTTGGGAACTTGTCCCTAAGCCTAATGATAAACACATTATTGGAACAAAGTGGGTGTTTAGGAATAAGTTAGATGAAAATGGTATTATAGTTAGGAACAAAGCAAGATTAGTTGCTCAAGGCTATAATCAAGAAGAAGGTATAGATTTTGATGAAACATATGCACCCGTAGCAAGATTAGAAGCCATAAGATTGTTATTAGCGTATGCTTGCTCTTTAAACTTCCCATTATATCAAATGGACGTCAAAAGTGCCTTCCTAAACGGATATATTCAAGAAGAAGTGTATGTGAAGCAACCTCCAGGATTTGAAGATCCAAAGTTTCCTACACATGTCTTCAGACTAAAGAAAGCACTCTATGGTCTTAAGCAAGCCCCTCGTGCATGGTATGATAGGTTAAGTACTTTCCTTTGTAATAAAGGTTTTCAAAAAGGTAAGGCTGATACAACCTTGTTCATCAAAAGAACCAAAGGTAATACCTTACTTGTTCAAATTTATGTTGATGATATTATCTTTGGTGCAACTAACGAATCTCTTTGCAAAGATTTCTCTAACATGATGCAAGAAGAATTTGAAATGTCCATGATGGGACAATTAAATTTCTTTCTTGGTTTGCAAATCAAGCAATCAAGTGATGGAATATTCATCAATCAATCAAAGTTTTGCAAGGAACTATTAAAGAAATATGATTTGGATGATTGCAAAGCCATAGCCACACCTATGGGGTCTAATACATATTTAGATCAAGATGAATCCGGTAATCAAGTAGATATTACCAAATATAGAGGTATGATCGGATCTCTTTTATATTTATCTGCAAGTAGACCTGATATTATGTTTAGTGTGTATCTATGTGCTAGATATCAAGCATCTCCTAGGGAATCACATTTGAGTTCTGTTAAACGAATTTTCAAATATTTGAAAGGAACTACAAATGTTGGATTGTGGTATCCCAAGGGAAGTGTTTGTGATTTGATTGGATATTCTGATTCTGATTATGCTGGTTGTAAAACTGAAAGAAAGAGTACAAGTGGTACTTGTCACCTATTAGGAAATGCTCTTGTTTCATGGTCTTGTAAGAAACAAGCATGTGTTGCTCTAAGTACTGCAGAAGCAGAATATATTGCTGCAGGTAGTTGTTGTGCACAAACTCTATGGCTCAAACAATAACTCAAAGATTATGGCTTAGAGCTGGGCTGCATTCCAATTAAATGTGACAACTCAAGTGCCATTAATCTCACTAAAAACCCTATCATGCACTCTCGAACTAAGCATATTGATATACGACATCATTTTCTTCGAGATCATGTTATGAGGAAAGATATTGAAATTTCATTTGTGGATACACATAATCAGTTAGCAGACATCTTTACTAAACCTCTTCCTAAAGAATCATTTTTCAAGATAAGAAGAGAATTAGGTATATTAGATGAGCATGATATTTAATGTAACATGTTATATGGATAAACCTTATATATACATTTGCATTATGTGCTTAAGTGTTTATATATGAAAATGTGTTACATAGGATTCTAGAGCCTAGAACTTGTAAAAATGTCCTAGTAATCGATTACCCTAGGATTTGTAATCGATTATTCATGTTCTAAGTCCTCGTGCTCGCTGAAAACATTTGAGTAATCGATTATTCAAACTGCCATAATCGATTACACATTCACAATTTGAAAATTTTCAAATTTGTCACTGATGTAATCGATTACCCCAACTGCAGTAATCGATTACACACTCGAAAAATTGCCAGAATTTCAATTTCCCTCCATCTTTTGAAATTCAAACTCAGCTTAACTGCTCTGTAATCGATTACCAAAACTGCTGTAATCGATTACATGCTCAGGATATTTAAGCTAGCATTAGGAATTGATTAGAAATGTCCTCCAAAATCCTCTCAAGTCGCTGAATACTGTTTTCTCAAATATGGATTCCTATCATTCTCGTTCCTCTCGACCCATGAACCTTACACGACTACTCACAACCACCCATCAAAGAACTAGGTTTGCTTCAAGATTCATCAATCAACTCATCCGTAAACCTTTGTTTGGAGATTTGGATTCCTTTGACGAAAATGGTCACACATTTCCCGCCTATCTTCGTTATCAAAATCTTGAGGAGTTTATCTCTATGAGCAATCCCTACTATCCTGAACTAGTAAAAGTCTTTTATTGCAATTTAGAACCTTTGCAAGATGGATTTCAAAGTTCTGCCAAAGGGATTCTTATTCGACACTCCTTATCATCGTTTGGTCGATGCCTTGGACTTCCTTCATCGGGTGCTATCTTTGGTCCTAACCTCCCTTGCCCCTGGTCTGACTATAGCCATGACTCCTTTTACAAATCTCTGTGTCGATTTGAATCAGTAGACCTCCAAAAGATTCACCCACCACATACTACCTCTTGCCCATACAACACTGATGTCCTCACGACAAACAATCATCTTCTACACTACTTCATTAATCAAGTAGTTTTGCCTGAAGAAACTCTCCTTGCTCACATTAGCGACTTTGAGTTACAAATTCTTTATGGCATTCTTCATTGTCACAAAATCAATTGGGCATTTCTGGTTATGCACCACATGCTACGAAGTCGTAACTTGGCGGACTCTTTTCCTTATGCATCGATCATCACCCGCCTCCTTCTCTACTCTGGAGTGCCTATTGCCAAGCTTTATGACACGCGGTCATCTCATCTCAAACGAATAGACACCTCCATTCTTTCTTCGCTCAACATCACCAATGACTTTGGCCTCTTTCTTCTTCCACATCAAATTCATGATGCTGGTCGGGATTTCGTACCCGTGTATACCATTGCTGATGTTGATTCTCCTACTAGTACTTAGTTTTCTAGGAGTTTTTCATGTTGTTTATTTATTTCATCTTGTACTATGTTCCACTTGTATGTATGTATGTTATCTTTTAAATACTATGTTTGGACAATTATGTTTTGGTTATGTTTTTCATGTTTACCCCCATTCTCCATGCTTTATGTTTCAATATACTTGTATGTATGCCTGTACAATTTTTTGGCCTTTTCTTCTTTTTGATGAAGTCAAAAGGGGGAGAAAGGTTCCGTGCTCTTTAAAGATCATATGCAGGAATTCAACGAGTACATTAGAAAGGGGGAGAAATATCAGAAATACTAGATTCTATCAAATAGGGGGAGTTAAGCATCACGAATGCATAAATGATCTTCAAAGAATCAAGTATGTGTTTGCCATCATCAAAAAGGGGGAGATTGTGAAGAAGGTCTTGCTCCTGACCCTGGCTGTGGTTTTGATGACGACAAGCTCATCAACAAAAAGAAGAAAAGAAGACTTCAAAGAATCAATCACTCAAGTCCATCAATAGTCTAGAAGTCTTAGAATTAGGTGAGTTATGCTTCTAAAGGTTTATTAAAGCATAAAGGCTCTCAAAATACCTAATTTAATCAAGCTAAGTGTTTTCATAACTTAAAAGAAGTAGAAAACCTTAAGCAAGTCTCAAAGAATAAGTTTCTGGAAAATGGGCTTCTGTGATTACTTGCCTTGGTGTAATCGATTACCATAATGGTGTAATCGATTACACCATTATGGTAATCGATTACACCAAGGCAAGTAATCGATTACTCCAGTATTGTAATCGATTACATGTTTGAAATTCAAATTCAAACTGAAACGGTCACTTGTGTAATCGATTACACTAAGTATGGTAATCGATTACCAGAACGAAAAAGTGCATCTTTTCATGAACCATTGTGTCCCAAACCTTTTGAAAAGGGTTGTGATGGTTCAAGGACGTTTCCCTTGCCTATATAAAGACCATTTGAGTCCAGAAAACAGAACAACAACATAGAACACACAACACACACGAAATAGACACATTTCACATGAGAAAAACACATTAGGCCAAAGCTCTTTCAAAATTGGTTCATCTTTTAGAACCTAAATCTTTTGGAGCCTAAATTCTGAGTTCATGATCTTCATGTTTACAAGAACACATTAGTTGTTCATATCTTGAAGAACTCAGAATTGTATTATGCTTAAAAGCCTTAAAGCATAATTTCTCATGTTCAATCCAATTGTGTGTTAAAGGATTGAAACAGCCAAGTGTAATATCTTCTTCATCTCTTTCTGTAAGATTGAGTTTTTCACCGTGGTATTCGGTGAAGGGTTGTTGTCACTGAAAGTGGTTTGCTTTCAGGGTTTTGATTGAAGACAAGTTTGTCTTCAAGGTCTGAGGGTGGTTTGCCTTCAGGAACTGAAAGTGGTTTGCTTTCAGGGGCTGTTGAAAGCGGTTTGCTTTCACAGGATATTGGTAGAAGTTCTTGGGGTCCTTGGGTTAGGAACTTGTAAGAAATTCTTATCAATAGTGGAAAAATCCTCAAGGGGTTTTCTTGAGGGACTGGACGTAGTCTTCGGTGGATTGAAGGCGAACCAGGATAAATCTTGTGGGTGATTCTCTTTATCCTTCACATTTAGTTTCAAGTATTGTTCATATCCGCTGCAATCACAAAGATCAACTCGTGATCATCATAAACTTGAAAGTAACGATTTAAATAAGGCGAAAATTGGGGCAACACTGATTCACCCCCCTCTCAGGTTGCTATCTGTTCTAACACACTTTGTCCATTTTGGCGAAAAGTGTCCCCAACAAAAAAATAACAGAACTAGTCCTCAAAATTATTTGGCGTTTGCACTTTTGGTCTTCCGTCAATATTCTGTTGAAAAACTAATATTAGTAGCTGATGGGTCCCCCACTGAGCTGATGTGGCACGTGATTGGAGAGAGAGATTGATGAGATGGCCTTAATTCATAATTCTTCGTCATCATCATCATTCATATTCTTCTTCTTCATCATCATCATCGTACCAAATCCAGAGATCAAGACAAACTTCATCTTCATCTTCATCTTCCCACAAAGAACATTTTACCCACCGTTCTTCTACCATCTGAATCTCGTGATGGCTCATTGGTGGGTCATCAGATCAAGGTCTGGTGGCTGATGGACAAGACGTAAGAATTGCAATAGCACTGTTATTTTGTAATCTATTTTCTATTTCTTTATTCCTCTCTTAACAAATTCAAAGCAAGTATACTATGACCTTCGCTACAATAGGCCATATGATGTTGTTGGCTTGTGCTTATGAATTATGGGTTCAGGACAATGGTTATATATGGAGGAAACCATGCTATAAGCTCATAAATAACCTTTAACCCATAAATCCCCTCCCTCCCACATGTTGTCCCTCCCCAACCTCTTATCCATTCCAAAATTCAAAAAAAATCAACTCAAAAATCACAAAACTCAGAAATAACCTTCAACCCAGGAAATGGAACCCATAAATTTAAACCAGAAACCCGTAAATTTTACCCAACAACAAATCTAAACCTAAACACAACTGAAGAAGAAGAAGAAGAAGCAACCATGGTCGCGGGAAAATGCACCAAACCTCCACAATCGAAACTAGAAACTCTTGCAATCAAAGCCATCAACCACTAACATTCAAGCCCTCCAAGATCGGCATCGCCCCTGGGCTTCCAGAAAATGAACAACCATAGAAACCAATGTGAAGAAGGTCTTGCTCCTGACCCTGGCTGTGGTTTTGATGACGACAAACTCATCAACAAAAAGAAGAAAAGAAGACTTCAAAGAAATCAAGCACTCAAGTCCATCAATAGTCTAGAAGTCTTAGAATTAGGTGAGTTATGCTTCTAAAGGTTTATTAAAGCATAAAGGCTCTCAAAACACCTAATCTAATCAAGCTAAGTGTTTTCATAACTTAAAAGAAGTAGAAAACCTTAAGCAAATCTCAAAGAATAAGTTTCTGGAAAATGGGCTTCTGTGTAATCGATTACACCATTATGGTAATCGATTACACCAAGGCAAGTAATCGATTACTCCAGTATTGTAATCGATTACATGTTTGAAATTCAAATTCAAACTGAAACGGTCACTTGTGTAATCGATTACACTAAGTATGGTAATCGATTACCAGAACGAAAAAGTGCATCTTTTCATGAACCATTGTGTCCCAAACCTTTTGAAAAGGGTTGTGATGGTTCAAGGACGTTTCCCTTGCCTATATAAAGACCATTTGAGTCCAGAAAACATAACAACAACATAGAACACACAACACACACGAAATAGACACATTTCACATGAGAAAATCACATTAGGCCAAAGTTCTTTCAAAATTGGTTCATCTTTTAGAACCTAAATCTTTTGGAGCCTAAATTCTGAGTTCATGATCTTCATGTTTACAAGAACACATTAGTTGTTCATATCTTGAAGAACTCAGAATTGTATTATGCTTAAAAGCCTTAAAGCATAATTTCTCATTTTCAATCCAATTGTGTGTTAAAGGATTGAAACAGCCAAGTGTAATATCTTCTTCATCTCTTTCTGTAAGATTGAGTTTTTCACCGTGTTATTCGGTGAAGGGTTGTTGTCACTGAAAGTGGTTTGCTTTCAGGGTCTTGATTGAAGACAAGTTTGTCTTCAAGGTCTGAGGGTGGTTTGCCTTCAGGAACTGAAAGTGGTTTGCTTTCAGGGGCTGTTGAAAGCGGTTTGCTTTCACAGGATATTGGTAGAAGTTCTTGGGGTCCTTGGGTTAGGAACTTGTAAGAAATTCTTATCAATAGTGGAAAAATCCTCAAGGGGTTTTCTTGAGGGACTGGACGTAGTCTTCGGTGGATTGAAGGCGAACCAGGATAAATCTTGTGTGTGTTTCTCTTTATCCTTCACATTTACTTTCAAGTATTGTTCATATCCGCTGCAATCACAAAGATCAACTCGTGATCATCATAAACTTGAAAGTAACGATTTCAATAAGGCAAAAATTGGGGCAACACTGATTCACCCCCCCCCTCTCAGGTTGCTATCTGTTCTAACAATTGGTATCAGAGCGGAGGTTTAGGTAAGTTGCTCCTAAGATCCGGGAAAAGATGGCATCCTCTTCCAATCATGGAACAAGTGAAGGACACAACATAAACAGGCCACCATTCTTCAATGGAGAACACTATGACTTCTGGAAAATCAAGATGAAGATATTCATAAAGTCATTAGACTCAGGAATATGGAAAGTCATTGAAGAAGGACCCTTTGTGCCTGTAACGATTGAAGAAGGAACTTCACAACCAAAACCAGAAAGTACTTGGAGTGAAGAAGAAAAGAAGAAAGTTCAACATGATCTCAAAGGAATGAACATTCTTACATCTGCTCTTGGCATGGATGAATTTTTCAGAGTATCAACATGCACTTCATCAAAAGAAATATGGGATACTTTGATGGTGACTCATGAAGGAACAGATGAAGTTAAGAGATCAAAGATCAATACTCTATCTCAAGAATATGAAATGTTCAGAATGCTTCCAGGAGAAAAGGTATTAGACATGCAAAAACGATTCACTCATTTAATTAATCATTTGATTGCTCTTGGTAGACAATTTTCAAACAGTGACTTGAACATGAAAGTTCTAAGATCACTTACAAGAGTATGGCAACCAAAAGTAACAGCCATCTCAGAGAAGAAGAGTTTATCAAATATGACTCTTGCAACTCTCTTTGGAAAACTCCAAGAACATGAGTTAGAATTGAATCGTTTAGAAGAGCATGAACAACATGAGAAAAAGTATCGATCAATTTCCCTAAAAGCAAAAGAAAGCATCGAAGAAGAATATGATGCAGATTCTGAAGAAGAAGACAATGGAAATCTAAATCTTCTAGTGAAGAACTTTGGAAAGTTTCTTAAAAAGAAAAATGTCAGATTTAACAACAATAAAGTCTTCCAAAGAAACAATGAGTCTTCTTCATCTCAAAAGACTACATGTTTTGAGTGTGGCAAACCGGGACATTTCAAGTCAGATTGTCCAAATCTTCAGAAAAAGAAACATGGTCTAAAAGAGAAATTCGAGAAAAGGGATCAACCTACTCGAAGAGCATATTTGGCTTGGGATGATAATGAAGTAAGTTCATCATCTGATTCTGATAAAGAAGAAGCACAAGTTGCTTTGATGGCCTCACATGATTCTGATGTTGAAGATTCCCAGGTGTGTATGAAAGCAGCAAAGGATCTATGGTATCTTGATAGTGGCTGCTCATCACACATGACAGGAGACAAAACCAAGTTTTCTTTTCTTATACCTAGGGAAAAAGGTTTCGTCACATATGGTAACAATCAAAAGGGAAAAATACTCGGTATTGGAAGAATATGCACACCCCCTCAAACAGTCATCGATAAAGTTCTTTACGTTGATGGTTTGATGCATAATCTTCTGAGTATTAGTCAACTATGTGATAAAGGTTTGAAAGTAGGTTTTATTAATGATTTATGTGTTGTGAAAGATGTGAAAACTAAAGAAATTAAGTTTTCTAGATATAAAGTAAACAAAGTCTTCATGATCTCATTGGAAGAAATTCCACAAAATGTGAGATGCCTATTAGCCAAGAACAATAGTGATTCATGGCTATGGCATAGAAGACTTGCACATATTCACATAGATCATTTAAACAAACTAGTCAAGCATGATCTAGTTGTTGGGCTTCCAAAGATAAAATTCGAGAAAGACAAGCTTTGTGATGCATGTCAAAAAGGGAAGCAAACCAGAACATCCTTCAAACCAAAGAACATAGTTTCGACCTCAAGACCCCTTCAATTGTTACATATGGGTCTGTTCGGACCTTCTAGAACTAAAAGCCTCGGAGGTAATTTCTATGCACTTGTTATTGTTGATGATTTCTCTAGATTTACTTGGACTTTATTTCTACCTCATAAGAATGAAGCCTTCAATGCATTCAAAAGATATGCAAGGCTAGTTCAAAATGAGAAGTCTTTGAAGATCTCTTCTATTAGAAGTGATCATGGTGGAGAATTTCAGAATCAACAATTCCAAGAACTATGTGATGAAAATGGAATATCACATAACTTTTCTACTCCGAGAACACCACAACAAAATGGTGTAGTAGAAAGGAAGAATAGGTTACTTGAAGAATTAGCAAGAACCATGTTAAGTGAATCTAGTCTCCCCAAATATTTCTGGGCTGATGCTGTAAGTACTGCTTGCTATGTTTCCAATAGAGTTCTTATTAGACCTATCCTTAAGAAAACACCCTATGAACTCTACAAAGGAAGGAAACCAAATATCTCTCATCTACATGCTTTTGGATCAAAATGCTTTGTCTTGAATAATGGAAAGGAAAACCTTGGAAAGTTTGATGAAAAATCTGATGAAGGTATATTCCTTGGATATTCTCTAACAAGCAAAGCATATAGAGTCTTTAACAAGAAAACTCTATCCGTGGAAGAATCCATACATGTTACTTTTGATGAATCTAAATCTTCAATAGAAGATAAAGTCAATCTTCCAGATAATGAAGAAGATGACATCATTTTAAATGAAGATTCTCAAAAGGATGGAGATCAGAATCCAATACAAGAAGAGCACATTGAAAGTAATACTTATCAACTTCCAAAAGAATGGAGAACCCATAGGGATCATCCAGTTGATAATATTATTGGTGATATTTCTAGAGGCGTTTCTACAAGGCTACGCTTGAATGATTCAGTTTTGAATATGGCCTTTGTCTCTCAGATAGAACCATCAAAAGTAAATGATGCTCTAGAGGATGAGTATTGGATTGTAGCAATGCAGGAAGAACTAAACCAATTTGAAAGAAATCAAGTTTGGGAACTTGTCCCTAAGCCTAGTGATAAACACATTCTTGGAACAAAGTGGGTGTTTAGGAATAAGTTAGATGAAAATGGTATTATAGTTAGGAACAAAGCAAGATTAGTTGCTCAAGGCTATAATCAAGAAGAAGGTATAGATTTTGATGAAATATATGCACCCGTAGCAAGATTAGAAGCCATAAGATTGTTATTAGCGTATGCTTGCTCTTTAAACTTCCCATTATATCAAATGGACGTCAAAAGTGCCTTTCTAAACGGATATATTCAAGAAGAAGTGTATGTGAAGCAACCTCCAGGATTTGAAGATCCAAAGTTTCCTACACATGTCTTCAGACTAAAGAAAGCACTCTATGGTCTTAAGCAAGCTCCTCGTGCATGGTATGATAGGTTAAGTACTTTCCTTTGTAATAAAGGTTTTCAAAAAGGTAAGGCTGATACAACCTTGTTTATCAAAAGAACCAAAGGTAATACCTTACTTGTTCAAATTTATGTTGATGATATTATCTTTGGTGCAACTAACGAATCTCTTTGCAAAGATTTCTCTAACATGATGCAAGAAGAATTTGAAATGTCCATGATGGGACAATTAAATTTCTTTCTTGGTTTGCAAATCAAGCAATCAAGTGATGGAATATTCATCAATCAATCAAAGTTTTGCAAGGAACTATTAAAGAAATATGATTTGGATGATTGCAAAGCCATAGCCACACCTATGGGGTCTAATACATATTTAGATCAAGATGAATCCGGTAATCAAGTAGATATTACCAAATATAGAGGTATGATCGGATCTCTTTTATATTTATCTGCAAGTAGACCTGATATTATGTTTAGTGTGTATCTATGTGCTAGATATCAAGCATCTCCTAGGGAATCACATTTGAGTTCTGTTAAACGAATTTTCAAATATTTGAAAGGAACTACAAATGTTGGATTGTGGTATCCCAAGGGAAGTGTTTGTGATTTGATTGGATATTCTGATTCTGATTATGCTGGTTGTAAAACTGAAAGAAAGAGTACAAGTGGTACTTGTCACCTATTAGGAAATGCTCTTGTTTCATGGTCTTGTAAGAAACAAGCATGTGTTGCTCTAAGTACTGCAGAAGCAGAATATATTGCTGCAGGAAGTTGTTGTGCACAAACTCTATGGCTCAAACAACAACTCAAAGATTATGGCTTAGAGCTGGGCTGCATTCCAATTAAATGTGACAACACAAGTGCCATTAATCTCACTAAAAACCCTATCATGCACTCTCGAACTAAGCATATTGATATACGACATCATTTTCTTCGAGATCATGTTATGAGGAAAAATATTGAGATTTCATTTGTGGATACACATAATCAGTTAGTAGACATCTTTACTAAGCCTCTTCCTAAAGAATCATTTTTCAAGATAAGAAGAGAACTAGGCATATTAGATGAGCATGATATTTAAATGACACATGTTATTGGCATAAACTTTATATGTACATTTGCATTATGTGTTTAAATGCTTATATATGAAAATGTGTTACATAGGATTCTAGAGCCTAGAACATGTAAAAATGTCCTAGTAATCGATTACCCTAGGATCTGTAATCGATTATTCATGTCCTAAGTCCTCGTGCTCGCTGGAAATACTTGAGTAATCGATTATTCAAACTGCCATAATCGATTACACATTCACAATTTGAAATTTTCAAATTTGTAACTGATGTAATCGATTACCCCAACTGCAGTAATCGATTACATGCTCGAAAAGTTGCCCGAATTTCAAATTTCCCTCCATCTTTTGAAATTCAATCTTGGCATAACTGCTCCGTAATCGATTACTTAAACCGCTGTAATCGATTACATGCCCAGAATATTTAAGCCAGCCTTAGGAATTGATTAGTCATATCCTTCAAAAGTCTCTCAAAGTGCTGCATATTCTCCCCAACCAACCATGGATTCCTATCATTCTCGTTCCTCTCGACCCATGAATCTTACACGACTACTCACCACCACCCATCAAAGAACTAGATTTGCTTCACGATTCATCAATCAACTCATTCGTAAACCTTTGTTTGGTGATTTGGATTCATTTGTCGAAAATAGTCACACATTTCCCGCCTATCTTCGTTATCAAAATCTTGAGGAGTTCATCTCTATGTGCAATCCCTACTATCCTGAACTAGTAAAAGTCTTTTATTGCAACTTAGAACCTTTGCAAGATGGCTTTCAAAGTTCTGTCAAGGGGATTCTTATTCGACACTCCTTATCATCTTTTGGTCGATGCCTTGGAATTCCTTCTTCGGGAGCTCTCTTGGGTCCTAACCTCCCTTGCCACTGGTCCGACTATAGCCATGACTCCTTTTACAAATCTCTGTGTCGATTTGAATCAGTCGACCTTCAGAAAATTCACCCACCACATACTACTTCTTGCCCATACAACACTGATGTCCTCACGACAAACAATCATCTTCTACACTACTTCATTAATCAAGTAGTTCTGCCTGAAGAAACTCTCCTTGCTCACATTAGCGACTTTGAGTTACAAATTCTTTATGGCATTCTTAATTGTCACAAAATCAATTGGGCATTTCTGGTTATGCACCACATGCTACGAAGTCGTAACTTGGCGGACTCTTTTCCCTATGCATCGATCATCACCCGCCTCCTTCTCTACTCTGGAGTGCCTATCGCCAAGCTTTATGACACACGGTCATCTCATCTCAAACGCATAGACACCTCCATTCTTTCTTCACTCAACATCACCAATGACTTTGGCCTCTCTCTTCTTCCATGTCAAATTCATGATGCTGGTCGGGATTTCGTACCCGTGTATACCATTGCTGATGTTGACTCTCCTACTAGTACTTAGTCTTGTAGGAGTTCTTCATGCTGTTTATTTATTTCATCTTGTACTATGTTCCCATTATATGTATGTTATTTTTTTTAAGTACTATGTTTGGACTATTATGCTTTCATCCTATTTTACATGTTTACCCCTACCCCCATCCCCCATGCTTTATATTGCAATATACACTTGTGTGTATGGCTGTACATTTTTTGCCTTTTCTTCTTTTTGATGAAGTCAAAAGGGGGAGAAAGGTTCCGTGTCTTTAAAGATCATATGCAGGAATTCAACGAGTACATTAGAAAGGGGGAGAAATATCAGAAATACTAGATTCTATCAAATAGGGGGAGTTAAGCATCACGAATGCATAAATGATCTTCAAAGAATCAAGTATGTGTTTGCCATCATCAAAAAGGGGGAGATTGTGAAGAAGGTCTTGCTCCTGACCCTGGCTGTGGTTTTGATGACGACAAACTCATCAACAAAAAGAAGAAAAGAAGACTTCAAAGAAATCAAGCACTCAAGTCCATCAATAGTCTAGAAGTCTTAGAATTAGGTGAGTTATGCTTCTAAAGGTTTATTAAAGCGTAAAGGCTCTCAAAACACCTAATCTAATCAAGCTAAGTGTTTTCATAACTTAAAAGAAGTAGAAAACCTTAAGCAAATCTCAAAGAATAAGTTTCTGGAAAATGGGCTTCTGTGTAATCGATTACACCATTATGGTAATCGATTACACCAAGGCAAGTAATCGATTACTCCAGTATTGTAATCGATTACATGTTTGAAATTCAAATTCAAACTGAAACGGTCACTTGTGTAATCGATTACACTAAGTATGGTAATCGATTACCAGAACGAAAAAGTGCATCTTTTCATGAACCATTGTGTCCCAAACCTTTTGAAAAGGGTTGTGATGGTTCAAGGACGTTTCCCTTGCCTATATAAAGACCATTTGAGTCCAGAAAACATAACAACAACATAGAACACACAACACACACGAAATAGACACATTTCACATGAGAAAATCACATTAGGCCAAAGTTCTTTCAAAATTGGTTCATCTTTTAGAACCTAAATCTTTTGGAGCCTAAATTCTGAGTTCATGATCTTCATGTTTACAAGAACACATTAGTTGTTCATATCTTGAAGAACTCAGAATTGTATTATGCTTAAAAGCCTTAAAGCATAATTTCTCATTTTCAATCCAATTGTGTGTTAAAGGATTGAAATAGCCAAGTGTAATATCTTCTTCATCTCTTTCTGTAAGATTGAGTTTTTCACCGTGGTATTCGGTGAAGGGTTGTTGTCACTGAAAGTGGTTTGCTTTCAGGGTCTTGATTGAAGACAAGTTTGTCTTCAAGGTCTGAGGGTGGTTTGCCTTCAGGAACTGAAAGTGGTTTGCTTTCAGGGGCTGTTGAAAGCGGTTTGCTTTCACAGGATATTGGTAGAAGTTCTTGGGGTCCTTGGTTAGGAACTTGTAAGAAATTCTTATCAATAGTGGAAAAATCCTCAAGGGGTTTTCTTGAGGGACTGGACATAGTCTTCGGTGGATTGAAGGCGAACCAGGATAAATCTTGTGTGTGATTCTCTTTATCCTTCACATTTACTTTCAAGTATTGTTCATATCCGCTGCAATCACAAAGATCAACTCGTGATCATCATAAACTTGAAAGTAACGATTTCAATAAGGCGAAAATTGGGGCAACACTGATTCACCCCCCCTCTCAGGTTGCTATCTGTTCTAACAACCAAAACCTTCGTGTCCTTCGATTGAAGTTCTCATCTTTATCTCCCTGTCGTAGATCTGGAATAACCACGCCGCAACGAGAAACCACCGTGTCACTGATCTAAAACCACCGCGCTGTTTCTCTCCTTCATTTATTGTTTCTCAGGGTTTGCATAAGGTGAAATGAATATGAGGGTTTGATTTTTCTGATTTAGGGTTTGCATCAGGGTCATGGAGTTTGGAAGAAGAAGAAGGTCATGGTTCTTGGCTTTCATAGACGAGGGTTTTGTTTTTCTAGGTTTGCATAAGATAGAAACCAATCGAGAGATTGAGTGAAAGAGATAACGAAGATGAAGGATATAGATGAAGAAGCGTGAATTGATAAGTAACCAACCAGATCCTAAGGGGGACCCATCTCATCACACTCTCAAATCACGTGCCACATCAGTTCAAAGTGGGACCTGTCAGCTACTAACGTTAGTTTTTCAACAGAATGCTGACAGAAGATTAAAAGTGCAAACATCAAGTAACGTTAGGGACTAGTTCGGCTAATTCTTTTTGTTGGGGACCATTTTCGCCAAAATGGACAAATTGGGGGACCAAAAATGTAGTTAAACCTTTTCTATTTTAGAGGCTAAAGTTTGCTTACATGAGGTAGGAAGAGATTTTAGAGGTTGTTTACTCTGATTTTTGGAAAAAAAATAGAATCAGGTAAAACCACAAGAAAATCGAAATGTTGATAAAGTGGCTGGATTCCAATCCTCTTACGGGCTCTGGGATATGGAAACTTCTTGTGCGTGAATCATGAAAATGAAGTGGATAAAGATGTGTTCGTCAGAAATGGTTCGAGTGTATTAGATAAACAAATTTAAAAGAAAATACTGAAAGTAAAGGTGCTTCAAAGAGGTAAAAAGGTAAAGGCAAAAGAAGAATAAAACTGCATTGTATTGAAAGTGCAGGAAAACATAAAAGTTTTGCATGAAATGTAAAGGTGGTCAATCGAACTCGCTCAGTCACTCATGTTTGACTCGTTCCTGTTACTCTGTGTCACGGTTGCTTGGACTTATGGCATAGGGGTTGAGAATTAACGTTTATGGACGTGTTGCGAATGGGACAAAGGACCCTGATTCCTTGCCTGGCTTCTTCTATTTTTAGGCTGATTCTTCAACACATGCAACGAACAAATCTTCTTAGCCTTCCACGTGTCTTATGCTTGTTTCCTTGCTTTCCACGCATCCAGCTTGATTAACTGCCCAATACTTTCCGTCGAAGAATAAACTCCCTTGTTTGTCAAGTTTCTAGTCGAAATGAACCTCACACTTGCCTGATTTAAGGCTCATTCTCAACAAGTCTCTGACTTCGACTAAATTTATGTTCTAGTCCAACGTGTGAAGAAGGTCTTGCTCCTGACTCTGGCTGTGGTTTTGATGACGACAACACACGTTACAAAAAGAAGAAAAGAAGACTTAGAAGAACCAGCTCAGCATACTTCAAGCTAGTTCAAAGGGTTCAAGTTTGAAATGCAACTGTCTATAACTTACGTCGAAATGCAACTCCACACACCACAGGCCTTTAGTCGAAAACAAGTCTGAAACTTATCTATTTTAAGATCTCATTTCCAATATGACATCAACTTCGACTCAACATGTCGTCTTTATTTTAATCGAATATTGGAAACTGTCTTATCAGCCTTAGCTAAATACCTTTCATTTTGGTCGAAATCATCTTATTGTGTAATCTTCGACTAAGCTAAGACTTGGGAAAAATTCCAGGCTAACAGATGCCCCCTAAAATATCATACTTCGAAGAATTCCTTTTGCTAAGAAGTGTTATATTTTCAACCAAATAAAATACAAACTTAATTATCCTTTATTTATTTAATTAAAAGAAGATTTTCAGTTTACTTATGATAGTGGAGCAGTGAATAGCCCACTATGCTAGTAAATAGGTAATGATGGATATTAGATTTCCAATGCACTGACGCACGTTCCTGAAATGAATGATGTGAACTTAATCATTTTTAATTAACTTTTCAGTTCCATCAACCCCACCAAGACCTTTCCGTTTCCCTCTTCTTTTCTCATAACTAGAGAATTTTCACACGCTTTTCTCTACCTCAAACCTTTTCTTTCTCCTCATCTTCTTCCTTTCTGATTCTGTGTTCTTTAGAAACCTGGTTCAATGGCTTCTAACTCTACAAAGCATTCTGCTCCTTCATCTTCTCAACAGAAGACTTCTACTGCTGAGAAACAGATTAAAATTGAGGCAATGCGAACCTGCGTTTGAAACTCCGTCACTTGTGATGATGCATTCAAACCGTTGGAACTACCTTTCATAGAAAAAAGACGCTTAACTGGGAAAACAACGAAAGAACGTTTTGCCAAGTTTAAATCCAATAGGAGAATTACTCTCGAAAATTTGTCAATAATGGCAAAGCATTACCCAGAATTAATGGCGGCGGAGGACCTTGAGCTTGTTAAGGCGAACTTCCCTAAAATAAAGATTTCGCTTAGTTCCTATGTGGTGGGAGAAGACATTCAAACCTATGATCTCCATGAATGCATTTATCTCCAACTTCAAAAAAGGAACAGACCCGGAACCATCACCGTCGGCAAAGAAGAAATGGTCACTATGACTCGAGAGAATTGAGACTGCAAAACGGTAGTTCTGCTAGATTAGAATCAAACTGTTCTGTGATCTTTTTGTATTCGAATTTAGTTTTTAAACATTACCAACGTTTCACGGCTTAGTTACTAAGATAATGTTGTAATCCGACTATTTATCCACCAACTTTCATGGTGATCAGTTTATCTTGATTTCATGCAATGCTTGTTTATATCTCTTTGAATATTTTCCTTTTTTGTTAAAGATTCGTCGATCTGCACCAATTTGTTGAATCGAATATGCATTTCCAGAAAATACTTTTGTAACTTTGAAAGGTCCCTCCCAATTTAGGGACCATTTACCATACGTTTGATCTCGTTTATCCATAGGTAAAATGACTTTCCAAACCAAATCACCAATGGTAAAAACTTTCGACTTAGCTTTCTTGTTATAAGCTCTAGTCACTTTTTCCTTTTGATGCATGATAGATTCCAAAGCCGAAAGCCTTTCTTCGTCTAAATCAATTAATTCGTCTAACATCATATTCCAATAATGTTCGACGGGATCTCCATTTGTCTTGCACACGGGCCGATTGTAGATAAATTTCAGCTGGCAGCACTGCTTCGTGCCCATAGGTTAGTCGAAATGGAGATGTTCCTATAGCTTCTCGAGGAAAAGTTCGGTAAGTCCATAAAACTTCACCTAAATTTCTATGCCAACCTTTTGGTTTTTTATCTATGTGTCTTTTGACCAAACCAATAATAACGTGACCCTTGGTCAGTTGTCAAAGTTTCAGGAATCCCATAACGTGACACAATGTATTTTTGCACGAAATCAATCACGCTATCTTGAGTCACTGTTCTCAAAGGAATTGCATCGACCCATTTGGTAAAATAATCAATAGCCACAATAATGTATTTGTGGCTTTTAGAAGAATAAGGACTGATTTCACCAATCAAATCAATAGCCCAACCTCTAAAGGGCCAAGGCTTAATTATTGAATGTAATTTCACTTGCAGGGACATGCTGGATTCCTGCGTGCTTTTGACAATCTTGACAAGACCTTCTGTATTCAATACAATCTCTTAACATAGTTGGCCAATAAACACCTTGTCAAATTAATAACCACTTCATTTTATGGCCAACTTGATGAGAACCGCAAGATCCACTATGTACTTGCGAAACATCAATTAGAGCTTCGTCTTCATTAAGACATCATAACAAAGTTCCAAGAGCATTCTTCTTGAACAAATCATTACCCATGATCACATAACTAAAAGATTTATACTTCACCTTTCGATCAAAAGCTGAGTTAGGATTTTGTAAGTAATCCACTATAGGCTTCCTCTAATCATTAGAAAACAAATTGTCAATTACTAAAACCTCAAACTCTTGATCTGGAACTAGCTTTGCTCTAATTTTTATCAACTCCTTTAGTTTCTTCTTCAAAACTTTGTAACTAGAAGCAATTTGGGCTAATTCATTGGCTTCTTGGTTTTCGATTCTTGGCACATGTTGTATTCTGACTTCATCGAAATTAGCTAAAAAATGAGAAGCCTTCGTACTCTTTGGTAAACTGTTTGACTACAAGCTTTAAATCACCTTTAATCTCGACCTTTATTGCTCCCAAAACAAGCAGCATTTCCAAACCGACAATTAATACCTCATATTCGGCTTCGTTATTCGAGCAAACGCCTTGAATTTTAAATTTAAACCTTGTTGGAATATTTTGGGGAGATATAATTAAAATCCCTATTCATGTTCCTTTCTGATGTTTTGATCCATCAAAGAAAAGTTTCCAAGGTTAAAGACTAACTAACGTCTCTTGCATTTCCATCAAGGAATGCTCAGCCAAGAAATCCGCTACTACTTGGCCTTTCATTGACTTTAAAGGTGCCTTTCTCAAAGAGTATTTAGATAATGCCAATGCCAATTTTCCAATTCGACTATGTAATATGGGCTTCGATAACATATGCTTAATAATATCGAAGTGAGAATTGACGAAAACGTTGACAAGCTTTATGTAATATTTCAACTTTACACATGAAAAGTACAAACATAAGAACAACTTTTCAATTGAGCTATATCTAGTTTCCGCATCATTTAGGATTCGACTAAGGTAGTAAATGGCTCTTTCAATGCCATTTTCATCCTCTTGAGCTAACAAGGCCCCTATTGTTTCATCTGATGCGGAAATGTACAATTGCATGGGTTTACTTCTTATAGGTGGAGCCATTACAGGAGGATTAGCCAAGTAGCTTTTAATGTCGTCGAACGCTTCTTGGTGTTCAGCTTCCCAATGAAACTCTTCTTCCTTTTTAAGTCGAAGGAGTGGGAAAAAGATTTTTATTTTGCCACTTAGATTCGAAATGAACCTTCTTAAAAAGTTTACTTTTCTGAGTAATGACTGAAGTTGCTTTTTCATCGAAGGAGGCTGACTGTTAAGGATTGAATTGGCTTTGTTCTAGTTGATTTTGATCCCCTTTTTATGGACGACAAAGACAAGAAAATCCCCTGCAACAACATTGAATGCACATTTAATGGGATTCATTTTAAGGCCAAACTTTCTCATTCTTTCGAATGATTGTCGTAAATGGTCTAAATGTTCATTCTTTCATGTAGATTTAATCACTACATCGTTGATATAAACCTGCATGAATCAGCCTATCAAATCATGAAAAATGTTATTCACGGCCCATTGGTAAGTAGCGCCAACATTCTTCAAACCAAAAGGCATTACAACCCATTCGTACTTTCCCAATGCACCCAGGCATCGAAAAGCAGTTTTAGGAACATCATCTTCAGCGATGAAGATTTGGTTATAACCTGAATAACCATCTAAAAGACTAAGATATTCATTGCCAGCTGCTGAATCAACTAACATGTCAGAAATAGGCATTGGATACTCATCTTTTGGAGTGGCAGCATTTAAGTCCCTAAAATCGATGCACACTCGAAGAGTGCCATTCTTTTTTATCACAGGAACTATATTTGCAAGCCAATCTACATACCTTGCAGTTCTGATGAAATTATTCCTTAAAAGTCGTTCAATCTCTTCTTTGATCTTCGACACGACTTCAGGGGCGAAGCGTCTTGGAGTTTTCTTTACTAGTCTTTTATCAGGCCTAATTGGCAATCTCAATTCTACCAGTTTTCAACTTAAACCTGGAATCTCATTGTAATCCCAAGGCAAACAGTATTTTTATACTCTTGTAAAAGTTCGACCATTTTTTCCTTTAACTCAGGATCAATCAATGAATTGATATATGTAGGCCTCTTTTTCGACTCATCTCCTAAATTAATTTCTTCTAAAGGATCTTGAGCTTCCATCTTTCTTGTTTAATCAAAAATTGATTTCTCGAACCCTAGAGGACTATCATCATATATGCAATCAAGTCTTGTACCTTCGACTGGTAACTCCAATTGGCTTCGACCATTTTCATTAAACTGCTTCTGATCATCAACAGAATGGTCTTGAACAGTTTCTTCCACATTCCTAGCTTCTTGTGCCATTTCAACTATTTGAGACATCTAATTCTCTTCGGCTTTTGAAATTTCTGAGTTAGAATCTCCGTGTTCAGAAACTGTTCCTTTTAACATATTTTCGGCTCTTAAAGCCGCTTCAATCCTGTTTTCGGCTATGTAAGTCAAAATTCGAGCCCAGCTCATTTTAGATATCATTGGCCTCATGCCACTCTCTAACGGCATCTTTTTTGAGATTTATAAGCTGAATTCACGCTTTGGCAAAAACTGTAATTAGGATCAAGCCTAACTGAACAGAGCATCGGTTCTCCTTCCGATTCAAATGCCAAGTTATTGTAAGGAGAAATATTGGAAAGTTTCTTATCGAATGTCTTTTTGTTGACTTGGTCACATTCGGCCAAGAAGTAACTCTGATCAACATCAACGTTTTCAAGAACATCGTCTTCTATACAAAGAGATAGCTTTTGGTGAAGAGATTAAGGAACTGCTCCAACACCATGAATCCATTCCTTACCAAAAAGAAAGTTGTAATTTGCTTTTGCAGGAACCACCACAAATAACGTGGTTCTTGTTACCGTGCCAACGGTAATCTCAAGTGGAATGACTCCTAATGACTTATTTGTCTTTCCTTCATAGTCAGAAAGGACCACATTGTGAGGCTGAAGATCTGCCTCGGTTTTTCCTAATTTCTTCATTAAAAACTTAGGCATTAGGTTGATTTCCACTCCACCATCAACCAGAACCTTGTTGATCCCTTTATCTTCACCTCGAGCCCAAACGAAGTGCGGCTTCAAGTTTTTCTTCATTTCAGGATCTGGTTTCTTGAAGACTGTATTCTGCTCTTCGACTTCTCCCTTAGTCATTTTATAGTAACACAAAGGATTGTCATCTTCTTCTTCCTCAATATAATAATCGTCTTCGTCTTCGGTTACCTCTGTCGATTAGGAGAATAGACACTACATTGCAAATAATGTCTAAACTCTCAGCATCGCTGCCGAAGTTGTCGGTGAGCATGCCCTCTTTCTCAATAGTTAAGGGTTTAGGAAGTGCAACTTTCGGAGTGAATAACTTTGCTTCGGGACTTAACTTAGGTTTATATGCTAAGTCCATATAAGGTAAAGTCTTTCTTCGACTAGATTGTCCAGTCTCGAATGAAGACATTCCTTTTTAACCCATTTTTGTCGAAGAATCTCTCTTTCCAGTGTGTTCGACTACAACCTTCCCTTTTTGAGCAGCGGCTTTCTCTAGAGAAGCTTTTCTCTTTCTCTAAAACCTTCTCCATTGGGTTTAAGTCATGGGGTTAGTTCCAAAGTAAGTGTTTGGGACATGGGAGTGATTCTTCGAAGCATGGGAACTCCCGTTTCGGAAAGTCGTGTGTCCCACTTTGACCTTTGACTTTACAGTAGGTTTTGGTTGAAATGTGGTTACCCACTGATTAGGTCGAACCCCTGCTGGAGGAATGAAACTTTTCCTCTTGTAATCTGAATTATGTTGAAGCTTTGACTCGAATAGGTTGCTCGAACCTAAGCATTTAATAGCAGGTATTCGATGCCCCAACCTTTCAATCGCTGGCTTGCGATTAATTCTCTTAGTCGTTTCTACGGCTTTTGCAGCACTTTGATCAAACATTGAACTACATCTTGGACATAAGGTTACTTCAGCATCCTTATCTTTACACCTTTGCAGGTATTCAAGTAAGGTTTCACCAGCTTTTGAATAAAATTCCTGCATCTTTTTATCAAACTCTTCGATCTCATTGACCTTGGGTTCAAGAATTTCCAGTAATACCTACAGTGAAAATTACTATAGGCTCCACGAAGTTGCTGTTCTAGACCTACAACGGATTGGAATCAATCTTCATGGTTGTTTTCTCCTTAGGCTCGAAGATTAACCTCACGTCTTGAATTGCAGCTTGGACCAAATCCCTGAATTTAGTACATTGATTAGTCCAATGGCCAAAAAAGTTATGATATTTACAATATCTTCGACCTTTCCTTTGATCAAGAGAAAGAACTTTTTGATCAAGAGGAATGTCAATTTGGCCATCTTTTACCAAGATGTCATAGATAGCCTCACATTTCGAAATATCAAAATTGTAAACTTTAACAGGAAACTTTTCGAGGCATATCATTATTACTAGTTGGTCTCCATTTATTAGGCATTAGCATTTCACACACATAACGAGGACCTTCTTTGAGTTCAGCTAACTGAACATCATGACATTCGAAATCCTCATAAGGCTCGAAACTCATAGGATCATCTTGACCTACATCGCCTGCTTTGGTATAGGAATTTTTTTTCTTAGGCAATTTAGTACTTTTCAATTTCTCTTGCATAAGGAACTCAACTTGTCTAATTCTAGCAACTAATTGCGCCAAATCTCTTATATATTGAGTATCTATCTTTTTCCTGATCGAATAATCAAAACTGTCAGCGGCTAATTTGACCAGCTCGTGTTCAGGAACTTGCATGAAGAATTTTGACTTCGTGTGTCGGAATCTACCCAAATAGTCATCGACAGGTTCTAATACTTTCCTTTTTACACTTGCTAGTTCTTTGAGGCTGATTTTAGACTCACCTCTAAAGTATTGATCATGGAAGATTCGTTCCAATTGGTTCCAACTAAAAATTGAATTTGGTGGTAAAGTTGTGAACCGAGTGAAAGCGTTCTTCGTCAAAGAAATAGGAAAATATTTCATCTTTAAATATTCATTATTTGCTAGATCACCAGCTTCGACTTGGTATCTAGCAATATGTTCAACAACGAATTCTTCAACTTCTCCTGAGAACTTAGTAAATTTGGGGACTTTCCATCCCCTTGAAGTACAGTTTGAAGAATAATCTCAAGAAATGCTGAAACAAAATGTGGTTGATTAGCATATCCCATATTAAATCCATGTTGACTTAAGAATTGTTCTGCTATCTTAGCAACATTCTGTTGCCCCCCAAAATGGTTTTGTCCAATTCTTTCTATAACGTGTTCGGCGTTTTGGTTCCTATTAACCAAAATTGGGATTCCCACATTTCGACCAAGATTACCTTGGTGAGTAGGTTCATTAGGGGAAACCTGTTGATTAGGTTGAATTTCTAACATTTGGGGTTGGTCAAGCGGAGGCGCTTGTCGACCAGCTTGAGCGATTTGTTCAACTATAGGATCTGGTGTGCCGAAAATATTTGCAATTCGACCAAGTTGTGTAGTCAATTGTTGATAGGCAAGAGTATTGTCTCTAATCATAGGTTTAAAGACTGTACCAATTTGTTGAGTCAACGTATTGACTAACTCATGGTTACTATCATCCATTTTTTGCCTAAGTATATTTACCGTATTGTTAGTCAAAGAAAATAGGGATCCGTCTAAAATTGAAAGTGGGGGTCCCACATTTCTCGACCTAACTGCCCTTGATCCTGACGCTACATATTGATTTCCCGGGGAACCCTTGAAACCACATTATCAGAATACATTCAGGGATAAGTTCCTACCCCTTGCATCAACGATAAAGGCATCCCATAAGGGTGACTAACAATATTCAAGGGTTTCCTGTTATTGTTCCAGGAACCTGGTTGAACAACGCCAACAACAGCCTGCAAAATGGCAGGAGTTGTAGGACTTGGAATTGAATTGGGGCCGAAACTTGTGACAAGATTGGCCCTGTCGTGTATGGATTTAATGCCCGATTAGGAATTGATTGAACAGGCATTGTAGGAAACAGTTGAGTCAAATTCTAACCAGTCGAAACCGGTGGTAGAGTTTGACTCGTTGGAGCAGTTGTAACTGCCATGTCTGGATTGGAAATGCTCCTTGGAGGATTAACACCATCGTTAGTATTAATCAGACGTTCTCCATTGACATTATAAGCATTACTGGGTTCAGCATGAGATCCTGGGGATTGGTTTCCTCTAGAACGGTTGGTCATACTGACAAATTTACCTCTTTGTAATAGCATACACTTTTCTAAATCTTATTGGTTAGGAAATTATAAAACTAAGGCACTGGGGAAGATTTCTAACGAAAACATTCCCCTTTAGTCCCACTAGGCGTGCCAATTTGTTTACTCTGATTTTTGGTAAACAAATAGAATTAGGTAAAACCACAAGAAAATCGAAATGTTGATAAAGAGGTTGGATTCCGATCCTCTTACGGGATCTGGGATATGGAAACCTCTAGTGCATGAATCGTGAAAATGGAGTGGATAAAGAAGTGTTCGTCGAAAGTGGTTCGATAGAATTGGATAAGCAAATTTAAAAGAAAAGACTGAAAGTAAAGGTGATTCAAAGCGGTAAAAAGGTAAAGGCAAAAGAAGAATAAAACTACATTGAATTGAAAGTGCAGGAAAACATAAAAGTTTTGCATGAAATGTAAATGTGGTCAATCGAACTCCCTCAGTCACTCATGTTTGACTCGTTCCTGTTGCTATGCGTCATAGTTGCTTGGACTTATGGCGTAGGGGTTGAGAATTAACGTTTATGGACGTGTTGTGAATGGGACGAAGGACCCTGATTCCTTGCCTAGCTTCTTTTATTTATAGGTTGATTCTTCAACTGCATGCAACAGAAAAATCTTCTTAGCATTCCACGTGTACTATGCTTGTTTCCTTGCTTTCCACACGTCCAGCTTGATTAACTGCCCAATACTTTCCGTCGAAGAACAAACTCCCTTGTGTGTCAACTTTCAAGTCGAAATGAACCTCATACTTTCCTGATTTAAGGCTCATTCTCAACAAGTTTCTGACTTCGACTAAACTTCTGTTCTAGTCCAACAGTCTATAACTTCCATCGAAATTCAACTCCACGCACAACAGGGCTTTAGTCGAAAACAAGTTTGACACTTATCTATTTTAAGATCTCATTTCCAATATGACCTCAACTTTGACTCAGCATGCCGTCTTTATTTTATTCGAATATTGGAAATTGTCTTATCAGCCTTAGCTAAATACCTTCCATTTTGGTCGAAATCATCTTATTGTGTAATCTTTGACCAAGCTAAGACTTAGGAAAAATTCCAGGCTAACAGAGGTATGGTTTACAGAATTCGGTCTGGGAGAGTCTATTTGATTGTCACTCATATGTGTAGAAGTTTCCTTCCTACTTAGAGTCATCCTTCTATTATAACATATACCCTCGGGAAAGAGAACAAAGAAAATTACTCAGGGTGCAATTAGTCTCTGTTGGTCTCAGACACTTGGATTGCACAGAGTAACTTTGAGAGACAAAAGAGATAGAAAAGCACACATAAAATTTGTTCACGCAATTCGAACAAATGTCTACGTCTGCGACTATAGATTGCTATAGCACAGATTCTTATTCAAAATAGGAACCAGGGTTTAAGTGTTACAACATATTTATACTAGGATTTAATGCCACACAACATCGTATCATTAAATCCTAATGCAATCCTATCGAAATCCTATTAACCAATCAAATCCTAGTTACAACGTCCATCACGGCGTACATTTCGGCGTAGTCAACGCTCATTAACTGTCTTCCACAAGCCATACGTCCCTGACCGAATGAGGCTTGACAGTGCTTCGCCAGACGATCTCTCAACCGGACGATCATTGACTAAGACGTACTCCAGGCGGACGATCCCCCAGATGATCTTACATTAGATGATCTCCAAGAAGATCTTATACCAGACGAGGCAACATAAATGAGCCAGACTCAACAATCTCTATCTTGGTGAATTTCTTCTAACCCTTGTGAAAATCCACTCCTTCCTCTTAGGATCTTGATTCTTGGGATTGCGCTCCCCATATGCTTAACACTTTGAAATGTGCAACAAATCCAATATATGCTTGAACTTCTCGTTTGTGACTGGCTTGGTCAACATATCCGCTGCATTTTCAGACGTGTGAACCTTCTCAAGTTGTATCTGCCCCGACCCAAGCAACTCTATGATCTTGTGAAATCTCACATAAATGTGTTTTGTCATTGCATGATACACTTGATTGTTCGCCAAAAAATGGCACTCTGGCTATCGCAGTACAGACAAACTCCACCTTGCTCGACACCCAACTCTTGCACCAACCCTGTAAGCCACAATGCTTCTATTGCAGCTTCAGCCACAGCCGTATACTCAGTTTCAGTTGTGGACATTGCCACTATGGACTGGACAGATGACTTCCAGCATATAGGTCCACCTGCCAAGGTTAAAACGTACCGTTTTGTAAACCGTCTGTTGTCACTACTCTGGGCTCACCTTGTTCACTACTGAACATTATCCCCATGACCCGTCGTACCTCTTAGGTACCTGAGTATCCACTTGACTGCCTCCCAATGACATTTCTCTGGTCTTGACATAAACTTACAGACTTGGCTCACAGCTTGTGCCACGTCTAGTCTAGTGCAAACCATAGCGTACATTAAACAACCAACGACACTGGCATAGGGAATTTTCGACATACCTTCGACTTCATCAGCTGTCTTTGGACACTGGTCTGTCAAGAGCTTAAAGTGATTCACCAATGGAGTACTCACAGCTTTCTAATTGCACATTTCGAATCTGTCCAACACGCCTTCAACATAGCTTTTCTGAGATAGCCAGAGTTTCTGGCTCATCTGTCCCTGTGAATTTCCATTCCAAGAATCTTCTTAGCGGCTCCTAGTGTGAAGAAGGTCTCGTCCTTGGACTCTGGCTGAGGTTTTGATGAAGACAAAGCACATCATAAAAAGAAGAAAATGAAAGAATTCAAGAACCAGCTCAAATCTTCAAGATCAACTATTAGGGTTCTAGCTCTTAGTAAGTCTTGTTACTTAGTGTGCTATGCTTTATTAAGGTCACATTTCATATGAAGGCTCATAAATAATCAACTAATTGAGTATAATATGTTTTCACAATTAAAACTTGGTAGAAACACTCAATTAGGGTTTAAAATTTAATAAACTAAGATTTGGACTTACAGTAATCGATTACAGGAGCTGAGTAATCGATTACACATGTCAGTAATTGATTACTCATTTAAAAAAATTGGCACATTACTACAACGACTAGTGGTGTAATCGATTACTCATTTAAGCTTGTAATCGATTACCACAAGCTTGTAATCGATTACCATGTTTGACATTTCAAATTTTAAATTTGAACTACAACGACTAGTAGCGTAATCGATTACCAAGTCACCAGATGTTTCTTTTCATGAACCGATGCTTTCTTAAACGTTGGGAAACCATTGTAACGGTTCTTGGACGACCTCTAGTGTCTATATATAGTCCAATGATACTCTGAATTCGTGGAACAACTTTAATATTCATAGAGCAATCATTCTGAGAAATTAAACTCTCACTTTCAAAAGAACACTCATGTAGTTCAACTGTTAAAACTCAAAAAAACTTTGAGCCTTCATTGTAATTTCCTGGAGCATACAAATTAAGACCAATCCAGTTAGATTGAAGGATTGTTCAGCCATAGTAAAAGCTTCTTCATCTTGAATCGGTTTGATTCTTGATTCACCATAGTGTTTGGTGGTAGAGGAAAAGGTCCTTTGAATCGGTTTGATTCAAAGTCCACCGTAGTATTCGGTGTAATCAGAAGGTGGTTTGCTTTCTGAGGGCTGATAGGTCTTCCTAGGGTCCTTGGTGCAAGAATCGGTAAGAATACTTGATCAATCAGAAAGTGGTGTGCTTTCGGGAAGATTGATAGGTCTTCTTAGGGTCCTTGGCGTACGCACCTGTAAGAACTCTTGATCAATAGTGGAAAAATCCCTAAATCAGAACGGGGGACTGGACGTAGCCTTCGGTGGTTTGAAGGTGAACCAAGATAAAATCACTGTGTGATCTTCTTATCCCTGAACTCTTACTTTACGCAATTTACATTTTCGCTGCATACTCATTTATTACTTGCGAATCTTTCAAAGTGAAAGTTATCATTGTTGAATTGGGATTAATAAGCCGAAAGTCATAAAAACCTAATTCACCCCTCCCTCTTAGGTTGCTATCTGGGCTTACACCTAGGTCCTTCATGTCAAACTCCTTGCCCAGTTTGGTTTTTAAATCACGCACGTCACTTGAGTGATTAGCAGCAATCAGCATATCATCCACATACAGTAACAAGAAAATTACTGAATTATCATCAAGGCTCCTGAGGTAAACACAACAGTCATAGTCACATCATCTATAACCAATCCTTTGCATGTATAAGTCAAACCTCTTGTACCACTGCCTTGGTGACTGTTTCAACTCATACGGAGACTTCTTCAATTTACATACCAGATGTTCCTGACCGGACGTAACAAATCCTTCAGGTTGCTGCATGTACAATTGCTCATCTAGATTTCCATGAAGAAACACCGTCTTCACATCCATCTGCTCTAGATGCATGTCTCGAGATGCTACCAAGGCCAATACTACCCTTATAGACGTGTGTCTAACCACTGGGGAGAATATCTCATCATAATCAATCTCCTTCCACCGTGAATAGCCTTTTGCTACTACGCGAGCCTTAAACCTTTCCCCTTCATTTTCTTTTACTGGTGGCTTCTTCCTGAACACCCACTTGCAGCCAATTGCCCTCTTACCTTCCGGAAGCTTTACAAGATCCCACGTCTAATTCGTCTTTAGGGACTCTATCTCCTCCACCATTTCACCCATCCACTTGTCTCGGTCTTGGCTTCCCATAGCCTCACGAAAAGTAGAAGGATCTCCAGAACTGGTAAGAAGAGCATAAGCAGCTAAGTCTTCGAACCCATATCTAAGTGGTGGTCCTCTCGGACGAGGCTCCCTATCACGTACAAGATTATAGTCTTGTACTCCACCTGAATCAAATGGCTCACCGTCTGATTCACTATCAGAATCTGCAATGGTCTGCACATTGGGCAACGTCTGCCCAGGACTGTGGGGGACAGGCGCGACATGGTCGTCTGATGCCTCAAACATTAGACGATGTTGGATTGTTGGTTTTAATGGCTTGACAGCAATCTTAACCTTCCCAGCAGTGGAAGTATCAGCCTCCAAGGTAGACTCTTCCTTTGAATCTGACTCCTTCAACATGCATTGTTCATCAAATACAACGTCTCTACCATGAACTGCTTTCTTCAAAGCAGGATCCTAAAATATGAACCCCTTCACACCCTTAGTGTACCCAAGAAAAACACATTTCTTGGACTTGGATTGGATCTTTCATCACTGGAAACATGCACATAAGCTGGACAACCAAAAATCCTCAGATTTTCTAGGTTAATTGGCTTACCTGTCCACACTTCTTCTACAACTTTCCCATCCAGTGAAGCTCTAGGAGACTTGTTGATTAGATAACATGCCATGCTCATTGCTTCTGCCCAAAAACCCTTTGACAGTCCCGCCTGCAATCAAAGGCACCTTGCCTTCTCCGTGAGGGATCTATTCATCCTCTTAGAAACACCATTCTACTGTGGTGTTTTCTTCACTGAATAATGCCTCTGGATCCTGTGTTCTTCACAAAATTGCTTGAATTTTGTATCCGTGTATTCTGTCCCATTATCTGACCGCAGATATTTGACCTTCCTCCCCGTCTGGTTCTCCACCTCAGCCTTCCACAATCTGAACTTACTGAAAGTCTCAGACTTGTGCTTCATGAAGTATACCCAGACCTTCTTGGAGAAGTCATCAATGAATGTAACAAAGTACCTGGAACCTCCAATGGAGGCCTCCCTAGTGGGCCCCCAGACGTCTGAATGAACATAGTCAAGGATTCCCTTTGTTTCATGCTTCCCGGTCATGAAACGAACACGACACTGTTTGGAAGTATAGATAGCAACCTGAGAGGGGGGGTGAATCAGGTTTGCATGATTTTCACCTTTATCAAAAATGTTACTTTCAAGATAATGGTGTTCACAAAAGACAATTGTGATTGCAGCGGAAATTAGCATTGCTTGAAAGTAAAAGATGAGGGATAGGAGAAATCACACACGGAATTTATCCTGGTTCACCTTCAATCCACCGAAGGCTACGTCTAGTCCCTCAAGAAACCCCTTGAGGATTTTTCCACTATTGATAAAAACTTCTTACAAGTGCTTGTTAGATTCAAACAAATAAATGAATAATTATGTTTTGATAATTAACAATTTCTTTAAGGATTAATATTGTTTAAAATACAATTCCTTACACAGTGAAAACTCTCATGTACAGGAATAACTATCTCTAAAAGGACTGAATGAACTTCAAAGCATCATCAAGAAAATCAGCCCACCAGAAGAGTTCGTCCGGTCACTTTGAAGGAAACGCTGTCAAAGAAACACGAAGGAAAGCACTCTTGTATAAGACAGTCCGGTGGTTCAAGAGAGCTAAAAACAACATTCAACATTCTCTCTCAAGGATACTTCATCGAAGTCTGCTCGCTCAAGTCAAGGCTTATCTCAAGAAGATAAAACAATCTGCCACTCAAACCTACAGTGATCAAAAGATAACTGCTTCATGCAAAGCTGAAAGAGCATGACAACCTATGAAGAAACACCTTCGGCCTCGAAGTTTCTCTAGCATCATAAAAAGAAGTTGTGAATCAACTCTCTCAGATGGACAACTTCAATAGAACAAAAAGAAAAGATTCAGTCTTCTACAAGCCAAGAAGATTCCAATAGTTAAGAAGAACTGAATGAAGAAAAGTTCGTCCGCCTATACAAACTACTCTGCAGCGGAACTTCAAGCGTTGAATGGAGACTACATCTGCCAAACTACTAAGGAAGAATCCGTCCGCTCAAGCGTCAAGTGAACCAAAGGTACAAAGATCAAGAAATGTGCTTTTCGAGGATGTCAGGTTATCAGAAGTATTAAAGAATTTATTCTCCTCATCTTGAGTAATTACTTCTTGGATCAAAAGACTCCTACCTCGTCTGCATATTTATTAATGTACTGGCTGCGGCAGAAAGTAGAAGGGGACACAATTAATACAATATTCCTTGGTCCCACTGCTATTCTACTTTCCCTCAAATCAAGCTGACATCGCGGAATCAACGGCAAGAATCTCTGAGCATCGTACACTCTCAACGGTCGAAATTCAAATATCTGACCAAAGCACGTGATGAGTGTTAGCTGGCAAGCACTGGGGTAAAATGGTCAAAACAAACTTCACAGCTGGTTCTCCACGCATTAAATACTTGAAGACATAGCTCGAAGCTACTTGCTCAGCATGGAGCCAGACGACATCAACCCAGACGAGTCGATGATTCTCAGATCATGTCTTACACCAGCTGAGAGATGTAGAACTAGCTGTTATGTGCTGCTCAGAGAGGAAGAAGCTCTTCGGACAGGTTTTCTCTCATTCTGAAGAAGAAGAAGCAACTGAAGATATAAATAGAAAACCCTGCCTCCGAAATAGTTGGGCAACTTAGACTTAAACTTTCATATGTCAACTAAGTCTGTCCCAAGAGCCAAGGAATCTTGGTTCATACTCAGGATGCTTCAAGTCTACCTCTGTCTGAGTATATGAGCTTGTGTGTGAGAAAAATTCATAGAGTATTACTCTTATCTTTCCCAACTCACACACCCTTCAAAAACAGAGAACCCAAACTCCTATCCTCTCTGTATAATCCGAACTTAATGTCATCTACCCACTCTTATTAAGAAGAGAACCATGTAGAGAAGCCAACCCTTGAAAAAGGTGTCAGGAGAAGTCCTGTAGAATACTTGTAAGGAGGAGTCCTGATAATACTTGTAAGGAGAAATCCTTCGAATACTTGATAGGAGAAGTTCTTAGAATACTTGTTGGGAGAAGTCCCTGATAATACTTGTACTATTTGTTTAAATAGTGAAAATCTTGGTGAAGCCAAGGACTGGACGTAGCCCTGTCGATTATGGGGGTGAACCAAGATAAAATTTATGTTTCCTTTATATTTTGTAGTTATGTTATATTTCCGCTGCTTGCATATGCATTTATTGTGTGAATCAGTATCGCTAGATTAATATAAAAATTGATTGTCAAAAATAAAAGAAAGAAAATGAAAAATGAGTCACACAATTCAAACCCCCCCCCTTTCTTGTGTGTTTCTTGCACCTTCAGTGCTTACACCAAGGACTTAAGAATTTCTATCAACAACCTGAAAGCACACCACTTTCAAACCTGAAAGCAAACCACTTTCAGAACAACCAACCTTCACTGAACCCTACGGTGAATCTTTCACTCAACCAGAATGAAGATGAAGAAGAATTTCTAATCGGCTGATTCAATCCTCTAACATAGAATGGATTGAATGTATAAGTTATGCTTTTAGGCACTTTTCATATGAAGGCTCTTTCTTATTATGAGTTCTTCAATAGTTGAACAGCATGTGTGTTCTTTTGACAATAAAGAACAAGGAACTCAGAATATTGACTCTTGAAAGTTTTAGAACAAAGGTTTTTGAATATGAAAGAGTGTTAATTGTGCATATGAGAGTCTTATGAGCCTTGTTTCGTTTCTGGACCCAAATGGACTATTTATAAGCATAGGAGATCATCCATGAACCAACACAATGCTTCCCAAACGTTTTGAGACACAATGGTTCATGAAATAATGCAACTAGTCGAGCATGTAATCGATTATAATACTTAGGTAATCGATTACACTAAGTGACCGTTGTTGATTGAATTTCAAATTCAAACATTAATCGATTACAAGCAAGCTGTAATCGATTACTTGCCTTTGTGTAATCAATTAACTTAAGGGTGTAATCGATTACACTCAAGTCCATTTTCCAGAAAGTAAAACTCTAAGATCAACTTGAGTTTTTCTATCACTTTTATCTTATGAAAAAGGTTAAACTCAATATGTTGCTTTTATGTTTGAGCCTTCATACTTAAGGAGACCTTAGAAGAATAACTTACCTAACTATGTAGGACTTAGTTAAAACTTGAACCCTTGAGATTGCTTAAAACATGTTGCACTGGTTCTTCTAAGTCTTCTTTTCTTCTTTTGGTTCACGAGTTTGTCGTCATCAAAACCTCAGCTAGGGTCAGGAGCAAGACCTTCTTCACACTGTTTGCCCAACACGCAAAACTTGCAAAAATCCATCTTGTAGCTTCGAACACCCTTCAAAAGATTCCTCTTATGAAGTGTCATCAACCCATTCTCATTGGGGTGACCCAGACGCATATGCCAAAGCCTCGTTGCATCATTGTCAGCTTCAACTGATGTAACGTCACCTACCACGGTGCTTCCCAACAAGAGATATATATTCCCTGCAGTACGTTTTGTTGTCATCACCGTCAATGCACCCTTGCACACCTTTAGAGTACCTTTACCCTCATCGGAACGGAATGAATAACCGTTCTCTTGTAAAGTACCCATGAAAATCAAATTCTTCCTCAAGTTTGGGACATACCTCACATTACCCAGTATACGCGAGCCACCATGGTCCATATCAATTTTGACTTGTCCTATTCCAGTGATTTCACACGTCTGGTCATCACCTAGATAGAAAAATCCAAACTTGCCCGCCTTAAATGAACTGAACCACTCCCGGTGCAGCGTCATATGGTAAGAGCACCCAGAATCAAGAATCCATGCCTCAGTGCATTTATCAAACGAGACACAAAGCATATCTCCTTCACTGCCGGAATCACTCGTCTGAGCTACATTTGCAGAGTTAGAGAGATTCGGGCAATCCCTCTTCCAGTGACCAACCTTCTTGCAGTTGAAACACTCTGTTGTGCTCCTCGCCTGCTTGGACTTAGAACGCTTCTTCTTTCCAGCAACTTTACCCTTGTTCCGTCCACGATCTTGTCCTTCTCCCTTAGCAAACAGACCTTCACCTTGACTTCCTTCCTCTGCATTCTGCTTCCTCTGTGAGTGAGACAAGAGTGCAGACGTGATGACATCAAGCGTGATAGCGTCCTTCCCGTAAGTAAGAGTGGTGACCAAGTGGTCGTAGGAACTTGGTAACGAGCACAGTAGAATAACTGCTTTATCCTCATCATCAACCTTCACCCCCAGCCGCAGTAAGTCTGCAACTATTGTAGTGAAATGGTTAACCTGACTTTGAAGGTCACTTCCCTCCTGCATCTTCAGACTGTAAAGCCTCTCCTTTGCAAATAGCTTGTTCATCAACGTTTTGGACTGGTATTGGCTCTCCAACTTGTCCCAAACGGCCTTTGGAGTCATGAAATTCGCGATATGAAACATCACCTCGTCTAAGACGCAGAGACGTATCAATCCAGCGGCCTTCTCTTGCATCTCCAACCAATCTATGTCTAACATCCCTGTTGGTTTCTCCTCTCGCTGCGCCTTTTGCAGTCTTTGTTGAGCCAACAAATCCTTGACTATGCGTTTGATAAGGAAATCGCAAGTGAACGATTAAACTATCGCGTAATATAAAAGATTATCGAACCCAAGGGATAGGTGTTCTTATATTTATATAATTTAGTACTTGTGCAAAGAAAAAATAAGATGATATGGTTGATGTTTGGTTTATGGCAAGAAGAGAGTAATAGCATAAAAATGATAAAGCAAATAAGATGAGAGAATTTAAGCTCTTGGGTTGATTTACATAATTCATAAAACATGCTAGAAAACTCTTACTAAATTTCTGAACTTTAAATTCAAATTCATGGTGCTATAGCCTAAGTTTCTACACCCTAATAGCCTTAAGAAATGTAGAACTTCCTTTCCTAATTACTAACTCCATAGCCTTGGTTATTAGTTAATTAGAGAAGAAGATGAAGAGAAAATTCGGGCCAACACAAAGCTACGTCCATCCTTATAGCCTTAAGAAATGTATACTTATAACCTTTTTTATTTCCTATTTCCCTTACTACTTACCAAATGGCCTTATGAATAAGTAGAAAGCATGAAATCTTTTGCGCATAAAGATTAATGAAGAACAAAGAAATAAAACATGAATAGAAAATATTATTCAGAAATGTAAAAGAAAACTAGAACATGAATTATAAATTAAAACAACCCAAAAACTTAAAAGAAGAATTAGCCAAGCATGGCTAAAAGATTCATTGAATTACCCTGGATAGGAGCTCAAGTATGGCTTCCCACAAGTCCTAGGAACAATGATCTTTGAGAGAGAAAGAGAGAATACTTGTTGTATTCTATGAAGGTGTAATGGTGTCCTTTACAAGTGCAAATTGCCTCCCTATTTATAGCAAAAATCTGGCCTCCAGCAATTAATTCCCACTACCAGACCGAGACCCAGCGCTTGAGCGCTGGGTTCTAGCGCTGCAGCGCTGGCTACTGATTCTTCAACTTCAAGCTTTTCCTTCCTTCTTCATGGTAGTGGGTTTTGAATGCCATAAAAACCCACTTATCAGCCCTTGTTTAATTCTGAAACTTCTCCTCCACTACCATCAATTCCTTCAAGCTTATTTTCCATGTGCTAATTTGAAGAGAGTTGCTTCATATTCCTCTTTTTCACTTTGGTCCTCTCTTGGTTAGCACTTCAATTCAAGCCCTCATATTCTCTCAAACTTCACTTTCAGCCCTCCACTCTTGAACTTTCACACTTTGGACCTTGATTTCCTGAAACTTTACATATTGGTCCCTAGACAAAAATGATAACTAAACCAGCTTTTTCTAAAAATATAAAATTGCTATAAAAGTTCCTAAAAATATAAAATAAAGCTAGAAAATCTAATAAAATCTAATCTACATGCAAAATGCAAAATAAATATAAAATCTACATAAAAACAATAAAAAACCTACATGAGACTCAAAAATAATAAAATAAAAAGACTAAAAAGACCCTAAAATTATCATATAAAATCCACTCATCAGCGTTGCCATAAACCGAAGTTTCCTGTTCCGTTGAACTTTTCAACGTCGAACTTTGCACCGCCAGTGTTCCTTGTTGCTCTGGTACCAATTGTTGGTCTCAGACACTTGGATTGCACAGAGTAACTTTGAGAGAGAAAAAGGATAGACAAGCAAACAGAAAATTTGTTCACGCAGTTCGACCAATATGTCTACGTCTGCGGCTATAGATTACTATAACTCAGATTCTTATTTAGAACAGGAACTAGAGTTTAAGTGTTACAACATATTTATACTAGGATTTAATGCCACACGACATCATATCATTAAATCCTAATGCATTCCTATCGCAATCCTATTAACCAATCAGATCCTAGTTACGGCGTCCATTACGGCGTACATTACAGCGTAGTCAGCGCTCATTAGCTATCTTCCACAGGCCACTCGTCCCTGACCAGACGAGGCTTGACAGTGCTTCGCCAGACGATCTCTCAACCAGACGATCTCTGACTAAGACGTACTCCAGACAGATGATCCCCAGATGATCTTACATCAGACGATCTCCAAAAAGATCTCATATCAGACGAGGCAATAAAAATGAGTCAGACTCAACAATCTCTAATACCACCGCATGCCGAGAACCCTTTCTTATGCATAAATAAGAAAGTAAATTAACGCATTTATACCACCGCTGGCCGGGAAGCCATTTCTTATCCATACTATGAACAAATAGTACGGATAAGGAAGTAAATTAACCGTAGCAAGAAGACGTTACAAAGTAAATTAAGGGGGTAAAAAAACACACATAAGAAATTGCAGTTACCGCATCAAAAGAAGACATGGAAACGAACATGATCTGCAAAATCCATTAATCGTCATAAATGAGCCACCTTCAAGTACACAAACATATTTATTACAAATTGAACGGTGAATAATAGGTAACACAACAAGTACACCCTCTTCTTCACACACACGTCCCTTTTACCACTGCTAGCTGCTACTTCTTCAAACTACTCTATCATTCATTCATCACTGCTACTACTACCAGCTGTTGCAGTTTCCATTGCATGCTTTTCGAATCAATTTTCACAGAGCATATCTTACACTGCAGTAACCCCATCTCTCAAATCACAACTTCTGCATTGTATATAACAAAATACATATAGCAGTGAAAGAAAGACAAAGAAAACAACTCACACACACATACATATACATATATATATTCATTATTTAGGGTATGCAATAATGATTGAAAATCTAGATAGAATAAATTTATATCTACAACCCAATTCCACCTCCACTTTAGTGAGATAGAGGGAGAAAAAAGAGAAATTAGTGATATAATATGTGATGTTATATAAAATGCAGAAAGAGATAGGAAGATAAAGATAATGAAAATAAGATAAAAAAGAAAAAAAAAAGTGTGAATGAATCAAAACTCAATCTAGATATTCCAAGGTAATTAAACTACTATTACATTACAGCAAATGCCAAAATCCAAAGACAATCTTTAATTTAAAATTTAACATATTAAATATATAACTTTATACATAAAACCATTAATTCATATGTTTTTTAAACGATTCTAATATGATATGAGATCCTAGCTATTTAACCATGTGTTCTAAGTTTTATTCTATTTTTAAAAATAAAAAAAGTTATATTTAGAAGATTTAATTGTGAAACCAAATATGTTGTGAGTATCTATATATTGAATATATATTTTCATTAGTCAACTTTAAGTTTTGAGATACTAGAATTCTCAATATAAAGTTTTGTTCGAAATATAATATAAAATGATTTTTGTGTTATTCATCAAACAATTTAAGTTTTGAGATAATTTGTTGAAGATATGGTATTAGAGCTTCATCTATTATCAAATAGTCTAGTGTTCGATCATTATTGTCATTTTTATTCTAATAAAATATTTAATTTTATCACATGATAGATGAGCTTGTGCACTACTCACGCTTCAAGCTCAAGTGAGCTCTTTGTATGAGACAGTAGCTTAAACTTTTAAGATAATCGGTTAATTACATTTTTATTCTAATTCTCTTTTTATATTAATTAAAAAAATAATTCGCTATATATAAGTTAAATGCACAAATTTAGATATAAAGACTATATACAACCATGTTTGAACTTGAAGTTTACTTAAAATGAAAATTAAATTAACAGATATAAGGACTGTATTATCATCCTAAAAATTTTGAGATAGTCAAATTCTCACATCATATGTTATATGAGAAGCTATGTAATGTAACCAACGATATAGGGTTTTATCCTGGTTCCTTCATCATTTTACTAAAATAAGGTTAATTGATTCATGACATATATAATATGCAGATTGGTGGTTATGGTCTTACTCACACTAGTGAATTGTTCCATTTGATGGTGGCTGTGGTGGCGGAGGGTGAGGTGGACGCTTGCGCTTCTTTTTCTCGTAGCTGATTCCTCTGGCTTTGGCTTGCGAGTCACGCACTTCACGGAGGTACAGCCTCACCGCACGAGCGCCGAAAGGGTTTGACTCCGGCTTCCCTCCGTTCTCTTCAAACGCCGCCCTGAGCCTCCCTATGAGCGCGTCCAGGCTCCCCCACGCCTGCCGCAGAGGGCACGGACACGGCGCCGGTGGATTCGGGTGTCCGAAGAAGGGACAGACCTGCGTGTGGACCTTCGTTTTCCCGAACTGGTCGAGGTAACGGAGGAACTCGAGGACATGAGCGCCGCTGCAGCGCGAGAGCGAGAGCGGTGGTCTGTGGTTTCTCAGGTACTGGCCGAACGTGTTCCAGTCTCGCCGCTTCTGGTTCTCGTAGCGGCTCGGAGTCGATGACGGCGGTGATGATGTTGACGATGTTACTGTTGTTGATGCTGATGCTGATGCTGAAGCTGATGACATGGTCATCATCAAATTGGAGTTGTTCCCTGCTATGTTTGTCATGGGGTAGTTGATGCCTTTGTTGTCCTTGTTTGGTGACGATGATTCAAATTCTTGAAGAGAATTCATGGTTTAATTAATCGGTGTTTCTGATTTAGCTAGATTGGATAAAGGAAAAATTGTGACAGTGATGGTAATTCAGGAGGCTAGAAATTTCAAAATCTGTAACAACAACAATGAAAGCTTTATGTTAGTAGAGAAACAGCGACAACAAAAAAAACCCTTATTCATAATTAAATTAACGATGAGTGATGATGAAGAAGAAAAAAGAAAAACTTTGATGAGATTTGAGCAAGGAATAAACTATGGTTCATAGAGAGAGAAAGAGAGTTTGAAATTTGAAGGAAGATGGAATGGTTGGGATAATGTTATAGGTGAGAGAGTGGGGGTGTGGGGGATTGAAGGGTAGGGTAAAAGAACAGTGGAGGAGACTATAAGCTGTTTTCCTATTAGGCTTGGTTCAATTCCGTTGGTTTTTTGTTTGTTAACTCCTAGAATGAATGAATGAATAAGTGTGAGGTGCTTTTTGTTAACCCTGTTTTTCTGAAAACATATTTAGGAATTGGCAGATTTTTATTTCCGGAAAAAGGGAAGCAACTGGGTTCCTATGACCCTATCCCTGTGCCCAAGCAAATTGAGAAGAGAGAGAGTGTTGTAATTGAGGAAGGAAGAAGCTGTGTTTTGGCCTTTAGGGCTTTTGTGGAAATGAAAATAGGTTGATAGTGACTCTGAAAGATGACTGATTCAGACAGCATAAAGTTAATGCTGGGTAAAAAGGAAAATTAAATAATAAGGGAATAACATGATTTTGCTGCCCCTCTCTTTTGTGTTGATTGACAACACCTTTTGCAGAATGACCTTTCTGCCCTTCCTTGTCTGATATGCATAACTTTTCTTCAACTATGGGATCATCATATCATATCTTCCAAGAGTTGAACTCACATACATGCACAGTAGGGTTTTGCATATCACCCATCATCATGATATATATGGTTGCTTTTCATTTTTTCAAGAAGTGCTAATCCCCAGAGATCGATCCAGATTATAATGATTTCATATCAATCATTAAATCATTGACTGCAAAAACGTCAATTAAATTAACTACCTAACTGTGGAACAAGCTTAAAAATAAGTTTTTCTAAAATATGGTTGTTTAAAAAGTGATGTGGTATATTATCTTCCGTCTCTAATTATAAGCTAACATTGATATTTATATGGTGTCAATAAATATAAGCTAATTTAACAAAAGTTAACTTCTCTTTCCATATTTACCCTTGCATTTAGTGATAGTGGAGCAATATTAATACTATAATGATTGAAAAGTTTTATGTTAAATAGGGATAAATAGCGAAGATTGTACTTTTTTTTTTTAAAACCAATGCATCAACTAACCTCTCAAAAAGGCCACTCAAAATTTTCAAAAGTTTCGCCGCTCAAAATATTTAATCAATAGATATTATCCCATAAATAATATAATTCAACGTGTAATAAAATTAATAATTATCTGCAACATAATTTTGCTAAGTCATGGCTGAAAATAAAACAGTAAATAATTTCATGTCTCTTCAAGTCGTCTCTACATCTTCATTTAATCACCAAATAATCCGCATTAGTCCTCGCGCTGTTCATCTGTGGCGTTAAGCGCCCAAACATCACACATAACTAACAGAAAGGTTAACTCCAAAAATATCAATAATAATTATTATCACTATGTGATCATTAAAGAAAATAGAAATAGCAAACAACAATATTCTGATACAGTAAATCAACAACACCAGAATTTTATACAGCAGCTAACTAATAGCAAAAATAAATAGAATACAACATAATTTAGTCACAGCAATTACAGCAGCAATACAGGAAACAGCAACAACTATACAACTTAAATCAACTTCCTCAAATTCTATATGCAGACTTTGGCCAAGAACTCCACCCAATCTGGGTCAAAACAGTCACAAGGGACAAATTACCCTCTCTTCGGCCTTGAGGATATCACATGAGACAAATTACCATCTCATCAACCTCAAGAATGATCACATGGGACGAATTACCATCTCATCATCCTTTTCAAAACACCACCTCAAGCATGATCACATGAGACAAATACCCATCTCATCATCCTTCCCAAAACCACCCAAGAACGCACATGCCATAACAAACAACAATTAACCTCATGAACCAACAGTTCACACGAATATTTCAACAATCATAGCAAAACAACATATTATCATTAATCTCAAAATTCTCATTCCACTTCAATATGTTATAAATCATGAGAGCGCATCAGTATATCATAACAAAAACTCTAAGTTCCAAGCAAGAATCACAATTCCAACCATTCACTACTACATAATGCCATGTTACCACGGTTCCGGGCAGCATGTTACCACAGTTAAACTGTGGTAACAAGCATCGAAGTAATAGATAAATTACCACGGTTCAGGGCGGAACCGTAGTAACATCATACCTCTGAAATACCCAGTTCCACGTTGAACCGTGGTAATAATAGGCCTCTGTTACCACAGTTGTAAGAGGAATCGTGGTAATTTTTCCCTCTGTTACCTCGGTTCCTTTATCAACCGTGGAAACAAGTTTTTTTTTTTTACCTCTGTTACCTCGGTTCCTGTACGAACAATGGTAATATGTTGTTTTTTTTGTGCTACGTACAATCAGAGACATGAAATTCAAACAGTAAACAAATTATAACCATGACCTGCAACATTGCAATGGAAACAACCATGAAAACATAATCTACAAAAGTAATATATATATATATATATATATATAATATGTACAACAAAAGTATAAATTATAATATGTACGACCCCCTATACACATTTTAATCCCTAGGAAATTTCAAAATCGTCAAACGTATAACCAGCCCACTCTTCTTTAATTACATTGAGCTGGTCCTGATCGTAGGAGTCGAACTGACAATCAGGGAAGTACTGCAAAATGATAGTAAAAATAAACAGAGTTAGAGTTAGATTACAAATTAAAAATACAAAAAGATAAGAATTTTGTTATATAAACAACAAATAAATGTGAAGTTTCATACCGCATCAGAAATTGTGGATTGATTTTGCGTAATGATGTCACGTAGAAAGCTGAGGACATAGTACCCACAATCGATGTTGTTTGTTTGCCGAGGGCACTACAAAAACAAATAAAAAATATAAGTGATTTGGTGTGTATGTAATTGGTTTGGATTCTGCAAATATGGATATACCTTTATAACAGTCCACTTGGCTTGTTTCCATTTGATCCTGTTATCACCGCAAGTAGCACGGTAGATCCTCATTGCGCTAACAAAATGAACAAATTAATAACCCAGTGAGTAAACATAGTAGATAGAAGAGTATATAGCACGGTAGATCTATATGCTGACCGATCAAATATGTCTTTCGTTTCTTTGCGGTTTTTTAGTTCACCACGTAAGGGATCCAAGTAAAATAAGGTCCCTCTAGTGGCATTTATCACCACCAACACCCAATGTCCCCTACAACACATGTTAAACGAACAAACCATCACGTAGCTAAGTTTCGTATAATTAAATTGATTATAAAGTTATAAATTGATCATATAAATTTCTCACCCTGTATTTGTTGGGGCCAGATATAATTGCTTTGGGTGTGCATGTTCCTTTATTGTGTATGCAATGTACTGGCTCTTGTTCTTCACTAGGTGCGTTGTTTGATGCGGACTAAGAAATGCAAATCTCTCTAAGAGATTCTCAGCCACACATTGGTCAAGCAAGTACTTGAAATAAGAATATACAAATCATATACGATAAACATCATTGTTGAACTTAGAAAACTAAAATTTTGTGTGCACTTAAGTTCAACAAAGTACCTCATGTAAATGCATATCACTGAAGCACCCAGCTCACCATGATGAGTGAGCTGACGGATCTCATCTCTACCAATATGCTCATAATAGGCGTTGTGAAACATTCTTTCTTCCATTGGTACTGTGATGAGGTTGCCGTCAGTAAGCACCTTATCTGCATAAAAATCTAGAAATTTGCAGCTCTTGGGGATCTTTGTTTTTACGGATCTGAGACCTCTGTTGATGACTAACGGATGCAATAGATTCCCTTGTCAATTTTGTCTCAACCTCCTTCCCCTTCCCTTTCACATCGACCTCTTCTTGGGCCTTGCCGCTGTTCTTCTCTTGCAACTGAAAATTATAAGTTCATGTATAATCCATGATTGAATACAGACATTATGTGTTGAGTTTGTAGTTTTATATCATATTACCTTGCTTACAATTTGTACAAGGCTGATAGGCCACGCCACAGTTGCACCTATTGCGTCCTGGATGCATACCAATTCACTGACGTTATCAAGCACTGGCAGTGCTACATCAGCCTCGACCGCAACATCTACACCAACCTTTGCATAGCCGGCCGGAATTGGGCGGGTATGGAGTGTATCACAACCTTTGTTATACACTCTACCTTCTGCAACCACGCGGAAATGGGGATGCTCCAAACACAACGAACATTTAGTAATGCCCTAAGAAAATGACAAAAAATGTTAATCATTGAAGAAAAAGATAAAAAAAAAAAAGAATGCAAACACTAATAAACCAACTTACCTTAGGTAATATGTGTATGTGTTTTGGTGGTGTTGTAGGCATACCCATGCCGTTGTGATCAGATACATGTGGCTCTTTCTCGAAACCGTGCCCCTACATGAATGAAGAAACTATTGATGACACTACCTTGAATGAACCGTCATTAATCTATTACAAAAAATAGAAACAACACCAATTGCCTGAGATGTGCAACTACCCCACCCACTGTGGTAAAGCACCTGCGCAGGGTCATTTCTACTGTCGACCTCCCTCTCTTGCATCAATACATGGACTTTTTGTTATAGGGATGATACCACTTGCAGGAGGTGTGCGACATCTGGGCCAGTCTCCTTGCCCAATATAGCCTACAAAATATTTCTTGTTGGGGTTAACGGGTACACCATCTGAATCCCAACCAACCTAATACATGTAAATGTTAGGCAAGTTAGTAGAGTTTAAACTTATTAAATTGCTTAGAATCCATGCTATAGGTGTTGAATGATGAGATTAGTCACAATTTTTGATGTAGGAATGAAGAATGAAGGGCCATTGCTACAAAACAAGAAGAAACAAAGCATTTGCCTTAAATTGTTACCTCAAACTTCAGTCCTTTACTCCTCATAACACGGACTGCTTTCATGATCGTCCGTCCGCGCCTGATTGTCCTATTCTCACCAGTCTCACCACTGTCTTGTTGTGAAGGATCCATTTTCCTGAAACAACATGTTAAAAATCTTCAAAGCCTAGTAAGTCCTCACATAATCCTTACAATTGAACATGATCTCACAAAACAGAGTACACATATATTCCACGAAATGTACTGAAAAACAACAAAAATATTTAACAGAATACACATTCCACAAAATGTACTGAACAACAACAGCAAAGGCATAGGAACTGGTAGTTATAAAACAGATAAGCTCCTTAACTTCGACAAAAATTAATACACCAAGCCAAGGTACTGAACAACAACAAAAATCTTAAAAAGAAAGAAAACCCTAGAAGTAGAAGCAGGTCAATAAGAGTCACACGGAACCGTGGAAGCAAGATGAACGAGCTGAGTAGCAGGAGGAATGAGCTTAGTGAGCACGGAGGTCGCGATCACGAGCAAGAGAAGGATTAGCCGCGACGAGCAAAGCAATTACATAGCGAATGTAGCGAGAACGAGCGCCAGCGATCACGTGCAGCCACAGGCATCAAGGAGTGGAGGTAATGGGGTGCAGAAGGAAGGAATGTTGAGTGGCAGTGACGATGTTGAAGAACGATGGAGTCGAGACAAAGAAGTGAGAAGACAAAATGTTTTTCGAGAGCGAAGGGTTAATTTCTTATTGCTATAACAGGCAGGGGGTAGTAGAAAAATATAAGAACCTGTTACCACGGTCCCCTGACAACCGAGGTAATAGACAATGTCAGGAAAAAAAGAAAACACTCTATTACCACAGTTCACCATGAAACCGTGGTAATCGTCTTTTTTAATTAAAAAATTAATATAAACTATGTCAGTTACCACAAGTGAGCCGGTACCGTGGTAACGGAGGACCTCAGTCTCCACGGTTTGACACGGAACCATGGTAACAGAGCTTCGGGCACAATGTTACCACGATTCGACACAGTACCGTGGTATCAGGGGCGTGGTAAAAAGGAAAATCTGTAGTAGTGATTTCAACACAAACAATCAGAGTAGTTTCCAAAACAGAATTTTAAACAATCACAAACCGACAATCAATTCCTACAAGAAGTTACCCTTACCTCCTAACGTCTTGCGTGAACTTCAAGTCCCACCTATGATAATAAACATATAATACCCTCAATCAATCATAGGGAAGAAGGAAAGACCCAAAAAACCCAATTAAACGAAATAACAAAAAAACAACACTGGGCTGGCAGAGGCCCAACGCATGTGCGTTGGGATGCCAACGCTCATGTGTTGGCTCTCTGCCTGGGAACCCTGTTCCCAACGCCCAGGCGCCAGGAGCTAGCGCTCATGCGTTGGCTCTCTGTCCAGGATGACCAAAAACACAATTTTTCACCGTTTTGAGTTCCGAAAAGGGTTTTTCACCAAGGGTTTTTATAAAAATTATTCCAACATCATTAAACATCATTTTCCAGGGATTAATCATACCAAAAATCAGTTTTTCCCAATTTAAGAAATTTAAGCCCAAACCCAATTTAAGAAAATGGGTTTTGAGGTGAACCTACCTTGAACAAGACCCCGGAACTGAAACGTACAATCTTGTGTTCGTCCTCTACACGCCAACGTTTGTTCTCGTCTCAAAAATGGAAGGAATCACGTGATCAATCTTTGATTTGAGAAGGGAATTTTGAACCCAAAACAGAAAGGATTTGGATTAGACTTGAGTTTTCGACAAGAACGGAACTTAGAAAAAGAAATGTATGGTCACTTACCAATGGATTACCACAGAGTGTAACGCCCCAATTTTGGGTTGAGGGTCACATTGTAAATATGCGAAAATTATATTTTAAAACCTCTCCAAAAACACTCAAGTTCCAAAACAATGTCTCTCAATATTTAATAATAATAATTATCCCATAATAAAATACAAAATCATCACAAACAACACGAGATAATTTCAAAATAATTAAAGTTGCACAACATGTGCTAAAATCTGAAACAGCGGAAACAGAAATAGTTTTCTTCAAAATTCTTCAAGTCCTCAAGTTCTCCTTCAGTGCTTGTCCGTGCATCCAAACTATCCTTCTTGAACTTCGTCACCCTGGTTATATATGGTGTTAAGCGCCCAAACAATCAAACAAGACAAGAAGAAAGGGTTAACTTGAAAATCAAGAAAAATATCATATAACATTTATGATATAACAACAGCAAGGTAAACAACAAAACAGAAATAGTTAAGGAACAACAATGATATCAAGATATTCACAATTTCTCATTTTACAAAACCACATGAACATGTTCATAATCCTCAATATCTATATGCATAATTATGGCCAATATTCACCCTAACCAGGCCAGGACAATCACGTGGGACGAATTACCATCTCGTTTCTCTTGGTTGATCCCATGGGACAAATTACCGTCACATCAACCTAAAAATCCTCAGTTGATCCCACGGGACAAATTATCGTCATATCAACCTAAACATCCTCAGTTGATCCCAAGGGATAAATTATCGTCATATCAACCTAAACATCCTCAGTTGATCCCAAGGGATAAATTATCGTCACATCATCCTAATATATATATATATATATATATATATATATATATATATATATATAATGCATATGCTATGACCATAAAAATATCATATTCCTCATGAACATACAGTTTGAAGGTGCGAGAAACACACAAGAAAGGGGGGGGGTTTGAATTGTGTGACCCATTTCTAAATCTTTTTTTTAATTCTTTGGTTTAATAACCATCCGTTAGAGTTTGTTTATTTCTGTTACAAGATATTCATAAAATAAATTGAAATGCAAGAGATATTTGACACTTATTGAATGTTAGATATTTGTTCATCGATAAGATTTGATCATAAGGATGTAAACTAAAACGTGGTGAGGAAACAGTAAAGCATGAAGGTAAAGCACACATAGTTTTTATCCTGGTTCACCCCCATAATTGACAGGGCTACATCCAGTCCTTGGCTACACCAAGATTTTCACTATTTCAACAAATAGTACAAGTATTATCAGGGACTTCTCCCGACAAGTATTCTAAGGACTTCTCCTATCAAGTATTCGAAGGACTTCTCCTTACAATATTTGAAGGACTTCTCCTTATGAGTATTCTTAGGACTCCTCCTTACAAGTATTATCAGGACTTCTCCTATCACCTTTTCAGGATTTTTCTTTTCTACAATAATCTCTTCTTCATAAGAGTGGGTAGAAGAAATGAAGCTTAAAGAACAGAGAGATCATAAGCAAGGTGATCTCTTGTCCTAAGTTATGTGTGTAGAGTATGATGAGAGTAAAACTCTATAAGGTTTCTACACACATAAGCAACCCAACTCAGGTTTAGATATGACTTGAGGTTTTCTGAGCTGAGACCAAGGTTGCCTTGGTCTTTGGACGAACTAGATTGAGATGTGTACAATTTAGTTCTAGTCGCCAAGTTGCTACGGGAGCAAGGTTCTCTATATATATCTTCAGTTGAAGATCTTCGTTCATTCTCCACAGAAGGAGAGAAAACCTGCCCGAAGTGCTTCATCCTCTCCGGGAAGCACATAATGGCTAGTTCTGCATCTCTCAGCAGGCGTAAGTCACGATCAGAGGCTTTTCCGCAGGCATAAAATATGATCTGGAAATCATCACTTCATCTGGGTTGATGTCGTCTGGCTCCATGTTGAGCAAGTAGCCTTGAGCTGATTTCTTCGTATATAATGTGTAAAGGTTCAGCGGTGAGGACTGTTTTTGACTCTTTTACCCCAGTGCTTGACAGCTAATGCTCATCACGTGCCTTGGTCAGATTTTTGAATTTCGACCGTTGAGAGTGTACGAAGCTCAGAGATTCTTGCCGTTGATTTCGCAATGTCAGCTTGATTTTAGGAAAAGTAGAGACGTAGTGGGACCAAGATATGTTTTATTGAGTCCCATCTTTCTTTCTGTGATTGCCAGGTTTTGATAATCGTGCAGACGGGGATAAAGGTAATTATTCAAAAGAATAATTTCTTTAATACTTCTGTTGATTTGATCTCCTCGAAAGGCGTACTCATTGAGCTTTGTATCTTTGGCGCGATTCATACTTTGGTGGACGGATTCTTTCATTCTGCATTGGCAGACGCAGTCTCCATTGAACACTTGAAGTTCCATGATTGGCCTGTATTGCCAAACGAATTTCCTTTAGTTAGTTCTTTTTTTTTTAAGAACCAAAATATTCTTGTCTGAATTCTTTCTTTCACTGAAGTTCTTCATCGAGGAGACTTGATCCACACTCTTTTATATGATGCTAGAGAGGTCTCAAGGCAGACGGAGTTTCTTCAAGGTTGTTATACTCTTTCACCTTCAAGCAATACGGTCTTCATATTGATCTTTGTAGATTCGGGTGAAGGACTGATTCAGCTGTGAAAATTCCTATTAGGTAGTCGTTAGAAGAGACGCTGATCATTTGAAGCTTATTGATTTATCTCTCTTGATTCACCAGACAATCTTGTACTTTGAATATCTTTCTTTCTAGCGCCATCAGACTAATTTATACGAGAATGTTTTTCTACGTATATTCTTGGTGTTGTTTCCTTCGAGGTGACCGGATGAGCTCTTCTGGCGAACTGATTCTCTTGATAGAGCAGTGATGTTTATTTATTCCTTTCAAAGATGCTTGTTCCTGTACATGATAATTTTCACTATGTTAGGAGCTTCATCACTAAATTCTAAAGAAATTGTTAATTATCAAAATATAATTTGATTCTAACACAGTTCATACGAATCCGCAGTCATAGTTCATCATATGCAAAATATAGTTCTTCTCAAAATAATTTCGTCATGTTATCATCAAATAAAGAAAATCACAATTCTCAAAAACTCATCATCTCATCAACATACCTAGAATACTAAATTATCAATCACAAATCCAGAACAAGGTTCTTCAAGGATAAACTCAACAGAGTACACAATATAGAATGCAACAATCACAAACCGACATAGATAAATCTTAAGACGAGTTACCCTTAACTCCGAGAGGGTTTCATGCACTTGAATCCAAACCTTGTAAGACAAAACACACATATACACGTCCATCAACAATCATGGAAAAGTTCGGAAACCAATTTACAAGAATTTTGGAGCAACGAAGCAAAAACAACAAGTTGCTGGCAGAGGCCTAGCGCCTGGGCGCTAGGTTCCAACACTCATGTGTTGGGCCTATGTCTGGCAACACGAACTAGGCAGAATTCCAACACCCAGGCGTTGGGAGTCCAGCGCTCAAGCGTTGGCTCCCTGCCAGAAACCCTAAAAATAATGTTTTTCACCCGAAAATCCATTTTTAACCCAATCCTTTCAAAAATAAAATTCTTCCATGATTAAAACCCTTAATACAACCTAATAAACACGTTTCCTACCCAAAAATTCAAAGGTTTCTAAAATCACCCAAGCTCACTTTGAACAAGGAAAGTTACATGGTTTTCGACCAAGAATGAGAGGAGTTACCAACCTTGTTGAGAGAGTTGATCAAGCTTGAAAGTGGCACGAACCTAGACCTTCCCGAATGTATAGGAACTCGAGCTGGATGGAAAACAAAGGTAGAAAAAAGACTAGTTAAACCCTAGAAGTAATAAGAGGTTGATCAACAAAAACTCGGAATTTAGAATAGCTTGATCATTTACCGATTGGACTAACCACAAGGATTCTTGAGAGAGGATTAAAGAAAAGAGTAGAACACCACAAGAGGAGGGAAGAGTTGACCCAAAGAAGCACCAAAGTCTAGCAACACTTCAAAGGATTCAGCTCTAGAGTTCTAGGTTTTCTAGCAATTTCTTAGTGTGAACCAAGCAAGGGAAGCTAACACTCTTAAGTTTGATTTTTCAGGAGCTAGAGGGAGAGAGGAAGTGAGAGAGCACGCCCCATGCCTCCATGATTCAGAATAATTGGCCTTCAAGTCTCATCAAGGCAAAGGACAAGACCTTAAACTCACTTAACACCACTTAATACTCTTGTTGGTTTTTAAATTCAAGAGGGAGACTCTAATACTTGAGCTGATCAGATTTTTCAGCATCAAAAGAGAGAGGAGGAGCCGCCCATACCATCATCATTAGCCATGATTCCCCTTCAACACTCATTAAAGCCTTAGACAAACCATTAACCACCATTATTCCCCCTTAATACTCATAACTCTCTTAAAAATCTGGTTTAAAGCTCTATTAACACCTATTATTCTAATTTCGAATTTGAAATTCAAAAATGCCTAGCCACTCAAAAATTCAGAAACAAAACAAAACCTTCCTCACCAAGGTTCGAACCCATACCTTGTAACCGTAACACATAAATCATAACCACTAAGCCAAAGACATTCTTGTCACAACTCAAGCAAAACTATTTAAATATTCGTCAAGGTAAGAAAACATGACCTAACCAATAAATCAAATAGCCCTAGGCTAGAACTTCACTAATTAACTCAGGGGTCAATTTACAAATACAATAAGTCCACGGACTAGAAAACAATTACACACAAGTTCAGGGACTAAACTACAATTACAATAAATTAAGGGTCTTAACACAGAGCACCCTTGAAGAAGATTGAAGAACGAACTTGTACACCAATGGAAAGAGGTGATGGTCGAACAATGCAAGGAAAGAAGGAATTTCTTGGCTTAATTCTCACAAGAAGAGGTAGACGATACAGCAGCAATAAGGGTGATGGTTCAACACTTAGGCTAGGTTTTTCCTCAGAAGTGTTTTGACGTGTTTGAGTGGAGAGTGATAGGAAACTTCAGACTTATCCTCTTTTAATGACTTGGATGAAATAGTGGCTTAGTGGGAGGTTAACAGCTTCAGTTTTTTTTTTTTTTTCCTATTTTCTAGTAGCATAAACTTGGCATCTAATTAACTTAGCAAAAGATTCCGTTTTCAAATTAATTAAGTAGGAAATAAAAAGTAATCAGCCAAAAGCTGAGTGATACACGCCTAGCCTTAGAGGAAGTAGGGAAGTGTAGCTGAATTTTATCCATTCAAAGCTCCAATAGATAATCGAATGAACCCAGTCTAGTTTCTGGATAAATTAAATTTTGTTACTTAATTTATTTACTTATTCCTCAACAGTTATATTTAGAAAAATATTCCCCAAGAACAAAGAATATTCTCTTCTTCATTCCTTATTTTTTGAAATTAATAAGAAAATAGGAAACATAAATAAAAATAAAACCAAATCTGCATTATCTAAAGATAAACAAAAAATAAAATCTGCTCTAACAAAAGATATTCAGAAAATCAAATATCAACAAATCTAAAAGGACTTCATTCATATTAAATCTCGAGAAGAACAATACCATCAAAATATAATTCAAGTAAAAGTCTAAGAGGGACCAGAACTGAACTATAAAATAGTTCAGGGACCAAGATATAAATAATTTAGACTCCAGGGACCAAAAATATAAATACCAAAAATAGAGGGTCTTACAGCAGCTATGTTCAAATGTATCATCTGATGAAGTCAAATGTATCGTCCGACAGACTATTCAAATAGTGCAGAAGAAGGATTACATCGTCTACATTCTTCAATGAAGCACTGTTTCAACAGAAAGAAAAAAGGACATATTTAATGAAGAAATATTCCTTGCATATGCCTAGTCTCTGAACATTCCTCATTTCACGAAATGTCGTACTTCAGAATCTACCTTTACAGAGTCAACGACTCTCTTTTTTGAATATCGTAAAACCTCAATGGTCAAATTCAAATATCGCTAATCAGAATAGAAGATATGCTCTACTATTTTCCTCTACATTAATTGCACAACACTATTTAAGGAAACACACCAGAGAAGAGCGGACGATTGAATCAGCTGCATTAATGGCGTAGCAGTTTTGCATTTAATGCTCTGCAAGCTTGACAGAAGTATCTGTTGCAACAACATAGAAGACGATACTCAATGGAACTTCATCACCTTCAGCAACGTTCATCCTACTGAAGATATAAACATAATACTTGAAGACTGAAGAACTTGGCGACTTACAACGAACATAATCTCAAGCATTCAAAGTCTTCCTAGAAATCAAGCGCTGAACCTTACTCAGAAAACCAGTGTCATACTCTTCTAAGTTCAGTCGTCCGCCCTAGTGTGAAAACTTCTTAGGGTCAAATCTCCCATCCTTTTCACACTTCAAACAGAGAAATAATTTCCATATCATCTCTGTTAAGGAACTCAAGTGTTCATTCCAGTGTCAAACACCTTTAAACACTTAGAGTTCATTGTGCTTACGAATTTCTACTATCCCTCTTGTAAGAAGAGAATAATTTGTAGAAGATATCTATCTTTGTTTAGGAGATGTCATGTATAATACGTGTTTGGGAGAAGTCCCTGAGAATACTCTGGAGAAGGCCTGTGGGAATACTTGAAAAGAGAAGTCCTTCAAATACTTGTATTTTTTGGAGAAGTCCTGTGTGAATACTTGATATTAAAATCTTGGTTAAGCCAAGGACTGGACGTAGCCCTATCGTTCTGGGGGTGAACCAGGATAAATCTCTATGTGTTATTATTTTTATTATTCACGCTTTCAAATTTCGCTGCTATCGTTTAATAAGCTTTTTCAAACTAATATTGTTGTTGAAAACAAATTTTAAATCACACACACAATTCAAACCCTCTTTTCTTGAGTTTTCTTTACATTATCATTGAATCATTGTGAGCTTCTCCTTTGAAACAGAGAAAAAATGATGAAGAATCGTTTGATCTTGCCCATAGACGGTGCCAAATGTTCATGCGTGAATCTTGGATGTTGGTGCTCTCGGAGGAGTAGTGGCAGAGCTCATCCTTACTCTTTCATGATTGAGGTGGAGTCTTCGAATTGCAGTGCGCAGGGGGCTACAAATGATACTCTAATTCTCAAATCAGTATAGGAGCAATGAGAGCATCCAAGAGCTCAGCTGAAACATGTAAAAATGTATATCAAACTTGTAATGTAAGTAATGAGTAAGAAGCATCCCATAGGGAACGGTGGAACCTGTATTTATAGGCGTCAGAGGCTGATAAGTGTCAAATATGCATAGTGTTACAGCCTTTTATTAACACTTATTTTGATCATTTGATAGATATTCTGTGCTAAAACTCCTCTAATTTTGTATATATTTGGAATTCTGCTAAAAATGGGCGTGTATTGGATTTTATTATGTTTTATGCCCATTTTTTATGTAGGAATGAAGTTCTGGATGGATTTTTCATAAAAGCAGAAAAAACTGGGCAAATAATACAAGTTTTTGGTCGCTCAACGACCCAGTACAGTCGCCCAGCGACCAGAGAACCCTCTTTGGCCGCTTAGCGTCTGAAGCCATCTGACCAGCCACCAGAGAACCCTCTCTGACCACCCAGCGCCTCAGGACAGCCACTCAGCGACCAGAGCACCTTCTCTAGCTACTTAGCGATACAGGACAGTCGCTCAACGAGTAAGTCGGTTGAGGAAACCCATGAGTGAAGAAACAGGTCGCTCAACGACATATTTAAGTCACTCAGCGACCTGTGCAGAATTAAAAGTCTATAAAAGGCAATTTCGTCCAGAACAGAGGATATACTTCTACACTTCCAGAATTTGTTTTTTGATAGTGTTAGAGGTAGAACTTGAGTTAGGAGAGGATCCTAGAGAGATGAAGCAAGAAATGAGAGAGAAATGAAGGTTCTGAGCATCGGAACATCGCCGTTCAAGTGGAGACACGTCGCCAAGCTTCCAGACTTCCATCTTTCTTCTTGTAAGTTTGTAGTATCCATGAATATGGATAACTAAACCTCTCTTGTTGGCATTAGTTGTAGCTTTTTGACCTCTTTGGTGTATTTATACTGATATTCATATAATAATCAATGTTTCTATGTATGGTTTCAATGATTTACCTTATGTCTAATGCTTGTTTTAGTCTGATCACCTAGAACATGATTTTGGATTTAATAGTATAGTGAGAACTAGCTAATTGAATCTGAACAAGGTAATATCATCTAATGAATTTAAGACCTAGAGATGGGGTTAGACAATTAGTCAATTAATCATCCATGTCTAATGCTTTCTATTAATTAATGGATCAAGAGATTGGGGGTTAATCTAGTGGATTGATAATCTTCTACGGCGGGAGACTAGATTGTAAGTTAAAAACCGATGTGATGAAATCAATATAGGACAAGATTTATATATGTGTTTAGGGAATACATTAAGGTCAATCAGTGAAAACTAATCCCAACAGTTTCTTTAACTGCTCAAACTCCAATTTGTTATTTGTTTATAGTTTTGATTTTAAAACAACTTCAAACAATCTTCCATTTTATCCATTGTTTATTTAATTACATTAAAGAACGACATTTGTACTGCAATTCTCTATGGATTCAACAATACTCGTTCCTATACTATAATTGAGTCTTGAAAGGGATTTTAATAGTAGCTAAGTGACAATTTATAAATGTGTTTGGTGAACGGTTTTTGAAGAGTATAAAATACCTTTCAACAAAATGGCGTCGTTGCCAAGGACCTACGCTTGTACAAAAGCATAGCTTTAGTGTAGTTAATTTAAACAATTATGAATACAGTACATAACTTTCTGTTTATGTTTTTGATTATCTTGTTTACTGACTTTCTTGGCTAGATTGTATCTTGACCTTGTTTATGCGAGGTAAAACTCCAGCAGATCAACTCTTGTATGATCCGGAAATAGAGAGGAAAATATCTAAAGCAAGGAGAAGAAAAGCAGAGGAAAAGAAACAGTTAGCCAAGCAGAGAAAGGAGCAAGAAGCTTCATCTTCTTCAAATTCTACAGAAAATCAACAGCAACAAACAATGGATGCAGTAGGAGCTGGTGGTGCAGATAACAACAGTGATGGATTTGTCAATTTCAAACCTAGAAACATAACCAGAATAGGAAGGCATGCTAGGGATGGAAAGCCACCAGAGATGAGAACTGGATTGGTACATCTCATGTATGCCAATCCATTTGCTGGCTTAGATCATGAAAACCCTTATACGCACTTGACAAAGTTCTACGAACTTTGTGGCACAGCGGGTATTAGCCAAGTTGATGAGGAATCGGTATTCTTGAGACTCTTTCCTCTTTCCTTGATTGGTCAAGCCAAGGATTAGTTCTTAGACCAACCACAAACAGTCTTGGCTGACTGGAATGAATTAGAACGAAAGTTCATGGCCAAGTATTTCTCTGAGAACAAATTTATGGACTGCAAAAATGCAATTTCCACTTTTTCCCAGAATGCAGGTGAGAGTTTATGTGAAGTTTGGGGAAGATACAAATCCATGCTCAGGAGATGCCCAGACCATAGGTTTGATGCAAGAACGCAGATTCACATTTTCAGGAAGGGTCTGCGGAAATAGTCAAAATTGATCCTGGATGCAATAGTCGGAGGCTTATTAATGGAAAAATATCCAAATGAAGCCATTCAGATCATTGAGGCCATGGCTTTGAATGATCAACATGATCAACACCATAGAGGTCCACCCAGGAGAGGAGGAATGCTGGAGTTGGGGTCAAATGATGCAATTCTGGCTCAAAATAAACAACTCCAACAACAGTTGGATGAGGTGAAGAGAACACTGAGTGACTTTCCTAAATAGCTCAGGGAATACAATGAACAGCCTAAAAGGCATCAGGTAAATCATTGTGATATATGTACTGAAGATCACCCAACTGCTTATTGTGAAGCTAGGGAAGAACAGGTGTAGTACATTAACAACCAACTGAGGCAGTATCAAGGAAATTACCCAAGGAATCCTGAGACAAGAAGTCGGACCTTAAAACAACAGGGTACCATATCAAAATCAGCAATACCAACAACCTCTTGACAAAACTTCCAAATTGGAAGACACTCTCAATCAATTCATGCAGTTATCCATGGCCAACCAGAAAAACACCGATTCTTCCTTGAAGAATCTAGAAATATAGGTTGGCCAAATGGCTAAGCAGCTTGGACAAATGACAACTAAAAAGAAGGGAAAGTTCCCAACCAATACAGAGGATAACCCAAGGGAGAACTGCAATGGGATTTTTACTAGGAGTGGGAAAATAGTGGGAAGGGATGTCATTGAGGAGGAAGTGAATGAAGAACAAGAAGAAGTTGAAAAAGATGAAGAAAAGAATAATGAAGAAGTTGTAAATAATGAGAAAAAGAAAAAAAAGAAGAAGTAAGTAAGGAATTCAAGGAAGGTGTACTTCAGAAACGCTTACCATATCCTCTGAATCCAAAGAGAGATGACCAAGAGAAACAAAGAAGGAGATTTGTTGATGTGTTCAGAAAGTTGGAAGTGACAATGACATTCTCAGAAGAATTGGAACAAATCCCTTCATATGGCAAGCACATGAAGGCCTTCTTAAACAGGAAACTTAGGATGGAAGAAAATCAAGAAGAACAGGTAATCCAGCTGAATGGAAGTTGCAATGCAATTCTGCAACGCTCACCACCACCCAGACATAGAAATTCCAGAAAACTTGTCTTACCATTCAACTTGGATAACAACCAGTCGTGCAATGCATTGATAGATTCAGGAGAAACAATCAATTTAATGCCCCTGTCTATGCTAAGAAGGCTGGAAGAAAAAGAAATGGAGCCAACTAGAATGACTTTGCAATTGGCTGACAAGTCATTAAAGCAACCACAAGGAGTTGCAGAGTCATTGAATGTGAGAGTTGAGCACCTGACCTTCTTAATTGACTTTGTGGTGGTAGACGTGCCAGGGGATAAGGAGATCCCACTAATCTTGGGCATGCCATTCATAGAAGAAGCAAGAACTTCCTTTGACGTTGACACAAAAATCTTAAAGATCAGGCAAGGCAGTGAAGAAATGTGAAGAAGGTCTTGCTCCTGACCTTGGCTGAGGTTTTGATGACGACAAACTCATCAGAAAAAATAAGAAAAGAAGACTTAGAGGAAACAGCGCTATAAAGTTCATCATTTATCTAGAAGTCTTAGTTTAGGTGAGTTATGCTTCTAAAGGTATCTCAAAGCATAAAGGCTATTTAAAACTTCTAAATTAATCAAGTTTAATGTTTTCATAACTTAAAAGAAGTAGAAAAACTTAAGCCGATCTTAAAAGATCAAGTTTCTGGAAGATGGACTTCAATGTAATCGATTTCAGCTTTCTGGTAATCGATTACACCTAGGCAAGTAATCGATTACTTCTTGCTTGTAATCGATTACATGTTTGAATTTGAAATTCAAACTGTAACGGCTCTTAATGTAATCGATTACCTAAGTGATGTAATCGATTACACACACGAAAGGTTGCATTGGTTCAAGGACGTTTCCCTTGCCTATATAAAGTCCATTTGAGTCCAGAACAAAAACAACACATGAGAATACAACATTAGGCCAAAGCTTTGGCAAATTAGTTCATTCATTAAGTCTTTTAGAACTTAAACTTTCAAAGAGCCTAAATTCTGAGTTCATGATCTTCATGTTTATAAGAACACTCTAGTTGTTCATATCTTGAGGAACTCAGAATCTTGTTATGCTTAAGAGTCTTAAAGCATAAATTCTCATGATCAATCCACTTGTATGTTAAAGGATTGATACAGCCAATTGTAAACTCTTCTTCATCTCTTTCTGATAGATTGAGTATTCACCGTGGATCTCGGTGAAGGGTTGTTGATACTGAAAGTGGTGTACTTTCAGGGTGTTGATTGAAGGTGGTTTAGCCTTCAAGGTCTGAAGGTGGTTTGCCTTCAGGAACTGAAAGTGGTATACTTTCAGGGGCTGTTGAAAGTGGTATACTTTCACAGGAAATTGATAGAAATTCTTAGGGTCCTTGGTGTAAGAACTTGTAAGAGATTTTTATCAATAGTGGAAAAATCCTCAAGGGATTTTCTTGAGGGACTGGACGTAGCCTTCGGTGGATAGAAGGTGAACCAGGATAAAATTCCGTGTGTGTGAATTCTTCTATCCTTCATCTTTACTTTCAAGCAACGCTTAATTCCGCTGCAATCATTTGCTTTTACATTTATCTTGAAAGTAAGAAGTTATCAAGGCGAAAATCGGGTAAACCTGATTCACCCCCCCTCTCAGGTTGCTATCTATACTAACAAGAAATACATTTCCAGGTTTTTAATGATAAACAACATAAACAAGGTATGGAAAAACTTGCTGTTGTAAATGAAATTGATTTTAATTTGGAAAGGCTTTTTGATGAGCATGACTCATCAAGTACTAGTTCCCATATGCTTAATTCTGTGCAAACTAATGTTTTCAAAGAGCCAATAGATGAATTGAGTGTAGAGAAAGGAGAAAGGAAACCAAAAGCCAAGACCAAAAGCAGGTTTGCCAAGGTTTACCAGATTTCCACAACCTGTGAAAACTTCTTGCAAAGAATTACCAGAACAAGACAAAAATCAACCAAGAGGAAAGACAACAAGTTTTCCTCTTGTTTCAAATTTTTCAAATGAATCTACTTCAAGCGTCAAGCTATTGACGTTAAATAAGTTCTTCTTGAGAGGCAACCTAGAGTCTGGTTAGACTTTTAGTTTTACCAGTTTTATATTAAGTAATATCATTATGTGAAGTTTCCAATTCAATTGTGCATTCATGAACTTCACATCTTTTTGGTAAGTAATTAGTAAAACTCAATTAGTAATGTAGAAGATGTAAAAGGGAACTTTGTGGATCATGATATGTGATTTTGAGAATTATTTCCTATTTTTGAGTTCTGAGGTTTCCAACATGTCTAAACTTTCATATATGTGTGATTGAAAAGCCTAAATTGAGAAGAAAAAGGATTGTTAAGAGTTTTGGATGTTAAGTTGTGATTAAATGCAAAACTGGACTGTTTGATGAAACCTAGGATGAATTGTGTGCTAAATGAGCTTGAATTTTCATTTTTAAGCTGTGCACAGTTTTCTTATGATTCATATATGCTTCTTCATTCATTGGTTTGTCTTTGGGATGGCTATATCAAAATATAGCCTATCTAGTAGTGAAAAGTGCAAAATTTGTCCTTGTATGCAATGCTTTTTAAATCAATGGCCAAATGTGTGTTTTGTGAAATTTTCAAGGCTCAGACAAGTTTCACATGAATGATAGAGGTGAATGAATTAACTTTCCTACCCTGAAACCAAGGATTTCAAAATTTGACCCATTTAGTTGTGAAAATTTAAATTTTTAAGTCAAAAGGTCAAGTTTTGAATAATTGATTTGGCATGAAAGTGATTCTCTTCAAAAATCAGGAATTGGATGTGTTTTTTAGTGTATGATATGTTTGAACATGTTTAGAAATCATAGGAAAAGGAAAGAAATAAAAAACTGAGCAGAAAACTGTCAAAATTATGTAGAAAAAGTCGCTTAGCGACCACATAGGTTCGCTGAGCGACCACTGGGCCTTCTCTGGTCGCTTAGCGACTAAAGAGAAGCGCTCAGCAAAATTTTGAGATCTCTGGTCGCTTAGCGACCACGAAGGGTCGCTCAGCGGCCCTGGCAGTATAAATAGAAACAGAACACGATGCGGAGCGTCGTGCTTTGTTCTTCACTCTTCTCTCGACCCTTTTTGCAAAAATCACTCAAAACCTCCATAGTTTTCATCAAAAATCTATGCCTTCTTCTTGATTGTACCCTTGGGCTAACAATCTAGCTTTATTTCTGACTATGATTCCATTTTCATCCAATTTGTTCCTGAATACCCATTTTGTTCCGATGATATGCTTATCATTGGGTTTTGGAACTAATTCTCATACTTGATTCCTTTCAAATTGATTCAATCCTTCCTGCATGGCTAATATCCAATATTCATCTTCTAAAGCATCATTTACTTTAGAAGGTTCTATCTGAGATACAAAGGCCATATTTAAAACTGAATCATTGAGATTTAGTCTAGTGGATACTCCCTTTGATATATCACCTATTTTGTTGTCAATAGGATGATCTCTATGTGTTCTCCACTCCTTAGTAGATCATTAGTAGTCTCTTTGTCCTGCTCAGCTGGTTCTATGCTTTGATCCTTTTGTCCTTGATGATCATCCTTTGTTATGTTTTCTTCCTCATTATTGTCAGGAAAAGTAATTTTGTCCTCATTTGAGGGGTTAGATTCATCAAAAGCAACAAGAACAGATTCTTCAATCACTATTGTTATTTTATTAAAGATTCTAAAAGTTTTGCTTGTTAAGGAATAGCCAAGGAAAATTCCTTCATCTGATTTCTCATCAAACTTACCAAGATTTTCCTTTCCATTATTCAAGACAAAGCATTTAGTTCCAAAAGCATGAATATGAGCGATATTTGGCTTTCTACCTTTATAGAGTTCACAGGGGGTTTTCTTTAAGATAGGTCTTATTAGTACTCTATTGGACACATATCATGCAGTGCTTACAACATCAGCCTAAAAGTACTTAGGAAGATTAGATTCACTCAACATGGTTCTTGCAAGTTCTTCCAAAGACCTGTTCTTTCTTTCTACAACACCATTCTGTTGTGGTGTTCTAGGAGCAGAGAAATCATGTGAAATTCCATTTTCATCACATAGTTCTTGAAATAAATAATTTTGAAATTCTCCACCATGATCATTTCTAATTGAAGATATTTTCAAAGACTTTTCATTTTGAACAAGTTTTGCATATCGTTTAAAGGCACTAAAAGCTTCATTCTTATGTGCTAAGAATATAGTCCATGTTAACCTAGAATAGTCATCCACAATGACAAGAGCATAGTAGTTCCCTCCAAAACTTTTGGTCCTTGATGGTCCAAATAAATCCATATGAATCAATTGGAGTGGTCTTGTCGTTGAAACTATATTCTTTGGTTTAAATGAAACTTTAGTTAGTTTACCTTTTTGACATGCATCACATAACTTGTCCTTTTCAAATTTCATCTTTGGTAAACCTATAACAAGATCATGCTTAATCAACTTGTTCAAGTGATTCATGTGGATATGTGCTAGTCTTCTATGCCATAGCCATGAATCATTATTGTTCTTAGCTATAAGATATTTAACATTAGATGGAATTTCATCTAATGATAACATGAAGACTTTGTTAACTTTATATCCAGAAAATTGAATTTCACGAGTTGCTACATCTTTTACTACGCATATATCATTTATAAAACCTACTTTTAAACCTTTGTCACATAGTTGACTTATACTTAGCAAATTATGTTTCAAACCATCAACATAAAGCACTTTATCAATTATGGTTTGAGGAGGCGTAACTATTCTTCCAATGCCAAGTATCTTCCCTTTCTCATTGTTTCCATATGTGACATATCCCTTTTCTTTGGGCATAAGATATGAAAATTTAGTTTTGTCTCCTGTCATATGTGATGAGCAGCCACTATCAAGATACCATAAGTCACTTGCTGCTCTCATACACACCTACAAAACAGATTTAAAAGGGGATGTTAGGTACCCAATGTGCTTTGGGTCCTTTGTTGTTAGTTACCTTCTCAACCCATATATATTTTTGACTAGGTACTCCTACATTTTTGTAATGACATTTATTTGGAGTATGCCCTACCTTATTACAATAACTACAAGCATATTTACTTTGACCTATACTATGCCTAGGTATATAATTATTCTTCCTAGAATGTGTTTGGGTTTTTAGATGATTGTTCCTATTGTTCATAGTTTTAGATGTACTAGCATGCATATGTTTATTAGCAAAAGTTCTAACTGTTTTTACTTCATTGTTTGCTTTAACAAAGGTAGTTTTCTTAATTTCTTTTGTCTTCTTTTGGGTTGTAAATCCTAGTCCACTTTTATCATTTGAATATCTTTGAACACTTAGGATATCATCTAGTTTTTGTTTTCCTAAATTAAAACTATGAACCTTTTGTTGTAAGTCATCTACTTTTATTTCTAGTGAATTGCATTTGGTGCATTCATGTGGTGTATCTAACTTGGTTTTAACATCATCTAGTTCATTTTGTAATATTTTGCATTTTTCTTTTAGAGATGAAATAATAGCATTTTGTTTGATACTAACTTTAGAAAAGCTATGACATAATTAAATACGTTTTCAATTGCAAATTTTAAGTCATCAAATGAAATTCTATTATTACTAACCTCAATGTCTTCATCATTAGAATTGTGTGAGGCCACCAATGCAATGTGTGCCTCTTCCTTTTCAGACTCCGATGAAGAGCTTATATCGTTGTCATCCCATGCAACATAGGCTTTTCTTGAATTTGATTCCTTCTTTTCAAATTTTTCTTTTAACCCATGTTTCTTCATTTGAAGATTTGGACATTTAGACTTGATGTGTCCAGGTTTTCCGCATTCAAAGCATGTGAACCTTTGAGAAGAAGAGGGTTCACTTTTCTTTTGAAAATTTCTATTATTATTGATTTTCATACCTTTTCTTTTGAAGAGCTTTCCCAGATTCTTCACTAACAAATTCATATTTTCATTGATATCTTCTTCAGAATCTGCATCATATTCATCATTAGTTCTTTCCTTTGCTTTTAAGGATATGGATCGATGCTTCTTCTCATGTTGTTCATTTTGCTCTAGGCGGTTTAACTCCAACTCATGCTCTTGAAGTTTTCCAAATAAAGTAGCCAGAGTCATGTTTGATAGGCTCTTCTTTTCTGAGATTGCCGTCACTTTTGGTTGTCATGCTCTTGTAAGAGATCTAAGCACCTTCATGTTCAAGTCACTGTTAGAAAAATCCTTACCAAGAGCAATTAAGTGATTAGTTAAATGTGTGAAACTTTTTTGCATATCAAGTATGCTTTCACCAGGCAACATTCTGAACATTTCATACTCTTGTGATAATGTATTGATTTTCGACCTATTTACTTCACCAGTCCCTTCATGAGTGACCATTAGAGTATCTCATATTTCCTTGGAGGTTTTACACGTGGACACTCTAAATAATTCATCCATTCCTAGGGCTGATGTTAGAATGTTCATGCCTTTCAAATCATATTGAACTTTCTTTTTCTCTTCTTCAGTCCATGTATTTTTTGGTTTTGGTTGAGCACTGCCATCTACATCAACTACTAGTATAAAGGGACCTTCTTCAATGACTTTCCAAATTTCAACATCTAAAGACTTAATAAATATTTTCATCTTGATTTTCCAAAAGTCATAATGTTCCCCATTGAAATATGGTGGTCTGTTTAGGACTAATCCCTCATTCATAACTGGTCTAGAAGAGGATGCCATCTACCTGGACCTTAGGAACAATTTACCTAAACTTATGCTCTGATGCCAATTGTAAGTACAGATAGCAACCTAAGAGGGGGTGAATTAGGTTCTCACGTTTTTCGCCTTATTAAAATCGGATTACTTTCAGGGTTATGAGAATCACAATTGATAATTGTAAATGCAGCGGAATTATAACTTGCTGAAAGTAAAAGATAAGGGATAAGAGAATCACTCAAGGATTTTATCCTGGTTCACCTTCAACCACCGAAGGCTACGTCCAGTCCCCTGTTCAGACTTGGGGATTTATCCACTATTGATAAAGAATTCTTACAAGCACTCACACCAAGAACCTTAAGAAATCTTATCAACATTCAGAAAGCACACCGCTTTCTGAATACCACCATTCGCTGAACACTACGGTGAATTTCACTCTAACCAAGAATGAAGATGAAGAAGAGTTTTACACAGCTGAGTCAATCCTTCAATATTCAAATGGATTGAACATGCAAGTTATGCTTTAGGAAATCACATATGAAGGCTTTAACAATTCTAAGTTCTTAATGTTTGAACAACATAAGTGTTCTTTGAAAATGAGAGATTATAAACTCAGAATGATTGCTCTAATGTATATGAAAGTTGTGTTTTTATTTCTGAGCATCAATGGACTATTTATAGGCACTAGAGGTCGTCCATGAACCATTACAAGTCTTCCCAAACGTTTTGGGACGCATTGGTTCATGAAAAGACACATTTGCTGTTCTGGTAACTGATTACATTAGTAGGGTAATCGATTACGCTACTAGCCGTTATAGTAACGTACCTATTTTTTTTAAATATGTAATCGATTACAGATATGTGGTAATCGATTACTCATGTGTGGTAATCGATTACTCAAAGCTTTGTAATCGATTACACTAAGTCCAAATCTTAGTTTATTAAACTTTAAGCCCTAATTGAGTTTTTCTACCTTGTTTTAATTATGAAATCATGTTATACTCAATTATTTAATTGTCTATGAGCCTTCATAAGTAAAGTAACATTAATAAAGCATAACTTACCAAGATATGGAGACTTGGCTAAATCTAGAACCCTTAGATAATCTTTGAAGTCCGTTGAGTTGGTTCTTCTAAGTCTTCTTTTCTTCTTTTTGTAATGTATGTTTGTCGTCATCAAAACTTTAGCTAGAGTCCAATGACGAGACCTTCTTCACAGTTTGGAGCTTGATATATGCTATGGTATGAACTGGACCGGATTTGGATCATTCAGTGAGCATTGTGAGAAGGTTCATGAGTAATCCGGGGAAAACTCACTAAGATGTTGTGAAGTGGATCATCTGATATCTGAGAGGTACAACTGATGTTTGTTTAGATTATGGTAATTGTGATATTGATAATGGTCTGGTTGGATATACAAATTCAAATTATGGAGGAGACCTTGGTAAAACGAGATCCTTGACCTGTTACATATTTACTCTATTTGGATGTGCCGTTAGTTGGAAAACAACTCTACAAGCTACTGTTGCTTTGTCTATAACTGAAGCTGAATACATGTCCCTGACTGAAAGAGTGAAGGAAGGTATGTGGTTGGAAGGATTGCTTCATAGCTTGACTTGAGTTTGATATACAGAGGCCATTGGTTTATTGTGATAGCCAAAGTGCATTGAGTTGGCTAAGGATCTAGTGTACCATGGAAGATCAAAATATATCAATGTTAGGTTGAACTTTATTCGAGATTTCATTGAAGATAAGTTGTTGTCGATAAAGAAGATAGCCATTGTCGACAATCCAACAAATATGTTGCCAAAGCCTTTGTTTACTATGAAGTTCAAGCACAACTTGGACTTGGTGAATGCCCGCATAACTTGACCTTAAGACCCTTCGGGGTGTGATGGCAGGAGCGGTTCAAGGTGGAGAATTGTGGTGTCTTGAATTGTTCACTAATTGCGCGTGGATGTTGGTCACGTCAACCAACCACATAAATCTATATGTTATTCTTGCTCTTTCTTTTTCTTTTAATTTTTCTCCGTGTCTACTACACTTTGGCATAAGTTATACTCCCTCCGTCCCTAATTTAAGCTAACATTGTAAAATTCACGCTTATTAAGAAAATAAATTATAAGGTTAGTTGATGCATTGGTTTTAAAAAAAATTGTTCAATCTTCTTCCTTATTTGCCCCTATTTAAAATAAAGCTTTTCAATCATTATAGTATTAATAGTGCTTCACTATTAATAAATGCAATGGTAAATATGAAAAGAGAAATTAACTTTTATTAAATTAACTTATATTTAGTGATATCAGTTAGATGTCAATGTTACTTTATAATTAGGGACGCAGGGGAGAGAGTATTAGTTTGGTTGCCAAACATAACCACGGCCCATTATAGGAAAAAGACCACAGGGTATATAGGTGATACGAAGCAAAGCCGATTCGACAAAAGAAAAAAAAAAAAAAAACAAAGGTGGAGGTTCTGGCACGTGTATACTATAAAGTGAGAGTGGTGAAAAATAATGTGCAAACGAGTGTGTTGTTGGAACTTGGAAGAAGTGGTTCGTCATATCTCGTTGAGGCAGCAAATTAAACTCGAAGATAAGCTGCTAAGCCATCCATGGCGTCATGCTGTTACTGCTTCCTCTTCTCTCCCTCTTCCCCTGACATGGTTCAAGTTGGGACTCAACACTCTCTCAAATTATCAATGCCACTCAACACTTCACTTCCAACAACAAGAAGAAGCTTCTTCAGAAGGAGGAGGAGAACTGGGTCTGTGAGGCCTCTCTTTTGTGCCCTCAACAACAACGCATTGCAGTACAGGAAGCTTGGTGACTCTGACCTCAACATCAGCGAAATCACTCTCGGTACTGTAAGTTTTCAATTTCACGCTTTAATCAAATTTGCACACAAATAATGCATATTTGTTCTACTTATTTTTTTATTAATTATATCTCTTTTTTATTATTGATTTTATTATTTTGGGTTTTTGATGATTTTGATTGGTGTGGAATGTTTCAGATGACATTTGGGGAGCAGAACACAGAGAAAGAAGCTCATGACATCCTCAGTTATGCATTTGAGCGAGGAATTAATGCTCTGGATACTGCTGAGGCTGTGAGTTCTTTAATTCTTAATTTGCATTTGCTTGATTCCATCTAATTTGCTAATTGTATAATGAATGTTGGTGTTTGTCATGAACCAACTATCCTCGGCTATAGAGACTCGACTCTCCCAAAAGCTCAAGCTATTGGGTGACATGAGTGATTTTATATTATATTTTTAACTGGTGTTGGTGAAATATTTGGACTGATTTTTCATTTTTCAAGAAAAAAGAAGTATCAGTTTGTGATAATGTTAGATGTAATGGTTATTTTGTTATTCAGTCCCTCTAGCTTGGTTAGTTTGTTTCAATATGATATTTGATACTATGCAACATTCACTATCTGGATGAATAAGGACCTGATCAACGCGGCACAACGTGTGTGATACAGTCTATTATTGTGGAAGCTAACACTGCCAGGGGATAGGTGGTTCAAAAGCACACCACATTCCCTATTGGTCTCATTATCACGCTTTCTTATTGCTCTAATTTTAATTTTGTAGAACTATATATGTCGTTCTAAATGTTGGAAATGTGTCTACAATTATTACTCAATTGTTTTTGAAGCCATGTAATCTTTTTTCATTTTCTCTTGCAATTGACTTTGCTTTCTTCTTATAATTCAATGTGTGTTCCACGTGCCATATGGGATTACCAATGGAAGTTTACAGCTCCGATCAAATTACTTATGTTTTATCCTATTATTGTCTTTTATCCACCATTTTTTCATCTGTTCTAAGTGCATTGACAATTAGCCACTGGTTTGCATTTTGCAGTATCCAATTCCAATGAAGAAAGAGACGCAAGGAAGAACTGATCTCTATATTAGTAGTTGGCTGAAGTCTCAATCTCGTGACAAGGTATTATTGGGTGTTCAGTTCACAGCTTCGTCTAGTCTAATTTTTCTTTGTGCTTTTAAGACCAGGACAGTATAAATTCATATTACTGGATTACTTCCCATGTGAAAAAAATGTCACTAAAGCCGGACAATTTTAGTAGTAACTATCACTTTTATATGCCTTTGGAACTTCAATAAATTATTTTTGCATTCTGCGTTTCAAAGAGTATATTTGTGCTTCTCTTATAGCATAAGGGCTTACAGAAGTGTTTGGATAAGCTTATGAAAATAGTTTATGACTTACCTATAAGTTGTTTTGAACTTATTTTCGTAAGTTACTCAGATTAGCTTATGAATACGTGCTTATGCTATCTATAAGATGTTTTGAACTTATTTTCATAAGGTTTTTTAGATTAACTTATGATTAAGTGCTTATACTTGCCTATAAGCTAGTTTTTGCTTATTTCAATAAGCTTCTCAAATTAGTTTATGGATAATCACTTATGCGAATTGACATAAGCGCTCAATTAAGTTGTGTACTAAAAAACACTCTAAGTGAGAAGGATGATTAAATTATTGTAATTTGGCACATTTTGTCATATATAAGGAGCTAACTCTGATTCAGGATCGAAATTTGGCTTTCTCCCATTTTGGAAGATTTTTACTGTGGGCATTCTTTGCTGAGCTAAGATTTTAAACTATTTGTGTACCCTCTTTGTGGATAGATTATTTTAGCAACAAAAGTATGTGGTTATTCTGAGAGGTCAAGTTACTTGCGAGACAACGCAAATGTTTTGCGGGTTGATGCTGCAAATATCAAAGAAAGTGTGGAGAAAAGCCTTAAGCGTCTTGGCACTGATTATATTGATTTATTGCAAATTCACTGGTGAGTTTAAAGCATTTAAACATCAATATCATGCTTATCATTTCCTTCTTACTTTATTGGTGGTGTATCTGATTTGAGCGCATGTAAATATATTTTGGAAACTTGTGTTTAGTATGCATTACTAAGATGTACAAATTTTAGGATAGTGATATATCTTATTAATGATATTTGGCCGGACTTATACTACTAGTAGGAGACCTAGATTATGAGTACAAATTGGAGTGTTAGGATAGTACTTTTGTAACACAGCACACATCATATTATTTGTAACATTGTCTGTGATTCCTATGATTCTATCCTTTCCCTATAATTTGGACATGCATAATAGGTAACTTTTTCATATGTCATTTTCATATATCCTATTTACATTCCAATTTTTCAGAAATAGAATTTCAATTTTTAGCACATCTTGTTAAATACTATGTATGTTACATCCTGAAAAGCAGATTTGTACTGGCTCTAATTTTCCTTCTTATCAGCTCATTGTGTTGGACTGATGATGCTTTGTTAATAGGGAGTGTATATGCATTTACATGAATTTGTGTTCTAATATTCAATAGGCACCCTCATGTAGTGATGAAAGAGGTGATCATAATGAAAGATTTGCAAAGCAAGACCATAAGTTTTTCACAATTTTCCTTTCTCCTGGAAGTAGCTCCGATCCATAAATTCTCCCTGTGCTCTTAGTCATATTCAAAACAATTGGAGGCCCTATTTCATTTAGTAACTACATCTACAAATGTGCTATATACATTAACCAAACTTTTATATTCTTGAGAATTTGGGTTAGGCCTAACTCTACCCTAAATTCTAGTTTAGGTGTGAGGATTGTCTTACCCTTTATTACGACTTGTTCGACCATATCTCTAGTCAATGTGAGACCTTAATATAACCGCCTCACGCGTAGGGCTGAACTTCTGGAGCGTGGAGATTGGAAACTTGATATCCTATCATGGGATATCTATGGGGATATTTGGCTTTCATTAACTTCTCCGGGAATTGCAAAAGTCCATCTTGATTTCATTAATTTTTCCCACATCAACTGCAATCCTGGTTGATTCTTGAACTTCAAAGTTTAATGGGTGGCCCAATTCATAACAGATCTAAGATGGGCACTTATACCTTCTTGAGAATTCCGGTTAGGCTTAACTCATCGCAAAAGCTAGCTTAGGGGTGGAGATTGTCTTACCCTTTATGAGGACTTCTTTGGCCATAGCTCTAGCCAATGTGTGAGTTTAACCTATTAGAGAAGCAATCTGCAATATCTCTTATGAGAATAGGGAATATTCTGGGTTTCCCTAAATATTGTACTTATGAAACTATATCTATGTAATTAGGATAATATTATTTAAACTAGGAAAAATATATTCCTTTTTCATATTGATTTGTTTCCTTAATTAAGAATAAGAGTACAGTAGTAGTATATATAAGGAATAATTGTTTGTATTTTGTAACCACTCTTGAGATATCATACTAGTACAATTTTATTATTCTCTGAATTCCTTTTCCCTTTAAGTACCTTGAAGACTAAACCTTATAAAATCAACATTTACATAAGTAGGAGGGGGACAATGTACTTGAAAAACAGGGAGAGAGAGTTGTCGCAGAGGCAGAGAGGGCAACAGCGGAGACGTCACGGAGGAAGACAGAGGCGGAGACTCTAGTCTTGAGTTCTGCGACGACGGAAGAGAGAGAGAAGAAGATGAGGACGGTCAACCATCAGCCACCAAAACCACGTAACAACGAGGTGTATCCAGCAGTGGTTGTGCCATTGGGGGCTAAGGTGAAGGCAGAGAAGAGCGTTCCTTTCCGCCAAAACATGGAGGAGAATGAAACAAGATTTGGACTGCAGCTGCAAAAGTTCTGGACATCTTCAAGGTGGGTTGGGTGGGCGATGGAGATGGCGGAGTGGGTGATGTTTCATCTGCAACAACCGCCGTACTGTGAACGACCACCGTCGAAGCCACCATCCCAAGGTTGTCGACGTTTCGTTGATGATCGAGGCGTTGGTGAAGGTGGCGGTGATGCATGGTTATTCGCTTGGACATTTACTTGCTTCCCAGGTGCCACATGCCTTCAGCGGGAACCGCCATGGGATATCACGAGGCTGGAAGAGAAATACGCATCTGTTGCTTTGATCTCACAGATCCCATGCTGCGACAAGTTTCAGGTGGGAGAGATATTCCCTTACTTAGCCCAAATGATAGGGCACATCAGTTTGGTTAGAGCAGCTATTTTGATAGGGCAGCTCATGGAGGAACCAGCAAATGGGTGAGTTTGGTTAGAGTAGCATGCAGAGGATATTCACTCCAAACACTTAATGAACTAAAATGGTTTGGTCTTGATGTTCCAAATTCAGCAAGTAAAAGTGGTTGGCCAAAGGAACTCAAATGGTCGACAATTTGTTGATAATAGGTTGGAGTATTACAAAGTTTCAGACCTTACATTGTGTCAGGTTGCTGTTACAAATGACTTGGAATTCAGTATTTGGGATTTCTTAGGTGCTGAAATTGGCTGAGGTGGGAGCATGAGCAGATTTGGAGGCATTCATGTTGGGAGGTGATAAAGAGCTGGGGTCGGGGGAAGTATAAAAAGGGTACTAGGTATGAAGTTTGTTCTGGCCATGAAAATGGCTTGGAAAATATTAGTTTGGAGAGGCTAGCCTGTGAAGATTATGCTCCCTTGCTGTTTCAACTTGTTTGCATCAGCTGGATTTTCTGGCCAATGCTTTTCCAACAATGGAACCTTGAGAGAGTTTGTTTCAGCAGCCCAGGGAAGATTTTCACCAATTCATACATGGCTGGGATTCTTTACTTTATGCAATGGGATCCAGGTGGAAGCTGTGCTTGTCGATTTTACGTCTTTGGAATCGTTGTTCATGTCTATAGCTTGAATTCAGTCCTTCACCTTGAGGACAAGGTGAATTTTCAGAGGGGAGTATTGACATTGATAGGTGCTTGGGGTTAGCTAGTTAGCAGTTAAGTGGTGTCAGTAGTTAGTTAGTTAGAGAGTTTAAGCGGCATGTTGCCTATAAATAAGAGTGATTAGAGAGCATTAGGATTCATGTTTTTATTATTAGTATCTTTTATTCAGTCAATATTATATTTTATATTTTATTAGGTTATTTGGTTTAGTATAAGTAGAGGTGAGTGTACCTTTATTAGGATTAGTTTTCGGGAGAATTAGGTTTTGGGTGGCTGGTTATCGGATACCAGTTTGTAATTCTTCTTGAGAACATTCTTCTTCTCTAATGATACTATTTTCCAGTTTCAATTCAGAACTTGATTGTCTGCGGTGAGGATTCGCTTATTGTTTGGCGTGTTCTTCCTATTAGGGAATAGCAAGTGGTGACTCAAAGGAGTCCCACACTGTCTAGATTAGCAAGTATACAATAGTATATATAATAAAGATCACACCACCCATTACCTCAAGCATGGAGTTTTGTGGTTGTATGATGTAACTTATGATTATTAATACTTCCTTATCCATTGGGTACCAGATCTAACAAAAACACTTAACTAACTAAATAACAAATTATGTACTTTAGTCTAAAACATAAATTTATCTAGAAAATTCTTTTATGTTTGTCTGAATGAAGACATGCTCTTTTGACGATCTTTTTCATTCAGTAAAGTGTTGAATATTTATTTACCTGATGTAATTAGACAAGTTGCACATTCTCTCATGTTTTCCTCTTAGCCAGAAAGCTAAACCATACATTTTTTGAACTATTAGTTTCTTACTATATAAATATGGTTTTCTGCTTCATTATAGGCCAGATCGCTACGTGGCATTGTTTGGTGAGTTTTTCTATGATCCTTCAAAATGGAGGCCCAGCGTGCCATTTGTTGAACAGTTGCGAGCATTTCAGGAACTTATCAATGAAGGAAAGGTGAATGTTCTTTTATAAAATTACTTAATGCTTTAGATTTTTAAATTTCTAAGGGCCTCTTTACTTTCCATTTTCATTTTCTGTTTTCATTTCCTATTTTTAGTTTTGGTTGCAAAACTGTTCCATATTTCCACCTTGTTTCCTGTTTTAAAGTTTTGCATAGGAAACCATGAAGATAATGAAACATTTTTGCAATTAAAGCTAAAAACAGGAAATAAAAGCAGAAAATTAAGATGGAAAGTAAGCAGGGGATAAAATAGTCTTATGATTTGTGTATGTTTTGGCTTGGAGAAGGTGGGCCTTCCTTTTATTTGCTAAATATTTCTTTGAACTGAAATAATGTGATATTTTCTTGTAAGCCGTAACTTTGGCTTAATTTTAGTGGATATTTGGGGGAGAAAGTTCAATGGAGCAGTGGTGGAATCCATTGTTTCCATCTCTCTTTTTTTCCTTTTATTGGTTTTCAGGAGAGGAGTGGTGGAATCCATTGTTTTCATCTCTTTTTTTCTTTTTTATTGGACGTGAGGAGCAAGACCGCCATACCCATACCTCTTACTTTTATTACTCCATTATGTTCTGTAGAAAATGTTACTCATCCTAGTGGCTCCCAAGTCTGTAAATAAAGCTAAACTATTATATACCACACAACTATCAGCATAAACACATAACCTTCTAGTTTAACTAAGCTAGGATTCACGGCTTCCTGTCTCATTTTTTTTTTGCATCCATTGTGCCAGTTATAATGTAAAGTTCCTATTTTTCTGATCTTAGTGTCATGTTCATTCTGTTATACATGTTTGTGCGATTCAGTTTCATAGGATTTTTGCATGCAACAGGTACGCTACCTAGGTGTTTCAAATGAGACTTCATATGGAGTAATGGAGTTTGTCCATGCAGCTAAAGTTGAGGGACTTCCTAAGATTGTCAGTATCCAAAACAACTACAGCTTGCTTTTTAGATGTCATTTTGAACGTAAGTACGATTCTGAGATGGATTAGATCTCATTCCTATTCCTGAATTTTTCTTGCTTGGTGATGCAATGTTTCAGCACCTTTTGTCCTGATAATTTTAAGATTCGTGTAAAATAGCTACGCTGTTTTTCATCATAAAAAACATAACACCTAAAGAAGTAATAAATTGTCAATCCTAGAGTCCAAAAGAAACAACGATTTGCACCTAGATCTTGGAATACTTGGTTGCTTTTGTTAAGAGTTCCATATGCTGGATTAATGGAGACTTATATCAAACAAATGATTATTGATAACTTGGTTTAGCTCTATAGCAAATATATTGCCTGAGGTGCAAGGTTGAAAGTGCTAAAAGAAACAGGTGGCTTGAGTCAGTTTACTGCTCAAACTACTTATAGATGCATGCTGATGTAATCATATTATTCTAGTCGAGTACCTTTAACCTTGGGGGGAAGGCTACGCAAGTACCTCCGTCCTACTTTTCATCTAGATTTTGTAGTTTGAATGTATATAGTTGAAGGTAATCAGCCTCTACTTTACATAATTTCCTATTAATAACTTCTTTTCCACTCATCATTGTCATTTCAATTTTGAATTTCACTTTTTTTAGAATTCGGGTTAGACCTAACTCTACCCCAAAAGCTAACTTAGAGGTGAGAGTTCCTCTACCCTTTATAAACACTTAATTTGGTCATATCTCTAGGCAATGTGGGACCTTAACACACCCCCTCACGCCCAAGGTTGAACATTTAGAGCGTGGATTTTGCAGGCATGAACATCCAATTAGCGGACTGATACCATCTTAGAATCTGAGCTAGCCCTAACTCTACCCAAAAGCTAGAGAGTCTAGTGAGTTACAATCTTTTTGCATCTATGTGAGTTCATTCAATTCTTTGAAATTTCTGACACAATTTTTCCTGTCAATCTTTCAGCCCAAAGTCTCCCTCTTATGGTTAACTCCTTTGTCTGGACATTTGATCTTAACAGGATTAGTAGGATGATTTTCGTTAGTGATACAATAGGTTACTTTAATGATGTAATTGTTGCCTGCCAATCTGAATGATTCAGTACTCAGTTTAGAATAGTTAGCACAGTTGAAACTGAATTCTGATACGGACATAGTTCAGTTAGAGATTGCTAGCTCACAGCTTCTAGTACATAAGTCCTCTCTTGTACAATTCTCAATGCAATGTAAAATACAGAATCAGTGGTCAGATTAAATTTCCAAACTCTTTGAATTCTCTCTTTGTTTCTGTCATTTTCTGATCTGATCATTCCTTCTTGGACAATTTGCTACGCATTTTCTGATCTCACATCACTGTTTCCCCTTTTAAGCATCTGTCGATTCTTTGTTGGTTTACATGGAAGAACTTTAACATATACTTTCTAAACTTGAAGGATTGTATTGCACTTTTTTTAAGATTAAAGAGCACATGACCCTAAGTTTGAGGGAGGAAATTTGACTTTTTCCCCTTTTAGGCATCATTTAGTTCTTTGCTGTTTAATTTTTTGCAGTTGATCTTGTGGAAGTTTGCCATCCAAAGAATCACAATATTGGCTTATTATCCTACTCCCCGCTTGGAGGTGGAACACTCACGGGGAAATACATAGATATAGATTCCGAAGCTGCAAAAAGAGGACGGTTGAACCTCTTCCCTGGCTACATGGAAAGATACAACAAATCAGTGTCACGGGTACACCATAATTTTACTAATTCTTGTATTATGTACAGTTTAGACCGTATTCAAAACTATTAACCGTCATGAAACAACTATCTCAAAAGTTGAAGCTGTTGGATAAATGACACATCATATTTGTAACACGCCTCTCAAGCAAGAGCCCATTGAGAATTAAGCGTGGACAATGCACCAGCTCACCTTCCATGTTCGGAAATTTATTTATATTAGAATAATTGGGGACAACAAGGATAGAACTGTAGACCACTTGGTCAGAGAGGCTCTGATGTTATGAACCAACCATCCCCATGGATCAAGATCTTCTGTCCTCAAATGTTGTCCTAATTTCCTGTCCCACCAATGAAATCTTGTCAGGTCAATTAAAAGACATGAGTGTGGCAGTTACAAATATACATCGTAGTTTTTAATTGACGTGTCAAAATGTATTTGGTGGGACAGAGAATGTGAGACACAGTTTTGAGATGGTAGATTTTAATCGCTATCCCAAAAGCGGATGAATGGTTTCATATTATATTTGTAACAGTAATAACTAACAATATAACTAATTGAGAACTTCCTTTTACTCTTTGTCATGCTGGATTTCAGGAAGCAACTATTAAGTATCTTGAGGTGGCGAAGAAGCATGGTCTAACTCCGGTTGAGCTTGCACTTGGATTTGCAAGAGACCGTCCATTCATGACAAGTTCAATTGTAGGTGCAACCTCTGTGGACCAACTGAAAGAAGACATTGATGCTTTTACAACAACTGAGAGGCCTTTACCAGCAGAAGTCACAGCAGACATTGAAGCTATCTTCAAGAGATACAAGGATCCTGCAATTCTTTAAGATTTTATACCTCAATTTTTTCATGGATTACTAAACCACTCCTTTTTATTTATGTTGTTCCTCATTTCTCCAGTTTTTTTGCCAGGATTAAAATAAGAGGAGGAGCACATAATGAATCAATGCATGAAAACTGACGGAGCTACTTCTAATATCAAATAGTAAACTACATTTTACAAACGAGAGATTAATTTAAGTTGTATATGATTGATTCCAGCTTAACTAAGGTCTCGAGTTCGAGTCTTGAGGATGGAAAAAAATTTACAAATGAGTGGTTACTTGCACTATGATGTGAATGTTCCCGACTTATACAAAGTTCTCTTTGTGAGAATTTTTGTTCATTGACTGTAAATGTTGGGTAAAGAAACAATGAGTATGCGTACTTAGAGTCTATTTGTTTGTAATTTTTTAAAAATGTTTTATATTTTTAAAAATTACAAAATCTTAAAACATTTGTCGTAACTTGTTTTAAAAAATTATTTTCGAAAACAGATCTTATATTCAGTTTTTGAAACTAAAATCTCAAAATATCTTAGATATTTTATGTTTTAGTTTTCAAATTACAGTTTTTTTAATATTGTACTACATCTCATTCAAACAGATTTTTTATTTTGAAAAACAGATTAATTTTTTTTTTGTGAAAACAGGTTTTAGATACGGAAAACTAAAATAAAAATCAAACAAACCCTTAGTATGATTGAAGTGAAAGTTGAAATGGTTGTATTTCAAAATGAATTTTCTATTCACTCAATAAAATTAACATGCTTTTGCATATTTTCATCTTATAATAAAACTCAAAACAGGTTAGGACTTGATAAAAATTTATAAAATGCCAATGATAAAGTTAATAGATCTTATGGATGTCCTGCCTCTGTGAGTCAAATGGGCTTCAGGCTGAGGTCACTTGCAGAAAAGACTACAACAATAGTGTCAGTAGGTGATTATATACTTTATGTGAAGTAAGGATAGATAGAGTGTAGCTTTTGCATCTTAACAATACTTCATTTACAAGTGATTAGGTCGTGCATTTCATTTTGAGATATCATGGGAGTTCTCAATAGACCCTTGCACTTATCAGAAATAGTTGTCGGAGTCATTTTGTTACTCGATTGTATCTTTAGATGGATAGTATTGGGTTGAGGTTGGGTGCCTTTGGCATAGTGGAGAAATTAGGTGGCTGAAGGTTCACAGGTTCGATCCTATGAGAATTTCGGGGTAAGCCCAAATGGTTGCCCCCACCTTAATTGACCGGGGGAAAAAGGCGGTTCAAACGAAGTGCTCACATTTTTTCTCGGGCTAGTATTATTGTGTGCGGAGACATCAGACAAGTGATGTACTTAGATCACGGTGAGGGTTACATTGATTTAGAGTCAAACAATATGTTCATTGTAGCGTCTCACTTCACCTAGGTGAAGTGGCATAAAGTCCACGTGGTCATGTAGTCATGCGCAATAACTTGTCATTATAACACTATGCATCCAATGACTGAAATGGCCCTACCCTTTTGCCTGTAAATATTGCATTCATCTTTGTTCTCGTATGGGAACAAGGTGGTGGCCAAACACCCTGATCTAGGGTTTCAGGAATCTCAGATGCCCCAGATCTAGGGTTCCTAATCGCCTTTGTTGTGTAGTTTTTGTGGGTAAGAGAGAACATGCATTATAATAAGCAGGTGCTTGTCTTTTATAGTGGGGCAAGTATCCAAAATTCTAAACCTATTACATATGGACCTCTGGATATCCCTTATCGGGCTCTATGCCATTTGGCTGGACTAGGCTCATGGCCTAGAGTAGTTACTCGCCTCGGGCTAGCACACTTTGCTTGTCAGAGGAGTTGTCCTTGCTTAGGGCGTCTCGCCCCACGCCAGTCCAATCATTAATGAGAAGCTTCACATTTTGGTGAAGTTCTTTCTTTCTCTTAGTAGTTTTCCCTGTCTCAAGCCCTCGATAATTTCATCATTAGCCCTTTCAAGTTTCCTAAGGCAAGTCTTTTGGCTCTTTACTCTTTTTAGGGGTTTTCTTTGTTTTGCTCTTTCTTTTTTCTTTGTTTTGTACACCTAGTCATTTTCCAAAGGACCACGAGGCATAACTTACGGAGTCAGTTGAGGTGACCAGTACTAACTATTTTTTTGAAACTCCTAATGCTAACTTGGATCACTATTTGATTGTGGTTCTAAAGACAAGTGATCGTATATGTACAAGTACAACTACTTATAAATGTATTTTATTGATAAAAAAATAATAAATACGATCTAAATAAGATATTAATAATGATTTCCAAATGTAACCAAAAATAAGATATTAATAATTAAATGGGTTATAACTAATAAAAAGGCTTATAACTACGATAATATATTTAGCATATATAAATGAGGGAAAAATCCTTAATTAAATATGAATTTATATTACAGAATTTTCACAAATAAAAATGATTTTATTCATTTTAAAAATTAAATGTTACACTTGTGAAATGAATACCTGATCAACCTAAGAACAACTAGTCTTTTAACCCGCCTGTGTAATGCACAGAGAAAATAATTTTTAAAATAATTAAAAAATAATTTTATAATTATTATTTTAAAACTAACTTATATTTTAGATTTGAAATAAAATAGAAATATAATATATAAATTTAATATATTTTTTAAAATTTAATATATAAATATAAAATATCTATTGAAATGAGTTTTTTGGGTACATATATATTGAAATGAGTTAAGATAAGAATTAAAAATTTAATGTTATCATGGTGTGATGATAAGGATCATAGAAAATAAAGTAAGATTAAAAAATAAGGATGAAAAGATAAAATAACATAGCGATAACAATGTTGATTAAAAATTGATAAATAGTAGAAATTAAGTTAAAACCAAATTTATGAAATAATTTAGTATAAATATTTAATTTAAATATTGAGTAATTTATAAAAAATTAAAGTAGTTAAAAAGGAATTCATATTTATATTAAAAATAAATTTATAATTAAAATCAAGGAAAAAACAAAGAAGAAAGGATTCCTAGCCTACAAGATCTGATGGTGCGGCACATGACATCCTCCGTTTTGTTTCTCACGAATCTTTGGGAATAAAGACCTTTTTCTCGTCATGTGTCGTGAGCATCCACTGCCCAGGTACCATAGCTCTCTTTGGCTTTGAGCTGTTAAGCACATCTGCAAGTGGTACAATCATTGATTTAGGTACCCAAACTTTCTTGGGTCCTTTCTGTTAGAGAAAAATATCTAAATGAATTAATCTATTTTGATAAATAACAATTTCGTCAAGAGTCACTAACTTTCTTTGAAGAAATTTATATTCAGGGACTCTTATGAACGGAGGCCATGCTGCAACCATTATCAAAAAGCAAGGGAAAAGTCCGTCCGGCTATAAGAATTGAGTCTGCCTTCAGAGTAAAGTTCGTCCGCCTGGAAAGTTTGTCCGGTTCAATCCTCGTCAAACATATGGGTTGACTAAGGAGCAATGATTGAAGACTACAAAAAGAATTTGCTTAGAAGAGATCGTTTGCTCAAACTGAAGAATGAGCTGTCATGCACCTCTTGGTTGATCAGAGCATTAATGACGAAAGAGACAGAATTAAGCGCCATATACCTTGAAGATTCAAATTCTCTGACATTCCTTAATTCAAGCTGCTTTTGCTGAATTAACGGTGAAATCCTCTTATCATCGTATCTCCTCAACGGCCGAATCCAAATCCTCTGGTCAGAGCATTAATTGCCTTAGTAGCTGTAATACACTTGCATTAATTGCTACCTTTGAGAACCAGAAGAAAAAGCATTACCAGACGATCTCACTCTCTATCAGTTGAAGAAATGTTCTTCACTTTGGCAAACCTCATCAAGCAACAGATGCAGAAGTATCCGTTACTCACAATCAAGCAAATATTCAACGGAACTATTTTTGAAGATCTTCATCAGCTCAACCAGTTCTCATCCTACTGAAGATATAAATAGTGGCCTCTACATCATTTTCAACTTGGCGACTTACACACTTTCAAAGCATTCAAATCCTTCAAGTCAGTTTATCATTTGAATAAGCTTTAGCCAAGAATACTCAGCAACTCTATATTTTCTATTCTTCTGAGCTTAGTCACCAACTAGTGTGAAACCTCCATAGAGTGAAAACTCTTATTCTTCTCACACAACCTCTTCAGAGAATCAAATTAAAAATCATCTCTGAACCTAGAACCTCATAGTTTCTACCCACTCTTTATGAAGAGATCTTTGTAGAAAACAAACCTTCTTGAAAAAGAACTGGGAGAAGTCCTGTCGAATACTTGAAAGATAAAGGAGAAGTCCTGAGAAAACTTGTAAAGGAGTAGTCCTCAGAATACTGGGAGAAGTCCCTGAGAACACTTGTACTATTCTGTTGAAATAGTGGAAAATCTTGGTATAGCCAAGGACTGGACGTAGCCCTATCGGTTTTGGGGGTGAACCAGGATAAATATCTTGTGTGATTTACTCTTTAAAGTTCTAAGTATATTTCCGCTGCACTTCTCTTCAAACGTTTTCGAACCTATAACAAGTAATTTGCGAAAAACTTTTCAAAAGTCACACACACAATTCAAACGCCCCCTTTCTTGTGTGATTTTATTACTATCACTTTCTTGTTAGTTACAATTTTGGGCGGACTTTTCCTCCCGTGTACTATTTTATGAGGAGTTTGTTTCTCCTTACCCTTGACAACAATTGTCTTAGGTTTACTTGGCTGTGATAGAGATGATGCAGGTTTTATATCGAGTTGGTAAAGATATGGAACAGTAGAAGAAGTATGTTTTATTGCAATAATATCCCAATTTTCTTCTTCAAATCCTACACCCCTACGATCATATGCTGACATGTTGTTTCCACTTAGTTTAATTAAATTATCATACCCTTGAGTGAAAGTGGATAGATCCTTAATCAAGCTATTTACTCTTTGTTTTAAAAATCTGACTTCTTTATTTGTATCTTGTTCCATCAGGGCTTGACTTTTCTTAGTTAGCATGATTGAGACTTCCTTTGAGGCATGCAGTTCTTTTTCAATTTTATCATGCTTCTTTTTGAGTAAGCTATACTTGATTGCTAATGCATGTGAATACTCTAATAATTCATTATAGTCATCAGTAGAGATTTCAGGGGTTACCTCATTTTTGTTGTCATCCTCGTAGTTGGATAGATCCACAGAGATCATTAATGCTTCCGACTCCTTGTCAGCCTCAATGTCAGACGTATCGATAGATCCCATGAATGCACAGTATGAGGTCTCGTCATTGTCTCCTTCAGCTTCTTCTTGGTCAGACTGTTCCTCTGACTCATCATTCTGGCTCGAGAAGGCCTTCTTCTTGTAGAGATTCTTCTGAGCAGACTTATTTCCCAGACGAGGGCAATCTGCTTTGACATGTCCGGGATTTTTGCATTCATAGCAGATGATTCCACCCTTGCTTGGAATCTTCTCTCCATCTCTTGATGAAGAGGATGTTTTCCTTTGAACTGCTTCTTGTTCCCCATCATTCGTCTGAATCTTCGATTGAATAGAGCCTGTTCATCATTAGAGTGATCAGACGGTGCAATACCTTCGTCAGACGACTTGTTAGCTTTCAATGCTTTGGAGTCATTAGATTTGAAGGCTACGTCTTTAGTGGCGGACGATTTTCCACGCATGATAGCAGCATCATTGGCGAGATCCTGCTCGTGAATCTTTAGCTCTCCCAAGAGATCTTCCACCTGATAGTGATCAAAATTCTTTCCAGCTCGTTGAGCAGTAACGAACGACCTCCAGTTACGAGTGAGACTTCTGAGAATCTTAATCACTTGTTCCTTGTTAGTGAAGCTTTTCCCTATATTTATCATCCCATTGTGAATGGTCTGAAGTCTAGCAAACATGGAGTCAATTGACTCATTATCCTCCATCATGAAGGTCTCATATTGAGAGGCAAACATGCTCATCTTAGTATCTTGCACAGCTGAGGTTCCTTCATGAGCAATGGCTAAGGTATCCCAGACTTCTTTGGCAGTGCTCAAACTGTCTACCTTGTCGTGTTCGTTTTTGCTCAAGGAACATATGAGGAATAGCCTAGCTTTGGCGTTTCTTTGGTTTTTTGTTCTCTGCTCGTCAGTCCATTTCTCAGCTGGAATGGCTTTATCTTCACTGTCTTTGGGGACGTAGTTTCCTTTGGATATCACATCCTAAAGCTTCCAGTCAGTTGATTCAATGAAGAGTTGCATGTGCTTCTTCCAGTATGGATAGTTGGAGCCATCAAAGAATGGTGGCTTGTTGGTTGCTGTTCCTGTCGGATATGCGATGTTGTCCATGGATCTTTATGCTCTACACCTGTTAAGATGTTAGTATATCTCAGAGCGATTAAGCTCTGATTCCAATTGATAGTAATGAAACCACACAAGAAAGGGGGGGTTTGAATTGTATGTGTGATTTTAACTTCTTTTTCGAAAATCAGCAGTTATAAGTTCGAAAACGTTTGTTAAAGAGTGCGGCCGAATTTAATCTAAGACCAAATAATAAAGCACACAAGATGTTTTTCCTGGTTCACCCCCTTAACCGACAGGGCTACGTCCAATCCTTGACTTTACCAAGATTTTCACTATTTTATCAAAATAGTACAAGTATTCTTCAGGACTTCTCCCAGTATTCTGAGGACTACTCCTTTATAAGTATTCTAGCAGGACTTCTCCTTTAAAAGTATTAGACAGGACTTCTCCCAGTTCTTTTTCAAGAAGAATTGGTTTCTAAAAAATCTCTTCAATAAGAGTGGGTAGAAATATGAAGAACAAATTCCAGAGAGAATAGGCAAGTAGGTTCTTTGAAGGATTTGTGTGAATGAGGATAAGAGTAGAACTCTATGAAAAACTCCACACTGGTTGGCGACTAAACTCAGGTAATGAACACGTTGAGATTGCTGAGTGTTTGGCTTAGAGAAATAAGATCGTAGATGATGAACTTAGAAAGTTTTGATAGCTTTGATCGTGTGAAAGTCGCCAATTTGAATTTGATGCCAAGTCCTCTATTTATATCTTCATTAGGATGATCAATGAGAGCTTTGCTGAAGATCTGAAAATAGTTCCGTTTGAATTTCTCCTCTATTGTGAGTAACGGATACTTCTGCATCTCTGTTTCAGCACTTAATGCAATTTGCCATGCATTTAATGCATCTTCAATGGCGGAGGTTGACATCGTCTGGCTCTTCTAGGCATTTTTCCTTGAGCTATAACTTCTGCAATTAATGCTCATGCATTTCAGCTAAGGGAGCCATTAATGCTCTGTTCAGAGGATTTGAATTTGAACGTTGATGATCAGAAAAACTCGCCGCTGATTCCGCAAAAGTAGCTTGAATTAAGGAATGTCAGGGAATTTGAATTTACGAGGAATAAAGTATTGATTATGTCCTTTTCGCCATTAATGCTCTGAAGGAACAAATAGTGCTTGACAGCTCATCCTGGGTTGGACAAACGATCACCTTCGGATTTTCTCTTGCACGAGCTCCAAGACCAACATTGTTAGTCAAACAAACATTTTGTCAGAGTTTCAGATGTACCCAATGATTGAGTGACCAGACGTTCACCATAGCCGGACGAACTCTCTGAGGCAAACGTAGTAAACTGGCGGACTGATTTCCAAGAGCTGTAGACGGACGGATTCTTCTTCTATTCTCTACTTGAATATCTGCTTTTGATAATGCTTTTGTAGAGGTCCATGCAGTTTTTCTCCAAGTAAATAGATATTCCTGAGTATGAAAAACATTGAGACGTTAGGAATTCTATCTTCAACGAGATGAAGACTTAATGAAATTGTTATTCATCAAAATATAATAATTCATTAAATCATTTGATTCTAACACTGTTGCACTTTGAGTTGTCGCCGCCTAGGGTGTTCAGCATTGGAGAGCAAGCTGCTTATGCGAAGGAGCCGCCACAGTCTCCTATTGTGTGGCCTAATCGGGAATCTTCGCCGGAGCGTGATGTTACGCCTGAGGTGGATGTAATGGTGTCTAACAGGGATGACCTCGACGATGAGAGTATAGAAGAGTGCGCGGAGCGGGTTCTTAACGCAAAGCTTGCTGTGTTTTGGGATGTCGTTCGAGGCTTGTGACGAGGGCACTTGCTAGAAGAGCGTGAGGCCTTGTTTTTTCTTGATTGTGGCTGTTTCTCTTTAAAGTTTTCATCATTTTCGGTTTTGAACTTAATGCTTTTGTGCATAGCTGTTTGGCACAAGAGAAAGTTTTTTCTTGAAGTACTATTTATGTTTGAGTAATTATTTCATTATTTATGGGTATTTACATTAGTAGTTATTATGTTAGTTTGATTTTGGTTTCAACAAAAATGGACCTCGTTTTTGGGAGGTTATTTTTGAGTCACTATGTGAAATTCCCTGAGTAAAATTGGGGTGTTACAGTGACCCTTCCTAAACATCGAGGACACCCTGATTGGTGTGCAACATAGTAAGTTGGCTTTTAGTGTAGGAAATGAGGAGGTAATATTTACAATATTTGATTTAGTTAGAAAATCTTCCTCCTGTACTACTCACGAGCATCTGCATGATAGAAATGATATGAACACTTCACTGATGGAGTGTATGCCCATGGCTACATGGGAAGATCATAAGGAATGGAACCCAATTGATGAGGATCGAAATTGGTTTGTAAAAACTAAGATGGAGGAGAAATTGAACCTCCTTTGAACTTCAACTGATGTTCAGATGTGTAACACCCCAATTTTGGGTTGAGGGTTACATGGTAAATACGCGGAAATTAAAACCTCTCAGAAAAACAACTCATTTTTTCAAAAAGGTTTTCGTCTCTCATAATTACTTAAATAATATTGGTAATATTTCTCCATAGCTAATATTTATTACGCGGAAGCAAAACGAGGAAAATATTACAACAAAGGAAATTGCTCAACAGCGAGCCCAAAAATAAAATTAAAATAAAATAGCGGAAGTCCTTAAAACTTCATCTTTAGAAATCTCTCATGCATCCGTTGCGCACTCTGATTCTGTAAAGCTCCTCAAGAGATGACGATCAACACCCTGTCTATTTTCTGGCGTTAAGCGCCCAAACACAAACAGAAAGAGTTAACTCTTAAAACAAACAACAAATACCAATCAACATGTTGAAGAGAACTTAACATAAGTGACAGCAACAATATCTTCAAAATACAACAACTCCTTCAACAATATACTCATTTCCTCATGAACAACAAACACAACCCATGCTTATGAGTCCTCAAATGCAACTACAAGTTAAGGCACGATCACATGGGACTAAAACCCATCTCATCATCTTTAACCACGATCCCATGGGACTAAAACCCATCTCATCGCCATCAGCCCCAAAAAATGCATATGCCATGCCAACATGTTCAACATCATCATGAATGAAAAATTGTCAATATAACATAATCAACTTCATCATCTTCAACATGATCATGTAAACAATTCTCAATTCCAAGCATCACAATACCAACAATTCCATCATAACAAACAAAGTAATTTCCAACAGCAAAATCATATGTAAAGCACAACTGACTCTATCTAGACCCAGAGTTACCCTTACCTTTTATTCCTTTGCTTGGTCTTGTCCTCCAACCTATCATGATAACATGTGTGTACAATCATCAACAATCAAGGAAAAGACCAGAAACCGACTCCACAAGATTTAAATCCAAAATAAGCAAAACAACAACTTGCTGTCAGGGGCCTAGCGCCCAAGCGTTGGCTTCCAACGCTCAAGCGTTGGGTCCCTGTCTGGCAACACGAACTGGGCAGAACCTCAACGCCCAGGCGTTAGGAGTCCAACGCTCATGCGTTGGCTCCCTGCCAGAAACCCTAAAAACCATGTTTTTCACCCGAAACTCCATTTTTAACCAATTCCTTTCAAAACTAAAATTCTTCCATGATTAAAATCCATATCAAGACCTAATAAACAATTTTCTTCCCCAAAAATCCAAAGGTTCCTAATTTCTTAAAAGTCATTTGTTCAAGGAAGATAACTAGGTTTTGAACCGAAAGAATGAGGAGAATACCAACCTTGCTTGAGAGAGTTGATCAAACTTGTGTGTAGCACGACCCTAGCCTCTTCCAGAATGAAATGGACTCAAGATTTATGAAAATCAAAGGTTTGAACAACAATCAATTAACTCTAGAAAGAAGACAGGAGTTGAACACCAAGAAACTCAGAATTTGGAGAATTTAATCTCTTACCGATTAGGCTATCACCTGGACACTTGAGAGAGGATTGAGAATCAAGAGTGAGGACCACAATAGAAGTAGAGAATCGACCCACAATGGCACCAAGGTTCAGCAACTCTTCAAGAAAACAGCACTAGAGCTTTAAGTCTTTTTGGGAAATTCTTTGGGTGAAGAAGCAAGGAAATGATAGCAATTTGGGAAAAAGAAAAGAAGTAAGGTGGAGAGGGGAGAGGAGCACGACCAGCCCTCCCCTTTAATCTGATTTCAGCCCCCTTCACTCCTCATTAAACCATAGACCAAGTCATAAACTCACTTTACACCCCCTTATTAGCCATTTGTAACTCCCGACAAGCATTAAACTCTCTTAACACCACTTATTACCATTCAAATTCAGCTTGTAACTCCTTTTCTCCTCATTAAACTCTTGTCTACAACTTCAAATTCAAAATTATCCTTAAAACCATAAAATATCTGATTAAAATCAAAACCTACATCACTAGGATTCGAACACAAACCTTGCCAATCAAATGCTTAAGTCTTAACCACTAAACCACAACTCTTCTTGTTAAAACTCTTAACGCAATACTCTTATAATCCTCTAAGTCGAACCAACATGTCCCCATTTCATATTTGAATTCCAAAACCTCTTTAAAAGCTCTTAAATGCAGAATTCCAATTCAGCCTTGACTAGTCCAAGGACTAAAATGCAAATAACCAAACTTAAAGGACCAAAAACCTAATTATAAAATCTCCAAGGACCAAAGTATAAATACTCAAAACTTGAGGGTCTTACAAGATGCATTAGGTTCGCGACATGAAATAAGCGCTGAGTCAGAGGAAACCTACTTGAGAGCTCTTCACTTAACACTGAGTGATCTTTTGTTTTCAATAAACACGATCGTGTCCCTTATTAGCATGATTGTGACTATTTTATTTTGATAAGCATGATCGTGTTCTCTGTTAGCGCGATCCTAATGTGCCATAAAGCACGATTGTGCATCATCCACAACAGTCGTGGCTAATTTAGTTTTATTAGTATCATCATGCTCCCAATTAACACAGTTGTGGAGGTCTTACAAAGCACGGCTATGCTATTTTTAGCATGGGTGTGCCGACAACCAAAGGGGAAGAAGAGACACAACCGTGTTTCCACCTATTTTACTTAATTTAATCAAATTAATATAATTTTAAATAATAATGTGAGACATCTCTAAATTCTTATTGATTAATAGTGTAATGCATATTCCTATGCGTTTTGACATAATAATAATATCTAGTAAAATGTAAATAAAAGAAGTAATGCTATCATGTTTTAATTGTTGGTGAACGTGTAAGCAGTTTAAGCGCGCCAATATCTCATTCCCTTTCCTTTTACGTAACTTTCGCATCTTCTCTCTCTCAATTCCTGAGTCCAATTTTTCCCAGAAACTGATCAAACACTTGTTGATGCAAATTTCACACCTTCCCTTCAACCAAGTATCAATCTTTTTGGCAGTGGCATTCAAATCTTCATCTGGGTCATTCATTCTCATCCGCTATCTGAGTTTGAGGCATTTTAATTATAAGAAGAAATAAACTTGTCTTGTTTATATTTTTCTTGGGAAACTTTTCATCTTGAGGTTTTAGGAGACTTTGATGAGAGGCTCAAGCCGAAAGCATGACGCTTGAGTTTTGTGGTCTTGAGTGGTTTCCTAACAATTACTTTCAGATGGAATGGCAGATCCTGCTAATTATGGGAATCATGAGCGTGATATTGAGCAAGTTAGTTTCGCAATCTGATTAATCTTTTTCTCTTAAATAAATTGTTTGGTAGCTGGAAAAGATTAGAAATATGACTTTAATCATGCAAAGAAAATCATTTTGTTGGCATCAAGAGCATGCTCATGCTTACAATGTTGCAATAGGAATTTGTTACTGATATGATATTCTAAAGATTATGTTACTTAGGTTTTCCACTTACTCTAATTTTATTTCTGTTTTGCCTTTTTCTGAAGGCATTCTATACTTTGAAAAAGGGCTCTCAGTTTGTTAAGTATAGTCGAAAAGGGAAGCCAAAATTTTGTACATTCAGGCTCTCACCGGTGAGTGTTTTCTTACTGAAATATTTATGTCCCAACCAAAATGCAAATGCATATTATATGTATATGGAATTTCATTGCTCGGTATGGATGATTTCATATTAGTGGCATTAGCAGGATGAAACAACACTTATTTGGATTTCTCATGGTAAAGAAAAGAACTTGAAGCTGTCTTCTGTTTTACGCATCGTCTCAGGACAGAGAACAGTAAGTTAAATGCTTGGTCTTTGGAGGCTATATCTATGATATGGTTATTGGTTATGTTAGCACTCAGGTTTTCTTTTAACTTATACTTTGCAGGCTGTCTTTAAAAGATATTTGCGCCCTGAAAAGGATTACCTTTCATTTTCTCTTATTTATAAGAACGGGGAACGATCACTTGATCTGGTTAGAAAAGAAACCTTGATTGACTCTCATATTGGACCTAAACTTGTCAATTTCATACAAATTTTGAAATTATTGCTTCCCATTGTCATTTTTCTAGATCTGCAAGGACAAAGATGAGGTAGAGGTATGGCTTACATGCCTTAAGGCATTAATTTCTACTGGGCAGCGTTGCACGCGGCGCACTGGAAGTGATTTAACAGATGTGAGTGCTAGCATTGCTTTGTATCTAGGTTTTGAGTTGCTTTCATCCTGCTTCAACCTGTAAACCTATCTGTTTCTCAATCTATTGAACCCTTAAGCAATTTCACCGTTGAAAGTGTGATTCTCATGCTAGGAATTCATCATCGCACATGGCTTCCATCCATTCTTCATTGTACTCAATCCTTATTAGGTTATCAAAACATTTCAGTTCTCCATTGTTGTCATCAAAACATACTCATAAAGTAGTGTACCTTTAAGAACGTTGTCTTTCTGGAGCGGATTTTCTCAGTGTAACATGTTTATTGGATTTAAAACGAATAATTTGTTAAAAAATGTAGCTGAGGAATGTGCAAAAACCAAATTCTTATTGATATAAGATTTGATTCTATATATACACTTGTCAAATTATCTCAGTGCTCAAGATGAGATTTAGTAGTGGATCCTGTACACTTGTTTCTATAATTTATGATAAATGTGGACGGCAAAGATAAACTCTTAACTACATGGTCATTGAAGCTCTGGTTCCATGACAAGGAAGAATTATCCTTTAGGTTAAAGTGGTTGGCAAAAGCACATGACAATGATTCTTTTTTCTAACATTTAAATTTTCAGAACTTTTGAATGAAGTAAATTTGTTTTCCATTACAGGACAGTGTTGACTTTGCTCTGAATGATGGTCCTTTTGGTGGTAGAACACTAGAGTTTACTTCAAGCAGTGTCCAGGGGAGGTTTTCTTTGGATTCAGTTTCTCGCGAATCTTCAGTGTATTTGGGAAGATCAGATGTGGGGTCAGAATATGCAAATATGCCAATAAGGACAAGTATTGGAGATGGTTCCCGCGTCAGTGTGTCAAGCATTGGCCACTCAAGTGTAGCATCAGGACCAGATGACATAGAATCTCTAGGTGATGTTTTCATATGGGGAGAGGTCTGGGCAGATAGCACTTCATCTGATGGGTCAGGGAATCAAGGCCCTTCTAAGATAGATGTGCTGGCTCCTAAGCCATTAGAGTCTAATGTTGTTCTTGATGTTCATCAGATTGGGCCTGGTGTAAGTCACATTGCTCTTGTTACTAGGCAAGGAGAGGTTTTTTCTTGGGGAGAGGATTCTGGAGGAACACTTGGGCATGGGTTTGATAAAAAATTTGGTCAACCCCGTCTTGTGGAGTCCCTTGCAGTTGCTAATATGGGTTTTGTTTCATGTGGTGAGTATCATACATGTGCTGTATCTTCATCTGGTGAGCTATTCACCTGGGGTGATGGCACACATAATGCTGGACTTCTCGGCCACGGAACTGATGTTAGCCACTGGATACCGAAAAGGATCACTGGCCCTTTAGAGGGACATCAGGTTGTATCTATAGCATGTGGCACATGGCATTCAGCATTTGCAACATTGAATGGAAAGCTATATACCTTTGGTGATGGAACATTTGGTGTCTTGGGCCATGGAGACCGAGAGAGCGTGTGGTATCCGAAGGAGGTACAGTTATTGAGTGGACAAAAGGCTATTAAGGTGGCGTGTGGAGTGTGGCACACAGCCGCAATTGTAGAGGTTATGGATCAATTAGGTTCAAGTGGTTCATTATCAAGGAAGCTCTTTACTTGGGGTGATGGCGACCAATATCGATTGGGTCATGTTAACAAAGAAACCTACCTTCAACCAACTTGTGTAGCTGCACTTGCTGAGTATAGTTTTCAGCAGATTGCGTGTGGACACACTATGACTGTTGCACTCACTGCATCTGGTCATGTTTTTACCATGGGAGGCACAACAAACGGTCAACTAGGGAACCCAATGTCTGATGGGAAAGTGCCGAATCTAGTCCGAGATAAGTTAGTAGGTGAGTTTGTGGAGGAAATATCTTGCGGCTCACATCATGTTGCTGTATTGACTTCAAGAAGTGAACTATATACTTGGGGGAGAGGTGCCAATGGAAGATTGGGACATGGAGACACAGATGATCAGAAAGCTCCAACTTTGGTTGAAGCTTTGAAAGAGAGGCATGTAAAGAACATCTCATGTGGGTCATGCTTTACTACTTGTATATGCATACACAAATGGGTATCAGGAGCTGACCAATCTGTTTGCTCTGATTGTCGACAACCGTTTGGTTTCACTAGAAAAAGGCATAATTGTTATAACTGTGGGTTGGTGTATTGCCATCCTTGTAGTTCGAAAAAGGCATTGAGAGCTGCATTGGCTCCAACACCTAGCAAACCACATCGCGTGTGTGATTCTTGTTATGTAAAGCTTAAAGGTGCTGAGAGTAGTAGTGCTTCCAATTTTAATAGAGAAATTACTCGTCCTTCTAGTTCCTCATATGGAAGGGAAAAATTTGAGCGGGGAGAGGTAAGGCCTTCGAGAATTCTCTTGTCTCCTGTTGCAGGAACAGTTAAGTACCTTGAGATAAGGAGTAGTAAGCATGGAAGTGCACATGACTCTCCTTCCATATTCCGAGCTGCTCAAGTTCCCTTCCGTTTACATTTGAAAGATGTTATATTTCCAGGTTCCTCGAGTTCCATGCAAAATGCTTCCAAGCCTTCTTCTACACAGTCAAATCAACATCCAATTCCACCTGCACCAGCCGCTTCAAGACCATCATCACCATATTCAAGAAGACCACCAAGCCCTCCCCGTTCTATTTCCCCTGGATTTTCTAGAAGCCTCATTGATAATTTAAAGAAGAAAAATGACCATTTGAATGGAGAAGTCTCGAAGCTGCAAAGCCATGTATATATATATTTCATTTCAGATCTAGTAGTAACTACTACATTATTCTCAGAGGAACCCACTAATAAGTTTAATTTCTTTTCTTGCATATAGATTAACAGCTTGAAGCAAAAGAGTGCCATGCAAGATATGAAGATTCAGGAGCTTCAGAAAAATATTGAGCAAGCCACCTCATTGGCTGGAGAGGAATCTTATAAGCATAGTGAAGCGAAGGCTTTTATTAAGTCCATCACAGATCAGGTATCTTGATTCTATATTTTGACATGACATTTCATCCTACTCCTACCTGATAAGGTTTAAAACAGAAACTTCATTGATTTTGTTTAGTTGAGAGAAGTGGCCGCGAAGTTTCCGCCAGAGATTCCAGAGAGTGAAACCTTAAGAAGTGTGCATGCCCAAGCAGAAGATTTTCTTAAGGGAAAAGTAGAATGTGAATCTTGCACATCTAGCTTCGAGTCTGAGCATCAAAGTGCACCTGATATACCAGCCTCAGCCTCAGCCTCAGATAGTGAGCCTTCAAGCCTGCAAGAGCAAAGAGTGGAGGGAAATGATGAAGCTTCAAGGGATGTGGCATCTATTGATGGAGGAAGTGTTCTTCAAGAAAGTAACAGCTTTGGATCTACCATAGGAGTGTCTCCACCGAGCTCGGAAATTAGTTCCAGATCAGCTGACTCTTATAATAAGCCTGGGAGAGAAGGGGAAAGAGAAACATCAGTCATTGAACAATTTGAACGTGGTGTTTATCTCACACTTATAGTACTACCTGGTGGTACCAAAGTCTTCAAACGAGTTAGATTCAGGTATGGAAGCTAGTTGCTAATCTGGCAAATTTTCACTTATATATTTTTTGCTTCTACATGCTGCGGATTTGTGTACCATTGTGTTTTGTTATTTGAGTTGATGCTATCTTTAATAATATTTGTATTTTGGGGTGCAGTAAGCGAAGATTCAGCGAGCAACAGGCAGAAGAATGGTGGATTGAGAACAAAGATAGGGTGCTGAGTAAATATAATCCAGCAGCTATAAGGAATGCAATTACAGGCACCCCGCCTCAAGACGAAGAAAATATTGAGGCATTACCTTCTTCCTAACCTTATCTCTCAGAATGGAAGCAGCATCAATTCACCAACTGTAAAGAAAACTATACTAGGAATAGTGCAAAAACTTGGTAGGGTAGGATATGTATTAGGAACAACATGAGGTTTAGAGGTAGCACAAATTTCTTTTCAATTTAACATTCTTTGGATCTCACAATATAAAAGCCCTTATAGATTGTATTGTGTCTTGTGATCGATGACACACAACTTTCTTTACTGGTATTGCACATCAGTGTATGTTTAATGTAACTCCTCCTCTAGCAAGTCTACAGAAGCAGGTGATATATGAATGAGGAATAATGCTACATGCACACTTAAGAAAAAGAAAAGTTAGAGCTCATACTTATGTTCCTATATGTTTGATTAACTTGGACTAAAAGCCAAGAATGTGATTATAACCAATATTGAAACTAAATTCTCTTCTATCATTATCCAATATTGGGCTATATATTTAAATAATTATGCGGAATGTCAATATGTAATACCCAATTAAATGTTATATTATATGGTTTCAGTTAATTTGGTTAATAATGTATTTGGTATGATTTGCAGAGACATAAAAACATTTTTGATTTAGTAATGGGTTAAAATAGGAATAAAGATATAAATTATTATTTATAAATAGGGTTATGGACCCCAAACCATAAGCGTCAAGTTTTCTCCTTTCTTTGATGTTTTCCCCTTTCTTTGACATCTTATTATCATAGAAATATTAAAGAGAAATTAAAGGACTTCTCTGATGGAACACTTGTTGATTTGGAAGACTAACCCCTTCTCCGTTCCTTTTGCCTTTTGCTATGGATTCAGGTACACTTCCACGTCATTCTATGGTTATTTGTTCTCTTTGATTTGACATAGTAGATCTTGTGGATTATATTAGGGTTTTCTCCAACAAATTCATGTCAACTTATACTCTTAAATTTGATGTTGTGGGCTTTTGAATAGGGTAGACAGCTATTCCCGAAGCTTGCGTATTTGAGAATCCTTCTAGAATGGATTTTAAAGTTAGAATCAATTCAGTGGGGAAGCTTTTGGGGGTCAGAATTGATTCCTTAGAAAAAGGCTTTGTTGTTTATACTCTATAGACAAATGACATGTGAATCCATTAAACTCTTAATTACTAAATGAAGTTGTGAAAAACATATGGGGATGGGGATGAAAAACAAACTTTTTGTGGTTGTGGCTTTCTAAGTAAAGTGGAGATAGGGGCTGGTGCTGGTATGTCTTGTGGCGAGTCACTGTCTTGTCTAATTGACTGCCAAACACAGCCTAACCATTCTGCTTCTAAATCAGATGGGGATGCAATGGTCTGAAGTCTTCACTTTCAGTGCCAGCTAGTGGCGGTCTTATTTTATTCATGTAGCCAATTCAACAGGGTACATTCAAATTCCATTGTCTTCTTTTGGAAATTGAAAGCAAACCTATACATAAAATGGTCATGTTATCATTAGTTATACAGAGATACAGGGGAAAACGACTTATGGAAACTCCTTTTTATTAAAAATTGTTCAGGATTAATTAATGTAGTTCAATCGAAATTCAAATGATTTTTGTCAATGTAGGAGGTCTATTATTATTGTTTTTCAATTTGCATGTTTGTAATATTGTTAGGTTGAAATGTGAAAGTACTTTCGCCCAATAAAAGATTTGAGTTTTTTTTAAATTCAGTGCTTTGTAATAGGCGTTTTTAAAGTTTAATGCACCGAATGTGATTTTCAATTGAAAACTGAACATACATATAAAGCGATAGTTAGACTTTAAGTACAGATGGAGTGGTTTAAGAGATTTGTTATTGAAACTCAAAATGAATTAAGTGTTATGTAAAACCCAAATTTAATTATATCAATAATTTTTCTAATTGACAATACAATTATACAAATAACTTGACTAAAAAATTAATGCTAACGGCAACCTAAATATCAAATGGAATAAATGTGATTTTTTGCCTTTACATTTGTAAAATAGAAGTGGGGCCGTGAAGGACAGAACCAAAAGTTGCATAGACACACCACATGGGAAAGCCTTTACAGAATTGAGCTTACCTTATTCTCACTATACTTAGCACTCAAGGTTGCTTCCATGCTGTCAATTCTGCCCAAAAGAATGACCTTTGGACCAAAAAATTACACCTTTTTAGATTAAAAATTTCATTATATTGCAACTTGTGCCATCAATGTACATTACTTTATGTTCCACATTTGCAGCCTCTAGAAATCAAAACAATGGCACTTCTGTAATTCTATTGCCAAATTAGGTGCAAATTTGGTCCAAAAAGATAGTAAGTAACAACTTTGTAGACTAAAAATTCCCAAAAATGTTTTGTTCAAAAAAGAAGTGGAGGTATGACAAAGATAGAAATAAAATAAAGAGAAATTAAAGTATGAGATTTGATATTTGAGATGATAGAAAAGGAGGAGAGAGATAGAAACAATAAAAAAGAAATGAACAAAATTTAGAGCGTGTATATATTATCAAAACAATGGCAATTCTGCAATTTCATTGCCAAATTATGTGCCAATTTGTGGTACCAAAAAGATTGTAACAACTATGTAGGACTTGGTGGTTATATATAAAACTAAAATGAGCATCAAAAGTTTCCTTCATGAGATTGAGAACAATTTCTATTACCTCCTCCTTGCAATTAGAGACATTCTTCCAAACCTTTTTAATTCCTTCATCAAACTCTTCCTCCTCTCATCCTCTTTCCAACCAAAAACCCTTCATTTTGTGATGTCTCGCCTGAAGCTAGCAAAGAAGCTTCAAGCTGCCAAGAAGGCATGGAAGTGCTTCTCCAACAAACTCCAATCCAAAATCCACAAACTCAACCTCCCAAAGGTCATCAAAACCACCCTTCAAAACCTCCTTTCAGCCTTCAAATCCCTCATTCATCTCATAAACTCTAGACGTCGTCGTCACCGCTCCCTCACTACCACTACTAGGACATATTCTACTACTCATCACTACCATGTTCAAAGCAAGAACATTGCAGCCATACACATAGATGATCTTTTTGCTGAGAAGGGTACTAGTACTAGTAGTAGTAGTACTCATCATCATGATGCACAAGGGGAAACAAGCAGGGAAGTGCATGGTGAGAGCAGTGGCTTGAATAGTATTGAGGATGCATGGAAAGCTGTGGTTGCTAGGTCTCCACATCTGCAAGTGGATCAGAAGGCAGAGGAGTTCATCTCCAAGTTTCATCAAGATATGAGGCTTCAGAAAGAGAGGTCAATGCTTGAATTTCAGGAGATGCTAGCAAGGAGTACCTGAAAATTTCATCTCAACTACTAATATTCTTTTTCTTATTAGACATAAGTACAAAATTTAATATATGATGATGATACATAGAGCAAGATGGTTAAATTTTCTTTTTCTTTCATTTTGGATTTCATTGAGAAGCAAAGTAAGCATGCTGCATGCACATAATGGTTTTGCAATGATGTTTGGAGAAGTGAAGATGTATAGGAAATAGAGGCTTTTGTGAGGGATTCTTTGTTTTATTTTTTACATCATTCGTAATCTTTTTTCCCTTTCCCCACAGTAAAAAATTGAGCAATTGTGCATTGTGTTTTGTTCAGGATTATTTTTCTAGTGAATAATACACTGGTTGTTAAGAGTTGGTTGCTGCTAATTATTAGTTTGACTTTACCAATCCACGTTCTTCAATTTCTGTCCATACATCCAAGTTCTCTTCCTAGCTAACCTCAATTATGTTTATTTGCTTTCTTAATTAGGCAATGATTACTGTCTTTTGTGGCTTCATGAAATGAAATAGAAATGAACCAAAAAGACCATATCACAGACCAATACGCTACTGCAATTGGTTTGGTATTGGTGCAAATGTAAAATTTTATCGTAGATCTACATTGAGTTCAATGAAATAGTTAAATAAGCTTTCACTCCTCATTTTATAGTTAAATTTGGTTTTGGTCCCTATTATCTAACTTTTATAGTTTTGGTCCTTAATTTTTTTATAATATCACATTGTTAACTACTTAACTAAAAGCAATAGAAGCCATTGCATCGAAGAAGTAGAACTTGAGAGAAAGAAAAGAAACTTTCAGAGAAGAATGAACTAAAATTGAAACTGCATTTATTGAATTGATAACAGAAAGGAAACTGACTTCTAACTACCAGTTGCCAATTGCAGTAAACCAGAAACTAACTTACAAATAAACCTTTAAGTGTTAGCTAACTCTCGGTCTTGATCATCTTCATTGTGGAAGACTAATACAGTAGGGTTGTCCATAACCATAATCGAGCACATAAGATTTAGGATATATACAGTTTGGTTGGATTACAACTTATGCACACATTGGGCTGAGTAAGTCTTTTGGGCCTCCACAAATTTTCACCATCTTTTTAATATTATTCTGCAACTATTGTTATCAAATTTTCATTCTTTTATCAGGTCATTTCAAATTTCAAATTTCAAATTGTCAAACCGGTCACGTTTTTTTTACAATTGAATAAGGTAAGTTTTATTTTTTTAAATTAAGTATTAATATTGATGTCATAATCTCAACACAACCAACTAGGCGTTCGTCTAGTGGTCAGTAAATTAAATCCGCATATGAGTGATATCACAAGACCAAATCCCGTAATAGTCATTTGTTGGAAGGGTCTGTCACTATATCCTCTGTTAAATATTAAAAAAAAATTCTCAACACAAATTATGCAAATTTTCAATTATAGCGTGTCTTTCTTGCTAGTGTGGTTGGAGATAGGTTGGGTGGCAATATGGGCTAGGTCCGTTTGGCCAGCCCGCTTGACCCAGCCCACTTTTCTTTTCCACTACATTACATTTTGTCATGCTAGCCCGCCAAAATGTGGGTTGGGTTGAGACTTTCAACCTATATACTAAAGTGGGACAACCCAACCCGCATTTTGGCAAGTCGAGCCTCGCCCGCCCCGCGAACCCATATTGCCAGCCTAGGTTTTTGAATCTTAAACCTATTTGTTTTGATTTTTTAACCACTTTCTGTATCTAGTAATATCTTTTATAAACTAGTTTTTATTTATTTAATTTAGTTTTGGCTGAAAATATTATCTTTGTGATATATATATTTCGAAAATTATGAAGCTTAAGTGATAAGGAGTTATTTTCCTTTTTCCTATGTTGTTAGGATTGATAAGGTTTTTGTTTGGTTTAATATGGTTTAAAAACAATTAAAAATCTGTTTTTGTTTTTTTTTTTGTTTTATGCAATATATTTTTTTTGGGATATTTTATCTTCTATAAACAGGGTTTTATCTTTCAAAATATATTACTTTAAGTTGATATTTTGTATTTTCTGCAAGAAAGTTCAAAATAAAAAGGATATTGCATAGTTGCTATAAGAAGTGATAGAGGTGGAGAATTCATAAATGAGAACTTTGAAAACTTCTGTGCAGAAAATGGCATCAACCATCAATTTTCAGCTCCAAGGACCCCTCAACAAAACGGTGTAGCTGAACGGAAGAACAGATCACTCCATCAAATGGCCAAAACGATGCTGAATGAAACATCCCTACCATAGTATTTCTGGGCAGAAGCGATTCACATTGTTTGCTACATTCAAAATAGAATTATGATGAGACCGATTCTAAAGAAGAACCCTATGAGATATGGAAAGGAAGATGACTGGATATCTCATACTTTCATCCCTTTGGATGCCCCTGTTTCATACTGAACACCAAAGATGATCTCGGCAAATTCGACTCCAAATCAGACAATGGAATTTTCTTGGATATTCCCCTCATTCAAAAGCTTTCCGAGTCTACAATTCAAGAACAATGGTGATAGAAGAATCAATAAATGTAAAATTTGATGAGTATCGACTTTCAGATGATGATACAACCAACTTAGAAGAAGAGCTTTCCAATCTGGACCTGAAAGGAAACTCTAAAGGACCCTTGTTCAAAGAAGCTCAATCGTCCATTGGTCAACAACCGTCTAAGGAACCCACACCATATAAGGATTATCTATCGTCTATAGAACAAGACATGCCATCATCCAATATCACACCGTCTGATCAGGTAATGACGTCCAGTGGCATTTCTCTTCCAAGGGATTAGAGATTCAGACCAGATCACCCACCAAACCAGGTCATTGGAAGCATTTCAGAGAAAGTTAGAACAAGATCTTCATTTCATAATCATGGAAATTGTGCACTGCTCTCTGAAATAGAACCAAAAAATGTTGACGAAGCTCTACAAGATGAAGGATGAATGCTAGCAATGCAAGAGGAGCTTAATCAATTTGAAAGAAGCCAAGTTTGGAATCTTGTTCCCAAACCTGAAGGCAAATCCACCATCGAAACCAAATGAGTTTTCAGAAACAAGGTAGACGAAGATGGGAAGGTGACAAGGAACAAAGCAAGATTAGTTGCTCAAGGATACAATCAATAGGGAGGCATTGATTATACAGAAACTTTTGCTCATGTTGCTTACATTGAGGCAATTCGTATATTTCTAGCATTCGCATGCCAACATTCAATCAAGATTTATCAAATGGATGTGAAGAATGCATTTCTCAACAGCTGTATTGAAGAACAAGTCTATGTAAAGCAGCCCCCAGGCTCTGAAGAGCCAACCTTGCCAGATCATGTCTTCAAATTGAAGAAAGCACTGTACGGCCTAAAGCAAGCACCAAGGGCATGGTATGATCGTCTAAGCACATTTCTCATGAGTAATGGTTTCACAAGGGGTAAAGTTAATAATACTCTATTTAGATGAAAGTCATCAAATGATTTTATTTTAGTTCCATTATATGTTGATGATATTATTTTTGGTGTTACTAATGAAACTTTGTGCAAGAAATTTTCTAGTTTTATGCAAAGTGAATTCGAGATGAGTATGATGGGAGAACTGAAGTTCTTTCTTGGACTTCAAATTCGTCAAGAACAAGGAAAAGCATACATTCATCAGACGAAGTATGTCAAAGATCTCCTAAAAAGTACAACATGAACAAATCCAAGGAAATGAGCACTCCCATGCATCCTGGAACTATACTGGGCAAGAACGATGAAGGGTCACCGGTTGATCCTACAATATATAGAGGCATGATTAGATCACTGCTCTACCTAACGTCCAGCAGACCCGATATCATGTTTAGCGTCTGTTTATGCGCAAGGTTTCAGGTAAACCCACAAGAATCTCACCTTAGTGCTGTAAAAAAAATTAGATATTTATCAAGCACTGCTAATCTTGGTCTATTATAAGAGAAAGGTGATGATTTCAGGTTAAGAGGGTTCTGCGATGCAGACTATGCTGGAGATAGAATTGATAGAAAAAGCACAAATGGAGGATGTCAATTTCTTGGACAATGCTTAATCTCATGGTCCAGTAGATGACAGAGCACAATTTCATTTGTTTACTGCTGAAGCTGAATATATTGCAGCACGTTCTTGTTGCACCCAACTATTGTGGGTGAAACATCAATTTGAAGATTATAGCATTTCTGAACATAATGTTCCATTATTATGTGATAATACTAGTTCTATAAATATTAAAAAGAACCCTGTTCAGCATTCTAGGACCAAGCATATAGAAACAAGTATCATTTTATTAGAGATCATGTTGCTAAGGGAAATATTGAAATATCATATGTGCATACTGATTATCAACTTGCTGACATATTCACAAAACCTCTCATTGAAAATAGATTTAAATATCTGAGATAAAGTATAGGAATGCATCATGCTTTATGAATTATAGTGTCTATACTAACCATAGTGCAGAAGACGGATGAAGCTCAACATTGGCTACCTATCGTCCATTGCCAAGTTCAAACGTAGATAAACGTCACATGATATCTACCACTTACACATGTCAAAATCAGCAAAGCAGTTCAACACAGCTTACAAGGATCAGCAACTCACAATAAGACTATCTTTTTCCCTATCTTTCTTAACTTATTTACTATTTCATAATATCTGCCTTCACTGATTACACTTTCTATACTATGTTGTCAATTGAACCCCTGCTCTGATAACCACTGAATTTATGTTGAATATGCTCTTTATGCTCCATTGTATACTCTGAAACTATATATTGCATCTGCTTTGTCTTAGTACTCGCCTAAATATATCTTGCATATCTTTTTGCTAATGACAAAGGGGGAGAGAAAGAGAAAAAGCATGGAAAAGTAGAAAAATTATAAAAGAGAGAAAGAGCAGCAAGCAAGGGGGAGAGAAGAGAGAAAAGAAAAGGGAAAGAGAAGAGAGAAAAGAAAAGAGGGAGAGAAGAGAACAAGTATAGACTTGAGAAAATGAGGAAAACAAGGGAAAGACGACAAGATAAAGTAGAACTAAGGGGGAGATAAAAGGAAGATAGGAATTATTAGGAATATCTGATTAGAATAGAGAGGGGGAGTACATAAAAGTTTTTCTAGTCATATCATATATATAAACCTTTTTGTTTATAAAATTGTCATCATCAAAGAGGGGGAGATTGTTAAGTCTAAACGTATATTAGAACGTTTATCATATTTTGAGTGATAACAATTTTACTACTAAACTCTGTGTATTATGTTTTTCAGGAATTACATCTATCATTCAGAGAAGTATTGTTTGCATGCATATCAAGAAAAGAATCTGTTCAAGGAAAAGGTGTAGTATCATACAAGCAAAAATGAAGTATCGTTCAAGACAAGAATGAAGTATAGTTCACAAAAAAGTGGGAAGTACTGTTTAAGGAGAAGCAAAAGACCACAGCACCAAAGTTGTATCTGAAGTATTATCTACTGAATTGTTAAGCATATGGAAAGTATCATTTGATCAACAACGAAGAGTATCGTCCAACAAAGAGTATCGTCAAATGAAGAGTATTGTCTAGTGAAGAGTATCGTCTAGCAAAGAGTATTGTCTAGCGAAGAGTATCGTCTAATGAAGAGTATCATCTAATGAAGAGTATCATCTAATGAAGATCAAGAGACAAATTAAAGTATCTTCTAACTCTATTGTCTACGAGCTATATCAACATAGAGTAAACGATTGAAGAACAAAGTTGTCAACAGAACAAGTCATTTCTCAAAAAGGAAATGAATTCATTGATGAATGAATTTAATGCAAAGGAGTGAATCAAGCATAATTTCAATCAAGGAAAAGGATAAAATCACGGCACAAACTCTCAACAATCAGCTCTCCAAAATCAACAAAGTCAAATCTATTCAATGCTTCTAGTCGTTGCTCTAACGGTTGGGAATTGAATGATTACATGTCAATGACCAACATCTTCAGAAAATCAAAGAATGAATTGAAGGTATAAAAAGGGGAAGACCAAAATATTTGAACATAAAAAATGAACAGACAAGCAACACAACAACATAGAACATTTGAAAAACACTGAGTGAAAAACAGAGTCAAATCTATCAAGCTTTCACGAAACAGAGAACCCATTGTCTATTCATCTCTGTTATCCAAACCTCAAGTATACTGTTTAGTATCAAATCATATACCAAATACTGAGCTTTTTTTTAGCTTGAAATTGTTTCTACCACACTCTTTTGAGAAGAGACTTTTTCTAGAAAAACCACTGTGAAATGAGAAGTCCTTCAAATACTTGTTTCTGGAGAAGTCCTGTGGGAATACTTGTGTGTGGAGAATTCTTGTGGGAATACTTTTTGGGAGAAGTCCCTGAGAATACTCTGGAGAAGTCATGTGTCGAATACTTGTATTGTTCTGTTGAATAGTGAAAATCTTGGTTAAGCCAAGGACTGGAAGTAGCCCTATCTCTTGTGTGTTGTTATTTATTTCTTGCATCGTTTACATATTTAAACGTTTATTTCCGCTGCATTAAACTAATTGATTTATCATATTGTTTACTAAACTCTGCTGCATTACACGTTTCACTCTATTGTTTACGAAGAGTGTTCTGTCGTTTACAGAACTGTTTTTTATATATATAATTGTTTTTAAAAAGCAAGTTTTATATGAACACAATTCGTCGGGACTACCACGAACAATGTGGCTCTTGTCACCGTGCCAACGGTAATTTCGAGGGGAATGACCCCTGGAGATTTGTTGACCTTTCCTTCATAATCAGAAAGAACCATATTATGAGGCTGAAGGCCTGCCTCAGTCTTACCTAATTTCTTCATTAGATATTTGGGAATTAAATTGATAGCTTCCCCACCATCGATCAAAACTTTATTGATTCCTTTGCCTTCGACTGGAGCCCACACAAAAAGTGGCTTCAGGTGCTTCTTCATTTTTGGATCTGGCTTTCTGAAGACGACATTTTGTTCTTCGACGCCTCCTTTAGTCATTATATAATAACACAAGGGGTTGTCATCTTCTTCTTCTTCAACGTTCTATTCGTCTTCAGTTACTTCTGTAACTTGGTCGAACTCCACTGGGAGAATAGACACTAGATTGCAAACAATGTCCAGACCCTCAGTATCACTGCCAAAATTATCGGTGAGCATCCCTTCTTCTTCGACAGTCAAAGACTTGGGAAGCGCAGCTTTTGGTATAAAAGGCTTTGCCTCAGGACTTAAGTTAGGTTTATACACCAAGTCCATATGCGCCAGAGATCAATCTTCCGTCTTGATTTGCAGCTTGGACCAAATCCCTAAATTTAGTACATTGATTAGTCCAATGACCAAAATATTTATGATATTTTCAAAACCTTCGACCTTTCCTTTGATCAAGAGAAGGAACCTTTTGATCAGGAGGAATGTCTATTTGGCCATCTTTTACTAAGATATCATAAATAGCCTCACATTTAGTAATATCGAAATTATAAATTTTGATATGAAACTTTGAATTTCAAGGCACATCATTGTTAGTCGATCTTCGCTCATTAGGTATTAGCATTTTACAAACATAAGGGGGACCTTCCTTGAATTAAGCTAACTAAACATCATGACACTCAAATCCTCATAAGGCTCAAAAGTTACAAGGTCATCTCGACCTACATCGCCTGTTTCAATATAGGCAATATTTTCTTTCTTAGGCAATTTGTTATTTTTAAATTTCTCTTGCCTAAGGAACTCAACTTGTCTTATTCTATCAGCTAACTGTGCCAAATCTCTTATGTGTTGAGTGTCAATCTTTTTCCTAATCGAATAGTCTAAATCACCAGCGGCTAATTCGACCAACTCTTGTTCGGGAACTTGCATGAAACATTTCGACTTCATGTGTCGGAACCTACCTAAATAGTCATCGACGGATTCCGGTACTCCCCTTTTAACACTAGCAAGTTCTTTGAGACTGACTTGGAGTTGGTTAGGAGGCGCTTTTCGACTAGCCTGAGCGATCTGTTCGACTATAGGGCCAGGTGCTCCGAAGATATCTGCAATTTGACCCAATTGCGTAGTCAATTGTTGGTAAGAAAGTGTAGTATCTATAATCATGGGACTAAAGACTGTACCAATTTGTTGAGTCAAAGTATTGACTAACTCATGGTTTCTATCGTCCATTTGTTGCCTAAGTACGTTCACAGTATTGTCAGTCAAAGCGAATGGGGATCCATCAAAAACTGACACTGGAGGCCCCACATTTCTCAATCCATTTGCCCCTGATCCTGATGACAAGAATTGATTTCCTGGGGAACCCGTCAAAACCAAATTGTCAGAATACATAGAGGGATAGGTTCCTATCCCTTGCATTAACGATATAGGCATCGCATAAGGGTGACTAACAATGTTCTGGAGATTTGTCATATTGTTCCAGGAACCCGGTTGAACTATGCCACCAACATCCTGTGAAATAGCAGGGGTTGTAGGACGCGGAATAGGAATCGGGGCCGACACTTGTGATAAGATTGGCCCAGTTGTGTGCAAATTTGGCGTCTGTATAGGGATTGACCCAACGGACACTAGAGGAAAAGGTTGAGTCAAATTTGGACCAGTCGAAACCAATGGTATGTTTTGACTCACTGGAGCAGTTGTAACTGCCATGTTTGGATTGGAACTGGTTTCAATCCTTCAAAGATTAATGCTATCATTAGTATTAATCGAACGTTCTCCATTAAAATTAGAGGCATTACTGGGTTCAGCATGAGACCCTGAAGATTGATTTCCTCTAGAACGGTTGATCATACTAACAAATTTACCACTCCGCAATATCATACACTTTCCTAAATCACAAAAGTAATTTTGAAAATTAAGGCACTGGGCAAAATTTCAAATGAAAACATGTCCCTTGGTCTCACTAGGCGTGTCAATTTGTTTACTCTGATTTTTGGTAAACACAAAGAAATCCAAATGTTGATAAAAATGCTGGATTTTGATCCTCTTTGGCTCTTTGGGCTCTCAGGTTTGAAATAACCAGTGTTTTTAAGTTTAAATTGAAGGAGTGGAAAAGGTAAAATTCGTTGAAAGTGGTCGACTGAATTGAGTAAAAACTGACTTTAAAGAAAATAACTGAATGTAAATGCTTCCGAAGCAGTAAAGGTTAAAGAAAAGATAAAATTGCATTGGATTGAAATGTTGAAAGGATAAATTTGCATAAGTTTAAAGTGTGGTTGATCGGTTTCGCTCAATCACGTACGTTTCAACTCTTATTTGCTGTATGTCGCAATTTCTTGGACGTGTAGCAAGGGAGGGAGTGTATTGACGTTTGAGTGATGTGTTGCGAAATAGATGAACGAACCCCCATTCTGTGCTTGGCTTGCTCTGTTTATAGGCTAAATTCTTCATCGCTTGCAATGGACAAATCATTTGAAATTTACACGTGCCTTGAACTTAATTCTTTGTTCTCCACGCGTCCTGCTTGATTTAAATGCTCAAAACATCCATCAAAGAGTAACCTCCTTTCATGCCAAGTTTTTGGTCGAAACGAATCTTACACTTGTCTAACTCAGATTCATTTTCAATATGAATTTGAACTTCAACCAAAAATGTCTTTAGTCGAATATAAAAAGCATATATTTTGATCAAGTGCTCATTGAATTTAGTCAAAACCACTTGCCAAGCGACTTTCGACCAAGTTAAGACTTTGAAAAAATCTCAGGCTAACAACTTGGGAGACAAATTTCAAGATGCGATCAAGGATGTGAGCAATAAGCTTGAAGAATGAAAGGATGATTGTCTTTGTCAGCTAAAGGAGAATGAAATTTAAGAAACAAACTAAAGCAGCTTGCTGATCAATACGAATTATCTAAGCAGCAATATGCCCAGAAGTTGAAGCAAAAGCCATTGGAACTACAGATTTCTGATTTAAAAATTAAGCAGCATGAGGAGAAATTGGTCCAGGAACAGCCGCAAATGAAATTGTATGCAGAACAAGTATCTTAGCTATTAGCAACTGAGAAAACTTTACGTTTACTGCTAAATCTCTCTCTTTCTCTCTCACAGCATCTCTTACTCTCTCACACGCCGTTGTTGGTGATATGTTAAGGTTCGACTGACTCTCTTATGCTTTCTTCTACTTGTATTTCCCTGGCCCAAAATGTCACGGATTGGGGAGGAGATGGCAGCTAGTAATGCTGGTTCGGTGGTCTGGCAACGGGAAAGAGCATCGGCAACCCTGTTCGTGCTCCCGGGTCGGTAAATGATCTCATACTGAAATCCGAGTAATTTTGTTGCCCACTTTTGTTGTTCTGGGGTCTGAAAAGCTTGAGTCATGAGGAATTTTAAGCTTTGTTTGTCAGTGTAAATTTTGAATGTTTCTCCAATTAAGTATTGTCTCCACTTCTTAACTGCCTCTGTAACAGCATACATCTCTCGTATGTAGGTGGATTGGCTCCGCATGCGATCTGAAAGCTTCTTGCTAAAGAAGGCGATGGGGTGGCCATTTTGAGATAACACAGCTCCGACAGCTACACCAGAAGCGTCTATTTCAACATCGAATGATTGGGTGAAGTCAGGCATGGCAAGGACTGGGGCCTTGGTAATGAGCTCCTGTAATTTGGAGAAAGCTTCCATGGCGGGGGTTGTCATTGCAAACGACCCTTGCTTTAACAGGTCAATAAGCGGAGCAGCGTGGGAAGCATAGTTCCTGATGAATCGTCTGTAGAATCCAGTGAGTCCCAAAAACCCTCTAAGTGCTGTGATTGTTGTGGGTATCGGCCACTCTAAGATAGCTTTTACTTTGGCAGTGTCTGGTTCGACTCCTTGGGCAGAAATGGTGTGGCCCAAGTAATTTACCATGGAAACAGCAAACTCACACTTTGTTAACTTTGCATAAAATTGGTTAGACAATAACAATTGCAGGATAATGCGAAGATGATTTAAGTGAGTGGTAAAATCAGGGCTGTAAACTAGTATGTCATCAAAAAATACCAGAACGAAGCGACGGAGGAAAGGTCTGAGTAAGTCATTCATTGCTGATTGGAAGGTTGAGGGAGCATTAGTCAGGCCAAAGGGCATGACCAAAAACTCGTAATGGCCATCCACGGTTCTGAAAGCCGTCTTGTGAGTGTCTTCCGGTGCAAGGCGTATCTGGTGGAATCCGGACCTCAAATCGATCTTGGAAAAGATGGAGGAGCCACCCAACTCATCCAATAATTCATCTATAGTGGGGATTGGGAAACGATCCTTAACCGTAATGGAGTTGAGACTCCTATAGTCAACACAGAATCGCCAAGAGCCATCTTTCTTGCGGATGAGTAGTACTGGCGATGAGTAAGGGCTTTGGCTTGGTTTTACTATGCCCTCATGAAGCATGTCTGATAATATTGTTGCCATTGCTTCCTTCTGGGAATGGGGATAATGGTATGGGCGGACATTGACCGGAGGTGTGTTGGGGAGCAAGGTGATATGGTGGTCGTGGGTCCTCGGAGGGGGTAATCCCTGGGGTGTAGCAAAAACAGGGGCAAAAGATTGCAATAAGGACCAGAGTTCGTTGTTGGTGTCGGGTGGGCAATCTACCAGATTTTGTAATGTTAACAAGGTATGTTTTGTTTCATCCTCTTGCTTGTTAACCCAGGTTACTATATAGATTTCTGATACTGACTGTGTGTTGACCATTCTACAGAGGTGATTAAATGAGGCACGACAAGGAGGCTGCAAGGGGGAGCCCACGAGAGTGCACGGTTCACCGCTGAACTGAAACGTCATACTGGGAATCGAGAAATCAGAAACAATTATGCCCAGTGTTTCAAGCCAATCTAAGCCGAGAACAACGTCGGCTCCTTGAATATCCAAGAGGTAAAAATTTACACTGAAAAGTTTGTTTGCCATGAGTAGGTCTGTGTTTGGACAGAACCCTTGACAATAAATATAAGCTCCATTTCCCACCATGACAAGAAAACTTGGGACTTGGTGGATGGGAAAACGAAGAAAGTGTGCGAGACGCGGTTGGAGGACGTTGTGGGTGCTTCTGGTGTCAACAAGAACCGCGACCGAGCGACCCCGGATGTATCCGGTGAACTTAAGCATTTTGGGAGATGGTTTCCCTTGCAAGGCTTGGTCAGAAAGTTGAAAGTGGATTTGTTCCTCCTCTTCAGCCTGTAGAATGCTAGAATCAAGGATCTCGTCCGACGATGGGTCAGCCAAAACAGGGGCAGATTGCTCAGCATCATCTGTGGCAAGTAAGTAAAGAAATTGTTTCTTTGATTGGTGATAATGAAATTGCAAGTGAACAATTGACTATCGCGTAATAAAAATGTTCGAACCCAAAGGATAGGTGTTCTTGTTAATATTAAGTTTAGTACTTAAACAGAAAAAATAAAGAGATGTATATTTGTTGTTGGTTTGGGAACTTGAAAGAAACAATAGCATAGAATAATAGAATAAAGAGATGATGAACAATAAGCTCTTGGGTTGGTTTACATAGTCTATAAAAACATGCTAGAAATTTCCTACTAAATTCCTGAATTATAAAACCATAATCATGATGCTATAGCCTAGTGTAACTACAAGTTAATTCCTTAAGCATTGTAGATCTTTCTTTTTAATTACTAAACCCAATTCCTTGGCACCTAGTTAACTAAAGAAGAAGATGAAGAAGATGTTCAGGCCAACATAAAGTTACGTCCTTCCTAATTCCTTAGCGAAGTATACTTATAACCTTTTTTATTACCTAGTTCCCTTACTACTCACCAAATGGCCTTATGTAATAAGCAATAAGCAAAACCTCTTGTGATCATCAAGATAGAAATAAAGCATAAGGTAATAAAACATGAATGGAAATAATATTCAGAAATGTAAGAAAAACTAGAACATGTATTATAAACTAAAACAACCCAAAAACTTAAAGAAGAATTAGCCAAGCATGGCTAAAAGAATCATTGAATTACCCTGGATAGGAGCTCAAGTATGGCTTCCCACAATGCCTAGGAACAATGATCTTTGAGGGAGAAAGAGAGAATACTTGTTGTATTCTATGAAGGTGTGTCTTCCAAGTGAAGAAAAGGGCCCTATTTATAGTAAAAATCCAGCCTCCAACGCTTGAGCGCTGGCTTTCCCAACGCATGGGCGCTAGGATGCATTAAAAATCCACTTTCTATCCGAGGCCCAACGCTTGAGCGCTGGCTTTCCAACGCTTGGGCGCTGGGACACAATCTGACTCATCATCTAGTCAGAACCCCAGCGCTGGAGCGCTGGGATCCCAACGCTGGAGCGTTGGGATGCTGCTTCTTCATCTTCTTGCTTGTTCTTCCTTCTTCATTCATGGTAGTGGGTTTTGATGGCCATAAAAAGCCACTAACCAGCCTTGATCAGTTCTGAAACCCTTCATCAATTCTTTAAACATTTTTTCCATGTGCTAAATTGGAGAGTGACTCTTCATATTTTTCTTTTTCACTTTGGTCCTCCCTTGGTTAGCACTTCAATTCAAGCCCTCATATTCTCTCAATCTCCACTTTAAGTCCTCCACTCTTGAACTTTTACAACTTGGTCCCTGACTTCCTGAAACTTTACAAATTGGTCCCTGGCCCAAAAATGATAACTAACCAGCTTTTCCTAAAAATATAAAATAACTAGAAAAATCCCTAAAAATATAAAATAAAGATAGAAAAACACAAAAAATCTAATCTACATGCAAAATGCAAAATAAATATAAAATCTACATAAAAACAATAAAAAACCTACATGTGACTCAAAAATAATAAAATAAAAAGACTAAAAAGACCCTAAAAACATCATATAAAATCCACTCATCAATTGGCATTTATGACCAAAAGAATATTTCTCGTCACAATTATAGCATAACCCTAAAGCTCTTCTTTCTTGCATTTGGGTTGGTGTGAGGCGTTTGATGGGAATAGGGTTGGGGGTGGTTTTGGTGTGAAAAGTTGGAGTGTGGGTGGGCTGTTTGGTAGTGAGGGTGGGTGTAACAGCAGCTGGATAGGGAGGAGCTGGGCGGGGAAAACGAGGGTGCAGTTGTGGAGTGTCCTTTTGTTTTGATTCCACCAATTTGGCCAAACCTATGGCCTATGAAACTGAATTGGTCTAAGGATTGCAAGTTCTTTGTTTATTTCAGGGTTTAAACCGGACAAGAAACAGTTAAGGAGTACCTCAGGAGCTAATCCCACCACTTGATTAGAGAGCTTTTCAAACCGGGTTTGGTACTCGGAGACTGTGGAATGCTGCTTCAGCTTGAAGAGTTCTTGCTGGTGGTTCTCGTATGCAGAGGGGCCGAAGCGGACGGTGAGAGCACGCTTAAAATCGTCCCAAGAAGAGAGTTGACTGTTGTTGAACATCCATTTGAACCAGCTCAAGGCATCTCCTTTCATGTAAAAGGACATAAGTTCCAGTCGTTGGTGTGGCTGGGTCTGGTAGAGTTGGAAATACTGCTCAGCTTGAAAGAGCCAGTCTAAAGGATCAGTACCCTCGAAGGGCAAGAGCTGAAGTTGGGGGGGTCGCGGGGCTGGTTGGGTAGTGCTTGAGGATGATGGCTGAAAGGGAAACCCTGGGGGCGGGCGAAAAAGAGGGGAAGAAGTCTGAAATGGCAGTGTTTGTGTGGGAATGGTGTGTTGTGGGATAGAGAGTTGATTTACCCGCTCAATAAGAGAAGAAAGCACTGATGTGTAAGTTTCCTGTCTGGAGTCATAGCTGTTCTGGAAAGCTTCTTGCTGCTGTGAAAGGGCCTGTAACCGAGCTTCAATGGCAGCCAAAAGCTCTATGGAATCGGAAGAGGGAGGCATGGTCACAAGTATGAAAGCACCAATGGAAGAGGGTCAATACCCCTTGTAGCAATAGTCACGCACAGACCAGGTAAGAGACATAAAATGAACATAAAAAAGGAGGAAATAAAACTTTTCATTCATAATCTGTCTTACACCATGGGTGTTTGCAGTAGATAAAGACAAAGCTAAATCCTAGGGCTAGGTGGCAGCCAACTATTGGAAAAAGAAAGGTTCTAGAAGTAGATAATGATTGCATAAAATATTCTTCATTCTCTCTGCTGATGGCTCTGTTATGATTCTGTTATGGCCCATATCTTGCAGGTTTCTTTTTCATTCTTTTAGGCCTTGATGAAGGTTGGGCTATCACTAATTTTGGTTCAGCCCGCTACCACTCTCTTATGCTTTCTTCTACTTGTATTTGCTCTTTATTCAGTTTCTTTCCTCTAATCTCTAAGTTTAATTTAATTTTTCTTAACTTCTCTTCTTCCTTTTTTTCTAGATCTGAAGTTTGGAGACAACAGACTACTTCTTTTATGATGAAGAAGGACAAGGTTTTAGAGGAAGAAAGGTCCCAAGGAACTCCATCTCGGAATGGACACCATTTGAGTGAAGGAACTTCAGTAATGTGACATGCAAGAAAGCTTTTTTCTGTCCAACCAAAAGCTGCCTCTAAGTCATTTTCCTACAGTTGCTTGATATTAATTCTCAGACTTGGTGTATGTTATTAAGGGCTAGTCAATTTTAGCTTGTGTTTTAAGACTTTCTTACTTCTCTTTTTCCTCATGGACATCTTGCAACTTTCAACTCAACAGCGACGCATCCTTTTAAGCCCTTTTCTTCTTAGAAGCTAACTTCTATTTTGGAGGAACATTCGTAGTCTACTTGAGCAAGGACTCTTATCTGCAAAGTTATACCAATTTTAAAATTAATTGTTTGGATTCACAACAGTAATTCAAAATTTTAAATTAAATACATATGCTTACCGTTTTAGTTCCTATTCCACCTTTTCGCTTTACTTCTTTTGCAACTCTGTCTAGACGCTCATCAGTCTAATAATAACATGCAAGCTCTCTAGTGGACTGTCTTGGTATGGCACCAAATACAACAGCATGTTCAGCGTATAAAACCTGTAACCAGTTTTGAGACTAATTGATTAGTAATCTAAATCAAAGTAGTCTGTTATATAGGTAGCCCAATTACCTGTAAACATATCCAGTGATGTCGGTGGTGATCTTGCGTCGATGGTTCTTAATACCCTCCACCAAGTAGTCTGTTATATAGGTAGCACAATTACCTTTACAAAGGTCAGTTGGATTACCTAGAGCGCGCGCTATTTCTGGGTGGACACGTGTCTTGAATGTCGGTACCAAGAAGGTACTCAACATGTATAAAATAAATTTGGCTATGAACTCATCTACCGAGAACACATCAGATAGCAGTTCTGCTCGCAAATTGTCCAACATACAAGGCCATTTTTGGAGACAGTACATATATTTGATTCTCTCAATGCTTGTTAATTTTATCCTGTTAGTAATTGCTTCTCCTCCATCACAGATCCCTAAAATGTTTGTAACTTCAGTGGGGCGAAGATACAGTTTGACACCGTGCACATTCAATGAACGTGTCTCCGTGTCAAAACTCTCTACCAGCCAGATGCAAAGTTTCTCTGGTAGTTCTGTTGCGGATATCTTTAATATCCCACCGAATCCCGTTTCAGCTATTGAAAGTCTGATTTGGTCATCATTTTCAAGTCCGTTGATGTACTGAACAATTGATGCCGTTCTTTGAAGCGAACAAGTAAATAAACTTTCTTCCTGTAATAAAAAACATCAACATGGTGGTTGAATGTCAAAAAGTCGATGATAGGATCAAATGATATTAAACAAACAGAGGTAAAAATATGAAAGTTGATAAAGAAGCTTACCCCAACATTTTCTCTAGTTTGAAATGAAGCATTAGATGAAGAAGTTGACATTGATCTACAGTCCAATAAAAGTAAATGGTGAATGATAATATAAGGTTACATGGAGCATAACAACAAGCCATCAATTCTACAGTATTGATTTAAATATTTTATATATGATCCCTTTGGAGCAGTTAGTATGTTGACATGTAAAGGTTGATAATTATAGACAAGTTTTGCTACAAATTACTGTCTAGGTGTAGCAGATTGCTATGCATGTTCTGTAATACAATTTTATGAACATTTAGATATTCTACTTATCATGGTGGATGAAAGCTACCAACTGGAAACTACATATCATCTATGGAATGCTTAAATTTAGTTTCATATATTGGTTAAGATAAGTTTTATATTGTAGTGTTTTGAAAAAAAGTTTTATACTTTTGTGGTTGGAGCAGGTGTTTAGCTTATTTATTAAGTGTATGAAGATCCTGATTCTGAAACATCAAACAAAAAAAAATTATTTCATACTATATGGATGATTAATGTGTCTATCATACTATGTGTTAGTAGTTGAATAAAAAATTTCTGAAACATATGAATGATTAATGTTTCTGTTTGTGTCAATTAAATAATCAAGTATATCAACCTAATTTCATATAATTGAGATTCTGGAGGTTTTTATAGGGTGAATATATGTGGATACATGGTAGTTGGTTGATAAGTAGCTTTGGATAATATTCTTTTGCTATAATCTGTCTATTTTTCTTATTCTGATATGTGTTTTTTCATGTGCAGACATGTCCAGAAGAGGGCTATGATGAAATGCTAATGTCATACTATTGAATATTTTTCTATTTTACACAACTTATGCATTCACTATTCCATAATAAAGGAGTGAAAGAAAAAATTGAATGCTTACTCGTTGGAGAAAACGTGTTCTTCAGCTTTGTGATCCTTTGTTCTGCTTTCTTTCGATGCTCTCACACTCCCAATGCTTAGTGATCACCGAATCTACTCCTCTAATCGAACGTGACTGACCACCACCAAGTGTTCCCTATTTATAAGCGCTCTCGTAAATTAGCTAATTTCCTAATTTGTTAAGATTTGGATTTATTTGTGAATTCAGTATTTCTATTTGACAAGATTTAACATACTTGACTATTTCAAACTGGTATCATTCTGATATTAAGAAAACTATATGGTGCCAATTTGAAGCAATAAGTAGGGAAAGAATCGAGCCAATACTGATACTGTATTTTTAAAATATTAAACATATGCAGATTACCAAATGTGTATAAATATTTAATTATTTTCAATAATCATATACGTGGAACACTATTTTTATTCCTTTACGTTACAATATGAAAAACAATTTATAGTTTCTTAGATTTTAGACTTTTTTTGTAGTAATTAAGGTAATTAGGTAATTTATATCATTGTTTAGACTGATTTATTACCTCATTTAACTAGGATTAGATTAGAAATATCAATTAGTTTTCTTATTTAACATGAATTATAAATTTGCTTATTAATACAAATATAAGTACATATTTAAATTAGACTGATTTGTTCTTCTACCTCTTATTTGCCAATTGGAAATGATAAAAGTTAACATTATAATCATTCAAGTCAAATTTAGAATCATTTAAGTGAAACTTATAATGACTTCGGATAGTTAAGAATGACTTCATATATTAAAGGAATCACGTAAGTCAATATTAGAATCATACAAGTCAAACTTATAATCAATTAAGTCAAACTTAGAATCACTTCATATAGTTAAGAATGACTTAAGTCAACGTTAGAATCACTCAAGTAGAACTTAAGATCACTTAAGTCAAACTTAGAATCACATAAGTCAAATTTAGAATCACTTAATATAGTTAAGAACGACTTAAGTGAAACTTAGAATCACACAAGTCAAACTTAGAATCACTTAAGTCAAATTTAGAATCACATAAGTCAAATTTAGAATCACTTCATATAGTTAAGAATGACTTAAGTCAAACTTAGAATCACTTAAGTCAAACTTAGAATCACTTCATATAGTTAAGAATGACTTAAGTCAACGTTAGAATCACTTAAGTCAAACTTAAGATCACTTAAGTCAAACTTAGAATCACATAAGTCAAATTTAGAATCACTTAATATAGTTAAGAATGACTTAAGTGAAACTTAGAGTCACACAAGTCAAACTTAGAATCACTTAAGTCAAATTTAGAATCACATAAGTCAAATTTAGAATCACTTCATATAGTTAAGAATGACTTAAGTCAAACTTAGAATCACTTAAGTCAAACTTAGAATTACTTCATATAGTTATGAATGACTAAAGTCAACATTAGAATCACTTAAGTCAAACTTAGAATCACAAAGTCACACTTAGAATCACTTCATATAGTTAAGAACGACTTAAGTGAAACTTAGAATCACACAAGTCAAACTAGAATCAAAAAAGTCAAACTTAGAATCACTTCATGGAATCACTTCATATAGTTAAGAATTACTTAAGTCAAACTTAGAATCACAAAGTCACACTTAGAATCACTTCATATAGTTAAGAACGACTTAAGTGAAATTTAGAATCACACAAGTCAAACTTAGAATCAATAAAGTCAAACTTAGAATCACTTCATAGAATCACTTCATATAGTTAAGAATGACTTAAGTCAAACTTAGAATCACTCAAGTCAAACTTAGAATCAATTTAGTCAAACTTAGAATCACTTCATAGAATCACTTCATATAGTTAAGAATCACTTAACTCAAACTTAGAATCAGAAGGTCGACTTAGAAGGTCGCCGCTACCGCTGGGAACTGAAACCCTAACTGCACCATCTCTTCATTGACGTCGCCACTGGGTAAGGTTGATTTGCATTTTGCTCCGCTCCTCTGCACCATCTCTTCATACTTGTATTATTCTATAAATATTACACATAACTTCATTTTCAAAATCATACCAATATGATATTAATAATAAAGTTATAATATTAATTTTTTTAATATTTTAATTTAATTAAAACTATTTATCATCTGTTTTTCCATCATTGGATAATTAATTATTTAACATCTTAAAAGTACAATATTAATTTAATACATCATGATTTTAAATAAATTCAAGAATTACGCTAAAAATTAAAAGTTAAATTCAATTGGATGATAAAGGGAGGAGATAAAGGTTAAATCTGTTGAAGATCCTTTACATCTCAACAACATTTCCTATTTTAGATCAAAATTACAAAATTCCTATTTAAAGTCCAAATTATTTAAGAATTTGAACTAAATTTCTCCTTATATGAGAATTCCTATTTCAATTCAAATCTGAGTTAAAAAATTCCTTTTCAAAATCCAAATTATTGATAACATTTAGGGCTGTTTCTAAAAATAAGACCAACATTAACGTGAAAAAATTAAGCAGTCCTTCCTTGATCACGCAGAGTTGCGTTTCTCATTCTTAGTTCTTACTTCTGACCCCTTTCTTCTGCACGGTTGCATTTCTCTTTCTGTCGCTCGTTCCTTCCCACGATAGACTTTCTCCATCGACCAAGTCCTGCTTGATGACGTTTACCCCCCAAAAATTTCCAGAATAGTGCTATTACAAGTGGTGCTCCTCTCGATGAAAATAAACCAGTAAGTCTTTACATGAATTCAAATTTTGAATGATCAGTTAAAGTAGTGTTGAATGATTTAATAAAGTAGATTTGCATGAACGAGAATGTTCATGGGATGACTTATTAGTGTTTGTATACTATGAATATTTAATGCACAAGCCGGATACAACCTTAGGTTGATGCTTGTTGTATTTATTTAGAAAGTGGTGTCTCATGGTATTGGCTGGAACAGGTTGCTGCAGTCTTTGATTATGCCCACTGTATCAATTCGCTGTGCTCACTGCATATAGAGGGTATGAAATGTTGAATTATAACAGGGTTGGATGCTGAGTTTTTATGCTGTACGGGGAAGGAGGCTTGTGCATAATAATCCAAGAGGTGCTGGCTATTGAATATTGGATATATGTGTTGGGTTTACTGGTTATATACAATGTTCTATTGCCTATTGGTTGTTTATGAAAAAGAAAATGATATTATGTCTCCATTACAATGCTACCAATTTAATAGCAACAGAGCTAGGCAATTTAATAGCAACAATGCTGTCAATTTTCCTTTGATCTTAATGCTTTTTTCTTGTTTTTGTCCATTTATCAATTGTCTCTACTTAAATTGGTGTCGGAGCAGTTGATTCTTTACTTAAATTGGTGTCGGAGCATTAAAGGCTGGTATCCTGATTTGTTATAGGCAGTTGATTCTTTACTTAAATTGGTGTCGGAGCGTGATGAAAGGTATTGACTTTTGATCCTCAACTTTATTCAATGCACACATGTTTTTGCAGATTTTGTTTTCACCCGCCATACAAATATGATGATGTTTATTTCCCTTTGTTACATGTAACATAGGATCCAATAGTCAGCCACATTTTATTAATCTAGATGCTGATTTTGAGGAGGACATTAACGTCGGTCACAACCTCGACACGCAAGATGAAGATAAAGATAAAGAAACAGTGAATGAATTATCAAACAACGGTGATGTAGAAGATCTGTCAAAAATCATAGCAGATGAATTTAAGAAGAAGCAATTCAACTCAGAGCAAGAAGCCTATCAGTTTTACTTAGCCTACGCCAATTGTGTTGGCTTTGGTATGAGGAGAGACGATGGTGGAAAAGATAAAAATAAGAGACATATTTGGCAAAGATATGTTTGCATATGTGAAGGGAAACCTAGGAGAAAGGATACTGAATTTGCAGACCCTAAACGACGACGTACATCAAGCAAAAAAATTGGTTGTCCGGCCTATCTAAAAGTCAAGATCAATATTGAGACATCAAAGTGGTGCGTTTATGGTTTTCAACCAGATCACAATCATGCATTGGTGTTGCCAACTTACACCCATCTCATTCCTTCACATAGACATATGACAGATGCAGATGAAGCTCTGATCAGCAACATGTTAGAATATGGGGTAAAGGCTGGTACTGCCATGGATTTCATGACAAGTCTTGCTGGCGGACCTGGTAAGGTCCCATTTACGCAAAAAGACTTGTACAATTTCATGGAAAATAAAAGGAAGATGCAGAATTCAGATGGTGATGCGAATTCAGCTATAAGTTATTTGCAAGGAAAGACAGATAGCGACCCTAATTTTTTTGTGAGATACAAAATTGATCTGGAAAGATGTCTACAAAATTTATTTTGGTGCGATGGGCAGAGTCAGTTTGACTACAAATGCTTCGGCGATGTGGTTGCTTTTGACACAACTTACAAGATCAACAAATATAAACTGCCATTTGTTATGTTCACTGGGGTTAATCATCATGGAAACAACATAATATTTTCTTGTTCATTGTTGGTCGATGAGAGCAAGGAAACTTACATTTGGGTGCTGGAAAATTTGATGGAGGTCATGAAAAACAAGAAGCCACATGCGGTAGTCACTGATGGAGATAAGGCAATGCTTAAGGCAGTAAAAACTATATTTCCTGATGCCTCACATCGCATTTGTGCATGGCACATAGCGCAGAGTGCCACTAGAAATATCCATATTGAGAAGTTTACCCAAGATATTACAAAATGTATTTATGCAAATATTGACATTGATACTTTTGAGGTTGAATGGAAGTCTTTGATCGAAAGGTACTCTATCAAACAACAAATGGGTGGAATATATGCATAAGAAACGTCACATGTGGGCTGTTGCATACCTTCGGGACAAGTTTTTTGCTGGCATTCGAACAACTTCACGTTGTGAGAGTGCAAACTCATACTTTAAGAAGTACCTTAAGCCTCAGTATAATCTGTTTGAGTTTGTAGTACATTATCATCGTGGACTGAGGATGACTCGGCAGAAAGAGATTCAATCAGAATATCACACTCTTTACAGTGGGGTGCCTACTGTTACTACTTCATATAATGTGTTCGAGAGTTACGCATCGAAAATATATACGCGTCTTGCATTTGAGTTATTTAGGAAGCAATTGAAAGTATGTGCAGATTGTATTGTGATTGGGGTTGACAACTCAAACAGCAACAGTCCAACTTATAAGGTGGAGAGGTTTCCTGTTGAAGGTGTCATTTTTAATGTGACAACTGAAAATGATACAAAGATGATCAAGTTTAGTTGTTTTCGCTTTGAGTCTACAGGTATCCCATGTGGTCACATTATTGCTTTTCTGAAGTTCAACCACATCAAAGAACTACTAGCTTGTGTTGTACTGAAGAGATGGACTAGGGAAGCAAGAGACATCATTCCTCCTTTAAATGAACCAGATTTGGCTGCTGAACGAATGACTGACATTTTCTTAGGTTCCCTTTTTGTAAGATGTGATTACATGGCACACCTTGCTTCAAAGAATACAAATTCTTATAATGAAACTCATCAAGAAATTGAGAAGATAATATCTCGTTTACAAGGTTCAGATAGTTACAATCCTCATGATTTTTACTTGGGTAACGTAGGATGCACACAAAATGCAGATAATCCTCCAGCTGGCAATTAAAATTGCACTAAGAAGGTGTGGTAAATTCTTCTAGTTGTTTTTTGTACTCTTTATGCGATTCAGGTTTGAGATGATGGGCAGTTTACAATCCTTGATATTTATATATTTGTCTGGTGTTGAGCACTGCAAAGATTACTTATCACCTTCAATAAGAGGATAAGCCTAGGGAGAAAAGTTCATATGAGCTTGTATGTCATAAATGTTTCTAGTATTGCTAATTTGTGCAATAGGAGGACCTTCCTTAAATTCATAACTGTCTTAACATGTATGCATGCTTTTCAGAAAGTTTGTTTTTTTAAAAAATGAATTTTCATCATGCTTTGAAGCAGGCCAGTTTAGTTGTGATATTTTCATCATGCTTTTCAGGGTCCTTAGTTTAGTTGTGCTCTCCTGGACCATTCACGCTTACATTCAATCTTCCAGGACTTGTTGATCCAAGACTCTTTGCACCTAACATCAGGTCTGATGGCATTTTTGAAGGAGTTGTGATCAAGCTCTAGTTATTTGGCCAAGAGTTAGGTATCTAGCTTTTGTAAGAAATTATAGACTTCATGTAGAGCGAGAAACAAAATTCACAATTTTTTTGATAGAAGCCAGATTGCAGCAACAAACAAATTTCACAAATTTTGCGGGAAGCTGGATTGCAACAGATGCTATTTGGGTCATCTAAATTGATAATGGACTAATTTTGTTCATATAATATGTACCATCAGTATATGCATATATGACTCATTTACAGCTATCTCTATAAAGGCAACATCATTTTGAATTTATTTGATTTCATCTGTGCCATCCAAATCTTTCACAATCAATGATATAAATATCATTAAGACATGTTAGCTAATGCAAAACTTGCTTCGGTTACATCAACGAATACGTGGGCTTGTCTTTAACTTTATGCTACATCTATTTGCAAAGAAAATAGTGTTACCAACATATAACAGTGATATCACATCTAGTTCTCACCACAGGCTAAAATTTCTTTCGTTCAATGGTAAGGCATGCAAACACTAAACATTCAGCATCAGCATTTAATATAGAGACATCACGTTATAGGAGATAACTGGATTCGTGTAGACTGGGAAAAATCCAACATTTAGGCGCACTTGTGTATGTACAAAATTATGGTATCAATTTAATTGAATAATCCCATTTTAGTTTTAAAATCCTGCCCACAGACCTCTTCTCAAGGCAAGCACATTTTGATTTATATGAAAACCAGCTAGTTAGGCTTGTTGAAAGCACTTTTTTTTTAACACTTCCACTAAAAAATTAGCTGTGCATGCACAAGATTCAATTGAAAGCTCAAATTCAGTGAATCTCTCCAAGGCATGATAAACTTTGCTTTTCGGGTACAGAAAATAATTCTTAAGTAAAGCATCCTCACAGATCTAAGGCTAGTAAAATTTTGCTTTCAAATAGATTATTTTTTGCAAGGTTTTATGCTCCCTTGCTCACAGCAAGAAAATCATGAATATAACCAATTCAAAATGAAATAAGACAACTAGCTATATTAGCTAACATGTGGAACCATACTTCACTGAAACAAAGATACTTCGCAGGATTAAATTACATATTCAATTGAATTATCTATCCAAAAAGGGGATATTGAGAAATACAAGACTCCCCTATAAGTTACAAACAACCGAATGTGATACTTCTATACAACGCCCTTCCTCTTTGAATGCTTACTTCTTCTCTCCCTAGAAATCACCAAACAGGGCCATGGATACATACTCTTTCAGTTCATGGGCCATCTGCACGGGAAATATTCGATCATTTTCCCCCCAGACTATGAGGACCTCCTGAGTATATTGAATAATAGGAATCAGCCACAATAAAAATCATATATCATATTTTCATATTGTATAATCTGCACAGGGCATTCACTATTCATTCATGTAAGTATGAGTTTAGCATATGGATGCATTGCACACTCTGCTCACCTGTTGAAGGGTTGAGAGGTTCGGAGTATCTTCTTTTCCAAGGGATATGCCTTTAAGAAGCTCCATCTTTTCCTTCCTATTCTCCGAGTACAATTGCTGCACAAGAATCATGAATAATTAGTGAAGGAAATCACCAAACAGTACTCTCTCAGAGATCAGAATCAAGAACCTAAGAACTCACCTTCACCTACCCAAAAACCAAGCCGCACTCGCAGTCACAATTCCCCTTCAACTCAAGCTCCAAAGCACATTGATACCCAAATCGCAAGTGTACGATTCAATATCGCGTAATAAAAATGTTCGAATCCAAGGGATAGGTGTTCTTGTTAATATTAAGTTTAGTACTTAAACAGAAAACTAAAAAGATGAATTTGTTGGAAGTTTGTTTAAGGTAGCACATGGAAATAGCAATAAAATAGAAGAGAAAAAGATGATAACAAATAAGCTTCTTGGGTTGGTTTACATAGTCTATATAATATGCTAGCAAGTTCCTACTTAATTTCTGAATTATAAATCTAATTTCATGATGCTATAGCCTAATTATCTACAAGTTAATTCCTTACACATTGTAGAACTTTCTTTCTAATTACTAAATTCAATTCCTTGCAACTTAGTTAACTAGAGAAGAAGATGAAGAAGAAATTCAGGCCAACATAAAGTTACGTCCTTCCTAATTCCTTAGTGAAGTATACTTATAACCTTTTTTAGATCCTAGGTCCCTTACTACTTACCAATTTCCATTCGAATAAGTAATAAGCAAGAAATCTTTTGTACACAAGATGAATGAAGAACAAGGAAATAAAACATGAAATAGAAATAATATTCAGAAAGGTAAAAACAAACTAAAACATAAATATAAACTACTACAACCCAAGAAACTTAAAGAAGAATTAGCCAAGCATGGCTAAAAGAGACATTGAATTACCCTGGATAGGAGCTCAAATATGGCTTCCCAAAAGTCCTAGGAACAATGCTCAAGAGGGAGAAAGAGAGAATACTTGTTGTATTCTAAAAAGGTGTGTCTTACAAGTGAAGAAAAGGGTCCTATTTATAGTAAAATTCCAGCTTCCAGCGCTTGAGCGCTGGCATTCCCAACGCATGGGCGCTAGGATGCATTAAAAATCCACTTTCTGTCCGAGGCCCAGCGCTTGAGCGCTGGCTTTCCAACGCTTGGGCGCTGGGTCACCATCTGACTCATCATCTAGCCAGAACCCCACCGCTGGAGCGCTGGGATCCCAACGCTGGAGCGTTGGGATGCTGCTTCTTCATCTTCTTGCTTGTTCTTCCTTCTTCATTCATGGTAGTGGGTTTTGATGGCCATAAAAAGCCACTAACCAGCCTTGATCAATTCTGAAACCCTTCCTCCACTAACATCAATTCTTTAAACATTTTTTCCATGTGCTAAATTGGAGAGTGATTCTTCATATTCTTCTTTTTCACTTTGGTCCTCCCTTGGTTAGCACTTCAATTCAAGCCCTCATATTCTCTCAATCTCCACTTTAAGTCCTCCACTCTTGAACTTTTACAATTTGGTCCCTGACTTCCTGAAACTTTACATATTGGTCCCTGGACAAAAATGATAACTAAACCAGCTTTTTCTAAAAATATAAAATAACTAGAAAAATTCCTAAAAATATAAAATAAAGATAGAAAAACACAAAAAATCTAATCTACATGCAAAATGCAAAATAAATATAAAATCTACATAAAAATAATAAAAAACCTACATGTGACTCAAAAATAATAAAATAAAAAGACTAAAAAGACCCTAAAAACATCATATAAAATCCACTCATCACACCACTATACCCAACGACAGCTTGTCCTCAAGCGACAAAACTTAAAGAAAAACTCGTCCCTGGGTTTTGAGAAAGTTTTATCTGATTACAACTTGAAGCACAAAAACCTTTCAAAGAAAGCTTAGCAGAAAAGGAAGACATGCATGTTTTATAGACAAAGAATCAAGAAAGTTAGGCTTGGCTTTTAACATGTTTGAGTTCAACAATTAAACTCACAAAATAATATTCTCCATGAAAACAAGAAAGCTCAATAATCCTGCCTATAATTCAAATCAAAACTGAAGTAAAGCAACCAAGTGATTTTGAAGAGATTTTTGAAGGTTGTAACTTGGCCAAAGGGTTGAACAATTTAAGGTATGGATTTCAAGACTTGGCAACTCTATTGGCTGACTCAGAATTTGTTGTTAAGTGATTTTCTTGATTAAGAGCTTAAACAATTCAACACAAGGGTCCTCTCAATTTTTTTCTTTTCTTTTTTTTTGAACAAAGTAGTGGAATGTATGGGATGAATGACTTGAATTTTACTCCCCTCATACTCTTTCTCACCCCACTACTTCATTATTTTTTCCTAAGGCACATACCTTATTTTTTCCTTTTTTCCTTCTATTTTTTAGAGAGAAACCCAAAACCATAGCTCTAGCAATTTCAGCACATGAATCACAATAACAACTTTTAAGAATTATCACACAAAGTAGGCTCCAAAGAATGACTCTTTTAAGGCTCAAAAGGGGCTACTAGTGGATATAACATTTCAAGCAAAACTCTGAGTTTTCAAAAATGCCTATATTCTCTTCTCAACTCACAAAGTGTACAAAACTCCAATCAACATGCAACACAAGGCAGAAAAATTTCACAATCAAGTTTCAGAGTCCTCAGCTCTCAGAAAAAAAATAGGGTAAGTGGTACCCTTTTTAGAACTCAGAAAAAGACTTTTGCCAACAACCCAACAATCAAGATATCAAAATCATTTCTACAGCATGCAATCCTAACTGCTTAAAAACATAGAACTTTTTCACAAAGCAGTTCAATCAGATAAAGCATTTCACAAAGCTATAGCAACATTCAGAATGGATAATATACTCAAGACTCATGCAAAAATAAAACAGAAAATCTAAACTAAAAATAAAAACTAAAAACAATAAAAACAAAAATAAAAACTAATAAGCTGGTATAGTAACAAATTTTCCACAAAGGTCCAAGGGAACCTCAATGTAAAAATCAAATTGAACACTTAAGTTCAAGAGGGTTCTTCCTCCTTTTGGTACCTATCCTGTAACATTGAACAAACAAAAGTCTCACAAGTAAAAACTTGCTTGACTTGTTAGTTCCAAAAACAGCACAATTAAGGTTATGGGTTGAAAATTTGTGTCCACCTTTTAAAAACAAGAATTCTTGAGTTTCCCAAAAATTAAAACCAGTGTAGAAACAAGGGAAAACTCATAGAATCTAAAACTTTCAGAAAATGGTGAACACAAAATTTATTTAAAAACTAAAAACAGCAAACAAAAACAAAACAACAAATCTGCCCGAGCTCCAGCGCTTGAGCGTTGGGGATGCCAACGCTTGGGCGCTGGATTAAAACAGAAACTGGGCAATCAGAGGTGCAAAGCAGGGGCCTAACGCTTGAGCGTTGGCCTCCAGCGCTGGAGCGCTGGCCTCTCCTGCAGCAAAAACATAGAATTTTTTTTCTTTTATTTATTTACAAAGATGGTGTAGAAAATTAAAAAGACAGAAAAATTAAACTATCCTAAGTTGGGTTGTCTCCCAACCAGCTCATTGTTAAGGTCCGAGATAGACCCTTCCACTAATCACTTTTCAACCGGGGTCTATTATAAAATTCATTAGACCCCGCAAATCATGCATATTTTGGCACAAGTACAACATAGTGCCCAATGAATTTTCAGCTTTCAAGGCAACAACAATCAAATTATAAATGGAAGGAACAAGAAAAACTTCCCCTTCTTGTTTCTTGCCTTGATCTTCTGAACCTATAACATAGGTCCTTTGAGGTTCTTCTTCCTCCATCTCCAATTTGTCTTCAAAGACAAATTCTACAATGAAGGTTTCTTTTACCTCATCTCTTTGAACCACAAGTTCACTTTCATGAACAAGTGGTTGTTGTTCATCCCTGGGCTGCCTCCTTAGAATGCTTTGGATTTTCATTTGTAGCTCCTCCATAGCCTTACATTCTTGCTCAGGGGTTGGCAAAAATCCCGCATTCCGCTTGCACTCTAAATTAGAATAGAATTGTTCAATAAGAGTGAAAGCTTCCTGCTTCTTTTTCTCATATTCTATTTCAAGTTTAGCCCGGAATTTTGCCTCCCTTTGCTCAAATGTTTCAGCCATTGCTATACCTGCCAATACTCAGCAAACAAAATTAGCAGCACCAGTTCATCACACAAATGATATTTTTTTTATATTTTTTTTTAATAAAAAGCACTAAACAAAATAATAACAAGAACAGACTCTATCCCCGGCAACGGCGCCAAAAACTTGATACCCAAATCGCAAGTGTACGATTCAATATCGCGTAATAAAAATGTTCGAACCCAAGGGATAGGTGTTCTTGTTAATATTAAGTTTAGTACTTAAACAGAAAACTAAAAAGATGAATTTGTTGGAAGTTTGTTTAAGGTAGCACATGGAAATAGCAATAAAATAGAAGAGAAAAAGATGATAACAAATAAGCTTCTTGGGTTGGTTTACATAGTCTATATAATATGCTAGCAAGTTCCTACTTAATTTCTGAATTATAAATCTAATTTCATGATGCTATAGCCTAATTATCTACAAGTTAATTCCTTACACATTGTAGAACTTTCTTTCTAATTACTAAATTCAATTCCTTGCAACTTAGTTAACTAGAGAAGAAGATGAAGAAGAAATTCAGGCCAACATAAAGTTACGTCCTTCCTAATTCCTTAGTGAAGTATACTTATAACCTTTTTTAGATCCTAGGTCCCTTACTACTTACCAATTTCCATTCGAATAAGTAATAAGCAAGAAATCTTTTGTACACAAGATGAATGAAGAACAAGGAAATAAAACATGAAATAGAAATAATATTCAGAAAGGTAAAAACAAACTAAAACATAAATATAAACTACTACAACCCAAGAAACTTAAAGAAGAATTAGCCAAGCATGGCTAAAAGAGACATTGAATTACCCTGGATAGGAGCTCAAATATGGCTTCCCAAAAGTCCTAGGAACAATGCTCAAGAGGGAGAAAGAGAGAATACTTGTTGTATTCTAAAAAGGTGTGTCTTACAAGTGAAGAAAAGGGTCCTATTTATAGTAAAATTCCAGCTTCCAGCGCTTGAGCGCTGGCATTCCCAACGCATGGGCGCTAGGATGCATTAAAAATCCACTTTCTGTCCGAGGCCCAGCGCTTGAGCGCTGGCTTTCCAACGCTTGGGCGCTGGGTCACCATCTGACTCATCATCTAGTCAGAACCCCACCGCTGGAGCGCTGGGATCCCAACGCTGGAGCGTTGGGATGCTGCTTCTTCATCTTCTTGCTTGTTCTTCCTTCTTCATTCATGGTAGTGGGTTTTGATGGCCATAAAAAGCCACTAACCAGCCTTGATCAATTCTGAAACCCTTCCTCCACTAACATCAATTCTTTAAACATTTTTTCCATGTGCTAAATTGGAGAGTGATTCTTCATATTCTTCTTTTTCACTTTGGTCCTCCCTTGGTTAGCACTTCAATTCAAGCCCTCATATTCTCTCAATCTCCACTTTAAGTCCTCCACTCTTGAACTTTTACAATTTGGTCCCTGACTTCCTGAAACTTTACATATTGGTCCCTGGACAAAAATGATAACTAAACCAGCTTTTTCTAAAAATATAAAATAACTAGAAAAATTCCTAAAAATATAAAATAAAGATAGAAAAACACAAAAAATCTAATCTACATGCAAAATGCAAAATAAATATAAAATCTACATAAAAATAATAAAAAACCTACATGTGACTCAAAAATAATAAAATAAAAAGACTAAAAAAACCCTAAAAACATCATATAAAATCCACTCATCACACATATCTAATGGAAAACCAAAGGCATCATCAAAATTTGAGATAAATAGAAACAAAAGTGAAATGAGAGTATGAAATTGGCGGAATCGAAACCTAATTCAAAACCCTAGATCTACCAATATTAGCGAATCAGAAGAGATTAACATGAATCAAGAGCAGTGGAAGGAAATTACCTCAGGGACTGATACGAGGTAAACAGGGGCGCCAGCACCGACGCGCTAGGCGTCTTTGCCGGCCTTGAAGAACCAAGAGATACGGCAGACATGGAATTCGAGGTCGGCTTTGCTGCTCCGTGAGGTGGCGTTCTTAGCGGCGCTGGATCCTAAGGCATGTGGACATGGGCTTTTTCCTCTCCTCCTCTCAGTCATCACATCCAAGGAAGAAGACAAACCACGAACAAAACGAACAACGAAGAAGATGAGGGATGGAGAAGACGAACCAGTACGAAGACGAGTCAGGAGTTGGAGGAGGTTTGTATGGTGGAGGTGGTGGCCGGTGGATGAATCAGGAAGAAGATGAGGGAGGGAGAAGAAGAATAGATGGAGATGAAGGTTCTGTTTGATGAACTGGTTTAATATTTTTATTTTTTAATTAATACATTTTTTATTTAAAATGAAAACATAGAAATAATTGAATTGAGATAAGTGTCTCAGCTTGTAAGGGTAGGGATAGGGGAGAGGGTTGGAAATGAGAAATTTTTTCAAACTGGGGTCTAAACATAAATATGTAATTTAACAAATATATTATAAACTTAATTAAATAATTACATTAACTAATTGAATTAATTAATTAAGATGAAAAAGTAAAATTAGATTTACAAAAAAATAATTTGAAAAAAAAAACCACGTGGCGCATTCTGATTGGTCAATTTGGATATGGGGTTAAATGACTCCAAATGAACACGGGGTCATTTAGCCAACCCCTAAAAAACAGGTTATGAAAAATAATTTTCCAAAACAACCATGTAAATAAGAGTCTTTTTTTTTTGACATAAAATGTACTTACAGCTTTAAAGTAAAAAAAAATGGTAATAAAGCTGGCTACATTTCTCCTCACTCCCCATCTAGTGTATTTAAATTCAAGTAATCCTACTAGCAATCCCTACTACAAGCTAGGTTGTTGGACAAGAGTATTTGAAGCTTATCAAGTGTTTTGTTTTTTTAGTAGAAAAGCTCTAAGTTATTCAAACAGATCTATAAATAACTTATCAATCTATACAAGTCACGTTACACTCTTCTACCAACAGTTATCTGATCTCTAAAGCCAAAAACCATGCCATATCAGTATTTTCTTTCTTTTGTTCATATATCAACATTTTAGAAAGATGAATACCAACATTAAACAAATAGAGTGCATGTCTGAAAAGATCGATACCAACGTTAAACACAACCCTTGATCTTGTAAGCAAAAAGGATATCATTGTAGTGGTAAGATGAGATAACAAATATTCACATCCCAAATATAGTCTAATTCTCAAAATATTGAAAACAACATTAAAAAAAGTCTCGCGAACGTCACCAAATAAATTACACAACTTCAAAAAAGTAAGACCGTGTCGTGTTGCACAATGCCTAGTTGCACAATTCCATCATTTTTTCACAGCACATGGCTTGATCAATTCCTAGAACCTTTCCACTTTATCATCAAGCTCGCTCCAACATTTATTGTGTTGTCCTACAACCAAGTTGATACCTATCTTCATTCTAAGAAATTTTTCATCGAGCTGCAAAAATAATAAGTTTATGTCAGATATTTTTAAATTTATATTATGAGGCTTATCATGGTAATGGTGCTCACCTTTGGTTTTACATTAGGCATAAATGAAGACCCCATGCTCACCCAATTCATGACCCAAATAGGTGAGTTGTACATATAGGATTCCCCAGCATCCTCAATACCTTGAACTTCTACCACGTCCCACATATGAGCTTCCACCTACCCATGGAATGACATATTTGCAAACTTTTCATGAATTGTAAGCTCGTGGATCATCTCGCACTAATCAAAGAATCAGTTAATGTATTTTGTGCAATTACAAAACAAAACATAGAAGTAACAATACAAAGTAAGTCATCATGACATACTACTTTGCGCATATGGATTTGCGAAGTATAAGCGATCTTCTATTATGTACGAGTCAAAGTGATATACTCGACACTCTTTTATTGCAATTACAATTAAAAAGATGTGTCCCGCTCCTTCATTGATTGGGATATATATCTAAAAAAAGTAAACGTCAAAAATGAAACTTTTACAATGGATATTGAAGTAAGTACACTAACATATTTCAAACCAGCGTATGGATGCAACCAATCTTCAAAATAATTATCCAAAATCTTATCAACTTTATGTCTACTTCGCACGTCACGCTGCGCAAGCAAGATTATCATGACATTAATAACTATCCACCACACCATTTGTCAAGGGATTTTACGGATTCACTTTTTGAATTATGACTTAACATCCCAAGAGATTTTACGGATTCACTTTCCAATTGGCATGTCTAGGGCTTGGTTGGATTCAATATTGCATAAAGCATGTGCTGAAGTTTACATTATTATTGAATGTTTATGGTCTGCTTCTTATTTGTATGAAAAAAAAGAGAATTTTTCTTGTATATATGTCTCTGTTGATGGCTTATTTGGTAATTTGGTATTTAAAGTTTAGATTTGACCATAGTTTCAGTATAGACACAATGTTGTATGTATTGCAATAGACTGTTTTTTTATTTGCACAATTAAGGTGAGAATAGAAGAAAAACAAAAAAAAAATAGACATTTTTTTATTTACCATGGTTCAATGTTTAACAGTGGTAATAGGAGGAGATATTACCACGGTTCAACTTCCTTGTTGAACCGTGGTAAAACGACAGCTGTATTACCACGATTCCACCTTGAACCGTGGTAAAAGAGGTGTGATATTACCACGGTTCCACCTTGAACCTTAGTAACAGAGTGTGATATTACCGTGGTTCCACCTTGAACCGTGGTAACAGAGGTATGATATTATCACGGTTCCGCCTTCAACCGAGTATTACAAAGGTATGATATTACTACAGTTTCGTCTTCAACTGTGGTAATTGATCTATTATTACGCCGAGCAATACCACAGTTTAGTCGTGGTAATATGTTGTTCGAAACCGTGGTAAAATGACAATTCTGTAGTAGTGTTACTTTCCTCACGTCTTTGTGATAGATGTTGAAGTGTTCCCAGGATGCCTTCAATGCTAGACTCATGTGTTGTTGATGGAGTACCCTGCAAAAAGTAATGAGTTTCAACTATCAATTAATACAAAATCAACACCTGCTATTGGTATGACATATGAATAAAAGACCATCACACCTCTTTCCCTTCATCATGTGTGCGATCTATTGCTCACATGTTGGAGGAGTTATGTTGGTCATTGACACCCTCCCTCAAGTTCCATTAGAATCTTTCAAACACTTACTCATTAAAAAAGGGTTTTGATTAATTGTATGTTTACCTATTGTGGATTTCAACAGCTTCAAGAACATCTCACCCCCATCCATGAGTTCACTTTGGGTTTCTTGCGGTTGCTAAATAGTTAACAAATGGGATAAACTAAAGGAGAGATACATTTGGAGCTGCTTGAGAGAATAAAACCAAAAAAGAACGTGAAGAAGGAGACGATGTGATACTACCGTGTAGAAGATACGTGGCTTAGTGCTTGGAGACAGTTTCTCATATAAACACGTGAAGAATGGAGGCAGTTTCTCACAATTTTTCATTTAATTATGCAGCAAATCATTAAATATCTGTAACTAAAATATCACGGAAGTTTTGCATTTATATTATAACTAAATTTTATTTTAAAATTTAAATTATGTACAAATAATGTTTGCATTTATTTAAATCTGCTTTTACCAAAAATTCTTACAAATGGCCCAATAGTAATTTAATAAAAATAAATTTATAAAAAAATAATAAAGTAACAGAAATAAAATCACAAATATTTTAAAACTTAAATTTTTCTCATAAAAATAAAATGAAAATGTAGGTATTTTATTTTTTACTTTTTAAAATTTAAAAGTTATTTTTTTAAAAGAAAGATTAAAAAGCTAACTAGTGGAATTACCCGTGCAATGCACAGGTGCCTTTAGTTATATAAATATCAAAATTTTATCTAATATTATATTTTTGTAAAATTTTATAAATTTTAATTGCACAAATATATAAATTTTTGTTAAAAATGTATATTTAAACTTTGCCTTTTTGTGGATTTTATATAAATATTTTCTGAAAAATAAGAGATGTTAATGTTAATTTTTTTTTTCGAAAGTAGAATGATATATTAAAATGAAATATATATACACCAACAAAAAGAGCCTCCATAAAAGGAAGGGAAAGTTGACCGACCACCTCTAAAACCGGATTCCGAAACAAGAGAGGGACAACAACAGCGCCTCCGACCCACAAAGGAATATACACAGCCCAACCAAAAAGAAAAAACCAAACAAGACATCAAAATGACAAATCCCAAAAAGCAACACCTACACAAAAAGAATCCGCACCTACGCCATCCTATGCTCCATAATTTGAGCCGCAATCTGATTAACTGCCTCGCTGTCAGGACAATCAAAAACAACACCCACCTATTTACCCACCGCAATGGCACGTCTAGCTCTCGTCAGAACACCCAGAGGCACGAGTCTGTTTGATAACAAATTTACATAAGATATTTCAATTAAATATTAAAATAATAAAATAAATGACATTAAAGGTTTAAAATGGTAAATTTACTTAATAATTACTTTCATAATTATCAATTTATAAAAATTATGATATTTTTTTAAGAAGAACTTTTATATTTGCTTTGTTCATTTGGAAAACCTCAAATAATTTAAATGAAATAAGAGAATAATAAATAAATATTAATATTGTCTCCATACTAGGTCTATCTAATTTACTTTTAAAGACAATGTAAAAGATGTATTATGATACTCATATTATTGTATCTTTCATGTTTCATTAAAGTAACCATTGGCACAAATAAAAAATTAGTGAAAACTAAATTTTTTAATAAATATAATCTTTCAAGTTAAGTGAAAATTAATGTATATATATATATATATATATTTATGGTATTTTAATTTATTTTTAATATAAATCATAGTTTAAATTTATAGGATAACAAAACATGATGAAAAAATAAATAGGTTTATTTTTAAAAAAATTACAAAAAATAAATTTAATCTTAATTTAGATTTTTATGATAAAATTGGTTGACTATATTTTTTTTACACGTAGTTGACTATTTTTGAACTAAGGTAGTGCTTATTTTGCATGATTACTTAACGACATAGAAAATAATTATAACACTTCATATTTTCAATTTAAATAATAACATTTGTTTTTAAAAGCGTTACAAATGTTGTATTTTTTATATTATTTTTTTCTCAATAGGTTTTTAGATTATTTTTATTATGTAACCAAAAAAAAAGATTATTTTTATTAAATATATTAAAAAAATAACTTATATTTAAGAATTGAAAATAATTTTAATTTTAAATTCTTAATTTATTTAATAAATATAAAAAAATATGTAGATAATATGCATTTTACCTGTCTCATAATATCTTTCTTATTTATTTATAATGTACATGATTTTTAAAAACCATTAATATTTTATACAATCCATCAAATTTCATCAATATTACATTAAATTTGTTATTTTTAAATATTTTTTATAATATAAGTTCAGCACAAATTTCAATATATTTGAGTAGAGTATAATATGAAAAATAATAAAAGAACAAAATTTTAGTGATTTAAAAGTAGAAAAATATATATTTTTTATTGCTTATTCTTGTCTAATAAATTTCTAATGTTTTGTTTATTTAGTTATTTATTATTAATTATTTAATTTTTCCAAAAACAACTATTTAATCTCCAATCTTGAATTTTAAATTTCTTCTTTTACATATAAATTTATATTTCAAAATCTTTTTCAATTGTCAAATTTGACTTTGAGTTTATGCGTGTCCAAAATAGGAAATAGCAATATTTAAGGTTTGTCAACATTTATCTATCAAATAAATATTGATTAGAAAATAAAAGTTTAAATAATTGGAATATTCTAAGCAAAATTTTACGCATCATTTTTTATGCAGTAATTATTACTCCTCCGTCCAAAATTATAAGACTCTTTAGAGATATATTTTGTGTCCCAAATTATGAGACCCTTTAGAGACAAACTTTGTGTCTCAAATCCTTACTAATTACTTCTCTTTCATGTTTCCCAACCAACCTTTGTTATATCTAATACTAACATAGGACATATTTGGAAGATTTGTATAAAAAATAATAAAACTAACAATTAATTAGCTTATTACATATTCTTTTAATAAGCACGATTGTCTGAACATAATCTTATATTTTGGGATGGAGCGAATAGTATATATTATGCGACATGTTTTCAAATAGTGCTATATGCTACGGGACGAAACGTACGAAGATCAATTCGGTGTTGTTTTAATTAGTGATCTGACAGAATAAAAAATGAAAATGTAATTTTTCTGAAAATGTTTACCAATATAAATCATTTGTATATATTTATTTCAGTTTTTATGGAACTAATTCAGTTTTGTAGGATAGGGTAGAGTGAAATTAATGAAGACAAAGCGTAGAGTAGGGTGGATCTAACATTACTTTATATAACAAATTACATAGATTAGAATGCCTAAAAGTGGTGTTGCAGTTATTTTTTACGTTTCATAGTGATGATATAAATTCAAATATAGAAAAAAAATCAATTTTCATTTAAAAAATTACAAAAAGTTAATCTAAAATAATTTACTCCTTACTTTATACTCCCTCCATTCCTTTTTATAAGAAGTAGATGAGGGGTGTTGGTCGTTCCTTTTTATAAGAACCACATCAGACTTTGTGTCATATTAATTACTTTTTCACATTTTTACCCTTATTCAATTCTGGAAATATAGAATTGCATTAATGATGGAAAGAGATTAAAAAGAAATATGTTAAAGACAATTTTGAAAATTCAACAACATTTGAGAACAAATTTAATGCAAAAAACTATACTAACTAACTTTTTTAAGGGGTGTGCAAAGTTGATTTAGCTCTTATAAAAAGGAACGGAGAATATAAATTTGAGACATCTTCTTGGAGTGTGGAACTATCAATCTCTCTATTTTTTAATGAACTAATGTCCAATATTTCATCTCCACTTTCATTCTTTAATTTTATTTTATTTTTGTAAAGAGATACAAAATCAAATTTGTAGAAACTATTATTGAGATAAATATTCCGTAAACGCTCTGATCCAAAATAATATTTTATATTTATATTTAAGACTAAAACATGATTATAATTTTATTTTTAATTTTAAATACTAGTTATATAAAAATACATTAACATTTCTTATTCGAATAATTATTAGGCATGCTAAATATAATACAATATAATAATATTTGTTATTCGAGGTCAACTAATCATCGTTTTCTACTGTATAGCTCAAGGTTAACTAATCATAGTTAGAGATGCCTTTCACATGGTAAAAGTCAACTAATCATAGTTAGGGATTCCTTTCTTATGCTAAGATTGACCTAATGGTACTTAAAAATGTCTTAGTCTAAGTGAAGGTCAACTAATCATAGACTCAGACTAAGTAAAAGCAAACTAATCATGCTTAGGGATGTCCTTCATGTTAGATTCAAACAATTAAATGAATAATTATGTTTTGATAATCAACAATTTCTTTAAGGTTCAATATCGTTTAAACTAGACTCCCTAACACAGTGAAAACTTTCATGTACAGGAATAACTATCTCTAAAAGGACTGAGTAAACTTCAAAGCATCATCAAGAATATCAGTCCATCAGAGGAGCTCGTCCGGTCACCATGAAGAAGACTATGTCAAAAATATACGGAGGAAAGTACTCTTGCATGAGACAGTCCGGTGAATCAAGAGAGCTAAAGCGACAACAACATCCAACATTTTGAGAACACTTCATCAGAGTCTGCTCGCTCAAGTCAAAGCCTATCTCGAGAAGACAAAACAGTCTGCCACTTAAGATGACTGCTCCAGTCAGAATTGAAAGGGCAGGTTAATCTATGAAGAAACTCTTTCAGCCTCAAAGTTTCTCTAGCATCACAAAAGGTTGTTGTGAATCAACTCTATCAGATGAAAAACTTCAACGGAACCAAAAGAAGAAATTCAGTCATCTACAAGACAAGAAGATCCCAATAGCTAAGAAAGACTGAGAAAAGGAAAGCTCGTCCGCCAATGCAAACTACTCTACAATTGAACTTCAAGCATTGAATGGAGACTACGTCTGCCAAGCTACAAGGAAGAGTCCGTCCGCTCAAGTATCAATTGCGCCAAAGGAACAGAGATCAAGAAATGTGGTTTTCGAGAACATCAGGATTATCTGGAGTAATTACTTCGTGGATCAAAAGACTCCTACCTCGTCTACACATTTATTAACATACTGGCTGCGGCAGAAAGTAGAAAGGGACACAATTAATACAATATTCCTTGGTCCCACTGATATTCCACTTTCCCTCAAATCAAGCTGACATTGCGGAATCAACGGCAAGAATCTCTGAGCATCGTACACTCTCAACGGTCGAAATTCAAATATCTGACCAAAGCACATAATGAGTATTAGCTGGCAAGCACTGGGGCAAAATGGTCAAAGCAAGCTTCACTGCTATTTCTTCACGCATTAAATACTGAAGACATAGCTCGAAGCTACTTGCTCAGCATGGAGCCAGACGACATCAACCCAGATGAACTGATGATTTCCAGATCATATCTTACGCTTGCAGAGAAATCTCAGATATTGAATTACGCCTGCTGAAAGATGCAAAACTAGCCGTTACGCGCAGCTCAAAGAGGAAGAGGCACTTCAGACAGTTTTTCTCTCTTTCTCAAGAAGAAGAAGCAACTGAAGATATAAATAGAAAATCCTACCTCCGAAGTATTTGGGCAACTTAGACTTAATCTTCCATATGCCAACTAAGTCTGTCCCAAGAACCAAGGAACCTTGGTTCACACTCAGGATGCCTCAAGCCTATCCCCAACTCATAGAGTTTTACTCTTATCTTTCCCAACTCACACACCCTCCAAAAACAGAGAACCTAAATGCCTATCATCTCTGTATAAACCGAGCTTCATTTCCTCTATTCACTCTTACTAAGAAGAGAACCAAATAGAGAAGCCAACCCTTGAAAAAGGTGTCAGGAGAAGTCCTGTAGAATACTTGTAAGGAGAAGTCCTGATAATACTTGTAAGGAGGAGTCCTCATAATACTTGTAAGGAGAAGTCCTTCCAATACTTGATAGGAGAAGTCCTTAGAATACTTGTTGGGAGAAGTCCTCGATAATACTTGTACTATTTGTTTAAATAGTGAAAATCTTGGTGAAGCCAAGGACTGGACGTAGCCCTGTCGATTATGGGGGTGAACCAGGATAAAAACCGTGTGTGCTTTATTTCCATGTTATGTTGCTCTTCCACTGCATACTTATTCATGCTTTTGTAACTAATAAACAATCTTGAAAATAAGTAATCATCTTTCAGAATCTATTAAATGAATTTCATGCATTCTCACATATTTCCAAGAATGACTTATGTTAAATATAAATGAAAGCTGATAGATGATTAACATACAACTCTTGAGAAAAGAAAGTAAAAAATGGGTCACACAATTCAAACCCCCCCTTTCTTGTGTGTTTCTTGCACCTTCACTTCACATAGGAAAAGGTCAACTAATCATACTTAGAGATGTTATAAGCATGGTCAAAGTCAACTCGTTATGCTTATGGATGACCTAATGATACTTAAACATGCCTTAATCTAAGTAAAGGTCAACTAACCATAGTTACTAATGTCTTAGACTAAAAAAAATACAAATGACAGTTAGGGATGCCTTTCACATGGTAAAAGTAAACACATCATAGTTAGAGATTCCATTCTTATACTAAGATTCTATCCTCCACCACCACTTCCATCACCATCTACCACCTTTACCACCACTCTCCACCATTTTCATTGTTCCTACCTCCACCCTCGACCACACTTCCACCACTGCCTCCAACTCCTCCATAACCACCACCATCATCGCCTCCCCCCTCCACCACCACCTCCATCATCACCATACTGCCACCATCCACACCACCCAGTAACAACCATCTCCATCGCCGCCACCACCATTACCACTAGGTAACATCGACCTCCAACACCAATGTAACTAGACCTTCCACCAGTGTGTCACATCAACAACCCAGATTTACTAGCTAACCAATTGCTTTTAAATTTAAATGTAATTTTTAAGTTATAAAAAATAAAAAAAATGACTTTTACTTTTTCCTTGAAGCTCTAGTTTTGAACTTTAACTTAAAAGTAGCTTTTAAGACACTAAAAGTCGGACTTACGATTCCCAATTTTTTTTAACTTATCTTCATCAAATATAAACTAAATATAGGTATTTTCATCTTTGGTTTATATTCATAACCAAATAAACATTTTGATAAATTATTCTTATTATCACGAATTAACACTTAATCAAACACAATTTACTTAATTAATTAAAAATTAGCCTTTCACCTTACTTGCTTAAGTGTGTGACATATTTTTTATTTAAAGAAACACATTTATTTTGGAAAAAAAACATTTTTAATATGTTTAAGTGCATTCGTTTGATGTTTTCCGATGTAAAAAGATAAGCGCATTCGTTTGAAATTTTATATAAATATTATTATAACATGTAATGACAAATTATTTTAACAATTTTTTTAGTAAATTTGAAATAAAAAAATATAAATTGTGATATTATTTCATGAGTATAATTATATTCTCACTAATTGTATGTTTTATTATTTTCCAACAACTTAAACCTAAAGTGCTAATTATAATATATAAATATATGTATGGTAATTTTATGTAATCCACAAGTTAAATAATTGTAATAAACTATTTATTAAAGCTAACTAATATATTAATATAATTCAAATATTATAATTTCAAAATTTTCAATGACTAAATGAAAAATTATATATTAAAGCTCACTGAAGTTCTCTTCACATAAGTGAACTTGGCATCACAATTGGATTGTATTCTACTAATACAGTTTAGAACCTTCTTTTTCACATGCAAGTTCTGTTCCTACTTCAAAAAAAAATGTTCTCTTCCTAGGTTCTCATGTATCTTCTTTTCACCGCTTTCATTGAATCTTGAGGGCATATCTACAACTATGTCACCTCAAATCATATAAAGGACAACCATGTTTGAATTCAAAAAGGTCAATAAACATAATTTTCAAGTCTAGACCATAGTTTTTCTGCAGTAAAGAACAAAGGAGAGTCAGGAAATAAATTCACATTAAGTGTTAAACAAAATAAAACCAAACAAAAGTAACAATCTAGTTAGTTACTGATAGAGTTCGACCTCCTGTCACTAAGGTCTATAGGAGCCTTCGTGATCGAGAAGCAAGCACTGCCCTTGCTAGTGCGATTTGGGGCTGAGCGTGTGCCAAACGGGCCGCAAGCCTCAGTCCAACAGGTTGTGGTTATCAGCCAAACAGCCTAGGGTTGTTTTGTCTTTCTTAATACAGTCAGTTTATAATTTAATTATCCAGTCAGCATTAGTTAATATTTTATTGTTATGCTCAATTAGGGTTTTGAGGGGTTTAGTATAAATAGATGCGGCTGTGCCTCTATTCAGTAGGTTTTGGGACAATTAGGTTTTGGTGGCTGGCTATTGGTGTCCAGTTTGTAATTCTTCTCAAGAGCACAATTATCTAATAAACAATTTCAGTTTCTCTTCTCTATTGTTTGCGAATCTGTTTGGCTAGGCCAGATTGGTTCAATTTTACTTTACTGTTTGGTACTAGTTCTATCAGTTACAAAGTACAAAACCAGTATGCCTCTCTTGTAGACAACACTCCAAAAACGGATACATTGTGAGCAAAAAATGTACTCCATTGAAAGCAGAATTCCATAAAAAAATATTTTCTTGCACCTAAATAACCACAATTTTTTTTTATCAAAACAAAATCATTTATGCTAAAAAAATACGAAACTTTTCAGGCACTAAAGGTTTCACTTCAAGTTGATCCTCCTTCCTTCTCCCTCTTTATAGAAGGTGCAAACCTTCTCTAATGAGTGTAGGACACATGAGGAGCTCATTCTTCTTTCCCTCAATCTATTTCTCCTCCTTTTAATAAACTAGAAAATAGCCTATGCACTGCACGGGTTTATTTTTAATAAAAATATTTATAGCTTCAAATTATTTTCTAGCCCTTGCAATGTACATGTATTTTTCTTCATTGAAAACTTGGTTAGAGAACACTTTCGTAGGAAATGGTAAGAGGTCTGGAAATGGGTAGGTGAATAGAGAATTTACAATTATAGTGGATTTTTAAAAATAAAAATCATAATCACTATTTCGAGATAAGTAATATTAAGAGTCTTTCTCAGCTAAAAATTCAAAAAACTCATTATGTCACCGTAAGCAATGCAATGAGATGTGTGCAGATAAGAAAATCCAATCTTTTGTACAACTTTGTATGAAACTCATTAGTTCTTTCCTGTTATAAAATTTATGAGCGTTTAAAGGTTTTCTTTTCACAATTGAGAGCTTGTTTGGGTAAACATTTTAATAAAGCACCTATAGTAATATAGTAATAAGTGTTTATTGTATATGCGCGTCTTCATAAGATAATTTGAGAAGCATATTGAAATAAACTGAAAATATATTAAATGTAATTAAAATAGTTTATAAAAATAACCTCAAAATTATTTATAGGTAAGTCTGAAGCTATTTACATAAATTGCCTCAAACACTTGCATAAACCCACTTTTATGCTATAGAATAAGTTCAGATAAGCTCTTCTAAATGAGGTCTGATTTTACCTCTAAAACCAATTCTTGGATGAAATTTCACAATTGAATTTCACAACATAATCCTATAAAAATCTCACTTTTCTTATTAATGTATTTAAACATAAGTTTTTTCACTTTCAGCTCACATTTAATATAATCAATAACACGATCAATTATATGCATAATCAATTCTGACAATGTTGATCGAAACACACCATAATTTTAACTTCGTCATGATGTGATTTTCTACCTTGTATTCCAAACAGGTTTGTGGTGACAAGATACAAATATATGACAATTTTAATTAACTTTGTGCTTATAAACAAAAACCTCAAGTGACTTTTATAAGGATGTTATTTTGTGTATTGGCTTACTCCACCATGAGAGCAGACGAATTCATTGCATATTTTAAGTGAACTAAATTGGTTAAATGGCAACAAATTAGAGAAGACACAGGTTTATGCAATAAATGCATAAAGGTTTCTGGCAAATGTAGCAGAAACAAATAGATTACTACTAATGCGAAGAAAGCCACAACAATTTGTTTTCATCCAAATGTAACTTTTGATTTTGAAGACAATACACACATGCACATATACAAAAATGAGACTCTACTACTACTTCATCTCATGCTGCAGATTTCTGCTAGCTGTGAAAGATGGATAAACACCTTCCATGACCATCTCTTATGGTCATAATTGGAGACTCATGCTGCTTCTTGGTGAGGCAACCTCCAATATCGCTTAAAGTACAATTATGCTATCAGAAGGAATAAAAAATACAAAACACCAAACTTACAGAATGAATCAATTACCAAGATTTGAGAATCTTACAATAGTGAGCCTAAAAATGTGTTTCCAGTTCTAACAGCAAAGCATATTTCACTTAGCATGAGCTTGTGCTGGTGAAGAAACAGTTGTAGAATCCGTTGTTCAATAACTCTAGCTAGTATTTGGTACCTGCCACCTGGCAGAGAACAAAGACAAAATTTTCGATTTAATTATGTTCCATAATTCAATCCAACAGAAACCTTGCATTGTATTTGTTTTGTTTATGAAAAGAATACCTTAGGTTGCTAGACACTGCCATGTAAACCCTATAGGCGATACTCATTGGTACTACTGGTAGGTCCTCAACCTCAGCAGCGAAAGAATTATCAACAACTTTTCATGCATTAATCAAGCCATTTGTTACTCCTGTACCAATTTGGAAAGGGAATGCAATGTGTCATCCAGTGATGCATATACTACAAGTCCTACAATTATACAACAATCACATGGGTAGAAAGATCTCGAGACATTGACTAGACCTATTATAAACCATCTCTTCTCTATCATACTCATTTACCATATCTTTTCTCCAACTGCATACTCTTGATTCAAGAACCATACAAAAGTATAAAATTGGTAAGCAAAAAGGAAGAAAAGAGAAGCATGTAACATGTTAAATTACCAGTGATGCACCGGTCCCAACTGCAAAAAGCTTTGCTCCATTACGTTGCATAATAGACAAAGTTTTTAAAGAACCCTTAAACATGACAAAATAACTGCACGAATTTCTTAGGGTCCAATGCATACCACTATAGCACCTACTCTCTGTATAAGTGTATGTGAGGTTCCAACCAAAGCCACCTGTTGAGTTTTGACAAAATCAAACCCAATTACCCAATAGAGTGATATTTAAACATAATGGCAACTTTTATCAAAGCCAAAAATAATAATAATAAAAAACAAAAGAGATGAAGAGTGAGGAAAATAGTGTGAACTGTTAACCTGAGCAGCCATAGAAGAATTTGGCAATAGTTCCAGCACTAACAGCAAGCGGTGGTCAGAGAGAAACTATGGCAGCAGGAAGCCACACAAGCATAAAATCTGCCACAAGGGCCATTACCTGTCAACCATTAAATAAGTTAAAGATAACAAAGATTAAATCATGCTTAATTTTGGAAAACAATTTTGGATCTAAAATCAATTCTAGCAAGCTTCAGAACTAAAGTTTGCCTTGGCAGTAGGAAATATGGTCTCACCACCATCTTCAACATCTGAACTTCATAAGAAGCAGAAAGGAAATGTTAAGTAAAATTGTAAATACAACATCCATCACAAAGCACAATGCAAAACCAATAGTTCGAAAGAGAAGAAGAGCTTACAGGTACATAAGAACTGTAGCAAAGTGTGTCATGGACATCCTTGAGGAAACAGTCTTAAAGCTTGTTGACACTGCTATGGAGCTATATGCTAAGCTTATTCAAATCAGTGGGAGTATCAAATCGAGGAAGATAACAATGATTAGTTGAGAAAGTTAACTACTCTCTTCTATAATCAATGTGATAAAATGGATAATCTGAAACTGTGCTAGCCAAACAATATAGAGAGCCAAGTAAATCAAACTGGGCATTTATACTGCACACATTCAAACTGCAGTTGATATGTCAAAAAACAAAACACAATTAAAATTGTCAAATGTTACCAGGGAGCATATAAAAACACAACAATCTTGTCATTAGTCAAATACAACCAAAGATAAAGGGCAATAATTCTACTTTTAGATCCAAACATAAAACAGCCAACAACAAACTAAACTACATGGGTACTCCAACTTCATGTCGATTCCATACTGCATGTTGCAACTTCACTGCTTAATGTTTGTTCATTGTAGGTAAAAATACCAAATTTGTTATTACACATCTAACCATAATACACTCACACAATCAAAATATGAAATAAACTTACATCGTCAACATCAAGGTTTGTAGTGAAAAATTTAATCTCTCCTTAACCACCCTCAAGTGATAATGTAAAGACAACACAAGAAAGGGGGGTTTGAATTGTGTGTGATTTTTAATTTGTTTTCAAAAACAATATTAGCTTGAAAAAGGTTATCAGATGATAGCAACGGAATTTGAAAGCGTGAATAATAAAACTAATAACACACAAAGATTTATCTTGATTCACCCCCAGAATGATAGAGCTATGTCCAGTCCTTGGCTTCACCAAGATTTTCACTATTCAATAGAACAGTACAAGTATTAGACAAAGGATTTCTCCAGACAAATATTCCCACAAGACTTCTCCAGATACAAGTATTTGAAGGACTTCTCATTAATCACGTATTGTACATGACGTCTCCTAAACAATATAGAAATCTTCTACAAATGATTCTCTTCTTACAAGAGGTATAGTAGAAATTTGTAAGCACAATGAACTCTAAGTGTTTAAAGGTGTTTGACACTAGAGTGAACACTTGAGTTTCTTAACAGAGATATATGGAAATTAGTTCTCTGTTTGAGGTATGAAAATATGAGAGATTTGACTCTAAGAGATTTTCACACTAGGGCGAACGACTGAACTCAAAAGAGTATGACGTTGGTTTTCTGAGTGAGGTTTAGAGCTTGAGTACTTTGAATGCTAGAGATTATGGTCGTTGTAAGTCACCAAGTTCTTCAGTCTTCAAGTCTTCTATTTATATCTTCAGTAGGATGAACGTTGATGAATATGATGAAGTTCCATTGAGTATCGTCTTCTCTATTGTTGCAACGAATACTTCTGTCAAGCTTGCAGAGCATTAAATGCAAAACTGTGCGCAATTAATGCAGCATTTAATGCAGCCGGTTCTATCATCCGCTCTTCTCTGGCGAGTTTTCTTAAATAGTGTTGGGCAATTAATGTTGAAGAAAACAGCAGAGCGTATCTTCTATTCTGATCTACGAGATTTGAATTTGACCGGTGAGGTTGTACGATATTCAGAAAAGAGAGCCATTGACTTTGAAAAGGTTGTACGATGTTCAGTGGCTTGGCAGATACGAGGAATATTTCTTCGTTAAATATGCCATATGTTCTTTCTATTGAAACCGTGCTTCATTGAAGAGTGCAGACACATAATCCTTCTTATACACAGACGATAAGTTGCTTCACTGTTTGAATAATTTGTCGAACGATACATTTGATTTCATTGGAGGATACATTTGAACGTAGCTGCTTTAGATTCTTCATGTGTACGTAGACGATACGTTTCTTTTCATCTGACGATAGATATTTCCGGAAATATAAAACATATAGAGTTTAGGAAATTTTTATCTATCGTGATTAAACCTTGGGTAAAATCGTTACTATTCAAAATATGATAAACATGAAATCGTTTGAACTTAACTTCAAGTCTGTCCAATGTCTCCCCTTGTTGAGGACGATATGAACAAGTTTTCTTGTTATGGCTCGGTGTCTTGCACATTGAACATTTGATGATACGTTTAGCTCTCAACCCCAAAGATAATTTGTTTTTGCCAACTCGACCTTTGGCACTTAAATGCAAAGGATCCTTTAAATTTGTATAATCAGTTTGGCTCAATGAAACCCCGAGTCCCTTTTTACATGAGTTCTTTGCCTTGCTTTCCTCAATTAGAAGATTAGCCTTTTGTCTTGCATCATAGAAATCAGCCGCAGTATCCGAATTCAAAGCACCAAGTACCCTATATAGATCCATCAATGCTCCACATCTACTGCTCTTTTGGGGATCCCAACAATCACTCTCATACCCTCTAAGACTATAGATACCATCCCGTGCACCCTTTGTTCACCTTTTCAAAATGATGCATTAAGGTAGTTCTTCCATCTTTAAATGAGCTAACACAACAACTATGTGCTCACATGCTAACCCACGCGACTCCATCTTCAAACAAGAACACTTGAGGCCTTTGCTATCAGAGTAATAAGAAACATGCCACTCCTTCTCCACATTGTTTAGCTTTACAACAGTATTAATTGAGCACGTTAGTGCTTCCTTGCGATCTAAAACTTTCATCAAAGGAGCATGCTGTAAATCTGGATGAAAGAGCAAAAACAGGTTATGAGTAAAATGCTTTACAGCTGACATCTCTAGTGATTTAAACCTTGTTTGAAGTACAGGTTCACCATCGATAGAATGAAAGTCATCTTGGATCTCTCTAAATCGCATGTGCTCTACGCAATTGCATAACTGTTGTAAGAAGTCTGTCAGGTTGTGTCGAGAATGAACATACTTGGCTAACACAGAGTGGAACCCCTCACATCTAGATGTAGTCCTGAAACCAACAAAAATATTTCCTCACAAATGAGTCGCAGACCACATTTTCCTCTTCTCATATGTCTCTTTAACCCATTTGTTGTCTTGCAAACCAAGATTTGCAACTATTTCATCCCACTTTCTCCGAAATATCCCAACATCATAATCACAAAACATGCAGTTCTTAAATGCTTGTGTGAACGACGGGATCGCAATATTTGTGTTTGCATTCCTAAGAAGATGCCAAGCACACAACCGGTGATGGGATTTAGGAAAGACTCTCTTAATTGTATTCTTCATTGACTGGTGACCATTAGTAATTATCGCAATAGGTGTTTTACCCTTCATTGCAGTAGAAAGCTGTTCCAACAACCAAACATATGTTTCTTCACTTTCATTTGCAACCATAACGGTAGCAAAAATAGTTGTTTGATTATGGTTATTTACACCTGAGAAAATAACTACTGGCAATAAATACTTGTTTTTTGCATACGTCGCATCAAAAGCCAGCACATCACCATATACCTGGTAGGTCAAGCGTCCAATGGCATCGCTCCAAAACAAGTGCTGCAGCCTACCATCTGAAGGTGCAAGAAACACACAAGAAAGGGGGGTTTGAATTGTGTGGGTCGTTTTTGAAATTCTTTTGATTATTTTAGATAATTAATTTCATGATCACTTAACAACGCTAATCCACACAACATAAACATATACATGCAGCGTAAATATAACATGACTGTAAACATAAAGCACACATAAATTTTATCCTGGTTCACCCCCATAATCGACAGGGCTACGTCCAGTCCTTGGCTTCACCAAGATTTTCACTATTTAAGCAAATAGTACAAGTATTATCAGGGACTTCTCCCAACAAGTATTCTAAGGACTTCTCCTATCAAGTATTAGAAGGACTTCTCCTTACAAGTATTATGAGGAATCCTCCTTACAAGTATTATCAGGACTTCTCCTAACAAGTATTCTACAGGACTTCTCCTGACACCTTTTCAAGGGTTGGCTTCTCTATTTGGTTCTCTTCTTAGTAAGAGTGGATAGAGGAAATGAAGCTCGGTTTATACAGAGATGATAGGCGTTTAGGTTCTCTGTTTTTTGGAGGGTGTGTGAGTTAGGAAAGATAAGAGTAACACTCTATGAACTTTTCTCACACAAGCTCATATACTCAGGCAGAGGTAGGCTTGAGGCATCCTGAGTATGAACCAAGGTTCCTTGGCTCTTGGGACAGACTTAGTTGGCATATAGAAGTTTAAGTCTAAGTTGCCCAAGTATTTCGGAGGCAGGATTTTCTATTTATATCTTCAGTTGCTTCTTCTTCTTCAGAACGAGAGAAAACCTGTCCGAAGTGCCTCTTCCTCTCTGAGCTGCACATAACGGCTAGTTCTGCATCTTTCAGCAGACGTAAGTCAATATCCGAGATTTCTCTGCAAGCGTAGGATATGATCTGAGAATCATTAATTCGTCTGGGTTGATGTCGTCTGGCTCCATGTTGAGCAAGTAGCTTTGAGCTATGTCTTCAGTATTTAATGCGTGGAGAAACAGCAGTGAAGCTTGCTTTGACCATTTTGCCCCAGTGCTTGCCAGCTAACACTCATTATGTGCTTTGGTCAGATATTTGAATTTCGACCGTTGAGAGTGTACGATGCTCAGAGATTCTTGCCGTTGATTCCACAATGTCAGCTTGATTTGAGGGAAAGTAGAATATCAGTGGGACCAAGGAATATTGTATTAATTTTGTCCCTTCTACTTTCTTTTGATCCACGAAGTAATTACTCCAGATGAGGAAAATAAATTCTTTAATACTTCTGATAATCCTGATGTCCTCGAAAACCACATTTCTTGATCTCTGTACCTTTGGCGCAATTGATACTTGAGCGAACGGATTCTTCCTTATAGCTTGGCAGACGTAGTCTCCATTCAATGCTTGAAGTTCCGCTGCAGAGTAGTTTGCATTGGCGGACGAACTTTCCTTTACTCAGTCTTTCTTAACTATTGGGATCTTCTTGTCTTGTAGATGACTGAATTTCTTCTTTTGGTTCCTTTGAAGTTTTTCATCTGACAGAGTTGATTCACAACTACTTTTTGTGATGCTAGAGAAACTTCGAGGCTGAAGGTGTTTCTTCATAGATTATCCTGCCCTTACAACTTTGACTGGAGCAATCATCTTAAGTGGCAGACTGTTTTGTCTTCTCGAGATAGGCTTTGACTTGAGCGAGCAGACTTTGATGAAGTGTTCTCAAGACAAAATGTTGGATGTTGTTGCCGCTTTAGCTCTCTTGATTCACCGGACTGTCTTATGCAAGAGTACTTTCCTACGTATATTTTTGACATAGTCTTCTTCAGGGTGACCGGACGAACTCCTCTGATGGACTAATATTCTTGATGATGCTTTGAAGTTTATTCAGTCCTTTTAGAAATAGTTATTCCTGTACATGAGAGTTTTCACCGTGTTAGGAAATTTAGTTTAAACGATATTGAGCCTTAAAGAAATTGTTGATTATCAAAACATAATTATTCATTTAATGGTTGAATCTAACACCATCATGACCTGTAATTCCCTCACAATAGAAATTATCATCCTTCGAATGCAAGTTAGTAAAAAATTGCATTACACTAACTGCATCATTTTTTAGCATCTGCCTCTGCCGGCCAATCTGGTTATGCATGTCCTTTTTACTATATGGAACTTTCTCAGGTCCACCATACTGATTCGCAAGTTCACGAAAATCTTGGAAATACCCATCCCGACATCCCTCTTGCTATTCATTTTAACTATATTACTTAAACTCATCTTCCTATGCAGTGCCTGCATTCCACAATCCACATCATCATGCAAAATCATGGTAGTGAATATCTGTGAAGCAAGTGCAATACCAACGCCCACTAATAATGTCAACGTGAACCTTAAATTTTGCTTGACAACCACACCTTGTTTCTCGCTTAGGCTCTCATTTTCTTTTTTCAACTGACAACCCCCTATCTTCGCGTTTACCATTCTTTTTACACACAAAATCTTGTTGTAATATCTCCCCTGTTTTTCGACTTATTATAACCTTGAATTTTCGGAAAGCAAATCCATTGGCTCTAGCATAATGGACATAGAATGAGTAAGTAACTTCCAGATTCAGAAAATCAATCTTAGCAACATCCTGAGGAACAAAGCTCTTCATGTCAATGGTACAAATATAAGCCAAGCAATCAATCTGAATGTTAGAGATCATCATCCTCAGCCATTTTATCAGTGCTATGACACCCCTCTTCATCTATATCATAACCATCAGCATTTTCTCTACTGCTTTCCATTTCTTTAGTAAAATAAGATAACTCATCATCCTCCAAATCACCATTCTCATCACTGACATCCATTTCACTTTCGTCTACGGAAAACAATGACAACTCTTCATCCAATCATAATCATCCACATTTTCTCTGTTTCTTTCCATTTCTTTAGTAATATAAGATAACTCATCCTTCTCCAAATCACCATTCTCATCATTTACATCCATTTCACTTTTGTCTTCGGCAAAAAATGACAACTCTTCAGAACCCTTCAAACATCAACATTACAAATTTCAGATACATCATAAAATGGATTTCATTGACTAACAAGGATATGCTCTCTAGTTTAGGAAAAACAGAGTTTTATCAAATTTAGTCCATAGGGACTTAAACAATACTACTCTACTTGGAATGATATGAGAATGAGAGTTCCAAAGACATCTTATGACAAACTTCACAGAGAGGCAATCAGTTCACACTTGAAATTTATATTAATGGATATGGACAAGTAACAAAATTTGTTCATTCTCCTATCAGTATTATCAAATACCGTCTATGGAAGCTCAAACTCATGTGAGAAGTCATAGGAGGTTTATGAAACCATTTTAATGCCCTTTTTTTAGACTCAATGTCCAGTCAATATAGCTAATTGTGATCTATCTGATTATATGATACAATCAAACCTTAGGTTTATCGACTTCGTTTTAGTGTTTCATTTTTACTTTTTAAAATATTCATGCTTTTCGTAATCCTATTTCCTAGCTGATTTTTTTTCTGTACTCTTTACAAAACAAGGGATTTTGGATGCTAAAGGGACACATTAATCATGTCATGGAAAAAGTAAATCTTCCTAATTGACTCAATGTGTAAGTGGTATCAATTCTGAATGACTATAGTTGTTTGTGAGTCAACTTTGAGAACTCATCCATGAAATCAATTCTGTTAGAAGCTAGAGAGAGTATATTTCATAACAAATGATTTCATTAAATTTCCTTGTGACTGTAAGCAAACATAAATCATATTACTTTAAAAAATTATTAGCAATTTTAACAAAATTAATTCTATCAAAATTAATTCTATCAAAACCAACTTTAGACTGTGCTAATCCAAACACAGTCACATTTAGATCTAGCAACTGAAAAGATTTTTCCTAGTTTCCACCTTTCTTGATTCCTATAAATTAATGGGGATATAGATAATTGAGATGACCATAGCAGTGGACCACTCTAGACCTATTATAAGCTTCAAATAAAAAAAAGTTTGCATTAGTTTATATATCAATGTTCTTTTGGGACACAATGAAAATGACTCAACAAACTAAGCCTTGCCGAAAATTATCAATATTTTTTGCTTTCTGTAAGCTCACACTAGTTTTAGGCCTGTTGTATCACTTTCTCTCAGATTTTCATATCATTATCTTAACTTAGTCACTCACCCAAGTATACTTGTTTTTTTTTTTTTTGATAAGCCAAAGAAATGTATTAAAGGAAGCACAAGGGTGCTCTGGTGACTGGGATTCATATGATATTTTTAGTGTCTTTTTCTTTCTTTATATTTTATTTTATTTGAGTCTCATATAGTTTTTATTTCATTTTATTAGAGTTTTCACCTTATTTTTTCATTTGCATATAAATTAGCAACTTTTGTGTTTTTAGTCCTTTTAGTTATGTTTTATTGTAATTTTAGTCCTTGTTAGAGGTTCTGGTCAATTAAGGAACATTTGTGGGGATCTTTAATGTGATGCAATTAAAGAAGAAGAGGAAGCATCAATCTCACTTTTCTTGTTTAACATGTGCTTAATTGGAGAATTGAAGAGAAAGGTTAGTGCTTCAGCTGTTTCAGGACAAGAAAGAGGCCACATTAAAGCCCTTCAATGCCATAAAAGCTTTGCCATGAAGGAGAAAAGATGAGAGCAAGAATGTGAAGCAGCAGACGAGGCCAACGCCTGAGCGTTGGGAAGCCAACATATGAAGTAGCAGACGAGGCCAACTCCTGAGCGTTGGGAAGCCAACGCTCATGCGTTGGCATTCTGCCTGAATGCCCAGAAATCACTTATTCCCAACGCCTAGGCATTGGAAAGCCAACGCTTGAGCGTTGGAGGTCAGGCAGAATTTTGTTATAAATAGGACAATTGTTTTAGGTTATGAAAAGGATCTACCATCTTGTATTTTGTTCAAGCTTTGTTGCTGGAGTTGTAAGAGGCCCTTTGGAGCCCTTGTTTCAGGTTTTTCTTTTTATTTTGTTTATGTTTTCTTAGCCATGTTTGGCTAAGCCCTTTTAGCATTTGGGTATTATGTGAATCTTTGCTGAATTATGCTTTAAGTTTTCTGTTGCTCTATGTGAATAAAGTTGTCGTTTCTTGAATCTTTTCCCTTTATTTATTCAGCTTGAGTCGACGCAAGTACCATACTTTCTTCTTGCACAACGGTAGTTGGTAGGAATCAAGGGAATTGAGAATAGATTAATCGGTTAGTCCGCCGCTTAGGTATAAGGGTGGGAATCAATTGTGATGGCTAGAACTAAGAACTCTAATACTTCAATTGGTTTAACTAAGCACTAAGGTATTTGGTTTAGTAATTGAATTGAAAGTTCTATTTGATTAAGGAATTAACAAGTAGAAGTTTAGGCTAAATCACCATGAAATGATTTCTAAGTTCATATAGTTATTTGATTGTAAAAAGCTTAATTTGGTTAGGTGAAGCTATTACCCAAGTGCTGTTTTTTAATCAAAAGTTCTTTTAGTTCTTATGCTATATAAAAAAAAATAAAAAATATCTTTTCTTTTTCAAACTCTAGAAAACCGATTTCAAGTCAAACTAATCCCTGTGGAGACGATATCTTTTATATTACTTTGATACAATCTGTACACTTGCAGAATTGGCTACCATGCTCTAACCCTTAATACAAGAGATGAGAAAGAAAGACATTAAAATAGTAAAACCCAATACCATCCAGCTAGACTAGATTTGAAACAAACTAACTAAGGAAACAACTAGACAACCCAACACCCACTAAGAAGAAACACAAAAGGATCAAGAAAGACCCAAGTCAAATACAAATCCTTGGATCCCACGACGCCTCTAACAACAAGAGGCATAAAAGGAAGAAATTGAAATAATAATATCCAAGAATCAAAGACTGCTAAGACACCGAAAACAACACAGAAATGCTTGAAACCGAACGGTCAAGGAGGCAAACTCAAAGATGAAGCCTGAGTGGAAGAGAATGAGCCGGCACATCGCAAGAAGACGCTGGAATTTCCGACAAAGAGGCTGTCAAATCCGAGGAGGGAATGTCGACGAGAAAGACAAAGGGAGCGATCAGGTAGAGGAGGAGGAGGATGTGAAGAAATACACCAACGATTGGGCGATTGGGCGGAGGACTTGGAGGAAGTGGTTGCCGAAGTCACGGGGAGGGGAGGGAGAGTGTCGAGCGACGAGAAGACACCGACGACTGGTCGATTAGGCGGAGAGTGTCGAGCGACGAGAAGACACTGACGATTGGGCGATTAGGCTGAGGACTATGACTATGAGGAAGTGGTTGCCGAAGTCAGGGGAAGGGGATGTGAGAATGTGTGGGGATGGATTCCACGAAGCCGTTCTTGTAGTCCCGCAGATGACGTCGGGGAGCGGTAGCTTCTCGCAGTAAAGTTTCGACAGGGAGCAAAAATAATGGATCCACTTTCGACGGAAACTTCTCGCAGTAAAGTTAGAACCAAAACTCAGATGCGACAGTTGTTGTGGGTAAAGGGAATCCATTGTTTTGTTTTTTTGACAGACAAAGAAGGGGTAAAAATGGTATTGGCTAATATTTTTTTTCAATTTTTTTAAAAACCAGGTAAAAAAACCCTATTATAGCAGGTTATTTAGAGTGGTGCACGGTGCAACACTTATTGTGTAAGTGCACCTTAGAAGCCACCATAAACAAGGTAAAGGCAATTTAATAAAATAACGAGTTCCCTATTTTTTTAATTTTTTTTAAATTGAGACATTTATTTCCTTCCAATTTTTTCTCTATATCCAAAAATGAAGAAAAATATTACAACTGTATGGAAAAAATAAAAACATGACGTGCAATGCGGTGTCGTTTCATGATGTCTTATCGTGGCATCGTTTTCTCCACATGAATAAAACCCGAGTTCGTCATCGCAGAACCCACACTCTCTCAAACACTCTTCTTCATCTGCTTCTGACTTCTGAGACATCTTTGTTCGATTCCTTCCATTTCTTCAAACATGGCCAAAGATCCAGTTCGTGTTCTCGTCACTGGTGCTGCAGGTATTGTCTTTATCCTCGTAATCTCTTCTCTGCTGTTTATACGCTGTAGATCCATCACACACACACACACACTTGATCTTACTATTTTAGCTTCTATAGACGAGATCTCTGATCCTACTATGTTCTCTCTTTATAAGTTTGATGTTTTTTTATGCTGGATCTGTGCCAAATTGCTGCCTTTGTTTTGTTTCGATCTTGATCTACTAAGGCTTTAGATCTGTTCCTCCGATGAATCGTGATGCTTTATGCATGTTTATTGTGAATTTTCGGGTACAAGATTTGTTTATCAGTGATTTATTACATGACTCGTTGTGGATTCTGATGTAGCTGTTTCCTATGCTTTGTTTTTCAAAAAAAGAAATTGATCTATGCATTGTTTTAGTCTTTCTTTATTGATTTCCCTAAAAAAATTACAATTCCTTTTGTTGATTGGGGTTTTCTCTTGTATAAAAAGTGGTTTCATAGGAGAATCATTAGTTAGCCTACATGTGGATGCGTATAAAATCTGCTTGTTGTCATTTTGCTGTTCTGATGAAATGTTCTATTAATTGCAGGTCAAATCGGGTATGCTCTTGTCCCTATGATTGCTAGAGGAGTGATGCTGGGTCCTGACCAGCCTGTGATTCTCCACATGCTCGATATTCCTCCAGCAGCAGAGTCATTGAATGGGGTTAAAATGGAGTTGGTGGATGCTGCATTCCCTCTTCTTAAAGGTTTGATTTAACCTCATTGTTAAATGTTTCGTTAACATGATAGAAATAGAATGGCAGTTTTAGACTTGATTTTGGTTTGTTTCATTTGCGTATATAGTAAAAAAGACTTAAGTTTGAAGTCCTGTGGTTTTTTTGTTTGTTTCAGGTGTTGTTGCTACAACTGATGTGGTTGAGGCATGCACTGGGGTCAATATTGCAGTCATGGTTGGTGGATTCCCAAGAAAAGAAGGTATGGAGAGGAAAGATGTGATGACAAAAAATGTGTCTATTTACAAGTCCCAGGCTTCTGCCCTTGAAAAGCATGCTGCTGCGAACTGCAAGGTTTAGTTTCTATAGCTTTTTGTTTGTCAACGCATATACTTGATTTTGCCTTCTTTCTCTTCTCTGTTATTGATAAATGAGTTAATTTTTTTGGGGCATTTTGATTTTATCTGTTGATTGAAAATTATTAATTTATTGGCTTCTGTGAGACTATGCTAGATGTAAGAGTTAAGATCAATAGTGTTAATTTCATTTATAATTTGGGCCAATGAGATGTTTGGAGTGCATTGAATTTAATTGTATCCTTGGGGTGTTTGTTGAGTTCTTCTACTTGTCTTGTCAAACTTCAACCATTTTTTAGGAGATGCAAATTTTCATGTAAATTAAATTTTGTATGAAAGGCTCAAGATAATTCATAGTTTTTCAGGGGTGTTCTGGATGGTAGGTAAATCCTCTTCTGATACCATTGTCATGGATACCTCTATTCATGAAATAGGCACTTTACTTCTTTGTTGTTGTTTTGAAAACATGTATTTCAGTTTTATGTGGTTTTTGAATATTTACAGAACACTTTGCATGATCTTGCAGGTTTTGGTTGTTGCTAATCCAGCAAACACCAATGCATTGATCTTGAAGGAATTTGCTCCATCTATTCCTGAGCGAAACATCTCTTGTTTGACTAGACTGGACCACAACAGGGCTCTAGGCCAAATTTCTGAAAGACTGAATGTTCCAGTTTCTGATGTAAAGAATGTCATCATCTGGGGTAATCACTCATCAACTCAGTATCCTGATGTCAACCACGCAACTGTTAAAACCCCAGCTGGGGAGAAGCCTGTCCGTGAACTTGTTTCTGATGATGCCTGGTACGTGGCTAATAATATAACATGACAACTATTGTTACTAATAATCTTTAGCAAATTCTCTCTTTCATATTGTTTTTATTGAAGTATAATTGCAACTTTTCATTATCAAGGTTGAATGGGGAGTTCATAACTACTGTTCAACAACGTGGTGCTGCAATTATTAAAGCTAGGAAGCTTTCAAGTGCACTGTCTGCTGCTAGTGGTGCTTGTGACCACATTCGAGATTGGGTTCTTGGAACTCCTGAGGTTGGTTAAGTTTTATTTGATCTTTAATTCAGGTTCTGTATGTCTCTTCAACTAATTTTATTTTTTCTTTCTATTGCAATATTAGGGCACCTGGGTATCAATGGGAGTATACTCTGATGGTTCTTACAATGTACCAGCTGGACTGATCTATTCATTCCCTGTCACCTGTGCCAATGGAGAATGGAAAATAGTTCAAGGTATGTTTGTTCTCTTAAAAGGATATTGAATATTTAACTTGAACAGTTTTCCTCATGGTTTTATTTATTTAGCCGATCTCACCTAATTGTAAAAGACTATGTTTATTTATTTATCCATAATGATGTTTGCAGTTGGATTGGATCTATTTTGAAGACAAAAATCATTCAATTCAATTTATTTATTTATTTATCGTCTGATCAGTTTGGTTCTAAATTTGGATGATATAATCCAATCTTTAAGTGGTTTGAAAACATATAATAATTGGACAATTTTTTCTGGAAAAAAAACCTATTTCAGTGTTTTCCCTCACTAGTAGATTTTGAAAAAAAGAAAAGCTCAAACGTAATCATGAAAACTTTTTCCTTCTTAGCTTTATCCAAACGCTTTCACTATATTTAGTTGGATGAATGCCATCTGATCTGACAAATTCTCTAATTTTTTCCCCAGGACTTTCAATTGATGAGTTCTCAAGGAAAAAGTTGGACTCGACAGCAGAAGAGCTCACGGAGGAGAAGGCTTTGGCTTACTCATGCCTCTCTTAGACAGACGGCTTTGGTTTTTGTCTGCTGTCATTGCAGGTTCTCATGTTTTGTCTATAGAAGTGGCTTCAATTTTGAATAATGCTCCTTCTAGTTACAAAGGAACTATCAGTGTCGAGTCTGCTTTGATTCGGAACTACTTGTATTTCAACATCTAATCCTTTTGGGAGGATATTTGAGCTCATGGATTTTAGTCATGATTATATAACCGTGGGCCATATACTAAAATGGATTAGGACTAATTTTACATGCATTGATGCCCGTTGTTTAGGGCTTGAACTCCTTTGTGTTTTCGATGGCTATACAGGAATTTAGATGTTTGTGGGAATGATGCACAAGCGTGCATACACATGCATCCATGCCTGGTGATCGAGTATTATGCAATTGTATTGTGAAATAAGGTCATCATGAATGCTTTTTAACTCTTTCCATTTCTCTTAGAAAAATACACATACATGAATTTTGATGTTTGTGGGAATGCACAAGGGATGGCAACGGGTAGGGTCGGGTGCGGGTAGGGTTAAACCCGCACCCGAACCCGAACCCGAAATAACATACCCGAACCCAAACCCTGTTCGGGTAGGAAAAATATACCCCAACCCGTTGGGTTTCGGGTTCCCCGTACCCGAATGTGTACCCGCGATGGATGGAGAGGAAACAGAAAAACCCGACCCGAAAACCCGATTACTAATACACTAATAACAAAATCTTTAATTCTTCATAATGATTTAAAAAATGACTTGGAAGCCAATTCTAAATTCAATATTCAAGATCATGATATAAATCGAGAGTACAAGAATAGCAAGGATCTAAAATAAAATAGCGACGTCTGCAATCAAAATTTACAAATACAAATACACAATTCCAGTTATTCAAATTTCAAAGTCTTCGACATCAACCTCTTCCAGATTAAAATAGCAGCAGCAGACCCTCCAAAACATAGACACCTATTAACCTGATATATTCACATTAAACTCATTAGTAATTTTACTTAAAACAATATTGAAATAAGTAGTTTTAATCAAAGTTAACCACAATACTAACCATGTTTAGCATTAAAGCATAGATGCAACAACTATTCATCATGAAAATTGTATGTTAAACAACTTCCCGCCAGTTCAGCTGCAATAAGAAGTAAACCAAAATTAAATATAACATTAAAGCTTAAAACTACTTAAAGCAAATGAAGTATAAAATACCTTCGTCATCGGATTCCATTTCATTCAATACAGTAGCATAATCTTGTGCAGAGCTAGAAGTCAAACCACCTATCAATATCCCATAATTTTAACCATGTTTACATCCTTTATGAAGAAAACCATACAGATTGAATGAGATTTTTGTAATTTAACTAGAAGCTACATCTTGCCCTACTAACAATAAGCTATGAAACTATTGATTACACTAGCATGAGCAAAAAGTAAATACTGGGAGCCAATTCCTTCTAGAAGCAAACCAGAAACAAAACATAATCAAATCTCAGAAGAGACAAAATGGGTAGCCAGTCCAGCAGCAATTAATTCCTTCCCATTCAACCTATTAATCTCTCTTTTTCTTCATATATACAAAAAAGAGAGATAGAAATTTATATACACTTCTACTGTCATGGAAGAATAAACAGCCAGGGAGATAGAAATTCATTTGAACCTGTCAAAGCATTTATTTGAACTTGAACACACCAAGAAATTTAAGGAGATAGTACACTTGATAAGTACATCATAAAACTAACTAAACAAGGATTTAGAATATAATCTCTAACAAGATCAAAATACCCACAGTTTGCTTTGCTTTTCATCTCAATCACTTCAGGATCATCAAGCATGAGTTTTTTAAGAAAGAAGACAAATGAGAAGCCTATAAAAATAAAAACTGCAGGTCAAGTCAGCTGCTACTCAAACTCATATCACGTTTGAATAACAAAGAAGGAGACATAACAAATTAACAATGGTTCCTGCAGCCTCTGTTTTCTTTTCAATTGCAAAGATTTCTCTTTTAAATATTGGGGTTAAATCCACCAAAGTTCCTTCTGGGGTTAAATCTCTTTCTCCTAGCTCTAACTTTGACACTGTTTATTGGGCAAGTCAACACAAAAGGCACATTGAGCAGAAACAATAATATCAAACAACGAAACCACAAAACACCTAGCACTGAAACACAGTTACACAGATGTGGAAGAAGAATCGAACATGCACCTGTAGCCTTGGACGACGGTGGAAGAGAGATCGAGAGACGGAGACGGACGCACGGAAGGTGGACGATGGCGGGCCGCGGGCGAGAGGCGGAGATCGAGAGACGGAGACGGAGATCGAGCTCCTTCTTGCTTGAATGGTGAACGGTAGCGGCGGCGGCTTGGAGCACAGCAGCGGAAAGTGGGGAAGGGGTGAGGGCGGCTTGACGGCTTCTTCAGTTCTTCTGCTGCAGTGCTGCTTTGGTGCTAATGAGTAATGAACCTTGAAAAAACCCTAGCACTAGCTACTAATATATATATGGGGGGATATTTTAGTAATTTCTTACATAGGTAACGGGTTTCAGGTAGGGTTCGGGTAGGGTTTACTCGTACCCGAACCCGAACCCGAATAACACATTCGAAATCGGGTAAAACCCAAACCCGAACCCGAACCCAATCAGAACGGGTTTTACCCATAATTTCGGATCGGGTACCCGCGGGTTTGGGTTTTTCTGCCATCCCAGCACTAGCGTGTGCAAACACGTGCATCCATGCCTTGTGATTGAGTAATATGCGACTATTTTGTGAAATAAGTTCATAATTAATGTTTTTTACTCTCCCTCTCTCTCTCTCTCACAAACATACACATGAACATATGTGCTTATTTGTTTTAGATTTAAGTTGCATGTGCCACACAATTGCAATGAAAAACAAGTTTAACAGAAACATGGCATGCTTTGTTTATTTTTGTTGAAAGTAAATGAGATCTTGCATTGTGTTCCATTTGCAATAACCATGTGTAGCTTGTCACTCTGAATTGGTTAAACACCTAGTCTGTTACCACAACCTTTTGCACTCCAAGGGTTAGTTTATTCTGAAAGAGCTACTCGATAAGCCACAGCCTCTTTTCTAGTTCAACTTTTCTTCAACTTGGGACTTCTGCTTCCCCGGTGAATGTCTTGGTAGAAGATATGATTTTGTTGAAGTGAGGTTTATTCGTTTTTAAGTAATACAATGATGGCGACTGGGTAGGTATATAGATTTTTTTTTATACAGTTATGTATCTGCCTGTAGCAACTTTAGTGTTCATTGACATTGTAGATTTGTAGGTTTATATAATCCTTTTGTAGCCTATTACGTTATATTTTAATTAAGTTGAGCATGCTGTTTTGTGATGTGTTTCTTTGATAAATCATGAAAAGGAGAGCACTAATTAATAAAAGGTTAAATATGTTTTTGTCCTACACCACAACCACAGTGTAAAATGGTCCCTATAAAATATTTGCATAGCTTTAGCCCTTGAAATTGAAAATAGTCCTATGACATTATAAAATATTTTTAAAATATTTTTTACCTAGACTCCAGCCTATGTGACAATTTTAGTTAGATATAGGTGTCCAAGTGTAATTTTCGCATCAGTTTTAGTCCTTCAAAATTCTCTTTCATCTAACTTAGTCCTTATTTTTCCCTTCTTCCTATTCCTCCTCCAACCATTTTTTCTGGTAAACCACTACACTAAACCCTTTAGCTAGAGCAGCATATTTTCCTGCTGCCACCACTAGCCAAAGTTCCGCTCACTCAGGCAGCAATCGTTCTCTGATTTGAGGCTGTAGACTCATCACCCTCTAACTCGAAGCCCAAGGTAGAACATAGAGTTTGACAGAGTTTGTAACGTCCCAATTTCTTGAGGGTTAAAATTGTAAATATCAAATGAATAAATGAACTCGAAAAACAGCGGCAAATTAAAACCAAATAAATAACAATTTATTTAGAAAGCCAACTGGCATAAAATTGAAAGTTAAGACAAAGTTTGAATATAAATTAAACCAGCACCCACCTCCGTAAAACTTCAAGAGTGATGGCAGAATAAAACTCCAAACCCTAACTACTCCGAACCACGAGAAACTCGATACTTTGAAACTCGGAACCACTCCTGCTCTCACCGAATACAATCTCTAGCACGCTGAGCTCTCCACTCACGCTCACGACGAAGCCATCGACTGTAGTCATTACGATTATCCTTTGAAGACGTAGTCTCCTCCGACTGCTCCGGTGCTCGGCTCCGCATAACGTCATCAAAATGTATCATCTGATGCAAAATCCAGCAAGGTGGAATAGTAACAGACGTAGTACCACGGTAGTAACGAACCTCCATAGCGTCTCCATAACGATCTTGCAGAACTCTCCGCACGTAGCCACGATAAATCATCATCCTATGCACATGACTGAAATTCCGTCTCGATCTATCCGGGTAATCTAAGAAATACAACTATTCCTCCAAAGGATAAGGAACATCTTGAAACGGTCTATTGGAATCCATCTGGCGATAAACGCCCACATAACAAGCATTCAAACAAGCAAGGGTCAAACTCCAAATATGACGCACATATAAGCATAACATGTGAAACATAATAAATCATATTATTAACAAGTCACAAAGCTAAATAATAACACAAGAAACGTCATAAATCAATGGGGAACCTAGAGTCAATCTAAGTATGAATGCACAGTACCAAATTGTGCTAAAAACATGATCCGGATAATTAACGTCATCACTACGAAAGACGGAACGACCACGATCTCCTCCGAGTATGAGGGAAACAACACTAACAAAACTAGCCGTTTGCACGGTACGCCCCTTATACAGGAACAACTGATAACGACTACCAGTGAACCAAGAAACATAAGAATGATCCTCGATCGAACCCAAAATGATGCTATGCCATGAGTTAGTCAAACAAATCATAACAATATCCAACGAAAAGGATAATCATCTCCCAACAAATCAATATCTCACATGGCATGTTTTCTAGTGCGAGAAACACACAAGAAAGGGGGGTTTGAATTGTGTGTGATTTTTTGAAAACTTCTTTTCTAATTCAACACAGTTATTAGTTTCAAAAGAGTATAAGAGTGTTTGCACGCAGTGGAAAATTAACATAAGACAGAAAATTAAAGAACACATGGTTTTTATCGTGGTTCACCCCCCATAATCGACAGGGCTACGTCCAGTCCTTGGCTTCACCAAGATTTCCCACTATTTCATCAAATAGTACAAGTATTCTCAAGGACTTCTCACAGTATTAGAAGGACTTCTCCTATCAAGTATTATACAGGACTTCTCCTAGTATTCCAAGGACTTCTCCTTTCAAGTATTCTCCAGGACTCCTCCTTACTAGTATTCTACAGGACTACTCCTGATTCCCTTTACAAATTGGGTTTATTGTTCTACAAAATTCTCTTCGACAAGAGTAGGGTAGATCAATGAAGTACAAATTACAGAGCGGAAATGAATTTAAGGTTCTCTGTTTGTTTAGTGTGTGACTAGGATGAGAGTAACACTCTATGGGTTCTTCACACAGGAGGGCGACTTTTCTCGATAATGAATAGCTTGAAGCTTTTGAGTTAAAGCAATGGGAGCTTGGTTCTTTGGGAAGCTTGATAGAGATATGCAGTAAGTTGTATTCAAGTCGCCAAGTTGTTCCGGAAGCTGACTTCTCTATTTATATCTGCAGTAGAAAGTCTTCATTGAGCTTTGACGAAGAAGAGAAAATAGATCCGTTAGTGCTCCTGCTTCCTTGTGAGTAACGGCTAATTCTGTAATTCTGGATCAACATTAAATGCATTCTGTCATGCATTAATTGCTTGGGTTGACATCGTCTGGCTCGTTGCCATGTTCAGCTTTGGGCTTTTGTTTGAACATAATATTCCAGTCATGCTAGCTAAGGATCATTAAATGCTCTGAACAGATGATTTGAATTTGAACGTTGAGGAGATACGATGTTCAGAATTTAACGCCGTTGATTCCGCAAGATCAGCTTGATTTGAGGAAAAATAGAGAAGCAGAGGAACCGAGGAATAAAATATTAATTATGTCCTTTTATTCATTCTGCGATCAACAATGCTTCATTTAATGTGATGACGAGGTAGATGATCTTTAGAGCAAGAAGAAATTATGATGGATGAATTCTTCAGAATTTTTGTCGAGCAATTTCTTTAATGCTTCTGTCAAACTGATTCTTCATAACCTCATGGCAAACATGCTCTCTGACTTTTATGGCATTTGAGCACTTTGATGCTTTAGGCATACAGAGTCTTCATCATGACATGGCAGACGCAGTCTTTACGAATTTTCAGAAGTTCGTCTCTGAGTGAGTTGCTAACTGTGTTGCGTGGGCGGACGGACTTTCTTATCCCGAACTTTCTTGACTGTCTGACTGTTTTTGCTATGCAGGTGGTTGGACGGTTCCTTCTTTTGTGCTTCTGTTGAAGTTCTCCTCTTGAATGGATTGTCATCCAACTATTTTTCCATAGGGGCTAGAGATACTTCAACGCTTGAAATGTTTATTCAGGCTTGTGACCAGACTTACTCACCTTTGGCAAAACAGTCTTCCTGTTGGTCAGAGTGTATTCAAGCACCGGACTGTTTCAACTTTATCACATGTACTTTTGGCGTTGAATGATCATAGTTGCTTTAGTGCTTTCCATAGGATGTCTGTTTACTTTTAGGCAAGCTTGGTCTTTAGTGAGTCGTCAGACTGTCTCTGCTTGATTGCTTTCTTTATGCCTTGAGACAGTTCATCTTGAAAATGTATGCAGTTGTTCTTCAGTGAGGACCCGAACGATTTCCACTTATTTGACCTGTCTTATATTTCTGTGACTTGCTAATGCCTTGTGGTTTAATGCAGTCCGTTATGAGGATAGTTTTTCCTGGACATAAAAGTGTTCAGCAAGTTAGGAATTCTACCTCAGAAATATCATATTATAAAGAAATTGTTAATTAACAAAACATAATAATCATTTGAATCTAACAATGTTCATAATAACAATAAGCAAGTCCAAATAACATGTTATCAAATATTCACAAATAAAAACATGTGATAAAGCACTTAGACAAATAATCACATATTGAAGATATATATATATATATATATATATATATATATATATATATATATATATATATATATATATATATATATATATATCAAGCATATGATATAAATTCACAAGCAAATATTCACATAGCACAATCACACACACACACTTCTAAGGACCGAGTCACCCTTATCTTGACCTAATCCGAGCGTACACACAAGTCCAAAGATAAGTCCTTCACAGAAAACCTTTAGATCAAAGCACATTTATTCTACGTAATTAGTCTACGTATTCTTGATACATGCATGCACATTTGTAACAACCCAATTTCCGGTCAAGGCTCACATAGTAATTAAGCGGAAAATATTTCATAAAAACTCTCTCAAAACAACTCAGATTTTAAAAACAGAAAACTGATAGTAATAAAACCACACAAGAAAGGGGGGTTTGAATTGTGTGTGTGACTTTTTTAAATCTTTTTCACAATATAATGATTATTAGTTCGAAAACGTCTAACAATATGTGCAGCGGAAATAAACTTAGAGCTTGAAGAATAAAGCACACACAGTATTTATCCTGGTTCACCCCCTTAATCGACAGGGCTACGTCCAGTCCTTGGCTATACCAAGATTTTCACTATTTCAACAGAATAGTACAAGTGTTCTCAGGGACTTCTCCCAGTATTCTGAGGACTACTCCTTTACAAGTATTCTAGGACTTCTCCTTTATCTCTCGAGTGTTTGACAGGACTCCTCCCAGTTCTTTTTCAAGAAGATTTGTTTTCTACAAGAATCTCTTCACAAAGAGTGGGTATAAAATATGAAGATCTAGAATCAGAGATGATATACAAATTTGGTTCTCTGAAAGGCTTGTGTGAGAATGGATAAGAGTTTTCACTCTGTAAGGGATTTCACACTAGTTGGCGACTGAACTCAGAAGATGAGAAGGCTAAGGTTACTGAGCGTTGTTGACTAAAGCTTGTTCAAATTGTAAACTAACTTGAAAGATTTTGAATGCTTTGATAGTGTATAAGTCGCCGAATTGGGGATGATGCAAAGTCCACTATTTATATCTTCAGTAGGATGATAACTGGAGGTTTCAATGAAGATCTTCAAAAATAGTTCCGTTGAAACTTTGCTTGATTCTGAGTAACGGACACTTCTGCATCTGCTGTTGTCGTCTGCCAGGTGAGGAATGTTTCTTCAACAGATAGAGAGTGGTATCGTCTGGCGATGCTTTTGTTCTGGTTCACAGAGGCTGCAATTAATGCCTATGCATTACAGCTAATCTAGCAATTAATGCTCTGACCAGAAGATTTGAATTTGGCCGTTGGGGAGATACGATGATCAGAGGATATCGCTGTTAATTCAGCAAAAGTAGCTTGAATTAAGGAATGTCAGAGGATTTGAATCTTCAAGGAATAAGGCGCTTAATTTTGTCTCTTTCATCATTAATGCTCTGAACCACCAAGAGGTGCATGACAACTCATCTTTGGTTTGAGCAAACGATCTCCTTTAAGCTAATTCCTTTTGCACGAGTCTTCAATCATTTCTCTTTAGTCAACCCATGTGTTCAACATGTAAATCAAGTCTCGTCCTTGGACTCGACTGAGGTTTTGATGAAGACAAACACATCACAAAAAGAAGAAAGACTTCAGAAGAGAAAAGGAGGACTTCAAGAAGACTTCAAGAAAGAAAGGAACAAAAAGAAGAAAGACTTCAAGAAGACTTAAGAGAAGAAAGACTTCAAGAACCAGGCTCAGAACATCAAGATCAAAACATGAAGGTTCTAGTTTTAAGTAAGTCTTGTCAACTTAGTGTGCTATGCTTTATTAAGGATTAATTGCATTAGAAGGCTCATGAAAGATCAACTAATTGAGTACGATATGTTCTCACAAGTTAAACTTGGTAGGAACACTCAATTAGGGTTTAAAATGGATAAAACTGAGTTCTGAACTGTCTGTAATCGATTACAGATGTGTGTAATCGATTACAGGATGTGTGTAATCGATTACCACAAGTGTGTAATCGATTACCAAGTTTGAAATTCAAATTCAAACTTCAACGGCATGGTGTAATCGATTACACTAACTGTGGTAATCGATTACCAGGTCGATAAGTATGTCTTTTCATGAACCATTGTGTCTTAAACCATTTGGGAAAGGTTGTGTTGGTTCATGGACGACCTCTAGTGCCTATATAAAGTCCTTAGACACTCAGAAACATTAATGACTTGGTCCATAACTTTCATATTCATTAAAGTCATCATTCTGAGTTTCGGTTCTCTCATTTTCATAAGAACACTCATGATGTTCAACATTTGAGAAACTCAGAATGGAAGAGCCTTCATTGTAATTGCCTGGAGCATACAAACTAAGATCAATCCATCTTGTCTAAGGGATTGAATTAGCCATAGAAAAGACATCTTCTTCTTCTTCTTCTATTTGAATCATGTTGATTCATTCACTGTAGTTTTCAGTGGTTGTAAAAAGGCCCTTTGAATCAGGTTTGATTCAAAGTCCACCGTGGGAATACGGTGTCATCAGAAAGTGGTTTGCTTTCTGAGGCTTGATGGGTCTTCTTAGGGTCCTTGGCACAATATTGCTAAGAAGACTTGATCAATCAGAAGTGGGTTGCTTCAGGAAGATTGATAAGATATCTTAGGGTCCTTGGTGCAAGTATCCGTAAGAGTACTTGATCATGGGAAATCTTCACTGTGGAATTCAGTGGAGTGATTCTTCAGAAAGTGGTAATCTTTCTGAGGGGTTCTAACTTTACTGTGGTTTTCAGTAAAGGGTTTGACTCAGACAGGGTAATCTGTTCTGAGGGTTGTAATCGGTTCACTGAGTGATTCAGTGAGCGGTGATTTTCAGAAAGTGGTTTGCTTTCTGGTATAGTGGAAAATCTCTGTGTGATCAGAGGACTGGACGTAGCCTTCTAGGTTTGAAGGTGAACCAGGATAAAATCCCTGTGTGTTCTTCTTATCCTTCATCTTTTACTTTCAAGCAATTACAACATTCCGCTGCAACAACATTCTTACGTTACAACTCTAATTGCGCTGAAAGTCGTTTGGTACTATTACGCGAAAATCGGGGCAACTCTGATTCACCCCCCCTCTCAGGTTGCTATTTGAACTAACACAACAGTGGTTAAGCCGGACGGTCTTTACAGGCAGACGAACTTTTCTCTGAAGGCAGACTAATTTCTTATAGGCGGACGGTCTCTTCACTTGCTTTTTGATAATGTTTTGTCAAGATCTTTGCAGCATGTCTTCAGTACATAAGTGTTCCTGAATATGAAAACTTTTAAAGAAGTCAGTAACACTTAGCAAAATTGTTATTTATCAAAATAGGTTAATTCATTTAAATATTTTACTCTAACAAAAACGTCTGTCTATATTAAGTAAGATATAATATTCCCGTAATTATAATATCAACATAAATCAAAATAATACATTTTCACAACACGTACCCAAAAAGATTTAAAAGTATACTCAATAGCGGAAATTGAAAATAATATCTTCTTCAAGAATTCTTCCAAAACTCGTGTAGTCTTCCCGACGTCTCCTTAAGCTTGCATCAAATTAACCTTCATGTAAATCCTCGCTCTGATTATCTATGGCGTTAAGCGCCCAAACATCAAATAGAAAGGGTTAACTCTTTTTAAAACATCAAACATGATTATCAACATTAGTGATAATTAAAAACAACAAACAACAACGCCGTAATACATCCCAGTATTCATAAAACAAAATACAGCAACCAGTAGCAGTAAATACAAAAATAGCAGTAATTACAGAAACAACAGTAATTACGTATACAACATTAGTTGTAAAACAGTAACATGAACAACAGGAACAGATTAAGTTTTACAGAAATAATAATTTTAAAAGAAACAGTAATAGTTAACAGCAGTGTACATTTCCATGTATTTCAATTAAATTACCACACAATCATGCTTGTTAGTCCTCAATAGCTATATGCATAACTATGGCCAGAATTTTACCCAAACACGGCCAGGACGATCACGTTGGACAAACTATCACCACATTGTAATGCCCTAATTTCTGATCAGGGGTCACGTAATAATTAAGCGGAAATTAACTTAATAAACCTCTAAAAAACAACTCAAATATTCGAAAATGATTCGACTCTCAATAATTATTTAACGTAATAATATTCCCTTAAATAATTTATTAATGCGTAATAAAAATTAATAATAAGTTGCACAACAATGGTCTTCAAGCCTCCTATGTCGTCTCCTTTAGCTGACCACATATTCACTCTTCATTTAAGCCCTCGTGCTGTACATCTATGGCGTTAAGCGCCCAAACAACAAACAAACAAGCAGAAAGAGTTAACTCCTTAAAACAAACAACAAGAGTATCAAACCGAACAACATGCATAATATTAAAACAGTAACAATAATTTAAACAGTCATACAGAGATAGAAATTACAGCAGTCTTACAAAACAGTAGCAACAACAATAGTTTCTAAGAACAACACTAAATATTTTATAGACAGAAACAGGATTACATCAGTTACAAAATACTCATTTAACCTAAAGAGAGTTCACAACAAAGTCCCCAAAATGCAACTACATGCTCTACTCTGGCCACAAACAATATATCGACCCAAACGGGGGCGAATTCGTCCCAAACGGGGACAGGAGGATCACATGGGTACGACAACCCATACAACCACCCTTAGGTAGATCACATGGAACAGCAACCACGAGACACCCTAGGTAAATCCCATGGAATGACATCCATGGAATTACCTCAACAAAAATGCACATGCCATGACCAAAACATCAACAACTAGTGAACCAACAGTTCAACAATAAACCCAAATAGTCATGGTATACAACAAGGTAGACATATTATATTCCAAATGTTAGAATAAAATAATTTAATGAAGTATTATATTTTGATAAATAACAATTTCGCTAAGTATTGATCTTGTCAAAAATAGAATTCTTAACTTCTAAATGTTTATCATGCTCAGGAACATCCTTCTACTTGGAAAAAGCACTGCATGGACCTCTACAAAGCATTATCAAAAGCAGATGCTCACGTTAAGGATAGTAGAAAAATTCGTCCGGCTACAGCTTTTGAGAATCAGTCTGTCAGCTGACAACGTCTGACTCAGAGAGTCCGTCCGGATAGGATGAACGTTTGGTCACTCAGTCACTAGATTCATCTGAAGGAAAGAACATGTAAATTCCAGACAGAATGTTTGGTTGACTAGTGCAAAAGAAAAATCAGGAGGTGATCGTTTGCTCAACCAAGGATGAGTTGTCAAGCACCACTTGTCTCTTCAGAGCATTAATGGCGAAAAGGACAGAAGTAAACTCTTTATTCCTTGCAAATTCAAATCTTCTGACATTCCTTAATTCAAGCTGCTTTTGCGGAATTAGCGGCGAGCCTTTCTGATCATCGTATCTCCTCAACGTTCAAATTCAAATCTACTGGTCAGAACATTAATGGCTCCCTTAGCTGGAATGCATGAGCATTTATTACAAAAGTTATTAATCAAGGCAAGATACATTGAAGAACCAGACAATATCTGAAGGTGCAAGAAACACACAAGAAAGGGGGGGTTTGAATTGTGTGACTCATTTTTAAAGGTTCTTTCGTTAATCTTGGATGTTAATCATTTATTTACCTTTAACAAGAGTTATTCATAAAACGCATGAATATGCATGCAGCAGAAATATGACATAACGATAAAAATAAAGCACACATAATTTTTATCCTGGTTCACTGTTAAAAGGGTTTTTACGTCTTTTAATAAAAACCAATACTTAAGTTGCGCTAAAACCTCTTTTAAGATTCAATTGCAGTATAGTACGGGTGTTATCGATCCACAGAGAGCAAATGTGTAAGAGTGCCTTTCTTTAATTAAGAAGTTAAGCAGAAAAGAAACAAGAGTTGTTTGTTTTGAAAGACTTGTATTTAAGAGCATGAAAATAAGAAAGCAAAGATTGAGAGAATAACAGATTGGGAAAACAGTTGGATTATGGTTTCATATTTCACTATCCATGATTTATTTATTCTTGATTACAATCACTTAAAATCTTTAATTTATTCCCGCCAGTTCTTAACTAACTCACCTATTCCTAGTATGAGAAGTTGATTCAATTACTTTCCTAATTACCGCTTCCACAGGCAATTAATCAAAACAATTGTAACTATGCAGGCGTTAAGGAACTAGGTGATCTAACGCTATTCCTAGCAAATTAGCTTCTCCTAGATTAAACAATTTATGTCAGATTAATAGGGTAGCTTCCACATACAAAATTAATCCCAAATCAGATGAAAGGTGATCAAGCAATCATAAGCAATAAGAACAAAATTGTTTAATTGAAATTAAAAATAGAAAGTAACAAAGAACCAAATAGAATCCTATCAAGATGAAATACTACGCCTAAATCCAACTAAAAGAGAGCTTAGTTATCCATAGGATGGAAACTAGCTTGCTTACAAGGAGAATCAATAAGGAATTAGGAGACGATGAAGAATCCAAGCATCCGTTGATGAAAATCCTCTTTTCCTTCTCAAATTAGAGCTCTCTCATGTCCAAGGGGTGTTTGGAGGAGACTAGGGTTGAAAGAATACCCCAAATAGACACAAAATCACGTTTTATAGGATTTGGGGCGGTGCAGGGGCGCTTAGCCGCGCTGGCGGGCGCCCAGCGCCCTGGCAGAGGCGCCTAGCGCCCTCGAGCACCCTTCTGGGCGCTGAGCCGCTTAATGAAGCGCTCAGCCACCTTGAATCACTATCTGGGCGCTTAGCCCCTTCATGGGCGCTTAGCCCCTTCATGGGGCGCTTAGCCTCTCTTCTTGGGTGCTTAGCCCCCTGCTGGCCGCTCAGCGGCTTGTAACGGAGCTTAGCGCCCCGAAAACGTCTCCAAATCAAGATCCAACCGTCCATATTGAAGTTCCATGAGTTAGGAACCACATACTCAAATTTTAGCTAAATCCAACGGTTAACGAATGAGATATTGCAATTTTGCTCAGGCTGCTTCAAGATTTCTGCATCAAAAAGTTGGGATTAGAACTGAAATCTTCATTAAACATCAAGAATGTGCATTCTAACCCAGAATTAATAGCAATTAATCATTCCTTTGCAAAACATACATTTCTTGGGGATTTTAACAATTAAAACTCATAATAAGTGCCTAAAAACAATGTTAAAACTATGAGCGTTTGACACTTATCATTCACCCCCATAATCGACAGGGCTACGTCCAGTCCTTGGCTTCATCAATATTTTCCAATATTTAAACAAATAGTACAAGTATTATCTGGGACTTCTCCCATCAAGTATTCGAAGGACTTCTCCTATCAAGTATTCTAAGGACTTCTCCTATCAAGTATTCGAAGGACTTCTCCTTACAAGTATTATTAGGACTTCTCCTTACAAGTATTATACAAGACTTCTCCTGACACCTTTTACAAGTTTTGGCTTTTTCTACTATAGTTCTCTTCTTAATAAGAGTGGGTAGAAGTGATGAAGATCAGTTTATGCAGAGAGGATAAGAGTTTGGGTTCTCTGTTTTTGGGGTGTGTGAGTTGGATAAGATGAGAGTAATACTCTATGAATTTCTCACACAGAAGCACATAAACTCAGGTAGAGGTAGAGGTAGGCGTGAAGCATCCTGAGTTGGAACCAAGGTTCCTTGGTTCTTGGGACAAACTTAGTTGGCATATGGAAGTTTAAGTCTAAGTTGCCCAGTTGTTCCGGAGGCAGGGTTCTCTATATATATCTTCAGTTGAAGATCTTTGTTCTTCCTTCACAGCAGGAGAGGAAACCTGTCTGAAGTGCTTCTTCCTCTCTTAGCTGTAAGTAACGGCTAGTTCTGCATTTTTCAGCAGGTCTGAGACACGATCTGAGAAGCATTGATTCGATCGTTGAAAGTGTACGATGCTCAGAGATACTTGCCGTTGATTCCGCGATGTCAGCTTGATTTGAGGAAAAGTAGAAAAGCAGTGGGACCAAGGAATATTGTATTAATTGTGTCCCTTTCTACTTTCTGCCATTGCCAGTACTTTAATAAATATGCAGACGAGGTAGATGACTTTTGATCCAAGAAGCAATTATTCAAAATGAGGAGAATAATTTCTTTAATGCTTCTGTTGAACTAATATCCTCGTAAAACACATTTCTTAATGTTTGTACCTTAGATGCATTCTGATGCTTGAGCGAACGGATTCTTCCTTAGAATTTGGCAGACACCGTCTCCATATAATATTTGAAGTTCCGTTATTGAGTGGCTTGCATCGGCAGACGATCTTTCTTCATTCAGTTCTTCTTAAGGATTAGAATCTTCTTGGCTTATAGAAGACTGAATCTTCTCTTTTCTTTTTCTTCCACTGAAGTTCTCCATCTGAGAGAGTTGATCCACAACTTCTTTATATGATGCTAGAGAGGCTTCGAAGCCGAAGGTGTTTCTTCATAAGTGGTCATGCTCTTTCAGCTTTAGATGAAGCAGTCCTTCTTTTGATCACTGTAGGTTTAGGTAGCGGACTGTTTCAGCTTCTCGAAGTAGACTTTGACTTGAGCGTACAAAGCTTGATAGAATGTTGATAGCAGAATCGCAAGCGTACGATTTACTATCGCGTAGTAAAAAGATCGAACCCAAGGGATAGGTGTTCTTATTAATATAAAATTTAGTACTTGTGCAAAAAAAAAAAAAGATGAAATATATGTTGTTGGTTTTAGAGCAAGTAAGAACAATAGCATAAAATAAAGAAGAGATAAATATGATGAGAATTAAGTCCTTGGGTTGATTGACATAGAATATAAAATATGCTAGCAAGTATCTACTTAATTTCTAAATTATAAATCCAAGTTCAAGGTGCTATAGCCTATTATATCTACAAGTTAATCTCTTACACATTGTAGAACTTTCTTTTTAATTACTAAACCCAATTTCTTGCAATCTAGTTAACTAAAGAAGAAGATGAAGATAGAGTTCCGGCCAACACAAAGCTACGTCTTTCCTAATCTCTTAGCGAAATATACTTATAGCCTTTTTTAATCCTAGGTCCCTTACTACTTACCAATTCTCATTCGTATAAGTAATAAGCAAGAACACTTGTGATCATCAAGATAAAATTAAGAACAAGGAATTAAAACAAGAACTGGAAATAATATTTAGAAAGGTAGAAACAAAACTAAAACATTAATTATAAACTACTACAACCCAAGAAACTTAAAGAAGAAGTTAGCCAAGCATGGCTAAAGGAGTCATTGAATTACCCTGGATAGGAGCTCAAATATGGCTTCCCCCAAGTCCTAGGAACAATGCTCAAGAGGGAGAAAGAGAGAATACTTGTTGTATTCTAAGAGGTGTGCTTTACAAGTGAGGAAAAGGCCCCTATTTATAGTACAAAATCAATGGTGGAGGAGTTGATAGCCATTATGGCCTTCATTGGCCACCAATTAACTTTTGAAAACTCCTTCCCACTACCATCAATTCTCCACTCATCCTTTAATCCTTATTTTCCATGTGCTAATTTGAAGAGAGTTGCTTCATATTCTTCTTTTCCACTTTTGGTCCTCTCTTGGTTAGCACTTCAATTCTGGCCCTTTAATTCTCTCAATCTTCACTTTTAGCCCTCCACTCTTGAACTTTCACATTTTGGACCTTGATTTCCTGAAACTTTACAAAGTGGTCCCTGGACAAAAATGATAACTATACCAGCTTTTCCTAAAAATATAAAATTGCTATAAAAATTCCTAAAAATATAAAATAAAGGTAGAAAAACAAATAAAATCTAATCTACATGCAAAATGCAAAATAAAAATAAAATCTACATAAAAATAATAAAAAACCTGTATGTGACTCAAAAATAATAAAATAAAAAGACTAAAAACAACCTAAAAACATCATATAATATCCACTCATCACACCACTATACCCAACGACAGCTTGTCCTCAAGCGACAAAACTTACAGAAAAACTCGTCCCTGAGTTTTGAGAAAGTTTATCTGATTAAAACTTGAAGCACAAGAACCTTTCAAAGAAAGCTTAGCAGCAAAGAAAGACATGCATGTTTTATAGATAAAGAATCAAGAAAGTTAGGCTTGGCTTTTAACATGTTTGAGTTCATCAATTAAGCTCACAAAATAATATTCTCCATGAAAACAAGAAAGCTCAATGATCCTGCCTATAATTCAAATCAAAACTGAAGTAAAGCAACCAAGTGATGTTGAAGAGATTTTTAAGGTTGTAACTTGGCCAAAAGGGTTGAACAATTCAAGGTGTGGATTTCAAGAAATTGGCAACTCTAATGGCTGACTCCGAAACTGTTGTTAAGTGATTTTCCTTGACTAAGAGCTTAAACAATTCAACACAAGGGTCCTCTCAATTTTTCTCTTTTTTTTTTTTTCTTTTTTTTTTTTTTTTTAACAAAGTAGTGGAATGTATGGGATGAATGACTTGAATTTTACTCCCCTCATACTCTTTCTCACCCCACTACCTTATTATTTTTCTAAGGCACATACCTTATTTTTTTTTCTTTCTTTTTTCATTTTTTAGAGAGAAACCCACAAACATAGCTCTAACAATTCAGCACATGAATCACAATAACAACTTAAAAAATTATCACACAAAGTAGGCTCCAAAGAATGACTCTTTTAAGGCTCAAAAGGGGCTACTAGTGGATATAACATTTCAAGCAAAAATCTGAGTTTTTTAAAATGCCTATAATCTCTTCTCAACTCACAAAGTGTACAAAACTCCAATCAACATGCAACACAAGGCAGAAAAATCTTACAATCATGCATCAGAGTCCTCAGCTCTCAGAAAAAGATAGGGTAAGTGGTACCATTTTTAGAACTCAGAAAAAGACTTTGCCAACAACCAAAACAATCAAGATATCAAAAATCCTTTCTACAGCATGCAATCTTAACTGCTTAAAAACATAGAACTTTTCACAAAGCAGTTCAATCAGATAAAGCATTTCACAAAGCTATAGCAACATTCAGAATGGATAATATACTCAAGACTCATGCAAAAAGAAAACAGAAAAAACTAAGCTAAAAATCCTTTCTACAGCATGCAATCTTAACTGCTTAAAAACATAGAACTTTTCACAAAGCAGTTCAATCAGATAAAGCATTTCACAAAGCTATAGCAACATTCAGAATGGATAATATACTCAAGACTCATGCAAAAAGAAAACAGAAAAAACTAAGCTAAAAATAAAACTAAAACACTATATAAAAAGAAAAACAAAAAATAAAAAACTAAGAAGCTGGTATAGTAACAAATTTTCCACAAAGGTCCAAGGGAACCTCAATGTAAAAATCAATTTGAACACTTAAGTTCAAGAGGGTTCTTCCTCCTTTTGGCTCCTATCCTGTAACATTGAACAAACAAAAGTCTCACAAGCAGAAGCTTGCTTGACTTGTTAGTCCCAAAAACAGCACACTTAAGATTATGGGTTGAAAAATTGTGTCCACCTTTAAAAACAAGAATTCTTGAGTTCCCCAAAAATCAAAACCATTGTAGAAACAAGGGAAAACTCATAGAATCTAAAACTTTCAGAAAATGGTGAACACAAAATTTATTAAAAACTAAAAACAGCAAATAAAAACAAAAACAACAAATCTGCCTGAACTCCAGCGCTTGAGCGTTGGGGATGCCAACGCTTGGGCGCTGGATAAAAGCAAAACTGGGCAATCAGAGGTGTAAAGCAGAGGCCTAACGCTTGAGCGTTGGCCTCCAGCGCTGGAGCGCTGGCCTCTCCTGCAGCAAAAACATAGAATTTTATTTATTTATTTATCTACAAAGATGGTGCAGAAAATTAAATGACAGGATTTTAAACTATTCCTAAGTTGGGTTGTCTCCCAACCAGCTCATTGTTAAGGTCCGAGATAGACCCTTCCACTAATCACTTTCAACCGGGGTCTATTACAAAATTCTTTAGACCCCGCAAATCATGCATATTTTGGCACAAGTACAACATGGTGCCAAATGATTTTTCAGCTAACAAGGCAACAATATTCAAAGTAAAAATGGAAGAGATAAATAAATTTTTCCTTCCTTGTTCTTTGCCTTGCCATTCGGAACCCATAACATAAGTTCCTTGAGGTTCTTCTTCCTCCATTTCCAATTTATCTTCAAAGACAAATTTTACAATGGAGGTTTCTTTCACCTCCTCTTTTTGAACCACAAGTTCATTTTCATGAACAAGTGGTTGTTGTTCATCCCCAGGCTGCCTCTTTAGAATGCTTTGTATTTTCACTTGTAGCTCCTCCATGACCTTACATTCTTGCTCAGGAGTTGGCAAAAATCCCGCATTCCGCTTGCACTCTAAATTAGAATAGAATTCGTCAATAAGAGTGAAAGCTTCCTGCTTCTTTTTCTCACATTCCTTTTCGAGTTTAGCCCGAATTTTTGCCTCCCGTTGCTCAAATGTTTCAGCCATTGTACCTGACAATACTCAACAAACAAAATTAGCAGCACCAGTTCATCACAATTTTTATATATATATATATCTTTTTTTTTATATATATGAACAAGAAGTACTAAACAAAATAAAAATAAGAACTTGAAAAGAACCTATCCCCGGCAACGGCGCCAAAAACTTGATAGCAGAATCGCAAGCGTACGATTTACTATCGCGTAGTAAAAAGATCGAACCCAAGGGATAGGTGTTCTTATTAATATAAAATTTAGTACTTGTGCAAAAAAAAAAAAAAGATGAAATATATGTTGTTGGTTTTAGAGCAAGTAAGAACAATAGCATAAAATAAAGAAGAGATAAATATGATGAGAATTAAGTCCTTGGGTTGATTGACATAGAATATAAAATATGCTAGCAAGTATCTACTTAATTTCTAAATTATAAATCCAAGTTCAAGGTGCTATAGCCTATTATATCTACAAGTTAATCTCTTACACATTGTAGAACTTTCTTTTTAATTACTAAACCCAATTTCTTGCAATCTAGTTAACTAAAGAAGAAGATGAAGATAGAGTTCCGGCCAACACAAAGCTACGTCTTTCCTAATCTCTTAGCGAAATATACTTATAGCCTTTTTTAATCCTAGGTCCCTTACTACTTACCAATTCTCATTCGTATAAGTAATAAGCAAGAACACTTGTGATCATCAAAATAAAATTAAGAACAAGGAATTAAAACAAGAACTGGAAATAATATTTAGAAAGGTAGAAACAAAACTAAAACATTAATTATAAACTACTACAACCCAAGAAACTTAAAGAAGAAGTTAGCCAAGCATGGCTAAAGGAGTCATTGAATTACCCTGGATAGGAGCTCAAATATGGCTTCCCCCAAGTCCTAGGAACAATGCTCAAGAGGGAGAAAGAGAGAATACTTGTTGTATTCTAAGAGGTGTGCTTTACAAGTGAGGAAAATGCCCCTATTTATAGTAAAAAATCAATGGTGGAGGAGTTGATAGCCATTATGGCCTTCATTGGCCACCAATTAACTTTTGAAAACTCCTTCCCACTACCATCAATTCTCCACTCATCCTTTAATCCTTATTTCCATGTGCTAATTTGAAGAGAGTTGCTTCATATTCTTCTTTTCCACTTTTGGTCCTCTCTTGGTTAGCACTTCAATTCTGGCCCTTTAATTCTCTCAATCTTCACTTTTAGCCCTCCACTCTTGAATTTTCACATTTTGGACCTTGATTTCCTGAAACTTTACAAAGTGGTCCCTGGACAAAAATGATAACTATACCAGCTTTTCCTAAAAATATAAAATTGCTATAAAAATTCCTAAAAATATAAAATAAAGGTAGAAAAACAAATAAAATCTAATCTACATGCAAAATGCAAAATAAAAATAAAATCTACATAAAAATAATAAAAAACCTATATGTGACTCAAAAATAATAAAATAAAAAGACTAAAAACTACCTAAAAACATCATATAATATCCACTCATCAAATGTCCTTGAGAGAGGATGTTGGCTAGTTGAAGTTACTGCTTTATCTCTCTTGAGTCACCGGGCTGTCTTTACACAAGTGCTTTCCTTTGTATGTCTTTGACAGTATTTCCTTCAGGATGACCGAACGGTCTCTTCTGCTGGACTAATTCTCTTGATGATGCTTTGGGATTCATTCAGTCCCTTTAGTAGATAATCATTCCTGCACCTGAGAATTTTCACTATGTTAGGACTTCTATCTCTGACGATATTAAACCTTAAAGAAATTGTTAATTATCAAAACATAATAATTCATTTAATTATTTGAATCTAACAATATCAACCTCAGCCATTAGAGGAACATTAAATGCATTGCAGATTGCATTTATCGAAGCAGAAATTGCAGAAGTATCCGTTACACACAAGGAAGGAGAAAATCAAACGGAACTATCTTCTGATCTTCAACAAAGGTCCCATTGATCTTCCTACTAAGGATATAAATAGAGGACTTGGCACCAGATTCAATTTGGCGAATTTTACACGATCAAAGCATTCAAACTTTCTAAGTTTATTATTTGCGATCCAATTTCTCCAAGCCAAACACTCACCATTCTCAACTTACCTATTATCTGAGTCTGTCGCCAACTAGTGTGAAGATTATCACAGAGTGCTACTCTTATCCTCGTTCGCACAAAGTCCTTCAGAGAATCTACTTATTTATTCTCTCTGTAATTCGTTCTTCATATTGTCTACCCACTCTTACCGAAGAGATTTTGTAGAAACCAATTCTTCTTGAAAAAGAACTGGGAGGAGTCCTGTCCAACACTCGTAAAGGAGAAGTCCTGCTAAGAATACTTGTAAATGAGTAGTCCTCAGAATACTAGGAGAAGTCCCTGAGAACACTTGTACTATTTTGATAAAATAGTGAAAATCTTGGTTAAGCCAAGGACTGGACGTAGCCCTATCGATTAAGGGGGTGAACCAGGATAAACATCGTGTGTGCTTTATTGTTCAGTTGTAGAATAATTTCCGCTGCACTCTTTATCAAATGTTTTCAAACTTATAACTGTTGTTTCACGAAAAGAAGTTAAAAATCACACACACAATTCAAACCCCCCCTTTCTTGTGTGGTTTTATTACTATCACCAAATAGTCATGGTATACAACAAGGTAGACATGTTATATTCCAATAATAAGAAAACAGTCGGTCATGTTACATTTAGATCAACCAGGAACCTCAACCTCAACATGATGATCCAAATAATCCACAACAATACGATATATTTAGAATTCCAGAGAAAACTCAATCACAATCAAGCATGTTCAACTCAAGCAAAAACAACATAAAAGCATGTATGACTCGAGACTCTCTAGGACGTGAGTTACCCTTACCGTCGAATAGGTTGCATAAACGTGCCCTCCAACCTTGCAAGGTAAAATAATAAACAACAATCAACAATCATTGGAACAAGGGTGGAAAGCAACCCCAAATGTTTTTTAAACAATTTAAAGCAAAACAGCAAACTGGGCTGACAGGGGCCCAGCGCCAATGCGCTGGGATGCCAGCGCTCATGCGCTGGCTCCCTGTCTGGAAGCACATCCAGTGCAGAATCCTAGTGCCCAGGCGGCAGGAGGCCAGCGCTCATGCGTTGGCTCTCTGTCCAGGGAGTCCGAAACTCCAATTTTTCACACAGAAAGAGTCCCGAAAGGTTTTCTAACATAGGTTCTTAATAAACAAGTTTCTTCCATAAAAAAAACATAAATTTTCAAAGTGTTTAGGTTTACAAGACGATTTTCTCTTTAGGACACCTCAGGGTTTTGAAATCATTAGAACTCTTAGTCTAGGAAATCTTAGGGAAGTCGAAAGGAACCAACCTCGAAGCTTCAAACGATCAAGAAAGATTAAGGATGGGGTTGCACGTCCAGAACTTCAATTTGATAGCCGCCCACGTGTTGGAGGAACACCAAGAGTCTTCGATCAAAAACACTTGAAGGAGAATGAAAGGAAGAAAGAAAGACAAAATTAAAACCGATGTCACTATGAAACTAATCGTCGAAAGAAAACAGAAACGAAAGAGAACGAAAACCTACCAAGGTAACACCAAGTAGAAAACTTGGAGAGGAATGGAAAATCATGAGCTTGGCCTTAAGGAGAAGAAGAATGGGCGGCAGCAGCAGCAAGGAGCAAGGGGTATGGTTTCTTCTTCCAACACACTTGGAGACTAGGGTTTGAGGCTTGAGATAGAAAACAAAGAAGAAGCCTCTATACTTATAGAGGTGCATGAAATTTTAACCCTAAGGCAAGAAGGAGGGTTCAGTTTTCTGATTTCCTATCTTTAAGATTATGTTTCTAATTTCCTTCAAGTCCTTATTCGAAAATGAATTCTAGAGATATTTTAAAACGAAACCGAATCTATTATTAATAAAAGATATTCTGAATTTACTATCACTTAATAAACAATATCCAAAACAAATATTCAGAATATATAGAATCTAAGATTCAGATTTAAACCCCATTAAGTCGTTAATTAAATCAAATCCTAAAGATATTATTTTTAATTCAGAACAGAATCTGCTCTAATTAAAATTAAATCACCACATTTAAGAATCAAATCTTCAACGTAGGAGTGGCCGAGGGTGGTAACAGAAATAGGGAGTTTTTTCAGCTTGGCCGGATACTACCAACGTTTTATTGAGGGGTTCTCTAAGATAGTGAGACCATTGACTCAACTCACTAGGAAGGACCAACCCTTTGCATGGACGGAGGAGTGCGAATCCAGTTTCTAGCAGATGAAAGAGCGACTAACGACTTCACTAGTGCTAGTCCTACCAGAATCTGGTGAACCGTATGAGGTCTACTGTGACGCATCTCACCAGGGTTTGGGATGTGTCCTGATGCAGAACCGGAGGGTGGTAGCCTATGCCTTGCGACAGTTAAAGACCCACGAGCGGAATTACCCGACTCATGACTTGGAACTTGCAGCTGTAGTGTTTGCGCTCAAAATATGGAGACATTACCTATACGGGAGCACCTTCACAATTTTTAGCGATCACAAGAGTCTGAAGTACCTATTTGATCAGAAGGAGCTGAATATGAGGCAGCGTCGCTGTATGGAATTCATCAAGGATTACGATTTCGCGTTGCAGTATCACCCGGGAAAGGCGAACGTAGTTGCGGATGCCCTGAGCCGCAAGTCGATCCACGTCTCCGCCATGATGGTAAATGAAATGGAGCTTCTGGAACAGTTCTGGGACATGAGTTTGGATGTGAAGGTAACCCCGGGGAGACTGACTTTCGAAATGATCACATTCTCCAGCGACTTAATGGGGGAGATCAAAGAAAAACAGATGCAAGATGAAGAACTTTCGGAAAAGTGGAACTGGATCATCTTAGGCAAGGCGCCTGACTTTGATGTGGGGCCGGATGACATCCTAAGGTGTAAGGGTAGAATCCGTGTGCCCAATGATGAGAACGTGAGGAGGCTAATCCTGGATGAGGGCCACAAGAGCAAGTTGAGCATCCACCCAGGATCAACGAAGATGTACCATGACCTTAAACTGAACTATTGGTGGCCCGGGATGAAGAAACAGGTGGCTGAATATGTGGCATCCTTCCTGACTTGTCAGAAGGCCAAGATTGAACATCAGAAGCCGACAGGGAAGGTTTCATCCCTCGATGTCCCCGAATGAAAGTGGGACAACATATCAATGGACTTCGTGATTTCCTTACCGCGAACCCAGAAGAGGCACGACTCGATTTGGGTAATCATTGACCGACTGACCAAGTCAGCTCATTTCCTGCCAGTAAAGACAATCTTCAATGTACAACAGTTGGCGGAGGTGTACGTTGCTGAGATCGTGCGGTTTCACGGGGTGCCCTCAAGTATCATCTCGGATTGGGACCTCAAGTTCACGTCCCGCTTCTGGGGGGCACTGCATGAGGCCCTCGGGACAAAATTGAGATTAATTTCTGCCTATCACCCCCATCCAGACGGCCAGACCGAGAGGACAATACAATCCCTAGAGGACCTACTAAGGGCTTGTGTCTTAGTTCACCAGGAGAGCTGGGATGAACTGCTACCCTTGATAGAGTTTACTTACAACAACAACTACCATGCCAATATAGGTATGGCTCCGTACGAGGCGTTGTACGGCCGAAGGTGCCAAACGCCGTTGTGCAGGCACCATAACGGTGAGAGTCTGGTGGTCGGGCCTGAAATTAACCAACAAACTACAGAAAAGGTGAAGCAGATCAGGGAACGGATGAAGGCTTCCTAGAGTCGACAGAAGAGTTATGCAGACAAGAGGAGAAGGGACCTAGAGTTTGAAGAAGGAGAACATGTTTTCTTGCGGGTTTCACCGACCACGGGGGTTGGAAGGGCCATCAAGTCCAAGAAGCTCACACCCAAGTTTATCGGGCCGTATCAAATAACCCGCCTGGTGGGACCGTTGGCGTACAAGATTGTGCTCCTCCCGTTCTTGTCTAACATCCACGATGTACTCCACGTCTCGCAGTGGTGCAAGTACGTGCCTGATCCCTCCCACATTCTTGAGTCCGAGGACATCCAACTCAAGGACGATTTGACCTTTGAGGTGCCACCAGTGAAGATAGGGGATCAAAGTGTGAAGGAGCTGCGAGGAAAGTAAGTCCCACTAGTCAAGGTAATATGGAACTAGCAGACAGGGGGTGCCATGTGGGAACTGGAAGAGAAGATGAGGGAACAATAACCCGACCTTTTCACGAACCCTTAGTTTCGAGGACGAAACTAATTTAAGGGGGTAGAAATGTAAGACCTTGAATTTCGCATTGTAATTAAATAACTATATAATTATTCCATGTACTATTTGGATCCACTCGCAAGTACCAACCGATGATAACTTCGGCCAAATTACCGATGAAGCACTCCTTGCGACACTTGGTAGGAAACTAAGTTGGAATGGACTTTGAGTTCGGATAGAATAAGATGTTCTTCACCATCACCACGACGACCAATGAAGAATTTCATGAAGAAAGACTGTAATATTGATATGGGTTCCTTCCGAAGCTCGGAAAGGACTTTTCTCGCTAGCGAGACCTTCAGTCAAAAATCCAGCAAGCGAAACGGACGGCTTCGGGACTCCGGATCGAAAATCCAGGAATCATCAAATGTCTCTATTTGACGCGACGGGTCTAGTTGTGCGATAATTTTTGTGTGAATAGTAACTTTCATGAATAGTGTTTTCAGACCGAGTGTGGCACGAACTTCGAGGAAGATCAACCCGGGCCTGAGTTGCACGAGCACGAGGCTCAAAGCCAAAGAATGCCCGGGGCCAGACAATCTCAGTAACATTCATCTTTCTTATCCAGTATAGTTCCAGGATGCATGGGAGTGCTCATTTCCTTGGATTTTTTCATGTTGTACTTCTTTAGGAGATCTTTGATATACTTCGTCTGATGAATGTATGTTTTGCCTTGTTCTTGACGAATTTGAAGTCCAAGAAAGAACTTCAGTTTTCCCATCATACTCATCTTGAATTCACTTTGCATAAGATTAGAAAATTCCTTGCTCATAGTTTCTTTAGTAGCACCAAAAATAATATCATCAACATATAATTGAACTAAAATAAAATCATTTGATGACTTTCGTCTAAATAGAGTATTATCAACTTTACCCCGTGTGAAACCATTACTCATGAGAAATGTGCTTAGACGATCATACCATGCCCTTGGTGCTTGCTTTAGACCGTACAATGCTTTCTTCAATTTAAAGACATGATCTGGCAAGGTTGGCTCTTCAAAGCCTGAGGGCTGCTTTACATAAACTTCTTCTTCAATATAGCCTTTGAGAAATCCACTCTTCACATACATTTGATAAAGCTTGATTGAATGTTGGCATGCGAATGCTAGAAGTATACGAATTTCCTCAATACGAGCAACAGGAGAAAATTTTTCTATATAGTCAATGCCTTCCTATTGATTGTATCCTTGAGCAACTAATCTTGTTTTTTTCCTTGTCACCTTCCCATCTTTGTCTACCTTGTTTCTGAAAACCCATTTGGTTCCAATGATGGATTTGCCTTCAGGTTTGGGAACAAGATTCCAAACTTGGCTTCTTTCAATTTGATTAAGCTCCTCTTGCATTGCTAGGATCCATCCTTCATCGTGTAGAGCTTCGGAAACATTTTTTGGTTCTATTTCAGAGAGCAGTGCACAATTTCCATGATTATGAAATGAAGATCTTGTTCTAACTTTCTCTGAAATGCTTCCAATAACTTGGTTTGGTGGATGATCTGGTTCGAATCTCCAATCCCTTGGAAGAGAAATGCCAATGGACGTCATTACCTGATCAGACGGTGTGATATTGGATGATGGCATGTCTTGTTCTGTAGATGGTAGATCATCTTTAGACGGTGTGGATTCCTTAGACGGTTGTTGACCAATGGACGGTTGAGCTTCTTTGAACGATGGTCTTTTAGAGTTTCCATTTAGGTCCATATTAGAAAGCTCTTCTGCTAAGTTGGTTGTATCTTCATATGAGCGTCGAAACTCATCAAATTTTCACCATTGTTCTTGAGTTGTAGATTCAGAAAGCTTTTGAATAAGGGGAATATCCAAGAAAAATTCCTTTGTCTGATTTGGAGTCGAATTTCCTTAGATCATCTTTGGTGTTCAGTATGAGACAGGGGTATAGCAGTGTGAATCAGAATTCAGTTTTGAATGTAGCAAGCAGTGTGAATCGCTTCTGCCCAGAAATATTTTGGTAGGGATGTTTCATTCAGCATCGTTCTAACCATCTCTTGGAGTGATCTGTTCTTCCGTTCAGCTACACCGTTTTGTTAAAGGGTCCTTGGAGCTGAAAATTGATGGTTGATGCCATTTTCTCCACAGAAGCTTTCAAAGTTCTCATTTATGAATTCTCCACCACTATCACTTCTTATAGCAGCTATGCAGTATCCTTTTTCATTTTGAACTTTCTTGCCGAGTGTTGAGAAGGCTTTGAATGTATCGTCTTTGTGACTTAGGAAATAAACCCAAGTAAGTCTAGTGTAATCATCCATAATGACAAAACCATATCGTTTTCCAGAGCAACTAGCTATTCTAGTTGGTCCAAAAAGGTGCATATGTAACATTTCCAGAGGTCTACTTGTACTCACAATATTCTTTGAATGAAAAGAACTTTTTAATTGTTTTCCTTGAATACATGAAGTGCATGTGATATCAGACTTGAAAGATAGTTTTGGCAGACCACGCACTAAGTCATGTTTGACTATCTTCGTAATGGTCTTTAAGGATGCATGCCCTAGCTTCATGTGCCAAATCCATTTATCGTCCTCTGATGACACAAGGCAGGTTACATTTTGACATGCAAGGCTCTCTAAGTTAGTCTTGTAAAGATTTCCTTGTCTTTGAGCCTAAAAAATGATTGTCATTATCATCAGTGACACTACACTTTACTTTGTTAAAGGAAATAGTCATCCCACTGTGACATATTTGACTTATGCTAAGTAGGTTATGTTTTAATCCTTCAACTAACAATACCTTATTTATCACCGGTAGGGGAGCTTCACCAACGTATCATTCACCAATGATGAACCCTTTTTTATCACCCCCAAAGGTGTCTGTTCCTCCATTTTCTTTAGTGCGGATCCTTGGGAACATAGACTTTCTTCCGGTCATGTGTCGTGAGCATCCATTTTCCAGGTACCATTGTTGGCGTTTTCTTTGACCTATTAAACATGTCTTCAATAGAAACAATCATGGCCTTAGGTACCCAAATACTCTTGGGTCCTGATTGGTTAGTGGAACTTTTGGGAGGTACCTTCTTGATATAAGGAGTCCTCTCTATTTTTTGTTTGATTCTATGTTTTACCATAAACGTCACGGGTTCAGGCGGTATGGTAGCAGAAGATATACATTTAATATCATCGTTTACAGTATCATCATATATTTCTCTGTTGTTTCCACATAGTTTTACTAATTATCATGTCCATTTGTAAAAGATGATAGATACTGAATTAACACTTTAATTCTCCTTTTAAGAGCAGTCACTTCCTCAGAAGTTTTAGATTCTTTCAAAACATTGTTTTCCTCAACTAATAAAGTATTTTCACGTTTGGAGTTTTCTAACTCTTTTTGAATTTGTGAAAACTTTTTCTTTAGACTCTTATATTTAGCAAATAAAGCATGGGAATAGTCAAGCAATTCATTATATTCATCTTCAAGGTTTTCAAATATTACCTGGTCATCCTCATCGTCTGAATCATCAACGTTTACCATGAAGGCATAGAAAGATTCTTCATCGTCTTCATCGTCTAAGGATTCTTCAAAATTATCACTATGGCCAATGAGTGCCTTCTTCTTTTTGTTGTGACTCTTCCTGAACGACTCTTTGTTAATTGAGGACATTCAGGACTTGATGTGCCCTGGCCTTCTGCATTTATAGCAGACGATGTAGTGAGATCCTTGGCTTCTTGAATGGCAGACACTTAGGGTCTCCACTTCGTGGAAAGGCATCTCAGAACTTTTGTGATCTGGTCCAGGTTGTTGTAACTTCTTCCCAGATTTCTCAAACCATTAATGATAGTTTGAAACCTTGAGAACATATCATCAATTGATTGATTCTCCTTCATTTTGAATGCTTCGTATTGAGAAATCAACATGCTTATCTTTGTATGTTTGGCATTTGATGTTCCTTCATGTGCCAGTGCTAGTGTGTCCCAGATTTCCTTAGCTATGTCGAGACTGTCTACCTTATCGTGTTCGAATTTTCTCAGTGCACAGGTCAGAAACAGCTTGGCTTTGGCATTCAGTTGATTTTATACTCTTTGTTCATCATTCCATTGAGCTCTTGGGATAAGTTTGATGAGTGGATTTTATATGATGTTTTTAGGTAGTTTTTAGTCTTTTTATTTTAATATTTTTGAGTCACGTATAGGTTTTTTATTCTTTTTATATAGATTTTCTATTTATTTTGCATTTTGCATGTAGATTAGATTTTCTAGCTTTATTTTATATTTTTAGGAATTTTTCTAGTTATTTTGTATTTTTAGAAAAAGCTGGTTTAGTTATCATTTTTGTCCAGGGACCAATGTGTAAAGTTTCAGGAAGTCAGGGACCAAATTGTAAAAGTTCAAGAGTGGAGGACTTAAAGTGAAGATTGAGAGAATATGAGGGCTTGAATTGAAGTGCTAACCAAGAGAGGACCAAAGTGGAAAAGAAGAATATGAAGAATCACTCTCTAAATTAGCACATGGAAAATAAGCTTGAAGGAATTGATGGTAGTGGAGGAGAGGTTTCAGAATTGATTAAAGGGCTGATAAGTGGGTTTTTATGGCATTCAAAACCCACTACCATGAAGAAGGAAGGAAAAAGCTTGAAGTTGAAGAATCAGTAGCCAGCGCTGCAGCGCTAGAACCCAGCGCTCAAGCGTTGGGCCTCGGTCTGGTAGTGGGAATTAATTGCTGGAGGCCAGATTTTTGCTATAAATAGGGAGGCAATATGCACTTGTAAAACACACCATCTTAGAACACAACAAGTGTTCCTCTTTCTCTCTCAAGAACATTGTTCCTAGGAATTGTGGGAAGCCATATTTGAGCTCCTAGTCTAGGGTAATTCAATGCTTCTTTTAGCCATGCTTGGCTAACTTCTTTCTTAAGTATCTTGGGTTGTTTTAATTTATAATATATGTTTTAGTTTTCTTCTACTCTTCTGAATTTTATTGCTATAGTTCATGTTTTATTTACCTTGTTCTTAATGTTATCTTGGTGCACACAAGAGTTTTTGCTTATTGCTTATAACAATGGAAATTGGTAAGTAGTAAGGGACCTAGGATTTAAAAGAAGCTATATGACATATCACTAAGGTATTAGGATAGACTTTAGCTTTATGTTGGCCTGAAAATTCTTTCTTCATCTTCTCCTTGGTTTTTTCTAGATTACAAGGTATTGAATTTAGTAATTGAGGAGAAAGTTCTACAATGATTAAGGTATTAACTTGTAGAAACATTAGGCTATAGCATCATGACTTGGTACTAAAATTCAGAAATAAAGTAGTAGTTGCTAGCATATTTTATAAATTATATAAATCAACCCAAGTGCTTAAGATTCATCATCATCTCTTTCTCTTATCATTTTATTTTGTTTATTTCTTGTTCTAAAAACAACAACATATTTTCATCTTTAAACTTCTGCACAAGTACTAAATCCTATATTAATAAGAACACCTTTCCCTTGGGTTCGATCTTTTTACTACGCGATAGTAAATCGTACACTTGCGATTCCGCTATCAAAGTTCACCTGCAACATTTTTAGGCACGTAGTTACCAATCTCAATAATATCCCTTAATTTATAACTAGTAGATTCAATAAATAATTGCATATGGTTTTTCCAATAAGGATAGTTTGAGTCATTGAAGAAAGGTGACTTGTTTGTTGTTGTGCCTGTTGGGAATGCGTTGCCCTCCGTGGATCTTTTACTCTGCACCTGTTAAGGTGTTAGTTTCTCAGAGCTGAAGCTCTGATACCAATTGATAAAATAAGGACAATACAAGAAAGGGGGGGTTGAATTGTGTTCGTATAAAACTTGCTTTTCAAAAACAGTTTTGTAAACGATATAACTCTTTTCGTAAACGATAGGGTGAAAATGTTTAATGCATCAGAGTTTAGTAAACAATATGATAAATCAATTTGTTTAATGCAACGGAAATGAAACGTGTAAAGATGTAAACGATGCAAGTAGTAAATAACAACACACAAGAGATTTATCATGGTTCACCCCCTTGAACGATAGGGCTACTTCCAGTCCTTGGTTTAACCAAGATTTTCACTATTCAACAGAACAGTACAAGTATTTGACACAGGACTCCAAAGTATTCTCAGGGACTTCTATCAACAAGTATTCCCACAAGACTTCTCCAGACACAAGTATTCCCACAGAACTTCTCCAGAAACAAGTATTCGAAGGACTTTCCTTTCATAGTGGTTTTTCTACAAAAAGTCTCTTCTCTAAAGAGTGTGGTAGAAAAAATTTCAAGCTCAGCAAACTCTCAGTATTTGGTATATGGTTTGACACTAAACAGTATATTCGAGGTTTGGAAAATAGAGATGAATAGACAATGGGTTCTCTGTTTCATGAAAGCTTGATAGACTTGACTCTGTTTTTCACTCAGTTTTTGCTCTCTTTTTTCACTTGATTTTTCAATGTTATGTGTTGCTATCTCTGTTGTTGTTGTATCTTCAAATCTTCAGGTCTTCCCCTTTTATACCTTTAGTTCATTCTTTGATTTTCTGAAGATGTTTTTCGTTGACTTGATGTAATCATTGAATTCCTGACTGTTTGAGCAACGACTATAAGCATTGAATAGATTTGACTTTGTTGATTCTGAAGAGCTGATTTTTGAGAGTTTGTGCCACGATTTTCTCCTTTTCTTTGATAGCAATTATGTTTTGTTCAAGCATAGTTGGTCGTCGAGTAATGTAATGCTTGATTCACTCCTTTGTGTTTAATTCGTTCATCAAGGAATTCCTTTCCTTTTTGAGAAATGATTTTTTCTGTTGACAGTGTTGTTCTTCAACCGTTTACTCTATGTTGATATAGCTCGTAGACAGTAGAGTTGTACGATACTTGAATTTGTCTCTTGCTCTTCATTAGACGATACTCTTCATTAGACGATACTCTTCATTGGACAATACTCTTCGTTAGACTTGACAATACAACAGATGATACTTTAGATATAACTTTGATGCTGTAGTGTTTTGCTTCTCCTTAAACAGTATTTCCCACTTTTGCATAGACAGTACGTGTAAATGGTACTTCTCACTTTTTTTTGAACAATACTTCATTCTTGCCTTGAATGATACTTCACTCTTGCTTGCACGATACTACACTTTTTCCTCGAACAAATTCTTTTCTCGATATGCATGCAAACGATACTTCTCTGAACGATAGATGTAATTTCTGAAAAACATAATCAACAAAGTTTAGTAGTAAAATTGTTATCACTCAAAATATGATAAAAGTTCTAAGATACATTTGTACTTAACAGAAAAACAAGAACTTTCCTCCTTGTACCCCGGACATGCACTTTTCTGGGTTGAGATGCATGTTATGCTTCCTTAGCTGACAAAAGACGACCTCTAGGTCAGATTCATGATTGCCCCCTTTGGAGGTTTTGACAATGATGTCACCAATGTACACCTCCACCGACTTTCCCATTAGACCGTCGAACACCTTGGTTATCATCCTTTGATACAACATTTTTAGTCCAAACGGTAACATGGTATAGCAAAACGTACCTTAATCATTTTGTAGGCTTCCTTTTTCTCCTTTTTTCGCTCGGGTTTTCGATCGTCCTTTCTGGACGAGGGGGCGCCTACCTCTTTGTTGTCAGTCATCAGCCAAGCTTTTTCCATTTCCAGGGTGAGTTTAGCGTCCTCTTAGTAAATGAACTACTCTGTTCGCCTCTGGAATTCCTCCTTAGTCTTTGGTTTCGTTCCACTTAGATATTTCCAGAAAGGTCCTAGTCGTAGGCCCTTCCGAGCGAACATGAGGTGCAATTCCTTAGAGAGACTTGCGTGAGGTTAGCCTCCTTGTTTTAGCGTGCCAAGTAGCTCTATAGTGACTCCTGGGGACCTTGTCGGACCTAATCTAGGGTCTCCACCATCCTGGGAAGCTCCTTGGTCGAAGTGAAGTAATCTGTGAACAGTTCCACTATGTCGCTCCACTGCTGGATCGAACGACAGGTAAAGATTGGAACCAGTGTTGGGACACTCGTCCGAGGCTCATTGGGAAGAGATGACATCTGAGAAGGTCGTTTTCCCCAGCACACTGCATGATGCTACTAAAATGATCTAGATGTGCTCTAGGGTCGTCTGTCCCTTCATACAGTTGCATTTTCGATGGTCTAAGGAATTTTGGAGGGATTGGCACTTGCATAATGGCCTGGCTGAGGGGGTTCCTTGATCGTTGGTCCGTTGCCTACTAGGTCTGGGGTGGTTGAGGATCGACTGTCTGGACTGGTTGATCCACGATCGTCTCTCTCCGGGCCGGGACAGCTTTGTGTGACTTTGGCTCCATCCTTGATCATGTTCCTCCTCCAGGAGACATATATGATCCCTCAATCGACGTATAGTCACTGCCTGGTCCTTGGCCCCTTGCTGTCATTGTCTCTCCATCGCCCCCATCCTCTCCTCCAGTCTGATCAGCGCTTCTCAGTCATTCTGCGCCTGTGTGATCGTCTGATTTTGGGGTCGAGGAGTGGGAGGTGTGATTTGAACAATGGGTGGTTGCTCGACCTAGTGGGCTTGTTCTTGCTCTATTGAGATTTCATTATCTCTGACTGTCTCGACTCGGGCGGTCCTTCTTGTGTTGCTCGTGATGTCTGTTGCACAACCTTCTTTTGTGCCATTATGTGGAGTAAGGAAAGCTTTACCGATCCTCACAGACAGGGGGAGGGGTAGTTCACTTGGTTGAACTAAGGGTAGTAGAAGGTGAAGGGCTAGGGTTCAAACCCTGAGGATATATAATTTGTAATTTACTAACAACTAACATTTTTCTATCCAAAAAAAAAAATCGATCCCTACAGACAGCGCCAATGAACGGAACTAGCCGTTCAATCCCCCTAACGAGGTGTTTGTTGTGGAGGAATATGATGCTTCTAGTAGATGTGGGTGAGGGACGACCGCCGTGCTCCACGGCCTCGGAGAGGTTCCTGCGATGACACTCTGATGTTAAAGTTAGTGTGTGCGGGAGGAGGAGTAGTATATGAGAGGCGTGGTCGGGAATGTAGGCTGATTGTCGCATGTGGTGGTCGTCCGAGCGGCTCCAGTCGGCTGTACTTTCCCTCAGATTGAACTTATTAGAAGGAGAGTAAAACAAGGCATTGTTATTGGCGCCACCTCATAGATATTAGCGCAATCCCATTTTTGTGGAAATGACTAAAATACCCTTTAATTAAAATACCACTTCACACTTCCCCACCACCCCACCTTCATCACCTATCTCCTTCCTCATACCCATTGTTTAACATCTCACCACCCCCCTTCATCAACTACCTACTTACTCCCTCACACCCACCATCTCCTTCTCCCCTCATGCTGTTGCTGCTGCTGCTGCTTTGCTGCTACCGCTGCCGAAGCCACTATCGCCATCCACAGCCGCCGCCGCTGCTGCTGCTTTCCGCCACCATCTCCAAATTCAATCCCAACCTCGGGCGTTCATTTCTATTGAGGTAAGCATCTCAAATTCGAATTCGTCTCCCCCTTTTTTTGTTGCTGCTGTGATTTTCCACAGTTTAAAACTGTGTAGTCTCACAAATTAAAACTGCGGAAGATCGCTGTTAAAACTACGGGTCGCCTGGCAAATTAATTTCTTTCAGAGTGGGTCCAATGAAGTCTGAGGAGGTTGATAAGCCGAAGGCTATTGCTGCTGCTCTGGAGTTTCTGTTCATTTAACGAGAGCTTTTACTACTGATAAGGTATCTATTTAAGTATGGTTACATATATTTTACTTTCATAAATAGTTGAATTTATTGACCATGACCAATGTCTTGTTGGGTGAAGATATTTGAATCTCGGGATGAGCTTATTGATTGGGTTAGGAATGTAGGCATGGAAAATGGGTTTGTTGTTATCACCGCAAAGTCTGATAATGGGAGCCTTACAAGGAAGCCAATTTTGACCTTAGGATGTGAGCGTGGTGGGAAGTACAAGCAGTACAAGAAGGTGTTGAAGCGTAAGGGCACGGGAACTAGAAAATGTTGGTGTCCTTTCAAGTTAAGAGGGAGACCTTGGAAGTTGGACTGAGGTTGGAGGTTGAAGGTGTTATGTGGAAAACACAATCTTGAAAGAGGTGAAAGTTTAGTTGGTCAGGCATATGTTGGTCGACTAACAAGTGAAGAAAAGGTGATGGTTGAAAAAATAGTTGATAATAAGGTTAGTCCTGGTAACATGCTACTTTCATTGAAGAATGCCAATCCTGGTAATCTGACTACCATCAAGAAAATATACAACATAAGTCAAGCCTACATTAAACCAAAGAGGGGTCCTTAAACAGAAATTCAACACCTCATGAAATTGTTAGAAGGAGACAAGTATGCACATTGGAGAAGATTTGAAGGTACATCCAATGTGGTTAAATAACTTTTCTAGTCAAATCCACATGTTGTTCAGTTGTTTAGTCAGTTTCCTACAGTTGTCCTCATCGATAGTACCTACAAAACCAACAAGTATATGATACCCTTACTAGAGATGGTAGGTGTGACATCTACGGACCTTACATTCACAATAACCTTTGCATACATGTCCAATGAGCGTATGGATGAATTGACATGGGCACTGAATAGATTGAGAGGGTTGATATTGAAGGAGGACAACATACCTAAGGTCATTTTCACTGATAAAGACCCTGCCTTAATGAATGTTGTTGATAAGGTATTCCCAACCTCAACATATTTGCTTTGGACATTCCACATTATGAAGAATGTGCGGGCTAAGTGCTAGTTATATGTCCGTCCTATGGAGCTTTGGGAAGAAGCGTTAGACGCTTGGGACAACTTGATGCATTCTGCATCTGAGGAGGAGTATGTGGCACATTTGGATTTTGTGCGTGGACTTACTGGTGAGCTCTCTAAATTTATGAACTATGTGAACACTACTTGGTTTCCCTATAGGCACAAGTTTATCAAGTTTGAACCGATTCATTCATGCATACAGGGAACACAACAACGAACAGGTACTGTTTTTATGCACATTGTTGTTTGTTTCTTAATTAAATTTGGTATTTTACATGTTCATACTTATAATATTTTGCATTGCATAGGGTTGAGGGGGCACATTCAAAGTTGAAGTTGCTGCTAAGAGATAGCAAAGGTGACTTATCCGCTGCTTGGAATGCGATGTATCAGCTAACCATCTTGCAACACACCAGGATAGCAGCTTCTTGGAGCAAAGTTTATTCATCACTGAGCACAGAGTCAAAGTTGCATGTTATGACAAATTGCGGAGATTTGTGTCAAAAAAAGCACTTCAATTAATTGCAAAGGAGAAGGTGCGAGTTGAAAGATGTGGATGTATTCTCAGAAAAACACATGGGTTACCTTGTTCCTACGAGCTAATGAGGTACACTTTCATTCCACTTATGTCAATTCATCACCATTGGAGGAGACTATCACCAACCCCTGCAAATTTGGAGGCTGAACCTGTGTTGGGATTTAGTATCCAACATGAATTTGAGGTTATAGCACGTATGTTTTAAGAAGCTGATGTAGCAAAGAAGAAATCTACAAGAGAGAAGCTTAGAGAGATTGCATTTCCAGATTAAACATCCATGTGTCCTCCTCCTGACAAAATTAAAACAAAGGGAGGAACCAGAGGTAAAGGAAAAGGCAAAGGCAAAGGAAAAAAGGTATCACAAAATTCAACCAAACGTGACCCTTCTTTGTGGGAGCATGTAGATACATTTGTGGACTCCATTAATGGTAGCAACCCAAGCCTTCCCTCCATTCAGATGCCTCAGCCCGGTAGCCTTCCCTCCATTCAGACGCCTAAGTCCAGTAGCCTTCCCTCCATTCAGATGCCTAAGCCCGGTAACACCTTCCTTTTGAAAGTCAGGGAAATGGCCCGGAAAAGGCACTCCACAGATTACATTGGTGAAATACAAAAATTCTTCCATCTTTATGTTGCTAACATTGTGGATGTTAAGGACGACGATAATTGTGGATTTAGGTGTTTTGCCTCATTCATGCGATTGGGTGAAGACATGTAGGCTCATGTTCGAAGTGAATTGATAAAAGAGCTTGAAACTCATATTATTCAATATGAAACACTTTACGGGTCAAGGAAAGAGTTTCAGAAAGTACTTGATGCTTTGCATGTTCTTACAAAGGAAATAATCACTTCTGACAAGTGGATGACCATCCTTGATATGGGCCATCTAATTGCCACAAGGTTTCATGTTGTTTTTCTGACCTTGTCGCATAAGGGATGCAGTACATTTTTACCTCTTACTAGTTCGCCACCTCATGAACTTAATCAGAAAGTCATAGTTGTTGGGCTTGTCAACAACTGCCACTAGGTGCAGGTATACATATATTACAATGTCAATTTTATTTTAATTAAGGTTTCAATTTTGAATAATGTCAAAAGCTAACATTGCATAACTTGTAGGTGCACTTGCACAATGAATTTCCTAAGCCAGCTACTGCTCCACAATGGCGCCATCATTGTGCTTCAAAAGCTCACGAGTGGGAGACACCCTATTTTGCCCGCATGGCTCAATATCAACAATATCTTTTTGAACTAAATATTAAAACCATCTCTGATTGAAAATTTAGATCTTAGCAAGGACTAATTGAAAATTATTTTGTTTCATGGAATTCCTTTATTGTAATAATGCTTTTACCAAACTATGTTCAGAAGCAGACTTCAGTGGTTGTTTGTGTTGTTAGGTTCATACTCACTTCTACTAGTTTTCACATTCTGTTTATCAGAATCTAGTTTAAACTGCGGACCACATGCAGTTACAAACTGCGGGCCACACAGTTTAAACTGCGTCGCATTCCGCAGTTTGTAACTCCGGAAAATTAACATTTTCGCAGTTGCAAACTACGGACAGAAGGTTAATTTCAATTTTTTACAAAGTTGAAATAACGTTAATAGCTATGAGGGTGTCGCCAATAGTAATGACTACTAAAAAACCAAAATAAACGTATCTTTCATTCATATGAGTAGTGACAAGAGACGCGATAAACCGTCAAACAATCCGGCATTGTACTTGTTAATAAGTATTAAAATATTTATAAAAAGAATTGAAAGTTGTGGTTCAAAATCCAGCGGCTTTTTTTTTTAATATTGCAAAAAAACAAAAAAATTAGTGAAATATAGTAAAAAAAAAATATTTAGCGAAGTAAGGTAGTTTCTGACACGTCGGAGCTGACGTGGCGAAAAGATAGGAGTCGCAACATTTTTCGCGACTCCTAAGCAGGAAATCGCATCAGTTTTTGCGACTTGCATGGCAACAGTTTTGAAACCGTTGCCAAAGATGGTAAAAGGCAAAGGTTTTAAAACCGCTGCCTAATATCACATTCTCTCTCTTTATTCAATAACTGGCCCCACCACTACTATTATTTTAATATTTCTGATTTATTTCCTCTCTCTTTTCCCTTCTCTCTCTTCACTAATGTCTTTTCTTCTTCCTCAATTAAAAAAAAAAAAACTTTCTTCTTCCTCCTCCCTTCCTTCTCTCTTCATTCAACACCCAAAAACCCTAATCCCTCTCACCCCAACAGCCGCCCCTGCTTCCTCTTCCTTTCCTCACCAGCGCCGCCATCAAATCCCTGTTGTCCTCCTTCCAGCGCCGCAACCACCACTCCAATCGGCCTCCACCACCATCTTCTTCACCTTCTCCACCACAAAGAACAAAAGACATTAATGAAGAGAGAAGGGGTCGTGTGCAGTGGGAGAGGAGGAAGGAATGAAGAAAAGTGAAGGGAGGAGGAAGAAGAAAGGGGGTTGAGGAGGAAGCCGCCGCCGGCGAGGACGGCGTTGGCCGGCGGCGAGGAGGAAGGAATGAAGAGAGAAGGAAGGGAGGAAGAAGAAGAAAGGATTTTTTTTTTTTTGGTTGAGGGAGAAGAAAAGACAATAATGAAGAGAGAAGGAAAAGAATCAGAAATATTAAAATAATAGTAGTGGTGGGGCCAGTTGTTGAATAAAGAGAGAAGGTGATATTAGGCAACGGTTTTAAAACTGTTGCCTTTTACCATCTTTGGCAACGGTTTCAAAACTGTTGCCATGCAAGTCGCAAAAACTGATGCGATTCCCTGCCCAGGAGTCGCGAAAAATGTTGCGACTCCTATCTTTTCGCCACATCAGCTCCGACATGTCAGAAACTACCTTACTTCGCTAAATATATATTTTTTTACCATATTTCACTAATTTTTTTGTTTTTTTGCAATATTAAAAAAAAAAAAAAGCCAAATCCAGCAGACCAGATGCAATTTTGGAATGGAATAATCCCTTTTCCAACTTGCCTCGATGATATCTTCCAAATAACTTGCAAGTTTCAATTCTATGATGGACCAATTCAAATTTAATCATCCATTTTAGACAAATAATTTTAGTGTTCAGTACGACAAACAAAAAGTCAAGTATTCCTTTATGTGATAATATTTTCTTTTCTTTTCAATCATACAAAATTAAAAATTGAAAATAATGAGGTAAGTAGCTTCATTTAAATGAAAGGAGTACTTATCTTTATAGCACCAATTTTAAAGAGTCTCAAGATTCTTCCACTCGGGACAACACTTTTCCCTATATGAGTGCAATAGTTCTTTCGTAAACATAACATCGAGCCAAACAAACAATAGAAATGAAAATATGCAATATCTAATTAAAGGGAGTGAAAATTTTGAATGCTTCATATATCAGAATATTATTGAGAAATTAAAGTTGAGAATCAAGTCAGATATGGTCAAAGGATCAACAGTAAAAGATCAGCAATAATTAGGGAAAAAATATCATGACATTATTATTGTAATATTTCGTTTCCTTAATTAGTAAGCTAAATTGTACTATAAGATAGGCTCTTCCTGTAAGCAATTGAATGAATGAAATACAATGAGATCCTACCTATGCTTCCTATGTTTTGTGTTTGTTATTCTAACATGGTATCAAAGCAGCGTTCTTTGATCCTGGAAACTCAGAACCATTTCATCAGCCTCTTCTTTCTTCTCTTTTCGCTGAGCTGGCCAAAAATGGCCACAACTCGAAATCAACAAACCCAAACCATGTCAGAAGTTAGTAAAATCTCTAACAACAATACAACCCAAACTACAACCCAAAAACCATTCAACATCCCTGATGAATTGGTACTCCAGATCGCATCACTACTGCGAAATAGCCTTGGAGCACAGCAGAATAAGGACAAATCAAAACTCGTTTGTACCCATTGTGGAATGAAGAAGCATACCAAAGAAACATGCTTCAGGATTGTAGGCTACCCAAAATGGTGGGAAGACAATCATAAAGAGAGACCAGGGCCACGAACCGGGAAGGCCGCCGCCGCCGCTACGAACTTCCATGAACCCGAAACCGCCGCCGCTCCAAGTCCATCAAACCAGCAAGAGGAAGGCGTCGAGGTTGAAGGGAGAACCGGCGGCCGGCGCGACGACGACGGAGGACCGCCTACCAGCGCCGCCACCGCCGGACGAGGAAGCAAGAACGATAATACAGCTTGTGAGAGACGAAGCAGAAGCGCAACAACAGTTGGTAAGGGTTTCAATCTTGAAACCCATCAAGGTAATGGGTTTGGAGGTTATGACCCAAGCCCAATACTCCTAAACCCAAAGTTTTTTCCACTTGATTGTTTTTTTGGCACTGAATCTGAAATTGGAATTGGGCCATCAGAAAGTACTGGGCTGCATACTAATGTTTTAATTAAAAATAATTTTAATTCAGAGCCCAAAGCTTATATAGCTCAATGTACTACCAAAGGTAATTCTAGAAAATCAACTGACTGTATATTTGATTGTGGAGCTACAGATACCATGACCTATGATCACAAGGATTTTATAAATCTATCCTCACCACCTAAGACTCACATTGAGACTGCTAGTGGTGAACTCATCACAGTGAAAGGAGGAGGCCCTATTGTGTTCTCTGATAAAATGAAATTGAATAACTGCCTATATGTCCCATCTTTATCTTCAAAATTGCTGTCAATTAGTCAAGCGACAAAGGAACTGAATTGTGTGGTGCTAATGTACCCAAATTTTTGTCTCTTGCAGGACATCCTTACGAAGGAGATCATTGGGCGTGGTACTGAGCGCGGAGGCCTTTACTATGTTGATGAGGTGGTTCACCCGAGACATGCCATGCTTGGTCACAGAACAGTTGACAGACAACTTTGGTTGTGGCACCAACGTCTTGGCCACCCCTCCATTGGGTATCTCAAGGTTTTATTTCCTAGCCTTTTTCCCAATAAATCCACTCATATGAAATGTGAAACTTGCATTCGTGCTAAGAGTCATAGGGTTTCATTTCCTCAAAACAACACTAGAGTTGATTCAGTTTTTTCATTAATTCATTCTGATGTCTGGGGTCCAGCTCCAAATTCTAGTAAAAGTCGGTTTCAGTATTTTGTGTTGTTTGTGGATGATTTTTCTCGCATGACTTGGATATATTTTATGAAACATAAATCAGAAGTGCTTGAAAAATTTAGTATGTTTTACAAAATGATTCATACTCAGTTTCAAAAGAAAATCCAAATCCTTCGTTCTGATAATGGGGGAGAATTTGTGAATCAGTCCATGCGAGTCTTTTTTCAAGAAAATGGTCTTATCCATCAAACTTCGTGCCCTAACACCCCCCAACAAAATGGTGTATCCGAATGAAAAAATCGGATTCTACTTGAGATGACTCGTGCCCTATTACTTGAATCCCAAGTCCCTTCCTCTTTTTGGCCCGAAGCTCTAGCTACATCTGCATATCTCACCAATCGTCTTCCTACCCAAATTCTTAACCATAAAACTCCTTTACAAGCCCTAGCCACTCAAACCACTATCCCTTCAATCCTAACCTTACCTCCCCGAGTCTTTGGGTGTTCTGTTTTCGTCCATGTTCCCAAAATTGACAGAAACAAACTTGACCCTTGTGCCGAGAAATGTGTTTTGTGGGGTATGCCATGCACCAAAAGGGGTATCGGTGCTATAATCCTACCACTTGTCGCATTCATGTCACTAAGGATTGTGACTTCTTAGAGTCTGAGTTTTCCTACCACCAACTTAGGGTTCAAGGGGAGAGCGTCAGTGAACCACTAAGTTGGCTAAGCAATCTAAGTTGTTCTGAAACTGTTCCAACAGAGCAGGTAGATGGAGCCACTGAACCAACCACTATCAATGTAGTGGAGGTTGGCAGACCAGTACACACAATCGATGTTTCGACTTCGGAAGATGTCCAACTTAAGGTAAATGAACCTTACTCTGATAATTTGTCACTTGATTTGAATGATGCCACTATTCATGATGATAGCATAGTCCCAGCCACTATTCATGATGAAGAAGAAATCTCTCAGCTCAGGAAGAATCTCTTTATAGAATTCGAGATGAAAGACCTCGGGGGGCTGAAATACTTCTTGGGAATCGAAGTCCTCCGATCTAAAGAAGGAATTTATATCTCCCAGCGAAAGTATATACTAGACCTGTTAGCAGAAACTGGTATGGTAGATTGCAAACCCAGTGATTCTCCAATAATGGTATACCACAAACTCAAGATGGTTGAAGGAACTAAGCCCGCTGATCAGGAGAAGTATCAGAGGTTGGTGGGAAAGCTAATCTACTTAGCCCATACTAGACCTGATATTGCATACACTGTTGGGGGTGGTAAGTCAGTTTATGCATCATCCACAGGTAGAGCACATGGAGGCAGCTATGAGGATTGTCCGATATCTCAAAGGTACTCCCGGAAGATGTATCATTTTTCAGGAAAAATGGACATCTGGATATTGAGGCCTATACCGATGTTGATTGAGCAGGTAACCCAAATGATAGACGATCCACAACAGGATACTTGACCTTAATTGGAGGAAATCTTGTCACTTGGAGAAGCAAGAAACAGAAGGTAGTTGTGTTGTCAAGTGCAGAGGCAGAATTCAGGGGCATTGTAAAAGCGATAACTGAGATTCTTTGGCTAAAGAAACTGATGAATGAGATTGGTTACCCAGTGAAACTTCCAACCCAACTCAGGTGTGACAACAAGGCAGCAATCAGCATCTCTGAGAATCCTGTTCAACATGATAGAACAAAACATGTTGAAGTGGATAGACATTTAATAAAGGAGAAGATTGAAGATGGCACTGTTGAGCTACCCTTTGTGAGATTTGAAGATCAGCTTGCTGATATTCTCACTAAGGTAGTAACAGGAAGAACTCTAGAAACAGTCTTGCACAAGTTAAGTATTGGAGATCCCACTATTTAACTTGAGGGGGAGTGTGAGAATATTGAGGAATTAAAGAAGAGAATCAAGTCAGATATGGTCAAAGGATCAACAGTAATTAGGGAGGAGATCAGCAATAATTAGGGAAAAAATATCATGACATTATTATTGTAATATTTCGTTTCCTTAATTAGTAAGCTAAATTGTACTATACGATAGGCTCTTCCTATAAGCAATTGAATGAATGAAATACAATGAGATCCTACTTATGCTTCCTATGTTTTGTGTCTGTGATTCCAACATCAGATTCTTCAAAATACATTTTAATGCTATTACAATTGAATAACTCTAACCTACTGATGCATTTTGTAACAAGAAAAAATGCTAATGAATAACCTTTGCTCTTGGTCCCCTTTACTTGTTGTAATGGTCAGGTTCAATCTACTTAGATGATTATTTTAAAGAATTGTTATATGCCAAATTTCAAAAAACACCATCAACATGTTTATGTAAAATTCAGAACTCTGGCAGTTCTGTTGACTCCCCTGATCTGATGTACAAGTCATACCAGAAATCCATACCATCATCAATTTTTGAATCATAACAACAGCTCTGTGGTAATTCATTTGACACTGTCCAAGAATTTGATGGCATGGTGGATCTTTCATCAGCCATTGCTGCCTCTGACCAAAAGCTTTCATCAATTACAGGCACGGCCTCCAGAGACTCTATGTCGTCACTCTTGATATTGTTGTCCATAATTTCTTCTTCACTGATTGATGATGAGAAATCACTGGATGAAGTGCATGTTGATTGAGTTAATGTGCTGGAATTTGAATCAGATCTTTCGATTTTGGGTTTGGAAACTCTTTTTCTATCTGAATTGGATTGGTTATTGTTTGTTTTGTGCAGCCTCTTCTTCAAGTGGGTGTGCCACACATTTTTTATTTCATTGTCAGTTCTATTCGGTAATGTTGCTGCAATCGCTGACCACCTGAAAAACAAGGATCAAATATTTGAATTATATGAGATATTTGTTGAAGATTTGAAGAGATTGAGAAAACAACAATCTTTATTGCATTATTCATTGTAGGATTTGTTGTATATACCTGTTCCCTAGCAACTCATGCATCTTAATGATGATTTCCTCTTCTTCAATTGTGAAATTTCCTCTCTTGATATCAGGCCTTAAATAGTTAATCCACCTTAATCTGCAGCTCTTTCCACATCTTAATAGCCCTGAGGAAATGATCAAGAAACCAAATCAGACAAAATCAACACACAAAAGTTCATATTATTCAAAATAATCTCAAACATACAAACAGTGCAATATATCCATCATCATTAGTTAAGGTATTTAAGTGATTACCGATTGGAATTATAAGTCATGTTAAACTTAACTCTACTTGAAAAATACCAATAGTATTGATTGCTCTATCATTTATAAAGATTTTCTCTAGTCAATGTGAGACCTCTACACTATGAGGGACTTGGCTCTTAACAACATTTTAAGAGCATGCCCATATAGATAGAGGCTTAAAGTTATTCAAAAAATTGTACCAGCATATTTGGGGAGGGCACGCCAACTGCCATGGCCATATTTTTGGATGTAGGATATGAGAATTTGATCCTCCTCTGAGGTCCAAGGACCCTTCTTCAGTCCAATCTTTTCACAGCAAGGAGCTCTAACCATCTTCAAATTGATCGATGTGTACAATAATAATATTTTGCAGCTGGTATCACTCTAGAGCTATGTAGCTGTTGTTGCTCTCTCTACAAATGAGAATGAGATTATTCATTCAACTGGGTCTCCGAAAAGGCTATTTATCCTCGAATTTCCCGCAGCCACTAAGATGAGGAAGAATGGTCCACGACAATAATAGTTTTCATATTCAAACCATTCATGCTTTTAGCTGTTTCCCGGAATTAGAGTTTCTGGCTCTATGCGTGGAAAATGACATGCAGTTTTGGACCAATATGTAATTTTTTTTTAAGGAACCATAAAATATAGGATGCTTAAAAATGTTGTTTGTAATTGAAACAGCAGGAATACCCCCTTCTCTCTTAGCCAATAGGATAATGCTGACTGTACTGTTATTGCCATGTCATGTGACATGTCATGTGTTTGACTAGTCAAACTTAAGTCTTCTCAATTACTAATTGTAGTCCTTTGAACTTTTGTAATTTTTATTTTATACCCAACATTATTTATATTGTTTATTTATTTTATAATTTAGAAAACATAAATATATTTTAACGATGGAGCACGATGCAGGGAGGAGGGAGGAGGAAAAGAGGAATTAGGTTATTTTGTCCAAATCAAAATGTTAATAATTAATTTTAATTAAATTAAAAATCAATTTGAAAATTAGAAAATAAACATTTTCTGAAAAAAAAGATTATATTGTTTATTTATTTTATAATTTAGAAAACATAAATATATTTTAACGATGGAGCACAATTCAGGGAGGAGGGAGGAGGAAAAGAGGAATTAGGGTTTTTTTTTTCAAATCAATATGTTTTTAAGTTAAAAATCAATTTAAAAATTAGAAAATAAATCTTTTTTGAAAAAAAAATATTTTAAAAAAATAGCGGAAGGACTAAATGATGAATCTTATAAATAGTTGAAGGATCAAATCATGTATTTTATAAGTTCTGCTGACATGGTACTTTGTTATTATGACATGGCACTTTGTTATACTCTCATTGATTAGCTGCTCAGGGAGCATCTTAACCCCCTCTCATGAAACAACATTTTAAAGTTTTCCTAAAATATATTAATCAAGAAGTACGCTTGAGACCATTATATCATGCTGCAAAGCAGATAAAATATCATGAAAAGCTTTCTCAACCCAAATAAAAGAGAAAGTAGTAAAAGACAGTTTAGCAAGAGTGTTAGCAACACCGTTACCACTCCTCCTAACAAACGTAAAATCAACAAATCAAAATGAGGTGTAAGAGTCCTACCGTCACTAATGGTTGAAAACAAATAAGAACCACCGGTTGTGGGCATCGCCAAAGCTCGTAAAACTTTAAGCGGTCCGTCTCTAAACAATTCCTCCTGAAACCCAAATCAATTGCCATGAAGAGAGTCCCCCGAAGGCACAAAGCCTCAACCATCGTGGTGGAGGGAACCGCAAAACCCGCCAAAACCAAAACCCGCCATTGATGAATCGCGCACGGAAGCATCGAAATTTAGCTTGAAGACACCTCGAGCTAGCCTCCTCCAAACTGAAACAAACGCTGAGGGAACCGATGCTGGTTGCCGAAGATCTGCCGGCGCCGTGAGTGAAGCCAGACGCTGGACCGTGAAGTGAACCAGCGGTCGTTGAAGCTGAAAAACCACCTTGTTCCTCCTCTCCCAGACGCAATATGCCATCGTAATGAAGGTGCTCACTGCCTCGTCATCAGCCACCTCCATGAATCGGAGGAAAAATTCTGCAAAATGCAGGTGCGGCCACTCGTGCACCCGGACACTCAAAGGACAGGCGAACCAGGTTTGAGAAGCACCTGGACAATACAACAGGGAATCAGCAGTGGTTTCGGGCTGCTCATCATCACAACATGGGCACGTCGGGTCGACGTCCATACCACGGATCTGCAACCTTCCCCGCACAGGGAGGATATCCAAAACTTCCCGCCACGCGAGCTCTTTGCAATGCGGCAAGGCTTTTGAATGCCACAATCGCTTCCATGCCTTGGACGGAATTGATGGAGCCCTCGAGGAGGAAGCCTCCTCCACGTCTCAAGCCTGGACAATGAAGTTATACCCGGATTTTGTTGTGTATAGACCATTTTCATTGAGAGGCCAAATAATATAGTCCTCATGAGACAAAGACGGAAGAGGAATGGACATGATCTGCAAAGTAGTTTGAGGAGGAAAAATCATGTCAATTAAATTGGTTTTCAACTTACCAGAGTCAATTAGATAACTTACTCGACGTATATTCGCCTTGTTAGCTAAGTCTTTCCTGAAGATAATGGGAGAGCCTTGGCGAAGCCAGTTGTCATTCCATATGTGAACACTAGCTCCATTCCCAATCTTCCAAATCCCACCCTTTTCGAAGAGCCAACGCAAGCCAAGAATGCTTGTCCACACATAGCTAGGACGGAAGCCTTTCTTCGCCTCACACAAGCTCCCATGAGGAAAATACACCGCTTTGAAAAGCCGGATAAGAAGAGATTGTGGAGAAGTATAAATCCTCCACCAATTCTTTTCAACAAGAGTTGTGTTGAAAGCTTTAAAATTACGAAAGCCAAGGCCACCGAACCACTTGGGTTGACAAATGTCCTTCCATTTCTTCTAATGGATGTTTCGTTTGTCAATATCACTGCTCCAATAAAACCTGCTAATCATCCCTTTAATCCAGGAACAAAGAGAGTCAGGTGAAGCAAAACAAGACATAACATAAGCCAGAATAGCTTGTGCCAGGACTTTAATTAAAATTTCCCTGCCATCACGGGATAAAGACCGTTCTTTCCAACCCTTTACTTTTTTCCAAACACGCTCTCTGGCAAAATTAAATATTTGGGTCTTTCATCTGCCAATGATGGTGGGAAACCCCACATATTTATCAAAACACTCAACAGCCTTAACACCCAAAAGCATAGTTAGCTCATTTGAAATAGATGCAAGCACATTTCGGCTACATGTGAGAGTTGAATTGTCAAGATTAATTTTCTGACTAGAGGCTCGCTCATAAGAAGATAGAATGGATTTAACACATTCCGCTTCTTCAAGTGAGGCTTTAGAAAAAATTACACTGTCATCAGGGAAAAAATGATGAGATATAACCGGCACTAAACAAGCAATGCTCACTCCACTAAGGAAGGAATTCATAATAGCTCGTTGCAACAGCCCTGATAGAACCTCAACATACAAAATAAACAAATACAAAGACAGAGGGTCTCCTTGGCGCAACCCCCTCTATTGTTGAAAGGTCGCTTGAGGATTGCCATTTAATAAAATCGAAAAATCCACAGTAGTTACGCAACCCATAATAAAGGAAACCCATCTTTATCAGAACCATCCGGAGGAATGGCCCTTCAACACAGTCATTAGCCTTGGCCATGTCTAACTTCAAAGCCATAATGCCTTTGTGACTAGTTTTTTTTTTCTACATATAGTGGAAACACTCAAAGGCTATCAAAGCATTGTCCGTAATCAAGCGGCCCGGAAAAAACGCACTTTGAGTTTACGAAATCAAATCTGGTAAAAGAAGTTTCATCCTATTAGCAACGGTTTTAATTATAATCTTAAAAATCACATTACATAAGCTAATAGGCCTAAAATGACTAGCATGCTCAGGTTTCTTAATCTTAGGAATGAGCACCAGAAGAGTATTATTGATCATACCTGGAGAAATTTGGTCGTCAAGGACCTACAAGCAAAAATGGAGACATCATCTCCTATAATATGCCAAAATTTCTGGTAGAATAAGGCCAGCCATCCATCCTTCCCTGGAGCTTTCGTCGGATGCATTTGGAAAAGAGATTCTTCAACATGCTCTTTCGTGAAAGGATGACCAAGAAGCTGAAGATGAGCAGTCCCAACCCTACCGTCCACCAAAGAAGTGACCTCATCAATCCTCGAAGGAGAAGACGAGATAAAGAGGCACCGAAAATAACCACACAGCACACCAACTATATCGTCATATTCAACAACCCGATGACCATTATCATCCCTGATATGCTCAATAGTGTTAAGCTTCTTGTGTTAGGTCGCTTTATTATGAAAAAACCTGGTGTTTTGGTCCCCATATCTAAGCCAATTGGCTTGAGATCGCTAGCACCACATAACCTCCTCCTGCTCAAGGAGCGAGTCAAGCTCTTTCTCCGCTTCATGGACAGAATGAATGACCTCATCTGTTTGAAGTCTCCTTTGTAATTCTTGGAGAAGAACCTTCTGATAAAAAATCTTCTTGGGAAGGTCCCCATATTTCACCCTCCCCCCAAGAGTCTTGGACCGAACTCACCTCGCCCATCTTGGTAGGAAAATCAAGAAGGGTTCTACACAAAGATTTAGCAACAATCTCGGTGCACTCATCCTCACTCTGAAGCCAAAATTCCTCAAACTGGAACAAACGTTCCCATCGTCGTTGATGCTTTCTGGTAAGGCTACACTCAATCAGAGTAGATTGTGATATGAATGGAACCTCGCTCGATGAGAGACCTAAGTACGAGGCCAAACATCATGCCATGCATCGTTGGCTAGAGCATAGTCAAGCCTTTCATCAACTTTGTTCAGTTCAAACGATCCCATAACGTTTACCATATTTTGGGTGATAACAATTTTATGTAAGAGTTTATTTATGATAGATAAATATTTCCTAAACTTTGTGTTTTATTCTTTTCAGGAAATATCCCTATCGCCTGCTCAACAAATATTTCTATCGTCTGCTCAAAAAATATCTTTATCATCTGCTCAACAAAATAGAAGGCTAAAATAGCTCTATTGTCTGCTCGACGAAACAAAAGGCGGAATTATCCCTATCATCTACTCGGTAGCACTATCTACTCAAAGAGAAGTATCGTTTGCGCGAAATGTCAAATATCGAGAAAAGAGTCTGAAGATAAGGAAAGTATCATCTAGAGAAGTATCGTCTAAAGATAATAAAAGTACCGTCTAGAGAAGTACTGTCTGCTACTCAAAGAGAAGTATCATCTACAAGAGAAGCAACGTCTACCACTTCAATAAAACTATCGCCCACTTACACAAAACGGAAAGCACCGTCTTCTCAAAATGAAAAGCACCATATTCTCAAAATGAAAAGCACCATCTTCTCAAAATGAAAAGCACCATCATCTCAAAATGAAAAGCACCGTCTTCTCAAAATGAAAAGCATCGTCTTCTCAAAATGGAAAGCACCGTCTGGTCAAATGAAAAGCATCGTCTGATCAAATGAGACAACATCGTCTATGTCAAGCAGAATGTATTATTCAAAGAAATATCTTATGAGTTGTCTACAGCTGGCCAATGTCACTTACCGAGGAAAGAGCTCAGAATCACGTGACAATGTCAGATTGTCAATGGTCATTATTCTAAGGTGTTGAACAACATTTTTTATTAAACAAAAGGGATTTATTCTTTCCCTTTCCTTCAAATAGAAAGTTTTGCTGCAACAAGGAAAAGTAATTTCGAAGATCCTATCCTCTAAGGAAAGACGTCAGAATCGAGGAAGCAGAATGCATTAAATGCACAGCAGAGACGCGTTGGTGAAATGGTCAAATTAAATCATGTGACTCCCTCAGCTTCACTCAACCTCATTAGAAACCCAAATTTCAAGTGAAGATATAAAAGGAGAACATAACGCAGAACAGAGTATGAAGCACACAGCAAATAGAATCTGAACTTGCAAGCCTACAACTTACGAAATTCTGATTTTCATTTTCTCAAGAGTCAAAACTTCAAGAGAGGAAATCATCTAAGTGTGAAAAAATCTTCAGTGTCAAACACTTTCAAGCTTTCACACCCAAACAGAGAACCTATCTTCTAATCATCTCTGTTTTTACTAAACTCAAGTATATTCCCAAAGAGTCATATCCTCTATACTTAGAGTTATTTGTACTTAATTTTTCTACCTCACTCTTTCTGAAGAGACTTTGTAGAAGAGATTATTATTGTAAAAGAATTAGGAGAAGTCCTGTATAATACTTGTAAGGTGTAACGCCCCAATTTCCGGTTAGGGGTCACATAGTAATTAAGCAGAAAATAATTTAATAAGCCTCTCAAAAACAACTCAGATTTTCAAAAAATGAAACGTCTCTCAATATTTATTTAACATGATATTCCATAATAAATTTTATCAGCGTATAACAAAAATTAACAATAATTCGCACACAATGTGCTAAGTCATTTTCAAAAACAAATAGCGGAAAATAAAAACTTCTTCATGGTCTTCGAGCCTCCTCTATCATCTCCTTTAGCTGATCACACATTCACTCTTCATTTAAGTGCTCGTGCTGTATATCTATGGCGTTAAGCGCCCCAACAACAAACAGAAAGGGTTAACTCTTTAAAATACAACAAAACATAGTTATCAATGTGAAGAAGGTCTCGTCCTTGGACTCGGCTGAGGTTTTGATGAAGACAAACACATCACAAAAAGAAGAAAGACTTCAGAAAAGAAAAGGAAGACTTCAAGAAGACTTCAAGAAAGAAAGAAACAAAAAGAAGAAAGACTTCAAGAAGACTTCAGAAAAGGAAGGAAGACTTCAAGAAGACTTAAGAAAAGAAAGACTTCAAGAACCAGGCTCATAACGTCAAGATCAATCATCAAGGTTCTAGTTTTAAGTAAGTCTTGTCAACTTAGTGTGCTATGCTTTATTAAGGTTTAATTACACTTGAAGGCTCATGAAAGATCAACTAATTGAGTACGATATGTTCTCACAAGTTAAACTTGGTAGGATCACTCAATTAGGGCTTGAGATGGTTAAAAACTGAGTTTCAGACTTGCAGTAATAGATTACCAGGCAGTCTGTAATCTATTACCTGTCAGTCAGGCATAGCGTAATCGATTACCAGTTTTCAGTAATCGATTACCAGGCATAGCGTAATCGATTACCAGTTTTCAGTAATCGATTACCTGTCAGGAAATAGCCGTTAGAACATAACGGTTATAGCGTAATCGATTACCAGAATGCTGTAATCGATTACCAGGTCGACAGATGTGTTATTTCATGAACCATTGTGTCTCAAACCGGTTGGGAAAGGTTGTGTTGGTTCATGGACGACCTATAGTGCCTATATAAAGTCCCTAGACACTCAGAAACATCAATGACTTGGTCCATAACTTTCATATTCATTAAAGTCATCATTCTGAGTTTCGGTTCTCTCATTTTCACAAGAACACTCATGATGTTCAACATTTGAGAAACTCAGAATGGAAGAGCCTTCATTGTAATTGCCTGGAGCATACAAACTAAGATCAATCCTTCTTGTCAAAAGGATTGAATCATGCATAGAAAAGGCATCTTCTTCTTCTTCTATTTGAATCATGATGATTCATTCACCATAGTTTTTGGTGGTTGTAAAAAGGCCCTTTGAATCAAGTTTGATTCAAAGTCCACCGTGGTAATACGGTGTCATCAGAAAGTGGTTTGCTTTCTGAGGCATGATGGGTCCTCTTAGGGTCCTTGGCACAAGTATTGCTAAGAAGACTTGATCAATCAGAAGTGGGTTGCTTCAGGAAGATTGATAAGATATCTTAGGGTCCTTGGTGCAAGCATTCGTTAAGAGTACTCGATCATGGGAAATCTTCACTGTGGAATTCAGTGGAGTGGTTCTTCAGAAAGTGGTAATCTTTCTGAGGGATCCTAACTTCACCGTGGTATTCGGTGAAGGGTTGTTCGATTGAAGGCGGGTTAGTCTTCAAGGTCTGAGGGTGGTTTGCCTTCAGGAACTGAAAGCGGTTTGCTTTCATGATCTGTTGAAAGTGGTTTACTTTCACAGGATATTGGTAGAAATTCTTGGGGTCCTTAGGTTAGGAACTTGTAAGAGATTTTTATCAATAGTGGAAAAATCCTCAAGGGGTTTCTTTGAGGGACTGGACGTAGCCTTCGGTGGATTGAAGGTGAACCAGGATAAAACTCTCTGTGTCATTTCCTTCATCCTTCATCTTTTACTTTCAAGCAATTACAACAATCCGCTGCAACAACGTTCTTACATTACAACTCTAATTGCGCTGAAAGTCGTTTGGTACTATTACGCGAAAATTGGGGCAACTCTGATTCACCCCCCCTCTCAGGTTTCTATCTATACTAACAATTGGTATCAGAGCGGAAGTTTAGGTAAGTTATTCCTAAGATCCAGGAAAAGATAGCATCCTCATCTACAACAAGTACCAATGAAGGATTCACAATAAACAGGCCATCATTCTACAATGGATAACTCTACGATTTCTGAAATAATCAAGATGATGATCTTCATAAAGCCATTAGACGCGGGAATCTGCAAAGTCATTAAAGAAGATCTCCTTGGGCCTGTAGTAAAAGTTGAAGAAAGTTCACAATCAGAACCAGAAAACACATGGAGTGACAAAGAAAAGAAGAAAGTTCATCATGACTTAAAAAGGTATGAACATCTAGACTTCAGTCCTTGGTATGAAGAAATTCCTTAGGGTATCTATTTGAAAATCTTCAAAAGGAATATGGGATACTTTAATGGTTACACACAAAGGGACTGATGAAGTCAAAAGATTCAAAGATCAATATATTCTATCACAAGAATATGAGATGTTCAGAATATTGCCTGGAGAAAGCATACTTGATATGCAAAAACGGTTCACACGATTATTGAATCACTTGGTTGTTCTTGGTAAGGAATTCTCTTATTATGCCATAAACATGAAAGTGTTAAGATCCCTTACAAGAACATGGCAACCAAAGGACACTGCTATCTCAAAGAAGAAGAAAAGTCTCTCCAACATGAATTTGGCTATTCTTTTTGGAAAACTTCAAGAACAAGGATTGGAGTTAAATAGACTCGAGCAATATGAGAACAACGAAAAGAGACATCGGTCTATTGCTCTAAAAGCCAAAGAAAGCATCAATGATGAATATGATGCAGAGTCAGAAAATGATAAGAACATGGTCATAATAGTCAAGAATTTTCGAAGGTTCTTACAAAGAAAAGGTATGAAGTCTACAAGTTTTCAAAAGGGAAATAAACCCTCCTCCTCTTCACAAAAGATCACATGTTATGAATATGGAAAATCTGGTCATATCAAATATGATTGTCCAAACATTCAAAAGAAGAAACATGGACTAAAGGAGAAGTTTGAAAAGAAGGATTCAAACTCCAGAAGAGCATACATTTCTTGGGATGACAATGACGTAGGCTCAGACTCAGAATCAGAGAAGGAAAAAGCACACCTTGCATTAATGGCATCTCAGAATTCTGACAAGGAAAATATCCAGGTTAGTACCGGCACTTCTTTTTCTAATGATTTAGAATATGCTATAGAAAGTCTTCTTTAAGATGTGTCATAGTACTTCTAAATTTAGTGATAAACAAAATGCTATCTTTAGAAGAAAAATGTCAAATGATTCAAATGGAATTAGATGATGTTAAATCTCTTAGGAGTAAACACATGCATGCTAGCTCTTCTAGAAATATGAACTATAGGAACTACCCACAAAATGTCCTAAAAAAAATCCTAAAGATTCATTTCTTAAGATTAGAAGAGAATTAGGCATATTAGATGAACATGACATTTAAAGTTAAATGATATCTACATAATCTTTGGGAACTTATATGATTGTATGTATTTAAATTGATTATGTGCTTAAATGTACATTTGGAAATATGTTACATAGGAATTTATAGGTTAGAACTTATAAAAATGTCCTAGTAATCGATTACTATAGACCTGTAATCAATTATCCCTGCTCTCAGTCCTCGTGCCTGTTAGAAACCTCAAAGTAATCGATTACCCTAACTGCTGTAATCGATTACCTGCTTGAAAACAGCCAGAATTTCAAATTTCCCTCCATCTTTTGAAATTCAAATTCAGGAAAACTGTTTTGTAATCGATTACCCAACTGCTGTAATCGATTACATACTCATGCTATATAATCAAAGCATGAAATTTCAATAGGAATGCTCTAAGACAATCTAGGAGATATTATGATATGCTTAGATATAATATATAATGAAGGTTATAGACTATATGCTTATTGCAATAGAATAGGACATACCTCTAGTAGATGTTATTAGAGGAATATAGGAATATCAAGTGAGCAATATATGTGGGTGGAGAAGACAATCAATAACCTAGAACCCAAAGCAACTTAGGTACTTAACATTCCTTTATGAGAATTTGTTTTGTAAATGTGTATGAAAGTAGCAAAGGGTTTATGATATCTTGATAATGGCTGCACATCACACATGATTGGAAACAAAACAAAATTTTTATATCTCATACCTAGGAAAAAGGGGATATGTCTCATATGAGAATAATGAAAAAGGGGTAATTACTTAGCATAGGGAAAATAGGTACGCCTTCTCAAACCATATTAATTAGAGCCAAATAGATGTTTAGGAACAAATTAGATGAACATGGAATCATAATTAGAAATTAGATAGATTAGTAGTACAAGGTTATAATCAGAAAGAAGGTATAGATTTTGATTAGACATATGTACCAAGTGCTTGATTAGACGCAATTAGACTTCTATTAGAGTATGCTTACTCGATTAACTTCCAACTATATCAAATGGATGTTAAGAGCGGTCTCTTGAATGAATATATTCAAGAAGAAGTCTATGTGAAGCAACCTCCTGGCTTTGAGTATCCAAAGTCTCCTTCACAAGTCCTCATCTTAAAGAAAGCTTTATATGATCTAAAGCAAGCACTACGGGCATGAATTGCAAATCAAGCAATCTGAAAAGTGGATATTCATCAATCAATCCAAGTTCTATAAAGAACCTCTGAAGAAATATGACTTGGATGATTACAAAGTAATACCCACATCAATAAGGACTAAGCACTTATCTAGATCAAGATGAATCATTTACTCCAGTAGAGATTACCAAATATAGAGCCCTTACCTATACTCTCTGAAACTTGTCCTTCAAAACAAAGAAGACAAACTTGGAAGACAATGAAGCAAGTTCATCATCCAATTCAGAAAATGGAGGAGTATGTCTTGCTTTGATGATAACACATCATTCTAATGATGGTAATAAGGAGGTTAGTAATGCAATTTCATATGATAATTTACAAAGTAATTTTTATAGATTGCATGATAGTTTCTTGAGTGTTTATAAAGTATATGCATATCATAGTAGGATCATCTCATCTCTACAAAGTAAAACTAAAAGCATGCAAGATGAATTAGATCAAGTAAAATCTAGAATAGATATTCAAAGTGATGTTTCATCTTTAGATACATGCATAACTCTTGAGTCAAGGATTGATAAATTAAAACAAGTGGTAAACAAAGGTACAAATGATATGGATAAGTTGTCATGTAATCAAAAGACATGCCTTTCATAAAAGTGATTTAGGTTTATCTGATCATAGTCATCCTAGTGATGTTAAGAAGATCACTTTTAGACCAAAAAGTTCATATAACTTTGGTCACTCAAGAAGAATACATGATGGTGTTCAACTTAGAAAGGCATGTATCAAATCTTTCTATCATCTTAAGGAAAAAAATATCTAACATGAAATTTAAGTGTTCCTATTATTCTCCTAGTTATCAAAGAAACGGTGAGGTCTCCAATGAAAGATTCATATGGGATATGAAAGGAACTAATTCAAAAGGATCCTAAGACTATTGGGTACCTCTAAAATACCATTAAGCCTATTGTGAAAATGTGTTTGAAGACCTTGTGATCTGAAATGTCATATACAAAGGATGGTCTTTCAAAACACAAATTTAGACTATGGTATTGGTAAGAGAAATTCTAAAAACTTCATATCTTTCAAATAATATTAAGTACAAGAGTAATTCATTCTTAGGCATCTGCATTTACATCATAGTTATCTGTTAGATATATCTTTCATGCAGTAACTATCAAGTCTGGAATTTCAAGTTTTCAGACATAATAAACGATTACATAAAGTAAGTAATCGGTTACAGGAATATTTTGGCCCAGGATTATTTTAGAAAACTTCAGTAAACAATTATTGGAAGACTATAATCAATTCTATCAGGGCTAAAATGGAAAATAGTTACCTTTCAGAGTTTGGCTTATGTTTTCATATATTTTGGGATGTAATAGTTTAGACATAACTTTTCGATGGTTTGCTTGAATGTTTAATTATGTATTCTGAACTTCTATGGTTATGCTTCAATTGCGTGTGATGCATAAGTTTCAAAATACTGTCTTGCACACCCCCACTCCCCACGTCTTAAATATCTATACTACTTGTTAGCATGTGTGGATTCTGCTTGGACTCATCTTCCTTTTTGATGAAGTCAAAAGGGGGAGAAAGGGTCTTGTGCATTGTAAAGATTATTTACAAGAAAGGCTACAAGTGGAACAAAAAGGGGGAGAAAAGTTAGGGGGAGAAAAGTTCTGATGCATATTATGCCTCTCTTTATTTCTATTATCCTGGAATATTTTGTATGGCTTTATCTTCTTTTTGATGATGTCAAAAGGGGGAGAAAGGTCTTGTGTATGCTTGATCATTTTCAGGATACTATGCTTCATTTGCAAAACAAAGGGGGAGATATAATTGCAAAACCAAGGGGGAGATACAAGACAAGAAAGAAAGTCTAATGATCAATCAATGTTCAAGCATGGTGTTTGTCATCATCAAAAAGGGGGAGATTGTGAAGAAGGTCTCGTCCTTGGACTCGGCTGAGGTTTTGATGAAGACAAACACATCACAAAAAGAAGAAAGACTTCAGAAAAGAAAAGGAAGACTTCAAGAAGACTTCAAGAAAGAAAGAAACAAAAAGAAGAAAGACTTCAAGAAGACTTCAGAAAAGGAAGGAAGACTTCAAGAAGACTTAAGAAAAGAAAGACTTCAAGAACCAGGCTCAGAACGTCAAGATCAATCATCAAGGTTCTAGTTTTAAGTAAGTCTTGTCAACTTAGTGTGCTATGCTTTATTAAGGTTTAATTACACTTGAAGGCTCATGAAAGATCAACTAATTGAGTACGATATGTTCTCACAAGTTAAACTTGGTAGGAACACTCAATTAGGGCTTGAGATGGTTAAAAACTGAGTTTCAGACTTGCAGTAATAGATTACCAGGCAGTCTGTAATCTATTACCTGTCAGTCAGGCATAGCGTAATCGATTACCAGTTTTCAGTAATCGATTACCAGGCATAGCGTAATCGATTACCAGTTTTCAGTAATCGATTACCTGTCAGGAAATAGCCGTTAGAACATAACGGTTATAGCGTAATCGATTACCAGAATGCTGTAATCGATTACCAGGTCGACAGATGTGTTATTTCTTGAACCATTGTGTCTCAAACCGGTTGGGAAAGGTTGTGTTGGTTCATGGACGACCTCTAGTGTCTATATAAAGTCCCTAGACACTCAGAAACATCAATGACTTGGTCCATAACTTTCATATTCATTAAAGTCATCATTCTGAGTTTCGGTTCTCTCATTTTCACAAGAACACTCATGATGTTCAACATTTGAGAAACTCAGAATGGAAGAGCCTTCATTGTAATTGTCTGGAGCATACAAACTAAGATCAATCCTTCTTGTCAAAAGGATTGAATCATGCATAGAAAAGGCATCTTCTTCTTCTTCTATTTGAATCATGATGATTCATTCACCATAGTTTTTGGTGGTTGTAAAAAGGCCCTTTGAATCAAGTTTGATTCAAAGTCCACCGTGGTAATACGGTGTCATCAGAAAGTGGTTTGCTTTCTGAGGCATGATGGGTCCTCTTAGGGTCCTTGGCACAAGTATTGCTAAGAAGACTTGATCAATCAGAAGTGGGTTGCTTCAGGAAGATTGATAAGATATCTTAGGGTCCTTGGTGCAAGCATTCGTTAAGAGTACTCGATCATGGGAAATCTTCACTGTGGAATTCAGTGGAGTGGTTCTTCAGAAAGTGGTAATCTTTCTGAGGGATCCTAACTTCACCGTGGTATTCGGTGAAGGGTTGTTTGATTGAAGGCGGGTTAGTCTTCAAGGTCTGAGGGTGGTTTGCCTTCAGGAACTGAAAGCGGTTTGCTTTCAGGATCTGTTGAAAGTGGTTTGCTTTCACAGGATATTGGTAGAAATTCTTGGGGTCCTTAGGTTAGGAACTTGTAAGAGATTTTTATCAATAGTGGAAAAATCTTCAAGGGGTTTCTTTGAGGGACTGGACGTAGCCTTCGGTGGATTGAAGGTGAACCAGGATAAAACTCTCTGTGTCATTTCCTTCATCCTTCATCTTTTACTTTCAAGCAATTACAACAATCCGCTGCAACAACGTTCTTACATTACAACTCTAATTGCGCTGAAAGTCGTTTGGTACTATTACGCGAAAATTGGGGCAACTCTGATTCACCCCCCCTCTCAGGTTTCTACCTATACTAACAATCAACAATGTGATAGTTAAAAAAAACAGAAGCAGTAAGTTTAAAACAGCAAGAGCAATAAAACAGAATTATTACACAGCAGCAGTTTAACAGTGAACAGTAACAACAAACAGAAAACAGAAACAACACAAATTTTTCAAAAACATTAACAACAGTTTTATTTTCAAAACAACAGCGAGATTAATAAAAAAAAGTAACTTTTACAGCAACATTCAACATTCAAATATCTATATTAATTTATCAATAATCATGCTTGTTAGTCCTCAATAGCTATATGCATAACTATGGCCAGAATTTTACCCAAACAGGGTTAGGATGATCACGTGGGACAAAGATCCACCACATCGCCCTAGGAAGATCCCACGGGACAAAGTGCCTTCACATCAACCTTAAATAATTCTACATAATGCAAATGCTATCACAACCTCAATCAACATCAATTGAACCAACAGTTCATATTATTCTCCAATAGTCATAGTATAAGCATATGTTCAATTGCGGACTCTTTGACGTCTCCTGAGAACTTAGTAAATTTAGGGACTTTCCATCCCCTTGGAAGTTCAGTTTGAAGAACAATCTCAAGAACTGCCAAAATGAAATGTGGTCGATTAGCATAACCCACATTGAATCTGTGTTGATTAAACAATTGTTCTTTCTAGGATTTGTTCAACATTTTGATTTCTATTAACCAAAATCGGGGCTCGTTCATTTCAATCAAGATTAACTTGGTGAAAAGGTTCATTATGGGGAACCCCTTCATTTCAACCAAGATTGACTTGGTGAACGGGTTCGTTATAAGGAACTTGTTGGTTAGGTTGAATCTCTACATTTGGTGTTGATTAGTCGGATGAGGCACTTATCAACCAGTCTGAGCAATTTGTCCAATTATGGGATCAAGTGCGTCAAAAACATCCGCAATTCGACCCAGTTGAGTCGTCAATTGTTGGTAAGAAATTGTAGTGTCTCTAATCATAGGATTAAAGACTGTACCAATTTGTTGAGTCAATGTATTGACTAACTCATGGTTACTGTCGTCCATTTGTTGCCTAAGAACATTTACTGTATTGTTGGTCAAGGCAAATGGGGATCCATCTAAATTAGGAAGTGGAGGTCCCATATTTCTTGACCCTACTGCTCCTGATCTTGATGTTACATATTGGTTTCTTGGGGAACCCGTCGAAACCATATTTTTAGAATACATCATAGGATAAGTTCCTACTCCATGCATCAATGACCAAGGCATCCCATAAGGTTGATTTACGAAATTTTGGGGATTTCTATAAATATTCCAAGATCCTATTTGGACGACACCAACAAAAGCATGTGAAATTGCAAGAGTTGTAGGACTTGGAATTGGGATTGGAATTGGGGCCGTAACTTGTGACAAGATTGGCCCTGTCATGTATGGATTCAATGTCTGACCAAGATTTAATCCAACAGGCATTGAGGAAATCATTTGAGAAAAATTCTGACCAGTTGTGAATTTTGACTCGTTGAAACACTTGTAACTGCCATGTCTTGGTTGGAAACAGTTTCCACCCTTTGAGGATCAACACTATGACTAGTATTAATCGGACATTCTACACTGGCATTAGAAGTATTACTGGGTGCAACCTGAGACCCTAGAGACTGGTTTTCTCTAGAACGATTGGACATACTTACGAATTTACCACTCCGTAATAGCATACACCGATAAATAATAACTTTCTAAATTTAGAAAATCAAGGCACTAGGAATGATTTCTAATGAAACATATCCCTGGTCTCACTGGGTGTGCCAATTTGTTTACTTTGATTTTTGGTAAACCAGGTAAATCCACAAGTGAATCCAAATGTTGATGAAGAGGATGGATCCTGATCCTCTAACGGGCTCTGGGATATAGAAATCGTGAGTGCGCGAAATAGTGTGAGTGGAGTGGGTGTGCGTGATGTCCGTCGAAAGTGGTTCGAGCGAACTGGTTAAGAATTTTTTAAAGAAAGAAAAGACTGAATTTAAAGTAAATAAATGGGAAAATCAAAATGAAAGGAAAAATTGCATTGAAATGTAAATTGCAGGAAAACATAAAGAGTTTTGCAGGAAATTTAAAGGGTTGGTTAGTCGAACACCGCTCAGTCACTCACATTTGACTCGTTCCTATCGCACTGCGCCACGTTAGCTTGGACTTATGGCTGTAGGGTTTGAGAATTGACGTTTACGGACGCGTCGCGGGTTAGACGAAAGACCCCTACTTTTTGCATGTCTTCCTCTATTTATAGGCTGCATCTTCAATCGCCGGGTAACGGACGAATCCCCTGCATTTGACATGTGTCCTGCGCATGTTTCCTGTTTTCCACGTGTCCCATGTTTGCTGCTTTGCTTTCTGCATGTCGTCCACCTTGAATAAATGCTTGTAATCTCCATCGAAATGCCTCCTCATGCACACCGAAGCTTTAGTCAAAAACAAGTTTAGTACTTGTTCACTTTAGGACCTTGCCTCCGACATGGATTCGACTTCGACTCAGCATGCCGTCTTCGTCGAAATTCCAGAAACTGCTTTATCGACCTTGGCTTCATATCCTTCCTTTTTTCGTCGAAATTACCTTATTAATGCAGTCTTCGACCAATCTAGGACTTGGAAAAATTCCAGGCTAACACCCCCCTTTCTTGTGTCATTTCTTTATTTATCAAATTGTATGAGGGTGTACTCAGTTGTAATATATTATACGAAAACAAGTTCTAGCAAAGTATATAGTTGAGCTTCTCAAGTATTTAGTTGATGATTTGATCCATAGGCGGTGTGTATGGAATATGATTTGTTAAAATATGCATACCTATTTAATGTGATCTCAGAGCCTAGAGGAGATTAATCTCGTGGCTGCTAACCGTGA